>OY750768.1:37500-4837500 GCA_963556745.1 Catoptria pinella
ATCTATCTATCTATCTATCTATCTATCTATCTATCTATCTATCTATCTATCTATCTATCTATCTATCTATCTATCTATCTATCTATCTATCTATCTATCTATCTATCTATCTATCTATCTATCTATCTATCTATCTATCTATCTATCTATCTATCTATCTATCTATCTATCTATCTATCTATCTATCTATCTATCTATCTATCTATCTATCTATCTATCTATCTATCTATCTATCTATCTATCTATCTATCTATCTATCTATCTATCTATCTATCTATCTATCTATCTATCTATCTATCTATCTATCTATCTATCTATCTATCTATCTATCTATCTATCTATCTATCTATCTATCTATCTATCTATCTATCTATCTATCTATCTATCTATCTATCTATCTATCTATCTATCTATCTATCTATCTATCTATCTATCTATCTATCTATCTATCTATCTATCTATCTATCTATCTATCTATCTATCTATCTATCTATCTATCTATCTATCTATCTATCTATCTATCTATCTATCTATCTATCTATCTATCTATCTATCTATCTATCTATCTATCTATCTATCTATCTATCTATCTATCTATCTATCTATCTATCTATCTATCTATCTATCTATCTATCTATCTATCTATCTATCTATCTATCTATCTATCTATCTATCTATCTATCTATCTATCTATCTATCTATCTATCTATCTATCTATCTATCTATCTATCTATCTATCTATCTATCTATCTATCTATCTATCTATCTATCTATCTATCTATCTATCTATCTATCTATCTATCTATCTATCTATCTATCTATCTATCTATCTATCTATCTATCTATCTATCTATCTATCTATCTATCTATCTATCTATCTATCTATCTATCTATCTATCTATCTATCTATCTATCTATCTATCTATCTATCTATCTATCTATCTATCTATCTATCTATCTATCTATCTATCTATCTATCTATCTATCTATCTATCTATCTATCTATCTATCTATCTATCTATCTATCTATCTATCTATCTATCTATCTATCTATCTATCTATCTATCTATCTATCTATCTATCTATCTATCTATCTATCTATCTATCTATCTATCTATCTATCTATCTATCTATCTATCTATCTATCTATCTATCTATCTATCTATCTATCTATCTATCTATCTATCTATCTATCTATCTATCTATCTATCTATCTATCTATCTATCTATCTATCTATCTATCTATCTATCTATCTATCTATCTATCTATCTATCTATCTATCTATCTATCTATCTATCTATCTATCTATCTATCTATCTATCTATCTATCTATCTATCTATCTATCTATCTATCTATCTATCTATCTATCTATCTATCTATCTATCTATCTATCTATCTATCTATCTATCTATCTATCTATCTATCTATCTATCTATCTATCTATCTATCTATCTATCTATCTATCTATCTATCTATCTATCTATCTATCTATCTATCTATCTATCTATCTATCTATCTATCTATCTATCTATCTATCTATCTATCTATCTATCTATCTATCTATCTATCTATCTATCTATCTATCTATCTATCTATCTATCTATCTATCTATCTATCTATCTATCTATCTATCTATCTATCTATCTATCTATCTATCTATCTATCTATCTATCTATCTATCTATCTATCTATCTATCTATCTATCTATCTATCTATCTATCTATCTATCTATCTATCTATCTATCTATCTATCTATCTATCTATCTATCTATCTATCTATCTATCTATCTATCTATCTATCTATCTATCTATCTATCTATCTATCTATCTATCTATCTATCTATCTATCTATCTATCTATCTATCTATCTATCTATCTATCTATCTATCTATCTATCTATCTATCTATCTATCTATCTATCTATCTATCTATCTATCTATCTATCTATCTATCTATCTATCTATCTATCTATCTATCTATCTATCTATCTATCTATCTATCTATCTATCTATCTATCTATCTATCTATCTATCTATCTATCTATCTATCTATCTATCTATCTATCTATCTATCTATCTATCTATCTATCTATCTATCTATCTATCTATCTATCTATCTATCTATCTATCTATCTATCTATCTATCTATCTATCTATCTATCTATCTATCTATCTATCTATCTATCTATCTATCTATCTATCTATCTATCTATCTATCTATCTATCTATCTATCTATCTATCTATCTATCTATCTATCTATCTATCTATCTATCTATCTATCTATCTATCTATCTATCTATCTATCTATCTATCTATCTATCTATCTATCTATCTATCTATCTATCTATCTATCTATCTATCTATCTATCTATCTATCTATCTATCTATCTATCTATCTATCTATCTATCTATCTATCTATCTATCTATCTATCTATCTATCTATCTATCTATCTATCTATCTATCTATCTATCTATCTATCTATCTATCTATCTATCTATCTATCTATCTATCTATCTATCTATCTATCTATCTATCTATCTATCTATCTATCTATCTATCTATCTATCTATCGGAACGGAACGGAACGGAACGGAACGGAACGGAACGGAACGGAACGGAACGGAACGGAACGGAACGGAACGGAACGGAACGGAACGGAACGGAACGGAACGGAACGGAACGGAACGGAACGGAACGGAACGGAACGGAACGGAACGGAACGGAACGGAACGGAACGGAACGGAACGGAACGGAACGGAACGGAACGGAACGGAACGGAACGGAACGGAACGGAACGGAACGGAACGGAACGGAACGGAACGGAACGGAACGGAACGGAACGGAACGGAACGGAACGGAACGGAACGGAACGGAACGGAACGGAACGGAACGGAACGGAACGGAACGGAACGGAACGGAACGGAACGGAACGGAACGGAACGGAACGGAACGGAACGGAACGGAACGGAACGGAACGGAACGGAACGGAACGGAACGGAACGGAACGGAACGGAACGGAACGGAACGGAACGGAACGGAACGGAACGGAACGGAACGGAACGGAACGGAACGGAACGGAACGGAACGGAACGGAACGGAACGGAACGGAACGGAACGGAACGGAACGGAACGGAACGGAACGGAACGGAACGGAACGGAACGGAACGGAACGGAACGGAACGGAACGGAACGGAACGGAACGGAACGGAACGGAACGGAACGGAACGGAACGGAACGGAACGGAACGGAACGGAACGGAACGGAACGGAACGGAACGGAACGGAACGGAACGGAACGGAACGGAACGGAACGGAACGGAACGGAACGGAACGGAACGGAACGGAACGGAACGGAACGGAACGGAACGGAACGGAACGGAACGGAACGGAACGGAACGGAACGGAACGGAACGGAACGGAACGGAACGGAACGGAACGGAACGGAACGGAACGGAACGGAACGGAACGGAACGGAACGGAACGGAACGGAACGGAACGGAACGGAACGGAACGGAACGGAACGGAACGGAACGGAACGGAACGGAACGGAACGGAACGGAACGGAACGGAACGGAACGGAACGGAACGGAACGGAACGGAACGGAACGGAACGGAACGGAACGGAACGGAACGGAACGGAACGGAACGGAACGGAACGGAACGGAACGGAACGGAACGGAACGGAACGGAACGGAACGGAACGGAACGGAACGGAACGGAACGGAACGGAACGGAACGGAACGGAACGGAACGGAACGGAACGGAACGGAACGGAACGGAACGGAACGGAACGGAACGGAACGGAACGGAACGGAACGGAACGGAACGGAACGGAACGGAACGGAACGGAACGGAACGGAACGGAACGGAACGGAACGGAACGGAACGGAACGGAACGGAACGGAACGGAACGGAACGGAACGGAACGGAACGGAACGGAACGGAACGGAACGGAACGGAACGGAACGGAACGGAACGGAACGGAACGGAACGGAACGGAACGGAACGGAACGGAACGGAACGGAACGGAACGGAACGGAACGGAACGGAACGGAACGGAACGGAACGGAACGGAACGGAACGGAACGGAACGGAACGGAACGGAACGGAACGGAACGGAACGGAACGGAACGGAACGGAACGGAACGGAACGGAACGGAACGGAACGGAACGGAACGGAACGGAACGGAACGGAACGGAACGGAACGGAACGGAACGGAACGGAACGGAACGGAACGGAACGGAACGGAACGGAACGGAACGGAACGGAACGGAACGGAACGGAACGGAACGGAACGGAACGGAACGGAACGGAACGGAACGGAACGGAACGGAACGGAACGGAACGGAACGGAACGGAACGGAACGGAACGGAACGGAACGGAACGGAACGGAACGGAACGGAACGGAACGGAACGGAACGGAACGGAACGGAACGGAACGGAACGGAACGGAACGGAACGGAACGGAACGGAACGGAACGGAACGGAACGGAACGGAACGGAACGGAACGGAACGGAACGGAACGGAACGGAACGGAACGGAACGGAACGGAACGGAACGGAACGGAACGGAACGGAACGGAACGGAACGGAACGGAACGGAACGGAACGGAACGGAACGGAACGGAACGGAACGGAACGGAACGGAACGGAACGGAACGGAACGGAACGGAACGGAACGGAACGGAACGGAACGGAACGGAACGGAACGGAACGGAACGGAACGGAACGGAACGGAACGGTCTTATTTCAAGGCTTTATATATCGCATGCAGTAGCTCCCCAAGGATTCTGAAAGATGTGCGCTAGTAATTTGTCAAAGGGACGTGTTTCGTGAAAGGAACCCCTCTAGTGATTCTAAAAGTTTTATTTTCAAGGCATGCAGTAGCTCCCCAAGGTTTCTGAAAGAATGTATGTAAATTATTCGCGATAGGGATGTGTTTCGTAAAAGGAACCCCTCGAGTGCTTCCAAAAGTTATATTTTCAAGGCTTTATATATCGCATGCAGTAGCTCCCCAAGGATTCTGAAAGATGTGTGCAAGTGATTTGCGTTAGGGATGAGTTTCGTTAAGGGAACCCCTCTAGTGATTCTAAAAGTTTTATTTTCAAGGCTTGATATATCGCATGCAGTAGCTTCCCAATGTTTCTGAAAGATGTGTGCAAGTGATTTGCGCTAGGGATGTGTTTTGTTAAAGGAACCCTTCGAGTGTCTCCAAAAGTTTTATTTTTAAGGCTTGATATATCGCATGCAGTAGCTCCCCAAGGTTTCTGAAAGGTGTGTGCAAGTGATTCGCAAAAGGGACGTGTTTCGTTAAAGGAACCTCTCGAGTGCTTCCAAAAGTTTCATTTTCAAGGCTTGATATATCGCATGCAGTAGCTCTCCAAGGTTTCTGAAAGATGTGTGCAAGTGATTTGCGATAGGGATATGTTTTGTAAAAGGAACCCCTCGAGTGCTTCCAAAAGTTTTATTTTCAAGGCTTGATATATCGCATGCAGTAGCTCCCCAAGGTTTCTAAAAAAGATGTGTGCAAGTAATTCGCGATAGGGATGAGTTTCGTAAAAGGAACCCCTCGAGTGCTTCCAAAAGTTTTATTTTCAAGGCTTGATATATCGCATGCAGTATTTCCCTGAGTTTTCTGAAAGATGTGTGCAAGTAATTTGCGATAGGGACGTGTTTCGTGAAAGGAACCCTTCGAGTGCTTCCAAAAGTTTTATTTTCAAGGCTTGATATATCGCATGCAGTAGATCCCCAAGGTTTCTGAAAGATGTGTGCAAGTAATTCGCGATAGGGACGTGTTTCGTAAAAGGAACCCCTCGAGTGCTTCCAAAAGTTTTATTTTCAAGGCTTGATATATTGCATGCAGTAGCTCCCCAAGGTTTCTGAAAGATGTGTGCAAGTAATTTGCGATAGGGACGTGTTTCGTGAAAGGAACCCCTCGAGTGCTTCCAAAAGTTTTAATTTCAAGGCTTGATATATCGCATGCAGTAGCTACCCAAGTTTTCTGAAAGATGTGCGCAAGTGATTTGCGTTAGGGATGAGTTTCGTTAAGGGAACCCCTCGAGTGCTTCCAAAAGTTTTATTTTCAAGGCTTGATATATCGCATGCAGTAGCTCCCCAAGGTTTCTAAAAAAGATGTGTGCAAGTAATTCGCGATAGGGATGAGTTTCGTAAAAGGAACCCCTCGAGTGCTTCCAAAAGTTTTATTTTCAAGGCTTGATATATCGCATGCAGTAGCTCTCCAAGGTTTCTGAAAGATGTGTGCAAGTAATTTGCAATAGGGACGTGTTTCGTGAAAGGAACCCTTCGAGTGCTTCCAAAAGTTTTATTTTCAAGGCTTGATATATCGCATGCAGTAGCTCCCCAAGTTTTCTGAAAGATGTGCGCAAGTAATTTGCGAAAGGGACGTGTTTCGTGAAAGGAACCCCTCTAGTGATTCTAAAAGTTTTATTTTCAAGGCTTGATATATCGCATGCAGTAGCTCCCCAAGGTTTCTAAAAAAGATGTGTGCAAGTAGTTCGCGATAGGGATGAGTTTCGTAAAAGGAACCCCTCGAGTGCTTCCAAAAGTTTTATTTTCAAGGCTTGATATATCGCATGCAGTAGCTCCCTGAGGTTTCTGAAAGATGTGTGCAAGTAATTTGCGATAGGGACGTGTTTCGTGAAAGGAACCCTTCGAGTGCTTCCAAAAGTTTTATTTTCAAGGCTTGATATATCGCATGCAGTAGATCCCCAAGGTTTCTGAAAGATGTGTGCAAGTAATTCGCGATAGGGACGTGTTTTGTAAAAGGAACCCCTCGAGTGCTTCCAAAAGTTTTATTTTCAAGGCTTGATATATCGCATGCAGTAGCTCCCCAAGGTTTCTGAAAGATGTGTGCAAGTGATTTGCGATAGGGATATGTTTTGTAAAAGGAACCCCTCGAGTGCTTCCAAAAGTTTTATTTTCAAGGCTTGATATATCGCATGCAGTAGCTCCCCAAGGTTTCTAAAAAAGATGTGTGCAAGTAATTCGCGATAGGGATGAGTTTCGTAAAAGGAACCCCTCGAGTGCTTCCAAAAGTTTTATTTTCAAGGCTTGATATATCGCATGCAGTAGCTCCCCAAGGTTTCTGAAAGATGTGTGCAAGTGATTTGCGCTAGGGATGTGTTTCGTGAAAGGAACCTCTCGAGTGCTTCCAAAAGTTTCATTTTCAAGGCTTGATATATCGCATGCAGTAGCTCCCCAAGGTTTCTGAAAGATGTGTGCAAGTAATTTGCGATAGGGACGTGTTTCGTGAAAGGAACCCTTAGAGTGCTTCCAAAAGTTTTATTTTCAAGGCTTTATATATCGCATGCAGTAGCTCCCCAAGGATTCTGAAAGATGTGTGCAAGTGATTTGCGTTAGGGATGAGTTTCGTTAAGGGAACCCCTCGAGTGCTTCCAAAAGTTTTATTTTCAAGGCTTGATATATCGCATGCAGTAGCTCCCCAAGGTTTCTGAAAAATGTGTGCAATTGATTCGCGCTAGGGATGAGTTTCGGAAACGAAAACGAAAACGGAATAGGAAACAAAAATTGAAACGGAATCGGAAACAGAAACGGAAACAGAAATGGAAACAGAAACGGAAACGGAAACAAAAATTTAAACAGAAACAGGAACAGAAACAGGAACTGAAACGGATACGGAAACAAAAATTGTAACGGAAACGTGAACAGAAACAGAAACGGAAACGGAAACGGATTTTTTTTATTTTCAAGGCCTGATTTATCGCATGCAGTGGCTCCCCAAGGTTCCTGAAAGATATGTGCAAGTAATTGCGGTAGGGACGTGTTTCGTAAAAGGAACCCCTCTAGTGATTCTAAAAGTTTTATTTTCAAGGCTTGATATATCGCACGCAGTAGCTCCTCAAAGTTTCTGAAAGATGTGTGCAAGTGATTCGCGCTACGGATGTGTTTTGTTGAAGGAACCCTTCGAGTGTCTCCAAAAGTTTTATTTTTAACGCTTGATATATCGCATGCAGTAGCTCCCCAAGGTTTCTGAAAGATGTGTGCAAGAAATTCGCGATAGGGATGTGTTTCGTGAAAGGAACCCCTCGAGTGATTCCAAAAGTTTTATTTTCAAGGCTTGATATATCGCATGCAGTGGCGCCCTAAGGTTTCTGAAAGATGTGTGCAAGTTACTAGTTGCTACTCTACTGAGTAGTAGTCGGTTGGTCGGTCGGTCGAATGAATTAATCAATAAATCAATGAATGAATCAATTGATAAAGACTGCCACGGCATGCAATAGAAAATATAGTCTGCTTTAAACTTTAAATTACTTTAGTTACCTAGTAATAACTAGTAATAACTAGGCATCCAAAATTAAGTAAAAAATAGTAAGTAGGTAGGTACTCATAGCAGTAGCAACATTACTAACATTTTTAACAATACCGTTTTGAATTTTCGTAATTTAAGATGAAATATATCTTAACGGGCTTTTCTATTTTTAACCGACTTCAAAAAAGGAGGAGGTTATTAAGTCGACTGTATGTTTTTTATTTTTAATATTTTTATTTTAATGTATGTTTTAATATAACTTCACCAGTTGTTAACCGATTTCAATTATTCTTTTTTTATTTGGAAGAACATAGTTCGTGTGTTGTCCCATAAAAATTACAGAATTACAGAGATCTGGCTAGTAGTTTTTTCATAATCCTGAAAAATAACAATTATTTAGTAAGCTAAGTAATTGTGGTAAGCCATCGCACGAGTTTTTACGGATTTTCAGGTATAACTTCTTTGTTTATGAACCGATTTCGATGATTCTTTTTTTGTTTAAAAGTTCCTAATATAAATAAGTCACACATCACTAATTGTCTTTCTCCATCCGGGGCATCAGGCCGGACTGCCCCGGACAGTTCATCAATCCAACCAGTCTGTGAGCCCTCAATCTCTAATCACTGTAATAGTATAGAATGCACAAATGAAAATAATTCCTTTCCACAAAACAGCTGTAGTAAGTCAATTATGTTCAGTGATGAGATTGGAAAGAATTTAAGCCAACTTGTCCAAAAACACTCAAGGGATAGCATTATTAACCATTGCATGCCGGGTTCAAGTATAAATGAAATAATGAAAACCATTGTGAAACAAAAGTTTACTGATGACACAGATTTGATAATTTTAATTGGAAATAGGGGTAATGTAAGCAAAAACCAACTGATCTCCTATTTCAATACCTTGTGTTCTTTAAATGTTAGGAAAATTTGTTATGTTTACATTTCCTTATAGTAAAAGTTTGCCACAGGCGGAAAACAACTTTAGATTTAAATTAAATCAATGTTTAAATACTATGGCATTTCATAATAGCCAGCAGTTTCATATAATTGACATTAATAAATTAATTGACAAGTTTTACCTGACAAAAGATAAATACTATCTTTCAAAATTTTACAAAAGACAGTTAGCATTATCGCTATCTTTTTATTTTGAACATTTAGCCAATAATTTGGCTAGTAAACCTTCTGCTTTTATTGAGCAGGTAAACTCTGACATTATTAATCTATCTTTGGAATTTGTTCCAAGCAATAATAATGTTTCTATCAACGATAATTTAATTAATTTAAATTGCAACTTGAGACAATAGAGGTGCACTCTAGCTCAGTGATGACAAAAGAAAAGTCAAAATGCTTAAATATAGTTCATCAAAACATGCAAGGCTTTTCTGGCAAAGATTTAGAAGTTACTTTGTTTTTAAATTCTGAGAATATTGATGTGTTATGTGTTACTGAGCATTGGTTAAAAAATTATGAACTGATCATAAATATAGATAATTATAGTAATGCAAGTTCGTTTAGTAGGAATTTTGCTATAAGAGGTGGAACGCTTATATTATTGCATAATTCAATACAATATAAAGAGCGCAAAGATGTAATATCTCATACAATTGAACAAATTATTGAGCTCTCTTGTGTGGAACTGGAACAAATGATTATAATTTGTGTATATAGACCCCCATCTGGGAACTACCCAGCGTTTGAGTCCGCTATGGAGGAAGTTTTAATAAAAACATGTAGAAGCAATAAAAAATTGGTGGTATGTGGGGATTTTAATGTTGATATTCTAGAATCTAACCACCTCTCGAGTAGGTTCATTAACTTATTTAAATCTTTTAATTTGTTTCACACTTTTGAAGAGCCGACTCGAATAACGCCCACATCAGCTACTTGTTTGGATAACATTTTTTCAAATTGTAATATCCTTAAAAAATATATATTAAATTGAAATTGAAATTGAAATTGAAATTGAAAAATTCTTTATTCAAATAAGCTCACATAACAAGCATTTTTAAATCGTCAATTCTTTTATCCTACCACCCATTATGACGTCTTTTAGCTGACAAGAAAAATGGGCGCAAAAAACTTATCAGCTTTATTAGAAGGAACGATATTTACAAATATGTATATCGTTTCCAGACATTACATTCAAAGTATTCTACATGTTACCATTAACATAGATTCATAAATAAATAACATTATTTAATTAGCTCATTTCTACTGAATCAAATTACAGGTGTCAAGCTTAATTCAAAATTTAAGGCTCAGCCTAGGCTATTACAAAAAAATATGTATATATTTATTCATACAATTCAATAAACGTTAAGACAAGTAGGCAGAAGCAGCAAATTGTATTAGATCCGACCATAGCGGACAATTTGTCTCTATAGAGCACCATCATGTCTGTCCTAAACGCGAAATAGTTTGTAGGCCAATAAATAAACATTGTGTAGATAAATTTAGGAATAACATTATGGATAAACTTGAAAATTTACCAGTACCTTCTATGGAACCCAATATCCTTTACAATTTAGTGTGGTCCAAATTGAATTTAATAAAAATTTTAAACAAAGAGTAATCAAATGTAGCAATAAAAAGGAATTTAGTGATTGGGCCACACCAGGTATTTATCAGAGTAGAAATAAATTATATGAACTGTATGCTTTAAAAGCTACTTCCTGTGACCCTAATCTCATTGAATATGTCAGGAAGTATTCCAAAACATTTAGAAATGTGTGTATTCTTGCAAAATCCATGTCTATCTCAAATAAAATTAAATCATCAGCGAATAAAATAAAGGCTACATGGAATATTATTAATCAAGAAACAGGGAAACCAAAAGATAAAATAAATTCTTTCTCTCTTAGACTTGGAAATAAGACTGTAGATGCCGATATTGAAGTTGCGGGTGTTTTTGAGGATTTTTTCACTCGGATTCCCCTGGAAACTACTGGTAATCTAAATTCCTGTCCTAACATTGCTATCGCCCTCCTTGAGTCAAGTGTTGATAAGTGTAATGAAGTATTCAATTTTAAATATATTAACAGTGATGATATCATAAAAGCTTTTAAAATAATTAATGTTAAAAAAACAGAGGATCTATGGGGCATTTCTACCAATATTATTAAATCAATTATTGATGTAATAGCTCCTTATTTAGCGTTTATTTTTAACAAATGCATTGACGAAGGTACCTTTCCTGACTTAATGAAATACAGTAAATTAATTCCTCTGTTTAAATCAGGAGATAAAAGTGATCCAACAAATTTTAGACCAATATCTATTTTACCTGCACTAAGTAAACTATTTGAAAAAATTATATATCTTCAATTATTAGAATACTTTACAAAGAATAATATACTACATAAGAATCAGTTTGGTTTTTCTAAAGGCAAAAGCACTACTGATGCTGGAATTGCACTTTTGAAGCATATTTTTGACGCTTGGGAGGCTAAGCAAGATGTAATTGAGCATTTCTCATATTTTTTGCCAATGACATATGCAGCGTTGTCCCATGATTTTGTGAGTGATTAATTAATATAATTTATGGTAAGAGCAGATACTGTTTTGCTTAAGATCATGTTTATTAATAAATTTAACATAAAACGTTAAAATAAAACATTTAAACCAAGTATTTAATTTACTAAAAATAAATAAGTAAACCACAGAATTTCGATTTGTATGAAAATGTCTATGTCCCAGAGCCGTGCGTCATATTTGAAACTCAAATATTTCGATAAAGTTCAAAGAGTTTATATGAAAATCTTAATTTTAGACCTTATATTAGGTCTAGACGATTCATTTTTATTGTGTTATTAAATTATCTGTTATGACTTTTGACATCAAATTTAAATTTAAAGCTTATCCCAGAAAAAGTTCCAAAAACTGATTCCAGTTTTTGTTACCACTCTTAGACCCTTCAAAAACTATTAAACTACCATTTCAATATTTATTTTTGAATTTGCAACACTATAGGTGTCATTTGAAGCAGCCATGTTAATACTTCTGTCATTTGCCAGTGGATAATACTTGAGATAGTACGCGAACATCTGTGTTGATAAAATTTTGCAACCGGCTTTTGTTACCATTTTAAGATAATTCACAATACAATTTCACCACTTTTTTTGTCATTTTCTAGTAGTTTATAACTTTCACTAGAATTTGGTGTTTATTAATAGACGAAAGATCACTTCTAACCTCTACAAATAATTTTATTGAAAAAATAAGGACGTGTTCGTTACTTCCTTTTTTGTTACTTTGCTGCGGTAACGTATAAGCAGAAATGTGAGTAACAAAAGCAGAAATTATAAAGCTATGTTTGCATTAGAATAGTTATTTATAGCCATTGTAGTCTATTAACTACACAAATTTTCATTCTTCAATGTTGAAAATTCCCAATGAAACTTACTACGTATAATCTGTATTTTTTATTCTCGTATTGTCTTATCTTCATCCACAAAATTACAGTTTTATAAAACCGGCCGGCTGGTTGTGCACCGTCCTTATATTTCCCCCTTTGTTACCCAATTTTCCTTTTTTGTTACTGTCCCAAAAATCTTCGCATCTAATATTCCATTTAAAATCTCTTTATTGATCTAAATTAACCGATGTATGGTCTATTTATTTAGGTAAACAAATAAACACAATAATTTATAGCATATATCATTCAAATGTGTTTATTTTTCTTCCAATTGAAAATTAAACTTAATTTTATGTACATGGTAACAAATTAAAAATATATTTCAGTTTTTTATGTATTAATATCCATTTCTTGATCTTTCTTTGGGACAATATAATTAAATTGATCGTATAATTTCAGAAAAACCATTCCAAACGTAGATATTTGCAACTAAAACGCCCATTTTTTTTTAAATTTGGAGTAACAAAATAAGAAACTGAAAGAGGGAATCTTTCAGTTTTTGATATAGTTTTCCGTAAAATCTTAAAAAAAGTTAAATTTCTTATTAAAATAAGAATAATAAATAAATAAACTACCTACTTTCATCAAGATAACAGTATTTTACACATATTTTTTATTTTTGTATGTTTTTGAAACTGTGGCAAAAAATATGAGAAATGCTCAATTGGCATTTTTTGTGACCTTTCTAAAGCGTTCGATTGTGTTGATCACATAACTCTCTTAAAAAAGTTAGAACATTATGGTGTCTCTAATAAATCAGTTAGCCTTATGCAATCTTATCTGTGTGGTAGAACACAACAAGTAATTATTAATAAAGCAGCATCTACTGGAGCCTCCATTAGCATGGGCGTGCCCCAAGGATCGATATTGGGACCTTTACTGTTCTAAATCTATATTAATGACCTACCTTACTACGCGGAGAATTTATGTGAGACAGTGCTATTTGCAGATGATACCTCCTTAGTCTTCAAAGTCGATAGAGGTAATATTTGTTCTGACGATGTAAATAGTGCTCTCTCTAAAGTTTTGAATTGGTTTAACATTAATAATTTAGCATTAAACCCGAAGAAAACAAAATGTGTAAAATTCACTTTACCTAATGTAAGGCAGGTAGACGTGCATATTAATTTGAATGCAGAAGTAGTCGAGTGTGTTGAGAGCACAAAATTTCTAGGTATTACAGTAGATTCACGACTACAATGGGATCCACATATTGATGCCTTGTCGAGTAGACTCAGTTCTGCGGCATTCGCAGTTAAACAAATAAGGCTCTTAACTGACATTGAAACGGCAAGGCTGGTCTATTTTAGTTATTTTCATAGTGTAATGTCCTACGGAATGTTGTTGTGGGGCTCAGCAGCTAATATTGGAAATATTTTTGTGCTCCAAAAAAGAGCTGTTCGCGCCATATACAACCTTCGGCCGCGAGATTCTTTAAGATAATTGTTTAAAGAAATTAATATTTTAACAGTGGCAGGCCATTACATCTATGATAATTTAGTTAATGTTAGGAAACATTATTGCTCATTTGCTAAAAATAGTGATGTACACCGTTTTAATACAAGAAATAAGGACAAACTTGCCGTTCCTAGTTTTAGACTAGCAAAAACTAGGGGCTCATTTATGGGGAAAGGAATTGCCCTTTTTAATAAAGTTCCACAAAATGTAATTGAACTGCCTTTGCATGAATTCAAAATACATGTTAAAAAGACGCTCATGAGCAAAGGTTATTACAAAGTAGAAGATTATTTAAAAGACAGCAATGCATGGATGTAACATTATAAATAATAATTTTCAGTTTTTAATAACTTTATTGTTTTTTTTATTATGTTGTTTTAAATTAAGGTATTTGTTAACGATATAATTTCTTTGTAAATATCGTTACTCTGATTTCTGACAAAGCTGATAAGTTTCTTGCGCCCATTCTTCTTGTCAGCTAAAAAAGTCTCGAATGAGTGGTAGGAAAATATAGACAATTCAAAAGCACTTAATATCTAATTTTTTTTGAATAAAGAATATTTCATTTCATTTCATTTCATTTCAATAAATATTTGACAACATCACATACATTGCTCCGATTCCAAAGTAAGTAGCTAAAGCACTTGTGTTATGGAGACACCCAGACCTGAGCCAATATAGAAAAGTTCGTTTTCTAAATTGACCCAACCGGGGATCGAACCCGGGACCTCAGAGATGGCGACACCTTGAAAACCGGTGTACAAAGCCACTCGACCAAGGAGGTCGTCAATCCAAAACAAACCGAGCTTTGGACTACGACGTTTTGGACTAGACTTGGACTACGAAGTACGAAGGCACAACGGAACTCCTTAAAAACAAACAGCGTGAATTTGAAAATTGAGTTATGGGCGTTGTACCATTGAAAATATTATATGAAGTTAAAAAATATTTACACGCGTACATACCTTACCACAAATACTATATAAAGTAAAAAAATATTTACATGCGTACATACCTACCACTAAATAGTAGAAAATAAAAAAGCTTTTTTTTAAAAAAAGAAAAACCTTCAAAAAACCACTAATAATTTGAATATTATTTCTTGCTTTTTAAAGGTATTTAATTTTAAAGCTGTTTTTTTTATTTTTGGTTTTATGAAAGAGGTTTTTCTTTTTTTTTAAAAACCTTTTTTTTTTGTATGTTTTAACATAACTTTACCAGTTGTTAACCGATATCATTTATACTTTTTTTATTTGAAAGAAAATAGTTCGTGTGTGGTCCCATAAAAAATTACAGAGATCTGGCTATTTGTTTTTTTATAATCCTGAAAAATATCAATTGGTTAGCTTACCATCGCACGAGTTTTTACTGATTTTCAGGTATAACTTCTTTGTTTATAAACCGATTTCGATGATTATTTTTTGTTTAAAAGGGTATACCTCAAGAGTGGTTACATTTAAATTTCATTGGTATTGGACCTTGGACTTCGAAGATACACGAGGGAACTCCTTAAAATCAAATAGGATATTATTGTATTAGTGATTGAGATATTGGTAGGTTTATGACAATCCAAAACAAACCGAGCTATGGTCTGTGACGTTTTGGACTAGACTTGAACTACGAAGTACAAAGGCACATCGGAACTCCTTAAAAACAAACAGCGTGAATTTGAAAATTGAGATATGGGCGTTGTATTATAGAAAATATTATATGAAGTTAAAAAAATATTTACACGCGTACATACCTACCACTAAAAAGTTGAAAATAAAATCCATTAAAAAACAAAAGAAAAACCTCCTTCAAAAAACCGAAACAAAACTAAATACCTCTAAAAAGCAAGAAATAATATTTAAATTATTAGTTATGTACGCATGTCAATATTAATAAAACACGTCTTATGAAGTCGGGTGGGGCTTTTAGAATAAGAAAAAGAAAAGATGGTCCTCTTGCCCCACCCTTACTTATTGGATACTGGATAGCGATTATCAGATCACAACTCGATCAATACCTGGCGGGGAACCAAGGCTTCAAAGTTACCTCGTTTGTATGAAAATCGACTGGTGTTTCTAAGTATCCGTCCACCACTGTACCTTCACTCATATAATCACCTGTATTAAAGTGACTAATTTCCGCCCGCGACTTCGTCCGCGGTGATATTCGAGAAAATCCTTAGGGAACCTTGACCAGGCTAAAAAGTAATCTCTGTTTTTACGTCCTGCCTTGCGTGCGAGGCAGTAAGCTTGGTGTGGACGTGCCGCAGCGCGCTTGGTGTAGTGTAGATGTTTCTCGCGCGCGGCAGGCTTCGGGTGAGCGCGACCGATATGCGGTGTCTGCGGTGAGGCCTGCCGCAAGCGGCCAACGCCCTGCTTCAAAATACACAGTTTATTCGTATGTAAACGTCAACACGATTGGGTTAGCTCTTTTTTACGTTATTAGCGCACAAACACAAACAATCCAAAAATGTTAGAAATGAGTTTTATTGGTAATTATTAAACACCCCAACCAATTTTTAACCGACTTCAAAAAAAGGAGGAGGTTCTATATTCGTCTGTTTATTTGTTTTTTTTATGTATTTCCGCCGATTACTCAAATGCGGCTGAACCGATTGACATGATTTAAACGTAACTTTATCAGGTTTGTTCCCAAGTTGGTCTCATTAATTTGAAAATTTTAAATCGGTTCAGTAGTTTTTGAGTAATCCTGAAAATACTGTATTTTTTTAGGTAACTTTTGCACGAGTTTTTACGGATCTTCAGACATAATTTTCAAAATATTTCCTTTGTATAGACACAACTTTTCTACAGTTTTAGTATATGTATAGATTAACATCTAAGTATTTAACAACTTTAATTATTATCGTCGGTTATGCTGCGTAAGTGAAATACATCTGTGATTTTATTGAAGTGGTTTCTCAGGCATTTATACACAAACCGTATGCAACAATGGGAGAAATATATAACAGCTACGTTCCAAACCCAAGTACTAAGTACTTCTCTAACATCAACAAGTTGGTGTTCTTGTTCGGACTCCCGAATTTCTGGGTGGACAGATTAACGTTTTCCAAAAAAACCATAAAACTTTATAGTTACTTCTCTACCGGCATCAACTGGTTTGTGTACGTCGTGGTTCTGCTGGAGTTAGGCTCGTTCTTTACTCAACACAATTTAACAGAGAAACAAGTGTCTGATAGGTTAGTGTTCAGCTTATCTCAAACTATAATGAGTACATACAGAGTCATAATGGTTTTTCACCAAGATACAGTTAAGAAGCTACTGTATAAAATGTCAGTGGAGCTGAAAGCGGTTTACAATGACGAGGCGGTGGAGAGGGAAATGATAAAAAAGTCAAAGTTTTACTTCATTTCTTTTCTGACCCTTTGCTTCTCTTCGATTATGTTCTTCGGTGTAGATGCGTTGATGCGAAGTAAAAAAACTGGTAAGCTCTCACTTGCTACCGTCCAGCAGCGCTCGCTACAGCCACTTTGGTTTATTTTCTCCTAAATTCTAAATTCTAGTGAAATAAAACAGTTAATGCCAATAAAAGATCAGATCAATCATCTCAACACCAATAAATCAGTAGGTACTTTTGAATTGTCAATTTTTTTAACTCTAATATCTTTTAGCTCACAAGAACGAGCGCAAGAAACTTATCATTCTATATACCTACTCAGACCAAATAAAAAAGTATATATATACCTAATGAGCTCGACACCCTACCCGTTTTTCCTTTCAGGGGTTGTATTTTCAACTTTGATCACTGCTTGGCCAGACATAGAAGACATGAGCATCGTGGCCGGTGCCATGAGAGTGGGCAGTTACTTCGCCTGGTGGGCGCTGATGTCGCGCGTGGCCGGGTGCTTCGCCCTCATCCTATCCATGCTGGTGTGCTTGGAGCACCAATACAGGCAATTACAAAGCTACTTCCTGGACCTCAACAACATCTTCACACATCACAACCTTGAGCAAATTGAGAAGGAGAAGAAGTACGAACAAGGAGTGAAAGCTGGGATTAAAATACATTCAGAAACTCTTTGGTAAGTTCAAGAAATGAAGGTTGAGACTAGTAGGGACTTCAAGTAAAACCAATAGTTTGTGGTTGGTTTGTGGTGTCATGTTGTATTGTCAGATGTCACAATACAACAGGGAGTTTTTATCTCAGAAGATATTCTTCTGAGGTTTTTACTGACCGAGCGAGCGCGCAGAGTGAGCATAGCGTCTGCATGAAATCGGTTCATAAACAAAGAAGTTATACCTGAAAATCAGCAAAAACTCGTGCGATGGTAAGCCAAATAATTGTTATTTTTCAGGATTATGAAAAAACTACTAGCCAGTTCGCTGTAATTTTTTTATGGGACCACTCACGAACTGTGTTCTTTCAAATAAAAAAAGAATAATTGAAATCGGTTAACAACTGGCGAAGTTATGTACAAACAAAAAAAAAAAACAAAAAATACAGACGACTTGATAACCTCCTCCTTTTTGAAGTCGGTTAAAAAACCAAATAAACAGACGAACATAGAACCTCCTTCTTTTTTGATTTCGGTTAAAAACTTAAAGAAACACGTTTTTAAAACGAATTAGCTTTTAGTCAACAAACTGTCATATTAATTACTTTTACCGTAAATATAAGTTCATAATAATTATTAGATAATAAGTTTTTATAATAATAACTTCTTAATAAAAAAAGATGATTGTCACTTTCGGATCTAATTCATTGACCTAGTATAGTTTCTGAACCTTTTTATTATGCGATGAGGTGTAAAGCATGCTCGACTACGACACATATTTTGTTTTCGCTCTTGAAAATATACTGCGCTAATACAGTATGGGTGCACATTAGCAAAGTATAGTATTCAATATACGCCTCCTGGACACAATTAACCTTGCCACATAAATGGCAATCGCTGAAAAGGCTCAGGTGTCAAGTCGGCCGCTGCAAACTTAACATGGTCTGCTTATTAATACTGTAAAAAACTTAAGTCTTACTCGTAGTACCTACTTAGTAATAAACAATCAAATTTTAGTGGCCCTGGCTAGCTAACCCATGAAATAAGTTCACTAGCGCTAACTCTTGTGTAATTATTTATTTTGTCCTTATTATAGGTGTAAGAAGCAAGTCCAAAATTCTTTCGGATTGATTTTCGTTGCACAAATAGTCCTCAATATAAGCGTGTTGGTTATTCTGATGGTCCAAATGCTGGTGAGTCTAATTATAAGTTTTTCTATAATATGGACTATGTAGGTACCTATGTATTATTACCTACCTACTTACTTTGTATCCTACTAACGGCCAAATACTTAAACGATTCTTGAACTTGAAGTTAAGACGTCGGCGAACAGTGAGCTTGTGATACAAACGTAATACTTGTGAATGCTAAAATCTCAAAGAAGAATGGCAAACCGGGAACCACATCTTCCAAAATACTGAACATTCCCAAATCCGACTTTATAAGTAAGTAAAGTAACTACCCTATTATTTGGTAGTTACTTTTCAATTATAAATGTTTTTAATTTATTAACTAAAAACACATTGATTGTATAAATTCTTCTTAACATTAAACAAAACGCCATTTTGCAGGAACAAAACGCTTTTGTGTGTGTGGTTTTGTGGTTTTGGATTATACATTGGCCTCTCCCTCTGGGAGAAAATGACTAACGGACCAATCACAAAAATAGTTTTTGCAAGGAAGCCAAGTCTCAGATTCTTCTGAGAGCCAAGTGAAGCCAACAATTTTTTATAGCATTTTTTTATGGTTTTTTGAAGGAGGTTTCTCCTTCAAAAAACCATAAAAAATGCTATAAAAAACAGCTTCAATAAGCAACAGCTCTAAAAAGCAAGAAATAATATTCAAATCTGCATAATTACTATTCAAGTACCTACGCATATCTGATATTAAAAAAACGTCTTTGGAAGTCGGGTGTGCTAAAAGATATTTTCCTTTTTTAATTTATAAAAACATTTATCGTGGTTTCTCTTTCTCAATTTGATTTTTTAATTCTTAAATTATGCAGATTTGAATATTATTTCTTGTTTTTTAGAGCAATTTTTTAATGGTTTTTTGAAGGAGGTTTTTCTTTTTAATTTTTAAAACCTTTTTTATTTTTAACTCTTTTGTGGTAGGTATGTATAATAAGTAAATGCAAGCAATGATATAAATATATTTTATTCATATTTTAGTCATGGGGTGGGTGACCAAAGTGTATTATTTCAGGCTCCTCTGTGCTTCAGAAGACACGTTAAGCCGTTAGTCCCAGCTACATTTGCACTCATTAACACCCACCAATCCGCATTGGCCCCGTGCGGTGGGTTATGGTCCATCTTATTCATCAGCCCATAAGTAAGGCTTGTATCCCAGCCCCAGCAGTGACAATAAAAATGGCTAATGTGAAACCTTTCAATACCGTAAAGCAACCACTAATATACTATCCTATTTGATTTTGAAGAGTTCTCTTGTGTATCTTCGAAGTCCAAGATCCAATGTGAAGGAAATTTAAATGAAAACACCCTTAAAGTGGGGATACTTTAAGGGTGTTTTCATTTAAATTTTCTAACAAAATAAGAATCATCTAAATCGGTTTATAAACAAAGAAGTTATGTCTGAAGATCCGTCAAAACTCGTGCAAAAGTTACCTAAAAAATTACAGTATTCAGTATTCAGGATTACTCGAAAACTACAGAACCGATTTCAAACTTTCAAAAAATAGGACCAACTTGGGAACCAACCTGATAAAGTGGCGTTTGAATCATGTCAATCGGTTCAGCCGTTTTAGAGTAAGCGGTGGACATACATAAAAAAAACAGACGAACATAAAACCTCCTCCTTTTTTTGAAGTCGGTTAAAAATTCTAATGGGCCCTCCACATGCACCCCAGTTCGGCGCAAACGTGCGACATCAGCAACAAAACGATCGATCTATTCAATGTAGATCAATACGATATATTCTAGCAAGATTGACTTAAGATAAAAAAAGACAATATTTTTAATCAAATTTATTTTGAAAAATTCTGATTGAAAGAAACTATCTGAGAAGTAGGTAGGTAGGTACCTATTATAGAATTATTCCGATTTTTTCAGAAGTTTTGCAACTCTAAACACAACACGGCAATTCCTCGTTCTAATTGTCTTTTTACCCATAAGTTGATAACTAGGTATAGGTACCTGCCTAAGTAGGTAGGTATATCCTACTAATAATTGAACAACGTTGTCCTATCTATATATATAAAAGGGAAAATCACTCACTCACTCACTCACTGATCACGAAATCTCAGAAACTACAAGTGCTAGGAGTCTCAAATTTTGCATGGGGGCTCCTTTTAGGGCGTAGGTGCTCACTAAGACGGGATTTTGCGAAATTCAACCCCTAAAGGGGTAAAACAGGGTGGCAAAGTTTGTATGGGAGAACGCGATTCCTTGGCCCGATTGACTTGGAATTTGGCATAGACATTCTTTCACAAAATTAATTGAACACGTGTTTCGTATTTTTTTGATATTTATCCCCTAACAGGGTTAAAAAGTGATAGAAAGCTACTTTTGGGGTGATTGACTTCAACGTCGGAATTGAAACTTCTTTGTGCATTTGATTGATTAATTGAGAAAAATAAATATCATTTGTCATCTCAACGTAGTATAACATTCTCTTTGGTCATTTCTCCTGAGAGTAGGTAGAATGCATTTCATTGAATAGTACCTATGGCGTTATGTACGAGTATGTTGGCAGTGCTGACATTTTTTCCTTATTGCGTTGTAATAAGGTGCAAAATTATTCCATCTAATTATCAGATTAATTTTAAAAGAATACAATATCCGGTCAAGTCGCCTATGCTATGACAATTAATAAAGCACAGGGACATAGTTTAAGTGCGGCTGGTGTAGATCTGCGCAGTGATTGTTTCCCCCATGGCCAGCTCTAATGTCGCCTGTTCGAGAGTCAGCTCGCCGAATAGCCTTTTTATTTTGCAACCGGATAACATGACAAGAAATGTGGTAGGTATACAACATGTTACAAAAACACCCCTAATGCCGAATATGGTATATAGGGACCATCAAACTGAACAACTTTTACTATTGGGACCAAATCTCAAATCGCGAAAAAAAAATATCAGCTGTTTCTTAAATTTTGATATTTTCGATTTTAATTCGATTTCAGAGTTGGTCCCAAAGTAAAAGTTGTTCAGTTTGATGGTACCAAAATATACTATATTCGGCATTAGGGGTATTTTTGTAACAAGTTGTATAGTATAGAGAAGTGTTGGATGATCGAGATTGATAATCCTGATAATACACAACACATTTTATTTAGAACTAGCTGCACCTAGCTAATGCGCATTGCAATGCTACGTTTTTTTAGCCATAATTACATATTTGATGACTGACGTTGTAGAAGTCGGACCGAAGCGTGGAGACGGTGCTGGCGATGGTGACCACGTCGGTGGCCACGCTGCTCAGCACCGGCGTCATCATGTGGACTGCTGGGGACATCACCGTTGAGGTAACGCCTAAAACCGACGTTGTGTTAGGCTTCTTGGATAGAAGCAAGTTAGTTTCACCACTGTTTCCTTCGATCAACTATAAGTACCTACCTGTGGTGAATAGGTACCTGCAGCACGTCATCGTCGCACGTAGAGAATTGTTATTTATTATATGTATTAATTAATTAGATAATTTTAAGTTACAATTATCGTTAATTCTACGCATTTAACTTCTATACAAGGTTTCATTAAGTTTACAATTTTAAATAATAACTTAATTAATTATAAGACGATTTGACAAATATTATCTGAATATCTAATTAAGTTTAGTTTCATATTACATTTTATAAACCACACTGAAAAATGATTGCTTTCTTTGGAGTTCTTTGCACAAGTTGCCGTGGAAGTTCATTTACTTAATTCTATAATAAAATCAACTTAGGTACTCAAGTCCCAGCGTACTGAACGGCTGGCCAACTGCAGAGCAGGCCCAACTAATTGATAAGAATCTTGAGTTTGAAACCCACCCAGCAACTACAAACTTTTTTTAATTAATATTTTCACTGGGGTAAGAGCCATCTTTAATCAATCTAAATACTTTGGTTTGCATTACAAGTAAACAAATTAACACAAAATTCCGAAAGATGGATTCCGATACAGTCCAAAGAACGTAGTTTAATCAAGAGACGTGCACGAATTGTAACAAAGTTAATACAGAACAACTAGAGATTTTAGTTCGGTAAATATAGATAAATTGAAGCAGAGTGTAGCAAGTTATCTGTGGTCAGATATATATAATTGTAATGATACTTACCTATCGAGAAAGCGTTTAGTTATTTTCATACAGAAATATGCCTCCTTTACTACTTACGTTTCCCGAAATACAAAATTAAAGTAACGAAGAGAAAGCCTGGGCCAAGTTGGTTGACGACAAGTCTGAGAACCTCATGTGTACCGAAACTGATGTTATGTTATAATCTTGTACCGACCACATAACGGCAATTACAGCAATAAAGTTTTTCATATTATCTAAATCGGTTCATAACCAAAAAACTTATGGTTGATTATCATCCGTATAAGTTCATAAATAATGGTAACGAAAAAGATGGTATTTTCAGGATTTCCTGAAAACTTCTGAACCTATTTCAAATTTCCAAAAATTGGACCAACTTGGGAACAAACCTGATGTAATAACGTTTGAGTATCTAATCGGTGGAAATACACAAAAAACATACATACATACAGACGAACAGATAACCATATCCTTTTTTGAAGTCGGTTAAAGAGAGATTTTCGCGATATTACAGTTATTCTTTTAAATTGTATTCCTTGTAGGCTTCCCGCCTTCCAACCGCAATATATGAGTCTGGGTGGGAGAATTGTAAATACTCCAATGTGGCATTGCGGAAACTGGTGGTCATTGCGATGGCTCAAGCACAGGTAATTCCATAAATCTAAATCCGTACCGCGCGTCTCCTTTAGGCGTGGAGTGGTAAAAAAGCAAATTGGTAAACGATCGCAAAATGGTAAAGCAGAGAAATGGTCAAAGAGCAAAATGGTAAAAGAGCATAACGTCAAAAGCGTATTTTGGTAAAATATCACATTGGTAATAGAGCAAAATGCTAAACACGACGGTAAAAATGTCTTACCTGACTTCGTAAACTACAAAAAACTAATTACAGAAGCCAAGCGACCTCGACTAAAAACATCAATAATACTCTGCTACTTTCCTCAATTCAAATAGTTATTGGTCAATAATAATTATTAAAAATTTAATTTACTTATTACTAGTTACCATAAACATAAGCATATGAACAAAAGTCAATTTTCGAAAAAAGATATTAAATAAGGTAAAATAAACATGGTATGTACGTACATAGTATAACTTTATTCATTATAAAAAAACTGCTATGAACGTACGTACTATTATAATTATACTATGACAATAATTGTTTTCTAATTTTAAGCTTCATAAAAGGAGATATAACATCACATACCTACATGGTTCCAATTCTAATTATCATAATATTTGCAGTAACGAAACGCATTCGAAATTTTAGAATAATGATTCCCTATATTCTTAAAAATATGTACTTTTGCTATTGTTTTGTTTCATGATTTCAGCACCATTCATTATTAGTTATTAGAAGGTTTTTTTGTTTGTTTAAAAATTAATAAAAATGTTAATGATTATGTTCGTACCTATGATGATTTGTGATAGTTATTATTGACAATATTTGAATTAGGATATTTTTGTTATATTAATCTGAAAGAAACGTGATTTAATACTTTATGTTGTTTCTGATGAAAGTTATGTTTATGGTAATGGATGGTGATTTTTTACAATTATAATGATATCAATGTTATACTTACATATTTTTTATGGATCAATAAAAATTTGGTTCTCCAATTGATTTAAGGTGAAAACTGATTTTAATAATAGTTCTAGCTTAAAAATATTTTATGATATAGGCACAAGGTGTTACAAAAGTACCCCTAATGCCGAATATGATAGATAGGGACCATCAAACTGAACAACTTTTACTATGGGACCAACTCTGAAATCGCGAAAAAAAAATCAGCTGTTCCATACAAAAATTAAAATCGAAAATATCAAAATGTATGAAACAGCTGTTTTTTTTTCGCGATTTCAGAGTTGGCCCCATAGTAAAAGTTGTTCAGTTTGATGGTCCCTATATACCATATTCGGCATTAGGGGTACTTTTGTAACACGTTGTATACAACGTGTTACAAAAGTACTGAACAACTTTTACTATCTGACCAACTCTGAAATCACGAAAAAAAAATCATCTGTTTCATACATTTTGATATTTTCGTAATTATTTTTTGTATGAAACAGCTGATTTTTTTTTTTCGCGATTTCAGAGTTGGTCCCATAGTAAAAGTTGTTCAGTTTGATGGTCCTTATCTACCATATTCGGCATTAGGGGTACTTTTGTATATTCTATGAAAATTGTATTTTTTCGTCTCTTTCTTAAAAAAAACTTTATTTCCCAATATAATTTTGGAAAGTAGCAGAGTACTGTGCATATGCTAATATGAAATGAAATTATAGTTTTGCGCTTTTACCATTTTGCTCTATTACCGATGTGTGTGATATTTTACCAATATACGCTTTTGACGTTATGCTCTTTTACCATTTTGCTCTTTTACCATTCGCTCCTTTACCATTTTGCGATCGTTTACCGTTTTGCTTTTTTACCGTTCCACGCCTAAAGGCGCTCGTCTTTGCGCCACACTTATCGCGTGTGGTGCATGCATTACATCTACACAATATCATGATTAATGTAGGTATTGAGTATTGATTAGGTTAGCCTACAAAAACTTAAATTAAAAGTCAAAGTCCAAATAGGTAGGTATCTTAATTCAAATAAACTTAAAAATTAAGCGCAATTGAGACTTTTTTTACTGGCAAGAAAATTTAAAATAGCTCCACACTAAAAGATCTAAATATATTTTTCCCCTGAAACTGCGCATAACTTAAAATGTATTATTTATTTATGTTATCTACATTGTATTTTCTGTTTCTCAGGAGCCCGTGATCATACAAAGTTTTGGTCTCGTGGAATTTTCTTACCAAAGTTATCTGGCGGTAAGTAACATGAAAAAATAAATATAAGCTTTTCTTATAAAGTAGGTACTTAGTCAGGGTGGCTAATTCCGGCGTTACTTACTTTATTTAAACCTGAATTTAATCGAGCAAAAAAAGCTTAAAGAAAAGAAAAGGTAATGCCCATAACTCAATTTCCAAATTCACGCTGTGTTTTCAAGGATTTCTGTTTTTAATTAAAAAAGGTAGGTCAAAAAAAAGGTCTTATCCCTTTACCAACAAAAGAATGAAGTTTATAAAAAATGACGAAGTCGTCAAGGTAGTTCAACCAAAATCATAAATTTTCAGGATTACTTGAAAACTACTGAACCGATTAGAAAAAAAAATTAAATGGGACCATCTCAAGCGTATACCCTTTCCAATGAAAAAATAATTTTGAAAATCAGTTCAAAATTCGAGGAGATATTGAGTAACATACATATAGGTACAAAAAAACAGTTGAATTGAGAACCTTCTCATTTTTCGAAGTCGGTTAATAAACAATCCTTTCAACAACTGCTAAATATTAAAGTAGCTTTCAAAAAGTAATTTTATGTAACTTCTTATTAAAAAAACAAGTTTTTAAAACGAACTTTAAGGTATGAAATAATTTATTTTGCATAAATTTATAACCCTATACAGAAACATGCAAATGACATTGATGATAAATCTTACAAAATGCGCCAAACGTTTTTAAGTTTAAAACTTCTGTAAAGTTTTTTGCGGGAGAAAGGTTACATTGAGATTAATATTTGACATGACACCACGTCGCTGGTTTTAAGCGAACGTTGTATAACGTATCGTGCATCATTCACGCATAGCTCTGAACTGGGTCTTAGGAGTGGTAAAGCGGAAGTGTTGTCGACAGTACTTACCATCCAATGCTTTTGCTTTCAGATCGTGAAAGCCACCTACAGTGTTTTTTCGGTGATATACTAGAGTACCTACCTACCTAAATGATGATACCTAATTATAGATTATAAATAAAGATTCAAATTTAAAAAAATAACTTCATGGTTTTTTTTAATCTTCTAAATGAACCAATTACGGTTTGATTACATATAGGTAAGTAACAAAATTATTTAAATAAGTAGGTAGGTATTTTACTTTTAATGGAAGTAATAGGTATAGGGAGCACCTATCAGATACTTATCGGGTACAATTATTTAACAATTGGAGATGATGACAGTCATAACAAGCGCAATTTCATAACTACCCTCCAATTATACAAGGTAATTAAATAACAAGGGTTCCTATTTAGTATCCATGGTAAAGGGTGAATCTCTTCGATCAAAGTGAATCTACAACCATCAAAACGAAAAGACATCAAATTTACCTCAAATGAAGTACGGAACCGTGGTCTGTCGTTGGTTGTCTATTAAGAAGACCCTTTGCCCAGGGTGTACATTATTTTAGTCAAAGCACCACCTCTGTATCTTTTACCGTTTCGGCAGGCAGTTGACCATCTCCATAATAGCTAAATGGATTTCTATCAAACGTGGCTAAGAACCATATCGATTAGATTAGCTTCCATAAAAAAATGCATTGAAATCGCTTGATCCGTTTAGGCACTACGAATATACGTACAGACACACAAACATAAGCTTCGAACTTATAAAACCCCTTTACGCTGCGTCGGGGGTTAAAAAAAGCAGCTCTTGACGAGTTTCTTGCCGGTTCTTTTCGTTTTTAGGGTTACGTACCTCAAAAGGAAAATACGGAACCCTTATAGGATCACTTAGTTGTCCGTCTGTCTGTCTGTCTGTCCGTCTGTCAAGACCCTTTATTTCGGGAATGCGTGGAGGTATCGAGTTGAAATTAAAACCATATACTTACTCAAATCTGGGGGCACTTGCAGCTGTGAAAAATCAAACTTCTAAGTTAACGTAAAAAAAAGATACGGCCATTAATGCCTCTAAAAACGCATATTCCGCCACCCTCAAGGGAATCAAAATTCATAGGGTACTTCCCGTTGACCTAGAACTTTGAAATTTGGCAAATAATATCGTCATATACTACAAGTACAGAAAAAAATCTGAAAACTATACATTTGTAGTTAAATCATTAACTGTCTGTCTGTCTGTCCATCTGTCTATCAAGACCCTTATCTCAGGAACGCGTGGAGGTATCTAGATGAAATTAAAACTATATACTCAAGTCTTATGGGCACTTGCAGCTGTGAAAAAATCAAACTTCTAAGTTTAAAAACGGCCATTAATGACTCAAAAAACGCATACGGCAACGCATTTCGACACCCTCAAGGGAATCAAAACTCATAGGGTACTTCCCGTTGATTTATAACTATGAAATTTGGCATATACTATACTACAAGTACAGGGAAAAATCTTAAAACTATACATTTATAATTATATCATAAAAAAAATTGTCATTAAAGTACGTACTCAATCATCGAGGTTAAACGACGGTATGCGCGGTCATAATGTAACTTTTAATTGACCTATAAACTTGAAATTTGGTGATAATGTTTATTATTACGTGTATATTTTACTAACAAATACCAATACATTGATAATTCTATTTTTTTTTCTTTTAATTTCCCTCATTTTCCTATTACAAACCAGCTTAATTTTGCGGTCAAACGAGTAGCACAGATAAACCCCGCCCCTTAGCCCTATTTTTATAATTTTGTAATGTAATTAAACACAATTCTAAATAGGTACCTACCTACTTAAGTGTCTTGTACTTAGTAGTATTACACAAACATAAAAATAATAAATAAAACAAATATAGATGTCACATTCAAAGGCGTGCTCGCGATGTTTCCCAATATACCGATACGACACCACGCAGCGCCATCTAGACTTAATCTAAATAACAGATAACTCGTAAACAAGCACAACCAACCCTTGCTTACTTAAATTATTTTTAAATTAGTTCGACACAAATGCTAGATGGCGTAGCTTTGTACCTAATAATAAATATTGTGTCACTGATAGGAACATAATACAATACATAATACCTATATATATACATAATAAATAATTCATTTCACAAAATAGCGTCCATGAGCTTTCGCTAGATAATTTAAATTTTAAACTATTCCAATCCATCTAATCCTAGCCTTAATTAAACTGAGTAAACTTTAAAATCATGTCTGCTAGGTTCTTTGCTTTAAGCCTGCTAGGTATATTTCTCATAGAATCTATAGAATAAGTACAGAAGTATGTATGTACCTACTTATGTGACGCGGTAGCACTTTTGTTGATGCAATTTTATTGTAGGTACTATTATGTATTCTGTGTTGATGCTAGAAGAGAGCGGATTAAGTAATATTGTGTTGATAAGCATATTGGAAAAGTTTTTGTAGGTATAATTATTTTACATTAAAGTCTGCGTATCATTACATTCTTAACTCATGAAGAAAAGTCTACTATAATACCTATATATACTTATATCTATAGTAGGTATGAACGTGTGACAGAATTGAAACCAGAATTATGGTAGATAGGGACCATCAAACTAAACAACTCTTCCTATGGGACCAATTCTGCTTATTACGAGGACTAACTTGACCTATAAGTTATAATAATTAAATTAAGGAAAAATAAAATAATTACACAATCCACCGCACCTGTATAAAAATACAAGTATACAGGTGCGGTGGGTTGGTTGTCGCCATAGAGTACATTTTAACCATGGAAAATAATAAAATTGAACAGTAAAAGAAATTACTTTCCATGGTTAAAATGTATACTGTGGTGGTCGATGACTTAGCGATCGGTCTGCTGAATGCACCGATCCGTCCGTTTTGGGTACTGAATTTTGGGTGAAGCTCGGAAAAAACTGAGACTCGATTTCTGAACTATTTATAATGTAGGTACGGAACCCTCGGTGGGCGAGCCCGACTCGCACTTGTCCGGTTTTTTTTTGGCCTGAGCTCGTTACAAGGTCTCCCGCTTACGGCGCGCGAACCGATGGCGTAAGTACGCCAAGCTAGGTAGCTTCTTTCACATATCACAAGTGCTTGTAACAGCCTAGACTCAATAAATGATTTTTGAATTTTGAATTTTAGCAGCCTGCTGTATTATATTCACTGAGGATGCTAAATCGACATGGTTCTCTGCATAAAGCGGGCCCGTATGACGAAGATTTCATAGAATTATTAGCGTCAAAAAATGCAACTTGTGTATTCGTTCAGGCTTCAGGTTCTGCTTATAAGATCTGCAAGCTGAGTAATGATGCGTCAAGTTTGATATAACATCTCCCTGTCGTATCTATTGCCACGCCCCGGCGGCGCCGCCGTCACCATAGGTAATAGTAGGCCTACTTAATGTCTGATAATGACCGTCGTAGTGTCCAGGCTGTGGGTAATTACTGGCATTAGCTATATGCACATGAGGGGGCCGAACTTAAAAATACGTAGCTCACTTGTTTCTTATTTTAGTAGTGAAGTAATCTTTAAGACAAAACAGAGAAAAAAAGGGAGGCGGTTACGCGACTTACTCATTGCAAGATATTTTTTGGGATTGTGAAATACTTTTCTTTAAATTCTTTGTCGTGGTTTGATGACGGTTATCATTCAAAATTCAAAATTCAAAACTCATTTATTCAGTCTAGGCTGTTACAAGCAGTTGTAAATGTCAAAGAAGCTACGCCATCGGTTCGCAAACCCTAAGCGGGAGACCTTGTAACGAGAAGAACCGGCAAGAAACTCGTCAAGGGCTGCTTTTTTCTCCCTGTATATTTCATACAGAGTCGTCAACATTTGAAAAATGAGGTCGCGTTTAAAGTGACGTCATTTTCCATTACAATAATTAACAAAGTTTACATTCAACTAAACACTCAATAATATGACAGTTGCTAATAATATTATACTACCTAGGTAAAGTAGGTATACCTACCCACTTGCTTGTTTACATGACAAGTAATTGTATGGAATTTTTATAGGACATAATATTTTTTCCTTCCAAATACAAACCCGTTTATCATAATTAAAGTAGGTAGTTTATAAAGCGTCAGCATACAGGCAAATTACATTGCAGGTCTAGCGATACAATGCAATAGTCAGAGATCTACTATCGTAAACACACATTCACGCGGCATGCACACTGACACTATGGTTGATCAGATCGCACTCAATGATATTGCCAAACTGTTTAAATCGATAAGCAATATCGGTTTCTTCTGCGGCTTGCCCAATATTTGGATAGAAGACGTTAAATATTCAAAGGGGCTGGTGAAATTATTTAAAGTTTGGAGAACGGTTTCGAATTTGGTTATTTGTATTTTCATGGGTTTGGAAGTGGCAGCATTTTTCACGCAGAAAAATATGTCAGAGAAACAGAGATCCGAGTCCCTAATGTTTAGTACTTCGCAGCCAATCTTATACAGTTTCATCGTAGTCGTGGAGATGTACGTCGAGGACATTAAGACACTGATCCGCGAGCTGGTGGTGACGCTGAAGAGCGTCCACAACGATGCCGCGGTGCAGCGGGAAATGATTTGGAAGGCAAAAGTCTACACTTCGGGATTTACATTTATTTTTGTCTCGGCACTGATATCTTATGGCATCGAAGCGATCAAACTGGTTATTACAGGCGGTAATTAGTTACATTGAATTGAAACTAACTACTACTACACTATTTGCGTGCTTAAGGGTCATTTCCCAGGTTTTAGATAAGTTCCTAATATCATGGCTGACTTATAATTGCATACAAACTATTCCATTTTTTATTGTAAGTTATCAATAGTTTCATACTATAGTTTCTTACGTTCTCATATACAAGGTGTTACAAAAGTACCCCTAATGCCGAATATGGTAGATAGGGACCATCAAACTAAACAACTTTTACTATGGGACCAACTATGAAATCGCGAAAAAAAAATCAGCTGTTTCATACATTTTGATATTTTCGTAATTAATTTTTGTATGAAACAGCTGATTTTTTTTTACTTTCAGAAGGCACATTCACAACAGTGATCACGTGCTGGCCGGACATAGAGGACAGCTCGGCGGGGGCCGCCGCGGCGCGAGTCCTGAGCTACGTCATATGGTGGCTCTTCATGCTCCGAGTGGCGGGGGTCTACTCTGTCATCATACCGACGACCATCTGCCTCAGCCACCAGTACAAGAATCTGCAGACCTACTTTTACTCGCTTAACAACATTTTCCAGGAAAAAAAATCTCAAGAGGGAAACGAACTTAAATATGTGAATTCTTTCAAAACGGGCATCAAAATGCATTCTCATACTTTATGGTCAGTTATATACCTACCATAGTCATAGTTAGACCACAAGTGCAGTGCCGCGCCTTGGGTAGGTGTGCAGCGAGGGCGGGAGCAGAGAGCAGAGTAAACTCCTTTTTCTTCCCCTCGCACGTACGTCTATCGCCGCTTTCTATCCCCACGCCACGCCTACGCTACCTCAAGGCGGTACAGCCACAAAATATTTATAATGCTGGGGCCGCACTAACGGCCAACAACGTTAAATTTTCGAATTGATGAACCTTATGTGTATAGGCATAAGCAAAATTAGCGCCATAATTAGGCCCCAGCATAATACTCGTAGTAACTACAGGAAGTGAGGCTGTATTATGCGCGGTCGAGCAACGCACATATAGAAACCTCCCACCGACACTGTAAAAACCGGCCAAGTGCATGTCGGGCCACGCGCAGTGTAGGGTTCCGTAGTTTCACACACCTGACAACGTTATTTATGTAGTTCCCAATGAGGAATTTGTACTGCGCCAAGTATATTTTATAAGTTGGTCGACTGTTACTCGTAAACTTGTATAGCCTACTTAGCTGAGATAGCTTTCCTTTTAACTTCGTCATGTATACAATCACCGTGAATTTTTTCACGTATCCAGAAACATAACCTAAAGCTTTTAAATAATTACGAGCACGTACCGAATATTGTAATTTTAAAGCTCCCGAATCAATCAGATAAACCAAACTTCTTTTCAGTTTTGGTAACTGTCCTTTGAAAGTGTTTAAGTAGTAGGTATTCACCATATAAATAAATAAAAGGTAAGTACTTATACCTTAGTGCTTGTATTCAAAGTAATAATGGTCGTTGTAGGTGCACGTTGAAGTTCCAAGCTTGCTTTGGCTTCATGTTCAGCGCTCAGATCCTCGTCAACGTGTCGGTGCTGGTGATGCTGATGGTTCAAATGATGGTGAGTCCTTAATATTAGGTGCTTTTTAGGGTTCCAGTTTAAAAAGGAAATAAGGGAATATAATTGGAATAACTTCGTTGTTTAGTCTTTCACGACGCATAGAGTTATGAAGTCATACTTATATCGATATCAAGAGGTAAAAAACGTTCAAGAGCGAGTCGGACTCGCGCACCGAGGGTTCCGTACCATCATTCTGAAAAAGTTTACAATTTAGAGACATCGTTTTATTTTTCCTGTAATCTTTACATAAACTTCTATCACATAAAACTATTCCAAACAAGTTGATAGCATTAGTAGTTCTCGAGATATCCAGTTGGATACCATCCCATAAGGCATGTTTTTGTGTATGTGTTGTCAGACGATGGAGGCACGCACGGCGACAAGCGTGGCCCCCATTGTGACGACGGGCACCGCTATGCTGTTCGGCACCGGCTTCTTAATGTGCAACGCGGGAGACATTACGGTGGAGGCGAGTACAACTCAAGTTATCAGGTAGGGTAGGTTCACTGGATAGTCTAAATGCACCTAATGTCACTTCACCCAGAACCCTCGACTACTAGGGAATTGATATCGACCGGCAGTAACAAGTAAAAATGCGGGAACACATCAAATTCAAAAATATGGTGTAGCCAGGGCTCGAAATGTGCCCTACCACACTAGTATACCTACCACTAATAAGAAATCAGAAGGTTCTGATCGAATGCGTCACGGCGTCACCTATGCAAAGAGGCGGTTGAGCTCGTCTAGTTTTTATTTTCATACTATTGCAGACGATCGAAGGCAACCTGCTCGGGAATCTTATAGTAAGCGCAGGTCACATTGGGATCGAAGCAAAGCAAAACTAAGTCGTTTCATTTCGGTCATATCGCTATCGCGTTTCTTGATACGGATGCACAGGCACCGCGACCTCGAAGCGCAAGTCCGGTCGTGCACGAAATATAGCCGCCACATGTAATGTAGGATGCGCCAACAAAGTACCAGCTAGCCGCGCTCGATTCGGTGGAACGTAGAGCCAGAAAACTTGTAGGGTATAGTGAGCTTCTAAAAAACCTTTTTCAAAAATGAACGGCTCTTAAAAGCAAGAAATAAAATATTCAAATCTGCATGATTACCAAAGTTTATATATCTAATATTAAACAACGCCTTTTGAAGTCGTTATTTATTTACATGTTGTCACGAAAATAAATTAAGTGGTTTAATGGGGAACGCATACGTATGCATTTTTACCATTTATTTACTATTGGGCCAGTAGTGCAAAAGGGAAAAACTCCTACGACACTACCAGTAGTGCGGCTTAGTAGTTAGAAGGGGGGGAATCGACGCGACACGCGATTGTCTCTCGCATTGCGCGCTCGACACGCTCACTGCACTCCACACGTGCAAATGTATTACGAATTCGCGAGTCGCGTCGCCAGTCGCCGCTCTGCGTGGTCAGGTCGTAAAAAGAAGCTTATTTTTATTACGATGTGCTGACATTTTTAAATTTTGAGATTGTAGCATTCACAATGCTATTTTTATATAATACTAAATAATATACTAGAAAAAATATGACTCGCACCAGATCATGTTCTCCGCGACCTTTGGATATCCGGTCTTAGCGGTCAGAGCATTGGACCGGATATCCAAAGGTCGCGGGTTCGATTCCCGTCCGAGAACATGATCTGATGTAAATGCAACCCAAAGTAGCCTGCGCTTATTGAATCGCAAACATCTCTAAAGACGATCCGTTTCCTAATGTCCTTTGTTGCAATAATATAATGTATTGTGTGGCATTGCAGTCGGCGGCGCTGGCCCCCGCCATGTACTGTTCGGGGTGGCACGAGTGCCGCGCCCCCGCCGCCGCCCCGCTGCGTCGCCTGGTGGCGCTCGCCGTCGCGCAGGCACAGGTACAATACATACAGTCGGCGGCGCTGGACCCCGCCATGTACTGTTCGGGGTGGCACGAGTGCCGCGCCCCCGCCGCCGCCCCGCTGCGTCGCCTGGTGGCGCTCGCCGTCGCGCAGGCACAGGTACAATACATACAGTCGGCGGCGCTGGCCCCCGCCATGTACTGTTCGGGGTGGCACGAGTGCCGCGCCCCCGCCGCCGCCCCGCTGCGTCGCCTGGTGGCGCTCGCCGTCGCGCAGGCACAGGTACAATACATACAGTCGGCGGCGCTGGCCCCCGCCATGTACTGTTCGGGGTGGCACGAGTGCCGCGCCCCCGCCGCCGCCCCGCTGCGTCGCCTGGTGGCGCTCGCCGTCGCGCAGGCACAGGTACAATACATACAGTCGGCGGCGCTGGCCCCCGCCATGTACTGTTCGGGGTGGCACGAGTGCCGCGCCCCCGCCGCCGCCCCGCTGCGTCGCCTGGTGGCGCTCGCCGTCGCGCAGGCACAGGTACAATACATACAGTCGGCGGCGCTGGCCCCCGCCATGTACTGTTCGGGGTGGCACGAGTGCCGCGCCCCCGCCGCCGCCCCGCTGCGTCGCCTGGTGGCGCTCGCCGTCGCGCAGGCACAGGTACAATACATACAGTCGGCGGCGCTGGCCCCCGCCATGTACTGTTCGGGGTGGCACGAGTGCCGCGCCCCCGCCGCCGCCCCGCTGCGTCGCCTGGTGGCGCTCGCCGTCGCGCAGGCACAGGTACAATACATACAGTCGGCGGCGCTGGCCCCCGCCATGTACTGTTCGGGGTGGCACGAGTGCCGCGCCCCCGCCGCCGCCCCGCTGCGTCGCCTGGTGGCGCTCGCCGTCGCGCAGGCACAGGTACAATACATACAGTCGGCGGCGCTGGCCCCCGCCATGTACTGTTCGGGGTGGCACGAGTGCCGCGCCCCCGCCGCCGCCCCGCTGCGTCGCCTGGTGGCGCTCGCCGTCGCGCAGGCACAGGTACAATACATACAGTCGGCGGCGCTGGCCCCCGCCATGTACTGTTCGGGGTGGCACGAGTGCCGCGCCCCCGCCGCCGCCCCGCTGCGTCGCCTGGTGGCGCTCGCCGTCGCGCAGGCACAGGTACAATACATACAGTCGGCGGCGCTGGCCCCCGCCATGTACTGTTCGGGGTGGCACGAGTGCCGCGCCCCCGCCGCCGCCCCGCTGCGTCGCCTGGTGGCGCTCGCCGTCGCGCAGGCACAGGTACAATACATACAGTCGGCGGCGCTGGCCCCCGCCATGTACTGTTCGGGGTGGCACGAGTGCCGCGCCCCCGCCGCCGCCCCGCTGCGTCGCCTGGTGGCGCTCGCCGTCGCGCAGGCACAGGTACAATACATACAGTCGGCGGCGCTGGCCCCCGCCATGTACTGTTCGGGGTGGCACGAGTGCCGCGCCCCCGCCGCCGCCCCGCTGCGTCGCCTGGTGGCGCTCGCCGTCGCGCAGGCACAGGTACAATACATACAGTCGGCGGCGCTGGCCCCCGCCATGTACTGTTCGGGGTGGCACGAGTGCCGCGCCCCCGCCGCCGCCCCGCTGCGTCGCCTGGTGGCGCTCGCCGTCGCGCAGGCACAGGTACAATACATACAGTCGGCGGCGCTGGCCCCCGCCACTTTACTTTATAAAAAAATATTTAAACTTACATCCTTCTCCAAGGAGCAAACTAACTGAGCCAGCGCGCACTTGTGATTTTTGACCAGCCGATAATTTAGTATGACAAACATTTTTGATTGGTCGTTAAATGATGTTATTTATTTACAGAAACCAGTCGTAATATGGGCTCTCGGCACAGTTCCACTGTCATATCAATCTTATGTCTCGGTAAGCTTTGTAATCTTTCTACAAACTCCGTCAAAAGTAAAAGTGTTTTATTTCTAATGAACTGTACGCGCGAAAGTCTTAGAACAGTATTTTGTGCACAGTGGCGATGGCGCACATCATTAAAAAGACCATTAAGCTACTTAACATAATGACAAAATAAGAGAATTTATTTTGTTTCAGATTGTCAAATCATCGTATTCTGTTTTCTCAGTGATATACTAGAACTAGAACAGCGAATAAAAATTAGTAATAAAACTCTAGTCCGATTACAAAAGTATATTTTAAAACATCATTCAATATAGCAGACTCAACGATATTATATCACATTTCGTATCAAACTTACTCTTAATTATTACTTTTCATCCATCCGACTACACATTGGAGAAACAAACCAACTTTGAGCGCGCTGCAGTTACAGTGACGCTTATGAGCAAGCCGAAGTGACTTGCAGATGCGATGCAGTTCGAGTTATTTCATTCATCATGCATCATGACTTATGGATAAAAAAATATATTCTTGGCAGTAAAGAAACCGAGCCTACTTTGGAAAATGTGGAAGCTTTCTTACCGTACATTTACACATAGGATCCGTATTTACAGGACCATTTTTTACGGATCCGTCGCTACTGGATGTGAAGTTCACATCGCATTTAAGAGCTTATTAGACCTTCCTGAATTACGGATCCGATATGCAGTCCAATTTTGCATCCGGTATTCAGTCGCCAGAGCTCCTGATTACACGTTCACTGATTAAGGACGAGCTGAGAGACGGACGTACGCGATAGAAAGAGAGGCAACTTCTAGGTGAATATAACCGTAGCCGTAGGAGCTGTAGCGGTGTACGATCTGAATTGTGCTTTATTGAGTCGGAGCAAGAGTTGCTACTTATTTAAATGACTACTGTGGCGGAGCGTCTTAAATGCGATTACACTCTCCTTAATTTAGCATCCGTTACGTCGGAGACCATTTCATCCTGAACTAAGGATGCTAAATCGGATCCTGCCTTCTTGAATGCAATTAATTTTCTCTGAATTTAGGAATGACTGAATATCGGATCCTTAATTCAGGAAGGTCTAATAAGCTCTTAACAGACATACGGATCCAATATACTGTGTTGAGTGTGAACACGCTCATACAACTACATACACGCCATCGACGAAAAATAACGGATCCGACGAAACGGACCTGCAAAACGGATCGCTGTGTGAACGGGTAGTCACTTATTAGGTAACGCCAAAGAACTAACTAGAAAAGCCAGAGGCTCGGCCTCTACCATCCAACTAGAGGTATTTACAAAACTACAAAATTACATTTTGCAATTGTTTTTTGTGCGTATTCCATCTACAAATACCTATAAAATAAATGCATCTTAGTTTATCGTCCACAACACGTTGTCATACAACTGTTTTCAAGACCTGAAAATCATATTTCACAAAAGCCTTCAGCGGCCTTCAAATGCTTTCCAAAAATGGGTACACGGGCAAGGAAAATGCTCATGTAACGAATGTACAAATCTGGTAGTTAAATTATATAAAAAAAAATGGTATAAAAAGTGAAAAATATTAATTGTTAATGGCACAACTTGACAATAATGCTTGTCTAAAATTTATTTTCATATCAAAGCTATTGCATGATCAAATTGATCATCAATAGTCAGTTGACGTTAATTAATCCACTATAACATGCAAATATTCAACTTCATTACCTTAATAATAACTATGGTCCCATTTAGAAATAACTTATGATTGGCTTAAATGCCAGTTTGATTAATTGAAACGCAAACGTAACGCAGTCAGTACTGGAAGTAGACTTATAAAAATCATTGATAATCACATGATTTTAACATGTGATGATAGTTATTTATACAACAGTTGTATAATGAGGGGTATTAAAACACGAATGTGGGTTTATCACATGAGGCGAAGCCGAGTGTGGTAATAGTATCGCATGAGTGTTTTAATACCTAATTACATATGTACAGTTGCATACAAGACTTTATCTACACCCATGATATGATTCCTCTTTAAAAGGTTCCGAAATAGTTAGCTTATTGCCATTATTAAAACAACCAGTGTCATAGTAACCATATTTTCGAAGAAGTTGCATTATGAAATGGACAACCTTTCAAAAATATAATATGTCGATTTTTCTTTGTATGATGAAAGTAGATAAAAAATTAGGAGACACGTATTTTTTGTTTTTATTTTTAATCTTTTTTTTCTATATTAAATCACTGTTTGAAATTTTACTCATTCTAAAAGAGAAAACGTACATTGTCAGGAAGTTTAATGTATAGCGCCTTGCCAATTCAAGATTAAAAATTGAAAACTTACTCTAATCTGTGACAATATGTCATCATAGATGTCACCATGATTTCAATAGTGATGTGGCAGTGGGATTTCTGTGATATCGATAATGGACAACATTTCAAAAATAATATTGTTTTATATTAGTAATTTTTATTAATGTTCATAATAGAAAAACTGCTGTGATATTTTCTCTGTATTTTTATAATTTTATTCTAACGTCTCGTGGTTATTGTTATTGTTTTATAGTTTTGTTGCCAAAATGACTAGCGAAAGACGCGCAAATGTGGAAAGAAAATATCGCCTCCATCGCAACGCAGCCTCTGCTGCTATTTTTATTTCATTGATTACTAATTTTTTGTTTTTATTGATTTTAGTTTTTTTTATTAACGTAAAAAATACTGATCTAAAAATTCTGAAAAAAATATATATGAGCTTAGAACACTAAAATCTGGAAATGGTTTTTTAATTTTAGTACTTTCTCAAAATGAAATGTTGTCCATTCAGTACAACATTATAACACTCGTTCGGATGATATTATGGTATATGGTATCACACTGGTTGTTTTAATCTTGGCAATAAGTTAACTGTTTCAGAACCCTTTATAGAGGATTTAAAGCATGGGTGTAGATAAAATGAATAAGATGATTGTATTTCCTTAATCATATTGTGCATTCATAGACAACTATTTAGAGTTAAAACATTAATTGTTGATATTAGTTTCAACATAGCTCATTCAAAGATTCTCATATAATGTAAATATGGAAAACGATTAGTTTAGACTTTAGAGAACAGCTTTTGGGTTGGTTTTAAAACAGATAAGTAGTGACTTAGCTTTAAAGTTTGGCGTCGAAGAACTTGAGCTCGTCGTCTTCGGGCAGCTTCTTGAAGTAGCTCTCGACGTAGTCCTCGTCGACGTCGGCCAGCGTGCGCGGCCTCCACTGCGGCGCGTTGTCCTTGTCTATCAGGAGAGCTCTCACGCCTGTCAAAGGTACAATTCAAAATATCTTTATACAAGTAAACTTAAATTATGCGCTTTTGAATCGTCTATATTTTCATCCTACCGCCCGACTTTTTTAGCTGACAAGAAGAACCTGTAAACGAACCATTAACGTCGTACATCGTCATCGATATTAATCGGAATTAAACTACATATTCGTTTTAGACTAAGTCGAGTTTAGGGAGAGCCATTAATGCCCCCACCGGTGGGTTTCAGACGTTCCTTATCGACGAATAAAGACGCATTACATACTATTACGCGAGCGCAATGCAGATCGGGGGATGTTTAACGACGGCAAAAGAACTAAATTCTAGCGATAGTTCCTAACCACAGCGATCGCAGGCCTAACAAAATGCCACAAAACGAGTCTGTGTGTTTTAGACGGAAGGTTCGTTCCGGCCGTCTGGTCCTTTTCGCTCGCGCTACTCCTCGGTGAGTGCTACCGCTGAAAATAATCCGGGTCGGCTCGAGATCGCCCGAGCGAAACGTCTACGTGTGCGTGCACGGAGAACTGCAATTTCTTATTTGTGGGGGTATTCTGTATCGTTAGTATAGTATAATGTCGTGTTAGTCGATGTTTACCTTCGGGGAAGTCGTGGTTGCGCGTGGCGCGGCAGGCGAGGCGGAACTCCATCTGCAGGCACTGGCCCAGCCGCAGCTGCGCGCCGCGCTGCAGCGCCCGCAGCGTGATCTTCAGCGAGCCCGGGCACATCCCGTGCAGCGTCTATACACAACTTAACATTTATTACAGATCTATTTAATCAAATATATAAACCGGTGTTGTCGCCTCGATGGTTTCTCGTTCAGTTGATCGTGAATGATATACTTCGCTAAAAATATTTTTAACTACCTAGGACTCAGTCCGATGTACGTAGCGGCGGCGCTCCATATTTTATGTTCTTAGGCCACGTACACATCGACAGGTGGCTCGCTTAGCGCCTAGATCCTAGATCAGGGATTCCCAAATTATTTTGGGCGACACCCCTTTTCTAAAATTAACTGATACCTCGAACCCTCATAGCCAAATTACTTTAAAAATTCTATCAAATATCAAGTGTAATTTAATAATTATAATAATTACATCGATCTCTGGGAAATCGATTTTGACCCCCGAGGGATGGATATCGATCACTTTGGCTATCCCTGGCTTAGATGTTGATGCAAAAGAGACTTCGACTAATAGTAAAGTTATTTTGAGAACCGGTGAAACATAGTTCAGTAAAATGATACTTATGTCAAATGATATTTCGTTGGTCCAAAAATATGGCAAAATTAGGACAAGTGAATTTCGGACAACAAATCGGTTGGTCACATCACACCTCACTCTGAAGGCAGAAATCCTTTAATTTAGAACAATATTATTTTGTTTGTTCTTCAATTTATTATACAAAGTACAGTTTATATTACCACATAGGTAATTGTATCTTACCTCCAAAGTTTTCTTTGACCAATCATTTTGCACTTTTTCTAGTCTTTCAATGATCTCTTCAATAGTAGAAGCAGCAAAGCAATAGTTAATGTGTTTAATGTGCTCAGCCAAGGAGAACTCCTCGGCCGGCTCTTGGAACTTGGCTAGTAGTGAGCTGACCTCCGCTTCACTTGTGCACCGTGATAGTAGTAATTCTAGTTCATATAGTCGCTTGCTTGGAACAAAATGGGTGGCTATGCCAGCTTTCACAACATCTTTTCCTTTTAATCTATCACCTAAAATAAAAAATATACACATTAATTTATGAATTCTCACCAACATTTCTTTCAATCTAGATACAGCTAGATTTAAGCCTCTCAGTTAGATATAGAATAATCATACATACAATAAATATTTGATTAAAACATACTTACCGGTTAAACCCAAGTACAGTCCTAAGTTAACTTGTAGCCTTGGTAAGAAATAAGATCCACCCACATCAGGGAAGAGACCAATTTTTGTTTCTGGCATTGCTATCACTGTTTTCTCTGTGGCCACTCTATACCTACCGTGGACAGAGACACCCAATCCACCACCCATAGTTATGCCATTGATAAAAGCTATATATGGAATTTTATAGTTGCCAATTAGATAATTTACTGTATATTCTGCCCTAAAAAATCTTGGCCCCTCGACCCTGTCAATTGCTGACTTAACATCACCACCAGCACAAAATGCTTTTTCCCCTGCACCTTTGATTATGACTAATGATTTTTGGCTCTCCCACTCCTGGAGTTGTGGCAGCATTTTTGTGACCATTGAAGTGGTTAGTGAATTTAAAGCTTTTGGCCTGTTTAATGTTACAATGCCTGCATTATTTATTGCTTCAAATAGAACATCAGGCTCTTGGGAAGACATTGTGCGCTTCAGATACACTGAAGTACTCCTGGAGAAGTTTATGCCACATTTAAACATCTGAAATAACATTAAGTACCACTTTTATTATATAAAGTACTCCTGGAGAAGTTAATGCCACATTTAAACATCTGAAATGACATTAAGTACCACTTTTATTATATATCTCTTAATTTATAAAGTTGTGGCGGCGATTTAGAGGTAAAAAACAAGAAATCTTTCAACAGTAACTATTTTTGGGTTATCATTAGGATAATGGTATGGCATTTGCATTATGTAATATCAGGTTATTGAGCTGATAAAAGAGGTTATTGTGCTGTTTTGGTTAACATAATTTTTATACCTACACTTGAACAAACAATCTCGCATCAACCTTGAAACACATTAGTTATTATTCTGGAAAACATTGCATGAATATATCGAAAGTTATTACTAGATTTTATCGTTAGAAATAAATAAAATTACCTTTAAAATTAAGTTCCTACTTACATTTGGTACAACCTTAGATTATTTATACAACCTTAGAGCATGTATTGTACACTAAACAAAGGCTAAACTTTACAATATTTGATGAATTAATTACATAATTTATTATAATAAATTCATTGTTGACAGTATAACCCCCTTACTAATAAAGATTGTACAGCAGATGTATAGTTACTCTCTGTCAAATTATTTAAGTTTGACATTAAAAAGACAGGGACAAAACACTGTGTAACTATACATTTCCTATACAATCTTTATTAGTAAATGCGTAGGTAGGTAAGTAACTTTTTATAGGTACCTTTCCGTCTGAAGTTATTTTTCTTCCGAGTCCGTGAAAGAAAACCACAAACTTTTTTTCACTTACTTCACACTTTTTTTTTTTTTTTTTTTAATGGGTTTAACGGCACTGGGTTCTTGCCCTTTTATGCCAAACATGACAGTACAAGTCATAAACTTAATGGTACAAGTTCAAGTTCCTTTTGTTCTTTTTAGATGTCTCCCAGGGTACTTTGAATGAATTTGCTTATTGGTGCAAAATATTTCAAGTCTGCTAATAAATCTTCCAGTTTGTTTGGTACATCTTCGGTAATATCTGCGAGTTCAGCGACAAGCAATAAACGTTGCATTGTGAAGCGATTACATTTGAATACAATGTGTTGGAGGTCTTCTTGTTCATCACAACTGGAGCATTTTGCGTCAGCAACCAACTTTATTTTATGAAGGTGAGTGCCAAATTGTCCGTGTCCAAATCTCATTCGGTTAATGGTGGATATGAATTTCCTATTCCTGTAAGTAATATTGTGATGGTACCACGGCCGGGCGGGCAACGTCTTCTGTATGTCGTGGTACCATTTTCCTTTTTCTGTTGAAACATGGTTCCAGTACTGAGACCATAACTGTTTTTGATCTTGTATGAAGACGGTGTAAAAGTCGGTGTATGGTACTTTGCAAATGTTTGAGTGATCTTCATCAGGGTCATTCCTTGCAGCAGAATCCACAATTTCATTACCAGTAATATTACGATGAGACGGTACCCACAAAAACAAAACACTTATTCCTTTTTCACTCAGTCTATGTAGCTGTTTCTTTATATATAAAATTAAGTAGCTTACATTGTGCTTGATAGTTAAACTTTCTAAATTATTTAAAACGCTTTGGGAGTCCGATACAATTACAAACTTTTTACTATTTACAATATTATCTATATACATAAGAGCTTTGTATATTGCATAACATTCTGCAGTAAAGATACTGCAGCTATTATGGAGTTTGAAACATTTTGTGCACTTAACTTGTGAGTCATATAATGCAGAAGTTACAGTATCTTCAGTCTTAGATCCATCCGTGTATAGTTTATAATAATTTGGATATTTTTCAAATAATTGTAATAACTCCCCCTGACTTTCTATGTTTTGAGAAATTCTTTGCACATCAATATTTACAATTTCATTTAAGTCAAATTTAAACATTGGTAGAGCATTACAGCTAAATATATTTTCAGTTATATTTTTAACATGCAGTATAATTCGTAATAACTCTGGGAGATTACCATTTAGGACTTGATTCACATTTACATATTCACCCATTGGCAGCTGTTCCCGGGGTAAGATTCTATCAAGAACTAATTTGTTTTCTGTAGCTAATAATTTAATACTAAACTTTTCTGCAATTTTAAGTCTATGTAGGGCTAAAGGTGGAATACAGGTCTCGCATTCCATTGCGTTTATAGGTGTTGAGCACATAGCTCCAGTGATTATTCTTAAAGCTTTATTTTGTAAAACATCTAATTTCTTTAACAAGGTAATTTTCACATTCATATATGCCAGGCAACTATAGTCAAAGTGACTACGTACAATACTTTTATACAGCATAGATAGAGTGTTAGGATCAGCACCCCAGTGAACACCTGCCAATGATCGCATTATATTAAGCCCTTTAGAGGCATTTTTTAATATATAATTAATGTGGTTTTCAAATGATAATTTTGGATCCAAGTATATTCCTAAAAATTTCTTTTCAGAAAGCCATGGAATAGAATCATTGTTGTATTTAATATTATTGTTGCTTGAATTATGTTTTCTACTAAAAATCATAGCTCCACTTTTACTTGCGTTAATTTTTAATTGTAATTTGTTTTCATAAAAAAGTTTGATTTGTTTGAGAGCTAAGTTAAGATTATTTACAGCAATATTTACATTTTGGTTAGTAGAATATAAAACTATGTCATCTGCAAATTGTAAAAATTTGATATTGTTGTTTGTTAAGTAATTGGCTATTTGACTAGTATAAATGTTATATAATAGTGGAGATATGGTTGCACCCTGCATGGTGCCTTTGTATACAGAGCTAGGACCATGAAGGATATTATTAAATCTGACATACATTTTCCTATTAAACAAAAAATCATATATCCATTTACAGATTTTACTTGGAATGCCAATTTCTGCCAGAATCTTAACAAGGATGGAAGGAACCACATTGTCAAAAGCACCCTGGATATCAAGGAAGACACAAACAGTATTTGAATGGCTGTGAAAAGATTTATTGATATCTGATATAAGAGAAACAAAGTTTTCTGTTGCACTATGGCCCTTTCGGAAACCAGTCTGTTGAGCAGGTAATAAATTATTAGTTTCTAGATACCATTCTAGTCTAGTTTTTAACATAAATTCAAATATTTTTCCTATGCATGATGACAGAGCTATGGGTCTATATGAGTTGTAATCATCAGCAGGTTTGTCTGGTTTTAAGATCGGTATGACACATTGTGTCTTCCAAGATTCAGGGATTTCCATATTATGCCATAATATGTTATAAATTTGTAGTAGAGTTTCTTGACCATTAGAATGCATATTTTTCAGAAGTTCATAAGTGACATTGTCTAAGCCTGGACTAGTATTTTTTCTACTTTTTAGCGCATGTTGTAATTCTTGCATTGAAAATGGTTTGGTTAAGAAGCAATTGTTTGTATCGTTTGTAGTATTTGTATTGGTTGAGGTATTGAAATTAAATTCTTCTTGGCCATCAAATAATGTGACAGAAGGAGCATATTTTTCAATAAATGCTGGGATCCAATCATCACACTTAAATCTATTTTTAGAGTCAATATGTTTAAATCGTCTTACATAATCCCAAATAATACTAATAGGTGTATGCCTGTTAAATGATTCGCATAACTTTTTCCAACTGTTACATCTTTTTTCCCGGAGTAATAGTTTTTTCTGTGCATCAACCTTTTTATAGGCAATGTAATTTTCAATAGAGCCATCAGATCTGTATCTCTTTAATGCTTCTTTACTGCGTTTTACAGCTTCTAAACAATCGTTATCCCACCATGGAACAGGTTTTCTCAGTAGGAAGGGGGTGTCTTTTTTAAGTTTTGGGATACATTTATTCATTATGTTTACTAATTTTTCGAAAAATAAGTCATAAATACTTATTGCATCTTGGTCATTGCAACTAAAATTACTAAATTCTTTTTCTGTTTCAGATCTAAAAAGAGGCCAATCTGCTTTGTGAAATAAGTAGCGTTCACATGGTGCACCTATAGTGTATTTTTCAACAGAGAGTTGGAGCTTGGTGATGGTTGGATAATGATAGCTGCCCATTGGGTCATTGTGTACTTTCCATTCGCAACGAGGAGCTAATGATGGACTGATACATGTAATGTCAATTGCTGACTGCCGATGATGAGCGGTACCTACTGTGGTTGGAGAGCCATTGTTCAAGATACACAGATCAAGTTCATCAAGAAGATTATAAATTTCATTGCCTCTGGAAGTCGAAGTGCAACAACCAAACGCGATATGGTGTGCATTTAAATCACCTGATAGTATTAAGGGTCTAGGCAAGTTATTAATGATTTTTCTCAACATATTGACTCTAAAACTGTTATTACTACTTCTTGGAGGAGTATAGGCAGTAAGAATGGTTAATCTACCTATATTTGTAATGAGACTTATTGCTGTAGTTTGTAGTGCAAAATTATATGAAGTCTGAATAATGTTATATTTAAAGTTATTTTTAATTAATATGCCAACTCCACCACGCCCATTTGGCCCATTTTGATAAATGAAATTGTAATTATGAATTTTGAAATTAATTCTATCTCTCAACCATGTCTCATTGAGAAGACAAATATCTATGTCATTTTCCTGTAGAAAATTTACTAGCAAAGGCTTTTTACTGTTCAAACTTTGGACATTATATTGACAAATATTAATAAACTCTTTATCCATTAGTGAGTGTTTTAACTAATACTTCCTTAATTACTGAAGAGGTCAACTTCCTACTCTCATTTCCTAATGCTACCAAGGTTCCTACTAAACCTTTGAGGATTGAATCATTTTTCAAAACTTCACTTAATAATTTTTCAGTAGTTAATTGTTCATTATAGTTTGTAGTAGGCTTGGAAGGCAATGCTGGGAATGAATTATTATAGTCTTTTGTTAAGTTTTTATTTAAAGCATTAGCATATGTGATTTTATTCATCTTTTCCATTAATTTATTTTTCTTAATTGGACAATCTCTTGAAATGGCAAGATGTTGACCTCCACAGTTAATGCATTTTTTAATAGTCTCATTATTACATTCCGAGTAGTGATGCTCTCCAGCACAAATCGAACATTTCTGAGTCGAGTTACACACTTTGGCGCCATGGTTGAATTTTAGGCATTTATAACATTGAAGTAAAGGAGCTATATATTCATGTACCTTGAATCTGAAGATATCTAAATACACATAGTCAGGTAGACATGTGTTGGACAAAAAGGTGATACTAACGGACCCCAAAGGTTTAAGTACACCATCTATCTTTTTCTGAAACCTGCGAACACTAATAATTTCATGAGAAGAAGAAAGTTTTTTGAAAAGTTCTTCATTGGAAATATTTGTGGGTACGAACCGAAGAACGCCAATCTTTTCCACTGCCCTGGCTGGAATGTATGCTTTGAAATTGTGCTTCGTCAAAAATTCTTCATTCTTAAGCAAATTATTTGCATTGTTTGCCTGTGAGAACGTCACACCGACTTTGTTCACATTGATCCGCCTTATATTAGTCACGCCCTTAATTTCATTACGGAATAAGCCCGCCAATACTAGTGGGTTTTTGTTGCCAATTTTCTCACCTTCAACGAATACGCAAAACTCTATACCTTGTAAGTTGTCAGGAAATACTCGTTTGTAGCCAATTTTGTGGTATGGTTTAAATAAGTTCTCCATATTATTAAATGATTCGTCTATTTTTGAACTTTCTCTGGGTCTTTTACTTGGACGCTGGGAATCAACCCCGGGGTCGTCACCCCCCGGGGCTTTGCTCATTTTGATGTCAAAACCAACTAAAAATTTCTGTTATTCACTATAAACAACAAAATATGTACACTAAATAATGGTTTAATACAATATTTTAAATAGACTTAGAAAATCGCTCTAACTTTTTCAAAAGCCCGCCCGGAACCTTACTTCACACTTCACAGCAGTGTTGCCAGTGGCAGATAGTCAAATATAACATGAGACAGCTCAAAAAGTAACATTTTTACGAGAAAAGTAACATTACCTACATTGTTTATTGTAGAAAACGACACAATACTATAATATGGCATTTTATTACACAAAAATTAAAATAAGTTTCCTGTCCCATTTGAAAATATCGAAAAAAATCGTAATAATTGTTGATTGAATAATTGACTGGCGATGCTGAAAAATGTCTGATATGGGCTCCTATCCACTAGTAAACTAATTAGTATCAGTCTTAAAAAAACATTTTAGTTAGTATTTTTTATATTAAAATTTTACATAGGTGGGTTGTGTTTGAAAAGATGGCTATATCTTTGTATGTATGTACTCATTCGTGTAAAAGCCTAGGCGCTGCGCACGCCGCGCCTAGGCTTTTACACGAGGCCCTGCGGTAATGACGGTTTGGTCAAAAAAACATTACAATCAACCTGTACCTAATGATTTTGTTTAAATTTTAAAATCGATTGTAATCATTCGCTGCTAGTCACCACTCGCCTCACTTGCGCATGCTTAAGTAAGCGGGATGGAAAATTGAGAAATACAGACGAGTGAGTGAATATGTCGCATTCAGTCAGTCCACAAAATCAAGTGCTCCAAGATGACGAACAAAAAAATCTTGAATGCGTTCCGTTTCACGATATTTTTTGTTTGCTGGAAAATCTAAAAAGTAACACAAAGTAACATATTGAGTCGTGTAATATGGAGGTAACATGAGAGGGTCAAAAGTAACGTAAAATGTTACTTTTGTAACATTCTGGCAACGCTGCTTCACAGACTAGTTAGCCAAAGTCCAAGTCTACGAGCCAGCAAGACAAGTGGGTGTATTCCAGTTTCCATCCATAAACTTTAGTATGAATGAAAATGAATATGTCCCAGCCTTAGAGCATGCTCTGCCACACCAGCATGCTCTAAGTAAACTTCTTAATGCTCCAAGTGAACGCACCTCAACAACTCAGTCCAGTCAGTCAGTCACTCACTGTCAGTGTCAATCGGAATCAATCAAAAATGATAACCTACAAATGCGAGCATAAATAAAGTTTTGCCAGAATCGAATGTAAATAAGTAACTACATAATGAGATTAGTAAGGAAAGTATTAAATTGGTATGCAAGTCTAGCGCCAAGTCGTGGTAAGGTTTCTCCTCCATATGAACATGTTATTCAAATAGGAGACCCGAGATTACGTAAAGTTTCTGAAGAAGTTCCACTAGATAAAGTCAATTCAAATGAAGTTCAGCAGGTTATTACGAAACTGCAGCACGTTCTAAATAAATACGGTAGTGTCGGAATGTCTGCTCCACAAATTGGCATAAACATGAGGATATTTGTCATACAATGCACCTCTAAACAAATGTTATCCGCACCAAGCAAAGCAGTAAATTCTACAGGAATGAAAGTCATACCCTTTACTGTAAGTAAGTACCTCTTCAATAAGTACTCATTTTAAAGCATTACCTATGAGGAGCTTGTTGGTGTGCGTGCGTTAGCTCATCGCCCTGCAATTGCAGCAGTTAAGAAGCTTTTTAATATTTTTAGGTATTCATTAATCCAAAATTGAAGGTCACTGACTATCAGAAGGTAATACATCAAGAAGGATGTGAAAGTGTACAAGGATATTCTGCTGAGGTGCCCCGCTACAAGGAAGTTGAAGTCTCTGGTAATCATATTTCCACCTTATTGCTGCACCAAAAAATTACCTACCTCATAAGCTGCAGTTATTATATTTAGTCAATTTTAATTTCACAATAACTGTACTTAATTCTTGTTCTAGTAATGACCATTCATTAATCTGTGTTGTTTCTTTCACAGCATATAATGAAAGAGCTGAACTCATATCATCCATGTTTAAAGATTGGGCAGCAAGGATAGTCCAGCATGAAATGGATCACCTCAATGGAAGAATGTTCACAGACATAATGGAGAGAAAAACTTTGACATGCTCATGTTGGGAGCAGGTCAACCTGTCCAAAGGACAAGTTGTCATTCCATTTCATCCTAATTAAAAATTACACAAATTCACAAAAAAAAACACTTCTTATTTTAAGCTGTTTATTAATTTCCTTCCTATTAAGCACAAAGTCCTGCTTTAAATAACAGGTACTTAAACTATCTTCTTTTAATAAATATCTGAAATATTTATATAATACAATATTAGAAGATGTTAAAGATTCAGGTGAATCATGATACCTAATAAAATAACAAAGATTTTATTTTCTTACTATGTATAAAAATAACAAGTATTCATATCCTACAGTACGGAATTATGCACCTACAGCCAAATTTGATTGATTGTGTACATTTAAAGGTGGTGAATAGCTGCAATCCATGACAGTAAAGAGTAATTTATTATTTCATAAATTCTATCTAATAATACATAAATATATATTGGATTTGATTGATAAACATTTCTTACACCATTTTAATTACTTCGAGTGTATTTGTGTGTTTTTATCTATTTTTTATAGTATACTCGCTAGCTTCAGACTCACCACTTCTTTTCAATCAAATATGCAAAACATGACCAGAACTTAGTAATGTGAATATAAAGAATGTGAGCATAGTTAAATATGAAATAGCTTTACGGATAATTTACTGAATTGCAAGTTAAATAATGCAGTGTAATTATTTGTAACTAAGAAATATACAGGTGTCCTAAAACTTTGCCACACGGAGGGCGAAAACCTTAAATATTGAAGGAAATACTGAAAGAAAACTTCATTTTGATTTAAATAATAATTGGAACTGCATTCAAAGATTTTTGAAAAATCGCCTGCTTTAACCCGAATCGAACCTATCAAATATTCTTTCATTAGGATTATTTTTTCTTGAGATGAACACAGCATGCTATACAAAAGGAAGACCATAAACATTTACATTTTATTTATTGCGATTTAAAAAAATCTTTCAATGCAGTTCCAATTATTTTTAAAAACAAAATGAAGTCTTCTTCCAGTAAAATTTTCTATCTTCAATATTTAAGGTACTTTCCCTCCGTGTGGCAAAGATTTGAGCAGGAGTTCCCAACCTTTTACCCTGTGCGCCCCATCCAACATAAAAAAAATATTTACGCACCCCGACAATGATCATATTAACAAACGATGAAAATATAAATAAAAGTGTTTATTTGTATTAAAATTCAAGTAGATTATCAACAATCAAACACAAGAGGGGCACTATGCATCGGTGGCACCGTTCGCGCCGTGAGAAAATATGAATTTTAATAAGTAGGTAATAACTATGTACAGTTTATCTGGAGCCGCTCGTCGCGCACCCCTTTGGATAACTCTAGGCCCAACTAGTGGGGCGCGCCCCATGTTTTAGGGGCATACTACATTATCATTGCCGAGTACCTGCTAACTGCTTATGATGGCCCGAGTACATCGCCCACTAACGTTAATGCAACATTTTAGTTCAGTGCATAATTATCTTTTTCCGCTTTTGTTTTTAAATTATCATTTTTGTTTTTATTATTATGCAAAATTTAAGTCATTAATCTTTCAAAGCTTGTATCGACTTTTACTTTTCTTTTGCTTTACTGATAATCATTTCTTTACATGTTTCATGCATATTAGCTTTTCATAACGCTTGTCGGAGAATTGTTCATCATCAGCATTTCGTTTACCTGTGAAAGAAGTGTTTAATTTTAGTATTTATAGTATAGTATAGTTTTCTTATGAAAACATGCTGTACTTTAATACCAAACAAAACGTACTTAACTATAGTAGGATATAGAAGGACAAGCAAAAAATCAATAAAAGGGAGGGGTACCTAATTATTACATGTATAATGATGAGATGTATAAAGGCATGGTCACAAAATATAAAGTCTGTGTGTTCGAGACAGAAGCGCCCCGCTCTGGCCGTATTTGAAAACACTTCCGCCAATTGTTTTTGTTGTGTTAAAACACGGGAAACTACGACTTGGTTTAAGCGGGTGCTAATATTTTGTGCCACTCGTGGTCGGTATGAAGGCACGTGTGCGTTACCCCGCAGCGGGTTGGAGAGCGAGGGCGGGCCCGCTAGCCGCTCGCAATCGTGGTCGGTATGAAAGCACGTGCGTTACCGCAGCGGGTTGGAGAGCGAGGCGAGGCTGGGCAGCGAGGGCGGGCCCGCTAGCCGCTCGCACTCGTGGTCGGTATGAAGGCACGTGCGTTACCGCAGCGGGTTGGAGAGCGAGGCGAGGCTGGGCAGCGAGGGCGGGCCCGCTAGCCGCTCGCACTCGTGGTCGGTATGAAGGCACGTGCGTTACCGCAGCGGGTTGGAGAGCGAGGCGAGGCTGGGCAGCGAGGGCGGGCCCGCTAGCCGCTCGCACTCGTGGTCGGTATGAAGGCACGTGCGTTACCGCAGCGGGTTGGAGAGCGAGGCGAGGCTGGGCAGCGAGGGCGGGCCCGCTAGCCGCTCGCACTCGTGGTCGGTATGAAGGCACGTGCGTTACCGCAGCGGGTTGGAGAGCGAGGCGAGGCTGGGCAGCGAGGGCGGGCCCGCTAGCCGCTCGCACTCGTGGTCGGTATGAAGGCACGTGCGTTACCGCAGCGGGTTGGAGAGCGAGGCGAGGCTGGGCAGCGAGGGCGGGCCCGCTAGCCGCTCGCACTCGTGGTCGGTATGAAGGCACGTGCGTTACCGCAGCGGGTTGGAGAGCGAGGCGAGGCTGGGCAGCGAGGGCGGGCCCGCTAGCCGCTCGCACTCGTGGTCGGTATGAAGGCACGTGCGTTACCGCAGCGGGTTGGAGAGCGAGGCGAGGCTGGGCAGCGAGGGCGGGCCCGCTAGCCGCTCGCACTCGTGGTCGGTATGAAGGCACGTGCGTTACCGCAGCGGGTTGGAGAGCGAGGCGAGGCTGGGCAGCGAGGGCGGGCCCGCTAGCCGCTCGCACTCGTGGTCGGTATGAAGGCACGTGCGTTACCGCAGCGGGTTGGAGAGCGAGGCGAGGCTGGGCAGCGAGGGCGGGCCCGCTAGCCGCTCGCACTCGTGGTCGGTATGAAGGCACGTGCGTTACCGCAGCGGGTTGGAGAGCGAGGCGAGGCTGGGCAGCGAGGGCGGGCCCGCTAGCCGCTCGCACTCGTCGTCGGCCTGGTTGTGCCGCAGTTCCTGCAGTGTGTATATCAGCTTGCTCCACTCGTCGTGCCGCGGCTGCGCCATGTGCTATCGAACAGTATCGACCACGTTAATCCCGGCCGATTCGATTTTCATGGATAGATAATACGAGATTACCAAAAATACAAACATTAAAATTTCAAAGGACACCACTGATTTTTTAAAAGATGGATGGTAAAAAACATAAAAATGACAAAATATGTATGTAAATTACCTCTGCGAGCTCGTAGACCCATATCTTGCCGGCGTCGTCGCCCGCGGTGACGTGCGAGCCGGACGGCGTCCACGACACGCGGTTGAACGCCACGCCGCCCGGCGCCTGCACGCTCGCCACCGGCACCTGACACATACACACTTATACCACGAGCTCAAGTGTTCCGAGCGCCCCTTCAGGTACGACACGTATGACGTCTGGAGAGCCGGAGACCGAAAGGACCAACGCAGGCCGAGGAAGTGGTGATTGTCACAACCACTAACCCCGACCGATGTGTAGGAGCGACACTGCAGGGGGTTCAGCGGGTATGCCTTCGTGCGGATCCGACGAGCATGGCCGGGAGTTTTGCATTCATATAGTTTCATAGACTGTTGTCTTGTCAACCCGAACCCGAAGAGAGTCCCGAACTCACAGGACTGGTCCCAGCCATGTCCGGAAGACGATAACAATTTACCTCTGTGTCAAAAAAAGGGTCTCACTCCTCGGAAGACTGTTGCCTTATGTGGGCCGGGCGGACCGAACGAGATCTGACGGCAATTATAAGCGGGCGTCATTCGTACGGACATTCGCACGGCCATGTACGGAACCCCGATGTGGGCGGATGCCCTCAGTGAGAAGAATAAGGCCGCTTTTTGGCGACCACAACGTGTAGTCGCCTCCAGAATGATGCGAGGGTACCCAAAGGTATCATGGACGGCCGCGTGCGTCCTTGCCGGAACGCCTCCTTGGGAGATGAAAGCCCAGATGCTTTCGGAGGTTTACAGACAAAGAAAGGAGCAAAGGGCAAAGGGTGAGGGCGCTTTGCTCCCTATGAAAGGGCTAATGTTCGACGCATCATCGAAGAGCGGTGTATCACGTTGGAGGGGGATCCGGTTATCGTTGGACCAATTGAGAAATTCGAAAAAGTGTATAGTATTTGAAGTGTATAGATATTATTGAAAGACCTAGATCCGACGAAACCCCAAACTATGAGATTGGAGAGAATAAATTTTTTCATTCCCACTTATCATGTAGGTGAGGTATAATCGAGTTCATAAATATGTAATCACTTTTGACAGATGTTGACATTTATTACTTAGGCATAGGTTGATGAGCGACGATGAGAGACAAACAGACAGACGGACATGGTGAAACTACACTCGGCGTCAAAAAAATCGCACCTTTTCAAAAAATTTCTTTAAAACCATTTTAATCATATCTAATTAATAGTAAATGTTGTCATATACTTCTATCCATTCGTATATAACCAACAGTCTCTCAAACCGTTGGAACACTCGTCATGCGGAATAAATGACTGAGATTAAGTTTCCCAGCAACATTGCACTGTCACATTTTTTGCAATATAACAATTTCATTTGACAAGCTTCATGGCCAATAGTATGCATCTTGGGTGTTTCTTTTCTTAATTGAGCAGTTGACGTGCGTTCTCTCTAACGTTTCGATAGTGAATTTACCCGATTTTCCTGGATTGACCCCTATTTATACCCTTATAATGAATGCGCAAGTAATTACATGTGCAGCGTTTAATTGTGGTAACTGTTATGTTTTTTAAACAATAAATGATTGTTTAAAAGACCAATAAATGTACTTTGAATAGATATAAATATTAAATAAATAATACGTGTGCTAGCAGTAGCAAGTAGGCATATCTAAACTAATGTAATAGAAGGTGCGATTTTTTTGACGCCGAGTGTATAAGGGTTCCTTGTTGACTACTACGACGAAACCCTAAAAATGAATTGCTGTTCGATAGTCTGGCTAAAACTCAGAAACGGCTTGACCGATTGGAATAATTAGTTTTTGTTTTGTTCGCTACAGTACTTACTGGGGTGGTTTAAAGACACAAAAAAAAGAACGAAAACTCCAAAAGAACAGCAAAATAATCGAAAATTCGTGATTGGGAATTTTGTATGAGAATCGCCATTTCTGAATATTTTTGACAGTTAACTTTTGAAAAAGAGGTAGTCAACAGTCAACTAGAGGTTTTAAGTTATTAACCTTTTGAACGCCACGGTCGGCACTGGACGACAAATGAAAAAGTGCCCAACACGCCACCGTCGTGTATGGCCGACGAGAAAACGACATTTTTAAAACACAAAATAAACATACTAAATCAACTTTTCTGTGTTTCTTTTTCCTATTATTTAAAAGTACTTTAATGATGTATTGTAAAATGGCACGAAGATATATCCATCAGTTACATTTCACTAGCAAAAATTATCACTAAATATTGCTAACCGAAATGGTGTTCTCCTCACGCCACAGTCGGCAAGACACGACAGCTAGTGATGGGTAAGTTAGGTAAATTAAATTTTGAATTTATGAAATATTTTATTGAAAGCAGCTTACTACTACATCGATAATTATTTTTTAATAGCAACTATTTGTATCTGAATATTCTTAATGCGTAATATTTATGAAATTATTGAAAAATGATTACTATTTATATCTATCGATCGATAGTTAACTGTTCACTCTCGCGCATCCCTACGGAACAGCGCATAGACAGTTACCTGTACGCCACAGTCGGGAAGACACGTCAAGCGGTGACGTCATTAGCGCTACGGGAGACTGCTAGTGATTTCCTATCCTATCTTATTTCGATAAAAACTATAAATACAACTGCAAAATTACTACAAAATATGTGCCGGCCGTCCGAACTCAGCTTTTTCTCGCAGAGTGAAAATTTGTTATACTAAGCATGAATTTATTATCCTATTTCCATAAAAACGATAAATACAACTGGAAAATTACTATAAAATGTGAAAAGGGGCATTTTACGCAAAAATCATGATCGAGATGTAACAGGCCTCTTTAAGTAAAAACGGAGAAAATCAACTAAAGCTAAGTAATTAATTAGTACTCTAATAGACAACCCTTTCTTTACCTTGTTGTTTATAATTTATAATAATAATTATAAGTTTACTTGAAATGTCACATCATTACCTCGCACGCAAGAAAGCTGTCAAAGGTCGTGCCAACCACGCCAGAGTCGGGTCTTCCCGACAGCGAATGCCTACACGAACGAGATTAGTGATGTATCTTATTATTACCTGATTTATTCGTTTGTAGTTCTAATGTCTACTTTTACTTTGTATAGAATTTTGTAACTGCTGTTAAATAATACGAAATCAAAAAAATATATTTTATTTCAAAAATATGTGACGAATAGCAGAGATTAAATCGGTTATTGACAACTTATCGATAACATCGTTGGCATTCCTATTTTATTTGTAGGTATTTGCTCTGAATTTATGGCTTGGCGTGGGAAGGGCGCCGATGCGTTTGAGCTCTGGCGTTCAAAAGGTTAACAAATTAAATAGATAGCACTGGTTTTCAATATTTTAAAATTCTCGAAGTAAAATTGATAATCATATAAATCGTAGGTGATACGAAATTCACAGGGCCCACTAGTGGTAATAATGAATTTTAGTAAACGAAAGATCGGAGCAGAAAGTTGAACCGAGAGAAGCTCAGTATAGGGGCGGGAAGATGCCGTCGCATCACGATGACGCACCTCAGTGTCCCGGTTGAGGTTCCACAGGTCGAGCCGGCCGGCGGCGTCCACGGCGGCGAACAGCGCCGGGTGCGCCGGCGACCAGCGCACGTCCGACACGTAGTCCCCGCTGTCCTCGAACGAGTACAAAGGTTTGTTTTCCTGCGAATCACGTACGAGGTTTAATAAAGCGACTCTCACATCGCCTTCGCTCCAGTTCTTGCGTCGTCGCTCGTAGGACCGAGAAGCGATGCGTGCCGAGGAACGCACCGCAGACGGCGCCCCCCTCGGGCGCACACCCCACGATAAACTTGTCGTAACCGCATCGAAACCACTATTAGTATTGTTTACACTCAGTGTTACCAGACGGCCTTTTATGTTAGGTTGTTTACTTTTTTATTATTTTATCTGCGACTCACAATCTGCTGTACTTGTTCACTTATTAGTCTGTGGTATTAGTCAATCAAATGACAGCTATCAATGCCAAATCGAATTAAAAGTCACATTTCGTTTTCTTAATTTCAAAAAAAGCAGAGGAGTCATGGTTTATGCAGCTATGTTTTTACATTTTATAGTGACTTTTCTGCTCTTTGTAGATATAATGTGGATAACGGAACGTTTTTCGATGGTTGAATGGTGTGTACGAGATATTGTTGCCAAAGAACGAGATTTTCGACGTCTGAAGACTTCAGATGTCTGTACGAAGAAAAGCCGTCGGCGTCCGGCAGCCCTGTTTACACTACGGTAGTACAGTACCTTGAGGCTCCACAGGCGCACGCTCCAGTCGACGGAGGCGGTGAGGTAGAGGTGCGATAGCGGCGCGTTGCCGGGCGCGGCGTGGCAGTGGCAGCCCTGTTTACACTACGGTAGTACAGTACCTTGAGGCTCCACAGGCGCACACTCCAGTCGACGGAGGCGGTGAGGTAGAGGTGCGATAGCGGCGCGTTGCCGGGCGCGGCGTGGCAGTGGCAGCCCTGTTTACACTACGGTAGTACAGTACCTTGAGGCTCCACAGGCGCACGCTCCAGTCGACGGAGGCGGTGAGGTAGAGGTGCGATAGCGGCGCGTTGCCGGGCGCGGCGTGGCAGTGGCAGCCCTGTTTACACTACGGTAGTACAGTACCTTGAGGCTCCACAGGCGCACACTCCAGTCGACGGAGGCGGTGAGGTAGAGGTGCGATAGCGGCGCGTTGCCGGGCGCGGCGTGGCAGTGGCAGCCCTGTTTACACTACGGTAGTACAGTACCTTGAGGCTCCACAGGCGCACACTCCAGTCGACGGAGGCGGTGAGGTAGAGGTGCGATAGCGGCGCGTTGCCGGGCGCGGCGTGGCAGTGGCAGCCCTGTTTACACTACGGTAGTACAGTACCTTGAGGCTCCACAGGCGCACACTCCAGTCGACGGAGGCGGTGAGGTAGAGGTGCGATAGCGGCGCGTTGCCGGGCGCGGCGTGGCAGTGGCAGCCCTGTTTACACTACGGTAGTACAGTACCTTGAGGCTCCACAGGCGCACACTCCAGTCGACGGAGGCGGTGAGGTAGAGGTGCGATAGCGGCGCGTTGCCGGGCGCGGCGTGGCAGTGGCAGCCCTGTTTACACTACGGTAGTACAGTACCTTGAGGCTCCACAGGCGCACACTCCAGTCGACGGAGGCGGTGAGGTAGAGGTGCGATAGCGGCGCGTTGCCGGGCGCGGCGTGGCAGTGGCAGCCCTGTTTACACTACGGTAGTACAGTACCTTGAGGCTCCACAGGCGCACACTCCAGTCGACGGAGGCGGTGAGGTAGAGGTGCGATAGCGGCGCGTTGCCGGGCGCGGCGTGGCAGTGGCAGCCCTGTTTACACTACGGTAGTACAGTACCTTGAGGCTCCACAGGCGCACACTCCAGTCGACGGAGGCGGTGAGGTAGAGGTGCGATAGCGGCGCGTTGCCGGGCGCGGCGTGGCAGTGGCAGCCCTGTTTACACTACGGTAGTACAGTACCTTGAGGCTCCACAGGCGCACACTCCAGTCGACGGAGGCGGTGAGGTAGAGGTGCGATAGCGGCGCGTTGCCGGGCGCGGCGTGGCAGTGGCAGCCCTGTTTACACTACGGTAGTACAGTACCTTGAGGCTCCACAGGCGCACACTCCAGTCGACGGAGGCGGTGAGGTAGAGGTGCGATAGCGGCGCGTTGCCGGGCGCGGCGTGGCAGTGGCAGCCCTGTTTACACTACGGTAGTACAGTACCTTGAGGCTCCACAGGCGCACACTCCAGTCGACGGAGGCGGTGAGGTAGAGGTGCGATAGCGGCGCGTTGCCGGGCGCGGCGTGGCAGGACAGCGCCGTGACGGGGCCCGCGTGCGCCTCCACGCACTCCGCGATGCCCGCGCGCTGCCCGTACAGGCAACCTGCACACACGTTATTCTACATGGTTGACCTCGCACGTTTCACAATATAATTATATCCAAAAAAACCGGCCAAGTGCGAGTCAGACTCGCGCACGAAGGGTTCCGTAAAAATCACGTTTGTTGTATTGTCGCCCCCTTAAATAATTGTTTTATTTAATTAATAATAAATAATAAACTTTGTTTTATTTTGTTTCATTGCGCTGGCTTGCAGCGATGAAGTAAAAAGTACTAGAAAATTTCGCCGCTCCCACTAGAGACTCGGTAGCATAATGGTCGCAGTGCATCGGGCCGGAATCCCGAGGGTGCGGGTTGGAGTGCTACGGGGTGAGTCGATTTATTCTAGTATTTTTTCTAACATTATTAATCTTAATTATTTATTTTTAAAGTGAATATTATACAACTAAATATTTTTTGAATATTTCAAGCGTCTACCTGTTGCCGTTATCAATATCGAGCAAAAACGAGCAAAAAATCACGGTTATTGTATGAGAGCCCCTTTAAATATTTCTTTTATTGTTTTTTCAGTATTTGTTGTTAAAGCGGCAACAGAAATACATCATCTGTGAAAATTTCAACTGTCTAACTATCATGGTTCATGAGATATAGCCTGGTGACAGACGGACAGACAGACGATCTGCAGAGTCTTAGTAATAGGGTTCCCGTTTTATCTTTTGGGTACGTAGCCCTAAAAACATCTAACGTTACGTCTTTGGATAATAAACTATCCAAAGCACCGATCCTTACTACGGTTGATTTTTAAGCCATCTTGTATTAAATAGGGTTAAAATACGGAACTGTTTTGAAGTATAACGCATGACTATGTAATAGTTTACTATAAAATCGATAGAGGGCAGTGTAACTAACATCAGTGTAAAAAAACCAGTTTGACAGTGCTTTGATTACGCGCCATTTTATCGCGATTTTGCATTTTCTTTTATTGTTTTATTGCTTATTTCCTAGAATTATGATATATTAGAAGAATCGTTATCAGTTCTACTTTGAGGATGTGTTTATAAATTATAGTGTTTTAAAACGGTGATGTTTTTTTTTTGACTCATAAATTTTGGTGGGTGTGGAATGTGGTTTCATCGATTTTGACGTTGGATTTTTAGCTTGATATAGCATATGAACGTATGTAAGTCTGTTCTGTTTATAATTAACTAATTTATAATAATTTTTAAAACGTTCTATATGCAGTACCGATCCAGTAATAAGATTTTCGCGGCCCTCGATTTTTTGTAACGTCAATTTTTTTTGGAATTCCCCTTTAAATCGGTCGTTTCAAGCGTCTTTTTCCCCCGCAGGACGTTCGTAACTAGAGAGACATGCCCGTGTAGACGTCGCCGTCCTCGCTGCCGAGCACGAAGTTGTTGACGTCGCCGTGCGGGAAGCCCATGCAGGTGACGGCCACGGCCTTGCTCTGGCGGTGCTGCAGGTCCAGCGTCTCCTGCGGCGCCGACAGCATGTCCAGCGACCACGAGCACATGCGCCCGTCCGTCGACACCGAGATCAGGTTGTGCGCGTTCTGGCTGCCCACCACCGACAAGCAGTATACCGGGTGCTGGGAAACGATACGAGGTTTGAGACGGCCGCTCAATTGTAATAAGTTGAGAGACTTTACTCAAAAGTCCACGTGAAAAGTTAAAACGAAACCTTTCAAAAACAATAAAAGAAAAGAATATCCGACTAAATATTTTTCTATATATTTTTTTAACATATTGAAAATGAGGTATACTAAATGGAAATTAATTCTGAAAAAACACAAGCCATAACATTACTATGACGTCGTGAATATTATCTACCACGCAACAGGTCCCGGATTCGATTCTCGACCGGGCAGTAATTGAAATGATAAATTTTAATTTGTGACGGGTCTGGGTGTTACCTAAGATAATAGGTACCTATGTAAAGAAAAATATAATTTTCTTTCATTTAAATTTTCCCGCGCAATCAAAGTCATCGCGTCGGACCCTAACATTAACATGACAAATGAATATGGTAATCTATGTAAAGATAACCTAAAAACGTCTCGTCATCGTTGCGTAAAAACAATTTATACTATTGTTAATTAATTACGTAAAAGGATATTTTAGTTGTGATTTAGGAACTGACATTGTAATTGATAACATTAAATGTCGTTTCTTTTCTTACAGGTATGAAAGGGTTTGTTACTAAACACTTATTTCATATGAATCATTGTACATGTAAAATAAATAAAATAAATCTTTTCTTACAGAGAAACTCAATTGTGTTCGATTGACTTTGTCGTCTAAATCACAGAAATTCTGAAAAACATCTTATAGGTATATATTTAAAAAAGTTTATAAGTAGTATACCAGTTGTCTAGCACCCATATTTACAAGCTTTGCTTGTTTGGGGCTAGATGGCGCTGTCTGAAATTGTTCAAGCATTGATTATATTTATTATACAATATTATATTAATATATTTACCGTGTGCGCGAGCGAAGAGAGCGGCGTGCGTTGCACGGGCGTGCGTTTCTGCACGCGGTTGTCCCACAGCACGATCTGGCCCGAGTACGTGCCGCCCAGGATCAAGTTCGGGTGGAACCTGCACGACACAACACGCTGATGACACTACTACTAACTTATCACCACTATAAGAAATTCTCAATTGTTTTTGAACTTAATATGTCCAATAAGTTAAAGTATAAAATCGATTAAAGAAATTCAGACTGTTTTAAAAACTTTTTCTGTTGTAGATGGAGCGTACACGGCAAGATTTTAGGCAGCGAAAGATGGATTTGTCGACGTGCAACATTACTATGCTATGCTTATAACAAAAAGAATAAAATAAAAAAATGAAGGTCCGGCCAGAAGGCCGAAAGGGACGGAGCAATACAAAAGAAAAGGATACACGACAAAATTCTCTTTCCTTGTATCACTCCGTCTCTCCTGTCGATGTCGATTTTCCTGGAAGTCTGCGAGATCATCTACGTCATCGATATTTTTATTTCTTAGAGTTGATTTTTCAATGCTCAGATAAAATTAATTCGTTTGATTACGTATTATATTATACCGCCAAATTTATTATATTTGTTATTCGTCTGTCTGTCAAATGTTTTGAATTACTTTTATTTTATTTGGTTAATAATTAAACTGACTGACATCTGTTATCTGAGAATTGAACAATCGGACTATATTTCGCTGCTTATTTCTGTTAAAATTGATAAGTTTCTTGCGGCGCCCTCTCTTCTTATCAATAAAAAAGTCTGGAACGGGTGGTAGAAAAATATAGACGATTCAAAAGCGCTCAATTACTAAGTCTATTTGAATAAGGATATTTCTAGTTCGGTTTCGAGTCGGAAGCGGTCACCTGGCGAAGGTGGCGCTCATGACGGGCGACTGGCAGTGGAAGATGTCCTCGGGCGTGTCCTTCTTGAACTTGGTGTTCCAGACGAGGCAGACGCCGTCGGGGTCGTGCGGCGCGTCGTCGCTGTTGTGGTAGGAGGCCAGCATGAGCTCGGCGTGCGCGGCCGACCAGTCCAGGCACGTGACGCAGCGCCCGCGCGACCAGCGCTCGTCGAAGAACGTGCGCACCAGCGACACGCGCGCCGCCGACTTGTCGTCCCTGCCCGGACGGCGGACGATAAACGGACAACGTCAACATGTTTAGCCAGCCCCGAACACTATATTCTATGTCATACGATAAGTACTCATAAACAAAAATAATAATATGGTAAATGCTTATTACGGGTTTCTGTAAATTAAGAAGTTACGTTAACTTAAATGTACTTTGGACGATCGACTTTGGAGCCCGAAAAGACATCATCAATTTTAAGCAGAGTGACTGACAGACGATTGGGACCTTTAGCATTTTTCTAAAATCATTGGCTTATTCGGATTCATTCTCGACAACTTCTGAACAAAAAAAATTAACTGGTAAAGGTGCCAGCACGAATCGTGAGCGTCGAGAGATATCGGAGGTGATTACTATTACTTAAAATGACTTCTGTGTCATTGACGACCTTACCACAAAAAATTTTAAAACACTGTTTAACTTAGACACTGTATATATGTGATGCTGTCACTTTTTTGACAGTATTGTTTGAAAGACACATTTAAACAGTGTCTAAATTAAACAGTGTTTTATAATCTTTTGTGGTAAGGTCGTATATGTCACCGCTCAAGATTCGCGCCGAGGCCTGTAGTAACCCATGATGTGACGGTTGCATGTACTCACAGCGCGTTCTCCGCGTCGCCGCCGCCGGTGTAGTCGGTGTAGATGTCGACGGACTCGGCGAGCGCGCGCTCGATGACGCGCCCGGCGCGGCTCATGAACCGCTGGAACTCCGCCGACAGCAGGATCGTCTGCTTCTCGTCCACGCTCAGCTCGCGCACTGCACGAACATTTCCAGATGTAAAATAGCGACACAAAGTGCATTATTGATTCTTCTCGAGATCCGTGCCGGGGCGGGGTATACATACATTTATAAAATATCTGCTAGGCATCGATATTACATAAGAACAGGAGGGTGTCTTTTTACGAGTTCAATAAAAGAACTTCGTCTATTATCACAATTGACTATCGAGTTGACTATTGGCTAACGTACCTTTCTTCTCCTTCTCGTCGTGGTCCTTGTTGTCGTGCGGGGCGGCGGTGACGGCGGGCTGCACCTCCTTGACGGTGGGCAGGCCGTGCGGCAGGATGCCGGGCGGCAGCTTGCCGTGGAACGCCGCCTCCTCGTCCTCGCCTTGCCGCGCGCCGTCGCCGTCGAATGTAAGCACTGGACGGTGAATAAGAATGGCCCTTGCCGACGCGGGCGCGTCCCGACCGAGCCCGTGGCGTGCACTACTGATTTACTAACTCAAACCTTACTCACGTAATAATAGAGTTGATTATTCAGAATCGTTTCTCTTATGTTACAAAGATTTGATTTTGAAGTAAAATCAGTTGTGTGTTGCTTTAAACGTAATTTCATGAAGTTATTTACTTTTAAAAACGGAGAGTTAATTACCGCTAATTAAATTAAATTCTTGCGAATTAGTTTATATCAGGGACTGCATCTAGATCAGTGGGACTGTTTAGTGGGACTGAAAACTGTTTCAGATGTAATCAAAGAAATCTAAGTTTCAAATCAGACAGATGAAAAATGGTAGAGGACTTTTTAAACAATATTTACTAGTAGATCTGTGAACTGTAGACCTCGCTTTGACATATCTCCGCCATTTTGATGCATTTTAATTTCTGTGACGGTTCTGGGTGTTACTATGTATAATAAGTATATATCAAAAGCACCCATGTCACAAGTTTTGCTTAGTTTGAGGCTAGATGGCGCTTTGTGAAAATGTCCAAGCATTATTTTTTTATTTTGAAAAAAATCTAAAAACTGACTCGACAGAAAAAAATAAAATTTTCGAATTGTCGGAAATCTACTCGAAAGCATTCGATTCGAATACGTATCCTCCGAAACATTCGAAAACTGCTATATTCACAAATATATTCGACTGGCATTCGATTCACTTTCCGACGGGAAAGCGCAATGCATTTACAAAGTATGGTAGCATATGGTAGAAAATAAGATCTATATCGGAAGACTCCGATTCGATTCGAAAAGTTGATTTCCGACAATCGTGAATAACCCCCCTGTAGAGGAAAACAGACGGACAGACATACGAAAGCATTTTTGCCCAAGCTGAAGCAGAGACGCTTCGCTGGCGCTTTGAGCTCGCTCGGTCAAAAAATTAACCTTATCCAATTCAAATAGAGCTGCAATTTGAACGCAAAAATGTTATGCTACTTGCTCGCTGGGCTGGATTAAGAAATATCGATGCATATTTAATTCATCTGTATTTGAATGGAAAAGATTAATATTTAATTATTATGATGAGTTACGTTTTGACTAGTTTACAACTTAAGAAGTCCGTTTTACTTTAGTAAAGCAAAGGCTGTGTGGTCACCCACACCAATACGAAAATTTCTGCGTAAAATGATTGATTGATTTGATTGAATCCCTTTTATACTCCTTCGTTAAAAGTGGCGATAACTTCATGAAACGTCGATTGTGTGTAAATGCCTATCTACTGTCAACTATTATGTGTGATCTAATAATTATGATGAAAGTTACACGTTATTTTGGTTAACATGTGAGCAGATCTTATAAAAATTTACTATGTTAGGGCAAACGATTGACAGCATGGCATAGTTAGGACGACAATATTGCACTGCAATTATAATAACAGCTTTGGAAATAAAAAATGCAACATAAGGGTTATTTCGCGATAGTATTGAAAAGCACACATCAGTTTTACTTGATCACAGAATACCAAATAAACTTCACCAAAATACAAAATTACGGATTTTAAATAAACTGCTCACATATTGTCCCGTATAGTGATGTTTATGGTTCAAAGTAACTACGTACGTGTCAAACGATGAGTACAGTACTGGGTGATTATGACCATATTAGACTACGGTGATAGGAAAATATTAGCACAACGGAAGCGCGATCTCTAAAACATAAGACACACGTTTAGAAGTGTTATATTCTGAATCAGAATGAGAATGTTAAAAACCATAGCCATAAATAAGACTTTGAAGTAATGAGCTCACAAAGAAACCCATTTCAACAGATAATAACACTTTGTAAGCGATGCCTTATGTAGGTGTGGTGATTCTATGGGGGAACTATGAGACCAAATAGTTACAGTAATAATGTAAAAAACTAGACAAATGTCTAACTAATAAGTGCTTACCTCAGTCAGGTAGTTTCAGTACATTCAGCGCCAAAAAGGTTTTATGCATTCAAACCAACCAAAAAACTAATCATTTGACAAAAATCAACCTTATCTTAAGACTTTAAAGTGCACTTTCGTTTATTCACTTTGGACATTGTTCTCAGACAAGACAACAAAAGAAAGTGCACCTTAATGTCTTGAGGTAACGTTGACTTTTGTCAAATGATTAGCTATTTTGTTAGGTTTGAATGCTCAGATAATTTTTAAATTCTCAATATCTTATTTGAAATGAGAACCTCCACGCGGTATGAGAAGAGGTGTAGGGATACCCCTGACCCTTGTGGACAAAGCTACGATACGCAACGGAGATTTAACAATTTAAAGTTTGTATAAGTACTTATTTTATCTACATGGCGGCATTTAACTTAAGTATGCTATAAAAGTAACAAAAAAGAAGGGCAAACGAAAAGTTTATTTATTTCCAAAAGTACTTTAGGTTTTTGTAAACATGCAGCCTCGTGTAGATCGTGTTCTCATACGTCTCACATCATCATACCTTCAATCGGAAGCCGCGTTGGATGAAGAAAAGCATTATTACTGTAACTATCTGTATATGGTCTTACAGTATGCTTTCAGTCAGTCGTAGAACAAACTGTTTTTATAGCAATATAGTCATAAAATACGATGAACATCTACGATCAACTGAAATAGCACCTAAATATCAATTACTTACAGAAATCTGGTTTTTATATTAAAGTATGTTTTTTTTGATTCGCCATAACATTTAAAACTACATATGTTCTAAGCTACTACATTAATTTAATGCAACTAATTCACACAACAAAAGTTAATAGTTAAATGAAGCGTCAAATAGTAAGTGACAGAAAGCTTTCGATTACTAAAGTTTACGCAAAAATGAACAAAATCTTCCCGAGCTCTCCACTAGAGAGATATGCCTCACAAAATATATATAGTTCTATAATGAAAATATATTTGACTGACTAGAAATGCAATGATGACTTATTCTCATGCAAACATACATGAAAAACATCTTCTGTCACATGCATAATAATTATCATGTTGTTTTTAAACATTATAAAATATTATGTACTTGCTGACAAGACCATTTTACTATTTACTGAGCAAATAAAACAATTGAAAGTAGACAAACAAAATAAAATCGAACTTGTCAGAGCTACTGCTGCTGTTAGGGGACTATATACAGGCTATATTATGTATTTAGTATTGTCGTTCCAAACCTGTTTACAGTCCGTATGTAATAACAATATACTTTATGCGCTAGAGTTAAATGTAGTGGTTAGCAATAATACTGATAAAACAGCGTTACATATATGAAGAGGTAGGTAAGTAACAAACATAACATGCTAAGTGACAGTGGCACAGGCTCTACAAGGGCAATTTAGTCCAATAATGATTGTTTATATGTTTCGGATTTGAAACCTACCTGTGAACTCGTCCTCCCACTCTAAACCCGGGTTTAGATTGTACTCGTCTTGAAAAAGGGAGGAAAAACAAAAACAATGTCAGTATCTTTTGACCATTATATAAAAAAATATTCAGACTATACACAGATTAGCATATCTAGTGCTTTTGTAATTTACAGCATGACCTAACGTGGTTCGGCGCTGGGGACCGCGACATTTGGTCATCGTGACTGCATACGATCGCGTGTGACCTATCTCTATTTGAGTATTCATTAATAAACTTCAACCTTAGCTACCCATTGAGAAGCAGCTTCAAAATGTATGTTGTACGAATGCGGTCACAAATGACCAAGTGCAGCGAGCCCCGGAAACCGAGTGTTAAGACCTGTGCAGTGTTGGTTAGTAGAATAGAGTCGGAAGGGTAAGTCAGCGTGAGATGATATGGCGATCCCCATACTACCACCATAAACGATATACACAATATATTACGATATTCTATAGTTTACTTTGTTCAATATATTGCGGCCATTTGTAAGTTATTCCTCTGCGGAAACCTCGTGGAGAACTCTGGAAGGCCACATAAGTCTTCTTCATTAAAGGACATCACAGCAAACTCATGTTAAACCTGAATGTCACTCAATCCCCGCTTTCAATATTACCTATTCCAGATTCCTTGATAAAGGACAACTATAGCAATTTGTAGAAGAATACTTTATAACTACGCGCTATGAAACTCTATGTTTATCCTTACTTGTCTTATTTGGTAAACAATCTTCACTAACTCTTCCATGAAATTATCATTTATAAAATACTACAAAAGGTTTTCCACACATAGATTACGAATGAAATTGTTAATAATAAATAACAATTAGATAAAGTTGCCAACTTATTTTTAATTAACGATTTAAGTATAAAAGACGTATGACAACTGTCAAAAACTATTTACTAAATAAGACAAGTAAGGATAAACAGAGTCCAATGATATTGATCAAGTAATCTGCCACTAGACGCACCTAGGCCATGTTAGTTATATATCTACATAGAAGCGTGAGAGAAAGGATGTTCTATGTACAGATCAAGGGCGCGATGAGGGACATGTCACACCGACACCGACACCGAATTAGTCACCCAGATGTGATAGAACGAGAGGAGCGCCGCCGCCGGGCGGAATAATGACTTACCGTAGTAGTCGGTTGCGTGCGCTAAAACAGGACAAAAAATAAAAACAATCCGTCAGTAAAAAGAGTATTGTGACTCCGATCATAATACATCGCAAGTGTAAACCCCAGATTGTTGTCAGTCATTTATATTTACATAAATATTTTGTAAACCAATACATATCAATCTCCATGGTATTAACAATGATCACAGTTTGTTAATTAGATATTCACGAGCGCATGCGTTTGGCCGCTCACACTTCCTGGTGCGTTTTTCGTTCATTCGTGAATTAATTTGTATAGTTCTCTAGTATACGTGTGTTTACTCAACATACGAATGAGCATTTCGAATTTCATCGTTGCAAATAGTGTCATGGCACTGTCACTGTCACCCCCTTGAGACTATTTGTTTAGGCCATTTTAAGGTTCATGTTCATTCATTTTTTTTTTACTGGTGACACATGAGCACTTCTTCAATGAAAGTTAAGTTCTATGAAAGCCATCAGAGTTTGGGTGTAAGTTGATTGAAAAATATAAGTGTGAGCGGCCTAATTTATTGCGTGTGCTAATTGATCATGCTTAAAATAACTGACCCCAAACATCAGTATTCCCAAAACGGTTACGTTATGTGAACTCTCATTGTAAACCCTTTATTAACAAACTTTCGGATTAGGTAACATTTGGTTTTTACAAGACTACTTTTAATCAGGATTCAATTTTATTAAAGAAAAGGCAGATATGTATCCTAGTTTGTGAATAAAAGTTCTGAAAAACCATGCATGTTTTCATGAATATGTTAAGCCTATATTTAGCCAGAACTCATAATTGATATGTCTTAAATGGTATAATTGAGCAGGCTCAGCATATTCACAATATACTGTTACTTTGTATATTTATCTTTGATTCCACACGAACATAGGACTTATTCATAAAATTAAATATTGAAAGAAACTCAATTGTGCCCAAAATAAAATCTCTATTACTCTCGATATCCGTATCCGAAGGAGCAACATAATAAGATTGATAATGGAACTATTGTAGTGCTATGTTCGTGTCACCTTATATAATGCAACAAGTAATAAGGTAACTGAGGTCGGTATTACCTTTCCTTGGCCGCCACCAGTCCTCCGCGTACCCTGCAAGCGGTGACGCATTGGAAGACCAGCCTTTTTTATGGTAGCACAACACAAACATTGCACCAAATTCTCAAACAGTATTTACTTTTGAGTTATTATAGTTAAACCATCGAGGGGCGGACACGGCCAGCACGCAGGTGAAAGACAGCGCTTTGTTAAGATGACGCAAACTAAATATTGCGTCGTTTTAGCTGTGGCCTGAATATGACGATGACTAATAAAGTGTTACCACGTGTAAACAAAGAAAGCATCTTTTCTTATGTTAAAAGATAATTACTTTATGTCATATTGGCATATTTTTAAGTTATACTCCAGCCTACTTATGGAAAGAATGTTTGGAAAGAAAACGTTGTGATTTTTCGTAATTGCTCCACAAATACATAAAGTTTTAGTGTTAGAATTAACACTCTAAATACAATTTATTTATTTACATATTACATATATTTACATATTTCTAAAACGTGTGATAAAAAGTACTTTTTAAGTTGAGTATGAGCGGTTTGTTTACAAACATTGTTTCCGTTAGTTGGCTGGAGTATAGTTGATGTATTCAGACAACAAGCTTGAAGGCCAAATCAAAAAGAAAACATGAATTAAAAGTAAATACTGTCACAATAATTAGTCGCCAGTTATAATGAGTTATTATCATTTGCAAATAATAACAATTACTTAATTTTTAAAATTCAATGATTTTTTCTCTAACGAAATAAATGAAGAAAAACATTATATTATGTATTTCTACGTTAAGTCTCAAATGAATAAAGTTTTAAAACAAAAACAGATTTCGCTGAAACGTCATAATAAAATAACTTAGCTAAACTACTGATATCAACTAGGTGTATACTAGAACTTATTATAATAAGTTCAGTTCTAGATTTGCAAATGACTTGGTTAGAACCAGCACCCAGACATCACAGTTAATAAATTATTGGAAGTTCACGGTTAAAATGCAAATTCTCAAATCAAATGAAAAAAAGGAAAACATACAATATTCAGGGAAACTGTCCAAAATTAGGGTTAGAAAATAATAAACAAACATACATAAATACGTGTGAAAGGCACGAGGCGCTCCAGGCAATACATATCTTTAAACTGTACATTATTTATATCACGAGATAACATACAGGCTATTTGATAAAATCAAATAAATAATGCTGAAACTAGTTTTGTTTTACATTATATTATGAAACCTTTTTATGCAAAAATAGCTTCCGGCCGCGACTTCGTCCGCGTGGACATTCGAGAAAAGCCACTTTCTAATAGAGAACCTTTAACCAGGATAGAAAGTATTCTGTTTAATTTCATCAAAATCCAATAATCCGTTTTTACAGCTTAGTTTCAGAATTAGAGATCTATTATTATTTAAGATCCTAGCTTCGAAACTAAGGGACTTTCATCTCCTATTTCAACCTTTTAGAGAGTAAATTTTGAAAAATCCTTTCTTAGTGCACCCTAAAACCTCATCAGGAACCTACGTGCCATCTCTAGTCTAGACTCAGCGGTTTGGGCTGTGCGTTGATATGTCAGTCAGTTTCTTCTTTTATATATTTAGATTATTTAAATACCTTCTTTCAGCATTATACTAGTCATTATCAAAGAACCTGCATATACAAGATAGGTATTATCACAAGTAAATCATTAATATCTTAATTTTTATTTCGAGAATTTGCATGAATACAGTAGGCTGCTTATTTAAAAGGTTACTTTTTTTTTGTTACATTAGTTAGAGCCATAAATGATAAAAAAAATGTAAGAGTCACTGAAAATTAACACTGTTTATAAACTTTATGCAAAATGTAGATCCGTTTAATGATTACAAGCTCTTTGTATTCCTTATAAGACTGGAATTTAATTTTATGTTTGATTTGAATTGCCGAAATCAATGTTATGGAAATCATAGACGAAAATAATTCTGTACACCACATAATTTTGGTAAAAGATTAGAAATGAATGTTTTACAAGTTAAAAGAAAGTCTTTGATTTGTCATGATTGACAATAGTTATTACTAAACTAAAGATTCTCAAAATTGGGAAAATCTAGTGTAAATTTTCAGTTCTATTAGAATTTGAACCAGTCGTCAGTAGGTTTGTGATAAAGGTGTCAACTTACCATCTCTGAGCTCTGTGACCCCCGAGGTGGTGGTCTGCGTCTGCTTGGCGTACGTCACGTTCTCCTTGGGCGGGATGTCCGTCGACTGGACCGACACTACTTGCAGCTGCAGAGGTTTCTTCGGACCGCTGTATTCAAAAATTATGTTGCTCAGTAGCTTGCTTCATATTGAAATTAAATTATATCTAATCGTTGAAAATTCGACTGTATTTTATTTTTATTTTTGTAACAGAGTCAGAAAAAACCCGGTCAAGTGCGAGTCGGACTTCGCACATTTAGGGTTCCGTACCAAATATAGGCTAGGGCTAAGGGCGTATTGGGCGATCAGATTCCGTATTGTTGGATTTCACAAGCCAGCCTTCAAGCCTTTTAGTTTCTTAGGTCTTATAATATAATATATATTACCAGCGAACGACCGCTCATCTAAGGGGGGGCAGCTGCCCCTCCTCAATTTCAATTTACGTTAATTTAGAAGTTAGATTTTTTCACAGCTTCTAGGGACTGTAGACCTGAGTATATGGTTTTAATTTTAACTCGATACCTCCACTCCACGCGTTCCCGAGAGTCTTGACAGACAAACAACAAAGTGATCCTATAGGGGTTCTGTGTTTATCTTTTGAGGTACAGAACCCTAAAAATAAGAAGGGCTGTGATATTTCATTCAAACCACGTATGATATAGTCGGTCTGAACCAAAGGCTTTATTTTTATAACTAACCTTGCCCAAAACTGAAACTCTTACCCTTGCGACGGCAAGCTGGACTTGTCAGTGTGCGGTAGACTGGCGTCCGGGGAAGCGGTCTGTGGCGGCGTGAGTGACGTCATGGAGGACAGCGACGACAGCACGTCCTTGACGGGGGCGACGCCCAGCGACGACAGCATCTCGTCCAGGTCGCGACGGCTGTCCAGGCTCGACGCAGCTGACGCCCTTTGCTACAATTGGTTGAATGTTAAAATCTGATAGTTATAGGATATTTTTTTTTTGAAGTACTTTATTTATTATGTATGAATTTCACACTGTACATAAATAAGCGATGAGACATCAAAGTGTAACTGATAGGCCCCTCTTCCAAATAATAATATTATATTTATTGTTATTTGGAAGAGGGGACGCCAGCAAAGCCAGACAGGTGATAAGTCTCCCTAATCGGAATCAATTCTCCCAGTTCCACAAGAGTATTTGTTGCAAATGCAATGGAAACATTAAGACGTCAGAAAATTTTCAAATCTAAAATTTTCTATATTCTTACCAGAGCCTCCTCGGCATCTTTCTGTTCTTTCTCTCTCCTACGTCTGTCTTTTTCATCACGGAGAGCCTGGAGTTTCGCCTTCTTCCGCTCCAGCTCCGCTTTACGGTCTGACATGCTAGACATGGCTGAATCTGAAATAAGGTCCACAGAATTTGCTTACATTATAAGATTAAAGATCTTCATGAGTTCTATGAGTTTGACTCACGATTAAGTCACATTAAAGCATAATGGCTGCTAAAAATTTCCTGTGCTGTTTTCATAAAAAGTTACAGTAGACCTAAGTATAAGCTTGTTATAAGGAATTTCTTGAAAAATATTATTCATAATCATTCAATAGCAATGAACCTTTGATGAATTTAAAATAGGGTGCTCCCGTTTATAAACCCTTTTCAGTAAATAACATGCCAACCAACTACATAACAGCTTATTGAAGTGACAGCTCTCAGGTCATTACACTATCATATTGACATAAAAGTAGGTATTCTTTTACATAGTAGGTAGCAGTATGTTGTAGTAGTGGCCACTATAGGTGTTAATCAAGATTGTAATTTCACAAACACATTTAAACTAAGAATAAACACATACAAAAATGATTTATAAATAATACTAGTATTATTATTTGGAAGGGGGGACGCCAGCGAAGCCGGACGGGTGATCAGTCTCCCTAATCGGAACCATTTCACCTAGAAACATGTCACCAATAATACTAGTAAGTACTTATTTATATTTTTCAGAATTAACATTTCACCTCAGTCTGTCTGTCTGTCACAGCTGGATATCTCAAGCTCGCTAATGCTATCAACTTAAATTAATTATAATTAACGCTACATCAAATTTCATACAAAAGAGGTAGCTTTGAAGCCTTGGTTCTCCGCCAAGGATTGACCTATCTGTGATCTATTGATGGCCATCTCGGGAGTGAATAGAGGAAAATTAAAGATCGCTATACACACCCAAGTGATCCGATCAACATTCTCAGTTATAAGAGTGGCCTGCATGCCTGGGTTTGGCTGGCCTTGGTCTATAATAAGTGTTTGCACTGAAAAGACAACTAACACTATTATTTTTCCTACTTTTTATCTTAAACTGAACACTGATTGAATAAGTAATGGAAACCTGAATCTCCGACCGAAATAAAATCTTATTTCTTTCTCACTGTACTTATCTATTGAAAATACCTAGCTTCAAATTCAAAGTCCTTCTAAACTTACTCCTTTCCTCTATCTCTCTCCTATACCTACATGTTTGGAATATGACATGGATTCCCAAGAATCAAAGTTGTCTGATGTCATCAAGATTGATATTGGATGGTTTTGGCATGAATCATAATTATTTATTTTAAGTAAGTAACTTATACTCTTAAATAATCACACTGACTTACTTTTTTATTAGAAAAATAAGTTAGAATCCATTTAACATTTTGATTTGATTTTTATGCAGACAGAACGTGCCAAAATAAAATAAAGGTAATCCGTGCAGCTTGCGTGAACCGTGGTGTGGTTGGCTAACGGGATATTAAAACTTGAGAACCGACCGCGAAAATAACCGGTTTAAAGATATAATATAAGAAAATTTCACATCACAAATTAAACAGACGTATTATTATCACAACTTAATCGTAATTACGCCAAATTAAGTACCTAAGTCAATTTTACACAGAAAGTAGGATAAGATAGGATCAATCAATCGAAAATTTCCCAGTTAAGGATCATTCACACAGCTCCGGCGCGGCAACGGCGCGCCACCGGCGAGTCAACGGCAAAAATATAGTTACATACAAGTTGTACTACACTGTTCACACACATCAGTCACCTCGCCGGCATATCACCGGCAAATCAAACGCGTATTGCTACGGCATGCCGGGCCGTCGCCGGGCCGTCGCCGTGCCGTCGCCGTGCCGGACGGCACGTCGCCGGCGCCTCACCGGCATGGCTAGCAGGGTTGGCAGATAAGGGGTTTTTTTCGAAATTTTGGGAACATTTTTAATTATTGGAGAAAAAAATAAACTTATTTTCATACAAAACGTATCTTTTATACAAAACGTTATCTAACGAAATAAAAACAAGCTTATTTGGGTAAATTTTTAATCTTCTCTTCATACAAATTGATAGAGAATGTCAGAAGATAATTTCCGTTTCATATAATTTGTCAAATCCAAAATAAATAAAAGTGAAGGTAGGAAAACACTATCACAGAATACATAATAGTACAAGTACATTGTCTAATGATAATTCTAGTGAAAATTCTAAAAAATAGTATCTTTACTTGAACTTAGTGGAAAAGGTAAATTAAGTCTAATAAAGTTACCAAAATATTACCAAAAGCAGTATAAAGCATGTTTTTGTAAGTTGAAATATAATAATACTTTATTTTCATACTACAATGTATTTTTTCTCTATCGATTATAGCAACCAATACTTTATTAAAACAAAAAAGTGGCAACCCTGTTTGCCGGACGTGCCGTCGCCGCGCCGGTGACGTGCCGGCCGGCACGGCGACGGCCCGGCGACGGCACGGCACCGGCACGTCCGGCGCCTCACCGGCATGACTAGCAGGGTTGGTAGATAGGAGGATTTTAACAAAATTTAGGTTTTTTTTATTATTGGAGATAAAATAATCTTATTTTCATTCAAAACGTATTTTTCATAAAAAACGTTATCTAATGAAATAAAAACAATCGTATTTCGGTAAATTTTAAATCTTCTCCTCATACAAAGTGATAGAGAATGTGAGAAGATAATTTAATATAATTTGTCGAATTCAAAGTAAATAAAAGTGAAGGTAGTAAAACACTATCACAGAATACATAATAGTACAAGTACATTGTCTTATGATAATTCTAATGAAAATTTTAAAAAATAGTATCTTTACTTGAACTTAGTGGAAAAGGTGGATTAAGTCTAATAGAGTTACCAAAATATTACCAAAAGCAGTATAAAGCATGTTTTTGAAAGTTGAAATATAATAATACTTTATTTTCATACTACAATGTACTTTTTCTCTACCGATTATAGCAACCAATACTTTATTAAAACAAAAAAGTGGCAACCCTGTTTGCCGGACGTGCCGTCGCCGCGCCGGTGCCGTGCCGGCCGGCACGGCGACGGCCCGGCGACGGCACGGCACCGGCACGTCCGGCGCCTCACCGGCATGACTAGCAGGGTTGGTAGATAGGAGGATTTTAACGAAATTTAGGTTTTTTTTTATTATTGGAGATAAAATAATCTTATTTTCATACAAAACGTATCTTTCATACAAAACGTTATCTAACGAAATAAAAACAATTGTATTTGGGGAAATTTTAAATCTTCTCTTCATACAAATTAGAAAAATTAAATAGAGAATGTGAGAAGATAATTTAAAGTGAGGGTAGTAAAACGTTATCACAGAATACCTAAAAATAGGTGCAATTGATTTTCGACCTTATGGACGTATGATAATTGGGTTGTTTTTTCCCATTTCTCGTTTACTAACTTTGCTGTTTCATAAAAACTGTGATTTTGATTAATGTCAATAAGGCCGAAAATCGCTTGTACGGTCAGAATACATTTGTCTACTGATCTCTAGTTAAAAAAACGGGTGCAAGCGATTTTCAACCTTAATGACATTTATCAAATTAACTGTTTTTAGAGAAACCTCAAACTTAGTGAATGAGAATATAGGAAAAAAACATCCGCATTCCAAACGCCACTAAGGTCGAAAATCGCTTGCACCACTATTTTTACGTATTCTGTGATAATGTTTTCTTACCTTCTTTTTTATTTACTTTGGATTCATTTCATTCAGTTCTTTCGTGACCATGGCGCATGCAACTGCGCCGAAATATCGGTGTCTCAAAAATAAACAGGTACATGGTGTAAATCCCGATATAGTTTATTCTAATAATGTCAATAACCATGGAAATTTAAAACATTATATTTTTTCTACCTATTATAGCAACCAATACTTTATTAAAACAAAAAAGTGGCAACCCTGCTTGTCATGCCGGTGAGGCGCCGGCGAGTCGCCGGTGATCTGAAATGCTTGTTCACACACGTCTGTGAAGTTGACGGACGTGCCGGTGCCGTGCCGGCGCCGCGCCGGAGCTGTGGGAATGATCCTTTATTCAGAATTTCCCTATGGGGCCTGGGGAGAAAATTTGGGTTACCCGCTTAATGTAGCAATTTTACCTTTATGTCGAGTGCTGAAAAAAACTTTTTACAAAAAACTCATTTTTAAAACGAACTAAAAAGAATAAAAATTAGAGTCGGACTAAAACATAAAAAAACGGACTATAAAGTATAGAATATTTTTTTCCGTAAAAATTTATAACCCTACACGTACACAGTTTAAACAGTCATTACATTCTCTTTGGTTTAAACCTAAAAAGGTGCCTGAACTCGATGGCTCACATCATAGAGTACATACATTGTAACATAAGGAAAGCTTACATTTAGATTGGCATCCCACGAATGGACAACATTTCATTTTCAAAAAGTACTAAAATTAGAAAACCATTTCAAGATTTTATTGTTCTAAGCGTATATTTTTTTCAGTATTTTAAGATCAGTAGTTTTTACGTTAATTAAAAAAAACATAACTCTAGTCCAAATTTGAGAAAGTCAGGAATTTTGAGTTGAGTCTCTTTGCGCCTTATATTAAATAAAATCAATAGTCAAATTTGACAGTTAGTAGTCATTTGCCATGGGCCCGAATGATAGCGCTTGCCTACCAAACTATCGACACCATTGTCAAGTATCGATACTTTATATTGGATAGCTAAAAAGAATAAGATGTAAATTTGTAATCAATGAATTAAAAATAGCAGCAGAGGCTGCGCTGCGATGGAGGCGATATTTACTTTCCACATTTGCGCGTCTTTCGCTAGTCATTTTGGCACCACGAAAATATGGATCAATCCGCATTCTTTTTTCAAGTGTAATGATATTATCAGAGCATAAGTAAGAAAAAACTTTCCTATCCCTCACGAAAAGGGTAAAACTTGCAGCAAAATCGACTATTGCTGCGAGCGTGAGGAAAAGTGATGTTTTTAATTTCTAACACCACCTTTTCAAATAATAAAGAAAAAAATCATAGAGTAAAAAGTAGACTAGTAAATTAATAATATGTGAAAAAAGGTAAGATAGAATATTTTTATGGTTCAAAAAAATATAAAAAATAAAATTCACAGAAGGAGTTTTTAACAAGAATTGTTGAAAAGGAAGGTTGATATTGCGATATAAAGAGTATGGACGAAATGAGATAGAAATAAATATAAATGAAGAAAAATTTATGAAATATAATAACAAATTAGTGTTTTATTATTGTAAATGAATAAAAAAGATGGAATACTAATAAATGACAGAAAAACACAACGTTTTTTTCAGCATAGGTTGGACTGAACACCAGTATCATATTATATTAACTTTTATTTATTTATTTATCATTGAAAATGATACAAGAAAAATTACCAACTTAACTTCGCCAATCTGTCAGTTTGTCGGCGAAAAACTAGTCTGGATGGATTGAACTATTTTTGTGATATAGGTATTATTACAAAAAATGAGCGTCCAGCGTTGAAGATAGTTTTCCGACTCCAAAAGATTTTAGAGAACAAGTTTCGAATGCTGAATTTTGGTGTCCAGTAAAACAAATGAATCATTTCTCACATATTCTTTAGGGGTACAGTTGTAGTTAAATTACCACAAAAATTTTAGTATTTTGAGTATAGCCACATTTCCAATTAAGTCATGAATAAACTTAAAAAAAAATCAAACGTTCAAAAACAGTGCACGCAAACTTTAATATATATTTAAATAGGTATATATATATATATATATATATATACAACATAACCAAGATAAAAAAGAACGTAAATTGATATAAACATAACGAAAAATAATAATATAAAAATAAATAACGAATAAAACATAGAATAGGCACTAAATGCCTTTTTTTACAATTTGACTCATTTTCATTTATAATTTAAACTTTTTTTATAGGGACAATCTACAATAAATAGTATTTGAAACCAGTATGACAGACGAGACGAGTGACAGACAGATGTCATGACAGTACAGTACGTTTTCTTTACCAATGTAAGTAAATAATTTTTTTGTCAAACTACCAATCGTGACTCCGGATCTACCTCACTACTAATTTTCTGCAGACAAAAACAAACCTCACTTGGGTGTTGTCCGGCTTGAATTTGTGTGACATGACAACGCTAGCGTAATGATCAAACAGTTTAATTCATTTTTTGACTGATATAACGCTTTATGTTTTCCCAATCCATATTATAAACTAAGAATGAAATTATGATGAGTAATATTGTATATTATTTGTTTGTGTTCGTTTGCTGTACTGTCACAAAAACATACGCAGGTTAGTTGAACGTTATGAACGTTATTAATAAAATAAAAATATTAGTCATAATCGAATGCCTTTAAAACACCCATAGAATAGAACGTATTGTAATCATTGAGTTTAAACAATACTAAGTATAGGCACAAGTCTTATTCGTGTTTAAATTTACACTTTTCCAGCAGGGACACTCAATAAAATTGTACATTTATAATGCTCTGTTTATTTCTAACTTTCTATTCAATTTAATGTAAATGCGTTATTGTTGCAGAGACTGTAAGGTATTACTACGATTATGAATGCAATGAGCCTCTTATAGCCAATTCAAAGTTAACAGCAACTTCAAGCTTGAGAGATAGAGGCCCTGAAAATGCTAAACTGTATGGTAAGTTGAAATCCACTTCCTCATTTTCTATCATCTTGTACACACGACAGCACCTCAGACTATACATGTTGATCTTGAGAGCTCCTTTATGTAATAAAAGCTGTTTTCGCAGTTTAACTGTATAACCTGACGTGCTGTCGTGTGTACTTTAGACTCTTTTGAGTGTGCAGTTTTGTAAAAGTATTAGTAATTTCTCTTAATGTCCTATGACATTACCCATTATTGTAGACCCTTGTGCTATTATAATGAAAAAAAAATACTTTAGTAAATTCACTTCCACAATGTAAGTAAAGACTAATTGGGTAATTGGTCCTTTATCAGTGCCTGAAAAATCATTGCTTTATCACCCACAACAAGAGAATCAATTGATTTACCTTACAAAGCAGAAATAAAATAAAATAAAACAGTAAGTCAAAAGTGACACAATACCAAAGTAGCATTGGGGGTTAGATAACGGTTGACTAATGGTACACATTCATTCTAAGCTGTCTGAGTAAGCTGTACAAGAGCTCTATAGCATGTAATACAGCCCTTCTACCACCGGTTTGGGCACAAATTATTCAGCCTTGAGTTCACCAAAGGTACCACAATAGCAGGTGTGGTAAATAAAAAATCTAAAATGCTAACCCAATTCAAAATATATGCCAATTACATTTTTTCATACAAAACTGTAAATCGCATTAATTTTTATTTTGTTTAGTATTTTGGATTTTTTTTTATTTAATAGAACCCTAGACAAATACTGTCATAATTCGAATAACATCACAAGAAGAGTAATTTATGCTCAAATTGCAAATAATTTTGGTATTACGTTTGTATGGGAAGCTCACTGTTCACCGGACTAATAAGCGCAAACAACATTAAAAATAATAATAATCCAATTAAGAACCTCGAATTGAATAGTGAAACACTGTAACTCCAAATTAATGTTGTGTTGTGCCCTATTTAAAGTTTTACATGTGTACCATTATAATGTCATGAGCTCTAAAAAGGTTTACTTGTGTATCATTATAAAGTCAAGCTGAATAATGCTCCACAAAAGGTTCTATTTAACTGTTTTTGGCTGCGTTAATGTTCAGATGTATTGTATTAAAATGCCAGCAATATAACACCGTAGGTGGTAGGTGGACCTTTAAATAGCCAATGCCATATTTCAACCCTATCAAAATGCTCTTGTTCAGCTTTTAAAATGAAAGCTGACTAGAAGAGTAATTTTGACCTATCATAACACAAATAGTTACTTAATAGGCCAATTTTACACTCCTTACATGCCTTGTACAGGTATAAGTGGATTTGTTCATTGTAATACAGCCAATGAACCTCGTGTGGCCAATGTTAATGTTTAGAGATCACCAATGAACTAAATTTGAACTATTAATAACAAAAAATGCTACTTGGGTAAATAATGACAACATGAGAGGGTTATATGGGTGGAACAAATGGAGCTATCATTCATTATATATTTTACCATCAATATCTTGCCACTAATGAGGTGTACCTCATTAATCATCCCTGTGGGAAGTCACAGGGCATTATGATAGAAAACTGAGTTTTTTTCCCTTTTGTTGAAGTAATTTTCTTGAAGCATGTTGTTAGATGTTATTTATTTAGTAAAAGTCCTTAAACATCTCTTAAATTGACACTTTAATTTATTCGAAGATTTTTATTCAAAATTTTAAATTACTTTTATGTAACTAACTTGGGCGGGAGTGTCTTCTATAAAAATATTTTTAACACATTCAAAGAGTTGTATAAAGACTGTTTACTAAATATATAGTTTTTGTAGATGCAAATATTTTTTATTTGCTGTTCTAAGTTTTTAAGTTGATTACGTAAATAAAATGTATTTTTATGAGTTATGAGAAAACATAAAGAAGAGTAAATGGAGTTAATTCATCAACAGGTCCACAAAGTGTATAAGAACTATTCTTTTGGACCATTAAATAGAGCTTTGAAAAAGACAAGTGTGAACACCACACAATATACGCTTGACACAAACATAATGCAGAACATGTTTAACGTGAGATGGGCATTCAATGTCACTAGTTGGGAACCTGAGCAACATGATATTATGGTGGCATCAAGACTCATACAACCTGAAGAAAAAGAGAGGATATCCCGATTTATTTTTATAAATGATGCCAAGTCATCATTACTAGGGCGACTTATGATGAGAAAGTTTGTTCAGTTATGTACTGCAATCCCATATAATGAAATACGATTTGGTAGAGACCACCATGGGAAGCCTTACCTCTTAGGCACTGGTGATAACCTTGTAAGCTTTAATGTTTCTCATCAAGGTGATTTTGTTGTGCTAGCTGGCAACACAAACCGTAATATCGGTGTCGATGTAATGAAAATTGAACCACCTGCCAATAAAAACATTTCTGAATTTTTCCGATTGATGAGCAGGCAATTTTCGAAGCAAGAATGGGAGACAATACGAAGTTGTCCTACTGAGACAGAGCAAGTGGCGTGTTTCTACAGAAATTGGTGTCTTAAAGAAAGTTATGTGAAAAATACCGGCTTTGGAATAACAGTTCCACTACAAGAAATAAGTTTTGCCATAAAAACATTAAAATTAGAGGTTGGAAATTTTGTAACGGACACTGTTTTATATGAGCGAGACAGTTTAAAACATGATTGGTTGTTTGAAGAGACTTTGCTAGATGATAAGCACTCTGTGGCTGTCTCTATGCAGACTGAGGAGGCAACGGACCTCACATCAGACCCTTTTAAATTTTTGACATTTGATGATTTGATTGTAGAAACAATTCCTTTATATGAAAGTGATGCAAAGTTTGGTCACGATTTTATTATGAAGCAAATAAAACCATTTTAATCATGTTGTTAACAATTTTGTTAGTTGTAAGTGAAACACGAGGAAGCTGTGTTTTTCTTTTATAGTGTGGAGTGTGTCGTGCAGGGGTTTCAATAAGCTTAGGTGCGATGTATTATTGCATGTTTTGAAATAAATCATGAAAAAACAGATCTACCATTTCATTTTCATATTAACATTCTAAAATTACTAACTATGGCAAAGACCACTTGGAAATTGGCCTTGAATATTTGATTCACAATGAAAAGGTCTGAACGCGTGGACGGCGTCGGAGAACGATTTCGACCAACAACTGGTGATAGACCTCGGCAGTGTCAAGAATATAACGCGGATATCGACGCAAGGCCGCGCTCACTCGCAGGAGTTCGTGCAAGAATACCACATAAGCTACGGCTCGAACGGTCTCGATTATGTTCAGTACAAAGCGCCCGGTGGCGAAGTCAAGGTAAACTCATGAACTCCAGGATCTCATTAACAAGCAATAGAGTACAGGGCCCGTGGGGTTTAACATGCATGCTTCAGATGCAGTGGCTTAGCTTGGTAGATTAGTGGTTTGTTTGATTTATGGTGGGCCATGCTGAAATGTAGATAATCCACGCGCTATTAGAATGGGATGGGACCTTGTCAAAGTAAATCGAAAATGACAGTTAAGCAGTCAAGTAGCGTTAGCCAAAAATTCTGAATTAATTTAATTTTTTATATAAATTTTATCCCTTTTTCCACTATTATTAAATCACATAATAATATATAAATCTCGTATTTAAAATAAAACTCGAGCAGAAATCCACGTGCACAGTTCTACACAATTAGCATTATGCGAGCATCTACGCGAGTTTGCCGATGCTACGGCTGGGCGACGGCTCGTGCGCGTCTCAGTTCCAAAAGGTAGCATCCCATTCTCATCGCGCGCGTATTATAAGTGTTAATAATCTAGAGTTAAATGCGTATCTATATCTATTATACATCTCCAATAATTTTTAAACACGAGTTAAAAATCTACTTAAACATCAATGTAACCAAAATATAGGATTTCTAAAAATAAAAAAAACCTTATTTCGTTATGTTCATAAATTAAGTTGCGTGATTAAAACTATAATAAGCTGTAGTGAACACGAACATACGACATCCATTTCTTATAATAGAGTCCTATACTATGGTTTGCATACACAAAACATTGTAAAGCAAAGAAGAACTACTATTTTATGCATGATTTAGCAATAAAGCTAAAAATCGGAGCAAAAAAGATTTGAGGATTTAATATCCTATCCGAATAATCTTCGAGGAGTTGTTTTTGTAAGAAAGAATATTGTATTCTCTCGTAGAATCAGAATGGCATGCATTTCTGTAAGGTGGTTCTTCGATGCTTGTAATGTTCCGGTGGGTAGATGTTGTACAGCACAGACTAACTCTAACCGGGGTGAAGGTACCTCCGCATGGACGTCACAGGAGAGCTCGTACTACCAGCACTTGACTGCGGACCTCGGCGCGCGCAAGGAGGTGCGCGCGGTCGCCACCAGGGGTCGCTATGCCACCGACGAGTACGTATCCGAGTACATGCTCCAGTACTCGGACGATGGCGAGAGCTGGAGGATCGTCACCACCTCTGGTGGGGATGCGCAGGTTTGTATCGCGAGCTCATTTTCTAACGAGCATCTGATGGTAGACTTGTAGCCACCTTGTAGCTGTGTCTGAAGGTGGGTCGCCGTTCAAAATGGTAAGGCAAGCTAGTATTTGTGCTGTGATGTTGTACTAAAGAATAATTAGTAGCACTAGCGTCTTGTACTAACGAGAGCTCTTCTTAAAGATTCTATTGTTAGTAGCGAACTGACGAGTATATAGACAGGTATAGTATATGTAAAGAGTTTTCAGTTAATATGAATTAGGAAACAGGACAGAATTTGCGATGAAGATTAAACACAAGATTGGTAATGAATGTGCGAATGTTGGATCATAGTTCCTAGCCAGTTCTCGACTCTACCTTACCACAGTATTACCTACCATACTACCACAGAAGTAGATAAGAAAACGCTACACTTGCCGTCAAATAATTTGATTTATTTTTTTTTGCTGAACATCGCTCTACTTTTGCTGGCTATAGGAGTCGAGTAGAGTTAAACAAAATGTTGTTATTATCCAAACTTCTTTGATGATCTTCGTGTAAGTCATAAAAATGTTACGGAAAAAATATGTATAGGTAGTAAACAAAATAATATTATCATAAAACAGTTTTTACTATGCAGTGAATGATAAGTCTGTTGTGATTTCCTCATTGATAGCTCATTATTTATCAATTTTAGATCTTTGGAATCGGAAATCTGGAGAAGTAAAATTGTACTCTATAAATAAATCTATTTGGTCTAATTTTGTTTGACTGTCATGTATATACTTCATTACAGATGTTCGAAGGAAATCAAGACGGAAACACTGTACATAAGAACGAATTCGAAGTGCCTATTATAGCTCAGTTCATTAGAGTAAACCCCATGAGATGGCGGGACAAGATATCGATGCGGGTCGAGGTCTATGGGTGCGACTACGGTACGTGGATTTACTATTTTGATTCTTTCATTACTTCTGTGGAAGATACTGTCTTTCCAATAGTCCAACCCATACATGCAGCTTTATTTTGAATCTTAAATTATCATCCATTTGTGTCGTATGAAAGAACTCAGTGAAATTTAGTAAATAGGGAAAAGGAGGCCTGCGGAAAGGAGTTACTTCGATTTTTCTTTTGACTTCGTGTTACGAGTCGCAGCAATTTAAATGAGTTGTATTGACTTCTAAAGCGTGATGTTATAGTGTTGTTGCTATACCAGGAAAGTTATAATTGAATCATGAGACAAAACGCCATTGATCAATAAACAATGCGTCATACAATCTTCTATAGTTTTTATTATGCTTGTATTTTTAGGCGGGTTTTTTATAAAAAAAAATGCAATAATGTTACTATAACAACATTTTATTTAATTACGTATGGATTCTAATAATCAACACTATTTTATCACGGATCACACGCAGGTTTTCAAAAGCAAGTAGTCATATACGCATTTCGCCAGGAAATGCAGTTGTCAGAATCTTAACTCGTCAGATTCGCAACTTGTTAGTTTCCCAACTCGTCACATTTTGTAACTCGTCAAATGCACAGCTCACCAGAAACGCAACCCACAGATTTTGCAGAATAGTTTTCGAGCCTAATCTGATCACCTATTTGGCTTTTGGCCACACAAATAATGTCTGCACAATATTTTTCGAGCCTAATTTGGTCCCCCCATCTTGCTTTTGATTACACAAAAAGTGTCTGCACAATCTTTATCCAACCTAATTTGGTCACACATCTTGCTTTTGACCACACAAAAAGTGAACACACAATCTTTATCGAGCCTAATTTGGTCACCCATCTTGTTTTTTACCACACAAAAAGTGAACGCACAATCTTTATCGAGCCTAATTTGGTCACCCATCTTGCTTTTGACCACACAAAAAATGTCTGCATAACGAGGGAGGAGGTGATTAAAAGTGTATGTAATATTTTATCTGTACCATGTTTATTATATGTTATGTAATATTATATGGTTTGAATTAATATGCCGTGTGCATTAAAATCATTAATGAGATGGTTTATTTAAAAAATACTTAAATGATCATTAAGTTTTTTTTTTTTTACTATTTCTTTCGTTTACATCAATTCGGTGGATGATTTAAAATATCTGACGAAATGCAAAGGGGTATGAGTAATTTTCTAAGAAGAGGTGGGTCAATTTCTTTTTCGATATCGCTTCCAAAAAACCGTTTCATCGCAAAGATCTTATCCCAATAAGCAAAAAATTATTGAACAGCGTTAGTCTAGCATGGGCAGTTTTTGAGATATTTAAGTTTTAAAAAAAAATTTGGTTAATTTTTTTATGCGATGTCGCTTTCAAAAAACCATTTCATCGCATAGATCTCATCCAAATAAGCAAAAAGCTATTAGGCAGCGTGAGTCTAGCATGGGCAATTTTTGAGATATTTAAGTTTAAAAATTAATATGTGGGTCATTTTCTTTTTTTGGCGTTGTCGCTTCCAAAAAACCATTTCATCGCAAAGATCTCATCCAAATAAGCAAAAAACTATAAGGCAGCGTAAGTCTATCATGGGCAGTTTTTGAGATATTTAAGTTAAAAAAATAATATGTGGGTTATTTTATTTTTTTGGCGTTGTCGCTTCCAAAAAACTATTTCATCGCAAAGATCTCATTCAAATAAGTAAAAAACTGTTAGACAGCGTAAGTCTAGCATGGGCAGTTTTTGAGATATTTAATTTTAAAAATTATTATGTGGGTCATTTTCTTTTTTTGGCGTTGTCGCTTCCAAAAAACCATTTCATCGCAAAGATCTCATCCAAATAAGCAAAAAGCTATTAGGCAGTGTAAGTCTATCATGGGCAGTTTTTGAGATATTTAAGTTAAAAAAATAAAATGTGGGTTATTTTCCTTTTTTGGCGTTGTCGCTTCCAAAAAACTATTTTATGTCAAAGATCTCATTCAAGTAAGTAAAAAACTGTTAGGCAGCGTAAATCTAGCGTGGGCAGTTTTTGAGATATTTAAGTTTAAAAATTAATAAGTGGGTTATTTTCTTTTTTTGGCGTTGTCGCTTCCAAAAAACCATTTCATCGCAAACATCTCATCCAAATAAGCAAAAAGCTATTAGGCAGTGTAAGTCTATCATGGGCAGTTTTTGAGATATTTAAGTTAAAAAAATAAAATGTGGGTTATTTTCCTTTTTTGGCGTTGTCGCTTCCAAAAAACTATTTTATGTCAAAGATCTCATTCAAGTAAGTAAAAAACTGTTAGGCAGCGTAAATCTAGCGTGGGCAGTTTTTGAGATATTTAAGTTTAAAAATTAATAAGTGGGTTATTTTCTTTTTTTGGAGTTGTCGCTTCCAAAAAACTATTTCATCGCAAAGCTCTTATCCAAATAAGCAAAAAACTGTTTGGCAGCGAAAGTCTATCATGGGCAGTTTTTGAGATATTTAAGTTAAAAAAATGATATGTGGGTTATTTTCTTTTTTTGGCATTGTCGCTTCCAAAAAACCGTTTCATCGCAAATATCCCATCTAAATAAGCAAAAAAATATTCGGCAGCGTAAGTCTATCATGGGCAGTTTTTGAGATATTTAAGTTAAAAAAAATAATATGTGGGTCATTTTCTTTTTTTGGCGTTGTCGCTTCCAAAAAACTATTTCATCGCAAAGATCTCATCCAAATAAGCAAAAAACTATTGTGCAGCGTAAGTCTATCATGGGCAGTTTTTGAGATATTTAGGTTAAAAAAATTATGTGTGGGTTATTTTCTTTTTTTGGCATTGTAGCTTCCAAAAAACCGTTTCATCGCAAATATCCCATCTAAATAAGCAAAACAATATTCGGCAGCGTAAATCGATCATGGGCAGTTTTTAAGATATTTAAGTTTAAAAAAAAATCCGATGTGGATTATTATCTTTTTTGGCGTTGTCGCTTCCAAAAAACTATTTCATCGCAAAGCTCTTATCCAAATAAGCAAAAAACTGTTTGGCAGCGTAAGTCTATCATGGGCAGTTTTTGAGATATTTAAGTTTAAAAAATAATATGTGGGTCCTTTTTTTAATGCGATGTCGCTTCCAAAAAACCATTTCATCGCAAAGATCTCATCTAAATAAGCAAAAGACTATTCAACAGCGTAAGTCGAGCATGGGCAGTCTTTGAGATATTTAAGTTTAAAAAAAAATCCGATGTGGATTATTATCTTTTTTTGGCGTTGTCGCTTCCAAAAAACCGATTCATCGCAAAAATCTCATCCAAATGAGCAAAAAAATAATTAATTAAATATGTCTCTTGATATGATCTACTTCCCAATATTGGGTAGTTTTTGAGATAAATGATAAATTAATCTACATATTATTTTTTAACTTAAATATCTCAAAAACTGCCCATGATAGACTTACGCTGCTAAATAGTTTTTTGCTTATTCGGATGAGATCTTTGCGATGAGATAGTTTTTTGGAAGCGACTTTGCCAAAAAAAGAAAAAACCCACAAATTATTTTTTTAACTTAAATATCTCAAAAACTGCCCATGATAGACTTACGCTGCCTATAGTATTTTACTTATTTGGAAAAGATCTTTGCGATGAAATAGTTTTTTGGAAACGACAACGCCAAAAAAAGAAAATGACCCACATATTATTTTTTAAACTTAAATATATCAAAAACTGCCCATGATAGACTTACGCCGCCAAATAGTTTTTTGCTTATTTGGCTGAGATCTTTGCGATGAAATAGTTTTGTGGAAGCGACAACGCCAAAAAATGAAAATGACCCACATATTATTTTTTTAACTTAAATATCTCAAAAACTGCCCATGATAGATTTACGCTGCCTAACAGTTTTTTGCCCCTTTGGATGAGATCTTTGCGATGAAATAGTTTTTTGGAAGCGACAACGCCAAAAAAAGAAAATAACCCATATATTATTTTTTAAACTTAAATATCTAAAAAGCTGCCCACGCTAGATTTACGCTGCCTAAGAGTTTTTACTTATTTGAATGAGATCTTTGCGATGAAATAGTTTTTTGGAAGCGACAACGCCAAAAAAAATGACCCGAATTTAATTTTTTAAACTAAAATATTTATAAAACTGCCCATGATAGACTTACGCTGTAGAATAATTTTTTGGTTATTTCGATAAGGTCTTTGAGATGAAAGATATTTTTGGAAGCGACATCGCAAAAAAAAATGACCCACTTTTTACTCATACCCCTTTGACGTGTTGAGTGTCTGTCCAACTGCGTATCTGTCGAATAGCGTTTTTGACAAGCTGAGTTTCGGTCCTATGAGATGACGAAATGCTTATCTGAGCACTTGCGTTTTTGACGACATGCTACGAATTCTTCGAAATAGTATTTTATATAAGTAACATACATTGGTTTTACATTGGCATGGACAGTGGCGGACACGTTATACTTCAATGGGTCGTCGCTGGTGAAAGTGGACCTCTTGCGGGACCCGATATCGGCGTCCCGGGAATCAGTCCGGTTCCGGTTCAAAACGAGTGCCGCGTCCGGGTCGCTGCTGTATTCGCGCGGCACGCAGGGCGACTACGTGGCGCTGCAGCTGCGCGACAACCGGCTCGTGCTCAACATAGACCTGGGTGAGGACACATTACAGAGTTACGCTTCACAAGTTTTAAGGCTACCTTTGATTAGACATGAAATAGATAATTCGGGTTAAACTGTTCGAAAAGTCTCGTAAAATTCGACCACCGCTTATGGTGACGAACTGGTAATATTCCTGATCCGGCTAGAAGAGTTTCCTTTACTATCGAACATATAATTTGCGAATGATTAGAATGTTGTTGTTGCCAGGGTCGGGCACGCCGACGTCGATGTCGGTGGGCAGCCTGCTGGACGACAACATCTGGCACGACGTGGTGATTTCCCGCAACCGGCGCGAGGTGCTGTTCTCCGTGGACCGCGTCGTCGTGCAGGACCGCATCAAGGGCGAGTTCTCCAGGCTCAACCTCAATAGGGCCGTAAGTGTACACTACTATACCATCATTATACCAGATATTAGGCTTATCTCATGGGACATCGCCACAATCTCCTCGCTAAGCGTAGGGTTGGAGATCGCAGTGTTTGCATCGGAAAACGCTGCTCCTATTCCAAGTTGTATGTCATTGAGATGTTCTCTACCCCCAGTTGTACATCGGCGGCGTGCCGAACCTGCAAGAGGGCCTGGTGGTGAACCAGAACTTCACGGGCTGCGTGGAGAACCTTTACCTCAACGCCACTAACGTCATCCAGGAGCTGCGGCGCGGCTACGAGGCGGGGGAGCCCTTCAAGTTCCAGAAGGTCAACACCCTATACGCCTGTCCTGTAAGTATTCGATTATTGTCATCTTCTAACCTTTTTCTAGTTTTTCTAGATCAGGCGGCAGCGCGCTCACGTGTCGCGCTTTTTCATAGGGACATGTGGCCTATACTTATATTGACGATATTGTTCCTGTAGGAGCCGATTATAGTCCCGGTGACGTTCCTGAAGGAGGGCTCGTACGCGCGCCTGCGCGGGTACTCGGGCGGCAGCGCGCTCAACGTGTCGCTCGAGTTCCGCACCTACGAGACCTACGGCCTGCTCATATACCACAAATTCAAGACCGAGGGACATGTCAAGGTAAGTCACACCTGCAAACAATGAAAACAGTTTTTAATGTACCATAATAACAGATTTTTTGACGTTTATTCGATCCTGATAGTAATGGAACAATTAGCATTAGCATTCATAATTAATTGCTAATCGTCATTTAGCATTCATTAAATTAATCATAGTTGCTAAAAATAATGAATGCTAATTATCATCAAACCGCGCGAAATCGTCTGCGTTCGCGTCCTGCTGCTATCATATGAAATAATACGACCGCGCTAATTAGCACGCGGCGCGAAATATCATTACGAATGAATTCGTCTCCGATATGAAATAATGCGACTGCGCTCGTTAGCATCGCGCCGCGAACTGTCGGCTGCTGCTAAATAATTTCGTTCGTGAATTAATTTCCGACAGTGGACGATGATTTATCGAATGTATACGAGTGAGTGAGTGAAAGGGAAGAGTGCACGCATGCAGTGCAATTTCTTAAAAAGTTAAGAGAAATGCTTTTGTTTAGAGTTCATCATTCTTTGGTTAATTTTGTTTAGCAATGATTTACTTGTCGCAGGTCGTAGGTCAGTCAATTATTTAATTGCTGTGACATCGATCGCGTCGCGTGTGATTAATTGGCATTTAAATTTATACTGAGACGTGTTGTGTAAATGATAGATTTGATTTTTACGTGTAAATACGTAATTCAAATAATTGTTTGGGTGTCATGTCAATGAAAATTAAATAAATAGTGTAAATCAAGTGTTATTTAGTAAATTATTATTTAACCTAACTAATTTAATTTTAATGTGTAAATGCATATTTCAAATATTTTTGTGAAAATAAACTCATAAGTACCTAAATAGTGAAAAAACACAAGCATTTCACAAATCACAGCTACTATTAATTCATGATCGTATTAAAAGTCATATTAAAAATCATATGAAAAATCATATTAAAATTTATATTAAAATTCATGTTAAAATTCATATTAAAATTCATAATTAAAATTCATATTAGCAATTAGCATAGCAATAGCAAATAGCATGCTAATTATGAAAATTAGCATGCTAAAGAAATTTATTAAAATTAGCATTAATTGCCATTACTAGATCCTGATGTGGACTCGATCCCGTCAATTCCTGTCGATAGTAGGGGGCAGACTATAAACTATCTATGTGCCAATCCGAGTCCTTTCTTTCAGATAGTTTTTTAGTTCGTATTTTAGGTGCCATCTATAGTTGCGGAAAAAAATCAGTATTATCTTTTGTGAACAAGACTATCAACTATTAAAACAGAAACACTCTACAAAGAATAGGCATTAAAAATAATATAGAGGAAATTCTGTGGCGCTACTAGTAAATCTCTGACAGCTTATAACTCGGAAACGTGACGCTTTACGAGATTATGTCAATTCAATTCAATTCGTTTAAGAGCATAAATATGGGTACATAAGAGGTCACAAGAGGTACAATATTGAGTCCGTCATATTATCTAATCTATATTTTGTGTTTGTATTGATGTGAACTATCGATTTGTGATTTCGGTTATCGGTCTATCGGTTTCATACGCCATTTTCAAAAACAAAAAACAATGGTGGACGGCGTTTGGGCCACGCTCCATATAAAAAGATTCAAATTCGTTTCAGCTTTCTAGGTCTAAAGGTCGGCTGGGCGTCGATAGGTTTGTCATCCTTAGTTTTTATATAATAGATAATATTTTTTCCTCCTAGGTATTCCTAGAAGAGGGCAAAGTGAAAGTGGAGTTGGACACTCAGGGTTCGCCGCTGGTGAAGCTGGACAACTACGCCGAGCGATCCAACGACGGCCGCTGGCACGAGCTCATGCTCACCATCGCGCCCGACAGCCTCGTGCTGTCCGTGGACCGGCGCCCGGTGCGGACTACGCGCCGCCTGCGCATACTCACCGGGACCTCCTACTACATAGCCGGTAACTACAACGACGGCCGCTGGCACGAGCTCATGCTCACCATCGCGCCCGACAGCCTCGTGCTGTCCGTGGACCGGCGCCCGGTGCGGACTACGCGCCGCCTGCGCATACTCACCGGGACCTCCTACTACATAGCCGGTAACTACAACGACGGCCGCTGGCACGAGCTCATGCTCACCATCGCGCCCGACAGCCTCGTGCTGTCCGTGGACCGGCGCCCGGTGCGGACTACGCGCCGCCTGCGCATACTCACCGGGACCTCCTACTACATAGCCGGTAACTACAACGACGGCCGCTGGCACGAGCTCATGCTCACCATCGCGCCCGACAGCCTCGTGCTGTCCGTGGACCGGCGCCCGGTGCGGACTACGCGCCGCCTGCGCATACTCACCGGGACCTCCTACTACATAGCCGGTAACTACAACGACGGCCGCTGGCACGAGCTCATGCTCACCATCGCGCCCGACAGCCTCGTGCTGTCCGTGGACCGGCGCCCGGTGCGGACTACGCGCCGCCTGCGCATACTCACCGGGACCTCCTACTACATAGCCGGTAACTACAACGACGGCCGCTGGCACGAGCTCATGCTCACCATCGCGCCCGACAGCCTCGTGCTGTCCGTGGACCGGCGCCCGGTGCGGACTACGCGCCGCCTGCGCATACTCACCGGGACCTCCTACTACATAGCCGGTAACTACAACGACGGCCGCTGGCACGAGCTCATGCTCACCATCGCGCCCGACAGCCTCGTGCTGTCCGTGGACCGGCGCCCGGTGCGGACTACGCGCCGCCTGCGCATACTCACCGGGACCTCCTACTACATAGCCGGTAACTACAACGACGGCCGCTGGCACGAGCTCATGCTCACCATCGCGCCCGACAGCCTCGTGCTGTCCGTGGACCGGCGCCCGGTGCGGACTACGCGCCGCCTGCGCATACTCACCGGGACCTCCTACTACATAGCCGGTAACTACAACGACGGCCGCTGGCACGAGCTCATGCTCACCATCGCGCCCGACAGCCTCGTGCTGTCCGTGGACCGGCGCCCGGTGCGGACTACGCGCCGCCTGCGCATACTCACCGGGACCTCCTACTACATAGCCGGTAACCACTGGAACGAGCTCACGTTTACCATCACCGGCCCTATATAATATAATATAATAATTCTTTATCGCTTTAAATGTGGTCAGTACAAGATTATAACATTTATCGATTTCGTTTCTCACATTTAACCAAATAACATTGGTATGCAAATTAGAGGTGGGTCTTGATTATTAATAAATTAACAATGTCTTAAAATAATCATAAATTAAATAAAAAACAATAATAATAACAATCAAAACATGTCCAAAATTAATCGAATTGAACAAATACCTAAAAAATAAATATATACCAAAAATAATAATAATTATAATAATAAAAAAAAATGATCTGATAATATTTAAAAGGGGTATGAGTAAAAAGTGGGTCATTTTTTTTTGCGATGTCGCTTCCAAAAAGCTCTTTCATCTCAAAGACCTTATCGAAATAACCAAAAAATTATTCTACAGCGTAAGTATATCATGGGCAGTTTTATAAATATTTTAGTTTAAAAAATTAAATTCGGGTCATTTTTTTTTGCGCTGTCGCTTCCAAAAAACCATTTCATCGCAAAGATCACATCCAGATAAGCAAAAAACTATTCAACAGCGTAACTCTAGCATGGGCAGTTTTTGAGATATTTAAGTTTAAAAAATAATATGTGGGTCATTTTCATTTTTTGCCGTGTTGTCGCTTCCAAAAAACTTTTTCATCGCAAAGATCTCATCCAAAGGGGCAAAAAATTATTCTACAGCGCAAGTCTATCATGGGCTGTTTTTGAGATATTTAAGTTTAAAAATTAATATGTGGGCTATTTTCTTTTTTTGGCGTTGTCGTTTCCAAAAAACTATTTCATCGCAGATATCTCATCTAAATAAGTAAAAAACTATTGGACAGCGTAAGTCTATCATAGGCAGTTTTTTAAATATTTGAGTTAAAAAAATAAAATGTTGGTTATTTTCTTTTTTTGGTATTGTCGCTTCCAAAAAACCATTTCATCGCAAGTATCTCATCCAAATAAGCAAAAAATTATTCTGCAGCGTAAGTCTATCATGGGCAGTTTTTGAGATATTTAAGTTTAAAAAATAATATGTGGGTTATTTTCTTTTTTTGACGTTGTCACTTCCAAAAAACTATTTCATCGCAAAAATCTCATCTAAATAAGTAAAAAACTATTAGACAGCGTTAGTCTATCATGGGCAGTTTTTTAAATATTTCAGTTAAAAAAATAAAATGTTGGTTATTTTCCTTTTTTGGTGTTGTCGCTTCCAAAAAACTATTTCATCGCAAAGATCTCATCCAAATAAGTAAAAAACTATTAGGCAGCGTAAATCTATCATGGGCAGTTTTTTAAATATTTGAGATAAAAAAATAAAATGTTGGTTATTTTCTTTTTTTGACGTTGTCACTTCCAAAAAACTATTTCATCGCAGAAATCTCATCTAAATAAGTAAAAAACTATTAGACAGCGTTAGTCTATCATGGGCAGTTTTTTAAATATTTCAGTCAAAAAAATAAAATGTTGGTTATTTTCCTTTTTTGGTGTTGTCGCTTCCAAAAAACTATTTCATCGCAAAGATCTCATCCAAATAAGTAAAAAACTATTAGGCAGCGTGTAAATCTATCATGGGCAGTTTTTTAAATATTTGAGATAAAAAAATAAAATGTTGGTTATTTTTTTTTTGTGGTGTTGTCGCTTCCAAAAAACCATTTCATCGCAAGTATCTCATCCAAATAAGCAAAAAATTATTGTGCAGCGTAAGTCTATCATGGGCAGTTTTTGAGATATTTAAGTTTAAAAATTAATAAGCGACAACGCCAAAAAAAGGAAATATCCTTTTTTTGGCGTTGTCGCTTCCAAAAAACTATTTCATCGCAGAGATCTCATCTAAATAAGCAAAAAACTATTCGGCAGCGTAAGTCTATCATGGGCAGTTTTTGAGATATTTAAGTTAAAAAAATAATATGTAGGTTATTTTATCATTTATCTCAAAAACTGCCCAATATTGGAAAGTAGAACATATCAAGAGTCATATTTAATTAATTATTTTTTTGCTCATTTGGATGAGATCTTTGCGATGAAATAGTTTTTTGTAAGCGACAACGCCAAAAAATTAAAATGACCCAAATATTATTTTTTAAACTTAAATATCTCAAAAACTGCCCATGATAAACTTACGCTGCAGAATAATTTTTTGCTTGTTTGGATGACATACTTGCGATGAAATGGTTTTTTGCAAGCGACAACACCAAGAAAAGAAAATAACCCACATTTTATTTTTTTAACTTAAATATCTCAAAAACTGCCCATGACAGACTTAGGTACGCTGCCAAATAGTTTTTTACTAATTATGATGAGATCTTTGCGATGAAATAGTTTTTTGGAAGCGACAAAGCCAAAAAAAGAAAATAACCCACATATTAATTTTTAAACTTAAATATCTTAAAAACTGCCCATGATAGACTTACGCTGCCAATTAGTTTTTTGCTTATTTGGATGAGATCTTCGCGACGAAATAGTTTTTTGGAAGCGACAACGCCAAAAAATTAAAATGACCCACATATTATTTTTTAAACTTAAATATCTCAAAAACTGCCCATGATAGATTTACGCTGCCGAATATTTTTTGCTTATTTGGATGAGATCTTTGCGATGAAATAGTTTGGAAGCGACAACGCCAAAAAAAGAAAATAACCCACATATTATTTTTTTAACTTAAATATCTCAAAAACTGCCCATGATAGACTTACGCTGCCGAATATTTTTTTGCTTATTTGGATGAGATCTTTGCGATGAAATAGTTTTTTGGAAGCGACAAAGCCAAAAAAGAAAATAACCCACATATTATTTTTTAAACTTAAATATCTCAAAAACTGCCCATGATAGACTTACGCTGCAGAATAGTTTTTTGCTTATTTGGATGAGATCTTCGCGACGAAATAGTTTTTTGGAAGCGACAACGCCAATAAAAGAAAATAACCCACATATTAATTTTTAAACTTAAATATCTCAAAAACTGCCCATGTTAGACTTACGCTGTCAAATAGTTTTTTGCTTATTTGGATGAGATCTATGCGATGAAATGGTTTTCTGGTAGCGACATCGCATAAAAAAATTAACCAAATATTTTTTTTAAACTTAAATATCTCATAAACTGCTTATGCTAGACTAATGCTGTTTAGTAATTTTTTGCTTATTGTGATAAGATCTTTGCGATGAAACGGTTTTTTGGAAGCGATATCGAAAAAAAAATTGACCCACCTCTTCTTATAAAATTACTCATACCCCTTTGGTAATTCTTTCATTGCCATTGGTAGTTTATTGAATAATTTTATTGACATGAGATAACAATTCCTTCGGCAACACGTCGTTGAGCAAGATGGCAACACTAATCGATTTGGATATGGCTACGACCGTAACGTCCGTCGTCGCTCGCAGGAGGCAAGGCGCCGCCGCGCGGGTTCGTGGGCTGCATGCGGCGGATCGCCGTCGACGGCAACTACCGGCTGCCCACCGACTGGCGCCGCGACGAGTACTGCTGCCCCGACGAGATCGTGTTCGACGCCTGCCAGATGATCGACAGGTGCCCCACGTCTACGTCTAGTACGGCTCTAGCTCTAGGGCCGCATCCACTAGACGGCTTTTGTTGTTAGGCAAAAACGAGCCGTGCGTTTTTATGAATCGAAACAAAACTTTGACGACCTCCTTGGTCGAGTAGCTTTGGTTTTCAAGGTGTCGCCTGATCTCTGAGGTCCCGGGTTCGATCCCCGGTTGGGTCGATTTAGAAAAACGATTTTTTCTATATTGGCTCAGGTCTGGGTGTTTGTGATACCACCGTTGTCTCCGATTTCCATAACACGAGTGCTTTAGCTACTTACTTTGGAATCGGAGCAATGTATGTGATGTTGTCAAATATATAAATAACTCTTTAAAAGTAAAAAGTTTGTTTTACGATATTTTATTCATAGATAATAAAACGTATTTAGTTTTGTACGAAAATAATTAATATATTATAAAAAGCATGGGTAATTTGGGGGACGATAATTTGTCTCCAGTTTTTGTATGAAATATAGGGTACCTCGCTTGGCTCACTAATGTTTTTCTTTAAAATCACTTTAAAAATTGTGTGTATTAGTGTTCTTATAAGATAATTAGTTGAGAGTATTTACAAGGAAGACAGATTAACTTTGTATAAAAGTGTCTCGAGTAGATATTTTAAAAAATGCCACAAAACAACAAAAATTGATTCACACATCTCTAGGGATCTGTTTTACAATTCTGAGAAGCTTACTTGACAGATGGTTTGACATATTTTTACCGACTTCAAAAGGAGGGAAGTACTCAATTCGACCCGTCTTTTTTTTTGTTTTTGTTTTTATTCATATTACAACTGTCAAATCTTCTGTCCTTAGTCTTAACTAAAGGTCTTCTATAAAACGCTTAGAAATATTTGGGTAATGTAACTGCGCAGGCGATGTCAATGTAATGTCTGATTAAGTCTACGTTTGATGTTTATTATTAAGAGAAAAGTTACTTTGCTCGATTTTCGTATGCAACAACTTTAGTCGAGTTCAACTTTATTCCTTTAAAGAAGTAAAAGTTAATAAAGTTAATAAATCTGTCATCCGTGTAGGCTCTTTTGGGATACGTTCTTAAAAGGCATCTGAGGTCGTTTAAGAGCGCGTAGTCTGCACACTAGCGCCGCCTTTGGAAAAAAATCTAAGTGCTTAAATAAAGACATAATTGTGAATTATGTCTCTGCAGTGTACTCCGAAGAAGCTTTGTAACTTTATATATAAAGGAAAATTATCGTTTAAGCGATAGTTTAGGCGATAGCTTAAACAATAATTTCTAGCCTGTCGTTCAGTTTATCGGAGTTTATTTGCGAAAAATGGCCACTTTTAGCGATAAAACTCCCAATTAGTAAAATAAATAAAAATAAAATATCGTTTGAGCGATAAAAAGTACCACAATGCATCTTCGGAGTGCACTACGGAGATAATTCACGATGTCGTTTCTATCGAAGCACTACGATTTAGATCGGAACGGCGGCGCTAGAGTGTAGAGTATGCGCCGTGCGCCGTCGAGTGACAGGCTCAGGTCAGGTCGTGCGCTGTGCAGGTGCAACCCGAGCCCGTGCGAGCACGGCGGCGAGTGCTCGCAGACCGCGGACGAGTTCGCGTGCGACTGCCGCGCCACCGGCTACGCGGGCGCCGTCTGCCACACCTGTGAGTACCGACTCCACACACCACACACCACCTACACGGACCCTATTTCATAAATGTTCATTGCGTCGACCGATTTGAAAATAGAAGAGACTACTCGTAGCTACGTCGCAGTGTGTCATGACGATTAACATTTTGTCACTTTATTGATCGGTGCCCAGTGCGACTCCTCAGCTATTGAACGCCCCTGCGTACACCTACGCACGGAAACTCAGTCGAGGGTCAGGGTTGTCACGACGAAACTACTTAAAAATTTTACATGAACATTTTTATTTGAAATAACTAAAGAATAAACGTGCATCTAATCGTATACGACGTGTTACAAAAATACCCCTAATGCCGAATATGGTAAATAGGGACCATCGAACTGAACAACTTTTACTATGGGGCCAAATCTGAAATCGCGAAAAAGAAACCAGCTGTTTCATACATTTTGATATTTTCGATTTTAATTTTTGTATGAAACAGCTGTTTTTTTTTTCGCGATTTCAGAGTCGGTCCCATAGTAAAAGTTGTTCAGTTTGATGGTCCCTATTTACCATATTCGGCATTAGGAATATTTTTGTAACACCTTGTAAAAAAAATAAATAGATGCATAACAGATAGGATATTTTCTACTCATTTTATTTTTTGAAGATTTTAGACTTCTGTAATAAAATTTTGATGTACAATGGATTCTTATACGAATATACAATTTACTACGTGATGATTCCTGGCACGACCACGAAGGATTTTCTTATTTTTTTTGTGGTACATATTTAGTAAAATAAATGTACTTTAATGTACTTTTGAACAAAAAAAATGTACTTAGTCTAGTTTGGACGTTCCTAAAGTGGTCGTGCCCGAGACGAGTTTTCTGGCACGACCACGCTAGATTTAAGGATATTTCGATCAATTTAAGGATATTAAAGAGGTACAAATTGTAGAAAATATATGTACTCAACTTAAGAAATCCAATTACAGGTGAATTAAGCGGTTTTAGCAGTATTATTGTATTCCAGTACTTCTGATAGGTTTAATAAGCTTCTAATGACATTCACGTCTAAAAAAATGTCCTGATTAGGTGGTAGGAAGGAAATGAGAACAATCGCATGAAATATGAAACATTTAAAATGAAAGATTATATTTCTTTTGTATACAGGGTGTCCCAAAACGTTGCCACACGGAAGGAAAGTGCCTTAAATATTGAAGATAGTAAATTTTACTAAAAGAAGACTTCATTATGTTTTTAAAAAGAAATGGAACTGCATTCAAAGTTTTTTTTAAATCACAATCGATTCAATACAAATTTATACAATCCGTAATATGACAGGTCAACAACTTAACACTTGTATGGAAAGTGGTAATTGTTTTTTGTTCTTGTTAGGTAAATATCTTTTTTGTTAAAATATGATATAAATCTATTTTAAAAATATATGCGATTGTTCTTATTTCCTTCCTACCTAGGACGTTTTTCTAGATAAGGATGTCATTAGAAGCTTATTAAACATATCAAAAGTACTGGAATAGAATAATACTGCTAAAACCGCTTAATTCACCTGTAATTGGATTTCTAAAGTTGAGTACATATATTTTCTACAATTTGTACCTCTTTTTCTACAATTTGTACCTCTTTAATATTCTTAAATTGATCGAAATATCCTTAAATCTAGCGTGGCGTGTAAAACTCGTCTCGGGCACGAACACTTTAGGTATGCCGGAACGCCCAAATTAGACAAGTACATTTTTTTTGTTCCAAAGTACATTAAAGTACATTTATTTTTATGAATATGTACCACAAAAAAAAAAAAATCTTTCGTGGTCATGCCAGGAATCATCACGTAATTTATTGACCGAGCGATCGCGAAACGCGAGCGAAGTGTCTCCGTTTCAGCTTTGACAAAAACTATTTCGTATGTCTTGTCTCTCCGGCTTTCCGGCTGTCCTCCTCTACAGGTCGCATTTCTCAACCGGTTCTCATGAAATTTTGTGAGCAGGGTTCGATAATTAATTAGATTTTTTGTCGAGCAAGTTTTTTAAAATTTTGCGAAAAAAACTCACCCTTTTGAAAAATATTCAAAACCAGAAGCGCCATCTAGCTTCGAATAGATATAATATAATAAAAGCCTAACCTACCAAACAGCACAGTACTGTAATACTAAATAATATACTAGAAAAAATACGACTCGCACCAGATCATGTTCTCGGACGGGAATCGAACCCGCGACCTTTGGATATCCGGTCCAATGCTTTGACCGCTGAGCTACCGAGTCACTATTGGGAACGTCGAATTTCTTCTAGTATATCAACTCTTACGCTGCAAGCCAGCGCCATCTCACCAATGTACAAGGAATTACCTCGACATTCAACTGAACATCTTTCCAGATATTTTTAAACAATTGATTAAGATGAGAAAGCTAGGTAAATAATTTTTTAATTTTGAGATTAGAGCATTAGACCGGATATCCAAAGGTCGCGGGTCCGATTCCCGTCCGAGAACATGATCTGGTGCGAGTCGTATTTTTTCTAGTATATTATTTAGTATTGTATAAAAATAGCATTTTGAATGCTAAAAGCTTTTCAAAAGCAGTGTCAACCTCGTGGCGACATCTATTAGATTAATTATTAAACAACATACAATTTGAGCGGGCTCTACAGCTCACTGAGCTACTAGTTTATAAAATTAAATAATAATATAAATCCCGTAGACCATTATGGACGTGCAAGATAGACATAGACAAGTATTAATTTTCCTTTTTCTTTACACGCATGGGGTATTCAGATTAGATAACGCAAACTAAAGGGAGATTGCGCTCGCCGACTCTGCGACTAAGCGATAAAAAGTACCACAAAGCTTCTTCGGAGTGCACTACAGAGAGATAATTCACAATTTCGTCTTTATTTAAGCATTATGTTTTTTTCCAATGACTACGCGCCCTTAAGACTGTGCCGATTCGTTAATGATGATAAGTACTACGCACTGCAATGTCATAGGAGGTTTGAGCACTCGACGATATTTATTGTGCACACTTTGCCTTGTAAGCAGCGGAGAAATAAACCTATAGGTATAAATAAAAAACGATTTAGGTGTTTTGAACATTTGAGTACCGGGGCTCAAACCATCCACGACGAAATCATCATTATGTACTATTTATAAGCATATTTTTATATTAGTACCTATTTTAGTAGTATTTATTTGGATGTAATTCGCAGCGGTGCACCCGCTGTCGTGCCAGGCGTACAAGAACGTGTTCGCGGTGTCGCGGTCTGCGGACCTGCACATCGACGTGGACGGGTCCGGCCCGCTGCCCGCCTTCCCCGTCACTTGCGAGTTCCTCTGTGAGTACACTACATTACTGCATAGTGTCGCGGTCTGCGGACCTGCACATCGACGTGGACGGGTCCGGCCCGCTGCCCGCCTTCCCCGTCACTTGCGAGTTCCTCTGTGAGTACACTACATTACTGCATAGTGTCGCGGTCTGCGGACCTGCACATCGACGTGGACGGGTCCGGCCCGCTGCCCGCCTTCCCCGTCACTTGCGAGTTCCTCTGTGAGTACACTACATTACTGCATAGTGTCGCGGTCTGCGGACCTGCACATCGACGTGGACGGGTCCGGCCCGCTGCCCGCCTTCCCCGTCACTTGCGAGTTCCTCTGTGAGTACACTACATTACTGCATAGTGTCGCGGTCTGCGGACCTGCACATCGACGTGGACGGGTCCGGCCCGCTGCCCGCCTTCCCCGTCACTTGCGAGTTCCTCTGTGAGTACACTACATTACTGCATAGTGTCGCGGTCTGCGGACCTGCACATCGACGTGGACGGGTCCGGCCCGCTGCCCGCCTTCCCCGTCACTTGCGAGTTCCTCTGTGAGTACACTACATTACTGCATAGTGTCGCGGTCTGCGGACCTGCACATCGACGTGGACGGGTCCGGCCCGCTGCCCGCCTTCCCCGTCACTTGCGAGTTCCTCTGTGAGTACACTACATTACTGCATAGTGTCGCGGTCTGCGGACCTGCACATCGACGTGGACGGGTCCGGCCCGCTGCCCGCCTTCCCCGTCACTTGCGAGTTCCTCTGTGAGTACACTACATTACTGCATAGTGTCGCGGTCTGCGGACCTGCACATCGACGTGGACGGGTCCGGCCCGCTGCCCGCCTTCCCCGTCACTTGCGAGTTCCTCTGTGAGTACACTACATTACTGCATAGTGTCGCGGTCTGCGGACCTGCACATCGACGTGGACGGGTCCGGCCCGCTGCCCGCCTTCCCCGTCACTTGCGAGTTCCTCTGTGAGTACACTACATTACTGCATAGTGTCGCGGTCTGCGGACCTGCACATCGACGTGGACGGGTCCGGCCCGCTGCCCGCCTTCCCCGTCACTTGCGAGTTCCTCTGTGAGTACACTACATTACTGCATAGTGTCGCGGTCTGCGGACCTGCACATCGACGTGGACGGGTCCGGCCCGCTGCCCGCCTTCCCCGTCACTTGCGAGTTCCTCTGTGAGTACACTACATTACTGCATAGTGTCGCGGTCTGCGGACCTGCACATCGACGTGGACGGGTCCGGCCCGCTGCCCGCCTTCCCCGTCACTTGCGAGTTCCTCTGTGAGTACACTACATTACTGCATAGTGTCGCGGTCTGCGGACCTGCACATCGACGTGGACGGGTCCGGCCCGCTGCCCGCCTTCCCCGTCACTTGCGAGTTCCTCTGTGAGTACACTACATTACTGCATAGTGTCGCGGTCTGCGGACCTGCACATCGACGTGGACGGGTCCGGCCCGCTGCCCGCCTTCCCCGTCACTTGCGAGTTCCTCTGTGAGTACACTACATTACTGCATAGTGTCGCGGTCTGCGGACCTGCACATCGACGTGGACGGGTCCGGCCCGCTGCCCGCCTTCCCCGTCACTTGCGAGTTCCTCTGTGAGTACACTACATTACTGCATAGTGTCGCGGTCTGCGGACCTGCACATCGACGTGGACGGGTCCGGCCCGCTGCCCGCCTTCCCCGTCACTTGCGAGTTCCTCTGTGAGTACACTACATTACTGCATAGTGTCGCGGTCTGCGGACCTGCACATCGACGTGGACGGGTCCGGCCCGCTGCCCGCCTTCCCCGTCACTTGCGAGTTCCTCTGTGAGTACACTACATTACTGCATAGTGTCGTGGTCTGCGGACCTGCACATCGACGTGGACGGGTCCGGCCCGCTGCCCGCCTTCCCCGTCACTTGCGAGTTCCTCTGTGAGTACACTACATTACTGCATAGTGTCGCGGTCTGCGGACCTGCACATCGACGTGGACGGGTCCGGCCAGCTGCCCGCCTTCCCCGTCACTTGCGAGTTCCTCTGTGAGTACACTACATTACTGCATAGTGTCGCGGTCTGCGGACCTGCACATCGACGTGGACGGGTCCTAATTATTTACCTTGCAGGGCAAGGGAAACTAAAGACATTCAAAACCAAAATAACAGTTTTATTGTTTTGTAGTTGAATTTATATAATAAAATATACAGTTTTAGATTGTTAACAGCTGAAATTCACACTAAGATAAAAAACCACCAGATAAATAATAATAAGCAGATAGATAAGTAGACACAGCGTTAAATTAGGAAGGGGTTAAATGTTAAAACTAACATATACAATATAGTTTTGGTTAAAGAAATGCCTGCCCGTCGGATATCAGAAATAAAATACTGAATAGAATGTTAGTTTTGAAATTACTGTCTAGTAATATGGTATCTGATGGTAAAAATTAAAGATTGCTGATGATCACTGCATCTTCTAGTCTTCTCTACTAATGACTCGGGACCTTTCCCGGCTCAAATAGAATAAGGGGGACTGTAACGTGAGCAAGAACTAATCCAGGAGGAAATACGGTTGGAGTATAGAAAAGGGTGTGCAAGGCGTAAATCTAAAAACTAAACATTTCTTTATTCTATTGTATAAAGTGGACAAAAACAATCACATTTTACTCTTTTCATTTTTTTTCTCCGACCGCCGGTTTAGCGAAAAAGTGAGGAAAAACAACCAAATTAAAAAAAAACGACAGAACGTACGCCATGAAAAAAATATCTAAAGAGTTCATTAGATTAGGTTAGTATGATAACCAAAAACTGCCGCGGCATATCTAAAGAGTTCATTAGGTTAGGTTAGTATGATGCCAAAAACTGCCGCGGCATATCTAAAGAGTTCGTTAGGTTAGGTTAGTATGATGACCAAAAACTACCGCGGCATATCTAAAGAGTTCATTAGGTTCGGTTAGTATGATGACCAAAAACTGCCGCGGCATATCTAAAGAGTTCATTAGGTTAGGTTAGTATGATGCGAAAAACTGCCGCGGCATATCTAAAGAGTTCATTAGGTTAGGTTAGTATGATGCGAAAAACTGCCGCGGCATATCTAAAGAGTTCATTAGGTTCGGTTAGTATGATGACCAAAAACTGCCGCGGCATATCTAAAGAGTTCATTAGGTTAGGTTAGTATGATGACCAAAAACTGCCGCGGGATATCTAAAGAGTTCATTAGGTTAGGTTAGTATGATGACCAAAAACTGCCGCGGCAGCAGCCGGCGAAGCGCCAGAAACGCCAGGTCCACTTCCTGGCCTTGCGAGTAGGTGCGGACTCACGTACACCCTAAACACTATATCATATTGAATGATGGGCCTTGAGATACCTCTTGCACTATTTTGTCAATAGCTTTGTAACTAATAAGTTTTTTCCAGACGTAAACCCCAACGTCGAAAGACACGTCTCGACGTTTGCCATTATAATATTTAATGTTACGACTATGAGCCTTAATAAGAGATTCCTTGACAGTTGTGAATATGTCTTTGAGGTAACCCAGTCTCGAGGCATAGGCATCTTAGGTGCACAGATTAGGCTACTGTACAGGAAAATTATTCTAAACCTACCACGGCTCACCTTAGCGTCGCTAAAACTTATCAACGTTTAAAATAATATATTTTAGGTCTGGTACCAGGATACCGCTGAATAAAAAAAAAAGTGTTCAACTAGTAATGTTAATAAACATAGCTCTAAATCAACTCCCGGTTTTATGGGAGAACCCAAAGTTTGCTGCCGGCCGTTCCAGGGAAAAGGAACACTAGACATACTGATTAACAATAATTTTTTATCACTTATACATGTACATACTTTGTACGAGTCATCGTACGTGATGATTGTTTACATTGCTTACTTTGCAATACTTTGCAATTTGCTCCCGGCGAGGCACGCCGAAACATGTATTCAGCAATAACGGCACGAACTTTGTCGGTGCGTCACGTATCCTGAATAAGGAACACAAGGATATCATTAACTCCATTAATCCAGAAATCATGAACAACTACGACATTAGAGTCACGTGGCACTTCAACGCGCCTGCCTGGCCTTCGGCTGGCGGTTTGTGGGAAAGCGCAGTGAAAAGCGTCAAATATCACCTGAAAAGGGTAGTAGGGGAGCAAAAACTTACATACGAGGAGCTGACAACCCTTCTACAACAAATTGAAGCATGTATGAACTCCCGACCCCTTTGTTCGCTCACCGAGGATCCTGAAGACCTGTGTCTGACTCCTGGTCATTTCTTAGTCGGTGGTCCGTTAATATCCAGGCCACAGACCGATCCTGATATCACTCATTTATCAACTCGTTGGCAACTTGTGCAAAATACGAATAAACAAATCTGGAAGAAATGGTCAAGCGAATATCTGCAACAAATGCAATCAAGGTCAAAGTGGAGAAAAGCAACTGAAAACATTAAAATAGACGACGTGGTTATCATCAAGGAGGAGAATATGCCGCCAGGCAAGTGGGCATTGGCACGTGTCTGTGAGTTGCACCCCGGGAAGGACGGACACGTCAGGGTTGTAACTTTGAAAACACAAAATAACATCATCAAGAGGCCAATCAACAAGCTTATAATTTTACCGACACAAGGAAAACAGACAGAGAAAAATGAAATATCAAGTGACACTAATCAAAAGGGGACTACTAAGCAATCAAGACCAAAGAAAGCATTCCAGAATAATTTTATCATCATGTCTTTATTATTTCTGCTGTCTATCATTCCTGCGAGCCTTCAACAGTCATTAAATATAGCTCAAATAAATAACACAAATTCGCTATATTTTGATAAAACTGCCGATATGCAAATTATCAAAGACAAATGGACTACAATTGTTTATTACAACATGACTGGCTATTGGCAGAATATAGAAAGCCTAGATGCTTACATAAACAATTTACGCAGCTACTGTAACAAAACAGACGAAAAAGACATATGTTTCAGTTTGATAACACAATATGACCACGATCTTAACGAAATCAAGCATTACAATGAAATACTTCTTTTCTCTCATTATCATCGTACAAAAAGAGGATTATTGAATGCTGTCGGAAACGTCGCCAACATCTTATTTGGAGTATTGGATGACAAGTTTGCAGAAAAATACCGGCAGGACATCGAAAAGATATCGCACAACGAAGCCCACTTTTTACAATTATTGCAAAATCAAACATCAGTTGTTGAAGCTCAGAACAATATTTTACATAGACACGCACAACATATGGATCAGCAGTTTAGAAATATCAATAAACAACTTTACAATCTTTCCCAAGATACGAACATTATCAGAAGATCTTTTCACATAATATCAAATGGACTATCACTAAACATACTGATATCAAACATAAGAAGAATCCAGGAGAGTCTCATCAACACGGTAACCAACATATATCAAGGACGCATTGATATCCACATGTTGACACCCGATCAGCTAAAGGAACAGTTGAATATTATCTCCGGACAGTTAAACAGAGAACTAACTGTGCCTGTCAAATCTGAAAATATCAAACATCTATATGAAATACTCCAAGTGAAGGCAAAGATCAAAGGAAACTACCTCATTATGGAAATAAAAATACCACTAACTACGAGCGAAAACTATGAGATAAATCACGTCATAAGCCTGCCGCAAGTAACAGATAATAAAACAATATACGCTATACCTATCACTGAATTTATAGCATTCAACATGAGAAAGGATACCTTTATTCCTATGACACAGACTGATTTATTATCATGTACAAAATATCATCAAGACAGATATTTGTGTGGCCTGAATGCACCAATCTATGAACTAAAAGTAGATCAGTCAATATGTGATATAAAAATAATAACGAACGGCAGCAATCAAACATTCTGTAAAATAAAAATAATTCAATGCACAGACGTATGGATCAAATTACATTCCAGCGACGCGTGGCTCTACTCATGTTGCGAGGAGTGTCCCGTGCGCGTCATGTGTCCGGCGAGCCTGACGTCACGCAGACTACACGGCAGTGGCATCATTACCATAGGTCAAGACTGTGCTGTGAAAGGAGACACCTTCACACTGATTGGACACCATGACTATAGAAATCAATTAGAAGTTCAACCGCCGACACCGAAAACAGAGATTCCTCTTATCTCCGGACTGAACGAGTTTATCAACACATCTATGCCTACTCATCTCATAGAAATGGATAAAGAGGATGAGATCAAGATAAAGAAACAGATCCAAATACTGAAAGAAGCTACTATCGATGACGTATCCATTCATGACAAACATCATTACGTCATGATATACAGTTTGTTATTAATTAGCATTGTACTAATCATATGTGTTGTTTGTTTGTTTGTTTATTTCAGGCGGCAAGGGCAGTCCAAAGACAGAGTATGCGTTGTGCCGCCACCGAAGCCAGTGCGATCGTACACAGCATCCCCTGACGACAACACCCCATCATCAAAACATGATTTCCCACTCTACGCAAAACCATCGTGTGGGTCCTCACGCCGTAATGATCAGACTACGACAAAAACAATAGAATTCAAAGACATTCAGTTTAACGAATAATAGTCAATTTATTTCTACTGCAATTATTATTTAAGTTATATTTACCTAAGCATTTTTACATTTTATACACTTTATATTACTTATTTTATCATTGTTATATTTAATTGTTATTTATAATTTTTCTTGTTTTTTCTTTGGATTGGCAAGATGTACGAGTCATCGTACGTGATGATTGTTTACATTGCTTACTTTGCAATACGTGCAATAATTATTACATATTTAAATCAATAAATTAGTGCTAATTACGCATTCGTTGGAATAGGTTGTTATCATTTCGAACCTTTCCTTCTATCAATCAAATCTTATCATTTATCGTAATATCATAAATATCATTTCTAAACACTACCATCTAAAGTGTAGGGCACCCTACATACTTGTTTTACAACACAAATTCCTCCCTTTGTAGGACGGCAAATGAATCCTCAAGCATTCTGCCTAATTTACAAAAATCAAGTTACAGGATGGAATCGAGAAAGGGATGTTTTTGCGTATATCTACGACCGATGAATCAGGTTTTGTGTGATTCTCCCTCAAAACGATTATCGTACCCGAAATTGGTAGTACTTTACATTGATTTTAGCAATAATGAACTAATCTAATGAACTATTTTCCTTTGTTTAATTGTTACGTTTAAATGTAACGTTTGGTGTCTGTCCCCGCAGCGGACGGTCGCGTGCTGACGTCGGTGCAGCACACGGCGTCCGGCAACACCGTGGTGGACGGGTACCAGGAGCCCGGCAGCTTCCGCCAGGACATCGAGTACGACGCCTCCCGGCCGCAGCTCGAGGCGCTGCTCAACCGCTCCAGGTCCTGCTCGCAGCGCCTGGACTACTACTGCAGGCACTCCAGGCTGCTCAACTCCCCCAGTGAGTCAGCTTATTGATCATGGATATACATACGTCGACGACATTTGATTTCCTGCGTTCGAACAGAAGTGGTTGCTTAACCACTCGTGTCATTTTTCAAATTTGCTGAGCTCGCCCATCGCAATGTATTTGTTTAAAAAATGCTGTTATAGGTCCATTCAAGTTAGTCATATCAATTTGTTTCGTCTAAGTTTTTGAGTCGTTTAATGTACTAATGTAATGAAACATATTATTCATGATCGTTTTCGTCGGTGAGCATGTGCGGTTTAAAATTTTGTGTACTTATACGAGCTTTTAGGTTATCGTGCGGACTATCACCTCTCTAGTTATACAAGGTGTTACAAAAATACCCCTAATGCCGAATATGGTATATAGAGACCATCAAACTGTAAAACTTTTACTATGGGACCAACTCTGAGTCGCGAAAAAAAAATCAGCTGTTTCATATAAAAATTAAACCCGAAAATATCAAAATGTATGAAACAGCTGATTTTTTTTTCGCGATTTCAGTGTTAGCCCCGTAGTAAAAGTTGTTCAGTTTGATGGTCCCTATATACCATATTCGGCATTAGGGGTATTTTTGTAACACCTTGTAAAACCTATAATTATTTCGTAGACTAACCGACTCGTGGTCGTTGTTCAGGTGACGAGGGCAACTTCCATCCGTTCGCGTGGTGGGTGTCGCGCACGGGGCAGCGCATGGACTACTGGGGCGGCGCCCCGCCCGGGTCCCGCATGTGCCGCTGCGGGGTGCTGGGCTCGTGCACCGACCCCACCAAGTGGTGCAACTGCGACGCGGAGCACGTGGCGCCCGACAACAGAGGTACATGTACATACACACACACAGCGCATGGACTACTGGGGCGGCGCCCCGCCCGGGTCCCGCATGTGCCGCTGCGGGGTGCTGGGCTCGTGCACCGACCCCACCAAGTGGTGCAACTGCGACGCGGAGCACGTGGCGCCCGACAACAGAGGTACATGTACATACACACACACAGCGCATGGACTACTGGGGCGGCGCCCCGCCCGGGTCCCGCATGTGCCGCTGCGGGGTGCTGGGCTCGTGCACCGACCCCACCAAGTGGTGCAACTGCGACGCGGAGCACGTGGCGCCCGACAACAGAGGTACATGTACATACACACACACAGCGCATGGACTACTGGGGCGGCGCCCCGCCCGGGTCCCGCATGTGCCGCTGCGGGGTGCTGGGCTCGTGCACCGACCCCACCAAGTGGTGCAACTGCGACGCGGAGCACGTGGCGCCCGACAACAGAGGTACATGTACATACACACACACAGCGCATGGACTACTGGGGCGGCGCCCCGCCCGGGTCCCGCATGTGCCGCTGCGGGGTGCTGGGCTCGTGCACCGACCCCACCAAGTGGTGCAACTGCGACGCGGAGCACGTGGCGCCCGACAACAGAGGTACATGTACATACACACACACAGCGCATGGACTACTGGGGCGGCGCCCCGCCCGGGTCCCGCATGTGCCGCTGCGGGGTGCTGGGCTCGTGCACCGACCCCACCAAGTGGTGCAACTGCGACGCGGAGCACGTGGCGCCCGACAACAGAGGTACATGTACATACACACACACAGCGCATGGACTACTGGGGCGGCGCCCCGCCCGGGTCCCGCATGTGCCGCTGCGGGGTGCTGGGCTCGTGCACCGACCCCACCAAGTGGTGCAACTGCGACGCGGAGCACGTGGCGCCCGACAACAGAGGTACATGTACATACACACACACAGCGCATGGACTACTGGGGCGGCGCCCCGCCCGGGTCCCGCATGTGCCGCTGCGGGGTGCTGGGCTCGTGCACCGACCCCACCAAGTGGTGCAACTGCGACGCGGAGCACGTGGCGCCCGACAACAGAGGTACATGTACATACACACACACAGCGCATGGACTACTGGGGCGGCGCCCCGCCCGGGTCCCGCATGTGCCGCTGCGGGGTGCTGGGCTCGTGCACCGACCCCACCAAGTGATGCAACTGCGACGCGGAGCACGTGGCGCCCGACAACAGAGGTACATGTACATACACACACACAGCGCATGGACTACTGGGGCGGCGCCCCGCCCGGGTCCCGCATGTGCCGCTGCGGGGTGCTGGGCTCGTGCACCGACCCCACCAAGTGGTGCAACTGCGACGCGGAGCACGTGGCGCCCGACAACAGAGGTACATGTACATACACACACACACACACACACACACACACACACACACACACACACACACACATATACACACACACACTTTACTTTAAGCAGGCCAGTGACACTCTGCATTTTATGTATGGAGCTTTAAGTATGCGGTTGGCTCGACCGGTCGGGCAAATTTAGTAGGCTGCTGGGCCGCGCACGTTAGTTTGATACTCACTCACGTGCGCGCGTCGCGTATGGACGCACGCGTCGTACTTTTGTCGCTTAAGATATTTAACAAAAACGTTCCAATATTTGTGTAAGCTTTTCTTTAACGATAATGCGAGCGATCGTTTTCCTTTTATGATATGCTACGCAGTTCATTTAAAAGAAGACAACCCTAAACCTCGTTAGATGAGAGTAAGTGATAGAAAGAGAGGCAACTTCTAGATGAATAGAACTGTAGGGAAGGGAGCGCCGTGTGACCTGAATTGCTCTTTATCGTGTCGGGGCAAGAGTCGTTATTTATTTAAATGATTTTGCGGAGTGCCCCTTCTGTACTTGTACTATTATGTGTTCTGTGCTTTAATTATATTACTTATTCTGCAATCTCGAGCTCACTAATGAACGGAATGAACGTAATAATCGGTCTCCCCGCAGAGTTCCAGTCGGACGGCGGGGAGCTGACGGACAAGGAGTACTTGCCGGTGAAGCAGCTGCGCTTCGGGGACACCGGCAACCACCTCGACGAGAAGGAGGGCCGCTACACCCTGGGCCCGCTGCTGTGCGAGGGAGACGGTATCTCGCCTTTTTTATTATATTTTATTATGTCGAGACTGTCGTGACCGTCGACGTGACTGAGTTGTATATTCATACAGAAATACATAAGAGAAAAAAACGGACAAATGCGAGTGGGACTCGTCCGAAAAAAGCCGTTCGGTCAATTTGGTTGAAATTTTGAGTAAATATACCCTGTAACAGGCCGATCGAAACTGAAGTTGCAAAGTGAAATAATGGCTAGTTTTAGAGATATAGCTATTTTGATATGCATAGTCCCGTACACAGTACGTTATGTTGAATGGTGCGTATCTAGGCCGGCAGATGTCGACGATATATTATGTTTGAGTAGTGGTCGTTGTGCGCAGACTTGTTCAGCAACGCGGTGACGTTCCGCGTGTCGGACGCGATCGTGTCGCTGCCGACGTTCGACCTCGGCCACAGCGGCGACATCTACTTCGAGTTCCGCACCACCAAGGACAACGCCGTGCTGCTGCACTCCAAGGTGATCTGATATACAGGGGTCCGCTGCGACTTCACAATCAGTAATTTTTAATGTCCCCTCTGCTGGAGCATCCTTATAGGTGGACGGGCCATAACTCACCACGTGGGCCCGATGCGGATCGGTGGCCGTTAACGACTGCAAATGCAGTCGGGAGAGATGGCTTAACGTGCCCTCCGAAGCACGGAAGAACTCGAGATAATAAATTTTTGGTCACCCATCCCGTAACCGACCCTGGCGAAAATAGCTTAACATCCGCAATCCAGGCGGCCAGGCCAGGCGCTAAACCACTGCGCCACCGAGCTTATCATTAACAGCGCATTTCAACTGATTTTTGAGTCTTAATTAAACTAGACTAATGTCACTGTCACTAAGTGCTCCACAGACGATGCGATCGGTAATTACTGACAGATCGTTGCGAGTGAGCACACCACTTTGGTTAAACCGGAGTTTTTGAAGCGAGCCTTTAGTTAGACGGCATACGTTTGATTAAACACGCGCAGGGTCCCCAAGACTACATAAAGCTGTCTATAATCGGCGGGGACCAGCTGCAGTTCCAGTTCCAGGTGGGGGACACGCCGCTGGGCGTCTCCGTGGAGACCAGCAGCCGCCTCGCCGACAACAACTGGCACTCCGTCTCCATCGAGCGGAACAGGTGCCCACTATCTATACTATTATAAACCAAAAAACCGTATGTGTACATTAAAGACTTAGAGCATTAAGAACGGGAGATGGCAAATACACGCTCCCCTTTCACTAAAGTACATGACCAATTTGATCGTGTCAGTTTATAAAAACTAGTTGGTCTCGACACCCGTCATTTTGTAAGAACATATGTCGCCGATCGCAGCTCCGCAAAAATGGTGAATTGTGCAGTGTTTTCGTGCAAAAGACGATCTGAAAATTCAAATTTTACTAAGAACGGGATTTTCTATCACACGTAAGTATAATTTTATTACCAAACTAAAATATAATTACGAGAAAACGCACTTTGTTTGTGTAAGATAATGACGACATTGCGATAGCAATACGATACCAAACACATGCCAAATACCATAATAAAAGTCTTAGTGCTGCGACTAAGAGAACGAATGCTCATATCGAAACTGTGTGCCAAAAACTTCGTGCTCTGTTAGCTAAATTTGTCATAATCAAAAATAAAATACCGTTCCAAGTTCTATTAATCCGGTACAAATCCTTGGTAGATCCTATAATATCATATGGAATTTCAAGCTATGGACGCACATTTCAACCTACAGAGAAAATTTATAATCTACAATTACGAATATTAAAGCTTATAGTTAGTAAGAAAGTAAATCATATCTATAAAGATAAGTATGACGAACTCTTTAGGTAATACAAGGTCATGTCGGTTCATGACAAAGTGAGTTACGCAATTCTAACTGAACAACTCGATAACGTTGCTTCTTTGCCGAGGATTAATCATAGAATACAAACAAGACAGATTACGCAGAAGAAACTTCTCAAGGGCCGCTCAAATAACTTTTACGGAAAGAGAAAAATTTACTTGTCTTCTTCCTGTCATAATTAACAATCTACCTAAAGAATTATAGGTTATTCTGGATGACCTCAAACACAAAAGTGTGAAGCAAAAACTCAAAATTTTATTTTTCTACCAAAAATTTGCCTTAGAATTTCTCGTATAACAATAGTCAGCTTTTTCTTAACATCATCCTGTGCACACGCATTTACGATCAAATATTGTGTTTATTAAGTATTTTTAAGACCTTAAAATAATATACAAGGTGTTACAAAAATACCCCTAGGCATTAGGGGTATTTTGTAACATGGTGTATACATATTTTTTTATTTTTATTTTTTTATTCATATGAATGAAGCAATTCGTTTTTCTTTTCAATACTGCTTAGTTGTATACCGACTATCTATTTTGACGAATACGTAGTGACTGGACAAACCTAATCGGGTTTTACGTTTTATTCGCTGGGTTTTTCTATAAATTGTATGTTTTACTTTGTTTAATAAATAAATAAATAAAAATGTATGTTGAACATTTAATTTTAAGCGCATTTTAGTGATTGTTGGTGTATATCACAAAATCAAATTTACCATTTAACATAATCTTGTTCGTAATCAATCAATCATCTTCCAATCATTCAATTTCATCGGTCTTTTGACGGCACATCACTAGCTGTTTGTTGTTAAGTTTGGCGCTGCCGTAGCGTAATCTGTCAGAATTGGTACTGAGATTGTTAGTTCCAAATTTAACCACCCACAATTATAACTGTGTGGGATTTTGTTTTTGTGTGCGTGTGTAACAACAAGACTTTTTTCTACAAGAGTGTGCGTGAATATGAAGTTGTGTGCTGTGCGTGTTTACCTCGTCCCCCTCCAAAATCGGTGAACAAAATCTAGTGTAGAAGAGTGCTGTTGGCATCTCCCGTTCTTAATGCTCTAAGATTAAAGATATTAAAAAAAACCTTTTTTTATATTTCGGTTGTAGTTTTCGATGACGAATATCGTTTGCATAAATTCGTATCACCGCCGAAGGCGATAGCGATGCGACGTGCGAATGAGTGATCTCTGACAGCTCAGTATTCATCTAAACGATCTCGTGGAGTGTCCCTTTCGTATTCGTACTACGTATTCTGTGCTAATGCTCACTTTCGATCGGAGCATTCGTTCGCGGCGTCACTCGTACGATCGAAGTTCGAACCGCTCGCACGTACGCTAGACGAAAAATTATCAACCGACGACACACACGGTCGACTCGTGAAGACGATATCATCCGAACGCATCTCCTCCGATCCAACCGTAGGAAAGAAGCTCGCGTGGTAGTGGACGGCGCGCTGAAGAACGAGATCCGCGCCCCGTCGTCGCCGGCGCGCGCGCTGCACCTGTCCACGTCGCTGGTGCTGGGCGCCGCGCTCGACCGCAGCGACGGGTTCGTGGGCTGCATGCGCGCGCTGCTGCTCAACGGCCGCCCGGTCGACCTGCGCGCCATCGCCAAGCGAGGTCATTCACCGCCACCTGACACCCGCCACCCGCCACCCGACACCCGCCACCCGCCACCCGACACCCGCCACCCCACACCCGCCACCCGCCACCCGACACCCGCCACCCGCCACCCGACACCCGCCACCCGACACCCGCCACCCGCCACCCGACACCCGCCACCCGACACCCGACACCCGCCACCCGCCACCCGCCACCCGCCACCCGCCACCCGACACCCGACACCCGACACCCGACACCCGCCACCCGACACCCGCCACCCGCCACCCGCCACCCGACACCCGCCACCCGACACCCGACACCCGACACCCGCCACCCGACACCCGCCACCCGACACCCGCCACCCGCCACCCGCCACCCGACACCCGCCACCCGACACCCGACACCCGCCACCCGCCACCCGCCACCCGACACCCGCCACCCGCCACCCGACACCCGCCACCCGACACCCGCCACCCGCCACCCGACACCCGCCACCCGACACCCGACACCCGCCACCCGCCACCCGCCACCCGACACCCGCCACCCGCCACCCGCCACCCGCCACCCGACACCCGCCACCCGACACCCGCCACCCGCCACCCGCCACCCGACACCCGCCACCCGACACCCGACACCCGCCACCCGCCACCCGCCACCCGACACCCGCCACCCGCCACCCGACACCCGACACCCGCCACCCGACATCCGCCACCCGACACCCGCCACCCGACACCCGCCACCCGACACCCGCCACCCGCCACCCGCCACCGCATACATACACACACATACAAAAACCTATAAATACACACACACACACACAAAATAGGTGCTACCTTTTATGCTTTTCTAGAAATAAAATAAATATGTTAATAATAATTTTCATCCGGAACCTGCGAAAAACCCCTAAATGATCATATTAATAATTATACGCAAAGATACACAGAACATTTTTATATATTACTAACTTAAAAAGATTTCACAACTTCCATGTGTTGATTATGAACGATGTTGTCTGTAGGCATGTACGGGATATCGGAGGGGTGCGTGGGCAAGTGCGCGTCGTCCCCGTGCCTCAACAACGGCACCTGCCTCGAGGGGTACGACTCGTACTCCTGCGACTGCCGCTGGACCGCCTTCAAGGGGCCCATCTGTGCTGACGGTCAGTTCTTCATTTATTTTTGCCATGTTCAATCATTCGAAAAATCTGAGAAAACCTGCACGGAAAATTAAGACTGTTTTAAAAAATACTTTCATCATAACAACAATATTTTTGTACGAACCTTTTTGTTAGTTCTAGGATTATCAAATCAAACGAACGATTCGAGCTGTAATAAGATGAAGTCTCAAAATTCTTGCAACTGCTGCGACAGTCGCACGCAATTCGTAAAACAAACGAAACAATCACAGAGCTCTATTTCAACGCAGTGCGTTCGCGTAGGCAAGGGTCGTTTGAATACGGGTGTTAATTAGCCATCTACAAATAATAAAATGAAGTGGATTCGCGGCCAGTGTCCTCATGGGGCCTCGTGTGGAGCGCTAGTGGGCGGCGTCGCTCGTTGCTGCCCTTCGTAGCATAATGTACATATCGAAAAATGTGCACTTCTTGCGAAATGTATATAATAAACCCTTTAGACTTTTCCATTATATTAAAAGTTATTATAATTAGTTGTTATTTATTAGTCTGTTTGCCCATTGGCATAGGCCTCCTTCATTCAAATGATTCGCCACGATTTCCTTTCTATGGCTGCTTTCTATGGCCCCTTAGGGCGTAGCGGGATCAGCTTGGACCAGAGAAGGAGAAGGAAACGAGGAAGACCACTCAAAAGATGGGTTGACGAGATAAGTCTCGTCAACCCATCTTTTGAGTGGTCTTCCTCGTTTCCTTTTGGCGTTTCTTGGGTACCAGTGCATCATTGCAAAAAGTACAATACGACAAATGTACAATCCACAATTGTGCAATACCCAAAATGTTCGTACGTGAAATGTACAATAAGCAAGATGTACAATTCGGAAATAGTACATTATGCAAAATGTACACTAAGCATTACAACAAAAGATTTGGGACTGAAAAGGTACACCTTCTTTCTACCTCTTCGTAGCATAATGTGGAGTATACCCCTCCTTGCATATACAGGCTGTTGCTCGTTCACGGAGACTCTTGATGAGAGATGATGCTTTCTGTACAGAAATCGGCGTGAACTTGCGCCCCAACTCGATGGTGAAGTACGACTTCCTGGGGTCATGGCGCTCCACGATCGCGGAGAAGATAAGTCTCGTCAACCCATCTTTTGAGTGGTCTTCCTCGTTTCCTTTTGGCGTTTCTTGGGTACCAGTGCATCATTGCAAAAAGTACAATACGACAAATGTACAATCCACAATTGTGCAATACCCAAAATGTTCGTACGTGAAATGTACAATAAGCAAGATGTACAATTCGGAAATAGTACATTATGCAAAATGTACACTAAGCATTACAACAAAAGATTTGGGACTGAAAAGGTACACCTTCTTTCTACCTCTTCGTAGCATAATGTGGAGTATACCCCTCCTTGCATATACAGGCTGTTGCTCGTTCACGGAGACTCTTGATGAGAGATGATGCTTTCTGTACAGAAATCGGCGTGAACTTGCGCCCCAACTCGATGGTGAAGTACGACTTCCTGGGGTCATGGCGCTCCACGATCGCGGAGAAGATCCGCGTGGGGTTCACCACCACCAACCCCAAGGGGTTCCTGCTGGGGCTGCACTCCAACATCTCCGGCGAGTACCTCACGCTCATGGTCTCCAACTCCGGTGAGGACAACACTCATTCTACAAACATGCTCAATAAATTGAGTTAAAAACAACAAATTAAGAAATTTTCTCTGTTTTGTATAGGTCCGGTATCATAGTCCGGTTCGTAGTGATACGTGCCCCCCGATGTATCAGCTCAGTTTATACTTATGATACACGTGTGCCAAGTGAATTCATCTTATGAAAAATTTGACCTAGTGTCATTACAAACCGGACTATCATTTTTTGTCATAGTTCTATTTCATTTCATCTCGAATACAACAGTAATTTTATTAAAAAGATTGATCGGCGACGTTTGTTTAAGTGATACTGAGCTAACAGTCTAGACTAAATAAATGATTCCAAAGGTGCCACTTTCTCTTTGTTGAATTAATATGTTTTTGGGAAATGACTCATTCAGGCGTAATAACTACAAAAAATTGCTTCTTTCTCTATCTAGTGGCATACCCAATGTGCCAAAGTATAATTGCCGCACAGTAGTGCATGGTCAGTAGTAATTCTCGTGCCGTGTGCAGGTCACCTGCGCGTGGTATTCGACTTCGGGTTCGAGCGGCAGGAGATCATATTCCAGGGGAAGCACTTCGGCCTCGGCCAGTACCACGACGTGAGGCTATCCCGCAAGGACCAGGGAGCCACCATGCTGCTGCAGGTAACTACAGAGCATCTCCAGGTAACTACAGAGCATCTCCAGGTAACTACAGAGCATCTCCAGGTAACTACAGAGCGTCTCCAGGTAACTACAGAGCGTCTCCAGGTAACTACAGAGCATCTCCAGGTAACTACAGAGCGTCTCCAGGTAACTACAGAGCATCTCCAGGTAACTACAGAGCGTCTCCAGGTAACTCCAGGCAACTGCAGATCATCTCCAGGCTCATAACTGTGCCTGAGCGCGGAGTGAGCCAGGCCTTCAACCGGTGCTATACTTGCAGGTGGACAACTACGAGACGCAGGAGTACAAGTTCAACATCAAGGAGTCGGCGGACGCGCAGTTCAACAACATCCAGTACCTGTACCTGGGCCGCAACGAGTCCATGGCCGCGGGCTTCGCGGGCTGCGTGTCGCGCGTCGAGTTCGACGACATCTACCCGCTCAAGCTGCTGTTCCAGCAGGACCCTCCGCCCAACGTGCGCACTATAGGAGGTCACTATATTTACATCCTTCATAAAAAATTAACATAACTGTATTTTCGGTATTTATTTATTTACTTTATTGAGAAAACCAACACCAGTGTATCGTTTAAATTACTCAGCGTTAGGTACACGATAGTGAGTGTGGTCAATAATAGTTTTCCCTCATGGTATAATATTATGTCAATAGTCGGGCCTCGTGAAGAGGCGATCGGCAGAGCGGCGAGTGAACTCTCAATCGCGCGGTCGAATTCAAACAGTCACCACACAGCAGGAAACCGATATCACATGTCACGTCACGACATAAATTCACTCGCCGCGCCGCCGTTTACCTTTCCGTGTGGCCGGGCCGTCGGCGCTCGAACTCGCTTCAACCTCAACAATACGCATAGTCGAGTGTCGTGCGGCCGGAGTAAAGGAGTGTCCCCCGTGTGCAGGCGCGCTGCACGAGGACTTCTGCGGCGTGGAGCCGGTGACGCACCCGGCCGAGCCCGCCGAGACGCGCCCGCCGCCGCCCGCCGACCTGCAGCGCGACGCGGCCGACCACCGCACCGACGAGGCCATACTCGCCGGTCAGTATACACGACACGTTACACGTTACACCTGGCACGACCTGCAGCGCGACGCGGCCGACCACCGCACCGACGAGGCCATACTCGCCGGTCAGTATACACGACACGTTACACGTTACACCTGGCACGACCTGCAGCGCGACGCGGCCGACCACCGCACCGACGAGGCCATACTCGCCGGTCAGTATACACGACACGTTACACGTTACACCTGGCACGACCTGCAGCGCGACGCGGCCGACCACCGCACCGACGAGGCCATACTCGCCGGTCAGTATACACGACACGTTACACGTTACACCTGGCACGACCTGCAGCGCGACGCGGCCGACCACCGCACCGACGAGGCCATACTCGCCGGTCAGTATACACGACACGTTACACGTTACACCTGGCACGACCTGCAGCGCGACGCGGCCGACCACCGCACCGACGAGGCCATACTCGCCGGTCAGTATACACGACACGTTACACGTTACACCTGGCACGACCTGCAGCGCGACGCGGCCGACCACCGCACCGACGAGGCCATACTCGCCGGTCAGTATACACGACACGTTACACGTTACACCTGGCACGACCTGCAGCGCGACGCGGCCGACCACCGCACCGACGAGGCCATACTCGCCGGTCAGTATACACGACACGTTACACGTTACACCTGGCACGACCTGCAGCGCGACGCGGCCGACCACCGCACCGACGAGGCCATACTCGCCGGTCAGTATACACGACACGTTACACGTTACACCTGGCACGACCTGCAGCGCGACGCGGCCGACCACCGCACCGACGAGGCCATACTCGCCGGTCAGTATACACGACACGTTACACGTTACACCTGGCACGACCTGCAGCGCGACGCGGCCGACCACCGCACCGACGAGGCCATACTCGCCGGTCAGTATACACGACACGTTACACGTTACACCTGGCACGACCTGCAGCGCGACGCGGCCGACCACCGCACCGACGAGGCCATACTCGCCGGTCAGTATACACGACACGTTACACGTTACACCTGGCACGACCTGCAGCGCGACGCGGCCGACCACCGCACCGACGAGGCCATACTCGCCGGTCAGTATACACGACACGTTACACGTTACACCTGGCACGACCTGCAGCGCGACGCGGCCGACCACCGCACCGACGAGGCCATACTCGCCGGTCAGTATACACGACACGTTACACGTTACACCTGGCACGACCTGCAGCGCGACGCGGCCGACCACCGCACCGACGAGGCCATACTCGCCGGTCAGTATACACGACACGTTACACGTTACACCTGGCACGACCTGCAGCGCGACGCGGCCGACCACCGCACCGACGAGGCCATACTCGCCGGTCAGTATACACGACACGTTACACGTTACACCTGGCACGACCTGCAGCGCGACGCGGCCGACCACCGCACCGACGAGGCCATACTCGCCGGTCAGTATACACGACACGTTACACGTTACACCTGGCACGACCTGCAGCGCGACGCGGCCGACCACCGCACCGACGAGGCCATACTCGCCGGTCAGTATACACGACACGTTACACGTTACACCTGGCACGACCTGCAGCGCGACGCGGCCGACCACCGCACCGACGAGGCCATACTCGCCGGTCAGTATACACGACACGTTACACGTTACACCTGGCACGACCTGCAGCGCGACGCGGCCGACCACCGCACCGACGAGGCCATACTCGCCGGTCAGTATACACGACACGTTACACGTTACACCTGGCACGACCTGCAGCGCGACGCGGCCGACCACCGCACCGACGAGGCCATACTCGCCGGTCAGTATACACGACACGTTACACGTTACACCTGGCACGACCTGCAGCGCGACGCGGCCGACCACCGCACCGACGAGGCCATACTCGCCGGTCAGTATACACGACACGTTACACGTTACACCTGGCACGACCTGCAGCGCGACGCGGCCGACCACCGCACCGACGAGGCCATACTCGCCGGTCAGTATACACGACACGTTACACGTTACACCTGGCACGACCTGCAGCGCGACGCGGCCGACCACCGCACCGACGAGGCCATACTCGCCAGTCAGTATACACGACACGTTACACGTTACACCTGGCACGACCTGCAGCGCGACGCGGCCGACCACCGCACCGACGAGGCCATACTCGCCAGTCAGTATACACGACACGTTACACGTTACACCTGGCACGACCTGCAGCGCGACGCGGCCGACCACCGCACCGACGAGGCCATACTCGCCAGTCAGTATACACGACACGTTACACGTTACACCTGGCACGACCTGCAGCGCGACGCGGCCGACCACCGCACCGACGAGGCCATACTCGCCAGTCAGTATACACGACACGTTACACGTTACACCTGGCACGACCTGCAGCGCGACGCGGCCGACCACCGCACCGACGAGGCCATACTCGCCAGTCAGTATACACGACACGTTACACGTTACACCTGGCACGACCTGCAGCGCGACGCGGCCGACCACCGCACCGACGAGGCCATACTCGCCAGTCAGTATACACGACACGTTACACGTTACACCTGGCACGACCTGCAGCGCGACGCGGCCGACCACCGCACCGACGAGGCCATACTCGCCAGTCAGTATACACGACACGTTACACGTTACACCTGGCACGACCTGCAGCGCGACGCGGCCGACCACCGCACCGACGAGGCCATACTCGCCAGTCAGTATACACGACACGTTACACCTTACACCTGGCACGACCTGCAGCGCGACGCGGCCGACCACCGCACCGACGAGGCCATACTCGCCAGTCAGTATACACGACACGTTACACGTTACACCTGGCACGACCTGCAGCGCGACGCGGCCGACCACCGCACCGACGAGGCCATACTCGCCAGTCAGTATACACGACACGTTACACGTTACACCTGGCACGACCTGCAGCGCGACGCGGCCGACCACCGCACCGACGAGGCCATACTCGCCAGTCAGTATACACGACACGTTACACCTTACACCTGGCACGACCTGCAGCGCGACGCGGCCGACCACCGCACCGACGAGGCCATACTCGCCAGTCAGTATACACGACACGTTACACGTTACACCTGGCACGACCTGCAGCGCGACGCGGCCGACCACCGCACCGACGAGGCCATACTCGCCAGTCAGTATACACGACACGTTACACGTTACACCTGGCACGACCTGCAGCGCGACGCGGCCGACCACCGCACCGACGAGGCCATACTCGCCAGTCAGTATACACGACACGTTACACGTTACACGTTACACCTGGCACGACCTGCAGCGCGACGCGGCCGACCACCGCACCGACGAGGCCATACTCGCCAGTCAGTATACACGACACGTTACACGTTACACCTGGCACGACCTGCAGCGCGACGCGGCCGACCACCGCACCGACGAGGCCATACTCGCCAGTCAGTATACACGACACGTTACACGTTACACCTGGCACGACCTGCAGCGCGACGCGGCCGACCACCGCACCGACGAGGCCATACTCGCCAGTCAGTATACACGACACGTTACACGTTACACCTGGCACGACCTGCAGCGCGACGCGGCCGACCACCGCACCGACGAGGCCATACTCGCCAGTCAGTATACACGACACGTTACACCTTACACCTGGCACGACCTGCAGCGCGACGCGGCCGACCACCGCACCGACGAGGCCATACTCGCCAGTCAGTATACACGACACGTTACACGTTACACCTGGCACGACCTGCAGCGCGACGCGGCCGACCACCGCACCGACGAGGCCATACTCGCCAGTCAGTATACACGACACGTTACACGTTACACCTGGCACGACCTGCAGCGCGACGCGGCCGACCACCGCACCGACGAGGCCATACTCGCCAGTCAGTATACACAACAACAACACGTTACACCTTGCACGACATGAGTGTCGCTTTTGCCAGTTTAATTTCCGCCGATCGGTGCCGTAGCGAGCGAATAAAATTACCTTTTCGTTAGGAAGCCGTCCGCGTTTCGCCGCTCTCTCGCTCGCACGTTTCATGTTTTTTCGAGATTTCTTAAAGCCGAGTACGTAATCGAAAGATATGATCTTTCCGGGCACTTTTCGCAATTTAAATAATAAATAAATAAATATTTGACAACACCACATACATTGCTCCGATTCCAAAGTAAGTAGCTAAAGCACTTGTGTTATGGAAATCGGAGACGACGGTGATATCACAAACACCCAAACCTGAGCCAATATAGAAAAGTTCGTTTTCTAAATTGACCCGACCGAGGATCGAACCCGGGACCTCAGAGATGGCGACGCCTTGAAAACCGGTGTACGAAGCCACTCGACCACGAGGTCGTCAAATTTAAAATTATGGACATTTTAACATATGATATATTTCAATTTCGTATGGCCGAAGTACAAAAAGTTGTAGTTTCTAACAGTTCTGAACTGTGAAAATGCGGAGGCCTCTTAAACATTAAGTAGTATGTCAGTGTTGAAGTCGTACATTGTTGGACAGCGGTGCTGGCGTTCATATTCCTGCTGCTGGTGGTGGTGGCCGTGGTGCTGGTCCGCGCGCTGTCGCGGCACAAGGGCGAGTACCTCACGCAGGTAACTGTTCGCTACACTTGTTATAAACGCGGTGTCCCACACCTACACAGAACTAGTTAATTTATTATAAATAAAAATAATGCTTTGCAAATAATTTAATTACAAAAAACTCCTAAAGCCGAATATGGTAGATAGGGTACCATGCGTACAACCCCAGATAATTATTATAAGCCCTGAAAACCGTCTTTTTGTGGTATTTTTTTTTCTTTCCATGATAAACTTCATAGTACCAAATTCTAGCCTCGCCTAGGACCTAATTTTGTTCTTCTTTTGTCCATTAATGGAATCGATTAAAGAAAACAATAATCTATTTGCGTCTAAATTTTACGAGTTATGAAACACCCAGTATAGATAAATGAAGGTATGTAACGTTCGGTCGTCCCACAGGAGGAGCGCGGCGCAGAAGGGGCCGCGGACCCCGACGCCGCCGCGCTGGCCGCGGCCACGGGCCCGCGCGTCACCAAGCGCAGGGAGTTCTTCATATAGGGCCGGCCCTCTACACACACACACACACACACACACACACACCACACACTATATACGCTTGTTTTTATTCACTCTCCAGATTTCAAGAACGTGTTTAATCCATGAAACTAAATTTCTCCAAGAAACATGGGTCGAAATACACCTGATCACTGGATCTTTTGTATGGATTGTCATTTTTTTACATATTTGGCTCTATTTTTTTAGAGAAAGTTGTCCAGCTTCATGGACCGAACACATCCTTAAAATTTGGAAAGTGAATAGAAAATAACCCTGTATAAGGTTATCTGTAAACCTCGCAGGAGTGGATTACTTACATCGTAAACGACGACGTTTTACGACTTTCTGAAAAAAGAAATAAATCCACTTTTCATACAAAACTCGATCAGCTGTTCGAACATTTCTATGGAAAGTGGTTTTATTTTGTCTTTATTCGGAAAAAGTCGTAGAACAAACATCGTTGTTTATGATGTTAGTAATCTATTCCTGCGATGTTGTTGGTGTTTACGATGAGGCGCGACGGACCCCGACCCGTCCCCCCGCGCGTCTCTAAACGCAGGAAGTTCTTCATATAATAGGGAATATCTACAGATGCACACACAACATCACCATACTATACTATACATCGGCCACTCTGCAGAAAAAATTGTGAGAGCGCATCACCTCGGCGCGAACTAAACCTATGCAAGTGACGGAGCGGCATGCAAGCGATTTTCACCTTAGCTGTGGTAAAGCGCCAGTGTGGTCGATTGTACATCAATCACTAGTTTCGCTAGAACTCAATTAGACAAGCGACGAACATTCATATGAATTTATTCAGTCGCAAAAAACGATTTTTATAATTTTGTTTTACAAAGTTTGTCCTACGATTTGTTAGTCTAATGCGGGCACGATATAGAATTATAACGAAACCCATATTTATCGATAAATCGAGAGGAACACGCTTCCGATTCGAAAATTAGGAATATAAACATAAGAGGTTGAATTTTATCAATCGATATATGTCACCGCATGCATCCATATATAAACTATTTTTTAGTAATGTCTCATAAGAATCACATAGACATTTAAATGATTCAAACGTGATTTATTCTTGTGAGTGGTGACCAGTCTTTAGTACACTTTCAACATATTTCAATGATAACTAATCGAAACGAACTTGGTGAAGCTCTCTCGAAATACACTTATAATGTATCACGAAGCTTTTTAAAATGTAAAAAAGTAAAATTATTACAAAATAGAAAGAATGCTACGTAAATTGTGTAGTTGCTACATCACATTCCCATCACACAAGTGCCCAATGTAACCGTGCTCACATTACAGAACAATATTAATCATAATAGGAAATATTGTAACCATATTAGAATGACACACTGCACCGACCCCAAATAAATTGGGATAAGGGTAGGGGGATGATGATGATGATGATGTAACCATATTATGTTAAACAAATAACAAAGCTACATCAGTCTTATTTCTAATCTTCCACGTGACTTTTTACAATACATCACACAAAATTGTAAACAAATATTAAAATGGTACAAACATAAGTATATTTGATACTACATTTTCATATCACTTGGTACTCATTAACATTAAACTTTAGCTTGTACTTCCTACTTCAGAGTGCTACTAGAATCATATTATGTTTAACTATTCCGTAGGTGAACTTATATTGTTTAAAGTATAAATTGGTACATCGAAATATTATAAAGAAAGAGCTATAAGTAATTAAATAAATCTTGACAAGTTTGCGTCATGTTTTAAGTATTTTGTAATGTTAATAAATGAAATGACAGCTTTGGCCCCTACATGAGTTGTTGTACAAACTGTTTTCGCTACCGTAAACTATCGTTTCTCTATTTCATTCGCATTTACTGTGAGCAGTATATCCGATAGTTTACGGTAGCGAAAACAGTTTGCACCAGCTCATGGTAGAGCTACTGGATGCAACAAGGGAAATTTATCAGACAATCTCAGATTCTCAGTAAAGGTTCCTTTCACGTATACACGTATTTTCTATCGAACCATATAACATAGAAAAGTACAACATCGACTCGACTATAATGTATGGAACAGCTGATTTTTTTTTCGTGATTCCGTGGTTGGCCCCATAGTAAAAGTTGTTCATTCACGTGGTCTGAAATCTCCATTTAATTTTTAGATATACTTAAAAATTTAACGGTGTATACGGTGGGTTCGATTTTAATTAATTTTGTTCTCTTTCTAGCTTTATAATATTTCGTAATACGATCAGTATTACTTGAGCAGCTTCAGCTATCATAGTGGAAATATGAAACGAGACTTTCACAAATTAATTCTAAAGTACTTCTCCCACTAAGTGCCATGCGGCCACTTTTCCTATTCGCTTTTCTAACTAATATTTTTGTATTTCACTAAAGTCTTAACGCATTTACTTTCAGATTACCATGGTTGTACACACATTTATGAATACACATTACTCTTCTAGAAACTTATTTTTTAACAAATATTGCCTCTCTTTATTTAACTTTATAGAGTCGACTGGCTCTATAAAGTTATAAATCCTAGTTAATTAAAGTCTTGGAGTTATGTAAAAAATATGATTTTTGTCAAAAATAATATCCCAGTTCTGAGATCCAAAATATTGGAGTAGTTATTGCTATACCAAAAAATGATAATGTATTGTATCGGTTTGTTTCATACCTTCAGCGAACATAATGAGATGTTACTGCGTATATTAAAGGAAACGCTGCTTATTATTAAGAAAAAAATATAATTACGTGTGTTAAGAAAAATCGAGTGAGTGATCCTTCGTACGTCTATACAGGTAGTTGGAAACAATAAGTCACTTAATTAGATTTTCGCAATTTAAAGTTACAATATTACGCAATATACGACCGAAAACAGCGCAGTTCGAGTTCGATTGAATAAACGTCAAAACCGTACAATAAATACCATGGTAACCGTTTCCAAAGCAAAAAAAATTGACGTTAGTTCGATCCTGATGTGAACTCGCTCCCGTCGAGAGCAGGCGGCTGGTTGGGTAATGTTATATGTAATCCTACAAGTATAGACGTTCGAAGTCGCGGTCGATCGACACTTAATTCGTGGTTAGTAAAAATACAAATTAATTTTAAGATACTTTAGTTAGGTTCACATAATCGCGTTGATGACACGTTAGAATCTCATATGATTTTGTATTTAGACTGCTAATTTTAAGTCATGACTTATTATGTATTTATTTTTGTTTCCGTCCAAAATACTTCGGTTATTTTAAATGATGTAATCATTTTATTTCACTCAACATCAAATGACATAGTTTATTTTAGCCATAGATCGTGTATTGTGTTAATAATTTTGATGAATAATATGGATTTTGTATTTATTTGATTTTGACATGTTTCTGTGACGAATAGTGCTTAACTTTTATATTATGAGCCATCCCTTCGAAATTAAAAATTGAGTAGTGTTTGGCACAGATATCAATATATATTTTTTTACTTACACATTATTGTAATTTTTTTCGACTTGTGGTGAAGTGGGGGTGATCTCAAAGTGTTTCAATTTTTATGTCAAAAAAGCAATACTGCACAACATATTACTTAATAAAAATGGTAACTAATGTAAAAACAAACTAAATTGAAATAAAATAAAATAATAAATTTTGCGGTTACTCGCCACCCTGCCACAGTCTTAAGTAGTAAGTGTAAGTGGTAAGTGCGTGCCTCACCCGCGCGAGGCACCTAGCGTTACTTCACGGACACGTAGTGTGTTGATAGTAGAGTTTTTATTTTACTACTTCGATCACGAATAAATTTTCCATAAATACATGATGCTTTTGTTTTCTTTACCACCTACTTTCATATTTTAATCACAAACGAAATATGCTGACTTAAAAAACTTTTTGTGAAAATAATGAATAAATAAAATAATATAATATAAATAAATATTAAACAAAATCACAAACATTTGCTCTGATCCCAAAATAAGTAGCTAAAGCACTTGTGTTATGGAAATCAGAGACAACGGTGGTAAACACACACACCCAGACTTGAGCCAATTTGGAAAAGTTAGTTTTCTGTTTGTCCGGGACGTCAGATCAGAGATGGCGACACCTTGAAAACCGGCGTACAAACCACTCGACCACGGAGGTCGTCAAAATATAATGTTTGCTTTGGTAAGTAAGACAAAATAAACAGATTTCGTAATGCTTAAAACTTTCGCTGAGGTGCGATAAACAATATAAGCTACAAGCAATCGAGGCACTTTTAACTAGAAAAGCCACTTGTCTAAGCAACATGGGGTACAGCGGCCTAACCTAGCCCTACCTGGCCCAGTGACCCAGTGCGGGCTGCGGGCTGCGGGCTGCGGGCTGCGGGCTGCGGGCTGCGGGCTGGGCGGCGAGTGGCGGCGCGTGCTCGATGGCCGTGTATCGCCGTTCCGGGTCAATCGGCCACTCCGGCCGCTCCGCGCCACATCAGAAGTGGCGGACGTGACGCCAGTATCGATAGTCAATAGACACACTAAAATAGTTGGTAAAAAAAATCATTAATATGAAGAATATCACAAAGAATAATAAACAATCTTGAGGGCATATGCAACACGCAAGCTAGGCTACTGCGTTTAGCGTAGAGGGCTGAGAGCGTGCAACTAAGCAAAGCAAAGCTAAACAAGCTGCCACTAAAAATATTGAGCTATTTACGAAGTTGGACTGGTGGTGTTTGATACTTGTACTTATGAAAATGACGCGAATGCAAGAAAAAAACAACGTTTGATCGATGTATTTTAAATATTCATCATTGCTGATTTTGGGTTTTCTCTCTTTTCATAAACCTAATGTGGAATTCTGTCGATAAAATTCAAGTTTTTATCGATATCGGCATGGCAGCGTGCCTGGTGCATTAGGGCACACGTGCAGAGAACAACAGTCAGCGTTTTGCAGACGGGTTAAGTGGCTCCCAGGTGCTTAGGGCCCTCAGCAGCCAACGGACGCTTTAGCCCTCGATACGGCTTCATATAGCGCATTGTTTTTATAAGAGGTCGTTTTAGGTGTAAAGGTGTGAACCGTTCGCAGTTTTGAAGATCGGTTAACTAGTAACGATGTATGTACCCAAAAATAGTTACTCATACTCATTCGTAGGATTGTGAATGTGTACCTCTAGGTACTCATAGGAGGAGTTACTTTTGAGTTAAACGTTTGAAATAATTGTTAGGGCGCCGCTCACCCCTCATTTTTTTCATTTATCAATAAAATCTAGAACGTTATTACGTCAACTATATGTATTAAAAGAATAAGAAATGGTTTTAATATTGCTTTGTGGATATTTGTATTATGTAAGTATAGTAATCTATTTATGAAATGGTGACTAAAATAAAGATGTGAAAACAAATCCCTGAAATTCACGTTGTCAGAGAATGATAATGGCTACCTACCTAGAAAAGTCACATTTCTATGCGACAAACGTGTCTGGATTTTATTCAAACCAGTTTACGTAACTTCTTCTATAATAACAATCACAACAATGATTGTTGTCACCTCGGCAACTTACCCTTTGTTTTTCCTGTTATTGTCCCTGCCCGCGGTGCGGCGATAAAAACCTATGGGCTGTGACAGCACCTGTGATCACCTGTACACAGAATATACACTGTAACGCGACCTGTACGAGTCCCTAGGGGGCGCTACACAACCCTTCACAGCACTATTGTACTGCAGGAAATGTCGACGCTTGTTGTTGGAAAATATAAGCGGGGTTCCTCTGTGGACTCTTGTTGTTACTCGAACAGATAAGAATAAAAAAGAGCACAAGAAAATAGTTACAGTTAACATAGGGCGTCTTAATTGAATATTAAGTATACCTCCCACTAGTCCCACCCCATACAAAATATCGTTAACGATTGTGAAAATAATGAAAAATAAGTTTTGCAATAGGTGGGTAAGTCAATTTCGCTTTTGTGATTGAAGTACATTTCTTTAATTTTCTTATAATACAGCATTAATTTAATATCATTAAGGTGAATAAACAAAGTTAGTCAGTGGCAAATAACAAGGTAGGTGTCTGATCAGGGGTGAATTGCACCATAATTAGGGGTGTCTGTGATTCCTGTAATTTGCCTGATTACAGGCTACAGCACACCTCGCCGTCGCAACACCCCTCGGGCGACGATTACTTATGGGTAAAACTATTATTAGGAGATATACTGCAGGGAGACGATGAATAACAAGTTTCAGATATTTCACGTGTGACAAGAATGTCATACGTGTTTGAAAAAAATCATAGCGAGAAGTATTTGATGGATTTATGTAAGAATTTTACAAGAAAATGTATATTTGAATTTGGCAAAAGGTATGTACTTTTTGGGTAAGAAAAGTTTCATTTTGATCAATAAAGGCTTTTAAAGTATTTCCCCGTCAAGTCCATCAGTACCTAGCAATAAATTAACGTAAAACTCGTAACAGATTAGTCACCGGTTCAGCGGGGCGCAACTTTTGCTGTCGGCTAATTAGTAAGTTGCAATCCGCTTAGCTGTCAACCGGCGAAATTAGTCGCGAATTAAAACGTCCACCTGTCTGAGCCGATTACTCGATTAGGACTCCGCTGACGAGTTTTCGAGCGGAAAAGCTTCCGCACTCCGCTTCGCTATTTATGAGTGAGTCCGCAAAAATCGACAAGTTGAAAGTCTAAGCAAATTAACAAAACACCGTTGTATAAGAGAATTGAACCTTACCTAGACACACAGAATACATAATAAGTAGTACAAGTTTAACTAGATACCGCCGTTTCTACCTACAGTAAAACAATTTAGTCAACAAATGCCACATTCTACAAATGCCACCTTCTACAAATGCCACATTCTACAAATGCCACCTTCTACAAATGCCAACTTCTACAAAATTAAATGGCCGATTCTATAAATGCTAGGGGAAACTAAGAAGCCAACGTCCTCAAAAGTAGCGTTAGTGATAAAATCTAATAAGTAACTTGTGTTCCTGGGTTAAACACTAAATTCACTCTGAGTAATACAATATCATATAGGTTTGCAGTGTATAAGTTATTGATATCGCAAGGTGGGGCGCACACCTCTCGTAAGACGGCGGGTGGATGCCGTGGCACGCGCCGCCGCGCCGCCGCGCCGGCCGGGTTTATTGATATCATCGATACAAGTGGATGAAAATGTCGATAATTATATGTGTGAAAATATATTTGACTTTTGGCAAATTGAAGTTTACCTTTTCAATGACGATGTGCATTTGATAGCTTTGCTTCACAAGTTGGGTTTTTGTTTGTAAGTTTAACCGAACAATTACCTACGTGATTTATTATTATGCTTTTTAGATTTGGAAAATTCCAATAAGTACCTACGTCTGCGACTTTTCTGTAAGAACTTTAGGAAGTAACGCAAAAAAATCACAGGTAGAACTATTTTTAATTTTAGAGCATTTCTAAGATTTTATGAAATAAATTGATGCTATGCTACCAATCATATTATTGGATGTTACAGATAATAAGCCCAAAACATTCATACCAACATAGTTGTTACGAACTGGCCACCAGGCCAGGTTTGTAAATATATTATTGTTTTATAGTTTGTGTTTTGATCTTTGCTTTTTTTTGATTAGTCATCTGTCTTTTCTTCGGTTTTCTGTTTTGCTGTTTGGTTTGTATATTTTATTATTACTAATTTACTAATATAATTTCTTTACTCGCTTAATTTGAGCCTTTCTCCTTTTCCCCCTCTTTAACAATAGTGAACCTCCATAAATTTTGAATTTTAGGATTATTATTTATCTAAGTAATAAACATAAAATTGCTACAACTTATCGATATTATTCGTCTAAGACGGCCGCACCCCTACGCGCGGCACCTTACGGAACATATTACTCCGTGCCACTGAATCTAATCAAGATCTGATGGATTAATATCTGACGGAATCAACCCTGTGTACCTGCATAAGCCCACCGGCCATTTTGCACTCCATTACATAAACTTTTAAGCACTTACCTCTACCTTAGCTTTATGAGAATTGGGCTCAGAATTGATTGTTTGAAGTGTATCAATAAGTTGGCAGAATGAAATATTGAGTCGGCGGTACCGCCGGCAATTCTGAAGATTTATTATGATACCTGAGTCTTGTTTAAATTGTTGTTTAATGTGGAGAGTTATGAGATTAGCCGTCGGATCTAACTATGGTGATAGATGAGAGGATTGGCGTAATGGACGGCTGCTAATTAAATTGTTGAGGTGTCGTGATCGTGACGGGAATTTGATGAGGCTTAGCGTGCCTCAAATGAGCAGGACTTTACGCAATCCATCAATGGTAATCGTTAAAGAGATCTTACTTTTTGGTGCAGTGACAGTGAAATGAATAGAGGGTTTTTTTTAAAAAATTTATGAGATTTCGCAGCATCTACAACTTTGTCGTTTGACATTTTTATCCGGATGCAAGGAAAAGGATACCTATGTTTTTCGCGCGTATCTTGTATGATGTATGTTTAAATGTAATATTCTTTATTACCTCATATCTTTGAAATGGGAGAACGGATTTCTTTAATGAAGATATCGTTAGATTTGTCTTGATAGCCCAAGTGTTCTTAGGTAAGTGACATTAAAAAAAACCAACATAGCAGCTGTGCATTGCTATTATTTGAATTGAACAAAAAAAAAAATTTAATAGCTGCAATTATGTACATCAAATTAAAGGGCTTCTCATAAGGAATTCAAAAAGGTAGATATATCATGACCGTAATATATTATTACTAAAAAGACAAAAAGAAAAAAACTAAATAACCCGCCTGCATCAAAAGACAAGTCAACTGAAAGGATGGAAACAAAATCAAATATTAAAGGCAACATATTATATCATGCAGTCGGAGGCATAGAATTTAATGATAAGTCAAATCATCCATAATGTCACATTATACATGCCTCCGACTGCATGAAATATCATGACGACATAATAATGTTGCCTTTAATATTTGATCTTGTTTCCATCTTTTCAGTTGATTTGTCTTTTTTCACATAATATTGTAGTGCTTATGATCCGATTAAAAACTTATTAAATTTTAATATGCACATTTTGTTAACAACACTAAAAATCCTATATGAACTGTTTAATGAAAAAATGAATTCATAATAAAAATTTAAAAAGTTACTTATTTGAAATTGGTTAATTTCCATCATTCAGATGTATAGAATAGGAAAAAGCTTTCGTTATCTTGATTCTACGTATATAGGCATGTGGAGGTAAAGTTTTTCTAACAAATTGCGAATGATAAGGCACATGCCAATCATAACACCTAAAAGATTCTTAAAAAAATAATAAGTAGGTAGGTACCTACTTTTCCAAACACAATCTCTTTGAAGGAGCAAACGAAGTTAGAAGATTTTAAACAGAGATTATCGTCATTAACAACGTCCGGTGATCCAAACTTTCCTCGCTAAGGCGTGATCCACGGAAAAAACCCTGTAAACTTATCCCCATAAAAATCCAAGGCCCAACAAAAGGTGGAAATTTTTATCCGAAACGAGCACCTGCTCCCTGCGAAGTTCGCCGAAAGTTGGCGAAAGTTTGGGAAACTTTACGCCGGATGTTGTTATCGGCCGGAAGCGCTTTAGGCGACTTCCTGTTTTGACGGACGCGAAAAAAGACGACGGTGGGGCTCTTAAAAAGTTTGCGAGTGCTGATGCGGCTCACCTATGATGAATTAACATCACAATTTAGTCTGCAGGGCTGGACAGGCCGACATTAATAAAATGCAAGCATTTGTTATAGAATGTTAAACATCTACCTATAGAAAAGTGAAATAATCAAATAATGTGATAATTTTTCTGTTTCTTTTAGGTAGTGATGGCATTCTAACAAATAAATTGGGCCTCAAGGATCATTCACACAGCTCCGGCGCGGCAACGGCGCGCCACCGGCCAGTCAACGGCAAAAATATAGTTACATACAAGTTGTACTACACTGTTCACACACATCAGTCACCTCGCCGGCATGTCACCGGCAAATCAAACGCGTATTGCTACGGCATGTGCGCCGGACGGCCGCCGTCCGGCACGTCACCGGCGCCTCACCGGCATGGCTAGCAGGGTTGGCAGATAAGGGGATCTTTTCGAAATTTTGGGAACATTTTTAATTATTGGAGACCGTACAAGCGATTTTCGACCTTATTGACATTTATCAAAATCACGGTTTTTATGAAACAGCAAAGTTAGTAAACGAGAATATTATGGGGAAAAACAACCGAATTTCAAACGTCCATAAGGTCGAAAATTGCACCTATTTTTCTGTATTCTGTGATAACGTTTTACTACCTACACTTTAATTTATCTTCTCACATTCTCTATTTAATTTCTCCAATTTGTATAAAGAGAAGATTTAAAATTTACCGAAACACGATTGTTTTTATTTCATTAGATAACGTTTTGTATGAAAGATACGTTTTGTATGAAAATAAGATTATTTTATCTCCAATAATAAAAAAAAAACCTCAATTTCGTTAAAATCCTCCTATCTACCAACCCTGCTAGTTATGCCGGGCCGTCGCCGGGCCGTCGCCGGGCCGTCGCCGGGCCGTCGCCGTGCCGTCGCCGTGCCGGACGGCGGCCGTCCGGCACGTCACCGGCGCCTCACCGGCATGGCTAGCAGGGTTGGCAGATAAGGGGATTTTTTCGAAATTTTGGTAACATTTTCAATTATTGGAGAAAAAATCAACTTATTTTCATACAAAACGTTATCTAACGAAATAAAAACAATCTTATTTGGGACAATTTTTAATCTTCTCTTCATACTAATTGACAGAGAATGTCAGAAGATAATTTCCGTTTAATATAATTTGTCAAATCCAAAGTAAATAAAAGTGAAGGTACGAAAACATTAATATCACAGAATACATAATAGTACAAGTACATTTTCTAATGATAATTCTAGTGAAAATTCTAAAAAATAGTATCTTTACTTGAACTTAGTGGAAAAGGTAAATTAAGTCTAATAAAGTTAAAATTATCTTATTTTCATACGAAACGTATCTTTCATAAAACAAAAAAGTGGCAACCCTGCTTGTCATGCCGGTGAGGCGCCGGCGCGTCGCCGGTGATCTGAACTGCTTGTTCACACACGTCTGTGAAGTTGACGGACGTGCAGGTGCCGCGCCGGCGCCGCGCCGGAGCTGTGGGAATGATCCTTTATTATTAAATAGGTATTATATCGAACACGAAATCTGTATGAAACTTTTATAATATTTATTTTAGATGATAAATGGAGTTTCAGATGGTGTATCCACTCGCTTGGAGTGTAAAGGAATATAATAATATCTCCAGTAGAGCCGGAAAGACGCGGGAAACTTTTAAGTAATCCTGTAGGTGGGAACTCGAACATTTTGTTTGAAACATTCTGAAGAAAGTTACGGTGTAAAACAGTTCTCTGTAGTGAATTTTTATGCAAAATACTTTAAGCACGAAAATCAATCAAATATGATTATTATCGATTATTCGTGTTGAGGGCTTTCGTAACAATGTTTCTTATTGTCATAAATACAGGATACAGGTAAGTAAATAAATACATTCTGGTTGTAGGTTTGTAGCATTCGTTTGTCATAGAAAATAAAATTTCCTTCTGTTTTTTTCTTCAGAAAATAATGAATGTAAACTATAAAGGTTTTACAAACGTTTAGTCCCTATTAAATAAAAGATTATTATTACCTATTAAAAAAAAAATCATGCATGCGATCCTGAATCGTTTCACTCGGTTATCATCTGCAATAAACTACAAGGTACAGTCGGCAACGAGGCGGCGGCGGCGGCGTGAGGGCGCTCACCTCGGACCTGCGACTCCCTTAAAAACTTCGCGACGAATTATTAATAGATCTTGAGAAGGCAGGGATGGGGCAACTGTCGATATGGGGCTGATAACATGGTCCCAAATATGAAAAAATACGAAGATTACCTTGTCTTGTTATAAGTTTCTTTATTAAAAAAAACCGATGATGAGAGACGAATACGGATGGTTATTTTTCCTAGAGAGCCATTACGATATAGAAGTCTAAAAAGAGAAATCATTTCAAGAAAATCTTCACCAAATTGAAATTGAAAATGGTAATATTTAACCGAGCGAGCGCGAAGCGTGAGAGAAGCGTCACCGACTTGATATAGCAATGATGCCTTCACGTCACGAGTTTCTATTCAAGATAATAAATATCATCGATATCGATGAAATAAACAGTATTTCACGAACCTAAACACCTTGCAATGATGTTAAAATTAAGAAAAAGAGAGATTTTTTAAGTGTCAGCCGTCGAGCGAGTTAGCGACGGCACATTAATTCCGTCCGTCGATTACGCCGCGTCGTCAGTACCTGAAGAATTATGGCGGACGACGGAAGCGGAACTTTACCCTGAATGATGATGTTTTTTGCTGACATCTTTATTTTAAAGTACCTAATTTAAAGTTGGTGTTACCTATAAAGTTTTGAAACTGAACACAAAATAGATGAATACTACGTAAGTACTTGAAGTGTCACTGAGGCAAGTGTGTACACGAGTACCGTAAAGAAGCTTACTTTGACTCCTAGTAGATAACTTTGTTGCTGGCAACATTAAATTAGAAATTAAAGAAGAAAAAATAGTTGTACCTACTTCCGGCTCTCTCTCTCCGCCCCTGTATCTACTATACTAATTCTGTGTCAATACTTAGATGGCTGATTTGTGTAAATTATAATAACTGAGTGTGAAAATAAATCGTACTAATATACAACATGTTACAAAAGTACCCCTAATGCTGAATATGGTATATAGGGACCATCAAACTGAACAACATTTACTATGGGGATAACTCTGAAATCGCGAAAAAAAATATTAGCTGTTTCATACAAAAATTAAAATCGAAAATATGAAAATGTATGAAACAGCTGATTTTTTTTCGCGATTTCAGAGTTGGCCCCATAGTAAAAGTTGTTCAGTTTGATGGTCTCTATATACCATATTCGGCATTAGAGGTACTTTTGTAACATGTTGTATATTCATCAAGTGTTTAATATTATCGACCTCAAAGGCTGCCTGTACAGGTGAACCGTAGGGTTCATAACGAAGTTCTTTACATTTTTGTCGAGTTTGGCCAATACTGAACATTCTCTAAACTGCTACTATTATTTATTCTGTGATACTGCAGAGAAGGAATCAAATTGTGATGATTCAATGACTACCAATTTTATAGCGGCAGTTAATGTATTTTACATCATTAGAAAGGGAAAACATCTTCTCGTTGTTTAAATTGTATTTTATATTTTGTAAACTTCATTCGAGCATTAAGCTGTTGCCGTAGATATATTAGAAGCGGGGGAGGCTCTCGAGGAACAAAAGGCGACAAATCAACGTCGTTTACCGTCGGGTGCGTTTTCAATTTGGGCTGTCGCACCTAAGTGCAGACTGCAGCGCGCAACGCAACGTGTGCGAGCCGATTTAGAAGCGGATGCGGTAACTTGACACTTTATTTTACTCTTTCAGTTCTGAAAATATGAATTTGAATTTACATTTCTCCCTAGATGACAATGTTCTCTCATGAAATTTAAGCAAAAAAGATTGAACGTTATTCTTCTGAATATTCGTTAGTAAATTATGGCAAAAACAATACACTTTGTAACATTCAATATAACCTAGGTAACTTAAATAGAAGACGCCGACATTGTTTTGATTTTCTATTCTAAACGAAATTTAACCATAACCAGAACTTCTTGAACTTTCATAGAATAACAAAAGTTTTTTTATTTTATTTTCACCGTGTTGATGCGCATAATCTGTATACTCTGAAAAAATGCCATGTCCTTGTCGTGCGTCGTACGGTCGCGATCCGCCGAGAGTCCATACATACACTAATGATAATTTATTTGCTCGCAGTCGGCCGCGCCCGCGCTGCCGCTGCTTAGATTGGGAGCGCGCTTAGATCGCTCGCTGTGTCACTGCGTCAGATTTGGCGCTTAGAACACAGTAAAAGTACATTCATGTGTTTAATTCCGTATCATATGCATATAATTAGGAGGAACCTAGCTGGAGATGTCTTTAATTATTTACGAGTATCTAGTAACTAAACTTTGAATGGCAATATTGCTTCAGTGCTATTTTTGTTAATGCTGTTATTTTCATCCGTTCTATTTATAACTCATTCGAATGCACTAAAATTTCACTTGAAAATAAAGAAAGAATTTTAATAAAGCTGTCTGTGTTTAACTAGATAGAGAATTAAAAACTTTAAGAATACTTACTATATTAGTTTATGGGTTTTTCCAATAAAAGATTCAAAGAGAAACAGAAAAAAATAAGAAATAAACTTTGTCTATATTACGAACGACACGGCAAAACAACTTTATTCAAATTGCCGGAGCCAAAGGTAAAGTATACAATGGGGATAATGTAAACATATATTCACAAATTCATTACAACCTCCCGCGCGAGGGGAGAGAAATTGACGTCTGATAGCTGCCTATTGATGCAATCAAATCGAGAAGAAATACGCGAGGGCGATGCGACAACAGCTGAATGGCTGGCAACCTGCGTTGTTGTTGTTACTGCTGTCAGTACATCAATTTTTAATCTTCACCCACCTATGCTATTCAGTATTACTACTATTCCAGATGGCATATCAGTGTTTAGATCTACCTAGTTAGCTATTACGTATACTGTTTAAGATGTTTTATTTTCATGCAGTATTAGAGAGCATCAGATATCAATTTGTTATACGGATCAACACTTTGTTTTGTTTTTTCAAAAAAGTTTTAAAGTACTTTTTGTACTCGTACATACTCGTACAAACCCATTTTTATCATCATTTCAGAAAGTAGGAATAACGTGCTGTTATTATTTGGAAAAAAATATGTTTAAATCATGATTCATGACAAACACCATTGTAATCCCAAACAATATCTCTACTCGATCCTATAGAATCCGCCAAAATCTTTTTAACAAAATCAGGAAATATGTTGTAAAAAGTCTCGTATAAAAATCTGCCGTTCGTTTGCCAATAACTTAATATGAGACCGTAAAGGTGAATGGGAGTCGGATGACGTCATAAAGATCGGCCATCTTGGATCGGTGAGCCTCCGAGCGGCTCAATAATCCGGACAATAAAGAAAAATTCCAACCCTCTTTATGAAGAGGTAAGTCCTCGGCAAATTGTGGGACGAGCCCTCCGTGGAGTCGACGAGGGATGATGACACAGCAAAACTAAATATGCAATAACAAACATTAGCCGGTGTCTAACTAGTTGAACAAAGATCAGAAAATCTGGTAATGTTATTTTGAAGTTCTAGATCAAGTCTAAATAAAGTGTAAATTTTCCAACGCACGGTTAAATAAGTAATATTAGTACAAGATTAAGACATATTTTTTTCATGGACATTATGGAATTGAGTTTTTATGGTATTTTCCTTGTAATCATAATCGACTAATATTATGCTCATATACATAATCCCAAATCAAATTAACTTACATTTAGCAAAAATAGTCTTAATTAGCAGCGACTCCATGCCCGGCGCAGTGCCCTCCGTGACAGGGCGAATGTAACAGACGACTATCGTGCAGGTAAGAGACGGAATAAGTGGATTGCTTTTCTGCTTTACATACAAATATTTTGTGCAAGCGCCCTCATCGGCCATGCAAAATGTTATGCGACGGCGACGGCGACGGACGCTGCGATAAGGCTCCGGATTTATATCGCTTTGTTCTTGATCTCAAGTGGCCGGACTGCAGTTGTGAAGTGCCAGCGGAATTTGAAATGTTTCTTTTTTGAATTTTCATTTGAAACTTTTGTTGAACTTTGAGATTTCTCTGCTTTCGCCTGTTATTAGCTCAAAATTCTGAGGCCAAATCTGATTTTAGCGTTCCAAAGAATATTTAAGTCCAGTCCCACAATCTAGGTATCTTATAACATCCATTTTATTAGATGAACCACTACAGTTCCATCTTTGGCGGCCTAACTATATCATCCTTTTTGGTTTTTCTTCTTTCTAAACGAGTTTTCCCATCATCGTGTACTTAACTGTAATCGACTGCTAGTGCTGTTAACATTTAAACAAGTTTTACGAATAAACTATTGAATGTCCATAAATTTCGCAATTATTTATGCATGCTTGCAAACATAACATCGCCATCCGTGCAGAATGAAGGAAACGGTATAGAGTTGACTATTATTCTAAGCTTTTGAAGCAATAGTATGTTATGGGTATTCTAGTATGTGTTCTCGGTAGTAAAAAGCGAAGCATTAGATCCATCAGCCATTGATAGATAGCCCCATACAAAGGCGGGCGCGAGGTGCACCGCCATCCGTCAGGATCACTCCACCTCGACCACACAACAAGACACGTACGTACACATGATTCGGGGACATAAGTAGAAAGTAGCTGGAATGTCACTTAAGAACAACATACTTTGGGAGCTCCAGGATATTATATTTTCAGAAAATCAATAAAAATTGCACGATAACAGCGTGTTATCTTGTTATAACCTTGCTTCTGCAACAGGAAATAAAATTATTAGTATCCAGCTGTTACTTTAAGGCTAACTTCGGGTTAAGATCTTGGAGATCTATTACGAAAATAACGTACGCAATTGCGTAACGCTGTCACTTGGCCACGATTGTCGCCCGCAGTTCGTCGGTTGTAGCTATTACAAACACATTCGATTTGACTATCGTAGCCCATAGACTAGTATCGGACCGTTTTCGTGACTGGTAAAAGTTAATGCTCTAAGGGTAAAAGCGAAGACTGTCATAAAGGTATCCACACACAATATAGCACCACAAGCATTTACAAACTAGTAACACTGATGGGAGAGAAAGATTGATTTAATAGAGTTGGGCCAAAAACCGGTAATCACAATAAATTATTAAAACAGTAATACAGTGGCAATTTCATAGTTATTATGGATGTAAAATAGCTATATTTAATACAAAGTAGACAAAACAAATGAGCCAAGCGTATGATTTTGGTTAAAAACCCTCATGACTTTGACTTCTCAAGCTAAGCCAATCTGTGATGCCAATTGTCAAATTTGTATACCTAATCTATGTTTGTATCTGTCTGTGTCACTGTCGGCGGTTTTGTTTGCAAAGATTTTAAATCTTCTTTTCTGTAAGTTTATATTTGTGTTTTATACACGAAAAAGAAAACCTACCTAGTACCTGGAGAAGAAAGAAATCCATGTAAGTATTTTATTGTTTTATACTTTTATTTTCAAAGCGTGTTTCCTTGTTAGCTCGTTTCTTATTTATTTACCAAGTTAATCCTTTCGTAATTATAATTTGTTTATAGAATGAATACAAGCGTAAGTGGTGACCAGTTGAAGTTATTGCTGGATTTCATGCAGAATCACCAAGACCTGGCCCGAAATCGTATGTTAAGATCAATAGAGGGTCGTTTAACATCAAAAAATTTGTGGTTGGAGCTAACGCATCAGCTAAATGCCATTGGAGGAGCTGTTAAAACCACAAAACAATGGCAAAAGGTTAGTCTTCTATCCTAGTATTGTATAACTATCAAGTTTCGAACCAGAGAGCCTACTCAAATGGCCATTCTACTAAAATTAACGCTAGTAGAACAGAAAGACAATGCATGTACTTACACAGGAGCTAAGCATTCGCTTATGTCATTCCCATACATTGTAATTATATTCTACTAGCATTAATTTTAGTAGAATGGCCATTTGAGTAGGGGGCTGATAAAAACCAACCTTATTTTCACTAAAATTTTGATGTAATCTGTTCTAGGTGTGGTCAGATAAAAAATATTTGACTAAAAAAGCATTCGCAGCAGCAAACCGCTCCGCTAGTCTCACAGGTGGTGGTCCTGCAAACGCCCCAGAAGTTACAGATCAAGATCTGCAAATTTTGCAGATCATGGGGGAAAGTTATGGTTTACCTGATACTGGGGCCATAACTGATCCTTTTCCAAGGTTATCTAGGGTATGTACCTTTGATACCTAGACTACATTTATTTAATTCATGAAATTGTCCACGCATTTATTTATTTATTTATAGTTACCAACAACAACACAGTATCCCAACATCACAAAATAATGTCTGCTTTTAATTTTTAGGATACCAACAATGTGCCCGTACCAGAACCATCAGGATCTGAGTTGTCTGAGGATAGCCCACAGATTTTTGGTATGCTATAAAAATATCAATAAAGTTCAAAGCTCATTATTTTTTTACACAGATGTTACAACAAAAAACAATCTATCATGAAACCCTGTAAGGGCGCAGCAACTATAAAAATTATATCAAATCTAAAGGTATGTAATGTAGTATCTCTGTGCTATGGTGTATCCAACTCAGAAGTACCAGGTTCGAACCCCGGCAAAGTCAATTTAGAAAACAAACTATTCTATATTGTCTAAGGTCTGGGGGTTTGTATTGTAGTGCCACCGTTGTCTCCGATTTCCATAAGCAATGCATGTGATGCTGTTCATATTAAAAATCTTATAAGATTATTGATTTAATTTTTCATTAAGTATTTATTTATTTATAAAATATTCAGAACATTGTTATTTCGTCTAGATATTCCACCATTGACTCAGCAAGAGTCGCTTTTGGCTGCAGCAGGTGCAGGCCAAACTACTTCCCGTAAGTTTTACAACTAGGGAGGTATTACAAGCTCATAAAACAGTTTTGAGAGCTTGTAATAACCCCTTCAGGTACGGTTAAAATTGGTTAAGAAAATAATTTTCTAACTGTCCCACCGTGGAGAGGGTGGTTTGTCGGTTAGTAATAGAGGAAATAATCTACCTTACAAATAAATGAAAAAGTATATTAAGTATGAATGTGAGTTTCTTTATTCTACCATAACTTCTAAATGCCTGAATATTTTAATAATTTCCCAGAGTTGGCTAGAGCTGGACCAAGCAGGGTTACTGCAAGCGGCCCTGCAGTCAGTAACACTACCGCCGACGGTAAAAGCTTTTAACTCTTTGTCAAGTATTTAAATTAATTTAAAATCAAATCTTAATACTTATTCTATGTATTGAATATTTGCACAAAGCGTGTTGGAGTTATTTTAATATTTCCAATGCATAACATATAAATGAATAATTACAAAATAGACATAATTTACTGAATGCTAATTATTAATAATATTATTTTAATAATTTCCTAGAGTTGGCTAGAGCTGGACCAAGCAGGGTTACTGCAAGCGGCCCTGCAGTCACTAACACTACCGCCGACAGTAAGCTTTTAACTCTTTGTCAAGTATTTAAATTAATTTAAAATCAAATCTTAATACTTATTCTATGTATTGAATATTTGCACAAAGCGTGTTGGAGTTATTTTAATATTTCCAATGCATAACATATAAATGAATAATTACAAAATAGACATAATTTACTGAATGCTAATTATTAATAATATTATTTTAATAATTTCCTAGAGTTGGCTAGAGCTGGACCAAGCAGGGTTACTGCAAGCGGCCCTGCAGTCGCTAACACTACCGCCGACAGTAAGCTTTTAACTCTTTGTCAAGTATTTAAATTAATTTAAAATCAAATCTTATTTTTTGGTCATTTGTTAAACAGAAAGAGGGCGCAGGCGTGGCTTACGCATACGGAGACCTCGATGTCTTCCAGATGATGTGCTAACTAGATTATTTAATTTGGAAGAGCAAAAATTGAAAGAAATGACAAAGAATCGTATTGTACAAGAAAAAAAATTGGTTGAAATGACCGAGACTCGCAAGCAGTTGGTCAAACTGACTGAAGTTATGGGATCAGTTCTATCAGCGTTGCAACAACGCCAGAACAATAATAGTGATAATAACGTACAGCTGTAGATTCTTCAAAGTGGCCATTTTCAGTTTGTGAGAATTAATAAAAATCTTTTTCAATGATATTTTTTTTAATTTCTACTTAATAAATTTATTAAATGATCACGGACTCGCCGACCTTCTTGGAGGCCCACGGCAGCGGATGCGGCTGTACGCTCCGTACTTGGCTGTAAGTTGTCTTCAGCCTGCAGCTCGTTGAGGCTGAGGGGCTCTGGCTCCTCCAACCCTTCCTCTATACACATATTGTGCAAAATTGTGCAAGCAATTATTATTTTTCCCGCTTTTTCAGGGTGGTAGTGGAGTTCTCTTGCTGCTAGAAGGCATCTCCATCTGCCCTTTAGGATGCCAAACGTTCGCTCTATTGTTGAGCGTGCTTTTTTTTGTACGTCGTTATATTTAGCCTCGGGCGTATTTTCGGCGGCATTTTCCACTGGGGTCATTAAATATTTCCTCAGTGGAAAATGCCGTACTTGGCTGTAAGTTGTCTTCAGCCTGCAGCTCATTGAGGCTGAGGGGCTCTGGCTCCTCCAACCCTTCCTCTATACACATATTGTGCAAAATTGTGCAAGCAATTATTATTTTTCCCGCTTTTTCAGGGTGGTAGTGGAGTTCTCTTGCTGCTAGAAGGCATCTCCATCTGCCCTTTAGGATGCCAAACGTTCGCTCTATTGTTGAGCGTGCTTTTTTTTGTACGTCGTTATATTTAGCCTCGGGCGTATTTTCGGCGGCATTTTCCACTGGGGTCATTAAATATTTCCTCAGTGGAAAATGCCGTACTTGGCTGTAAGTTGTCTTCAGCCTGCAGCTCATTGAGGCTGAGGGGCTCTGGCTCCTCCAACCCTTCCTCTATACACATATTGTGCAAAATTGTGCAAGCAATTATTATTTTTCCCGCTTTTTCAGGGTGGTAGTGGAGTTCTCTTGCTGCTAGAAGGCATCTCCATCTGCCCTTTAGGATGCCAAACGTTCGCTCTATTGTTGAGCGTGCTTTTTTTTGTACGTCGTTATATTTAGCCTCGGGCGTATTTTCGGCGGCATTTTCCACTGGGGTCATTAAATATTTCCTCAGTGGAAAATGCCGTACTTGGCTGTAAGTTGTCTTCAGCCTGCAGCTCATTGAGGCTGAGGGGCTCTGGCTCCTCCAACCCTTCCTCTATACACATATTGTGCAAAATTGTGCAAGCAATTATTATTTTTCCCGCTTTTTCAGGGTGGTAGTGGAGTTCTCTTGCTGCTAGAAGGCATCTCCATCTGCCCTTTAGGATGCCAAACGTTCGCTCTATTGTTGAGCGTGCTTTTTTTTGTACGTCGTTATATTTAGCCTCGGGCGTATTTTCGGCGGCATTTTCCACTGGGGTCATTAAATATTTCCTCAGTGGAAAATGCCGTACTTGGCTGTAAGTTGTCTTCAGCCTGCAGCTCATTGAGGCTGAGGGGCTCTGGCTCCTCCAACCCTTCCTCTATACACATATTGTGCAAAATTGTGCAAGCAATTATTATTTTTCCCGCTTTTTCAGGGTGGTAGTGGAGTTCTCTTGCTGCTAGAAGGCATCTCCATCTGCCCTTTAGGATGCCAAACGTTCGCTCTATTGTTGAGCGTGCTTTTTTTTGTACGTCGTTATATTTAGCCTCGGGCGTATTTTCGGCGGCATTTTCCACTGGGGTCATTAAATATTTCCTCAGTGGAAAATGCCGTACTTGGCTGTAAGTTGTCTTCAGCCTGCAGCTCATTGAGGCTGAGGGGCTCTGGCTCCTCCAACCCTTCCTCTATACACATATTGTGCAAAATTGTGCAAGCAATTATTATTTTTCCCGCTTTTTCAGGGTGGTAGTGGAGTTCTCTTGCTGCTAGAAGGCATCTCCATCTGCCCTTTAGGATGCCAAACGTTCGCTCTATTGTTGAGCGTGCTTTTTTTTGTACGTCGTTATATTTAGCCTCGGGCGTATTTTCGGCGGCATTTTCCACTGGGGTCATTAAATATTTCCTCAGTGGAAAATGCCGTACTTGGCTGTAAGTTGTCTTCAGCCTGCAGCTCATTGAGGCTGAGGGGCTCTGGCTCCTCCAACCCTTCCTCTATACACATATTGTGCAAAATTGTGCAAGCAATTATTATTTTTCCCGCTTTTTCAGGGTGGTAGTGGAGTTCTCTTGCTGCTAGAAGGCATCTCCATCTGCCCTTTAGGATGCCAAACGTTCGCTCTATTGTTGAGCGTGCTTTTTTTTGTACGTCGTTATATTTAGCCTCGGGCGTATTTTCGGCGGCATTTTCCACTGGGGTCATTAAATATTTCCTCAGTGGAAAATGCCGTACTTGGCTGTAAGTTGTCTTCAGCCTGCAGCTCATTGAGGCTGAGGGGCTCTGGCTCCTCCAACCCTTCCTCTATACACATATTGTGCAAAATTGTGCAAGCAATTATTATTTTTCCCGCTTTTTCAGGGTGGTAGTGGAGTTCTCTTGCTGCTAGAAGGCATCTCCATCTGCCCTTTAGGATGCCAAACGTTCGCTCTATTGTTGAGCGTGCTTTTTTTTGTACGTCGTTATATTTAGCCTCGGGCTTATTTTCGGCGGCATTTTTCACTGGGGTCATTAAATATTTCCTCAGTGGATAACCAGAATCACCTTTAAAATAGAATAAAAAAAAGTTAGATTGCGTTTTTAGTTACCTATTTTGCAGGTTGATAGTCTATCAATGAAGTGTCTTCTTTACCTAGTAAAAATGCTTGCTCTCCTGCTGATGTTATGCTTTCGAGGTGTGATCGTATTGGATTATTTTGCCATATGAATGAATCGTGGGTGGCCCCACCATAGCGGGCATCGACGTTCAAAATAAAGTTTCTTTCATCACAAATCTATAAAGAAGAAAAAGATTAAATTCTCATTTCAATAATAAATAACTTTAAGTTTCATTTAATGGTACCAACCAACCATTTGGACATTCAAATATCTTTTTCTATTGAAAAAGCGTTCTTCGTTTTCTTTGGGTCTGACGATAGCTATATGGCTACCGTCAATGCATCCACAAATACTTGGCATGCCATACATTTCGTAGAATCTAAAATGAAAGAAATACAATGGTAGCTAATATCATAAGCTGCCTATACATTATGCCACTGAAGGGTCGGTATTATTTTGCTCGACTAGAGTGAATTATTTACTTATAAAAAGAGTAAGTAATTCATGCTTTAGTTAGACCTACCGTCTCTTAATTAAGTTTCGTTCCCCTTGATTTTGGGGATACCGAATAAAATTTGAAATTATATTTTCATTGTTGAAAGCATTCAACACTTCTTCCAAACATTTCGAAACTGTTGGCTGAGCCATTGGGGCTAGCTCATCTTTTCCCACACTCCCTTGATAGCTGCCCCTTGCGAAAAAATTGAGAGCAATTAGGATCTGAAACAAGTGATGATATTATTAATAATTATATTAAGAACTAAATTATGACTAATATTCGAGACTACATTTAATTGACCAAACCTACCTTCCGTATTGGATCAACGCCTCTTGAGCTCTTTTGAGGTGGCAACAACGGTATTATTATTTCGCATATTTTGTTTAGCAAGGTTCTATTTATGCGATAATCTTTGATTAAATCATAGTCTGTTAGAGACCTTAAAGGTTCTTCCCTTAAGCGCCTCCTTGCTCTTTCCCTTTCTAAGAGCTCCTCCCGAAGCGCCTCTTCGACTAATAATAGTTTTGACATTGTACTTACCTACTGAAAAATAAAAACATCAACAATAATAATGATTATTTTACTATTTAGTTTCTTTTTGGTATCCAGGTACATTTCGCCGCTATACTTCTAAAACGTATTAAATAGACATTTTGTATGTATTATCTTTTCACCTGGTTGTATGTATTATCTTTTCATATGGTTGAGCGAAGCGATGGCTGGTTCATGCGTCATGCTCGTGAACGGGTGCTGCCAGTGGGAATGGGTCTGCTTCTGCCTACTTGTCTTAACGTTTATTGAATTGTATGAATAGATATATATATAATTTTTTTGTAATAATGTTTTTTGTAATAGCCTAGGCTAAGCCTTAAATTTTGAATTAAGCTTGACACCTGTAATTTGATTCAGTAGAAATGAGCTAATTAAATAATGTTATTTATTTATGAATCTATGTTAATGGTAACATGTATGAATACTTTGAATGTAATGTCTGGAAACGATATACATATTTGTAAATATCGTTCCTTCTAATAAAGCTGATAAGTTTTTTGCGCCCATTTTTCTTGTCAGCTAAAAGACGTCATAATGGGTGGTAGGATAAAAGAATTGACGATTTAAAAATGCTTGTTATGTGAGCTTATTTGAATAAAGAATTTTTCAATTTCAATTTCAATTTCCTGTTTACCACCACATATCGCGGAAATAAGTATATTTTTCGGATACATGCGGTGGGCAGAATCGGAATAAGCACGTTGCTGCTTTATTATTCTGGGCAGTTCAAATCTTGTAAATATTAATGTTATTGAGCTAAAGTTTTTGGAGTCCGGACACTCTTATATGGAGGCGGACTCCATGCACTCCAGCATAGAAGAAAAAATACAAGTATTTACTCGATGACTGAATGGAAAAATGTATTCCAACGCGCTAGATCAAGAAAGGCAAAAAAAATGTCAAAAATCCCTATCATGTTAAGGAGTTTAAGTATTATGAATTTAAAAATTTAAAGGACTTGTCTGAAAAAAAAATTGCATAAAGCTAATAAGGATGCAGAAGGAAACACAATTCATTGGCTAAAAATAAAGAGAATAAGGTATGTGAAAAACGAAATGAAGTTATATTTCAATTACGACATGAGTCTTGATTTTTCGTGCATAAACATAAACGTAAACGTGTCTCTGATAGTCTTTCTAGCTTGGAGTCAAGTTATGTTTAACCCAAATTATTATTTTATTTGGAACTTGAAAGGATCAAGTTATCGTTGTTTGAGTACTATGGTGAAACCTTATAATCAAAAGGTTAAACTAAGTGTTCACTAAGTGCTATTTTTAGGGCTAATAAATGTAGTTGTTACAGTTTTGTATGCAAGTACTTACTTTGCAGAGTATCAACAGTTAATGAGCAGCAACAAATCCAAATCGTGAGCGGTTCCAAGTATCCTTTAGCTAGCCAAGTCAACATAAAATCGATCCACAATAAGTCCGAGGTTAAAGCCGAAGTCAAATAATAAAATAAGAGATGAAAACTGGGAAACACTTCTGAAACGAGACACACACGATAGCAATTTTGGTATCGTTGATTTGACGTTTAATATCCGCAACAAGTTTTGTCAAAATCCGATCCAAGTGCCGCCAAAACGGCGATTGTAATAAGGTAATTGAACGAATGATGTCGGATCCGCTAGATAAACTGTCAAACTTACGCAATCACTTTGCGATATCGCATACGCAAGTACTTTGTAATTGGGAACAATCAAAACGAAGCACGGACGCAGCTGCGTGTATCGCATTAAAGTTTTCGTAATAGACCTTATCATGCAAAGAAATTTTTTTTACTATGGAAGAAGGCACTTAAGAGTTAAAACAAGTTAAAAGGCATTGAATCCTGGAAATCGAGGGATTACCCGCACCTGGCGAGGTGGGCTGCTATCGCGCCACAAAGATCTTCTAAATGCACTTAAGGCTAATATGATTAGTTTAAACCATCCGTCTGGCTGTGCCTCGCCGGCTGTGTGGTGCGGGTGCGAGGGATCAGCGATTTGACCATTTCGATAAAAAAATCTCAATTAATGAAAAGTTGTAAAAACTACATTGTTATCCATAAATCTGCTATCACTTATTTTCGCACGCACTTTAAACTTTTATTGATTGTTTTATTAGATAATATCCTTGTTTTGATTTTTCTAAGGGCAGTGGACAATGGTGGACAAACTTCTTCCAACAACAGCTCGAAAAGGATTAATTTTGAACAGATGTACTCAGATAAAACAAACGCCCAATACAAAAAAAAATATATGATGATATTATATGTTAATAGTCATTGAAAAGAACACGTGATTTTGTTAACTTAAGTAAAATAGATAAACGACCCTTCGCTAATAATTTGCGGTGGGACATTAAGGTGTGTGGGATCGCAGCAGAGAGCGCGGATCAGCCACAAAGGAACGATGAGACGACTCCATTATTGCCCTCCGACACTTACTGCCGATCCCACGAGCGCTGTGTTCCAATGGTTACAGAATCATGACAATCGACGCCCTACTACTTAGCTATTGCATTCTACTATTACAAGCATTAAAAGGTCTGTAACGTAGCGGGTTTGATTCTTGGTCGTATCAATGAAAAAAACAAATTTTTTTGTTAAGACCGGAGTGACTAGAAAATTGTTTCTTTAAAAAATATTCGTAGCACTTTGTATACTATGATTTTACAACTACATTTTTTTTGTAAGAAAAGTCTACTATAACCCTCGGCTGTGTTTTTTCAGAACAAGGTAGTAAGTAAATTACCTACATAAAAAAACAATTCCTTTTATTATGCTGTAATTAGCTTTGTGTTTTGTGATGATACTTTGAGTTACAAGACATTTTAGGACCACGTTGTACACAATGGTAAAGCGTCACAGAACGAACTTAATGGCTAAAAGTTAAGAGGCCATTACAGCGCTCGGACAATTAAATCCACCTCGAAGGTGGACGAGGCCACATCAAGATCCAACTAATTCAATAGCCAGGGCTTTGTTAGATTGTCTCCGACTTTTGCAATCTCTCGGCGATATTGGACTTTATAGTTAGATTGTATAGTTGATAGGTGTCGCCGACCGGTCTACCACGCACGGGAGGAGACGCGCGGGCGGAGGGTCAGCTACGTCACTGCGGCGAGCGACGACCAGGAACCTTTTCTTACTTGCGCTCCAGACACACAAGGACGGACACCAACCGCGAATCGCTGCCTCTTTTATATCTTAAACATCACGTCGTTAGTCTTAATTTTTATATGTAAACGGCTATTAAATCAGCCTCCTATGTAATACAGTCCGCTATTTTATTTATACTTTCCCGAAGGATCATTTTCAATAGGATTTCTCGATTTATCCTTTTATGAATATAATTAAAATAATGAAATATTTAATTGCACATGAAAATACGAAGGTTTACGAATAAATTGGAGGAGAAAATCTATTAGTAATTATACCACTAATTTAGAACCCATAATAGTTATGTGAGAAAGTTCCTTTGTGGGCAAGAATGCGGAGTTTTTCCGGTCCGCCCGGCGACCGCCTTTGTGTCCAGGTATTTAGCAAATTGACTTAGTCTAGACACCTAATAAAGGATATTACTTAGGTGTACTTCGTTTCAGGTTTAAGAATTTAAAACTGTTTTATTATAGTATTTAGTTTCTGTAATCGATGTTACAGCAAAACTAAAGATAACTACTTAACTATAATTTTCCCACTTTCGGAAGGTCGTAACGAAGGTAAAATATTTTTTTATATAAAATTTTACTTACTCTTATGTATAGAACGTTTCATTTCAACGATAATTAAAATAAAACGTGTATATAAAATATATTAATTAAAACTTTTATTCCTTCAATAATTGAAGTGCGCGGAATTGGAAGGAGAAGATAGCAATTTAATGGTTTTTATATATCGGATTTTAAGAAGATAATCTTTTTAAAAATAAAATGATTATATTCTTAAAATCCGATATTCCGATATTCAATAATATGATTTTCATATTTAAAACTGTGTTTTAGATATGCATTACGTTTTATGTGCATCTGCTTTTTATTGATTTGTAATTTAATTTACTAAACATGAACATAAAATGTAAATTTTTTTTCAAAACAAGTAGAGTCAAGGGATTAAGATGGCCGGCAGGTAAGTAACACCGACACAGCGAGGCTAGGTATTACTGGCGCGCCGCCAGCGGCTGGCCCCAATTGTTTCTGCCATTTCCTTTGTATTTACACTTTCTTGTAACGAGGGAATTTTTCTGAAATTGCTAACAATTAAAGCGGTGATAAATGAAAACTCTTTTGTAATGAATTTGTGAAAAGTTTGAAAAATTAAACTGGTCATGCCAGGTAGCGATATCTTAATGGCGCAGGAGCGGTTGGCGCGAAGCCAGCCTGTTAATGTTTCACTGAATATTTATTATTAGTTTTAAATTTAAAGTTTCTCTGTATTTTAAATTCACTTTAGCGCTTACTGCTTTTTTGAAGTTGTAAAGTTAAGTAACGTTAGTACACTGACACATCAAAAGTGACATGGAATTGATGACTGTGTGATTTAGGTAAGCAAACTATGTATATGGTTTTTGCCATTCTCTAACATTGGTTGAATGCCGCATTCGATTCTGTACGAGAAAATGTAGTATAATACAAATGAACCTCTAATAAATTCATCAACAAGTCATGTTAAAAAAAACTAAACACCTCAAGTACTAAAAAGTAGATTGCTGGGCTAAATGCAATTTTAAATTTTTCACATTCCTGCCGCTCGCTTTGTGCGAACAGAGACGCCAACTTCCGGCGACGATTTAATTCAGAATCTCTGAAGTTCTATCTTTCAAACAACTGTATCATACACAAGCTACAGATTATGTGCTTATCTCCAGGAGATTTGGCAATAGTTAAACAAAAATGTGAAGTTAGTTGTGAGAAATTTTATAATAAATTACATCGAAACACTTGAATGCGAGTAGTCGGTGAGGTCAAAGGTGTGGGAAGAACTTGAACGGCGTTAGAAAGCCTTTATTTCGACGGTAATCTTACATTTCACAATAGATACTTAAATACAATCGACTGGAAAGAATAAAAACCGACTGACGGAATCTTGTTATTCAGTCGAAGTATTAATACTTAGAAACGTCCATGATAATGATGAAGAAGCTTAGACATTTTCGAATCTATAAGATTTTGGCAGTATAAAGAGTATTGAAATAGTGGATGAGTTTTAAAACCATATTCTGGATTTCAAGATTTATCGCAAGTCGAAAGAGATTTCTTGCCTAAGTGGATTTAAATCTATAAATCTATAAAGTTTCATCATCCTTATAGGACATAAAATGTTTCGCAAAACCCGATACGAATGTTCAATATATTTCCACGAAAAGCCGTTCACACTTAACTTTGACTTCCAAATAACAAATGGCGGCGAAGGACATAAATATTGGACAAAGGCGAGGAACCGGTCAAGGATCAGACCGGAAGTCGTAGAGGCGACAGGTGGGGTCGGAAATGGCGGCACGTCCGGTTGCACCTCGGTCCGACCACAGTGAACTAGAGAAAAGTTGGATATCTCCAACAAAACGGACAAGAGTATTTAATGTTTATGGAAAACAATATTCAGCTAAAAAAATAAAAAAAGCTAAACAAAATTACAACTGGCTCTCTCTTACGATACAAGCTTTTAGTTTACGTGTTGGTCTTATTCTAAACTTTATTCTCCAACTGCTTGGAATTATAGAATCTCTCCATACATTCGTTTAGGTATGCGTGTTATGGTAGATGGATATTTTATCTATTTACATAAGGGAGCTTTAGCTTTAGCTAAGCACTGGTTGCAGCTATTGTAGGAAAATGAAAATATCGAAATAGAATTCGTAACAGTATCTCCATTAAGTTTTTTTGATTTTATGAATTCTAACGATTTGGCTTTCTACGATTTCATACTATATTGTTGTGCACTATGTTCTTTCTATCTGTCTGTGCCCAAGAGTGGGCGTCGGACAAGGTAAAGGACTCTCGACCAGTGGGGTGTTTGAGAGAAGGTAAGCTCTGGATTGCCACATTTACGAATTGGAATGAGAGAAAAATCTAGCTTTAATTAAGTAAATAAGTAAATCACAAACCATACAACAAATACTACGAAGTGAATTTAAAACTTACTGGCAAAGCTAAGACTAGCTCTGGTGGGAATTGAGAATTACTCAGTAACCTAAAAACTACACCATTTGTTTTTTTACCTGATTTTAATACTCAATCAGTTTAATCAACAGTAATCAGTGATTTGATTTATAAAAACGAATAAATACGATTAAAAATTAATTTGTATCTTTAACACGCCTATTTTCTTTGAAAGAAATGGAGAGTAAGATTTAATAAGCAGAAAACTAGGTTCTGTTCTTTATTCCTTTAAAAACTGTAACATATTCAATGTTGACTCCACTGTTTGCCCAGTGTCTCTATAGTATCTTTTTATATTTCTCAAATCCCTCTTTCTACCCTGTAGAATTTTTATTTATAAACATAATCAATCTTTTTCTTCACCTTACAAGCATATGCAGGTAGCTACTAGCTGCCTAGTGTGCAACATCTACATTCGCATGAGCCGTCCGTTAGCCGCCGGTTTATCGGGTGCCACGGAAGTGAGCAGTGATTTGGCAGAGCTTCACCCGACCGCCCAGATAGCGTGAAGGTGCGATCATTGAGCATTCCACCACACCGTGTGTATGTACTTCACTGCACGTTGAAAAACAAATGTTGATAACGATATTACTTTGATTTTAGTAGATTCTTTTGAACCTTACATAAGAAAATGGACCTTTTTCCATTTTCAGGTCAATCTACAAATTATTCATACTTTTCTACTAAAAAAACAACGATAACAGAATGAGAAGTACCTACTCATAATAAACAACAAGAGAAAAGACTTTTTATAGAAGTAGGTATCATAAAAGTAGTAACAATGTCTTTATAGAAAGTCAAAGCTATGCCAGGGCTCTGCAAACAACCCTTTAAATCTTCTGACTGGAATTAATCTCAACTAAAAACAATATCGTAAATCTAGATTGCATTTGTAAAACATCGCGGCAAATTGGGAACATGTGTAGGCGCAGGACATAAATAAGGGGCGAAAAAGTCTAGACGATATACCTGACTCGCCCCAAGCCTATCAAAGTGCGTAGATAGAAAAGAACATATCCATGTTTAAGGCGAGGCCAGTTCACGATCTGATCAAAAGATTGATTTTTGAGCTTCCAATGTGAAGAACTGAGGTAGTATATATTCGACTTCACAAAAAATACTGTAACTCTGTAAAAGAATCCTGAATAACACCATAAAAACTTATAAAAACATCCAATCGTCAGATTTCGTAATATTTGACGACAGTGATATATTTTTTATGCAAAGAGTATAGCTTTTTTATTAATCTATCACAATAACCGAGTACATTTTAAAATCCAGTATTCCAGAAATCAATAAAAATGTACTTAATTTAGAAAATTTCCGGCGAAGTGATAATTAAAGCTATGCAATTATCAACCATATTCTAAAGAGACAGTGAAAGAGTAGATTTCGTGAAGTGCCTTGCCTTGAACTTAAGTTCTACCCAGCTAATATTATGACAATACAAAACAGGTCATTTCTCTTCAATATTTATTCGTTATGAATTTAATTCGGTAACCCAAGATTGTAAAGATCAACATATTTCATTTACATTAAAAAATTAGTTTTCCATTGGTGCTTTTTAGAAGATAAAAGTGCTTGCCGTGTTATTATCAGATTTCTCTTCAATCTAAAACACATAGAAAATTAAGAACCAGATTAAAAAACAAGTTTAACTTTATAGTTTGTCTAAATAGTATTTATTGCCGTTGATATCATTACCGCATCCGATGCCCTCAAACGGTCCCCACACGCCGCGCGCCGGTCGAGACAACCCTCCCCGCAGGGGTGGCACCGGGTCACCTTTCGCCGTGGGAGATGTATGGCTCACTTACCAGCAATACTAAGCGGCCGCCATATAAATTACACACAAAAACTACAATGTATTCCCTTTTCTTAAAAGCTTAAGCTTTTGTAGATGTTTAGGCATCGTGGTTTCAGTAAAGATATGGCAGTACAAAGCTTTAATTAATTATGAGATTTAACAAAGTCCTAAATCAATTTAGTTGAATAGTGCGGTTGTATAATGTAAGTCACTATGCAATTTTTTGTGCTGAATGCGAATATACCTAAAAACGTTAAAATGAATCTCATCCTATCGGGCACAGAAAAAGTTAAACTTTAACCGTAATTTAACTTATTGTAACCATTCTAAACGATCTGACTGGGACTTTTGATTTGCTATTCAGATATTGTAAGAATTTTTCTACCATTATTATTATTATTTTTAACGTAAAGCTACCATATTGCATTAATTATTTACTTAATTAACTAAGTATTTCTATTATTTTCAGTCAATTATTAACCTAAAAGAATTTAAATTAGGAAGCATTTGCATCTACACTCTACTGCCATGTACGGCTTCACCTGACTTCGTTCTATTTTGATGTTTCTTTACAAGTTTTATTACAATTTGAAAATAATCTGACATTGACATTGACAACAAAGGGATCATCGACTTAACTCCTTAGTCTATGACTTAACTATTCGAATATTGCCACAGTAAAGCACGTAGCAAGAGCGTTTAATAAGTGTAAGCATTTAACTCTGCTCAATAAGCTTCAATAAGCAGCTCGGACCATGTGAATAATTACTTATATCACGTATACTTAACTGTTCAAGTTCGTTATTATCTTTTCACTTAACCGATATGGTAACCCTAATCATACTTAAAAGTTGCAAAGAAAAAGGAGCTGGCAACTTTTTCTGCCCGAGGTCTCGTCAATCGTCCGGTGTGTAATTAATTTTTAAGCGTGCTCTCAGGAATATAACTTTCTATGAACTTTTACCAACTAATTACTACCTTTAATGATAAAGTTCATGTTTTTCGATTTGTTTCAATTCTCATCGTTTATTTTGGTGCTTTGTTTTGCTTCCGCATGAGTGAAAACACTTAAGTTGTTTATTCTGAGTAATGCATTGACATCCACGATGTCATGGAATTTTGTGTGAATACAAATATAAGACGACGTCACACATATTCTTCATTTAATATATGTAGCTAAAAATACCTTTGATAACATAGTAATTGTACTCTTCTAGTTACAACTCTAATATTTTACACGAAATAAAAAAACTTTTAACATTACATAGTTGCGCCAACATAAACAAGATATGTCTTATGCAGCTTCTTTACGTTAAAAGTTTACAGGTCGGTGCAAAAAATTGTCTCCTCGTGTAAGTAATATAATTTGGGTGCGATTCTAAAAATATCGCGCACCTATTACAATGGGGGCTATCGCGACGCTCGGGGCGAAACGCACGGCGGTTGCAGACGAGGCGAAAAGTAAATGTAACAAGATATTATGTACTCGTATCGTACCATAGTCAACAGCACGGCACCATCTTGAATAAAAAAAAGGAAAGAAGCAGATATTTAAAAATGGAACATAATGGAACATATTTATTTGAAAGGATCTGTCAAATAACATGGAGCACAATCGGATCTTGTGAAACTTAATAAATTAATTAGGCATCTGAACTTTAAATAAACTAACAACCATTCTTGATTTTGAAACGTCATTTTAAGAGTCTACCTTAATTTTGAAAGGCTCTTGCGAACTAACAATAAAATGTTTAATCAATATTATAATGTCGCCCGTATGTGTAGGTCGTGAGTGTGACCTCAGATTGTATAATTTATTGGGCAGGTAGTTTGGCCGGCCGCCAGTAGATAGCGCGCGCAAGATTTTTAAACTCCTCCCGTTGTATTTTAGGGCGTCATAATTTTTGAACATGATTCAGGAAAAGGTGGAAATTTTACTAACATTTTGCTGGGAGTAATTTTTTATATCTCGTTTTACGTCGAATGCTCGTAAATTGTTTCTTTCGTATATCCTGTGCGGAGTTTTTGCTTAAAAGGTTTGCTGTTCGTTGAATTTTAAATTGCTTTTGTGTTGGAATGTTTTGATTTGTCTCTATAATATTGCTCGTGTATAGTGCGACAAATAAGAAGAAAATTAAAATCACCACAATATCACGAGAGAGTGTAACTGATTTGATTTTAGTCACTGTGTATCGGTGGCTGATTGAATCAAGTTGAATCAAGATTATTTTATCAATACTATTTTGTAGCTTCTGGCACAGAGCCTTACACACTGTACACGTACCACTTCACAGGGTAGCCGCATTCTAAGTCCAAAATAGAACCAGCTATTACTAGTGGCTCTGTGAGCTGTAGTCCTCGCATTTTACGATATGACTGAATTATATTTATTTCAATAATTAAAAACAGTATTACCAAGAAAAATCTATATAATTATCGAACCTACTCATAAAATTTCAAGAGGATCGGTTGAGTAATGCGACCTGTAGAGGAGAACAGGCGGACAGCCGGACATTTTTGCCTAACCTGAAACGGAGACGCTTAGTTTCTTCTGCATATGCCGCCAATAAACTTTATTTGACGAACAAAGATCATTTTTAAATTTTGAGATTTTAGCATTCACATTGCTATTTGTGTGCTAAATACGACTCGCACCAGATCACAGGAACATGATCTGGTGCAAGTCGATTTTTTTCTAGTATATTATTTAGTATTAAACAAAGATCATTTTTAACTTTTTGTAAACCTAACATTTTGTCTTTACAACTTTTGTCGCTACTTGTATGTGTTTGTGTAAGAAAAAATTACTTTTGCATGGTATTCCAGAACTCTTTTTTCATGGTAATAATACGTTCACACTGCAACATAGTCAATGGTACAGTCGGCTTCAAAAGTAGTTGAACACTTTAGTACCGTAGTATACCAACCAAAAGGTTTATTAAGTAGTGGCAGTCTTACTTTCATTTAAACAACCCATTCTACGGGAGGTAAACCGCTCCTATGTGCTGGTGTTGCCATATTGACTACACTTGGCGGGTTGGAGATCGCTGTATCGCATCGCATATCAAGATGTTTGGCTAGTGCGGAGACAGCGCGGTGTGTACCGGCGCGGCGGCGCGGCGGCGCGGCGTGTATACTGCGGCACCTGAGTTAAAGTTAACTGGCCTCGGACCATTACCCCCGCGATGGTGAGAGGATGCAGGAGATAACAATTAGCGGGAATGAATGAAAAATATAGTTTAAAAGTATTAATCCAGACTGTATGTAAATGCACGAAAACGAATTATTGTACCAAAGCCAAACCAAGGCATTAAAGTTGGGGCATGTCTTTTACTAGAAAAATGTGAAAGTATAATTCATTTTATTTGATCAATTATTGAGTGCAGAATCACCTGTAACTATTAATGAAGTAAAACTTAAAATTTTTGGGCCATATACTTTCATTTCTCATCAAGACATTTTATTAAGTTATCTACCAAAATCACAAAAATACCAGCAAATATTAATAATATGGTAATATCCTGCATAGTGTAGTCCGCAACAACAACAGGCCTCCAAACTGCCGTGGGCCCTATAAAGGCGCGCGTTAGCCAGTCATCTTGTTTACGTAAACAACCCCGTAGCGCTACGCCGTAGCAGGGGTGCGTTACGACTGCTACGCTGCTACGATTCTTGTAGTTGCTTAATTTAATTTGTCTGATTCGCAGATTGCAATGTTTTTGTTGTGAAATTACGTTATTGAAGATAACATCTTGCACAGGGGATAAGTATTTTAAAATAAATTAAAATTATCCTACTGAAGTAATTACCTACAATTATTTATTCATTGAATTTATTAAACGCCAGAACCTACGCTTAATTCATCAACGCCCGAACCGACGCATGCGGCCGGATAACAATGAAGTATCTATTGTGTCTCATTTTCCAGGCGTTGAAGGGTTAAACTTTGGAACTCATCGCAAACACCTATGCTAATACTTATACGAATTAAGTTTTCGTTAGATAAGTATATTTTATAACCTTATATTGGTCAGCACTTGAATAAGGAATACTTAACAAAACTATTCCTTGTATAGATTACGTGCGATCCAACCAAACGCGTTCATTTGATATTAATAACTCACAATTTTTTACATAGCGAAGGTTAAAAATGAAACACTGAAGGATTGTGATCAATCTAGCACACACACGAGTACTTCAACTATAGTTAATGGCGGACTCACCTCAGCTTACATGCGCCCACTCAGCGCTAAACTTTTTCAATCTCCTTCACCTCGGGGTGCTCCGGATTTATTAGACGAAAACCTGAAAAAGAAAAATCAGGATAAAAAGAATGGTAGTCTTAGTCAGTACCGACCAGTACTACATTAATTTCAAGTGATGCGTGTTAATTTCATTGAATTTAAACTACCATAAACTTTATGACAATGTATAATGTATTCTAAATTGCGGTTTGTCATTGTTGTCAAGTTGTTGTGTTTCATATTTATTTTTCATTATTAAAATAACATGTCACAAAAAATTAAATTCTCGTTGAAAATAAATCATAGACCCATTGTATTGTCGGAGTACACAATATCAAGATTTATTTATTGTTTTGATTATCTTCATATTGTTTTGTACCTACTATTATTTACAAATTGTGTTCATAAATGAAAGATACTCAACATGCAAAATGAACACAATGACATTTTCAAATGCTGATTATTACATGTTATCCTTTGACCACGCACGACTTTTGGCGGGAGTGAATCAGAAATATTCTATAGGATTCTAAATTAGGTACTTAGAACAAATTAATGACGACATATACATAATTATTATGGTTCGTTAAAGTTTATTTGCAATTATCTGTTAATTGTCAACTATATGAGAGAAAAACATAATATACCTAAATAGTAAATGTTAGATATTTTTAATTAATTGATTATGTTAATTAACAGTGCTTAACAAAATGTTACGGAGATTATCATACGTACCTACTTCTTATAATTGTTATAAAAAGTCAAGTCTAGATTAAGAAGAGTTTTGAATATTGGAGATTAACTGTCCATTTTAGTATTCTAACGTTTATTTTAATATTCGAGTTTGGTTTTACAGAATAGCTACAGAGCGGAACGGTCAGCGTCAGTTTTATTTCGCGCCGTTAATTATTTCCAGTTAACAAGGTGTTGTCTCTGCGCTTATTTATTGCTCTGTGAGCGGTGCACGCTGGCTTAAGGTCTTCATCTACAATGTATATGAAGCTGTACTATATTGTAAAGGAGAGGATTTTACGACTGTACTAAAATGTAAGTTCATATCAAAAACCGTATTGTCATCCACCGACTGCGAGTTTCCTGATTTCCAGATAGTGGTATCTCTATCGACTTGTTTCATTTTAAAATGGATCAGAATTTTATTGAATTAATCTGCCAAATAAGTAAATTTATGAAACTTATAGGAACCTTTGATGTTAAATGTTGAAAATGAAAGAGTTGCATGTACTAGAATGTTATGTACAACGATATGTTAAAGGTTTTTTTATTAATATTAAAGCTTCCTGAATAAATAGCTTTCAGTGGGTCGGTGCCGTTAAGCAATGTTTCACACCGAGGCTCGTTAGTCAGAGCACCTCGCAAAAGAATTAACTACTGTATTTTGACACTTATTACTTACTGCAGAGAAGCTTTTTTGTTGCAGGCAATTTATCTCGCGCGTTCTGTGTATGCTTTATCTGTGGTCAGTCGCCAGCATTTTTAGAATAAAAAGTGGTGAACTTTTTGATTCATTAGGAAAATGGGTTTAATTAACACACGGTTTGATTTATGCCATATAAAACCTTATCTTGGGTTTTAAAACTTTTTGGGCATTCAACATTTGGACATTGTATTTGATGATTGGGTCCGGTGCTTAAAGATTAATGTAAAGATTCAGTTTATATTTTTCCATCCCTTAAATCTAGAGGCCTAAGTGTTTACTAGGTTCATTTTTGTGGTAAAAATCTCTTCCTTCTTTAGGATTCTGTACCCAAAGGGTAAAACGGTACCCAATTACTAAGACTTCGCTGTCCGTCTGTCTGTCCGTGCGTCACAAGGCTGTATCTCATGAACCGTGATAGTTAGACAGTTGCCGCTATAACAACAAATACTAAAAAAACAGAATAAAATAAATATTAAAGGGGGCTCTCATACAAAAAACGTGATTTTGTGCTCGTTTTTGCTTGATATTTAGTTATATATTCACTTTAAAAATAAATAATTGAATTAAAATAAAACAAATATTTAAGGGAATCTCATACAACGGACATGATTTTTTTTGCCGTTTTTATAGATAATGGCACGGAACCCTTCGTTTGCGAGTCCGACTCGCACTTAGCCGGGTTTTTCATGAAAGATATGAGATCAATATGTGCAAAAATCAGCAATTTTATCAGTAAAGACCTAATAAAAAACATTATTTTAACCAGACTTCCAAAAGAGGAAATGTTTTATATGAGGAAAAAACACGTATACGTAACCTCATAAATTGCCATAAAGCATCGGCGTTCAGCCCACTGAAGCTGAATATTTCATACGGATAGAGAGGATATTGTTTGTTCGAGTTTTTTCTGTAACGTGGCGACGTGAAAACAGGCCCATTGTAGTGGGCTCGCCTCCCCACCGCTGTTTTTCCCTCGTAATTCATAAGTTTTATGAGTTTGATGCGGACACCCTTGGTGACATGGCGCAGTGTATTGGGGTTCAGTATAATAATATAAACTATTTAACGCTATATAGTCCACTCAACGAATGGTTAAAAAGGGCGTACAGTGCGCAACCGGGTATATACGCGATTTCTTCAGAAAATTGTTTAGAGTGCTTAGGGTGTGAATATACTAAAAGTCCGCTCCTTGCCTTTTTTCTACAAGTATTTGCTGCAAACATAGGTACTTTATAACAATTGTTACTATTTTGATAATGATAATGGGACTTCTGTTAGTAAAGTCTAAATTTCAAATTTTTTATTAAGTTATTAATAAGTTTTATACTTTAACTGAAAGAATAGAAGGAGATGTTTTTTTGAAATATTTTGCAGGCTAAGGATTTTTTAAAATATATGCTGTTATTTGAAAAAAAGGCATTTAAGGATTGATTTTTTTTTGAACACCTGTAGTTTCATACATTACCAACACTTAGAATGTTATCTTTCCCAAAATAATTAAAAAAAACGGAATCGAATGAGTATTTTCTTTTAATTTGTGCCTTAAATCGTGTTTTTGGTCAAAAGTTACTTATCTTCAATTATCTCAAAACCTTAACATTTCGAGAAAAGTTATCTAACAAAAAATATTTGTTTTGACCTCAGCAGGAATACGTCATATTTTCATTAACCCTGTATGAATACTGCCGAAATGTTATATTGTATGAAGATATTAATTTAGTGACAAATAAAATAAGTGTACTTAACTGAGTTAAGTGTACCTCGACTACTTAGTACGATGCCTACGAAGCCTACGAATTAAACAATTTTGTTTGACCTACAACATTTTTTTCTCTCTGAAGCTCAATTAATTCACCATAATTCTAAAATACGGGAATATGTTCAAGGAGCCATAACGGCTTAATAGGGAATTACACCTTTTTTTGAAAACATGTTTATATTATTCCTGAGGTCGTAATAAACCAGCACAATTTTTATTTCAATTTTATAAAACCAAGAAATACCTTAAAAATGATTTTTTATTTATGATTTTGAATGATTGCGCAGAAACGCAAGCCGCCATGCTGTTTAGGCTCGTGTCGTCACTCCGTCAGGCGTCAGGAAACAATCAAGAGTGGTTACAATGTCTTTTTACAAAAGTAACGAGAGTTTTTAAAAATAATGAGTTGTAATGTTTTATCATTGGTGTCTTGTGCCTGATTGCAGTAAAACAAGTGTAAAATCTCCACTAAAATTGTGGGTTCAAGTGCCAAGTGACATCAAAATGAGAAAAACTTGGTTGCAACTGGTAAGAAGAGATCCAAAGAAATCCAAAAAACAAACAAAAAAATATCCTGTTCACCTGATGGTCTCGTGAATTTTGTGTCTACTGGATATGCAAGAAGGATAAGCGATGTGAACATAATTGAACACAGCAAATTTTTAGATTGCTACCTAACACTTGCATTTTTTGATTCAAAATCAATCATGTGTTTTGAAGGATTAATACTTACACAGGCAACTTTGAGTTTATATAAAAGGTATTATTATATTATAATAAATAAATATATCAAATAATAAGTATAGTTTTTTTTATTTCCATGGTGCACTCACTGTATAAAGATGATGTTGGTCCATCACAGCCGAGTTGATTTGAAGAATGGGTCAACTTGGCCACCATAAAGATGTTAAGGATATAATAATGTTCATTTCAATGTCATGTGCATGTGGAAAATATGTGAATACATATGCACTATACATAGGGTAGGGTAGGAGAATAGTCAAAGTCAAAGTACAAAAAACTATTCAAATAAACTTAGTAATTAAGCGCTTCTGAATCATCTATATTTTTCACCCATTCCAGAGTTTTATAACTGACAAGAAGAACAGGTGCAAGAAACTTATCAGCTTTAACAGAAATAAGTAACAATATTTACAAACTTAAATATTATATCATGATCTGCTATTGTTAATCTGGCTGTCATCAGTCAAGTTTATGATCACTCGGTTATGTCCTGTCTCTTTAACTTAAATTGGAAATTCGATTATATGAATAACAGAAATAAACACTTAATTGAAATATATCTTTATTACTTTACAACATATACACTTCTAAGATTTTCGCGCGTACAGTTCATTAGAAATAAAACACTTTTTACGGATTACAGCGCGTATATTATTAATTCAGGTGTTGTTTTGGAATTATTTAGTTTGTATTTATTGGTTTTTTAGAATTCCCGACGTTTCGACACCTTTCCACCCGTGACCACGGCCCCTGGAAAGGTGTCGAAACGTCGGGAATTCTAAAAAACCAATAAATACAAACTAAATAATTCCAAAACAACACCTGAATTAATAATATACGCGCTGTAATCCGTAAAAAGTGTTTTATTTCTAATACTTTACAACAGTTACCAAATACAATACAACAGATTATAAACAACAAAGTAGGTACTTATATTTGCAAGCTATGTGTTACATTTTTTCCATGCATTTTGGTCTTTCAGATAATTGTCTACTTTATAATAACCATTACCCATGAGCGTCTTTTTAACATGATTTTTAAATTCATGCAAAGGTAGATCAATCACTTGTTGTGGAACTATAGTCAGTCTCTTCCTGTTCATTCACATTATGTGTCAATCAGTACATAGGGCTTGGAACGCACTTTATGTTCCAGGCATACCGTACACTACAACGCACGTGTTTTGAACCCGTTTGGGCTGCACATAGCCTATTGCGTCGTCAGATTCCCTTCCGGACCTGATAACAAAATAAAAAAAAATAGATTATGTTGGATTGTAATAGTAAACAAACACAGGGTATTATCGTGTTGTGTAGTACTTAATGTTGGAAAAAACTTGATATGATAGGTACTTACATTGCTGTTTTAACATTTCTCCACTCTTCAGAACAGAAATCGGGATTGGACGCAACAAATTTCGCCACCATATCGTATTTATTTATATATTGTTGGTAGATTAGTACTTTGTGCTTCCACAAAACCGTCTTCCATGATGCGATTTTAGTAAAATAAAGCATAAAAGTCCACAGGCGTGATAATCACATAAAATTATAAAATAACACAGTACGACGAGTACGAAATCCTGTTTGCTTACTGTCGGGCTGACGTCACGTCGGAATCCAATATGGCGAATGGCGTTTTGAACATTTGAAGAATAGATTAAAAAAGTCGATTTTTTAAATTGAATTATAAAATGTATATTGCATTTTTATGAATAAATATCGACGTTTCTCATTCACTTTTTATGAAATCTATTATAAACATGCATTTTTATATTGTTTCTTACATGGTGTAAAATACCCTATTATAACTCTTCTCTCGGTACACCCGTAATTAAACCAACAGAGGTAACAATTGTGACATAATATTCTAATAATTCTTAAAATTTGTTTTAACTTGTTCCTACTGTCTTGGCTCCACTGTGAGCTGTAAGTTAGAGCTGCTTAGCTCATATTTATCGCTAGTCTCGGGGGCAGGTGGGCCGCGATACCGTGAATTATAAACAACCTGAGTTATGTCACTGCGGTGATTACACGCTACTTTCTGAAAACTACAGCCAGCGATATTGTTTATAACTAGAAACAATAACAACAATAAAAACATTCATTTTAGAATAAATTGCATTTAAAAAAATCTGTATTTCGGCTCTTACAATCGTGACTTCAGTTTCCGTGTTATGTTCCATGGTGATGAATTAATTTTCGGATTTACAACGTGATACCTTACTGAAATCTCCATCAATTAACGACTTCTACTAAAGTTCCTAAAATCACTGACACAATATGTTTCATTAGAAAGTTGAAATTGCATAAAAACTATAAACTTTAAGGCCGGCAACGGCAACGTGGCATCGGATATTGTAACGTAACGTGTCGTGCCCGGGCTCGTGGCCGCACCTCACAAAAACACGCCATAACACGTGGAAACTACTTTAATTTGATCCTCCTATCCCGCAAGGGTGGCCACGCTTAACGCATTTTAGAAAAATCTAAAATGTTATTTTTTATTTTTAAAACAATAGGAACAAAAAATAGAACTTGTTAAATTAAATCGATTGGATAATAGCGGTTTATACTTGTATGTTATTATATAATTTCATTTAAGTTTATACTAATATACTATAAAGTAAGTATTACGTATATACATTAGCCTAAAGCACACCAGTGCAGTGTTTTCATAAGGAAGAAAACACACAAAATAAATATGGTATCGCCATTATTTGAATTTCAATCGTCAATTGAACTTTAGATGACGACATAATACTTAGTCTCACTGATAAACTTAAACGTATGCGATATTGGTATTGAGTGATGCAGGGAGAAAGAAGATTGGATTCTTATAGTCTAAGGAAACTACACCTGCGATCTGCACTGGAAGTGGACTGTAATGTACTGTTATGATGATCAGACCAACCTTTTAAATAAGTTACTAGGATTGTCTCATTGAAAACTAGATTGGTGGTGCGGTTAGTGGCGCCGGCGCGGGTGTTGCGGCGAGTCCGGGTGAGTTTCGAGCAGTTTTTCCCCGCGCGCCGGGAAACTTTCGCCGATCTAATAACCGCCACCTGCTCGCGACAAAAACTGAAGCTCCCTTGGATACCCTATCCGTATTGTCTTCACTCACTCACATACTTGGTTATTTAAATACCGATATTCGTGTTTTTTCCATGTAATCTTTAAGGTTTTTAAGGTACATTTCATTTCAACTGAGCCACACTGTACACATAATCAGTGTGGCTCAGTTGTGTAGATATACATATTTTTTAATTTTGTTTTTTCCTTCTTGTAAAAAGTTTAGAATTTTCGTGTATCATTTCTGTAACGCCATACCACAGACTACATAATTGGCCAAACTAAGAGACAAGAAAAGTTAACTTACTCTAATTAAGAACTTTGGGAAATTAAGGTTTCAATTTGAGATGTAATACTTAACGATTACAGTCACATTTTCAAATCATAATCAGAACAGTAGTGGCATCGTCACGGACGGCGGCTGGCGGCAAATGATCCGCACATTAGCGTTGTTAGCGCGGCGGCGCGGCGGCGAGATCAAACGGCGGCGCTTTTGACGCGACGCGTGACGGCTCAAAGGGTTCTGCGTCGGCACCGGGGGTGCTGTCTTTTTGCGTAATGATCACTGTATGTTACTACTGGATCTATTACCGTTGTACAGACTGATGAATGGAAGTAGGTTTGATCTAACATTATAATAATTTCTGTATTTCATATTGGAGACATTTTGATAGAGATGATGGACTCTCTTATAATATCTTCTTAGCATGATAACTTTATTATCAACAAAGGTAAGTATAGAAATAGCAATACATGGCTAGTAAAAAAATATGTCACTGTCAGACTCCGAGTGTTGTGTACGAATGTCGTGATTAAGATTTTTCGGGCTTTTATAAATATTACTTTTTTTTTATAATAGTTGTATCACTATTAAAAATAAACTCAGTTATTATTTTTACGAATAAAATAAACATTTCTTATATCAATAATATAACAGAGAAACTTAAAAATGGGTATGATTTTATCAATTACCTAATAAATGCATTTTCAGTGACCTAATAAATAATATTTGTTCCTAAAATAGTAGATCTGTCACTTAAATTTAATCACCAAATAATATAAAAACGCTTACCTAAATATTAATTAATAATTACTTGGAAATAATATCAATCATCAAATAATTATATTTGGTTTCTAAATAATAAAAGTGTCACTAAAACTGAATCACCAAACAATTAAAAATGTTTACCTAAAAAATATATTTGATCATTGAAAAATAATATTAATTTATTACATAATTCAACTGAAATTTGAAAATATGGGTACAATTAATTAAATTAAATTACAATAGGTTTTAATCATATCATTTACATTTAAAATCGAAACATAAACACTACGTATCTAAAACTAAACAAAACACTGCAGTCAAGTGCGAGCTGTGCGAGTTAGTTAGGTATATTTGTTACCGGCCAAACCCGATTTTCAGGACAAACTAGTTTGGCCTAGGTTAAACTAGTTCTTCCTATACGCGATGGGATTAACTGGTATAGCCTAGACCAAACTACATAGTTTGTCCTAAGCCCGATAGGATAAACCAGTTTAGGCTAGGGCAAACTAGTTGATCCTGATATAAGCATTATGGCCAAACTAGTTGATCCTGATATTTATGGAGCTTCGCTCGCTTCGCTCGCTCCGCTGCGAGTGGTCTAAACACTAACCTAACCTAACCTACTTAGTGCATTTAAATTTTCACAGCCCGCCAATTTGACTCCGCCCCTAATTTTTCTATTAATTAAGTGACACATCTATTATTTTGATGATTGAACGATTAAAATGGTGATAGATTTACTATTTTAGGTGCAAATATATTATTGCTGCCAGGGACTTACTTTTTAGAGGACAGATCTTATATTTAGGTTATAGAAAAAAGTGATCAACTATAATTTAAGAGACATATTTACATTAATACGGTGATTTATACTTAGAGACAGATTTGATAAATATGATGACTAATATATTTCTTGGGGATAGATATTTTAATTTGGGTATTGCAGATTAGTGACACATCTAAACTTAGGTGACAGAAAATATTGTTCCCCTTAAAAATGAGTTTTTTTTTAAGTAAAACCAGTGCCAAATACCAACCATCCCATTATTACAATAAATGAGTATTAAGCCAATAATGGCGTTCAATTGCGATCCAATCAGCGTTTGCATCGGTATGAAACTACTGCGGCGGTTCGCGGCGTGATGGCGTCGTGACGTGACCGGGGCGTGCGGGCCGTGGGATCGAGCCCGCGCACGCCGGCGGTACTAGCGGGTCAGGTTTAGGGGAAGATAGTCAGATGACTAATGTTTGATATTAGTTACTTTAGAACAATAAATAGCAAGTTAATTTAGGGTCATTTTAAGTTGATACTTTATACTTAATAGAATTGATAAATTATAGAAGGCACCCTTAAATATATTTAATATAATGCATGATTGGCACTTCAAGCGAGAATCAGAAGCGCGAAGCATTTGTTAAATATTATGCGAGATCATAAATTGTTCATTTTCCAGTTTGTAGAACCTTAAGCATAGTTTACAAGATGCAACGATAACCACTCAAAAGCGAATATCAATCACTACTGATGTATTAATACCAAGTCAAAACGCGAGTCATATTTACATGACACAGGATTAGGAAAGAACTGTCGGCTATACGTTTTTTGTTGCCGTTTCTACGCATTCATTGGTCTATCTATAAACCAGGGGAAAGTCATTGACATTGATACAGAAATCAAGTCCTATTATAAACGTAACCACATAATATATTTTTGTAACCAAACTCAATAACTGCAATTGCCATTTACAAGCTCCAAACAAACACTCAAGTTAAGAAATAATGAAGCCATTAACGATTTATTCAAAAGCGATTTTGTAATCCACTTATAAAATACTAGTGAAACCTTATTTGCTTTGGTTTAGAGTACAATATTGTTTGTCGAGTTTTTCGAATATGTGGGTTCAGATTAATATAATTTGTTTGTCCGTTTTTATGTGGAAATATCATGCAAACAATGGTGTGTCATCTCCACATCAATTTCGTAATTATTGAATCGGTGCACAGCCGTGGAATGTGGTTATGAATACGTGAACTAATTTCATATTGATCGTTAATGATAAGGCAAAAAGCTGAGGAGTAGACAATTGTAGAGATCCTATAAAATTAGTATGGATAGATAACGTTTACTCATGAATACGTAAAGTTACAGGAAAATAGCGTGGCTCCGTTAAAAACCATGTTCGTTTCTAAAAACTTTAGATTTTTGTTTAACCCTTCAACGCCCGGAAAATGAGACACAATAGATATTCCATTGTTATCCGTCCGCATGCGTCCGCCCGGGCGTTGATGAATTAATTCGGGAACTTAATGTTGTTAAGCCCGGAATTAATTAGTATTAATATTTTAGTTTTCCTCCCAGCTCCTAGCCAACCTGCTCGAAGTTGGACTAATAACATGGAAACCCGTCGGAGGTGGGCCCATCCATTATGCATGTCGCTCATTATTTGCTGTTTGTCTGTTTAATTGCACGTTTCCATTCGTTGACGGCTTTTCTAAATCAACTATTTTTTCCTGATACCTACGTCTATGTATATCTGTAAATACGTAATCACGCCCTCCTCCAGGGTTAAGCAGAGCTTTGACTAAGTAACATAAAGTTACCAACTACATGTTGATCGTTAGATTTAAATAGGATTCAGTGAATGGAGACTAACTAATCATGACAATTAAAGATTTACTACTAACTCTGTAGTGGCAACATTTTTCCCTTATAATTGTATCGATGAAGCCGTAGTTGTTCTACGAATACTCTTAATACAGACTATTTGTCCACTGTTTGTCATCTCTTTCTGTAAAAGAACCAATGATTTTTAAGGAATAATTGGAAAACCAACGTTAAACCGATAGCAGCGTGAAATAGGTATATCTATAAAAGTGTATCTTTTTTCAAAACTTCATATAATTTGACTATCCGATTTATTCTCGTGTCGTCCTTAGCAGCGGAGGCGCTGATGACACGCGCGCAGTGAATGGTCCGCTGATCGCTTTTGTTGCGGCGGGCCGCGTGTCAAGGTGAGCGCGCGTCAGCCACAAATGTCACACTGCGCCGCATCGCGCCGCGCCGCCGCGCCGCCGCGCCGCCGCCGCCCGCGCACTGACGCGTGTGACCGTTGCTTGTGAACATTAGCTTAGCGTTTATATGCTAAGCTTTTTGAAGACTTCCGATTTTGCGTCTCGTAACGGGTATATTTGGGGTTAGCACTACATACAAGGTGTTACAAAAATACCCCTAATGCCGAATATGGTATATACATTTTGATATTTTCCATTTTAATTTTTGTATGAAACAGCTGATTTTTTATTGCGATTTCAGAGTTGGTCCTATAGTAAAAGTTGATCAGTTTGATGGTCCATATATACCATATTCGGCATTAGGGGTATTTTTGTAACACCTTGTATAACTAGAGCGAAAAATAATAAAGAATGGGATTGTTAGGTTCTTACTGGAAGATTAGATAGAGTTAAATAATTAAAAACACTTTCATTAAAACTTATATTTCTACGCAACGAACGAAAAAGATATGCATATGCAACTGAAAAAAATGATAATTTTGCATTTCAATAAGGAAATCGTTTTTAATTCAATAAACTTGTACCTGCCCGACAATAGACATATATACGGTCACTGCATTAATTAAAATAAATTAACAAGTTTAATATTAAGCTTTAATTGATGAGATGGTATCTGGTATTGACCGTCTTTGTGAAGGTAAAACTAGACTAGCGTAAATAAATTAATTAAATTAAAAATATTTTGATGGAGACTGTCCTCGGTTTGATTCGAAGAGGATTCAAATATACGAAATATTTTAAAACGACTAAATGTTAATTTGATCATCATTACACGAACATCAATCACCAGGGTGATGATTAAGTATCTATCGATTGAAATAACGGTTGTGTTTAAAATCTCGCAGCTATTGAAGGTTAACTTGAAGAGCAAGTCAAAATAAAACAAGTCGCCAATCTAAGATTTCATTTTTACGGTAATAATGTAAAATATAAATTCCCAAAAAAATACATAAAAATTACATTATATGGTCGATAATCTAGTTTAAGCATAAAAATAAAAACAAAATATTTTTTTGATAAATATAATCACAATGTTGCATCTAATTTTAGACTAAAATGTATTTATTTCCAATAGATTGCATACCACCGAGTTGATTTTTAACACATTTATTTTAGTCTATATTACAATGTAATTACATTAGCGATTTTTTTAAATATGTAAAAGTATTTTACGAGTTATTTGAATTCCCTTTCTCACGCAAGCTTTTATGTATATTTTAATCCTTGTTGTTTCGCTAGCTTGATGCCTCCTCTTAAGTGCTTAAGATACTAGACTGCATCACTAATTATAGAAATATCAATACAAATATCAATTTAATCTACTGATATCGGAGTAAAAGAAAATCATAGTGTGTATCAGCTGTATATCGCACAATTCGCACATCACGAGGAAGTTGTAAAAGTCTACGTTTAAACATGCGGGCAGGTGCACTGTAAGGTGCACTGAGAACTGTACTTGAAGAAAGCAATCATATTTTTTTAACCCAGCACACGGTGTCAGGACGCGTCCCTTTTAAAGCTAGAGACCCGATCGCTCGGACGATAAAAGAAATATAATACTTATACGTATTTGCCCTGTAATTTTCGGTAAGTCTAACAGAAATTACGTTTTAGTTTTATCGTTTTAAAAATAGCTCGTTCGGCCCTTGTTGAATCTATGTGGAAAAGACCATGTGTGATTAAATGAAAGTTGAACTATAAGTGCTACGTATGGTTCTCAATATAAATAATAATACAATCAGACAATATAAGTGATGACAATGACACTGTGCCATCTGGTCGCGATAGCCTGTTGAAACTGATGTGGCATTTGTGGCGATCGCGCCTGATATAATGTCAGGCTTTCACACCGAGTTAGGGCGCGCGGCGGGCTTACATGATGTCGGATGTAACATCAAATCGTAGGATTTTAGCACTCTGATATTCTTAAAATGAATCACTGGTCTGGTGATCAACGGACTATTTACCAGGATTTATGCGTCTCTCAATAAATTAATTTAGTTTCATTTTTATTTGGAAAATTTTGCAAAAGTCAAGAAATTTATTCATCAGGAAAATTAAAATGTTTTCAAAGATTCAAGGAATAATTTGATAAAAGGAGCATACATGAAGACGGCAATTTGTTTTCTTTTTTAATTTGTTTTCTGAATTATCATTTAGTGTATGATGCAGCTTTACCTTTGGATAACTGAGGTAAAAGCCTATAAATAGACGAGGCAAAACACTGTCATCAGGCAAACATAATTATGTTGGTGGCCAGGTAGTGGTCAATAGTAGGTAAAGTTGCTGGCATGTAAGCCTGCCCTGTAGACGACAATAGTTACCTCAACTTTAACGGCGGATCATCTTCGCTGGGTTACGCCTATTTTGACATCGCACAATCGATTGGTCAAGCGATCTTATTGATAACTGTAGCCGTACAATATGACGGGTGTGTGTATTGTATTATGCAAACTTACTTATTGCTTCATTTAAAGTGAACTTTTAGATAGAGACAAACTTTGCATAAGCTTTTTACCAAAATTTTCTTCGTATAGTTTGCTTTGTATGATGGCGAGGCGAGACGAGGCTTATATTAGCTTAATGACTGAAAATCATTGGGCACAATTATTTATTACAGCCTGTCAATTCAGTGCAACAACTTGTAATTACTCGACAGTGGCATTTAATATCGGTCGCTTTTCTCAAAAAGAAGGGTTAATAAAAACTTGTTGTAAGTAAGTATTTGTGTTATCATAAAAATTTAAGTATTCGTATGCACTTACTTAGAACTGAAATAACCTTATCATGTTACTAAGTACACTGATAGAGAGTTGAAGTCAAAACTAAATGAGATGTTTTAAACCTTTCAATCAGCTGAGTTTGTCCGTCAGAGCAGATTGACTAATCTATTAGTAGTTGCGACTAGCCAACAATATTGCCCAGTGATTGATCACTCGTTTAAACGTAAGTAATGTTCCCTGGCATAACGATATCTTGTTTCATTAAAAACTAAGCACACGTTTTCGTATCGTTTCGACACGTATTTTTACTAAAGCAATTGTTTTGTGTTTATTTTAAAGTTGAACGCAGCGGTCGAAAAATAGCGAACAACGCATAATATAGGAAGTGCTTATTTAATTGAATTATTGTGTATACACACTGGTACGTCTTCTATGCACTCATGCTTTTCCAATGCCTTGAATAGTATAATTCATTGTTGATACTTCTAAAAAAAACATTTAACCCGTTATGATAATAACGTGTTAATTAACAAACATAAAAGCATGTTATTTCTAAAACTTAATGAAGTATCAATGGCTTTTTGGCGCCTTTAATTGTGTCGCGAACGTGTCTGTTAAAGAAGCTGTAAGTAAATATAAAAATTAACCTGTTTGACCGTCCTCTAATCACAACGTTTGAAAAGGTCTCTCGTAAAAACGGCTTTTTTATTCGCTAAAAACTTTAACTGATTGAATATGTAAGCAGGATTAAAATAAAATTTATATTATTATGAAATTCTTTGAGTGCTAGACTTAATATAATCGGTACCGTACAATATTAGTTTTGACTATGAGACATTTAAACATAATATAAAACATTGACAATATTAAAAAAAGAAATCCAGTTTTTTTTAAATATTTTTTATTTCTAATTTGCTTTGGCATACCGAATTTGGCATATTTTTTTGTCATAATAATACTTTGCCATAATTAGGTTTCGGCATAATATTATTATTGGGAGTTATTTGTTTTCGCTTCTTGTTATTAGACATATTGTCTATTCGCCTAATATTATTTAGACATAAAAATCAAAAACAATAAGATAAAATATTTTTACAAATTTTTCCTTTAATTTTCGTTTAAAATAATGTAATCACATAAAAGGGGGTAGACACAAAAGCGGTTGGACGGGGGGCTCAGGGGGCGAAACCACCCGTCATGAAAAAGTCTTAAAGAGTTCATTAGGTAAGGCTAGGTTAGAACTGCGAATAAAAACGCGCAAGCCAAGCGAGCGGAGCGAGCATGCCTCGGCAGCGGCCGGCAAAGCGCCAGAAACGACGTTTTTGTAAAATTTACTTTCAATAGAAGTCTTTCACTTAAAATTTCTGAAGCCTTAGCTATTTCACTTACTAGAAATAAAACACTTTTTACGGATTACAGCGCGTATATTATTAATACAAACTAAATAATTCCAAAACAACACCTGAATTAATAATATACGCGCTGTAATCCGTAAAAAGTGTTTTATTTCTAATGAACTGTACGCGCGAAAATCTTAGAAGTGTATATTTCACTTACTGTCTTCCGCACTGTAACGGTGTGAATGCTTTGTATCATTCGTATTTAAATTTATGCTTTAGAATGTTATGCTTCAACATTATTATGCTTAAAAAAGTGAAAAAGCTGTTATGCCTAAATAATATTATGCCTAAACATCATTCGCCTAAATCAAAGATGCTTTGACATATTATGGCCTAAAATTTTATTCAAATACATAGGAAACCATAATTTACTGCATTTGAGAACAAAAACTTGCCATCTAGCAATAACGAATGATGGCAATAAATTCCTAGAAGGTCGCATCTCGCAGTCAAGGGCGGCCCGCTCACAGGTGAACTAATCGATTTTATATCGATAACGTATTACATCGAATGAGAAGCCTCATCGAAAGCGCCTTATTCGGATTAATTTATGGGTATTTAAAACAATATCGTATAAAACGTGCAACGATTCCGCCAAATAATGTATGAGGCGTTAAATGTAATGAAAACCCTTAAGTATCTGAATAATGTTTTCTTTCGGCTGTGTGTAAAAATCTATATATTCCTATCACAAGAGGGAAATCTCTTGAAGTTCTTATTTTTGCATTTTACTAGGTGTCTAATGTCGGAACGAGGTAGTGAGGGAAATGTTAATGGCAATTTTGTAGTATTTGTTTTTAAATTCGTTAGCGATCGTCATCGTAGCCGTAACAAGGTAAGTGTCGGAAACCATCCAAACACTTATTCCAGTCCGGCTTCAATTAAAACTGTGACCATTTGCGTATTTATGCAAATCACTCTGTCTTTACACCACGACGACTTACTATATACGAAGGGTTCCGAATTTCCTATAAGTTTTCTTTAGCTATACATACACCTATGACTACGTGAAAGCTTACTTGAGGAAATGCTACACGTTATCGTAACGTGTAACTGTCTGTTCCAAGTGGAAGTAACTTCCGCAAAATGGGTACTTCAATAAATGAGGCCCTTGATTTTTAATATCCCGCCTGTACTATAATAGAGAGGCATTGAATATATCTTTACCACTAATACGAACAAATAAGATCGCATACGCAGTCACGAAGACAAAACGAGTAGGTAATAAATACTTTGGTCGTGTATCGGTCGCGATTGTGTTGATCGACGGAATGCAGCGAAATGGCAATCGAATCAATTACATTGTTGTAATATTATAGTCGTGACGTGTTCCAATAAACAACGGTATAACATTTCGGTTATAGATTCAATAACAACTTGTAGTCATTGTCAAAACAAAGAAAAACATGACTTGCATATTTAAAAAGGTCATAAACTTAATTCAAATAACCTTTCCAGGGACCCGAAAAGTCGGAAAATTAAAAATTAAAAAACTAAATACAACTAAACTTAATACACCTGAAATAATCACTTACGAGTTCGCGTCGCAATCCGTGAAAGTAGTTTATTTCAAGTAGTGCAATTTCAATGTATTTTCATGACACAATTTTTTGGGAGAAATATTATTATTGTAAGTACCACTGTGCTACCATCATAATCACAACAGCCTTTTGTAGTCCACTCCTGCGGGCGATTGTATCTATAATCTTCCGCAGGAGAGCTATGCTATGCCACTCTATTGATGCCACGCGGTTAAGAGATAATTTTATTTTTACGGTAGTAAATAAAATGTAATTTCACAAAAAAAAAAAAAAAAATCAATATAATATGTTTGATAATCTAGTTTAATACATAATACTACTAGCAAAAACGTAATATTCTTTCGACAAAAATATCCAGAGGTTGCGTCTGATTTTAGACTAAAATCGATTTATTTCCAATAGATGGGATATTATTGAGTTGATTTTTTAACATATTTAAACTAGTTTACATCACAAAGTAATTATATTAGTGTGTTTTTAACATGTAGGTATATTACGAGTTATTTGAATTATTTCGCATTTTGTGGTGTTGTGATTGTGTGTCCCTTTCTTAGGCGAGCGTTTATGTAAATAAATAAATAAATAAATGTTTTTATTAACATAAATCATACAATAATAACATATAATGAAACAACCCCAGTAAGTAATTCTAAAATACTTGTGTCAACTTACTATAAAATAATATGTTATTAAAAATAAATAAAATTGGAAGACTATAAATTTTAAAAGTTACATTTTATTTTTGTGAAAGTAAGAGTGTGTATGTGCGTGTGTTTATATGTGTGTATGTGTGTGTGTATGTTTTGTGTATATATTTATGTATATTTATAGCCTTGTAGTTTCGCTAGCTGGATGCCCTCATGCCCCCTCTTAATATTTATAAATATCTGAAACAGTTTTTTCTCAATAGATGACATGATAATCATATCGTTAGCTAATGTATAATTGGTAGATGCAGTGATTTACTGAGCGTGTAGATTTACGCAAGATGTGGAAGGTATACTTAAGTGTGAGATACCTAACCGAAATGTCAATAGGTCACATACAATATAGTGGGATACCTAATCAACCAACTCTGATAACTTAATACAATTTTAAATGGCCGCTTAAATCTAACAATGGTCGTGAATTCGAATCCTGTAAATAAACAATTTATTTATTTAACAAAAAAATTATTTATTTAAAATACACAACAGCATTTCACAAAATAATGATAAGTCGCCGAAGCCAGCGGTAGTTTAAAACTATGCTACATGCCCCGGCTCCTCCTAGTAAATGGTACCAACAAGTCGCACATGATAATCAATATAGTCCTAACTCAAAAAACGTAGTTTCGAGATAAATCGTTTCAGTTATTTAAATAATCATAGTTCCAGACTGTGAAGTATTTATGGCATGATTGTAAAATTGTTAGAAAGCTACATTCTTTTACTTTGTATAAGTATACTTACATTCATATAAGTAGACTTTATTTTAGAAGTCAAAAATAAAGTCCTAAGGACAAATATACTATACTATATACAAGCTACTTTCTAGAACCACTTAGAGTGCAGAGAGTATTAACTCTAATAAATAATTAATTAACTCATAAATAGGAGTAAAAACAAACAAGCAAAACAGTAATAACTCAATATAACAATTGATTTATTTATTTATTATCTAATACAGTATCAAGTCACAGTTAATACGCTCACATTTGTAAATTATTTTCCCAATTTGGTGTGTTAACCCGAGAGATGCGACACAAACTAGCGATTCGGAACCTTCCGTAACAGGCAAGACCGTCTTAAAAGGCAATACAATTTTACAGTTTATTTTAACCATACACTTTTAAATAGGCCAATGCATTACCAATACTCACATACATAATGTGAGTATTTTTGAGAACATGAGCGTGTGTGTTGTTATTGTATTTTTTTAAAAAAAATTTCAGTTACATAATCCAAAATAAACAATTTATTCATCTAATGCACTTTAGTATAAATGTTTTCATACGCTCATGCTATTTATCTAGGAACCAGGTAGGTAGTTAGTGATTTATCTAATATATAGGCAACATTTGAACTTAAATTCATAATAACAATTACTAAATTAGTACCTTCAGAACAAATTACATGATTTATCAAAATGAATCAGGAAATAGAGGTCATTAAAGTTAATAATATCGGCGGAATAAATTCATTGAGAGCGATGCCTTGAAAGCATTGAAACCAGAATAAAAAACTAGTACCATCCGTATATGTTATTTTCGTGACGAGCAAACATATATATTATTTTTTATCATATAAATTGGATATGCATTAAACGTGAGAAATTTATATGGTAATAAGAGCATAAATTTTTTTAAAGTACTCCAGTCTCATACCTATAAACACTTCATTGTCGGCAATAAAAATATATCTGTTTGTATTTACTGCAAAATATAATATAAGAAACTTGTTAGAATCTACGTCAGAATGTGATGCAATAAATATATGAACTAGATTATAGAGTAAAAACCAAAAAAGTATTAACTTATTTAAATATAGCCTTCGACGGAAATACTGTCGAACCGACTTTTAAGCGCTTTTTAGGGTTCCGTACCAAAATGGTAAAAAGGAACAGTCTGTCTGTCTGTCTGTCACAGCTGGATATTTCGAGAACTACTTATGCTATCAACTTGAATTTTTTTATTTTAATAGTTTAAGCTGACGTTTGCCCAACTATTTTGCAAATAAGAGAGAAATAATAATATTTATATTTTTTTTGCAACAGGAACTGAAAGGGGGTCTTAAAAATTTGAAGTGAGGCTACTAGGGCATAGGGGGTATCATATGAAAGAACGCTGCTTGCGCATTCTCTAACATTTTTTTATTTAATTCAATTCAATTCAATTTATTTGCAAATACAGGTAGTACAGAGGTATTTAATATACTATATTGTATGTAGCTTAATCCGTATTTCACCACATGGCATGCAAATTAACAAATAAATTTAAAAGTTACAAATGTTTAGACAGCATAGTTTTAAACTTTTGATGAAAAATGTAAAAAAATGATATGTGATATATATGCCTCTAAATAGTAAACTTTTTCAGAATGATGGTATGGAACTCTCGGTGCGCGAGTCCGATTCGCTCTTGACAGTTTTTTTAAATACCACCACTTTTCTGTCGGAAAAAATAGTTTTAATAAACATTGTAATTGATTAGTGCTAATTCTTCCCATACTTTAAAATGTAAACATTATTTATATATTTTTATTAAATGTTAAATACCACAAATTAATTGTAGAAACCAAAAAAATAGATCTTTTTTTGTCATTGATTTCTTGGCTAGTCAAGATGTGTCAAGACCGACAACATATAACATGACTTCAACGACAAAACTTGGAAATATAAGAAAACATTATATTAGTCATCCGTGGGATGGAAGGTTTTGGCGAATATTGCTGAACCTTCGTAAACAGAAATAAGCTGCATTAACAACTGTGTCATAGAACATCAATATAATGGGATTAGCTTCTAAAACATAATAATAAACAACGTGTTTGTATGTACTTGTAAATGGTGGCGGTGATCTTCGATTCTTGACACCACGAAGCGTGTGACCTTTTTTGGGTAAGTACACCGCTGCCGAGACACGTGAAGCTATGATAAAATTCAGAAATTGAATCCGATATTGCGAATACATTCGAGTGTAGTTTGAACATAGTGTGATCTTCTACATAGTGTAATATCCCAAATGCAAACATTGTAGGTAGACTTAAAATACATAGGTCCTTATAGTCAACATATAAGCCATGGGGTGTTATAGTGTACTCTGTCTATTATTTTAGTAACACGATCTTAGTGTTACAGTTCATTACAAACTTAATATTTTTTAATTATTAATCTTACGTAAAGACCTTAATTCCTTGAAACTTAAGTCAAGTCTACACGTATTCGAGTCTTCAGAAGGCCTAGTACGAGTTGTGTTTTCACTTCTCGCATAGTCAACTATTGGATATACTGCTCATAGTCAATGTGAGTGAGTGAAAGAGAGAAAACGATAGATAACTATTGGAAAAGTGAAAACATCAACTCGTACTAGGCCCTCAGGTAATTAGCAAAAAACATGAATTTCCTTGAACTTAACTAGGTATTTAGGAAATAAACGCTCGTTCAACTTTAGTAGCTTATGTATTTAAGACGTAGCTTATCTTTCAGTATATAGAGTACATCAGTAGAGGTCGGCCAGACTAGCAATATTTATTTATGTTAATACATTAAAACTGCAATACGTTTGAAGCAATCCATTGACGTTTTATATACCTAACGTTTAATTATTTCATAGACTACTTGAGAAATATTGCATAGCTTTCAATATTTAAATGATTTAACAATTTAATGAATATTCAAATTTATTTTTGACGATAGATCGCCAAACTAACTGACCGAAGTTTGTTGGGTTAAGACATTATTTAATGACTGATGATTGTTTTAGTATTTTTAATGAATTAACTAAATTAGTATTTCATTTTTTTATTACTTAATTTTATCATGTTTCTTATTTTGTGGCTTAATTAGGTACCTTGTATAATTTCACCAACAAATGAATCAAAACACCTTCCATAAATGTCCTGTATTGTTCGTTGATTTGAGCCGAGAACTTAACGTCTTTCCCACACAAATTATGTAATTTAATATTTTCCAAAAATAACTATTTCAACACTTTGTATAGAAAGTGCTGATGCATGATCTCAATGTCGCGTTTCATAAAGGCGGCACCCCGCCGGCCGCATGAATCATGCGGCGTACAGTGTTCGCGTGGCCTTGGGGGTTACAGCCTTTACGACACCACTGTTATCTGATTTTTTTTTAGTGCTTACGTCATTAGTTGAGAAGACTTGAAATTATGAGGGTAACACTTGAGAGCTCTTAAAATACTCAAAAGATAATTTAAAGGAGTCAGATTTGACAGAAACTCTATGAAACTGACAGCTTCCCTAAAGTTAAGGAGACCTCAACCAAAGATTTTAGCTGTAGCTTACGAGGTTTCGGTCGTTAGCCTTGAATCATATTCGACGAAAGTGACTTTAAGTTTGACGCACGTCAAAAAAACGCTTCATGAAAAAGTCGGAAGATAGTTGGCCTAACTACGAGCATCTATATTACATTGATAAGAATACAATTGTTATTAGCAGATGATGCGACCTAACTTTGGTACAGCATCGATCTGATATTTGATTGCAATAAAAATTAAATAGATACATCAAACGAGAAATGAAGTCAGGTTCTATTTTTCGAGATTAGTATGACACCCACATTGTTTAAGAAACTTGATTTTTAAAAGGTTAAAGTTTAATTAACTAATATATATTACGGTGATGAGACAGTTTTTTAATATAAAGCGGGTTATGTCATATAGTTCACTCATGGATCACACGGGCTACGTGTGACAATAAGAGGCTTATCAGACGCATGCACTCGCAGCACAAATTGACTTTGGTCTCTATGAAAATATAACGAATAACTATTAACTAACTCCCAGTTGTAAAAAACCTTTTTATGACATACAATTACATTTGTGTTTTTTTCGTTTCTAAACGACTTTGCAGCCATTTTCGAGTTCCCACTGCTGGGGCACAGGCCTTCCTTATGGATGACTAAAGGGGATCGGCCATAAATCAGCACGCGGGCCCATTGCGGATTAGTAAGTATTAATTACTGCAAAGGCAACCGGGGCCAAAGGCTTAACGTGCCTACCGAAGCACGGACGAGATGGTGATAATACATTTTTGGTCACCCATCCCATGACCGATCCTTGCGAAAGTAAAGTAAAAGTAAAGTAAAAAAGTTAAAATTGCTTTATTCAAATAAACTTAGTAATTAAGCGCTTTTGAATCGTCTATATTTTTCTACCACCTGTTCCAGACTTTTTTAACTGACAAGAAGAACAGGCGCAAGAAACTTATCAGCTTTAACAGAAATAGCTTTAACTTATCAGCTTTAACAGAAGTTGTTTAACTTCCGCAATTGCAGGTTGAATTGCCCCTACTGCGCCATCGAACTTCTTACTCTAGTCTACTTCCACACGTCCGACGCTAACTTATTCAACAGAAGATTTGAATCCCGACCTTTGTCGGTGTTCAACTAATTAGATCATGGTGTTAATTACCTAAGCAAAGATCGATGGATCAACGAACATAGTCACTGCGCGTGCGCGTGCGTTGCTCAACGCGCGACAAGGTTGCTCGGTGGCCAAATATGGAAATACGATCATTATGCTATTAGCTTTTGTGTTAACAAATTAATATTTTTCGTTTGAGATTTGTTTTAATATTTATCAAGTAGCTTGTGCTGATTGCAGTTTATTTATTTAGCCTTGTTTTAGGAAAAAAAACAATTTTGACGATGAATCAATTTATTTTGCTAAAAATACTTATTAAAAGAATACTTGGAAATTGACTCCATTATGATCCGCTGGTTTAATTTTTTTTCATTGTTATAAAAAATACAATAGCTTATACAATTATTGAAAACTAACAAATTTTTGGTTGCGATTTGTTTCGATTTGATCAATAAAATTTCTAAATTTTTTATCAATTTATATGAATTCTCAAAACTGTTATATATTTGCAGATAAGACTATGTTAACAGTTAAAACAATAACATTTTTTTATTGTAAAACTTGGAGTTGTTTCTTGATCAACTGGGTCCGTTTCTTACTCTCATATCAAGTGGTTTTCAGTAATTTTAAGCATAATTTAAACGCAACTAAACGAACAAAAGTGTCAAGTAGTTTCTTAACGACATAAACCTGAAATTACACAATATCGCCATCGATAGAGCGCGAAGTATGAATAAAGTCGCGGAGCAGCTTCCACAAAAATGCACCTGCCCCATAACTCGCGAAAGCGCGCGCGCACGCGTGACCGACACGCCTGCCATTGTCTGGCGGTAGGGCTGGCGACATTATGTTTATGTCGTTTATAATTTATAGTAGACAATACAGTTTTAACTATCATCCATACGTAGGTAATAGTACAGGTATGTAAGAAGTTTTTCTGATTTTTAGAACGTCGCCAAGAAAATAAATTATCTTCATTTTTATTCCCTAACCAAGAACTTTACGAAAATTCAAATCGATTTTTGCATTTTTTTATTCTGTAATTATACCAGTGTACGATTAATCAAAACTCAATTAAGCTTGAATATAAGTATTATTTAATTGTTACATTTTTAGACCATCAAGACATCTTTTATATAGTGTTGCAATCGTTTTGTAAGATTTGCAAGAAGCGAGCATTTGTTTGTCTCTAAAAACATATGTACCTTACCACTGGCTTGATTTCAAAGTATCAGCCCTGCTACACGTGGTTTTGAAACTTCAAATTCGCAAATTGTAGGTTTTGTTACGAGCTGACATATAGAGAGCATCAGGTCAAACATGAAGATTAGCAAGGCGTATGATAAAATATGTTAAGATGCAATGCCGATGTAAAGTTTCTCTTTTCTTGTTTACAATATGCCAACATTGCCAACCCTAATTTCCTAAGTTCCTGATGAATTAAAAGCCTCTAATATTATGCAACGTAAGCGCAAACTATTTTAGTTGTTTGATGTCCAGCAGAGTAGAGTAGCATTAACCAGGCGACTTAGAAGATCACATTTTAATTTTATTGGTATTGGACCTTGGACTTCGAAGGTACACAAGGGAACTCCTCAAAGTCAAATTGGATATGTATAGTGATTGAGATATTGGTAGGTTTATTTATGACAATCCAAAACAAACCGAGTTATGGTATGCGACGTTTTGGACTAGACTTGGACTACGAGGGACAACGGAACTCCTTAAAAACAAACAGCGTGAATTTATATTAAGTTAAAAAATAATTAACACGCTTACGTAGGCATCTACCACTAAAAATTTGAAAATAAAAAAGCTTTTAAAAAACCTTAAATTAAAATTGCTATAAAAACAGCTTCAAAAAGCGACAGCTCTAAAAAGCAAGAAATAATATTCAAATCTGCATAATTACTTTTCAAGTACGCATATCTGATATAAAAAAATACGTTTTTTGAAGTCGGGTATTTTTTAGATGTATTTAATTTTGAAGCTGTTTTTGTTTTCAGGTTTTTTGAAGGATTTTCTTTATGTTAGTATAAAAAGGTTTTGTTTTTTATTTATTTATCTGAGAATTCTTTTTTAATCGTCTTTGTGGCATAAGATCGGGTGACGTTAGTAATTTTTTGAAGGAGTCTAGCTGCTAGCTCCATGCAATAAATGCATGCAACACTTAAACGCCAAATGAATTTCATAAATAATGCAATTCTAAACCTTAGCTTGAAGACTTATAGTTTGTTATAGAATAAACGTATATCCGTGTTTGGGTATTCAACAGTTACCTTTGACCCGCCAGCTATTTCTGGTTGAACTATCGAGTATGTCTTCCTTGCACTAGCTGCTGCCCGCGGCCTCGGCTGCATTCACGTGTTCAATTCGTCTGGGAAAAGAATGCAGTTTGCATTATGTCAATGAAATTGAAAAGTTGTATAACTAAGTGCACATTTTTTACTGATGAGTTGAGACATTGACTTTCTAGATATATTATTTATTCCATATTTCAGATCCTTTGCTTTTGCCTTGGTAACAGAAAGGCACTGTTACAGGAAGTTTTCCTGCATTTATTTGGAAAATAATGGATACTTCAATTATATTGCACGAAAAAGAAATAATTTAATTTCAATTTTGGATTTAGATCATTCGATTTCAGCTGGATTTCAGTGCTAGAAAACAATAATAACATTCATATGATACCAAACGATTTATTGCACTCAAGGACAGAAAAAAGTACAAAGAGAAACATTGAACAGGTTAGAACAGGATTAAACGTAAAAGGCGGCGTTTTTGTTAAGTTTTCCAAACCATCTTGGCAACAGTACCAATAGCAATAACATTTACAGTAAAAGTAATCATATATTGCTAGCTTATGAAATAACAAGTTTTTATTTGAGACTTATGTATACTTTCGCTTTTTGTCCGACGCAGTGGCATTCTAACTTTAAAACTTTATAATTGACGATGCATATGCAACACTTAAATCTGAGAATGCATGCATGCACGCACGATACTTAAAAAGATTTTAAAGTAACGAAAGCCGAACTTTAGAAAAACCTTATTTTCAAAAGAGTACTAGGTGACTGGTAATGCAAAATATATTTCGCCACGACATTTCAGAGAAGCCTTCCCAGTAATAATATTAGCGCAGATGTGATGATATTTAGTGTGTTAAATTTACGTGGGCAGACGATTTTTTATTGCTAAGATTACTAGTTAAGCGGGTTGGTCCATAAAAATGGTTCACGAATCGATCTCCTCAAAGCTGAGATAAATAATTTGAGGTTATTTACGCGACCACAAGAAATAATATGGTCGCATTGAGTGCTTTTTTAATGTACTGTATAATTTATTATAGTAAAACATGTAATAAATTATTGTTTAAATACATAACTTTATGACCTGCGAGGACGGGTGCTAGAATAGCGAGACGGTTTCCGCCAACTTTCCGCTAAATTAGATTTCCAGAAGGGATGTGATATTGAAAATTAATATATTTTCTAATCTTTAACGCTTTTAATTATTTATTTATTTTGATTAGTCCTAACACAAATCGTTTAGATAATGTAGGTGCAGTGTGTGCCAGCACAAGTTAGTATATACACTAAATAGAGAATACCTTCGGAGGAAGAGTGTGGAAAAATATAAATTATGACAAAAAATATGTGATTATTAACAGCCAACAGTTAATAAACTCCAGAAAGGGTAACTTCTTAGTCGCATTGCGTACACGCATTTAAATTCATCGCAAAATTTTTGTTTAAAAATATTTAGGACATAGGAATATCATCAGGTTAGGTAGTAAGTAATTTTATAAATTTATATTATCTACCAGTATAATTATAAAATTATAAAAGTACTTCCAATTGTATTGTCACTTATTTGCATTATTTCGTAAAGTAACAAACATAATGTAACGTTGGAGGTGGTTGTGACATAGGTACTATTAGTTATTCTGTGACCGAGGGTGTTGCTCCGTGGCCCTGAACCTATAACCCATGGATATGTCAAACTTTACCATAACAGAAAACGTAAACTACGTTTATTGCTGTTAAACTTCAGTAACTGTTTAGTTAACTTGGTATCTCTTAAGTATGCTAATTTTTAGGCGGAACGCTTTGATTTGAATTTTAAACTAGGCCCTAATTTTTTAATGATACCACAAGTATTAGGCATAACATATTATTAAGAAAAAATCAGTGTCGTTTTTCGATTCATAAACAATGTTAAGTATTTAATTAATGATTGCTTTCTATATCAAGTAAATTTTCATTCTTGAAGGCTATAATAATGCTTTAAAAGCTATCTAAAAACAAAAATAAAAACAACGTATGTATGAGGTCAAATATTACTTAGAAAAAAATATCAAACAGTAACAAGCGAAGTATCGAAAACACATATAAACAAAATTATGAAATTTCTTATTTAAGCTATCTTAGATTAACACACTTTTGATTATTTAAATGCTTAATTGTAGATAATTTCTGACTAACGTAATAATAACATTGGCTGAATATCATCATCAATGCAAATTTATTTCGTAATAAACACGAATCTTACTAAAAAAACTTACTAAAACACTCGTGCACCGAGTGTTCCGTATCATCATTCTGAAAAAGTTTACTATTTAGAGACATCGTTTTATTTTTCCTGTAATCTGTAAAGATTACAGTTTATGTAAATAAACTTCTATCACATAAAATAATTCCAGATTTTTGTTCTATGCAAACTTCGGAGATAAGGGGGGAGAGGAACGGTTTTTTTTACATTTTTTATTAAAAGTCGAAAACTATGCGGCTAAAAAAAATTGTTTAGGAATGTGCAAGCAGCGCAGCAGCCTCACTTCGAATTTTAAGACCCCCTTTCAATCCCTGTTGTAAAAAAAATATCTAAATATTTTTATTTCTCTCTTAAACAAACTAGGCAGCAACTAGGCAAACGTCATCTAAAACTATTCCAAATTTCAAGTTGATAGCTATAGTAGTTCTCGAGATATCCAGCTGTGACAGACAGACAGACAGACTGAGTAGCACCATAAGGGTTCCTACCATTTTTGTACGGAACCCTAACAAAGGAATAATCAAAATGTGGATACAAAATGAGAAGTGTTAATAATCAAAGGGCTTGAGAACACTCATACTTCTATACTAAATAATTACTTTTACATCATAATATTGGGAATAAAATGCCTACAATGCGATTAAATTGATAATAGACAGTGATCCGCTGCAACTTCACTCGAGAATGTATCGCAAAGTGAACATTTTTCGTCACGTCGTTTTGTACCGTAAGCACTCTGCAGTTAGTCACTTCAGTTGTACATTGTTAAATTAATAGCAAAGTGTTTATTTAACAAAAGTTAAAATCTGTATAGTTATATTTGCGACTTAAAGTGTAGTAATAGAAATCCTAATACGTTAGTATAAGACAATATACCTGGATCAAAGTGCTACTTGAAAAACTGTTATGTGATGTGTATTACCCTTTTTAATCATATACCAGACACCATAAAATGTCTACCCTTGAAAAAATTTAAAATAGTCCTGCGCGAATGGATACTCGAAAAATACATTCTACTCCATCGATGAATTCTTGCAACATAAACAAGTAAAAACATTAAATATTATAAAATAATGGAAGATGCATGGAACATCTATCCCAATTCAATGTGACACAAAATATAACTTTAGTTTAAAGATTAAGATTTGCATGCTATCATTTTATGGCTAAATAGGTTTAAGCAACATTATATTATTTCTATCATCACTGTTATACCCTATTTATGGCAAATAAACAATTATGAATATGAATTATGTGATCAATTAATTCTGTCAGATCCTAGATCAAACAAGCGCGACTAACGCACCGTTTATTGGGTCGCTTACTAATCTGAATAGCGTGTAAAGATCATAAAACCACGTAACCGGACATGTCACAAAGAACCTTTACTGGCATCGCTGGCCGAAGATGTATCTAAGTTCAAATGTCACCGCGCGTCCTTGCGCATCTGCGCGGGCGCACTATAAATACCGGTTCCCACATCGAAACGGCATCAGTCGCTCCATTGACTTCTCATCTACCGGGACAAATCAAAACCACCAACAACCAAAATGAAATCGGTACGTGATATCGCGGATTGAGGAGTAACTGGAAGTCGTCACTTGTTTCATCGTGCTCATCTTCAATGGATTACCACCTGCTTTCCGCAACCAATCAACTTCTAATTTCAAATGAAAATCTGTCAAGTGTTCAAAAAGTTCTATAAACTCAATAGTTTTTCATGGAAAAGATTCTTATCCTATTTTTCCCTGCAGTTCATCGTACTCGCTCTCTTCGTGGCAGCCGCCCTCGCCGCCCCCGCCAGCCCTGACGCCGACGCGCAGGTGCTCCGGTACGACAGCGAAAACATCGGTGTTGATGGATACAACTACGCGTAAGTTCAAAATTATTCAATAAATAACTTGTCAATTTGCCTCGTTGTCTTAATATGGATGAAACATTACATCAATTATTATAATATTTGTTGATCTTTGTTCTAAATACTTTAACATCGTAAAAAAAAATTAACATGCAATTTGCGAATTATCATAAGCATCTTAATCATCAATAATATAATTTCTTCCTCAACAGCGTGGAGACCTCCAACGGTATCTCCGTTCAGGAGCAAGGCCAGCTGAAGAACGCTGGATCTGAGAACGAGGCTATCGAGGTCCGCGGCCAGTTCTCTTACACCGGCCCCGACGGCGTGGTCTACACCGTCACCTACATCGCCAACGAGGACGGCTTCCAGCCCCAAGGCGCCCATCTTCCCGTTGCCCCTTAAATTGCCCACCCGCCCCCTAACATCTAGTCCAAAAATACTCAATCCTCCAATCCTTTCCCTTGTTATGCCATCCAAGCGATCTGTGATATGATCCGTTGTTAATAAAACGATTTAAGTTTTAGTAATTACTTTTGCAGTTTCATTAACACACAACTTTACCAAATAAGAGTTGATCGTGACATAAAACCATTTACAAAGACTGAGGATTTTTCCATTGATGAAATGACCAACACATGACCATAAAACATAAGAATTGGACCAAACACGCATTTAAATGCATTAATTAGAATAAAAAATAATCAAGATGACACAAGAGCATCTTATAAGGTATCAGATTCCTGAATCAAATGACGGTTAATATGTGTGATCTTTAGATTGTTACGCAACTGTTAGCCGCCGTGGTGAATACTAATAGCAGGGTTCCTCCACTTCACGAGAAATCAAATAGTCATATGCGAAGGTTGAAAATATTAAGAATCTAGTTTACATCACCATTTTATTCAAATTCTATAAGTGACAATGAATTAGCTATTAGATTGTATCATGTGTATTAGGTTACAAAATCGAGAATTTTATCGTTAGTATTTGCTATTATAGGATCAACGAATTTGGTAGGAGCACAAAAATGGTAATTTACAGCCAGAATGACCTTCCACTTTGGCTGGGCTCATTATAATTCTGATGTTAGCATCCTTGGAATTCTAAATTGTTGTCACCTATTTAGAACGCTGACACACACCAGCAGAAATCTTCAATGTTCCTTAATGTTACATTATTCGACAACTAAACAACTTTTTTGCCAGTCGGTCAATAGTCTATACTTAAATGGATTTAAAATATAACACATTCTCATGAATAGGGCATAAAATCTAAGTACGTAATGTCGTAAATAGATCATTCCAATTGACTTGTATGTGTGTTATGTTGTATCTATTACATTTGAACTGAAGAGTTTTTATCCACACATTACTTATAAGTACCTACCTTAAGAAAACAGATAATTTTTTGCGTTTATTTCATTTTCGAATCAAGTACGTACATAATAAAATTCACCGTTTTATCTTTCTTTATAATATGTGAGTAAACACTGTTTTGAAGAAAATAAAAAATGTCGCATAATGTTTCATAAAAACTTCGATGTTAATATTATTGAACTTTTTACGTCATTTAATGATTATTCAAACAAAGGAAACAACTATCGTGATTTATGAACCTTTAAGAAATAACATGTTTTAACAAGATTTACGAGTAGCACATTTTGTTACGTTTTGCATATATTTGTATTTGGATGATCTTTAACGAAATATTATTTCGTTTAAGATTCATTCATTCATTAAGGAAATCTGGCTAATTTTCTATTAAAAGCAGAAATTGCATAATTAATTTGAAAGTTCGTTAAAAAGGAAGTATAATTATATAAATACAGGTAGTAATTAATCATAGATACGAACCTTATAAACGATAAAAATTAAAAAGTTATTTTTAGCTGTTTTTATCGAGTTTATTAGGTTCATTAATCATTTCGATATAGCCCAATAGTGGTAAATGTTAATTTTTTGCATAATAAGTAGACAATGTTTTGTGTAGAAGCATGTACACAATTTTCATCTTACGAATGTGAAGCTACTCAAGTGATAGGTGTCTGCCTAATGCCCATGCGCTATTCACATAAGTATAAGAAGGTATTAGAAAAATCATGCGCGTAATTGTATTTTTGATGTGTTATGCGTGATTTCAAAAAACTTGTCATTTTACGTACACATCTGCAATCACGCAAGACGCAGCGCAATGCGTGGCAGTGTGTTAATGTGACACAAGAATTGTTTTTAAGGTCAATTTCTCTCATAAGCTACAACGGTTGCGTTAAGTGTGATCTTGGATGCGTTTGGTGTGAAAGAGATGCATCTATGCCGTTTTCGAATCGTCCGTTAATTAATTTATACCAATCAAATAAAAACGTATACAACAAATTCATGTCTGTTACTTTGAATTCTTTTTACTTTTTAATAGTTTATCATTTTACATTAAGAAGTCATGTTTTTAGTCTCAGAAGATGTCTCGTTTAATATACACTTGTAACACTTGTACACAATAAGGCTGCTGTGCTCTTAATTACGAGATAAACAAAACATCGTCGTGTAACAAAGCATTTGGTTTTACAATAATTTTAGTTCCAATTTCCTAGAATCTAGGAAATAGGATCTAGGGCCTAGACCATAGTAAAAATTTTTGTCTCTTAATAATTTCTGAAAGGAGAGCAAAACTAATATATAACTTCGTGCTTTTCTGTTGCCGATGCAAGCCTGTGGGACAAACTTCAGTCAGACAAGATTACGGGCTATAAAGTAGGAAAAAATCACGAACAGACCTCATGTCTTCAGATATTTGGAATGTAAATAAATATGAATTAATTATGAGTAAAACATTTACCGCTTGGAGGTTTGTTTGTAACATTTTCAGCCGCGTAATGAATAGGTCAAGTGCACATCGTCAATCATGAGAGGACGATGACGCCAGAAAACTACATTTAAATTATCATTAATACTTTATGCTGGATTAGCTCAGCGACTTTCGAAAAAGCAATTTTTTGGATGGGTGGCCGAAATAAATCGCATCTTCTCTTGCATGAAGTTACTTGTCCTACAAAACAAAGTAATAATATAGTTTAGAGTTCTAGGAAACTTAAGTAAGAAAGTAACCAGTTTAGTAAGCACCAGTACTCTGTTAAAGATGAAAAGAACCTAATCAACTTTTGCCAATATTCATTAGGAGTATCTAAGAAAGTAAAAGTAATGACTAATGTTAAAATCAGTTGATTATCTAACAGGCTTGGCAGAGATTTCCATCTTAAATGTGACATGCATGTTTTAATTTTAAATCTACAATATTATTATATATACAACATATTAATGTAAAAATACCCCTAATGCCGAATATGGTATACTCGTATAGAAACCATCAAACTGTACAATTATTACCATGCGAAAAGAAAATCAGCTGTTTCATATATTTTGATATATTCGATTTAATTTTTTGTAAACAGCAGATTTTTTAAGACAGTAATTAATTCAGAATAATAAATTAGAATGAAATGAAATGAAATTTAATGTAGTGTATGAAAATGAAACTCATGTAATGTAATGAAATGTATTGAAATGAAATGAAATGTAATGTATATGTTCAATATTTGTATGCCTTCAAAGACTAATTGTGAGATGCCTATTAATATATTTTGTCCTTCGTACCACTTTTAAAGCAAATAAATGAATCTGAATCTGATTATCATTCTGAATCTGATTATCATCTGATATCATTTAAGAAAACCCTTCTTAAATGATATTTTTTTTGTTCTGTGCTTAGTTCGAACGAAAACTATAAAAGATATCGAAAACTATTGGATCGAATATACTTCTCATATCGGTAAAACAATCATAGCGATTATATTAATCCATGAAGCGATCAAAACAGCCAACGCGGGCAAACCTTAAAACATTTTTTATTGTGTCTGAATAATATAAGATATTAAATACCTCTAATTTAGCCTAGAAAAATAACATCTCCGATGACACAATAAGATTCAATGCCATTCAACTAAGACTATAAAACTTTGAAGCTACCCATTATTATTAAAATAAAAAAGAATATTATAGTTAAGTAAAAAAATTCATAACGAAGACAACGTATTTGAAATTGATTATTGAAACAATTAAATGTAATACAAGATTTAATTGTTTACTTTTAGATTACTATAATAACCTATAGATTACATTCAAATAATGCACTTTTCCTTGTTTACTAACACGTAAGTATTTTATTTCAATGCGCTGTTTACTTAAAGCTAAGTAGAATAAGATTGTGATATGTGTATTTAAATAAGTAGATAACAGTTAAGTTTCTTAGTGCTTTATTGAAAACAGGTACGTGAAGGCTACATGCGCATGCGCCTCTTCCTTGCGTATACTAATGCATACTCATTATCCAAACAGGAATGCGTGCTGACAGCCTTTTTAGGAGCCCGTTTAAATGTATCTAAAGCTCAGTTAAGCTAAGTTACATCTAAGATGCTTACAACGTGAAATTAAGGTGTGCTAAAACCTCTCTAATTGAGCAAATGGCTTTTGAAATTATTGACATTTACGTCATTTCTGCACAGATTAAATGGATTTCTTAAACTTATCTAAAATTGAGGGATACAGCTCGAAGTTTTGTCGATGACTAATTGTTCGACGGACGCCATCTTGTACATTTTTTCGAAATATCTGGGTTTGAATCTAGATTTGAAATTGATCATACATCTTTTATTAAGGTTATTTATAATTATTTATTTTATTTTTCATCAGTTTGCGACTAACTCTAAAAAATTTGTGAGATGTATTCGATTGAGTTATTAGTTTTGGTAAGCAGCTAACAAAAAACTAGTATCAAATCATCTAAGTACAGGTACCGTTTATTTCTTTGACAAGGTATAAATATTAATATAGAACAGAGAAATCGGTTCTTATTCTTGTAATTATTACACTAAAGATTTTTAGTACACTTTTTCTTACATGTCTTATTTCCTAGATTTTGTTTTTTTTATAGTTAAAACTTGTTTTGTTTAATACTAAATAAAATACTAGAAAAAAATTGACTCGTCACCAGAATTGTGAAATAGAACCCGCGACCTTTGAAAGTCCGCTCCAATGCTCTTACCAACTCAGCTACCGAGTCACTATGTTTTATTTAATTAATAATTATTACGTAATTAAATTATTTCTAAAAACTAGTTACGCTATAATCATCATTACATGTGGTGGCTTCTTTACATTTGATATATGCTTTTTTTATTAAAAAACTTGAAATGAAAATTGTTACCAAATAGGACAAATGTGAGAAAACCAATCGAATATATGTCTGTTAAAGTTAACCCGTAACAATACCGAGAAAGGTGAGTGCTTGTCTCGTGCGTCTGCCGTTACGTAACAAGGTGAAGGTTACCGGGTGAGGTGGAAAGGCCAGCCGTTTGCAAAACGCGGACACAGCACAAATATAGCGAACGCAGTAACACAACTACATACAATCGTCCGGATCAGCGCACTTACATTCACATCACACAGTCGACACGTCTTCGTCACTACGAGAGCTCTAAGCAAGGCGCAACCATACAACAATGTCTGTGATATACAGCTTGCGACATGTGTCTTAATCGTATGATGCCTATTTTTAAGAACCTATTAACCCTATGAATTTCTATCGATCGAATTGAATGGCCATTTGTCACGCTCACGCACGCTCGCCCCGTCACCACGGCCCTTAAGCCCGCTGGGCACTCAGAATGCCAACACTGGCGCTTCGAAACGGGGCGCGCGTAATGAGAGTGAGGCTTATTGAGATACTGCACTAGCTGTATATGTACTGTGTCGCGGATTAGGAGACCCAATACGAAACGCATGTTTGCCAGTTTGTTGGGCAAACAATATTTGTGGATCTTTCACATTATGCTTGTACGCCATTTGGAATTCGCGGCGAGATCTAAAGTTGTCGTTTAACCATGGATTATTTTTATAGTTTAAACGAATTCAACAAACAATTGTTGATAAATCGATGTGCTACACGCGCTGTCGGTCCTTATTGGGGACAAAAATGTATTCGGTAGCAAGTATTCCTTTCTGAAGTTTAACTACGGTTTACGTTAGGGGACTGCATAAACAGAAAGAGACAACATACTTTCTAGTGTTGCAACTGTAAACTCTAACCTCTGAATTTATTCACACACTACTGTGACGTAACGAGGCGATGCATGCTGCACTTTATTTTAAAAGCCAATAGGTCGCTATTTGGTATTGCTTGATGGGGACATTTCAAAAACTTCTCAACATTTAAAAAAAATAAAGTCATAACTTTTAATAGAAAATGCATCGAATTCATTTGATGAGAAAGAAGAAATATCATTTCTAATTTAATATAAATAAAAACCAATATGAAAAAATAATTTTACTAGATTTTGTGCGATTTGTGGATTCTTTTGGATTGTTCAGATTATTTGATTGCTATAACTAAAATACTAGCAATTTAACGAAGGCTGCATGATGATGCAGTCCTTTTTAAAAAGTTACATAGGTAGGTACCTATACCTTGTGAGAGCGAACCTGAGACCTTAGGTGATGAAAGTGATGAAAGTGGGGTGTTAACTCATAACTTTTGACGACCTCCGTGGTCGAGTGGTTTGTACGTCAGTTTTCAATTAAGAAAACGAACTTTTCTATATTGGCTCAGGTCTGGGTATTTGTAGTTCCACCGTTGTCCCTGATTTCCATGACACAAGTGCTTTAGCTACTTACTTTGGGATTAGAGCAATGTTTGTGATGTTGTCTAATATTTATTTATTATTTATTTAACTTTACGTGTGCGACCTGAGTTATGTTATTGATCTTGTACTATGTAAATTCGTCTATACGTTGCATCACGATTTCAAAAGTCTAGGCAAATTGGATATAAAACCCCCACCGCACTCCGAAAATGTAAAATGAATCACAGTTTTTGTATTTAAATCGCATTGATTATTAACTTGCAAATTTTAAAACTGCCCTATGACTAAACTATGTTGAAACTAAACAGATTACTACCATTTCATCCTCTTATTTAAAACTAAGCAGAACTTGGACTAATATGACTTATTAACAGATAAAATACGTACTAGTGGCTCTATAGGGCTGTAGACCTCGCGTTTTTGTGACATTTATGTACATTTTTCGAAATGATTGAAATATCATTTTTCAAAATTCCGAAAACTGAATCGATAAATAAAACACATAATTATAGAACCTGCTCACAAAATTTCACGAGAATCGGTTAAGAAATGCGAACTGTAATAGGAGAACAAATGGACAGACGGACAGCCGGACTCGCCCACCGAGGGTTCCGTACAATTTGTAGGTACTTAAATAAAGACTAATATTTATTATGATTTAATACTAAATGTAGCTATAGTTTTCAGATATTTCCCTGTAATTGTAGTATAAGACGATATTACTCGCCAAATTTCATAGTTCTAGATCAACGGGAAGTACCCCAAAAATGTTGATATCAAATAATCTTTTAAAAATTATAAAAAATATGTAAATGCTAGACAAATATCAATTTGTTTCAATTTTACCGCTATATCCAGAAAGTCAGGTCAATCAATATATTACATTCCCGCCTAAGTTTAGTATTGCCAGAAATTAACATGCCAAATTCATGCTTTAAAAAGGCCGCGATCTTTTCCGAATACCTATTATAAATACCTATCTATGATTCAGGAACAAATGCTCACATAGATACAAACATTTGCTCCAAGCAGAATTCGATCCCGGCACCTTTACAAGAATCAAACAATCAATACTTTTTATAAAGCTTAGAAAAATATAAGACAAGTCAAACGAACACTTCAGTCTAATAGAAGGTAGGTACTTAAATGTCGCAAGGCACATATGACAATGACGTCACTCCGCCGGAAATGCAACCGAGAGGTGCAGCATTCTTTAAGCTTCAACTTTACCAAGATACATGACCCACTTAATAATAACTCATTAAGTTTTATTAACGGCATTTATGGAAAACAGATTACTGTTATTAATTCACATTTATAATATTCATTGACGACGCCATCGTAACTTTAAAGTGCTTTATAAGTACCTACCAGCATATTAACAGTAACTGTGTAAATGAGTAAAAAATATTTAATTGTACAATGACAGATATGATAGGTAAAGGGTACCTACGAATCGGGGAAATAATACCACTATAGTGTGCCGTCAATAAGTTAGTTAGGTAATGTATTTGTTAGTACACCGGGTCAGAAAAAAACAAATTATCGTATTATTTCTATTGAAACATGCCCAGTGCACTTAGAAGCCCACGTGAATAAATTTTAGTTTATATTCATGAGTGATACCACTTTCATGATTAGTAGACTTTTTTGCGTACATTTTGTTAGTTGACACACAATATAAACCTCAGGAAATATAATACCCATTATATTACTGAATACATTCACCACAAATATACTGTAACATCAACAGACTATATTAAGGAATAATTTATCATCAACGAATAATATAAAAAACTTTGATGACATTAACCTGTCAGTTTCTTTTCAATATTTTGCCATAAATTTGACCATTTAAGACCTAAAATTCTATTCGTATTTCGTGTTTAATAATGAATTAAATCCTACTTAATCTCTACGATTATTTCTGCTCGTGTATGACAAAATACCAAATTAAAATGTGCTTTTCAGAAGGTCATCAGACCAAGCTTGGCCGTTCGCCTATTGCGGCATCGATGGACGCTTAATAATAAAAAATGCCTAATAGGTAAACCATTTAAGGTTGTCACTGGACTATATGGGTTAAATTGTCTTTTAGAAGAGACGTGACGCATTATGTTTTGTTTCTAGGAATCAGTGCATCTAGGTACTTACTTGCTCATAAAAAGATACATAAGTATACAATTAGTTTTTCAAGCATTTTCATTAAATATTTAACGTTTTACAGTGAAAATAAATGCCGTAATAAATTACGTTGTATTTTTAAAGACTTGCAATATGATCTAGTTTAAGCCGCTGCCATTATATCATCCAAACGAGTGTTATAATGTTGTACTCAATTTCATAATGCTAATCCTTCGAAATTATGGTTACATGACACTACATACTTGACACCTTTGTAGAGGATTCATATCATGGGTGTAGATAAAGTCTTGTATGCAACTATACATACTTAGGTATTATATTGAAACTCATGTGATACTATTATAACAAAACCCACATTCATATTTTAACACTCCTCGTTATACAACAGTTGCATAAATATCTATTTTAAATCGAGTTTGCGTTTAGAATAATAAAATTATAATAGTGTTTTTACCATTATTACATAAACGTGTTAATGAAATAACGCAAAACCTTTAAACTAATTATAAGGCTCATAATAACGAACTTCTTCTTGTATGGAAGCCGTCCTGAAATCGCGAAAAAATCAGCTGTTTCATTCATTTCCGCAAAGTTCGCTAGAAACTTTGTGTAAGGAGTACAAAAAAGGAGTTCTTAGCCATAGGGCTACTAATAATCGTAGTTTGAAGGTTTTTCGTTATTTCATTAACACATTATAATAAGAAAAGGTTCATTTTGTCGTGTTTTTCTTCACACCTACGCCTACGGATCGTAGTCGCCTCGCCCCGTCACGTCGCGTGTAAAGCGTGTTATTAGAGCGGCACACCGCGCAGCCGTAGCCGGTTTGGGCTCGATTGAATAATGCCGCGCGACTCATCTTCCTCTGGTCGAAAGTGAATGTCAAGGTCACGAGCAGACGCAGCCACCGGCTGTCGGATTAGTGCTAATGACTGATGGCCAGGTCAACTATACACTCCATATTGATGATGCTCTATTAAAAATATTGCGCTTTAATTAATTTATAGACTGGATCTAATTATTAATAGTACGGTTAAGTTAAGACTGTATTATGATTATTGAATACTATTAAACTTATAGGATTATTGTTATGTGTAAAATTTTATTTTATATTGTAGGGATCCAAAAAGTAAGTATTTATGCATAAATGCAAAATCGTCAAACGCAAAATGAAAATATAGTAAGTAATAAAGACACAATCATGATTGTAAGTTCCTGTACGTTTTCCTCGTCAAAAAGATTCGCAACAGACTTGAGTTTCGTATAAAAAACACTTTATCTTGTTTTACATTTTCCCCACACATTTCCTTATTTTTTCCTAAAACCTACTCAAAATTTTAAGGTAGATATTTAAAGGTTAATTTAACAACTACCTATTTTATTTATTTAATCAAATTAAATTTGAATAATACCATCTATTAAACGAAATGTCCGGTGATACGAGTTTTGAAATATCAGTGATGCCACAGAACACACAAAAGTACAAGTAATGCTTTAAATCTTCAAAACAAAGGGATTGGGATCTAAGGGCAAGATGAATTTACTATAATTTGAACAAGGCTTTAATTTTAGGAAAATACCTTATTTTAGGTTAATTTGAATTTTCATGCAAATAGAAAAAGTGTCACAAAGATTTGTAGTTTCCCATCGAGAGTAAACCCAGACATCTGCCAGACGACGCTTTAGTGTGTAACCTTGCGCTACTTAAAAGCTCTGTTAAGTTGAAGGGGTACAGAACAGATCTGATATGACTCTTTTATTGCTAGTTTACTTTAACAATGTATAATATTTTTTTATCAATTATTTATAAAATTTACGTTAAATCTATAAAGTTTCTTAAAACTTGTCCTAACTACATATTATTATATTTTTCCACAACGGAAAAACGCCTTCTTGTTGAACAGTAGCTGATCTGTAAATCTCTTTTTAGACCATCTTTGAGCTGTTTAATTTAATCTGTGGTTCAAACAAAACTGTACAGTACATTGCAGCATTTAAGATTGTTAATAATCGTAAACACGTTTACGGTAAATGTGTTTCCAGGAAAGCTTTTAACAACCAACTCAAATAAAATTAACATAACACTAAGTAGTTTACAAAACGCTTGTGAAGTTGTGAAATTTATTTACCTGTTTTACTCTAGCGTGAATGAAAGAAAATACGAACAAATTATTAGAGTCGATAAAATTGATAAACTGACCATCAGCCATTTTTAATGTCTCCACTGATGGGTCATATGCATTTCTTATGGGTGGATAAGGAGGATGGGCTTAACCCACCACGCGGGCCCAATGCGGATTGGTGGGTATTGATAAATTAATGACATGGAAGGCGTTCAGTAAAAACTTCATTATTTTATTTATAACTGTGTTCCGATAATATTTTCGAGTTCAATCACAAATAAAGCTTGCTTTGTCTATCATCAGGAGTTTGTTTTAGTCTATTGTTATTATTTGCATTTATATCTAATTTGGAACTGATTAAACAGTTATAACTTTATAACAATAACGATTTCGTCAGAATTAAAATACATTAACCTTTACAATGATTTACGACATTTAATTAAAATTTTATAAGACCATAACCAATTGTTTCAAAATGGACATTCTAAAAATATACAGATTTTACGATCCACACAAAAATTATCAGAGTACATTGATAATGAACATCAAAACTAAAAAAGTACTATTGACAGTATCTAGTTCCATCGTCAGCTCGTACAATGAAATCGGAGAGAGTATATTTTTTTTTAACTGACTTCAATCAGGTTTGTTCCCATGTCCCATTTTTCATGTCAAATTTTGAAATAGATATATAGGTCCAGTAGTTTTCAGAAAATTTTGAAAATACTGACGTTTTAATTATTATTATATGAATTTATACGAATTATCGACCATTTTTATGAACGAATTTAGATGATTCTTTTTTTTTGTTTCAAAGAGAATACTTTAACGATAACACCGTTTTAATTTCATTGGCATTGGCATTTGGGTGTCCAAGATACACAAGAGAACTCCTCAAAATCAAATAGATCGAAGTTTCAGCCAACCCAAAATTGAAGACATTCATGGAAATTCATGTCAAAACATCCAAAATAGGTAAAAATTAGTTTTAGAATTTTAACTCAACTGAATTGAATCGATAGTCACGTATGATAGGAGTGGCAAAAATTGACATTTAAATATAAGCAAATAAGCGCCTCCGTATAGGTATATAAGTGTGCCAAATCGAAATAGCATCACAGTCGTCACACATTCCTCTCAGAAACACCCACCCACCACCACACATCCAACATGAAATCTGTAAGTGTTATTGACAGCTTTCGTCATGTTACGGACGTCATTTAAAGCATGGGTGTAGATAAATGTAATTTGTGTCAATTACAATTGAACTTAAAATTTTGCTTTCTTAAATTTTGTAACTTCTATATTTTTCGCCAATACCATTTTGTCACTTTTCACTTTAGCTTTGTAGAAATAAAGTAGTGTTAATAAAGTGTTTAAGTGATTGAAAAAATGCTTTTTCCGTATTTTGTAATAACAATTAGCGATATGCTATTTATTGATTACCCAGATCTAGGTAGAGGTACGGCCGCTCGTATGCAAATACTGACTGTACAAAGGTATTGGTTACAAAATTATTTAACGGAACAGCACGGCGGATGTTGATGTATATTTTAATCGACATTCGTGAGTTTACAAAAAAAAAGGTCTGTTTACCGTACATTTATTTAAATTAAAAACTCTCTTATTTTGTTTTAATGACTACAAATTTATAAAAGTAAAAAATTAAGAAATAAAACAATTTTAACTGATACTAGCGCGGTTTTATTGAAAGTACTTTGGTGGTTAGTTGGTATTAAGTTTGATTTTTGACATTCCCGACGTTTCGGCACCCTCGCAGCTGCCGTGGTCACATTCACTCATTCATTGATTTATATTGAACAAAAATTTTAAGTGGTTTAAGTTAATGTTATATTTTAATTTTGTGTATAAATTAATGCTAAAAAGAGATAATCTACTGAATCTACCATCTTTTTACGAAATTGGGAGGCCTCTCAGGGAGTGTAACCTTAATTAGGAACTATAGTTATACATTGTTTAATCACCATAGAACCACAGTCTAATAACCACTAGAACTATGTCATATTCTGTTAAACTCTACCTCACATTGTGATGTCATAGAAGTTATGATGTCATGTAATGTTCTATGGTGTGTACATTTCATTGCTCGTGACTGAACAAAGCAATTATTTGGAGCTAAAGCCCTTTTAAGCTTATGGAATGTATTTTTTTCTACAGGTCATTGCCTTCGCGTGCCTGGTCGCCGTGGCGCTCGCCATCCCCGTGGACCCCAAAGACGCCACCGTCGTCAAATACGAGTCCGACAACATCGGAGTTGACGGATACCGCTATGAGTGAGTGCTAACCTTTATTTTTTACAGCTTTAGTAAAAAAAGATTTTTTTTTTGTAAAGTTGATTCAGAGGGTGTACTACGAAAATCATAGTTTGATGGACGACGTTCATTTATTTTCCTTCGTGACGTTATCTAGTAGTTAGTAGTAATATAAGTGAGCAACATCAGGTAGAAACTGAGAGCATCCAGATTTTATCGCAAGACTAAACAATTCATGTATTAAGATAAAGTAGTTAAAATTTAAAACATTATAATATCGGATTTCTATCAGTTTATCTAGTATTTTGTATGGAATAACAATTATTTTATTTGCCTTTGCTAAGCTTATCATTAAATTAACGATATTCATTTAACTTTTAAGACTCAAGGTCGAAGTTCACGAACTTTAAAACATGTTAATTTACTGACGTTTGAACTAGTTTAGGAAAACTAAAAAACAAGAAAACTTGTTTAATGGTATTTTGAACCTCACCTAAATTATAAAATGTATTGGTTAGGTAAGTAATTAGATAGAACTTATTCATCTTTGGACATTGAGAGCATTTTTTATGACTACTTGGTCGAGTAGTAACAAGTTTGTCTTTACAATACTTTGAGAATCCATTTCCGAATAGTCAATTATATTCATTTTTGTAATCGTCATGATGATGGCTGATATTTTCACTGTTTTTGATTGGTCAAGTGTGGTGTAGTTCAAAATATTATGACGCGCTTTTTTGACTTGTGCATACTTTGATTACCGAAATTCAAATAGCTTTGACCAAAATAACAGTGCATAAACAATAATTACTGCGCTTCCCGAGGTCCGACTTAGCATGTTCCTTGCGATTAAACAATAGTTAAAATGCTCAACAATTACTAAACGCTATCATTATTTCCAGGTGGCAAACCAGCGACGGAAAATCAGCGCAAGAGCAAGGCCAGCTGAAGAACGCTGGATCTGAGAACGAGGCTATCGAGGTCCGCGGCCAGTTCTCTTACACCGGCCCCGACAACGTGGTGTACACCGTCACCTACATCGCCAACGAGGACGGCTTCCAGCCCCAGGGCGCCCACCTCCCCGTCGCTCCCTAAGCCCTAGTCATACCAGACGACTGATTAGCCATTAAACACGTTTTGATTATACTATTGTCTTTTATTGGATTCAAGTAAAGCCGCTATTAGACTTCACAATTTTAAGTGTGCGATATTCAGACTGCCTTAAAGTAAAAAAAAGATATCGCTCGATATTCAGAGTCAGATAGTTTTACTCTTATACACTACGCTGAGTAGGACTAAGATTGTCTGAATATTATGTGATCCAATAGAAGCTTCAACCTTAGCTGTTAACAATATTTTTATAGTACCTGCTCGTCAATGGCATATTATGTGTCATGCAAACCTTTCCTAAAGTAAGTCATTTTTTTCCATAGGAAATAATGTGATTTGAATTTGGAATGCAACCCATGTAGTCGTGCTTGATCGAGGTTGGTTTCAAAAATGTTAAGGTGCAATGAGATTTTATTCAGAGTTAGGCTGTATGTTGACGACCTCCGTGGTCGACTGGCTTTATACACCGGTTTTCAAGGTGTCGCCATCTTTTAGGTCCCGGGTTCGATCACCGGTTGAGTCAATTTAGAAAACGAACTTTTCTATATTGGCTACGGTCTGGGTGTTTGTGATACTACCGTTGTCTCTGATTTTCATAACACAAGCTACTTACTTTGGAATTGGAGCAAGGTATGTGATGCTGTCAATATTTATTTATTTGTGTTATCATTTCTTTGCACTGCCTACAAATTTAAAAAAAGAAAAACATGAAAACTTTTTACGAAATTCATTTTCACCCGCGCACCAAGAAAGATTTATTCGAATGTCGAACTGACCACTACAGAATAGACGACAAAAAAAATAAAATGAATACTTAAGTACTTTCTTTATAACAGTCATTGGTTTCAATTGCCTCGCAGAAAGTATAAAAAGTAGAGTATGCATCGCGGGCTTAAATGTGTAATTTATCCAGAATCTGAGAAATTGAGGGCATATTATAAAAAAAGCATCGCGATAATCGTACGATGTCCGTCCCACTTCGTGACATTATTAACTCATATATAAGGTTCAAAATCAATAAATTAGCCTCGTATCTATAGACGAGTAAGTAATGACTTAATTAAAACTTGCAATTTTCAAATGCTTCTAATGTTATATTCACATGCAATTTACAGTATAATTAATCTTAAGTGCAGTTTTGGTGAGTTTAAAATTATTAAGACTATAAATTGCACGTGTATAATTATTAGAAGCATTTGAAAATTGCAAGTTTTACTTAAGTCATGACTTACTCGTCTATAGATACGAGGATTAATCCTCCAATGCAAATCTATTGAAGTTCAATTGTCATCTCTGACCTTATCCCCGTAAACTAGTCTAGATCTATAGAGATCTAGACACTACGGAAATATTAAATATTTTCAGCGTTATTATAATGTTTTTTCTCAAAATGTAACAACAGAGACAAACGTTCATCCTCATCACTAAAATTAACTGTGCCTTCGTTGTAATGGGCCAGTATTTGTGTAAAGTTAAAACTTGGCTAAAGTGCTCGTTCATTGTTTACTTTGGAGATTTACCTATTTTGATTAAACAAAATATTTACAATACACATACTGGGAAACATGAGCATTATATTCAGTACCGTCAAATAAAGGTATTATTCCAACAAAACGATTGTATCTGTTTCAGTATCTGCGTGTCGCGGCGACAAAGGCGCGCTTTCAGGTGCAGCCTTCTGAGGCGGCTCTTTGTGCACAACAATCCATTAGCGGTATCTGCCCTGCTACCTTCCACTCACCTAGATCAAAGTTAATCAAAGGAACCGCAAAGAACTACGACCATTGTGGCAAATAGTCTCACACGTGGTTTGGGTGTAAGAGTGCTCTACATATTTCTGAGAATATGTCTTTTCATCTTTGCAACTGCGGTTCAAGAATGTTTTTATAAATTATCATTTATGGATCCTGATTTTAAATATGAGCTAAGCTGTGTTTTGTTTGCCAACCATTTTCTTTATTTAGTCTCTGTGTTAACATCAGAAGATGTTATACGAATTGATTAAATGATGACAAATACCAAATTTGTACGCGTCCGTTTCTTGTAGGTGTTTTTATAATTCCACTGCCAATCTACTACGTGAATAGAAATGAATTCCACATTATCGTTGAAAATATCTTAATAAATTATGATTACTACTAAGGTTATCAATGTATAATGTGCATGTTATGAATGCTATATATTGAGGAACTTTGAGATTAAAGTTATTATTAGGATTTCTGTACATTATAATTTTACTGTTTGAAAAAAGATTAGTTACCATAAATAGAAACTTATTATTATTTTTTACGCCACTCGAAAAAGTGCAAAAGTAACAGTTAATAAAATGCGATTTTGTTCACTGAGTGAATTTTTGAAACCGACTATAAAGTATAAAATAATTTGTCCCGTAATATACAGACGTTTTAAACCTAGGTGTAAAACTTCTGTATAGGGTTATAAATCTTTACTTTATATTTTTTTAGTAAATTTTCCAAAGTAGAGCGCCATTCTTTACTGAGTCGTAAGAGTAGGTAGTGGAGATTACATCTGCGGTATCAAAGACGCTTTTACTCGCGTATCGCAAGCGAAGTGAGGTGTTATTGCTTCGTGATACTAATGCACGTGGGTACGTATAAAAAAAGAACTACTGTTATTAGTACTCATCAAATTGAATTCTTTGTTACACTTAATACTCTGATTATAGTTTTAAACATAGTAAAGATAAAGTAGCATCCCACGCAAACTTTAAGGGAAATGGAAAAAAAAACCAGCGAGCATGTTTTCATAACAGACAGTACTTATTATGGATTCTTAGTGCGTAAATTGACTTTGGTCTCCTGTGTAACAAATAACTTTCGATTTAAATGTCAAATCTCACACAGCAAAGAAGCCCAGCAGTACAATGCACATTTTTACGACGCAATAATTTATAGTCGACGTATGTTACCGCATAATTATAGCTATGACTAGAGGCCTCCGACTGTCCATCATTTAACAGTTAGATTAATTAAATGTCTAGATAGTTTTTGTATTTTTTATTAGTTTTTCACAAATTTCACAAGAATCGGTTCAGAAATGGGACCTGTAAAGGAGAAAAGACAGCCGGACAGACATACGCAAGCATTTTTGCCCAAGCTGAAGCAGAGACGAAGAATTTAGAAGAATTAAAGATTTGACGGTAATCTCTAATAGGAGTTTTCAATTAAGATGGCTGTCCATCTTGGTAGATAATTAAATGAATATTTGCTATTGAAGGTTGGTTTGTCTGTAGAACGATCTTTCAATTAATCCTTTTATGGGTTACTTACTAATTGGTATAAAATGGATCACCAGACAAAACGGGCCTTCGATTTAGTTTCAAGTGTAAGTATGGATTTTAGTCAAAATCAGAGAATTTATTTGTCAGAACAAAATTTAAAAGTTTTATTACAAAAATAATAAATCATAGCTACTGAATTTCGCTCATGATAATAATAATGGTCTCGGGTACTTTTTTAACTAAATAAATTTAACAATAACCGTAATCTTAGTAGAACGGATGACTGAAACTATGTCAGTCAGGTGTGATTGTGCATGGTCCTAGAGTTGGGTGGATGTTATTTTTGTCAATTCTCTTTAAAGTGCGTGCGGGTATCATACAAAATGTTAATGTTAATAAAAAGTGGAGAAGTGATCAGAGGTGGATAATCGTATAAATGTCGCATTAAATTTTAACACTACACTCTGTGCCAATAACGAAGATTCTTCAATCAACAGTTTAAAAGGTCCCTTTTACACGTAAACAAAAACTGCACACGGCCGGTTAGCGAACCTCCACCCGCGCCCGGTGCGATATACGTGTAGTTATTGAAATGCATAAATCACGCACGCCAATATGGCCGCCGCCCGCGCAACCAGTTGTTTAACAAATATTCCCGTTGTTCTTTCTGCGACTGCTGAGGGCTGTGGTACAAGTGACGGGAATGCAGCGATTAAGTTTGATAGACACTTTTTTATTGAAATATGTTAGAATGCTACAAATGGGATACTCTGACTTTGACCGTTTGTAGCAAATTCAAAAATTATTATTTACTGATTGTATTTTGTGTTGGGTGTTGGGTATAATAATAGAAACGACTATAAAAAGAGAAATGGATATGAATATGCGCATATTGACTCTACATTAGAAACATTTTCGACGACCTCCTTGGTCGAGTGGCTTTGTATACTGGTTTTCAAGGTGTCGCCATCTCTGAGGTCCCGGGTTCGATCTCCGGTTGGGTCAATTTAGAAAACGAACTTTTCTATGTTGGCTCAGGTCTGGGTGTTTGTGATACCACCGTTGTCTCCGATTTCCATAACACAAGTGCTTTAGCTACTTACTTTGGAATCGGAGCAATGTATGTGATGTTGTCAAATATTTATTTATTTATTTTAGTATCGTGGTAGAGAGTTTCAACATTAACAAGTTAACTAAACAATGACTTCGCCATCAGCCATTTAAATGCTCCTACTGCTGTGGCACAGGCTTTTGCAATGCGGATTGGTGAAACAATGACTTAAATAACACAAGTTCATCTGCCATTTTAAATTTAAAACGCTGCACTCTCACCGCTCATCCCCCACAACACGTAGAGGCGATAGATCATGTGCACCTGTAATATTAGCCGACTATCGCATGTGGCGCCCTCTCCGTACAAAAAGTATTTGTCAAGAGGCACGTCACCCGTAGGCGACAACGATCTTTTGATTGTTCCGACATGATATGAGACAGGAGACGAGTTTAGGGTTGAGTACTTTTGGCATACCTCTACTAAACATAGGCGTAGACGTAGAAATCACAAACAACATACCGAGTAACGTGCTAATTTTTAGATTTTAACGTAAAAAGTGAAGCTACAGCTCAGTGTCGAGTTCCCACGAATGATATAAAAACAAGGACAACGTGTTTTTATAAAACTTAAAAACATTAAATTGCAGACGTTTAAATATCAAACATTTCATTAAATTTGTTGAACTCCGAAAATAAGAACTAGTGTCTTCGTGAGCTGTAATGTAGACCTCGCGTTAAAAAGTAGCTCAAATTGTATGTTGTTTAAGAACAAATAAATAATAAGATACGCAGTCATAAGTTCCGTTACAATAATTCTATGGTCACAACCTTATTATTTTCAAATTTCGAATATTGGCCAGAAATGTTTTGATTGATTTTGATATATGAACTTTTGAGTCTTCTAAAAATATATGTGTGAAAGTCAGCTATTTTTTTATTTCCGGTTCGTGTGATTAATGTGAAATGTAATAAACTTACCTTCAGATGACGCCAGATACCTGCAGACATACAATAAAACATTAATTACAGCACAGCATAATATCGATACATTCGGCACTGTCATAAAAACAACATGAATAAAGTTCCACAGATTCGAATCTCTGTATTTCATACAGAAGAGTTTCGTCATAGCGCTGTCTGTAAAATGTGCCAGTAAGATGCCAGTATACTCTCGACAATTATGTCAAGGAGCATAAGCTGTAAACGTAAACCCATAACAAAAAACTTGCCAGCTGTGAATTATTACCTCAGGAACACCTTTAAAACACATCATTTCCCCATTATCTCTGCAAAGCATTTTTTACGACTTTTACGCGAGTTATTTTCCGGCAAAAACTTTCAATTTTCCCTTCATTAAAGGGCTGTTAACACGTTGGAGGGAGCGAGAGGGAGGTATTAGAGAGGGAGAAAGGACCAATCAAAAATGCGTTTCGTTTGATCGAGGGATGCTTTCGCTTGATGTTTGCTAGGTACGATTTGGAAATATTGCATTCAGGATTTTTCTTGCGCCTGTTCTCGTACCTGTGCGGATTGTCACAACACATTGTATGCATATTATTGCCTTTTTTGCCAAATTCTTATCAGCAAAATGTCAACGATATAACCTACCTACGGGACTTAAAATAATACTAATTATTCCACTTTTAAATAATTTTTATCATTGATTTGGATTGGTTTCTTTTATTTTGATTATATTCTTGTTGGCTTCCATGTATAGCGCCTGATAGATGCAAAAAATCGAAGTAAATAACACGAAAAATCAAAATCTAATTTGTGAAGATACATAATTAAATTATATGCTTTTAAATATGAAAAAAATAATTGTTTTCTTTCAATAAATAGTACACTTCTAAATCGAAGTAGTGGAATACTTAATACTTAAAACTACATACATACATGTATGAGATGGCGCAGTCGAATAGCGCCTGGCCCAGCGATTGCAAAGGTTAAGCAACTTTCGCAATGGTCGGTCATGGGATAGGTGACCAAAAATGTATTATCTCGAGCTCCTCCCTGCTTCGGAAGGCACGTTAAACCGTTGGTCCCGGCTGCATTTGCAGTCGTTAGCACCCACCAATCCCCATTGGGCCTGCGTGCTGGGTCATGGCCCATCCTCCTTATCCACCCATAAGGAAGGAAGGCCTGTGCCCCTGCAGTGGGGACATTGTAAATGGCTGATGTTCACATACATACATTAATTTCGCGGGTATTATTGTATTAACATATTGCATTAGTTGTCAGTGGTTTGGCAATCCTAGTAACACGGAATTAATCATCATCTAAAGTTCAGCACTCTGCAAATAGTTTAAAATTCCTCGCCGGTTGAGAAACTGCTCTTAGCTATATTTACTGCATAGGTACGTGACTAGGTAACATTATTTTAGAGGCATCGATCATAAACTATGGCTTTTATTATAAATATTAAAAAATAACGGTTGCAAATAACTTAATTTTTAAATTTGATATTTTAGCATTCGCAATGCTATTTTTATATAATACTAAATAATATAGGTACTAGAAAAAGCTGAACTTATTAATTAATTGGATAATAAATAATGTTCAGTATTTATTTTGTTCTTCAGCTTATAACTTTGGAACACTATAATCCGAAAACGTTTTAAAAGAATTGTCATCGAAAAAGGCGAAATAAACATAAAAGGGGCAGAAACACCTCACGAAGCAAATTGAATAAGAAAATTTTATTTTTACCTTTTCTGAGAATAAACGAAAAAATAGAGAGGGACCCTTTTATTACGCCTCTATTAGGATCGGAATGGGCATCGAATTGGCTAATAACAGTTCTATCAGGTGAAAGGAATTCACTCTGGCCTCTTGCTAGAGACGTCGTTGGAGGCACGTGATACCGAAATTGGTACCCAATCTTGGGTAGGTATATTGGAAATTAATCGCATATTGCAAAAAGGGCATAAGTCTAACTTTAAAAACATACTTTGATAAATGGAACAATTCATAAACATAGCCGAAACAAATTATGCAAAAATGGTATTAGTCCGAACACTCAGGTACAAACTCTTGAAAAACAAACTATACAGTTTGTGCAGAAAGGGTATAAAGTTTTATTCTATGCCCTTTTTTCACTTAATTTCCCAAAGTCAATTTAAAATGGACGAAGGTCCTTTCTGCAATATGCGATTTCAAATGGTATTTAACGCAATATTTTATTTTTGAACTTCTATCGTTAGCCTTTTAATTTAAAGTGAATAATATAGGCACTTTATTTTGTGTTATCTGCGCATAACATATAATTTATACTTTTATAGAACTTCTTAAAAATATTTTAATGCCTGTACTCAATTATAATAATACTCAAGATAACCGTATAATAGCATTTTTTTATTAACGGTACACTTAAAAAGAATTGATTGAGATACCAAAGTTAATACCAAGCATTGGTACCATCTCATACCGCAGCACTAACATTATCTTTTCGTTAAGAAAGTTAGTCCACCTTGATCGCAGTTTCAGCGCTTCAGCGCCATTTCCCTGGCAGTTTGGCAGTTGGCACGCTCCAGGGATGTGCCCGAATTTCCCGGAGAATTTGTATTCTTTAAGTTACCTTCAGTAATAGGACTTTAAAATGAAAAGTTTTGTTGTTTTCAATAAATGCTATGAAGATGATGGTGAATGAAATGCCCCATAGCTTTAGTTTATTTGTTAAATATATCCATAACATAAGTGATTTAGCTACTTACTTTGGAAGCGGAGCAATGTATGTGATGTTGTCAAACATTTATTTATTAATTTTTATTATTATTATTACGAAAAAAAAATAGAAAATCTGTTTTAATAATTTTAGTCAAATTATTTGACTACAATCGGAGAGAAAAAAGATTTTCTATACCTAGACGAGAAAATATTGCACATTAATTTAATTTGTTGCTTGCTTTTTTCTTAGTGAAGATAAAGTCCATTCTTTCGTAATGTTTGTAGTGTAACTGTTCAATTCAACGAAAGGTAACTTTTTGGGTTTTGCATTAAATCTGCCACCATCATAACATTGATCAAATTGAATAGGTGACAATGCTGCACAAAATATATCAATGAGGCAATGTGTCGAGGCTAGTTAATGTAATTTGGTTGGTTTGGTTAACTGCGTGGTCGCCACGCCTGCCTGCCAGCGCCCAGCGCGGGGCGTCGCCGGTCGCCGGTCGCCGGTCGCCGGTCGCCGGTCGCCGGTCGCCGGTCGCTGGTCGCCGGTCGCCGGTCGCCAGGGGTGCACCTACGCATAATTTGCATACAAATCTGCCTGTTACACGGTTGCTTGCGCTTATCCACTCTACACAGTGGTTTAGGTGGAATTACCAATTTTATTTCCGAGAATTCATGCAATAGGTGTTTTGGGATTTGTGAGGATATTTGTTAAAAACTAGTGGCTCTGTGAGCTGGTTATTTTTCACAATGGCTGAAATATATATTTTTTCTTTTTAATTATCGAATCTGCTCACAACATTTTACGATAATCAGGTGAGAAATGCGACCTATAGAAGAGAACAGACGGACAGCCGGACAGACATACTTACGAAAGCATTTTTGCCCAAGCTGAAACGGAGACGCTTCGCTCGCGCTTCGCTTTGAATTCTGTCTTATCTTTCCATAAAGTTGAGGATAAAGAGATTGCTTTATACATCTTTAAATGTCGACGTCGTTTAAGACGAACATTATTGAAAAAATATATCTGTTAGATATACACTAATGATTGTTATTGATAAAAACATAATTCAGAAAAATAGTTGTTGTAAACGAAAAATTAACTTAGTTGTATAGCTGCTAGTTTTAGGATAAAACTAGTTATTTAGCTAAATTCCTGTTTCCCGCTTAATAAAGCGGGCCGTAGATCACGCGACAAGCGGGCAGGTGACTGACAAACGGCGCGTGCGACCGCTGACGGACGGTTATGGCCGCGCAGGGCCACTATTGCCCACGAGGTCACAGTTTACATCGTTTTACTAAAAATAACGGGGCTTAGAGTTATTCAACTGCAAATATTTGTAAAAACACCGAGCTTGAATAAGTTTTAAATCCTAACTATCCTTAATATTAAAAAAAGCGAAAGTAATTTTGTTTCTTTGTAACGCCTTCACGTCTTAACTCCTCAACCGATCGTCGTGAAATTTTGCGTACACGTTGTCAGGGGTACAGAGAAGGACATAGGGTACTTTTCATCCAGAAAAAGTACTGATCCCGAGGGATACCAAAAAATCTTTCAACAAAGACCAAGTCGCGGGCGGTCGCTAGTGTAAAAATATTTTTAGTAATTGTAAATAGCATACTATTGCGCTGTAGTGCGACTGACTGATTTTATTGTGTACTGTTCACGCAATAAAACGGGGTACACCGGGCAGCGCAGCGGTCAGGTGACTGATGCATGACGCTGGCCGGTCGCCTCCGCTGATAAACGGTTATGCTTATGTAGTCTACCGTTTGGGGGGTTAATTTTTAAGTGCTTACAATAAGGTTTAAATTGTATATGCTTAAAATGGTTGTATTGAAAATTAGTCACGAATAAAGACTGCCAAGAAAAATCGCAAATTACAGACATTATCAGGCGTTATTGTTGGTTTTTGCAAAGTAATAGTAATGATTAAACCATAACAAAAAACGGTCCAGCAGCGTCACTATGAGAACAGAAAGCGGGCAGAATTTACCTAATAACAGAATGGATATATGTATAACAAAAAATTGATGTGTCTTCCTACTCTCACGACACCCACGCGAAACTTGCATCGGTTAGCCTGATTTATCTCGCTGACATTCACAACAGTTTACACAATGCAACTGTCATCTGTTTCGAGAATTTCGCCATTCGATTGTTATGAGGTATTTGGAAATTAGGGAATGTTTTTGATAAATGGAGACTTGGAAATGATGGAATAATTGGCCTTGTGTGACTGCACAGATAATGCATAACTGTATTGATCAGTAGTGGTTCAATAAATATTTAAATGCGAGTTTTTTAAAGAAAAGTTTTGAATAGACGATGAACATAAATAAAAGTAATGTGTAATGTTTTAGAATAGAGCGATTAATCGTCAAATAATGTTAAAGCTTCACCACCCATGAGCGACTAATCACAGAATGATATTTTGTCGCCAAGGATAGAACATACAGAGTTCAATACGTAAACGCCCACGAGCTACAAAAAGTAGCTCAGCGACTAATCGGCCGGGAAATGACACTGACAAGAGTGACAAAGGGTTTACTTAGCCAGCGACAAAAAAACGCCGCAATTATCGCCGCGATTAACGCCGCAATTATCGCCGCGCTTAAGGACGCGATAATCGCAGCTACAAAAAGTCGCTTGTGGGCGGGAAGGCTAATGTTTTTTTTTATGTAAGTACTTACTTATAAGTACGTTTTTTTACAACTTTAAACGTCCTAAAACATTTTACTAAATAAAAACAAAATTCATCGTACAGCTTTTACTGAATTTACCTAAGAACCATAAAACAAAATCTTACTTAAAATGACAGTTATATCAGATAACACTGAGTCAGAAGTTGAGCTTTTCCCACCTCTGGGCAGATAAGGACAAGACGAGTTATCTCGTCTGCGATCTGCGGCACTTAGTAATTTATTCTGGCAACTCTCAACGGAGATTAAAAATGTTAATTCGGATATTATTCCGGTGAAATTTATAAAGATGTTCCTACTAATGTATCTACTGAGGCGGGGTTGTATGAAGAAAAGTACGAAGCTTACGTAAAAGTTTAAAATATTTTTATCTTTTGTACTTTTTAGAACTCAAATATGGAAACATGTTACATCAAGTTTATCTCTTATCCTTAGCGGTACAAAAACAATATGACTTATTACGATGATCAAGTGTAGCTTTCAAGATTTGAAGGGACACCCAAAATAGACAGCGACCGTCGTTATATCCACTAGAACACATTAAACAACAATGTGTTCACGCCATAAAGGGGCACGCGATTTATCACAGACGAAATCAAAATAAACAACCCTACGCAAACATCAGGTGCGAGCAGGGATGCCCAACCTTCGGGAATATTTTAATACAGCCGCGCGACCGACGACCCTTCGCAATCATTTTATTTTCATACGTGGTCTCAGAGGCCCAGAAGGTGAACCTTCGTGATTTGCCATTCAGAGCGAGACGTGACGGCGCATCAGGTAGAAGGATGATCTCACCGAGGGTTAAGATAATGCTGTGGATACTGCCCGCGGATGGACTGAATCAATTTGTTTTTACGAATTTTTACCGCAGTTCTTGGGTTAAGTTCAAAAGTAGGTAACCGGGGACACATTGGTACTATTTCAAATGTTCAAAACTGTTCTGTTGAGGTAATAGTTAAATCACTGTCAGCCTGTAATTATACAGGGTGTTTCATAATAACCCGTAAAATTTTGTTTTTTATTTTTACGGAAAACTGCAAAGTGAAAACCCTAGACGTAAATTGACTATTGTTTTCGATAATCAATCCCATTGATGGGCAAAATCAAAACACAATTTAGGTCTGGGGTTGCTACAATGCGGTTTATTATGATTTTTTTTTCGACAATGTGGCGGTTTCAGGTTTTATAATAATTTTCCGGGGTTGTATGCGTGGTACCCTATCTACCATATTTGGCTTTAGGGTTTATTTGTATTACGTTGTATAACAGATATCACACTAGAGTAGTAAATTCGTTATTGGCTTTAGTTACAATGATAAGGAGTAATATGAATTTCAAATTATCATACAAAACTTTAGCTAGTCAAATAATCTGTTTAACATCTACTGTTTATTTTTGTTCATGCCTTAAATCGTAAGTAAAGTTTGGCACTTCGGTCTGAAAAAAATAATTTTTGACTTTTACATAATGACAAAGAGCAACAATATAATTGATCACGATATTCGTAGACAGTATCCGCAAAACAATAAAAACAAAACACGTCCAGAATCAGATCCTCAATACTATCCCAACAATTTCAATATAGAAAGAGCGGTATAGAAAAACTTTATTTCCAAGGAGAGGCTACCTTTCAGGGGTTCAAATCTGGCCGGTGCGCGACGTGACCGGGGTGCAAATACGGAACCCTTTAATAAATCGCACTTTTTTATAAAGCACACCTTGTGACGGCTGCCAGTTTATGCCACTCGTGTGTTCTGAATTTGCGAATGGAGGAAAAGGTTGGTGATCTATGGCACGGCTTTAAATGGTCCTGTCTTTCGGACAAGGGTTGCTTTCTACTGTTATTGATAATAAAAGTACCAAGTACTTTGAAATGTGACTGGAAAATAAAGATAGTGGATGTATTTAGAAGACACGGACTAGTGTACGTACTTCGGAAATTTGCTTGTGTCAATTTACTTATGATATTAAATCTTTTTAAATACTAGTGGCTCTGTGAGCTTAGACCTCGCGTTTGTGTCATTTTTGAACATTTTTCAAAATGGCTGGAATATGATTGTTTTTTGGATAAATTATGAAAAACTGAATAAACAAAAAATATATGTATCATTATTGAACCTGCTCACGAAATTTCACGAGAGTCGGTTGAAAAATGTGTCCTTTAGAGGAAAACAGCCGGATAGACAGACATATACGAAAGTATTTTTGGCCAAGCTGAAACGGAGATAGTTGAACATTCAACAAGAGGAGCAATAATGACCCAACAAGACATGCTAAATACTAATATACTGAAATCATGTCTTTTTACCCCTAGCAGATTTAAATAAGTTTATTGAAATATGTAGTTGTTATAAAAATACGAGTAGTACAGTGTATGCGATAATCTCAAAATAAAAAATACGTAGTTATTCTTTTGTTACAAAAATTAAAATAATTAAGTAATAAGCTAAAACCATTTTTGTAAAAAGCCGTTTGTTTAATAAACGATATTTTCATAAGTTTCGTCGTTTTGTCGTGTCTGCGCGGTGCGTTCAAACTCAGTATAAACAGAGGTGCTCAACATATAAGCAGGGGTACTCAGCAGGGGTAAATTCGGGTATATTTTTTCGGGCTCCAGGTGCGCGTAAATCACGGCGTCTAGACTAGTTTTACGGGCTGCTGATGCACGCACCGCCCATAACCACTTTATTGTATTGGTTTTTCATGCGAACAGACGTTGTGGGGGAGTTTCCAGCTATTCCGAAGCATTTCATATCCCGCGCTTTTCGGTTTGTGCTAGTTTCATCTAATCTTGGTTTACGATCGTATTGGCTTTTTAGAGTTTTGATGCGATATGAATTTTAGTGGTTTAAGATTGGTGGGATTGTATTGAATAATTTATTTATTTTCTCGTTGTGATGCTTGTGTGAGCTTTTTGATTTGCTAAAATATTGTTATTTTTTTAAATCACCCAAGAGGTATGTTTAATTTAAAATTACTTATTTAACAAAATTCTACAGTAGAGATCTCTTTAAATTTAAAATAATTTTATTATATGATCATGACTTGCATCAAAGGATTACCTAAACGATTATTTTATTTCCAAATATAAAGCTAAGTATTAAAACCTTATTTTATTGACTTTATCAGAATAAACTATGTCGGGATTTACACCATGTACCTGTTTATTTTTGAAATTCTTCCGCGACCATGCAACTGCGCCGAAATATCGGAGCCTCAAAAATAAACAGGTACATGGTCTAAATCTAACCATGAAAATTTGAAACAATATATTCTTATTACAAGCTTTTATTTTATTGATTTTAAGACTTTTGTTTCTTTTATGTAAGTACCTATTCTTAAGCTTAAGCGACTTCAGACACAGGTTCAAATTTCATATCCTCAATCACTTATAAATAATAAAGCATTTGAATGTGAGCGAGCATATAACGTTACCAAGTGAGGACGGGTAGAGGTACTCAAGATGCATCCCACACTGAAAGTGGTGTTTTTGCAATAAAGATTACTTAATGTCGATTCGCTTCATGGGTGAATTATTACATATTCTGGACAAACAACACCATAATTTAGTCACAAACTAGCAAAGCTTGTTATACTATGGTACAACTAAATAACGGAAAATACATAAAGAATATCAACATCCATGCTTTGGCAACAATTGCTTATGTTCAGCTCGTTCCACAAGTATATGTCCCTACCAGGATTTGAACCCGGAACCCCTGGCTCCATCACTGCCATTGCGCCTAGCGGGCGTCTAAGATTTTAGTTGTTACACAAAATATCTTTGAATAAAATTGATCGATTTTGGTCATTATCATGGATATTTTTTAAAGAATAACAGATGCCTTTGAAGAGTTTTCCTTTGCCTTGTAAAATTACAATAAATGTAGTAAAGACATTTGATGCTTACGAAGATATATCGAACAACACTTCAGGATAAGCAAAACTGTGCGAAGTCTCTTATTGAAAGCAATAAGCGAATATGACGCGGAACTATCTTGACGATGTAAAAGATTTATTTTTCTACGGGGGGCTGTGGAACCTTTCTTATCGTGTGTGACGAGTGCCGGTGAGGCGGTCGTAGTGGCCGTCCGGTTGGCCGGACGGCCGTAAACCGCCGGACGGTCGCTCGGAACGCGCTGATACCGGATCGCATCGGATTATACCAGATATAGACACACTGAGAGTAAAAAGTGAGATAATGGACAGTTCTATCACAGTTTTAAAATCCATAAACTGTGCTATGTTACGTTATGAACAGAATCGTTTCACTTACAGAATTACACTGCACAAAGAACACATACCACAGTATATTTTTGAAATATTATGCCATTTTAGCAAAGAAAAAATCATTTAGGTATTAAGAACAAAACTATTAACAGCGTATGGTCGTGGTTGGTAATTATTAACTAAGCGCATTTACAAAACATCGAACGAATCGGAAAAATAGTCGGAATAACATTATTTATAGTAAATCAATAGTTCTAAATACCTAACTCACGCGAATCACTGCTATCCAAACAGTTCATGGGTTTGAGATGATCACTTATATTTCTTGTCTTGATATTTCACAAACACAGCACTCGTTTTCACTTATAACACATCGAACAGCAAAGATAATTTCATTGCTATGCCTGAAACTTTAATTTTAGTGCGCGATGCGTCGGACAGACCTCGGCGAACTACCCTCACCGAAATTATGAACAATTTTCCGTTCCGATTTTGATAATGAATATTAATCTAATCGCATTTATTCACGTAATTTTATTGTAGTATCATAGTTCTTTTAATTTTTCTTTCATTATGATTTAATTTAATAATTAAGTATTAAGCTAGAAAAGCAATTACTTTTTTATATAAAAATCTTAACAGAAATCTCAGGCAGATTATTCTGCATAGACAAACTGTGTTGAAAGTTATTTACCTAATTTTAATACAAAAACATGATGCTAAAACTATTTTTTTTTTTTGCGTATTTGATGTTTTTTAATTTTTATACAGTCTTCGAAGCGACGGTTTTTTAGTTATTTGTGATAATTGTATTTTAATTCAATATTAATAATAAACAAAGCAAAATATAATTCCCTCTCAGTATGTCTCAACTTTATTTCGCTACCTTATTTTATGAGGATTATACGATCAGCGTCCACCTTGTCAACGTTCTTACGCACGCAGGTTGGACATTGTAACTATTACAAACTTACAAAAACCTCAACTACAACTCTTAAATCCAACCTGGTAAGGTTTAAAATCGATAAAACTAAAGTAACTGTAGCTAAGCAAAGATGAGGGTAGGCTGGGAAAATTGACTTACCCTAGATAAGGATGGTAATAGCCTGTGTTTTTTTCTTGGGAAATTACGTTTGGACGTTAACTGTTTCCTTGTTTACCTTGTCTATTGGATACAGATTTACGGTTGTGAGCATTGCTCTGCCCCCTAGCATGACCACTGAAACGCGATATAATATATCGCGTGATATAACGTTTTATCGACACTCAACTGTCAAATTCCATTGTCTTTTGACAGTTACAGGTTGATACATGTTTGTGATACCGCCGTTGTCCCTGATTTCCATAACACAAGTGCTTTAGCTACTTACTTTGGAATCGGAGCAATGTATGTGATGTTGTAAAATTTATTATTTTATTTATAGATAAATCGCTATTGACAACCTCCGTGGTCGAGTGGCTTTGTACACCGGTCTTCAAGGTGTCGCCATCTCTGAGGTCCCGGGTTCGATCCCCGGTTGGGTCTATTTAAAAAACGAACTTTTCTATATTGGCTCAGGTCTGGGTGTTTGTGATACCTCCGTTGTCTCTGATTTTCATAATACAAGTGCTTTAGTTACTTACTTTGGAATCGGAGCAATGTATGTGATGTTGTCAAAATAATAATAATATCATATAGCGTTTCGGTGGTCATGCGGGCTGGAGTGATAATCACACATTTTCTTTTAGTGGTAGGAGGTTGTACTTTTTCAATTATTTTGGATAAAATATGTTATTTGTTTACGAGCAATTTGGAGTGAATTCTGCGCCAATAAGTATTCATGTATTAATACAAAACTTATTTTAATTTTGCTCCTAAAACTTGCGAAAACAAATTACAAAAAACAAAAGTGTTGACCATTGAGTAAAGTAATTCTTCATTTTATAAGTTTTAGTCTGTGTTCTAGATTTCAGACACTAAACATTTTTGCTGCACATTTTTTAAGAAATAAAACAAAACGAGGTCTACGTTAGTGTGCATTAGTCGTACGGAAAATATTTTTATTTCAACATTGCAGCGCACCTATTGTAGTAGGAACCTTGCCAAAGTAAGCTGTCACCCGGCTGACTCCATTCCTGGGCTACTTTGCTTTGTATGTTATAGTGCTTTATAAAATACGTGTGCTTTCTTTGTACGAGGATTTGTTTATAATTTATGATTCTAGGCTACTTTAGAACTTAATCTTTTTAGTATTTTTATCGACAGTTTAATGGCGGGAAATTAAAAGGTAACATTTAGCCCATTTTCTGTTACTTTTAAGTAAGAGCCGTTGCCGTTAACGCTCTTAACAATAAAATTATATTTTTTTATCTTGATTCGGCTTGTTGTTTATCTTATTTTATGAGTTTTTTCGTTGAACTTTATTTATTTCGGCTTTAACATACTTTTCTAAAATAACAATATGACGTGACGATCAAAAACATTTGTACCCGTGTCGTGATTATTAAGTTCAAGTGATTTTGTAGCTGCGATTATCGCGGCGTTAATCGCAGCGTTTTTGGCGCTGGCTAAGTAATCCCTCTGTCTCTTGTAAGTTGAAGTGAGTCATCTGACAGTTCAGTAAACATAGTATTTTTCTCCAAAGTGCAGTAGGCTGTAGTGCACCCACCTGCAGTATGTCAACCGAATGACGGCGCGGAGTTGCCAAATGGCCGGACTCATGCCAAATTAGATCGTAAAGGTTGTTGGGATCATGTTACGCGATAAAATGGGATTATACCTACCTTTATTATCTTTTCAAGTTTGCTTTGGAATTCCCGTAAAAAGATTGGGATATAATATCATTGTTACAAAAAAAAAGCAGTCAACATTGTAACGTTGTTTTTGTAAATTTAGGATTAATTTGCCTGTCATAGAAAGGGACGAATTTTTGATGCAAATCAAGTACATGTATCAGTGATAGAAATTTATTGTTAGGCAGTATGTCTAGTGTTCCTTTTCCCTGCCTAAAAAAGAAATTATTCAAATTTCCCGGCATAGAGATAGTTTTTCTATCCTATACCCGGTGCCCTTCCTCCAGTCGCCAGCGGGTCGGAAACGCTTAGTGTGAAGGCTTTTGATGTCCACTTTTGAACCTAAAATCCATGTTTATAATCCAATAGAACTAAACAGTTTGGTTTCGTCATGATATGGATTATCGGTAATACAGTTGGTTGTTAAACATTAATTTCTTCACCATTTCGTGTGTATTGCTGAAATTGCACGTAGTTTCACTTGTATCCTACAGTTCAAGTTTACTGTACTGAATACATAGCTGGATCAAGCCAGTATTCATACACTTGACAGAACATCTTGCTCATCTGTGGCAAAATGTTTCGTAGAAAATGATCCGTGGAGGGTCATCAGCCATTTGACTTTTTCAAATCAGCTGATCGAAATTTTTCTCCCTTACATTAGAGTTGTTTATAATTGGATTTCCTTACCAGTTTATTATTCCTTATTATTTATCCTTCCACTAAAGGGAAGCAAACGGCTCTGTTGTAGCCCCGATTTGACAAAAGGAAGAAGTTCTGCAGAAGTAGAGTCGATTGCTTACCAAAATGAATAGTTCTGAAGAAGCTGCTGGTGACGTACCATACGGTACCCGACATGAATCCAGCTCGAGCGGCTTGTAGATAGAGTTCTAAGCTGTCACAAATGATCACCACGGCTTCTACAGTTGCCCCGCTACCAGGGGCAAAAAATAATATTTAATATCACTTGTCCTTTTTATCAGCGAAGCATCTGACATCAGGAAGAGTTAATAATTATTATCTAAATTTTTAGAAAGCAGAAATTAAAAATATTAATGTAGGTAAGTGATTTGCTTTTCTCTTGTATCTTCATATGGATAACTACAAACCTTTTTTACTATAAAAAATATTCAGTTGAATTTGGCAACAGAACAAAGTACACGTATCGCACGCACGGGAAACTTGCCAAAGTAACCTGACGAGTGACGACCTTATAAGGAGACAATTTAGAATTTAGTCTTTTATATTAAATCTAAATAATTTAATAATTGAACTTGTTAATTGTTATCACAATACATGTACCTAAATACGGCTTCTCCCTTCACTGTAAAAAAATCTTTAAAAAAATACACAGGTGTAAATAAAGTTAACGATTTTTTTTATTTTTCTTATAAACTATAAAATTATCTTCGAGAAAGGACACATAAAACAAATACGTCATCATGTTATTTCAGCTCTAACAAAGTTTTGACAAGCAAATAAGTGCACTTAAATAAAAAGACAAACAATAAAACAACAGAATCGTCAAAAAACTTGGGCGAAACAAACAAATATAAGGTGAAGATTTATGCCCAATTACAGTAAGTCAAATTGTGAACACGGCGACTTCATAAGAAATGTTTGCGAAAAAACTGCGTTGAAACTGCTCCGTCATCACGAAACTTAGGCATAGTTCGCGATAAACACGCCTGATTTATATAAACACGTTAAAAGGATTAAAAGTTACTCTCTGTTGTTTCTTTTATGGAATGCGTAGGCGTTGTGAGAATTTTTTATGTTTTATATCCGATATAAAAGCTCAACGGAAAAAGTAATACTTGTGTACTTTTTTCAGGAATCACTTTAGGCAAATCCAGCTCGACACATTTATCAGCAATCTATTTACACGGTTATCAACAGGTAAACGCAAAGTACGTGCAAACAATTCCTTTTAATTTTTATGTAGCCATCTGAACAAAGTGATGAGTCACAGGTCGCTTTTTTATCTCTCTTAAATGAAATTACTTTATTTCACGTGCCTGCATACAAAGCAGGTTGAGCTGAATAAATTAATACACAAAAAATGAATGACGTCACCTGTCGCATCACGGAGGAGGGTGAAACGAAGGCTACATGACGAACTGGCGAAAATAAAAAAGTACTAATAGCTACGGGACGATACCTGTGACTGTAACACGAAAAGTATCCTGGAAAACTTCTCAAGCTTTACAGCAGAGGTTAGTCACAAACATCGGTAGGTGATGATTCATTGATTAGTCAGACTTCAGGATCCTGAAATTATAACTCCTACATTTACAAAACCAAAGAAACTTATTACACAATAACTAACAATAATCGCATATATTGTAGGTGATCCGATATTCACAATATCCACTAAATTTCAATAAAGTTTGTATATTTAAGTTTCCGAATTTTCTTTTCTTACGGCTAAAAAGTATCATCCAAGTATTTTAAAAAAGTACTAGGTATTAATTCACCTGTTTGTATTTGCAGAAACAGTTTTTATCAGTATGCGCAACAGTGCTCCACTTCCTGTTTCGTCGTCGGTGCAATTAAGGTATTTCTTAAGCAGTCTAGACGTAAGACTGTAACTCAGCCGCGCACTCTGAATATTAATGCATCTGAAACAAATGCATTCTAAGCAATCTATTACGTAACCTGAAATTTTTGTTTCTATCTGAAAAACTTAGTACTACACACGAACGCCTTTTGGATTTGACTGGCAAGGTTTAATTTCAGGTTTTGCTTTAGTATGCACTATTGCGTGAGGAATTATATTAGGCTAACTTAGCTAAGGTATTATTGATGAACAAAAGCCGGGGTTCGTTTTGGCGTAGACATTTATTCAGATAATATTCTAGATAATTATAATATTTAGGTAAGAAAAACCATACCGCGAGTGATCTCGCTACAGCGACATCTCGGTCATATAAAACAAAACTAAAGATTCTACACAAACATAAGTTGAGAGTTAAACAATTGGGATATTATCAACAAGCCAAAAGTTCGCATCAATTATAGTGGTAAGAACAAAGAACCTTGTATCTATGTAATAAGAAATATGATACCTATTTGCAATTTGAGCAATTTGCATCTAGGGTTCTATTAAATAAAAATTCCAAAATGCTAACCCAATTCAAAATAAATGCCAATTACATTTTTTTCATACAAAACAGTAAATCGCAATAATTTATTTGGTCTAGTATTTTGAATTTTTTATTGAATAGAACCCTAGACAAATACTGTCTTAATCCGAATAACATCACAAGAAGTGTTAATTTATTATGCTCAAATTGCTTATCATTTTGGTATTACGTTTGTATGGGAAGCTCTCTGTTCGCCGTACTCTTACAGTAAAGAGTTGAACATTTTCACCGCTGAAATATCATTAAGCACTAACTGTCAAGTTAAATTGAAACTGAGACGTAAGGTTTTCCACGTGAAATTGCCTAAATTAAGGGTGCCCGCGTACGTGCGGCCGGAATTTAATTTAAATGTTGTCGCGTTAAAAATTGCCTGCGCTACCTGACTGGCGACGTGACGGCGCCGTGACGCGGACGTGACGCCGACGTGACGCGCGCGGTGACGTGACACGGCGGTTTGGGAGAACAAACAATTTCGCTCGTTGCTGTTACATTTTGACGGTGAATTTTCTGTTGTTCGTTTTTGGCAGGAAGGTATAATTTTAGGACGACTGGTGAATGCTACCCGAGCCAATATAGCAAGTCTTTTCAGGTATTGTTGTGTTTATTTTTACTAACATTTGAAAACATTAGACAGTGGTGATAAATTGTAGGATTCTCATAGAGAAATTAAGACAAGTCGAGTCTGTTAAAATGCGAAATTGTTCTTAAAGTAGCGGATTTCCGCACTTTACCTAGTCATGGACTCCATGACCTAGTTGATCTGCATATTAACGGATGCTACACCGTTAAAGTGCGGAAGATAGAGAATGAAATTGCCAAGGATTCAAGAAATTTAAGTTAAAGACCTAAAACCCCGTCTCTGGCGCTTCGCTGGCAACTGCCACGGCCAGCTCGCTCCGCTCGCTCAGATCGCGGGTTTTTGGTCACAGTTCTAATTCTTTAAGATTTTTTAATAGCGGGGGGTTTGGCCCCCGAGCCCCCCTATCCCCCGTTTTTGTTTCTTATACACAATTTTTTTCAATTAAAGAACCTGTTCTCTTACTTTAACTGATTCTTGGGAATCTGCAGATTACCTAGTTAATGTACAAAATGAATTAATTTTTCGCACTTTAACTGACTCGACCAAGTACAACTAGATTATCTGCACTCTAACTGGTTTACGCACTTTAACGATGCGATATACAAGAAAAACATTCAAAATATTTAAAGGTCAGTTGAATCATTGAATACCTGAATAAAGGGATGATGGATTCAATAGTCAATTGTCAAAATTTCTTTATTCAAATAAACTTAATAATTAAGCACTTTTGAATCGTCTACATTTTCCTACCGCCAGTTCCAGACTTTTCCAGACAAGAAGAACGGGCGCAAGAAACTTATCAGCTTTAACAGAAATAAGTAACGATATTTACAAACTTAAATATATCGTTACCAAATATAGTACAACTGGATTATTAACAACAAAGTACTTATGTGTTACATGTTACATCATTTCCACGCATTTCGGTCTTTTAGATAATCGTCTACTTTATAATAACCTTTACCCATAAGCGTCTTTTTAACAGGGTTTTTAAATTCATGAAAACTAAGATCAATCACTTGTTGTGGAACTTTATTAAAATGGCTATGCCTTTCCCCAAAAATTGCCGATACATTAAGTGACAGTCGGTCCGAATCCTGCTCACCAACCTTTGCGTGATTTCCTACAAATCGTCACCACTTCGCTCGTCATTAGCGCTCCGCTGCGGCCGCTCAATCGCTCAATATTTATGAGCGGCTATCGGCCGAGATTTACGGCGACGGTCACCTGCCCTGACTCACTCAACTGTAAAAATGGACCACTCCCTGTTATCGGAACATTGTTAGAGACGAACACATAGTAAGGAAGGTGCAGATGCTACTTGTAAAAGAATAAAAGATTGGCTCGACTATTGCTTATATTTTTATTTATTTTCACCGATTACTTAATATTGATAGGTAATGTACTGTTACATTTTTTTATCAAATTTAAAAAACCTACAGATTGTAGCGTTATTTTTTGACATGACACTTGCCTTTCCACAGACTACAACAATGTGACATTTTGACATTTCTTAACACTACTAATTTCTTATAGAGTAAATAGAGTTTAATCGCATCAAAACACAAACGAGACCAATATTCTAATCGAGACCAATATTCTAATTGAGACGAATAAAAAATATAGGTAGTTAGATCTTTTTATCAAACCTTAAAACACCTTGTGTAAAATAAATAGCTTCTAAAATAGTTTTGATGGGAAAGTATGTTACAGTTTTTTTGAGATCCACAAAAGAGCGTGGCGCTCTCCAGAGGGGTTCTGTAAACTTTTGCTTTCATTACGTTTTGTGAGTTAAGTTGAAACAAATCTTGTAAACAGTGTTTAAAATCGAGATATAGGAACTCATTTTCCAACGTCAACTAAGAACAACCCTAGACATCTAAAAAAACAGAAATTCCTAAAAGTAACCACATCTCTCAGAAGCATTCGCTACAAAATAAGGTTTCGCACCTTCATTAATATACACCGCGTCGGCAGGAGACAAATGCAAAGGCCCCAATAACGGTGTTACCTCTCCCCTCCTCCCCCCCTCTGAGGGCTAATGAGGTTCATCTAATTACTGAGAACGTGAGCCTCTTGCTAACACCTGCATAATGCACGGCCAGACGCCTTGGACCCCTGTTTACGCCATTTTTATTTTGGTGTATTATCTTTACTGTTCATTGGTTTAGGGCAAGTAGGTATTGACGGTTATTCTCGATTGTTATAGAACTAATAGTTCTTTACAGGTGACCTAATAAAGTCAGCAATAAGTCAACAGCTATACTTATCAGGTTGAGCTACTAGGCAATAAAACTCATGAGGAGTCCCGTGCTCAATGACGACATTTCAGTCTAGAAAAGCTTACATTTGAATAGCTATGTAAAGCTATTATTTGCGTGTCGCAAAATTGACTTTGGGTAAGCCATGACAAGAAGTCTGACGATATTATTTATCCACAAAAAACAGTTAAAACCATTACTTTCATCCTTTCCAGTCCTAAGTGAGTTTACTCTATATGTCATATATGAACATATTTACATTCACAGTTTTATTCAACACTCACACATAAACCTACCAACTTACAAATATTCTCTATAACTTATTTACCTACTCTAACTACTTTACTTATTACTAGTTATGTTACTATAGACTAATGTATATTAATTATCGTTGTCTTAGCTTTCTTATACAGTATATTATTGGTTGTATAGCTCATCAGCTTGCTATGTGCTTCTAAGCTATTGTAATCCTTTCTGCGGGAGGAGGCTGGCGACCTGTAGTACAGGTTTCTGCGAAACCTATTTCGGGCACCAGTCCTTCACAATTTTAGGTTATAAAAGCTGTTATAATTCATTTACACACGTACCATGTAAAAAGTTGTGAAGTGACAAATAAATACATTTTATTATTTATTATTATTATTATTATTACTCTCATTTGAAAAGTTCCACCAGTCAATTCCCTTCAAAACAATTCCATCTAGCTACAGACAAAGTAAACTTGCGCCACTACTCAGTAATTGGCATTCAAAGGGTAAGGGGCAGGTGGTAATCGAAAAAGTTTGGTAGTTACCGCGAGGGGTAATGGCCGATAGATATTCTATTCCGACCTTTTGGACTACTAGCTTAGCTAATGAACATAGGACTTTGAGGATATTATGCTGTAAGTAAGAGAATATAAATTAACTCAAGTGTTAGAAAATATTAAAGCTGTCGACAGCGAGGTTTATAGCCTCTGCAATTTTATGAAATGCAACGGAACTTGTTTATGCTGAAGAATTTTGGCAATAAGTTTCCTATTTAACACAATGAAAGAAGGAATAAAAACAAAACCATAGCAATTGTCACTTTAAGTCAAAATCTTAACAAAATTTACAGCTGCCTATAAAATTAAAGTTAACCTTTCACCTTTAGCTCAACTATTCTTTATAGGAATGCGTTCACGCTCCATCGGGTCGCCACGGAGACTTTTATGGTCTCCGAGTTACTTATAGAAAGGACAAATTTATTACTATCTGGTTCACGGTCGGCTGGCCACAGTTACCTGCCACCCAGGTATGATTTAAGCCTAGTCTAGGCAGACTTGGACAGTAAATTTTGGATCTAGACCTTTGGAAACAATTACTGAAGATAAATTGGATAAGAAACCTTTGTCTGAGAAGGGGAAGTTTGAGATTGTCTGGGTTTTTTTTTTGGAAAATAATTTAAAAGTTATGATTCAAAGTAATAGTGTAGTAAATGTTGAACGAAAAACGCTGAGTGGTTTGACGACCTGAGTGGTGCAGTGGTCAACATGCCGGTCTACCGCGCAAAAGGTCCCGGGTTCGAATCCCAGCCGGGCAGAAATTAAATGATGAATTTTAATTTCTGTGACAGATCTGGGTGTTACTATGTATAATAAGTATATATTTAAAAAGTATGTAAGTAGTATTTCAGTTGTCTAGCACCCATATTACAAGCTTTGCTTAGTTTGGGGCTAGATAGCGCTGTGTGAAATTGTCCAGGCATTTATAACGCTGGTCATGCTAATGATTTATAATTTTACTTGCAGCCTAGTTACCATATCAATAAACACTAAATTAGGCAATAGGTAAGGGACTTTTGTGGAGTAATTTATTGTCTTAATTTAAGTAGGTACGTCTTTTATAAAGATGAAAGCTTCATACAAGATTTACACTGTAACACATATACTTGAAATCTAATAAGCTTTGTTTGTGTACTAACCAAAGGTCCTACAAATAGAAAATACCACGAAGCTCTAGCTAGTGTTGTAAAAGAACTGAGTCTTTTAGTCCTAATATTGAGACTCGAGTCTTTTTTTGAAGACTCAAGTCAAAAAAGAGTAAGTTAAAGCTCAAGCCTCTCTGAGTTTTTAGTCTTCTTAAAATAAACTCCAGTCTTGCCAAAGAGAACTCGAGACTGAGTCTTTTAAAAGAGCTCACTCTTTACAAAAAGAACTCCATACTAAGTCCTTTAAATAAAAACTTAGCTTTCCTAAAAAGAACTAGCGACTGAGTCCTTTTAAAAAGAGCTCAGCCTTACGAAAAGAACTCGCGACTGAGTCCTTTTACAAAAGAGCTCAGTCTTTTTCAAAATCCTTTCTTAGTGGGTGTTCACATTATGAAAATAAACATCTGTCCAAATTTCACGTTTCTACCATCAGCGGTTACGGCTGTGAGTGTGTTTATACCTCAGTCAGTGGGAACATCTCCTTTTATATATAGAAGAAGAAGATAGATGGTGTATTCTTAACCAGCAGTCGTAGAAAGCCACACAACAAACACACAAAAAACAAATAAAAACATTCAGACAATTTGAGAACCTCCTCCCTTTTTTTGAAGTCGGTTAACGTCACGATGGTTGACATTATTTTCTTTTTTTTAAAACATATTTATTGTTATTCGAACTTACTATAAGTGATTACTATGACTGCAGTCCTCTACTTAAACAATTTAAATACTTCATGATGTGCGAGTCTTTTGATTGGGCTGGCAGTCCTCTACTTCATAGTTCACAACTCAAAGAACTCAAAGGCTTCATGACACAAGTCTTTTTGATTAGACTGCAGTCCTGCTGTATATTTCACACGACTCATAAGACTTCGAAGAACTTAAAGGACTCAAAGAACTCAAAGGACTGAAAAAACGAAAGGACTTAGAATAAATCTAACGACTCAAGAAATTTTAGGACTGAAAGAACTGAAAAGACTCAAAAGAACTCAAGACTCAGGACTCAGAAGACTAATTAGTCGTGAATTCTGCAAAAAGAACTTATAGTCGCAAAATTAGGACTAAAAGACTCAGTTCTTTTACAACACTAGCTCTAGCCATCCTGGAACTGAAGCTATGCATATTCAATTAAAAGTAGTTTCCCAACGAATTCTCGTATTAGCATAACGCAAAAGGAAGCCATTTTCACATGTGTGGCAGCCCTATAAATCACACGCCAGCGCTTTAGGGTCATCACTTTATTTTGGAATCCCACGTGGGACCTGCGACCTCTAACAAACCAATTTTTGCAATCAGACATACGATACACCACTCTATTTCAAAGATCAAAACGATTGTTTTACATGCACGTATAAAATGGTTTTCAGGCCAAACCTTTTGTGCAGCTGTTTTATTAGAATTTCAGTCTTATGGCTTTTGTCGTAAGAGTGAATACAGTTGCTTGTAAAGTTGGTAAGTCACGGCAGCAACCAGATGGTCTCATTTGCATCGGACAGGAGAGAAAATTGTCTGCATGTCACTTTTGCTCGTGTTTATATGGGCAGCCGGGCTGCATGTGGAGTTGGACACACCGAGCAATCAATTGGTACGTGGTGAGATTATCGTGTAAGGTGATTTGTGAAGGAGTTTTTATTAACTTTTGTTTTAAAGCCTCATAAATTACAAGGCGTATGGGGCAGTTAATAATTTGTTTGGTTAAAGCTAAACTATACCTGTGAATAAAATATGTTCAATATTGCTATCATGAGGTGTTCGGTGGCGCAGTGGTTTAGCGCCTGGCCCTGCGATGGCGGAAGTTAAGCAACTTTCGCACGGTCATGGCATGGTTCCTTCGTGCTTCGGAAGCCACGTTAATTCGTTGGTCCCAGCTGCATTTGCAGTTGTTAACACCCACTTATAAGCATTTGCAAATAACAACTTAACGTAACCCATCTTCCTTATCCACCCATGAGAAAGGCCTGTACCCCAGCAGTGGGGACATCAAAAATGGCTGATGTCATGTGTCGTCCAAACGTAATATGTCTTTGTATCTACAATTTTCTACAGTCTATTAGTACTGTATCTATCACATCTCTGATACATTTTCTTTCATTTCTAAAACTTATATTTAGCTTTGTATTATACAAGATGTTACAAGAGTACCCCTAATGCCGAATATGGTAGATAGGGACCATCAAACTGAACAAGTTTTACTATGAGACCAACTATGAAATCGCGAAAAAATGGTCCCATAGTAAAAGTTGTTCAGTTTGATGGTCCCTATCTACCATATTCGGCATTAGGGGTACTTTTGTAACACCTTGTATATAGGTACAAGGTGTTTTTACATTTTAACCTTAATGGCATCAGTTATACGTTTGGGTAATAAAGCTCTTCGCGTTGAATAAATCTACACATCTTCAAGGGTCACCTTCGGTGTGTGGGCGGCCGGGGGTCGGTGGGGGGGCCATAACTCACACGTGCTTCCTGAGGGTCACGGTTTATTCCGGTGTCTGCCCTCGGTCACCTTTCGATATCTCTACTTAACTTCCGAGTGTCTTGCCACTGTAAATGTGGAAAACTCAATACTTCGATTCTGTTTAAATAAAAAATAGTGAATTGGGGGTTCTTTTTCGCACCGTTAGAAGTTCTTAGGATGTCGTCATACAAAAATGTTACTCAGAGTCAACAACCGCATAATTGACGCTTATGGTTGTTATTGAACACCATCCGCTATCCCACTTTGCGGGTTACAAAATCCACAAAGGGATCAAAATATCACTCACTATGATGCAGTAGGCTTGAATTAGGTATGACAAGTGAATGATTGACATGGACTCGTTATATATAATTAAGTAGGTAACACGTTATCTTAAACTTATCCTGGAATGCTGCAATGTTGTACTAGATAGATTCTTTTACCGATTTAAATTTTATTGATTAACCAAAATTATTTCATAATTTTTCACAAACTTCTACAATTACATAGTAGATAAATTCGATCTCTGAAAAAGTGTCTTATTATGTGTTGAAATATCCAGTTAGTTCGCTCAATTCCCTAAAAGCAGTGCTTTCACCTTAGGTGGTGTGTTAGTGTAATTGGTGAATCAAGCAAAGAGCTCGGTGTGGTGAGCCTGAAATATGACGTCCGTAGCCAAGATTTACGTAGAAGTATCTAATCAGTGCCGAGGTGTTGGTCTAGACAACCGTGTCAGCCATTTTGGATGCGTCCGCTCTTGTTTGAGGTGCATTGCATTCAAGAAAATGGCGAAAGTTGGCACATTGTCTTTAAGCAGCAGACTGAAAATTATCAAAACTTTTCATAAAACTAGTTGGGGATTAGCGCGTGGTGCTCACGCATCACAATTTCTAAATTTTGTTAATGAACATGTGTGCGGTGTGTAGTCTATGAAATAAAGATTATCATCATGGGAAACGCAGGCATTACTTAAAAGTAATTTCTTCTATATTGTAAAAAACCCTATAAAATATAACAAGTTTTAAGATAGATTATTACTTGCGACGGAACGGAGAAGGTATATATGCGTTTAGGGAGAAAGGTTGTTTGTTTGTTTGTGCGCAAACACAAATGTTGCCATTTTTCTCCGGAACGGTTTGACCGATTTAGATGCGGTTTTCTTTAATGGGTTTGTACGTTATCGGCGACGGTTCTTAGATAGGTGTTATGGTGTTAAGCCGCGAGGCTTATTTTTCTTACAAACGCAAGAAAAATCTATCGGGGGCTGCCATTGCCATCTCTCTGTTTTATTTCAAATATTTTTTTTAAGTAAAGCAAGTATTTACATTATTATCTATGTCTCCAAAAGTATATTCCCAGTACAAATTTTAAATAATCATAACTGCAAAATATAAGTTGATTTTTTTGGCAGGTAGGCAGTCCCGACGGATTTTTCTTGCGTTTGTAATTTATGAATATAAATATGTATACCACTTACTACGTTTAGTCGGGGGATTATTGTAAAAAATATATTTAACTCTTTTTTAATTTAAAATAACAATTTTAACCGTCGTGGGTTTTTTAACATCTAATTGTGAGACTTTTTACTTCCATTCGACATTATGTTCATAATGTTACACATTGGTTTGAAAATGGACAGCCAATTTAGCGGCAAGTTAACCTCGGGCTAGGTGTAAGTTTACTGTTAGCGGATTAAATACTCTTTGACTTGGGAACTATCTCTCACACCTGTCAAATTAGATTGAAACTTATCTATGGTCGCGAGCGGATATTGTTTTTAACTGCGTTTTTACAAAAAAAATGGTCTTTGTTTTATGATTCTTATTCTAGCTGAAGGTTATAGAATGAGACAATCATCACCGTGTACTTAAGGAATTTATTAAAAGTTCTAAAAACAAATAAGTCAGACTGGCTGACCTCCTCGTTCACTTAAGCGAACTAAGTTTAAAAACAACTAAGCTTGGAGACGTGGACAATCGCTGAAAGTAGACAAACAATTTGCTGAACAATTTTGTTCGAGCGCTGCAAGTTCAAACATCTTATTTGTCAGATTTGTTTGAACTGTACACTTGTCTTAAAGTTTAGTTTGGAGATGTATCAGTATGAATGCATTATTGTGAGTGTGTATTACCTATGAAAAGTTGAAACTTTCGCCGCTGCGTTAGTTGTAATTTTGATGTAGCAAGATGATATACTAGCGTTATCACTATCACATTGATTCAATTCAAACTAAAAATATTCTTGCAAAAATACATTATTATGAAAATGATTACGTTCAGCAATATAATAACTATGTTTTTCCAAAAAAATGTTCTGTTTCTCAGCTAAAGAATAAATTGAAATACAGATTTCTATTTACAAATATTTTTTAATTAGTCCTAAGATCTTATTCTTCATCGAAGTTTCTGTACTAAATACTTTTACGACACACCGTTCTGTGGCCGTACTTTTCATCAAGCAATAACAGAACTTCCTTTTCCGCAACAATTGTATTTCCGAGTTCTCCCTCGGGAGTCCTAACCGCGGGCCCAAACGGCGACCGTTCACAGCCGGCCTAACTAACCTGACCACTGAAGGTGGGCTTGCTAATTACTGAAGCTAGTTATGAGAAACGACTTTTGTGCTTAACAGCTTTAACTATGAAAAAAGTAATTAGGAGGTAACTTAGAAGAGATATATTTTTTAATGTAAGACATTCTTTTTGTTTACTTTTCTTAAGCTGTTATTGAATTCTGTTACAGAATCAAAACATTGGAATGTTGAAAAATTTAAATCTTCACGTTAATACTTTATTATGAACTGTTTTAAATGGAGGAGTTTCCGCATTCTGCGTCTTTATTTTATTTTGATATTAATAAAAAGCACAAGAGGACATGTTTTTTTTTCATTCAAACATAACAGAACATCAAATTGTTTATAAAACTCAATACTACGAATAGGTGTGCAACCGCAGTTAGAAATAAGAGCAACTTTTATTCGATATGGCAATAAATCGGTTGTCAGGTGCGGCTTACCAGTGATTTACTCGTAGGTGTAAACCGATTGGTGCCCCCGGGGGCACGTAGTCGCCACTAGGCGATACAACTAAATGGTTATTTGCTGCGAAATAAGAGGTTGATATTATGGACTAAAGTGGGGAAGAATTGGACCAGTTTTATTCAGCGGCATGGCCATTTTTAGTTTGATGATGGTTAAGTGACATGGTGAAAGTTAAAAAATCAGCCCCCTACTCACGACGGGATCGAATTCACATCAGGATCGAATGAACGTCAAAAATCTGTTATTTTGGTACTTTGGAAACGGTGTGATCCTCGAGCTCTATAATAATTCATGATATATTTACAATTCAGTTCCCCTGTATTTTGACGCGACCTAATAAAGGGAAACTTGTAAAAAATTACGCAAGTCGTGTATCATCGTCAGATATACTCCATAAAGAGCAGCGATAGAATATGTCAATGCTTTGCGGGGAGGTAATTTTTCAAACCTACACTGGATGTAGAAAATAGAGAAAAGTTCGTGGATGCGGTATAATGTAAATATTTTATAGTTTAGTTCTTCTCTCTCTCTCTTCTCTCTTGTTGGCTTATACTACTAGGCTAGGTGATTCTGAGATAACGATAGAGCTGTTTGAAAGAAACACTACTGCGCTGACCCTAAAAAGACTGGTGAAAGGATTATGAAAAATATTTCAGAACTTATTCTAAAATGAAAGTGTCAAATTATTGTCTGAAAACAATGCGCTTTTGAACGGGGCCGAAGTTGAATAATTCTATGTCACCTCCACTCCATACTACATCTCGGCCGCTCCCTTCTCCCGCGTCACGCTGCACCGGTGACGTGACACGTGACAGGTGACGTGTTTACACCGCCTAAACGGCCGCGTCACGCGTCACGCTGAAAAATGGTGCGCTTTTTAAACGGGATCGAAGTTATCTTGTGACGTGTCGCCTAATACGTGCGAAATTATCGTATGTAATTTTCCATATGGGGTGGGGTGGTGTTATCCATACTATTATTATAAAGGCGAAAGTGTAATCTGTCTGTCTAATTGTAGGTAAAATTTCTACATAAACAGTTGAACTAATTTAAATGAAAAGTTATTACATTTCCCGAATTTCCCTCAGGAAATGAAAAATAAATGTTAGTTAATACAATAAAGTTGTACCTACTCACGGACTTCAATGATCATCCAATCCAGCATAAAATGCAAAATTAAAAACACAAGTCAATATTTTGAAAATAATTCATAGCTACAAATAAATCATTTAAAGCCTTAATTTTGTTTATATTTTTTATGTTTTGGAAATGTTGTATGTTGTTGCGAGGATAACTTACTGGTAAGAAGTAGTTTTCATTAATGTAAAACCTGTAACAAAAGAAAAAAATATCTTAACCAAACCAAAACTCAACTACTTTTGGACATTTATATCACAACAAAATTGTTCAGAAGTAGGTACATACTCCGACAACACGAAAACCATTGAAAAATATTAAACGCGCGATTTGTCGCCAATAACTAAGGCCATTCAGATTCAAACACCGCCGACCATATCTCACGTCATTCGGAGCCGTCAAATAAATCGGCCGACACTTCAACGGCATTCGTGCAAAAAAACGTGCGGCCCCATTGAATGCGCGGGAATCAATCACTGCTCCCGCGCCGTCCATACCGCTGCGCGCCCTTTCACAGCCGCGGCTTAGAGTTCCCCTGCAATGGAACCTTTTGCTTAGCTAAGTGTTGCAGGTTCATCATCATAACAGCCTATCGTAGTCCACTGCAAGTCGTAGGCCTTTTTCATGTGAGATTGGGCCTTCTTCACACTTTGCAGACGGTTGTGGGCTGGACCACTTTCATCGGATCATGCTGCTGCACATTATCTAATCCATAAAGTCATAAGTCGCGTGTTACGACCCCACTAGTGTTGGTGCTATTATGGACGCCACACGGCATCTAAGCTTTGCAGGTTATACAATTATTATACATACTCTATTGCCACAGAATATATAATAGTACTAAAGTATTGCTAACTATGATCGATGACTAATCTGTGGCAATCACTTAATAAAACAGTGAATATTTACTAAAATATTAAGAGGGGAAAAACAGGATTGTTAATAAACTCTGCGCCTCTCTAACTATGACTATATCTAATTTTGACCGATCTACTGCCATGTCGCACTTTTGACTGAACATCGGGCACTTATACTGGTGATCACTTAAACATTTGCAATGTTAAAAATTAAATAACAAGTGGCATTGCAGTTGGGGGACCTCTTTTACTTAACTTTTTAGTTCGTTTTGGCAAGGTAGTCGTGTTTTTAATATTTTTTTTCATATCAGTACAGTAGTGAACTCTCTTTCGCTATAGTACGATTCGCGCTTGACAGTTTCCATTTGTTTCCACCTCCGCCGCTTTTCGTTGATGTCATTTCGCTTTTAATTGGTGTATTCGCTCGCCGACATAATATGTCATTCCGCTTAATCGCTGTTCGCAGTTTCAGCGAATTGATTGCATCCACTCCCGTAATGAGACTACGGGTTATGGGGTGATGCTCAATTATTGTAACGTGGTTGGTAATTAAGGTTTGTTTAATTCAAATTTTGAAATTTACTTTACAAATTATTTAGCAATGTTATCAAAACTATTCTTATATGTTATTAAATATTATGGTCTAAAGAGCTGAGCAAATAAATTATAAATATTAATACAAAGTTTAAAAAAAGATAAAAGTGAAATGATCTGGTGGCTAGTCGAATATATTTAAAGTTATTTATATAAAAATAAAAATATCACTGTGAATGCTAAAAGTAGCATTGGTTGTTTAAGCTGTATTTATTTTTTTATTTTTCATAGATTAATAACAATTAAGTAAACGGTGATAAACAAAAACCAACTCCAGTCAACCAAGCCAGTCGCTTAAAAAATTACTAAAACGCTCGCTTAAATTGATTCAGCGTCAGCCAGCTAGGCCGTATTGATGGCGCCGATAATATGAAGAGAGCATTCAAATAGATGGATGCTTAGCACCGGCCGATTAATGACGTGTTCGTGATTGAGGGACGACAGGTAAAAGGTTATGACTATTATACTTAGGTAGTTAAGAATTGTTTACTTTTTTCGTTAAGTATAAGTTCTGATAGAAACAAAGGTAGGAATAGAACCGCTCCTCCAGAGACCATACAGTCAAGAACCTTTATCATATCACGATGTCCAAAAGATGTATCTGGCCAAATATATTTTTTTTATTGATTACATCCGCAATCCGCATTGGGCCCAGCAGTGCACCCATAAGGAAGACCTATGCCCCAGCAATGGGGACAATTAAAACGGCTGATGATGAATGTAATATAACAGACCATTTAATTTACATCTTAATTTGAATCTTAGTATTGACCTAATATTATTACACGTAAAACACCAACAATCTATTACTAACATTATAAACAACAACGTTTGTTCTTCGTCGGGACTTTCTGAAAAAACAAATAAGAATCGACTTTTCATAGAAACCTCGGCTCGGTTTGGACGTTAGTATGTTTTTTTATTAAATAATACATGAAAAGTCGTATAACAAACGTTATTGTTAGTAATCTACTCCTGCGAGGTGTTTTGCAAATAAGCCTGTATACTTAATTAAAAAAGCCTATCGCAATCTCAGTAACCCTTTCACTATGTTGACCCTAAACTAAATCAGTATTTTCTGAAAGAGCGAATGGATAATAATTAAAGTGCCTTTAGTGAGTGATGGGCGAACGGCCGAGATATTCATTCACCTGTCCGAACGGCTCAACGTTTCCTCCTAGAGATTTACATAGAGTTGCTAGCCTATTCCGTCCACCAAATCCAAACTAATTATAAAACGGGAAAGTGGTTGTGATATGTCTGTCTGTTTGTCAATTACTTTTTTCAAGCTTAAGCCACTGAACATTTTGATATATATTGTAATTGCTATTATTTTTAAAAGTAGTGTTGCTAGCTGAATTTTTGATGGTTGATGATTTTTGTTGACTATTGTCTATTGTTGAAGTTGAGCTTCAACGGTCGCTTTCGGTTGAAATCAAAACTATTTACAAACTGTAATGAAATGGGTGGTATTACACACTCTCAATAAATCCCCGAAACGGGCCAAACAAAGGCATTTATAGCGATAACTTCAGCGTGAGCGATTGAAAAACGAAAAGGAAGTGTCTAAAGGTTTTTAAAAAAGAGTAATGGTTGTGAATAGCTTTTAAAGGTAGCCCAAGACAAATGGTAGCGTCGACGCGCCGATCCCGTGGAGCGATCGTTTCTCTCCGGCAATGAAATACGCTGTCTGAAAATTGCGAAGGTAAAACTGTTTCCCAATGGAGTGCGACCGTTTTGGTGGGAAACTTTTCAAATTGTGTTCTGTGGAATGTGTGGTTTTGTTTCTTTTTTTTTTTACAGAATGACAAATAGAGTTTTGAAAGTCGAACATTGTGCTTTGTATTTTTTTAGCCATAGAGGTTTGATATCGCTGTTATTGTTCTAAACTTACTGGCTATCTTTGCACTGATAGCTGGATGACAACAATTTACATGCATACAAAGGTCTAAACTGTATGAAATGACATGAAAACTAACAAGTTTGGCTATGATTTCTATTTCATAAGCTTATAACAAAATAAAATGTAAACTTGGGTGACAAATATAAAAATAAACAATTATTCATTTTTTTTAATGTAAAAAGCCTTTCAGCAGATAGCAATGACATTTTCTTTTTCAAGCATTTTTAGTCAACTTACTTATCGCTTTTTTATTTAAACTAAGCCACTGAACTAGTACGAAGGCTATAGTTGGCCAAGTTGGCAAACTATAAATAACAGCGTCGGTCGCGATCTAACAGGTGAGCGGAGTGCCGTGAATGACTTTTATCGAAATAAGTTTATCAACTTTGGAACTAAAGTCTTTGGGAGTTGGCGGGATAGATTAAAATTTTACAGGACAAGATGGAACAGAAAAGTATATTAAAGATGGGTATTTACTTACATAAAGTACTTATTTTTTCATTTTAAATACGTACTTTCTATTAAAGGGTTAAGGGATTCAGACTCAGTTAAATTAAAAAAAAAACAAGATTGTCCTGCTAAAAACTGCATTTTAAAAATTGCAATGACACTTGTTATTTAACTTTTTAGTTCGTGCAGTCGTGTTTTTAATATTTTTCAATTATTTATTTTTTACTCATTTTAGTAATTATATAGCTAGTTTTGGAATGTGTTCATAAAGATCTTTCATTTGATGCCCATATTGTAATAATTTAAGAAGAAATATTTTTTTCACATTTCAAAGTGGCGTCGCACAGTCGCCATATAGATTTTTTCAAAAATATAGCCAGTGTGACTTGGGGAGATGTATGGATTTTAACGATATTTTATACTTACAAATCCGTTAAGGCATTTAGAAGTTATTGTGGCATATAAAAACTCACATACCCACAGACATATATGAACCCTGAACACATTCCACTCTCTGTTTTTTGGGTAGTCGTGTAAAAAACCACAAGCGTCATGATGATGATCTGATAAATGTATGAACTTGTCGACAATCGGTTCTTGGGTTAGACAGCAAGTATTATTTGACATTCCGTGCTCTACTTGGCGAGCTTCTCCCATCCCAAAACTCTTTTCTCTCAAATTCCTCGGCGACAAGCTGCAGTAATTTTGTTATTTACCTTTCTCCCTTTAAATCCTCATCAGCACACCGCGCTCGTCCCTTCAGTAAACTCGTTAACCGAATTTTTTACATCGTCTCGAAGTGTTTGGGTTTGTTAATTAAAAACCTGTCGACGCCGCCGTGACTGGCCGGTCGGTATTAACAGAAAAAGTTGTTTTTTGCTGACGTTGTGGTGGGGGCTTATTGATGGAGGCGATATGAAAAATAGTTCTTTTTTTACGTCATAGGAGGCGCCAGCAGCAGAAAATATGGCAATAAAAAAAAATTGCCAACTCGGTAGTTCATAATGGATAAGATAGAGCATTCGCCCAGTGTGCGAAGTGTCGTGTCCGACTCGCACTTGGCCCGCTTTTTAGTAAATATAAGCATGAAATAGAGGGAGGAAAGAAGTCAAGCTTAGTAGTACGCGCGCTCGAGTAACGCACACATAGACACCTCTCACCGACACGGAATAACTGGAATCTCAGATGAATCTCTAACGAGTTCGAGAGTGTGATGCAGTGTAGTCGGTCGGTGAGATCTGCCTATGTGTGTATGCGTTGTACTAAGCCAGTAGTCGAGCGCGCGTAGTACTAAGCTTGATTTCTGTCCTCTCTCTTTTTTGTGATATAAGACTATGAGTACTATTAGTAGTAACGAATATTTACTAGTGTGTTTAGTAAGCCTGTCCGTTAGGCGACATTTTAAAATAGGTTAATCAGTAAATTTGATGAATTTATCACTCAGAAGTTTATTAAAAACCTAATTCAACATAATATATTTCATAACGTTTAACTACATTTAAATTTTTGACGTAAAAGTCTTCTTTCATAACCAGAGTTGTCTCTGATTTCCATAACACAAGTGCTTTAGCTACTTACTTTGGCATTGGAGCAATGTATGTGATGTTGTCAAATTTATTTATTTATAACGGTTAACTTCTTCAGTTACTATAAGAATAAGATTGACCGAACATCAAACAGAAATACTGGATCATTCTTTATATAATATCTAACTCTAACAATTTGGATTACACGAATGAGTGTCCAATAGAATGAAACGTATTAAAAAAGTCCGGGATACCAAAAGGCTAATAAGTGGCTATTACAGGGGTGCTCGACCAGTTTAACTGTAAAAAGTAATAAAAGAGGATTACAGATTCAATAACTCGATCAGATAGAACTTTCAGGGCACCTGCCTCGAATTTACGGCCAACCCTTCACCTAACATCACCAAGGTATGTTAAGTTACATCTAGTTGAAGAAATTTCAACTTTATCCTGTAATAATACCGTTCAAATTAGCGTTCAATGGTGTCCCATATCAGGGAATTTTCCGACAAATTTTTCGTGCAGCAAATTGAACTTAATTGTAGTTAAATAAGAATCATTTTTGTAGAAAAAGGTTTTCGTCCGTGGTGAAAAGTACTGAGTGCAAAACTTCGGGGATATCATTTCATGCTCCAATTGACACAATTAGTTTAGTTTTTCGTAATAGGTTTTTCTTTTAAGGTGCTGATAGGTATTTGTGTAAAAATACTTGATAAAAATAACGAAGTACCATTAGGTAAGCCAATTCAGAAATATAAAGCGCCATGAGATTTTTTATTTTTATTATTTACTTGTCACAAAATAATTTAAAAACATGAAAATTTTTCATAGCTCTTTATATTTCTAAATTCCCTTAACTAGCTGGACCAACTGGGACAAACGGTTCCTGATAATGATATGTTCCACTACTTCCCCTAAAGTAAAAGATAATGTCTTAGAAAAAACTTACTAGAAAATAGTGCTATGGGAAATTGAAATTGAAATTGAAATTGAAAAATTCTTTATTCAAATAAGCTCACATAACAAGCATTTTTAAATCGTCAATTCTTTTATCCTACCACCCATTATGACGTCTTTTAGCTGACAAGAAAAATGGGCGCAAAAAACTTATCAGCTTTATTAGAAGGAACGATATTTACAAATATGTATATCGTTTCCAGACATTACATTCAAAGTATTCATACATGTTACCATTAACATGGATTCATAAATAAATAACATTATTTAATTAGCTTAGCATTATTTTGGGTAAGAAGTGCCATACATATAGATAATATTAAACATTTATATATATATATGTATGCGACGTCCTTAATACAAGTAGTCAGAAGCAGACCCATTCCCACTGGCAGCACCCGTTCACGAGCATGACGCATGAACCAGCCATCGCTTCGCTCAACCATATTTGAGGGAACGTAACGATCCGCCTCACACGACACCACCGCAGAAATGTTTAAAGTGAGCATGACATACTAAAGCTACCCATATTAAGGCGACGAGTCAAGAAACCTGTAGATACGTTTTTTAAGTAGGTAGGACACTTCTTACAAACTATACTTAAAAAGAAAAGAAAAAAAAATATCGATGACTCGAATCACTTGAAATTATAGTACAGAACTTTATACTAGACCCACGAAAGAACCACGGACTTATCTTAATCTTTACTGAACATTAGAGTAAAAATTAAAAATACAAAAGCTATGCCCAGGCGTTATTATCCTTCAAATAATCGCAAATAGTGTAATAGCCTTTACTCATAAGATTGGATTTAACAGTATTTTTAAATTTTTCCAAAGGCAGTTCTGTAACTTCTTGTGGAATCTTATTATAAAAGGTAATACCTACATCAACACAAAAAAGAGGTTCCGGTTTTATGCAGTCTGCGCTTTGGAACAGCAAGTTTGTTTTTGTTTCTTGTATTGAATTTATGAACATTAATCTCTGAAACATGCCCTAAATAATTTATCTAACAACTTACATACTTACTGCACTACTTCACTAACAAGAATACAAAAATCCCAGATTATACTAGAAGCTTGTACTTTTTACATAGGTAGATTCTCTTGAATTATTTGAATAATCACTAATTATATTCTGGTAAGTACTAAGATTCCAGTGATAATTAGAATTCAGTCAGCTTTCTAGATTAAACACCGCTCAGGGAGTGGGAACCTTCGTGTAAATGCAAGCAAGTGCACTGCAAACGAACTACATGCACGTAGCACCTGACTTACTGCGAGAAGTACACTGAGGGATACGAAAATAGAGCACGTTACTAAATATTTCATAAATATTATTATGTAATTTAAATAAGGCGATTAAATACAAAGACGCACAATTAACTTATGTGGAAACATGTATAACTTGTTGTTTTTTTTAACTCTCAAGTCAAAAACTATAAAGTTAGTTCAAACAAACGTATCACTAACTCTTATGTGCTAACCCAGCTTGGCGCAAGTGGGCCTAAGAATACCTAATGAAAATATTTAATGCGGTATAATATACCGACTTACAAAATGTTTTTGACGACCTCCCTGGTCAAGTGGCTTTGTACACCGGTTTTCATGGAGTCGCCATCTCGGAGATCCGGGTTCGATCCCCGGTTGGGTCAATTTAGAAATTGAACTTTTCTATATTGGCTCAGGTCTGGGTGTTTGTGATACTACCGTTGTCTCTGATTTCCATAACACAAGTGCTTTAGCTATTTACTTTGGAATCGGAGCAATGTATAAAATGGTTTTAAATTCTATTTAAATTTTATTCCTATTCCATACAAAATTTGGACCCCATTTTGGATCCTTTTGGGGTTGAATCATGTCCAACGTGTTGGATTTCAAAAATTCATGCTTATTTCGCAATCAGCCTCTCATTAAATTTCAATAATGACATCCATATCGATTTTTAAGATTTTTATAATGGGTAAAAAAGCCTTACTAATTTTGGTAAAATCACGGAATACGTGTTTGCTCATTTTTTAGAAGAACTTCTACGAGTTTCAATTCGAAATGTTTATTTTTTTTCATGCAAACTTTGAACTCCCATTTCACCCCTTTAGGGGCTTAATTTCAAAATATCGTTTCAGAAAAGGAATGTTTGTGCAAAATTTCAGCTTTCTAGGTTCAAAGGTATGAGCTAGGCGTTGATGAGTCATTCATCCTTAATTTTTATATAATAGATTAATAGCTCTGAGTTTAAATTTTTATACCTTAAACAATTTTTATGATATTCCGTTTTATACTGATTGCGATAAAAATCCGCCTAAGCCATAAAACTCATGTAAGCCAAGTGATAATTCTGTAGGGCGTTTAGCTCACCTGCCCTCCTCTTTGTTTGCGCCGATAAACGAAAAAATGTCCGCTCTTTCCAATCAATCGAGGAAATAAGAAAAAATGATTGGATTCGCCTCACGTGCGGCCGGCCAAAACGGTAGGTATTTTTATTTGCCACTATGTGTATTTGCGAAATTGTGGCCTCGCTTTTATTCGGTTTTGTGTTTTACCGTTATAGCTCTTGGGTGGCGTTTTTTATTGTCCCGAATTTATAAGTGTACGTGGTTTCAGTGATAAATTTTAATGTTGTTGTTTTATAATGATTTATCCTAGAAAAAAGAACTCGCCTCAAACTACTCGGGCGGCAATCAAACACGACATACTATCATATTGATATGATGGTACTTTTTGTAATGGTATTTACATTTCTATGTGGTAAAAAGATTTGCTTGTAACAATAATATAATAAAATTGTTTCTTTTTTTATTACGTTCTTTAAGCGAATATACTTAAGCCTTTTCGGTAAAGCTTTCATCGATTGTATTTTTTTACCTCTCAAGTTTTTTGTATTTTCTTTTGTAGATAAATTTGCAACCTCTACTCAAATGTATAACCCAAATATTGTGATTGGACGTCTGACTATCGAACTGAAGCAATCTTTCACGGAGTTCTTCAAAACACCTACGAGAAGAAAATTGAAACTAGTCTCAGCTTCAGAAGACATGTCTAAGTTTTTCGAATTCATTATTATCATAAAGTTTGTTCAGCCGAAGTTGCGAAGTCGGGCGAGTTATTTCAGTTTGGACCGTGTATTCTCAAAATGGTGTGGACTGAACCTGAGGACTTGTACTCGGAAAGTCAGTGGTAAGAGCATTTGAACCGGACATCCAAATGTCGCGGGTTCGATTCCCGTCCGAGAAAATGATCTGGTGCGAGTCGTACTTTTGCTAGTATATAATTTAGTATAAGAATACGTTTAGTTTAGCTACCTACTCAATACTGGTTTTTGACCCCTAGATCAGTACCCGTAGCACGAACAGCTATCGAAAACAATAACGCGCCTAAAAGTACTTGATAGAGTAATTATCTATGAAAAAATTCATTTCGCTTTACGGCGGTGGATGGCGCTGTACAATTTTTTTATACAAAATTAATCTATGCAATGTTTTTACGCGCGTATTTTTTTCGATGGCTATTCGTGCTGAGGGCACAGATTGTGATAATTACACAAATGTGATATTAAATTCTTTGGCCGTTTACGTAGGTATACGTTTATTATTGAAATATCTTTAGATTCATATTTTTTGATTTATCCATGTCAACGTATTTATATCTACTTATGTCAAGAAATGTTCTAGACTGCCTGGAGCAGCTGTATAATTTTCATTATTGGAACGGTGCGTTTGTCGATATGTAAGTATTAGTTAAACTTGTACAAGAGGTAAAGTCGATTAACTGATTAGAAAAAAATAATATATGGTCAAGTATAGATTAGTTTGGGAACCTCTGTTTAGACTAACTTATCATATGGCTGACCGTTTTCTTGGTCAAGTAATTGCAAGTAAAATAGTGCGGTTTTCGGATGGATGCACAGAATGTGTTGGTTTAAAAGATATTGCTTTAGGGTCAGTTCTGTTTTCTGATTGGACAGAATTTGGACTCGAGTCGGTCGAACGTTGTTTTCTTTATTGTTTGAGTAAACAAAGTAGAGAACTAAGAATGAAGTATTCGTAAAATATCATGTCAATTATTACCAATCAGTTATATTAAGGCTGCTATATACCTCAAGTGGCGCCCTCATTTTAATTAAATTTATTGCTCGCTAAGTAAGTAGTAAGTAAAGTGGCCACTTTTAGCACTTTTGCGAACTACTACTACAACGAACAAAATTTTACTGAGGTTATTGTTTGTAAATTGTACATGTGAATTTTCGATACATTATGTACTTAGCGAGCAATAAATTTAATTAAAATGAGGGCGCCACTTGAGGTATATAGGGGCCTTAATGGTGAAATCAACTTCCGAAGTTCTTCGTCTGTTTATGCCTCAATTCAAAATAACGATGTTCCCTTTTTTAAGGTATTTAAGTTTTTCATAACATTAGAAAATAAAACCACGGCTTGTTATTCTATTTTCTGGGATTCAAAATGATCGCTTTCGTAGTGTACAAGTGTACAAACCTAAACTCCATGTGAGACAGTCACGTAAAAAGACGGATGACTCCATAGAGGGCGTAATAGTCCTCAGTACATTGTTTACCTGCGGGAGGGGACGGAACAAATCACATGGTTCACATCGCAGCGATCGGGCTGAGGACACATAGATCTTTTCTCTAACAGAAAATTTTAAATTGGAAGCGTGGCTATAGGTGGATTTTGCACTAAGAGCTGGTTTAAAAAAAATGAAGAATCCTACACTGTTAAGATATTTATTTTACGTCCGTCGTTGTCGATACAGCTATATTAAAACAAGTAAGTACTTTTAATGAGTTAAATATACTGAACATCGGTCTAGTTCGTTACATAACAGTATGTAAAATTTAAACAGATCCAGTACAAAAAAGTCCTTTTAGAATTTTCATACTAAACGCAAACGAATAATATTATAAACTTGAAGTGGTTAATAATAAAACTATAGTTATGTTTAATAATTGTTTTTGAAAATGTTTTAATATGTTTTGACGTCCGATCTTCTGTACTTCCCTTTATATGTAAAAAGTCGCGTCACGTCGCACTCGGCCGAAGGTGGAAGTGGCCAATAAAAATGTATAGAGGGATTTGGGAATATACCGATATTGTGCTGCGCGATAATTACACAAACAATATAGCAATACTTTTGAGGGTGCGGTTGGGCAGAAATAATAACGTACCTACGTAATTTTAGGTATGATTTTTTTGATGATATTTTTGACCATCAGCCATTTTTAATGTCTCCACTGCTGGGGCACAGGCCTTCCTCGTGGGTGGATAAGGAGGATGGGCCATGACCTACCACGCGGGCCCAATGCGGATTGGTGGGTGCTATAACGACTGCAAATGCAACCGGGACCAACAACGACGACCAAAGACGTTCGTTTTATTTCGTGATGAAGAAGGTCTAAAATTAAACAGAATTTGTATGAAACTACCCCGTCAAGTAGGTCTATTGAGGGTTCCGTACCATCATTCTGAAAAAGTTTACTGTTTAGAGACATCAAATTATTTATCCTGTAATCTTTACATAAACTTCTATCATATAAAATAATTTCAGATTTTTCTCTATGGAAACTTCGGTGATAAGGGCCCCCCCTTTATTACATTTTTCATTAAAACGGTATTTTTTTACATTTTTCATAAAAAATCGAAAACTATGCGGCCTAAAAAAAATTGAGAATGTGCCAGTAGCGTTCTTTCATATGATATCCCATATGGCCTAGTAGCCTCACTTCGAATTTTTAAGACCCCCTTTTAGTCCCTGTTGCAAAAAAATACAAATATTTTTATTTCTTTCTTATTTGCAAAATAGTTGGTCAAACGTCATCTAAAACTATTAATTTCAAGTTGATAGCATTAGTAGTTCTCAAAATTTCCAGCTGTGACAGACAGACAGACAGACTGAGTCGCAGGGTTCCTTTTTATCCAAGTTTCCATTTTGGTACGGAACCCTAACAAGACAAGCATGCAATTCTTGCTTCGTAGTTTGTTTGCGTGGCTCGTTTCGTGGTCCCTCTATTAGCAAACGCTATTCTGAAAGATTCTTGTTTCGTATCGCTACATGATTAACAAGACCCTAAAGTTTTAGCTACGAGTATATTGATGTTTTTTGTCTTGTAGCCCGTAGGTAGTTTTGGAGCTATATCTAATAGGTAATGAAAAATAATATTTAAAGTAATTATAAAAAAGGTTGTGAATTAAAATGTGTTCCAATTTCTGTTATAAATAAACAAATAATATTTAAAAGCATTGTTTTACGCGTTTATATTTGCGGGATTTTTCACAAAAGCAAAAATCTCGAGAAACGACTTTAACGTGAATACAATAAAATTCCAAATATATTGTCATTATTTTTGCCATCATTACCCTACCGTATTAATTGCTGGTGGCCGTCAGATTACGGGTTTTTGTTCATTATCGAGCAGGGGCGGCCAACCCGGGGGCAGGTGAGCGGGCCCATTTGAAGGATTACTTTTAAATTTAATTGCTGTAGGTTGATATTTACTTTCGTTCTAACGTCAATTAGAGGCATAAGTTGACTTTTCTTGTCGACTAACGCAAAAAACAAAACAATTACAGCTTTTGTTTTGCGTAAGTCCTTACGAGTAGGTAACTTAATTAATTAATTGTGAGTTGTGATTATTAATGCCCATTTATAATTTTAATACGTGAAAACGTGGTGCTGAACAAAATCCCATCATGTGTTTTTAGTTAGGTCAAACAAGATTTCTTACAAATACATGCAATTGACTCAAATGAAACAAGCTACTTCTATTCTTAATATTACGGTAATCCTCTTGTAATGTAAAACATAATAAAGACTAAAAATAACACATGAATTAATAATATACGCGCTGTAATCCGTAAAAAGTGTTTTATTTGTAATAAACTGTACGCGCGAAAGTCTTAGAAGTGTATTATAGTCTGTTTTATATTACAGAGACAAAAATGACAGCTTTATCTGTTAAGTTTAAAATTGTTTTGATAATTTTATCACGATTGATGTTGTTATCATAATTCTGGTTCAGATTAAATTAATTTGAATTATCCATGGTCTGTCTTCACCAAGTCGCTTCAAATTTCTATTCAATGCGTGCAATATTGCCTCCAAACCGTGCGTTTTCCCTTTCAACTATCGACAATCGTCAATTGTATCAACTTGCGTCAAACGCATGCAATATTGATTGCCTCCAAACCTTGAACATTCGTGTGCTTTTACGTTGAACATTCTGCCATACAAGTTTGACTTTTTTTAAGAAGATAGGGCATGCGCTAAGGCTTTCCTCGAGGCATGCCTCTTTAGCTTTTTTGTTGAAAGCGCAAGAGAAAAGCGATAGCGCACGGTCAGCGTGCGCTATTGAATGCGTCAGACGAAAGTGAAAGGGAGCGGTATAGCAATCGTATGATACACTTAAAGAATAATGTAAATACCTACATAAGAATAATTTTGCAAACGAACGAAATGATGCGCAACTTCATTTTTGTCTCTCTAATAAAAAAACAGACTATAGGGTATATCTCGGCTTAGACGTAAGAGTGTTTTCACCCTCAATAATCGGCCCTCTATCCTGAAATAGTAAACCCCAATATCATAATGATAACCTCCTAGGTGGGACATAATCCGCGCTCTAAGGGATCCTCGGACTGATGCGACATTGATTGATTCACCTTCTCGATTCATACCGATTGTATCAACATTTCCCTTTTCGATCCACTGAAGAACAAACTAAACTAGACCTTATTATGTAATAGCAGAGGTTTTAAAACCTACTTTTTAATGGTACTACATCACTAAGAATATCCCTTAATAAAAGCAAAGAAACAGTTTTAAAATAATGAAACATAGGTATATCACACATATGAAATATTAGTCATTAGGTGTAGGTTAGTTACTGAATATTATAATCATCAGATTTCTAAAGGTATTCAAGTAACAAAAACGAAGTAAACAAGCAACTCCCGGTTGAAATCTTTGTGAAACTTCTGAGAGCAGATGCCCCACAGCCCACAGGGCGGGCGGCGTAAAATTAAATAAATATCAGAGCGGAGCCTCAGAGACAATGCATAGGTAATGGGCCAAAGTTCGCAATATAAAAATCATGGAGACCGGCCAACTTGGGCGATCGAATAAAGTATTCATTAAAACTGAACAACTTTCTGGGCAGGTGGGCGGGGGTTTTATTGTAATATCCCGGCTGAGTTTATTGAGATGGAGGATTTCATTCCCATATCCCATAGATAAGAGAACCTGTAGGTACCTTTGATTTGAAATAACGCCTGATGATATTGTTAATCTCAGCACTCAAATCTTGTCTGAAGGGTTAAATTTTAATGTTTTTGCCTCATTAAGCGCGTATCAGGTTTCGGTTAGGATTCAATAAGCTTGTACGATGGATATTGCATTTTCTATTTATTAGTCAAATAATTACAACAACAAGGGCGTACAACGCTGAAAGAATTTTTCATGGTAAAATATATCGAAATTATTGACAACATTAAAAGAAATAAGAACGCTTCTATTAGCAATATTATAAAATGTGCTTTTAGTTCTAGTCAACGAGCAATTACTGAATGTAACAGAATATCACCCGAAAATATTGCAACAAACCGTTTTTCAGGCGTCAATTTGCTATCGTTTCAGATTAGTGATCATGCAATGTGAAGAGACAGGTCAGTTGAAATTATTCATAACGACGGGGTCACGTTCGGAATCTGGCCTGAAATATTCAGTCGTGACGTGCAGGTGCCGGGTGATATGAGCTTCTTTATGCATGAGAGTTCTTGTGATTCGGAACGCACCACGTCTTGTGTAAAGGCAGGGCAAAGAATAGAGTTAGTGCAGAACAAATATTCTTTGGATACAGAACAGGACAAAGACCAAAGCTCAGCATAAATGCTCAGTTAACGAGAATGTGCTCACTCACTTCATCACCATTCAATCAGTTTTGAAACTACTTTTCATCAAATCATTTTTGACCATATTAGGTACTGCACTGTGTTTATGAAACTGCTAGTAATTTTTTTAATGCAACTATTACAATCACAATAAATATTATAATTTATAAATATCATTATCCTCCTGCTCTTAACCCAATTTATTTGATCAAATAAATAATAAAACAAGTTTTTTTGACAAATTTTGATCGAAACTTAAACAGAAATGATGTAATTGGCATGATCGACGACGACGCCAGAAAAACTTTTATTCAATATTTTGCATTGGGCAGTTAGTTCAGAGCCACCATTCTGCCGGTCCCCAATCTCGGCATCGCTGGCCAGTGCTGTACTGGCTACATTTACATTTATATTGCCCGGACGTCGGTCCCACGAACAAACTGTTCCTGGCGCGCACCGAATCAATTCAATTACTATCACGTTCGATATTGTAACCGGCTCTTTATATTATGGGGTATCATTCGGTCCGACTTTCAGATGAGAACTAAAAAATGAAACGTCAAAAAAAATAACTTATACTGCTGCCGTTACGTAACTGTTCTGACTTACTGATTCGTCATCGTACAGCTCAAACTACCTGGACGTATGAAATTATCTGACATGATCAGAAACTTATACGAAACCTTTGAAACTGTCTCTTAATGTTGTATATGATCGGGAACAGCCCTAGACGTAAATAACATAAAAGCTGTCCCCTAATCGGTAAAACAAACTGCACTTGCAGCTCACCTGCCAGACAACTCTTATCGGCCGTTGAATTATTCATAGAGTCGCAGCAACAAATGCGGACAACTCGCGCTTGTTTAGCCAACTTCCACAAGGGATGCGCCTTTCGTATACGAAAATATCCGTAAATATTAAATAAAGGCTAATTAAATACATGTATAAAGAAATATCTTTATACAAATAAACTGCGCTATAGCTCTCGAATATTAATTCGAGAGCTATAGCGCAGTTTATTTGTTATGTAGATATGTCCTATATGCTATATAGGACATAAGCATATTCAAGTAGGTCGGTACCTGAACTACGAAATAATTATTTACAAATTTTCCATAATTTTGTTAGTTTTGATGAGTAAGTTTTTAAATCGGACGCGAATAAGTGTATTTCATAGTTCATACATTGTGTCTTTTGTGTCAGTTTGTAATACCCAATGCATGACTAATTTTGATTTAAGGTTTTTTTGATAGATTGGTGACTTTAATCGCTAGTTTTTTTGCTAACATCTTACGAGCCATATGAATCTAAGGAATATAATATTTTTTTTGTAGAATATTTTTAAATCATAGAATATATTTGGTTAGGTATCGAGACTAAAAATGTATATATGTAGTTTCAAATATAAGTTTTTACCAAGATTAGAATTTTGTACCATCTTCGCGTAGACCCATCCTTAGTAGTAAACACTGCAGAAACACTCCCCCGTCTAATCTTATTAATTCTGGAAGGGTTTGCAACAATGCCGAAGAATTAACAGCCGCGAAATTTCGTTAACGTGGAGGTATGAAGTTGTTTGGGCCTAATACTACCCGCAAAACTGTTGTTAAATTAACAGTTTTAATCAAGCTGAACAAAGAAAGGTACATCTGCATACCTAGAGGTGAATATCAGAAATAATGAATTTTACAAAAAAACAAATGGCTGGATTTTGTAATTCAACAACGCCATATAAATTTTATAGGTGTAAGTTATGTTACGGTTAAACAATTCGTGTGCTCTCTTTTATCATGAGCAAACTCTCAGTGGTCTTTAAAAATGAAAATGCAAACATTTCTTGTTAATTTTACAAATACCTACTTACATTCAGCCAAGTTACGGTAAGAATGTTTACAAACAAACTGCCAATACTTAACCTCAAAAGTACTTGTTTATTGCATGCTTTATAAATATATGAATATCATTGATAGCTTACCTATGATGTCCAAGTTGTATTTATGGTATCACTTTACTGAAACTTAAAATATTTGTGGAATAATTACGAAAAATGCGCAAAGTTTTGTTTACAAACATTCTTTCATTAAGATGGCAACAGTACTCAAAAGTAAATAAATCAGTGTTCTGTGAATAATAAATAATAATAAATATTTGACAACATCATATACATTGCTCCGATTCCAAAGTAAGTAGCTAAAGCACTTGTGTAATGGAAATCAGAGACAAACGGTGGTATCACAAACACCCATAGAAAAGTTCGTTTTCTAAATTGACCCAACCGAGGATCGAACCCGGGACCACAGAGATGGCGACACCTTGAAAACCGGTGTACAAAGCCACTCGACCACGGAGGTGAATGACGTCATATTAACACTGTATGTACGAGTACAATCAGTTATAATAAAATTGAAGATTCAGATAAGCCTAATACATTAATAGGTACATTTACTTTCACTGAGATATGATTTAAGTAGGTACTATAACCTCAATGTTTTCTTGTATGTAGCTGTAGTAAATTGCTGCATCTACCGTAATAATATATACGGCTGCATAACATTGTATTTCAAGTTATAAGTGTATTGGTGTACTTAGTAGCGCCTCCTGCAGGAGGCTTCAGAGAGGACAATGAGTGCAATCTGCCGGCGGCGAGCGCGCGTACCTTTGTTTCATTTCCTGGTACCACGCTTTTTTCAGAAGGCTATTCGTAAGTCGATTACTCGGCAGTGTGGAGTTGTGTTTCGTATAATATTTCAGTTGGCAAACAAGATAAATGAAAGTTAAAAACGAGAACAATGAATGAGGTGGGGTTTACGAATAGGAACAGGATTCAGACAGGCGGTGTTTTAGTTCTTGAGTAAAAAAAACATCAACTGTTTTTTTTAAAGGTAAGTAAAAAGGACCGGGATAAAACAGCTGCACCCATCTTTATAAGGTCTACTCCTTTTCTTACCTACTGTAGTTTTCTAACTACGCATCGATAACATACGTTTCGTAACTGAAGTTCATAATGATGTTAATGCAAATAAATCTATTTGCACAGACGACATACATTTGGCAAATATCGGATTGATTGCTATTAGATGCAACAACACTGGTTAATATAATAACAATCAGAAACGTTGAGATAATAAAACAAATAGCTTCCGTCCGCGACTTCATCCGCGTGGACACTCGGAAAATCCAAGAACCCTGGACCGGAATTGAGACTATAAACTATCTGTATGCCAAACATCCAAATCCGTTCAGAATTTTTTTCGTGATGAGTAACAAACATCCAAATATTAATAAGAAGTAAGATTTAAAAACTTTAGGTTTTAAATAAAGTCCATTGCCATGTTGTGCAGCACCGCCCGTATTAGGTATGATCGCGGCCGCATCGGGCCACGGATTTCAATAAAGCGATCGACCTTTTGTTACGTGTGCTCCAATATTTGAGCGAACGAGCGATATTAAAAGATTCATTTCAGATGAGCACTCGTTCATCAGTGCTGTTCGGTTTCCTTGCTCACTTGCAGCCTTCATGTGGGTGTGTTTCACTTTTGGAACTTTATGGGAAAACATTGACATTATTGATTTTAGGTGCTACGAGTATAGATACCTCCTTATGCATGGATTTTCCTTATCCAAGACCTGTGCCCTAGCAGCGAGGACATAAACGGCCTTACCACAAAGGATTTTAAAACACTGTTCAACAACTGTTAAACTTAGACATTGTTTACATATGGTGCTGTCTCTTTTTTGACCATATTGTTTAAAAGAGACGGCACTGTATAAATGTACAGTATCTAAATTAAACAGTGTTTTAAAATATTTTGTAGTAAGTCCGTAAATGTCTCATGATGAGTTTAAATTAGGTACTTATTACAAAATATTCTTAATATAAATTCCGCATATATTTTGGAATTACTTAATATGAAAAACAGTAATGCAAACCAAAAAAAAATAATTCTTGATTCGATTGATATAGGTTCAATCAGTGCGGTGTTGTCCTACTACCTACAAATAAAAGATATAAACGTCAAAAATGCTCTCACTATCGAAAAGTGGGAAATACACGTATTTGCTTTACCTCACAAACCTATTGAACGGGCGATAAAGCTAAGCCGCGTCGGAGCCCACTAATCGCGTCTGGCGATAGGGGCTCGCGTGGCCACGTGGATTATGGCCTACTCGGGGGCGGTGTATGTGTAGTAAATTAAAGTTGTATTTATCCAAATTGTACTTCAATTGGGATAAATAATGGATCAAGCCTTGAAATCGATAGCTATAGCGGTATGATGATAAACAATCGAGAGGCCATCGAAGTCCGCTTTAAAGTAAAATTGTATGCATACATGTTTGATCATAACTAACTTACACTGAAAACGCACAACATCTAATGTTTTTTTATTGAAAAATAAAATATCCACTTCTTATTTCAACTTAACAATAATTGCTATAAAGATTTTTAAGTAACAAGCGCTTCTGCTAATATACTTGCATAAATCATTGCGGTAAGTACGCAATGATTAAAGTTTGAATTTACACCGACAAGACGTGATGTGATTTTTTTAATCTAACATTTTCTTTAAAAGGACAATGTTTACTAAATTCCATTTTACATGTTACATTCCAGCAAATTTATTCAGAAAGCTCCATACATTCAAGAGGTTGTTATAAATCACAACAGAGTTTGGTGTCCGACTAACTTAAACACACAATAAAATACAGGCAGCGTGCAAAATGCAAATGCTATGGTTACAGTAATATCCGGCAGAGTTCGCACCTTCCTGTTCCGAATATTGTTTTCTATGGCCATTCACTTAATGCTTCGGAGTTATTAAAACAATTACAATTCGACTCTGCAAGAATGGTGTTGTCGTCTATAAGGAAAATCTTTCCCCATTGGGAGATGCAAAATGTGGAACGGTAATAAGTTCTTAATCTGGCAATATCAGATACATTTATTGAAGCAATATGAGGAATGGGATTCTGTCACCTGAAAGCTATTAATATACACCTCATCAAAAAGACACACATATGACTATTCCCAACAACCTAATAAATCACCCACCAATCCGGTGATCAAAAAACGCCTATAGAAACACACTCGGCAAATGAATCACTCCATTCAGTCGAGTTAACAACCGCATTATACCCCCGTTTACAGGGGAGGTCTCCTATTACTCATCCGGTCCCTCTGTATTAATGACAGGCATCTTGCCTGACTTACCTTTCTCGGAACTCGATACGGTCTAAGAAGGAGGCTTTGGCGAGAATTCGTAGTTCGCAAATAAGTTTGATTGAGCTCAGAGAAATACGTACTGCACCGATCCCAAAGAAATTGGGATAAGGGCAGGGAGCTGGAGATGAAATGACAGTGGTTTAGAGTCAATTCCCGGAACTTTTGGGCCAAGAGGCAGGATCATTCATAGCATACGGTTGTCATATTATAATTTTGGACAAATATGCTCAAAATGGTTAATACATGTCGCAGCGTATTATTGTTATACACTAGAAAAATGTTTTAGGCCATAATAGAATGGAATCTTTTAATATAATTTAGTGCTGTATTGTTACGCTACCTACTACCGGCCATTAACAAAGGAAAGTTATTGCTAAAAAAATTTAATCACTCGTTTACAGATTTGATGAGGATAGTCTAGTAACTTCTTAATTGCTAAAAGCTTAACAATTATAACCAAAAGTAATCGTAGAAACATTGCATTGTAATTTAAACCTTTCCCAGCAGAGCCAGGGTACACGATCCTCTGCTCCACGGTAAGAAAGGTTTCCCAAGCAGGTTGTTTCACCGGCCCACTCTATTCGTTACAATTTTTCTTTGTCACAAAGGGATGGATTTGGGTGGAATTAATTTCGCGAGTGAATTGTTATTAAGCGTTTTTTAAGGTGTCCCTGTTAGACAGTTTGGTCGATTAAGTTTGGATTTAAGGGAAAAATATTAAATGGTAAAGACTTTGCTTTCACATTTCCATTTTTTTGTATTTTCTTTTGTGCTTGTTGGTTATGTCAACTCTTTGTTCTGTAGGTTTGTGATAATGATAAATTACCTTTGAAGCGAAATCTGTAGACGTTATTAAGTTTAACAAAATCGCCTATATTTCATGATAAACTAAGGATAGTAAAATTTTATGAAATCTGGTACCTACATTTAGCTCAGATAACGTTAAGATAAATAAGTTTCCGTGAAACAAAATCTTCTTATCAATCAATAACAATTCCAAGCTAAAACTACTAGTTTCCGCTGTAAAGTAAAGTAAAGTAAAAAACTGCTTTATTCAAGTAAACTTAGTAATTAAGCGCTTTTGAATCGTCTATATTTTTCTATCACCCGTTCCAGACTTTTTTAACTGACAAGAAGAACAGGCGCCAGAAACTTATCAGCTTTAACAGAAAAATAAATAAATTTAACTCGTAGAATGATGTTATTTTCAAGTGCCTGCTTCCAAGTCCTCCCCTGCGTCCCTATCCAAAACGGTTAATAGTGTACCGGGATTAGCCGCGGAGCAAAGGCACCGGGCCGGGCCAGACGGGGACAAATGTCCTCGGATATTGGTCAGCAGGCCCTTCCGAACGGATTCCTCTCGAACAAACTTGCGTGTTGACGGCCTGAGTTATGGCTCTTAAGTGTCCGTTATTTTTTCTCGAACGATGTTTGCGAAGCTCTAAACTTTGACTTTCTTTGGTGACGCTTCGTCAAAATATCAATGATATTTACGACATAACTCACCAAAGAAAACACGCGAAAATTCCTTGACGTCGATTATGCCACTGTGTGAAATAGACATTTTCATTTGCTACAAACAATAAAATGTTATACAAACTACGTTAATTAATTTAGGAGACCAGAAGATTAGTACCCCTAGCACGAACATCTATCGAGAAGAAAACGCGCGTAAAAGTACTCGATACGAATAATCTATGGAAAATTTCATTTCGCTTTTCAGCGGTAAATGGCGCTGTACAAATCTCCCATACAAAATTGCTCTGCCGAATATGTTCTTGCGTTTTTTTTATCGATGTTCGTGCTACGGCTAGAGGAAAAAATTCAGTCAATCATAACGATATATCTACATATTGTTGTATTGTTAAGAAAACTGTCTGTTCAATATTCCTCAACGCAAAATGATCTTCTTTAGTTAATCAAAATCCATCTAACCGCGATACATTAATTACAAAAACATCTCAAACTCTACCCAACAAATTGCGTTACACAGCAGCATCGGGCTTGTTAAACAAAGTAATAATTTGTAATCCGCCGCCGTGAAAATGAAGAATTAGTGGCGTCTCCTGTTCTCCTGCGGGACAAACAGGGACGTCGCAACGAAGTTAATTGTATATTCAACACGGTACCTGGGGCTAACGAGATGGCTATTTACCGCCGGAGAACTTCTTTTAAGACTTTGAGAATTGCCTTTGAGGGCTAGACTTGAGAAGACTTTTTGTGGAGAATGAAAACTGTACTTATTTACTTTATTGCAAAAAGAATAAGGAATTTTTAATACATTAAGAATTACATTACGAATAATATCGTCTTCTGGTTTTAAAAACATCTGTCAAGTTTTAGTAGTAATAAAAAACTGAACAAATTCCCTTCAGAAAACTCTTCTTAATAGGAAACGAAGATAGATTTGTTCCAAACAGGTAAAGCTCTTTTATAACATCCACCGAAACATACAAGGATCCCAACGATATGTCATACCGAATGAGCAACACGCATCGATCAAAGCGGACGTGCAAAATCCTCTACCTTGAAATGGACCAGCGACGTTCTGTCGATCGCACTCTGTACAATAATACATCATCAAGATATACGAGGAGGCTGTGATCCCGGGATCGCGAGATTACGAGATCTCCACTCACCTGCGGGATTAGGGCGCGGGACATTCGCCGAGGTATACTCAGAGCCTTTGATTGTTTGGCATTAGTGGCGAGTTTCTAACTCCAGTTAGAGGGATTATGTTGAATGAGAACTGAAGGAACTTACGTTAAAGTTGATGAAGTCAATTGGTACTATGAGTAATACAATACAATCAATTAAAGATTTTTATGGTTTTGTGATTCTGTGATTTAAAAAAACCACCATAACATTTCAAACCTCAATAACTTCGCTTTACTTTGAGTAAAAGCCTACAGATTTGCAAATGTTAAATAAATATATTTCAATATACAATTGAAGTACGTTCATGTGGTTTCATATTAAAATGATAAAAGTTTCAACGAGAATGCATTGCTTCAGCGAAAAACATCCCTCCCCAGAGCACATCAACTTACGAAGAATCGCCCGCAGAAACTGCTCTCTGAATTGGGTGATTAAGAAAGTTCACCTGAAAACTTCCGACTTGGAAATTTTAATGAAAAAATAATTTCAATTTGTAAAGTCCGCGAGAACTCGGTGACGTCATTACCTTCGCATACTTGAGGCGATGGCTCTTTGGAAACATTTTGTCTAGTAATAACATTATGGTTGAAGTTATTCCAACTTTAGGGAGTATTTTGGTTAAATACCGTTTGTGCTTTACATTCATATAAAGTAGCATTTTGAAAATATCACTAATCAGACAAATAACTACATTGCATATAATTTTTTACATCTTTATAATATTTAATTTATAAAGGCTTGTTCAATTAAAATATCGTAAAGGTCGCATTTATAATAAAATATTTCTTTGACATATAAAATGGGTTTAACAGTTAAGTATCAAAAACAAATCCGAAAAGCATTTGAAGTTACAGACGACCTCATGAAATAAATGTCTGACATTCAATTACCTCTTTGTTTGACTTATCTTAACGAAACATTCAATGTGAAAATTTAGCCGGGAATTTCCCCGTTTAAACTGAGGCAGCTATCCATTATCTACCTCGGGAGCCCTCAAACCTTGCCCCGGTAAGTCCGAAATCGTGTTTGATCCGGTTTCAGCCGCCCTGGACTGGAATAATCCGGTCTACCTGATCCGTGCGATCCGGTGCGATCTGGTACGATCCGCCGGCGACTTGCGGCTAGACGACTGGAGGAAGTTTGCCAAACATATAAAGTTATTTAGACAATTGTTTTTGTTTGAAACGCCATTGTGAAGGTAACTTTGGGGTGTTTTCGCTTAACGTCTTTGGAATTTTGTGTATTGGCATGAACTGATTTTAATTTGGGGTTTTCAATTTTTATGCAAATTTAATAAATCAAGGCTTAACTTGAGTTTTTAATTGTTAGAAATGTATCAAAGCAAAGGATTACTGTCAGCCTTTTGATTATTCCTTGGTTTAGCTTCTTATTTCATTCATAATTTTTTTTCGACTCTATTGTTCACAATCATATATAAGAATATATCAAAATTGGATTGTACTGTGGCCTTACCATGAGTTGATACAAATTGCAAACTGTTTTCGCTACCGTAAACTATGTTTTTTCTCATTCGCTCGCATCGACTGTGAGCAGTTTATCTGATAATTTTTGGTAACGTAAACAGTTTGCATCAACTCATGGTACATGCTTCCGAAATAAAAATAAAAAACAATCCACTTATCTATCCCTTGTTTATACTTTATACCTGTTATGAGTGGTATAATCCAAAAAGTTTCCTCATCCAAGTTTGTGTGATATCTCCAGGAGTCATCTGTCAGCCGGCGGCGACAAGTCCCCACAAGTCTCCGCCTCTCCGCAACTTTGGATTAACACCTGCACCGAGCACTGTGTGAGTTGAGTACAGAAATAAGGCAAGATAGTACTGGAGGGTACTTGCATACTAAGCTATTATGCTTCAGGCAGACAATCTACCATACGCTTTAGGAATATCCCTACTTAGACGTCATATTTTATTGATAAATAACAGCGAGGCGATGGCCCAATGCTTAGTTAGGACGAAATGTACAGCTAAAGCTTTATTTTAAAATGAAGACTACTATCAAATTCATTGTGATAAAACAATGCATAATTTGTACTCGTTAGTATGTTGCTTACATATTGTAAGTTTAATTTTTGCTTTGGAATGGAATTGTAACTTTATCTAGGCCAAACTTTTTCATTAAACTAAATATGAATACACCAATAACGTAAATTCGCATTTAAATATTGTACCAATTTTGTGAAACTCCTTAATCCCATAGTCTTAAAAAGCTGACACATTGTGGATTGTTTCAATGTCTTCCCTAAAGCCATTTCCACTTATACCTTCAGCCGAGCATCAAAGGCTGAAGGGGTAAAAACGGCGGACGCTGTACCTGGGTAATTCATGCAAACGAATGCGAGCCAATTAATTAAGAGCAGTCAGGGTACCAGTGAAATCTGCCGCCGCAGTGGGAACCGGTAAAGGAGATATCAGATTGAACGTAGCAGACGCCAGAAGTAGATTCGTAATGAAGAAATAAAACATAATGATTAAAAAAAATATTTGCAAGCTAAATTCACCAGTATTTATTGTAAGTATTGTTGGAATTTGGAACTTAACATAAAAATTACCTGTATACAGGGTGTTTGATAATAGGGTTATTTCGCCGAATGTAGTAGATAGGGTACCATGCAATTTTCCGCGTACCCTATCTACCATATTCGGATTTATGACGCTATCACCAATCACACTGTATAAAGATCGATGATTTTAAAGACTATAGACAAACCTGTTTTATTAAAGTTTTACCGTAAGATTCATGAAATCATCTAATCATGGCAACAATGATAAAAACATTCGTCGTTTTAATTCCATTGTAAAGGAGCTATAACCGCTCTAATTAATATTGCAATATCTCCGTCTCTTACAATGAGATTCTGCAAGATTAAGGTGTTCCATTAAAACCTTCACTCTTTTCCTGCTAAAGGACTTTAAACTAATTTCAAGTTCTTTTGAACTATCACAGCTGAAAAAAAAGGTCAAGAGCGAGTAGGACGTGCGCACCGAGGGTTCCGTACTTTCCATCATCATTCTGAAAAAGTTTACTATTTAGAGACATCGTTTTATTTTTCCTGTAATCTTTATATAAACTTCTATCACATAAAATAATTTAACCTCTAGACGGAAAAGGTTATCATTATCATATCAGCAAAGACCACGATAAAAAAATAGTAATTTGTAATCTAATAATCAAATGATTAGTAAAAATGTATGAAAGAGTAGCTTTTTGGCGAATTTTCATTAGCTTTTAATATTCATGCAGAGAGAATATTAAAACCGACTATGGCTAGGCTAGTCGCTAATCTTAATTGTAGTGTAGTCACTCAAGATGAAAGTTAATTATTATGTATCAAGATGTTTGTATTTACATTAATAGTAATTTATTTAGAATTCAACTAAACTACCTAGGCTACTAAGTTTCAATATATGATTAGATTATTTTTAGCAATTTTCATTCCACGATAGTAGAATGTTTAAAATACTGTTATGTCTGAAAATACTAGGCACTACAAATATTTGCTTGCCTTCGCTCATAAAGTATAATACTGTTGATCTACATTGACTATACCCTAGAAAACTGTCTGTCCATGGTATTATGCAAATAAATATGATTAGTTTTATTCGTAGGCGGTCATCTTAGCCGATTGACACGTGCCACAGAATAACTATTTCGGGAACTGCGAATATATATTACTGTCGATCACTATTGAAAAGACTTTGTAACGAAGCTCGACTGATCAATATCAAAATAGATAGGTAATGCAACATCATAGACTGAAGGATGGCTCGAAGACGCGACATTAGGTTCAGAAATAAGAGTGAAATTGTGTGTTTAGAGGCAGAGCGCCGCGGGCGACTCCGCTGGCTCTGTTACATTTATCAAGTTTGCTAGTGATGGCGAAACTATCGATAATAGGCTAGTATAAGTGAATACTAAGTAAGATAATAAATAGGTCAAGCAACCAGACGTGAGTAATCTGTGTAATCAATGCCAATGGTAAATCAGTTTTAATATCAATGGTGATTATAGGAATTCCAAAAAAGCCAAATATAAATATGGTCGCAATGCAATATTAGACAAGTATAGTATATTTGTTACTAAAAAACTGATGCAAGTTTTTATCACACAGAGAAAGTGCCGGTGCAATTAACAATGCTGTAACTTCATAAATATTTTCAGTTTACTAACCACATGACAAGACTGCACACAATGAAAACAATGATAATAGTGTAAACTATCGATATATTCCCCCTTTTCTCCTCCAGCAAGCTCTAAAGAACACACGTTGAGTTATGCAGTCTGGCAGCGTGAATATCGATGAAATATTGCGCTATTTACATTGCATCACTACTCGGGCGCTACTTTTATGCTTTCAAATAGTTTGCCACCTGAACGAACAATACATTCATATGTTCCTTATAATAGTGAAATCAACTTTATATTATTTGTTTCTGTCTTTTTTTAAGTAACCAAAAATATATCTTAGGACAACAAGAAATAAATTGTATTTCTATCGTAATTTTCAGTAGATAAATATTTTAATAGGTCATTTATTTTTGTATCGTGCAGCTTTTATGAAACAACCAGGCTCCCTGATCGCCCACCATTAAGGACCCTACATCAGATAGCTCACCTCCCTTATCCTGGGCCGATCGGACCCATCCGTCTACATCACGATGAGGGGGTTGATGTTGTTGCTTTTTGTATTATTTTTGTTTTTACTCGGAATACCGTTAGTCTCAGATGACATACAAACTAATTTTAAAATCAAAGAAATATTGGAACTTTTAAATATACAATATTTATCAATAAGGCTTCCCGCCCACAAGCTATTAATCGCTAAGCGATTTTTTGTCGCCGAGAATAGAACATACAGAGTTTAATTCGTAATGCCCACGAGCTACAAAAAGCAGCTCAGCGACTAATCGCCCGCAAAATGACACTGACAGGAGTGACAAAGAGTTTACTTATCCAGCGACAAAAAAACGCCGCGATTAACGCCGCGATAATTGCAGCTACAAAAAGTCGCTCCTGGGCGCTGACGCTAAGAAATTACTTCGAAAGAAGGACTGATGTCTGGTATAGCAATATATGAGACATCGATAACAATATTAAGATGATATAAAATACATTGTTTTATTTTATTTCAAAACATATACTAGTGGCTCTGTGAGCAGTGTAGACCTCGCGTTTGTGACATTTTTGAATACTTTTTAAAAAATGGCTAAAAAAATTTTTCGAAAAGTTTCGAATTAACCAAAAAATAACTATAGACATATTGAACCTGCTCACAAAAATTCATGAGAATTGGTTGATAAATGCGACCTGTAAAGAAGAACAGCCCGATAGCCGGACAGACAGACAAACGAAAGCATTTCGCGCTCGCTCAGTCAAAAATGTCTTTATACAAAATGAAATGTTATAAGTATTGAATACCTGATGGTAGAGAAGGTTGTATTTTCTATCCAAAACTCTTTTATCCAACAGTTTGAAAAACCTTTATCCTCACCGCATAAAATTCATCGGCGCGCGGTCAACATAAAACTGGCCACTTTCCTCTATATTTTTCTTGGCAAAAACTCCACTGGCACGTAAGCCCATTACCTCCAAACTAAACGATCACTGGACCTCATTACTGGCGTCTTTAACCCCCTTCTAGGGAGGGGGTCTAAGTGACTCCGAACGGAAATAAAGGTGCACGCGACTGGAGGTAATGTTAATTGAATTTCTGCAGACGCTTGCACTAGTGTTGGGATTGGTCGATGAAACTTGTAGTGGGATTATCGATATGATACGTTTGAATAAAGGGTTGGTCGTTTATTGAGAGAAGTGGTATGGAAGTTATGAGAAAGAGTTAAGTGTGTATAAAAAAAAATTGAAAATGTTCCACTTATAAAAACGAACAGTCTTAGTTTCACAGATATTACCTAGAATTTATCAAGACTACATCTCACAGTTAAGCCCAAACAAAAAAGGCATTACAAAGTGATATAATATAAACTTTTTTTACCTTTTAAGTATTAGCATCTTTTTTATTTTATTTATAACATCAATAAGATTAGAATTAACTCATTCACAGCAAAAAAAAGTGAATAACATTTTAAATGGAATTGTTACGAACTGGCCATCAGGCCGGGTTTGTAATATATTACATTAGCAATTGAATATTAAAAACATTATACTTATTGCTAAAGGAAACGATATAATTCGAATTAATCAACCATTTTCAAGTCAAAATAAATAATTCACCGAAATTAAAAAAGGGTCTTGTGTTTGATGTGGTTAATTTTAAAATCTTTACAACAACATCGATACAGTTTCCATTGATTGACCTCCCTAAATACTACCGGCAAGTGATACGCGGCGGCCGCGTCGCACGCAAGATTAAACGTCACAAACCTTCAAGATATTTCCACCAAGAGGGGGCCCAACGGACCCTCATCGACACCTCCGCCTTTATCACAAAGCAATAAAACCCAAAATGGCTTACTCCAGCCGTAGCACTAACTTGGGCACTGCCAAGTCACCTGCAGCGAACAACTTTTAATAATAATTATAATTACGTTATATTATTTTTTAAAAGCAATCTTTTCTTACGACTATAACTGCTTAATAGCTTTAATTTGTTTTTTAATTTTCCTAACAATAGACGATAATGCCGCCCTGTTTATTTGTCAGCATTCTTATTCTTTGTTGAATAGTGTTATGAAAACAAAACTGATCAAATAGCATAACAAAATAATAATAATTTTGGTTTATTTATCTTTGCGCGTTATAATTAAAAATGTTAAAAATAAGTTTGTTACGTAATTTAAATATTTGAATTTTTGTCATAATTTTCGATTCAACCAATTTGAATTCTTTAATATTTGAATTTATTAGAAAACAACTTTAGATATCTCTCTTATCCTGTAGCAGAAAATACAAAATTTTCACTGCCCACGACTTTGGCACATCCACACCTTTGCCACAATGGCGGAAAATGACATAAACTGTGGCGAGCGTCGGGATGGCGATGGCGATGGCGGGAGAGCCGCGCGATTGAATGGAAGAGTCCCGAAATTGTTATTACGACCGACTACGACTGTCCGAGTTAGAGCCGTTGTCTGGAAACAGCCTTCGAATAAAACCTATGTGCGTGAAAAGGTATTTAGTTTTTGCTACATTCATATTTCAGGTGGCATGAAAAAAATATTATTTATTAATTATAAAATAATATGATTCCTTTAATTATATTTTGTGTCTTGCCATGGTGGCATATAATATCTAAAATCTTTAATTACCTTCACCTAAGTAAAAGTAGCTCGGTGGCTCAGTGGTTTAGCGCCTAGAGCGGCGATTGCGGAGGTTAAGAAAAAAAATAAGCAATTTTCGCAAGGGTCGGTTATGGGAAGGGGATGGGTGACCAAAATTTTATAATATACAGTTTTTTCGTGCTTTCAAAGGCCCATTAAGCCGTTGGTCCGGTTGTATTTGCAGTCGTTAACACCCACAAATCCCATCACACCCATCTTCCGTATCCACTCATAAGTAAGGCCTGTGCCCCAGCAGTGGCAACATTAGACGTACCTAACCTTTCCTTGCAGTCGGTGCTTACCAGGTGTAAAGTGACATGTTATGTTATTGGTTTTACTCCACTTACATCATAGGTACATAATTGGCGCTAACAAAAGTTCTCACTAAAAACTCTTAAGTTTTGCAATGTGACTTGCGTATTCATGACTTAGAACTCCATAATACAAGATAACTTCCGTTACAAATACGAAATGACTTGCCATCATTCCCATTAATGACATTAGATACCAAATAGAGAACATTATGCATATTTTCACGATAAAACAAACAGCTGTAAAGCCTTTTATTTCGCCAGGAGGCGCCTAAATGATTCCTCCCCCGAACACAAACACCTCACCTGTTTGCGTTCTTAAAAGCCGGTGTTCGATTCCCAGTTCAGGTTACTAAACGCTGAGACAATACGAGGAAACCGATATCAATTACAGATATGCTTTTTGTTGTAAGCATTCAGGGAAATGGTTTAGCTGTCGCGTTTATATTGGTATAAATCAACTATGTTGAAGTTGTTAATTAATATTGAAACTTCATACTAGTAATTGTAATTTAATTAATAATCAATAAATTATTTGATTGAATCAGGCATTACTTGGCAGAAGTCCCAAACCATTGTAAAAAGAGAAATATATGTAGCTTACTCCCGCAAAAAATATATGCAGGATGCACCGCTACATATATTTCTAAGCTACATATATTTCTCTTTTTACAATCAATAAATTGATAAAGTAATATTATTTCCAACGCATAATTTCAGCCAGAGGAGTAGGCGATCAGAACGTAACTTATCCACTTTTTATACTTTTATATTTTTTTCACACTCGCACACACTCGTTTCTTTTCTACTACTGCCACTACAATATCCTCACATTTCTAATTGTAAAGCGGCAACACTTTGTTTGTAATATCAAATTGAATGAAACAAGTCTAGATTAAGCAGATAAATAAAATAAAAAAGCACGGCACAAGAAAAAAAGAATGTTAGGATAAAAACAATAGTGCGGGAGCGAACAGAGAAGTAAGAACTTTTTTTAGCCCAGATCCTTTGTAACTGTGTAGATTTACTCATTCAGTCAATTTATTCTGGTTTCTCTATTCACAAATATTCTAATAAAGATGGTCTGATTTCCATTATGGTCTGACAGAAGGTCACTATTCCAAATTTGTTTATTTTATATCTTTTCACATTTACTAGATATATTTTTTCATGGGTATGATCCTTATAGTATTGTTCAGCATTCAAGTTTATTTTTTCCATAAAGTTGTCTCACAGGCCTATAACATGATTAAAGATTACTACTGATTAAAGATTATTGAAAAAAAGCAAAAGTAAAAAAAATACGATCTGGTCGCCTACTCATTCATCCATTGTCAGTTCTAATTTGAGAAAAAATCTGTTATGTATTTCTGAAACATTTTAATTTTATTTTAATGAATTAAAAATATTAAAATGAACTATTTATAAAATATTGTGGATATATTATATAAAAGGTGACATGGCTAGACTAGCGGTTGAATCTAAAAATACTACTGAAAAATATATGGAAGAACAACTATGTATTTATTATTCAAAATGCAATGCGCACAATTAATGTATTTGACAAGTGCCTTGCAAAACCTAACAATGTGGGCTGGAGGACGAATTGATCGCTATTAGTTTCAATGTCATTTACACAAATTGTGATAACTGAGCGACTTCAATCAAACAATACCTCTGAGGACGAAATGGATAAAGTTAATTAAATACATCGATCAGGAGGGACAGTGATTGAAGAGATGACGTCACGACAAAAAATAAATTAACTACCACCGAATTCCGCATCAATGAAGGTTATTTAACCTGCATGGCCTGTGTTAAAATATCTGGTTCTTTTCACTTCATATTTATTTTATATTTTATATGCCATATTTTATAATTGATACAAACAAAATAGTTGGATATGTAGAGATTTATTTTATTTTTTGCATGGTTTGGTGTGTCTATTTATTTTTGTTAAAATTGTAAAATTATATTTGTGTCTGTTCACTCCTTAGACCCTGTTAGATACCAGTCCTTCTGTGTCATTCCGAACATCAACGAATGATCCAGAAGTTAATTATGCTGAGATAGAGCCAATTAGTAGCACACTTTTTGTTTATATAATACCTTCTTTTTTTTTCTTCTATGTTACCTGTTTCATTGTAAACAGTTTTCTTTACATTGTGTGTTATTAGTAAATTATATCTATTCTATTCTATTTTATGAAACTTTTCCGTTTAGATTATTTTTTTGTAATAATATATTGATAATTAAGTTACCACCAAATTAAGATTAATCGAAACATTTAAGTTCATATTAAAATAGACATTCATTTAGTGTCTTTAAGTATTTTGAAGAAACCTTAGAAATATTACGTAATTTAACATCAATAAAAGAGAAAAACGAAAGAAACATAATTTTACCCACTTTGCTTTGTAGAAATCAATGAAATTCAATGAAATATTTCAAAGACCTTTTCTCTCTAAGCAGGTTGAGGCCAGTAAGTGTCTGCCCGAAAAAAGTATTCCTCCATAGTTATAGCGATACTATAGGTGAAGCAATCGCGATAAAGGTAACAAAGTCTAAGGGAGTGACCCGCCGCCATATATCTCTAAGCGACAGTGGTTTTAGGTGGATGAGACTCGTTTATTCTTACTTACTAATGCGAAAGTCCATTTGTTTGTTACGCCTTCACTTCTTAACTACTGAACCGATCAACATGAAATAGCATACACGTTGTTAGGGGTACAGAGAAGGACATAGGGTACCTTTCATCCCGAAAAAAAAATTTTCCGGTGGGATAGCAAGAATACTTTCCACGCAGACGAAGTCACGGGCGGTCGCTAGTATCGAAATAATTTTCAAAAGAGTAAGAATCATTCAGTACGTAGCTTTTGCCATTTAGACACGACTGTAAAGAAGGCAAATGTTTTTTGCGTGTAAATACTTAGATACGCGCTAAAATCACATACGGGTACATTAAAAGTTTTCTTTCTTGCCTCGTGTCAGCAAAACGGCTGAATTTTGGATAGGTATCCGAAAATACATTGAAGTATAATGGCATTTTAGCTGAAGAGAAAGAAAAAGTTCAGAAAAGGAAATTACTGCAGCCGGGAATATCCAACATCACAAAACATTGAAAATACTTGTCCCGTGTCCTTACAAGGTAAGAGGGCAGGTCCTACAGTTTCTTTCGGTCGGTCCATCGGTAATTGGAACTATCAGCGCTGGCCGTAAAGAGGTGAGGCTCCCTCAGAGGGCCTAAGTGTTGCAGCCGATTGCTCTCCTTATTTATAGTGGCCGAGGCAACTTTATGGTGCGATCAATGCTATGAGTCTACTCCACAAATTACTAGTACGATATTGAAATTGAACTTAACTAATATCGTGAAGGAGCTATTTCTTGACTATTGAATGCTAAAATACAGGTTTTTCTTTTTTCTTTCTAATAAGTAAACTCATGGAATCACCTGTGAATTTGAAAATTGTGACTTAAGATCATAATAGTGGCATCCCTAAACATATTTTGTACTTGACAACACCAAGAAGTGCGCACCACTTCCATTCAAGATGTCGGATACTGTTGTTGTATAATATGTGTGGTTCACTAAATAAATAACAACTTCAAACAAACACATGTTTTATTAATATTATACAGAAATACTATTTTAGTAGGTAACACTCTACATAAGCCTTTATAAATACTGATAGTATTAATATTAAAGAACAAAAAATAAAAACCACGCGGGCCTAATGTCGATTGGTGGGTATTAACGGCTATAAATGCAGCCGGGACCATCGGCTTATCGTGCCTTCCGAAGCACGGAAAATCGCCGGGCCAGGCGTTAAACCACTGCGCCATCGAGCTCCTCCCTGTTGCCTGAGCCAGGCAAGAAATGCCTGTAGTAGTGGTACTAAAGTAATACATTGTTTTAGATATCACCATTTCCATTTTTATACCTGATTTACATTATCTTAGCTGTTAGTAGTGTGTTAAAAGAACGTCAAACATAGCAGGCAATGTACATACGTCTACTCTCTACAACAGCTAAGATAATGTAAACTAGCCCTAAGATTTACATTATTTTTCATGTCCAGAACTTTTCTTGGGATTGGATCATGAGTACCTGATATTATAACCATTTTTTATCATCAATATTAATTATTAAAAAACAAATTTATTAACATGTTTTAAAAAAATATTTTAGTCTTTCATACAATTTACTTTCTACATCTTTACCTCCTCCAGTCAATTCTGAACCTCCCCTTATTCCGATACAAGGTAGACAGCTCATTACCCGGTAGAAAAACGCCTGTCCCCATTTCCGGTAATGGTCCCAAAAGGTTAACCGGCCACGTGGAGGCGCCATTGACTCCCAATGAACAATGGGAGTGGGCCCCCATTTGAGCCCACCGTATTACTTTCAGGTTTAAGATAAATGGAAGGTAGAATGTATTGGAGATCAAGTGACTATCAATAAATTTACCACTATTTCAACTTATTTTTCTTGGGCTAAAGACGTTTCCCAGTAGGCAATGTCTGCATAAAAATAGGCTTTTGTATGTGTATTTGAATGAAAATAAATCTTATTCAGAAGCAGCATTGAAAATTGTTTTTTTTTATTATTCACAACCTACATAACAATGTATTTGCCATCTTAATACTATTATGATTATATACTTTGACAATCTTGTTTATTGTTTTCCTAACGTAAAAGTAATTTTAATCTCTCAAAGTTTTTTTATAAGTTTTAAATCAGAACTAAACTTATGAAAAGTTTCCATCAACAATGAAACACTCGGTTCACGGTCGCTCTGTTCCGATCCGATTAAAATTAAAAAGTAAACCAGCAACAACACGGCGGCGGCGTGTCAACACAGAAGCTACGAGTCGAACAGAGTCCACACCAACCAAGCGAGCGAAGGAATTATCTTTCTTTTGTGGCACTTGTCTTTTTAAACTTTTATTCCACATTATTTCATCTCACAATGCGATGGCGGTGCAATGCAAGTTGTACTCACCAATCGAGGGTTCCGTAATTTGATAGTAAGTTCTAGGTCAACGGGAAGTAATTTTGATTCCCTTGAGAATGTCGAAATATGCATTTTTTGCGGCATACACGGCTGTATCTTTTTTTACGTTAACTTAGAAGTTTGATTTTTTCACAGACGAAGTCGCAGGCGGTCGCAAGTTTGTAAGTAAATCGCAAATTTTTATGTGAGTATCTACCATGAACCTAATTCCTTCTTTCCTTTCAATTTTGCAACTTCAGTATCAAAAGAATGTCTTTTTATTAAACAGAATGACGGTCTAGGCTTATTACAAGCTCTTCTAAGCATCAAACACTTCATATTTTATTTATAGGTCTGGAAGTCTTGGGAATTGACTTTCTATTTTTCCATGTAACCCTGCCTCTGTTCGCTTGTGCGGCCAGTGGTATCGGAGACGGGCCCTTGGGGTGCAGTAGCGCTGAGCGCTCCACTTCATAATATTTTTCACCTTGTTCGTTTTCCAATTTTCCGCAGTCACTCTCGTGGGTAACGGCCCGTGTTTTGATTTAGAAATGCCGTTGTGCTGCGAACGGACGGAGCGGTTTATAAGTGTTTTGAGATGTAATTTAATGTCAGGTAATTGAGTTTTGCTTTTAAATAATGGAACTGCATTGTTTGGGTCTGTCTTAAATAAACCATGTATTTCGTTTCATCGAATCAAAGAAGCTAATGCTACTTGTCGCTTGTAAGTCGGCGTTTTTACATAAATCATGTCTAATTAATTTGATTTTGATATTTAAGCATTCAGATTTTTTTAAAACATCATTTAATTATCGCATAATAATAAAAAAACTTTATATTGATTTCTAAAGCATTTGCAGGAACAAAGACGACAAAAGTTTTTCTTAGCTCACATACGAGTACATAACTCACGCATTTCTTAGTTATTGCTTATCTGGAATTAACATTATAGGGAGATAACAAATTTTACTCGTAATATATCAAAGAAGGTCATTAGTATCGTTGTTTTAATATTCGTGTATGATTTTTCATTTTTCCGACCACCTACACCAAAAGATATAATTTCTACATGTTTGTATTAAAGTAGTGTAAAACAATTACCTGGTAACAGAGTTAATTAAGTTATGAGAAGGTATAAAACATCTTTTAACTGGGTCATTAATTTCAGTTTAATATTATTGGAAACAACTTGCTTAGAAATTTCTTTATCTTTTTCATGACAAAAATGTTTTGACATCGTTCTTACTTTAGCACCAGTTAGTTACTGTAACGATTTGCGCATTTAATGACTATCTCAAAATTCTAAAACACGACACGGCCCTTTTTAATGTGATTAAGTTATAAACTAAGCTAGTTTATCTATACACACTTAGAAGCTAGTATCATAGGATCAGCATTTCATTCCCTCGCTTTTTCGTCTAAAGAGACCTGTAATAATTTCATATTTTCCCGTTGCCAGTGTCCACTTTGGGGGATGTCGCTTGGCCCCACTTGTGCCAATCTAATTTGATCCCCCTCGTTGGCCGAATGTTTGCCAAATGTGCCAATATCTCGAGTGACTGTTATTTTACCTATCTTTAATATAAAGTTTATTATTGTTTTGATAAAAAGGTTGAAACTGTTTGAGAGAAAGGGCCATTTTTATAGGTTTTGGATAAGTTTCCATAATTTTGACATAGTTATAGCTAGAAGCTTTAAAGTGATTTTTTGAAACCTGTGTAAAAGACCCATATAGTTACTGGGTAAAATGAAAATTGAATTACTTAGAAGGCATAAAATAACGAAAAGAGATATGTGTGATTTTCAAATTTGAGATTTTATCATTCACAATACTAAATAATATACTAGAAAAAAATCCACTCGCATTGACCATATTCTCAGGCGGGAATCGAACCGAAATGTCGAAGTAATTCCTTACATTGATGAAATAGCGCTGGCTTGCAGCGTAAGAGCAGGATATACTAGGATTTCGACGATGCCACTAGTGACTCGGTAGCTTAGTTGGAAGAGCATTGGACCGGACTTCCAAAGGTCACGGGTTCGATTCCCACCTGAGAATTATGATCTGGTGCGTGTCGATTTGTTCTAGTAATATTATTTAGTATTGGATATGTGTGATTTGTAAAAAGTAAATAAAACTCTCCAATGTTATGAAACCTAAAAACGAATATTGGTTCGAATGTTGGCCCCAATGTTGGCTGTCGGCAATACCTCGGCTTTCTCCATCTCAAGAGGGGCGAAGTGCAGGTAACTGACGGAAAATCTAATTTCCTAAATTGAATTACACTGCCCACCGACTCCGAGATATATTTCATGGCCCGACGTGTTATTGTATGAAAAACTCTCTATGGATGTACGTTTATTTTTTCTGTCTAATATTGTAATGGAACTTCTTATTATGATATTTATGCTCAATACACAATAGTTTAGATGTTTTTGATTGATTTTGAGTTTTTGAAGTTGTATTTACCATTTTCTTATCAGAATCTATTTTATCACATTAGTTTTATTAATTGCTATAATAATTTTACAAATGATAATGGTCGTGTATAGTTTGAGTGTTTTAATATATTTAGCATCAAAATGTATCAGATACTAATCAGATTCACGCTAATTTTATGTTTCTGTTTCCATCTGAGTGTAGAGTAAGTGTCAAATAGATTTTTTCTAGTAGTAGGTAATAAACTTTGACATCTAGTACCACAGGGTAAACATGTTTATGGGTACGTTTAAATGATAGCTTTGTTCTCCTCGTTTGTGTTATTTTTCTTGTCAATATTTTTATTGTAATATATAATATTTATTGTAATATATTCCAAAAATAATTGTGTGTCGGTTCGTCATGGTTTGTATCTGCCCCATCTGAATAGGTATCGTCGATAAGGCGGGCGGGGAGCGGGTACAGCAGTTAAAAGTAAGAGACGCCACGTGAGTTAGCTACAATTTATATGGAAATCAGCCTTGGGGTCGCATAGGCCGAGGGATCGGGAACATTTACTTGGGCGCCCGTTCTTCTTGTCAGTTAAAAAAGTCTGGAACGGGTGGTAGGAAATATAGACGACTCAAAAGTGATTAATTACTAAGTTTATTTGAATAAAGTTATTTTTTACTTTGACTTTGACTTTATATTCCAATGTAGAGCAGGACTATGGGTAAGTAAAACTAACTATATTTGCGTTGCATGTAAAATTACATGTAAAAGTTTTTCTTTAAATCAGTGTGGAGAAAGCATGACATTATAATTATTATACATAACACAATGCATTATTTATATTGAAAACTAAAATGATCTTTTTAAATATAGACTTATGACTTAATTGCTACGAGTAAGTAGTGCTTATGAAACATCAAGTAATTTTCCCGTACTACCCATTTGTGGTAGGTACTGACCGGTTCACCTAACCGTAACCCTGTCCCCTAGCCTACTCGCTCGCCACGTCTCTCTCCGGAGACGAATCTAATTGCATTTTGCTGAGGTGAGCGCTGCACGCTCCACTTATTTTTTACAAGCGCACACTGAGAGATAATCAGACCTCATGTTTTCGGACGCTTTACATGAATTAAGTATGTACATTAAGAGAATATATGAGGTGATGGAACAATGAACTAGAGTCAACCTTCACTAACTATGCCGTGTTTTTATCCAGATGTAAAATCATTGCTAGAGCAGTGGGGACTGTGGTCTAGTGGTTCGCCCACACCCGTCAGACGCAGGGGTCCCGGGTTCAATTCCCAGGAGGGGGGTACAAATTGTACTCGGTTTGGTTGGTGGTTGGGCTTATTTCAAGTCCGCCTGGCTAGTTACCACCATCTTCCCTAAGTCTGATGCCATAACAACAATTTTAAAATTATTGTATTCCGGCAGTTACAGGAAAGATAGCCAGTTCCACAGGTGGTGAGGATTCCGGGTGTAGTGCGCTTACAATTTCGGCCTTATCGTCACCTAACATCCGTCGTGGATAAAAATATGAAATGCATCAAGAAATCTAAATGAAAAGCACACATCTTAATAAAAATTTGTAACTTATTTATTAAAATAATACGAAAAGAAGTTATAATTATAATCTTGTAATTTGAGTAAAAAATCTAAACTTATTTAACCACATCTAGTAACTTAAAACTATAACATAGTTAAAGATGAGTTTTGTTAATCGGCATGCTATATTGTTATGTCTTGTTTAAATATGTGTCATCGTTTACGATAATTTGATCCGTATTGGTTCAGACATTGGTCCTTCGAATTTCTTCGAGTACGCCTGGACTCTGACTTCGTAGAAAACTCCCAGTTTAATGTTATCATATTGAGTTGATGTCGTTTCTGCACTTTCGACAATTACTTCAGTGGGATCCCAATCAGGAATTTCGTCACTAGGGAACTGTTGGGAATGTTTACATTAGCAGGAATATTTTTTTATTCACAATAGAGATTTACAGGGTGTTTGGCAATAGCTTATAAAGCCGAATATGGTATATAGGGTACCATACATACAACCCCGGAAAATTATTAGAAAACTTGAAAACCTCCTCTTTTTGGAAAAAATAATGTTATTGTTATGTTATAAATTGTGTTATTCTTTTTTAATAAACTGCATAGAAGCAACCCTACATTGAAATTGTGTTTTGCTTTTGCTCCATAAATCAAATTTATCTAATCTGACTGGGTCCTGCCAGGAAGTATCACACCATTAATGGGATTGATTATTGAATACAATGGCCTACTTGCGTCTAAAGTTGTCATTTTACATTTTCCCAAACAAATTATAAAAAACAAAATTTTCAGGGTTTATAAAAAATATCTGTGGTAGTATGCATGGTACCCTATCTACCATATCCGGCTTTACAAGGCTTACCAAACAGCCTGTAAAGTGACACACGTAGGGACACAGTTAAACATTGATTCGGCGGTTTTTCAAAGTCGTCAATATATTTTCGGCAGTGCCAAATTAGTTCTTACATAGAAATTTAATATAATACTTTAATTTTCAGGACTATGAGCAGATTTGTTGCAAGGATCAATATTATATTAAATTTGGAAAATCTTACCTTGTCTAAAACGGTTTGTTCCACCAATGTATAAACACCATCAACCATTTGGTATTCGTAAACTTTTTTCGACTGCTGTTCCCATACTTTTACCTTAAAAAATATTAAATGTAAGTCATAAATAGTAATATCAAATGTAATTAAACCTAAACAGTAGTTTGCAAACAGTTCAAATAATAACTAAGGCACACTAGGGTATTACTTCTTAGTCTAACTAAAACAAATAATTTAATTCTAATTTCTTAATTATTTTAATTCAAAAATAAACAAACAGAACTAAATCTTTTCGTAAACGTGAATATACCTATTTATTACCAGAACGCTTTCACTGAGTCATTATTGTGTGTAATTATTTCTAAACTTCACTTCACATCTTTCATATATTCTTGGGAACAAATGTTTATTAATATTATTCACTGTTAAAAAAATTATTCTTACTTTGTATCCTATAACAGGGTCATGTTCATCCTTACTTTTAACCGGATTCCATTCAACCCTGAAGCTCGGAGGGTCCAAAACGACCAGACGCACCAAATTAGGAGCTGGGATATCCTCAGGTGCCCTGACCTTCATCACCGAGGCATTCGCCACTGCCACCACCAGCAACGCGTACAAGAATTTCATAATTGTTTTTTTTAATTGTTTTTGACTTGTTAGTCTGTAACTGCTGATTTCATGTTTGGTTTAGTTATTAAATACTTTGTCTAATCTAAAAAGGTCGCAGTTTCGTAACAGTTATGTGTTTTTAAGATTAGATTTAGCTGTGTACTGATTTGTAAGTATCTAAAGTTTATTAAATAGGTAAAAACTGTTCACATAAACTCAGATGCATTATTATAATGCTACTTAAAAATTGAATAAAAAAAAACACTTTTGGTGATCAGATCTTTATGATACAAAACATCACATTTAATTAAAGCTAAAAATATACATGCATAGTGCAATTTCTGCAAGTATATGGGCTTATTATCTAATAGTTCGATAGCTGATTAATCATAATAATATGACAGATAAGATAATTTACATAAAATGCATAGAAAATGAACCGCCATTTTTTAGTAGAATTTTACAAGTTAAAGGATAATGGGCTTTCTTGTCTAGACCTTCTCTAGCAAAGAGTCTTACATAATTGGAAAGGTCTTTGGAACATTTTATCATATGACGGCAAATGTACCTATCCACAAAGACAGTCATATTTTTTAAAAACTAAAACAAGTTTTTTAATGTGACGCACATTACAAAGTGTCTGCTAAGGAGCTAATAAAGTTTCAAGCGACCGTGTACATATCCTTGTCATCATTACCCTCGGACTTAAGATATTGCAGTCTCATGGGGGCCGAGGGTGGTCCGTCTCCGTTGCCGGTGTACGCCTGGACCCGGAACTCGTAGACCACTCCTGGCTCCATGCCGCCGGAGGACGCCTCGTGGACGTCAGCTTTAGTGGTTAACACCTCCTTTGGTTCGTACTGTGGAACTTCGTTTAGCGCGAACTGAAATTATGGCGTTGTAAATCAAATTAATCAAGAATAATTAACTGCGTAGGTCATTAATTTGGTATTTCTTCTTTATTTCTAGCAGTACAGTATTTAGTTTAATGTGGACATAGGCTGTATGGAATATAAGTACTTAAATCAGTAGGTCTTGGGTTTTAATTTTACCTACTGAGGACTTTGTGTAAAATAATTATTTTTATCTCGGACTGATAATCTATTTGACATACCTTCGTGAGGGAGTCATTTTCTTTGACTAAAACTTGAGCACCGTCGATATTTTCATATTTATAAACCTTGTTTTTCGGTTGCTCCCAAACTTTAACCTGAAAAATCAGTTACGTATAAGAATATAATAAATCATTTATCAGCTTGGAATTGTAATTTAGAATCTCTTTTTCGTCTAATTCAGTTGATAAAATAACTTTGCTTAGAAGAGGGCTGTAGTAAAACGCCCATTCCCCTTTGTCAGGAATTTCATATTTATTTTCGTGACGAGAGTTAAAGTCTGCATTTCTATTCTAAAGTTATCTTTCCAAAGCCTATCGCAGAAAAACAAAAACTTATTTTAACACAACATTAAACTTACCTTATATCCCAAAACAGGGTTCGTTTCATCACTCTTTACCGGCTCCCATTTTAGTGAGAAGCCATAACGATCTTGAGCTGTCAAACTAACCAGAATCGGAGCCCGAATGCTATCATCCTTGTCTGACACAGACATTGTTGTCAAAGCAACCGCATTCGAAACCGCTAAAAACAATGGCAACCACAACCACTGCATTTTTCGTTCTTCACTTGTTTGGAATTTTTCTTTTGAACTCGAATTACTCACTGCACGTGTGTACTGAACTGTGATGTAACTGTGACTGCATTAGCAGAGGTTGTGTATAAATATTTCCTGTGAGTGTAAAGGTTAGCTCCCATTGGTCAGAGTGCGTGATTAATAATATTCGGAAGTGAAGTGCGTTACGTTGTGAAGGGACATGAGTCATACTAATAGGTCTAATTGTTATGTAAATATTTAGTCATAAAAATGCATTATCATATTCAACAGTTTTCTCAGCAATTAATTGGTCTTATATACTTGGATAGTCGTATTTTTTCAATTTCTCATGATATATTAATTGATAAAAAAATGCAATGCATCTGCGATGACTGAAGACTTTTCCACTCATCCTGAGACCACTAAAAGGTTTTTACTATTTGATGTTAATTGCAAATAACGACTATGATGGCTACCTATGGTGTGGCTTTTAAAAATCAGTGATTTTTTTTTCCACTAGAGAAAAGACCATCAGTAGTTAGTGTAACCTACTTAGAACAATATTATTAGTAATTGTTTATATGATGTGTACATTGGAATATATCTTTAGCTTGCCTTTGTACCTGTAAGATAAGACATGACTCGAATGACTGGTCATACACGCGTACCATTTGTTATGTCATTTTATCTCGAAGATGATTAGTAAATAAACTCTACTTTGCTAAAGAAAACGTACAAATCAATTTAATTGCTATCCTTTTTATTTTAATCTCATCTAGTGATCAGCGGAAATATTCAATATGCATTATTATAGGTAAAAGAACGATTCTATTCGAATCTCGAATAACAAACTCGATGGTAATAGCCCTACCCTTAATTTTATCGGGAAAATCCAACTTAACATTTTAGTATGGGAAATTAAAAAAGTCGTTAAAGTTACTTCTTGTATAGTTAGTAGACGTAGATAGCTAATTAAAAAAACAATATCAATCACTGTCGTGTAAACAAGAAAACAATCAATTATGTCATATTTGTATTTGCTCAGTTATTGTCCTCTTCTGATCCATATTATTATTATGCTAGTAAATTGCTACCAACAAAGTAAAATTAATTATGAATACATTGTATTAACTTTGTTGTTGTTGACATTGCATAGCGTAAATACATTGCTTTGACCCTAAGTGCGCTATATTCTATATTCGCACACTAATCTTAGTGAAACATGTTTGGATTTCTTAATTCAATTTTAAATCTGTGTACCAGACGTACGAATCAACGCCACCGTTTTTTGGTGGATATTCCAAAGACCGCACTAAGCATTTTGCTTCAAATTTTATCATCCGTACCGCTAGAGAGTGGAACTCCTTGCCCGAGTCTGTGTTTCCGGATAGGTACAATCTGGGGGCCTTCAAGTCACGAGTGAATAGGTATTATCTAGGCAAGCGCGATTCATCATAGATCGCATTATCGATTACCATCAGGCGTGAAAGCGGGCAAGCGCTTGCATATCTATAAAAAAACGTGAATACATGCGTATGAAATCTGCTTATTGTATTGTCTATAAACAGCTTTAACTTCTGTATCAAATTAAAGTAGAACAGAATTTATATGAAATTTTTCACCACTTTTTCGTCTGACTCTGCTTCAACAACGGAAGTCTCAAATAATATGTCAATATATTATGTCCCGTAACTTTTTGTCTGTTCTAGTTTCCTAGTTTATTTAAAGCACTATGCAAAAATACCGAATGTGATTAGCAAGCTCGTGTCATGTTTTAGATTAGGTCACTACTACATGATCCGCGTCAGCCGGCAGGTGGCATGTGTCACTCCTCTATCCATGTTGTCAGATAGTAGGATTTAGTTTTTATGCGACTATTTAGTTGGGTATGTGGATTTAGCTGTCGCAGTTCTTCAGCAATGGTTTGAAGAAAGTAATTCCCTTCTCTATGTGCGAGTGTATCATTCAAATATAACATCGCTACGGACGAATAGTGCGATAAAATTACTAGTGTACTTTTTTGGAGATTTATTATTATAATATTATTTTTATCATCATACCAACCAGCTGCACGACGCCCGCTGTTGGGCAATAGATCTTTACAACAGTGAGCCTTGCGATGTTTGCATACAGGGGCTTCTTGTCAAAGTCGCAGGGGACTTTTTTTCTTATACACATTTAATTAAGTGCTATTGTTTTTGCTGTGTGAATGTAATTTTATTTTGTTATAGTTTAGAAAATGAGCAAGTTACAAAAAAACTGATTCTCAATATTGAGGCTTTATATAAGGAGAAAACAAAATTAACTCTGTGAATGTCCAGATCACGTCTACCTACATACCTCCAATACTGTTCATATTTCAGTGTGATAGAGACCTAGTTTGTTACACTTGAATGGAGAAGAGAAATTTCGTCTCCAAACCCTATTCCAATCCTAGAGATCCCATTCGTATTAGCATTCGTCCCAAAGAATTCCTTTTAATTCCAAGGGTGGTATAAATCTCTCCCTGGGACAAATTAAACGTTATTCTTTCGGCCAGATTCCCGAATGGGACGAACTTTTATTGGAAATTTTTGCCGAATTTGTACGTGCCAATAAATACTGCTAAACGCTGAGCGGCTCACACCCTCACTTTAATGCTTTTATGTCAATCGCCGGTAGGGCTGCCACTACTTATGATAGACCTTAATTAAAATTCAAAAAATATTGGACAATTTTAAAAATTGATTTATCATGAGACTTATATAAACTTGAGTTAAGCGAACAAGTAACGAGCCCTCGCTGCCCAAAACCAATAAGACCAAGGAATTATATTAATCAAATAAATATGAAAAATCGCAGACGGTTTTTAAGTTATAAATTTTTCAAGCCTGACTTATTAAAGTTTCGATTATAATAAACATAGTTTTCGATATGTTTCAATTTTTTTTCCACTTCTTTGTTCTAGATTTGAGTCAAATATTTCAGTGTGTGAGAACATATAAATGACAATCTGAGAATCTCGCAACCGCTGACAACCCTAATCGACGCACACGTGCCTCTCTTTCGTAGCGACGGCACACACGGATCGGAGCATGCAAATCGCAAGGACAGTACATGGAATTCAACGTGTATTCGTTTACAGTACAGCGGTGTATTCAGTTTGATACTTTTGCGATAGCTGAATTTTGAAAAAAATAATTTCGGACAGGAAGAGAAAATTATTTGTAAGTTGGGCTCAATTTAAAAAAATACATTATTAGAATAAACTATATCGGGATTTACACCATGTACCTGTTTATTTTTGAGACTCCGATATTTCGGCGCAGTTGCATGCGCCATGGTCACGGAAGAACTGTCGATTGTTGCGTGCGGGTCGGAGTCTCAAAAATAAACAGGTACATGGTGTAAATCCCGATATAGTTTATTCTAATAACGTCAAAAACCATGGAAGTTCAAAACATTATAAAAAAAGACATGTATAATAAGCTCAATTCAATTGTTAAACTAAACAAATTATGCTCTTAATGAGTATCAAGGACTATTTCAAATTCCTTTTAAATATAAAAATTAACTTGTGCTGACTCATATTTTCATGTTATTCTAAATCTATGTCAATGTTTGTGAAATATTTGAAATAATAAAGTCCTTTGTAACAAAATATTATGAGTAATGTGACCATTATTCAATCAAGTACATACAACGTGAAAACATAAAAACTTTCTTCACAAAAATGTAGCACTTATTCCGCTGTGATACAGTACACATAACTTAGGTAAAATATTGACCTAGTTACTCGTACATTAGTCACACATAGTATTAGAAATAATGTGTTTACCAACATCTAGCAATGATAAACAACTCGTAAACATACAAATATATTTGTACGAATCTTATCGAAAATCGAACTAATAATTTGTTGTGCAATACAATATAGTTTAGAGTGGAATCAATTGACTTTACTTACATTTCCATTATAGCAATAATTCTTGTGTTAATAACTAATATAATAATATTTTATACTTATTTGTTAATTCAAGATTTTAGCATTCACAATGCTATTTTTATACAATACTAAATATATACTAGAAAAAATACGACTCGCACCAGATGATATTCTCGGACGAACCCGAGCTCTGCGCGCTGACTCTGTAGCTCAGCAGTAAGAGCATTGGACCGGACTTCCAAAGGTCGCGGGTTCGATTCCCGTCCGAGAATATGATCTGGTGCGAGTCGTATTTTTTCTAGTATATTATTTAGTATATACTTAGTTGTTTTTAGTAAGCATTTAATAAGAGAAGTATTATCTGAAAAACAATACTAGTTCGATTCCATTTGCCATTCTTTAAACGTACTGTAGAGTTGCCTAATTAAAAATAATCACAGTGATTAATCTTTCTTTTTTCCTAATTATCATACGTTACAAAGTGTGCATTGGGCCGGAATCCCGAGGGTGCGGGTTCGAGTCCCGTCTGAGGTGCTACGGGTGAGTCGATTTTTTCTAGTATTTTTTCTAATATTATTTATCTTAATATAAAAAAATAGCATTGTGAATGCGAAAAACCTAAATTTAATAATAATATAGCTGTTTCATCTTTATCGATTGTCAAAACATCAGGAAAAATGTTTCTTTCGAATGTGGGGGTATTTCCTCACATTGATGAAATTGCGCTGGCTTGCAGCGAAGAAGTTAAAAGTACTAGAAAACTTCGCCGCTCCCACTGGCGACTCGGTAGCATAATTGGTCAGTGCATTGGGCCGGAATCCCAAAGGTGCGGGTTCGAGTCCCGTCTGAGGTGCTACGGGTGAGTCGATTTTTTCTAATATTATTTATCTTAAAGTATGTACAACTCATTAACGAAAACTAACTTAATCCCCAAAAGTACCAAGTAAAAGTGATCCTCATACAACTTGACTAGATCCCGGAATTGTCCCTTTAACACGACGCAGAGGCGAATAACAAAATAAAATACAATACAAAAAGCGTAAAAGAGAACGTATTGATTTGGTGGAATTTTTATTAGTAGGTGTTACTAGGTAGGAGGAGAGATTTGCCTGCGTTTTATTGTTTCCTCCGTCGCGGGCGCTCGTGTAGAACTCACTAAGGGTGCGACCATGCAGCTCGTCTATACGGGAACGGTGTATCTTTATACAGTAAATGTGTAAAATAATTAAGGAAAACAATTCATCAAAGGGTCTTGACAGACAGACAAACAAAGTGATCCAATAAGGGTTCCGTTTTTTTCCTTTTGAGGTAAGAAACCCTAAAAATCAACTTTTCAGTTGTGTTGATTCTCTCGACCAATGTTCGTAAAAGTGTTTATTAAGAAAAGAAAACTTTTTGACTGAATAATTATTAACATATGAAAACAGCACCGTTTTTCTACTATCTAAATGAAATCTAATTAACACGTCCACTCGTATCAATAAGACGCCTCAATAAAATATTATGATTGCTAACTATGTTTGTTTGGTAAAATGCTTTTACTCTACTAAAATTTATAATAATGGCATTATGGAATATCATACAGGTACACACACACCCGTGTATGAAATATACACATGGGGCCGTACCGGCTAACGCATCAAACTTCGGAAAGTCTGCCGGGCTTTAAATTAAAACAGATAAATCGAGCTCCAATCGGACCAAAATGGCGAACCCCAATTCATGATGTCACCCAAACATCGATATCTTCTAAATAACTTCGGCGAATATAGTAGAATACGAAGCTCCTTACTTCGATTTACCTGTTTTAAGTTAAAGCTCGGCAGACCCGCCGAAGTTCGAAAAGTTAGCCGGTAGGGCACCTGGTAATTTTCTCATAAGCTCATTTTTGTATCTCCAGTGAGCCTACGCCCTTTGAATAGGCGTGTATGCGATGTGTCTTTTTCAACGTTTATTACTTCTTCGTAACGAGAGTTTAGAATATATTGCTAAATGGAAAGTTTAGTTCTGTACTAGCATTCTAATTTATGGAGCCTATCCCGCCCTGAATTATAGGTTTTAAATTACAGAGTATTTTGATATACACATATATTTTTTTTGAAAAGTGCAAATAAAAAGATGTTTTTTTTATTATATGTCGTATCTCCTTATTAACCGACTTCAAATAAGGAGGAGATTCTTAAGGTGACGGTATTTTTTTTATGTAAAACTAGGTAAAAAAGCGAATATTTCGGAGAAAAATAAGAATTTACTTCAGTGGCATTCGTCATTATTTAATTATTTCATTTGACATTGAACAACAATTTTGAAAATTCTTTATTTATCTGAAAGAATAAAGTTCAAGATAGGTCACATTTATACGGAGATCTGGCTCGTAGTTTTTTCATTATCCTAGAAAATATTTTTTATTTCGCTAACCATCGCACGAGTTTTTACGGATTTTGAGGCATAACTTCTTTGTTTATGAACTGATTTAGATGAAGTATACTTCAAGAGTGGTCTCAACTCTTTTGTAGCGCAGCTGTAGTAAGACATAATGATTAAGCCTTAAAATATACATTTATAATTTGTCGACACAAGTGCAAACATAAATAATCATGGCTCTCGACTGGTAAATAGCCTATTAATATCTCTTAAGACCACAGACTAAAGAATGTGCAGTATCCAACAATCAATTCACGTCATGTGATGTTTGCGTTTTGTTGCATCTCCGGTTCGGCACCTTTATTGGCCGGTCCGGTTGTCCGGTCCGGCTCCGTGTCGAAACGATTAATCTTTACCTTTGCTCTTGTTGTTGTTGATTATTCCGGTCTTAACCTATTACAGCGGTTCCAGAGATTTATGACTTTCAAATAAGGGTAAGAGTGGCGGCACTGGACCGATTGTTTTTTTATTTTATGCAACTAGCTTCCGCCCGCAACTTCGTACGCGAGGACATTCGGAAAAATCCATAGGGGATCTATAACCAGGATAAAAAGTATTCCTTATATCGGTCCCCTATATAATACTTAATAAATACTGTTTTTTCTAATCTTACTAATAATCCGGCCCGTGATTATAATTATAACCCGACATTTATATTAAAATCGGCCTGTGAAAATAATCGGTTTTTAGTATAAAACTACGCCTTTGAGTCAGATTGTTTTTTTTGTAATTAATTTTGTATTTTTTAACCGACTTCGAAAATTGAAAAAGAGGAAGCGTCTCAATTCGATTGTATATTTGTTTTACTGTTGTTCGCGCGTAACTTCGACATTTATGGACCAATTTTGATTATTCTCTTTTGTTTGATTGAGTTTTCTTGGACCACCATCTCGGTGGTGTTATCCTTAAAAAAGATTTCGGTAGTAACTACATTGATGATATGGTCCTATAACTTGGTGTCCAAGGGGACACCAGGCCTATTCCCGTTGTCCTCCGCTTTTGTCCACCACTGGGGATATTGGGAAAAAAAATTAAACAATTCTTTATTTTTTCTATAAGCAATTTAAATTCTAAAATCACCAACGTTGTTAAAATATTTAAACAATTAAGTACCGTCGAAGGTAAGTTACTTGACTTAAACAAGACAATCCAAATAGTTAAACAGAATACGCAATCATGAATAAAATCCCGAGTTCCCGAATCTGTGTTTGCGAAGAACAAAGGCGAAAGGTACAGATTTGTAAGGATGTAAATCAAACCGGTTGTTTTATTAAACACTCTTGCTTGCTGGATATTCAAATTAAGTGGCGGTGTTGATGGTGCCTCAGTGTGGAGTGAGTTAACTGAGTATCTTTATTCTGTGATTAAAAAATATAAAATCATATCAAACAGTTCAAGGTTAATGAAATTAATATATGAATATTTTGTGTTTATTTCAAATAAAAATTAGGTATTTTTTCTACTTTTCTTTACTAAGTGAAGCCTAAGGATATAAAGTTTACAAAGTCTTGTTGACCGAATTAAATAGAGCGTTGACAAAACTTGAAAAAAAAATAATGGTAAGGCAAGGATAACCTATATATGCTCAAATTGCTAATCATTTTGGTATTACGTTTCTATGGGAAGCTCACTGTCCGCCGGACTCTTAACACTAAAGGCATGGGCCGAAAAAATATGTAACACGAAAGTTGAGTTTAGATTATGTGACAAGCGTCAAAGAAAAACGAAAAATATGTGAGTATTTTGTGTTTTCTTTCTATTGGAATAAGCTATTAGCTTACTTCAAAAAATTATATCGTTCATTTGAATCGTCTTCCACACTTGGCAGCCCTAAGGTTTCCACCTCGCCGTTCCGCTCGCAATATTTGCCCGTTACTTTCTGTAAACAGCCCAACATCTCGAATATAACTCGTACAAGAAAATTAAGCTTGTTTAATTACGCAACTTGTGTGTACCTACCCTCTGGTACCGCGTGCCTCACAAGCATGTTTGAATAATTTTAATTAATTATTGAATAGGTATTCTATATACTTCTACAGTTTTTTTTAATTTCCAAACATTGTATGATTGTGTTAAACTTTATTCATAATCTTAAATGTTTACCTACATTTGTGTTAAAAAGATCACCTCACGCTCATGGAGTACTATAACAAAACAAACAATTTGTTACACAAAATAAAATAAAAAAATTTAAGTAACCTTGAATGTTATAAATTATAATTAATTTAAATGGTAAGTTGACTTGCATTTATCTAAATGTTGAAAATACCACCAATTTGAATTTCTAGTCAAAGGTACCTAAGTATTTTTGTGATAAAATGACCATTAAAATCGCAAACATTTTGAGATAAACAAAACACAGTTTAGTAATTAATTATTCACGGTCATTAATAAAAAGTACTAGGCGAGCAGAACTCAACTGGAGCGAACTTCGTATCTGCTTCCGCTAACTACTAAAAGATGGTAATGAAGCGCACTCACCTTTGCATATCCGTCTCTTTCATTCTCATTGACAATGGATAGCGCTGTTTCCCTCTTCAGGGCTGTCACAGCCACAACGGCCGATCCAGACGGTGACAAGAAATTAATTAGGGGAAGCTCGGGAAATAATGGTGTGCCGTGATTTTTAAATGAAATTTATTTTCTTCACTTCATTTATTTCTCGGCGACATGACACTTCGGAAATTATTAGACTTTAGAAGGGATTCTGTTCCCGTAGGTAAGGTTTCAGCTTGTTTACCTTTCCCGCGTTGTAATTTATTTTTAAGACGTCAATTTTTTTGCTATTTGTTTTTACGATTCAATAGGTTTTTCGGGAAAATTAATTGAATTTTCTGTCTTAATTAATAAGGGTTTGTTTTGGAAATAAATAATTTCAATAGAATTTTACATAGATTTAAGTTGGGAAATATTACCTAGAGGTGATATTTAGCTAGTTAATAGTCAATTAAAGATTAGAGTAATGTACTATGTGATCAATCAGTTTTCCGAAATAAATAATATTTACTCATTTTGGGTACATATACTAGTTATAAACCAATATTACCTAGCAATATTTTTAAAATATTACCCACAAATTGATGTTTGAAGAAATATTGTAGTGTTTAGATACTTTGATGTTTTTTTTTCATATAAATCTAGGGAAGTACTTCTAGATCATCTGGTAAATGATCGAGTTAGCTAAAAACTCCAATCAGTACTTCACTTGGAAGAAACCACAATAGTTGTAATAAAATTAGATGTCGCCCATCATACCTCTTATAAAAGTAATACGTATAGTCATTTAGTTTCTTACGGCGTAAACTTATTACTTGTGTAACCGTAAACAAGCCATGAAAAATGTTAACCAAAGTATTCATAGCACGTCTTTTAATCTATGAAACTCATCGCACGCAAACTCATTTTTCATTCTAAAATAGAAGTTATTTTGAAAATCGAAATATTAAAAGCGACGATTTATCTTTTCTTATAGGCCGAGTACACATGTTTGAGTAGTGAGTGATGCCCAAAATTTTGTTACTCACCCGTCAAACTGTTGACAGTGGACAATTTTTCTAAAGGCATTTACAAAAAATACGCTTGCACTCAGGATCGACTTTATTATAATCAACGTAGAGGTGAAATTGAAACCAAACGGGATTGCATAACAATATCAGTTTTGAATAATATTTTGCTCGGGTAAGAACGAAAGAGTTTGATAGGTACTGTAATGATTAGTAATGCTTTAAAATTATGGGTTGCAGTTGAGAACACTAAAACATTCTGTAGTTATGAAACAGGCCAATCATTTAAGCGTAAATTAGTGTTTTACATCCAGTTTAAAATACTTATTAGTTTCCTACATTATAGGCACTCGCAGCTCTAAGTTACAAGTATGGGTTAAGTTGACGTATGTATGACTATCTTGCGTTTATTGTTAGCTGTAACAGCGATAAAATCATAATGGGTATTATGCTCGGTCCAGCTATTAAACGTCATTAAAATGAACAGTTATTTTGCGATTCCGTTGCTGTGATGTTAGCGATGTTTTTAGGTAAATTTTCCCACTTTTCAGCCTCTGAATTTGTGAAAATTATTGACGAGTATATTGTTAGGTATATGATCATGATAATAAATTATGTCCGGCAATGTAACTTAGAAATAAATAAAAACAGGTAAGTATAGCACAAAAGTTAAGATAGTAACTACCAGTGGCGAGGGTGAAATTATGGCGAAGTAAGCTGATCTACAAAAATGTTATGATCTGCATAGTGGATCGGTAGGGTGGGATTTCCAAAAGTTATGGTGGGAATCGGCTTGTATGGACCCTTCGCTACTCGTAAATACAGTGGTATGCTATTCATAAAAACTCCACTTTAATGCTTTTTTGAATTTTCCAATGTCATAAATATTTATGTAAATTTCAAGTGGAACATGAGTAAACTTAATCAACACGAACAATCATAATAAACACGCGACATGAAATTACCCCCCACTAATAATAGGTACGTTATGCTCACCATTTGATTAAATCACATTGTTTCAATGTCCGCTGTTTCGTGATTGTTCTGTAATTTCATTTTATTATGACACGCAGAGAGCTTTTTGGAAACGCTATTTGAAATCACATCATCAGTTTGTCCAGTATAATTCTGCTATTCTACAAAAAAGCTGCTACAAGGCACATTGCTGGGTCCTATACTGATTAAAATATATAAGAAGTTATTTATTAGGGAAAGATGTTTATCGAACGCAAATTTCAAACGCAAATCATTCAAGATGAAATACATAACAAATCAATTAACATTTATAAAAAGAAGAAGAAAAACCCCTTACAAGTGGTCAAGGACAAAGCTAAGAGTTACTTGGTTTTATTTTTGGAAACTTCTTCTATACATGGTTTGAATCATATGGTAGCCAATAGAAGACACCCTTTCGAAGTGTAAGTTTTAAGTTGTGCATGTAGTAAAGTATGTTTTTTTCCTTGTTATTTTTAAATTTCATTGCAGATAGTTTTGAGTGTTACAAATGAAATGCTTCTAAGTCTTAGTGCATGTTTAATGCGTGCTTGAAAGAAGTTGTGAGTATTTACAACTCCTTTTGAGAAAGAGTTCTCATGTCAATATTTTTGTGCCTCAATTTTTTATAATTTCCTATTAACCCCTTATTTTACAGTGTCCTTTGGCTGATGATAGTGGCTATGTCGGTATTTGGTTCTATATACCTCTCCCAAACTACGTGGATTCGGTACCAATTCTCTCCCACTGTAGTGTCGATGGACCGGGATATGTTTGCCTGGAACACCACTTTCCCCTGCGTCACTATATGCCCCCACAAACAGTTAGATGTTCAAAAAGTCAACCTTTTCGTAAAGTAAGAACAAAATAGGTATAATTAACCTGATTTATTTAGGCTCAAAGATGTTACTATAATATGCTGATGCTGATGTTCATGTCAGTAATTTGAGGACGATTTATAATTAAAAATAATCGTTAGATATATTGCACTGGAAAAAACTACAGTTAACTCAATATATGTAAATAAATAGATTTAACTGTAGGTCTTCATAAAAGTGTATTGATTTATTGATCAGATTGTTGAACAAAATGGCTATAAACTTTACGAATTCCATTCATTTCTTTATCCAGAAACTCGGATGAAGTAGAGAAGGAAAAGCTAGAAGCCTTTATTTACGCTCTAGCCAATGTTACATTTGAAAACTTAAATTCTATGCCAAATTACACTGGCATACCTCCTGAAAACTACATGGATCTACTGCTGAGCTTGTCTGCTCCCTTCAAGCCAACACTGACTATTGGAGCATCGGGAATCTTGCTAGACATCATACCCACTATAACTGAGATGGGACTATGCTATGCTGTGAATTCTAAAGTTGCCATTTACAATTCACCTGCGTAAGTTTGTTTTTTCTGGAATTTGATTGTCACAAAGTTATGTAACAAAAAAGAAGAAATTGTTAAAATGCATATAACTTTACAGGTACAGAGCTGACAATAGATGGGATATAATTAGTTCACAAAATGATACATTTTTTGTGCATCCATTGGACGGCGAAGTATTTGCGCAGGTCATCAATATATCCAGCTCTTACGCTGTAAGTAATTTTGTAAAATTTTACTTTTTAATAAGTTGTGACGTGTATCTCACTAACAATATCAAATGCCGACCACAAAAGACCGCAGTAAACACTTAGATCGCCATATTCGTGTCTGGATGGATGGGCAAAATCCTTTATCTTCATTATCTACTTTACATTATTATCTATAATTTTTAAACCTACTTTTGTCTCAAATTCAATAGTAAATTCAATGTCAATTGTCTGCTAGGCTTACATCCACGGTCCATCTGAAGTGCCAGACATATCCACCAAGATGCAACCTTCAGCCAAAGACTTCTACATGAAATTGTTTGTTACTGCAATCACTGTTTACACTGCACCAGAAGCCGCAAAGTAAGTTTGTAGTTACAAACAAAACTGAGAACATTTCTGTGTCGTCGTACGTATTTTTTTATGAGGAATCTTCAAACGCGACGATTCCAAAGTCAATTTCTCTCTCCGAATCATCAACCCCTGATGGACTGATTAGCTACTTACTGCTAAAACACAAATACCTGACCTGTGCAAGATGATTGTGTTTAGCCAGGAAAACTCTGAACGAGTCGCCAACCAAACTTAACGCAACTGTAGATTCTGTTTAAGCTGCCGATACAAGGATTTCTAAACAACTTATATTACAGATTGAGTGTAGCCCAACGCCGTTGTCGCTTCCCTGAAGAGAACATCCTCAAGCACAATTCCGTTTACACCTACACCATGTGTCGCATGGAGTGTCGCATCAAACTCAGCATCAAGTACTGCCAGTGCATCCCACACTTCTACAGGAAAATAGGTCAGAAGTATTTGTGATGGTAAAATAATATCATCAAGAGTAGGTAATTTACTTAATAAGAGCATAAGTTAGTGTGATATGATACTAAGATTTTTGTTATTTTTGTGGCCAGGCCAACCATAGCTAATCTATCTCTTTTATAAGTTTAAACTGAAAAAATTAGACGATTCCCTAGTGGCGGATACGTAAATTATATTAGTCTAAAAAATCTAATGTCAATACTCGGGTTGGATGAGTTGAAATCTGAATTCGATCAATCGTTTTACGAAAGTTCGATGACTCTGAATCGTAGGTTTCTACAAGCGGCGCAGACGCTTGATTGCTATTTTCAATTCCTCAGGAGACGAGAGAATATGTGACGTGTCGGGACTGCATTGCCTCAGCAAATATAAAGGTATTGAAAGTTGACCCACGAATAACAATTAATATAATTATTATCAAGATCATAAAATAAAAAAAACGTATTAAAATTCGAGAGTTCGTGAAGATTGTTTAAACAGATTTTATAGATCCGGTAGGTTAGTAATTGCTTCACAATCGCTTCCAACAGCTTCCTACGTTAGAAATTGATTAAAATTTTAGTTATAATGGCAGCAATGCACATAAATATTTTGTGATTTCCTATAAACCTCTGTTTACTTATTTTCCGAAAAGCAATTGTTACTTGGATCGCTGACCTTAGCAAATCTCATAGTGAATTGTATTCGAAAATGAAAAAGGGCATCGAAACTAAACCCTGTTAATAATGTATGTGAATTTCAATAAATTAAATCTATATCTTATCGCTGGTAAATATAACATTATTAAATCATTTTAATCATTCAAAACAAAATAGTGACTTAAGAGTTACCAATTAAGTATATTTTCTTTCAACAGACATCTTTTTTAAACTGCGTGATGAAAAGGGAAACAAAGTACAATGTGGGTGCCTGCCGATTTGTGATGACGTCAATTACGTCATACAATCAAGTGTAAGAAATATTTGTATTGTTTTAATAATATAGCTCTATTGTCCAAACATTTTTATATCGAGTATGTTGTGTTGGTTTTCTAGTGAAATGAAAATATGCTAGTGTGATACCAACTCGTACTTAATTCCATCACCGAGATATTAAATCTTGAATTATTCTGAACTAACGACCGCCCGCGACTTCGTCTGCGTGAAAAGTTATTTTGCTCTCCCTTGGGAACAATTATTTTTTCGGGATGAAAGGTATGTCCTATGTCCTTCTCTGTACCCCTTACAACGTGTATGCAAAATTTCATGATGATCGGTTCAGTAGTTAAGACGTGAAAGCGTAACAAACAAACAAACAAACGGACTTTCGCATTTATAATATTAGTAAGGATAATTTTATTTTGCAGGTAATCCAGAAATGGTTTTTGGGCACAAATCTACAATGGGGCATCGTCACCTACCCTAGGATGAGGTACAGAAGGGATATCATTTTTGGCTTTACAGATGTCTTAGGTAAGTATTTCAACTTTATAAATATTATATAGGTATTTCTTTATATTTAATCGAGCTATTCTTCAAAATAATTTGTAGTCTGATCTCCCGTCTGTTTTAACATCAAATATAGACATTTTTATTTATCTAAGTGCAATAACTGTTTCAGTGGCGGTAGGTGGAATGGCAGGTCTGTTCCTTGGCTGCAGCGTGCTCAGTTTCATGGAGATCATCTACTTCCTGACCCTGAGGCTGGTCTGCTACACCCATGCTGCTGTTACCAAGTAGTCTGCCACCAAGAGTGACGATGCAGAAAAGTGTAATGATTTATCGGTTTTGTGTCAATCTTGCTATCTTTGAAAGTAGTAAATAGTTTCTGTTATATGTAGTTCATTAGGAAAACAATATTGGGCAAGTAGTTTTTTATACAGTATGTGGTATTTACACGAGTCGACTTGGCAGGTGACTTGATGGTCGATTCATTCAATTAGCGCTTTTTAAACGACAATGGCTTATAAAATCTAATCGCAAACTTAATTTCAATGAGGTGGCAATTCAATTTTACAAGCGATTGTCGATAAAAAGCGTTAGTTGATTAAAATCGGCCAGCAAGTCGCCTGCCAAGTCGACCCGTGTAAATACCACATAAATGTAAAAATAAAAAAAAGATATAAATGATTGTTTATTTTTCCCATCACAAATAATAGAAATTAAGCCAAGTGGCAACTATAAGCTACACATGGAGGGTTTTTATTTGTGAGGGACTGGTCCTTAAATAGGTTCTAGGAAACGATCAGCGACATGTCTGTGTCCTAAATAACTATGTAGATGCGCTTAAGGAGTCTTAAACCTAGCAGATCTAGGTGGTATTTGAAAGAGAGCGTCTGGTCTAGTGTCACTCCGAGGTAGTTAAAGCATTGAGAGCGTTCTAAGGCTGGACAGGTGCAAGTGAATGGGGCAGATTGAGAACCGCATTCATTCATGTTAATATTTAAAAGGGCAAAGTAGACTTTTACTTTGCACTTTTGAATATTAACTTTCAAAAGTGCAAAGTCAACTGAATTTAAATATTTCATTTTATCCGAAAATTTATTTAATTTGCAATACCATCCCGCAAGTTATATCCATTCCATTGTTAGTTAGTCTAAATTTCAATAGTTGGGTATAAATGACCCCATAGCTCCAGGTAAATTAAATTTCGGGTTAGCATAATTGCCGGCGACGCACGTCGGTTCGTATTAACACATCGTAAATTCAACCCTCAAGCACCTTGCTAATAATTAAGATCGTTGCGACCCTTTTGAATTGTTTGCCCAATTTAGCAATCCACCTACAATTGCGGACGGGTTATGGGACAAAGGTAAGCGATATTTTGTACCCGCGCACTTAAGGGTTAAGTGATTAAGAGAGGTTGACAGAATGGGTAATAGTTACACAATTTGGTCACTTTGAAATGGTGTTTCAAATTATGTATTAGGTTCACTTTGTAGTGTGATGCATTACTTATAATAACATCAAACAACAGAGACAAATATTTCTTTTTTGTACGTAGTGATTATGTTGAAATAAAGCAATAAACGTTTTTAATTAAGTATTTATATACTGATAAAGTTATTTCTAATTTTACTTCCTTATAAAATACATTAAATATCTATTAACGTATGTGCTATGTACTGTTTATAAAGCATTTTTGTAAAGCATTAATTCACAAGATTTGCGTATTGATAGCTCAGATTGCAATAAAAAAATCAGAATTTGGGAACTGTTGCTACCACATTTGTTAGACCCTACCGGGCTGTTTAGCACGTTGCTAAATCCATACAATACACTTTATATTATGAATGCTGTTCATTTGTTTTTTCACGCCTAAACCAATAAACCATCTATGAATCCATTTCTATGAATTTGGTAAAAAGACAGATTGAACCAACGAGAAAAATACTTAAACAATTTTTCCCGAAAGTCCCACTAGAAACAAAATTACACACAAATGGAATCATGAGCTAAAGTTAGTTAGTTATAAATGAAAACAATGACAAACTACAATACAAATACAAATACAAAAAATCTTTATTAGTTCTCTCACATAGATATAATGCACTTAATTTTAAAGGAAGGTCTTAAAATAAGTTGCTGACAACATTTAATTATCTACGTAAGAGACTGGTTTCTGCGCTAGGAGACCTGTATGACAGATAACCAGCCTCTCCAACTCTGGACCGGGTGTATATTATCAAGAACTTACATGTTTTTTTTTTTTTTTTTTTTTTTCTTTTTTTCCTCAATTTAAATACTTACATTTATTATGTGAGGATATTTTATTTTTAGGTTCATTTTGCGTGTTGTGTGTGTATTGTCTGTCTCTGTGTGTGTGTGTGTGTGTGTGTGTATGTGTGTATTGTGTGTGTATTTATGTAAACACTTTCTTGGATAGTTACTAGGTTCTTAAGAAGGAACCATTAGCAGTTTGTACTTTTTAAATTTCGTTGAAAAACATTATTATAACCTTCTTCACAATCTTTCGTATGAATTAAGACATAAACTTACCACTATCACGTGATTAAGTAAAGGAAACCAAGTGGTTGGTATTCAAAATAATACAATAGTGCTACCCCCTACTCGATAAAACTCACTCATTATCGACTTATCTCAGCTCGCAAGACGCCTCGACACGTCGTCATAAAAGGCTTAGTTCTCAGGGGGGCGGGGAGCGGGGGGCGGAGGAAATGTTAAAGATTATTGTTTGGAGTTAGCGAGTGCCGAGGTGTAATTTAATTCTAAGACGCTCTACCTCTCTGTTAACGATGTGTGACGTAGGGGTTAGGGAGCTGTCGATGTCGATAAGTTCTGATTTTATTTACGAAATAGGACGTAGCACGTTTCATTCTCATTTACTTAACAGTTATTCTATATTATTTTTTCTTATTCACCGGTTATTATGTGTGCACGATATACAATTATTTTGAGATAGATGTTCTGTATTTATAAAGTAATTATTCCGAAAATTATTAAAATTTTGAATGCCTGTTTTACGAGTTCCAGATATGACATACTTGTTTAATTTTATTTATAAGTCTGTCTGTAAGCTAAAGTTTCCTGAATTTAACTTAAACCTGTGAAACTAGCACTCATAAATAATAATTTAAAGATTGGCTTTGAGGACCACGAAAGTAACTATTCTTCTTTCGTTTAGCAAGGGGCAAGACCACATACTTTCGTGGTCCTCAAATACAAGAGGCTCCAAGTTCAAACGCGGGGTTTTGATGTGTTTCATCGATATCGACGTTCTAACCTACTCTCTCGACACCCCATCTCTATCAAAGGTGGTGTTTATTAATCCTATACGTTAAGATTTTAATTGCGGGCATCAAGTGGCTTTGTGAAGTCGCGGTAGGCTGTGTTTTATCTGAACAACCGCCTGCATAATTTGCTTTGTTAATTTTGGGGTTGTTTGTTTGTTTTCCATTTGTTTTGGTACCTGTGTAACTATAGTTGACTGTATTACTTACAACTTATAGTTTGTGTTTAAATGACGTATTTTAGGAAAGTATGTAATGTTTAGTCATCGCCATAAGTAGCCTATATGCATAAACGACTGCTAGAGCTAGGCTTTTCTGCAAATGCTGAGGTCATTTTTTGACGACTCTGTATGAAATATACGAAAAAGTAGCCCTTGACGAGTTTCTTGCCGGTTCTTCTCGTTACAAGGTCTCCCGCTTAGGGTGCGTGAACCGATGGCGTAGCTTCTTTGACATTCACAAGTGCTTGTAACAGAGCCTAGACTGAATAAATGATTTTGAGTTTGAGTTTCTTAAAAGAGGATGTTGCTATAATCTCCACGCTAGGCAGGCGGGTTGGGAGGGACTCGCAATGGTTGGACCGTTTTTATCGGAAATCAGTGCTGGTCATTTACTGCTTCACGGAGGTGTTATATCTTAGAAAGCGTTTCATTCTTATTGGTAGCTGTGAAGTTAGCCACTATTCGCGTAGTAGGCATTTATTTTACGAGACCCCTTAGTGTAAGGTGTTGGCTCTATGCTATTCTATTCTGCCGAACGCTACATTTCTTCAGAAATGCATGTTATAATTTTAAATTTTTTAGTATATCGTCGGCTTATTGCAAGAACTCATTAAATACTAATAATCATCAAGTAAACATAAAAGCACAACGAATTCACCTGGATGACTTTTCTGTAATGAAAAAACTCATTATTTTCTAACGTTTCAAAAGACGTTAAGTTCTATGCATAAAGTCGTTAACTACCATTTTGATATTTTTGGGTTTCCGAAACTCACTAACCAGCAATAGTGTTTTTAGCGATATGAAAAAATGTGCTATTAAGTATGTTAAAGAGAACATCATATGATTAACCACTTATATATTCCACTCGAATAACCTCTAATTATCGTATCCAGTGTTTTTGAGAAACTGTTTACATATATACCATAAATTATAGGAACGTCCCACAAAGCCTTTAACATCCTCTCTAGAGGTTTTCCAACATAAATCTACCTCTCCATAAAGAACCACCTCTTCATTCGTCATCTCTTTATCAGCAAAAAGGCAATATCCACCTTCGGAAAAATGAGCCGAAGCACCCCTGCCCCTAAAACAACTATTTATCTGCGGGTGCCATAAATCAGCCCTTATTTTTTTATCTGGCAATCTTAAAGGTAAATAATGCTTTTTGGTATTATGTGTGTTATAGGTCATTTGAGGCGGGAAATAGTTTATGGGAATTCTACTTAAAGTTTATGGAAAGGTACTTAATGTAAAATAAAATAAAATAAGAATAAACTATATCGGGATTTACACCATGTACCTGTTTATTTTTGAGACTCCGATATTTCGGCGCAGTTGCATGCGCCATGGTCACGGAAGACAATAAAAAAAATAAAAGCTTGTAAAAATTATTCAATCAGAAAAAAAAAATGTTAGGTGTGATTGATGTTTTTATACTTACTTTATAGTAAAATAGGTAAGTATAATAACTATGCATAACAAATTAAATTGTGACAAATTTACAGGAAGCATCATCGCGATCGTTAAGCCACCAAAACTTAACAATGGACGGCTCACTTCCTGTCACTTTGATGTCACCACTGAAGGGAGGGAAGCTTAGGGTGCGTCCACGAGAGCAGCGACAACAACCCTCGTATCTCTAGACGAGTAAGTATTAGCTTGAGTATAACTTTAAAATAAAAGCTTCTAACATTATAATGTTAAATGCAGTTTTAGTTTAAAATAAATATAATTAATTTATACTATAAATTGCATGTGAAAATAATATTAGAAACATTTGAAAATTGCAAAGTTTTACTCAAGTCATTAATTACTCGTCTATGGATGCGAGGGTACGATATTAAAAAGCGTTTTAATCGGGGTAACAAAAACGTTCCAGCACTACCCATAACAATATGAAAGAATGGCTAGTATTATAAACTGTTTACAGAGTTCAAATGTAAAGTTCATTTAAGAATCTCTTAATAAGTCTCCTCTGTAATACGAGGGTCTTTTTTTTATCTATTTTTATTTAGAGGCTTTTACCTATTTTAGCTATGTCAGCCTCATTATACCCTCATCTAAATAACTTAACAATCATAAATATAAGGGAACACTTGGGTCATTGATACAGAAACATATTAATAAGTTCTTTAAGCACCGCAGATTGCGGGTCTGCTAGTACCTATTGTCAGAAATTTTCCTACGTCCAATCTATTTATCTTATGTTTCTGTATCAATGAATCCCTCGCCCCACTGTATTTGACGCATTCCAAGAGCATGTGTTGGATGTCGTCGGTACCACAAATTTCACAATTTGGAGAATATATGGGTCGAAGGCTATGCTATAAGTAATTAAGTACACAAACCTAAGCATCAAATTCATCAAGATTCATTCGCCCATAGTGCTACACAGTAAATCAGCGAACATACAATAATAATTATTTAAAACGATAACGTAAAACACATGTGACTCTTTTTCACTCAATAAATTCTCCGCTCCGCTCATCGCTATGCTCATGACCGCGCCTACTGCTTCCATGAACAAAGATTTAACTTAGACAAAACATGGTTGCTTAAGGTTGTTACCTATTTGATATACAGGCTGCTTGATAAGCAGCGGGGTAGATTTTACGATTATATTTATTTATAGAAAAAAGAAAACCAAAAAATTTGTTTCGTCTGAAATTGGTTTCACGGAATCCTGAATTTAAAAGAGGACACAGAACCGCCATCTGTTTTGGAACTATTTCCTTAAAATGTATGTCAATGATATTTTGAAAACAGGTAACCTTTGTATTTGGTAATAATTGCTTACTATTACATCAGTTTAATAGCATAAAGTATTAACTCTCCCGCTCAAATTCACCCGCTATGTTGATCTTGCTGATCACAATAATCATAAACCTAACTTATTATGTACCGTGCCGCACCTTTTAATTGTACCTATTATTAATTTAAAAACAGTACCTACAACTTGAGATAAAACTATTGTCATGCGTGTCAAAAAATCGAAAGAAACGGGCAAGATTCATTAGGCGAGTTTTTAAGCTAAAAAGTTAAGACATCATCCTGTGAATACGCTCTCACCTCTCGTGGCAGTCTCCCGCAGGCGCGTAACTTTTTAACGAGCCACTTCTACCCTCATTGTAATGACAGCTAATTTTCATTATCTGAACTTGCTGTATGAAGGAAGTTAGTAGAGTCGCCTTCAATATGAACTGAGAGGGTTTCATTTGAGTTGGATTAAAGTATTTTAGTGTTAGTAAGAAAAGTTAAAAATTAACTTATTTTAAAAAGTGTAGTAGTGTAATTCAAATGGAATCGACATAAAATGTAAACCTTTTTGCTGTCTTTAAAATAGTCGACCATTTTGTGAACGTAATTTCAAATATTGTGCAAATATCTAAATATGAATGAATTGTTTTCGTATTTCAAACTATTGCACGTCGATAAAACATTACTGAGAAACAATTTTTTCACCTTGTACTCGTGGGTATAGTACGAATTTTCTTGGTATTTGTACTTTTCTCTCATCTTGTATTTATTCTCAGAGCATCTGATATGACTACACCTAACCACTAAACTCTTGAAAAATAACGATTTGAAGCCAAAGATGATTGTAAAATTTTTATCCATACACAAATTATTCAAACAGAAAAAAATATGATATTTTTTAGGCGAACACTTACATGAAATTTATGTATTGTAAATCATGGGCATCGCCAACCTTGTCATCGCCAATTGACGATCACGAAACAATAACGATGATGCTTCTGCATAAGCTCGCTGATTTTGTTCATGTAGCGATATGACTACACTTAACCAGACGAGTGCGAATAAGCCAAACAGGCTTAAACAGTATAATCGGCTGTGGGGATTAATTCCTCTGCCTTTTTTCATCGGTGCATCGTGGCTGATCAAATCGTCCATTTGTACCCAGCCGGCCGTGGCGGATTTCCGCGTATGCACGTATATGTACACATTTGTACGTCAATTTCTGCGTACACGGCTCGCGGTTTGTGTAAAACTGCACTATTGACGAATGCAATTAACTCTTTTTTGGTTTCCCTTTTGTTGGTAAAACGTAAGCCTTAGGAATAAGCTTGTAAATAATAAACGCGTGACTTGTCTCGTAAGTTCTTACTCTTTTTGACTTTTATTCAGTGGTAATGCGTATTGACGTGGTTTGCATGCAAATTCCAAATACGTACGTAAGTAATACACATACTGTAACGTAACTACTGTAACTGCAATTGTGCTGCGCCTATTTCTTCAAACCATTGCTAATTGTAGGCACATTGTAATCAAATCACAGTAATTATTACGGATTTTTTAATTATTTTCAGTACAAAGTATAATGTTAACATTAAATGTAGGTAGAGAGGCACAAAATTATACACCTTCAATGCAGCTACAATAATGAACGCATTTAGACGTAGGAAGTGTCCATTACGACCAGGCATACCAAATTAGGTTCCCTGCAATCCTCTGACGAAATGAGTTCCGCATTTGTTCAATAATCCGCTCAAATTAACCGGTAATCGGACCCAATCATACACGATTGTCAATTATTCTCGCCGCCGGTGTGTTGAGGGCACAAGAATATTGTAAATTAAACCTTTACTGATTTGCGTTACGTTTGCTTTGTTTTGATACAGTTGTGCTAACTCACGAAGACCGTTTTGCTATGAATGTTGTTAGGCGTGCACATGCACATTATTTAGTGTGCGTTATACGAGAACGTGCAGACGCACACTAAAACAATGCACGCCGCATTGAAAAACTAAACAATATTAAATTTATTGTGTAATAAATATTAATTTGACTACGCTTAAGCGCATTTCAGATTAAGCTTTAATATGATATTCATATTCATATTCATATTCATATTCATTTAATCTCCACAAATTTATAATATTAGTACATAACATACAATGTTAGTGGTTAAAGATGTTTGTATTATTATAAATTCACCTTTTCAAGGTATTGAGATATAATAAGTATTAAAAACTAAATATTATATTAACTAGAGGAACCATCAATTAATTATATTTTTATACAATGCTAAATTAAATTAAACTCTTAACAATACTTCTAAAATTAAATCATATCACAAATAATAAATATCTAATAAAAAAATAATCTGTATCCATATTTACAAATTCCCATAATAAAACAGTGTTACAGTTTACATTCGAAATATTCTTTCATGTTATAAAATGATTTGTCTAATAATTTATTTTTTAATCTATGTTCAAATGTACTATCTTGAAGGGCTTTGAGATCATTAGGTAGGTGGTTATATACTTTAATGGCCATGTAATACGCATTGTTTTTAAAAAGGGTTAAATTCACTGCAGGTATAACTATATTATGTTCACGGCGACGAGACACATAGCGGCTTTGTATTTCTCCGACTTTAGGGAAGTGATAAGCATATTTTCTCACGAAACGGCACAGTTCAAAAATATACATACTTGTTACTGTGAGAACTCCTAACTTCTGGAACAACAGTCTGCAAGTATCTCTACGACCGGCTAGCGCTATAATTCGCATGCATCGCTTCTGCAAAACGGACACAGCAGGCGCATCAGTTGAATTGCCCCAAAGTACAATGCCGTAACGTACCCATGCGGCAGCGTAGCTATGGTACGCAGCAAGTGCACACTCTTCGTTGGTGCATTTTCTAAGCTCACGTAATGCGTATGAGAAGCGACTAAGTTTGCTTACAATGGAGTCTACGTGCAATTTCCAAGATAAATGCGAATCTACAACTATGCCTAACTGTCGATATGACTCTACTATTTCAATGTTTTGACCTTCATGTTGTATGTTAGTGCTTAGCACAGTTCTTTGGTAAGGCCTAAAGTGTACGACTTTTGTTTTATCATAGTTGATTACTAGATTAATATCTTTAAGATGCTGTGAAATTTTATTTAAGGAATCAAGGATAAGTGTGTTAGCGTTGGTGGTGTCATCATAATCGCACGGAATTATTAAAGTGGCGTCATCAGCAAATAAGACAAGTTTGTGGGGTACTACTGATGGGAGTTCGTTTATGTAGACTAAAAATAATAAGCATCCTAGCACACTTCCTTGTGGAATAGATCCAGATACCGAGGCGCAAGAAGAGTTATTCTTTTTAAGTTCTCCAGTAGCTTCATTTAGGTTGGTTATTTGAACCACTTGTTTTCTATTGTTAAGGTATGAGTGAAGCCATTTTTTTGCTGGGCCACGTAGCCCTGACCGTTCTAGTTTTTCAATTAGAATGTTATGTGATACTCTATCGTACGCTTTGGATAAATCCATGAATACAGCTATTGCACATTTATGATTATTAAGAGTAATTAATATTTCTTTATTGCATTCGAAGAGAGCAGATGTTGTGGATCTGTTTTTTCTAAATCCATGTTGATTAGTACTCAAGACGCCATATTTTTCTAAAAAACTATATATTTTTTTACAAATTATGCTTTCGAATATTTTTGAAATTACTGATAGTAGTGCAATAGGTCGATAATTGGAGGCCTGTGACTTATCACCCTTTTTAAACACTGGCTTTATGATAGCTAATTTCAAATAGTCAGGAAATGTTCCTTCAGTATAGGATTGGTTTATAAGGAATGTGAGAGGTGGCACGAGTTCATTTACACAGTACACTATAAAAGACCCTGGGATTTCGTCGTGTCCACTTGTGTTATTGCGCTTAATTTTTAATATAGCTCTCTTAACATCTAATTCAGTTACATTTTTCAAGTAGAAGGAATTGCTCAATGATGTCATTTTTGTAAGATTAGGAGTGTTCTTAGAGTGACAGCAAATGCTAAGGAAATATTTATTAAGTATTTCAGACACGGTGGATGGGCATTCAATTTTGTCATTTACCTCGTTTAAAACTATATTTTCATGCTTAATATTGTATTGTGATTTATTCTTTTCTTTTATTATATTCCACATGGCTTTATTTTTGTTAGAGGCTGTCAGGAGTCTTTTTATATTTGATTTTCTTTTTTCGGAAGCTATTATTTTTTTTAGGACTTTGCTATATAGTTTCGCATATGCATCTAAGTTTTCATTTTTAAACTGACTCGTAAGGTAGCGCAATATACGTTTGTGGTAGCAACCTTTTCTTATACCTTTAGTAATCCATTTTGTTTTTTTATCAGTATTTAATTTGGTTTTTGTAAGCGGAATATATTTGTCTAAAAGTAGTTTCATTTGATTGTTAAAGTTGCTATAATTTTCGTTTATATCTGCGTTCAAGGATATAATACCTTGCCAGTCAACTTTGCTTAATTCTTTCCTAAAAATCTCCATGTTATTTTTATTAAATATTCGGGTATATTTATAGTATTTGGTATTTATTTTTTGTTGTTTATAATATACAACATGTTACAAAAATACCCCTAAATCTGAATATGATACATAGGGACCATCAAACTGAACGACTTTTACTATGGGACCAACTCTGAAATTGCAAAAACAAAACCAGGTGTTTCATACCAAAATGGTAATTAGGAACCCTTATGGTGCGACTCTGTCTGTCCGTCTGTCACAGCTGAATATCTCAAGAACTGCAAATGCTATCCACTTGAAATTTGGAATAGTTTTAGATGACGTTTGCCCAACTATTATGCAAATAAGAAAGAAATAAAAATAAAAATTTTTTGCAACTGGGTCTGAAAGGGGGTTTAAAAAATTCGAAATACATATGAAAGAGGCGCTGTTTGCAAATTCTCAATCATTTTTTCTTTCTTTTAGGCCACATAGTTTTTTTGCCGTGTCTTTTATACTTCTTAGTCCGTTTTTTTAACTTTTTTGTTTTAATGATTTCTTAAATTAGAAGTTTCTGTTTTGAAGATCTTCTACTTTGTCACTAATACTAAACATAGTAATTTTCTTTAGGTACTCTTTTTTCTATACTAAATGATAACATAAATTAATTTCTGCAAACTAACATTGTTTGTAGCGAGATGTGTCCAACCATCAAACGCCTCACTTGTCACAACACAGCATTTCCGCCGACTCTTTATCTCATTTAAAACCACCGTCCACCATTAATGGCCGTTATTTATGGCAATATCTTAAGGATACACACCATTTTCTGATATGTTTATGCGAACATCACCTCTCAGAGACATTTTGAACACCTTTGTGTGAAGACAGCTTTATGGGCAGTTTCTTCTTAAAATAACTTTGAAATGCGTGCATGATGCGATATTGTATGAAAATAATCATAAAAAATATGGCAGGAGTTATTTTTCTGCAAACAGACTAAATCTCGAAAAGGAAAAATATAAGGGCTATAATTTACACTCGAGGCGGTCGGAAATTTAAAAAATGTAGTAATTAGATGTTGTTAAATCTTTTTGTTAAAATTTCACTGGAATTTGAGCATTGTAGATACTCAACTCAAGTAAGCAAATAGGTAGTATATTTTCTTCTTCTCTTTCTGCTTTTCTTTTAAAAAACGATCATAATGACTAGAAATAAAACACTTTTTACGGATTACAGCGCGTATATTATTAATTCAGGTGTTGTTTTGGAATTATTTAGTTTGTATTTATTGGTTTTTTAGAATTCCCGACGTTTCGACACCTTTCCAGGGGCCGTGGTCACGGGAGGACTAAAGCAAAAAGGCTGCTCATATTTTTATGAAATTACCCGCTCGAAATTTTATAAAAATGTATTCAAGTTTATTAAATTATTTTATAGCTGCGTTCTGATTTTAATAATTATTACCGAATTAAATTGAATAAAGTTAATTAGAAAACAAGATCTAGCTACTGAATCTACTACCAGTTCACAAATTGGGAGGCCTCTGAGAGAAAGAACTGGCGGAAGAAAACTCAGAGAGGTTGTGTCGACCTCCCTTTTGATCCCTATCTACAGAACGAACTAACTATATCTTTAGATCCTGCAGTGTGTGATTTGGGATGGGATTTTAGTTGATGGATTATGGGGTCCCAAGCTGGTGGTACTCTCCAACCATCATCTCTATTAAAATTTGGATGTTTGTTGATTTCAATAGCCTCGCGTAGCATTCTGGGAATGAATCTTTGTTCTTTAGCGAGTATTTGTGGTTTATCAAATCTAATGTAATGGTTAGGTCCCTTTGATGCATGTTCACACACTGCAGACTTGTTATCGCGCCTATGCTTCATGTCAGCTACATGTTCTTTAACCTGAATTAATAATATACGCGCTGTAATCCGTAAAAAGTGTTTTATTTCTAATGAACTGTACGCGCGAAAATCTTAGAAGTGTATATGTGAACCAGTACGGACTGGATGTCGCCAACAATTTTCGCCGATTGGAAGGTCTCAGAACTAAGCGCGCAAGAAGAATAACATCAGTAATCTTCTTGAAGAGATGTCGTGATCATGATCTCATCCCATCGTGTGTTCGAATTTCTCCTAAGCATGACATACGTGGGAGCGCCAAGATCTTACAACAGGCAAGCAAAAGACTGCTCATAAGTTTAATCAGAGAACAACGCTCGGAATTAATCTCAATTAACCATGAAATAGACCGTTTAACCAAAGAATTAGAAACACAACTTGCTACGGAGGCATACAATGACTGCATTCAAGTACTCGATAAACGTGAAACCGTGCAATATAATCAATGCAAGAACCGACAAATTTCAAAATATCAGAAATTAAACACGCGAAAAAATACGTTTCTGAATGCAGCCGTCACTGTCAACACAGACCATAGAGTAAATGAAAACACCCGTGCAGTGGTCAACTTATCAAAACAAACTTTAGATCAAACTACATTGAAAGTTTTAAATAAAGGATTAAACTTTGCGGTAACACCACGTAGAATACCTTATGAGGACATTATCTGCAACGTTGAGGAATGCCTGGTTAAAAACAACATGAAAAAGGAGGACAGTGAAGCCATACGTCAAGATATTTCATCCGTCTTACGGCGTAGCAAGCTGCCCAAACTCAACCTCCCTCATGATGAATATACAGCGCTGAAGAACCTGCGCAACCAGCCAGAACTTACTATTCTCCGTGCAGATAAGGGTAACGCAACGGTTGTGATGGACACGTCAGATTACAATGATAAAATACAACAACTTTTAGATGATGAGAAAACCTACAAACACGTCAAAAATGATCAAACCACCAAGATTCTTAAGAAAACTAGTGAGCTCATCAAAAAACATTCTGAAACGTTGAATCTAGACCTTGTTCCATCCTGCCCCAAACCACCAAAACTGTATGGGTTGCCCAAGATACACAAAGACAACGCTCCGCTACGTCCCATTGTCAGCCAAATTGACTCACCAACTTACAAATTGGCTCGACACGTAGCTAAAACACTCACACCACTGAGAGGTAACACAACAGCTTATGTGAAGGATTCCTACCAATTCGTTAGTGAGATACAACATCTAAATCTTACTGATGATGAAATTATGGTCAGTTTTGATGTGCAGTCCTTATTCACATGCCTGCCAGTACAGGACTGCATTGATATCACTAGGAAGAAGCTGGTTAAAAACAACATGCCAATTGAGTATGCAGAACTTCTAGAACACTGCCTAACATCCGGCTATCTCTTGTGGAATGAAGAATTCTATCTACAAGTAGACGGGGTAGCTATGGGCTCTCCTGTATCCCCCGTTGTCGCTGACATCTTCATGGAGGATTTTGAGGAGAAAGCACACCCCGGTTCTACAAACGGTACGTAGATGACACTTTCACAATACTACCTAGAGATAGTGTTCCTGCTTTCTTGAACCACCTTAACTCCATCAATCCTAACATTCAATTCACTATGGAGTTAGAGGCAGATAATAAACTAGCCTTCTTAGACATTCTTATCATCAGGAATTCTGATCAAACCTTGAGCCACACTGTGTATCGAAAAGCAACACATACAGATAAGTACCTCAGTGGTGAATCCCACCACCATCCTTTACAGTTAGCTACCGTAGGGAAATCTTTGTTTCAGAGAGCACGCGGGATCTGTGACCAACAACACCTGACAGCTGAGCTTCAGCATGTCAAGCACGTACTGCGTAGCAACAAACTGCCAGTACCACGCCTTCATCACAGAACCCGTGTCAAACCAGCCACAGTAGAACGACGTCCTGCCATCCTACCATACATGAAAGGTGTCACTGACAAGATTGGAGGTATTCTGAAGCGTGCGTCCATCAAGACCTACTTCAAGCCGCCGAAGAAGATAAACCAATTCTTACGACCTGTCAAGTGTAATATTCCCTTTCAAGATGCGGGCGTCTACAAACTAGATTGTGACTGTGGGCTCTCTTACATCGGACAAACAAAGAGAAGTATAGGGACGCGCGTTAAAGAACATGTAGCTGACATGAAGCATAGGCGCGATAACAAGTCTGCAGTGTGTGAACATGCATCAAAGGGACCTAACCATTACATTAGATTTGATAAACCACAAATACTCGCTAAAGAACAAAGATTCATTCCCAGAATGCTACGCGAGGCTATTGAAATCAACAAACATCCAAATTTCAATAGAGATGATGGTTGGAGAGTACCACCAGCTTGGGACCCCATAATCCATCAACTAAAATCCCATCCCAAATCACACACTGCAGGATCTAAAGATATAGTTAGTTCGTTCTGTAGATAGGGATCAAAAGGGAGGTCGACACAACCTCTCTGAGTTTTCTTCCGCCAGTTCTTTCTCTCAGAGGCCTCCCAATTTGTGAACTGGTAGTAGATTCAGTAGCTAGATCTTGTTTTCTAATTAACTTTATTCAATTTAATTCGGTAATAATTATTAAAATCAGAACGCAGCTATAAAATAATTTAATAAACTTGAATACATTTTTATAAAATTTCGAGCGGGTAATTTCATAAAAATATGAGCAGCCTTTTTGCTTTAGTCCTCCCGTGACCACGGCCCCTGGAAAGGTGTCGAAACGTCGGGAATTCTAAAAAACCAATAAATACAAACTAAATAATTCCAAAACAACACCTGAATTAATAATATACGCGCTGTAATCCGTAAAAAGTGTTTTATTTCTAATGAACTGTACGCGCGAAAATCTTAGAAGTGTATACGATCATAATGACGTTTGTGGGTTTCATTGACCGAGCGAGTGCGAAGCGCGAGAAAAGCGTCTCTGCTTCAGCTTGGGCAAAAATGCTTCCGTATGTCCGTCTATTCTCCTTTACAGTTTGTATTTCTCAAGCGATTCTCGTGAAATTTTTTGAGCAGGTTCGATAATTAAATAGATTTTTTTGTCGAGCTAGTTTTTTGAAATTTTGTGAAAAAATCACCTATTCGAAAAATGATCAAAATTAGAAGCGCCATCTAGCTTCGGATAGATATCATAAAAGAACATCTAAGTGACCAAACAGCACATAGTACTGTTTTCAAAAGCAGTGTCAACATCTATTAGATTAATTTTTAAACAACATACAATTTTAACGAAGTCTTCAGCTCACTGAGCCACTACTATTTATGTAAAAAGGTCTCATCGAGTCAAAAAAACTTGTTTATTTAATATAACTTTGTGAGGATCATAAAATCAAAAATTTATTGGAAAAACTTAGAAAAGGATTAATGAAAATCTGATGCTTATAGCATCTATTACGAAGTGTAAAGTTAGGTATATACGGGGCGGGGCGTATGGAACACTTTAATTTTGAATTCCCAAAAAAATACAATTATCTGATAATAAAAACTGAATTTTTATATTAAGACAAATAAAATAGCATTGTGAATGCGAAAAATCTAAATTTAATGAATTTTCATATACAATTTTTAATGATTTGTGTCAAATAATTTTATCAAACCGGTTCTTTCACTGGAGACTTAATTGAAATTGAAATTGAAAAATTCTTTATTCAAATAAGCTCACATAACAAGCATTTTTAAATCGTCAATTCTTTTATCCTACCACCCATTATGACGTCTTTTAGCTGACTTAAAATAAAACATTGCCAATATATTATTAGTCTTGTGTTTATTAAAATTGCATTTACAGTTACAGTACAAATCAAAGACTTAAAACTGAATGTCGAATTTACGTACCTATCTACTTAAATTGCTATAGAATTTTCAACAGTGCGGCTTATTAAAATAGCTTTATTTAAACCTATCTGTAGAAGTTTACTCGTAATCTACGTCAAATATTATACTATTCTAATATAATACTATAGAGTATACACATGTTACAAAAATATGCCTAATGCCGAATAGGGTATATAGGGACCATCAAACTGAACAACTTTTACCATGGGACCAACTCTGAAATCGCGAAAAAAATATCAGTTGTTTCATACAAAAATCAAAATCGAAAATATCAAAATGTATGAAACGGCAGATTTTTTTTCGCGATTTCAGAGTTGGGCCCATAGTAAAAGTTGTTCAGTTTGATGGTCCCTATATACCCTATTCGGCTTTAGGGGTATTTTTGTAACTTGTTGTATAATCTATTTTTTTTAAATGATTGTTTCGCTCCCAGTGCATCCCGGCCCCAACCACTGAGTGGTTTCACGTGTCTCACCTCAGCCGAGCCCCTACTTTTAGTTTTTTAGAACACCGCATTGCTTTCACTAAGAGGGATTTCACGCCGCTCGAGTTTATTGGCTGAATAAACTTGCTGCCTCATATTTATGGGAAAGGTAAAACGGTATTCGGGTTATGGTACTGCTACCTTATGATGTATTCAACTAGTATTAAAATGTTTTTGCTTTTTTTTAATCTGAAAGAAGTTTTGTAGCTCCTAATAAGAACAGAAATAATTCGGAAGCGATGAGAAAAATAAAATAATAATAATAATAAATGCATGGACAATTTCACACAGCGCTATCTAGCCCCAAACTTAGCAAAGCTTGTAATATGGGTGTAAGACAACTGATGTACTACTTATCTAGGTACAATTTAAATATATTATTATACTTATTATACATAGTAACCACTCAGACCCGTCACAAAAATTTAAATTTATCATTTTATTTTCGGCCGGGAATCGAACCCAGGACTTCTTGTTTGGTAGACCGGCATGTTGACCACTCCACCACTCAGGTCGTCGCAAAAATGCAGACATAATGGTGGGTATTTCGAAAGTTTTTTTTTCTGCATTGTCATATGCATCTCAGCTAATTTGCGATTAGCTAAATCCCTCTCTGTCGGGTGCATAAAGTGCATAAATTGCAACAGTAGGCCGGCACTACATCACGCGCGGCCGCGAGCGTGTATCGATAATTTATTCGCGTACTTTATGGCCCTACAGATTTATCGCCAGCGCTTAAGATCGCGAATACTTGGGAATGAACCTTAGGAAAATGGGTTGAAGTTTTGTGTCTCACTTTCGTATGAAATAAGTTTAAAACAAAGGACCATGCAAATATCTGAACTATACATAAAAAAATCTAATAGGGTCCCGTTTTATCCTTCGGGTACGGTACCCTATAAACGGCATTGTTATTGACAAAAAGAAAAGATAAGAAGTTTCATTTATTCAGGCAAATTACACCCATTTACAAAATTCCATATAAAATATTTAAGATTTTTTTTATTTTTTATTTATTTTTTGTTATTCAAATCTCCATTTAATTTTGCAACCCAGGATTCAGAACACTGAAACATTCGACACTAGCAAGTGACATTTTCATTGCTACACGGTGCACTCAAGTTACTAATGCACGCACACGTGACAGAAAACGCTTCCTTGTTTTAATTGGCATCGGCGCAAGCGCTAGCGGGCACCTTTATATTGTATTGAAACATTTCCATACAACATCGCTATTACCTCTTTAACATTGGCTCTATGTATTTTTATGTCACAACTACTGAGAAAAACTAAGACGATGTGTGTTTTGTTAAAGTCAAAGTCAAAGTCAAAAATATATCTTTATTCAAATAAACGTAGTAATTAAGCGCTTTTGAATCGTCTATATTTTCCTACCACCCGTTCCAGACTATTTTAACTGACACGAAGAACGGGCAAGAAACTTATCAGCTTTAACAGAAATAAGTAACGATATTTACAAACTTAAACTTACTTGTTCGTTACTTATGTCATAATGGACGTAATGTTACAATTATGACAATCGAATTCTATACTACACTGGCAACTACTGGCCAACGTGCCATTCAAAAATACGGATTTTGGCTATTCCGAATGAAAATTAGTAGTAAAGAGCGCTCGACAACAGCTACTGATATCAAAAATAGGGCTCGATATAATGTTAATACGAATTAGTAACAAATAATTCCATTAAAAAGACTTAATTAAATTAAAAAATGCTTGAACTATTTCGCACACCGCCATCTAGCCCCAAACAAAGCAAAGCTTGTAATATGGGTGCTGGACAACTAATATACGACTTATAATACTTTTTAAATATATACTTATTATACATAGTAACACCTAGACCCGCCACAGACATTAAAATTCATCATTTCAATTTCTGCCCCGACTGGGAATTGAACCCGGGATTTCTTGCGTGGTAGACCGGCATGTTGACCACTGCACCACTCAGGTCGTCAATACAAATCAATAGTAAAGATATACTAACGTAGTCATTAAAATTACAGCTTCGTTAATACCTGTACAATTTCATTATCGAAGCTTGCTCTTCAGCAGATCCTATTTTCATTTTTGAGGATTTGGCAATATCCGTTAAGATTAACCCTTTTTTTGACAAATAAATAAATATCAGACAACATCACAAACATTGCTCTGGTCCCAAAGTAAATAGCTAAGGCACTTGTATTATGGAAATCGGATCTACAAAAACCGAAACCTGAGCCAATATAGAAAAGTCCCTTTTGTAATTGACCCAGCCGGGGATCGAACCCGGGACCTCTGAGATGGCGACACCTTGAAAACCGGCGTACAAACCACTCGACCACGGAGGTCATCGATAAATGAAGCGTATTATAGAAGGCTGGTCCAAAACCCAAAGTCCCGCCCAATAAAGCGCTTCAGAGGGACGCTGCCTTGTTCCACCGATCCGACGCAGAAAATGTCAACTGATTTTTCACTAACATAATTTTTAAGTTATTTACTAACAACATTGTTTTATAAATTATGTAAGCTTAGTTTATCTATGGGCCATCGTTGCCTGAGTATAAATAAATAATAAATAAAATAAATAAATAAGCTCTGATAAACAGAGTCCGTAACTATTTTGCGATCCACCGCCCGTCCGTAACATATTAAGGCACGCAACACCGCCCTTTATTGCGTTCGTTGGGTGCGTGTACCGCTGCACGGTGGCAGTGGCACCTGCGCTTAATGGCAGACAAGATATTCTGATGTGGATAGGAACTACGTTTTCCCGCCATGTTTCTAGGTATTTGGATAGGTTATTATAAAAAAAATATAAAAACTGATACTTTTGAGATTATTCCAGTATGTTACCATCAAATTACAAAAAAAGGTTTTAATAAAATAAAACACATTTTTAAAACGGACTTAAAGCATTAAATAATTTCTCTCGTCTAGATTTATAACCCTATACAGAAGTTTTAAACCTAAAAACATGGAGCGCATGCAAAATACTATACTTAAATTGATAATAAATCTTACAAAACGTGTTTTTTAATAAAAAAAAGTTTATTTTTCCTGTAAATTTTTTTGCTTTTTAATCAATGGGCTCTAACTAAAAATACACCATCTTTTATCAGAGTACTTGTCTATATAGACAAATCTTGATGGGGTTGTATGATACTATTATAGAGTTCCTATGACCTTCTTCCGGCTCCATCATCAGACCCTGGACACTATTTCACAACAGAGTACTCATCAAGACGTCAGATGTCTTTCCATTAACTTTACTGTGAAACCATTCTTCTTAACCGACTCTAGGTCGACGGTCGACTTAAGATTTATTGGCGAGTAGGTGTAGTTAAGTTACCTATAATAATAATATCTGCAGTATGCGTATTTTGCATGCGTATCAAATTATATATTTAAAGCTCTACGGGGCCATTGTTTTCAACTTGATAACCTCATGTGAACTCAACTTCATGTATTAGTCCGTCCAACAGCGAGTGTCAGTTACCTGTTTTGCATCAACCATATATATAAATTGAGTAGTAATCCCTAACATCGCGATTAGCTCAGAATCCCATCTTCACTATTAGTTACCATTACCAAGAAGCCGGCTCAACCGATAATGAAAACTAATCGCCGATTAATTCAACAGGTTAACAGTTGGCACCGGCCCTGACGCGAACTATCGATCTGTTAATCTTGGTTTAGGTCATTCGATTATTAGTCGATAGAGGGTATTATCTCGATATCTGTAATATTACGCCTCTGTCTGATCGATTAAAAAACTGGGTGAACCATGGTACATAATCATAGTAGTTGTTTATATATTAAAAAAAACCTCGGTTTGGCCTAGATTAAACTACGTATAATAGTACAAAACTCGAATCAAATCGTACAAATTAGTAAAAGAAAGCCCTCAGATTTTTTGACTGACTCTATAAGTACAGTAATAATTATATAGACAATATGGACACAATAAAGGACAATACAAAAAAAATACATGAACTTTTTATTAGCTTTTCGAAGAGAGAATGAAGAAAAAAATTGAAATGAATAAACCAAAAATAATCGCGAGGATAAACCGCAAAAACTTAGACCAAGCCGTAGCAAATGAACATTCAGAAAACACATGGAAACCGCTGTCACTGTCAAAAAATGAGACATTTTGAGTGACCTATTTTTTATGTGGCCTACAACGTGAGCAAAGGTGTATGCTTTTGTCGTGCCGAGCTGTGACGTCACTAAGGGTTTTTTACATTTCATTTATTTCTCCAAAATATTGCTTTAAGAATTCTAAAACTACTTTTTTCGCACCCCTGAGGGACAAATCTAGAAACGGTTTTTTTTTAATTTTGACAATATATTTAGTCGAATTGTCCATAAATAAAGCAGTTTGTATACTTGTACCTTCATTAAAAGATATCAAGAATTATTATGTTTTGACTGCGGCCGTAAGGCTTGATTTACGATGACATTTGCAACAATGTTGTTTCTGTTTTCTTGTGCATGCGGGATGAATGCTCTTTGCTGCTATTAAAACATTTAAATAATAATCTATTGTTTGTATTATTTCTGCTCAATATTGAATCTACACCGTTTAAATTACAAACTGATTGATTATCTTGATATCGAGAAATAGATTAGAAAACTTAATTCATGAGCAAATCGCTCACAAAATTATTAACCATTTTTGCGCATCATTAAAGCCACAAACGATTATGATTTAAATTTTAAAAGGCGAAAGAAAACTGCCGTTTTTCGATAAGTAATTTTAGTTAATTGTAATTTTAGCTTATTTTGAAAGATTTTGTATCTATAGAAAGAAAAAAGTTATGTTGTAAAATACCTATAATCGAGTACTATTATTAAATTGTGTGCTATAATTAAATTTTACAAAATACTTTTTGTCAGCTCTACTTAATAAATTGTCAATAAGTGGCTAATTCTCAATAAGCTAAATGGAAAATTCCAGAAACAAGCTGTTTGTGACACACGGGGCGTGATTATTAATTCCCACACGTTCCACCTTACATCTTTTAGGGGAATTACCAGCATTCTTCACCGGGAATAATGAACCGCTTGTCACATTAAGATAAAAGGGATTAACTGGTTCGCGAAACAGGTTGCCTTAACTTTGTTACTTAGCGAATATACCAAAAACGCCCTTATGCTTAAAAGGGTAGAGTAGGAAATTAGCTGGTGAAAGAGTGTTTGGCAATTGCAAACTGTATTACAGTAAGTGCGTAGGTGGATCGTTGTATAATTTCATTTTGTGTCAACCCTAATGTTTGGTAGCGATGGGTATGCTATCGATGAAATCGTATTCGATGATTAACTCTTTAACTTTCCAAACCTTTACATTAAAATGACAAAATATAATTTGTTCTCAGTTGTATGCCCGCCTAGAGTGCCTACTTAGACCTGATGAAAGTATTGTTTTGTTAGTTCCAAACCGTAAACTGCCCAGTGCCTGAAAAACAAAAGCTTCTTATTGTGTCTGGCTTAAAATCCAATGAATACTAATTTTTAACCTTTTTTTACTTAATAAAACAATGTTGTCTTAGTTTTAAATTAAAGTAGATGATATGAAACTGAAAAAAGAGCTCTACACTCTAGGTGGATTAATCAATAATCCATCCATACAAACAAAAACACAACAGAAACCATATTCAATTAAAATGCATATCAAAATAAAATTTTACAATAATTTACCGACATAGGAGAAAATCCAGTGTTCAGATAAACTCAACGTTATTTTCAACTTGTCGATAAGTTCATAATGCTATCGATACTCGCCCACCTCTACAGCGAATTCTCATCAACGGCTCATAATGAGCACTTTAACTGGAGTCAAAGCGGTTCCCAGCAGAGTTTGTTTTGTATCTAACTGCAGATATGAGCCGCGACAGGTGAAACGACGCTCCATTTAATGTTATGAACACAGAACAAAACGTGCTAGTGGATTAGGATGGTATTCTTGGAAGCTTTCGCTGATGACAAAGATGGGACAAAGAATACTTGATAATAAAATATCGTACAGAATGGTCGGTCTTTCCATTAATATTAGCTATCAAAATGTTGTTACCTACCTTATTTTTAGAACCTCTTGTAAAAGCATAGGTACATGAAACCGGAATACACTATATTATTTTTGGGCAGTCGTGTTAAAAGACTCTTATTGGTACCATTTACTGGAAGAATCCGGGGCCTGTATCATAGTTTTAAGCTACCGCAGGCTTCGGCGTCTTATCACTATTTTGTGACACTGTTGGGTTTTTTAAATAAATAAATTGTTTTAATAAAAAAGATGTGAGTGACTCTTTGTCATAGTTTAAGTGGAAGGTTTTCATTTATGCGGTAACGTATTTTCACCCACATCGGTATCGTAGAAGAATATGGGATAGGTAGATAATGCTTCTTAAGTATTCACTAGTTAATTATCTAACAAAGCAAAACGTATTTCCTGATTTTTCAATATTCAATTAACAGATATCAGTCAGTTTAAATATCAACTAAATTTATTAAAAGTCATTCTAAAAATGTGACAGGCAAATGAATGACAAACATTTTCAATTTGGCAGATAAAGCTTTATCTAGGCATTGAAAAATCAGCCCTAAGAATTCGTAAATAACGTAAAATTTCGTGTATAAAATCGTGTATAAATGTTATATACACGATTCCCATAAAACTGTGAGTACGAAACATTAAAGTTGCATCATCGTACAGGAAAACACTTCTAAACGTTCAAATCGTGCTCATCAAATAATGTAAACAGCGTAGAACTGGCGCGTATAAAAATATAGCGCAGGTGTAATGTAGATTGCTGCCGAATTGCGGCGCGCGCGCAACCAACACGAAACACATGGCTGACTGTTAACGCTTTTCAACTAGGATGAAATTAACTTGATAGTTTTCAAAAATAATTCGGCAACAATTTAATAGAGAGATGACATTGCTTTAGCTAGAAAATTTAAAGTGGCCGGAGCCCGAAAAGAGAGGTTGAGAACCTAGGTATTGATTTAAATCTTTAATTAATGCTCAGATTTGGAGGTTCCAGATATCTTCCAGCAGCTATAAAAATTATCTGTCCTATTTGATAAGGTATAGTATAAATGTGTTCTAATTTAACCCCGAACTGAATTAAACTTTATAAGATATCTCTGTTGTTTTGATAGAGAAAGAAAGTGCACCTTTGACTGGCTTACATTAATCAACTAATTCTTGACGTAAGTATTACCTATTTTCGTGTAATTTTGACGACAATGCTGATGTTTGAATGAAATAATTTTAATCTTATTTATTTATTTATACATTTTGTACATCCTTACTGTTGAAAACATAACAATGTTATGGTTGACGTATAAGTTATAAGTCTACATCACCCTGCTATTTTAAGTCAAAATCGGCGCATCGCGCTACAATGATATTATTAAATGTATGTCAATTAGAAACGATCAAATAGAAACGGTTGCTCTATAAATATCGATCAAGCGCAAACGCATCAAACATTTCAGTAAAACCAACAGGTAATTTACAGGGGCCCAAACGCGATAGCATGTTTATTTTCGTTCGTCTATTTATTTTGCCGACGCTGATTAGATTTTATTATTTTGTTGACCGTATTCCGGTGGAGATTGGGCACCTGTGATTTCTTATTTTACTGACTTGAGGAAATATTGCGGTGTTATGATGATAAATTGATTTTCCGCTTTCATTGTTTGATTTTGCAAGAACTGCTAGTTTTCCGCTAAAATGTTTATGTGGCTAGCAGGTGAAACATAGTTGTTTAGGATTTTTGGCATTTCTTTTATGTAACTTGTCAGCGGCGCGTGACTTACGTGTTAAGAAAATGATAAGATATTTCATTTTTTAATATACCTAACTTATAAAACATAGTATAGGAACGTGACAAGCAGCCTAGGTATCGAACAATTTAATATCATTTTTAAAAGGAAGAGATAAAAGCATTATCCTCGTACCTACAGACAAGTAAGTAATGACTTGAGTATAACTTGCCATTTTTATAAATGCTTCTAATATTATATACACATGCAATTTATAGAATAAATTAATTTTAAATGCACCAAAACTGCACTAAAACTTTATTGAAGATTGAATATACTACACTCGTGTGCAACCAAATTGACTCAGCAGGTTATTTCCATACAAACTTTGAGGTCTTGGTGGGTGCTAACGACTGCAAATGCAGCCGGGACCAACGGCTTAACGTGCCTTCCGAAGCACGGAGGAGCTCGAGATAATACATTTTCATCCATCCCATGACCAACCCTTGCGAAAGTTGCTTAACCTCCGTAATCTATGGGCCAGGAGCTATATCACTGCGCCACCGAGCTCTTTTTACTTATATCTCTTATCGCTATCTCCACAACTTACTTATCAAACAAATAATATCTCTTAGAATTCCATTCTAAGTGCCTAGTCGAATTGGATCAACATGGCAAAATAACGAACGTCTTTTTCAAGTTTGACTAGACTTAAAAATCGTAGAGACGTTCTACATAGTAACCTTGATAAGTTTTCAAATGATGTTGTTAAAAAAGCAATAACAGATATTTTAAGGTTCATGACCAATATTCAGGTGTACTTACAATAGAACAAAAATTTACCTGAGCATCATTACAAATACATCTGCAACTAATTTAGCACTCACCTTTTAAAACAATTTAACACCGATAAATCGTTATCACCTCGTGCTGTCGTCGTCATGCGGCACACGGGTGCGTACCAGAACTTCCAGAAATGCCAGGTTCGTTCCAGGTGCGTTCCGAACGCGTTTCAGGTGCGTTCCAATTGTGTTCCGAATTCCAGCATTCCAGGCGTAATTGGCACGTTCCACGCAGTCACAGCATTGCAGGTGCGCGCTGATCGAAGGTGTGAATGATGTGTGTCAAAAAGATTTATTCGTCTTGGCATGGATGGACTAGGTGTTTAATTGTATTAGAGGTGATTGCAAATTGCAATGTGTACAGTTATTAATAGTCAGTTTGGATATAATGTTGTAATTTAAAAGTGCATTCAGTAACTTAGAAACCTTATAGTAAACGGTAACCGAAATATGTACCCCTAGCATGAACATCTATCGAGAAAAAAACTCGATAGAGTAATTTTTATCTATGGGAAATTTCATTTCGCTTTTCGGCGGTACATGGCGCTTTTCAAATACGCGCGTTTCTCGATAGTTGTTCATACTACGGGTATTGTTAACACCTGTCACTTTATCACATATCACAAGGAGGTTTAAAAATTGTTGAAAAACACAACGTGATGAATTTGGACAATCAGATTAACATTATAATAAAATGCCTAGTGTGACAGATTGTCTTCCGCCGGTTCTGGGTTCAACATTTGCAGGTTTAAATAATACACGAACTGCGTCTTTCCAAGCGTCCATTTATTGCAGAGGTCTTCTTCACTACAGCATACAGCATAGATAGTATTATTGGGTGCATTCCCACAGACTACAATTACTTAATCGGCCTTCGGTCGCATTCCCAACACCTAGTTCATTCAATTTCCAAATTCATTTGGAATATGAACAGTCTTATTATTTTTAGCCATTTGAAAAATAAATCCGTCCAACATTTCCTCTTACTTGTAACACTTAAAAGTTATTTAAGTTTTTATAAGCATTGCAAAAGGTATTGTTTTAATATAACCTTAGCTTTGGTTAGTTATTTCCATCGCGCTCCCCCTGTTGGTCGATGTTATTGGTTCGGAGCTATATTTGAGAATGTTTTAACCAGGTGGACCAGCAGTTTAAGTGAGCTTATTTTATTAGCTTAAAGTAGCCTTACCACAGAGTTTTTATTTTAGAACTTTTTTTAAAGTAAACGTAATTTTTAAAGGTGCGTATGTGTATGGAATCGGATAATATTATATTATTGTACTGCGGGTCTATTGGCTAAAAATAATGTTTTTGATTCCTCCTCCCGTGACCACGGCCCCTGGAAAGGTGTCGAAACGTCGGGAATTCTAAAAACCAATAAATACAAACTAAATAATTCTAAAACAACACCTGAATTAATAATATACGCGCTGTAATCCGTAAAAAGTGTTTTATTTCTAATGAACTGTACGCGCGAAAGTCTTAGAAGTGTATAAAATAATGAAGTTCAGGTAAGCCTTAATTTGACGATTGAGATACATTGCTACTTCGTTTTGGCACAAATACAAGTTTACCTAAGAAAACTAGCAATGTATCACATCCATCTGTCAAATCAAAGCGATTACGATATTTATTTTATTTATTTATTTATTTATTCATACATGCCTTAAAAGCTAACAGATGTCTCCATCCAAAGCGCCTATAAGATTAATTAAGTAACAATATTATGCTATAGTACGTACAATTATATCATGCTAGGGTATTTAATATTTATGTCAATCAATTAAACGTAAGAGGTTAATAACAGGTCAATAACATAATAATAATTAATGTAAAAAAAAATCAATGTCAGAAAATCTTTACAATTATAAAATGTCAAAGTACACAATAAAAGATCATTGTTAAATCAATCAAACAAACTACAATAAACACATAAAAAACAAAATGTATCGAAATGGGTCAAATTTTGTCAATTGTTAAATAAAAAATGAATTCCTACTATTTAAACAATATGTCAGTCAAAATTTTTTTAAAATTATTATAGAGGAATACAAAGCCATCGGCAAACAGATCGATTTCATAGTGCTGAGCAAGTATGTCCCCAATAGCACGTATAGCACGATTAGTAGGAGCATGACTACCGCGCGCCGTCCGCGCGACGGGACGCGCGATAGCAATGTAAGTTAGCCAATAGAGTCCCTGGTAGCACTGCTGGTGAAGTGAAGGTGACATGCATCATAGACTACTGACCGAGCGAGCGCGAAGCGTCTCTGCTTCAGCTTGGATAAAAATGCATTCGTATGTCTGTCCCATTGTCCGGCAATTCAGCTTTTCGAAATTCTTCAAAATGGTGGAGATATGGGGGAAATAATATTGTTCAAAAATGACACAAAAACGCGAGATCTACAGCTCTACAGAGCCACAATGGTATACTACGCTTTCGAGCTAGCACGAGCGGAGCACAATTAAGCCGCATGTTTTACTTTATTTAGTATATACCGATAACCACTTTTTCAGCCTTAGATCTGGCTAATACTAAGCTGATTATTTTATCAAAGAATTCTTGTTATTTTTATTAGATTGATTTATACATAAATAAGAAACTTGTTGCAGTATTAATATATAATTATACATTTTCAAAACAAACCTAATAAAGCTAGAACTTTGCGAAGTACCGAAGTACAGTCGCCAAGAACCGAGTTACAAAATTATAATTACTTTGCCACCATAATTACCTCTTCGTTATCTCCAAAAGTTACCTAACCGACTTTTATCAGGTGAAACTTGGGCAAATTGAAAATTTTACGAGGGCAACTCCGGCCGAATTAATTGTGTTATCAAATATTAATGCGTATCTGCTGGTTTAATTACGACGCAACCGAGAAAATTTGCAAATTTTAGATTTTATCGAGTGAAACGTCTAATGTTGGCTGCTTTTTGTAAGTTTCGAAGTTTCAAGACGTGCGCAATACAGCTCTAAAGTAAACTCATTTTAATTAATTGAAATGGATAGTTATTTTATTAATTTAATAAAAAGCTAGTTTATATAATTATTTGATTTGTATAATCTGCAAATCTTTTAATCATCAAAGGGTTATAAAAGAATGTAGTAACTACATAGGTAGACCATATTTATTTATTTCTTATTTCAAATTTGGAACAGCCCGCCCCGCGTCGCCGCTTCGACCAATGTTTTTAATTTTGCACTGGCTGTTATACCACTGATATGCTATGTAAAATGTACATTATGTACAAGTTCCTAAAGGTGTTAAAACTCATAATAATAATTGTTTAATCTCTTAAATAAAAAAACGGTTTTTAACTATTCACTTTTAAATCATTAAATAAAACCGCGCTAGTACCTATTCGTTAAAAGTTGAAACACTTGTCAATAGTAACTATAAATAAAAAGGCAATTAAAGTGAAACAATCCTAAATTAAGTAAACTTTAAAATTGCTTATTTCCAATTTCAGACTTGCGCGTTTAAAAACATAGCTGGGTACAGTCAGTAATACAAATAAAGACGTTAAATTTAGAGGCGTGCGGTTGGAGCACCTGGCGCTCGGGCGGCACGTGGCCGTTTTGTATTTGACTGTACCTATTGGAATCACATAGAGCTATAGATATATTATTTTGAAATTGCATAATTAAGAAAAGGCTCCGTCACTAAGACCAAATCATAACACGATAAAGTTGGATAGTGGTTTACTACGGACTGGCACAGTATCTGTCAGATTTTTTTGTATACAAGTAGGATGCTTTTAAAGGCATTGTTAAACCGATAGGAAAATGTGGTTTGCTCTAAAGATGTTATGTTTAACATGACATATTTTTGACTTTCTAATAAAAGAGTGTGATATAAAATAGAATCTAAATAACAGGAAAAACCTGCTTGCTGAACAGTAACTTTTGCCTCTCAGAGAATTAAGGATTGCACTACTTGTTATGAATGGTAACGGTAATATCATCTCGTAATACGTTCCGGCGCGTTCTCGAGCGTTTGTGTATTTATTCCGGTACTTTTACCGGGAACGCACCGGTCGCCTTCTTTCGAACCGGTGGACTTGCTACAGCTGCCATTATTTGCAGATCCAATTTGAGAATCATTTTTGTGCGCGTTTGTACTTTTGTTTCTTTCAACTTTTGAAATGAGTGGAGCTTTGTTTTTAATTTCAATTTAGTTACGTTTGGTATGTTTGTATTGATTTCAATAAAAGATTTGTTTGTTTATTTTGTATTTATTTGTACATATTATAAACGATTATACTAGATTGGCTGTCTTCTAATTTAGTAAACGTTTAACTTAAAGGAGAACTAACTTTATTGGTAAATGGCACAGTGTGTTAAGTATCCCTAAGTAAGTGGTCCTAACACCGGACGGTAAGGTAGCTTCAAGTTTTCAACAGGTCGACCTAATAGTGACTCTACTTCACAGAATGTAATTTTTTTCTTAAATATTTCTGAAAAATCTTTCATATTATCAGTCCATTGTAATCCCGTACCAAGTATGGGTATCGCATAATATTGATAAGTAGGTACGCTATCCATATTGATGTTGGCCCACAGCCAGGAGGGTTCCGTAGTGGTTATATGCACAGGTAACAACGATCCGTGCTGCGTTTAATTAAGCCTGTTCGCTTGAATGGATCGGAAAGGCACATAACAAAATAAGTAATAACAAAAAATGTAACAAGAAAATACAAGTAGTAGACAGTAGTAATAATAATAGACTTAATAATAACTAAATAAATAAATTTGACAACATCACATACATTGCTCCGATTCCAAAGTAGCTAAAGCACTTGTGTTATGGAAATCAGAGACAACGGTGGTATCACAAACACCTAGACCTGAGCCAATAATATAGACAAGTTAGTTTTTCTAAATTGACCCAACCGGGGATCGAACCCGGGACCTCAGAGATGGCGACACCTTGAAAACCGGTGTACAAAGCCACTCGACCACGGAGGTCGTCAATTTGCCATTCTTGTTGTAGGTACAAGGATCTTATAAGCTTAACGAATTTAATCGTAAAAGGTAGATATGTAAAGCTTAACACTTTTCACAAATAAATTCGTTTAGCTTATAACGTTTCGCTATGTTTCTTTTATCTAATTTAAAATGACATCAGAATGGCAAACAGTAGACAATTATTTGTGTACTACTCTACTTTATATACCGCAGCAGAGACACGTTCGTTCTAATTTGAAACGAGAAAACGTTATTTCGATTACGTATTTGCTTTTGCTTTAGCAAATAGTTGAAACAGTGGTCCTACCATAGTTGATGCAAACTGTTTTCGCAACCGTAAACTATCGTTTTCTCCCTTTCACTCGCATTGACTGTGAGCAGTTTATCCGATAGTTTACGGTAGCGGAAACAGTTTGCATCGACTCATGGTTTTTATAAGCTTCGGTGATCGTTCTCTACAAACACTGCATGCTTGGAAAATAATTTGCTTAGATGGCAAGAGACATTCCGCATTAAACGCACCTCTCACCTCCGCGTGGCATGGCGTAGCGTGGCGTGGCCATAAAACGCAGGTATTTACGACACGCGCTGCCCCCATGCGTGGCGGTAATTCACACTGCAGACTGCACTCTCGGAACTAGCTGCGCATAATATACACTTAAATGAGAATAGGTTTTTAAACTTAATCAAAGCCAATCGATTCTTAAATCACAAGTCACGGCGAGCGTATTAAATTTACTCGAGAGTGCCGTTGAATTTAAAAAAACACTTTATTTTCTGACGTTCGACTCATGAGAAACTGCGATCAAACAAAGACTGTCCAGGAGTTTTAATTCATCAACGCCCGAACGGACGCAGGCGGCCGGATAAAAATGGAATATCTATTGTGTCTCATTTTCCGTGCGTTGAAGGGTTTGAGATGTTTAAGGCTGAAGATGAAGATTTTCAGGATTAAAAATTAGAAAAACCTCTGCTTAGACACGCCACACAAGATCGAATTTCGAGTTTCCATTTCTATCACAGATGTTTATAGCAGTAATGACTCATACTGAAACTCGATACATGCTACGTAATTTATTCCCGCACCTCTGGAATAATCCAATCAGCATAAATTCATTCCGGGGTGCGCGGGCGGCGACAGATGCCGTGTAATTGTTCCTGCGACGGTTTTTTTCACCGGCCCCCTAATGTACGGTGATCGAATCTGTTTAAAACTGCGTCGGGTGTGTGGAGAGGGCTTTACTTGTTATTTTGTTGGAGTGTTCAGTTTATTAAAATAGAAAAACTTATGTACATTTACTTAGCAGATTTTAACAGGAAACAACCCTAAGCAATATACGAGCAAGCTAGCATATTCTCAATTCTCACATTACAAAAAATGCAAGTGTACCATAAGAAAAGCAGCCAATATGGTTGTTTTCGCGAAAGAAAATGTTACAGTAGATAACCACTGCAGGTTAATAAAGTTTCAGGTTACAAATATCGCCTATTTGTAAATGAATAGTCGAGTCAAGTCAATAGTCCAAATTTCTTTTTTCATATAAACTTAGTAATTAAGCACTTTTGAATCGTCTATATTTGCCTACCACCGTTTTAGACTTTTTTAACTGACAAGAGGAACGGGCGCATGAAACTGATCAGCTATAACATAAATAACCCATAAGAACAAATACTATCCTAACGAATATAGCTACACTAGCTTCCGCCCGCGACTTCGTCCGTGTGAGCATTCGAAAAGTCCTTAGGGAACTTTTGACCGGGATAAAGTATCCTATATTTTAACCCAGACTATAAACTATCTGTGTGCCTAGTAGTACTAGTACAATTTCGATCACCCATTTGTTTTGAGCACAAATCATTTGTGAGGAATGCTTTAAATTCATTTCCAAAAAACTAACTTGCTGCTATCAAGGCTATCCTTCTTATGAACATTCTCCTGACAGCTATCTCCATACTATCCCCTTATCCCATCCCCCGGGACGTGAGCAGGGGTGCAGTGTACTCAGGTGTCACGCGTATGCACTAGCCCTTACAAAAGGCGCACGACCATTGCCTGTGCGACGATATTTATGCGCGATGCTCTATCATAATTTATTACACTTGTTATAATTTTCAATACGTTTTGTAATAATAAAACATTTTTTATTTTATTTTATGGAGTTTCATTTAGCTAGGGCAACTGATATTCTGAAAGCTGGTTTAGTCAATAAGTTTAGTGAATAGGTCAATGTTAATTATTAGGTAAGAGTAATGAATTATTAAGACTAGTTTTTGATGTTTAGTATCCAAGAATAATTTTGGTATATCTAAGTTATGTTTGTAAATTATCATAATGTAAGTAGCGGATGGAACATCAAAAACATGATTGAAATGTTAAAACTTACAAATAAGAAAACCTTCGCTCCTATTGCTCATAGGGGAAGCAGATGAGATGACTCATTCTTTAAATACTTCTTCTTAAGGGGCTGACATGAGCCAACTAGCGCCGCCAGTTGATTTTATTTTATTTATTCTAAATAAGCCTAATTTCTTAAAAAAGGAATCAGTCAAGGTTTTGTTAATAACGTCTTATATTTATTGAATAACTTTACACAGTTTGAAAAGGCATTCAAACAGTTTAAAACGCATAAAAAAATTGTTAAAAGTGGCCACTGTTGGTTCAAACCAGTTTTTAAACTTTTGCACGCATTTTGTAATGTTGTAACGTTATTCAATAAATATTAGACGTCATTCACAATTAAGACCTTGACTGATTCCTTTTTAAAAAAATTTAAGGCTTATTTAGAATAAATATAAAAAAATCGACAGGCCGCGCTAGTTGACTCATGTCAGCCCCTTAATTCCGCCACCTATTGAAAGCTTTTTAAAATTAAAAAGAAAAAAATCCATACGCCAATTCAATTCGCCGTCAAAATGCTATATAGGTACCTAAATAATTAGAATACTTCGGTCAAACTGTCGCAACTTTGCCAGTCGTACCAACTCTGCAGAGGGGAGATCTCAGTGCCCCAACTCTTTGATGTGGCCTCCGTGACCGTGAAAATGGAAGCCGATTTGTTGGCGCAATCAATGGTTTTCATATCGCGCCGTTTTGCTGGACGCCATTTTGTGCACTGGCATTTAGGTGTGTCGACATTTTAGTATTAACTGGCAGAGTGCAAGGGGAGATAAATAATACTGGTAGATTAAAAACAACTAAAAACATAGGAATTTAAATCTTCAGTCAATAAAAGCTCTCATTACTGATTTAGTCAATAGCAGTTGAACCACAACACACGTAAGAAAACTATTTAGGTACTGATGCTACTTCCTGTGCCTGTAATAATCTAAAGGATATTAAAAATAAAACATGGAAACCCTTTCAAGCAAAAGACAGATAAAATCATAAACAGTGATTGTACAAGAAATTGAATAGATTTTTCATCAAGTGTCAGGATTTTTTGAAACATGCATGGACTTTCAGGATGCTTTTTAATATAAGACTGGCTTACGTATAAGGAATATAGTCCATAAGTAAACCAATATACTATCAGTACCTTGATATTAAACAATAATTTGCCACCACGTGTGACCCATATAGGACACGGTCTAGGTACATCTTCAGATAGCAGTTGTCCGGTTAATTACGTCTCAAATTAATCAAACGCAACTGCTGCCTGCGTCTGTGCTAATTACACCTCCAGGAATGTGCGGACAATATGTATTGCGGGTGTACGATACTTGACGGCAGCAAATGGTGCAAGTTATGTTATGCTCCTAAGTTATGACACTGATACTTTATGTAGGTAATTTAGATCTTGTGTTACATTCACACATGTTAAAGCGCCCGGTTCTAGTAAAGCGAGGATGAGTAGCCACTACTAAGTATAAGTGATTAGTCACTTACTAATATTTTTATGTATAAGCTACTGATCTGGAAATAGAGTCTGTAGAATCAACGTAAAACTGTGTAGAGACATTAAACCATTGATCAATTAATAACGGCTGTTAATTTTTTTAACCGAATTAACCGAACCTAAGACGCGCACTTGATAACTTGAAAACATGTACTTATATGTCATTTTTCACATGAACTTCCTGTGAATAATCTGGGCGCCAAGTTTTAAATTATTAAAACAGAACATTGTAGTCTAGATTTATCTTCTTGTGAATAAAATCCAGGGTTCCAACTAGTTCCAAAGCAATTCGATACGTTGAAATGAAATGCTGTTCAGGGAATAAAAAGCAGTACTTCCAGTGACTGCACAATAACTTTTAAACCCCCAATTTGGAGGTAACACACGGATCAATTTGTTCAACCATCGACAGGTTTCCGAGCGAGTGGCGCGAACAAATCGGTAATGGCCGCCAGTACCTCGCGAGGTGTCAATTTTCCCGCGCAATTGTGGAAATTCAACTGAATTAAGTGAAGAGGCAACATATTCCGCAAAGAGAGTCGTTTAACATACATCTGTTAAGATTAAGATTAAGTTTATCTAGAAACGGAATATGAATTATTAGAGCTTTGTTGTTGTATTTGGTGCCCTGATAGCTAGATAGCATAGCGTACTCCTGAAAATGCCCCGAGTCTATCATTTTGTGTACCTATTATCCACCTAGAGTATTACTGTAAAGGATTGTAATGTATTATATTAGTAGTTTATGATACAAGGTTTGTAAGAAGTTTTTAAAGAACTTTAACAACTGCGTGTCGTACTACGTTTTTCAATATATTTGCGAGAAAACATTATAGGTACCTTCTGTAGTAAAAAAAAAACCGTAAACAAAAACGCACGGTGGTGGCGTGCGGTAAAATTAACTTTCGCACGCTGTACTAAACCGTAAACATAAACGCACGGCGTGCGGTAAAATCAACTTACCGCACGCTGTACTGTCATCGAAAACACACATTTTCGAGCAACTGTATTATCCTTCATTTCTTTATTACATAATTTTTTTATTTGTTTATTACATAATTATTATGTATCAAACTCAAATTTGCATCAACACACTGCAAATTAAACAAGACAATATCTAATCATTTAAACATGTTTAAATACTTATTGATCCATTCCTCTTTAAATAAATCCATAACAGAATGACTCATTCCAATCTTTGCTTTCAATGAAGATAGGTACTTACATAGTGATCGGTTCTCCTCGCGAATACTCGAGTGCGAGGTAAATCGGTATGGAGGCTATTGCTATGGAGGTCTCATTGAATAAAGAATGTGGTTTTCTGCGTTTCTTGTTGAGGGGTTGAGTGAAATGGCCCTTTAAGTGGCTGGGGAAATTCTTTAACACTTCGACTGATTCGTGTCGGGGAATCAAAAAGTTGTTTGTGATGAGTGGGTTTTTTGATAGGTCGAGTCAAGTCAAGTCAAAATTTATTTATTCAAACAAACTTAATAATTAAGCACTTTTGAATCGTCTATATTTTTCTACCACCCGTTCCAGACTTTCTTAAGTCTAGGTATGTTAAATTCTTTTTAGTGAAGCTTTGTCACAACTTTTACCCTTAAATAGATGTTCGTATTGTTCGTAGAAAGATATTTTTTTATCTGGAGCTTTTGATAATAAAAGGGATTATTGCTGAAAAAATATGTTTTAGATTGTTAACACTTTACAAAAATTAATTAATCTTACTTCACAGTTATAACGCTTAACTTGATTTCGGATTCGTCAAAATTTGCATGGAAAGTCGATAATGTTCAGTGTTGATATCATAAGTAATATTCTTTACCTATTACTGAACCCACCGATCATCCAATAGCAGTCTTCCCGAATAGATCAGTGCGTGCGCAGCTTGCCAAGCTCCAGCAAAAAGTGCAAAACCAAAGTATGTGGGAAGACTAATCGGCCGTGTATGCGCGCAAAATGGATTCCTTTAGCTAATTAGAGTGACAAATTGTGGGTGCTCTCGATTAATAGGAGATGCATGCGGTGTGTGCTACCCACTAACTTTATCAACGCTCACTGAGTGATGCAAACGTTGACCATCAGCCATTTTTAATGTCCCCACTGCTGGTGCTGGCATAATTATACAAGGTGTTACAAAAATACCCCTAATGCCGAATATGGTATATAGGGACCATCAAACTGATCAACTTTTACTATGGGACCAACGCGACAATCGCGAAAAAAAATTCAGTTGTTTCATACAAAAATTTAAATCGAAAATATCAAAATGTATGAAACAGCTGATTTATTTTTTCGCGATTTCAGAGTTGGCCCCATAGTAAAAGTTGATCGGTTTGATGGTCCCTATATATATACCATATTCGCCATTAGGGGTATTTTTGTAACACCTTGTATAGTTTTTTAGTCGATTCAGTTTTTCGAAAATTTTCAAAATGGCGAAGATGTGTTGAAGCGAGGTCTACAGCTCACAGAGCCACTAGTTTATGTAGGCGAATGTATGATTCTAACTTTTAACTGTGTAAACGAAATCATAACATCACTTTTATTAACTAAAGCAGTTCGATTGTGTTAACTATATTCAATTACCTATGAGTTATTTTTTCTAAAACGAGGAGTCAGTTCGTTGGCGTTTATTTCGACCAGTGCGTGACTCTAATTTCCTATGCTACCACGCATTAATAGGTGTCCATCGAACAATGCTGACGGTGGCAGTTCTCGGAAGCGGCCTGGTTAGCACCAGTATGAGTAATAGGCCGGGATGCAGCGGCTAATTGTAAAGGATTTGCTTTTGTCAAAATAGATCGTTTACGTTGCTAACATGCCTGGTGGTAGACGCTGGGTGGGGAAAGCTATTTGTCCTGCTGTCTGATCGACTTTTATTTAATTTGGATGTTGATTTTATCATTAAATTCCGTCCTTAAATTTATCATAAGTGTCGCTGTTCTTACTCTTATATTCTGTCATGAAGCGGCTGAAAAATACAACTTTACTATCGGTATCTAAAACACTATTATACTGTTGCAAGTTATTTAATGCCATAAATCCAACAAGGGAGAACCCAGGACTTCTTTAACTATTGGCCCACAGATCTCATCTAATCTCCGCCTAATGGTTAAGTGGCTCCTGAAGGCAAATTTAAACCCAGATGGTCCAAATGCGTTCCAATTCCTTTAGAAACTCATTAAGCACCTACCTCTGTGGTAATCAAACCACCGTGACGTCTAGACGCATCTAAATTAGGTTTTTATTTCGCGATCGCTTCCATTGCGACATTAAAATGGTAATGGAATGGCCACGCACCGCTCTAGGGAGCATTAGACAATTACACGAGAAAACCAAGCTTTATTACATCATTTGACACACAATTTTGAGCTTTATTGCTTAAGTAATTTTCACGAATGTTGATTTTTGGGTGCAAATTTATGGTGGTATTTTTTGCTTTTGTAAAACGCGTAGTCGAATATCGCTTTTCCCGATAAGATCTCGATGCAAGAAGTGTGTTGTATGATTTATATTTCATTGATTGTGTGGGGTATTTTTATCGCAATCGACGCTGTTATAGATATATTGCTTTTAGATATGATGTCAGCTTTAGTAAATGAGATTGAATGTAAAATGACAGTTACGGTATTATCGAGATTTCCTCAAATTGTTAAAGATTAACTGGCATTTTATTACATTTAATTAACAAGAGAAACATTATGAACAGCGTAAAGGTAAGGCTTTGCAAGATTAACCCCCTTCTTAAAAAATATTGTATAGCAGATGTATAGTTACACAATGGTTACTCGCTGTCAAACTATTTAAGTTTGACATTAATAAGAAAGGGAGTAAACACTGTGTATCAAAACATCTGTTATACAATCTTTATTAGTAAGAGGGTATGTATACAGTTTGGATATCAAAACGTAGCTTAATTGTAAAAGATAGATACACTGTATCTATCAGACAAAGATTATAGTATTTTTAGGATTTCCTGAAAACGACTGAATCGATTTCAAAATCGGGACCAATCTGAAAGTATATTCTTGGTTTTTTTTTTCCAAATCGGTCCATAAATGACGGAGTACCTACTGAGGTAACAAACATAAGAAAAAATATAACTGAATTGATAACCACCTCCTTTTTGAAGTCGGTTGAAAATCAAGGAAAATTCAAAGTGGATTCAAATGTTTTTATACAATACTAAATAATATACTAGAAAAAAATAGGACTCGCACCAGATCATGTTCTCGGACGGGAATCGAACCCGCGACCTTTGGATATCCGGTCCAATGCTCTGACCGCTGAGCTACCGAGTCACAAGTGTGCGAGTCCTATTTTTTCTAGTATATTATTTAGTATTGTATAAAATAGCATTGTGAATGCTTAAATCTCAAAATTCAAATGTTTTTGTTAGAACTAAATTCTTTATTAAGATTTTTCGCATTCATAATGCTATTTTTATATTAAGATAAATAATATTAGAAAAAAACGAATCACCCGTAGCACCTCAGATGGGACGAGCGACTCGGTAGCATAATTGGTCAGTGCATTGGGCCGGAATCCCAAGGGTGCGGGTTCGTGTCTCGTCTGAGGTGCTACGGGTTAGTCGATTTTTTTAGTATATTTTCTAATATTATTTATCTTACTAAATTCTTTGTTATTCAATACACATAAACCACCTTCACCTTTTTAGTTAATTTGTGCAAGCTATTAGATTTTTATTTACCTGAAAGTGAATTAAAAAGTCGGAAAAAAGCCAATGATGGATTATTAGAAAAACAAACTTGTCTATCTATATTCACCTGTTAAAGACGTTATGCTATTGAAATAAAGTACAAATTCGTAAATTAAGCGCACCATGTTGGTTCTAATGATAGATTAGCTGAGAGTAAAACCAACTAAGTGGGCATTAATAATTTTTATTCTTAAGGAAAGGTGTGTAAGGTGTAAAATGCAGTGAGATTTGCAATGCTCAGCTCATTTGCTGAAAGCACATCAATCTTGCGGACTTTGATGGAGGTGGCATAATCTAGTTTGTCGGCTGTCTGCCTGTCTGTCTGTCCAATGGGAGCCTTTTGCGAACACCTAATGTTGTGATTAGGCGAGTTCTTGTTCGGTTGGAGATGTCACCTGAGATGTATGGACATGGTATTAAATTTCCATTTTACCGAACAATAGCTTATCTGCTGAAATAAGTTGAACAATAGTTTTTCTTTCCCGTAGCCTATGATTTTGAAAGATCCAATCCTATCTCTATACCAATTTTTTTTCAAAACTGATTTAGCGGTTTAAAAAGATATTTTTGGTTTTATTTTTATTTGACACTAGGAAATTTGAGTAGTTTAATACTTTTTAATGAGGAGCTCGGTGGCGTAGTGGTTTAGCGCCTGGTTGCGAAAGTAAAGTAACTTTCGTAAGGGTCGGTCATGGGATGGGTGACCAAATATTTAATATATCGAGTTCCTCTGTGTTTCGGAAGGCACGTTAAGCTGTTGGTCCTGGCTGCGTTTGCATTCGTTAACACCCACCAATCCGTAAAGGGCCTGCGTGGTGGGTTATGGCCCATCCTCCTTATCCACTCATAAGGAAGGCCTGTGCCCCAGCAGTGGGGACATTAAAAATGGCTGATGTTCGTAATAGTTTTACGACTACACAATAATCAATATGGAGTTCTCACAAAAATTTGAATTTACTAATTTGTTAAAAAGATATTGTTAATTTGAATTAGTTTCTAATTTAACAATCATAATTAAAATCTTATTGACACAAACAAACCTCCAATCTCAATCAGATCGGTGAAATTACAATTTTTCCGAGCACTTGACCATCCAAGTGGTTCGTATGCGATTATTTAAATAAAACTTGTTTAGTACAGGGGTAGTGGGTTCGCACATCTGTCGACGGGAATCGAACCCCTAAACCCACCGCCGCCGGCTCGAGTACTATTGTCGAATGTGAAAGGTGAAAACAGGGATGCGAGAAGATAATGGAACTGTTAGATAAACAAGTTGTTAGAAATGTAATAAAATTAGAAGAAAACCTGGGGAAAATATGATATGAATACTTACAATAGAAAAAAAGTTAAAATTGGGACAAGGTAATGTAGTAAGTGAGTGTTGATTGTAGAATAGAATAATAAATATGTTATTGATAATTAAAATATTGTTTTATTAACATAAAGTTTCCATAGAAAACAAGGGGTGAAACAGCCCTAGTAAGTAGTTTTGAAACTCTTTTGTAAGGGATGTCTCTCTTAAAACCTTCGCGACACTGCCGCTCTCAAAAGCACCAGATTTCGCGCTTAGGAGTTTGATAAAGCTGAAAACGATTCTAATGTAAACAAGACATCTAACACGTAAACCAGTACCCATAGCACGAACATCTATCAAGAAAAAAAGCGTGTAAAAAATTCGATAGACCAATCATTTTGTATGGGAAATTTGTACAGCGCCATCTACCGCCGAAAAGCAAAATGAAAAAATAGGTAATTACTCTATCGAGTACTTTTACACGAATTTTTTCGTGCTAGGGGTTGAAATATTATTATTTTAGGGTCATGGAATCAAAGACATGTTGTCAGTAAAACGGTCGAGTCTTTATTAAAGTAAAATGAATATTTTATTACAAATATTGTTTCCCATGGAAACGCATACGTAAGTGCAATTGTACACGCCGCAGCCGTAGCCGTGCGAACGTGCATGTACTTATGATTACGTTACAACTCCCCCGAAAAGTATAAGGTACCCATCCCTATTTATTGAGAAAAAAAAAATGCTATAACTAACACAATTACGTTCTAAAATCAGTATAAAGTAAACACATTTTATTTTTTACATTTTTTTTTTTTACACAATGTAATCGCTTATACTAGTTGACAATAATACATCACATTATGACATAAACATTATAACTTGGACTAAAACTAAATTACTTAAGTACTTTGCTAACAAAATATTTTGTATTATTAGGTAAGTACTTACTTGATTTCATGAATAATAAGGTCTCGTATTATTTTTGTGTAGTAACACTTCTTTGTTATTTTTCATAATTTTAACATTCGGTGTTATTTCTTGTATAACTCTAAAGGGACCTTGATAAATACAGTCTAGCTTATTACCTACTTGATTTTTCACTAATACTAAATCTCCTGACTTATAACTAACAGAATTACATTTTTTATCATATTTAAATTTTCTTACTTCCTTGCTTTTTAACAAATTTTCCTTGGCATCTAGTTGCGCTTTTTGCAAACGGTACTTTAATTCTCTCGGATAGTCATCGAAGTTGTATAAAGGATCGACGCCCTTGGTCAAATTGCTGGGTAAGTTACAGACTTTACCAAATACTAGCTCGTACGGAGTGTACTTCGTTTCGGAGTGAACACTTGTATTAAACGAAAAACACCAATAAGGGACCCACTCGCTCCAATCGGACTTATTATTTTCACACTGTATTCTGAGATAGGCGGCTAAGTGTTTATGAGTGTTTTCTATGCCACCCATAGTCTCGTGATGATAAGACGTAGAGTGTAATTTTTCAATGCCTAATAGTTTGCATATTTCGCTCATAATTGATGAAGTGAATTCCGTTCCTTTGTCACTTAAAATTTGTTTTGGAATACCGTAGCGCAATATAAAATTATTAACGAATGACCTAGCGACAGTTTCGGCGTCCTTCCGCGGTAAAGGATACGCTTCCACGAATTTGCTTAGATCGCACTGCAGAGTTAAAATATACTTATTACTATAATTGTCTATGTCTAAAGGGCCCATTATATCTAAACTTAACCTCTCAAATGCCGAGTCGGCTGTAGTGGTAATGGATAAAGGTTCTCGCGTATTTTTATTGCAGAACTTTTGTATTTGACAACTCCTACATTTTTTGACATAATTCATGACATCATTCGACATTCCAGGCCAAAAATAATATTTCTTAATATTATTAAGCATACGGTTCATTCCTGCGTGTCCACTTGTGGGAAGCAGATGAAAGTCATTTAAAATTGTTTTTATTTCGTCTTTATCATTTATTCTAGTAATACCTCTAGTAATTAATATTTGAGGTGACGCTATTTGAAACTTACTCATGCTGCGCAGCAAATATTTAATATTTTTATTATTACATGTATTTTTTATAATGAGTAATTTCTTTATATTAAGTTTCAAGCACATGCTTTCTAAATCTCTCGCTAACTCCTCTTGGGATGGAAACGATCGAGAATAAAGAAAAATCGCGGATTGCGAAGGTAAATATGTGCATAAATTAGCGTTTGAGACTAAAATATTTGGGTCATTTTTATATTTATCTTTTAATTTTTCCACAAAACGTAGTTCTATTATATCGTCTGGCTTTTTCAATATTTCAACAGCGGTAGGTTGATCAGACCGGCCAGCTGTTGGAATATTAATCAAGGGCTTATCATTTTCGTTAGTTAATTTTTTACTTTGGGCTCTGGTTAAGACCGAAATATTTTTTTCATGCATGTTTTTTAAGTCTTGTGACGTCACCGAGAGTCGACTTAACGCATCTGCAGCTACGTTATCTCGACCGGGTACGTACTCAACTGTGAAATCATACTCTTCTAAGTAAAGACGGAATTTTGTTAAACGACTAGAAGGATCTTTTAAATTGAATAAATATACCAATGGTCTGTGGTCAGAATAAATTATAAATGTTCTGCCATATAAATATGGTCTGAAGTGACGTACGGCCCATACAATTGCCAAAAGCTCTAAATCAATGACTGGATACCGAGTTTCAGCGGGCTTTAAGCTCCTACTGGCATAAGCTATGACCTTGCCATTGTTGTTAGATAACACAGCGCCTAAACCGGTTTTTGATGCATCGGTTTGCAATCTAAAAATGTTATTTTCGCTAAAATCGGGATAGTCTAAAACTGGAGGGTTGGAAAGTGCAACTTTTAATTTTTGAAAAGCATTTTCACAATTTTCATTCCAATCGAATTTTACACCTTTTTTACATAATTGGTTTAAAGGGTGCACCAAATCCGAAAAACCTAAAATAAATCGACGGTAATAATTAGTAAATGCGACGAAACGCTTTACTTCGTCGGGGGACGTCGGCCTTGGATAATCTCTTATCGCAACTATTTTGCTTGGGTCGGGATAAATGCCATCTGATGTTATTTTATGTCCTAGGTACAATATTTCTCTGCGTAAAAATTCACATTTAAGTGGGTTTAACTTGAGATTGACTTCTCTTAGACGGTTTAACACACACATTAGATTTTTATTATGGTGATCGATGCTTTTTCCTATAACAATACAATCGTCTAGGTAGATGAAACATTTGTCGTAATTTAAGCCGGACATTGCTACTGTCATGAGTCTCGAGAAAACGCTAGCACTCGTTTTGAGACCCATGGGGCAACGCTTCATTTGGTATTGTTTTCCGGCTGTGAATGTAGTATATTTACGTGAGTTACTGTCCAGAGAAAGTTGATACATCTTATTCAAACTAAAAGATGTGTATTTACGTGAATCAGAATTTAGAGATAATTGATAATATGATTGGGATAAATCTAATTTGGAAAAATAAATACTTCCGGATAACGAATCTAGAATTTCAGTGATATTCGGCAAAGGGAACTTGTCATCTTGTATCTTATTGTTTAATTGCCGATAATCGACGACTAACCGCCATTTTTTCTCGTTGGATCTATCAGCTTTCTTTGGTACTAGGAGAACTGGGCTGGACCATTCAGACACCGTCTCCTCTATGATATCATTTTTCAACATTTCTTGGACTTGTTTTTCAATTTCTCCTTTTAATGCATGTGGAATACGATAAGGTTTTACATAAACAGGGGTGACATTGTTTTTGAGTACTATATTGTCGTATTTAAAATTCTTACAGGAATCTTGCCATTTAATGGTCTAGAAATCATTCCTGCCATAAAAACTCCACTCATTATTTCTTGTGACAAAATCACGCTATCCTCTTTGCTCGCACATGGTATATATTTTATTATTTCGCATCGAGCGGGTATCTCGTGTATAAATTTGTTCTTGTTGTTACTAATGGGTAAACTAACAACAACGCGGTCTTTTGAAATTGTCAAAAGGCGCGTTTCATAGTTGATTATAGCGTGATAACGCGTCAAAAAGTTTTCACCTAATATGCCGTCGGCATCACATTTGTAAGGTCCTTAAAAATATAAAATTTCTGTTGAAAAGACACATTATTACATACTAAATCTAGATATATGTAACCTTCAGAAATTAATTTGCCGCTAACTCCTTTAATGACAATCCTATCATAATGCAGCTCGTTATCTAAATGTCCGTGACATTGTTCTAATGCCCACTCATATTTCAAAACACTGAGGCTTGCGCCACTATCTACTAAGAGACTTATATCATTACTACTTATATTTGTACGTAGCTGGACTACACTATTTACGTTGTAATTAAACACGAAATTATGGCTAGTTTTAGGAACGAAAAAACTCGTCTCCTGTTACATTCGGGACGTTTTCGCGATGATGCTCAGGGTTCTCAGACTGTATCTGAGCGACGCGGGCGGGGTACGAATACCTATTACCTTGACCTCGACGACGGTAGCTTCTGAAAATTCTGCCCCGAGTTGCATTCGTCGGCGGCCTATTAAAGTTAGATTGATTGATACGGTAGCCCTGCCTGGGTGCGATATTATTGCCTACATAGCGAGGCCTATTCGTAGTGTTCGGATAACGCCTATTACCCCTAGCATAAACGCGTTTCGGGTTGCGTTCAAAGTTCATTATCCCTAGTTCGGGATTAGTTGTAGATATTTTTTTATCTAAGGCTGTTTGTATAGCTTCCGGGAGGGAACTAAACTCGCGGGAGGCTATTATTGTACTTAACCGTGGATCCGACAAACCTTCTGCAAAACGTTCAATAGCGACTTTTTCGTTAATCGGGCGTAAGGTGTCATATTTCTTTGTGTCACCATCAGCCTGCGATATAGTTAAGTTTACAAATAGTTCCTCTAAATCGGAACCGTATTTTTCAATACTTCTACGACCTTGCTTGGCGCTAAATAATTGCGACTGTATTGCGACAGCCGATTTTTTCTGAATAAGGAATTTACGCATATCTGTGATTAATGATTCTACGGAACTGTACTCACTTTTTAGTCTTAACTTAGCGCTAGCCGATAGTCGGCTTTTTAGGACGAAATTTATCAATTGTTTATTGCCAGCTTCGTTAAGCGAGTCGCTATATAATAAGACATTGTCTATTAATTGAATAGTCACATCCTCCTTATTATTCATTATAGGCAATAATGCTAAAGCCGTTTTCATATCAAAATTATCTTTAGCCATGATTACGGGTTTATCTGACTCTGAACCTGAATGGTACTCTGCGTCTGAACGGGACATTAAGTTGGAGATTTGTTGATAGACGAATTTAATATCTTGAATAAGCTTATTTATGTATTGCGAACTTTCGCTGCTTATCTCAGAATTTTCTATTTTTATTTTAATATTAGATGAAAAATTCTCTAATCGTTTATACAACTTCTCTGCTAGAAATAATTTTTCTTTTGCGCTTTCGGATTGCTGCCTTCGAACTGGTCCTATTTTTGTCAAATAGTTTTTTATTTCTTTCAAACTATTATATAATTGTTTCAAATCCGATATAGACATAATATGTATGTAGGCCTAAGTAATATAAACTATTAACACATTAAGGCACATATTTTCTAAAAAAAAAGGCTTACGACACAAAATCTAGGAAAAAGAAATACAATAGATTATTAGTACTTAGATCTTATTACTAGCACTTACATAGGTACTGTAGTTGTCTTTTGTTTCACACGCATGGCACAGACGCACTGAACACTTTAGCACCGAAATTGAGGGATAACCGATGGGGGTCGGGATTTTCCTGGAAACCTATTGCGAGACGTGGCCCGGGGTCCCTGCTGGGTTCCGCTCTCCTAAACAGTGGGACGAGCGAGGTTGTCCATCGAGACGGCATTCAACTCACGCCTCAAGGTCTTGATTGCATTTTTTCGACACATTTTGAGCAGATAGAAAATGGTCGCTGCGGAAATGAGGACAACGGCAACTATCAGTAAAGACTGAATTATGTGGTTGGAGTGTTCTGCCTTTGCTACTTCTGCATTGGCTGCTGCTGCGCCGTTCGCGTTCTGGGCAATTACGCTTCTTCCTTGGAATAATTTTTGCCCATGATTGTTGAAGTCACAAATTTTTGCACTGGATACTATTAATTTTATTTGTGATAGACCCTTTAATTTTTCTACTTTATTTAACTACTTTTACTTTTCTTTACTTTTCATTTCCAACTGGCAGGGTCGCCATGAAATATTATTATTTTAGGGTCATGGAATCAAAGACATGTTGTCAGTAAAACGGTCGAGTCTTTATTAAAGTAAAATGAATATTTTATTACAAATATTGTTTCCCATGGAAACGCATACGTACCTAAGTGCAATTGTACACGCCGCAGCCGTAGCCGTGCGAACGTGCATGTACTTATGATTACGTTACAGGGTGCGTTTAGTACTGTAATGTATTCTATGCTAGGGGTACAAAAAATTGGGCAGCGTTTTCCGATGAAACCAATAAAAAAAAATGTTTTTTTATGAAACATTCACAAACTTTCTAAACATCAAAAAGTTGACATATCCATTAATTTCTTACATCTCCGTCCCCTTATATTTCTGTTTGAGAGCAATGAGAGTCATTTAGTTCGAGATGAGTTTTGTATTTTGGAAATTGATATCTCATTCATGCACATACATACTTTGAATACATGGAGTGGAACACCTTTGTTCACCTACTCTCATTCAAAAATCAATAATGTTACTTTATTTATCAATAATATTATGGGTTAATTATTTTTCTGGTATTTTATTTTGTATTTTGCGATCACGCACGCCATCGTTGTTGAATTTCGAGCGATCAAACGTTTAAAAACTTAATCTGAGCCTTCAAGCAGCAATTTTTGAGCTCGTATTTCAAAGTTAGTAAAAACACAATTTTTTATCTATGTAATTAAATACATAACATTGTGTAATACGAGGTTTGTTCGATCGCAAACCCTGCGGTGAATTCAACTGGCATTTTGAATTTAATCACATAAAATTTCGACCTCAACTTTTTCACATTTGACCGCGTGGAAAATTCTCAATTGATTATAAAAAGGTTTTTTCGTGTTAAACTCCGAACGGCCTATTGAATCGGATGGGGCGATAACGATGAATTTAATTAAATCGATTTAGGAATCGAACTGTTTTATATTGTGAAAGTTGAGCTTTTAATTTATTTGAAATAATATTTAACGTAATGTTGTTAAGCTTACTCGTGGGTATTGAAAGTAAATCACTAACGCATAATTTTGTTATCTATAATTAATGTTGTTATTAACCAAAGTTGAACTTCGTTTAAAAATAATTATAAAGACTGTGGATTTTCGCAGATCCTTTTTTTTGAAAACAATTAATTTTTTTATGGAGCTGGTGGTTCGAAATCACTATTCCCTTGGCAGAATTTTATTTTCCACCCAATTAACTCCGTCTTTTCTGTCCCAAACTCCTTAATTACCTGATCCGTAATAATTATTTTACAGACTTAGGCAAAAACTCATTATGAGACGCGACAATCTTCATTATTTACCTTGAACTTTAATTAATTCCTTGTCATGGTTTTTGCTTCGGCGTTTGAGTTATATCTTCACGACGGCAATCGAAGAAGATAGCTTGAACCTGATGCCATAAGTTAGACAGAGACAGGTATACGTCTGTTGTACCTGATTACCATCTTTTGGCAATTAGTAAAACACACAAAACTCCACCCCTGGCGTGTCCTGCTCCCCTGGTAGGTGATGCTTAATATTCTCCAGTAAATTACTTGAAAACTTAGTACCAAGGTGGCTTTAGATTTAAATTTAAATGCAACTCTGACGTAGTTGTGCGGCAGAGATAAGGTGCTGAACAATTAATGGCCTGCGCCCAAACGGGAATTAAAAACTAAGGATCTTAATGCGTCTGAGCATCTTCTCTTTGAAAAGTACATTTATTGATATAATAATTAAATTAACTTCCTATTCGATCAGGTGTCGCCTATCTTTCCCAGAAGCACTCAGAAGTAAGTACTCAAACTCATGATATCTCTTAAAAATGCCTTATGATATACTCATGATGGATGTTTCATAATAACCTGTATTTTTTTTATTTCTATGGAAAACTGCATAGTGACAACCCTAGACGCAAATAGACTATTGTTTTCGATAATCAATCCCATTAATAGGTAAAATCAAAAGAAAATTTAGGTCTATGGTTGCCACTATGCAGTTTATCATGTTTCATTTCATTTAAAAATAATCTTTTGTTTTAAAGTGACGGTTTTTAAAGATTTATATAATTTTTTGGGGTTGTGTGCATGGTACACAATGGTTAGCTTTTAAGGGTTTTTTGTAACACATTGTATACATCTATTTAAAATACACATAACGTGTATTGTGTTCATAATTATGCAAGGTTGAAAATAGACCTTCATAACATATTTTTAGAGGAGTGGCCAGACAGCACAGTATCTACAATCCATTCAAAATTATTCTTTCCCCCAAGAATCCCACAAAAGGCACTGCGTGTAGCAAAAGCCTTTGATTCCGCGTTATTACACGGCTACACGGCATGTGTTTATAAAAAGGAACCTTGAAAAGCACCCGTGAAACATCCGTGAAACAGCCGTATTTGAATAAGTGCGTGATTGCGGCGGGACCGGAGGTTTTTCATTCGGTGCCGTGTGACTTGCTCTCTTTGTGTCTGTTATTGGAAAGGCTTGCTTCACGTTTGCTTAATGAAATGTACGGGGATATTAGAGAGCATACTCCTACATAATTTAAAAGCATGCATATGTAAAATCAGGAAGAAATTCCGTGAAATATAATACTCAAAAGAAAATAGGGGCCACTATATGACTTTCCATACGAACGAGCTAATTCTTTCGTTTGAAAGCTGTGTAGGTAATAGTCAACTTGTGGATTTTAACTGACGAATTTACTGTATAATTTCGCCGCGTGTCAGTCAGAATAGAAAGAAATTGGAGTTTCATACAAAAATACGCCAAGTTTATAATTTTTAAATTTTAAATGACACACGGCGAATAGGAGAAATTATACAGTGAATTCGTCATTAAAGTCTTCAAGTTGACTATTACAGCTTTCAAACAATATTTGCTAATGTTAGTGGGTTCATTTCGCTACTTTTTAGTAAAAATCCTTGACAGAATAAGTTCGTGGGTAGTAAATTACTATAGCTGTACAGCAATCTGAAAACAGTAAAAATAGTTCTGAAAGAATGTTCAGAATGGTTTCAGAAATCTCCAACTAAAAAAAAACAAAGCCCATTAATAAAACTCCTTTATAGGTTGAACAGTCGTCATAATAAAAAGGTGAAAGGATGACGTTAAAATATTAGCCTCTCTGAGTCGCGTGCGCATTAAACATCGCCAATCAAAGCGCGACACAGTCGGACGCCGTCGCTGTCAACAGTCAGATGTGAGTGGTTGTGATTCGATCGCTAGAGATGGGACAAGAGGGTAATGATCAAGAATGACAAGAATAAAATATCTACAAAAAATTTCGCTATTTTGTTACATTGACATATTTGGGAACAGAATTCAGAAATGCGATATTGCGGTGATCATTTTCTTCATTTGTCTGTTTTAAGTTACGAACATTTCCGTAATTTCGTTGTTTGATTACTTCATGATTTGAACTATAATTTTATTATGATCGTTATGGCTATATTTTCTCCTAATTTGACGATCTTGGTGTACCTTCTAGACGTTAATTGTAAAGAAGATGAGGAAAATTATAAAAAGCATCAGTAACCCTATAACGAGTATCTACCGAGAGAAAAAACGCGCACAAAAGTACCTACTCGATAGCTGAGTAAATCTCTATGAGAAATTTCATTTCGTTTAAATACAAAACTTACTCTACCGAACTTTATACGCAGGTTTTTTTTCGATATATGTTCATGCTACGGGCACAAAAAGTACCAGCAGAATTTAAAAACCTAATAAATTATTAGGCATTAAGATTTTTACACAACACTTAACAATAGTCACGGCCAATCGCAACCACCGCGCGCGACCGCGACGCGACACCGCGCGCGTCGCGTCGTGTGAGGCGACCTTATTCCGGCCCACCCGGTACGAAATATTTTTAAAGCAATATTAAAAAGTTTTATACCACTTTTACGAGTATTTAATAGTGCGCATGTCAACGTATGAACTGTTAAAATGTCGTAAAATGCAACTAAACACATTGGCGATTAATTCTTAACGTAAATAATAAAACTATAGTGGCTCAGTGAGCTGCAGACCTCGCTGAAATTGTATGTTGTTTAAAAATTAATCTGATAGATGTCGCCACGAGGTTGACACTGCTTTTGAAAAGCAGTACTATGTACTGTTTGGTATTCTTTTATTATAGCTATTCGAAGCTAGATGGCGCTTCTAATTTTGAACATTTTTGAAATAGGAGATTTTTTTTCGCAAAGTTTTGAAAAACTGACTCGACAAAAAAATTCAAAATTGAACCTGCTCACAATTTGTTAAATCAGAACCAACTTATTGTAATAAAATGCAATATAACATTATTCCAAGAAAATATGTCTTAGGTACTAGCTTTCCGCCAGCAGTTTCGCCCGCGTGGACTACGGGTTATATCCTGCAGCGAAAATGTTTCTAAGTCTATGGGTTATATCATAGAAATCGAAAATTTTTCTAAGTCTACGGGTCGCGGAGACCCGTGCCCAGCAGTGGGATAAAAAGTAGCCTATGTCCTTCCCCAAGGTCCCATCTATATCGTACCAAATTTCGTCAAAATCGGTCCAGCTGTGAAAACGTAACAGACAGACAGACAGAGTTACACTCGAATTTATAATATTAAAATATTAAAAAGTATAGATTATCCGAGAGTACACGAAGCAAAATAAACATGTGAGTATCGGTAGCGAATGGGAAAAAAGTGATGTGCTATTTGTATATTTGTTATTAAATCACGCAAAAACATTAGTACCCCTAGCACGGACATGTATCGAGAAAAAAAACGCGCGGCAAAGTTCTCGGTAGAATAATCGTCTATGAGAAATTTCATTTCATTTTTCGGCGGTAGATGGTGCTGTACAAATTTCTTAAAAGATTCTGTCGATTTTATTAGGCGCGTTTTTTTTCTCGATTACTTTACATGTAAGGGAGATATACTAAAAAAATACTTTTCATGATTTTATTCTACCACTTTTTCGGCGTAGGTACCTAAATAATATACACATTTATGCTAAATAGCTTTCTAGTAGTACTTAGGGGTTCTGAGCTAAGCCGCCGACGGAATATGGACATGGCGAAACTACAAAGGTTCGTTGTTGACTTGACTGCGGAACCCTTAAAAATTGACGTGTATCTACCTAGAGGTACACTATACTCAGTGTCACGCGGTATGTGTTGTCGTGAGTACACAATGGGCTGCGTTATGGCGCGTGTCGCGGCGCATGGCCTGTAGTTTGTCTCGTTGTGACCGTTTCCTGAGATTTTCCTGAGATACATTATAGGAAAAAAAACTAAAGAGTAGTGCGTTAATAAAGCTTTTTTCTCTCTGTTACATCTGCGATCAGTCACTGACTATGAGTTTTGATGAAAGTCATGGACTAAATCTTCACTTTTGGTAAGAATAAAAATATAAATCACCGTAGCATTCGCAGGATAGTGGAGAGATTATTTTGTCACTCTATAATTAAAAACTTACATAATAACTTGGAAGTAAAATTCAACCTTCTTCTGATAATTTGAGCTAAATAGATACTGAATGAAACATCTGTATTCTTCTATTTTTTTTTGATATTCGACTATAATTTTTGTCTGATAGATACAGTAAATAAATAAATATTATGAATAAATATTTGACAACATCACATACATTGCTCCGATTCCAAAGTAAGTAGCTAACTTGTGTTTCGGAAATCAGAGACAATGGTGGTAACACAAACACCCAGACCTGAGCCAATATAGAAAAGGTCGTTTTCTAAATTGACCCAGCCGAGGATCGAACCCAGGACCTCAGCGATGGCGACACCCTGAAAACCGGCGTGCGAGCCACTCTACCACGGAGGTTAACAAATAATCAAATCAAAGCTAAAGTCTAAAGAAGGAACCCCTTATATCACAACTTGGTTAACACCAAATGGAAATGGAAGTCAAAAGTTTTCTTATGCTAAAACTATTCGTAATATTTTATTTTTTATTTCAACTGATTTGGCCGCGGCGTCGTCTCCACATATGGCCCTGTTACGGGCCGCGCCCCACGAGGGAATATTTCAAGAATATTATTATGTAAGAACATGCACAGGGGTTTATGATCACCTAGTCTTTCACGGTGACCGCTCCAGCGCGGCGCCTGCTGACGTCAGGGGTGCCTCTCTAAATACAACAACATTAAATCAACTATTTACAACAACTACAATAATAATAATAATATTCTTTATTACACACGAAAACATATTACAAAAAAAGAAGAAAGTAACCGACAGGTGGCCTTATTGCTAAACAGCAATCGCATCCAGGCAACCTTGGGAGAAAAGTTATAGGATATAGGACAAAAGGGGAGTGCAACTATTCTTGTATTGTCAACGACACCACCGTAGTGAAGTTCTAATACTAAACTTGTACTAACCGATATCGATTATTTATCATTCGTAAGATCACGACCGAGTGGTGTGGTTACTAAAAAAATTGTAAACGACGCCCCAGTGGTGTCGTTGACAATACACGCAACTATTTATTTATTTAAAGGACTGTGTATGTTATACACATAAAATCAATTCAGGAAAATGTAAAATAAAATTATAAAAGTAATTAGCGAGGAGTCGAATAAAGAAAATTACTCCTGTCTTGATTTCGAAAGGATCCAAGAAATTAAGCCTTTCTGTTACCTTCTGGAAGAGAGTTCCAAATACAGACTGCATGGACGGAAAAGGAATAGAAGAGGAAATCAGCAACTATCTACTACCTTATTTGTCATCAAAGCAAGATTATTGCAGTCTACTGCAGGAAGTAGATTAGTAGACCTTACCTTTTGGAGAATCTCACCATAATCTATTCTTGGCGGATAGGTTGGAGGAAGCAGTTGAATTGGGAAAACGGAAACGGTTCCATCGGAAAACGCTGCAACCTGTCATTTACGATCAAGCAAATAGGAAGGATTAATATGCTATAAGTACTACTCTCCCGTAAGCCACCTATTTTTTAAACTTTGCCACTTATTTCACTAGTCTAATTTGTACAACGTATAGAAATAGGCTTTAAGGATTAACGTTAGTATTATGGACCACATTTATCCGATTAGTATTAAAAAAAACCCACCGATGTGTAGGCAACCCTAAAAGGGGCGGAAGTGGGTCCGCGGATTCTTTATATTTATATTCACCTTGTCGGGCGGCCGGCAGATTTATTCACTTCTTTAGAGCGGGCGCACTGACCGTGTCCGCGACTCTGCCCGCACAGGGGGTACGCACTGGGCTGGGAAAACGACCGGAATCAAACAAAACTTCCGAAAAGTTTTAATTCCTTAAAATAATCATCTACGTCACTCGCAGAAAACAGATTTTTGTGAAAATTTTTCGCGTAGCAAGTACAGAGAAGAGAAAAATTTATGTTGATTGAAATAATTACTTCAAACGATAAACTGCGATTGTGTATTGAAATATTTATATTACACTGAAATGTGTAAAACTCATACTCAGGGCAGTTTCAGGATTGTAATTCAGGAATTTCTAAGATAGTAAGTACAAGTATCTTTTCATAATATTTCAATTTCACATGAAAATAAGCAACTTTTCACTCGACTTGTGAGGTCACATACAGTCTATAAATTCGTTTTGGAGACTGAGAGCAAGTTTGGTTTTGAACTTAAAAACGCGTGCTTTTCCTACCCAGTGTGTTGACTCCACACCCCTGTCCACTATGATATGTGTTGCGTAAAATTTTGTTTTTCAGGAGCGGACGAAGGTATCGCCGACAAATGTCCCCACTTTATTATAGACGGGCGTTTCTGTATATGGGACGCAACCCCATAGTTTGTTATGATGTAACTTTCTGTCGAGGACATGTTTACTTGACAAATAGAAAAAAAGTTAAAAAAAAATCCTGTTTAGGAAATAAGAAATTGTTTATGATATGAATACATATTTATTTCAATCCAAGAATTTTATATTCATATCCTATTTCTTTTTCATCCAATTAATTTACTTACACACATGGGTCGTTTAAATTTCGATTTTAAAAGTCAATGTTTTGTTATTATACACTTTTAAACTTTTGCGTTGCATTGTACTTAGTTGAAATAAACGTCGGGAAAATAGGTAACAGTGAAAATACCTATCATTAGTTACGTACGCGTTTAATTCCTGTTATTTCAACTAAGTACATGTATACAATGTTCAGTTGTTATTTGTCCTGAATTGTATAATTCCACTTTTGACTGTTAGAAAACTAACTTGAATTTTTCTTTTATTCAAAACGGGTAAGCGCTTAGCCTTCACCTCACCTGATGTTAAGTGATGATAAGGCCGAAGGTGAAAGCGCACTACACCCGGAATCCTCACCACTGAGGAACTGGCTATCTTACCTCTAACTGCCGGAACACAACAATTTTTAAATTGTTGTTATGGCGTCCGACCTAGGTAAGATGGTGGTAGCTAGTCAGGGGGACTTGAAATAAGCCCTACCACCAACCAAACCAAGTACAAATGTACCTCCCTCCTGGGAATCGAACCCGGGACCCCTGAATCTTACACGGCTGGGCGAACCACTAGACCACAGAGGCGGTTAAAATCACATAGGTTTATAAGTAAAACAAGCACATAATAATATCTTTGCAATAGATTGATTTCATTACACAGGTGCTAATTTAGACGCGGAACAATTGGTCAAGTTGATTTCATCACCGGCGTATTTGCGGCTGCGAAGGTGATGATGATGTAAGTGATCAAATAAAACGATCCCATTGACTGGCGGCGTTAGTTACCGGTGATGCTAGTGATGGGCAGCGTAAGATTAGTTAGTCGATATCGATATCGACAAACGCATAAAGTTACACCAAATAAAGTAGACTATCTATGACTATCAGCCATTTTTAATGTCCCCACTGCTGGGGCACAAGCCTTCCATATGGGTGGATAAGAAGGATGGGCCATAACCCACCACGCAGGCCTAATGCGGATTGGTGGGTGTTAACGAATGCAAATGCAGCTGGAACCAACGGCTTAACATGCCTTCTGAAGCACGGAGGAGCTCGAGATAGTAAATTTTTGGTCACCCATCCCATGACCGACCCTTGCGAAAGTTGCTTAACCTCCGCAATCGCTAGACCACTGCACCATCGAGCTCCTCAATAAAAAAGACAGCAATAAAATAGACAAATTTTAAATTAAATTAAATTAGATATTGAAATGTAAAGGCCCTTCTTTTTTCGATGGCTTACATAATGTCATCACAGTCACGTCGTAATGTACTTCATTACATAAAGTTCTCCGTCGTACTTTAGGCGCTATTAATGGCATCACTACGATATTTTCCAACAATAAAGGCAGAGACGATTTTAGTTGATCAGTAAAATTAAATCACAAAATGCTGATGCGATTGTATCGCACAAAAAAATCGCTCTATTCTAACTTTTAAAAGAGTCAGTAAAATACTCAATTAGAAGATGTCGTATCGATACTTATAACCTTTCTATGCGTGAGGAAGTCACGCGCGATCGGTGATGTATACCGTTCGCCGGGCGTATTTGTTACTTTGACAATACACCGGGCGAGCACGAGTTCGCTTCTCGGCGGTGCTATTTTGGTTAGCGATTGTCTTGGACCGTAACGAGAATAGGCAGCTAATAAATCAAAGATTGAATCGAGGTATTAAATTTACTTTATTTATACACCGTCATTTTGTAGTCGTTTTAATCCCTTAATGGGTTTATATGATCCCTTAAGGGAATATTCTACCAATAAAACAAAAAAAATCCAAAGAAACATGGGTCGCAAAAAGTAAAAAAAAATATTTGCCACACCAATACAATGTTTTAACTGTCTAGTTTTTTTATGTATTATGGTCTTCCTTGGAAATCATTAGTCATAATCAAACACCAATAGCGACAAACACTATATAAACCTTTGATGAAGTTATAGAAGTCGGCCATGTTATTTATTAAAACAGGGATAAAACAGGCAAAAATATTTTATTATTTTTTAAATATAGGTACCTAATTAACTAAAATATTATTAATATTTTTTACACAACAGCTGATTGAAGTGACAGCTTTCACGTTATTTCCAACAATTATTGATATTTAATGACAGAAATTTGCTTGTTTTGTCTATGGATTCGTTAGAACGACAACATAATAACGCTAAAGTAGCATTTTCTTAAAATACGTTTATGAATAATGAAAGTTGTATGACGTTTAATAAGCCTTATATTTTAACTAAAATTGTCTTCTCTATTTTAAGGTTTTTTTTATGAATGAGGCGATTAGTTTTTATTGTTTGTAAAAATGTTATTTTTCAGTCAGCTTAAGGTAACCTCAACCACTTAATGAATGAATTGAGATTTTATTTCTTCCAAAAACATGCAAAAACTAGGTTTTTTTCTACTTTAACCTTTTGTTACTAATTTCCATCAGATGACATTTAACACCAAGCGCGACCCTAAATTTAAAAAAAAAACTATTACACCGTATAACCGAACTGCGATAACTATTAAGCCCATCTGCTCAAACACACATCCTGCGCATACCGGCCCATATAATCCTATATTAGCGAACAATATTTCCATAAAAATCAATCAGGATGTTGCGGGACGCGCGCCAAAACCGCGGCAGGTATGGGGTTATGTTATGGCGGTACAATTATGTTGCTACCTTGTTTTATAAACAGCATCATACTATGCAAACTGATGACTTATAAAAAGGTGATGAACAACCATTACTTGACTTTTCCTAGCAAGATGAATGATCAGTTGATGTTAAAATTTCCTCTAGATTCGACATTTTCGAATTTACAGTCATTACAATGACAAACTAAAATAATGAAAAATCCATAAGTAGGTTTGTAATGTAGGTAATTTCTATAGTCACTTTTCGAGTTGATTGCCGACTTAAAGTAATAATTTCATTCAACATATACATTGTACAAAGTATTCACTTCCTAAATTGTCGTTTCACACTTAATACAATTAAGATAATAATTTCTAAAACTTGAGATATTACTAGATGTCTCAGAAAATATAATTAAGCCGAAGTGGTGTCGCGATCTATATCCATTCCTGATGTATTTCGAGGAATCCCTTGTGCGTCACATCACCTTAGCCCAAATTCAACAGAGATATTCAACGTATTAACATACCAAAAAATCCAAATTAAGCACGATAGACAGACAGACGAACGGAATATTTGCGCACGTCGAATAAAGGGTGAATAATAATTAATGCAGCTCACATGCTCGCACATTTATAAGGGATTTTTTTAATCTTAGCGAAATTAATTAAAAGAACGCATTTGCACAGCTGTTGGCACCTTTGGATTTTGAAAAGAAATATATAAACATGAAACTTCTCTAGTCTATCTAAAGGCATCGGGTATGTGCTTGACAGTGATACAAAGCTTGTATATTAAAAAATACGGGTCGAATTGAGTAATTGAGTACCGCCCTCCTTTTGAAGTCGGTAATAACTAGTGTCTCCGTTAGCTGTAGCCCTCGCGTTAAAAAGTAACTCAAATAGTATGTTGTTTAAAAACAAATAAATAATATACGCAGTCATAAGTTCTGTCACAACAAGTGACACAAAGAAGTCTTTGGTAACATCCTTATTATTTCAAATTTCGAATATTCGCCAGAAATGTTTTGATTGATTTGTACTAACTTTCAGTCCTCTAAAAATAAAAAAATAAATTTTTCTTTGCACCGCTAACAAACAAAGTTTGCCTTTTTATATTTTTTTAAAACGACTAAAATATTTTTTAACATATCTCCGCCATTTAAAAAAAAACTAACAACTCAATCGACCGAAAAATTCTATATAATTATAGAACCTGCTCACAAAATTTCACGAGAATCGGTTGAGAAATGCGACCTGTGGAGAAGAACAAACGGCTCAAGCTGAAGCAGAGACGCTTCGCTGGCTCAGTCAATAAGAGTGAATCAGTAAATACAATGTTTCCATGTTTATATTCTTTGTAAATTTTACATTGCGTGTAAACAAAAGCTGGATAAAGTCGCATCCATATATCGAGCACATATGGCCGCAGCCGCAGGCGAAAAAAACAATAATGAACTGCTCTCCGTTATCTAAATTTTTATTACCGTACCTACCGCCAATATATTTGGTCACCCTCACCTTTATTGCATCATAATGCCCAAAGCAAATAAATTTAATAGCAAAAACTCATAATATTCGGATGACCGTTGTGCTGGAGGCTATTTAAAAATCTTTATTTGTTGAGCTTATCGGATGTGCCTAGTATGAGAGCGAGATGTGATTTTTTTTAATTATTTCCTTACAATTTTTGTGTCAAACTGCTCCTGAATTGCTGCAAACGTAGCATGACGAACCGGACACAGATTTTGCCTATCCTTAAATGTTATTGTTGACAGTTAAACAAACGGTTCGTCCCGAAAATTTTTCTAAGTCTATGGGTTTGTCTATATTGGGATGTCATTTTTGACATTTCATCGTAGACAAACTCGCTCTCGAAGTCGTCATGCTACTAGCTGGTAGATTATAAATGTAATACTTTTGTTATCTTAGAAACCTATCAAAAAATATTGAAGAAATAAAAAAGAGAATCTTTTGCTGTTTACTTATTTACTTACCCCAAAAATCTTAGGTAAATATCTCTTTAGGTACTATCTTTACAGACATTTAAGATTTCATAAAGTTAACAGCGACCGCTAATAGTAAGCGAAGGAATCCGCTTTCCGCTAAAACCGCTTTCATCACCACCCCGTTCTCTGTATAAAGAGACACGTCGGAGGTGGGTACGAAATTAAAAGGAGAACAATAGTGCCCACTCTCCCTTCTGGCTCCGGGGCTCAATAATAAGTGAAGGGTAGATGGGGAAAGGTAATTATTGAAAAACTTCAATGGGAAGTTTTCGAGTTTGGCGCAACTACGAGCTATTGGGGTCTCGATTGAGCGTGATAGAGCCACAATCATTTTAGGGTTGAAATTGACGATTTGTGGCTTAAGGCTATTTTTTTTAAGTTAGGTAAAGTTATTTTTATTTTATTCAGTACATTAACTAAAATAGTTCGCAATTTTTTTATAAAAATAAGTATTTTTTATCATCCAATAGGAGTCAGAAACTTACCAAATTCAACCAGTAGCTATTAACAGCGTTTATATAATTTTGTAGAACGTTAAACAAACTCTTCGATTCTCTTCAAAGTAAGATGTATTACATACCTGAAACAAACAAAATAGTGTTTAAATGCAAATGCACAAATATAACAAAATTGTATGAGAACATTTTACTCGCACGACTACTTCGAACCGAACCACGCCAAGTTTTCGCTACTCCCCGCTCGGAGCGCCACCGTCGCCACCCACGCAAGCATCAAATGAATGAACATGATTTTGGCGGGAAGCCCAGTCGAAGGTATGTTTTCTACTCCACTCATTCGCTTCTCAGAACTCAAGTTTTACGATTCAAATATACTGCAAATATCATTGACGATGCAAATGTCATAATTGGGTTTTATTGTGGCCGTTAATAAAACCGAATTAAACGCGGTGAATTCTTAGATTGATGAGTTTGACTTGAAAATTTAGCTTTATGGTTTTCCGGAAGCGACATGATGATTATTACTGTTTTTATAGATACTTAAATTAATTAAGTTGTATTAATAACAAATTGCTTATATTCAAATGACAAAACTTGAGGCATTTATTACAAAATAACATTTTAAATAATTAATTAGGTCCTGCCTAAGTAAATCTATTAGACCGTTAGAAACCTAAGAAATGCAATAGTAATAGTCAACAGTGATTTAGTTTTATGGCTTCAGTGAAACCCTTCCACATTTACTTAAAATCAGCTCAATCATTGTCTTGTAGGTGTGTTAAATTTTTGGCAAATTGCAAGAGTCCAGTGGTTTGGAGACAGGTCGCAATCTGAACCTCCTTAGGCCTGTAATGTCTAATCAGTACCCAAGCCCAGAAAAAAAGGAAGGAAAAACGGAAGATAGACATTCAGCTCGAATAACCACCCGGGAGAGAGAGAGAAAAAGACAGAGAGAAAAAGACAATTTATCGTCGTTATACGTCTATGACGATCTCCGTGGTCGAATGGCTTTGTACACCGGTTTTCAAAGTGTCGCCATCGCTGAGGTCCCGGGTTCGATACCCAGTTGGGTCAATTTAGAAAACGGATCTGGGTGTTTGTGATACCACCGTTGTCTCCGATTTCCATAACACAAGTGCTTTAGCTGCTTACTTTGGAATCGGAGCAATGTATGTGATGATTATGCCTCAAAATTTAGGTACTCAGAACTAAAATCATTTATTCAAGCTCTTCTAAGTTTCTCCAGTTACGCCAAAACTTCCTAAGACCACGCCGGGAAACCTTGTATTGCAAACACTCGGCAAGAAAAGATTAATGTTACCAAGAATTCTAGTTGTATTATATTTACGCCAATTAAGAAACGCAAAGGTGAGTTAACCGTGGGTAAAATGCCACAGAGTAAATTTAGTCAGTCTAACAATTTCCCAGAACCGACAGACGGACTCGTCACAGATAATCAATTAGTTTGGCGTTCGCTTTGCTGCGACTTCAATATTTATAAATTGTCGTTCTTAAGTGTTGCAAAACAAAATAAAAAAAAAAAACAATGATCGTTTTTCCAAATTGTTAAAACTTGTGAAAAGCTGTGCAGTCTAATTTTGTGTGTTCTCATCTTAATTTGTTAAAAGAGCTTTTGTGTCGTAGAGCTGAATTTTAACTCTATTTTTATGAATATCGTATTCATAAAAAAACCTTAAATAGAGTTAAATCTATTTTAGTTAAAAAACATAATAAACATTTTATGAAAATGTTTGCATTGTGCTACTTTAGCGTTATTATGTTTTCGTTCTGATGAATCCATGGACACAACAGGCATATCCACATATTCAAATCTCTCGAAAAAAGATAGGCAAATCCACTGGCTGATATTCAAGTCTCTCGAAAAAAGATAAAAAAAGTATATGTAAGTTTTTTTTCCAACAATTTTATATTAATATTTTATGACATAATCATATAAGCAAAAATGAATTGCCAAAATACCGTAACCGCATATAACTTCAGAACGACTGCACCAAATTAGATAATTCTTTTTTGTTGTGTTTGTGTTAGTAAGGTTTGTTTGTATAAAATTGTACGTAAGGACTTAAAAAAATTGTGTTTTCTCTTTTCCGCCATTTTAAATTGCTATATAGGTAACTAATAGATGGCGCCATCTGTGCGAAGCCGGGGCGGGCAGCTAGTATAAATAAAAAAAATCATACTTTTTTCAATTATTTGAAAAAGGAATAAATTTTATGTCGCTTAATGCCCTGAGATCTATCACTTTAATCACCTGTTACATATATGTATAGACAGCCATGTAAGTGTTATTTATTATAGATTTATAGACGGGTGGACCCATATCACTATATAGTCTGTGGGTGGACCCTACTTTAACTTTATCAAAGGTTTACTGAGTATTTGTCGCTATTGAACTTCTTAATTTGAATAATGATTTTCAAGAAAATCCCAATAACAAGCTAGTATGCCTACTATAACATTTTATGAATAAGTCGGTAGGTAAGAATTCTTCCATTTTCCTTTTCTGGACCAAGCGTCAAATTATTACGAAGACTATCACGAACTTTGAATACAAAAATCTTTTTGTTTATTAAACAAATAAAATTCCTTTCCTTATGCCTCTGGTGCATAAATACGCATTAAGTAATTCAGCGTAATATACGTACGCACGTAACAATACGCCGTGTACGTTTGTTATTGTTATCTTTCCGCCACGTCGCGAACGAATGAAGTGAAAATCTCACAAAGCCAACTTGTTTACCTCTAATTAACATCTAGTAGGTAGGACACGAGTGGAGTGGAGTCGCTTGCATTATTTTGTGGTATTCCCGCGTTTTTTTCGTGTGGCCGTCTCCTTGATTGTTTCGAGGTGGTTAAAGTTGATCATAACGTCTAAATTAAGTTTAATTTGACTACGATTGGGTTATTTTTCTTTGTTGTGCCTCCTTGTAAATCCAATATTATGTTTTGTGGAAGGGGCGGATTTGAATCGCGGCCATTCCGTACTGAAGTTATTAAACTTTTTCTTCAGATATTTAGATCTTACTATCAAATGGTTATATCGGCTTTAAAAAATATTTCAACCATGCTTCGACTGTACAATCATCGACTCATATCTCAATAGTACTTACGTCAAGTTTGGTTCTTTTATTTTTATTGAAATTCTAAAAAAAACACTTTTTGTCGACTAGTACTATAATAAATATTTTTTATCATTAATTTCTGGGTATAACCTGTAGGTAGTTCGCAGCTGGTATGATGACGTGACCGACTCCGTGACGTCACTGTGCCGGTGATCACAATGACATCAACCCATTAGCGACGCGAGCAGCGCCCTCACTGTGCGTGAAGAAAAGACGGGCACTATTTACAAGTACCGATTTAAACATGCGACGTAAACCTTCATAACTTGGTACGCACGGCAGCACGGTAAGTTAAACAGTTAAACTACGACAAAAGCTCTTATTACATACGGCATAAAGTTGCTCTCAAGGTCAACATTTATAGTCTGACGTGCCGTTGACTGTACATAGCCATAGTAATCGTATTTAATGAAATATGTTTATTATGCTTTGCATGAAATAAAACAGTCATTAATTTGTAAAGTGCAATTTTTGACACTTTTTAACTCGCATCATTTAATAAAATTGTAACCGGATTGTTATTTTTATAAAAGAAACAGCTTTAAGTTAGTTTTTTACTCGCTCCTTATTTATTTAGTTATTCTTAAATCTCGTGACATACTCTGAGCTGTTAGATGAAATATCATAGCATCTAATCATTGTAAGTGAATTGTCGCTATACAATGCGATTAATTTAACAATGTTAATATAAAAGATCTTAATCATTATGATAACCTAATTGCGAATGAGATTAACAAAATGTTATAATTTCTATGTAATTACAATCTAGTTTTTTTAAATTCTGTTTTGTTTAAACGTTCCCAAAAGACATCAAATGCGATCTCAAATCGCAAGTTGTAAAGGCCCCCACGTAGAACCAGGTTCACTTAATCAAGTTGGAGTAATAAGGGGTATCTTGGGGTGGGATCAATTAATGAATATTTCACTCGGCTCGATCTTAATAACCGTGCGTCGGATTTTTGGAGATCCCGTCGGCTTTGAGGGGATCTCTGATTGATTCTTAATGTTTTAATTATTATTGATGTGTGCGCTTAAGCACTTTGTTTGGAAGGTGTGCTGTTTAGTGAGAGTTGGTAAATAGATACGTACTATGTAATAATAAAACTGTTTATTTTGAAATAAATTTGTGCAGAGGATGTCGCTGGAATTATTTGGTTAGGATCAATTTCCCTAGTCTTAAATAGAAAAATATAGTTCAATTGAACACTAACATTATAATTATACTTATTAAATATAAGACTAAATTGAGAGCGAAATAGGGCCAGACTCACAAATTCCCAATTATGTTCTAGTTAAGATACCTAAAAGATATTTCATTTAATTCTGTTCATGTTCTGTTGTAATAAGCATAAGTACTATTATTTTATCACTTTCCAATCCGCATAGGCCCACGTGGTGGGTTATGGCCCATCCTCCTTATCAACCCATAAGGAAGGCCTGTGCCCCAGCAGTGGGGACATTAAAAATGGCTGATGGTCTATTATTTTATACAGTTTCGCTTACTTAGCACTAAATATGCTATCGACCAAATCGACCATCACCCACCACGCGGGCCCAATGCGGATTGGTGGGTATAAACGATTGCAAATGCAGCTTAACGTGCCTTCCGAAGCACGGAGGAGCTTGAGATAGTTTTTGGTCACCCATCTCATGACCGACCCCTGCGAAAGTTACTTAACTTCCACAATTGCTGGACCAGGCGCTATACCACTGCATCACCGAGCTTCTATTATAATTGCGTATTATTTTTCAATGAAATACAATTTAAAAATATTTTAACATACTAATGCATGGTTTCAAATACCGAATTCCTTCACATTTGTAATGTCACAACATTTTATAGAAAAGCAGTAAAAATGAGTGCGGTTTCAAGATTTTAGCCGTCGTATAAATATAGTTGAAGGCAGGTGTTTAAATCATTTGGGACGACTATTTCTCAATGTTACACGGATCTCTGATAAATTGCTACTGATCTTTTGAAAGTGGTAAAGTTCGTATTGAGCATTGTATAAAAGGTTCCGATTTGTAAAAAAAGTTTTGTTACAGATGAATTTTAATCAAGATTTTTAAATTAATATTACCTAGTCATCATTTACATAAGTGTTACAGTATCCGTATTAAATAGAAGGTACCAAATGGTTACATTATTTAGTTATAATATATACATTTAAGAATTTCGACTTCTAAGTAATTTTATAATTGATAATAAGGTAAAAGTTAATTCATAGAAGTCCCGCAATAGTTAAACAATAATTTCAAACATACATGTGAATCTATACAAGGTGTTACAAAAATACCCCTAATGCCGAATATGGTATATAGGGACCATTAAACGGAACAACTTTTACTATGGGACCAAATCTGAAATCGCGAAAAAAAATGAACTGTTTCATACATTTTCATATTTTCGTAGTTAATTTTTGTATGAAACAGCTGTTTTTTTTTCACGATTTTAAAGTTGGTCCCATAGTAAAAGTTGTTCAGTTTGATGGTCCCTATCTGCCATATTCGGCATTAGGGGTATTTTTGTAACACGTTGTTTATTTAATCTGTTGAACCCTAAAATTAAATTTATAACTAATAACAACAACCAACGTCAAATTATATTTACCCACCTGTTTTCAGAATCAGTGACGTAAAATGGGAAATGTCAAAATAAACATGTTTTAAACCGAATCGAATCATTGAAAAATCATTCGCTAAATATTAGGTCCTTACCTATGAAATTGGTGTTTTTTTCTCACACACAAAGATCCTCATAACATCTGTGATCTAAAATATTTATCAGTTGCTGGATATAACATTAGATTATGACCATAGCCGCCAATTATCAGTATAATTACAAACTATTTATTTTGCTTACATAGCATTAAAAAAATACCTTGAAAATTACTCCCTTTTTGTTAGCCAAAAATTAAATGACCACTTAATCCGATGTAACTAAGCCGAAACTTATTGTTTTTTCGCTTAAGTTATGTTGCCTAAGTTAGCTTAATGTTCAAACATTCGTACATAAAAGTTTTGTTACATTAGCGTTCACGGTTGTTAAATAAATTATGTAAATGCTAGTGTGGAAAATGCAATTTGTTAAAAATTCTCCATACAAAACGTCAATTTCATAAGTATGGACCTAATACCTACCGGTATCCTTTCATTTTCATAAACTAAACCTAATTATGTAATTTCCCATAACCTCGATTGGTGCGATTACCAAGCAATATAGTGTTGGCCTTCGATCAGTAAACAACACCTTAAGTTCTGCAGGTTTTTTTAAGATTGTCACTAATATATACTGTAACAATCTACAATGAAGTATTTTATTCTGAGAGTACAACTAATAAAAAAATATTAACTTAAAAGATTGCGAGAGAACTGACGCCTGAACTAAGCGAGGCCTGTGTCTCAGCACGTCTCGTGCACCAGCCCCCTGATTACGTAACTCTGTTGCTAACAATTATCGATTGAAACCGCAGTTACATTGCTGCTTTAAGTAATATAGTTGTCACATTGGTTCTTAATAAAGCAGCAATGTAACTGCAATTTCTTTCAGAGTTGATTGCAACAAAGTTACAAAATCAGGGAGCAGTACCCTCCTCCTCGTGATGTGTCCAAGAGATTACACTAATATGTCTTGATCATGAATAAATTTAATTTTAGGGAGAAATTCAGTCATTACACTTAAATTTAGGTATATTTCTAAGACAAAATTTAACCACCTAACCATAAGATTAACAAATAAAAGGAATAACTTTATCTCTAATTAATGAAAAAGTAAGGCTGTTTAATATTACTATGTTAATTTGATTTATTCAATAGAAAGTATCAGATTTTCAGTGTCATTATAATTGAGGTTATGGAGGAAGAATGTAACACCGTTTTTGCAGAGAAACATGGTGAGCGAAACAATATTAATTCATCAACGCCCGAGCGGACGCAGGCGGCCAGATAACAATGGAATATCTATTGTGTCTCATTTTCCGGGCGTTGAAGGGTTAAGCTTATGATGGAGCCTGTTATACAGGAATGGGTCTAAAAATAAACAAACACACATGTGTATACTACAAAGTCTTAAAATATATCAGCAACAAAATAGCAGTCAAAAATTCACCTGGCCACTTCATGTCCACTAATATGTCTCCTGAAAACATAAAGTTTATTCTGACAGCTCTAATTTATTGCTAGAGTTATTTTTTAAAATGTTGACTAAAAGCTTTCGAGTCAACGCCAGATATTTATACTTGTGATACAATTTTCACAACGTATATAATTTATACTTGTTAATGTCAATGGAATTTTGCCAGAAAATCGATTTTGACATTCTCCTTTGGGGAAAGGTAAATGTTTTAGAAGTGACGTAGTAAATTATTAAAATTAATAACAGATAATATTTATTAATTCTGTGGACTGGGTAATGTCATATCAGCTTAATTTATTAGCCGTTTCCTAGTATATTCATCATTAATTGTTTAGATTTATGATCCCTTTTCTTCGTGAATTGTATAAATATTCTTTTAAAATAATAGACAGCTGACAGCTGACTATTCTGTGAGTGTAACGAATAAATAAGTGAGTGTAACTAATAAATATGAGTGTAATTAATTGACCGAGCGAGCGTATAGCGCGAGCGAAGCGTATCCGTTTCAGCTTGGGCAAAAATGCTTTTGTATGTCCATCCCGCTGTCCGGATGTCCGTTTGTTCTTCTCTTCAGGCCGCATTTCTTCACCGATTTTAGTGAAATTTTGTGAGCAGGTTCAATAATTGTAATAATTATTTTGACGATTCAGTTTTTTAAAAAGACATATTAATTTGTCGTTTTGATATATTTAAATCAACATTCCTAACTACTAACAATAACTATACAGTTTATATGCAGTTTCTTAATTTTAAAATAGAGTAACCAGGGGCCCACTCGCGTTAATTCTGAATGATAAAACCTTTATGTTTAAGATAAATATTAGAAAAAATATTACAAAAAAATCGACTCACCCGTAGCACCTCAGACGGGACTCGAACCCGCACCCTTGGGATTCCGGCCCAACGCACTGACCAATTATGCTACCGAGTCGCTTATTATTTATCTATCTATCTAGTCTAATATTATTTATCTTAATATAAAAATAGCATTGTGAATGCGATAAATCTAAATTTTAATAAACCTTTATGTTGTCATTTATTTACGTTATATTTCCTAAAAATCTTTGGTTTAGCTTTAAATTTCTCATTTAAATTGTCTGAAATTGGCATCCTAGGCTCCCTAGGCATAGCTTAAACGAAGCGAGTATTTTTCTATAAATGAAACTAAAACGGTAAGGATTTAGATTTAGATTTAAAAATGAACATGTGAAAGATAACACATAAAATAGTCTGCCAAAGTTGGATTCTCAAACCAATTTACATTTTAATCTTTAAAACAATTGAACAATTTAAAATCAACCACTTTCCTTAGTACATACCCGAGTTATTTCTCGACGTAAGTAGTAAAAATCGAGTTCTCGTTTTAAATGCTGCCTCTGGAATATTTAACGGTCCTAATCTGGAATCAGTGGGACAAGAATTAGTCCCGGCTTTAACTGAGTTATGGGCCAACCGTGGAAAAGATTGGAGCTACTGGTCTTTCGGATCAGCAAGTATAATTAGATTTTCTGTTCAAGTGAGTCGATACAGAAAGTTAAATTTTATTTAAAGGTTATTGTTTTATGTATTAAATAAAAAAAAATGTTTTAAACAAAATTAACATATTATTATACTGTCTAATACATAACGCCTTAATTTCAGTAATATTGATAAAGCTTTGAGTAGGTAGCAATTGTTAAGTTATGTGGGATTTACACGGGTGACTAAAGCTGCACGACTTTTTCCGTACGGCCAAAATCTACTGTTATGGCAGCTTAAAAACTTACTAAAGTTGGCATACCTGTCGCTTGTACAGTGGGTAGAAAACAGTGCACACCTCTCTAAACCCTCAGTTGCCCGCGCCGGTGTTGCGCCCCGGTCGGCAGTTGCTTACCAGTTTGGGGTGCCCACCTAGCGAGCGGCGAGCCACCTTCCTCCTACGGTTCGAGTTTGTGAGAAAGACGGAAGTCCGTTATCTCACCCCATAGCCCAGACTGTCGATTCTGTAACCAAACTTGAACCTCACTTCACTGCGCGGGAATTATAAATCATTAATGAGATAATGATAGGCTGTTTTTTTAATCACAAAAGATTTTAGATACTAGCAATAACTATTGGAGAAAAACAGAGCTAAAACCATTAAGTGTTGTGTTGCAAAAACCTACATTAATTTTGATTTAGATTATCCCTTGCTGAGTATTTCAGTGCTCCGTACAATATAAGACAGATCAATTTAGTGGAATAGAATTAATACCCCACATTGCTGTAATTAAGCGGGCCAGACTTGGAGCCCGCTGGGCTCATGCGGCGCGCTCCCGCGGCGCACTAGCGCCAGTGGTCACCCGCCGAACTAATGACCACAGTACCTTTGTTGTTTCAAGGTGGATTGTGAACAACCTTTGTTGTAAGGACTCGTTGTTTTTTGTTCAAAAGCTTTCGGGTTTAATTAAAGTTTTGCTTAATTCAATTACAAGTCTAGCATAATTGCCTATTTGTTTTCAATAAATACCCTCTGTATTGATTTCCTATGGCACGATGTCAATATAAGAAAATCAAACGGACGAAGATAAAGTCTATTTCTACTTTTCACCTTTTTAAAAGTCAGAAATCAATATTTCTTTATTCAAATAAAAAACAGTTTTGAATCGTCTATATTTTTTTACCCGTTTCAGACTTTTTTTACTGACAAGAAGAACGGATCCAGGAAACTTATCAGCTTTAACATTAATAAGTAACGATATTTACACACTTAAATATATCGCTACCAATACAGTACAACAGGATTATTGACAACAAAGTACTTACTTATATTAACAAGTTATGTGTTACCATCATTTCCACGCATTTCGATTTTTCAGATAATCGTCTACTTTATCATAACCTTTACCCAGGAGTGTCTATTTAACTTGGTTTTTAAACTCATGCAAAAGAAGATCAATCACTTGTTGTGAAACTTTATTAATAAAAGATATACCTCTAATGAAGCAGTTGTTATCTACATAATATATATTATTAATTAAAGAGAGCTTACATATTTAAAAATCAGTCAAGTTGTTGTTATTGCAACGTAAATGGAAAGGAAACTCGAAATAATATGAATCCATATCATAATCATAAACAAACCATTAGAGAAGACCTTCGGTTTTTGGCTAGTGTGTCTAATATTTTTATTAAAACTGCACACAATACCTTAGTGATGTAAAATAGGAGCGAGGCAGAACGCCAAACATTGCCGTTTTACGACGCGCCCGCCCCCCGCGGCCAGATATATGAAACCTATCAAAATATAAAATACTGAGACGGTTTATGAAATGACCATCCGTGTTTATGTGGCCAGAGGACACATAAGTTTTGGGAATTATTTGTACATAAAATGTGTACAAAAATAATCGAAGAGCAAACTTCAAAGGTCTAGAAAGATGCAGAAAAATATTTCTTCGACAACAGTTAAAGAAAATCAAAGGGATTCGATGAAGTTATAACATTAAAATAGGTACAAATACCTACCTAAATATCAATTAAACAAAATCAAAGAAAACTCTGAATTATAATATCATCAAGTTTTAATGCAACACATTCGACATTTTTAATTTAGTAACTTTTGCGGATATTTTATTTATTGCATTACCATCACATCAGCCATTTTTGATGTCTCCACGACTGGATAACCCATCACGCGTGCCCAATGTGGAATGGTGGGTGTTAACTACTGCAAATGCAGCTGGGACCAACGGCTTAAACTGCTTTCCGAAGCACGGAGGAGCTTGAGATAATAACTTTTTGGTCACCCTTGCGAAAGTTGCTTAACCTCGGCAATCACTGGGCCAGGCGCTAAACCACTGCGCCATGAAGATCGTAAATTATTTTACTCTTCACCAATAGATACTGTTTCTTTCAATTAAAATAAATAACAATAATTTATTACAACAGCTTTATGTATCAGAAAAAGAAATTTCGGCGATAGAAAAGAATCTTTATAGAACAATCAGTTTTTCAGGCGAGTGCTAAAACCTTTATATATATCGGTGATAATTGTCAGACAAGGCATTTACGACCAACGAATTTATGAGGGCTTTAGTTAACGCTACCAACCCTACCTATGTGTAAAAAATGTGTTTTAATCAACAGTTAAAGGGCAATCAGTAGAACAAGTCAAAAAATTTGATCACCTACTTTTTTTATTTAATTATTTGAATATTATTATCTAGTTATTATATATAAGCACAAAGGCACAAAACAGAAAGTCTGTGTTAACAGAAGCGACTTGCCGTATCAAAAAATTTTCGCCATTTGTTTAGTTGCGCTATAAATATTATTATGCACTACCTGCCTATATGGGCAAAAAAAATCTACAGGCCCGGTTTAGCACAAGATTGCCTGTACATAATGTCTGTTTTGTTCTGAGTGGCTTTTCAGTTAAATTTATAATATGTATGTTACGACGAAGACCTTGTTTTAATTATTGGTCCTTTGTGTTTTTGTCTTTCTAACTCAAATGAGTAATAATTACAATATTGAATTTTCCGTAAAGTGCATCTCACCAATATAAAACTACCAATACTATACCAGTATAAAACTTTCAACTTAGGTTACAAACTGCGTTAGATGACAAATGACAGCTCTTCCTTCGTGTCATACCGACGGTTTAAAATTGAAACATGTCATTCTGGACGTGTATGTTAACTGTGAATGTATGTATAGTAATCCTTGGCACTATTTCACCTAAACCATAAAACGGGTCTCTTTGATATTTTATGTACAGATATTATTGTCAACTTTTAATGTACCTACAAAGTACGTCGGGTATTTTGTTTTTAAGACAGTACATACCTTGTTGACTATTTATACCGACCGACATATTTGGTATATATAGTATTGTGACCGTTGGAAAATTCATAAACAAGGTAATAATGTACTGTTTTAGTGCTTCTTTATTGAAAATATTGTTATGCGTCAACAGTTGCAAATGTCAACTATATTCGCTGGAAAGACGATAGCCAATTAGTGCCAAGAACTAGCCCCCTAGCATGACCGACGAAACACGAGACATATAGCGTTTTATCGGGTTGTTCCGTATTCATCCCATGACGATTCATCCCAATTCTTCACTCATCCCAAATTGGTATTCCTTACTCAACCCATTACATTATATTAATATATTTTCTTAATTCAACCCAATTGCATTCCTTACTCATCCCAAATCAATTTATCACTAAAAAGTATGGATAGCAATACAATGATTAATATTTTATCAGAAAATTATATAGGAATACAGTGCATGTTTTGTAAAAAAAAGTATTCCTTACATAGGCAGATTTATTCCCTATTGTCCCCAGGACAGTTTAATATTTATTTTATTATTTTTTACTCTCCACTGACCCCTACATACTATAGTCCCCACTGCCCTCGAATTAGAATAAAATCTATTATTTTAGTTCAAATTATTTAGATTTAGCCCAATTGTTATGACTCTTATCATTGTACCATCTTTTATATTGTTTTTTATAATTGTTAAATTTTTTTAATTTTTAATGTCTATAACATCTAATTTTTATGGGCTAGTTGATAAGTAAAAATTGTTTGTGAGAACAAAATAAAACATTATCGACGACTGATTTGGCGCAGGGATAGGATACCTGCCTTCTGAGCCAGAGGTTTGGGATTCGATTCCCGAACAAGACAAATATTTGTGTGCATGATCATGTCTATTTGTCTTGATCTAGGTGTTATCTATGTACCTAAATAATATTAAGTATTTATTTACTAAAAAGTAAGTATATAAGAATATATTATTCCGTAATCTAGATTCTATAAAACAGTTTTTTAATGAAAACCACTTATGAGCTAGATAATTGATGTGATTGAAAGAAATTTGTTATTATTATTATTAGGTATTTGTTTATCTATTACCTTTTTATTTTTGAAATATACGATTTTATCAGATTTTATTTAATACTAAATAATATACTAGAAAAAATAGGACTCGCACCAGATCATGTTCTCGGACGGGAATCGAACCCGCGACCTTTGGATAACCGGTCCAATGCTCTGACCGCTGTACTACCGAGTCACTAGTGGGAACGTCGAATTTCTTCTAGTATATCAACTCTAGATTTTATTTAATATAAGAACATTAAAGCAAAAATTAACTGAGCTTAAAATAATTCTAATAAGTGATAATATTTTTGTTCAAATCGTACACATAAATCTTAAATTTTGGGTGGCTTCACGTAATGGGTTGAGTTAGGAATACTTTTGGGAGGAATAAGGAATTTAAAATGATATTATTGTTGTGGGTTGAGTAAGGAACAAAACTGGGTTGAGTAAGGAAAATATAATAAGTGGGTTGTGACGTCATGGGATGAATACGGAACAACTCGTTTTATCGACACCCAACTGTCAAAATCCATTGTCTTTTGAGAATGGATTTTGACTGGATCATTGCAGCACTTGCACATACTGAAGATTAATTTCTTTAATTTGTTTTTTTAGTACTTTTGTCGAATTCTTATTTCGTTTTTGTATTGGAACTATTTAGTTAGCCGCACTTTCTATTAAAACTATATTTGCATGTTGTGCACGGTTGTAGTTGAGATGCAAATGTATAATTTTATTTTGTGATTTATTTATATTTGTACTGCCTAATTGGTTTGTATCTTGTAACTGTGCCAAAGAAAAAAAAACAAAAACAATAGGTAAACATTATAAACTGGCAGCTCCATGATGCATGATTCCATTTAAAATCGAATTTGTTACTTACTCTGATAATGGATTACGTTAAGTAAATACTTAGGAAATATTAACAATACTCTTTTAACTTTAACGACCCCTGTGGTCGAGTGGTTTATACACCGGTTTTCAAGGTTTCATATCTCTGGGGTCCCGTGCAGGATCCCCGGTTGGGTCAATTTAGAAAACGAACTTCTATATATTGGCTCAGGTCTGGGTGTTTGTAGTTCCATCGTTGTCTCTGATTTCCATAACACAAGTACTTTGGAATCATAGCATTGTTTGTGATGTTGTCTAATATTTATAAATTTATAAAAAAAAATACCCACCTTACCTAATAAAACGATAAAACTGTACAATAAATAAATAATTCAAATAAGCGTCCAATTGACCCAAATAGTTTATGTCTGTAAATTTTATTCTAACAGAACTTCCTTAATTAAAAAATAACCATTCCCCATATAACATTCATCACTCCGAATATTTCTTAGATCAAAGGGAATTTTCTGATATCCAGTTAATATAACACTCGCGGTTTAATCAAAACAATCGATTAGCAATTCATATTAACCGCGTAAAAGGTGTTTATGAACTTTGTTGGGAATTATGAACTTCAAAGGGCCTTCAATAACCTTCACTCGTCAGCCCCTCACTGGCGAAATCTCCCAAGTTTAATTTCCGCACTTTCGCGTCGGCGCCCGCGCAGACAAAACAACACCGTCAACACTTAAAATAAAACACTTAAACTGTAATCTATCATGTCTGGCGAGTGCATTACGTATTTTTAGAGATCCATCGCAAACGATGATACTACCTTACTACATTTATCTTACATAATGAGAATAGTAATCGTAGATAAATATATTATCTTTTAAAATAATGTAGGAACTGCTTGATGCGTATGGATCATGTTAAAAACCCAGCTTCGATTGTATTGCTTTTTTCAACACACTATAAAAAACAACAAGTGGTTACACGAAAATATGAAAACACACGCGCCGTGGGCGACGGAGATTAGATTGGGTCATATCTCGAAATACGCACATCGTTAGCGGCCGCGCGGAATTACGGGATTTGTCAGTTATGTCGTTTTGCCTTTGGGTAGCTCTATCCGTGGTTATTTATTACTAAATGGCATATAAAACTGTATTCTAATCGGTTATTATGTTTATGTTTTAAGATAATCTTATTGTTTTAATTTTTTTGTTGGACTGGTAAAGTTAAAGTTGCACATACGATGAAAAGATATAAAGAAAGTACGGTAAGACACTCGACACTTCACATTATCGCTACATTGCTCCGATCACTAGATTTCCCTCTGTTGCTAAACGACATGAAGAAGTAACGAATATTTGCCCACCGATTCCAGTTCTTTGTTTCGGTTAGTGACAACTTGACATCGCTAACAACACTGACTTTAAACACTCACATCATGATTTGATTAACCAACACAAATAAATTAATGAAGATCATCATTTCACAATAATGTAGTTTTCCCTGGGAAAACTTGGATATTTTAATGCACATTATAAAACACATTGCGATCTTTCACGTTCAAATACATATACTCATTTGATTCCGAACTTAATTTTATATTTTACTACATGAATATTGAAAATCCAGTCGACAAAATGCACAAACGCAAAATTATTAAAAATAATATTTCTATCAGTCTTACCGTGTAGAGTTTCATGAGAAACATATAAAATATCTGGGGCAACTTCCAGATGTTATAAGACGCTATATAATATAAACATAGCGTGATTGACAAGCAAAGCGGCCATTTTTAACGGACATGTTTACAACCACCGGATTCGCGCGTTTTAATTTACCTTTCGACTAAATGCACCTTTCATATTTGGTTTACATTCTTAGTGTTGTGGTAGGTGGGAGTTTCAGATTTAAGAGTATTATTAAAATACGAAACCAAACCCGTAAAATGCGAGATGGGATATAATTATCATCTAATAAAAGTTAGTTTACCAGTCGTCTATCAGTTTCAGCTTATCAATTTACATATGTCATCAAGTGTGATTATTGATCTTTGGCTAATTAAAAGAAATATCTTTCAAATTGACACGTATGGTGTCTATCTTCTGTTGTCTGAAAGGCTGCAGGATTCTCCGACGGTTCAAAAATTTGGTACTATTAGGTATTCTGTGTCAAAACTGCGATCACCAATACGACGTCTATACTGGAATGTTATGCTAAATCTTTTGGATATTTGAATGTCCCAACACTAGCCTCACGCGTCATAGACACATTCATAAACACGCACCTGACGGACTTCCGACGTATCGCGTTCTTTGATACCTGGTTACGAAACTGATGTGTTTGGATACCGAGGCAAAGCTAGCTTTGAAAATCCGTTATAACTCAGCGTGGAAATAGCAAAATCTTGTGAAATAAAGATGGGCTGTCATTCTCATGTTACAGTATGTAGGTACTGGGATTTATTTTTGGTTTTAAACGTGTTGGTTGAACAGGTATTTCAAATGAATGTGTTGAAGTTCGTCTAAGAACAACTATACTGTGGTGATGATTGCGTCATCTTTGTATCTTCAATATCGAGTATTTTTTATGAAAATTAAAAAGCAATATTATATAGTCAGTGTGGGAAACATTTTAGAAACATGTTATGATTCAATCAACTTAGATTTTTTGCAGTCTAATATTCAGCAAATACTCTGTTGTGTTACATCTGCTACAACTGAGGTTCAACACTCTGATTGATAATTGTTACATTGTATCAGTGACAGTACAAGTAACAATTATTTATTTTATTGTAAGAATTGAAATTAAACAAATAGGTAAATATAGAAATAAAAATCACTGGTCCTTTAAAACGTACCTGTTATATAATAATAGTCAATAGTCAATAGTCAAAATTTCTTTATTCAAATAAACTAAATAATTAAGCACTTTTGAATCGATCATCGAATCATCATAATGACCCATTGTGGCACTCTCACATGGAAGGATGTTCGTCAGTTTTGGACCGGTTTCATTGCAAAATCACCACTGTCCAATTTCTGGTCCATGGAGTTTTTAGGTGTATTGCTAAAGTCACCTATTATGAATCGAGTGTGAAAGGTTGGAGATACAGATATTCAACCCAGCGGGACACCATCGGCCAATCACAAAGAGTCATTAACATCCGGAAATAGGATTAGTCTGCAAGTCCCTAGCATCAGATACTAGAAATAAAGCTACTTCAGTTTAATGTGTGTCGCCACGAGCCATCGTACGAGTAGTTAATTCTTCGACGGTATTTGTGTTAAATCTTTGATGTCACCGTTCAGGTTAACGCCTCGGGGCTTTGTTACCGTGTCACATAAATTTTGTGTTACGTGTCTAATAGACAATTTTTTCTGTGCCTAATTATTTGGATCAAACGTTCCCACGCACTTTTTAAAAGTGCTTTTGGCTTCTGTTAAAATTCTAGACAGTTAAATTGACTTTGTTTTTCAAATCAACTAATGATGCTCTTTGAATAGTTTTTGTATTCTTCAACAAATAATTTTAAACTTAATTTTCGTAAAACTTTTTATGATCATAAAATGTGATTTTAAATCCTGAACACCTATTTTTCGTTTTAATTTGGAGGTTAACGAGGAGCTGGTGACGAGTTGTATTTAGAAACTAAGAGAGAAACTTAAAATTTGTCGAAATAGTAGGAAGAAGTCGTAGTAGTAGACTAGAAAGTCTTACATTGTATTTTGCATACGTTACACTCAAAAACCAAAATCGCTAATAGAGCGAAAAAATCGCTCTCAACACGTTGTGGTTACTTCTAAAAATCCACAACGCAAAATTCGTATTGTAGCTCTTCTTAAAACGCCCATGACGCGTTGTAATAATCACAGAAACACCACAAAGTGAAATTCGCGCGTGTTTCTCATACCAAACGACCACGCCAACGCGTTGTGGCAATGAAGAAAAGCCATGACGCGTTTTGAGTATTAGTTGGTGTAACCATAACACGACGCATAGGTATAATTGTGATGTCTGATGTTTTGTGTTTAACTATTGTTGATTTAAAAAAAAAAAACAATTGTCATTAAAATACTCAAATTCTACAATTTACTCAAAATAATTAAAAAAAATTGGCATTTTAGATTACTGAATGTAACTTTGGTGGAACTTAAATTATTTTAATTTCATTTCATTTTCATTTCAATGTCAATTCAAAATATTACTTTGTTTAAAAGAATCTTATTAATTACCAAATTGTTAAACACAAATTTTTAGTCGTTGGAAACTACAATTAGCTGTTGGTTTGTGTTCTTTCTGTGATTACCACAATACGTCATGGGCGTTTTTATAAGAGCCATAACACGAATTTCGCGTTGTGGATTTTTGGCAGTGACCACAACGCGTTGTGAGTGTTTTTTCGCTCAATGAGCTATTTCAGTCTTTGAGCCTAACATATATTATACAAAGTGAACTAAAAACATTTAAGAATCTTATTAACGCTTCTCTAAACCAACAAAACATGTTTTTAATTTTTATTTATTATAAAAAAACTGCTGCATTACAATGTATTGCGGGTTAAATTTAGCCTGGAATGTGGGTAAGCAAGAGCAAGATTTATGCGGGGTACCTGAGTTCTATTCCCGGCCGAGCATTGTGTGCCCAATAAGGACTATTAACGGTTTTCGAACCAACTCTAAAAATGGATCGACACGGTTGAGTGGTTCAGTGGTATTTCTGCTTTTTACTAACAGTATTGTTTCAATAAGTTTAAGGAACTGTCTGAACAACATTAATTGTAAAATAGAATAATAAGTTGTTAAATATCTATTTGTATATCGAGTATTTTATGTATGTATTTTATAACAAAATAAATAACTCACTAAAGTAAGTAAGTATGTATTTTAACTCTACTTATAAGAAGTTTTATATGACAACTAGCTATTGCTCAACTTCAACCGCATGAAATTTATTTTCCCATGGTAATTTAAAGAATACCTATCAGTAGATTTTTTTCCATAGTCTTATATTTCATCGTATCAAAATTCAGCAACATTAGTTCAGCAGTTTGGGCGTGAAAACGGAAAAAACAAACATAGTTATTTCCGCATTTATAATATTAGTAAGAATGAATAGTACGCACGAAAGTATAACAAAATGTGTATACGTCTGTTTATCTATCTAAACAAGATCTCATTCCCCACCTGTCTGAAACGCAGACGTCCCAGGTTGACAGACGGACGGACAGATCTCGTTTAGATGTCGCCACCAAACTATTACCGAGCTCCATCGTGAGATGGAACGCAGAAGATATACCTAAATGCTACATACTTTTGCTCATTCTTTGATGTGAAGAGCTGCACGTTCAAATCTCGAAGCTTTGATGGAATTAAGACTTTTTTAATCGACTGTAAAATTGAAATACAATTTACTTCTACCTCTGTAGGTGTATTAATTTATGAGTTTACGCTAAGTTGACATTTGTATGACAACTTTTAGTTTAGTATAGTTACCGCCAGAGGTGCTATGCCAAACTGCATACAAAATTGCTTACTACAGGGGCTATATAATACAGGCACGTAAGTACCTGAACATTTTGTAACAATGTGATGACTGCTGTGAGTTTAGTGTAGGAGTGTTGTGTGTAATCAGTTAGTTTTGAATATAACTCTCTTAGTATTATAATCTAATCTTTTAATTATAAAAAATAAATTATATGTCAAGGAAAAATTCACAGTTTAGCACGGCTACATTCAGCTTATTATTAGGTATATTATTAACATCAATCAGTATTAAAATGCGTGTTAATAAAATACCTGACTACGATATTTAATACTACCTATTTTGAAAAAGACACGTATTTCAAACATTTATTTCCGTCCAACGATATTAACAAATCTAAGCCACAACGCAGCGAAATGGCTTGTTAATCCAAATTCGACGAACACAAATAGGAAGTTACCAGCAATTCGTAAAACGGAACGTCGTAAAACAAGAGTGCTCTTGTACCGGTAAGTTTCACTATCCGATCATTTCCGGCCCGGCGATACGGGACCGAATTCGAAAATAGAACGAACCAATGGCGAGACGCGCAGACATTTTCCTGCAACGGCGAATTAAAAAAAAATAAAAACACGCACGTAACGAATACGATTCGAAAAAAGAACGCGCGGCTTGGCGACAGCTCCGTTCCGTTTCACTACATCGCTGTTTCTGTTAAATCGGCCGCTTGATTTATTTAAAAAATCTGCCGTTGGATACTTTGCAAATAGAACAGCATTCAAATGACATGTGGATGGTAGGTTCGGGATTCCAGGCACGTCCTAAACACTTTTGACTTGTTACTTTGTTTGACAGTCCGCGAAATTGGGTGAAAAGTAATTAATATGAATGCTGAGGGAATTTTAAAATTTGAAAGCGGAGTGTGGGCTGAATATTATCCGCTTTGACAAGGTTAATATATGTTTTGATAGTACTGGATATAAATCGCCGAGAGTTTATTTTTCCATAGGTGTTACCAACATGGTTTAGAGTTTCTACTTTAAATAGATCGAGTTTATATTACGAGATGGGGTTTCTAATACGATCATTATTTAGATGTCAAAATGAGTTCCCTCTAAAAACTTTTATGTTTATTTAATTTTATAAACTAGTTAATGAAACTTTAATCCGAATATTTCGAAATTAACATGCCCACAGAACACGGAAAAGTTAGAGAATATTTTCTGAATAGGAACCTAAATCATTTAGATATAAGGTTGAAACCACCGAATCCTCTAAGTTTCCGTTATTAATAAATAAATATAAGTAGAGTATGGTAGACTAATGTTCGATCTAAGCCATCAACCCACATTATACGTGTGTTTACCAAATTCCCACGTTAAAGTTTTTCGGCCATCGATAACGCCCACGCGCAAGATCCTAATCTTTTGGCAAACTCTCAACTGATACACCTACGGCTGTTTACAACACACGATTGAGCAAAAAAATTTAAAGCAGATGATTTTTTTCGCGATTTCAGGATTGCTACGATACAAAAAGTTGTTAGTAATTTAGGAGCCCATATTTATTTGTTTTTTTTAAAGGTTTTGCGTTATTTTAGTAACACGTTATAATATAAATAAGCCAATTTAAATCTATAAATAATCAAACAAGTAGTATCTTACTAAATGTCCACAAATCACTTGAAGTGAAGTAGTGAACATCAATCAATAAGAATCAAGTTTTGTAATAAAATATTTTTTATTTAGTTGATTATGGTAATAAATTATTTTTTACAGTTTCACTATATTTTGGTTATGATAATTTGGTAACTATAATTTTTACAACACCTTAGTTGCTTCTGGATGCGCTTGTAGTAGAGTACAAAATGGGTGACATTGTGTTTTTTTTAATCTCTCATATTTTGTTTTGTTTGACACGACTATCTTCCAAAAACTTTTATGAGAATGTTAACATGAGGTCTTTAATATTTGGTCTTCATAAATAAAAAGTTAAAACAAAATCGAAATACAATCGGATCGCAGTCGTATCGTTTGTTATAAAGTATTGAGTACTCGAAGGAATTTTCATGGGTTATTGTGTATTTTTATTGTTTGTTATTAGAGCTAGTTTACGGCAGACGGGATAAAGGAATTAGGGTGTTGTGAGTGGAGATGTTTATTAGCAAATCATGCCGAAATCTTTCAATAAATCGATTCTATGGTGTTAAAGAAAAATATTAAATTTGAAAAATTCTGGGAATGGGAGAATCCCGTTTGCCATCCGGTAGAGTAGAACATCACCAACCATTCAAACTAACTCAGGGCTACTCCTAGGACAGGCGATTAAGAACTCAGAGTACTAAATAATGTACTAGAAAAAAACGACTCGCACCAGATCATGTTCTTGGACGGGAATCGAACCCGTGACCTTTGGATATCCGGTCCAATGCTCTGACCGCTGAGCTACCGAGTGGGAACGTCGAATTTCTTCTAGTATATCAACTCTTACGCTGCAAGCCAGCGCCATCTCAACAATGTACAAGGAATTATCCCGACGTTCAATTGAAACATTTTTCCAGATATTTTAAACAAATTGATTAAGATGAGAAAGCTATACAAGGTGTTACAAAAATACCCCTAATGCCGAATATGGTATATAGGGAAAAAATCAGCTGTTTTATACAAAAATTAAAATCGAAAATATCAAAATGTATGAAACAGCTGATATTTTTTTTCGCGATTTCAGAGTTGGCCCCATAGTAAAAGTTGGTCAGTTTGATGGTCCCTATATACCATATTCGGCATTAGGGGTATTTTTGTAATACTTTTGTTTGAATAGTGGATTATTTTTGGTAAAATATATAAAACTTACATTCTTGAAAATCATTATTATTACGTATTTTATTACAAATACCATGTTTCGAATAAATTTATACAGTCTTTTATTTACTGTCACTCAAAAATCATATCAAATTCTAGCCAACAATACTTCCTCAGTGTTAAGCGCTAAAAGCAAAAAAATCTTTAGTGTTAAACGCTATTTCTAAAGCCTTAATTCCCCGTCTTAAAAAACAAAAAATATGAGTATTTGACATCGTGAAAAATAGTTAAAAATGTTGGTCATCAAAAATAACTCAATAAGAAAGCATTTAACCCGAATAGAAAAGTAAACACACTAACAAATGTACAGTTAATCGCGCATTTCCGTGACAGGTGGCGGACAGGAATAACCCGCGGCCTGTGGGAACACGCACACCGCTAATACCAGTATTGTTTAGTAGAGATTTAGTTCAGGTATACGACTTTTAAACGTCTCTTAGACCCTGTCCGGGCTTACGCGTGAGAAAGACGTGTTTCGTTATACAATATTTGCTTAGGTCCAGCGACGTCAGCAACGTGTGCAATGTTAACAGTAGTGTAACTAAAATCATGTGCAAAATAGCGGTGAATTCGCCATTTTTGGACAAGGTCTTATATCAGCTTTATGTACGAAAATAATATATTGTTATACATCTTTTTGAATCCAGGTATGTTTGTATTACATATGTCAAAGTCTAGCAGAATTAGAAGACCTAGGCGCCCTGTTAACAAATATGCTCTTTAAATAGATCGTTTTTAAGGGGGGTACATAAGGTAACTTTGTGTGCCGCGTTAATTTTTTGACAGTTGAATGTCGATAAAACGCTATAGGTACCACGCGATATGTATCGTGTTTCGGTGGTCTTGCTAGAGGGCTGATTTAAACGTCTCTTGCTATAGTTCACCTTTGCTTTGATCAGTCTTCTCAGTATAACAATATTATGTATGAAAGATTACGAAATCGTACGTATGTCTTTCAAGTGAAAAAGAAAATAATGTAAAACATTTTCAAACTATGAACTTTTTGTTTTTTTTCTACTCGTAATCAAAAAGGCAATTCTCTCAACGAAACTATAATGATGAGAAGTTTTGGATATTATTACGTTTAGAGGTCACCTCTTAGCCACCGGTTGTAAAAGTTAATAACTTCGCATAGGCCGATGTACGCCTAGCAAAGTTATGTCAAAACGTAAAGAAAAATCAATTTTTACTTAAATCTTTATGTCCTGCATAAAGATTTAAATAAAAAAAGTTTTTTTCTTAAAATAAATGTTTAATAAAAATATATTTTTTATAAAATAGATGTTGTTCCTTTTTGAATTGCCAAACTATTGCAGATTTTTGTCATCATCTCGCTTATAAATCTAAGCCTACCTACTTACCTATGTCACAGCCAACTACAAACATTATTCCAATGCTACTTCTGACATTGTTAGTAAAATGTAGTAAGTATAAAATGTTTATACAAATCGATAAGTGAAGTGCCAATATATCAGCCTTGACAGAGTCGTGATATGAAGATCTTGGCAGCAGCAAACGGACACCTATATTAAAAGACAAATTACGTCTTTGGGTGTTTGGCTAAAGAGCTAATTATCATCGTAAATAATGGCTTCAGATGTGTGTACAACTGGGGCACAGTTCCTTGAGTTATGTTAAACATTAACCATTTGAGATGAAAAATTATTTAAAATTATGTTATTATTGGACAACATCACTGAATTGCGCCGTTCAAAAGATCTGAAGCGGTAGCGCATAGAGACAATCAATATTCAGTACCCGTGGCACGCACATCTATCGAGAAAAAAACAACGCATGTAAAATTGTACTCGATAGATAATTACTTATTGAATTTTCATTTCGCTTTTCGGCGGTAGATGGCGCTGTACAAATTTCCCAAAAGCAATTACTCTATCTAGACTTTTACGTTTTTTTCTCGGTAGATGTTTCTGCTATGGGTGCTGAAATCAAATAAACTTACCAAAGCATTTTTGAATCATCTTACTTTTCCGTACTAATCAACCCGAAGACTTTAAGCTAGCAAGAAGAATGGGATTGCGTCAAGTAATGGACACTTTAACTTAATTGACCTACCTAATACAACAAGCACATGACATTCTACATATAAATTGACATTTGTCCGCCTAACAAACTACTGCATATCCCTGAAACCATCGTTGCGTAGCGGCAGATGGGGCAAAAAAGCCAGTCGACGAAGATTCCTTGTCAAATGCCCATTTCTTTGGCGTTGCCCTTACATCATATGAGATAAAAGTAAAAGCATTTTGGATATGAAGTAATTTTGATCAAATATAAGATAATAAAATCGAACATTAGAAATTAGACACCGGCCTAAGCATCAATGTAACCAAACACGGCGCTGCAATTGCAGTGAGTTACGGCGATTACTATGCTTAAGAGAGAAATACTCGGCGCACGTGTGGTTGCATATTGATTCCGAATTATAAGCAAATAGCGGCCGAGCCTGGCTCCGCGCCAGTTGACGTGCCAAACTGTGGGGTGACCATGCTGCGGGGGATTCGGACTTCACAGGTATTCATGTTTCGATAACTGATATTAATTTTACATACTATTACTACAAGCTCTGCGATTGAATAAGTACAGACGAAGACAACGGGAAATCATTCTATGATGTCTAGTGATTAGGCCACCCTATACGGCACCACGGACGAATTTCACACCGCTTTGTGATATTATAAGCTCATGAATAATGTCCAATTCAGCATCGATTCTATATCCCGATTCTTTTTTTATATTAAGCCTTCTGATTTTGTAGTAGAGCTTATTCTATGTCTGCCTGTTTAGCTATCCCTTTCATCTCTCACCCAATTCTGTACTCCTAAGTATGCGAAACCCATAGTGAACTTCAAACCTGAGTGTACTTGAAGTGTACTTCCCATTTTTGTTTTATCATTAGTTTTATTGAAAGTTTCCGAACTGTGATTTATAACAAAGGAAATGATTTTCTTCAATATACCAGCAAGCTTTGGGCTAAAATACATTGCTAACTAATAAGATATCTGCGATTATCTAAGCACTAATCCAAGTTTACGTCTACCGATTAACCGCGTCCAAACAATCAGCAACAAATTATCAAGTTAGTCTAAACTCGAATACTAGAATAACTCAAGGAGCTTACGCTACGTAAGTTGTTCTTCGTTTGACCAAGTTGAAACTTGCAGCTGAGCTATTACTGACTCTACCTTGACTTACGGTTAAATGCAACTTCTTGAGAAGTTCTAATACTGTAATCACTTCTACCTGTCTAAAACTGTTTTAAACAAGTTCAAGAACTTTTTAAGTAGGAATAATATTTTATTTTGTCATCATTCAACTTGATTTGATATAAGAATTATCTACAAGTATGATTTTATTTGCAAAGATTTTAACAAAAGTATCTTTAATTATGCATCTTAAAAACAAAATCGGCTAGTTGAAAATAAAACGTATTTAGTTAGAGAAAATTAATATTTTTTTAATTTAAAATAGGATTTAAATTCCCATTCTATTATTCAAAACTTCATAATCATGGTCATCCTAACTCAACGTAAAATGGTACAGTTTTGATATAGGCAATAATTCACAGGTAATGCTATTTATGACGTTGTACATAGCTGCTAGTTAACGGCCGCTAGTACATCAGCCTCCGAAGTAGACCGAGTACTTTGGTACTTTGTCACAATAACTACCTATAGGCTTTCTTTGAGTAGCAGTCCTACTGTCAGAACACGATCATTAGTACGACATAGTATTAAAATGTTCATTATCTTCAAAGACCGTCCGTACCAAGGCGTATCCATCCTGAACCATACAATAATGTAACGAGACGAAATCTTAAGATGAACAGGTGGTCTTTAAATCTTTTATGATTTCAGATAAATCGTAATAAATGTATCTATAGGTCTCATGATTTTGTAAATCTTTCTGCAAACATTGGTAAGAATACTGTAATTTGTGTTGAACACCGACTGTTTTGCTGACATGAAATAGGATCTCCATAAATAAATTAATTACAGGATTATCTCATTTAGCACGAGTTCGCGTATGAGCCAATGTAAATTTTATGAATAAGGGACTACAAACAGAAAATTATAAAACACTGATTTCGGATTCATCTTGACTGACTAACGGTATATTTGCATAATCATAATTTACTCATGTAAAGGTGTAACTTGACACAGTCGCTTTTCCGTCCCTCTTGCGCTTCCAACAGAGGCATGCCTCATTGCATTCAATAGCACATGCCCTATCTTTCTAAATAATGTCAAATTTATATGTCAGAAAGTTGAAAGAGAAAGCGCATGGTTTGGAGGCACTATTGCTTGCGTCTGACGCAAGTTGGATTGAAAGTTGAAGCGACTCAGTGAAGACAGACCATTACTTGATCTGATCACACCACTGCCTCACATAGGTGGATAAGATAGGTTGGACGACCTCCGTGGTCGAGTGGTATGTACGCCGGTTTTCAAGGTGTGGCCATCTCTGAGGTCCTGGGTTCGATTCCCGGCTGGGTCAATTTAGAAAACTAACTTTTCTATATTGGCTCAGGTCTGGGTGTGTTGTTTACCACTGTTGCCTCTTATTTCCATAACACAAGTGCTTCAGCTACATACTTCAGGATCGGAGCAATGTTTGTGATGTTGTCTAATATATATTTATTTGTTTATAGGTATTGGAAAATTGAAGGTAAAATGCTGTAAAAAAGAGTTTTATCAAGATTTCAATCGTATTAAATTATTGGATTACACTATTTCGGTATTCTCATCAAAATACATATGTCGTGCTATATTGTAAAATTATGAAGAATGACCGAGGAGAATTAAATGAAACACTAAAAAATACTTTATCAATGATTCTAATTTGAAAAAGCACAGCACCGATGCTGCCGGTACATCGCAAAGAAAAATATATATTTTAATAATGCTACACAACAGACTGTCCTTGCTTCCGCTGCAGTCAAACTATGGAATCTGGTGCTTTGTTAAAAGTATGAGCAGACAAATCACAAAATGACGTATAATGTTGAAATGGTTATTAGTATTTCCTTTTGGTAAACTAGAAATAATATTCAAAAATACACGAAGATTACAAGCTACGACGCATAATCTAGTTCAAAAATGTATGTTTTGAATGGTTGAAGTATAACGACGTTGATACTGCATTTATTTAAGATGATTTTTAATTTTTAAAGCCGTTATAAACCTACCAGTTCAATAAATAATTACATATTAATTTATAAAATGTTTGAACTGTCCTAGGAAAAGCAGTGGGGGACATTCAAATATGACCTATGACGACGATATAGTGCGTCAGACCACGCACTATATAGGGTTCCGTAGTAACCTCATACCATACCATAAAGTTTATGGTATAATATTTACTCCCTGTTTTACACTACTAACGACTTTAACTAAATATAATACTCACCTAACTATACAATAAAATTTGTACCTCCGATTACTTTTCCGTTGATCGTCTATTACTTGTCAACTTGTAAAGACTACCTAGCAATGATAATTTTTCTTTAAAATTCATCATTCACTTTTGACGCACAGACGGAAATGGTGAAACTAAAAGGGCAGAAAAATATATTCGGTCAGCCAAAATTGTTATTGGTCAGCAACTTTTTGTTAGCAAATATTTCTAAATCAATCAGTCATACTGGACTGCTCTATTTTTTTTAGACGCAGAGAGTGACCTGCGCATAAAAAAATTTTGGTGAGCCACGTTTAAGAAGGTAAAAAACGAGGTTTCTGGCGCATCGCAGGGTGACTTTTATTACCAAATTTTGGTGGCAGTAGGGGGCCCCTCCCCCTTCCCTTCTCCCCCTACCCCATACCAACCCTATCCCCCATCCGCTCTCTTTTGCTGACCAAATTATTAAACTGCTGGTTTTTTCGCTTACCATTTAGATAAATGGCAAATCAAAAAAATACTTCCCAACCATTAAACAATACCCTATAAAATTGGCCATATTAAACTTAAATCAAATTGTTTATCTTACTGCGGCATTCCCTCACCGCTCTCTTATTGGAATTTTCTCCTGATGTTGTTTCCTTCGCTTTGCTTATTGTCAATAAAAATGGGTATTCTTATTCTGTTATAATAAGCTTTGTTGAAAACATTTTGAATTTCAATTTAATTTTGTAATACTACAATAGAAAATGTATTTTATTGTTAAGTCTAGTTAACGAATACCTACAAATTACACCGTGCTTCAGAAGGAGTGTAAAGCTTTTAATATAACATTCGCTGATCTGAATTGGACCCTCGTGAATGTTTGTGGCCCATCTTTAAGATAGCTCCATCCCATGACCCACCAATAAAGTACTAAACCCAGTAGGTAGAACTAATATTGTTTTATGAAGCATGAATGAATTTTTGAATAATTTAATATTAATTTCAAATCAAGCGTTATGGGATCCATAAAATTAGTATACTTTTTAATACACGTATAATAGTGTATTTTAGGATTTGATAACGTCTATAATTCAGGGAGGCCACATCCGACGGTATAGTAGGAAGCAGTAAACATCTCTGCCAAGGAATGCCGATAGCGCAACGCTGCAATCTCGGCGGTCATCAAAGATTATCTATTATTATAACTAAAGTACTCACTTTATTAGGCTTTAAATTTACAACAAGGGTGAGTGTTTGCGACCACTCACGTTTTACGAACTGTGACTCTATTTGAGCCTGTCAAACCTTAGAAATCGAACTCTGAACTTCTCAATCAACGGTTGGGAAACTACTATAGTAAGACTACATAGGCAGTTAAATATATCCGTATTTATTTCCGGATAATCATCATCAGTATGAGCCCCACAATGCCTTGTGTTTGAGAGAGGTCTCTCCCAAGGATACCACGACGTCCGGTTTATACTGCCCGCATCCAGTGGCTTCAACCCCCACTAGATTTTCAGTCGAACTTGTAGGGCCTTCAGAAAATCGTGTTCTTGTCTCTTTCTTTATTCTTTTTTCCTCAAATATTCCCTCAATAAGTTTTTGCAATAAACCGGTTGCTGACTGCTGAAGCTTATTTAGAAGACTACAATCAAATTATTTATTTCACTTACTGTAACTCTAAACTAAACGTAGCACCATCAAACCATTGAAGTAAGTCATAAATTGTCTGGCTCATAAGTAGTCATGAAATAGTGTCACAAGGATAATTTCTTGCGACCGGTACTAAAACATGGACACGCCTCACCTAGAGTAACGAGCAATACTCAGAGCAAACATCATGGGTGTAAGGTAACTGGCCAATCAGCTTTTACGAGCTTGTCGGGAACAAACAAACAGCCGAGTACGTTTGCTGTAAGTATTGAGGCTGGGGTGTTGTGGAAATATCTTGTACCTGTGTTAACATTGTACAAGTCTATTGTTATTCTAACAAAACTTTCCGTTCTATAAAATCATTGTAAGTTATGTAAATATGCAGAGGTTAATAATTGTTTATGATTAACTTCCCATCTTTGATCATAACTATCTTAACATGGCCTTTCATTATCTTTTTTAAAATGTGTCAAAATAACTTAAAAGTCATATGTTAATAAAATTTTAATAGGTATTCACACTTTTCCTTGACATGCAAATAATTTTAAAAGATATTGATCTCTGCTGATTATTGTCGTCTTTGCATCTTTTACTACGAGTATCTAGCGAAACTCTATTTTTTAAATTACTTAAGACAGCTCCTGCAATTTATTTACAAGTATCAACAACGACCCCATAAATCCGATCAATCGGCAACAAAGCGGACTCTCATGCGCATGTTCTCCCGCGATCGTTAATCGATCATAAAATCAGACCACCCGCGAGCCGATAACTATCGATCTTAATGGAATAGGAAACAGACATCTTCGGACTATCAATGAAGTTAGTGCTGAATTAAAGTCAACATGTATTTTCGGTAAGGAGAAACTAACGTGTAAATAGTAGCAATTAGACAAGTAATCGGCATTACAATTACAACCAAAAATATTATTAATAATTAAAAAAAAAAAGAATATTTTAATAAAGATATAAATAAAAGACAATGATGAAATTAGTAAAACCAAACAAAAATCCATGATCCAAAACCAATTGAATGACGAACTATTATAAAGCAAATAAAAATTACATAGATAAATATCACGCGACTCGGTAGCATAATTGGTCAGTGCATTGGGCCGGAATCCCAAGGGTGCGGGTTCGAGTCCCGTCTGAGGTGCTACGGGTGAGTCGATTTTTTCTAGTATTTTTTCTAATATTATTTATCTTAATATAAAAATAGCATTGTGAATGCGAAAAATCTAAATTTAATAAATATCACGCATTAATAATGACACAGTTAAAAGCGTGATGAAAAATATAGAACTGTGTTGATAGCACTTTTAATTGATGCCGTCCTAGTCGTCCGTTAACGAGATCACCTCTGGCTAAAAATAACTGGTTTTGTTTCCGCAGTTCCTAGTAGGCCACAACCTGAGCTTCGGTTTATTTTTAGATGGATAACAATGATGTTCGTGGGTTAATCAAGATTTATGGAGACACAAATGCTTAAAATTAATTTGTGCAGGCCACTGCAATTACCGCCTACAGCATCCAGGGTAAATCGATGTTACTCTTATCTTTCATACAAATTCAAATACTTTGACGTACCACGTAACGAAGTAACAAATCAAAATTACATTCCGATAGGTTATGTTGCTTGTGACTCTGGAATTATGACCGACTTACTACAAGAAAGACAAAAACATTGTATTTTATGGAGGTGAGAGGATCGCAAGTAAAAGATCACTTGACCAACACTTCAGTTATTTTTGATCTTTTTCATTTATTTAAATTTTTTTTTTGATCAAAATAGTGTACCGATCAAAACCAGAAAGGTACGAGTATAATAATATGTTTTAACTATTAACCCAATACCGTACTTTGTAGGTTCCCAGATGGTAATCGACATCGGTACACCCAACCCAGCTGTTACGTAATCCCCGACTATGTAGTGCTAATACACTGTTCCATTGAAGTATTAGTGACATTTTAGGGGCGTCGTACAGTTGTAAATTATTGGCGTATACCTCGCCTTGACGGCAGGACGCATAAAAGCTTGCTGTTTCTTGGTTCCGCGATGGTAACGATGTTATGGTTTATTTTGATGTAGTTTCGTAAAGTTTAATTGGTAAATAATAATTTCATGTTCGTTTTACTCTATCTATTAGTTAATTTTGGTTTTTGCCTGTTTTCTAATTTTGATAACCGATTTTATAATCGTCACTCAGAAAAGATCTGCCATTGAAGGATTGATGTTTATTAAAATTAATGATCGCAAATTAACTAATGATCTAGTTGTTAATTTTATCAAACTTTTGCACCTACTGCACAATCTGAACATCTTTCAAGTTATCATTAAAATAGGAGGTAATAATATTTTGGTGTGCACAAATGTAACCATTCATGTGCAAGACAAATCTGCTTTGTATGCAGTTCGGCTGGATTTCGAGTGACTAACGGCGCAGCCACGCTGATGTACTGAGTTATTTCTTTGTCTGTCTTTGTGATTATTTCTGATGTCAGGTGGAGGTTGTAGGGCAACCAAGCTTTAGGAGATACCTGTAGAATATATTTTGTAGTAAAAAAATCATTTTGATTCTGAGTTGTAATAAAGTGTGGTATGGTTAGTGAATAAGTAATTTTAAGTTCAGATCTAAAAAAATCAACTCACTTTAATCGTTATTTTAGAAGATAAGAACTGTAGGATAACCGGAAAAGTTATCAAGTTGGTCTCACATTGTCATTTCATTCTGAGAATACCTGTAAAAACTGTGACGTAGAGCAGTCGGAATATTCATTTTGACAAGAAGATATTATATCGGTTAATTTTCACTTTCCAAATTAAATAATTATTTTAATTCCTCAGAGATTTTATATTTATGGATCACAAAAACCGGTGACCGGCTTGTCAGAGCCGTAAGTTTGGGTCCAGTCCATGAATATAAACATGTGGGTACTATGCTTATGCTCATATATCACGCCAATATAATTGCCCCTGGTCAGATTTGAACCCGATATTTTTGGCTTAGTAAGACGAAACGCCACCGATGCACCAAGCTTCAGATTTGTGTCATGTTTCTTTGCAATCTACAGAAGCTGGAATATATGGCGACATTAGTCGTGCAGGACACCGCATGTATGTCTGTCTGTGCAGTCCCCCGTGTGACGTGAATCACCGGGTATTTTCAGCCGGTTGCCGAGTTAGGTGCGACCGCTCTTTGTTGTTTGTGGGTCATCGGATCTGAATGAAGGAGCTCTTTATGGTCGTTATGGGATGACAAATGTTTGGAGATGACGCAAGTGACATGTCTGAGGAGTTATGTCTGTGTTTGTTGATGAGCATCAAATGTTCTCTGTAATTCATTAATACTTGTATTTAAAATAACCATTGTTATATGAGAATGAATTTACAATAAATTAATACCTGAAAGATTATAAGTGACGATATTCATACTATTATATGATTAGAAGTATTTTGTCTGTCTTTAAGCAGCCTTTTAAAAGAACCGATTTTCGTGATTTTCGATTTGCTCTTACATATTAATTTCAATTTACATTTCAAAGCGTCAAAATTATTATAAAATATTATTGTAACACGTCACCGAAATTGATATTATCTTGTGAAAACAACACATTTCATACCTGAACATAATTACACAATGTCATTCTAAACTCACTGTCTCTTTTAACACGAATTCTAATAGCAAACGTCCACCTGTCATACTGTGAGACCGACATCTCAACTGTATTCAAAATAACTGGAAATTTTCGTATGACGCTAACACCATTACTGTTTCAGTTGGACCGTCCTTATGATTTAACGAAACAAGCTCTTCAATGTTTGTTGTCAAAACATCTTTACCGTCATTATGTGCGTTTTCTGTGATCGTTGCATTAGTATAAATTTTCGCACGTCCGTCAGTCTGTCGCCCGCGGCGGCTGAACGATGATTTTCGTTCCGGAACTCGTTTACTATTACGTTTTTCCAAGTAGAAGGTGGGAGCCGTGTCGGCGTCAAATTCATAGAGAAATAATGAACAGCTAACATTATATACAATTTATCTGATCTAATGATGATGGGTAAGGTAGCTGGTGGGTCCAGTATATTTGTGACCCTATACCTATAGGGGTTGAATGTAAGAGAGAAATTGGGCCGTATCCAGTCTTTACACGCGCAAAATTATGCACATTGGTTGATATTAGTAAGAATTCAAAATTTTTAACCAAATGACATCAAATTACTAAAAACGAATAAGAATAAGAACCAATATCTGGAAAGATATTTTAATTGAATGTCGAGGTGATCCTCACATTGATGAAATAACGCTGGCTTGCAGCGTAAGAGTGGGATATATTAGAAGTAATTCGACGATGCCACTAGTGACTCGATAGCTCAGCGGTTAGAGCAACCGGATTTCCAAAGGTCACAGGTTCGATTCCCGTCCGAGAATATGGTCTGGCGCGAGTCGAATTTTTTCTAGTATTGTAGAAGAACAACCAATCACATATGTTTTTCTGTAGGAGGTTTTGTGTATATGTTTGATTTTAGTTAGAAGCTGAATCCGAGTTGAGAAGATTCTTTTCTTGCAGTTTTGACAACATTAAGCTAAAAAGTTTTAGTTTAACGTCTAGAAGTAATTTTTAAAAATCTTACCATTCATCACTGCCAGTCAATCATACGTTTCACAAAATTCTACACCTCCGTATCTGCAACCTAAATTCATCTAATTACAGCTAATTATGATGCGTTTTCGCCAAAGGATCGTCAGTAAACAGAGGGGGCAGGTCGTTCTGAAGATCAAAGGCAGGCGTGGCTAATCGCATCCCGGTCGTTCGCTTTATCCGGTTGTTCACCGGTATTTTTAGTGCACAGGTAACAAGAATGCCCCTTTGAAATGCAACACTTCCGCTCGTAACGTTGTGGGAAGAGTGATGGGCGGTTGGGATGTGACAAGTTTTGTGCCTACGGAATGTAGAATTCCCGGAGAATATATCCCTAATTAGTATATCATAACGAGAACAAAGCACTCTATATTTTATTTTATATCCAGCAGCAGCGCAATTAGTAGCAGCTATTAAATAAACCTAAATGAAGGGTTTTTTGATTCATTAATAAATACATTTATTGGATTAATTAATAAATTCAGCAGTGTGTTTTTTTATGATTGCGTTGCGATCGAAGGATCATATTTATTGAAATCAAAGAACTGCCACTTCTGCACTACCACCTCATCTCTACCTTTCCCAAAATAAGTGGTGTCGGGAACGTCGATATTTTATACCACTTTACAACGACTATAGACTCCTGCGCTTTCTATCACGTGACGTTAACAGCTGAAGATAAAACAGGTAACTTATGCGTTTGCGCCGCTTTGAGCGAACTAATGTTAATTGCTGTGGTAAAGGTAAGTGAGTACAAGTCAGAGGAAGACCGAGCTAATAAATGTGTACAAAGCTTTCTCCACTTCTAAGTGAGATAGGGAAAATATTATTTTTAGAACCAGGAAAGGCTTTCTTGGGCTATTTACATGGGTCGATTTTAGGCACCTGCGACGGTCGGTTTTATGACTAAAACCGACCGTCCGACCGTAAAAGGTGACCCTAGCAAGATGTTTTAAAGATCGTAATTTATGACATATTTTACTAATCTGTGGTTCAATCTGACTTCTTTAAAATGAAGAAAGGTTATAGCAAAAAAGTTAATTGAACGTATTTTAAGTCAAAGTAAACAAATGCCTTGTTCAACCTCACCTTTAGGACTCTCTCTAATTATAGCTGACGAGAAATCACAATCACCCTCGTGGTACTTTACATCTTCTAACGTTGTCAAAGATTTATATTATGCCTACTCAAAATAATAGACGCATTTATGACTTAGTTTAATTTATGTAGAAATCTATTTAGGTCTTTCGTTAAAGATCTGGTAGGTCGTTACTCTGTACTATTAATTATTTTTAGATTTTTTCAGTCTGGTCTGATAGCTTATCAAAGTAAAATTATGTTTTTATACTATGTTATTCTCATGACTTATTAGTCGCTTTTTTATACCTTTAAAAAACTTGAAATCGTAAACTGAATTATCAGTAAAGTTGTTATTTACCCTGATCCACCCGAAACCTGTTACCGTCCTCCTACTCCCCAAAGTCATCATTCCGAATTCCCTTTCACTAAGCTCCGTCTAACGAATTCGCGGTACACCCGTCAAAACCGTCCGAATAAATCGTTCTACTTAAAATTCCTCCTCTGGGAGGCACCTCCAACAAAAATAATGAGCCCTCCTTAGGTCTTAAATCTTGTTGCGCATCTAGTTTTAATGGCATTTAAATGAGCTTTTTATTTACTTGCCGTGCTATAATCTTTGACAAGCTCACTCGGGTGTGTTGCGGCCTTGCAGCGTGAGATTATTCAATTGTTTGTTTGTAAAACAACGATTTACGTTGTGTTGTGATGCTGTTTTGTTTTACTTTCGGGAAAAAATAAGGATTTTTTCCCTTTTTACTTCAAAATTGAAAATCGATTTAAGCTTGAACGTATTGATGAAAGTATTTCAGACAGCTATGGAAGATTTCTTCAAGAGAGAGAGAGGTTCAATGGTATATGTATGGTAAGATGTTGTATTTGTAATAATTATTTGTTTTTGTTATTGATTGCTAGTTATGATTGTTGATTGACGATTTATGATTAGGGGCCGTTAATTTAGTTTTTAATCAATTCACTATTACAATGAATACTATGTAATATGTATATTATTATAGTGAAAAATCCCGTAGGGAACCTTTGAACGGGATAAAAAAGTATCATGTGTTTTAATCCAAGCTATAAACTATTTATGTGCCAAATGTCATCCAAATCCGTCCAGTTGTTTTTGCGTGATTGAGTTACAAACATCCAAACATCTAAACATCGGACAAACTTTAACATTTATAATATTAGTAGGAATAAGAAGTAGGATTATAATACACATAGGTTAATAGAAGTAGATAGAGTGTTTTAGTGGCCTGCCCTCTGGCCATTGCAGCTCAAGACACATCATACCAAAATTGAAATTGAGGAAAACGGACAAGATGGTACTCAGATTCGCTTCCCGTCTCGGGTTCACGATAATCATCCCGGAGGTGTGGAGCAGTCAGGAGCGGAAATACGTCGCCCCTGGGCGCCCACTTCCGGTGGATAAGTGGCCTTCTCTGACCCAATTTCCGGTCGCCACATTACGTAGATCGCGCGTATGATAATTTTCGGATTAGTGTTATCGAGTTGGTGTATTTTGTTTTCGGAGATTTTAATAATTTTCCTTTTTTATAAGCATTTTCATGTGCACTTCAGATAATTCTAATTGAATAACTGTTTTTGCAATTCGAGTATGAGCTACAACCATTGAGACTGGTGTATGCAATCCAATGTGAACTAAGTGTAGAGTCCGCTTCATTAGTGGTATTATCCACACCTTTTTTATTGTGGATAGCTTTTCCATCAAACATCAGTTCAAGTCGAAACTTATCCATTTATTTAAAAAAAATATATCGAAAATTCTTTATTTAAAAGTGTTTTTGAATTTATTTTCCTACCTCCCATTCGAGAATTTTTAGGTGTCAAGAAGCTAAAAAAAATTCCTTTATTTAATCAAGCCTATTAAAATAAAGGCTGCAATAGCGTAGCCCCATGGGATTATATTGCCTTAATTGCCATGCTTAACATACGGGTATTGCTGGTTGTTTCCACCGCAAAACGCTGCTGCCCTTCTCTGGCCCACGGACGTTATACAAGGTGTTGCAAAAATACCCCTAATGCCGAATATGGTATATAGGGACCATCAAACTGAACAACTTTTACTATGGGGCAAACTTTGAAATCGCGAAAAAAAAATCAGCTGTTTCATAGATTTTGATATTTTCGATTTCAATTTTTGTATGAAACAGCTGTTTTTTTTTTCTCGATTTCAGAGTTGGTCCCATAGTAAAACTTGACCAGTTTGATGGTCTCTATATACCATATTCGGCATTAGGGGTATTTTTGTAACACCTTGTATACCTACATGTATTTTAAAAACAAAAAAATGTTAATAAGAACATCCTATAATCCTAGTCCACGTGCTTCCAAGAGCTAAACACTTACGCTTCCCTACAATGACACATTAAATAATTTTACGACGACATCTTGCGCGCGCGCCACTAGCGGCGGACGTCTTTGATCTCAGAACCAAGAATATTTAATTAATATAGATGCGCCATTTAATAACAGGTTAAGTGCCTACTAAAATTGTTTTCTGTTATGATATTTTGTTAGTATCCGTGTAAGCGTTTCAATAAATAATTCTATATAGTGGATGATTCTTTAAAAAAAATGAGAAAGAAAAGGAAAAGCTTCCTTCTGCAGAAACGAAGTGTAAAAAACACCGGCCAGGTGCAGTATTTTGGTTAAATATACGATAAACATTATAACTTTTAAAGTACATAGGTCAATGGGAAATAAAAAAATACATCGGTACGATTTTGGCGGCCTGTCACGCCTTTGTTTTCTAATATTTATAAAAAAACAAAACAAATAAAAATTCAGTGTTTATTTACATAACAAGTCATAAACCATGATACCCCACACAAATATTTTAAAGTATTTTTTCATACTTTATCTTGCTTTAGATCGGCATAATAATAAATAATAAATACTAGAGCAATTTCACACAGCGCCATCTAGCCCCAAACTAACCATAGCTTGTAATATGGGTGCTCGACAACTGATATACCTACTACTTTATATACTTTTTTAAACACATACTTATTATACATTGTAACACAACCCGACCCGTCACAGAAATTAAAATTCATCATTTCAATTTCTGCCCGGCTGCGAATCGAACCCGAGGCCTCTTGCGTGGCAAACCGGCGCGGCATGTTGACCATGTAACTCAGGTCGGCATGGCACACCTTTGGTGTATAATGTGTCAGTTCCATAATTTATTCATCTTTGTTAATTTTACGGTATGACCGTTGCTGTCAACCTTGAAATGGCAAGTGGCAATTACCGAAGACTTTATTGTTTCTTTGATAACTACGAGTATTCCTGTGATACATGGTGTTGTTAATATTTTTATGTTTAAAGGGGTAAGAAAATTGGTCTTGCCATACTTGCTAGGTATTTCCGGCCGGTTCGCCTTTTGACGTTAATAAAAGCTTGATAATTTGCTTCATCATAACAGCCCATTCTACATTTTTTTATCCACTACGGGTTAGTGCTTGGCCTTCATCTCACCTGATGTTAAGTGACGATAAGGCCGAAGGTGAAAGCGCACTACACCCTCACCATCTGAGGAACTGGCTATCTTACCTCTAACTGCCGGAACACAACAATTTTTAAATTGCTGTTATGGGTGGGCGAACCAGTAGACCACAGAGGCGGTTAAATACATTCATTACAACAGGGCGTAATATATGATGGGCGTGTGAGGATATTGTCATAACCTGTGGAGGTGGGCTTGACAGGAGGATTGGAAACAGCAATATAGGATCTTTCTAATCGGAAAGCGCGGCTGCTCATTTTCTGGTCTTCGGTCTTAAGAGTCCGGCGATCAGTGAGCTTTCCATACAAACGTAATACCAAAATGATTTGCAATTTGAGAACGCAGGATAAAGACAGTATTTGTCTAGGTTTCTATTAAATACGAATTACAAAATACTAAACCAATTCAAAATAAATGCCAATTACATTTTCATACAAAACTGTAAATTGCATTAATTTTTATTTACTAGGACTATCATAAATTATTCGGACTTTAATTTGTTAGGACTGATTGAGAACAAATCTGAGTTATTCACGAGCTTAATAATAACACCTAAAAGCCGAGTCCTTGTATGTAAAGTGAGCCAAAAAATACTTTACCAAAATGTATTAGTTTCCGGATTTATATCCTTCATACGTTGCCTAATCGTGACTGAAATCCAATAAAATAGTAACTAATCCCCTAAAGGTAGGGAAATTGAAACTATTTCGTTCTTATAGGTACGATTAGGTAACGTATGAAGGATAAAATAAAAAACTAAGCCATTTTGGCTCAGTATTGTTTGCCTCACTTTTGACAGTGCGCTTTGTAGGGAACTATCGTTCTAGGTTGTTATTATTCTAAGTTCACGAGATGATTTAACAGATCACATTGGTATTTTAACGTTGTAAGGCGCCATTCATAATAATACACATCTCGACAGTATAATCCTTTTAAGCAAACTAACAAATTGTCCCACGCAGTGTTTTCTCGTCGCGTTAATAAAGGCCCTGTAATTATAAAATGTGGCAGCAATCAATTCCCCTCAAACCCTTTTAAGGAGGAAAGCTTCGTAATAAGGGTACATAGTCATCGTTAAAGTTGTGCTAATACCTATCAAATTGGAGGGTGCTTTTAATAAATCCTGGCATCGCTGAAGTCAAAGAAAAAACCTATATAAATTGGCGAATAAGCTTACGTACTTAATTACTACAATAATATACATTTATACATTATACATTTGACGACCTCCGTGGTCGAGTGGCTTTGTACACCGGTTTTCAAGATGTCGCCATCTCTGAGGTCCCGGGTTCGATCCCCGGTTGGGTCAATTTAGAAAACGAACTTTTCTATATTGGCTCAGGTCTGGGTGTTTGTGATACCACCGTTGTCTCTGATTTTCATAACACAAGTGCTTTGGCTACTTATTTTGGAATCAGAGCAATGTATGTGATGTTGTCAAATAATATTAATATTATTATTAATATTAAATATAAATTAAATATTAATATTATTATTAATATTATAATGGATAGTGCTTTGCCTGAAAGGACTGAAGAAACTTATTATTTTAAAATACAAAAAACTTTAAAGTAAAAAAATACCTACTGTAAAGATAAAATGTGTCTTTTATTAAACCAGTAAAAATTAAAATAAAGGCAACATCTGATACCAATAATTTTAAGTCAGCTTCATATTTAGAAAACGTCAAATCTTTGGTCACCTTTCGTGCGGGTTTAAAGACTTCCTGAATTATTTTTTTCAATATTGACAAATTAATAAAAGGCTTGGCTTTGTAATGAAACAGACCAATTTCTATTTTAATAATGTAGCATCGCGCAATACCTGACCAAAGGGTTCTCGTGAATTCTCAATCACTCACCATGATCGCTGTAATTAACAGCCATTTTATTCGTTCAGAATCTGCTACCAATTTTAAAGTAAAATAAATTACTTAAAACACGTTTGTTGTTAATTCGAAAATAGGTGATTTTCGCTGTTAATTTTTTTTTTGGATAGTTGCGTTGTGTATTAAGATTATCTAAATTTCAAAGATTAGGGGGAAATATTTTTGATTGGCCTCGGTGAACGCATCATGATACTGTTAATTAATTTACAAAAAATCTCTTACTGGCTGTAATTTTGTTTATAACTATACTATAGATACAATAACGATATCAAATTTTGTCCAAATCAAAAGTGTAAAAATATATCTAGAAGTGGTACTTAAGAGTGCGGCGAACAGTGAGCTTCCCATACAAACGTAATACCAAAATGATTTGCAATCCAAAATATTAACCCATACATACATTACATACATTTTTACATACAAAACTGTAAATCGCATTTATTTATATTTGGTTTGGTATTTTTGATTTTTAATTTGATAGAACCCTAGACAAATACTGTCTTAATCCGAATAACATCACAAGAAGTGTAAGTTATGTTTAAATTGCTAATCATTTTGGTATTACGTTTGTATGGGAAGCTCACTGTTTCGGTGTTGGTTCACGCACGATCTAACTCCTGAGGATGCTCCGGGTTGGGGCGAAACACGTGTAGAGTAGTCTAATAATTGGTGAAGGTGCAAGGTGTGTCGCTGTCATGCTAAATGCAAGTATTGTGCACTGATATTTTTGTGGTGTGCATGTTCAATTTTTTTTTTATTTTGCGTGCGAGCGGTGCGTCCTGCATATATTTTTTGCGGGAGTAAGCTACATATATTTCTCTTTTCACAATAGCTCACTGTTCGCCGGACTCTTAATACGCACAGATGATCCATGGTGCTATTTTGCAGATTTTTTTATTTCATTTCGCAAACTGATTAGGTATTGTTTTTACCTAATATTTATTTCCTTCTCGTTGGCAGCCTACAACTAAAGTATTATAATATGAACACCGTCTAATATTTGTAATAATTGGATCGGTCGTTGAGGGCGTTAATTGGTCTATGTATACTATAGAATGACGGAAAATATTTATTATTATTCATATGTTATTAACTGATATGGAGAACATCTGTCCCGTCTGAGGTGCTACGGTGAGTCGATTTTTTCTAGTATTTTTTCTAATATTATTTATCTTGATATGGAGAACCGCTCAGAACCTAGGTAGGTACATTATTTTGTAGGTAATCATAATAATTATGATACTTGAGGGAAAATTACCTTTACTGAGATTCCTATTATTTCTCGAGATAAAGTATTTGTAAAGTGCGTTTTTGACATTGCTAAGGAGTAGGTATATTATTAAGATAAATAAATACTAGAAAAAATCGACTTACCCGTAGCACCTCAGACGGGACTCAAACCCGCTCCCTTGGGATTCCGGCCCAATGCACTGACCAATTATGCTACCGAGTCGCTAGTAAGAGCGGCAAAATTTTAGAAAGTAGATACTAGAATTTTTAATAAAAAATAGTAATAAATTGTGAAATGCAAAAAAGTCAAAAATTTATTAAAAAATATGAATTATTATTAAGTCACACGGAATATTAATCAACTATAGAGTAGGTAAATTATGTTACAAAATTAATGACCTTACAAAGATGTAACGTTTTCTCTTGAATACAAAATTACATGCAAATCAAAATGTTTGTCATACGACAGTAAAAATGTTGTAACACTTTTGCCAATTTTAAATTTGGAATTGATTAATTATGAGCGAACGTCTGTAAAACAAATAAAAAAAAAGCATATCTGCAACATCATCCCCTCCCGCAAAGATTAATCATTAGAAAAGACAAAGAAAAAAATAGGTGTGCGGAAACAAAAGAGCGCGGGCGGGCGCCTCAATCTGTCAGGCGAGTGTCAACTGTCAGCTGTCAGTGTCGCGGCGAGTGTCGACTGTCAGGTGGCAGCGCTGTCGCTGATTGCCGCTACACCGGACTGCACCTGAGGAAATGTAAAATTAAAATGTTTCGGGGAGAGAAGGCGTTGCATTGTGTTGTCGCGACTTGAGCTTTTTATAATTCTTTTGTATTCGTGAGGCAATGGGAACATTGGTTTGGTCTTTTTGAAGCATAATTTGATTTGAATTTTGTTGGTAAGTATCCTACTAATACTATAAATGTGAAAGTTTATACCGATAAGTACCTCCGAAACCGGGCATAAGCTTACTTATTCTGTTCTGGTTAAACAAATTAAAGAGCAATACTAAATAATATACTAGAAAAAAATTGACTCGCACCAGGGGCCGTACCGGCTAATGCATCGAACTTCGGAAAGCTTGCCGGGTTTCAAATTAAAACAGATAAATCGAGCCCCAATCGGGCCAAAATGGCGAACCCCAATTCATGATGTCCCACGAACATCGTTATCTTCTAAATAACTTCGGCGAATAGTACAATACGAAACTCCTTACTTCGATTTATTTGTTTTAAGTTGAAGCTCGGCAGACCCGCCGAAGTTCGAAAAGTTAGCCAGTAGGGCTCCAGATCATAATCTCGGACGGGAATCAGACCCGCGGCCTTTGGAAGTCTGGTGTAATGCTCTTACCACTGAGCTACCGAGTCACTAGTGGCATCGTCGAATTTCTTCTGATGTTAAGTGACGATAAGGCCGAAAGAAGTGAACTGGCAATTTGACCTAGTCACCTCTAACTGCCGGAACACAGTATTTTTTTTTAATTGTTGTTATGGCGTCACACCAAAGTAAGATGGTGGTAGATAGGCGGATTTGAAATACGCCCTACCAATAAAACCGAGTACAAATTGTACTCCTCTCCTGGGAATCGAATCCGAGACCCCTGCATTTTACACGCGTGGGCGAACCACTAGACCACAGATGCGTTTTATAGTAGTGGTATTATTAGTCTCAAACATTCAAAATCTAGTTAGTTTTGTTTTACTGTACCATCAGCTCATCAGCTATTTTAAAGTGACTTATTAGCTATGTTAATTTTTCTAATCTAAAAAATCTTATTTAAAACAGGTGTTTTTGAAGATAAAAATGTCATAACAAATTCTAAAATGAGCTTAAAACCTTTGAAATTACGATCGCGGTAAAGTAATAAAGCTACTATACAAATTGATTCAAAACACGACTGTTTAGTGGCAATTAATACGAGTTATTATATTAGTTCTGCCACTTGCGGCCGGCGTTTTAACTCTTCGTGTTAGTGTTTTAAGAGAGTCGATAGGTGAATTAGTCGAGCAAGAAAAAAATACAAACAAGGTTTACTTTAAAAGAGTTTTAGTGTTTTATTTCGAAAAAATACAAATATAAAAAGTTAATTAATATAGCGACTATATCTTTGTCACGCCATTTCAACATAACTTATAGGTTCATAGTGAAAAATCATCTCGTAGATGACAATTCAACTTGTTTCAATTGAACTTATTATACAATATTTTATTGTCAAGTACGGGTGGCAGCCCTGAATTGGAGACTAGATCAACTAATGTAATTGAAGCTTAAACTGATAAAACTAACAATAGTTTGTTTTTCATTCAATAACTTTAATTCTTTTGAATTCACTTACTTACCTCTAATTAAACTTTTTTACGAATTTAACCGGCTGGGTTTAATAACTGTTGTTTTAAAACGCGCAAAAATAAATAGTTAATTACTATAACAATATAAGCCTAGAAGCGAGAGCACCTGAGTTCGTTATGTCTCAATACTTAATTTTTCATAAGTAAAAATTGCAAACAGGCAAAGATGGAAAATGCGTTGAGTGCTAAAGTATTTTCCGAATGATATATATCGCACCCCTAGATGAAAACTCCGATAAAACAAAAAACAATATACTTATTTTAGTATAGATAACGATATAGGTATTTTATATAAAAACAAGTTTTTTAAAACGTTTTTATTAGGTTGCTTTCTCATTTATTTGTTTGTCCACAATTTTAGCAAACGATTTTATAATAGCTTCCCGATAAGCTCTGTAGCTTTGAACATAGGTCTGAACTGGTCAACTGAAAAAAGTAGCTTGTCTGGCGGCGTTCTACAGGTACTTTGGAGAATGTGCTCTTGAGCTGCACGAGCTCATTCCGCCATCCCCGTTCTGCCATTGGTCGTCCAGACTCACGGCGGGGTTTAAACCCTATTTGGTTGACATTCTGCGCATGCGCACGAAGCGTTTTTCATCTTCCTTTTTAATGCGCAAAGCTAAGGAGTGGAATTCCCTGCCTGCGTCTGTATTCCCGCAAGCATACAACCCTGCGATATTTAAAGCCCGAATTGGCTTCTCCTGGGCAAGCTCGCTCCATCTTCGGCCTCTTCTTACCCTAATGGTTTTCGAATGAGGCCAAGTGAAGCCCATTTAATGTAAAAACAAAAAACCTCCAGGCAGCAGCGTTTTCCAATGAAAACAGCCCAACACTGCGATCTTTAGCTTATAACACTTGTACAATTATGTGGCCTAACTGCTAAGCGTGAAAATTATGACACTATCCTTCCACGGAAGAGACTTACGCCCAGCTGTGTACTATGAGGCCTTAGCCTTATATGCAAACTATTTGAGTTATGTTACTCTTTGGTTACAGACTAAAGATAAAAATAATTTCAAATGCGGACGACAGTTCTCTAGCTTTTGTCTAGAGGAAGGGAAGCTAGGCTGGGCCCTTCTGGCTAAAAAATGTATTAATGCCTATGCGTAAAATAAATAAGAGAAGTTATTTAAATCTTTTATTTAAAATAGATAGAGGCTTCGTCGCTACAGTACTTTGTGGGGCTTTTATGATCTTTAAGCTTGTGGTAAATGCTTGGCTAGAAAGTATAAGACCCTAACTTCGAATAATTATTATATTGCTCGCCCAATCATTTAGTGTGTAAACTATAAACACCTTTTGAGTGGCTGCCAAACATTTTTGGCACATCGTATTTTTTTATTCGCTTCAAAATAAACGGTATTTCGCAGGTAATCTGTGCATTTGTGAACAGCTGCGTGTGCGCTCAAATGACAATTAATGTCTGCGCGTTTGTTCTAATGGCATTTTTGGAATGTAGGTAGTCAATAAATTTTTGTTGGACACCGTTGGGTGCCGACGTGGGATTATAATATTGTGTCAATGTAGTCTAGTTTTTTAACGGGAGTTTGTGTTGAAACTTTATGTGGTTTTTACACGAGTGACTAAAGCCGCAAGACTTTTGCCGCACGGCGAAAATCGACTGTGTAAATGGCAATTTTACCTAGGCCGCACAAACTTACCTGATCCGGTGGCCAAAACTAGAACTACGTTATTACATATTGCGTCTTGCTATGTGATCAAAGTCGACCGTCACAGGTGACGTTTAGCTTTTATATCTTTAAAGAAGTTTTGCTAAGGGCAGGTGTAGTGTGAAGTTGAATAACCTACCATAAATTAAAAAACATTCAAAACATGGGAGCCACAAGAGCACCTTTAGTTCGAATATAAATAGCAATTTAAGATAATGGTAGTTGAAAAATATTATAATTCATCTATAAGTACGATGTTTTTTCTCTTGATGTCTTTATTTATGTAAGCACAATTTAGAATAATCTTTGTGCAGTTGCTTTAAGTTTATTTTTAACTTTATTATTTGCACACTATAAAATTATGTATAAAAAAAAACCGCAGATGACAATATTTAAGCGCTGATGCAGAAAACACGTTCTCAATATATTTTTTTGTACACAAGCATCTTTTTTCTCTCTGTGCCTTCTGCAAAAAGCCCTCGGGCGCAATAACTTCTGCCCCCGGCGTCGCCTTCAAATTGCTATCCGATAGCCAGGTCGCCCAATTAGAAGTCAACTCCTACTTACAGTCATTATACCTTTTATTACACTACGGGGGCTTAAATTTGATCAACGAATCATTTTTATGTCTTGCCGTTACTGATGTTAAGCTAAATCAGTCCTTAAGGCAGGAACAATGCACTGTTGTAATGCAATTTTTAAAAAAATGGTGAACGGATTTGTTTTAAATTTGGAATACAGATAGTTTATAATATGGGTTAAAACATGGGTTAACTTTTATCCCGATCAAAGGTTTCTTATAGATTTGTAGACTGTCTACGCGGACCAAGTAGCGGGGGAAGCTAGCAGTGGGTGCATTGAATGGCTGTGCATGCAAAAATATTCTGAACACATTGCTACAAAATATGGCAATATATTTACAAAACGATTTAGAAAAGACATATTGAAAATGGAAAATAATTAGCTTAATTGCTAATTATTTTATGAACTCTAAAATTAGCTGTGCTAGAAACCACTGAACAATTTGAACTAAGAAAGAAAGTATAGGTAGTGTTGTGGATGAAAATAGCTCAAACTGTGGTAATTAGTCCTAACATCTGTATGTTACGGTTACATGCGCAGTTAGTGCCGAATGTGCCAAGTCTGAGAACGTCATACATAACGGTGCGTGTGCGCAGACCAAACCGTGCGGCGAGCTCGCGCGCTTCTGCGGACGCGGACGGATTCGATCATTTATTTTGGCAAGCTTGGCGCCTACATTTTAGTGATGTAGGTTACATCGATAGATTAAAATTTAAAAAAAAAAGATGTTTGCTTTATTTTTTTACAAATCTCATTACACTTTTCTTTAAATAAATTAATATATACATACCATAATCAAATAAGTATCAATTATAAGCTTATCATATTTTTTTATGAACATCAAACAAACGCTACACTGAGACGACACAGAAAAAATATAATTATAGAATATATTTATATTTGAAATTTCTATTGTAAAATTGTAAAAACATGTTTTTATTAAATACCTACAATCACGAGACACAAAAAAAAGCTAAAACACTGCAGCAGTTTTCTTAATAAACAAGTTTTTACCTTCCACAGCAACAGCAGGTAGTGATGTACGGAATCGTTTCATCGGCGCATCTGTCATCGTGTAACCGACGACTGCTATAATGGGTGTCGCTCCGCAAATAGCGCACGCGACCTACCAGCTGAGAGATATATCGGTCGTTTAACGTATTTATATATGACTGATTGTGGCGTATACGCAAATAAAGTTATAAGTTTTAAAAATATATTATTAATCAGGCGACGGGAAAATATACTGGTGACTGTTAATTGGATAGGTACTTAAATACTCAATCGAGCAGCGGTTAATTATGTTTGCGACACAATAAATTAACGGGTGAAAAATTTAGAATTATAACAAATACGTAAACGAGCAGCTATATTTTACGTGGGAAATAAATAAACTACAGTAAACATTCTAAATGAGTGACAACAATCTGATACCTTGAATTTGAATTTCTTTTCGCTCGGTTAAATATTAATTAAAAAATTTGACTATTGAAATTCTAATTATCGATAGCTTTACGTTTTCTCATCACTAACCGCTAATGACTATCCCGAGGCAGCCAGGTGAGACGTCCACACGTCATTACTCCTCGTTACACACCGGATTTCCGCCAAGCTGCCAAACTAAAACACCGTGTAATAACTGACAGATAACATCTTAGAAAAAGGTAGCCAATTAAAACTACAGACATATCACAAAACGGAGAGAAAAGCTTTTTCTTTAGACTATATTTTTTGTCCGTTTATTTCTACCAGTAGAAATAAACGGATATTTTTCTCAGTTTAGTCTTACTAGTAGAACTATAAGGACTACTTCTCATTTTCTCAAAATAAAATAACACACATTTTAGGAAAACAGAAATACATAAGTTTTTTTAAAATATTTTCGGAGTGCATTCAAAATCATTTTATAAAATCTTGTTAAAGTTGAGTGTAACAGCTTTTTTCAACTGTTCGTGACAATAGTACATGTTTTCAAATACTAAAATTGTGAGACATTAACCTCTTTAAAATTAAATATTGGCAACTCTAATTGTTGACTGTAACTGTTTGGGTTAACTACGGGGTATTTAGTGTTGAAATATTGGTTTATTTAAAAAAATCTAGGAGCAAACTCGTTACAGTCAGTGATTTGTTATATTTTACTGACTTTACAACTCAGGCACGTCTACAGAGAAGAACCGGTACAGAAAAACGGTAAAGGAACTTTATTTATATGTATTTATTATATATAGCTTATTAAAATTACTTCATCGATAATATTAATAAGAAAATAACTCTTTCCTTTTCTGAGAAAATTCTCAAGTACTTGAGCAAAGGAAAGGCGGAGTTTTCCATTAGGTCAGGTGAGGCCACGCCTAAGTAGTATTGAACAGGTGCGCTGTTCACTGATTGGTCGGTGGAAAAGGTGAATACAGGTGTCTTGCGCGTCGGCCAATAGGATGACGTTTGAGGAAAGAGTTAAAGTATTACTTTTATTTTAAAAACAAACTTCAATGTCCTAAAATATTTTATAAATCTGCTCTGCCTCGATATTTACGAGTTTTTTTTTCATGTTTAGGGTTCCGTAGTCAAGTCTACAAGGAACTAATAGGTATGTAGTAACATAATATGTAGCTACAGAAAGAACATTATGGCATCAAAAATCAAAATAAGTAATATTCATATTACGTAAATGACGCAAAATAATAGTCAATACCCCTGGTGGGACTCGAACCCACAATCCCCGGCTTAGGAGGCCGATGCCTTATCCATTAGGCCACAGGGGCTACATTATGCATGCCGAAATAAGAGATCATGTATTTTTTATCATTTTCCGTCGACTACGACAAGCGAAAATACAAAAATAACCCTAATGCCGAATATGGTATATAGGGACCATCAAACTGAACTACTTTTACTATGGGACCAACTCTGAAATCGCGAAGAAAATATCAGCTGTTTCATCCAAAAAATAAAATCGAAAATATATCAAAATGTATGAAACAGCTGATTTTTTTTTTGCGATTTCAGATTTGGTCCCATAGTAAAAGTTGATCAGTTTAATGTTCCCTTTATACCATATTCGGCATTAGGGGTATTTTTGTAACATGTTGTATAATTTTTTTAAATTTGATGTAAGAAAAGACCAACAAAAACCTTTGATTTAAGTTGGAAAATATAAGTTATCTGTGTTTATTTGTCGAAAATGACTTATAAAACGTGTTTACTTATAGAGAGCCAAGCAAACAATGAGTGCAGATAAGAAGAATTTTGATCACGTAACAGGAGAGGTAAACATGTGTCAATCAAGTCCCTGGGGTGGGGAGACCCCCTCTATGGAACGAATGTACCCCCTACATTGATGCCATGATTTTGAGGATAAATATGTAGTAATTCTCAGGAATCTATTGCTGGTAATAAAATATATCTCAATACATATTAACCACACAAACTGTTTTTTAGAATAAAGCTGTTAGATTCAACATTGCTACGCTTATGCAGTTTTGTTAAGATAAAACATTTAAGATTATTTTTGACACTTTCCACACTCTTTAAATTAGGGAAGATGACAGAGACCTCTTTTCACATATCAAAATAATATAGATAAAATAAATGACGACCTCCGTGGTCGAGTGGTTTATACGCCGGTTTTCAAGGTGTCCCCATCTCAAAGGTCCCGGGTTCGATTCCCGGCTGGGTCAATTTAGAAAACGGACTTTTTCATATAGGCTTAGGTCTGGGTGTTTGTAGTTCCACCGTTGTCCCTGATTTCCATAACACAAGTGCTTAAGTAGGTACTTACTTTGGAATTAGAGCATTGTTTGTGATGTTGTCTAACATTTATTTATAAAATATTTCGCGAAACTAACATACCTTTTTTGAGGTCTTTTCCCAAGGGCTTCAACTCTTCGCAAGATAAGGTCTATCACGCTTAGCAGATTTTTAAACTTAAGACTTTCTGTGCTAGTACTGCTATCGACCATACTGAAAATGTTTTGTTTTTTTTAACGCGGTATTCTGAATCACTATCTTGATATTTCTCGGGCCCACGCGTGGCCCCCTACGTGGGTGGTTAAAAGCCCACGATTGCGTTTTTATTTACCTATTCGCCGCAAGTGCCACGCGTTTGTATGTTAATGGCCCGGCTTTTGAAATGTGCGGCCGGCCTTGTAGGTATTAGCGGGGTTTAATTAATTAAAATAAAACCTTTTTGTTTTAGAGGTTGTTTTTTTTAAGGATTTGGATAAAACATTAGGGAGTGTTTATAGTACACACGTTTACCTTGGGATTCCCGTTTTGAAGCTCGTAAATTTGACAATGTCGAATCGAGCAAATTAAGGAACGATTGATACTATGTATGTTTAGTAGTACCTACTACTAGTATCTACTAGTACAGTACCTGTATCAAAAGTCTAAGTGAGAAGCATAACTTTTGTTGCTAAGACATTGATAACTGAGTTAATATTCTTATTTATGTTATCTGTATCTTGGTGCTTACATAACATGTTTTTTTTATTTACTAACATGTGATGTGCTGAGTTTGTGGTTTTTACCCGACTGCAAAGAAAGGGTTATGTTTTTCGCGCGTATCTTGTATGTTTGTATGTATGTGTGTTTGTATGTAATATTCTTTATTACCTCATATCTTTCAAACGGCTGAATGGATTTCTGTAATTAATTAATTAACATAGCGGCTGTGAGGTGCTATTATTTGAAGTGTAAAAAAAAAAATATTACTGTAATATGGGTATATAATTAAAGGGCTCATCGTAAAGATTACAAAAAGGTATATCATGATCATAATAACTAAAAAGACATAAATAAAAAAACCCGCCTGCATCAAAAGACAAGTCAACTGAAAAGATGGAAACAAGATCAAATATTAAAGGCAACATAATAACATGCAGTGGGAGCCATAGAATTTAATGATAAGTCAAATCATTCATAATGTCACTTTATACATGCCTCCGACTGCATATTATTATGTTGCCTTTAATATTTGATCTTGTTTCCATCTTTTCAGTTGACTTGTCTTTTGATGTAGGCGGGTTTTTTAATTGTTTATGTTCATTATACACTACTTAATTTTAAATAACCGCGTGCTAAGTGCGAGTTGTCCGATTTTCTTAATTGCGTGGACGTTGTAGAAGATGCTCTACTGATATTCGACATTAAACATAAAATAAAATTGTCGGTCAGTACCCCTCATCTGGCCCACCTGCTACCACGGGTCATTGCATCTATTCAGAGACACATGTTTTGTCTACACGACAGATATTTTTACCTCCCACCTCCAACGGAGAATTAATTGTTTTACACATGTTTGGATTATTATGTTTTATGGCTCTCATTAAAACTAAAATAACTTGTTTTACGTTGTGCATATTGATAGCAGGTGTGCGAATATTATCGTTAGAACAGTTTATTAAGTAATTAATAACAACATGTAGTAGCAAAGCACTGAAATAAAACGCTTTATGTATGGTTTTAATAAAACATAATTGATGTATTTAATCGAATTCTGAAAATTATTTGTAGAGATTTTCAGAAACATCTGAAGTTCCGGAAAATAAAAAAAACCTTAAAAAGCCAACCAAATCAAAGGAGCAGAGGTATTTGACACCACTAAACTAGAAAAAAAGAACAATATAATGTACCTACTTAAAGTACTTAGTACACACGTCTCAATCTTAGAAGATGGAAAATGGTAGATGGTAACGATTTCTTGCGTCATGCTCGTGAACGGGTGCTGCCAGTGGGAATGGGTCTGCTTCTGCCTACTTGTCTTAACGTTTATTGAATTGCATGAATTGATATATTATTATACATGTTTTTGGAAAAGCCTAGACTGAGCCTTAAAATTTTGAATTAAGCTTGACACCTGTAAATTGATTCAGTAGAAATGAGCTAATTAAATAATGTTATTTATTTATGAATTTATGTTAATTGTAACATGTAAATATCGTTCCTTCTAATAAAGCTGATAAGTTTTTTGCGCCCATTTTTCTTATCAGCTAAAAGACGTCATAGTGGGTGGTAGGATAAAAGAATAATGACAATTTAAAAATGCTTATTATGTGAGCTTATTTGAATAAAGAATTTTTCAATTTCAATTGTAATTTCAATTTCGCGACCGTTTTATTTGAGTTACTAAACATTATGTAGTAAGTACTTCATAAACGTACAGTGCATTATCGTACGAGTATGAACCTCTCACTTAAACAACAGCATTAAGTGAAGGTTGACGAGCGATCGGCACGCAAGCCTCCTAATGCCTATCCCCGGAAGCGGAAGCCCACCGAACGCTGTCACTTCCGGTCGTGGCTGATGTCTTTGTTTTGTTTAGGATTGCATGCAGCAAGTAGATTTGAGTACAATATTTAGCTATATACCTAGTTTTCCATCAAAACAGCTATAATGAACCTATGTTTGCAGTCAAAATATAACGTCGAATAACTCTATAGTTTATTTTTGATTTTGATATTGCGCAGGTAATTTTAATGTTCTCGCTTCCGCTCTTAAATTCACAGCTAATATGTCTTTTAAAACGTACGATCCGACCACGATTTGCAAGATCATAACATATGAAGCTTACTCTAAGACTACACTTGACTATTGTCTTCTTCTTGTTCCAACACAGTTTTGCAAATCGAGGACTTATTCAAAGAGCATTACAGACAATACCTAAGATCTACAAATGTTTAAATCCGAAAGACTTATCTTGCTTATGATGACATTTTAAAGGTTATATTATTTACGAAATAGACATAGAAAGTTTAGATGGATAGTTTATTTGCTAAATCACACACATTCATACAAATAACATTATATTAAATTAAAGTCTAAAAAAAAAGGACAAACAAAGATTGACATTTAGGTACACATAACAAAGAGATAAAATTAGAAAAAGGAATGCCTGTATATGTAGCAGCAAGTAGGGTCCAGGCTCGGTGTATGAATTTTGCCTTTTTTCGCCAAAACACCGATTTTCAGCCTTCACTCAGATGAAACGCGGGTACCAGCAACTGCGCTAGTTCGGAAGCAAGTGTGTGTGTGTGTGTGTGTGTGTGCGAGAGTGATGTGTATATATGAGTGCACTGTATGTGTAAAAACACTCAAGAATCGAAATGTGCTCGAGTTAGGTATTCGCAAAATTACTAAATTGTGGTAAACCTGCAACTATTTTCCTCTAAATAACTTTTAGTCAAACTTCATTTTGCGTTTGATTTGAATATTGTTATTATTTAAAATCGTAGCAACTAAAGAGCTTTCATACAAAAATAAACCAGTCTCACCCGACCGTTACCTCCAATGTTTTAGCATTACCTTGCTGACATTTTAAATCGGTCAAATCGTATCAAAACATTTAATCAATAATAATAAACCCGAAGTTTTTGCGACACAAATCTGGGTTATGAATTAAATAAAGTCATAATCCGCAATATATTTAAAATATTTAACTGACGACAGATATATGTTTTAAAACACGGTTTTTTCATTTTCAAGCTTTTGCGTTGATTATAAAGCTTTTTACTAAATAAAAAAATCCAATAAAATGTTTTAGTCTATTATTATTTGTTCAGTATTAAGCACAGAAAAGATATTAGTACAAGTATAAGTGAATTTTATTGTTGTTGACAGTGCAAACTGTGTAGATTATCTTGTGATAGTTTGTCATTACAAATATTTTTTCGGAATTTTCACAGTGTTGAAATGTGTGACGTACTTGATAACTTGAAGTTAAAGTTGTGACGAAAGCAGGACAATTTTATTTCTGCTAATATGCATCGTTAATTTTATAAAATAACCCGCCCGGTAATCCCACCTGCTTAGAAATCTGGGTCATAAATTGCATTTTAAACCTGAGTTACGATCAGGAACGAATCCGTGGCCATCACACACGATCTCAGCCCAAACAACACTTAAAAAAAATAGTTTTAAGCCAAATAACGATTTCCTTATTATTGACTAAATTCTGCCTTTCACCTAATAAAATCTCTATCTCTTTCACACATAGTGTATACAACAAGAACAAACTAACTTATTATCTTCTGGTTTAAAAATGGAACAAACTTTTAACTGGAACTTAACGGAAACCTGTGTAACTGCTCCTCATATTTTCTACTGAAATATATATAATTTGAAACCTATGGTTTTATTTTTAATTTCCTATTTCTATCATTAGCAAAATTTTTTAATGGCTAGCTGCGTTCTTAAAAACAATAGAGGAACTCGACAACTACTCCCTGTTACAGACATTACGTATACGCAATCATAGACAAACCATAGACTAAAATATAGCGTGAGAGCAGGCGCGCGCGTAAATCAATCGGTGGCCAGTGACAACTCGGAAGCCGTGCGTCAACTTGACAAATTGGTTGACACGGGCCACTGCCGCCATCTTTTATGATGTTTTCATATGAAAAACGCTGTTATTGTCATCAGCCATGACGATTGTGTTATGTTTTCAGAGCAATGTTGAAATATTAATCAAGGGCTTTAACATTGTGTTAAAGTTAACGTTTGTTGTTTTTCAGTTTTCCATAAATAACCGATTATGAATGGCATTTACTCTGGTCAGTTTCCCAGGCGACTTGCTAGTCGATTTAGGTTGACTAGCGCTTTTTATCGACAATAGCTTGTAAAATTGAATCGCCACCTCATAGAAATTAGGTTTGCGATTTGATTTTACAAGTGCTAGTTGGCTAAAATCAACCAACAAGTTGCCTGGAAAATCAACCCGTGTAAATCTTATATCAGCAGTAAATAATAGACTTATTATTGTTTTCTCTATGGGGGTTCGGATATTCAGTATACCTATTTATTGAACGAAAACATCTTAATTCTAAATGGTAATGATTGTCTTGGTATTTGGTGCGATATGTGCATTGACTATTTGTATCAAAACAATTTATGTCTTGTTGTCATCCATTGCTTTCTTTTCTTTTACTCCTAAAATTTTTATTAAACTGTATCAGATCCCAAAGGAATCCCATTTTAATATTCCAAAAGTCCATCATAATTTGCCTCTTGACTCACGAGACACTTTGGAGAGGACTCTTGAGATGACGCGTCATCTCACCTGTTACATTGAAGACGTCGCCATAAGGTGTTGCCATATCACTGACTGGCCGGTCGTTTGTCACCTGTCAAACTGCACCTTAATTACGCATCCCCTCCCCGGGCACCTTGATTAAACGTCGCTGCTATTAATACGATACAGGGAAGCACTGTACACTGAGGTTATTATTAATTCTCTTAGATTCGATTACATCTATACAAAAAGTCAAAACCGCTCCAAAAAGGATACAGTTCTTTCTGAAGATTCATGTCCGCTAGATGCAGAAATTCCTTTATCACAGATACCTTTTTCTAAAGCTGAATGACTAAGGGATCAAACAATAAATACGAAACAAAGGCTTTACCAGTTAAAAAGTAATAGGAGATCAACTTATAACATTGGAAAAACTTTCATAGATACTTATTGAATAGTTAGGCTTAGTTTTAGTCGTTAGCTGTGTAAAACATGGAGTAAATATAAATTTATGGCCATATGGTATGGTATACGGTAACTACGGAACCTTACTGCGCGTGGCCCGACATGCACTTGGCCGGTTTTTATTATCCTTTTTGTTATCTTTTCTGATATTTTCTTGTTTCGTACCTACTTATTAGAGCGCTATTTTTCGGTAGTTAGGTTTTAGTTTTAAAATTATTTTTTATTTTAATTATTATTTTGGGGATTTTAGCAAAATCTAACTATATTTAGTATATATAATTTTATACAGCATCATTGGATTTTTGTGTAGTTCATGACTTTAAGTTCCTCTAGAGGGTACCAAACTCAATTTAATGTGACGTCACATAACCTATAACTAGCGGACAATCAAGACGCTTTTAACGATACCTCATTTGTCAAATTATAATAAGTAGTTTAGATGTTATGAGGGAACAGATGAATATACATACTCACATACATACCGGTCAAAACCATAACCTCTTTTTTGCTTTGCCGTTGTCGGGTAAAAATTTGTTAGTTTATTTTCTTGATCCACTACTCTCCAATAGTATTCTCCATTTCGAGTAAGATGCATCGACCGATGTATTCCGTCGAAATCAGACCGCAGTAGTCGCCTGACGAATGGCACAATCAGCCCACTGACACTTCGTTTACGTGCGAGAAGTGCGTTTTGATCTGTTCATAACTTATCTACTCACAATTCTCGACTTTATATAAAGTGTCCAACACTATGACATATTCGTAAGAAAATTGAAAGTTATTTTACCTACCCATTGAATGTAAACTTTGTTAATTACACTCTGACTTGTTGTTACATTATTTGACTGAATGCTTGTAATTAATAATTTTAAGTTGTTTTCATTCTTGACAATTGCTCCTTATTTGACATTAGTTTTTTTTTTTCATTCTATATAATTTGTGCATACTGTATTGAGACTTGCTGGCGTTTTGGAATACCTACTCTGTAAGCCTACAAGTTGTTTTGTCTAAATAAATAAATAAAATAAATTATTGTTATGGAAAATGACATCAATTTAAATGCTGAGCTAATTTTAAAATTTTTGACGACTCTGTATGAAATATACAGGGAGAAAAAAGCAGCCCTTGACGAGTTTCTTGTCGGTTCTTCTCGTTACAAGGTCTCCCGCTTAGGGTTTGCGAATCGATGGCGTAGCTTCTTTGACATTCACAAGTGCTTGTAACAGCCTAGACTGAATAAATGAGTTTTGAATTTTGAATCACAAGGTTAAGACGAGGAAATTTAAGCCGATAACTGTAATTTCCAACATTGTTCCTACTGTTGTAAGTGTTGTAACTAACTTAGGAATTTCTTTCTTCTTTCTATTTTCAATAATTAATGAGTTTCAACTCAAGCAATAACAATATAAATAATCAACATTAAATTCATACATTATTTTTTATTATTTCCTTCAGATCAGCAGGCCTTTTACATTAAAAGGATCGCGATAATGACGGACGCAAATCGTCGTTCAATTTACTTGATTCAATATCAAGTAAATTGAACGACGATTTGCCTTATTCGTGAGTTAATGGTGTCACTGAGTGGGACGAACATCGTTCGGTTATCGCGATTGTTTTCATGTAAGGCCTTCAGACTTCGTAGATTTGATATCGTCTAATGGCTCATTAGTCTGCAATAGAAGACAATGAAACACATCAGAATCAAATTCACATTTCGATTGTTCTCCAAAACCAGAAAAGTGAAATGACCCAACTAGCACACTAGTGAAAAATGCAGCTTTCCTTAAAGCTTCAATGTCTATAGGGGTGGCATATGGGAAAAATGCAGCTTTCCTTAAAGCTCCAATGTCTATAGGGGTGGCATAAGGAGTCAGAATTAGGCACAAGTTCGATAACAGCTAAAATTATGGCTATGACCGCATTTAAAACCTAAGGTATTTTTGTGACACCTTATGGCACCATTAACTGCATAATAGTTAGATTTGTAACTTTTTTGCCACTTTTACTCGCATAATGGTTTCGCATAGCATTTCAGACCACCATTGACTGCATTGTAGTGATAATTGCATATTTATTGGCACTGTTAGTTGCATTACGGGCCCGGGTGGCATACTTTACCACCCTGTGCTGCATAGGATAGGAAATTGTGACTAATTAACTTCTTACGGTTTCTGTTAAGCCTGTTAGGTAAAATTAGCTCCTAAGCTCGTAGTATTCCTTTTTGTGGAACTACTATGGAGTCTGCAGTGCTTCATGATAGAAAATAATAGATTTCAAGAAAATGGAGAACGTTGTACGCCTGGCCACACTTATTGTTTTCTGGCTTTTTAAATAATATTTCGCGTATATTATTATTAAATAATAATGGCGAAAAAACATCAAAGAAAAGTGGCTGTTGTAGGCGCAAAGTTATAAAATAATAAAACAAGATATTAAGAAGGAAATTGAAGCTTTATATCACATCAAATTCACACTCTAGGTTATAATATCCACTTTATTAGACATTGTATGGAGGTAGAAGTTCTAGAACAAAGAATTTAGCAGCTTAATTAGATCTAGGAGTTCCTGAACCGTGATTTTTGTCACCCATTTCTGCAAAAGGGGGCTACAGTAGCGAAAACTAAAAACCAAGGCTGCAATAATATTGACGCCATTTTCTGAGACAATTATTTCATTTGTTGTTCATATATTTCTCTTTTTAAACACACAGGTCACATGGCACAGTTTAGTATGATCGCAAACAATATGTTATCGTTAATTATCCATAAATAAATATAATTCAGTGTAATACTTATCAAAATTACGTTTTTTTTTATGACCCGCTGTTATAAATTCATTATATTTTCGTAAAATCTTCAATAAATTGAGGGCCCATTAGTTTTATTCCAAAAACACCATACACGTTTCACAGTAAATTAAATTTGCCGATGTTTATCACCGAACAAGCCGCGTAGCGTAACTCAAATCGAATATTTACACTGCAATTCCACCATTTTATTATTTCACGACACACTGCCTAGCCATTATTATATAAAAACATCTCACATGTAATAGAAAATACTTATAAAACCACCAAACTTCCCAAAGAAAGTCGCAATTTGCACTCAAAGCTGTAATTTACGCTTCGGAGTGAATGAAATAATCTGACGATCATTCATTCAATTAGTGCCAGTAGGGTGCTTAAGGAGTGAAAATGGCGGTTGTAAGAAATTAAATGCGCTATTATGACACTTTACTGGATCTATTTAAATAGGTTCTAATTTCGCCCCTTTAGATCTAAAGCAGCTGCAAAAGGGTTGCATAGCGCGTTATGCAGCTGACTCTTGCAGCTTATAACTGTAATTATATACGCTATATAGGTCTTAAGCAGACGTCTTGTGCTAGTTGGGGAAAAATCACCGGACCACATACCCTGCTATAAATTTCTCTGCACATCAAAGTGGGAGACAATTATATAAATTAATTGTACCTGAAGATGCCATCTTGACTACGTGCGTTGATCCAGCGCCATTACTCCCGTCTGCAGGGATCTCTGCTAATAGTTTATAAATCGGTTTGTTGGCGATGTGTGGCGACAATGTTGCCATATGTATGTCAAACATGCCAGTGATTTATCACCGGTACGTTAATTAATGCTTACGTCTCTATCACCTTTATTTCCGGTAAGGTATTTTTAAACTTATGATTTATTTAATGCCGTAATTGTTCCGAATTTTCAGTATTTCATATCTTAAATAGAAGAATTGACTCTTCCTCTTCTTCCGTTTTATTCATTTAATGATTCCCATAATCCGTAAACTTCCATGACGATATGGTAAAAGAATTAGGTTAAGGTTGAAAACTGCGAGTGACCAACATTCTTCTGAACTGCCATAAGCTTTAGCTTGATACCAAGTAACCCTACTGACCATTATTGTCACTGAAACGTAATAATTACACGCTTATTCGCATTCGCGACGAGCACAAGCATAACGAGCATTAATTATCCGTCGCGAATCTATTTTCGCGCGAAACAGCCGAGAGTTAGCATCCATCATAAAATCACTCCGAGCAGGAATATTACCTGGTCAGTTGGAAAAGCGGTCTCTGCTCATATTTTTTCTTCCAAACACGTGTTCGTTTTAAGCGTTCGTATAATTTATTGTGGTCGTAAACCGACGTCTGCATCAAAGTCCTCTTGGAGGAGATCAGTTTTGACTGGGAAAATTATCGCTTTGCTCTCTAGCCGGCATCATTCAGTAGGTGCACATCAAAAGACACTCTCTGCGTTTACTTACATTATTATTGTTTATTTTGATGACTTTGTTGTGTAAGTCTTGTTTTATGATGACAAGCGATGTTTCTATACATACGTTGTTCTTACCGGTTTGGTCTAATTACAATTTTCTTTTTAGTTCCCTTGATCTGGTATTAAGTGTATTAAGATTTAAATTACTACACAAGGTAAGAAAATAAAAAAATATTTAAACATATTATATTGCTAGAAGGAACATTCAAAGCAAGCAAGACATGGCGCCAATTAGATTTGCAATATGATGTTCATCTATCACAATCAAAACCTGAAGGATCATCTTCTTTAACTACAAAGCGATCCTTTCAAAATTCTTCAAGTTAGTTATTGCAACGGCTTCATTGCAAATCCAACCTAATAATTTGCTTCTAATCTTCGTCCAGATCAAATGGATGCTGATGGTTGAGTTAAAACGGATCGGTCACCTGCCGCTCTAAACAAGGCTTATTCTGAGACAGGTCATGAGACAGATCGCCTCGAGGCGTTCTAAGAAGGCACCTGGTGTGTGGTTCTTAAGATTTATCGCCGGGTTAAGCTCGATCGAGTTATATGTGTTGGCTGCGAGGATGACTCACGGTTTGCTAACATTAATTCTGCTAGGTGATTTCACGTGTACAAATATCAAGCGGATGTTGATTTGCGCTTTGCCGTTGGTAAAACATGGGTAGATGTGTAAAAATAATCTAAATTATCTAAACTTAGGTGCATGACAGGATGGTATGTGTTAACTTTCTTATAACATTAATTGATTCTAGCTTATTTGTAATGTGTGTCACTTAAAGCAATTTAATGTCACTAAAAGCAGACTAGTACCCATCTACCATCTACTTATAATGAAGACCAAAACAAGAGTTACTATAAATGTCATAGAGCGTTTTAAATTTAACGTTTACGATGTGGAACTCGGTTCACCTGTTTGGGCTATTAGGAAGACTTATTGCATAAGATGTGTTCAATGACAAACGGCTGTTAAACAGAAAATACGTTAAAATAATAGGCTTGCATAGATTCAGTGATTTATTACAATCGTTCTGTGTTGATAGACAGCCTGTTTAGATGAGTAGCTTGGTGTTAGTGACGCAACGTAAGTTAAAACATTCCTAGTTCGACCCCAGCAGAAGATCAAAAGACCAATAAATTGTGCTGCAGGTCTGGGGCACTTCAGAGATAATGTTGAAATTTTTAGATTACAGGTGATCTAAAAAAAATTGATATTAGAGCTCATCCAAGTAGCATTGTACAAACAATTGATTTTACATCATAAATGACCTTATTATAATCTATGGACGAAAAAAACTTATTAATGTTATTTTCTAACCAATTATTCTCTTCATGTTTTCCTGTAGTAAAGACAGTGAAAATGTTGCCATAATATCAAACTGTCTATTCGTAAAAAACTCAGGTCTCAGTTCCTTACAGTAAATAATACGCGTGGAAAAATACGGAAACTAGACAGTCCAAGTTGTATCATTCCAAAGCATTTATAACATTTCTTAAGCTTAAACCATCCCTCAAATCAAATATATGAGAGGCAGTACACACCGGCGTCAGGGAGGCTGTCAGAATAACAATGGCGGCGGAGGGAGCGGACAATGCGAGCCGGTGGTCGAAACAACCGACTCTTTGTTGGGAGAATATGGCACAGATTAAAGATTATGGACGCGCAGTAGGGGCAGCGATAGTATGTACTTCTTGTATTAGATATTACCTACCTCTATGCATTACGTTCGCGCACTCTTTATTTACAATGGCTTGGTGCATCGGTAGCAATCCAGCCTACTGCGCCAAAGGTGCTTGTTTCAATAGAATTTTGTTCCCAAATTATGAATGTTTATGATCTTAATTATGAATACTATGCGTTATTCTTCACAATAAAAGCTCGCTTAGTTTATACCTAAATGGTTGGCGAGTAATTGTCCGGAATAATTAATTTATTTATTGCCTTTTCACACCTTGACGTGTTGTTTTGGCAACTTTGTCGGACAATTCGTTAAATTATGTTAATCATTTATTATATATCCAAAGACACATTAATTTGTTTTTATAATACGGTAGTATTATAGTAGAGAGCTCCAGTTAAGAGTCTAACCATGTAAAGAGACTCGCGACTCAACGAGGACCTTTCATCCACTAAACACTGAGACTTCGAATGCGGATAGGTTCAAATGTAATCGTTGTTCAACAAACTATCCTTTTTATTCTTTGACCATCAGTCGGACACGGATGAAAGGTGGCGCGGTGTGAATGAAACGTACCTTTCAGGATACAATGCGAGCGGTTTAATATCAAGGCTTAGCCCTAAACACTGTATTGTTATGCCTCTTCACCACTCCAAAGTGACCCTTATGCTTTGAAAGGTTATTGAGGAAATGTAAATAAGTCCTGCAAATATTGAATATGATAATCACATCGCATGGAGGAGTCTAACTGTTTGAGTGGAATAACTTGGTGTAAAACGCTTTTAGATTTTGGTGTTCCTCAGAAATATTTTAACATCTCCATAACGCATGCTTAGCTACCGAATGGGTGCTATTTCTTGTCTATAAAAAAAAATGTGTATGTAGATAAACGAACAGATTTCAAATGTAGGCCGCGTAAATACAATAATATTAACAAATAACAAAATCTTGAGAAACAGCTGTTAACGTTTTATTACACAGGAATACTTTGATTTATATGAAAGGTGTGAATTTCACTTCGAATGTGATTTAGGATTCTGTGCGCATAACTATTTAATTACACTGTGTAGGAGTGACTGTTAATCATAGGTGTTAACGATTCGATATTATTTAAAAATGCTATCGGTACCATTATTGCGATTGTCAAATTTGTTCACCCCTTTTCTAATAAAAGGCCATATGAGATTAAAAAGTTGTCCTTTGCAACCAATATTACGATTCTTCTGAAGAATCTAATAACTTTTTATTTTTTATTTCTGACTTGATTCTTTATGCCATAAAAATGAACACAGTCTTATTATTATACAGCTTCTCTTATTTATTCTTTTTTTACACAAATGCAATAAATAATGAACTCCAATCGATTTGCAACTGGCAAAGAAGCTCATTCAGTATTATTGCTCGCATAATCCACATAATCATAATAAACAGTGTTCTTGCTCATATTTGCTTTCTTAACATATATTTTTAGTTTTATACCGACACACGTGTTTGGAAAGTAGCGCCGGATCAGTAGATGTGTTTTCATACGCGAATATTGCAAGATCTGGTTTATATTATTCTTGACTTTCATTTCTAGGATAAGAAGTTATTTTTATATGACTATAGAGAAACTTTGAAATTATATGTATTCTTTAAAAATTGAATTTTTAGTAGACTTCTTCGAAAGTAGTTTGGAGAAATATAAAATATACATTTATGACAATTAAAATACTTAATAGTAGAAGTTAATTTAAACGAAAAATAATTTCTGAAACTCTTTTCTTCCCCTCAGTACCGGTGAGAAAAGAAAGCTGGGGAGGGGGGCGTCGTAAATTGACGTTGATTGTCGGCAATTGTCGACAATCAGGCGCCCGCGCACGTAATGGCCAGTTAATGTCGGCGCATAGGTTACCGTTGCAAAGCTGCGTGTTTCTATTGCAGCTATGTGTATTTTGAACTTCACTATTTCTGTTTTCCATACATAATAAAGTAGTTACTTACTTATTTATTATTCATGGTTCAACAAGGTATATTTTTATGACACCTTGACACTTAGTAAAAATGTAACTTAACTAAGTACTTTGATAACGTAGATAAAAATATTATTATCTATTGTATAACAACTTCAATCGAATCACATTATTATCTTTTGGGTCTTAGACTTAATAAGTTTCTTATACAGAGTTATTTGTAAAACACTAACAACCTCTAAGAAATAAATTACTAAAATCATAAACAACAACATTTGTTCTACGCCTTTTCCGAAAATAGACAAAAAAAACGACTTTCCATTTACAGCTCGATCAGCTGTTCGCACATTTGTATGTTAGTAGATTTTTTTTGTCTGTTTTCAGAAAAGTCGTAGAACAAATGTTGTTGTTTATGATGTTAGTAATCTACTCCTGCGCGGTTGTTGGTGTTTTACAAATAACCTTGTATAATATTTGAAACACCTTTTTCACAAACATTAAAATGTAACTTGTGGTTATGGTTTAACTAAAATGTGAATCACTCTTTGTTTATTACAAAAATAAAAATAAAAAATTAAGTATTGACACGTACACATTTCCCCATGCAAATGCCGAAATTAAACTTTTCGTGTTAAGTCTAATTCACGATTTCAAAATAAATCCAGGCTTCAATCTATAACATACTGTTTCCAGAATGAGTAAGTATGTCTAGCCAATTTTATTACACTTTACTAATTAGTAGAGTTGAGTCGTTCGTGAATGAATCCTTCAATTGAACTAGTTCACTTATCAAGTATATCTCCTTCACTCGTTCATTCGGGTCCCAATTACTTGAGTGTTTCATTTAGTACACACTTCCCTGAAGGAGAGTAAAGCGGACAGATAGATTACGAACACCGCGTGCGGAAGCGAGACAGTTGCACGGCTCGGCGGCCAGCGGTCGGTCGGAGTCGGAGTCCGCCCGCACTCAATTTGACTTCAACAACCCCATTGCGCAAACATTATGGCTTAGTTTTACATAACGACAAAGTGACTCAAATGGACTACTGAAGTACTGAGCCAAGTGAACTAAATGAGTGATATACTTCATCTAGTCCAATTGAACTATATCATTCTTTACACTTCAGTGAAGTATTTTGCGCATGTCTACTAATTAGTGCCATGCGACTCAACAGGTACCTATGCATGAATTTGTGGTTGAAACTGTTTTTGTTTTTATTTTCAGGTTATTGAAGGAGGTTTTTCTTTTTTTAAAGCTTTTTTATTTTCAACATTTTTGTGGTAGGTATGTAAGCGTGTAAATAATTTTAAACTTCGTAAAATATTTACTTTAGTACAATGCCCATAACTCAATTTCCAAATTCACGCTGTCACGGAGTTCCGTTGTGCCTTCGTAGTCCAAGTCTGATCCAGAACGTCGCAGACCATAACATCGGTTTGTTTTCATAAACATACCAATATCTCAATCACTATGCATATCCTATTTGACTTTGAGGAGTTCCCTTGTGTAACTTCGAAGCCTAAGGTCCAATACCAATGAAATTAATATGTTACGCACTTTTGAGGTATAGCCCTTTCAAACAAAAAAATAACCATATAAATCGGTTCATAAACCAAGAAGTTATGCCTGAAAATCCGAAAAAACTCGTGCAATGGTAAGCTAAACAATTGATATTTTTTAGGAATATGAAAATATTACTTGCCAGATCTCTGTAAAAAAAATATGGGACCACACCCAAACTATGTTCTTTCAGATAACAAAGAGTTATTAAAATAGGTTAACAACTGGCGAAATTATGGTAAAACATACATAAAAAATATAGTCGGCTTGAGAACCTGCTCCGTTTTTTTAAGTCGACCTTATTTTCCCACCAGCCATTGAGTCTTTGCTGAACTCTAAATATAAAAATAATGTGAGTCATTTTGTAATGCAGTTAAACCCTTTACGAGTGTACACATCCAATCGCGAGTGAAAGCCCATTGATGCGTGGCATTACCTTGTGTCGCACGGGTCGACGACCGCCGGATGCGACCAATTCTACCAATAAAGGTGCGTTTACCTTCCGCCTTGAACTTCCACAGGAGCACAGTGCACTATGATAAGACTTGAACATTAACAGCCCAATACTGTAACGGCACTCAATTTTATTGAACTATTTTCTAATTAGCGGAAATAAATGATTAACTTTTTGGTGACTTGAAACTCTCAAAAACTGAGTGTCATCACACCGTGATTTAGAAATACATATCTGTGAAATAAACATGACAATAGAACCAGTTCTAATCTAAACAAAAGAACTTCGTTTCCTCAAGGAATCCTTGCATTTGTTATTTGGCACTGTTCAACAATAAAACAGACGAACATAGAACCTCCTCCTTTTTTTGAAGTCGGTTAAATATTTGAACCATCTAGATTCCTATAATTGGAACCATCTTGAAAAACTACCCACACAAAGTTATTTTGCTGATGATGGGTCACCTAATAGTGGGAGCACGGGGTTGTGGAGACTACACATAGCAAATACCACTGGCAAATAGTCAACTACGATCCTCTTCCTATTTAAGTAAAGTTTTTAACCTACCTATATTACACGTATCTCATTAATCACCAGGCAATTCTTAAATGCAAAATAAGATATGAAAGTATGTTTTAATAATCATTTTAAATTTAGTTTTAAAATACAATTCCCAGTTCACTTCAGAGCTCGCCAGTACCAATCAACGGGCAGGTCTACCACCTTTTATTGTCGCTTTCATCCCGGTGTCCGGTAGTCGGCACAATTGCCTCGCCAGCTAAAGAAAGGCCCTTCAGCTTCACCATTAAAACGATTACAAACCCTGCGTCTACCGTACAAGTCCTAAAATCCTTTGGCAGCTTTCTCGGAGAACTAAATGGGTCTGTTGTTTTACTATTAAAGGATGAAATTCTTATCAATTTGTGTGAGTTGTTGCTGCAATGTTAGGGGCAGAGGTGAATTAGAATTTAAATCATTTTGCTAACCTTAAAAAATCAATATATGCCTATACCCAGCCAACCCACCAGTGAGTGTCGTGTAGCTGATAGTATGAAAAGTATTTTAGTTATTAATGACACTAACAATATACTCGCATTAGAACTAATAATCGGACCAATGATCAGGTAGAAGCTTACCTTTTTTCCATAGGGTGTTTGGTAGTAGTCTTAAAAAGCCGAATTTGATAGTAAATAGGATACCATGCATAATACCCCGGAAGATAGTACTCAGAGACGTCAATTAAGTTTAAAGCTTCATCAAAGTTCGTGCTATCTCTTTCTTTTACATAGCGATAGTATAAGACGACACGATACTTAATGAAGCATTAAACTAATTGACGTCTCTGAGTACGGCAGTTAGTGTACTACACGTCGCGTCGTCGTCAGTAGATTAGATACCTACTAATTATTCTACGGTATGTAACTCAGCTAAAATGTCGTCAATATAAATATTTGGAACATGGACAATAGTCAAATATGTAAACATGCTATCCATTTCCCGTCATAACTAATTTACAAAGAACATACATCAATATTGTTCAAAAGGATTTTCTGAGCAGACAATAACTTATATGGGATATCACCTAAACACCACTCTACTCTTTATTGAGAAGTTTGAGGGACATAAAAAGTAGCCAAACAAACTTTGACAATTGGCTTCAAATGAAGTCGGTGCCGTAAAAGAGAAACTTTCGGTAATCCGCATCCAATGACTGCTGGTCGAACACGGCAGTGTTGTAACTCATAAGAGGCTATGGGAATGTAATGCGAATTAAATGATAATAACAAAAAATGATGTTAAAAGTCTTTGGGTACACTGGGAGCAGCGTTGTATTTCGCACAAACGCTCTAAGCACAAAATAATGGTCTTTCACACTAACGTTCAACGCACAAATAAATGTTGTTTTATTCATTGCTCAACAAAACAATATTTTGCACAGACGTTAATGGCAATTTTGTAACTAAACATTTAGCATTAAGTGTCTCAAATTACCAACAGCTCAAGGTATTTTAACATCGAAAAACACCTTACACCTACTATCGAAAATGTCGCTGTTGTTAATCACCACGCAAGTTGCTAATCACCCCAGTTTACCGGTACTAAAGGCTAAAAATAAATAATATATCAATACAAAATACTCTTTTAAATATTCTACGCCCCCACACCGTATTCATCAAGTTCTCAGTGTGCCCCTGTAACGTAACTGAGTAGACTAATAGGCGAAGTTGGTTTTTTACGCGCTGACCATTGGTCGCAGGTTTGATGTAAAGCTTCGGCCAACTTGCGCGATTTATGCCAAATTTTATGACCCTAGTTCTAGAGTGGTCACTGCGAGGGACATTCCTGGTTGTTATCACAATCGTAAAATATTATTGGTGAGGAAAATGAGGATCGAAGAGTACTATATTATATATAGATATTCTTTTCTCACAGGTAAACAAAAATGAAGTCGGTATGATATAAGAAATTCAAAAAAACAAAATTTATATTTATAGCATTGTTCTTATTTATAAATTATGTATTAAACTAAATTATTAAGATTTATTTTTAAATAATTCACAATATATAAACTAAGGTAAAGTATTTTAATTGTTTTTCTTTCTCTTTGAATAAATCTAAAAGCAACTCACAAGAAAAAACAAACCAATTATAGTACACCGTTGGAAAACGCACCTTATCAATTATTCCTTACAACTTTGTGGGATTCCAGATTCAGTCTCATTGTTGATATTATCCTTTCAATATTATTATTCAAACCTTCTTATTCAATGCTATGCACCTTCCTTCTATTTGGGGAGATGATACGCGTATCGTAAGATGTGCGTTTTGACCGGAAATTAAGGGTGGACCCCCTCTTCCGATCCACCTATGCCGTGGGCAGTGGCAGATGGATAATCGGGGGCCCATCATGGTTGTTTAGATGTAAGGGCGATAATGTAAGAATTCAGTAGGTAAATTATCGATCACTCATGCTTTGTATGTGTGATGAAAGGGGATTCGATATCGATTCCATATTACCTACTTAGACTATGTCTTTATGATTCAGATTTTCCTTTGCTGACTACGTCGTCGTTAACCGAGTAGTAAAATTTTATCTGTGAAGTTTGAGCTGTTTCACTTTTTATAGTGTTTAGTAACTAAGTAATAATTATGCGAAATAATGCATATTAAATGTTCTCTCCTATCTGAATCATTACGCAAAACTAGCGTTCATCAAATAATACATGATTCTAAAGCAATAAATAGAGGATACCAAACGAATGGTAACTTTATATCAGTCAAATAATGCCTACTAATGAAGCCTGGCTGGGCATAAAAAAAAATTGTCCTGTGGTGTTATAAATCAAAAAACCTCGAAATAGTTTTCGATTTATGGTACCTTGTAAAAAATGAAAACAGCTCAATTCAATTTTCAACAACAACAATTCTACAAATTCCACGACGGTTGGTCGTCAAATGCCCTACCGATGGCTAAAAAAAAGGTATAACTAACACTCTTTCACAATAATAATATAAGTTACAAACAAACATTTGAAAATGACATACACAAATACAAGACATTTACAAGCCACAAAGAATAAAACCCAAATCCTAAGCAAACGCGATACAATCATACGTAAACTGAGAGCAAACATAATTTGACCAGCATCGGGGGTTACGATCACCTTATACTGTGGGAGGAGGGGGCGGGGAGGGATATTGGAATATTTTTCATACAAACACGTCTGCACGTGGACACTTCTACTTGATACAATATTGCTACAAGTGAGGTTGGCTTACATGGATAGTGTTTGGTCTTACTCTTATTGCTGCTTTTAGTCATTTTACTTCTAATGCATTTCCGTAATGGAGCGGTTTCAGGTTTTCAGGTGTCGTAAGCAATAACTACCGCTTTCATTTAAAATATGTTCTATTTTCGGTTGATCCCAAAATCATCTTCATAAACTTTTACAAATAAAAATAACTCAAATTCAGAGTATGAACCTCCTTTAGCATCCAAGGTATTGCCGTGCACTCCGCAGCAGGTGAGACGAGAGAAAAGGCTGTTGATTCAGTACGTATGTATCCTTTTGCTTTCCCTATACTTCACCCCCGAAAACGAGCTGCATTATGATATTCAATCATTACTAATAAAATATGCGTAAAAGCCAGATTTTTAATTTTCTTGTCTATGTAAACCAACCCCAAGTCGTAGGTGGTCGTGTCACCGTCCGCCGGTCAAACTTTATATATTTTATAGGTTCGGCCGCGGCCCGACCGCATTTATTATTCCAACTCTGGCCGCTCTAAAACTGAATGTAACCTTCTTTTGACCACCAAAGGTCTTTGCTTCACGAATTACTACAAGGAAATTACATTGAAATACTTTTCCTTTAATAGAGGTCAATTGCATCTGCAATCTAAAACATTGTTTGTTAATTAGTTTTATAGTATGTTTATGATGAGGTAGAAGCATGATATCTTACACCCAATTGCATTAAACTTAAGGATCGCCAACTCGACCAAGATGGCGCATGACAGATAAGTTCATGACCCACCTAATTTGGTCGAGTTGTAGTTAGGAAAGGGCGATTCTTAAGTTTAGTGCAAACGGGTGTAAGTCTCGACTTTACTACATACATACCCGTAGCAGATGATGGAGAGCTTATTATGAACTTTTGAAAGAAGAATGTACTTTCTTCATAGCCAAAACTAACAGCTACTATTATCCTCAAGGGCAACAAAATTCTCGGAATACATTGGAATCTCCTTAGAAAGAAGCGTAGTCAGACATAATTTTACGAGCAAATCTCCTGTCCCCTGCGATGTCTTTATTAAATGCGCAAGGTGCGGGCTCCGTGAGATTGGCCTCGTAAAACGGACACCCGCGGACCCTTCCAATCATAACACTGCATGTAGTTTCTTCATATCATACGAAAGCGAGAAAAGAGAAGATACACATACAGATAATCATGGTTCTGCAGACCTTCGAGGCGCTGAAGGGTCTAGCTCTAAAGCCAAACTTAGCAAAGCATTCGGATAAACAATTGAAGTACTAGCTAATTGAAGGGGTTAATTACTTTAGGTACTTATTTTGTGTGGTGATTTTAGCTTGTACACATTACATCGTGCAAATTTTAATTCATGCAAATCTCAGAAATCATGTAAGCTATGATCTAAAATCAAACTAGCTGACACTATAACCCTATTCTAATTTACAAGAGGACAGACTTTGATTCACATTTATACGTCTCGTATGTTTCACATAGCTGGCTACCAGAATTAAATTTCGAAACCCCAATCTCCATCCACCCAACTTTCACATTCAGAAACGGTAAGGTAGACGGTTGATACTCATAAAAAAATAAAACCCCGCCATGTGGCGACAGTGAGCTACTTGCATTTTTTTTAAATAAAATTTGCATACGTTTAGGGCGCGGCCAACGTCCAGTGATATTACCTCCAAGGAGTTTCTAAAGTGGCCTTTTTATACTCCAGTGTGGGGGTTCTCTAATGAAATTGTTTCGGCTATTGCATTGTAAAGTTTTATTGAGTTTATTTTACAGTTTAATTTCGACGTAGACGATATTGAGGTTTTGGGTAAATGTTAAAAGACAAAAGAATTTTGTGAAACGCCATTTTGAAAAGTATTTATGTAAAACATATTCCAGACGTAGGTTTACAAGTTGTCTAGAGCTGAAGTGTTATTGTCAAACTTAATATATATTTGTCAAAATTCTCCTTGATAAAGACAAAAACGCAACTTTTTTTTAAATTCAGAAGTTTCATCCATCTGTTTAGTTCCTTACCTCCAATCTACACTTCGTTGATATGATCCAGCTAATATGAAGATGCTATTTCCAGTCCCCCATCGTAATCTCCAAATTAAAAGGACCACTGCCCTGTGAATGCGCCGACGACGGCTTCACACGTCTGTCACTTAAGCTGTTTAAAAAAAGTAAGATATCCCACTTAATCAACATTTAAAACATGAAATTCAACCTTATAGTAAATTCAATAAGGTAGTATTTATCTTATCAGTTGTTCTTACTTCGACTCCCACGTTTGCGCAGTGAGATTGTCACAATGTGTTTTACAGTGCCTTAATTGTTTTTGAGGATTTATTTTTAATACATACGTCATCGCTTCGCCGTAATTAACTGAGCACTCTTCATATAATGACCATTTTATCTATTTATACATGAAGAAATCAATTCAAATAAACCAGCACTAGCACTAAAATCATATAAGCATATACACTTCTAAGGCTTTCGCGCGTACAGTTCATTAGAAATAAAACACTTTTTACGGATTACAGCACGTATATTATTAATTCAGGTGTTGTTTTAGAATTATTTTTAGAAACTAAATAATTCTAAACCAACACCTAAATTAATAATAAATGTGCTGTAATCCGTAAAAAAATGTTTTATTTCTAATCAATTTTATATTCTAGGCGTTTAATGTTTCAATCGAGTTTTGTATGAAAAAATTTTTTTTTCTTTTTAGGAATAGTCGTAGAACAATGGTTGTTGTTTATGATATTAGTAATCTAGTTCTGCGGGTTATTAGTGTTTAACAAATAACCCTGTATACTAAATTATGATTAGAAATCTAATCCTAAGCTTCAGGAACTGCGTCATCAGATTTAATTAAACAAAGGTGAAAATTATTTCAGCAGCGACAGCTTCCATTTGATTAGTAATGTTTTTTTAATAAACAACTACTAACACTCCACTCTGATATCACAAAACAAACATCTCGAACCCGACCCCCTTCTTCATTGGACAAAAAGCGATACATTTATTACTAGTATACAAACCGAATTCCCAGGAGCAACTTTACTACGCAACACTAAACAAAATGAAATCATATTCCAATTCGATATACAAAGCTCTTTATCTTTATATTTACTGAAACGACTGGCTATAAAAGCGTCAATGTGTTAAGGCTATAGCAACAATATCGTTGTTAGGTAGATCGCATTAGCCGGTGTCAGTCGTCGGTACACGTCCCACGAACATTCACCTCAGTACTAATGTTTTATTACTCTTTTATGGGGGTCCTTAGACGAATGGGTTTACAGATTTTACAGTACAGATGTAAACAATTACATGTTGATCTGTATGTGAATGAAATGCGTGTTGTAGTGCTTGTGCGCAAGTTGTTCTGGTTTTATGGTGTATGTGTAAAAAACTGCTGTCACTTTTTGGGTACCTACTGTAGCGGCGCGATCATACCGCTACATAAGCTATCGACAAATGACGAAGAATGCAGGATCAGCGAAAAGTACAATATGTAAAACATTACGCAGACGTGACGCCGCACTACGACAAGCTAGCATCGAGGCAAAAATATATGAGGATCTGACTCACGATATCGAAGTTTTCTAAGCGTTTCGCATTAATACAAATTCCAGCATCCAACAGTTGGACCGCGGTCCCCGAGCACAGACACCTAGATCGGTGGAAGTACTTCCCTTTTCGCTTAATATAATAATTATGGTGAAGAGATCCTACCTCAACACCTACCAACTTAGTTTTTCAAAGACTTTACTTGGCAATTAGGTGCAGCTAAAAACTCTACTTAACCCCTATGGGGTATAATGTGTCGAACGGGGGACAATTCCCACTATTTTTTTTCCATACACAGCAAGTCTTGTACTTTGGTACGTTATTAACGGATACAGTACTCGTACATAAATAAAAATACAAACATCCACGGAAAAATGATTACATATGCGGCCAGAATTCGAACATTTTGAACCTTTTTTGCATTGAGCAGGATTATGGCCGTTGCACAAACCAGCCGAAATTATATTATGCAACAATAATGTTCGATGCTTTTACAATTTAATTTACATTAACTTAAAAATTACGTTTTCCTTCATTTAATGAAACGCCGACCGGTCTCACGGAGCTATGAGAAAATTGCATCGTTGCTGAAATTCAGTTTGAGCGTAGTACATGAATAAAATTACTTATTGATAAGTACCTATTAATTTTGAAGTCATTAAAAGAAAATCCAATATATCATATGGATATAGACGACCTCCTTGGTCGAGTGGCTTTGCACACCGGTTTTCAAGGTGTCGCCATCTCTGTGGTCCCGGGTTCGATCCCCGGTTGGGGTTAATTTAGAAAACGAACTTTTCTATATTGGCTCAGGTCTGGGTGATTGTGATACCACCGTTGTCTCTGATTTCCATAACACAAGTGCTTTAGCTACTTACTTTGGAATCGAAGCAATGTATGTGATGTTGTCAAATATTTATTTATTTATTATTTATTTTGAACAGAACCCTCCAATACTCGATCATTACATTAATATTTGAAAATATTTTTTTTATTTCAGTACCGCAGCCCACACGTGGCGCCTGCGTCACCTTTGCGGTGTCCACACACATACACAAAAGTAAACTAGGTCTTACGAACATTTTAATAAGGTTCAAATTTGCCTTGCACGTTTTTTTAAGTACACGAAGCGTTAAATTAACAAGATTTAAGCGTGGACATGTTTATGGGAGAACTGAAAACACCTGGACGTTTTCAAGCAACATATTTATTCGATTTCTTGGAAGTTTGCTTTTTAGAATCGAATTTATCGTATAATAACTCCAGTTTGTGTGAAAGGTAATAATCACACAGAGTTATTGAGGATGATTGCATTAATTTTCAAGTTGTAACTTGAGTCAACATATTTTTGGAATAAATGTTAAGTATATTTTTATAAGTTTATTGCCTTAAACAAATGGCGAACTTATGTTTAAAGGTATATTCATCACTGATAGGTAAAGAGAAACTAGTGCAACTGGTGACGTAAGTTTGCTCTACATTTAAACTTTTAATCAACAAGATGAATCAAGACTATAAGGCTAAATTAACAATGTTTAATTTACTGTGGATTTGTATGTATTGGATACTTATATTTAAGTATAAGCGATAACAAATAACTAGTCTTGCTATTTGTTATGCAGAAAAAATATTTCTTTTGATAGATTTTTATGGAAAAAATGTCTAAGGCCTACACCATTTTAAAGTCAGTTAAAAAAAGTGATAAGAAATAATTTAGCAATAATGAATCGAACGAAAAACTTTTTATTTAAACTTTTTTAATGATCTTTTCAAACTTTCGCATGCATTCCAAGCAACAAGTGATGACACAGTTGACGCAAGCAGGTCGTTAAGGCCGTCACTCACCGCGCGCCTCGCAACTAGGGCTAGGATGCACTGCGCCGATTGTTTTCCTAACAGTTATTAAAAGTCGGCGCTGGCCGCACGCCAGAAACACTCGCATTAATCAGATAGAGGATCACTCAAAAATCGCTTCGCTTCACGGACATATTGATAGTTTTGACGGTTAGGTAAACAGCGGGCTTATTTTTTTTCGATGAGAAATAGTTCGCGATGAAGGGTATGCTGGAGGACAGAGACATTTACGCAGCAATTTTTCAGTAGGTGATTGGGATTTATTGATATACTATGCTGCTTTAATAAAGAGGTATAGTCCTAAATTGCTGTCAAAACTTACTTCAGTGGTTAATTTACTTTGTTCTTGCAGGGTGCACACTGCACAGTTGTCATCAACATTTGATTCTGGGATCTCAAGTGTAGCATTAGGTTAAGATGCCGTCTTAAAAAGTAGAGAGATGGAGAAAATTACTACGTGTAAAACATGTACGACTCACTCGAAGAAAAACCTTGCACTTATGGGAAAACTACTATCTTAAATAGTATTTTATAAGGTGTATAGATATAATTATATAGGTTAGAGAAACCGTTAACATCATTATGGTTGTATTAATGAATTACAAATGACAACCACAGCACCCGGCTATTTTGCCTCTGTCCCCAGCTTCTGCCCTACGGTGTAGGTAAACATAAGGCGCGTTCACACGGCGCGTCAACAGAGAGCATTAGCCCATCATCGCCCGGTACGTGTAGACGTACTCTAATCACGCCTCTTTCTGCCCATGATATAATCGCACGGAATTAGAACTTAGCAAGCTGATGTTTACTCTACTTATAAATACACTAGTACCTAATGTTTGTGTTACTAATCGCGTATTTAATGCTTTTACAATCAACCCACGTAAAGGAAATATTTATCTAAAATAAAGAACATAAGCTTCGAAAGGAAGTGAGATTTTGACAAAACTAATTAATTTTCACCTCCTTCCATCGTGTGTCCAACATTAAGCTCGTTTTGATGGGTTTGTTCTTAGATTTACATCATATTACCTTGTTAAATGTCTTTGTGTTTCCAACATTTGAAGTTTTAACAGTCGGTTTTCAGTTTGTTGAAGATTCATACTTGCCTAAAGTATTTACGTATAAGATCAGGAATGTTATGGATATGAAAAGCTAAGGATACAGAAATCATATTATACCAGTTTCGGGTACGGTTACGAATATGAAATTATTCCGGATTATCCGAAAGTTTCGGATACTTTCGGTAAAGAATATTAGAAATTTAAGTGTAAAACTAAGTGTGTCAGCTCGACCGGGCAGAAAACCATGTCATAACGTGTCTCATGTAGACTCCGCCCGTATCCGTAATTAGCCGAAACTTTTATATCGGATTCGGTTTCGGTTACGGACAGATTTTATTTCGGATATCCAATAGTTACGGTTACATTTGTGGAGCTCCTTTAACATCCCTGGTCTCGACCTAAAAATGACATGAGTTAAACTCATGTAGATTTTCATCGTCATTGAAAAAGAAGAACCCTCGGTTGCAGTTAACAGCAACATTTTAGAGATTTCCAAAATCATAAATTCATAATTTAATTTCGCAAATAATATTTTTTCATCGCAATCAGAGGAATGTTTGTGATGTTGTCTAATAAAAAAAAGATGCCTTATAGTTATCGGTATAAATATAAATATTATATTGGACAACATCACATACATTGCTCCGATTTCAAAGTAGTAAAGCACTTGTGTTAAGGAAATCAAAGACAACGGTGGAACTACAAATACCCAGACCTGAGCCAATATAGAAAAGATCGATTTCTAAATTGACCCAGCCGGGAATCGAACCCGGGACCTCAAAGGTGGCGACACCTTGAAAACCGGCATGCGAACCACTCGACCACGAAGGTATCGTTTTATAGAATCCAGAAGTTGATCTAAATTTTTATTAAGAACTCTGAGGAGAAACAAAGTTAAAGGTGAATTTGTCCATCGCGTTTTGGCTATGTTAATGACATAAACAGACCCAGCTGTGAACACATGCGAGTGGGGCTGATTACGTAACTCTTTTGCTAACAATTCTCGATTGAAATCGATTGAAACCGCAGCTACATTGCTGCTTAAGTAAGATAGTTGTCACATTGGTTCTTATTAAAGCAGCAATGTAACTGCGATTTCTGTCAGAGTTGATAGCAACAAAGTTACATAATCTGGGGGCTGATCACAGACGCGACTTTAGGTGTGTAACATGATATCGATAGATGGCGTCATTTTGAGGTCATCACTCGTAAATATAGAAGAACAAAGAACAAATTGTATTTCTAAATATAAAATTCTTTTTCTAAAAAGAAATATAATTTTTTGAAATTAACAAGATTTACTTACTCCTTTCTCATTTTAAGCTTATAGATAGGTACTACGAATTTAACATACCTAATGTTACTTTAATTTCCTAGTTCATCTTATTATAATGTAATTATTTGATTTTTTTGTTAAGAAGGTAAGTAATTATCAATGTTTTAATTAAAAAGATAATGATTATTTACCTACATTGAAATATCTTTAAAAACAGATCTACATTGATCCTTGGATATAAAATACCTGTCTCCAAGCTAATCCACCAAAGCTCCGTTCCAAACTATCTTGTCGGAAGGAAATAGAAAAATTCGTATTAAAATACTCGAGGTAAGAATACAAATCTTGTGTCGCGAGTGACAGAGAGTGATGTCGGCGCGGGCGCACGGACGTCGCGGCGGCGCGGCGCTACGCCATCGCGCCATAGGACATAAAAAGCACTTTAAGCAGTATCTCAACTATACACTTTTCTTGCAAAAAGATCGCAGACAGCGCGTGGAGTGGCAGGCGTAACGAGCGTCACACAGTTTTGACTAACAGGGCCCGATCACGCTAATTTTCAACGATCAAACCAATATAATATAACTAATATACTAATAATACTAACTAATATACTAGAAAGAGATCAACTCGCACCAGATCATAAATTCTCAGACGGGAATCGAACCCGCGACCTTTGGAGGACTGAGTCACTAGTGGCATCGTCGAATTACTTCTAGTAGAATACTCTTACGCTGCAAACCAGCGTTTTGTTCCCTCTTGTTTTACTGGTCAGTTTTATCGTAGAACTAATGATACTTTTTTCTCATTAGTCCTACCACAATGTACTAAATCGTAGCACTAGTAAGGAAAAATAAGTATCATTAGTTCTACGGTAGAACTGCCCAGTAGAACAAGTGGGAACAAAACGTAATCGGTTCGAATTAGTGCTATTTGGGCCCATGACGCACTCGCACTGCGTAGGTACCTTGCTTAGAGCTCTTGTAGTGACATGTGTCTATGTGAGTGCACTTGTTAGATGTAGTTGTGTTACTGCTTTGTCTATGTTTATTGGGTTGGGCGGGCGCACGGCGCTACGCCATCCACTACGCGCACCTGTCCGTGGGTTTCAACTGGCGATGGCGGCTGTTTTGTTTTCCTAATCTTAGCAGATTTTAGGACTGTCTAAACCTGTGATATGATATACCTGCAGTTGCCTTGTTTATTTTGAGGCACATTTGTCTTGATTGCAGTAATTACCAACAAATTAAGAATAATTTATGCAAGACGTTAAAAAGATTTCAGATAATAATAATTGTTAAACGTTAAAATTCGCTGCCTTTTTTAAACACGTCATTAACTTTTGCATTCCTTTGATTTTGGCCTCTTTTGTGTAACAAAAAATCAATAAAACACTTACAATCGTAAAAATACACAATAATTTAACTAAATCAATGTTTTCATATAAATGTCTGTTTGCGTAGCTCCTATAGTTACAATAGTCAGTCTCGTCTGTGGTTTTGTACTATTCATTTGTTTTATTGGTAAGCAGTTTTTTCTTGTCGGATATGTTGGGCTAGTAACAACATCCATCGGTTTATTAACTAAACAATGCGCGGCACTACATTACGACGCCCATATTTCAACTATATAAATCTATTTGCCCCCGTATTTCGCCTATTTCTACACTGTATTTTTACGCGCGGCGTTCTTTATTGATATAGAACAGAAAATTGCAGTACAACAAGTGGGAATCTCAGTCATAAATGAAATTTATCTATATTTTATAAGAGAAAAGTACAAAATAAAGGTTTCTTAACAAAATATTATGTGGACAAATATTTTAACCACGTTCTTTGGTTCTACTTAATTATAAAGAAAATCAGCTGTTTCATACAAAAATTAATTACGAAAATATTAAAATGTATGAAACAGCTGATTTTTTTTCGCGATTTCAGAGTTGGTTCCATAGTAAAAGTTGTTCAGTTTGATGGTCCCTATCTACCATATTCGGCATTAGGGGTACTTTTGTAACACTTTGTATATAGGTATATAAAAATAGTAGGCACTGTAGGTACATAAAAATTGATTCCGAAGTTGAGATATTATTTTTAATACTAAAAACTACTAAAAAAAATATTATTTTTAACAGTAACTTGACAAATTAATAACCTTTTTGAAAAAAAAAAACCTTTTTTTTAAACTCTAACTTCTATTGTTTAAGAGAAATTGCAATTTTGAAAGTGTGATACCTACTAATTAAGTTTTGAGGGCCGGTGTATATTGTGTTTTGTAGACAAATAAATCTGCCTCAATGATAACCAAATCTACAACGGCCGTACTGTTTTCAGTTACTCTATATCATTATAATTCGGTGGTAAAGAGATTTATGATTTCTTAGCGTTTATTAGCGGAGATATTTATCCGAGATACTCAGAGATATTGCCGGATAACCGGGCCGGCTGAAGAATTGCTTCAAACTACTAAATCACCCGGGTAGGTGTTTGTCCAATCTGCTTAATAGGCCGATATATTCTCCGAACAATGGAAATGATTTTTTTCCATATAAATAAATATTTTATTCTTTATCGCAAACACGTTACAAGATTTTGTGATGATATTTTATCTATATATATAAAAGGGAAAATCACTCACTCACTCACTCACTCACTGATCACGAAATCTCAGAAACTACAAGTGCTAGGAGTCTCAAATTTTGCATGGGGGCTCTTTTTAGGGCGTAGGTGCTCACTAAGACGGGATTTTGCGAAATTCAACCCCTAAAGGGGTGAAACAGGGTGGCAAAGTTTGTATGGGAGAACGCGATTCCTTGGCCCGATTGACTTGAAATTTGGCATAGACATTCATTCACAAAATTAATTGAACACGTGTTTCGTATTTTTTAAATATTTATTACCTAACAGGGTTAAAAAGTGTTAAAAAGCTACTTTTGCTGTGATTGACTTCGACGTCGGAATTGAAACTTTTTTGTGCATTTGATTGATTAAATAAGAAAAATAAATATCATTTGTCATATCAACGTAGTATTACATTCTCTTTGGTCATTTCCCCTGAGAGTAGGTAGAATGCATTATCGCCATAGGCATTGAATAGTACCTATGGCGTTATGTTGACAGTGCTGTCATTTTTTCCTTATTGCGTTGTAATAAGGTGCAAAATTATTCCATCTAATTATCAGTTTAATTTTAAAAGAATACAATATTCGGTCAAGTCGCCTATGCTATGACAATTAATAAAGCACAGGGACAAAGTTTAAGAGCGGCTGGTGTAGATCTGCGCAGTGATTGTTTCTCCCATGGTCAGCTCTAATGTAGCCTGCTCGAAAGTCAGCTCGCCGAATAGCCTTTTTATTTTGCAACCGGATAACATGACAAGAAATGTGGTAGGTATACAACATGTTACAAAAATACCCTTAATGCTGAATATGGTATATAGGGACCATCAAACTGAACAACTTTTAATATTGGGACCAACTCTCAAATCGCGAAAAAAATCAGCGGTTTCATACATTTTGATATTTTCGATTTGAATTTTTGTATGAAACAGCTGATTTTTATTTCGCGATTTCAGAGTTGGTTCCAAAGTAAAAGTTGTTCAGTTTGATGGTCCCTGTATACCGTATTCGGCATTAGGGGTATTTTTGTAACATGTTGTATATTATAGAGAAGTGTTGGATGATCGAGATTGATTATCCTGATAATGCACAACATATTTTTATTTAGAACTAGCTGCTCCCGGCATGCGTATTACAATGCTCCGTTTTTTTTAGCCAGGGACTTTCCCGGTCGTAAGCAGAACAACTCACCAAAGTTTCATCATAATCGGATCAATGGTTTAGAAGTCCCGTCGTCTGTACACTTAGATCTTTTAAACTATGCATAAAAACCCCATCAGAATCGGTCCATAAGTTTGGGAGCTAGGTTGTCTCAGACAGACAGATACACACAAGTCAAACTTATAACACCCCTTACGTATGTTGTGTACGTCGTATATACATATAGTGGTGGCCACATAATTAAGGACACAAGTCGATTTTCATACAAACGAGGTAATTTTGAAGTCTTGGTTTTCCGCTAGGGATTGAACTAGCTGTGATCTGATGATGGCCATCCAGGGAGTGAATGGAGAAGATTAAGATAGCAATACACACCCAACTGATCTGGTCAGCATTCTAAGAGATGTAAGCATAAGAATTTTCAGTTGCAAGTTTTCATACATTTCTATACTATATTCGCGGTTTTTTTAAACATATCCTTACATCTCTTAAAATGCTGGTCAGATCACTTTGGTGTGTATAGAAATCTGAATCTCCTCTATTCACTCCTTGGATGGCCATCACCAGATCACCGCTCGGTCAATCCCTGGCGGAGAAGCAATGCTTCAAAGTTACTTCGTTTGTAAGAAAATCGACTAGCGTTCTTAATTTTATGGCCACCACTATATATAGTTATCCTGTAGTATAGTCTAATAACTTCACACTCACCACATTAGTAACTACATTGTACCCGTGCGAAGCCGGGGCGGGCCACTAGTTATAATATATAGCGGTCGGAGTAAAACAAGCCCTGATAAATTATAAATATGTAAGTTATTACTATTATCATTTGATTTATCAGTAGCTTTTTACATCAACATTGCTTTAAAAAAAACATATTTACCTAGTTATAGTTATTATGTCTCAGCATTACGTACTATATTAGTCTCAAGAATAAAAACGTTTGCAAATATCACCATCAATCATGGCGCTAAACACCCAGTTTTTTTTTAAATATAGACAACTTCTGAAATCATTAAAATAAGGCTTATTTTCGCGCTTCACGTCCAGCACACCTCAAATATCGGATTACAGCTTTAGCACTAATACCGCAATCCTATCCGTGTCGGATGCGCGCGTCCGGCCCGGATGCGTGTGAATGGGCCCTTATGTGGCCGGTTTGATTCGTTTTTTGGAGGTGTGTGACCTTTGGCGTAGTCGCTAATATTTACTTATATTCACAGAGGTTCAAATTTTAACACTTAAGCTTCCTTAGATTTACCACAGCTGTATCTCACTAACGCCTCTGGCCAAAGTCCTCACAGGCCCCTGTGTTTAAGTGCTAATTTATTAAAAAAAGTTTTACTACTAAGGCGGGTACCATTAGGTGGACTTTATGATTAATCTCAATGTAACCCATTAAGGCCCGGAAAATGAGACACAATAGATATTCTATTGTGTGATGAATGCTGACTATTAGGCCCGTATAAAAGTATAAACCGCTCTCAATGTTGAGAGTTATCTTGAAATCATATTTGAAATGCTCTTCTTCAAGGAACAGCATCTCAGGTATGATCTCAAGATCGCTCTTAACGTTGAGAGCGGTTTATAAAACGGGCCTTAGAAATGCGCTGACAGCTGATTAGATGAAAATGGTTAGGTGCCACCAATAAAATAGAAGCAATGTACACGTAATATCTATGTACTTACTGCCGAAATTTTCAATGAAAAATTTCATTAGATACAACTATTTTTCATTAAGTAGTCTAAAAAAAGATAAAAGACAATCATAACATCACAGTTTCATACAAACAATTTTACCTTTGAACCGCTAGCGATGATAACTGTCACATCAAACATCACAATCATATTTCAGACGGCACTAAGTAGTATTCTAATAACAAAACAAACAAAAGTTTGATTAAAGCGAAAATACATTACGATGCGCAAAATCAAAGAGAAATCCATCGTTTGTTTAAAAAGAATAAAATTGCACAGTAAAACGTAAGCTAATGTAAAAAAAACGTGAATCAATGACCGTGAAGGAATGCGCTGGGACTTGGGACAGAAATAAAATAGTTTTGAATAAAGGTGAATTCGCGTGGACTGTAATCTACGATAATATGTCGTGCCAATTTTTAGAAGGTGTAAAGATGCATCGATAAATATTACGCCAATAAGTTAGGGCCCTATTTTTAAAAGGCGGCAAGCGCCCTTTACTACTCATTTACACGCATTCGAAAAACACTACCTTACCTGACACTGTGACGGCATCGCTGTGGTCTATGTAGTCGACGGCGTAACATAGGTAACAATATGTGATTAACACTCATTTCCAGTTTTGGCCATTATCATTAGATATGTTTGAGTCACTGTACTACACTGACAACTATTGCTAATTTTCATTGGACAGCCACGCTGTCGAATAAAAAGGATTAGTTAAGAGCGCTCGCCGCCTTTGGAAAATAGGGCGCCTGGATTTTCCGTGACATTTTAATTACTAGATCAATCGATGCGATATCTATAGAAAACAAAATGAAATAGCACCCCCATTAGAAAATGTCACTTGCGTAAAAACAATAACACATTGCAAGGTAGACGCATGTTTGTCTTATTCGTTTTAATTAACTATGACTTGATATACCTACTTAAGTAAAAACACCAGTAAATCATTGTGAAAAATTTATTGTGATGTGTGAGAGTAAATTTTTGACCAAGCTTTTTCTTTTCTCACGAATTCATTACTCCGTGCGTCGACTTTGTTTAGTGCGTCTACTCAGCAATAGATGGCGTTACAAGTTCTTTCCGTTCTACGTGGTTTTACGCTATGTTGGAATTTTAAAAAAGTTTACAAAATTTATAATTTAAACTGCTAGAATATAAGTGATAGGCATTTATTTTGAAAATATGAATAAATTCCTTGCTGCAAATTACTCCGCAGTTATTAATAATATGCTTTTTATGCGATTCAGCTTTGATTTTGACAAGAAAAAACAAATACCTAATTACCAATATATGTGTATGTGTAGCCTACTTCGCACGTAAAAATAATCCACTTCTAGTTAATGACTGAAATTAATGTAAAAGTTTTTTTGTTTTAAAACTATTTTTATTACTTACGATTTTACTAGTGTTCAAACAAAAAACTACCCGTTTTAAAAGTTTTATAAGTGATTTTCATTGCCGAGAAGTTTGCAACAAAATATTGTGTCATTCAGCACTACTAAATTCTAGAAAAATGGTCTAGCCAAACGATAAAACATTAACTAGGATTGGTAAAAGCGATAAAGATAAAAAAGCAACGTAATTTTTGTACATTTGAGTCAAATGGCAGTGCTGAATAAATTAGTTGAAAAAATTAATTCTTTACTTAGTGAAATTATATCTCTCTAAAAAGGTGATTCTGCCTTGGGGTCTGACCCCATACCTGTTGTTTTATAGAGCACAAATACCTAATGACCGCCATACACTTCCCCGAACGAATGTAAATATCCTTGATCATTAATTACTGTTTCTCAGAAACACATGTGTTCGGGTCTTTTTACCAACATGTTGACCGACAACCATCTTAATTTTACACCTAGACATTAAAATAATGGACCTTAAGAATATATCAATAAAGGTGATATGAGCTTCTCCTTTAAAATGGTCCAGGATCCTTACCTGGGAAGGTATACCTGCCATCCATGTGTGGGTTCAAAATGGATTCTGTTACAATAAAAATAAAGGTCAGAGGTACCTTTGAGGAAACTGCAAACGTTGAACGAATACCAGCCTTATTTTTAACAAATTTAAAGAATATTCTTGATTGAAATGTTTTAATAAAGCCATGCTTTTTGAAATTATGCTGTACGTGTATAGTGATAGAATCAAATTTGGTCTGAATTACAGTAATAACATGTCATAGGTCGGTTATTATCTTTACACGTGGTTTGAGTTGAGTCAGTCGGTTTGTTTTCTTTATGGATGCGAAATATCTGTTCATTATGAATATATTCGTTAAATTTAAATGTATGTTAATTTTACACCAGAGTATTTTGTGTGAGTTGTCTATTTTTTATTAATTTATATAACAAGAAATACCTATCTTATATTTTCTTTGGTTAATCGATAAGACTGCATTAATTTTTATTTTATGAATTTTAATGTAATTTATTTTTGTGTTTTAATGGAATTTGTGATTTGTGTGGACCATGGTCTGAAATAAAAGTATTTTTTTTATTTTTACCATAAAAAATGCTAAGTCTTGCATTGGCATATTTTAATTTTTTTCAGCACTTTTTTATATCGTAATTTTTTTGCGATGTATCGAAAGTGCCATAAATGACTTTAAAAAAAGAATATGCTACGGCTTTGTCAGTTTAGGGGCTAGGTGGTACTTGGCAACAGATAATACTCTACAAAATAAATCAACATTCTGGATTCCAGGCAAATGGAAATCCTTCATTTTGATTTGAAAGAACTTAATACGATATTTTAACAGAATGATTATTTAGAAATCAGTTTTTAAATACTGTAATATAAATTTATTTGTTTCTTAATGATTTCCATACTACTTAATTTACTATGAGCCATGTCTTGTGTAAAATAGCTACACGTTATTGTGGTTTTTACTTCCCTTTATTTGACTTCCGCCAAGTAACGGCTGGCTACCTTCAAATATAATTAACCGAACGAGCACTAATCGCGAGCGAAGCGTCTCCGTTTGTTTGGGCAAAATGTCCGTTCGGCTGTCCGTCTGTTCACCTCTAAAGGTCGCGCTTAACCGATTCATATTTCAGCCATTTCGAAAAATGACAAAAAATGACAGAAACGCGAGGTCAACTGCTCACGGAGCAACTAGTATTATAAATGGATAGGTAGATCTATATTTTTTTCATAATATCAGCAGTAGTTTTATGTCAAAAACCCGACATTCCTCAAATATTACCAATACTGATAGTTTACTCGTCATAACTGTACTCCCAGATAAGAGCTACCTCTGACCCTCTTACTAGGAATCTTTATCTGGCAGTTATCACCGGCTGCCGTACACCGTCAGTTAATTATAATTATGCCGGTTCAACAACATTTTTAATTCATAAATATTTATCTTTATTGACGTAATTGTATGATAACTTCTGTAGGCACTTTATACTTGTACTTACCTGCTGATATTAGATTCAAAATATTTTCTTTAATTCATCAACGCCCGAGCGGACGCAGGCGGCCGGATAACAATGGAATATCTATTGTGTTTCATTTTCTGGGCGCTGAAGGGTTAAAATGATGAAAGAGATGCACCAACGTACTTAGGCTTCCCGCCGACGAGCGATTTTTTGTCGCCGAGAATAGAACATACAGAGTTCAAATACGTAAACGCCTACGAGCTACAAAAAGTAGCTCAGCTACTAATCGCCCGCTACTTGACACTGACAATAGTGACAAAGGGTTTACTTGACAAAAAAACGTCGCGATTATCGCCGCGATTAACGCTGCGATAATGGCAGCTACAAAAAGTCGCTCGTGGGCATTATGTATTCTGTGCTTATGCTAGGAACTTTAGTACCGCCGATTTTCAATTGCTTACCTATTCAAGTACAAAATACCTAATGATTAGATCTAAGGTTTTGTTTAGATTTTAGGTGTATAAGATTATCACAAATAATTACATTTATTGCACTTCAAGCAAAACAAAAATTAATCAAGAAGGTTAGGATTGTAACTCTGACTTACAGTAATTTATAACACACAATTAGAATTAATTCAGAGAAACCTTAACAGAATCTAATACAAGGTGCGTTTGATTGGTGAGAAGCCCCACAACAGCGAGAGAAGATATCTGACCAATCTGTTTCTATTTAATACACTGTTAAATAGGTGTTGAGACAATATGTTATCTCATTACGACAATCATAAAAAAATATCGTAAAATTATCGCGTATCGACAGTGATACTTTGTGTTAGGTACAGTACAGTACATTACAGCGTCCGGTAACTAACCGAATTGCTGACGAACTTCGATCAAAACAATCATTCGGCCTAAAATTCTTCTTATCAGTTAAAAAAGTTTGGAACGGGTGGTAGAAAAATGTAGACGATTCAAAAGCGCTTAATCACTAAGTTTATTTGAAAAAAGCATTCTTTTTACTTTTTAATCTTCGTCATGAAGGTCAACAGCTGATGTTCAAGCAGTACCATCACACATTTGGTACTATTATGACGTGACACGGGTCGACTTGATAGGTGACTTGCTGGTCGATTATAGTCAAATAGCATTTTTATCGACAATCACTTGTAAAATCGAATCGCCATCTCGTTGCAATTAGATTGTCATTTTGAGGCAAATGACAAAAATGTAGGTGCAAGAACAATGGCGCATTATGGCGGTAATATAACACCTAAGCAAGGACAAGACAACGAGGTATGGCCAGCACGTGTGGACTCGCAAAAAATTCGCCTTAATAAAACGGAGTGCCTGCCTCGCTAGCGGTAGGGATGTACGGTGTACCTAATGATATCGGTAAAGGAAAATCGAATATTTTTTGTCTTCGATGTTTATGTAACTCATGACATCTGCAATTATTAATGTCCCCACTATCCCATAAGGAAGACCTGTGCCCCAGAGGCCTTCCTTATGGATGGATAAGGAGGATGGACCATAACCCACGACGCGGGCCTGATGCGGATTGATGGGTGTTAACGACTGCTAATGCAGCGACCAACGCCTTAACGTGCCTTCCAAAGCACGCAGGAAAGCAAAAAAATAAATTTTTGGTCACCCAACCCATGACCGACCCTTGCTAAAGTTGCTTAACCGCCGTAATCACAGGGCCAGACGCTAAACCACTGCACCACCGAGCTTCTCCTTCCGAGATCTGTAACTCACAGATCTGATAAATTATTAATATAAATACTAAATGGCTGACTCAGATATTTTGGAGTTCTAATTGATTTGCATTTTTTATGTAGGCTCGTTTTTTGAAATGAAAGTCATTCTATTGAAACATCCAGATAGTTCCCATCACCAATTAAAAACTCATTTAAGGAGTGGTTTTAAAATACAAGTAAAATAAATTATTTTAAGTATAGTTTAAAGTAAATCTGCTAAGTGACTACTTTACTTTGTAGCCTTTAGCGTAAGCCTCCAGTTAAAAAAAGTTTATAGCCCGCAAATCTTCACTGCATTTAATTTAGAACCTCTAAAGTAGCATACCGTGTAGTTGAAGAAATAAATAAAGTGTGAAACAATTAACATCGACAGTGTCGCCGCCCTGGCGGCCTCGGCAAGCTTAATTACGCGGCGCGGGCGACAGGTCGTCGCGTGACGTCACGCTGCATGTGTGCGGGTGCGTGTGTGAGTGACCTTACGTCATTTCTACCTTATATGCATAACGTCTTGGTTATGGACCAAATGGATCTGATTTAGTGTTCGTTGATTTACATGTGTAACCGACGAAACAAGCCATTCATTGCATGTTGTCATAATTTTAAAGTGTTAACACAAAAAATATTTTCTTTTTCAACAGCAATTTGACATTACAAAGTCATGAGTAAACTGGTATTGAACATATTCTTAAATGTGTAAAAAAATATCTTTAGGCTTTTCTAGAAAACTACAAAAGTGCAGACGATAAAAAGTTTCAGAACATCAAGAAGCCTTGCAAAGCAAAGCGAAAATTGTAAAAACTATATTAAAAGAAAGCAAACTTTAACAATTTCTCCAGGAATATTACCACTGGCAATTACCATTTCAAACAACCTGTTCGATATCGGATGGTGTTTACGAGGTGGCACTGTAGGTACTTACGTTGATGACATTATCGGTGGGAGCTTTTATCGGCAACCACGCAGCTGGAAAATTGAACGACTTGAAACTTCTTGGAAAATTTTAAAAGAAAACTGGTGAGAAGTAAATTGAAAAACTGTTATTGTTAAAGAAAAGTCTTAACTTGATAATGGAATATTTCACTGTTAAAGATTGTGAACTAAGTAGAGACATTGCTTGACATGAAAAATTTACTTGAAAACATTTTTTACAACACATAACTTTATACTAAAAACAATAGTGATATAAATTTCAACTTGGTTCAACGACCTTAATTTTATTGTGCGGTTTTGTTAATTTTTGGTCACCCGACGTTATTAGGTACATACTACAGAAGTATTTTTTTTATCTGAGAATATCTCAAGAAAACTTATTGCCATACGTTCAGAAAAAAACACGAAATATTTTTTTACAGATTAGTTTCTTGCTGAGTAATGACTTATTCTATCGATTGGCACCACTTTTATTACAGGCCTCCAAAACCGACTTTTTTCAAAATGGCGGACAGGTAGGTATGCCAAAAGCACATGATGCTCTTTCTTGCTTGATTTTCTTTAAGAATATCTATTCCAGAACTACAACGGTAAAGCTAAACGCTCACGCAAAAGCTAAAGCAATATTTCATGGCAGCGAAGAGATTGAAAAACTTACTGAAAGATCCAGAAAGTTCAGGAGATTAGGTCATAGGTAATGGCAGGCAATGATTGCGAAGAACCTCAGTGTTTCTTTCTCACTGCGGCATAGACTATCGCTTGCGTCTATTCGATTGCTGCGTTTGTAAGTAGTAACCATTTAGTTTTGTTTACCAGTTAAGCAATGTAAGTGGAACTGTATGATACGGTATTATTTTAAGATCTTTAGGTGAATGTGTACCTTGAAATATGTTCGGGCTCCGATGCCGAATGTGGCTAGCAACGTTGCCAAGTCACATTGTTCCTCAAACTTTAATTTGGGATGTGGATTATTTGTTTGTGGAAGTGTTTTTAGGTATTAAAAGATTTCTCACGAGTGTTTTTTCCAGGAACTTTCTTGAGGTCTCTGGAAGTGAAAAAAAAAATAGTTATTTAGCTACTTATTAAACTGAGTAATTTACTTAAAGTGGCTGACAACCGCTCTACAACCACTGCTGGGCGCAGACCTCCCCTAAAAATTTCAAAGTTAAAATTTAAAGGAAAATATCATACATGTGATGAATGATTATATCCAGAAAACAAGATTTCAGATCACCTCTGCAAACATATCCTACAAGATAATGAGTACTCCATACGTTTCCCGCCATTATTACTGCATCTGACAAAAAGGCTGCGTCGGGCGGCTTATTAAACTGCGTCCCGGTGGCGCGAGCTATGTCTAATTTTCCGGTTTCGCCCGCGCAGATTGCAACCCGCCCGTGGGAGCTCGCGCGTAATGCGGGAACGGAGACAAACGCCACCTACGCGACAGGTAGTGTAATGCGGACAGAAGCTCCTGTTGTGGCAGTCGCCATTTTACATAGTATTTCATACAACCTTGAGTCATGTCTAGAGATGAGCAAAGGACCCGATTTTTACCCGACTGCTGGGTTTAAACCCAATAAAAACCCACATTGTATGTAAAAGAAACTTTTAACAGTTTTTTTAATTCTATTGATATGTCAAATGTGACGTTGCTATAGAAACAATTTCTTGTTAAAACAATACAGAAAAATATTCAATGGATAAAACATCTCTTATTTCTAAAGATTTTATTTAGTTCCAGAAAATGGTATATTATTATGGGCGTTAACTGGGTTTAAACCCAGCAGTCGGGTAAAAATCGGGTCCTTTGCCCATCTCTAATAGTCATGTCATGTAACTCATGTGATACTATGGTATTGGAGTGACACCTTAGTCACTAAGGTGTCACGTGGTATCAAGTAACTTAATACATTTAAAGATAAACTTATAAATAATTTATTATTGCAAATATTTTTAACTTAAGGGAGGGAAAGATTGAACATAAATGTATTTAAATCGTTTATTTGAATATGTAGGATGTCATTATTATAACAATTGCGCGTTGTGTTCTTATTTTCCTAAATTGATAACAAAATTGTAGAGGTGTTGTGTACCTTGTTACCTATAAACTTAGCACTATAAGTCAGTTAATTGAATTTCACAATAAAATTGAACGCTGGCAATATTCCCCAGGTATAAAATGAGATTGTAATAGAACTTGTTTCTGTTCGCTTAAGTTCTTCTATAACTTTTAGGTCTGCGTTAGAAATACTGCATAAGTAATGCTTTATTACAATTTCAATGTAAGCAGTCTTGTGGTAACGTATAAAAATGTATAGGTACCCTATAGCTCATTTTTGTTCTTAACTCTAATAATAATTATTTGAGTATACCTTTTAACATAATTACTACGTGTAATGGTGCGAATTCCAATTGAAAGTAAATTCGAATAAGAGGGAAAAACTACTCGTCAGTTATTCTGGTATAAAATTTACGAAAATAATGCTTTCCTTGCTTTTAATTTTAATAATATTCATCTAAAAGGACCATGTAAACATTACAATTCACTTTTTGTTTGATTACCAAAATGAACAAAGATATTTATAAAATATAAATATTGCTAAAAAATACACATTTTCATACGTAATTGAGATAGAAAAAAATGCATTGTGAACATTGAACAGTTGTAAATGAAAAATATCAAAATCATAAGTTCCAAAAGTTCAAAGTCCAGACACTTTATCAAAATTTTTGGAAATTGGCTTTAAAATGCATCATCCCTTCTAACATGACCGAAACACGATATGTATCGCGTGATATAGCGTTTTATCGACACTCAACTTTCAAAATCCACTGTGACAAGAGACAATGGTGGTAACACAAACACCCAGACCTGAGCCAATATAGAAAAGATCGATTTCTAAATTGACTCAGCCGGGGATCGAACCCGGGAACTCTGAGATGGCGACACCTTGAAAACCGGCGTGCGAACCACTCTACCACGGAGGTCGTTATACAACGTGATACAAAAATACCCCTAATGCCGAATATGGTATATAGGGACCATCAAACTGAACAGCTTTTACTATGGGACCAACCAAAAAACAGCTGTTTCATACATTTTGATATTTTCTATTTTATTTTTTGTATGAAACAGCTGATTTTTTTTTCGCGATTTCAAAGTTGGTCCCATAATAAAAGTCATTCAGTTTGATGGTCCCTATCTACCATATTCGGCATTAGGGGTATTTTTGTAACACGTTGTATACGTATTATATTCTTAGCAATAATGTACCTATCAACATCTCCAGCATATGATTAGTCACCATGTAAGTAACCCTCTACGTACAGCGTCACTACCATGATAATCCGAAACGCCATATTTAATTCAGGCTGAGGTGGCTCGGTCACGGGCTATTACGGTGAAACAGGACACGTCATTAGGCCGTCTTTGATGACGTCACGGCCTGTTAGCGGCCTGCAAGTAGGCCGGATCAGGTCGTTGAGGTCACGAGTGGGTTGGGGGCACTGTTGGATTGTTTTGGGAAATGGTACTGTTAGAAACATGTTTTGGGGTGTGGTAGACGTGTTATTTTAACCTATTTTTTGTTTAAAAAAAAAGAAAAGTTTAAATTTTCAAAAAAAAAATAGTTTTTTTTTATTTTGTGACGTGATTATAACTATTTAAATATTTATTTGTTTAAAATTTTAATGTCTTTTTCAGCAAAGTTACAATTGCAAGATATTACTTACCTTAAATCCGATTTGGTCACAAGCTACCTACTATTTCCATTGAACATGAGTATCGTGATGGAATCTTAAAGTAGCATACGCTGTTAGCCCGCGGGATTCCCGTGGAGGCGTCACGTGGAGCCACGGCGACGTTGAGACAATTGTTGAGAACTTGACAATCTTCCTTGTTGAAACATGTTCTGTAAAGAAGTTCCATTTCAGTGCAACAGAAGATTTTGAGAATATGAAACTTCTTATATGAGTAATCTGAAGGCTAAAGATTAAAAGCTACATAACAAAATGCCAGTTCTTATTTTTTCTCAAAAATTCGAAGTAACAAAAAAGTTTTCAATAGAACGAACTTGCGGAATTGTACTGCGGAAGAAGTAGAAATATTTGGCAGGTGCCCAACCTTCGTGGCGAAAGTGGGCTATGGGTTGTGCTAGGTAGAGACGTGAGGCAAAGTCAAGCTAGGTACATGGACCTTTTGATTGTAATTAATGTATGTACATACGACGGCACCTCAGACTATACATGTTGACGTTGAGACCGCCTTTATGCCCTACGTAATAAAAGCTGTTTTCGCAGTTTAACTGACGTGCTGTCGTGTGTACCTAACCTACCTTGACTTCTTCAAAGGTATATTTCTGATAAGGAAAGGAGGTCACCAATCGCTCATACATTTCAGCCTATTTTATGTACCTGAGGTACATGTGTAACAAAATGTACGGAAAAATTCGAGTATTCTGAAAATAATGTTATTTTAGCACGAATTTACTTAACACTTAGAAATAAATCATTATAAGCGTAATTGTATAGTGTTTAAAAAATATTCAGTTTAATGATGTGATGTAAAAATGATGTGATGTAAGGATTTAATGTAAGGATGTAATTTATCTGAAATAAAAATCATTTAATTTATTTTTAATGAAAATGTACCTTTTGTAATAAATATAAATGTAAAAAAAACATAAAATAACTCATCGGAATTAGCACAAAAGCCAAAAAATATAAGCTCTTTAAATCAACGGTGTTTATACCAGCAAGTATGTACCTAACAAACTTCAAAAGACCTGTCAAACAACAAAAACGTCATGAGAGAAACGTCATTCCGACTTCCGAATTTAATTAAATCAACTTCAACTGACAGTAACAACTGTCAATTTGACAGTTTTTCGAATATCATCTGTGTAATAGGTTCTTATAGCGAGTGTATTTTTCAAATTAATTTATTTTTTCTCGTCTCTAAATAACCAGAGAAAAAATATTACTGGTATATTACTCAGGGTATTTTTATTCGGTACTTACATTATTTGTTGAAAAAGCGTGCAAATGCACACTAAAACAATGTTCTTACATGTGCAAACAAATAGATCAAAAAAACTATTTAAGACAACAGGCCAAGGTAAACACAAAGCGCAAGTTAGCAACAACAGCGGCCGCGGAAGCTGAACTTATAACAAGCGAGCGAGCGAAGCGAAATAAAAACTTTTGCTCGCTTACTGTTGCGATCGCTCGGGAAGTGGAGGTGGGAGCCCGGGAGCTCTGTGTAAGTATATACTTAGAGATATTTTTGCTAACTAAACGGATCAAGCATACAATCGCATGTTTTAGGTAAGGTACTTATACCTAGTAAAATATATGCCTCTAGCAAAATAAAATTGACTTAAATTCGCACTTTGAGTTACATAAGTATAACCGCCATTAAAATTTCTTTAACTTTATATGCAATAGCTTTATTGAGTTCGCAATGCTTATTTCATCCGTAAAGTTATAAATGTGGATTTTTATAAAACACTTTAGATTTTCAGTTGTCTCCTAAGTTATGGAGTAGGTACTTGCACTAAATTCCCCTGAAACCTACCAAAGAGCTCAAGACCTTACCTTATAATACCTATTACCTTAATAATAATAAAGCATATTTACACTTTACATAATTAACATTTTAAAAAAATCGACAACTGCCTCTGTTTTTCTAACGACAAAGGCCTCATCTTCCATATTTTTCCATTCTTCTTTGTCTTTGGCTTTCCTTGACCACATTTATCCTGCTATCATCTTTAGTTCATCTTCCCATCTTCTGTATTGTCCTCCTCGTCTTCTTTTCAGATTCTCGGGGTACCAGTTTGTGATCGACTTGCTCCATTTGTCGACTCCGCGCAACGTATGTCCCGCCCGTTTATCCCCATTTGAATTTCCTAATTGTAAAAGTGTAATTTTCTAGTTGTGTTCTCTCCCATATAACCGTGTTTCTTATTTTATGGGACTTCTAAATTCCAACATACTTAATCGCTCCATATTACCTTACAAAAGAGTGGCGACATTAGACTTATTAATCACAAGTTGGTAGGTTATGAGGTAAATGCCAGAACCCTAAAGTTCCCATATCAATTCAGAAATCGTAAAACCATACATCTTCCATATTTACTTTCCAATCTCAGCTTTAAAACGTAGCAGCCGTCATCGGCGGCCATTTTTTCTCCCCCTCCCACAATTTGTCTTCAACCCCCCACCGCCCATGTAATCAGCTGCCCCCACCGGCTAGGTGAAGCTTTGAGGCCGAGGTACTTCGTGTACCTATGTGGCTTTATGCCAATATTGCGGATATATCAATTTCTCAAAGGTATAATGTTTCTTTAATGTGGTCAACACCACGTACATGAAAACATTCTTCATATATTACCTATATGTTTTTAAATAACCTTATTATTTATACAAACGTTCCGAAGGCATGAAGAAAGAAAACGTTTATGTTAAGTGCCTCCTAAATGATGCGTGTGTAAAAATAAATTACTAACATAAAAGCATTTACACAAAGAAATGAGAAAATAGGTATATAACTAATAATGATCTTTAGCAATCCGACTTAAAAAACAAGAAGATATATAATGCAGTTAAGCTGGAGATAACTTTTTCATTACTCGTGTTTGCAATTAAAATAATTTCCTACGCAAGTAGGTACAACTAACGAGTTTCTCTCTGGTGTATCTCTTATTTCTAATAAATAGTTCGAAGCTTGATGATGTTAACCACATAATACTTCAACCGTTTCCAAAAAGCTATATTCTCACATCCAAAATCCAGCAGTAAGCACCTATACACAAGATTCTGTTTACTTGCAAGTGAGCAATCTACCGCGAAATTTAAAATAGCGGGCGTAAATCTCCGAGCGCACCTACGGACGGTGACCTACATAGACGACCTACTTGCACCCACCAACGGCGACACAGGTTAATAGCCTACAGTCTCACCTGACAGGTGCGCAGAGCTACCATTGGGTGGCAAGCGACCAACCAACAGGTCGAAACAGGTAAACAGGTGCGCACAGGTACTACCTCACCGCCTACGCCCTGCCACGCCCCTTTTTATCGAGCTGCGCAGGTGAGATGCGCGTTGATTGGTCGGCGAAGGTACGACAGGTATACACCTGTCGATTCAGGTGTGTCCTCGTTTTGGAGCTCACGCTTAGTCGGTGCGTAGTACTGAAGGTGCTTGGGCGGTTTCCGAGGACATTCGGAAGGTGTTAAGTGGCAAAAATTGTGCGCATGTGTTGTGCGATTGATGTTTCCTTGAGGTGTGCTAAATTTAGGTAGAGGTGGGCGCGCCGCGTCCTTCTGGCAAGGTCGTTTGCTGCCACTTGGGATATTGATAAGAAACTGTAAGTAGGCGTACCTATACATGTTAAACATTATAATACTGAATATTTCAGACAGCTCATTTATGTTGAACCGACGAGTAGTAAGACTAACAACATTCCTAGAATAAGATAAGGTTACTTTTGCAACAAAACAATTCAAGGATCTACTCAAATGTTTGTCAATAATATTTCCGTGAGTTAATTTGATGCTAAAATTAGTTTCAAATCAGAATATGAATATCAAGCACAATTAAATGTAAGCGATGAAAAAATGTTAATACAGGAAGTTAATGGTGTCAAAAATGATAAATAAGAAACTATACGTAGAACTATTCCAAACAGGATATTTGAAATTTCAACTAAAACTTTTTTTAAATCGACTGCTTTTTTTCAGTGCTAAGTTCTGTCTGTAAAATAATGTTCTTGAACCAACTGGACCAGGAATATGTATATATTTGTCTACATAGTTATTCTCCTAAATAGTAATTCCAATTTTGTCATGTAACAAAGGACTCTGTACCTCATGGCGATGCGAATTTACCTACATAGTTATTCTCCCAAATAACAATTCCAATTTTGTCATGTAACAAAGGACTCTGTACCTCATGGCGATGCGATGTCTAATTAGTGAAGCACTAGAAGGCTACCTAAGTCCTAGGTAATGAGCCGGAGCCCGCTCAAAGGACCCCCCGAGGAGGGGGATAGGTGCCTTGGGTGGGGGTAAAAGCCACGCTAATTATGAAAGAAGATTGAGCGGTAATATAATACTGGTTGTGGATAAATAGAGAACCTTTTGAAATACTGAATTTAAGAATTTAGATACTGTCGTCTATTTTAGAAAATAATGAAAACTTCTTTTGGGTAGGGAAAAAGGTAGTACCTATAGAAGATAGACATGCTTTTGAACATACCAAAAACTACTAGCCAGTATGATAATAAATTAGAAGTGATCTACAATCTGTTTGCTTGGTAACAAAAGAAGTAAATGTTACAATATTGTTTTAAAACATTCAGATCTTTAATACGAGTATAATGAAAAATGGGTACCACTACCAACAACTTTAATAGTAGATTATGCAATAAGGGCTTAAAGTAGTGTATTGTGTCCCGGGCGCTATTATTGAGATCGCCCATGACAAATACACATTTAAGCCCGCGATGCATACTCTACTTTTTATACTTTCTGCGAGGCAATTGAAACTAATGACTGTTATAAAAAAGAATAAGTAATTAATTAAGAATAATAAAATATGAAAAATTAAGAATATTTATTGAAAATTAAAAGTTATGTTAGAAACATTACACCAATTGTGCAACGACAAAATTACATTCTTTGGTACATTTATAGTTGGGTTAGAGTTTATGTTTTTATCGTCTATTCTGTTGTGGTCAGTTCGACATTCAAATAAATCCTTCTTGGTGCGCGGGTGAAAATGAATTTCGTAAAAAGTTTTCATGATAACACACAGCCTAACTCAGAATAAGATCTCATTGCACCTAAACTTTTTTGAAACCAACATCGATCAAGCACGACTACAAGGGTTGCATTCCAAATTCAAATCACATTATTCCCCATGGGGAAAAATGACTTACTTTAGTAAAGGTTTGCATGACACATAATATGCCATTGACGAGCAGGTAGTATAAAAAAATAATTTCTTCTCAAATAAAAATTGACTGAAAAGAACTTACTATAGGACATCCCAACATTAACTCCATCGTTATGAATAATACGACTACGTCGCTACGAACTTATTGATTGTTAGAATTGAACCATAAACGTGTAACAAAGTGCAACGCTGCTGCTGTAAAAGAGGTGCAACTTAATAACAAACTAGTCTCACCTAAGTCGTAACTGAACTCTTTCTAGCGGTACCGTAATTTACTGTCACTTGGATCATAAAACGACCGAGTAGTGGGGAGGTTTCATTGCAGGCTATATGACGACCTCCGTGGTCGAGTGGCTTTGTACACCGGTACCATCTCAGAGGTCCCGGGTTCGATCCCCGGTTGGGTCAATTTAGAAAGCGAAGTTTTCTATATCGGCTCAGGTCTGGGTGTTTGTGATACCACTGTTGTCTCCGATTTCCGTAACACAAGTGCTTTGGCTACTTACTTTGGAATCGGAGCAATGTATGTGATGTTATCAAATATTTATTTATTCTACATAACTCTATAAAAGATTTTTTATTTTCAACTTTTGGTTTGATTTGAGTCGTAGGCTCTGAATATGAGACCATATTGAAATAAATGGGAATCAATCTGCGTTGGGTCCGTTCGTATTCTTATGGCTTACATCCATAAGAAAAAGATCTGTACTGTGCTGTAGTAGTATGGTTATGTATGGAAGATCTGGGCACAATGACTAAACGACATTAAATGCAACCTGGTTATTTTCCATAAGTTTTAAATTTTCATGGTTATTGACTTTATTAGAATAAACTATATCGGGATTTACACCATGTGCCTGTTTATTTTTGAGACTCAGATATTTCGGCGCAGTTGCATGCGCCATGGTCACAGAAGAACTGTCGATTGTTGTGACCATGGCGATGGCGCATGCAACTGCGCCGAAATATCGGAGTCTCAAAAATAAACAGGTAAATGGTGTAAATCCCGGTATAGTTTATTCTAATAATTTCCATAAGTTCTTCAAAATAATAGCTATTGCTGGCATTTCAAAAAGCACAAAGCTTACTATTCAGAAACATCACTTTTTGTAGCTGCCTTTGATGACACTTAATTTTACCACCATAAGTAAAAGCGATTTCTCCATACCGCTTCCCCTTGTCATCAAGCCCGCAGTCTGCACCACCGCCTCGAATCCTAACTCACTTTACAGCGCTGAATACTGTTCAATTTGCGGCGCTCGCTGCTGCGCACTACGTCGATACTCATATTACATTCTGATTTACTATAAGCCAATGTTATTAGAAATTTAAAAGAAAACTGGCATAGTAGCAACCACACTAAACTCTATATCTTGTTTTTATCTTAATTTTAGTGACTATGTAAAAAACTACAAATCGGTCTTTTTTCGGAACTGAGGTTGATTTGGTTGTTATCTCATCGCAGCTCTTTTCCTTCATCTCTTTATTGCCCTTTAAGAAATCTTTGCCCATTAAATAGGAGCATTTTGAAGATATAATTTAATATTTTTATAGTTTTCCATAGTTTAATCTTCACCTTTATATTCATTCTCAACTAACTCCAAATTGACCCGTACATCCACAGAAACCGGACCCCACGCTGCATCGAGGCGTGTTTGCTCCAAATGTTTGCGCGGTTAAAATGTTTGCTCGCCTCTGCACTGACCCAGAACCACCCACGTGAAGGTTTTTAAGTGTCCTCTCGAAGGTTGGGGTCAGATGTACCTCTAATCGGGTTTTTACGCGTGTTTACTTTGAACTTTGGCGTTTTCTTTAGATTGACTTTGGTGTGACATGCTCAGGGTCTCAATGAGAAAAGAAAAGGAAGGTTGAAATAAAATTGTGGCTTTTACTTTACATAGCTTTTCTACAATAAAAAAATGAGATTTAAGACTTCTACGTAATTGTATTACTAAGTATTTAAAGTTTTTCGACGACCTCCATGGTCGAGTGGTTTGTACGCTGGTTTTCAAGGTGTCGCCATCTCCGAGGTGCCGGATTCGATACCCAGCTGGGTCAATTTAGAAAACAGGTCTGAGTGTATGTGTTTACCACAGTTGTCTCTGATTTCGATAACACAAGTGCTTTAGCTACTTACATTGGGATCAGAACAATGTTTGTGATTTTGTCTTATATTTTTTTTTAATTATATTTTTTATTATTTTAAAAGTACCTAAAGTCGTATTTTAAACGTTACTTAAAATTTTACAAAAATATCAAAAAAAAAATTTATAACATTATACTTTATGTTAATTAGGTTTCAATTATACGTAGAAGATAGTTTACCTAGACGATAACGAATCCCTTTCAAGCGATTTCAAAATTTATATATAATCTTTTTAGTCTTTTCGTTTGAAAAGAAAAAATTAAGTTAAATATTATCCCTGGGCCACTTGTGATAATACTGGGTCCATTAGCTGCTCTTGCCACAGAAAAATAGACAGATTATTACCTTATTATACGGTACAATTAGCCGTAATGACGCTGGTCCGTACAGTGACGGATGCCGGACGAACTCAGTTTTGTACCGGACCAGCTCAGATTGATGATGATTGCTAATTGTTGGAATGACATGTTTCATAGTGACGTCAGTCTTGATAATTTTATGATTAATACAACCTTTCTTGTGATGATACTTTTTTATAGTTAGTATCGTTCGAACACAATTCTTTATGCTTTTGTTTAGAGGTAAGTATACTCAGAGTGCAATCCGTAAACAAGAAACTATTTAGTAACTTACAATAAAATACAGAAATCTGTCATTGCTATTATCTTGGAGCTTATGTGTTTACAACAAGAATAATCAAAGCCAGTTTTGCTCTTCAGTACCTTTACTTACAAAAACCTTGGAAACTAGCAGTGAGCATTATGAAGCGTCGAGTCGCCTGTATTTCAATTCCGCCGGTCGAGGGCGGCGCCCGGCGGCGGTCATAAAAAACCACGACATCACCTAGGCTTTATTACATTCCTGGCTATATTGCGATACCTTTATTACGAGCTCTTTATGAATTTTTGTAATATAAAGGCTTGGGAATGCAAGTAGTTTTCTGCTCACGTACTTTTCTTTAGATATGAGAAAATTCAATTTATATGCTGATCTAGGAGTGAAACAAACAAAGAGTGCATATGCATTACATCTCGCGTTGGAATTGGAACTCAACCAAAGGGTTCGAAGACTACAACAGACTGGGTGGGAGGCATTAATTATTTTATGTATCCTTACTAATTTGTTTGTTTGTTCACGTCTTAACTACTGAACCGATCTTCATGAAATTTTGCATACACGTTGTCAGGGTTGCAGAGAAGAACATAGAGTGCCTTTCATCCCAAAAACAATAACTGTTCCCGAGGGATAGCAAAAAACTTTCCACGCAGACGAAGTCGCGGGCGGTCGCTAGTATTTCAAAATTCATATCGAATCTTTATTAATATTGATAAGTGTGCTTTAAGTATTTTTGACATTTAAAGCCCTTCATAATCCTTGTGGGATAAGAAGGTACCTACCAAAGTGAGTACCTATTTGAATTCGGTGTGCAGAAGTAAAACCTTTGGCTGCAGATTTACGCTTTATTATTAGATTGAGCTCTAATGGAAAATTTAACTGGTTTTATGTTAATGTCTTTATTGAAACCGTAATAATTGTATAGTTAGAATAATTTCAAGATGTTTATTTTTTATACCTATATATTTATGACAATATCACATACGTTGCTCCGATTCCAAAGAAAGTAGCACTTTCACTTGTGTTATGCTAATCACAGATAACGGTGGAATCACGAACACCCAGACCTGAGCCAATATAGACAAGTTCGTTTCCTAGATTGACCCAGCCGGGGATCGAACCCGGGACCTCAGAGATGGCGACACCTTGAAAATCGGTGTACAAAGCCATTCGACCACGGAGTTCGTCATTTTATCATTCTGAATTTGAATTATCAAAGAGAGATCATAACTTCAGACTGCTATTGAAAAAAAAGATCATAAATAAAACATAATTTAGCATCTCGGTCGCAAGGTTAACTGCTAAAAATTTACTATCAGCTTCCGCCCGGCTTATGACGCCGTCAACGTGTCTGTCCGGCCCGATTAACGTCGTCCACCGAAATTATGTTATCCGCCACTTTGATCTTCGCTTGTAGGTACAAATGACAATTTATTAATCCAACTCTTTGGCATTTCAAATTGAAATATTTATGTGGTCACCTTTTTTTAGGGTTCCGATTACAAAGAAGAATTTCATGTTCATAAAGACAGACAACTCAGTCAAACCAACCAACGAAAATTCTAATAACACTTTTTTCTTACATAAATTATTGTAAACTTAAAACAAAGAATAAGCCTGGTATTTTTTTTTAAAGACAGTACATTTTTTGGTAATTAATGGAGTCTTACACACTCTTTGCGAGCTACCGTCGACACAGCAGCAGGCATTCCGAACATAATTATGGGTATACTGAAGCATTACATCCTTTTGAATCATTTAATAATAATACGATAAGAATACTGAAAAAATTAACTCGCAAATCTCAACGTGTGTAAGGGGAGTCCGAGCCTCTCCGTACTATCTTGCAGCCTGTGCACGTGTAGAGCCCTTTAAGATCAATTGAATTCAATCAATTCAATCCTCTTTTCATGATTATAATTTTCTCTGTTTGAACATGACTATTTTTCTGTACGGAACCTCCAATCTAACATAATAATTCATGTGCTACCACTTAAAATTATTAACGCGGTCAGTTCTTAATTTCGTCTAGGTGTGCCAACTTTGAGGGCGGCAGTTGTAAATCAAAGCTTGGTGTTACCAACAGCGGCGAAAATATGTTTTGCATCCGTATGTTATAATGTGGCAAACACATTAATGCCGACGTTAGTGGTAGTAAAAGTTACTAAATAAAATAATAGGAGATTTAACCCTTCAACGCCCGGAAAATGAGACACAATATATTCCATTGTTATCCGGCCGCCTGCGTCCGCTCGGGTGTTGATGAATTAAAGGTGGGGTTATTAAAATCGCGCGTCAAGGGGGGTATGTATCTGAGGTGGGGAAGTTATGTTGTTTCAGACATATTAATATCATTCTTTAGCACCAAGGTCTAGTCAAATGGGAAGATAGCCCTATATGAGGAAATTAAAAAAACGTTACTTAATTACGAAGTTATAAACTGAAATTGAAACAATCTTAAGTAATATAATTCTGAAATAAAAATTTAACGTGTAAAAAACATTTCACTTCCCACATCCAATTTTTTGCACTATTGTGCAGTAAAAGTAATCTCGCACGTGGCGCGAGGCATAAAGGGTGTGATAATCCGAGGCCGCGGGCTGATTAGCCACCAGACTCAAAAGGTACCCAATGCCCACGAGCTTCGCCATAGATTATAAACCAAAAGAAACGGACTAAGAAACTGAGTGCGAAGCTTTTTATTTTTAACTTTTTGGTGCTAACGGCCGAATACTCAAAGGCTTCTCAGCTAAAATCTTTAGTTAAGGTTTCCTTAACTTTAAAGAAGCTGTCAGTTTCATAGATTTTCTGTCAAATCTGACAACTTTTTTGAATTTAAGGTAGCCTTAACTTTAAGATTCGTTTGAGTATTTCGCCGTAAGAGTACCAGAAAGTACCAATACAATATGTAAATTCTCTACCCAGTCTACGAGGCTAATGGTAACGAGCTAGGACACAGATAAACTTTTTTGATTGGCTGCACCGATGAGTTATTTTCCCAGTTAGGGAAACATAAAACATAAAATTTACACTTAGGTACTTAATTTTTTATTAAATAAAAAAATTAAAGGGTGCTCTACTAAATGCAACGTGAAAATCAATCGAACATAATACTGTTTGGTATATTATTTTTTCCATGTTTTCTTTACAATGTAATAACACCTACAATCAAATGTATAACCTAAAAGCATTGTAAAATTATTTTATTGTTATATAAATCTTTTGTTTTAATTTCTGGCTAGCAGTGCAATTCTCGCAATCAGAAACGAAAGAAGTTCAATAACAATTTGTACACAGGACAAGAATTATGGAGGTTTCTTTAACTATCGGGACTACTAACAACATACAAAATGTCCTATCTGTATGCTTGCATAATCTATGCTCTAAGAGACCACTCATTATGCACTCTAATGATTGCCCGCGCACGCTACACCGCCTCATACAGGCTGTTGCAATTACTAACATGTGAACACCCTCTAATTATGTGTTAAAATAAAAAACTGATAAATAAGATTGTATTAATCCCACCAAAAACATTTTCATGTAAAATGTTGCCAAGACGAGACGATACTGCTGACTAAATGTTAAACCAATGTAGATGTGGAGTCTTATTGGTCTCCACTAGAAGGTATAGGGTGACCCCAAATAATATGCGTGTTCACATTTAATTGAATTTATTTTGGTACTTATCAATACGTGACTTATAGCGGGTACAGAGCGTCTCTGACTGACCAAGCTTTGAGCTTAGACAAGTAACTACAAAAGTGCTGATATGCAATATGATCATTGCTGTGTGCTATACATGTGTGGAGGTGCTATACATGTGTGGAGGTGTACACACCTACATAGACATGACAATGAAGACATGTAAGCCTCATGTAGAGCCAAGCTTCTAACTCTACACGCCCTATCTCTACAAGCCCTAATTTTACAAACTCTACTCCTTAGATTTGGCGGGTGCACTACCGGGCCCCCAGATTCTTACAATGTCACTTTCAATTTAATAACTTGTTTGCTTTAAGTATTCGTAGGTACATATTATTTGTCTTGCTAATAAATTGTTGTGGTTTATCTATTAAAAGTATATTTTACACGAAATAAGCCTTTGATTGTGTTTCATAAGTTTTATAAGTTACATTACAATATTTATATTGCACTTAAAAAAGAGCAGAGCAGAGGTTTTAAAGTCAAAATGATTCTTAAAGTTTTGTTATATGCTTTTGTGTTATACTAGTTATCATAGCGACACGTTATTTAATATCTTATTTAAATTGAAATCGTTTGTATTAATAAATCTTCCATTATAGCAACGTACAAAGGTATAATAACATCCATTAACATCTGCCGTCGTAGGTTTATCGCACACGTCACATTAGCGGGCCACATAAAGCCTGCCCCTTGGATTTGCCCAACTTTAATATTGCACAAAAACTGACAAGCTATACTCCTTTACTTTTGATCACCATCAGACCTACGTCAACCGCTCAAAAGCTTTATTCAATATCAGCCGCAATTAAAACACCCTGTATGTTAATAAAGAGGCACGTTGGGTCTTTCATTACACCCTGTATAATGGCGCGTACAAATATTTTTAATCCGCACGCCCATACATCTTCCACAGTTCATTTTGTTGGCCGGTTGCTTTTAATATGTCCACTACGACGATCTTTTTTCGGCAATTTTCTACCTTATTCTGATATACATTAAACTTCACTTTCGTTTAACATTTCTTTCTAACAAACTGGAAGAAAATTTAAAGGAAAATACATCTTATGTTTTGATTGTTAGGGTTGAAAATAATATGACGTACATATTAATATGTCCATGGTTTGGGATAGGTGGTCTATGATGGAGATTCTTTTTTTAATGTGTGGATATTGCTGGACGGACGTGCCTCGACATTTTTATGGACAGGTAAATATTTTGCTACCCTGAACATTATATGATATTATGAAAAATAAGGCTGTGGAAAATGAATATGTGTATGATAAGGTGGGAAAATCACTGAAGAAATTTTTTGTAAAATATTTGATAGAACCGAGATATTTTGTCAAAACAGAATTAGGAATTAGAACGCTTGCAAGAAGGCTGATTATGCAGCAGCATTCTCTTAAATCTTTGTACTATTGAGTATTGTTGATAAAATGTTAAAATGTAATCTGTATAAAAGAAGCCATCAATTGCTAGTTGGAGGTTGGTTGCAATTAATAAACACCTTTTTATGCATTTTTTTAAGAAGAAAGTTCACTGTCTTAGTCTTTCGGTATAGTCCCATAACTTTCATTTCAACGAGAAGAATTAAGTGCTTAGTTACTTATGTTATACCAAGGTTATCATTGCCAATTTTATTTAATTGAATTTAAATTAAGATGAATTCTGTGATTCAGGTGTTAAGCTTACCTTAACAATTAAATGTACAGGGAGAAAAAAACAGCCCTTGACGAGTTCTTTTCCGGTTCTTCTCGTTACAAGGTCTCCCGCTTAGGGCACGCGAACCGATGGCGTAGCTTCTTTGACATTCACAAGTGCTTGTAACAGCCTAGAGAGCGTAAATAATTTTAAATTCAATGCACTTTCCTAGTCTTGCCTATCAATTCGTCCGTTATCAAAAGACAATCATTTTTATTTCAAGCGCTTGAGCTGCTTAAAACATTTTAATTAGTTAATAAATTTTGTTCTTTTCATTCGCTAGCAGTTAAAGCGAAATTAAAAATCACAGACATTGAAGCGATTATTTTCACAATTAGCTTCGCATTCGTCACACGGCGCACGTTATCTGATCGGAGCGTCCTAATCCAGTTCCCAACAATGGGATCTCTATTGAAAGTCATCCAAACGCTCAAAAGTTCATATTCACAATCATTTGTCACAGTTCAATACTTCAAAAACGTAACCACATCAAAAACAACCCTTACTGACTTAGCTTTAATGTTCGAATTCAGTTGTAGTGATTTATATGAGAATGCAGAAATAAGGCCGGCTACACACTGTGCGACACGTGCACGCCGGGTTTGCAATTAGATGCGTCAGTCAGAGGTACGCGTGCTAGGAAGCTCACTCTAGTGGAAACGAATTGCTTGAATTAATCGTTTCAATTGCGACAATTGCGACTTTTGTTGTAGCAATTGGGGAGACAATAGTGGAGGTTTGCGAATGGCTATTCGCCTTAGACTAGTTTCATAAACTTGTAATAAGAAGTTGACCTTCTTCGAAAAAATATCATTTGTTGAAATAAATTAATACTTCATCAATAAGATGAGAAGAAAGAAAAAAAAAAGATAAAATACCTAGTCCTGGAAAGCGCTACAAAACAATACATCATCGATAAGTTTCATTATAGTAAATTTTTATTTTTGTAAAATATGATAAGTATGGTTTACTTGATGTTAATCCTAATGCAAACAAAACAATTATTATTTCTAAGTTCTATTTCACTATAGATTCTCCATTGCAAATAAGTGGCTAAAGATAAGTGGTGACAATATATATTAAGAAGTTAATTGTCTAAGTGCCAATAAAATTGGAACACCAGATTTTTCTAATAATAATAATAATAATAAATATTAGACAACATCACAAACATTGCTCTGATCCCAAAGTAAGTAGCTAAAGCACTTGTGTTATGGAAATCAGAGACAACGGTGCAACTACAAACACCCAGAACTGACCCAGCCGGGGATAGAACCCGGGACCTCAGAGATGGCGACACCTTGAAAACCAGCGTACAAGCCACACGACCACGGAGGTCGTCGTTTTCTCGCGCAATAATTCCGTCCCCATAATAATTTTATCCTAAAACCCGAATAACACCGAAATCGAAAGAGGCGTAATTTCTTAGCTTAAGTTGTACAGAGAGTAACGTATTGAAAGAAATATTCCAACTATATCAGCGTACTTAGTACATCACAACATTTTTAGTTACTTTCACTTACGTGCTCATAAGCGAAAGTAACTAAAAATGTTGTGACTCTTTGAGTGTACAAACTTATGGGGCTATTTCCGTTCATAAAACTGGTGAAGGGTGATCGAGCGCTCGCGTCATTGCCTCGCTATAGGTTTGTTTGGAGTCTTCAGGATTCAGGACTTTATTGGGCGCTTTTATGGCCCTACGTTTTTGTTTCAGATGAAATATCTTCCAGAAGAGAGGCCTAACGATCACCGAAATACGCAATCGATGAAGATTTGTTTATTATTCACATTTTACACGTATTCAATTCAGGCGAATAGGGTTTTCATTTCATACCAATACCAGGCGGGACGTAGGCAGGACGTAGGGAAAAAATAGATTAAGATTTCGTTATTCAATCACTAAAAATAATAGAAGTATTACCGCATAAAAAAATACATAAAAAAACCTTAAAATGGAGTTATTGACAATTTTAGTTAAAATGTTTTTAAGATTTATTAAACGTCATAATATAACTTTTATTATTCATTAACGTATTTTAAGAAAATATTTGTGTTGGGCTATTTTAGCGTTAATAAGTTGTCGTTCTGACGAAACCAAAGACAAAACAGGCAAATCCACTGGCTGTTATCTATATTTTCCGAAAAAAAGAAAAATTTCTGTCATGTCAATATTAATTGTAAAATAACGTGAAAGCTGTCACTTCTATCAGCTGTTATGTAGTTGGCCATGCTATTCATATAGGGATAATAGAAATTGAAATTGAAAAATACTTTATTCAAATAAGCTCACATAATAAGCATTTTTAAATCGTCAATTCTTTTATCCTACCACCCATTATGACGTCTTTTAGCTGACAAGAAAAATGGGCGCAAAAAACTTTTCAGCTTTATTAGAAGGAACAATATTTACAAATATGTATATCGTTTCCAGACATTACATTCATACATGTTACAATTAACATAGATTCATAAATAAATAACATTATTTAATTAGCTCATTTCTACTGAATCCATTTACAGGTGTCAAGCTTAATTCAAAATTTAAGGTTTTACTTACCCATTATTATTATTAAGGTATTGACGCCAACACTAGCGTCGTTCTTCTTATTGGTAAGAACACTCTACAACATCTCTGTGTTTGCGTAAACATAATTATTTTATTCTCAAATATAAATCTAAATGACCCATAAATGATCAAAGTAACTTAGTAGTTCTTTTGTTTTTGACAACAAAAACAAAACAACATCATTGAATTTTCTCGCGCGAAACAAAACACGACTGTTGTTTCTCGCATTCAGCGTGCGTAACATTTATTAATGTGGTACACGTAACATAACATTTAGCGGCCATGGAATGCTGCCGCTAAGTGAATTCGTATGTCCCCGCCACCTCCGATACACTCCGGCAAACCAATCATCATTACAAAAAGGTCAAACCGTACGGCCCACCTTTATCCGGAAAGGGACAAAAATATCATCCACATAAACGAAAGAAAAGGACAGAATAACAACAAAGCCGTTACAGTAAAGAAACCGACAAATGAAAGATTATGTTTATCGAGTTAAGGTGCGGAGCCGCCTAATAAAATTTCCTCTATATTCCTGGGATAAATGTAACTTCTGATTTTTTGGACATGTCGGAATAGAACATCCTTAGCAAAACAACTTTGTTATTTTTGTTATGCCTAAAAGTAGGAATTAGATTTTTATTCAAATGAGGAGAAAGCGAAAACTTGAAGTACTCTCCTTCATTTCACAAATTTAATTCGCCTCTTTCTGCTCAAGTGACCCTTACCACGTGAGGTCATAATCTAGATCTCAAAGAACTATTTCGTTTAACTACCAAACGAATTTCAACCTTAAAATTACAAGTATACGACGTAAAGTAAAAAGGCGAAGGTCTATTATCTTATCCTGGAATGATTTACACTAGAAGACAATGCAATCTATCCTCAAAAGTGTAAAAGCAAATGATACCGAACCTTAAAAGTTTTGAGATAAGGTTGCGACTGGAACGTTTTCACGAGAGAAAACTAAAGATGCTCTTACATTTTACTGAAAAATGTGTAAGAAGTAAGGCAGGGAAAGCCATGGGATCCTTTATAAAGACGTATTATTCTTTTGAGCGGAGTGGAGGTTATTGCCGAGTCGCAATAAGTCTCCTAATCTTGGAAGGTGGTGGGGAATTCAATTGTCATTGTTGGGTTGTTGGTCTAATGAAAAATATTTTGTTTACCTCCTCAAAAGTGTTTGAGCTGAACAGACTATATGTATTCATATATTATTATATTTTACTGAAAATAAATGAATAGCAAATAGTTGCATTAAAAATTTTAAAGTTTAAAATGTACTTATAAAATAAATAAAATATAAAGTATGTTTAACAAATCGTAGCTATAATGAAATAAAATGATGAAAGTCTTTCCGTATCAAAATGTCTACGAGGACGAAATCACATACTACCAACAACTGCAAAATTCTAAATTACAAAGCGTAGGAAAACTCCCAGGAACTGGCTGTAGAAAGTATTTTGGCGCATCCACGCACCGAACAAACTCAAAACAAGCATAAATCAGGGAAGGCACAAATAAAAAACTAAGGTAAGCGCTCCTGTTGTGGCCCATCCGGGCGGGAATAGGCAACCGGGCCACGTCCGGCCAGCGGAAGCGCCTGTATTGGCGGAAAAAAACGGCGAGTCGACTGGCCAGTTTGTTAGAGGTTTGTTGAAAAGCGAACATTGATAAAAGTGCTCGAATGCCGCAGCGTTTTCATGCAAATATTTTATTGGAAAGTTTACCAGCTTTTTGGAACTCGCTAAACTATGGATGGTAGTTTCACTTGACATTTGTAAAGAAGATTTATACTTGTAGTAACAAAAAGTCTCACAGTTTCTATATAATATTAATTTAGTATCAAAAACATCGTAGTATCACCTCAATTGGCTCCTCCGCCGCATCTGTCTGTCTGTTCACAATAAACTCAACAATAAACTCAAAAACTACTGCACGGATTTTCATGCGGTTTTTACCAATAGAACGAGTGATTCATGAGTATAGTTTAAGTATATAATTAGTCAAGGTATTGGGTAAATTAGTCGAAATATGACGATAATTCTTGGAAGTGTCGGAAAAAGTCAAGCCGCCTGGGAGCTTTCATCGAAAACGCTGCCTAATCCTAAGATATAACAAAACAATGCATAGTGGTATATTCCTCTTTTATAGATTTACAAAAAAGTGTGCGATGGTATATATACATCTTTTTAGAATAGCTTATTCTACCCATTATTATCTTCTAAAAAAGTGCGCGTGCAGTTCAATAGAAATAAAACACCTCTTACGGATTTACGAATTCATAATATTCGCGCTGTAATCCGTAAAAGTGATTTATTTCTAACACTATTAATTTTTATCAACTTAAATATGTCACCTTAAGCATGTCATGACATTATTATAATATTTTACACTATATTATAATTTAAATGGAACCCATGGTGACAAATTCCACACCATACTGAGCGCGATACGTTAGTTAAGTAGGTACATTTTAAATAGCGGCATTTTTAATGAAGGACGGCTAGTGCAATTTAAAATTCTTACCTTCACCGCTTCCACTTAATATCAGGTGAAGCGGAATCATTTACTTTTTCATTATAAAAAAGTTATGAAAACATTCAAACAATTGCAGCTCACCTCAGTAAATAAGCTCGTGATTAAGCGCAATTCCCTCGCGTTCACCGCACGCGCCGCCATTGGCCGCGCACGTGTGTCACAAATTAAAAACCTTTCCGCCGAGCGAGATTAATAACTGCCAGACTTGAGTGGTTACCCTGCGTCCGCGCGTCCGTGAGAAACTCGCGCAATTAGCATGCATTGTTGGTAGCCGCGGTACTTTTAAAATAAAAACATTAATTATAATAAAATCAAATAAATAAAATAACCACCACAAACTGATCATGTAATTTAGCCGTTCGATGTCAATAGTCTTTCAATTTTACTATCGCATTGGGACATAGTGCAGGCCGGCCATATTGCGACGCAGAAACAAGGTCCACGTGTCGTCTGATGCGATCAGATTACCTTAATGAAAAGATCCCCCGCGCGATAGCGCCCGCTCCTGGGACGCGCGGTCACTGTGATTCCTATCACGTGACAGTTTTGCGAGGTAACAGCATAGAATGTAACAACGACTTTTCAGGGTGACGGTAACAGCACATGTTCGCGTGCTACAACTTGCTATTAGATAAAAATATGGAAAACAGTTTGCAATGTTAAGGCTTACTTCGACAAAACATAATGTGGTTGGTCAAATTGATATTAAGTTAAAGGCAAATATGAAATAATCGCCAAATTTAAATTGTGGCACATGTATATAATAAAATAATAGTACCTCTAGTTGTGGGAACCACGGTGCCTGTTTAGTCTATTCATGATCAATTTTAATATCATAGTACATATTTTTGCTTAACGAGTGGTATAATTTTGAAACTCTCGTGACATAAACACAGTTTTGGTAAACACTTGATTTATATACCACCGCAAAAATCCTTTTAGGACAATAATTTAGAAGAATCGGATGATATTAGGAGGACCGGGCACCTAATCGTGAAGGGGAGCGGTCAGCGGCACGGTGTGTGTCAACCGAGTGGAGGTGCTCGCGACAGATGCACGCCTGATTGTGCTGTAATTGGAAACTGATTGAGTTACGATGCCACTCGGCCTCTTGGGCTGATAACGCTTTCTCTGCTAGTATTTATTTTGACTAATATTGTGCATTGCTGTTTTTTCTACTTAATTAACCTTAGGAGAAGCCTTAGGAGCCAGATTCAATGAAAGAGTCAACATACGCCAGTTTTGACAAACATCGATTTCAAAAAGAAAAGATAATTATAAGCTTTCCAAGTTTATATTTTTCCTTCTTTTTGAAATGTGTGTTAGTTTTGGAATCACACATCAAGTTGGTGTAAACGCGCAAAAACTCAAATTAGAATAAGCGTAACACAGTAGAGTTTCTATTGTTTTCATTATCAACTGCTTATCATTCGTCGAAGGTCGTGAAACTCCTGGTACCTGGTGAGGTTCTAGAATATTTATTACACTCAAAACCTAGCCTCCAGCTGAAATAAGACAAAGAAGACTATGAGAATGCACTTCATTAACACGTATAATAATGCTACATGTCCATACCTTTTTGCATCGTTAAAGTTTCATCACAAATGACGATCAAAGCTTGCGAGTTCACAGATTCTAGTTCATTTAATTTCTTTTCAACAACATTCGATCATTGTGTGGCAGTCATGCGAAAAAGCAACATCGCTTATGATCAATATAAGCGTGTGTAATCGACGTGTGCGACCGCCCTACCCCGCACCCTCACCTTTTGTTTGTCGCCGTCCTGCTATTTATCCTTATTTAAATCTCAATAGATTTGCGATGCACCCTAACTGTGAATGGTTACTGACAGTAGTTGGTGGATTTACCCTATGTGGTATGAGGAAATATTGGTTAGATATTAGCAAAGGGTATAAAACTAGTAAGAATTTATATTTAACTAAATAACTACTTTTATCTATTTCAACACCTACATCGTCGGTTCAAGAAATGGGAGATAAAGTTTAAATTTCAATACAAATAAATTGAATGATGTAATTAGTTGTTCCTAAAATATTAAAAACAAATAAATAAATAACCACGCATTTTAGTAAAATTAATGCTGAGCTTGATGGTAAACTGTTAAGTCTGTGTTGTATTTCGATTGCATCTCTCTTTTATTTGTATGCAAAGTGAAAATTGAGCATTATCCAAAGCAACTCCTAAGTACTAAGCCATCAAACATTAACTCAAAACCTATCCATTGTCGATATCCTATTAGGTATTGTCGATATCCAGTCACAATAAAAGTTAATACGTATTCCGTCACTCACGCCATCCGCGTGCGCATTGGCAGCGGTCCGCGTCCGTGCGAACCAACATCAGCACCGCACAAGGCATTCGGCCTGCGCATTGTTATATCGCCCCACGGGACAAGCTTTAGATCCCCGCTTTGCTATTTTGAGCGATTAAAAAAGATTGTTTTTGTTCCCGCCGAAAGGGGAGAAGGGAAAGGTAAACCGTTTATTTACACGAGAATGTTAAAAGTTAAAGTTACTTAAAATGACCTGAAAGCATGACATGCAAAAAAGAACCTGATACTGAATGCAGATATTTTCAATAGTCGTTTTTGTAGATATTAGTTTATTTTAAACTCACCAGTATGTTTAGTTACACCCTATTAATTTTCATAAATGTGAAGCGGAAGACATTTCACTATTAAAATAAATTCACCTAAGCATTGGCATACCATGTAAAATCTCAATGTAATGCGTCAAAAACCTGGTTATCATGCAAAAAATCTGGTCCATAAAAGCAGTATCCACGACCGTTACTCTCTACATTACTGTCCCCCATTAAACATATAATTAACATAAAAATAAATTCATAATGATATGAAATATGGGAGTCTGACGACAATAAGTGCAATTTTCCACGCGATAAATCTTGTAATAATAATATTTAACTGTCACAGGGAGAGGACAATACGCGTATGACGCGTGCGGACCGTGTGCACCTTGAATTGGGCTCCCCTTGATTATTGTGAATGCGCCAGAAATGTGTGAGTGTGTGAGGTGAGTGCGGTTTCACTTGAATAGAAGCCACGAAGCGTTCCGAGATCCTGTGGATAAGTCACTTAATTTTCATTCGGTAAAAGTTTCCGAGTTGTGATGCGAAAATGACAACGACGGCTTTTCTATATAATCGTTAAGTACATAACAAAGGTACAAAGATATTCATTCTGTATTTTCGTTTGATATGATTTTGTACTAGTCAAGCCACCTAGGTATATGGGCAGCTAGATTATACGGTGAAATAACTAGATCCCCTTGATGTTCTTGATTTGAGTCAGAATTCTGAAAAAAGATTTATTCGAATGGATCTTTATATGTAAAAATAAATTAATAAAGCACTATTTTTTAAAGTATCCAAAAAACCTGACTGTGATTATCGTATCAGCTATTTCTCAACGGTGATTAACATCATATCCCCAAATCGGCACTCGATCGATACCTCCCGTGTGACGAGTGCAATGATGCGTGCACAATCACTGCACTGCACCCCAGCCCCAAGTGGACGCGTGACGTCACTGGGGGACCCAGGCACACCGGTCGAAATATGATTTTGTCGCTTCATTCTGACACGTCGGCTTTGTTACTGTGTGACTTTAAAACTTTGTTTCATTGTTAGTTTTTCAGATTTCCTACAGCCCTTTTCAATCCACGGCCCGGTCAATGCTAAAATCTGTTGATAGGAAAACTTGATATTATATGTTTTTTAAGCTTACAAGTTTCACAATCTTTTTTTTATTTGACAACATCACATACATTGCTCCGATTCCAAAGTAAGTAGCTAAATCACTTGTGTTATGGAAATCAGAGACAACGGTGGTATCACAAACACCCAGACCTGAGTCAATATAGAAAAGTTCGTTTTTCTAAATTGACCCAACCGGGGATCGAACCCGGGACCTCAGAGATGGCGACTCCATGAAAACCGGTTTACAAAGCCACTCGACCACGGAGGTCGTCAATCAATTGCAATATTTCATAATATTCCATCAAGTAGACAAACAATAATAAATTAGTTAATCCTGTACATCAGTCAGTTTCAATAATCTATCGTATATTTGAATTAGGCTATTTTAAAAGAAGTGCAAGTTAGACGAAGTTAAAGTTCAACTACAAAAACTATCAACGTATTTTTCACTATGAGAACTTTTCAGATCGATAAAAATATTATTATACTCCCCGTGATGTGATTTAATTATAGGAATGGAACTCTCTATTTAACGTCAGCGATGCATTCAAATCGGAATTTATGATCTTGATTTAATTATACCATTGCAAAAACGTGTTATATATAATGGTGACGTGTAATGATAGTAAGTATTATATTAGATTAATTCATTGTGCATAATAAAAGATACATAAAATGTTTTATACTTACAATAACAATACATAATGATAATCCTTGACATTTTAAATCGAAGCATCAAACCTAAACTATCATCTTAAGCAAACTCTTATAAGCAAATATTATTATATCAACCTCAATGAAAACAAAATGATGAATGGAAATGAATGCCGCTACAAATTGAATTACTTAGCTCCTTCCATTACAACTGAACACAGGAGTTCCTCAGGGGTCTTTTCTAAGCCCGATGTTATTCAACGTATACATTTTCGAATTCGTGTCGAATCGTTAACCCAATGCGTCTTCACCCTTCAGAATCCACACCATTACAATCTCTGTACCCCCAAAATATTAAATTAACATAAACACGGGCGAGCTGTGAGCAGTCGCGAATCAAATCGAGAAGACAAATCTATCTCTTGGAAGTCCTTAATTTGAGAATTTCAAAGCCCTTTTACGAAGGGATGTTTGCGAAATATCGTTATTAGATGAATGCTCGAGTAAGTGTATTAGAACCTTTATCTCAGAGGAAACATTTTTCCGTCTTCATTTTAAAGGTGTTACATCCTGTAATACATTTGAATAGAGAAAGCGTTAATTAATTTATGAGAAGTTGCTCAAGTGAAAGCTAGTAAGCCTTTGAAACTATTCAAAGGTTGTGAATAATATTATGCGACAAACAATTTTATGAAGAGTCCTGTGTTTTCTCAAAATATACCTAATGAGACATTATCGTTACCTTCTTCATTGGTAGTAAAACTGTACCATAGAAGAGCAAATTACATTGACAATTTACGAGCTATCACTCTCACGGGTAATAAAAACTTAATATCAATCGAGTGATTAATAAAATTTTCAGTGCATCGTAAAGTCGTTTTTGCGGCTGCGTTAAATTTCAATATATAAGGTACAAACATAGTCGTAAAGTCTTAAGTGGTTGTTTTGTTGTATAATAAAGAATCATGAATATTGTCGTTTCGTTGCCGTTGGGATGATTTAAAGGTATTATGAGTTCATGAAATGCTGATGAAAGTGTGTCATGTGGTGCATTTAAATTTTATTGCTCTTCATTGTGGTTTATAACTACATTGTCAATTATTGTCATCCTGATTTTGTTTATCTGTTTGAGCATATTTTTTATGTATATGACAGAAATACACAGAAAAATCCGCCAAGTAAGATGAAATTGCATCATCAACTGAAGTTACAACCATTGCTACATTTAAATATTTCTATGTTCGAACTATCAGGCGAGCTGAATGATATAATTAATCAGCCTGGCATTTTAGATTTTTTATATTATGATTAGAACTATTTTTTAGTTTCTGACTGAATAAGAGAAAATTTGAGTTGCTTTATTAAGTTAATCCTAAAGTAATTAAATAAAGCTCTTACCTACCCTCACCGAATAAGTATAGTGCAGCAGACAAAATAGTTAAATCGAACTTTATTGAAGGAATAAAAGTGCATATAAATTTTATGAAGTATAAACGGGGCATTTCTAAAAGTTTATGAGGCAAGCACTCGCAGGGGGCTGAGCACCTAAATCTAACACTCTCCTACCAAACCTTCCGTATTTATGTGATGATAGTTTGGTTAGATGTTAATCCATTGAAAATATTGTTGGAAGTGAAAAATTACGCGTTAAAGAAACCCCGCAGTGGATAGATGATTCGAGTAATCCGATGATATAAGGTGGCGTAGTCAGTAGTTTACGGGTTATGGTGACCATAAATTCAAGTTAAATTGGAGACATATCTTTTAATGTGCGTTTATTGAAGTGTTTATGTGGAGGTCTCTTCAAAGTCACGCCTTCTATTTCGTTAAATGGATTGCCGAGATGAATTTGCGTCTTGCGACAGTATGAGTAATAAACGACGAACTTTTGGAATTAAACTTTCCAACTTAAATGATACCGCTATCTTAGTGGACTTGATTAAGGTGAAAGAACTTGCACGAGATGGTATGTAATCTAAAAAAATTCAGATAATACTCTGAGTATGTTTTAATGTAAGAATTTTACTAAGAAAGCAAAAACCGAAATGATTATTGATGATTAAAATTAACTTTATTATTTATAAAGTTTTTTTGTGAATCAGATAAATAAATTAGTCATATTTATTCGATTCACCAAAATTTTTACCTAATCTCAACATTGACTTAAATTAGGTTTCAAAGGTTATTTTAAGCGAAATCACGATGAAAGTTTAGTTCTAGGTTTAAGATACTATCAAGTGTCTCAAACATAAGCGTAGACCTAAAACGAAGAGAAAATTCTTTCATGCTTTGTTTTATTGAAAGAAAAGGTTATAGGTTTGTTTCGGCTCCAAGGAAAAATCTAAGCTTAAACTCTTTAACATTACCACCCCTTCCCCTCATATCGGTAGCACTAATATTGCGACTACCCACGTGTCTCATCATGCCGGTGGAGGGCAGCTCTGGCGCGGACGCATTACTGCCTGACAAATGACGATTTTATGCAAACCCGCCCGCCTGCCGCTGACGCACTCCTTCACGGGAGTAGTTGTGGTTGTCATAGCTTTGTCGATATCGATAAAAGTGTTTATCTTTGTGGTAAACAACAACTCGTTTTTAGGGTTCCGTAGCCAAATGGTAAAAAGGAACCCTTATGGTGGGACTCAGTCTGTCTGTCACAGCTGGATATTTTGAGAACTACTAATGCTATCAACTTGAAATTTGGAATAGTTTTAGATGACGTTTTGCCCAACTATTTTACAAATAAAAGAGATATAAAATAATTATAATATTTTTGCAACAAGGACTGAAAGGGACTAAAAATCAAAATCTAAAGTAGTTTGCTAAGTTTATGTTTAGACACCTCCTGAAACTACTGAATGAGTTCAGAGTTTATAATTATGAATAAAATATTAATTGAGTTTAATAAATTCGTCGTATTTATTTTCAAATTTCAATTCATTAATACGTTGAGCTATTTTATATCAAATACCTTTTAAATACCTACTTAATGACTTGTCCGCTATTGTTATTGGGCGCTATTCTTATTTAGTTGTTTTAAATGATACATTAATATTGATTATATCATATAGACGCTTTTACATTAATGATGAAAGGACTGAAAAAGGGTGATTTAAAAAAATTAAGTACCCTTTCTCTTTCACATTTTTATCGATATCGAATTCGGCCACACCACAGCTGTTATTCAAATGAGTAGTTTAGGCGTATTCGGTAAATAGTAACGTGTCGAGGCACAACGATTTGTCTACATTGTAAGTACTCGTTAATCCCTCTACTAATGCTGTATTTTACAAGCACACTTTTATGTCTGACTGTTAGACTTGTTTTTTATAGTCTACGAAGTTACAATGTTGTGTGTTGGTTGTTAGCAGTAAAAAAATCATCAGTTCTTTAATTTTTTTTAAACATAGAGGTGTGTTACAGCTTAACTCGGCTTTGATATTATAACGACAAAAAAATCTGTCAACACCTGCAATTCTTCATTACACTGTTTATGTTCTAGAGAAACAGAAATACCCCTCTGGGGGTTCTACCGCCTAACTTACATTGCTATCGTTGTTATTCTTTCATTTAACGTATGGATGCGACACATTGCTACTTCTTTTTGGCACAAATAAAAATTTACCAAAGAAAAGTAGCTATGTATCACATCCATCTGTCAAATGAAAGCTATTACGATAGCAATGTAAGTTAGGCGGTAGAGCGCCTGGCCGTATATTCAAAAAAACACTTCGTCATTAGTGCTGGTGCGACAATAAGTACTGACTACAATCACAGCCATAACCCAGTTTGGACTAAATGTCTATGACAGTGTGCTATTATTTTAGACCGGGTTTTATTTCATAGTTTGTGACGTTATGTTTTGATTTCACTATAGCTTTATCACTAGTGTTCTACTTTTCAGTTTAAGACTTAAGTTAAAAACTTACTACCTGCATAAAATTATGTTTATTAAACATAATAAGGTATGCTTTTAAAAAGATTTTTTTTACAAAAGAAAGTAAAAGTATTTTACACTTTATTTGACGGTGCAGCACACCTCAGTCTCTGGTTATCATTTCAAGTAACCATCGTTTCGTATGTATTCATACTTATGTGCTGGCATTTTTAATTTCAGGTATCTATCAAGCAGACTCCAACAATTGACCTCGCTGCTTCACCCGCTAAAATCATTAGGCACACATTCCAATTTCGCAAAACGCGACCGTTATGTCATACCAAAGTGTATAACAGTATACTTTTCGGCATATCTTACAATAATATAATATTTTGCTTTTCCCGTAAACACAATGTAAAATATTAAAAATTACCATTCTGTATTAGTACTTACTAGTGGCGAAGGGTCCATACAAGCCGATTCTCATCAGCTTACCCTCTCAAAATCCCACTACACCGATACACTATGCAGATCATAACATTGTTGTAGAACGGCTTACCTTCGCCATAATTTCACCCTCGCCACTGATATAAATATATATACTTACCTATTATAAATTGTACAGTACAATCATCTGGATAAAATTATTTTTCCCTCAACTTATTAATATTATAACAAGGGTTGTAAAAGTGGAAAAGTAATTATAAAAACATAGTTTTTTCGATTCAACTTAATTTGGGTGCTCATAATATATTTAATATGCTAAGTATCTAGCTGATTAAAAGTTATTTAATAAAAAGTAACGTAAAGAAGTTTTCCTACTGATTAGCGGTGTTCTGTGCCCGCATCATGAACAGCCGTAGTATTAATCAGTAGGGTAACAATATTTCGAGCACATAATCGGACGGACTCAGCAGGGGTGGGACACTTTATTAGATTGTCGCCCTAACCTGCCAGCGTGGTACGCGATTGTGAAAAAGTTTACAAGCAAAAAGGATATAGGTTTAATAAACGGTTATTGTGGGTGCCAACCTTTTTGGGAACATAGCTGCTTGCTTGGAAAATAAAAGACTGGGAAATATTAACTTTGCCTTTTTTAGAATTTGGTGCAACTTGTGAGAATCGTCAATAGTGGTGGTGTAGGTGGTCCGTAAGTTACTTACTAACTCTACCGATCCTTAGTCTTCTCCCATTCCTTCTCCTTTGAAGCTTTGGTGTCTAAGTAAAAAAATACTCTCCAATAGGTAGTCAGTAAAAAAACAGTATAACATTGTGAAATATTATTTTGGTTGGTAACATAAGCAGCGTAAATAATTTAAATGATGGTTGAGAAAAAAATATTAAACTTTAAAATTATTAAGTTATTTGTTTTCTTGTACAAAATTCAATGAAAAAGTCACAGTGGTTGCTATAGTAGTTAAAGTTTTTTTAATGGCATTGTACATTTTTATCCAATAAAAATACATACCTATTCACATTAATAAAATCACGACTCCACGCCAGCAACCAACCAAGCTCACATAATTTATTCCAAAATCCTATCAAATAGTGCATGTCGAAGTGACATCTGTCAATGTCATTAAAAAAGCACAATAAAAACCGGCGTGTGACTGTAAAACCAACATCCCTGTGACAGGCGAACCACGTGACGCGTGGCAATCGCTAGTGAGTCCAGGGGCTTTCAGCTGATAAAGCGCTGCAAAAGCCAAAGCTGAAAAAGAGTACTACGCTATATCTAGTGAAGGTAATTCTAAATTCAGCCAAAGGTAAAAAGTGACAGCGCTAGCAGTAAAGGTCAGATTGCTGCTATTGCATCGTTTCAACAGCTGATGGTGGACCCCTATGCAATTCACAATGGTGACAAAAAGCCGCCCTCACCTTACTGTATATTGTAATACTATAGTAATTACAGTAGGGACATAAAGCAGTAAACTATTTTGATGATTTGAATTTAAAAATCTTTAAGACGACCAATAATATACTATCCGCTTTTTTGTTGACAGAAGTAAATGAGAAACTACTTAAAGTAATTTGAACAAAATTCAATCATTTTTTGTAACGACGAAGATGCTATGTTAGACATAACAATCGTCTTCAGTTTGACATACACTGTACGTACATCCTTACACAATTAGACTCACTGATGTTCTTTTATTTAACTATCGTAGTGTTATGATATCTTTTACTACTATGCACTATGCTGAGAAACTGGTAATCCACAATAATCATCAACCATCCGCAATAGAAGATCGATATAATTTTGTTCTTCGCAAACGTTCCCTACCTCATCTACTGCCAACTATCCCTGCACTGTACCACCTATAAATTACTAGGCAACGATTTTTAGCGCGACACACTCCTGTGATTTATGACGCAGGCACAATGGCGGGCGACGGTTATGAAATCCACGGGCCTCTGTGAAGCCCTTGTTGCCGTGGACCAATAATTGCCCCGCATGTGCTACACTCACGGAGCGACACCAAATTGTTTTAACTACGCTTTCGCTGGAGGTTCACGCTTTAATCGGCCCCTTTTTAAACCGCTGATTTGTACTTGTGCAGTGCTTTTACTTATAATGTAAGCATAATAACAAATGCTAAAACAACGATAAAAAGATAAATGTTTATACCATCGAATTAAGAAGCTCCAAGTTATTTAGTAAATCGGTTTAAATACACACATGCGAGGTCTATATCTATTTAAATTTTAAATTATTTCAGCAGATCACCAATAGATAGTAGAGGTCTTAACAGTAAAACTCTGCTCCCAACTAAATGAATTACCTACGCATACACAAAACCTTCATCCTTAAGTCGAAAGATAACAAGATATAATCGAGGAAGTCTCAATACTCTTTCAGATAAAAACTTGCACATTTACATAACAGTTAGGTGAAAAAAAAAACCATTGCTCGATTGTAAATCATAAAAGCATCATAGTCGTTTTTACTCTCGCAACATTGACTGCGCAGCACGCGTGCAATAAAAACACGCGGAGCCCTACAGAGAAAGGTACCACACAATAGGAAAGTGGCATTAAAAGTAGATGCTTATAAAAATACATGCTTTAAGCATTGTTTCTATGTATATTGCCCAATAATCGAAAAAAAAAACTTAAAAAAAACTTCACTTTTCAAATGACCTTATTGTTTGTTTAAAAAAAAACTTCATTTTTCAATTGAATATGTATTCCTGAGACAGTAATAATTTTCAAGGATTTATCTTAGTTAGCCATTTATTTCTCACGGGCAAATTTTTGCCATTGTGCATCGCAATTAAGCTCGTTTGTGCGGCGCAGGCGCGATAAGCTGCGCATAGGTGCGTCATTAGTTTAGTGTGCACCCAGTGCGCACGCGACGTGGGTATTATCTTTTTATCGTTGCACCCCATGCAAGGATTAGTGCGCCAGTGGTTGGGAACCGTCTGCACTTTTTGTTTGGTTTAAAAAAACTGTGTTTTTACTACAACCATGCATCCATTGAAAAAACCGTATAATTATTTATCATTTTATTTCACAGCATATGAATAACAACAGAGCTTTAACAACAAAAAAATATATACAGAAGTTTGTTGGTACTCCTCTTGAAAAACAATACGTTACTTTATTTAAGTTAAGTGACTTACTAGTAATAAGTTTAAAGAAAAAACCTTGATCTACAAAGTTTATTACTTACTTTTGCACAAAAAGAAAACTGAAATAATAATAATCAGGTCACAATTTTTTACGTCCTCAAAACTGTTACCCACCTCTGGCCGTATAGGTGCACAATAGCGCGCGTGTCACCCGTGTGTCGCCGAACAAATATTGCATTACCGCGTCCCCTCCTCGCCCCGCCACGCGACAGTCCTTTGTTTCGTCCCCCGGCCGCGGACCGCGTGCGCACCCTACTCGCTAATCCGTCAGGAATTGTTCGGACGACGACGAGATGTTTTTATTTTGGGTTAACGTTATTTTTAGCTATTATAAAACTTTTTTGTAGAAAACTGCTTTGATTATCCTTTTAAATAAGTTAAAATGTTGAAGTCACTTAGGTTTGCAATATACGTTATTTTTGTAGGAAACGTTTATTGCTTAATGCTACATTGCTTAATTAGTCGTGTGTGTAATCAGTGAACTAAAAGGAATTCACTTCCAAAATTATCTGTTTGGGTATTCAACATTCAGATACCTACTAATATTTTCCGATGAAGACTTCCTGTAATCACGAATATTATTAATATTAAGATCTAATGATTTTTTAAAACATTTAAAATTCAGTATTCAAAAAACGGCAATTTAATTTCATTGATGGGATCTAGCTATAAATGAATAAATACGAACAGCGACACGCAAACCTTCCGCAGACGGGTTTAATTGTCCCAGCACTCACCACTGACCATATTAAAAATTCCACACGAAATAACCAAAAATGAGTTCCAATTACGAGACAAAGGGCTAAGGGCCGACTATCGTCGGAACAATCGGCGAATGCCCATGCGGGCGCCAAGGAAATTATTAATTTGGACCATTAAAATTACCTTCGCAGCAATTGAGACGGGCAGCAAAAAGGTCCCCCACTTACACATACTAACAAACATGAAACAAACCAAAACCAACTTCGTAGTTAAAGCAATAGAGTTCGTTACGTTGAATCTGTAAATTGTCAGATGCTATCCACCTTGGGTTACCTTTTTAACAATAAATGAGTGTCGGGAGCGCGGTGAGCTCGTGTATTTGTCTATGACGTTATGAAGGATGAGCATCTGGTCCTCTGAACTTCGGCACGACGCAAATTGGGCGCCATTTATCAGGACCTCACCTTGGGCACCCCTGCCAACCGATAATTGCTTCGCAAAATATTAATGGCGGCAATGTTTGTTTAGCATATTCTAAAAGTTAGTCAAGCTGGTGGAGAGCAGTCAGTGCACCGATTTATTTACACATAGTAAGACGATCAATCACTTTTGTCCAACTCCACATGACCTAACTTTATTGTTCAATTAAGGTTATAAGCCTAAATTATAATTAATTATATATTTAAGAACTTTGATGGGAAGTACTACATCAATATGTGAATCATCTATGCAGAGTTTCCCTAGTAGTGGTACCCGTACCCCCAGGAGCACGCGTAGTTGCATCAAGGGGTACCTAGGAACCTACATGAAATTTCTTAACTAAGTTGGAATTAAATTTTAATTTCTCATTCCTGCAATTCGCATACCCCTTATATTACCTTTATTTACCCTTTAAGATTTTTTTTAGAGTGGTGCGTAGAAAAAACAAATTGGTTCCACTACATATCCTAATATGTTTTGAAAAGCAGAATCAATATTTGAACAATAACTAAGTAGCCAACATTTTTTTAATTATAGAAGCAATTTTTTCGCTATTTTATATGGAATATGATACACAACTTAATACTATGGAAGATATTTTCGTTGTCCTCACCTTATGATACCGTACAAAATCTATAGATAAAGCAGAACCTGCAACTAACATCAAAACAGCTGATAAATTATACATTATTGAAACGATTAATCCCGATCATAATAAAATAATAATAAATATAAATAAATATTTGACAACATCACATACATTGCTCCGATTCCAAGGTAAGTAGCTAAAGCAATTGTGTTATGGAAATCAGAGACAACTGTGGAATCACAAACACTCAGACCTGAACCAATATAGAAAAGTTCGTTTTCTAAATTGACCCAACCAGGGATCGAACCCGGGACCTCAGAGATGGCGACACCTTGAAAACCGGTGTACAAAGCCATTCGACCACGGAGGTAGTCAAATAATAATTATCTATCTCACTAAAATATTTCTCAATCAAACAATAAAAATGTAGATTGCTGACTCACATCGCTCAAAACCCCTCATCAGATTCAAAGCACCCGCTTTTCTGTAATAAATCTTACCTACAATTAAAACTAAAAGCAGCCAAGCAAGTACAACGTAACTCGCATGCGGGCTCCCGACTACCGTCACCTTTACAAAAGAGCTTTTATTTAATTTCACACGTTTTAACTCGCAAGCGACAAAGGGTAACTAGTTTTAGGTTTAGGGACCGAGAAACCCTTTTAGGTAGAGTTCTTTATCAAAAAGTTGACATGGGTGGGCTAGTGGCTGCGGCTAATGAGATTAGAATGTGGAATTGAGATAGTTGCGGCCGTTTTGTTGAAGCAAATCGTTAGGTATGCTTGTACGCGAAGGGCGATTGTGAAACTCTATTGTGAAATATTTAAATCTGTGCGATAGTGCGAAAGCAATTTATTCGAAAATTTACGAAAATAATTTCAAAGTATTTCGATTTGTAGGAAGTATATTTAAATATAATACGTAAATGAATGGGTAAGAATAAAGATAGCTTTTCTTATATTTTTTTTATATTTGACAACATCACATACATTGCTCCGATTCCAAAGTAAGTAGCTAAAGCACTTGTGTTATGGAAATCAGAGACAACGGTGGTATCACAATCACCCAGACCTGAGCCAATATAGAAAAGTTCGTTTTCTAAATTGACCCGTAAATAATTCGTATTGCAGTCGTAACATCCAGAGCAGATAAAAAGTTATTTTGATGGTGTATTACTCGTACCGACACGACTCAAGCGCGGAAGCAATAAAAATACCGTTCCAATTAAACATAGTTGTATCAATTGACGCACCTACGCGCCCGTACCTGCGGCGATCACCTAAACTGACTCTCAATTGGCCGCGATGTGGGTCGCTCGACGAGGGAGCTGTGGAGTCGCTTATGGAAAAATGTAGAGACCTTAAAAATCTTCCATATTTAACAAATATTTTAGTAGTTTTAGTCTCATATTCCATAGAACATCAACTTTTTGAACTGCTTGCTTTGCTAATGCACATTGGAGTTTGAGGTTATTTAAAAATGAACCTAATAAAAAATACAATAACTGACGTTTCTTTAAAAAAAACTGTGCAGCGCAATATTACCCATCTACTAACAACTAAGTACCTATGTTTTATTTATATTCATAAAGTTTGGTATGCGAGACCTCAATTTGTTAAGCGTAGTATTCACAATTGTAAATAATCTAAGAAGATAAGAGACTTACTTATATTTGCATAAAAATTATGGATATAAATGTTAATAGATGGATAGGTAGAGTAAAGCAGAAATAAAGGATACATACATAGGAAGATAAAAAGCATGCTTCGCTGACTCCAAATAAATTGGGTCAAGCGATGAAATAAGTCGATGCATTTTCATAGAAAACAACCAAAGGTCAATCATAAAATGTATGTGAGAGTCATCTCCACAGGTTTCGTGTCGTCCACGTGAGTTCCATCAAATAAATTGTTGGTTGAGTCAGCGGCCACCTGGCGGGCCACCGTAACTGCCTCCAATTGACGCAACTGGGTTACTCTTCGTGTTATGAGAGGAGCCAGTGGGTTTGATTACACTTTGACTGGGTCCGTACTCCGTACAAGTTAATGTTTTTATCAATGACGTCTTAAAATTTAGGAAAAAGTGTTTTTTTAATTACCTACCTATGTTTTGAGGATTTGAAATATCGTTCCTTCTAATAAAGCTGATAAGTTTTTTGCGCCCATTTTTCTTGTCAGCTAAAAGACGTCATAATGGGTGGTAGGATAAAAGAATTGACGATTTAAAAATGCTTGTTATGTGAGCTTATTTGAATAAAGAATTTTTCAATTTCAATTTCAATTTAAATGATAGGTACTTTAATAATGCCATAAATTAAAATGTAAATTAGGTACTTTAACTAATTCCAATTGACAAGAACTACAAAAGTTACAGTGGACACAAAAGGTTTACTTACAGTTTTACTAAAATACTTATATCTGGTGAACCACTATATTATTTATTGTTATTTAACTCTTGCATTCCAAACTAATCATTATGTAACTTTTAAGATTATGGTGAGAAATAAAGGTTATTATTATTATTATTTATAGAAATTCGATCGAAAACGCCGCCGCGCCGATTCCTGAGTCCTGTGCCTAATACATACTTCAGTACAACCGGATTAAAAGATATCCCATATCGAAGATTACATTTTACTTTTGTTAGCAAAAAACTCAGTTTTGTGATTGAAACATATAAGTTTATTGCTACTTTCCCCGACACACTTCGCATACTTCACACAATTATTCCATACGGTTTATTTTTTGTAGCTGCATCGTTATCCCGTCTGGCGGTCTCATTGACGGCAATTGTCCCCGATGCGGGCTTCGCGGAACCCTGGTGCCGACCTATGTGTAATTTGATCGGGAGGAGTCTGGGTAGGTGAGCTGATTCTTTAGAAGCGAAGTATGGAGAGACGGAACCGAGGAATTGATGACTATGTTTACATTAAGCACCAGAGAACTAATTGTAAGAACTTGTGTCTATGGTTAACAATCTTAGGTCCAAAGACAAGACTTTTTCTCGTTTATTTATTTTACAGATTTAGTTATTCTTTTAAGAATATTTATGGTTTATACACTTCTAAGACTTTCGCGCGTAAAGTTCATTAGAAATAAAACAGAAATAGTTTAGAATTATTTAGTTTGGATTTATTGGTTTTTTTAATTTCCGACGTTTCGACACCTTTCCAGGGGCCGTGGTCACTATTATGGTTTAGTTTAGTTTAAATTCGAAAAATATTATTCTAGATTTTCGCAAAAGTAATTTACTATCTTATCCTAATACTAAATTGAATGCTTTATCTCAAGCAAACGAACATAAGGTAGTCACTATATCGAAATTGATGACAGTCCATTAATTGATGATATAAAAACAGACAGAAATTAAAACATACTCTCATAACTTACACATTTTTAGACTCTATCGACTGGCGACTATCAACTGCTTTTATAAAGTTCGCTTTGGCAAAATATCGCACTTTAACCGTAGTGTGTGCGATCCGTTCATTAAGCGATCATTCCTACATGACCCCTACCACGAGTCTTAGAATAACCAAAAAATCAAATAACACTCTACATTTTCAACTTAATCAGATTTTTACTTTAGAAATTGTCGCGGAAAATGACGATTATTTTAAAAATCTTTCCATATATCATATACCCAGTTGATCTACAATTATAGACATTGACTGAAATACTTTGGTGCAATATATTCAATGTAAATAATAATAAATAAATAAATATTTGACAACATCACATACATTGCTCCGATTCCAAAGTAAGTAGATAGATAGCGAAACTAACATAATAACACACAGGCGAAAGCTACGTCCATATTAGAAACATTACGAGAATCGCACAGACGAGTCTCATGGTAGGGGTTAAACTAAGTTTCGCTATTAGTAACCCTACACTGGCACACGGGTCCAGGAAGCCCGCAGGTGTTCTAACCCCCGCTGGCTGCAGTCACCATTGTTGCCGCGAAACTTGATCGCGATCGATTAAAATAACAAGGGTTAACGAACAAACGTCGATGAGCTCCTTTCACATTGGGATTGCTTTTGAATTGTCTGTGATAGAAACTAATAATAAGTTTGATATTGAAACTTGTAGTGCTGTAACGAGTCATGATTTTCTTATCCACATCTTTTGACGAAATAAAAAATTAAATATAAATTCAGATGTAGGCTGGTCCGTCGTTACAATTACTTAAACCAAAACAAAGTATCTATTAGCTTGACGTTTACTCGTAAAGTGAAAGTACTCATAGATTTTCGGAATATTTTTTCTAAACCATTGTTTTGGGTTCCGTACCTCAAAAGGAAAAAACGGAACCCTTATAGGATCACTTTGTTGTCTGTCTGGCTGTGTGTCTGTCAAGACCTTTTATCTCGGAAACGCATGGAAGTATCAAGTTGAAATTAAAACCATATAGGTACTCAGGTCTACATTCCCTTGAATCTGTGGAAAAATCAAAGATACGGTCGTTTATGCTGCAAAAAACGCATATTTCGACACTCTCAATAGGGCATCAAAATTTATTTATATTTATTTATATCAAAATTTATTTATATTTATTCATTTCCCGTTGACCTAGAACTATGAAATTTGTTTAGTCCTACTAGTAGAACTATACGGATACAATGAGTTAGCCCCGTGGACGTACAATATCTATTCTGACGACCTCCGTGGTCGAGTGGCTTTGTAAACCAGTTTTCAAGGTGTCGCCATCTCTGAGGTCCCGGGTTCGATCCCCGGTTGGGTCAATTTAGAAAACTAACTTTTCTATATTGGCTCAGGTCTGGGTGTTTGTGATACCACCGTTGTCTTTGATTTCCATAACTTTGGAATCGGAGCAATGTATGTGATATTGTCAAATATTTATTTATTTATCATTTATTTATTCTGTGCCCGTGGTGCCATTTTTAAGAAATATTTGATTGCAATTACACTTCCATAGACTTTAGTTCGCTGTTACCACTAAACCTGTGATCAGCTTACGGTAACCAATGACCCATTTCCATTCAACTCAAACAGCGGTTTTATTAATCGGCAGCTTGTGTAAACACGGGTTACGACTAAGTAATTAACGTCATGTACCCGGGATGTTTTAATAACTTGCCCGGGATGCGTTGTTTGAACATCCGCCTAGGTGTGTTTCACCCGGAGCGGTACGCAAATTTCCGGGTGAAAAGTAACAATTTGGAGGAGTGTTTAAATTACCGTCGACAGGTTTAAGTAATTAGTGTAAAAATTTGTACCTATGTAGCTCCTATTTAATAATCCATGATACGATTTTATGACCTTTTCTATAGGTAAATGGAATCTAATGTTTATTATGACTATAGTTATTATAATAATGACTCACCTAGTCTTGCAACATCCGTATTAATTTATCGTATGGACATAGTTTTTGAGAGTAACGCTCTTTTATCTACCTTCGAAATCAGCCATTTTTATTGTCCCCACTGCTGGGTCACAGGCCTTCCTTATGGGTGGATATGGATAAGGAGGATGGGCCATAACCCACCACGCGAGCCCAATGCAGTGAATGCGGATGTTAACGACTGCAAACACAGCCGGGACCAACGGCTTAACGTGCCTGCCGAAACACGGAAGATCTCAAGATTATTGATCACCCATCCCATGACCGACCCTTGCGAAAGTTGCTTAGCATCTGCAATCGCAGGGCCAGGCACTAAACCACTGCGCAACTGAGCTCCTTAACTTCCCCTTAGCTTCTATCTACCTTACCAACTGCTAAAGAAATATTTTTCACAAGGTATGTGACTAATTTTGTGGGTAGGTAGGTAGTGTTGGTATTCGTATGCGGTATAACAGAGTTGTGAATGTCGTTTAGGTACTATGCCATTATGATAAAAAAATATATTATCATTGTGAAGTGCACGGGAAAACCATATTACAATATTAGGTAAATGATTACAGGACAGGACACACACTTCCTGTAATTTATAAAATAGTAATTGACACACTTGTGAATATGATTAATGTTATATTTCTTGATTTATTATAACAAGTAAGTACCTACTACAACTTTACTCGAAATAATACATTTGAAGTAGGTGATGCAAATATTTTAAATATTATTTCCAAGAAACGTCTTCAAATTATCCGTAAAAAGATCCCGAAAAAGTTATCCCATCTCGCACCAATCGTCATAGTCATCCTCGGGGCCTTTCCCAGCTGGGCATCATGCATTATAGAAAAAAAACGGTCAAGAGCGAGTCGGACTCGCGCACCGAGGGTTCCGTACCATCATTCTGAAAAAGTTTACTATTTAGAGACATTGTTTTATTTTTTCTGTAATCTTTACATAAATTTTATTACATAAGATTTTCATATGAAACCCCATATGCCCTAGTAGCCTCACTTCGAATTTTTAAGACTCCCTTTTAGTCCCTGTAGCATAAAATATATAAATATTTTTATTTCTCGTTTAATTGCAAAATAGTTGGGCAAACGTCATCTAAAACAATTCCAAATTTCAAGTTGATAGCATTAGTAGTTCTCGATCTCGAGATATCCAGCTGTAACAGACAGAGTCGCACCATAAGGGTTCCTTTTTACCATTTTGGTACGGAACCTTAAAAACTAGATCAATAATTAAAGAGATAGATTAAGGTTAACATTATGTCTTGAAAAATAAGTAAGGGTAGATAAGTTTAATAAATGAACCGCAGAATAGGAACTATGGGTCGATTTTGTGAATCACTCAAGTTGAAGTAGTAACCGTTTGTAATTATAATAGAAATTCATTTGAGGGAGCTCGAATCAATCCGCCTATTGTTTGAAGCGCAAACAAACCTCGCCATCCTCGCCCCTCAGGTAAAATTAATAACTTTTGAGTGCAAACATTGTCTTCAGATCGGAGATCGGAGATATATGTATTTATGTTTACTTGATAATGGCCGCTATTTAACATTTTGTGATGTTCTGTATCTTTCAGAATCAAAATTGTATTCTTTAGTTTTACTAAAAAATATGTTTTTTAATGACAATAATTGGTGTTTAAGAATTACCTATGTTTATTTTTAAATGCATTTTTTGAAAATGGATCTCCAACATGTTTAAAAATATTCTTCGATCCAGGTGGAATGGAACAGTTCATTTTCTTTAAAAGAATTGGAACTTGTTTTCACCGTAAGTTATTCATTATCATTATTGTATTTTAATCATTCACATGATAACTAACCATTTTAGAATATACCTGTATTATATTCAAAGAACTTGTATTATATAGCCATCGAGCTGACTTAAGCACATTTCGCGCAAACGGTAGACAGTTCTGTTTTTACATACCTACTTTCCATACATATCATGATCCATATTTTGCTTCCAGTTTTACCTCCAGCGCTTGATAAGCAGCTAATTCATTCCATGCTTTTCCATATGAACATGAAGGTTACATAAAGGCGTATGGAATTATTCATGGACCCCCACGTGCGCCAACATTATGACACTGTTATTGCCCGTGTTACGGGACCAGCCTGAATCATGTGAATTGTGGAATCTGCGAGAGCATGGAGGATATTAGTTGCCAGTTTGTTATGGCTTGTTTCCCCTTCAATGAGCTTCCAGAGGTGAATATCTGAATAAAATTATCTTTAAACAGTACAGAACATTCTAGAGACATTTTCCTTCTAAAAAGTATATTTTGTTTTTGTCAGTTTCATCGAATTAAACGCGTTAAAGGATTCTAAATCCATATCCTTACTTAATTCTGCACTTGGATGCATAAATGATTAGTTATTCATTTTCATAATCATTATCATCACATAAATAGCAGAGTTCTTCAACTGTATTCTTTCTAAGAATTTTGTGAAATTAAAGTGTTAAATTGATCTTACGCATAGACAAAAAGCAGGATTAAGAAATGGAAAAGAAAACTATGTGTCGATACAAATAAAGCTATATCTTCATCTTCAAATAAAACAGAACATGACTTTGATGGATTCCATAAAAGCTTAATACAGCCAATCATAGTCTCACCCTAACCAGATTTCCCAATTAGCTTTCATAAGACGTGCATTGTTTTCTATTACGGTGCAATTTTTCCCATCAGCTCTGCCATGTGTCAGTTAATTGAATGTGCAGCAAAAGGGTTACACCCTCTCAAGAAACAGCGGAGGACTATTCTGAAAACACACCTGCGGCGATTCAGATAGAAAATAAAGTTGTTTCGAAGTGATCATTCATATTATACGAGATAAATGCCATAAAAATGCCCAAAATCTCAAGTTAACAGTTTGTAGATTTGTAGGCTTTTTGTAGGTCATAAGGTGAGATGAAATTTGGAAGCTCAAAGGTCACATTGGGAAATGTAGAATAAATATCTGCAATGATTTTATAACTAATAGTAAATTGAAGTTTATTTAGGTGCTTTTGGGAAGTGCACAAAACAGCCAAATTGTAATGATGGAATCCAGTCACAAAGCCTTAATCAGTAAAGTGAAGAATAAACAAATAAAAATCCCAACTTAAAAGTGACAATCGCTCACTTCACCAGAATAACACTACGCTTAACCGCCTTGGGCCCGAAAGATCCCACATGGCTGAGGCAAATCAATCGCGCAGAGAAAGGAACACCGTTAATATCATATCCGTGACGCACAACCCTCACGTGAGAGAACACTGATCAAGAACTGATTCAATTTTACTCCCATCTCCAGCCTTTTGATGTACTTTTGATTATTGATGGAGACTGTCTCTTTGATCATAAAGGACTAAATATTTTGATGTTAATTTGGCTATTGGAAATGCAGGTGACCATCTTGATATTCTAAAACGGGAAAGGTCTCTAACCTATGTCTTAAGCTTTATCTAATTTAGAACAGGTGGAAAATCGAGTTAAGTAGGAAAGAGAAACAAGGAACTGGCAAATTTAACTATAACAGCCGGAATCAACATAACATATACGTTCGTTAGAAAACAAATTGTAAATGAATGCCATTCAAGTTATGCTTTTGCTGCTCAGTTTTGTGGCTCACGTATGACACCTGCATTAGTAATGGCACGTCCATACAGCGCAGACGGTGCGCTATTTACGAGCGCTCCGTGTGTTCCGCGCCTAATATTTGTATTATTAGGCGAACAGTGCCTGAATACCTTGCCTTGAACGAGGTAATAACGAGAGGTTGAGCATATGAACTCTTAATTAACTGCACGTTAGAGACTGTTATAATAATGTCTTTGTATATTGCCAACTCCTGGAAGTTAATAAGACTATTGAAGACGAAAACCTAAACGTACCTACAGTGGATTAAGTATAGTAGGGGTTAGTACTGGGTTTTATTAATTTTATTGTGACAAGCAACCACACGTTTTACCTAATGTCAAGTGGTCACTACAACTTAAGAAAAGTAACTTAAGAGTTAATTATCATAGTGATCCTCGTTGCCGCCTCTATTCAAGAATTAATTACTTTTCTTTTGCTTTTTAACTATGCCTCAAAAGTTGTACATACTTAAGTGTGTAAAAACATTGTCCATGATGACTTATATTAAACAGTAAGTTCTCTCACTTTAATTTTATTTTTTTATTTTTATTCACAACGGATTATCGCTTGGCCTTCACCTCGCCGGATGTTAAGTGACGATAAGGCCGAAGGTGGAAGCGCACTACAATCGGAATCCTCCACTCCACTGAGGAACTGGCTATCTTACCTCTAACTGCCGGAACACAACAATTTTAAATTGTTGTTATGGCGTCAGATTTAGGTAAGATGGTGGTAGCTAGCCAGGCGGACTTGAAATAAGCCCTACCACCAACCAAACTGAGTACAATTGTACCCCCTGGGAATCGAACCCGGGACCCCTGCATCTTACACGGGTGGGCGAACCACTAGACCACAGAGGCGGTAAAACATTGAAGTACTTCTACTTTTTGAAGACAAGGGTACATTTTGTCACTTACATCTTCAGCCAATGAAGATTAATTACCTTTCTGTTGCCAAGATAATGTAGTTCAACATACATCCACCCGGAAACTCTCACATACCTCCGTAAGAAGTTTGAAACTAAATATCTCCATTTGTAACATAACGTCGATCCCTCGGGATTCAAATACCTTGACAAAAGTTAATATCAGTTGAGAGCCTCAGGCGGCGCCACGAAACGAGCGAAATGCATTATCTAGCGCGAGAACTACTAGTTAAAATGGGATTTTTAGTTTACATTGTACTACTAAATCATGCGAAAATCCATCTAAGAAGAAATTTACCCATTCCCAATATTGACATTTTTTATCGTTATCGATTAATTTATTATTGATGTACTGAAAAATAACCATGAAACACTTTTCGTGTTTACATATCAATATGTCATGCTTGCAAAACTCTATTTTTACAATGGTCAAAGATATACTAAATGAGATAATTTCAAAGTAATTCATTGATAATCATTTCATTATTTGACGCTTACTTCGTAGCCTCTAAGTCAAGGCTTTCTCCATTCGCATAGTTGGGAACAGTCGACGAAACATTTAATTGTTGCGCCAACCTTAGGCCGCGCGAATTTACGGCCTTAGGTGCGACATACTTGGGCTTCTTGGGAGATTGGGACCCTCAAGCTATACTGAACTTCACGGATACAAAGAGATTATAGTGTGGAATACATACTAATACATAAAGTACTCACCATCCATCAAAATTGAATAGCCCGACTTCTATCTTACCTGAAATGAGAATAAATTTAAAGTTGTTAGAAAAGGTAACGACATTTATCAATGAAAACAACGTAGTCATAGATTTAGAGACTGTTTCACAGGCCGTTACGTTACTAACAAGACAGATAATTTCGAATAGATAATGTTTTATTTTAAATTGATATGCGAAACCTGTGAAACAAATCCTGTGAGGAATAGAGAATGTGATCAATGGCAGTTGTGAGGAATCCATATTTTGTAAGAATCACGAATAGGAAGAAAAGCTATTGTCAAGACAAGAACATTCAATAATCCGATGTAAATACAAAAATAGTCTCGTAGAACTCTTCATATTTTTTTAAGTTAATCATCTGCTAAGGGCATTATATAAATAGAAAACTATAGTCCTATGAAACTATCAAGCTACAAATAACTCCACATTAAACTCATCTGAACGGTTTCGTACACCTACACACACTTCCCAGCCCGCACAATATGTAGCGGCGCTTCGCGACGTCGCGTGTCGCCAAACCACAAAACTGTGGAACTCTACCGGCAAGCTACCTCATTAAACTAACTCTACCTCGCGACAGTTCCAATCTCCGACGCGACAAGCGACGACGTCGCGCACCGCGGAATGTTTCAGCCAATTCGGGGTTTCAGAACCAGATATGGGCTTGGAAATGAAGGAACCTTTTAGTAATTAACTGTCTATATGGAGGTACCTATATGTTACAAAAGTGGAATAATCCTAATTTGCAAAATAAAAAAATACATTTGCTTTCAGATTCAGAAAGTAATGTAATAATTAATCTGATGAAATTTAAGAGCTATGCCAAAATCATTGAGATAGTGAGGATAACTTTAACTTTTTTAGGACAAGGTTGGGCTTAAAATCTTTGAAATTGTTTTCAGTGGAAAATATTCAAGAATTGATTATCAAGTTGAATGGGTGTAACGGAATGGGTAAGAACAACTTATAATTAAACATAAAGATAAGCTTTACGATTAACTATAATACAACCATAGAACGACCCTTTTGAAACATTATGCTCAGGTTGGTCAGGTTTTCCCGAGATTACAGTGCAATATAATAAAGCCATAACGCCAGGAGACAGCGCCGGCACCTCATGGCGTGACTTGCGGTAGAACAATAAACACGTCACCGTGATCGTTTGTCACCGCCTCTCACCTTTCGAGGGACCTGACATCAGGGGCAATGATTAATTAGCTGATGCTGAAACGTCATTGTTATTATCCAATTTTACCGAGACTTCGCACATAGTTTAATTTCCTATGAAGATTTTGATTGTCATTAAAAGCCAGTAAAGGCCTGGTTCGCCGTTTCAGATAGCACTCATATACTCTAAAATAGGATAGAAATCTACGACATTAATTGTGTCAAGTTATTAGTATAAAAAGTTTTAGACTGACTTGACTATGATTTCTCACATAAAAAGAAATACTTACCGAGATCTATAGTGAATATTCTATGGCCTACTATAATATTTTCTTTTATTTCCCTTATGCATGATAATTTGAAGAGGTAATTCTAACTTTTACTTAAACCTCTTCATAGCAAAACTTAAACATTTTAACACTAAAATTGCTTGAAACTTTAAGTCTAATTGTTTCGGCAACAAAACTAATCAGCAAAGTTAACCACTGAGCTATTTAGATGAATCCCTATGGTTTGTTGAGGATCAAAACAATGGGTTCACCTTGACGCAAGTTGGGAGGGGGTCACATGGGGGGATAATTAATTACTTCAAGAGTGGCAGGTGCACAATGACTGGAAACTGCTCTGGCGGTGACGAGGCGGTTTTTATGCCTTCCCGCGTGATAGAGAGGCAGTCAACGGAAGTGACAGCCATATAAGTATACGTATAGTTTGTAATTTAGGTTAAGGATTTACAGTGATATATAAATTGGAAAATTGCTATCGTCATTTTAAATGACTTTTTCCAATTGTATTCAAAATATTATTGAACTTGACTGCAACAGTAATTCTATACATCTCTAAAAACTTCGTTACCTGCCGATATGTGACATAACAAAGTTACATACTTAGTTATAAAAATACTGCTAAAAACATAACACTCCTAAGTTGAATGGAAGACACCATCAATAATTTATCTGCGCGTAACATTCAACTTGAAGGCAACAATACAAAACCGTCTCTACCGTACAGTGTTCAATTCTGCCGTCGTATCAGAGAACACAGTAACTTTGAAAAAGTCGTTTCGAGAAAAACGCGCGAAAAGTTTTTTGGAAACTATGTTCGATTGTGACAAATTTATGAAAGTTAGCAAACTAACTAGAATGTAGAGTGATTAAAAATAACGTTGCGCTAAAATGTGTATTTTTATTTTTTATGTATCTGTATGATATTTCGTGTTAAATGCATAACTGTGTTCTTGTTGGTAAAAAGAAATAAGAAAAATTAGTTGTACTAGACTAAATGACAGTAACTGACATAGTTACTGTGTACTAGCTAAGATTTACTAAATACTGTGATTAAGTTAAGTAAAGAAGCTGCTAAATTCTTTACTTCATCACAGTAACTGTTAATATACTGTTTTTTAATCTAATTTACTTAACAAAATTTAGTTGACTGTGAATCTAGTAAGTCAAGTTGCTGTATTTTAAGTTAAAACGATAAAAGCTAGCGATGGTTGGTCTAATCCAGTATTTTACAATACTGTGTTATAGACTAAACTTTGCAAGTTTTTGTACTAAAAAGGATATAATTTTCTTTAGTAAAATGAATTGAAAAAACATGAATATGGTCCAGGTAAATAAAACAAATAATTACTAATTATATTTTACTGGTAAAACAGCTAAACTAAACAAATCAGTCTCAAATCAAATGCCTTTCTAGGCTTTTACATTAAATAATAATCTTCTAAAAGTCTTATACAATACAAATAAATATACTAGAAAAAACACGACTCGCACCAGATCATGTTCCCGTCCGAGATATAATGCGTATAAATCGCATTGTGAATGCTAAAATCTCAAAATTAAAAAATTCTAAAAGTCTTTTTAATCACTATTTGGAAAAAGTTGTCCCTACAAAAAAATAAAAAATTAGCAAACTTCTAACAAATTATAATAATATCTAGTTAAAACTTTTACTTATTAAAAACATGAGATCAATCAACCATAATATTTTAAAATAATTATAAAAACAGTAACTTAAGGCTCCGGCGAACGGTGAGCTTCCCATACAAACGAAAACGAAATACCAAAATGATTTTCAATTTGAGCACAATTTACTATTCTTGTGATATTATTTGGAATAATATAGTATTTGTCTAGGTTTCTATTAAATAAAAATTCCAAAATACTAACCCAATTCAAATTAAATGCCAATTACATTTATACAAACAAAATTGTAAATCGCATACATTTTTATTTGTATTTGTATTTATTATATGTTTAGTATTTTGGATTTTTTATTTAATAGAAACTTAGACAAATACTGTCTTAATATGAATAACATCACAAGAGTTAATTATGCGCAAATTGCAAATCATTTTGGTATAAAGTTTGTATGGGAAGCTCACCGTTCGCCGAAGCCTTAAGGAATATGTTTGTAAATAACGCAAAATCTCTTATTTGGTAGCTCAACCTTTTTTACTTTACGACCTTTTAAAACTGATATTGTTCGTACAAACTAACTTTACTTTTTTACGTGATGGTATTAAAATTATTTAGTTTTATGCCCCCTAGCATGACCACCGTCCTTCGGCTGGAGTGAGCTATCACTCAAGAGACCGCACGTCCCTTATACTTAGTTAAAACCCAGTAAATATTGTTTCCGCGCTCGAAAGGTCTAGGTAAAAAAACAGTAAGTAGTTAAATACTGTTATTTTGTTAAGGAACTTAAATAATCGATTGCCAGCATAATTCTCTTATAACACAGTATCTTAGATACTGTATTGTTGCTAGGTGATAATATTATAATCTTGAAATCTTGAGCTAATCTATAACACAGTATTTAGAAAAAATGCTGTGTTTTATACTAGCAAGAGCGTTTTACTGTGTTCTTATCTAAAGTGTATTTCTTACGGTATTTATTGTTTGTTACCATTATCACAGTAACCTCTTACTTACTGTTTTCAAATTATGTAATACCTACATGCTGTGTTTTGTTTTAATAATTGGTGTTAGTTCGTAAAAGTTACTGTGTTTTTAGTAACCGTATCTCTGGAACCATAAGTGCTAAAAATAAAACAAAAATTTTGCCGGGTAGAGCTCTTGCTCATTATTACAGTAATACAATAAAAGTGAAAACACAGTAAGTAAAGATACTGTGTTCTCTGATACGACGGCAGAATTGAAGTTCATTAAACCGGACCGGTTATCTGCGCCGCAAATAACCAAACACCACACGTCACCTCGTAATCGCTACCGGAAACGGAAAGTCCGCCATATTGTATGTGAGATCGGCCGCTTGTCAAACCTTCCGCGCTGTTGCACCTGTGAATATCCACTCATAGTGATGTATAGCGTACACTACAATCAAAACTGCACTTTATTGCCTCACAATAGACTTCGCATTCAATAGGACGTTGTACGAAATTTCAATCAGAACTGCAGTAGTGAAGAGCAAGGAAAATCAAACCAAATACATTTCCAATAAAGTACAAAACAGGTTGCATGTCAATTTCAGGTGACAATTCGAATCATGTTCCATTTACAAAACAGTTGGGAGAGATCATCTCGTTGGCCAGTGTTTAACGGTTTAGTGCATCCAACAGAAAACGAACTTTAAACGATGCTGTTTGAGTTTGTTTTCGGTTACAAACAGATTATGGTAGGTGTAAATTTGCGTGTAAAATCCGCGTGTAGACCGCGGACAGGTTTCCGGCGGGGCGCATTGTTCCGCATCGGAATATGAATAATGCGGAATAATTCGGATTTTCAGGTGGAGGCTGGGACGGGCGCCGGGCGGCGCGGCGATTGTGCGAGCGACCATTGTTCCGTTGATATGTGGATGATGCATTAATAGCGCCGATTAACGCCGAATGGTTTTGTTTGTGCGATTACAGTACAAATCTTGCGTAGCCATTTTGTTGGAACCTGTTACGAGTCCAGATCCTCTCACTATACTAAAATACATGAAAATATGGCGAAGGTAAGCCGTTCTACAAAAATGTTATGATCTGCAAAGCGAATCAGTGAGGTGGGATTTCTAAAAGGTAACCCGATGGGAATCGGGTTATATGGACTATTCGCCACTAATATACAAACAGATGATGTTCTCCGAAAGACTTTGTTATGTGCAGTGCCAAAGTTATTTCGTAACCAATTTTAATTTCGAATGTTCTTAACCGTGCTTGGTTCCTTTGACGCTCCTATCGTGGAAAAGAAAGGACAGGTCAATCAGGATCATTAGTTAAAAATCCCAATTGTTACTGTTCTCAATAAATTAATTTTATATTAATTATACTTTTTTATTGCTTACCGATAGCCCGAAATCGTATTTAACTTCAAAATAGTACCAACGTGCTTTGTAAATATTTGATTGAATCAGGCATTACTTGGCGGAAGTCCCAAACCATTGTGAAAAGAGAAATATATGTAGCTTACTCCCGCAAAAAATCGGTGTTGGTTCACGCACGATCTAACTCCTGAGGATGCTCCGGGTTGGGGCGAAACACGTGTAGAGTAGTCTAATTGGTGAAGATGCAAGGTGTGTCGCTGTCATGCTAAATGCAAGTATTGTGCACTGATATTTTTGTGGTGTGCATGTGCATTTTTTTTGCGGGCGGGCGGGCGGTGCATCCTGCATATATTTTTGCGGGAGTAAGCTACATATATTTCTCTTTTCACAATGCTTTGTAAATGACAATCGAGTCACATCGAGGTAGATACCAAGACACCAATTATTCTGTTTAGTGGCTTAATATTTTTTTCTCAAATTTTCATAGAAGAGATTTGCTTGTAATAGTTCAATTCAAAACTCAAGCTTATCCAGAAGATCAAAAGTCTCAAATAAAAAATAAAACTTTTAAAAGTAACAATAACCGTCGCGCATATCATTAAGAAGACCCAATCGTGGACGGAGCTTCATTCGAGATGGTCGGTCAGTCAATTTGAGCTCGTCGGGAGATAAATGGGATAATTGTATGTTTGGAAACAAGCGGGATTAGACGATGACGCGATCAATTAAACTGATGCATTCGGGCTCTACGCCGCCTCTGGAAACGGGTCTTTAATGTCAGGGGTCCAAACGCTCTAATTCTGAACGATAAAACCAAAACCGTTACGTTGTCATTTAGTTTACATTTACCTAAAGATCTTGGTTTAGCATTAGAGTTCTCATTTAAATTGTCCAAGATTGGCATCCTAGGTTCCCTAGGCATAGCTTTCAACAATTTTAACAAAACTATTGCGAGTATTTTTCTATAAACAAAACTGAAACGGTAACGATTTAGTTTTGGTTTTATCGTTGACAATTAAAGCGATAAATCAAAGTGTTTAATTTTTGTGCAGATACAATCGAAATTTTCTGTGAGTAAATTTATGTCATTATAGACGATTTTATTTTTCAAATCTTGCATTTACACCCATGCGTCATAAACATATACCTAGGTACTTACAACTTTTTTTGAAATAGAACCGTTAAGGCTCATATATTCCTCAAGTGGCGCCCTCATTTTGTGGCTCTTTTAGCACTTTTGCGAACTACTACTACAACGAACAAAATTTTACTGCGGTTATTGTTAAATTAACTATAGAACTTTAGCTTTAATCTGTACATGTGAATTTTCGATACATTATGTACTTAGCGAGCAATAAATTTAATTAAAATGAGGGCGCCACTTGAGGTATATAGGGGCCTTAAACATATACTTCAACATGAAAAATTAACTCTAAACCTTATTTGGCGACTCCTATTAAAAGACAGATTAAAATGTCAGCATTTGGAGATTTACGTCACTCAACTGAAAACATAGTTATCTATAAAATGCCGGTCAAAAAAGACTCACGTCGCTCTATTCTGGGAGAAGACACGGGTGATTTATCTGTGCGCGTGCACAGCTACCGGTTCAAGGAAACGCGCTAATCGCGTCTGATTATTTCACTCATGTTTCAAATATCTCTTTAGGGTAAAAGGAAATGCACAATTAAAGGTAAAGACTGAAATAGATATAGTTCATGATAGCGATGGAGCTTCAAATAGGAAATAAAACGATGGAACATTTGCGCATATCTACAATAAAGATTTAAAATATTGTTTACTTAACGCAGGTGAAACTAAAAGATTGAAGCGACTCAGTAGCTCAGCGGTCAGAGCATTGGACCGGATATCCAAAGATCGCGGGTTCGATTCCCGTCCGAGAACATGATCTGGTGCGAGTCGTATTTTTTCTAGTATATTATTTGGTATTATATCAAAATAGCATTGTGAATGCTAAAATCTCAAAATTTAAAAGATTGAAATTAGTATCGAATGGAGAAACTGTGCTTTAAATCTTAACTTAAAACCAGTTCTCCGTAAAATGTAATGGAAACAATAATTTTTATGTAAGACTTTTCTTCAATACTTATGTTACCGACCAGCAACGTACATCCTCTTTGGATTTCTCTTTAGTCTATCGTCTAAATTTCAATGTCATTTTTTGATAAAACAAAATGTTAAAGTAGATGACAATATACAGCAGTATCATCAAGACGTGTTCGTTCTAATTTCTCGTATTCTATCATCATTAACTTACTTTACTTTACTTCAAAGATTTTATAGCTATTATACGATAGCGCTAACTTTCAAAATCTATGTCATCTATTAAGCTCCTAAATCACTTTTTGATGTACACCCACACATCATTTTATTTATGTCAAATAACAAAATAGTAGTATTTAGCGCTACACTAGGTGAGACGCATAAATCAAAGCGAACACTTCCCAAAGAGGCCCGTCGTAACTCACATAATATATTATCGGTCGTTACTCGAGAGGTATCAAGCAGTCAACGAGGGCATTACTATGATGATTTGCTGACTATCCTTCTGTTCTTTTTGGCCCTAAAGGTCGGTCAACCGGTAACCCGCCACCACTGACGGATTCGTAGCCATCAATTTCACCGTCGAGATCAAAATTAATAACGTTCTTTGCTCTTTCTTTTGTATTGATATAATTCATTAAATGTTTGATGTCTATTTTTGATACTGCTCTTATGACTTTTGAAAACGATAATCTTGTGAGATTGATGAAGGTGTACTCAGGCAGACAATAATTGTTTTGTCTGAATCTATTTCCGTGCACTGAAATGTCGAAGTTGACTTTATTAATATTAGAAATTTTATTTTTGAATGGTACGACTGTCGTTTTATAAGTAGCTGTTTGATTTTTTACATTAGAAATGAAAATTTTAAGTACAGTTATAATTATACTGCTAAATAAGAATTTTGAAAATCATTTCAGATCCTTTAATTCATGCATTTCCTATGATTTTTTGGTTTTTCATTAACATTATTTGGCTAATCTGTACTTTGTTTGCTTTATGTAGCTATTTATATTGAAATATATAACACAAGGTAAATTATCGCAATATGATGTCGTCCCAAAAAAAGTCCCCCGCTGGTGTCCAAAGGGCTAATTGTCGCAGGCACGTGTCGCGCGACGCTTCCGGAGCGTCGCCTTATGGTACTTCCTTCCGAGCCACGCGGCTGAAGTATGGCTGTAAAGGTCAGGGGTTTTTGCTGTTTGCTTGTTGAAGGCATAATGCAGAAGTTGGGGATGAAAATCCACCGGAATTAAAGCGAATAAAGAAATTTAATTGTTTATGGCCTTCGGCAAAATAAATCTAGATATTTGTTACTAATCGATAAATATACCTAAATATATATCCATTTTATTACCCAACTATTGAATCTCAATGTTTGAGTTTGAAATTCCTTGGATAGTATTTGAAAACAAATAATTTTCATCTTTTAGATATAACCAATAATACCTACCTAGGTATCAAAATACAACATTTCTAACGTATTAAAAGCTTCTATGTGTTTTAAATCTGATCTTCCCTTTCTCTTATACTAATATGCTTAGATAAATTAAAGTATTGATATTTTTACATAACAACAAACATCCTTTGCCCCCGTCATCTAACGAAGTCAGAAAGCATAAAAATCATTTCCCCACGAATCGGACACGGCTTCGCAACGCATCCACTAAGTGACAATGACACTGCGTTTGACTGCTCATTCGCCTCATTACTCTTTGCCGAGGAAAAATAACCTTTAAATACATCGGGATATATACAATCAGTTGGAATATTGCTAGCGTAGGTAGCACTTTCAATAAATGGAGACGACGTTTCCGAATCAATGGATGCAGGCCTGATTGATGTGAGGGGGTGTGTTTGGTAATATTATTAGATATGACAAGCAATGTGCAATATAGATATTGAAATAATTTATTTAAACCATTAACTTGCAGGAATTAAAGATGTAGTTTACAAATCTAGACTAAAAGTGTTAAATATTTCTCATTCTGGATTTCTGCAAGATAAAGTGCAAGAAAAGATAGAAGAACAGCTGATATTCTTCCAGTTGAGTTGGTAGGGTACACACTAGCCTTTAATAGCCGATTACAGACATGTCGTTGGCAGTTGTCATCTCGGTGGATGGCGCGTCAAGGACACTGCTTCGCAGACGACTGGGCGGGCTGATCGCGCGAATGGCTCGGATTAGACAGCTGCTTTCCTAGTCTAAATCTAAGTCTGAATTGTATATTCATTTTGAAATTCTTCTTATGTTGATACGTAACAAACAAGCATCTAGCAACATACATTTGCCATCCTATGATACAAGTATATTGATTACTTTTTAAAATTTTCCATTAGTCTATTCTTGCTAGTGCTGGGTAAAGTTACTTAGTTATTTTTTAGGAAATTTTCATCAGATGCTTTTTGTTGTTTGGTGGAGAGTAGAACAAATAGAAAGTTCCAAAATTCCAAATAGGTACTCCATTTGGTCTAACTATCGTATGAGGATTTTTATGTCACAGGTTACAATTTCTGAAACCTATTTCAGGCGCCAGTCTTCACAAATATGGTAACTCCCATGTGTGTAGCTTATAGTTTCCACTACACTTAAGTACTTTTATTTGTGATGGGAAAAATAAACAAACATTTCATTTCATTTTTCTATCACTTGCCCGAATTTTGTTCCAGTGTTTACTTCAATATGTATGAAACTTTTGAAACGAATTCAAACGAGTAAAGGGTTAAGAATGTTTTTACATCTAGTCTAATAGTTCTGCTACAACAGAAACAGTCAAAGTCAACAGCAGACACCTATCGAATACTTCCCAAAGTGGCTGGTAATGGCTGTGAGTTGAGCAAGTTGCGGGCGACAGTTAGGCCGAGTGGAAACCCACGGCCCAACTGTCCGGGACACGCGGGACACTCCGGGACAGTCCACAAGCCGCTCAAACTGTCTCGTACGTTGCATGCTGCTGAAGTTTTAAAAAATATAAATATGATTGATATCTATATCCTATCCTTTGTTGAAATGACCTTAACGTTTTTAATTTTATCACTGTCATTTGTTTGCATGATGAAATTGGATTTGACTTTAATACCTGTTTGCTACAGGCATTCTATTTCTAACTCCAAAAAATCGATCGATGACACGACATCAGCCATTTTTATTGTCCCCACTGCTGGGGCACATGTCTTCCTTATGGGTGGATAAGGAGGATGGGCTGTAACCCACCACACAGGCCCAATGCGGCTTTGTGGGTGTTAACGACTGCAAATGCAGCCGGGACCAACGGCTTAACGTGACTTTCGAAGCACAGAGGAACACAAGATTTTTGGTCACCCATCCCATGACCAACTCTTGCGAAAGTTGCTTAACCTCCGCAATCGCAGGGCCACGTGCTAAATCATTGCGCCACCGAGCTTCATATAGGTCGATGTCACCATCGGTCACCATCTTCAATTTCATCTCACGATGTAAATGAAGATTCTGATAGTTGCTATAATTATTGTTTACTCTGGAACGATTGAAAATTAAAATATGAAGCAAACAATAACTTTGTAGGTATTTCACTAACGATCAAACACCATTAGCTACTACTACTAAAATTTAAGTATACTCCAGAACGTGTCCAATTTGTAAATTGAATTTAGGTTAATGCTTCTCCATTTATTCCCATAAGAACAAATAGCGACTAATCCGCTCAATTGCCAACCGTTATGTGCTTTCACCATACTTTTGCAAGTCGTGATTTGCCTACTAGTTCCCGAAAAAAGGAATTTTGAGGCGATATCTCATTTTGGTATAGCCTATATGTTTGTGCGGGGAGTAGTATGTTTACTGAGAGTATATATGATTAAGAAAGTGCGTTGTTATGTCAGCGCGCGTATATATCGGTGGAGCGTACGTGCGGCGCGTATTGCCATCCTGTTTAGTGTTATAGCACTTGCGATGACAGTGTGGGAGTAAGGGTCTTCCTTCAATCAATTATTTTAATTTTGCGTCAAGTCGTATGAGCTACGAGTACATAGATCTTTCGGCCCGGCCGTGCAAAAAAGTTATAGACCTTTGAAATCTCGAAGCTAAACATAATCCATGTATGTAGGTCCATTTTGATTTTAATTCGAATATGTTTTCGAATAAGCTTCCTTATTTTGCTTGAGCAAGAAAGAAATTAGACTTATTTTACTCACGAAGTCATGTAAGAACTCAAGTATACTCGAAGTCTGATTTAAAGCTCGTCTGCAAAAGTAAAAAGTCTATTATTGACTTGAGTTGCGAGTAAAAACATTTCAATATACAAAACTCTAAACATAAAAACATCCCGTTCAAAATCACATTTAGCAAACGGCATCGCTGCAACAATAAAAGTCTCTCGTTTACAGCCTTCCACCTGAGTGCGTCCCTGCGCGGCACCTCTCTCGCGTTCATTAATTCCAGAGGATAAACCATCATGAATATATTCAAATTCAGAACCAGTTTTTTTTTATTTTCTCCAAAGAGTATTTTTCCGTTCTGCATTTGATTTTTTTTTCCTGTACCCATTTCCTCTTGTGGCTGGGTCCAATTTACTTGTGTAGATTATTGAAGTTGCTAACCAATGAAGTGAGGTAAATAAATAGAAACAAATAGAACTCTGAGTTATGTTACGGCCACACTACCGTGATATGGCAATAATTATGCCCATAATTTTCCATATGCCTATACGCATAAGATTCATCAATTGCAATATCCAATGGCATATCACGGTAGTGTGGCCGTAACATTAGCGTAGCTTACCACGGTAAGTATGTTTTCAATTTAAAAATAAGTGTTATCTAAATTTTTTTATCTTTATAATTTCAGACCATAATGAAAATAAAGTTAGGTACCTAATTTATATGGTGAGCATTAAAACAAAGATTTTAATGATTTTTTCCAACAAGTATTCGTGTACGGTGGTGGCTTGTATATTATCGCAGTAATAAAGACCATAAAACGCATTTTCTGACACTTTGATTTCAACGCTCCGCTCTCTATGTAGCCTGAAAACGTACGTAATACGTACATTTATTGCGTTCAATCTGTGTTCCTTCCTTTATCACCTGCCCATCAATCCCGAGGCTAATATTCCATTTCAACAGGAGTTCAAAAACGTCGGCACCGACATCTATATGCAAATGGTGACAAACAGGCGCCTTTACAGACGCACAATACACTTTTATGGCCCAGGAGAAGCCGAAGCTCTGCCAACTTAGATTGCATCTACGCTTGATAAAGCTGACTTTAAGAGCATAGAAATAGGGGATGTTTGGGCTGTAAATTATAAGGTGGTAGGTTATGGTGCGTTCAAGATATTGTTTCTCCTGTTTTATGAGGTAGGTCGAGATTTCACGGGTATTGGAGGGCATTTTTGAGTGTATTCCGGAATGTAATGCTTGGTCGCGGCGCGATTGCTCGCTCCCTCGGGATCACATCTGTATTTATGCGATGGGAGATTTTATTTATGCGTTTGACATGTTACAATGTTGTAGCGTGTTTAGGAGCTATGGGTATGTAATGAATAGGGCGATGTTGTAAAGTTTGTGGTACTCAAGTGATTGAATTGGTTTCATTGAATATTTTGTGGGAAGTGACTAGTTTCGCTTTTATTTTCCTACTTGTTATATTATTTTGTTAAAAATTAAAAAACTAAATTTTTATATTCGCGTATATCGTTGGTATAGTTTTTTTCTTTCTATGACAAGAGTTTTAGACTTATTTTTTAATCATCGGGTGTCATTGCCAGAAGATTTTTGTTTATCCAGTTTGTCAGTATTATAACTCAAAAGATTACTTACATCCGTACTCACAAACAACACTTAAACGACCCTACGCACACGCACTGCGTTGAAATAGGGCTCTGTGTTTGGTTTGTTTGTTTTACGTATTACGTGTGACCGTGTAGTTGGGACCATGTACGTCCGCGGGCACTGTGATACCTCATAGTAATGTTTGTGAATACAGGTGTTAATTCATCAACGCCCGAGCGGTCGAATGCGGCGGAATAACAATGGTATATCTATTGTGTCTCATTTTCTTGGACTTGATGGGTTCTTAAGTAACCTTATCACCGATTAAAACACCGATGGGTCATAACAATGTTATTGAAGTTGACAATTAAATTCCTTAACACACTTCAGTCCTTTGACAAAACTGACCATCTCCAGAGTATGGATGATTGGTTCGTCATCCACAAAGAAAGCTGGAATGTTTTCCACGTTACAGGGATGTTTGTAGTAACAACATCCATTAGGCAGGCTCGGCGCCGGCCACCGCGGCCCTTGTCAAAATATGGCGCTGCAGGACTCGCCAACATGCCCTTCTCAAACTTTGCCCTCAATCGCGTCGCGGTAGAGCAACACAAACCATTATCTTTTGTGGTAGGTACTTTCACAGGTATGGTTAAAATATTTAATGAATTTATCCAATATTTCATCGTTATTATAAAACATGCTTCATATTATGGTCCAACATTTTAGATAAGGATTATCAAGATAAGTCAAGGCGTAAAGCTGAACTTTCAAAAATGGCTGGTTATTGATTTCAACTTCAAAATAGTTCATTCATCGCATTGGCATTGATGATTTTTCCCAGTACTTTAAACTCCAATTAATCAATTTTATAGCACGAATCTTTCCTCAGATAAAGCAGACAAAAAAATCTTAATTTTAGGTATGTGTTTTTCTATTCAATAATTTAAAAAGCCTACAGTTTGAGAGGCGCACGTAGCAAATCTTCGTCCAGTCACAAATTTCCCTTGCAAAGGAATAACGCAAAATAAACAAACTGTTATTGTAGCTTATTTTCATAAGTTAATAGTAGCGCATAGGGCCGGACGCACAGATACGGGGTTTTTATTATGCATGTAAATATATGGACCTGGACTGATTGTTATTTTTGATGGACTCCTTGTGTGATTCCGCAAGGGTCAATACTCACAGGAAAAGTAGGAAAAGTGTTCAGGCCATTTAGTTAACTCTTGAGATTAAGATCTTTTCCTGGTACGTTTTTATTATTCTAAAACATAAATATATCCTTAAACTGAATAATTATTATAATGTTCCTATTAATTTTAAAACTGTAGGTACCTAAATATCACGTCATAACTGTAGGAATATTTCTTTTGATTACAGCTGATCTCCCTTTTGAAGGTTATTTCTTTTGATCACCTTTTGAATTTTTTAATTTCTCTCTATGTCAAATATAGATAAAAGACGGGAAAAGATCAAACTCAATAATGTACACCTATAATAATGTCATATGACATCAAATAGATATTTAACTTCACATTGTTATTGACAAATTAGTTTCCAAAGATCTTGAGTTAATACCCTATTACACTACAAGCTATTTTAATTATAACATATTTAAATGGGATTACGAGAAGGAATAATAAATGAAACGAACGCGAATTGCCGGGCGGCGAGCGCGGCTCGTCGGGCGGGCGGACGCATGAATACAAACTGCGAATTACGACCGATACAGCTTTAGGACAGGAAAACTATAGAGCGGTTGGGATACGTTGAATTTTGAAGTTGCCGCGGAAACCTCTCACATTTTACATTATTTTAAGCCAACTTTTCCATAACTTATCAAAGTATTTTGAGAAATCATTCAAAATTTTAAGAAATACGATGGTTTTTTTAAATAATTGTATTTCGTAGACTCTGTAGTCATTAAAATAATTACATGAGGTTCTTATACCTTACCGAAAATGGGAATCAGAATATGGATAATGGCATGCTTATGGAAATAAAAAATAACAATCAGCTACCACCATACCGTGAGTTTACCAAAATGGAACATTTTCAAAGGTTTAAATTTTTGCTAAATATTTTTAACGACAAATGATACGTAAAACTTTTTTGATACTGCACCGACAAAAAAAATTTCAAAAAGGGCATAATATAAATATTTTTAAAGCACCTCCACCCCTTTTAGTCCCAATCCGATCTCAAGTTTAATACAGCCGTATGAGTCATATCGCGTATTGCCCTAAACACCTCGGAGGGCCCAGATATTTGTTGCCTCTTGATATACGCCGGCGCATGATTTAAGGTAATGCCACTTTCAAACGAATTGGTAAAGCTGTCGGGGCGTTTAACTTGGTCGGCATTTTGTTAAAAGTCTTTTTCTTTTTTTGACTGTAGGATAATAAATCTCGAACATTTGTCAATTCTAACAATGAAACTTTACTACCGTTGATTGGATACATACAGTTTTTTGAGTTTTTCAAAAGGTCTAGTCAGCTCTTAGTTAACGTTTTAACGTTGAAAATGTGTATGTGATCACCAGTGTATGTGCCCGATGTTCAGCCTAATGTGCAACAGGGCCGTAGATCGGTCAAAATTAGAGATATCTCTATGAGAGGTGTCAACATGTGCAAGTTGTGGAGATCTATCGTATTGCGCTTGAATTTTTAAAATCGGTTGAGTGGTTTCTGAAAAAATTATAACAGCAATATCTTGGAAAATAGGTACTCATCTTAGGTTGATGGTGTCTTTGAAGAAATAAAAGGTCTTGGTGAGATCTTCATTTCAGATGACAGCTGTCAAACTTAAAACAGCAACATCTCGAAAAGTACACATCTGGGCAGGTGACATTTTCATTGAATGAATACTAGATGATAAAACCTTTAGTTAGAGATAAAGCTAAAGTTGAAGAGGAGAGGTTTCAAAAAGTTTTAGGTTATAGTACCTTACAAAAAAGTTGATGTGACTTTAAAGTATTATACTAATTCAATAAAAAAAACTAAAAAAATCTTAGATATTAAACTCTCCGATTTCAATGGACGAGCAGATGGCTGAACTAGATACTATTAATAGTACTTTTTATTATTGATGTTCATTTTCAATGTACTCTAATAGTTGCTTGGAGCGTGAAATCGGTGCATCCAATAAACCCACCAGTTGCAACGCACAGTGTGAAATTAAAACCACAGAATAAATAACGTTAAACAAAAATTGCTAACGCTCACTCAGCCTTACAATAGATTTTCACAAACTATCAATATTTTCACATCACACCAAGAACGAGACACCAGCTCGCCAGCAGCGCTGCGACAAAATTGGCGTCGCATGTTTACGAACCATTCAATATAAGGTGATGGCCGTCAATTTATACAAATCAGCTTATTCTCGCCGGAGGCACGTAAGAATATACCAGATACTTTTATTGCGGCCTTTAAGGTGGATGAATATAAAGTGGATTTATAGGGATTATGCGAGGGGCGGCGATATACTGCCTTAATCTCTGCGAATGCCGAATTGGATTGGTTCTTACATAAACCGTCGCGTGTGGGTAAATAAGCAGATTGGTTATTTAAAAAAGCTGGATCAACAAAATGGATACCTTGGGAGAAAGTGTTTTTGGGAGCGTTATTACGAGGGAATTCACTTTACTGGCCTCGCGTAATGATTCTGTGCTAAATAAGTGATTTTAATATCTTCTTTTTGTGTGGGAAATTGTAATATGTAAAATTGCAAGTAAAGCATAATCATATAGCAAATCATCGGGTTAAGCATACGAAATGCTTAACCCGATGAACATTGCACGCTGTTTTCATCTTGTAAAAAAACTTATTCAGAAAATGCTTTGCCACATTTTTACCTTGTCGATACAAAAACGTGTTACTTTGAAACGTAGCAATAAAATATTTATTTATCATCAATAAGGGGACATTTCACGTTCCGAAGGCAATAATAAAATATAAAATGAATGGCTAATATGTTTTTTAATGCGCTATTAAAGCCCTCACACACAACGAATACATTAGGCGCCAAGAAACGACATGAACGCACGACAACTTTCCCGGTATGCGGCGGAAAATGGAACTAACAACTTTTTGTATCGAGATCTTTGAATTTTATAGGAAAATTAACCTTATTAAAAAGTAGAAAGGGGCAGTCGTTCTTTTAACAGTTTTATATTAAGTTTGTCACACACCGTAGTGATATTTACGAGGTACAATACTCTCTCAGATACGTGTACTTTTATTGACAGTTATTATTTTGTATTTCTTCCTGTACGACACATTGTCGACCGGTGAATGTTACGATTCCACGTGTATTGTGAACTTATAAAACAACATCAACATTCTGATGACATTACGAATATTCGTTCCATGAATGGAACACACTTCAGCAATAAGCCTCTTTTTCATTCTCCCTCCAATTCCGTTTTACAAGCGGCAGTCTTTCCTTAATATTCAATTAGATCTAATTGGGGCTAGATGAGGAGTGATATTCGCGGGCAGATTAATGGCGCACACATAATTCATTAGGTAATGGCCGCGTTATGGCGACACTAACTTTTTTACAGTGAGTGTGGTGCCGCCTTAACGTTCAAGACATTGATTGGGCTTTTATATGACTTTATCTGAGGACTCATGTTTATTGAGATAAGTGATTAGTAGATGCTTAATGACTGCCTACACGGAATTGGTGTTATGTACAAATTGACTGTTGTTTAATTTCCGATTATCTGGGTGGTTAAATGATCTTTTGTCATATTTTCAGGCTTTAATCCAATAAATATTTTATCTTCTGCACTAAAATTTGGTGATTAAACTTAACTTAAAATGGCGACATTTAATAATTAGCATAAAGCTTTATTACTTGATTCATACTTATCCTCTGACATCATTCTCACACTTTAGACTCAAGTTTAAAAAATATACTAATTATAGACACATACAAATACTAAAAGCAGTAATGTGGAACACATCCCCATCTCCCCAAGTTAGCATTAAGAAGCAAACAAGTTTATTGGTCGTCGCATCTTAACTCGATCGGCCCAACTTAGTGCGAGGTCCAAGTTAACGCTGTTAGCCAGTCTTAGATCTTGCCGTGATTGTACTAGACTTAGGGCTAACACGATCCTTATTCTATATGTAGACATTAAATGTTTTTTTACAAGGTAATAAGAAATCGCTAAAAGACACTTGGAAAAAAGGAGAACTTAATTGGACTTTGGAGCTATGTCGGATCTAAATCTGATGCTATTAAGCAACTCAGTGAATTAGTATGTGAATAAATTAGTTCAATGATTCTTTGGTATGCAGGATAAAAAATGAGGTAAGTACTTATCAAGAACATTGAACGTCAGCAGAAATAAAAAATATTTCAGATTTTTCAGTCGACAATGCAAAAAGAAATTCAAGTTCCAGACAATATGTTGCAAAATTGATGAAAGGAGCAAACAATAATTATAATTTTAATGTCACTGGCATTCAACAATATTTTCTTAAATGTGACAACCCTGTACCTATAGTGTTGCAGCAATCGATATAGGCACGCCTTTGGGTTAACATGATACAGAATTAGCGTCTTGAAGATAAGTGAGTATTAGCAATAGTTTCGCCCCAAATCTAAGCCACGTCACTATAACTCTGTGAGCTGTAGACCTTGCGTTTGTGTCATTTTTTGAAATGGCTGAAATATGGTTTTTCTCCATATCTCCGCCATTTTAAAAAGAATAAAAAACTGAATCGTCAAATAAATCTATTTAATTACAGAACCTGCTCGCAAAATTTCACGAGAATCGGTTGAGACATGCAACCTGTAGGGGAGAACAAACGGACAGCCGGATGGACATACGAAAGCATTTTTGCCCAAGCTGAAGGAGAGACGCTTTGCTCGCGCTTCGCGATCGCTCGGTCAATAATCATTTTACAAACTTACAGGCAAATGTTTAAATCATTACGGCATTAATTTTTATGAAGGTATAAATTGGGTGAAATATTAATGTGAAACTATTAAAGAAGAAATCTATTCTCTTCAAGTTTACATCACAAAAAAATTGTGTGCTTTTTTTAGTTTTTTTTTACATATCTCAAAAACTAGGACATAAATGTTTTTTTTTTTGCATTATTCTAATACACAGGGATACAACCTACAAAACGATATCAAAATCTCTGTGTTGCATATTTCGAGAGTTATCGTTGTTTGTATATGACCCCTACGTAACCAAAAAATTAAATTACAGCACATAGTGGTACTGCTTTTCCAAATCAGTGTAAACCTCGTGGCGACATCTATTAGATTATTTTTAAACAACATATAATTTGAACGAGGTCTACAACCCACTGAGCCACTAGACTAGTCTTTATGTGTTACGGCCTTACCACAAAAGATTTTAAAACACTGTTCAACAAATGTTTAACTTAGACACTGTTTAAATGTGATACTGTCACTTTTTGAGAATATTGTTTGATAGAGACAGCATCGCATTTAAACAGTGTCTAAATTAAACAGTGTTTTAAAATCTTTTGTGGTAAGACCGTTAATGTCTCTTCTTGTGTTATCTTTTTCCGTCGTGGGAACCGCAAGCTGTGCTCAATTAATTTCGGATCTATAATCTGCCAGGCATAATAATCTGTCACGGCCACCATGGAACTAACCGACGCATCCTAAATCCGATCAGCGCCAGATCCGATCAAACCGGTATCATCATCGGCATTGTCATTGTTTGCTGATTAAGGCGGCTAAATTAAGTTAAGTCGTAAAACTAATATAGATAAGTAGATATAATAAGTAGCTACCTAACCACCATCAGTTTTATTTAAATACGAGTCGGTTGGGCATAAAAGTTGTGCCTTGTTGACTGTGGTTGAGTTGTACCTCAGTTGTGTAGAAAGGAATCAAAAGTACCCACGGCACAGCCAGTTGAGAATAGTATAGTTGTACCTTGGGTTCAGAATGCTTTATGGCTATACAATGCAAAAAACATAATTAAAATGATAAACGACCTCCGTGGTCGAGTGGCTTTGTACAGCGGTTTTCAAGGTGTCGCCATCTCTGTGGTCCCGGGTTCGATCCCCGGTTGGGTCAATTTAGAAAACGAACTTTTCTATATTGGCTCAGGTCTAGGTGTTTGTGATACCACCGTTGTCTCTGATTTCCATAACACAAGTGCTTTAGCTACTTACTTTGGAATCGGAACAATGTATGTGATGTTGTCAAATTTTAAAAAATATATATTATAGAATCTAATTACACTGCTAGGCACATGCAGAAAACTAGGCATCCGTCGTAGGGCTGAAATTAATGATGATGGTAATTAGGTGTTACTGTGACATTCTAAAGTGTTGTTACTATTATTAATAATAATAATAATGCTTTATTGTATAAAAGTTGTGACAATCATTCGATTCGTCTATCTTCCACAGTAGACGTTAGTCTGTGTTATGGAAAACAGAGTCCTCCCCTTAACGTGATACATTTGACAATAAAGACTAATGTTCATAATAAATTAATAACCCATCACCAAAATAAAAATAAAAAAACAATATAACTGCTTCACTAATTTCTAAATCTTATAAGTATACAAAAAAAACTGTCTTACTAAATTCTGTCTTTAAATTACGTAATATTTAGGTTTTTTTTTAATAAAAATAATCCTGACAATAATTATTAAATGATCAAATTTTAAAATAGTCTATTGTATGAATAGTCTCACTAATGCTGTGATAAAATATTTTGAGTACTACTGTAGTTGAACTGCTTAAGGCATGTGCATTAGTAACAACACTTTAGAACGACACAGTAACAATTCGTTCATACTGCTCCTCAATAGACATACTTGACAATTCAGAATGATTAAGCAAGCTTAAAAAATTGAGCCAGACGCCTGACACAATTGACCCGTCCCATTCGATATTCTTTATATTTGTTTTCAAGTGTATAAATACTAAGCGGAGAGATTCGGTTGTTGCATTACAAAAGTTTATTTCAAAGAGTAAAGGTGTAGCCAAAAATGAAGCTGAACGTGATGAGGATCTTGATTTTAAGTGTTATGTGTTTTTATCAAACTTTTGCTGGCGAAGAGATTTGTAAGTAAAACATTCGTCTCGCATTCTTCGCCAATCTCTCTCTTATCCAAGATGAATCCCATTTTAATAGATACCTATACTATTTTCATGCAAATTTTATTATGTCTATATTTTTTTGTGAATTTACCGTATACGAGTAGGTCCGATTTACAACGAAACTTCATTGCTGCCGTCTTGCATGGTTTCCTTGACCAAATTCTTTAGATAAGAAAACAGATCTCAATTACTCGTGAACTTTTAATATAATTAATATTATTATTATACCAGGCTTTTTAATAAAAATTAAATAAAAAAAGATATGTTTTGTTACAGTACCGGACGATGATTTTGAAGATCGCCCTTTATCAAAATCTTGTTTACGGTGTCTTTGCGAGGTAATCATTTTTTAATTATTTTATCTATAATTTTATATCTTTTAAAGATAACGAGTGGGATGAGACGTCATGGGATGAATACGGCATAACCCCTTTTTACACTAAACGTAGAATGTGAAAATGTATTAAAAAAAGATTACTATCAGGTGTCAAAACTTAAGGTTGTCACTTCTTTGAAGGTAATGGGGTGTCAATCCGGCTGCTTCGAAAACACGTGTGGAGTGTTCCGCATCACGCTTGGCTACTGGGAGGTGGCCCACTATAGGACAAACCAGAGTACTAACAGTACTAATATACAAGGTAATATGTAATTCCAAATTCATCTCATTCTTCGCCAAATAGATTGATGAAAAGTCTTATCATATTTTCCTTTTCATGCAACAGAGTATCAGGATTGCAACAAAAACCTCTGGTGTTCCGTACGAACCGTCCAGCGGTACATGCGCCAAAACTTACCGGTAAGAGAACTCATAATATCTTTATAAGACCATTTTTAATTTCATCTAGAACCAGCTTTCCTTTTTTCCTTTGATTTGAGCATCTTCCGATTGAGTAAGAAAAGTATTGGCTCTGAAATATAATCCGGTGAAAGTCAGTTTAAAACATTTGCACCATTAACTATTTTCTGTAGCTGTCATTTGCAATCAAGAGCTATTTTTTAAAGATAATAGGTATCCTCTTTTTCACAGGCCATTCAATCTAAACGACCGGACCGGTTGCTTTGCGAAAACGCATTGGCCCTTCACCAGTTTGGTTCCCACCGAGGGCACCACGACCTCAAAGCCAAAAGCCACAAGAAACTCTTCACCTGCCTCCACAAACGAGTCTCCAAGTGGTTAGATACTGATAAAATATAACTATTAAACATAACACCTGCAATGGCATTATGCTGAGTGGAGATTTCAGTGTCATATTTTTTGTTTGGTTTTTAATTAATCGTACTCTGCATAAATGTTATTTCTTTCGATAGATCATTGAAAATTGTCGTCGTCCACATTTTTAATTTTTGTGCACAGCGATTACATGTACCACTAAGACACTTAATAATATGACTTAGATAAACTGTGATTTCCACTGATTTGATTTCGTGCATCTCTTATAATATTAGGCTTATTTATCCATAATTATTCTGGTTATTGTTTTAATAGTAGGCAAAAGTAGAAACTAAAAAGTAGGTCACATCGGATAACAAAAACCTCGGTGCATTCTTCGATAGTAATAAACTTGTTGTCGAATTACAATCAAACAAAATCCACCAAACATTCTCACTCCAGAAATAAAATTATTAGTAGTAGATTCTCAAGAATATGTTTCTTATAATAAAACTAAATAAATGGAAAGTTCCGTGAAGCAAGATAACGATGTTTTGAATGGCACCCAACTCATTACAGACCGATTCCTTTCCTTGGGAAACCTTTCTCGTTCCTGTACAAGCACACTTTGGGACCTAACTTATTCCAACAGGAACAAACAAACCTCAACTTTAAAGACATTGAACAAAAGCTGATTTTCCTTTACTTCAAAGAACAATGGCACTAAATACCTAATGAGCGCTCCAACCAAACGTAGTGAATAGAAAACGTCTCCTTTCACGACTTCAGAGTGTTCAAGCTAATTCTCCTGCCCTTAAGATCGAAATTGGCGTGCGGGTGTCCTCGCTCCAGTCGATACAAATGACGTTGTGTGTAGGAGGGATTGTACAAGCGTAATTAGTCATTAACGCAACAGGAGTGGGCAGGAAGAGCCAGCGATTGATCGCACGTGCATTGCGGTCTCGCCGTTGAGAGGACGATTACTTTAATGGGTTTGTTGGTTGAACTGAAGAGATACGTTCACTGATAACATTCTAACTAAGCAAATTAAACACAAGTGAGATAAAAGTTTATTCCAATAGTTAAGTAATAGTAGTTTATGACACAAGGTTGGTAAGGAGGTTTTAAAAAACCTTAACAATCGTGTGCCATACTACGTTTTTCAATATATTTGCGAGAAAATATTAAAAGTATCTTCTAAAATAAAAAAAACCGTAAACAAAAAGGCGCGGTGGTGACGTGCGGTAAAATTAACTTTCCGCACGCTGTACTAAACCGTAAACAAAAATGCACGGCGTGCGGTAAAATCAGCTTACCGCACGCTGTACTGTCATCGAAAACACACATTTTCGAATCGACTGTATTGAAAATTTTTATTTATATAAAAATAGCATTGTGAATGCTTTAATCTCGAAATTTCAAATAATTTTTATTTACATAATTATATGACACTGCACTGGCGTATTAGAATCTAATATAACTACAACAAACGTATATTACGATTATTGTATGAATACCAAAAACATTTTCATTCTTCTAATTTCCAAAATAGTTTTGTAAGTTTTTTGTAATTTTATTATGTTTTAATTTAACGAATAACGTAAAATGCTATTAAAACCTGTGTGCTCTATCTACATTTTTTTATAATGACATGTGCGTTGCAACTGAAAAATAATTTAAAAAAAAAACGTCAGGAAATATTTGATTCAATTTTAGCTGGACGCAATTATAGCGGAAGGGCTAGCTTCGAGCTCTATTTCATTTATATCTCCGACATACTTAACTATTACAGCCATAGGTCACTGCAAATTGACCACACCTTTATGCTTATTCATCAAAACCAAAGCTTATTGATGAGGACAAGGATGAAATGAGAACAAGTGGACTGTATAAGAGATGATATAATAAATTAAATACCTTTTCAACACAAAGAATAGAAGTAGGTAACGAAGAGAGCAGCAGATTTTATCGACAATTTGAAGTATAAAAAAATGACAGACACAAAGAATTTTGATTTTAAACTATAAAAAAGGAAGCTAAAAAGTCAACACAGCAAAGAGATGCGCAACACTTATCAAAAACATTTTCCTTGATGACATTATCGAAGTTTCCACCTCGGAGTCATTGGCAACTGCCATAAAGGGTGCCATAAAAACAAATCAATCAATAATCCTCGTGGTCGTTACCACCTTCGGGGGCGAGGGGGTGCCGTAAATGAACCGATTAATAACCCTGAAGATCGTAAAAGTCTTTCTGTAGTTTCAGTCAAGGTGCTTATGATTGGAGGGGAGTCGAAGTCGAAGTTACTTTATATCAATACTTTAAGAGCAAAATAATATTTGGTAATTTTTCTACGAATTACGACATTAACTAGTTTATAATATTATAGCTAATTATTATAAACAGGACAATATTATTAACGCAAATCAAATCGAAGTTAGAGAACTAATATTTTAAAAGTCAAAGTCAAAAATCTGTATTCCGTTCCAATAAATTTAGAAATTAAGTGCTTTTGAACTGTCTACATTTTCCTACCACCCGTTCTAGACTTTTTAACTGACTTCAAAAAAGGAGGAGGTTCGACTTTTTTTTGTATGTATGAATTGTGAGCAGATTTTCAAAATTATTTTTTCGTTCGAAATGGTCCGTGCCATTTTTTTTCTAATCAGTTCAGTAGTTTTATTTTATATTATTATTGTATTTTTTGAACTACCTTGACGACTTCGTTGTTTTTATGAACCGATTTAGATGATTATTTTCTTGTTGGAATGGAAATATCTGAAGCGTTACCTTTAAATTACATTGACCTACCTTTTAATCAATAACGGAACTCCTTAAAAACAAACAGCGTGAATTTGGAAATTGAGTTATGGGCATTGTACCATTGAAAAATAATAAAGTTTAAACATATTTACACGCTAACATTGCCTCAAAAAAGTTGAAAAGTGCCTCTAAATTTTCAAGTTTTTTTAGCAGACAAGAAGAACGGTCGCAATAAACTTATCAGCTTTATCAGAAATCAGAAGTTGAAAATACCAAGTATTTTATTTTATTTTATTTAGTGAGTCACAGTAACAATCAATATGCATTTATCTTAATGAGCAATTAGACTTATCATTATAATACATTGCAAGCCAATTAATTTAATTAATACACTGTACACGATATTAAGGTGCTGCTTTTAAAAGAAAGCTGACATTACAGTTTTAAAACAAGTAAAATTAACAAACAAAATAAGACTCAAAAATAATAATGAATTTCTGAACTGCTAATAATTTTGATTAAATAAATCAAAATCAGACGGAGATCGCGATAGGCATGACACATTCTATAAATGGGATTATAATGAGATACATTATTACTCGTTGATGTTTACTAAAAGAGGCATGCATTACGTGTGGAGCGACCTTTTACTTTGAAGTTAAGACAACTGAAGACGAAAAGTATGCAAGAGCAGTTATTGTTTGAATTCCACTGATTTTCCCTAAGTAGTGGTAATAAAAGTATAAAAGGGAAATACTGTAACAAAGGAGCAGTGAAACCCAAACAAGTTTTTTACGGAAACGACGTGGGATATCAATATGCTGGGTCACGCTCGCTGTTTTTTGCTAAGGGCTCAGTAGGAGGCACTATCAGGGGTGACAAATTTCATTTTCATTTTATATTATGGAATAATAATATTCCTTAAACTGTTAAAGTATTATTTATATAAGATTTTCTTCATAATAATAATACCTGTCACAATAAAAAACAATTGATATGACATCATAGAAACCGTTGTTAATCAAATCATGTAAAATTTAACCACCTTTCGGACTCTCAAGAGCTTCTAAAAAAGACGCACTCAAGTGCAAGATCAATATGGCAGAATTATAATTTGGGACAATCTCTTTTTAGGGTATCATTTAGCTAGTTTTTAGGGCTATTGTCAGCCCTGCGTAGGGTGTGTCAGTATAATCCGTATTGATAACTATCAGAGCTGAGCCAGAGTCTGTCACCGCGGGGTCTCGCACCTTCCTTATTGATGGCCGTTACCACTCTTGTTTATACGACACGCTGATAAAACATTGAAAATAACTTCAAAAATACTGTTTTCTCCTTAATATGTGAAACTGCTGCTTTTGTTTTTTGACCTGAATTTCTATGATTCAAAGTACCTACAAGAAAATAGTATTTAGGTTCGTGCTAAGTTGATATTTTTCATATAAGTTGTTACTACGAATACGTTTGGTTGTATCGAAAGCAAAATAATGATAGGTCACAGATCTCTTTAGCGTTGATGGATCATAGTAAAAAGGTAATAAACTCACTGATTGTGTGAAATTCATAAAAGGGGACGTTACCTTAACAACCTGAACGATCACATATTTAACAATTGCACTAAGAATGTTACTAAATATGATATTAAATGTCACAGAATTGTTAGACATTGTGTTTTCCAAATAAAGAGTTTAGTATCAACAAAAGCTGATAGTTCTCAACAGTTTCCCTATTCAGTTTTCATCCCATTTCTTGAGCACTAATAAAGGTATACATACACGATAGTACAGTTATAGTGAGCAACAGAGCTCGTCTCTAGCGAGCCGTTCCCGTTTCTTGGCGGTAACTCAATTACTTGCGACAGGTCCGCGACGCGATAAATGCGTTTAGGTAACCCCGAGATTGCGACCCAATGTATAGGTGGCAGCGATTTCAAAACCTTATCATTTTGAATTGATTGTCAAATCGATCCATTGAATTAAAATTTCAATGCAGTCGAGTTTTATAAGTATGTATAATTGATAACAGTAGTAAATTAGTATACTTCTGTTTTGGGCAGTCGTGTAAAAAGACATAAGTACTTGAATGATTCAAACTGCGACCGTCGCCAGATGAGAGAAATAAAATTCAGTGGGACATACGCTTTAAGAAAAATGCATTAAAACATCAGTTTTTCATTTTTTTCAAGATATTTTTGCTCATACTCATACTTGCGTTAATTAAATATTAAAATACACCTACCTTTTCCCGCTCGTCACTCGTAACTTCGTCCATCCGCCGCTCGCGTGCGGTCGGCATAACTCATCTTAGGCACCTCGCACGCGGTTGACTCGCAAACTTTGATATATGCCGCCCCACCTGAAACGGGTTACAGTTACAGTTACACAAGTTGGACGGTAACTTATATTCAATTATGGGGTCAAGTGTTGTTTCGGAGGGAACGTGTTTATGGCACTTTATCACTACGCTTTAGGATTAAGCAATACATAAATAATTTATTTTAAAATATTGTTTGTTCAGGAGGGAACTTGAATAGTCTGAAAAATTAAACAGAAATACAAAGTTTATTGCGATAGTATATATTTATGTGTAAGTTTTCTATCAAAAGTTGAATGTTTCTAGTAAGATAAACAAACAATAGTTACCTATTTGTAATACAAGAGACCAAAATCAATTGTGCCAACATTAAATCACCAACTAATCTAATATAGACTTCTTAGCACAGTGAGTGATTTAAAGGCACGAGGCAAAACAAAATAAGTTCTCGTGTTAAACATACAACTTTTCACCTCTACGCGAGAACAGAGGTATAAGTAAAAAAAAATATTTTCACGTATTTTTCATATTAGATAGCTAAATTCAGCATTAGAAACTTGTTCTCTCAACCCTTTTGAAGTTAGTCAACTATCTTAACGCTGGACGCACTCATTTTTTGTACTAAATCACAAAAATAATTCGATCAAACCTACGCTGAAAAAATGTATTCATAGAGTAAAGTAGATTTCGATCGTTTTGTTTTACATTACGTTGTGTTTTTATCTTTTTTATTAATATATCCCATCTTATTTATTTATTTACAATCATAAAATGCTAATTTGTTATTATACAAGGTGTTACAGAAGTACCCCTAATGCCGAATATGGTAGATAGGGACCATCAAACTGAACAACTTTTACTATGGGACCAACTTTGAAATCGCGAAAAAAAAATCAGCTGTTTCATACAAAAATTAATTATGAAAATATCAAAATGTATGAAACAGCTGATTTTTTTTTTCGCGATTTCAGAGTTGGTCCCATAGTAAAAGTTGTTCAGTTTGATGGTCCCTATCTACCATATTCGGCATTAGGGGTACTTTTGTAACACCTTGTATTTCATTAATTTTTCTTATTTTATATTTATTTCATTCATGCGACCTTATTTCGTCCATACTCTTTATTTCGAATTATCGACCTTCTTTTTCAACAATCTTTGTTTAAAACTCCTCGATATATCCGTGTATTTTATTTTTACCGAATTCAAAAGTAGGGAGGTACTCAATTCGACCCGTCTTTTTTTATACTTTTTAATTAATGTCCATAGCATAAAGCATCTATCTACTTATCGTTTTCTCACATATCAATTTTACAAGTTTAATCCTTGTCACTTTACGTATCTATTTTTCTTTATTATTTCTAAAATATTTTTGTCTGTTAATTAAAATCTGAAGATGTTAAAAGTGCTGACTAAAAAATAAACAGGATGACTGATATTTAGTTTGAATAGTACGAAACATTAATTCAAGCATTTAGCTGTCATAAAATCAAAAAAGTATGTTTCCGCCCGGGATCGAACCGGGGGCCTTCTGCGTGTTAGGCAGATGTGATAACCGCTACACCACGGAAACTTAATTAAAGTGTATGAAATAGAAGACGGTTGCTACTGTACTACCGCGCTTCGATACAGTTATGTCACACGCCTCGTGAAAGGCTACCTGCTTATGCTACAACGTGTTCCAAATATGCAGTCCATTGTATATTCGTCCAAGATTGCATAATGTAATTGAGTCATAGAGTAAGAATAATAAAGACTTTAATGATTTGACCTGATAACAATGATGGTGAATTCGTTAGTTTACCATTGTCTTCTTTATTAATTAAATATTGGATCATAAATATTATAACAACATCACATACCTATCGTTCCATAAATAAGTAGGTAGGTAAGTAGTAATGAGCAACTACACTTGTTAGATTACAAAAAAAACGTATTCAAGAAATAATAGTAGATAGCACTAAAGAGCTCGGTGGCATAGCGCCTGGTCCATCGATTGCGGAGGTTAAGCAACTTTCACTAGGGTCGGTCTTGGGATGGGTGACCAAAAATTTATTATCTCGAGCCCTTCCGTGCTTCGGAAGGCACGTTAAGCCGTTGGTCCCGGCTGCATTTGCAGTCGTTAGCACCCACCAATACGCATTGGGCCCACGTGGTAGGTCATAGCCCATCCTCCTTATATCCCCCCATAAGGAAGGCCTATGCTCCAGCAGTGGGGACATTGAAAATGGCTGATGTTCATAGTTACTTATGAGATCGAATCATAAAAGGAACTTATCGACATTTTTTTTTTTTATAACTAAAAACTATGGCTCCAAACTGGTGAAAGTATTGGAAATAAAAATATTTCGAGTCTAAAAGTTTTAAATATATCTACTTAAATTATTTTAAAAAAAACGACGAATTTTATTTTTATTTGACAACATCACATACTTTGCTCCGATCCCAAAGTAAGTAGCTAAAGCACTTGTGTTATGGAAATCAGAGACAACGATGGTATCACAAAACACCCAGACCTGAGTCAATATAGAAAAGTTCATTTTCTAAATTGACCCAACCGGGGATCGAACCCGGGACCTCAGAGATGGCGAAACCTTGAAAACCGGTGTGCAAAGCCACTCGACCACGGAGGTCGTCAAATTCTTATGACAGATAAACCTCTAAAAAAATAAGTAATCTACATTTAAACACTACTTATACTCCAATTTCCTCATTAGAATCATAAGTTCCATATAAGAGAGCAACTCACATATACTTAATATATTAATTAATACAAGTGATCTCTTAATCAAGATCACCTCTCAGGTCCCAGGGCCGTTAAGAACAATTAACAACTGTAGTGGGGGTGGGAAAGGTGGGGAAGACGCCTAATGATGCTTTATGCTCCGATATATTGTCATAAGGAGGTTAGGGACCGGGCAGAAATGACGTAGTTTCTAATATCCAGTCAAAATTATTAACTCTCTTGATTTCGTTTGTTTGTATGTAGAGGTAACGCTTAAATCTCGTTTGAAGGACAAATTAAATTCTACGAAGAACAAGTTTGTAGTATATATAATAAATTATTCTGTGGTTTTATCATGAGCATTCACTTCTAACTAAACTCCACAGCAAACTGACTAAATAATACCATAAACCAATGAAAAGAATTATAATAATCAAAAGAAAGGAAAACAATATTATTTAATTCAAATCCACGAATTTTTGGTCAACCCGGCAATCTGTCGCACGGGGTAAAACAGGCCGCTCAGAATTAAAAACAAATGATCCAGAAAATACACGAAACTCGACGATTTGATTAAATTAAGAGGAAAACACCTCACCTCCCTGAAAAATGGGAGGCTCGCCCTTCCTGTTATTGGAGGGTTTTTTGTGAAAGACTTCATTTCGCAAATACGTACATTTGCATTAATTTATTCAGTTTACGCTTCAATAGCCTGAAGGCTTCTGTTATGTATGATAAAAATAAATTGGACGAAGACTGAAACTAAAAAACAAGTTTACTCCTTCGACCGGGGACAAAATCTGGGACCAAAACTTAATATTTACGAGAGTGCAAATTTCCAAATTCTCACGTCCCTCACATCTATTTAAATATTAATTTGTGTATTTTACTATGTCATTGTCTTAAAATGCTAATTAATCAAAAACTAAGTTTTAAACAGTATATTGTCTCACAATTAATCCAGTGTTAGTCAAGGGAGGTTAAGACCCACAAAACCAAATGGCATATCTCTAAATACGTCGTTGTTCCCGCTACTGACCACTAAGAAAGTGTTCCTTTGGGAGCAATATAGCCGCAGGCGAGGGTGACCACACTTTATCAGTCATCCGATCCGATAGCATGGACAGCGCTGCCATCTTGTGGGTAAATTGTGTTATAAATCGCGATGTATCGGACACCGGCTCTAATTAACCGTTAACGACTAAGTTTTATTGCCGTCCGGCAGTTTGGGGTTATCGCGGTTTGAGTTTAAATTGTCCACCATATGTAGTTTAGTGTAGCTCAAGAATTATTGCTTTGGGTTCAGTTTTCAATATAATTGTGTGTTCTTCTATTATTACCTCAACACTATATTGCTTATAGATGCAAGCCAACAAAGAAAAATAAGTATCAGTACCTAATTATTTTATTTCTCGTGCAATGTCGGTTAATAGTTTAATCTTTGTCGTTAAGTTTTTATATATAACTATAATATATTAGTGTGATGTAAATTCAGTTACCGAGTCCCATATATTTTATTTATCCATTAATTAGAGATACGCTACGCCATTATCGCTTCGCAGTAGAGTATCGCGACTGGATCATATCGCCAGCCATATAAATCAAGCGTGATCCGATCTTTACAATTACTTGCTGTCACTAGTAACATTTGCCCGGTGAAATAATGGCATAAGCAACTTGTTTAAATATAGAGACAACATGAACAAGGCATATTAAATTTACCTTTCTAAAATATATTAATTTAATATTACCTACGAGTTCTAATGTATGCACGAGCACATTATTACTGATATTTTATTTCCAATTTAAAAAAATCACGTAATTTATTTAAGCAGTTAAACCTACAAACGAGTGAATTACTTTTGCATTATTAAATTAAGATTATTATGCTACAAAATATACAATTTCTTATAACAAGTATGAAGAAAGGTTTCAACAAATCTGGCCTATACCGCACACAGCGCATTTCCGATAGGTGAAGCGTGTATCTCATCGCTTCTCAATAGACTTGTTAAAATTAATGACGACATAAAACCTTAAGACACCAGCATTTCTTTCCAAAATACAACTAAAAGTCAAAGTGTTACAGCACATTTTTCAATCGTAACACACATCACGTGCGCAGAATAAACAGTGTAATAATAATTTGACATTAATCAGGTCAGTTTTTAGAAGTCACTTTACGAGTTGTGTCGTTTTTTCACTGTAAATTTTATTAGCGCCTGCGACTTATCCTCTCTGACACGTTATGGCGGACAGATCGGCCGTTGATTTATATCTGGAGAAATTAAATTTTTATTGTACTTTTAATTGCTTCCTCCGTGATAGTGGGCTGTAAAAAGTACTTGTTCAGAGTAGCGTCGCATGCGATTGTGGAATATATCGATAATCTATCGACCTTCAGTTAAAGTGGTTTATTAGTAGGATTATCGACTGGGTCGATAAGTACTCCATTATCATTATCTTCGAGAATATCAGTAGTATCTACAGTATAAGTGATTCTTTTTAATGTTAATAATACTAGTTGACTGAGAGAGCGCAAAACGCGAGCAAAGCGTCTCTGCTTTAGCTTGGGCAAAAATGCTTTCATATGTCTGTCCCGCTGTCCGGTCTGTTAGTTCTCCTCTACAGCCCCCGTATTACAAACTCTTAAAACTTATATAATACTAAATAATATACTAGAAAAAATAGGACTCGCACCAGATCATGTTCTCGGACGGGAATCGAACCCGCGACCTTTGGATAACCGGTCCAATGCTCTGACCGCTGAGCTACCGAGTCACATTCGATTCCCGTCCGAGAACATGATCTGGTGCGAGTCCTATTTTTTCTAGTATATTATTTAGTATTATATAAAAATAGCATTGTGAATGCTTAAATCTCAAAATTTCAAATACTCTTAAAACTTGTCAGTTTTCTGAATGGCTATCAATGCGTCTCTTTCTCGTTTTATAGTAAATAAAAGAGACGCATTGATAGCCATTTCAGAAAACTGTCAAGTTTTAAGAGGTTGTAATAAGGGGGCAGGTCGCATTTCTCAAGCGATTCTCGTGAAATTTTGTGAGCATATTCTATAATTGTATAGATTTTTTGTCGATTCAGTTTTTCAATTTTTTCTTAAATATAATAAAATATTATTTACCCCATATCTCCGCTATGGGGTAAATAATATTTAAGCCATTTTGAAAAATAATCCAAATTGACACAAAAACGCGAGGTCTACAGCTCTACAAAGCCACTAGTTCTACAATCGTTGAATATCAGTATGATTTTATTTAATTACCGTACTATGATTAAAATGTAATTGGTTTCAAATGTCAATAATGGAATGAAAACTATCGATAGCACACAACGCTAATTCAAGCACTAAAATTTAAAAGTTTATAAACAAATTTAAAACTCTTGAGAGTGTCTTTCGTAAGGTCTCGGTTGATGTTAAACTTTGTTATTGTTATAAACTGAAGATGAGTGTCCCTGTTTTAAGCTGTAGTAGTAACGATCGAATAGCTTTGATGTTCTCTTTGATTGTTATGATAATATTATTAATATCGATAAAATATTATGACATATAATTTAAAGCAGAACTTATTAAGTGTCTTGATAGTAAACTCTGGTTAAAATGTATTCTCATAATTTCAAAATTAATTTCAGCATTTATGCCTTTGTCACTTTGTGCCATACTACTTCACATTTACCTGAAAGTAAGGTTTGTATTGATCCATCAAAATTTTCCTAACAGTAAACGATTAATCACATTTTTCTCCTCTCATTAACATTCAAGGAAACACTAAAAACAATAGCGAGCTCAAACAAAAGATCCCCCGTGTGAATCGTACCGAGTGATCGATTTCACGGCGTGGTGAACGCTGCTCTTTCTGCACTGCATTTTGACAACAGCCATTGTGTGTTATATAAATTGGGTTTAGATGATATTATAAAAGTTGTTAAAGGGGACGAAAGTTTCACTGTAGAAGTGATGCAGAATTCTGTGGAGAAATTCGGCAGCGGGATTATGGAAAGATGGATATCTAAAGCTAGGAAAGACAATTCAATGAGTGTCGGAATAATTAAAATGCATTTTCACTTCATATTTTTAAGCATGCGATGACATCATTAATCATTATTAGCATAGCGATTAGATTAATTTCGTTATAAATTACAAAAAGTAATTATCAATTTCTGTAAGTTTCTGACAAGGGACACATTTTACTTTTTACTTTACTTTTGAAATATACAGGCCAAATTTTGCAAATTAAATCTTTTGTACCCTAATACAAAATATTTAATTATTATTCTTCAAAGAGAGAAAATGCTATTGCCAATATGTTCCAATATGAAGCAATAAATATTATGACTTATGCTGCACCAAATCACAGGTATTTAGGTGTATCTCAGAAAATTAATAACGCAATAATCAACTAAATACGACTTTAAATGAACAATTATTCTCTATTACATCAAAGTAATTCCCGATTAGTGTTCATCTGATACCGCCATAATTTATATTTATGACGTTTTCAAGGGATAGAGGGCCGCTAATGGCAATTAGGCCCTCAAGATCCGCCCGAGAGGACACAACAACAGATAAGACCTCCTCCGAGAATATGGATATGATACAGGACTCGGGACAGGTTAAATGGCTGATGTTGAGACATTCATAAGATTTGGGTTAAACGACTTATCACTGAAATTGAGACGTTGTGCTTCTTAAGTATTGCGTAATGGAATAATTAATCAAACTGTTATAATTTGACGGTTACACCGCGCGTTTATGTCTTTCTATGAACACGTCCAGAAAACTGGGGAATTTAATGACAAAATCAAATTATTCCTGAACTAATGTTATAATTAGGGCAAAATTAAATACTGCATGAAAGTGCCATGTTGCTTCAACTCAGGAGTCTCCAACTCAATTGAAAAAATCGCAAAGTTTTACCTTTCTTAAGAAAAATTGAACTGATTTCATAATTGAATTGTTTGCTATGACAGACATTTAGTTTTTGTTAGAGAGAAGACTCACAAAGTTCCCTATTTATTATTCGGCATATAGATTTAGATTTAGAGCTCCTTGAAATAATGACAAGTACAAAGTAAAGTAACAGTGCTAACAGTACATAATAGGCGATGTGTTTTCTTGAAATAATATATTATTTTTATTTATCTTTAAGCTTTCGAATCTCCCTGTCTCCTTGGTTTTCTACACGACTTTTCAGAATTTGTCTTAAGACGTTGTTGCTCGGAATATGCGTCGCTTAAGCGAACGCCTTAAGGCCGGGCAATAAACCAAGGTGGAGCCAAAGTTTTTAATCTTTTAAGCAATACCGACACAAACCACTTAATGGCGGATTATCTCACTACATTAAACCGAACACCGTTGCTTTGCTTTAGAATTTGCAGATTTTTTTCGTTGAGGGAAAAAATCGCAGCTTAATCTAGCAAAATGAGAGATTAATTTGATTTTACCGGGAAAATACTACTGTTCATTTCGTAACGTTTTCTTAAACTTGTTCAAGAACACGGGTTTGTTTTTAAGGAAGTGATTTAAGTATTTATATCAATTAATGCATATTATTTCGTAAACCTGTTAACGTTTTCAATATGATTCTCAGAAATCACAGTGTAGTTTCTGTAAAAGTTATGTAGCGAACAGTTTATTATATTTATTGTTATTGGCTTAAAATTTTCAGTTTCATCAGGACGCACCTTAAACCACTTTAATTTGGTAAAGTACTTCCATTGTTTCTAAGAAAACCGATTAATTTTATTGCCTCAGCTAATTCTATCAAAGACTCCTCCGCTTTAATAGCGCACAACAAAATAAGACCCTTAAAAACTAATGTTCAGCCTTAAGTCCGCCGCAAATACCTCTTTGTGACTCCGAGCGATACCGCTCCGCCGTTGCTCTCAAACCTGGCTATAGTAGATTTTCTTCACGAGAGACCGGCACGAGCAAATTTAGGTCTAAATGTAAAGATATTAAGGCGAAAATTTCAGTGGAACAACGACACAACTCAAAGCGAAGTAAGCCGGCGAGCAGATTAAAAAGTTGGAGTCGGTCGCGCGATGTCGTTGTGAGTGGAAAATGAGTTAAATAAGGCAATACATTTTAATTAGGAAGAAGGGATCTGCCCTTTATTCCTTACGCGATAACTCGCCGCGTCCTCTATTAATTGAATTTCATGTTTAATTAACTCAGTTCGGTCTCAGATAATCCGCTCTGATCTCGACTCTGCGAGTCTTGATTGAGTTTTGGAGTTTTTGACGATTGCCAAGTTTTTTGGCGGACTAAAAACGGCGATCGGAGCCGGTAACTTCGGAATTACTTACCTACAAAACTTATTAATTATTGGAACAAGCCCCGCAAGTTATTTGAATAAACCACCGAGCTTTTCTGCATTCCGGGCCTTCATGGCTTGAAATATGTTTTGTAATGGCTTGGCCAAAATATATCAAACGTAAATACAATTCAGATAATAATTTAACGAAATTATTTACTACATTTTCACAACAATTTCAAAAAATGTTAAGGTATATTGCTTTTTCTTTCTTCTGACCCAAAATAAAATCCGATTAGTCTCAGAGATTGCGAAATTCGCGAAAATATGATTTTCCTTAAAATTTACCGTAAACTCAATTTTTTAGATTAAGCGTTCTTTTTTTTATTTTCAGCACCGGCCATTTTTCTCCAAGACGCCATATAACCGTTTATTTTAAAAAGTAACCCGCGGACCGCCCGCCATGCGGCGACACGCAGCGACGCCCCGCGGACGCAGTGACACCCCGCTTAATGCCTACGTTACACTATACTGGCATAAAACCATTAAAGGAAAAACAAGTACATGCAGAAGGATCATTATAGGTTAGCAATTAGCATCATAACGACCCAAATTGGATTAAATGATAATAATTTACGTTTATGTATGAGGTATTATCTGCATGGTAACCATATGATTAGGTTTAAGTTCTTCAAAGCGATTAACTCTTATGAATACCTGATTCTTGTATACCTAAAAATCTTATAGCTTAATAACCTAGACAGGTAACCACTGAAAAGCTAAAAAAAGTATTCACAATGATATCTTGCGTCAGTGCGTAACATTGCTTATAATTTTTAGTGTCAATAAGAACTAAAATATCCGTGATATTTGAAAACAAAGAAATGCCCTAAAATATTGTATTGTAACGCATAAAATAAAAGCCTTCTTTTAAAAAGTTTACATTGTTCCAAAAAGGTGAAGTCCACATTCGGGGATATAATCGCGTCACAAATAAGCTGCGAGACAGCAACATAACCATAGATCATACAAACTGCCGTGCATGTACTTGCTAAACGCAATAAAGGTCGCACTAACAGACGCCATGAAAGAAAACCCAATTGCCCGTGCCGACCTAACTGGCTTCTCGTAAGAGCTTACCCTTGGCCACAACTCGGCCAAGCTAACCGGACCCTTCGCGCGACGCACTGTAACCCTCCTGAGGGTTGAAGTCCCTTGCACGCAGGGGGGGAGGAAGGTCAAGAGAGAATGGTGGCGACAGCAACAATTATAAATAAGTAGGTTGGAGCAATAACGGCCGACGACGTGCATTATATCAAGCAAACTGCCTGCGATGCAACGCCACCTAAGAGACACTTCACAATAGACTAGACAAGTATGCAGAAATGTCTGTGCCTTTATTTTGCGGTAGGTATTCACTTGTCATACACAACGTGTTAATGAAAACTCAAAACGGGAAAACCGTTTCTCCGGACCTTCGAGCTTCGGACTATCAAACTAAACAACTTTTACTATGGAACCAACTCTGAAATCGCGGAAAAAAACTGCTGTTCCACACAAAAAATAATAACGAAAATAGCAAAATGTATGAAAGTTTTTCAGTTTTATGGTCCGAAGAAACGGTTTTCCCATTGGGTTCATTTATTCATTCATTTGACGACCGCCGTGGTCGAGTGGCTTTGTACGCCGGTTTTCAAGGTGTCGCCATCTCCGAGGTCCCGAGTTCGATCCCCGGTTGGGTCAATTTAGAAAAACGAACTTTTGTATATTGGCTCAGGTCTGGGTGTTTGTGATACCACCGTTGTCTCTGATTTCCATAACACAAGTGCTTTAGCTACTTACTTTGGATTCGGAGCAATGTATGTGATGTTGTCAAATATTTATTTATTTATTCATTAACACGTTGCACACGTTTACGCTTAAAGAAGATGATATCTAAAATCTTTTGGCTTCAAAATTACCTGGCAGTAGGCACAAATCTTCCTCGTATCGCGTCTGCACTGATAGTTGGTTGGTCTAGTGCATTGGAGAGCTCATAGGCCATTCATAACTAGCGTTCACAAGGCAGACGTTTTTATTTCCTCGCCGAGGCACCCGCATAAAAACACCACTCAAATTCCAAATAAACAGCCCTCGAGCGCAGTTTCATCTGCCTTAAGCCCGTATTAGGTAGTTAAATTTACATTTTACATTTGATATTTTCAGCCGTGAGAGTTATTTCTTGTTTGTTTGCAACAGATTTATTGTCGCGATGCAACACCCGCGCGACGTCTCTTTGTTGCGAACCGTTTACATATATTTATGGGGTAATTCAAACAATCCGAAATGCGGAATACTTTAGTGCGTTCACTGAAAGCACTGTAATTATTAAACGATCGCTGCGAGCGATAAAAGTTTTGGCTATTTGTTGCTTTATTTATGGGCCGTGGGGTGATGTTTTCATATTGTTTTAGTATTACCTCGTTATGAAAATAGATGCGAGGCTAGTGCTTTGTGAGTAATGTTCTATTGAGGCAGCTAGCCTATGACTTATCTCGTGAAATGTGGCTGCTGTAGACACTGAAAGCACCGAGTTTGAAAACTGAAATGAAAACTATAATAATCAGTTTACTAAAAGGAGATCCGGCACATTCCATAGAAAAAAATATTAAATTGTGAACGATTGAATATGGTCTTAGAATATAGCCAATAATATCTGCTACATGAATCAAGTCCTCCCTTATTTTAAGTGCATGTAAAGAGAGTTATTAATTGATGAATATTTTTTATATGGAAACACTACGGGAACAACGAGTCAACGAAATATGTTCCGTAATCCACATTAAATCTTCAAAGGAAATGTTAAAACAAGGATGCATAAAGCATAATTCCTTTGCCCTTTATTAAATAAAGAAAACGAAATGTCAACGTGACTTTAATTTAGCATTTACAGATGACATTTGGTTGACAGATACCTCAGATTATATAATAAGTGTACAAGTACTTACAAGCAGATTCTGAATCACAGATTAACATATTAAAAAAGTAATACTAAATAATATATTAGAAAGAATTCTCATAGATCATATTCTCGGACGGGAATCGAAGCCGCGACCTTTGGAAATCCGGTCCAATACTTTTACTACTGAGCTACCGAGAATCTGATTTGGTGCGAGTCGATTTTTTTCTAGTATATTATTTAGTATTAAATTATTTGTATTGAAGTGCCTGTTTCATTATTTAAATTAGGCATTAACTTCTGGTTTAATTTAAAAATGGAAATGAATTTATTATGAAATTATTCATTATGTATATTAATTTGAAAATCGGATTTTGTGGGCCCAAATTACGGTGTACTATGTAAGAATAAAAGTCGACTCAAGGTGGAAATAAAATATTCAAAAGATTTCAAATACATTCATAACGTGGAAGAAGACGAAGTTTTTATTCCCTGCAACAGTTTCCTGAAGACGTAAATGGCTGACAAATTGCACGCTACATTGCAACTCTGGCGAATTATTCAGGAGGTGGGCATTAAAGGTGAAACATGCATCCAGAGACGGCTCAATGCTACCTGGGGCCCAATCGCGCTTATTTTTAACGATAAAACTAAAACTAAATTGTTACCGTTTCGTTATATTATTTTTATCTCAATGATTAACTTTTGGCCGAAATCTTAATTAAACGAAGAATATTTTTTCAAATTCATTACATTTTTGATTATGCTAACCAGTCAGTTTTTAAAATGTGTAAGGTGGCATAATTCCTTTGATCTTAAAAACCTTAAATACCATACTAAATGCGATGCGACCTTATGTCACAGTAACTGGTTTTAAATTCAGACGGCAGTGGTGGTATATACGATCTTATTACATGATATGCTCACGAGGTCGTCCGTCGCCAATCAGTAGTCACGTCGACGGACGCTACTCTTTCTTACGTATCTCTGTCTGACTAACGCAAATAGAAGAAACGGTTGTATGGAATATGGTAATAATTTTATTTAAATAATGAAATAAAGGTGGTTTCAGTACATTTTTGTTTTTAAACTCATAGTGAAATAATGTGTACGCTTAAAACTTTCTGAAAATATGATATTTTACATCTTTGTTTTCGCTTATTTCGAGTTGTTTTTGCACAAATTCACAGCACATTTAGGCATCGTTACGCCCGGGCGGTCAAATCAAATGCTCACTTTTGATTGGAGCATTCGTTGGCGGCGTCACTTTTAGTGCGCTTACGCTACATCTAGTCTAGGGTTTATATGATCGAAGCATTTATGTCATGATAATGGTTATGTTTTACACCACTGACACCTTGAAAAATCATTTTTAAAATAAAGACACCTCTTGTTTTTCTTTGAGTTAGTTGTTTAAGAAGATAACCTACCTAAATAATGGGTTACTTACATGGGTCGATTTTAATCACCTGTGTGTGGCGGTCGACTTTAGTCATCTAGCAAGTTGCAAGTAAAATTGAATCGCAGGTGACGCATCGGTGACGTCATCACTGTCGTCTATGCAGTCGATGGCGTAACCTAGGTAACAATATGTCACTTAGTTCCAATTTTGGTCAGATAAGTTTGTTCAGTCGCCTGCCATTTCAGCAACAGAAAAGGTTGTGTTTTAAACACAGCATGCGTGGCAATGTGTTTATTAATCTAATACACACAGTTATGTACTTAAATGTAATTGCATTCTTGAATGTACAAATAACAAAGTTCAAATAAATCTGAAAAAAAAAACATAGTGTACGTTTGTGTTGATGAAAAAGTATGATACCGTGTATACCTGCAGTATGTCAACATCACCCGAGGTGGGATTGTCGCGGCAGAAAGAGAGAGATTAATGTCGACGAATGCATACGTCACTGTCTCCGGCCCGATGCCTGCGAAATATGCACCCGTATTTTGTTGAATAAACCCACAATCTACTACGAGGATAACTTTTTGGAAGGAAGACTGGTTTACAAAATATAATAAAATTATGTTAGTTGTTACTAAAAGAAAATCAAAAGAGTATCAAGATAAATAAAAAGGTCTGCCAACAGGTTTTTCTATAAGCTAGCTTAGTTGTTTTGGATTTCCATAACACTTATGTTATGGAAGCAAAATAAGCTGTAAGCGTTTACGCTTACAGCATATTTTGGTATCAAAATAATGTATTATTTATGTTGTCCATTATTTAACAAAAATAAGTTCTTTCAATGGTAATATGCGTCATAGTAATTGCTTACAATTTCATTGTGAATCCCATAAGGCTTTGCGACGCGACTGTTAAAATGAGTCAATTTGTATGCAGAGAAAAGGCATTTAATATTTTATTACCGCGAGAATCACAGGCTCATAGAGGTAGTTTTATGATTTGAGTGGTTATTGTTGTTGGTATATGTTGGAAAAAAGTTTAGTTTTGGTAAAGGCCACAGCTAGACATAGACAGATGGGTGAGTGTAAATCCTACGAGCATCAGAAATTCAGAAAACATGATTCTGTAATAATTATAACGATCTTAACCGCCTCTGTGGTCTAGTGGTTCGTCCACAAGTAAGGCGCAGGTCTTCAAGTGTAAGACACAGGGGTCCCGAGTTCCATTCCCAAGAGGGGGGTTTTTGTACTCGGTTTGGTTGGTGGTACCTACCTACCACCATATGTTACCTAAGTCTGACGCCATAACTAACAATTTAAAAAATGTTGTGTAAAAAATCAGCTGTGGTGAAGATCAAGCACTATTTCGTTGTGGGTTAAAAAAACTTGGCAGTAAATTCATTGATATTTCTCAAGATCTCGTTTTTGTAATTTTTAATCCATGTTCTATTAAAGAATTTTGAAGTCTGTTAGACGTTGCACGTCTTAGGATGAACCATATGCTTTTTTTGGCATATTGCCGACCAACCATGTTAATAACCAACTAATATTTTTCTGTTAATAGCAATACGGATAGAATCGTAATTTATTGTTATTTCACGAGAAAAAATTGTTTAAAACCTTAACAAACAACTTCAGCGAAAAATTAATGAAACACCCATTTATTTAATTACCGCGCACGTCACAGAACAACAAAGTATCAGGAAGGAAATAAAGGCGGCCATTGAAGCCCCGACAGGCTGATACCGATGACGATCGCAAACAAAACTTGGACGCTTAGACGAGATCAACAGTGAAAAATTGGATGACGCGCGACAAACAAAACATAATTGCTTCTTCTTTTATTGCCGCCTGAAATATCGCCGCTTTTGTCGCTTATACTTCTTGAAAAATGTCGCCAACACCTCCCTTGTTGTGTTAATCTGTCGGATAAGCAAGGATTAGGGGCGGCCGCAAACAAGAAACAAACAAAATAAAAAAAATACAAGCCCTTTTTAGGACAAAGCCTTATTGGCTAATCGCGGTCGGTAATTAAATTTATCAGTGGAAGGTTCCCTCTTGGTGTTTAAATAAAAGAGGGGTAGTTGTTATTTTATTCATATTTTTATCGCCATCATAAAAAATTGTCTTTTAACTCAGTGTATATCAAGTTCTGTCTTCTGTATTGTTTTTGCAAATAACTGTAGTCCGGGGTCAAGAATTGAGCCAACTAGCGCTGCCAGTCGATTTTTTTTTTTTTTAAATAAGCCCAATTTCTTAAAAAATGAATCAGTCAAGGTCTTGTGAATGACGTCTAATGTTTATTGAATAACGTTCCAACATTACAAAATGCGTGCTATACTTTAAAAACGGGTTTGAACCAACAGTGGCCACTTTTAACAAAATCGCGATTTAAACAGTTTGCCTTTTCAAACTGTGTAAAGTTATTCAATAAATATTAGATGTTATTAACAAAACCTTGACTGATTGAACCCTTTTTCAAGAAATTGGGCTTATTTAGAATAAATAAAATAAAATCGACCGGCGGCGCTAGTTAGCTCACGTCAGCCCCTTAAATAAAGGATTATCAAGATATTATTACTAAAAACAAATAAAAATAATTAAGAGTACACAAGCCATTTATTTCTATTAGCAATACATTTCATCTTACTGCACTGTACATTAAGGTACATCGAAGTCACCCTCAATCTCCACTTATCATTTTAATTCAAAGTTTCAAGTAGGAGGTAGCAATTCATACGAAACTAACATGTCCATTAAGAAACTTGGCGTAATATCAATCCCCAGGTGGGGCCATTGTTTGAGATGGGCATGGGGTGAGATGGGTTTGGGGTGAGATGGGCACGGGCTGAGATGGGCAAGTCGGGGCGGTTATTGTCGAAGTTGCGCCGTCGCCCGCGGCCAAGAGCCGGAGTGTTAACTGCTTAGAATGGCTGATATTGTCGTTACACATGTTTGCATAATTGAATGTTTGCTTGTTGATAAAAGAAATGAGATGGGTGATTCACCCTAATGAATAGTAGTGTATTTAACTATGTCTGGTATTTAACTTGGTTTAATTTATTAGAAATAGTATCTATCAGAAAATTTATTCTGAAACTACACAAAAGTCTTGGTTCTGATATGATGAACATTAAAAAGTATAAAGAAATGTCTAGCCTAGTGAATATTTATAAGAACCAATCAATAACTACATACAATCTATCTTAATGGTATGTTTTACAGGTTTGTATTAACACTACTGGTTGATTAAAAAGTGGAATATAATTTCGGAAGAGATATTATTTTTCAAATAAAGTTAACCAGAACTGTACAAAACAACCCTTAAAATAATCAAAGACTGTAGACGTAAACAAGTATCATTTATATTTACAAGATAAACACAGGAGAATGTTCGTCCGTAGTTCCTGTACAGGATGTAAGTACCCCTATTAACGGCGCTCTCGTGGGCTGATAAGGAAACTTAGTTGTTGCAGAATTGCCCCTTACCACGTGAATAACGATCAATTTAGTTAGAGGTGTTTATGATATGCGAAACTACAGATATTTAGGTCAAGATTCAATGGAAATTAGGACGTCTTTCGGAAAACTTACACTAAATAACAGCTGATCCGTGTAATTGTTTTTTTTTTCAAACCCATTACTAGCTTATCATATGTTAGTACATAGTCTTGCCCTTAAATAATGTACAGACGAGTACAATATATTTAGCAATAACATTCACACAATAGATGGTAAAATATGCAAGAAATCTGTGCACCGCCCGCCCGCCCTAATAAATGCACCTGCAAATACCTGCAGACACACTGACAGCAACACACCTTGCCCATAACCAACCACTCTACACGTGTTATGCCCCTACACAGAGCATCATCAGGAGCTGTTAGACTGTGCAAAGCCAAGCGACGTGCTTAGACGTGAATCATCCATTTATTTGTGGGTGGGCGGGCGGTGCACAGATTTCTTGCATATTTATCATCTATTGAGTGATTGTTATTGCTAAATATACTGAACTCGTCTGTACATTATTTTAAGGCCAAGATTATGTACTAAAGTATGATAAGCTAGTAATGGGTTTGAAATTGGTGGGTTGTGATTTTATTAAAGGGTTTTATTTTACCATCTATTGTTTGTAAGTTATTGCTAAATAATATTGTTATCCCATCCATTAAAATGGATTTTTATTGCAGGTACTAATTACTATTTCTTGTTCACTACCTATGTGCTGTATTTTTTTCCACTTCATCACCGATACCTTCGCCGCTAATCTCGCCGTCATCTGACAAGAAAAGTTTTTTTTATCACCCTCGCGGTGAATACGGCAATATTCCGATTGTTCGCCCGCCATTGTTGGGCGGCGATCAATTTGTAGGGGCTGAAACTACCAGTCATTACTGTGTACCATGTCGATAATTGCCTGTTTGGGATGTTTCTTGACTTGGTTTAACTTAGACTAGTAAGACAGATTGTCACTGGCGCAATTCATAATGCCTGTGAACTTCGTTCATATCGACTACAATTTATATGATTATCTATTATACCTTGAGAATTATAAAATATAGTGGCCCGCCCCGGCTTCGCACGGGTACAATGTAGTTACTAATGTGGTGAGTGTAAAGTTATTAGACTATACTACAGGATAACTATAATTAGTGGTGGCCACAAAATTAAGGACGCTAGTCGATTTTCTTACAAACGAAGTAACTTTTAAGCATTGCTTCTCCGCCAGGGATTGACCGACCGGTGATCTGGTGATGGCCATCCAAGGAGTGAATAAAGGAGATCCAGATTTCTATACACACCAAAGTGATCTGACCAGCATTTTAAGAGATGTAAGGATATGATTAAAAAAACCGCGAATATAGTATAGAAATGTATGAAAACTTGCAACTGAAAATTCTTATGCTTACATCTCTTAGAATGCTGACCAGATCAGTTGGGTATGTATTGCTATCATAATCTTCTCCATTCACTCCCTGGATGGCCATCATCAGATCACAGCTAGTTCAATCCCTAGCGGAAAACCAAAACTTCAAAATTACCTCGTTTGTATGAAAATCGACTTGTGTCCTTAATTATGTGGCCACCACTATATGTATATACGACGTACACAACAAACGCAAGGGGTGTTATAAGTTTGACTTGTGTGTGTCCGTCTGTCTGAGACAACCTAGCTCCCAAACTTATGGACCGATTTTGATGCGGTTTTTTATGCATAGTTTAAAAGATCTAAGTGTACAGACGACGTGACTCCTAAACCATTGACCCGATTATGATGAAACTTTGGTGAGTTGTTCTGCCTGCGACCGGGAAAGTCCCTGGCAAAAAAAAAACGGAGCATTGCAATACGCATGCCGGGTGCAGCTAGTTCTAAATAAAAATATGTTGTGCATTATCAGGATTCTCAATCTCGATCATCCAACACTTCTCTATAATATACAACGTGTTACAAAAATACCCCTTATGCCGAATTGAGAGTTGGTCCCAATAGTAAAAGTTGTTCAGTTTGATGGTCCCTATATACCATATTCGGCATTAGGGGTATTTTTGTAACATGTTGTATACCCACCACATTTCTTGTCATGTTATCCGGTTGCAAAATAAAAAGGCTATTCGGCGAGCTGACTCTCGAGCAGGCGACATTAGAGCTGGCCATGGGAGAAACAATCACTGCGCAGATCTACACCAGCCTTAAACTTTGTCCCTGTGCTTTATTAATTGTCATAGCATAGGCGACTTGACCGAATATTGTATTCTTTTAAAATTAAACTGATAATTAGAGAATTCTTTTAAAATTAATTTTGCACGTTATTACAACGACGACAACGCAATAAGGAAAAAATGACAGCACTGTCAACATAACGCCATAGGTACTATTCAATGCCTATGGCGATAATGCATTCTACCTACTCTCAGGGGAAATGACCAAAGAGAATGTAATACTACGTTGATATGACAAATGATATTTATTTTTCTTATTTAATTCAATCAAATGCACAAAAAAGTTTCAATTCCGACGTCGAAGTCAATCACAGCAAAAGTAGCTTTTTATCACTTTTTAACCCTGTTAGGTAATAAATATTTAAAAAATACGAAACACGTGTTCAATTAATTTTGTGAAAGAATGTCTATGCCAAATTCCAAGTCAATCGGGCCAAGGAATCGCGTTCTCCCATACAAACTTTACCACCCTGTTTCACCCCTTTAGGGGTTGAATTTCGTAAAATCCCGTCTTAGTGAGCACCTACGCCCTAAAAGGAGCCCGCATGCAAAATTTGAGACTCCTAGCACTTGTAGTTTCTGAGATTTCGTGATCAGTGAGTGAGTGAGTGAGTGATTTTCCCTTTTATATTATATAGATTGAAAACCAGTGCCATCTATTTCATTAGTTAGTTAGTTAATAACAAAGCAGCTGAAAAGTATAACGAAAGCAACACTGCGTGTGCTTTATTTCACCGATTGTTTTTTCAGACTAAGGCTCGGCCACGAGCGATTAATCGATGAGCGATTTTTTGTCGCCCAGAATAGAACATACCGAATTCAATACATAAACGCCCAAGAGCTACAAAAAGTAGCTCAGTGACTAATCGCCCGCGAAAAGACATTGACAAAAGTGACAAAGGGTTTACTTCGCCAGCGACAAAAAAAACGCCGCGATTAACGCCGCAATAATCGCAGCTACAAAAAGTCGCTCGTGAGTGGTGACGCTTAAACCTCTATTTGACTAATATTTTGTGACTAAACCTCTTTATCAAAAGTTAGCTGTCAAAAGTAATCCGAAGAAGCGATTCCTATAAAAAATTGCCAATGTTGAACTTCGATTATTCAACTGTTCTTTTGGGTTTTTTCTATTTTTTTTAATATCCAAAAAATATATTGGGAATAGTTGAAACATTTTCTTCCTGCGAAATACTTTTTCTTTAAAAACTCATGCCTTTATCCGGGGTCTCTCAGGTTCTTACCTTAAGGCTACCGAAGGCTTAACCCACTAAAATAAAAACCATGTACGTACATCGCCGAAATCTATCACAAGTTTAAGTTGCCCGGGGCGCCTCACTTGAGCCGAACTTAAACATTTCACTCGAACTGTACGAAGACGTCTCTAATAAACTTTGCTCTAACAAGCGGCTAAGTGCGTTATTTAAGAGGCCATCGTGTTTTACAGAGTACATCTCTAAATGCCACAGCGTAAATAATCTCTCTATCAATCATTCTTGTTTTGACCAGTGTGTAGCTTTATAAGTAAGGGAGTGAGATAGGCTGTGGCCGTGAGTGTAGTGGTGTGAACGCGGATGTAACGCCGACGATGTCCAAGCACTGAACGTCCATGCCTGAGGCGCGTCTTATGGAGCTACGAAAGTATGAAGCAGAAAACTTTACTGCAGTTTTCTAAAAACACAGACAACTTAATTACACGAATTAATACTTACCGCATTAAAAGAATTGAGTTCAAACTTGCAATTGGAAAATGTCAGGTGGAAAAAAGTTGACAAGTTTCCGTCACATTGTAGTTTAAATTGAATTTTCTTGGATCGGGAATAATATTATCATCCGCTCCATAGTTTTAAGAGTAAGTATCACTGTGCAGAAGATGATGACTCCACGTTATTGCCTTCTCCATAGTTTTTACGCCTTGTGCTCAGTTGCTCTCCAAATCGCCACAATTAGATGCCGAGTGTCCGAGCCTTGCACGATCACAACCACATTATTTAAGCGTTTGGTGTGAGTTGTGAATGCATTAGTGATTATGTAACGATGACAATCATTTGAAGGAATCCAGTAAAAGGTGAATATAAACTTTAATTTTCAGCTCTAAAATGATATTTTATTTACTTCACTTGCAAACAAAGCAAAATCTCAACATCAAAATTGCATAAAATAGTTAATTCTACTCTTGATTCTGACATCTTACAGCATGTTTCATTGAGATTTGTATCTAGGTCTAACCGCAGTCAACATCTTTTCCATATACCTTTGGCTAAAAATAATGTTTCGCATAATAGCCCATTGATCCGAATGTGTCGAAAATTTAATTGTCTGAGTAAGGACCTGGATATCTTTCATCAGAGCTTGAAATCATTTATAGAAAGTATCAAGTGTTCAAAAAATTTTGATCTGATTCTTATGAAAAATCGCTAACCCTAACAACTTGTTGTATTTCAGTCTATTAAAATGTATTTTTTTTTTTCTCTACCTTAAGTTAGTAAAGTACCACAAAAACTGTTTTGTTAAACTAAGATAAAACCTAATTTGAATGTTGTGCTCGGTTGTTATCGAAATGCGAATTTAATAATGTGCAACAGCTATGATTTTATAGAATGTTTTTAATTTGTATTTTGTTACCGTGCCAAAAAAAAAAAATAAAAAAAAATAAATAAATAAAAATCATTATAAAAACAATGAAATTTTAACAAAACTTTTATTTAAAAACAACAAAACCTAAAAGCTTTCTTTCTAGAAAGCTGTAGGTCAGAAAATACTAAAGTAAAGTACTACCCACAAGGTGATCGACCTCAACAGTGGCACCATTATCGCTACCCACCTATCAGGCACAATCGGCCGGCTGTCCGACCTGCCGCTATCGGCCGGACGTCCGACACCGGACGGACACGTGGACACGGCGAAACAACTGACGATTGTCAGTAGTGTTCGTGCTAAATACGGTTCATGGAAGCTGGATAAAAAGTTATTGTTTTATCGAGAGATGGTTTATTGGAATCGCGACTTAACTGGTAAACTGTACGTAATGGTCTGCTCACCTTTTGTTATTGATCTTATTATCACTCACGTGATACATTGTCATTATTAATAAATAATATAAATAAATAATAAATATTTGAGAACATCACATACATTGCTCCGATTCCAAAGTAAGTATCTAAAGCACTTGTGTTATGGAAATCAAAGACAACGGTGGTATCACAAACACCCAGACCTGAGCCAATATAGAACAGTTCGTTTTCTAAATTGGCCCAACCGGGGATCGAACCTGGGACCTCAGAGATGGTGACACCTTGAAAACCGGTGTACAAAGCCACTCGACCACGGAGGTCGTCAAATATATTCTACTAGCGTTAATATTAGTAGAATAGCCATTTTAGCAGGCCTTCTGGAGACCTAACATGGATACATCAGATTTAGGAGTGGTGATTTTCTCACTGCCAGTCAAGACTGATCAGATCTGACGGCTAAGGGAATCTTGGCTACAGGAGAGTATAATAAATAATAAATAAATATTTGACAGCATCAAATACATTGCTCCGATTTCAAAATAAGTAGCTAAAGCACTTCGGTTATGGAAATCAGAGACAACAGTGGTATCACAAACACCCAGACCTGAGTCAATATTAAAAAAGTTCGTTTTTCTAATTTGAACCAACCGGGGATCGAACCCGGGACCTCATATACCTTGAAAACCGGTGTACAAAGCCACTCGACTACGGAGGTCGTCTACCAGTTATATATATGACAATTTACATGGTTCTAAATACTAAATTTACTGTACACACACTATTACTATGACGTTATTAGACTGTGCTACTATACTTATTAACTAGTGAGCTGTCCATGTGAAATAAAACTTAGCATTTCTTTAAGTCATCATTGATCGCTGAGAAGTCTAAGTTACATTGCAACTAGCTACAATTGCGTTTTCCGTATCAGCCGGCATCAGCTGCTGTTTGAATGTTCAAAGTTCATTTTAACAGTCACAATGATAGAGATTCAATTTAAATCAAAATAAGTCGTAATAAAATGTTACCTAAGGTTTTTTTGTACGTAAACATTTATATTTGCTAAGGTATTATTCAATATTCAGCGAAATTCTCAAGTTGCTAGTTATTTCAAACCTTAAGAAACCTCGATGCAGTCGGCACGTATAATCCACGCGATTCTGCAACTATTTCAAGAGGATGACAATTCTCTTAGTATTAGGTGGATATAAAGTGTGGCACTTAACGTGGTCAACGCTGTGCGGCCAGCAGTTAAATGGCAATCCTGTGTCCCGTACACGGTGGTGGGGGGAGGGAGGGACAGTAAAAAAGAAATATCAGCCGCCTTAACGTGCGGAGGCTTTTTAAACGATGGACTTTAACGAGTTTCGGACGACGTGGTTTCGAACTTTTTGCGGGAAAAACTTTTTTCTTAACACCTATTCTGCCTTTAAAGCTTGCAATGTTCCGTTGAAAACTAATAGTTGTTACGACCAAAGATCAGAGTAATGGTAATTTTGGCTTCATGATCCGTTAAAGCCTTAATTAAAAACGTTTGCAAACTGGAGCACAAAAAGAATGTTTAAAAAAACAACCACCATAATCAGAGAATCGGAAAGAATTTCTTAAAAAGATTATTCTGAAATACAGTCTACAAATAGCTCGAGCAAACATCGAACTCCTAATAATCGTATCCATTACTGTACCTGGGGATGGTGGAGATGGGAGGGGTGGGGATAAATCAATATCTTAGCTTGTTAAGTAAGTTTATCCCGAGATGCTTCGATAGCGTATGCACGCTGGCCGCACACTGGGGTGCCGTATTTTATATCGGGACAAAATTATAATATTACCTAGTAGCCGCTCGCGACTTCGTCTGCGTGGAAAGTTTTTTTTTCTACCCCTCGGGAACTGTAAATTTTTTCTTGGAAGAATTCATTTTCTGTACCTCGGATAACGTGTATGCAAAATTTCATGATGATCGGTTCAGTAGTTAAGGCAGGCGTAACAAACTTACTTTAGGATTTATAATATTAGCTAGGATGAATAAGGATTTTTGTATTGTCTGTGTAGTATACTAAATCAACAATAATTTAAGCTTATTACACATAAACATTCTGACAAACCTAACAAAAATCAGAATTAAATCAGAAAATAATTTAGTATTTTTGTACAGAAAATAATGAAATATTGGAATAGAATAGAGTTATTTTCAGAAGCTTTAAATTTTTATACAAATTAATCGGGATGAAGTTTACTTTGTTCATAATACATTATTGGGTACGCAAAAAATAAAAAGCTTCACAAAAGAGTGTAATAGTTAAAATATTTTGATAGCATAATTAAAAGAGTCTGTATAAAGTAAATATTTGGACGAAACAAACTTTCGTTAAAAACAAAAAATTAACAAAACATAAAATCACATTGTGTGATTGCCATTTTTTATAAAATCTTTCTTCCATAATAATGTTTCTTACCTTAGACTTTGCCCAAAATAAATAATACGTAAAGCTTAAGTCCATAGCGCGCAATTTCTGACCACTGTGCGTATCGGCGTACATCCGGCCGGCGCCCGGGGCCGCAACCTAATTTGTATTGATTAAAAATATTCAGCATAGTTGAGCGGGGAATGCGCCCGCGGCCCGCGCAGACAAACCTTCACGGATTTTCTTAGATAATAATATTATGCCCGTGTTTTTCTCAATGCGAAGCACTGTTAGATGGGGAAATGGAGATGTTATTAACTTATTGTTTTATTGACTGTGTTTGCATTTTTTATTTTATGGTTTATCCTCCTTCACCATCCATAAGAAAGTTAAAATGGCTTATGATTATGTTAATTAATAAGTTCTAAAACGAAATTCATATCCTTATGCCCTTTTTAGCAACTTATTATTTACTTAGCTTATCCCGCAGCATTGAAAATCTGCTTGCTGTACAAAATTAGTTTCTCTTTTCAAATACGGACATCACAAATAAAGCGGCTGCTGTCCAAGTTTTGTGTATTTCGTCCATTAACGGCGCCTTTTGTATTTTTGTCGCGAGGTAAACACCGTGTTGTGCCACCATTATTATTTATGTAACGACTGTTGTTCTATTCTACTCACGGAAGAAGGAAACAATGGATGTGACAATATTCCTTATAATTTTCTGCGCATAGTCAATTTAAATTTAGATTTTGTCTTATAATCTAATAGTTGATTTTCCAGTTGGTCGGTTTACTTGACGAGAATGAAAAAGGACTTCCGAGAATTTATTGGTTTCCAACACCAAATGTAAAGCACCTGAGTTGCATAAACACTAATAGTATTTTTGCTGCAGTTTACTTCGCAACCCCGCAGGTTTCATTCGAGTGGGCCCAAACAGTGCATAGCAAAAAAATAGAGCTCTGTAATTCTTCGGAAATGTATCGTACAAATGTATAAATACTTTCTTAGCATTCAAAAGTTTACATTGGTCTTTAATGAATAAATCAAATCGACCATGAGTCTTCATAGAAAACTATCCACCAAAGAATGAATATCCTGAATGGGTAGTCCGGTAAAATATGGCAATTCAAAAAACTAATTTGTTAATAAAAAAATACATTTGGTTTCATTTTATTTCAGTAGTTTTTTCAACAAAATAGTACCTCAACTTAAGTTTCACGGCTCGCCGGCGCAGGTGAACTCACCACTTATGCTAAGTAACTCCCAGATACATGGTACTGGAGTTGTTTCTCGTTTGGCCATAAACGGGGTCCGAGGAGACCGCGGATTTATGCCACTCTGTGCTTCTGTATTGTTATTGTTTTATGTTCCTAGTGGGGTGACCTCTATACGAAAATAAGTAGTGAATTGTTATATTTGAACCACCTTTGTATTGTATAATCTTTTCCATTGTTCTTATTTCTTTTAAATTGTGTTTCTCTTTCATACCCTGAAGATGTTGTGCGATTATTATTTTGTATTATTTAATAATTTGGTTTGGGTATTATTTATTTCGCGATAAGGTTAATGTAAAAGGTTGGTTTTAAGTTCACATAGCTTATACTACTGCCATTTCCATAAATATTTTCTCTTATTACTACGTAGAGGTAAGATTGTCAGTTTATCTTAAAAATAAATAAATACTAATATTTATTTATTTTTAAAATAAACTGACAAAACAACATCACAAACATTGCTCCGATCCCAAAGTAAGTAACTAAAGCACTTGTGTTATAGAAATCAGAGACAACGGTGGTAAACACACACGCCCAGACCTGAACCAATATAGCAAAGTTAGTTTTCTTAATTGACCCAGCTGGGGATCGAACCCGGGACCTCAGAGATGGCGACACCTTGACAACCGGCGTACAAACAACTCGACCATGGAGTTCGTCACACATTTAAATACGTCATTATTTTAGATAAGTAGTGGAAAAATATTGTATTCTGCAATTTCTGCTATTCGCTACTAAGCGAATTCATCCACTGAGCTACTATCAAAATATTAATTACTTTAGAATTATCCAATTTCATATCGATTAAATAGAAATGAAATCCCAAGTCCAGCAAACACCTTCCCAAAGTTTATAATCGAAACGGAATAAACTTTGAGGTTCTGTGTAGAGCTGGGTCCGAGACACGTCCTAACATGGGTGGCCCTAAAGGCTAATCCACATGGCAACTTTTGATGACCTATTTTACTACAAATGCCACTTTTGGTTGGTGAAGTAATACAAGGATGTGGTGATTGTGGTTGCGTTTGAAAATAGAACAGTTTCAGTCACAGCGAAGTTTCAGGGCTGTCACAGAACATTAGAGCATATAGCATTGTTAATTTATCAACAAATAGATGGTACCTAAAAGATCCTCAACTATGAGGGAACGAGTGAAAAATGGGCGAGATAGATTCGCGTTATAATACGTCAGCAGTCCGCAAGGGCGCGCAATGGGCGTGTTAAATGAAGTTAAAGGTCCTCAGGCGATCCTTGGGAGGTTAAAAAGGAGTACGGTATAGTATTGCATACAGAAAAGTGTATGGCCGAAAAACATATGAACCTACGAGAAACAAAATTAAATAGTTATTAGAAGCAATTCACTTGCTCTGGGCCATCAAAGGAAATATTATTTGCTCGATTCCCACCTGGACCGGGCCAACTGAGATATAAGTAGATTTATTTTTACCTAATATTTAAATTCTAACAGTAAACTTACTTGAAATACGTCGGCCTACAATGTAAGGCTTGATTTACTGTCTTTATGTATAAAGCCTTAGGCATCGTACGTCCACACAGCCCGCCCGGTCAAGGGACAAGCTAACAAAATTCCGGATTAATCTGAGGCCGGATTTGGCCCAAGACAAATATGGCCGTCCGGAACTAAACACTTGGAAATTATTAAATTAAGGAGATATGTTGCGTTTGCTTTGCGTCTTAAAATGGGGAGGATTAATGTTAGCTTTGATGGTATTCAGGAAGGTACGTTTCTAGGGAACTAGGGACCGCCCGCGACTTCGTCTGCGTGGAAAGTTATTTTGCTATCCTTCGGGATTTTTTTTCGGGATGAATGGTGGGAAATTCGGGAAAATGTCCTTCTCTGTACCCCAGACAACGTGTATGCAAAATTTCATGATGATCGGTTTCAGTAGTTAAGACGTGAAGGCGTAACAAACAAACGGACTTTCGCATTTATAATATAAGTAATATTAGTAAGGAACTGAAAAATATTCCTGAAATAAATACAAATATATTTGAGGAAATACTATTATGAAGATGTAGATAACTAGGTACACCGTAAATGCTAGTATAAGTCGCAGTATCAAAAATTTTCAAAATCTAATTCCACAAATTTATACATTATTTTTCAGGAGACACGGTTCAGACATCGTGATTCATGTTCTACATTTAGAAAAAGAAAGAAACCATTAATTTTCCTTTAATTTATATTGAAGAAGTTGGTAACATCTTGAACCCCGAACACGTGTAAAGCTCAGTCAAAGCGTCATCTTAGAAAACATTAAACAAACAAGTCAGAGCACACTTGGCGTAGGCCAACTGGCGACCACTCAAACAAACAACAACTCGGACAATTTACATGCTGTAATTTTAATTAGGAATCCGCCGACCGCCGCCTACAATGGACGTACCCTTGCGAATAGTTCCACCTAATGTTAATTTAATCCAAGGCGGACAATCTAAGGGTCGAAAGTTGTTGGCGTCTTGGATGTTTGGAGTGTCCACATTGGGGTACCGCGAAAGGGTTAATATTTTTAATAAACACGCACATATGACATGTTATTTTCCCAGTTTTGTCATGTGTAGTTCATAAGTCCTTCAAAATTATTTCCACACAAACCTAAGTATTTGAGTGCTGACGTGGTTGCATTGGACTAGGGGGCCAAAAGAAGGCAAAAACTCCTTGTCCGATCGACCGACGCGGAGAATTAGACGTTCAAATATAAGTCTTATTGTCGGACAGCCTTGTCTGACATGGCCCAAATGGAACAGGTTATTGTCGCCCATATTGTCCGACGTGGCCTAAACGTAAGAGTATTACTTTCTGCCCTGGCGTTTTACGTATTAAAAGGAAAAATGGAAACGTTTTCATTTACATACATACATAGCCACCAAAGAAATTCATTCTATTAAATTAGTGGATTAAGTAGGATACTAATAAAGCTGTTTCATCTCAATCAATTGTTAAAATATAAATATTTCAATTGAATGTCAAAGTAATTCCTTATATTGATGAAATCGCGGGTTCGATTCCCGTCCGAGAATATGATCTAATGCGAGTCGTATTTTTTCTAGTTTATTATTAGTATTAAAGTATAAAAGTACTGTGAGGATACTTACAAAAAGAGCTGTGATAGATCAAAATTTACTGATACGTTTATGATGTAATAGCCCCTTCCAAAAGATTTACTTTCTATTAAATATGTATAAAAAAACCACTATATGTGGTAGACTGAGAGCACACCCAATGAAGTAAATTATAATGCTACGGTAACCTATAGCTGGTAATATATTTGTTTTTAACATTTAAGGTATTATACAGGTTGAAATCGAAGCCACTGACAATTTAAATAATAAAAATCTAAACGCAATATTGATAACTTTAGGACAATAACTTCTAAAATCAAAGACTTATACTTACTTATGACTTCTTGTGATTTTTTTATGTTTATTTCACCTTCTATTTTGATCACTTGATCTATGTTTATCCTAAAGTTATCAATACCGTGGCTAGATTCATATGGCCGAATACTCAAACGATACTCAACTTTGAGGGGCGCTCAAACATCATGCTGTCTTTGTCGTATCTTTGACATTTAGTGCGACAGGACGATGTTTGAGAGCCTCTCAAAGTTGAGTGACGTTTGAGTATTCGGCCATTAGGCCCGCATTTATAAACCGCTCTCAACGTTAAGAGCAATCTTGAGATCATACGTGAGATTTTGTTTTTATAAGAAGAGCATCTCAAATATGATTTCAAGATAGCTCTCAGCGTTGAGAGCGGTTTATAAATACGCGCCCTAGTTTAAAAGATTGCCAATGACTTTGATTTTACCCTGTATACTTATGCTACAACTTTTATAAACAATAATAATAACCTATGCTAAAACAATGTTTTTACTTAAGTTACCATCATTTATAACACATGGGGCTTATGAAATAAAAACTTTATATGAAATTACATACCTAAATAAGCTAACAATACTAACATAGGATTAAATTTAAATGGTTATTTATTTATGTAAATAAAAGTTTATACTTATAATATATGTATGTTTTTAATGACTGAAATAAATGATTATTATTATTATAAAGATTGTAAGGAAAATATTGCTTACAACAATATAAATGTTTAATTCATTAAACTGTTTGTTAATCAAACGTAAAATCCAGTTTGTGTCCAATTAGAGCATTCAAATTGACACTTTACTTCATTCAGTAAATCACATAAGTAATATAATTTTTCCTTCCGCAATAACAAACACACATTAATTGATTACTTCATTGTTATTAGACAATAATTTATCAATGCCAAAATTAAACTCCAAAACACAATAATTGGATGACAATCGATCCGCTTCGTGTCATTGGTTCAATAATATTGAAATTAAGTATTAATTTATTAATAGTTATAAGTAGAAGTATTATAAAGGGGTTGTTCCGTATTCATCCCATGACGTCACATCCCACTTATTATTTTTTCCTTACTCAACCCAGTTTTGTTCCTTACTCAACCCACAACAAATAATATCATTTTAAATTCCTTATTCATCCCAAAAGTATTCCTAACTCAACCCATTACGTAAAGCCACCCAAAAATTTAAGATTTATGTGTACGGTCTGAATAAAAATATTATCACTTATTAGAAATATTTTAAACTCAGTTCATTTTTGCTTTATTGTTGTTATATTAAAAAAAACATAAAAAAGGTAAAAGAAACACAAATAATATTATTAATAATAAATTTTTTTTTACAATCACATCAATTATCTAGCTGATAAGTGGTTTTCATTAAAAAAACTGTGTTATGGATAAATATATTCTTATATACTTACTTTTTAGTAAATAAATACTTAATATATAGGTACATAGATAACACCCAAGCCAAAACAAATAGACATGATCATGCACACAAATATTTGTCTTGTTCGGGAATCGAATCCGAAACATCTGGCGCAGAAGGTATTCATTTTGTTCTCACCAACAATTTTTACTTATCCATTTGATAATCCAAAAAAAATTAGATGTTATAGACATTAGAACTTAAGTAAATTAACACTTATAAAAAATAAATCTAAAAGATGGTACAATGATAGGGGTCAAAACAAATCGGGCTAAATCTGGAAATTTATTTGAATAATTTTAACTTAAAAATAAATTTTATTATAATTCGGGGGCAGTGAGGAATATATAAGGGTCAGTAGAGAGTAAAAAAAAATTAAGTATTAAACTGCCCCGGGGACAGTGGTGAATAAATTTGCCTATCTGAGGTATACTTTTATTTACAAAACATGCATATTTAATTTCTAATGAGTACATAAGTACTTAGTATTACTTAGTTCAATTTATTGTATTCCTATATAATTTTCTGATAAAATATTAATCATTTTACTGCTATCCATACTTTTTAGTGATAAATTAATTTGGGATGAGTAAGGAATGCAATTGGGTTGAATTAAGAAAATATATTAAAATAATGTAATGGGTTGAGTAAGGAATACCAATTTGGGATGAGTGAAGAATTGGGATGAGTCGTCATGGGATGAATACGGAACAACCCTTATAAAGTTATTATCATTATACTTCGCTAAGTTTTGTCCGTTTAAAGAAACATTATGAGTTTGCATGTTTCCCAATATTGTTTATATTATATTATTAGACAACATCACAAACATTGCTCTGATACCAAAGTATGTAGCTAAAAAGCACTAGGGCATCAGAGACAATGGTGGTACTACAAACACCCAGACCTGAGCCAATGGAGAAAAGTTCGTTCTCTAAATTTACCTAACCGGGGATCGAACCCGGGATCTCAGAGATGGCGACACCTTGAAAGCCGGTGTACAGACTACTTGACGACCTTCGTCGTGCTTGTCTTCGGGAAATTGTGCTCCGAATTTTTGCATTTTTGTGATAAATAAAAAAAGCTTTTAACTTTTCCAAATTTTTTTTTCAATATTTTGCCTTTTTCAATATAATATTGACGTCAATATATACTGAAGCGATCAAAAAACAATTTCAATGTTAAAAATACATTTTGCGTTCTTTTTCACAATAAGCTTTTTGTTCACTTTCCAGTAATTTGAAATATTTCTGACATGTCCATCGGTGTCACAGTTTGAACGACGTCGTCCGAAGACGTGTAAAGCCGTCGGTGTATAATTAAGGCGAATAATTCACGGGCCCCACTTAACCGGGGCCCAGTGACCGCTGTCGCCTTAACCTGTCGCCATCTTGCCATTACTGGACAGGCTACAGTTGCTGCCAACTACGAATGACCGAATTAATCGGGACTTGATGAAATGTTTTAGAAGTGTCGATCTTCACAAAATCTTTAGTAACTGATAAAACTAATGTTAACTTGATGAGGTTTTTAAATAGTCACAGATAACGTGACGTTTCGTCATAATAAATACAACATGTTACAAAAATACCCCTAATGCCGAATTTGGTATATAGGGACCATCAAACTGAACAACTTTTACTATGGGACCAACAATAAAATCGCGAAAAAAAAACACATTTTGATATTTTCGATTTGATTTTTTGTATGAAACAGCAGATTTTTTTTCACGTTTTCAGAGTTGGTCCCTTAGTGAAAGTTGACCAGTTTGATGGTCCCTATATACCATATTCGGCATTAGGGGTATTTTTGTAACATGTTGTATAAAGAAAAAATACAAAAAATTGTGTCTATTCCAAATTCTAAATTGACCCACTAAAAACCACCCAAAAAGATAAATACCGACATACAATACCTACCTATTTATTTAATTTAAATAGTACCTTTATGGTAAAGTGATATAGTATAATAAAACAAAATCGACTCTGCAAAGTGTTGACAAAATAATCATCTTTAATAATTTTTCTAATATATTATTTATCTTAAAATAATCATCATCAAAAATCCGTGAAACGTGAAATATTCTAAAATAATTTCAAGAAATACGCTTGCGAAAATAACATATTTCACAATTATTCCACGGAAAATTATAAACGTTTTATGAAAAAAGCGCTACGGTATAACGTAAGCAGTTTTAAAAAAGAAAAGACACACAAAATATGTTTATAAGAAGCAACGTGCTTTGATTTATAACAATCCGAGAAGAGCGCGGGGTGAATAATCTGGAATATGATGTAAGCGACAGCGGTTTAACGCCCAGACTGTGTGCGTGACAAAGTTTACTAAAAAAAATAACTTAAAATATAAACCCTTTCAACAGGTATTAATTAGTTCAAATCCAAAACTCTACAAATGATAATAATAAGTCAGTATGCGTAGGTATTAGTAGAAGTATTTACTTACTTAAAAGTTATTAAAAAGTAGACGATTACCTAAAAGATCGAAATGCGTGGAAATGATGTAACACATAACTTGCTAGTATAAGTTTGTTGTCAATAATCCTGTTGTACTGTATATGGTAAAGATATATTTAAGTTTGTAAATATCGTTAATTATTTCTGTTAAAGCTGGGATTTACCGTATACATTCAAAAAATCCCTAGGGTACCTATTACAGGATTAAAAAAGTCATCTTTTTTTTTAAATCTAGGCTACAAACTAACTGTGTAAACCAAATCCGTACAGCCGTTTTTGCGTAATTAAGTAACAAACATACAAACATCTGCAAACATCCAATCTTTCACATATAAAATATTAGTGGGGTAGGTATAGTGATTTAAGGTTAGGTTATAAACTCGCTTACCCTCTTACCTTGCACCACCGTCAAAGTGTTTCGAGTCACAAAACTGTAAGATTTATCCCCGGGCCGGCTTCAAACTCATTAGGGAGGAGACTCGCGGGATCATATACACAATCTACTTTGTCTCACCGAAGCCCCGAAATATAAGCAAAGTGCCTCCAATCTTGTTCGCAACATGGATATTTTTTTTTAGAAGTTGTCAAGGTTAAAAGGACATCTTTGGAAGTATAAATAAATATTTGACATCAATTTGTCAGAAAAACTTTGAAAACTTTACACAAAGTAAACAGGATAAATAGAAAAAAATGTTTTTAGCACAAAGTTTAAAACTTATTTTTTCCCCTTTTCCTTTTCTCTGTAATATTAGACAAAATAAGTAATTACCTTAGATAATATATTTTCTGAGATAAAGGTTTTGGGGTACGGAAACCAAACAATGACGGCTCAAAACCACCCAGAGGCAAGACAATACGTTAAATAAAGCATGTGTACCGACAATCGAACCGGAGACCTCAGGTACGAAGCTGCCAGATGCCACTGAGGTCATTGTTAATTTTGAACCACATGAAAACATGCGCTTTCCGCGTGGACAGTTTTGTCCATTTCTCAGGAACAGTAAGTACTTTTTTCTGGGTGAAAAGAACCCTATGTCCTTTTCTGTACCCCTGACATCGTGTCTGCAAAATTTCATGACGTTCGGTTCAGTAGAAGCGTAACAAACAAAATTACTTTCGCATTATTATTATAATATTAAAAATGCGAAAGTGTGTTTGTTTGTTTGTTTATTACGGCTACATGTTTAAACTACTTAACCGATCATGATGAAATTTTGCATACACAATGTCAGTGGTACAGAAAAGGACATAGGGTACATTTCATACAGAAAAAAATACTGTTCCCGAAGGATATAAAAATGACTGTCCACGCAGATGAATTCGCTAGTTTATACTATAAGTTAGAATGTAATTATAGTTAGAAACCTACATAAACAAAAGTTGAGTATTTCATAACATGAAAAAAGAAGACTTTAAAAAACAAAGTCATGAAAAACTTTACAAAATGAACCATGAAGAAATAATTCTGCCTTTTTCGAAACCATTCTTTTTACAATTATAAATAATGTTCAATATTCCAGGTTAACCCTACGCACGGCGGTTTGGGTCCAAGCGACTATAACTCATGGTTTGCGCGCGGTCGGTCGCATCTCACCTATTATTTACGAGCGGGCCTGCGTGCGACGCATGCCCTGCAGAGGGTTAACCTTTTACCGAAGAATTAGAAAGCATTTAGGTGGAATCTACTTAAAAGAGGAGGATCGTATGTGAAACGAGGTTTTAAGATTTCCGAAAAAAAAAGTAAAAAGTTTACGCATACCATATTTTGCAAAAAAATAAATTCTATAATGTAATTCATAGTATTCGCTACTTTAAGTTTTGTAAGCCTTAAATCTGCAGCGTCAATCTGGCTGTGTGTGTATAGGTAGTTACAATAAAAACATTAATAAAAGAACAGCAAACAATTGCTAACTCCATTTATCATTTTACACCTAAAGCACTTTTATTTGACTCGCAGTGTAATATTTTTTTTTTCAGTACGCCTTTTTATGAAGTACTGGGAGCCACTAATATGCAAATTCGCCACCGTTACTTCTTATACCACACTATTAAACGTTATTTGTTGCTGAAATTAAAACATGAAAGGAGAATATAAAGCTTGAGCACTCCGCAGACAATTGTGATGCAAATCTGCACTGCTTACACCTCGGGCCAAAAAAAGGGAACGCGGGGAAAGGTTCGGAATTTATAATACACTTTTTTATTTGGAGTTAAGTGTTGTGCCGCCATAAAGGGCAGAGGAATGGCAATATCGGGCGGAGGGCGGGCTGAGAAATGACGTTATTATTTATGTTAATTCCAAACGCTAAATGACGTCTTACGTGTTCCGCCACCTACCCGCCACCGCCACCGCCCGCCGCAGACGCAGGGTTACCGCAGATGGCCATAAACAACAGGGGCACGGGAATTACTTATTCCAGGACTATGATTGTTTTTTTATTGCTGTTGAAGTATGAGGTGCGATGGGCGTATTTTTTTTTTAAGAAAACGTAATCTTGTATCGTTCGTAACAAATTACTGGCATTTAGGAATACTTCTTAGCTGAACTGGGCTTATTTACTTAAATAAACAATTCCTGAAACTAAATAAAATTTTGATTGATACGAAGTGAAAATAACATTAAATGTTAATGTAGGTGTAAACTTAATGTGACTTAGATAGCAACCCTGCGGAGCGTGGCCTGCGACCCGAAACGCAACTTTTTCGCAAGTCACAGCGGTAATTGTGCCACTTTACATAATGTCTATTTCAGTGGCGCGAACATTTTTCAGAGCGCAGCACTAATGAGTCGTGAACGCCGCGATGTCCCACCGAAGGTACAGCACGTAAGATTTATCGTTAACGCTAAGTGAACTCGATCGCCTTTCACTTTGCACTTAAGGCGTCCCATTTGAATTCGAGGGTGAGGTAATGACTCACATTTAATTTCCAAATTGCTGCGAGATAAAAATGGCCGCCACTATGTTTGGCATTTTGACGTACAGATGTAGACGAGTTCGGAATTGTGTACCGATTTGTAAAGGTAATGTTGTTGAGATTTTTTGACGGCAAATTCATCTGCGTGTTAAATGTCGAGTACCAAGTACTATGCTTTAGCACAGACAAGATTATGTTTGTTATTAGTGTTTAGACAACGCAATTTGAATGTAAGTATTTATTAGTTTTCATTTAGCAAAATACTAATGACAGGTTAGATTGTTTAAAATTATTTTGATGAAACTTGGTCTGAATTTCTATATACTATACTAAGACAACGCTACGGTTGATTATTAACTAGAAAAGAGGATATCGTAAACTGCAGGTTACTAAATCACACTCTCTAAACAGCACATAAACAAATACTGTTGCTGAAATTGGACAATTTATCTGAATATTTTGGCCCACTTTGTAAGTAACAAACCTTCCTAACGTTATGATCTTCATAGGGATCTTAACATTCTTAACTACTAGCGCAGAAAAAATTGTCTACCAGTGTTGAACATGTCAATCAAGATCATGTCCTTACCCAAGAGACATCGCCATGCAAAACAGTGAGGTGTCATAAATAGCAGTTTGCGGGCTCACGGGCGCGCGCGCCGCATCGTAATGTGCCACTTGCCAACTTGTGAAGTAGACTAGATTTATTGCCTCCCGCAGGCTTTACCTTAGCTGTCTGACACTTTTTTATCATCTTATGATTCGCTCCTTGATCTTGTTAAGGAACATCCCATCGATTAGTACAGGGATGGGAAAATGGCGGCCTGCGACAAGATTCAATCCGGCCCGCGACTATAACCCATCATATTAAATCGTCCCGCTAATTATTAGAATATTCGCGATAAAAACAAAGATGACTGACCAATGGACCAACATCTCGAGCTCGATTACTTCAAGTAACTTGGGGAATATATTCTGTGCCTGGGTCAAAATTCGTTCATAAGCAGTCAAAGTTTCACCTGTCACACCATCCCAGCACGTCAACACAATGCACCTTGGCCCACGTAAATGTTGTGATTATTTTATATGGCCCACCTCTAAATCTATTTCCCCATTCCTGGATTAGTAGGTACTTACCTACTTTTATTTAACGACTAGCTGTTGCCAGCAACTTTAGCCGCGTTTTGTTTATGCTACGATTTATTGATTTATGTTTTCGAAAAGGCACTTAAAGAAAAGCTAATAGAAATCAATTTTGTTTACACGTTGTAGGAATTCATGTTTTTGGGTTTTACAAAATTTATCTATTTCTGAGAAACTTACATGTAAGTTGCTGGATGCAATGTTGAAAAAAATTCACAACCAATAAAAACTTTGTGTAATAGCTTATTGTAATTGCATATACCTACCCATGAAATTATTTAATTTTCTCAACTTCTAAAACTCACGAAATCATGTGTTACCTAGTGTTTCTATTCTACTATAAAATTAGGGAGTCCAAACGATCCTCACTTCAGCAAAAACTGAAACACTAACAAGGCAAAGAAAACAGCCGCTTACGCGAAGGTGGGCCATAAAACTAGCGTAAACACTTGGTTCCGCCCGCTGCAGCCACCTGGCCGGCCTGGCCGAGGTGCGGGATCCTGTCGGCGTCTTTCAAAAGAGGAAGCACATCAAATTAATGGGTTAAACATACTTATTATAAGCTGACAGGATACCATTACGCGTAGAATAAAAGTGCGGCATATAAAATATAGTAAATAATATAATACGCACGATGAAATCAATCCAAAAAAATGTTTCATGACAAAATGTGGTTTTTTGATAACAAAAATCACAAAAAAAAAATTTTTTTTCCGCGAATTTTGCTGAAAAACCCTAAAGTAACACAAATAAAGTAGGTAGGTACTCCATAAATATTGACACGGGTCAGCGCAGCCCTCACCTTGGCATTGCTTATTTGTACGGAACCAACTTGTGAAAACACCGCCGCCGCTTGGCGATTATTTGTTTACGCACATGCTGGCAAAAAGTTACCAATACCTTATGGGCGATGTTTGTGTAATCTGTAGACGAAGATTAAAAAAATATACTATTTGTTTTTTTTTACTTTTCTTACCTCTTTTTATAAGGTTTTGAGAGATGTGTCCCATGAGTAAAAATGTTTTATACAATACGAAATAATATACTAGAAAAAATTCGACTCGCACCAGATTTTTCTAGCATATTATTTAGTATTGTATAAAAATTGCATTATGAATGCCAATATCACAAATTTAAAAATGTTTTATCAAATAAAGAGTAAAAACACCATCTTGTTTCAATTAGTCGGTGTGTTATTTATACACGTGTGAACAAACCAAAAGTTTTCAGAATTTCCACGAAATCGAAAAACAAGAAACAAATAAAAGTAAAACCATTTGTTTGTGTAAAAGTAAAAATAAACTTTGTTTAGTCAAATCGTCATTTTCGTGCCACCAATTCAAAGCATTTTTAGTTTACAAGCAGTGTGCAAAACGAAATTCATTTTCAATCTCATTGATGCGCCACATAATTGAGTTGAGTTTTTCAAAGTTCAAATTGGACTGAAATATTGAATCTCAAATGAAAACAATTCTATTGGTAACCGGCAATCTTGGCGTGAATAATTCATGTCGGTAACGCGGCCAAAGTGAAATGACCCCAGGTTAATAGAAATGCTACGGGGCTGTTTATGCATCCCCGTGGCCGGTTAATGTAGATGTTATCTTTATGGGAACGACCTTTTGTAAGTTTTGGGAAACCTTTGTATTTATTTTGCAAGGACATAGAATCACATTACGAAATACGTTTAATAATATTTTTAAGGGGGGTATATTCGCATAAGTTATTCCATGTTCACTACATAATATTATGATGTATCAATCGTTTCGTAGCGCTTTTTAGCTTATGCATAGCTTGCTTGTTTATATTTTGGTAAGCACTAGAATTTTGTGTAATTTTTCACATTATAAAAATTTGTAACACCCTCAATGAATCACTCACTTAGACATCAAGAGCGACCTAATATTTTAACAAATATCTACTTTCGGGTACAATCCTAAGATTCCTGCTCATCACTCCTCGTCGGCCATCAGTCATGCTCATGTGGTGGTATTTACATAGCATATTCTCGGCTGACGGCCACCATTGCGCCCATATATCTGATGTCCGACGAATAAATCAAATATCGATATAGTGCGGCTGGTAGATATTGGCACTTTTACTTTTTTGTACTTGATATTTAAAATTGAGGAGCTCGGTAGCACAGTTGTTTAGCGCCTGACCCTGAGATTACGAAGTTTAAGTAACTTTTACAAGGATCGGTCATGAGATGGGTGACCAAAAATTATTATCTCGAGTTCCTGCTGCATTCCGGCTGCATTTTCAGTCGTAACACACACCAATCCATATTGGGCCTGCATGGTGGGTTATGGCTTATCCTCCTTATCCATCCATAAGGAAGGTCTGTGCCCTAGCAGTGGGGACATTAAAAATGGCTGATGTCAAATAGGAGTTCGTTTTACTGTAAGTTTTTATCTTTTCGTAATATATACAAAACACAAAAGTTTATAAAAATACTACTAGTGTTTGCCGTATAAATTATACGAGTACAAATATGTATCAAACTTTAAACAGAGCTTTTTTAATATAAATCACTGTAATCTGTATTTAATTTATTGAATTCTGTATCAAATTTTTTGTCAGTTTGTCACTATAAATAACAACATTGGAAATGTCAATAAAAGACGTCTTGATCGTTGGTCAGAAATACATTGATAAAGATAGGTAAATCGAATCTAGAAGTTACTAAAAATGTTGATGCAAATTTTATTTTAAATACTTTTTATTAAAAAAATTGCCAGAAAAATTGCTTTAAGTGTTTTTTTTTTATTTTTTTGGACATATTGCTCATAATCAAACATTTTGCCAACACCCAACGGGCGCACTACACCGTGAGGCAATCCGATCCACGTACGTATTATTGATGGCATATTTTGTTCTGTTTCTCAATCAAACTTCTCCCATGAGGTGGGCGTCTCAAGGCCACCACACAATGGCTTGGAGCCTTTGGGAAAATATTACTGGGAATAGATCTCTACAAGTATAGAAATGAAGTGTCAGAGATACTTACGTAAGCAGATACATGAGATTGAATTATGAAACATCGAATGTGACTCAGAGTATATACTTACTCTCCTTGTAAGTAACAACCAATGAAAAGCATCTAAACACACAATACATTATATTAAATTATTATAGACAATTTAATTTTAAAATGTAAGAAATTTTCAAAAATATGCCTTTAAGTCATATTGTAAAGCAGTTTTTACACAATCCAATTTCTAGGAAATCTAATTGGTGTTCTAAATCGAATTGTAAATAGCGGTTTACACTATATTTTTTTTCTTATTAGGATTATCTTCAAATTAAAATAATAAGAGTAAGCACTAGAGGTACATATTCTACTGCAAGATAATTTATCCTTTACGTCTCAAAAAATCTCAGTGCTAATAATGTAATAACCAACCGCTTGTATGTTTTTGCCGCGCGCAGGCGACTTGTCCTCAATTACGCCACTCGACTGCAGGGTCCTTCAACGACTCGTCTGAAAAACCCTAACTTTGTCTCCGCCGCAGTTATGAGCTTGTAATACGTTTGCATCCACTGATCAGCGCTAAAATGACGCACATTTATAAAAATAATATCAGAAATTTAACTTTAGCATTAAAGTAGGTGTACTTCAAAGGATTTATAATAAGTCGTTATTATATTTTAAATAATTATGTACTTCCACACATGTGCATCTGAACTGAGGGCCCATTTTTTAAATCGTGACGAATCAAACTGAGACTTATAGGGGATTTAGTTAAAAATTCTAAAAACTGAAAGCATAGGTTCCAAAATTTCTAAAACGTGAATTAAAACTTTTATAACCGAATGTGTTGGGCCCTCAATCCAGACGGTTGCAATAAGAGGCATATCTTAGATCTCAGAAAGTACCATATCTGTGTTAATAATTTTCATTTTAGAATTTACTTAAGAATTTCTAACATCGTTACAGAAATTTTCAACTCGCTAGAAGATGGCATAATAGATCTAAGGCTGTTTAGCTTGGGCCCTCAGTTCAAACATATCTGAACTGAGAGCCCAAGATAGAATCTTCAAAATATTAGTTTTAACTGAAGAAATACAATAAAATTACGTTTTTATCATAAAGTCTAACACCTCAGTGATTTTCTAAAAAAGAAATATTCGTTAAAAAGTTATTGGTTTATTAGGTAAGTGAAAACTAAATTTATTAAAACGTCTGAACTGAGGGCCCAACGTTTTCGGCTATATTGACTTGGCTAAAACTTATAGAATAATGAAAATTACACCAAGTTCTTTAAGAAATTCTTTATAGAAAATTGATATATCGTTCGTTGTTCTTAATACAGTACTTTAAGAGAAAATGCATTTTAAATTATTTGTATGAGCAAAATTTGTAGAGTGTCCATAATGTTATTTAATGTAGGTAAGTATGTACAAAATATAAAAATACAAAAAAAATAAAGATCAATCGGAATCTAATAAAGAAAATAAACCTTTTTTATTTGACCTATATTTATTTTCAGTAAATATAGGTCAGGACAATAAAATAGTAAATTTAATTTTCCATACAAAGAAGCTAATTTCGGAAAGGTTTTTATATGATAAATTCAATGGGATTTCATTTGAATTTGGTATTGTTTGAAAGCAGTATTTTTAAGATATGCGAGAAAAACTAAAAAAAAATCCAGAGAAATCTATATTTTCGGCAGGTTCAACTAAAATAAAAAGTCAAATTTAAAATGGCGGCCTTACCGACAGGAGAGACGATAGACCCCAACATGAGTGTTTTTGTCGATAAAATTAGGTGTATTTTTCACGCCTTAACATTATCGCTAGTACAAGACCAAAACATTGTATATGCAGTGTCCAATTAGTGGTTAATAAGTGCGTTCACAGTAATTTTACCTCTGAAATTCAGAATGACATTTCGTCTCCAAAAGAAAAAAAAACATTTTCGTTGGTAAAATAACTAACCGTGAACTTAGGAAACAAAAAAGTTGTGGTTATGATAATATACCTATTAAGGTAATAAAGAACTCATTAGAATACATAGCTGAACCACTTGTCTATATTTTAAATCTTATGATCGAGTCTTGAGTATTCCCCCAAGAAATAAAGATAGCAAAAATAAAACCTTTATTTAAAAAAGGCAGTGAAAAAGATTTTAAGAATTATAGACCTATAGCGTTATTAACCTGCTTCTCTAAATTATTTGAAAAAGTTATATATATTCGTCTTATGCAATTCCTTAACAAATTTAATCTTCTTAACAAAAGTCAATTTGGCTTCCAAAAAAAGAAATCCACCTCTCTAGCCATTTACAAAATTCTTAAAGAAGTATGGGAGTCATTAAATAAAAAAGTTAAATGTATTGGGCTATTTCTCGATATGTCCCGGGCATTCGACTGTGTTTGCCATGATACCCTGCTTCAAAAATTAGAAAGCTTAGGCGTACGAGGCTTAGCACTAAAACTTTTAGAAAGTTATGTAAAGGAAAGAGAACAATTTACAGTATTTGATTCGTATAACAAAAATAGCAAAACCTTTGAAGAAATAAAATCAGTAACAAAAAAAGTAACAATTGGCCTACCCCAAGGAAGCATACTTGGACCACTTTTATTTCTAGTTTACATCAATGAACTTCCGGATATTACAGACAACTTATATGTAATATTTGCTGATGATGCCACAATATTCATCCCAGATACCCATAATAATAAAATTAACTTCGAAAACAATATTAATAAAACATTGCAAACTATAATAAACTGGCTCAAATCTGTTAATTTAAATGTCAATCTAACAAAAACAAAATTTATTCAATTTAGAAATTACAAAACTTTATCTTACAATTTACAAGTCACAGAAAACGATACAAAAGTCGAAGAAGTAGACAAAATTAATTTTCTTGGAGTAACTATCGATAGTCACTTAAATTAGAAAGACCATATCTTAAACATAAACAAGAAAATATGTAGTTACTGTTATGCTCTTTCTATACTCTTAGAAACGACATCCGTAGATGTAGCCAGAGCTGCCTATTTTGGACACGTTTACCCACTGCTGACTTATGGAGTGATATTCTGGGGTAATTCAGTAAATGTACAGTCGACTTTCCTCTTACAAAAACGCTGTCTACGCATAATATATAATATGTATTCAGATGAAACGTTAAGAAATGTATTTAAGGAAAATAATTATCTAACGTTAACAAATATTTATATATTAGAGACAACAATTTTCATTAAACAAAATCCAGAGTACTTTGATAATAAAATCACATCACGTCCAATTACCCGCGATAAATATAAATATGATTTATGCATACCTAGAATTAATAATCAATTGTATCATAATAGTGCTTTTAGTACTAGCATAAGGGTCTTTAATCATTTACCTTTAGAAATCCAAGCACTTGATTTGCCTTTATTTAAATTCAAGCTGAAAAAGTGGTTACTAAACAATGTATTTTATAGTCTTAAAGAATACTATGCTTGTAAAACTAAATAAGTCATAGGTGTTATTTTAGCAATTACCTACATTTTTAAGTATATAAATATTATAATGTAACTCTCAAATTGCATACCCGTTATGGGTCTACTGTTGTTAAATATAATACTGCAATTCGACCAGCAAATTGTACACAGTATTTATAGCGATAAAAAATATTCTATTCTATTCTATTCTATTCACAGTTTGGCAGTGGGACTCGCTTTCAGAATTGTACAACCTTTTACTGAATTTTAATACAAAATATGAATTTCAAAATGTAATATTTTTATTTCAACGTCAATAAACGTCGAAATTATAGAAAATTATTTGAAATTATATAGGTAGTTCTAACATGGTTGTTATTTTTTTAATTCGTTCTAAGCTAAAGAGACACCCAAGCGTTCTCTTCCGTAGACAAAGCTCTCTCGAGCTCGAGAATAATAATATTGCTCATAGTAAATAATTACTATTATCGCCATGATAAAATTAAATAGAATCACCGGTATTTTACATTTATTACAATAAATAGCGTTTTGAAGGGGAAAGCAATATAATTTCTCGTTTAGCACTGTTCTTTTATATACCTTTCATAGCGCAAAATATTAGAACCGAGTTCGTGTAGATATCAATGTGGCTATAAGGATATAGATTTTTTTACACTCTCACCCAGAAGGATTCGGAGCAACCTTCCTAGGCGCGAGCCTTGCCTTCCTTTTATTAAGAACATTTTGAGAAGATGACACAGACTACTAACGAACTTGTTAATATAGTAGTATGTTGAAACTGACGAGAAAATTACGAAATATCGAAATCAACGTTTGAAAATAATTTTAATTTACGTTTCAAAAATAAAAATAATAAAAACTAGATAGTGGGAATAATGTGTGGTAGTATTGGGAAACAATTCACTTAAAAGATACTATGAGGTAAGATGTAGGTCAGTCCTAAAAATATTTTGAAATCATATCTACCCTACAAATTTTTGGTCGTATAAAAATGAAAATTCATTTTTTCTTTAAGTATGGTATTAAGAACAACGAACGATATATCAATTTTTTATAAAGAATTTCTTAAAGAACTTGGTGTAATTTTCATTATTCTATAAGTTTTAGCCAAGTCAATATAGCCGAAAACGTTGGGCCCTCAGTTCAGACGTTTTAATAATTTTAGTTTTCACTTACCTAATAAACCAATAACTTTTTAACGAATATTTCTTTTTTAGAAATTCACTGAGGTGTTAGACTTTATGATAAAAACGTAATTTTATTGTATTTCTTCAGTTAAAACTAATATTTTGAAGATTCTATCTTGGGCTCTCAGTTCAGATATGTTTGAACTGAGGGCCCAAGCTAAACAGCCTTAGATCTGTTATGCCATCTTCTAGCGAGTTGAAAATTTCTGTAACGATGTTAGAAATTCTTAAGTAAATTCTAAAATGAAAATTATTAACACAGAGATGGTACTTTCTGAGATCTAAGATATGCCTCTTATTGCAACCGTCTGGATTGAGGGCCCAACACATTCGGTTATAAAAGTTTTTATTCACGTTTTAGAAATTTTGGAACCTATGCTTTCAGTTTTTAGAATTTTTAACTAAATCCCCTATAAGTCTCAGTTTGATTCGTCACGATTTAAAAAATGGGCCCTCAGTTCAGATGCACATCTTCCACACAACAGCACGGTAGGTTAAACAGTTGAACTACGAAAACAGCTTTTACTTACTACGTATGGCATAAAGGCAGTTTCAAGGTCAAAGTGTATGGTACCGTTAACTATACCTTCTCTACATGAAACCCCGATGTGAAAAACATAACAAAGGGTAAAAAACATTAAAATAAAGCGAAATTATTTATAATATAAAGTTAAAGAAATGTCTTAAAACCAGAAAAACTATTGTTGGATACTGAAGAAGATGGGATTTATTGAACTGTAAAAGTTGAATATAAAATCACCATCACAATACTAAAAAAAATACATCGTCGGCGTCATTTTACCGCTCGTAGACGCGCGGTCAAGTCAATTAGCAAGCGAAGTCATTCCTTTGATTCAACGTGCTCGCCGACGCGTGCGTGAAGGCCTACCTGCGACCAGCGACAGAAGCAGCTAATCATCACGGCCGAGCGACGAGAGCTGAAGAGTCCCTCGAGCTTATTGATGACATGAAAGGGATTGGAGCTATTGAAATTATGATTAGACGGGCTATCCAGACTGTAGGAGTTTTTAAGTAAAAAAGATTAATTTAAATGCATAAAATTATTTTGTATCAAGTAAAATTTTCTTGTCTTAGTTTTTACAATCATGTTCTTAAATGTTGTTTACTTAGTCCTCTAGTACTTAAATGCATAGTATTATTTTGTAGTCAGGATCAGGATAATTGACGTAAATAGGTACTGTGCGAATTTAAGAACCTTATACTAACTAAAAACTGTTTTTTTTTCAGGATGCTGTTCTTGAACCTGGATTCTCGGTTCATGAAATTTTCCAAGCTACTTATAACAAATTCACCGTACATAAATGAGAAGAAATCGTTAACTCCATAGCTCCAAGTAGCGTAATGTTTGGCCAACACCCTGAGACGAGGTGGGCAGTCACAACCACAAGACGGCGCGGAAGTAACCGCGCGGTCAGCTTCCGTCCCTTTACCACTCCTGTTCTAATTATATATCTGAATTCACGAAGCCTTAAAGTCCAGTATTCAGCAGCAGTGCATGTAGGAGATATTACAGAGTGAGATATTAGAGTCTAGTCTTTTGAGAGGCCTGCATAAGAACCATTTTTGATAGATGTTTGATCATTTGTGTTTCTAGTACTTACTTACTTACTTATGCTACATTTCAACCTTAATTGCTGTCAATATTATTTACACCTGCTATAGCTAGTCTACGTACTGAGAAATTAAGAATTACCTAAGCATGAATTGATGCGATTCAAAACCAAGGTTTCAGTGGATTGCACTGCGCGCGACTTGAAACGTTGCATATCATTAATAGTAGCATTATTGCACGTAATTTACAAATTACAAATTAACTTTATTTGCTGTAAATAGGGTAAATTACTAATGCTTACGGTTTGTTTTGTTATCAACTATGAGTGATAGTTTACATCGAAAGTAAATTAAAATCAAAGCATAAATCAAGTTAGTCAGAGTTAATTTACAAACATTAAGTAAAGTTTAATCGGCATCTTCTACATCTAAATTCTGTTTCCCTCGAAGCAATGATTAATTAAACCTACTTTGATTTAATTATCTAATATGACAAGAGGCTCTATTCCCAAGTTTCGCCAGGAAGTGCCTTCAAGAACCGATGTGTTGACGAGGGCAGCCGGAAGTGACGTAGACCAGTTCCGCCTGTTTGACAAACTGCCCGGGACTGACAGAGAATGGACGCTTTGAATATTTTAATAATATATGCTTAACTAGAATGTTTGGTTATAGAGGTACGTAACATTAACTAAGGAGTGTCTAAAGTTTTAAAGATCAGGTGATCTTTAGGACTTTAGGCACTCAATCTTAGTTTTTGTGTCATCATACATTAATTTTAAGAAAAGTAGATTAAAATCATATTTTCTAAAAGAGGCTAGAAACAGCATGATTATCTGACTTCTGTTAAATGTCGAACTGAATAGTCATCGCCAAAGATGTTTAGTATTTTCCTCCTTCTTTTTTCTTAGTTACTTGAGTCACGTCTTTTTATCAATAATTTCATTTCGCTCTTCGGAGGTAGATGACGCTGTACAAATTTCCTATACAAAATTACTCTATCGAATGTTTTTACGCGCGTTATTTTTTTCGATAGCTGTTCGTGCTAAGGGTATAGAGCAAATGACATCGTACAGTTCTGTTTAAATAAAGGTATTTTGAAGTTTAAGATGGCCACGTTCAGCGGCAGGAAATGACGCGACGCACGGTGTCCAGCGGGCGGCGGAAGTGACGTGCGTCCCACGGACCACTTCCGGCGCTTTGACAAACTGCCGCAGGCTGTTGGGGCCCAGCCTCGGAAGATCTGGCTCTAAAGCCTTCTGTGTAGAACGATATATAACTTTAGTGAACTGATGAGCAAAATGATTTAAAACTTGTACTTATATACATATCTAAGACTGGAAAAGAAAGGTGTCGGAAACGTCGGGAATTCTAAAAACCAATAAAAACAAACTAAATAATTCTAAAACAACACCTGAATTAAAACGCGCTGTGATCCGTAAAAAAGGTTTAACTTGTACTTATTTTCAATAATCAGTATACACCTACCTAGTCACCAAAAACACTGCCACAATCAGGTCTTTAAGTTAAAATATTTAACCCTGTTCGTACCAAGAACCCAACAAAATATAAATGCAAAACACGAAGAACATAGTAATTAAATAAGCGATCGTGCTTTCTTCTAGAATCTAGAAGAAAGCGAACGTTTAGTAAGATACATCTAGAATCTAGATGTACCTCCTGAATATCCGTTTCTAAGAATAAAAGACTGGACAAGTGCGAGTCGGACTCACCCATCAAGGGTTCCGTACAAATATGTAGGTACTTAAATAACAGACTATATTTTTTATGATTTAATTACAAATGTTTAGTTTTCAGACTTTTCCCTGTACTAGTAGTATAAGATGATATTACTTGTCCAATTTCATAGTTCTAGATCAACGGGAAGTACCCTATAAATTCCCTTAAGAATGTCGAAATATGCGTTTTTGTGGCATAAACGGCCGTATCTTTTTTCACGTTAATTTAGAAGTTTGATTTTTTCACAGTTTCAAGGGACTGTAGACCTGAGTTTATAGTTTTAATTTTAACTTGATACCTCCACGCGTTCTCGAGATAAAGAGTCTTGACTTACCGACGGACAGACGGATAAAGTGGTCCTATAAGAAATCCGTTTTTTTCCTTTTGAGGTACTGAATCTTAAAGAAGGAACGCATGTTCTCACGTTTTATTCTAAACCCATCTAGTTATTACAATCACTCTTCTCCTTAGAGCAACGTCAAAAAAAACTGAGCTCAATTAAGATCGGCCATCTTGGACCGGCCAGTCGTCCCCAAACTGTAAAGTTGACACTAATTCGCGCACGTAAGCGGCTAACGCCGAGTTATGGCCTATTAAGAAATTGTTCTCGTGGTGGGGGCAGGGGGACTATTTGCGTAAAGTTTGAGCGCCGTGTGTGCCACCCCTAACGGAGTCTAGATACAGGGTGTGCTTTGAAGGAGTTTGATTATAGGCTAAGCGTTCATTTACCTTTGCATTTACAACCACCTACAAAAACGTATTGTTTTTTTTTATTTATTAGTCAATCACTCCAAAAGTACCTTTCTACCACTTTTTAACCCTGTTAGGGGATAAATATAAAAAAAATACAAAACACGTACCTATTCAATTAATTTTGTGAAAGAATGTCTATGCCATCAAGTCAATCGGGCCAAGGAATCGCATTCTCCCATACAAACTTTGCCACCCTGTTTCACACATTTAGGGGTTGGCTCACCAGAGCACCTACGTCCTAAAAGGAACCTCCATGCAAAATTTGAGACTCCTAGCACTTGTAGTTTATGAGATTTTTCTGATGAGTGTGTGAGTGAGTTATTTTCTCTTTTATAATATTGATGGGAGAAGCTCTGCTAAGTTGTACGTTGATAGTAAGGTAGGAAGACAATAAAAAAACATAAAAAAGAAAGATTCACAAAGTATGGGTACATCGGTAGTAAACAAAAACTCAGAATAACATTTTACTAAGTATATGAAAAAAGTGTGTTGCTATTTACTAACTACAATTACGATGTAAATAAAGTCATATTAGTTTCGTAAGATAAACGTCACACCATATTGTGTAAAAGATATTTTTTTTCTTACCAAAAAACAAAACAGAATCCTTATTTCATACCAATTAATTACATCAACCAACAGCCTGTATCCAACTGTACAGGATTTAAAGTGCCCAAGTCAGGGGTCAGGCGGCCGGCAAATTGTACGAGGTGTTTAAAGTCGCAACCCGTCTTAGGTAAACTGAGTGGACAATGACCCCCGACCCCCATCCACCCCCTACTCTAATCAACAAATCCGTGGGCAAATATTTGAACGTATCGAGCAGGTCCGAGCGCAAGATTCATTTTATAGTTGTTAGGAAATAGATTTGAAAATTGTCACGTTCGATTTATTTAACCTCGTTCATAATCTACAATATTTAATTGTGTTGTGTGATGCTATTTTAATCGTATTAAAATATTAAATAAAATTCGAACTATGAAACTTAGTTTTTTTTTATTAAAAATCAATATCTTCCTAAAGGTGAGTCCACATGTGATCTGTATCAGTTGGCATTCGGTATCTTAGCTCCGTAGCATTGCGTACACGATACGTATCATGGTCGTTAATGTGTGTGTACTCATCCTTTAAGTACGCTTAATGAACCGAGATCACGATCCTACTTGACTAACAATATATGATGAAAAACAAAAATATTTATTTAACGTGATAAAATCACCTTAGCCAAACTGATCACCCACCAATCCGCATTGGGCCCGCGTGGTGGGTTATGGCATATCTACCTTATCTACCCATAAGGGCATAAGACCCATAAGGGCATAAGACCCATAAAGAAGGCCTGTGCCCCAGCAGTAAGGATATTAAAAATGGCTGATGGTCAGCCTAATTATTGATCAAAACAAACACCAGTTAATGGAGTACAAGTGAGTATTTCATTAATGGTGTCGTGATACTTTTCCTGTGTGTCCTACTCCTATCCAATCAGTGCTTTGCTGCGTGCTATCAGCGCAGGGAAACCCGAAGTGGCAGCAAAACACTGCGGTTTCGACGGATAAAACAATTATTTAAATTAAAGCTTATTAACGGGATTTGGTTTATCTTACCCTGTTTGTTAAATAATATTGTTATGTGAGACACAGCGATTATACACTTCTAAGACTTACGCGCGTCCAGTTCATTAGAAATTAAACACTTTTGACAGTTTTGAACACTTAAAAACACTTTTATTTCGGAAAAACAATAAATATTATTTAGTATTAAATAAATCCAAACTAAATAATTCTAAAATAACACCTGAATTAATAATATATGCGCTGTAATCCGTCAAAAGTGATTTATCTTTCAGAACGATTATGTTTTATTCTTCGAAGGTAACTGTAACAGGTTGCACGCTGTCTCCAAGATGAGTCATTCTTTAACCTCTACCGCGAAAAGGGCGCTTTTGGCGCGTGAAAACTCGCAGCAAAATCGTTTTTAACTACCAGCATAAGGCAAAGTGGTTTTTTAAATTTCTAACACAACCTTTTAAAAAATTAAGAAAACAGACAGAGTAGAGTAGAGTATTTAGAGTGACAAGAATGAGACTTCTAAAATTGATATGTAAGAAATGGATAGATAGATAACTTTATGTTGTCGGACATGAATTAAAAAGTAAAAAAAAAATACACGGATACACCGAGGAGTCACCAAGGAACTTTAGTAGCTTTAAACAAGGATTGTTGGAAAAGAAGGTTGATAAAAGAGTATGGACTAAACGAAATCGCATGCATGAAATAAACAAGTATAAATTAGGAAAAATTAATGAAATATAATAACAAATTAGTGTTTTATAATAATAATGAATAATAATATTAATAATGAGAAAAACATAACTTAAAGTGAAACAAAATGGCGGGAATCTACTTTACTCTTTACTCTATGAATCAATTTTTTTAGTATAGGTTTGATTGAACTGTTTTTTGTGATATTATACATAATTATATTATTTTTTTATTATACAGATATTATAATAAAAATAATATCTATGTTATGTGAAAATAACTGTTCTTACCTATATAACACTTTTCTCGCTGGTAGAGGTGAAAAGTTGTATGTTTAATATGGATGTTGCATATGGATTTCTCCGATTAAAAAAACTCTTTGAATTGTAATTCACTTTTTACGATTCAAGTCTATGGAAAATTTTATCAACCTAAGATGAACATCAACCAATATCGGTAATTTTTATATTTATTATTATGCACTCTTATTATGGACACTGTCTGAAATAAAATGATTTTATTTTTATTTATTAATCATCGTCTTGCTTTTGTGTTACAGGTTCAACGTTTTCAATAACAAGTTGCGTGCGTTGCAGTCAGACCCAAAGTCCTAGACTAAGTCGGGTGGGTCTTTGGGTTTAATTAATCAATAAATAGTTGCCTTTATCCACGGGCCACCGGTCACAGATACCTTGCCCGTCTTGTGTTGTCTATATGATATGTTTAATTAAATTCACCATCAAATAGATAGTTAATTTATCTATTTGTTACTACTTAGTAACATTTAACTTGATACAATAAAAATTTACAAGTCCTAGCCTATACAAGTTGCATGGCGTGAAAGCTAGCAAAAAAGTCCAAAGAGAAATGCGATTTTTTAACTAGGTTCTTCACTTAACGAAATTAAAACAGCGGAAAAGGAAAATAGTTTTAGTCACATTAACGGAACTTAATCATTTTATGTTGTCTGTCTCTTATCTCACGTTTGTATTAAGTAAGTCAAAGTCGGAAGGAGTTAAAGATTTTGTCAGTCTTTAATCGCTATATAGAGGGAAAAGAGGCTATCTTAATTATATAAAACAAAACCTATAGTATACAAAAGATTTTGTTTCTTAAATTTTTACTTCTGCTGGAAATAAATCATAGAAATCAATGAAATTTAGATAAAAACGTTACAATACGTACTAAAAGCAAAGCTTTTTATGAGGATTTAAGTAAGCTACGATAAAAATACTTCAAACTGAGTCACATTACAATGCATAATAAGAACATAAACATTGACTAACGATCTAATAATATGCCACCGCAGAGATGCCGCCTAACCCGCAGGCATTTTGCACTATGACTAATGAATACGACAAGACTTTGACAATTTGACAATAATAAAAATGGTAATTTACCTGATCACCATACTTTAATAGAAGTGTGTCATAACATAAAATTAAAAACATTTAATTTATCCACAAACAAGAACTAATGATTTCTTTGGTCCGTTCTTGTAAAGTCAACAACATACCGTTTCCACTACGTCAAAGATTGTTTCTGAGTGGTTGAGGATTCTAGGTGAAGGTTTGTGACACTTTCTGATAAGATCACTAAATATCCCAAAATGCCAAGGATACAACGAATCTATAGGGTGTTCCAAACAACATAATAAACAGCACTGTATAGGCTTAAAGAAATCAAACAAATGAAGTGTGTATTGTGTACACGGTTCGTAAAAAGTACACAAGTAACGGACAAAGCAGAAAAATATTTGGTACGTGATATTAATTTAAGAACCAGTAAGTACCTATTAGTTATTAGACTAAAATGGACATTGTTGCTATTTCGGCGACTGAAAATTCTGCACCAATGAGTAATGCCTTTAGAGGTACAAACAAACGAGTCTTTGTTCAAAGGTTAAATCATGTCTGTGACTAGAGTTTTTTATTAAAACCGTTGCTGACTGTTTCTATGTTGCTAAGCAATATAACTGATCAATTTTATTTTAGGTAGAGCGCGAATCATCATAGCTTACTCAGTTCACCTCTTTTGCAAAATTAGTTTAGCTGGACATAAATTCATATTGTATTATTTAGTACAACTAGTTGTAATTTCAAATGCAATCCAATAGCTTGGAGATAACTGATACGTGATAATGGGTACATAGATTTAAGTGGACATAAAGGCACCTACATACGGCACATGTGGCGAGGTAATTAAAAATCGGTGTGGCAACACCGCCAATAAAAGCACGAGTGTGTAGCCGCCACATGCGCGGCGTTCTCACGGGGCGGCACACGGGACACAGAATATGTACTGATGCAGACCAGAAGAATGTAACTCGGATGAGCTTGCTCGGAAGTCGAAACGTAAAGAAAAATAAAAAAATATAAAGAAACAAACTTCATTTCTCATTCATCCTCTTTTCTTGAAAAAAATAACTAGAGAACGTATGTAATTACTATCACTATTCTATAGTTTAACGATGAATAAAAGACCTAAGACGATCGCCATCTCTAGGTATGGGAATCCTGGATTCGTACTCCAATTGAATGCATCACTTTGTTTAGAAGACAACAATATTTACTATCATGATATACTTAGCAATGAAAAGCATTGATAACTGTAAGTCGTGTTTAAACGAATCCCCCTATCTGCCCACATGAAGTAATGAGCATCCCAACGATCGCAATTGAGGTCGCATGTGGCTTTCAATCACACCGTAAAACTTTTTACTCGATCTGCTGAAGGTGTACGTACATGTACATATACTTACGATGTAAAAAACATGCTCATGTATAAGCATTTCTAACTCAAAAACTTCAAACAAGTTGTAAAAGCAATTAGGATGAGGAATTTACGAATATCGATAATCGATATTGGTAATCTCTACCTAACCATGGTTTTTGTATCAGTAAGCTGTAATGGATCTATGGGCATATCCTGAAACACATTAATCGGATGATACATGATTTTCGAAAAACAACTTTTTTCTACGAACAAAACATTGAATGAATCTGATCGTTCTAGAATCGTGTATGTTAACCAAACAGAACGATGTCTATTTTTGACACTCGTTAGTCTTATTTATTAGCCATATTAGTCTAAAGTCAGTGAAGATACTTTTAACCAATTAATCTTTTTAACTGATTTATATGTCACCACAGTACGCTCTCACGATAATAATTAAGCAATAGTAGCAAGGGCACCAACACATAACACATGTGCAGGACTTTGTCACATCTTAGATGACACCCACTTAGGGCACTCGAACCAATCACCTCGGCGGTGGCAATGACCGGCGGCGCCTGCGCACGTATATGTCACACGCGATCCTTGACTTGTGTTGATTACAGTGAGTACAATATTATTATCTTTTATCTAAACTTGAAAATTACCTTCGTCGAACTCTTTGGTCCTCGTTATTGTCCTTATGGCGAGGGGTGATATTATGGCGAAGGTAAGCCTTCTACAAAAATGCTATGACCTGAATAGTGGATCGATGGGGTGGAATTTCTAAAAGGTAAACCGATGGGAATCGGCTTGTATGGACCCTTCACCACTGCTACCTACATGAAACATATTTAGCATCTGAAAAGATTATTTTTTCAATACTGAAAACCTAACTTATGAACACTGAAATTTGACGACCTCCGTGGTCGAGTGGCTTTGTACACCGGTTTTCAAAGTGTCGCCATCTCTGAGGTCCCGGGTTCGATCCCCGGTTGGGTCAATTTAGAAAACGAACTTTTCTATATTGGCTCAGGTCTGGGTGTTTGTGATACCACCGTTGTCTCTGATTTCCATAACACAAGTGCTTAAGCTACTTACTTTGGAATCAGAGCAATGTATGTGATGTTGTCAAATATTTATTTATTTATTTACTGAAAACTAATCAAATTCGACCCTGGACTGTCATAAACGGTTATCCAAGATTAATCACGTTAATTCAGACGAAGTTTCCATTATACAATAAAATATTTAGATTGGTTTCAATCTCGGACATTTCGTTGTGAATAGTGAAATCAAAGTCATAGAATAAAAAATAATATAATTACAAAAATGAGAATTTGCCGATTGTTCAGATGTCCGTAGCGTAAAGTTTGTTTCACGCTCTAAAAGATTTAGGATACTTTTTTGCATTATAATGGCTTTAAGCAACTTGATACACGACACGAATGTCACACTGCGATCAATCAGAAATTGCCAAGGCTGAGCCAATTCAGTATATTTAGACTTTATCTAAGGCACCTGCGCCTGCCACAAAGTCCTGGTGACTCACTATTAAACAGAGTGCCGTTAACTCTGCGTGACTCGCTCGTTGAGCTAATAAAGCGAGTCGGACGCGTAACCATTTTAAAAGCGTTTGATAACGCGCTTGATCAGTCGGTAACCCGTTGAAAGGGTTGCCTTCGGTCCAAGATACCCATTACATCTTTTTTTCAAATGATAAAATGTAACTTCTTCCGCTCAGACGTCTTTCAATACTGTCTTAAACACGGATGGCATCATACGTTTACCGTAGCTTGTGAACAATTACATTTCCAGGAGTACCTCCAGCATTCGTAAAACCCATTTCTTACTTAGCTCGTGCACGGTACTCACTCAACTCAACTGTTTTTTTCCGATGATAAATCACACTTAAATAAATACTAGATGAGCACAAATTGAAACACCATAGGTTTCCGGTTTCCACTCCTGGTGATTAGTGTTTTAGTGATGAACAGATGCAATTTTGTTGGATGGACGTGTATATTTTTATTTATGTATATTCTATTATTTAACCACCATACTAAGCAGAGCTTAATTTGGGACTATTGCAAACCGACTGGTGTGAGTTGTCTAAAATATAAAAAAAAAAAATTTAATCTGTATAATTGAGACCCATCTGCTGAAGGGTTATGCGTCTCCCGGTGGCCGGTGGCGACGAGGTGAATCACCGCGCTCCTGTTATTGTATGAGACATTACATGGGAGCGTATCTTGCGCACGCCACTTCATCAAAACAACACAGGGGATGCGTTGAGATGCCAAAGACATTTTACTGTTGACTTTTTTATGAAAAATTTAGCAGTGAGTAGATTCTACCTACCTCGTTAAGATTTTCAGGTTTTCATCTAATAGTTGCTAGAAAAGAGGGAAAACTTCAATCGTTTTAAGTGACGAAAGATTTGAACAATTAGGTAGATCTATGCAATTTACTATACTATAATATGTGTTTATTTTACGGCCATCTCCTCAATTAGTTTAATAGTAGTAATATCATTAAGTAAACAAAAATCGTGCGTTTATTATCGTGAATAGCTACTACAATGACGAACGATCAGAAGAATACTAACACTGACTAAAATAAAATGGTTATAAGTACTGAGAGGAAGCTCCACATCTTTCTTATTTAGGTAGAGGACAATTAATAGTTAGGCGAGGTCAACTCAGGCGCGCATACCGGCCAATTCTACCAATTGTCGCCCGCGGACGTGGGAACCGAACCCAGCCACCTTCCATTATTTTAATCGTCGACCATTCGACATCTGCCATTTTCAATATCCGCACTGCTGGAGCTGAGGCCTTCCTTATGGGTAGATAAGGAGGATGGGCCATAATCCACCACGCAGGCCCAATGCGGATTGGTGGGTGTTACGGCTGCTCATGCAGACCGACTAACGGCTTTACGTGCCTTCCAAAACACGGAGGAACTCGAGATAATAAATTTTTGGTCACCCATCTCATGATGTTGGATACGTCAAAAAGTTACACTTCTAGCCTTCATCCATATCCCTATTGACTATTCCCTTTTTTATATACATTTATTTAGCTTTCCGATTACGTAATGGTATAATCTCGTATCAAATATTAAAGGTTCTAAATATTTAAAATCTATATGGTTAACCTCAAAAAAAGAAATTACACTTTTCTTAGTGATTCCAATTTCTAACACAATTTATTAACTTTCTTAGGGGAATATCAAAATAATAACGAGATCTTAAAAAAATTAAGTCAAACAAAAAAGTGGGGACGATAATCAAATTATACTCAACAAAAAACTCCAGCATAACTCAATTGTTATCTAAAACACAACAGGTAATTAACACTTAAGAACAAACGGTGGAGCTGTTACAAATCTGCGCCCTCTTCCAAAAAAAAGTTCAAACAAATCGGTTAGGGGCCCACAATCTGGCAGGTATTCGCAACAAATTGGCCTTAATAAAATACTCGTCCTAATTAACGAGAGCGCAGACGGATTCCGGAGGGAGGGTCAGGAAATAATAAGAAGCACCTTCTTAGAAGCGATCCTCCCTTAATTGCGATGTGCTCTGCAGACATTGTTTGAGATTGTTCCGCAGTTTGTTGAAAAAATTACAGTTCAAATTGGGGCTCTTTCGGTAATAGAATGACGTTTGGTATGATTGGCTGGAATTAATCGGGGTGAATGGGAAATGCTTCCTAGTCACTGGGACGGTAGAAATGCTTTTGTTTAAATTAAAACTGTTTTGAGCAGTGGTAGTTGTATTTTTAAAACATTTTTATCAGGTCGCTTTCTTGTGTTTACTTGAGTCTTACATCACGTCACGAGCTACCTACCTACCTACATCTAAGCTATAGAATACCTACCGATATTATATTTGTAGTAATTTTTGTGAGGTTTTGAAATTCAATCAATCAATATATTCTCAAGTTTAATATTCAATTCTCAAGTTGAATATTCAACTCATAACACAAGTAGGTATATTACATCAACAAATTATTTAGCAACATTTGTCAGCAAACGTTCAAGTATCTCGAAGAGCAATCACTATATAGACTAGTTATAACTTCTAAAAAGAGGTGAACAGTAATCCCTCAACGATAATAAGGAAACTTTTATCTGCCGTACCTCAAAGTACGGAGGGCCTCCGATCGCGCGATGCTATCTGGCCTCCGAGCCCGATCCAGATCGACGGAGTCCTCTTGATTTATACTCAGAGTTAATCCGACTATTTACTAGTTTTAGTGGAAGGTAAAGAGGCCTTTTTCCTCCGGCCCTTTGGACTTGGGATGACCAACGCGGGCTAAGATGCAAGTTAGAGCGGATTGACTTCAACTTAAGTCAATTCATAGAAAACTAAGGCCCGTATTTATAAACCGCTCTATTTGAGAACTATCTTGAGATCATACCAGAGACGATCTCAAGATACCTCTCAACGTTGAGAGCGGTTTATAAATACTGGCCATCTGTTGTTGTATAAACGGAGCATATTTTTGACAAATGACATTCATTGTTTATTTACTTTGGATTGCTTCTTGTTTCCTTCCCGCACTCACGGTTATTGCTTCTTCTCGCTGTGTTCCACGTGCCACTTTAGCTGAGTAAGAAGCAAATCTTTCAACAAGTTTCATACTAATCGCATTGCCTTCATCTAATATATCCCTAAACCCAATCAGCTGTTCTTACCTTTTTACAACGTCACCTTCTCCGCTACATCCACTGGCTTGTTTCCACCGGTCAGTAAAGAGGGCCATCAGTCAGGGCGCGTGATGTATGTCGCGGAGGGCCCGCTGGGGCCCTTCCGATAATTATCTATTTCACTTGCACCGCCGCTCTTATAAGCCGGAGCTAATTTCACTCCAAGCTCACGCAGTTATTCGCCTACACTTTAAACTTAGTAAACCAACTAGATACCTATTAATTATCCAGGAGAATTTGGTATCAATTGCTTACGCCTTTAAAAAAAATAGAGGTAAGTACTCACTATCTAGATATACTACCTACTCGGGCTTTATACTGTATCTTCGTGTTAGAAAAACCTGTTAGAAGTTATGTAGTTATTATAATTATTATATTGATGATCACTTATCCATGTCTGCGAATTAACACTCAATTTGTCTATAAATCAAAATGTTGTTATGTTGTGTTGGAGTATTTATTAAAATTAAAGAAAAAATTCTCACCATAATCAGTTCCGAGCCGATTTTTGCCTCGGTGACTGTAGCATAATGTTGCTCTCTTAACATAGAAAAAAACAGAGTAATCATAACAATAATCTTTAAAATGACTCCAAATGTTAACTTACATTTATTATAATAATATACATTGACGACCTCCGTGGTCGAGTGGCTTTGTACACCGGTTTTTGATTTTCCATAACACAAGTGCTTTTGCTACTTACTTTGGAATCGGAGCAATGTATGTGATGTTGTCAAATATTTTTTTTTTTATTAATTTATCGCTCTGCGCCTGAATAAACTTTACGCATTTAAACAAATTACACGTTTCCTTAGGACATTAATAAATGAAAAAATCTATAGCATCGATAAAAAACCTATTACCAGTACCATAATTTGTTTAATGATTGCACCTCATCAGCCCCTGGTGAGGAGCCGAGAGATCCCTTCATAGCACCGAGTGCAACGATTCTGGATGAGCATGTAGCGTCGTCTGCATGCAAACGACCCCTAATTACGTACGCTCGTCACTGGAATCGCTTATTTTGTTCCAACTCTTAAGATGTTCGTTTCTTTATTTTTAACCGACTTCAAAAAAAGGAGGAGGTTCTATGTTCGACTGTTTATTTGTTTTTTATTTTTTATTTATGTCCACCGATAACTCGAAAACGGCTGAACCGATTGACATGATTCAAACGCCACTTTATCAGGTTTGCTCCCCAGTTGGTCCCATTTTTTGAAAATTTTAAATCGGTTCAGTAGTTTTTGAGTAATCCTGAAAATACTGTAATTTTTTAGGTTACTTTTGCACGAGTTTTAACGGATCTTCAGACATACTTCTTTGTTTATAAACCGATTTAGATGATTCTTGTTATGTTAGAAAGGAGATACTTTAAGGATGTTTTCATTCAAATTTCCTTCACATTGGACTTTGGACTTCGAAGATACACAAGAGAACTCTTCAAAATCAAATATGATAGTGTATTAGTGATTACTCTACGGTATTGAAAGGTTTCGCATCAGCCATTTTTATTGTCACTACTGGGGCTGGGATACAAGCCTTACTTATGGGCTGATGAATAGGATGGACCATAACCCACCGCGCGGGCCCAATGCGGATTGGTGGGTGTTAATGTGCAAATGTAGCTGGAACTAACGGCTTAACGTGTCTTCTGAAGCACGGAGGAGCTCGAGATAATACACTTTGGTCACCTACCCCATGTCTGACCCTTGCTAAAATTAACAGTGCGAAAAGTGGATATTGAGTTACTAGGCGTATTATACCATTGAAATGTGTGAAATATGAATAAAATATATTTATATCACCGCTTACATTTACTTATACATACCTACCACAAAAAAGTTAAAAATAAAAAACTTTTAAAAATGAAAAAGAAAAACCTCCTTCAAAAAACCTTAAAAAATTGCTATAAAAACACAGCTTCAAAAAACAGCAGCTCTAAAAAGCAAGAAATAATATTCAAATCTGCATAATTACTATTCAAGTACCTACGCATATCTGATATTAAAAAAACGTCTTATGAAGTCGAGTGGGGCTTTAAGAATTAAAAAATCAAATTGAGAAAGAGAAACCACGATAAATGTTATTATGATTAAAAAAGAAAAATATCTTTAGCCCCACCCGACTTCAAAAGACGTTTTTTAATATCAGATATGCGTAGGTACTTGAATAGTAATTATGCAGATTTGAATATTATTTCTTGCTTTTTAGAGCTGCTGTTTTTTGAAGCTGTTTTTTTATAGCAATTTTTTTAAGGTTTTTTGAAGGAGGTTTTTCTTTTTAATTTTTAAAAGTTTTTTAATCTTAGATTAAATCCTTTTTGATTTAACCCTTCAACCACATTAAAATGAGACACAATAGATATGCCATTGTTATCCGGCCGCCTGCGTCCGCTCGGGCTATGATGAATTTAAAAAGTAATCTAAGTATTTAATATTGTTTCCGCTACTTGAGTTTTATTGTGTCTGCATTATTTTTAAGTCACACGTATCATGTAGTTCTTCAAACCACGAATAACTTTTGATTACCGCGATTGAGGTTTTTGGTAAATCATCTAATGCAATCGGTCGGACGTAGAAATTTTTTGCATTTTTACCCTTGAACCAAACATAAGAAAATTATAAATATTTTCTAATTCCAAGTTTCTCGTCTTGGGTGATTAGAAACCTAGCTTATCACATGTCTCCCACCCCTGACAGTTTCTTCATAATGGCGGTGGCGTGACGTCACCAGGAATGTCTCATAACGCGCCGCGACGTACGCGCCGGCAGACACCTCTTACGTCGTCAGGATATAGCCTGAATATCAGCAATGGAATTTATGGCGTACTACCCATATATAGAATGGCCAAAATATTATGTTTTCTAGTCTTAATGTTGTGAACGTGACATCCAGTGGCATAGATCTCTTGGAATGTTGACAAATTACGTTTTCCTGGCAAATTACGCATTAAATTTCAAACCTACTAGTCTAATGTATTACAAGATTACTAGTAGATCGATCCTTTCGAATCAGCAACACAGAAACCAAGTAGAAATTGAAAACATAAAAACTATTCAGTGGCTGAAATGTCTTGAATATTAGATGACATGTTCCAATGCAGTTTGACCACTTGGTATAAAGTGCTCAGTCAGTGCGGCATGAGCCGCACCATCTGCCGGTAAGTGAGCGGCGTCCGGTGAGCGCGCGATAAATCACCGCTCACTACACTCATATATCGTATATGAACACTTCTTCACGCGCATTCAGTCTAGGGATACACAGGGCGCGGGATTTACTATTGAGTCAAGAGTGAAAAATTATTTATTCAAATAAACTTAATAATTAAGCACTTTTGAATCGTCTATCCTACCGCCCGTTTAGACTTTTTTAACTAATGAGAAGAACGCAAGAAACTTATCAGCTTTCATAGAATTAAGTAACGATGTTTGCAAACTTAAATATATCGTTACCAAATACAGTACAACAGGATTATTAATAACAAAATACTTATACTAGCAAGTTTTGTGTTACATGTTACATCATTTCCACGCAATTCGGATTTTAGATTAATTAGATAAATTAGATAATCGTCTACTTTATAATTTTCCCATAAGCGTCTTTTAAACATGGTTTTTAAATTCATGCAAATTATGATCAATAACTTATTTAATTGTGGAACTTTATTAAAATTGCATGACGAGCTTGTGGGAGAGGAACCAAGATCAGTAATAAATCCAACCCCAAAAGTCTCTGATTTCACTAAGATATTAAAAAATTAAGGTATGTCTCTTTTAATACCATAGAGTAACAATAAAAATTTTGATAAACGTTCCTGGTCTCAACTCAAAACACTTTTTTTATTATATTTTAGGACTTTAACTCTACAATAGAAGGTTTACCTTCGTTAGTTATTCTAGTTAACTCTAGTTATTGAATCCAAATCCTGTTTTTCAGTGATATTTGTTGGCACTCAAGGTCTCCCTTTAGATTATTGTACAATATTTGTAAATGACCGTCTGTTGTCCAAACAAAATAAAAAAGTTATTTAATTAAAATATTGAACCACATTCGAATTATCAGAATATAATGTTTTCCTGTATTCCTACGCACACTAATCATAATTGTCATAATTAGAGATTTAATAAGAAAACATTTAAATAAAGTAATAATGATAAAGTATCCCAATTATAACTGAATTTAAATTATCTACCAATGGGTTATTACAACCTATGACGTGTCCATTGAATGAACCAGAAAACTCAATGGGAAATCTTGTTCCCAAAGCTGTGTTGTGGTCAGTTATCAGTGGCCGTTTCACCAGCTCTTCAGACGCCGCCGCTTGCGCCTGCGCCTGCGCCTGATCCGAGACACGTACGCCAAATTAGGGCATTCCGTCTGTTACGTCACTGATGTTATCGTTATTATGGGCTTATTCATGTGTCATTACGCTAATTATTATGGATATTACGTTTAATTGTTTCATTTTATTTACATAATAATTACTTACCGCATTTATTTCCGACTCATCGCAAACGTTTATTTTTATCCTATCAGTTTTTAGGGTTTCGTACCCAAAGGGTAAAACGGGACCCTATTACTAAGACTCCGCAGTCCATCCGTCTGTCTGTCTGTCACCAGGCTGTATCTCATGAACCGTGATAGTTAGACAGTTGAAATTTTCACAGATAATGTATTTCTGTTGCCGTTAAAACGACAAATACTAAGAAACAGAATAAAATAAATATTTAAGGGGGCTCCCATACAACAGATGTGTTTTTTTGCCCTTTTTATAATGATGGTACGGAACTCTTCGTGCGTGAGTCCGACTCGCACTTGGCCGGTTTTTTATTGTATTTGTAGATTTTAATTTTATTTTTAAATTTACCGACAACTGATACTTAACTCCAAATAGACCTTGAAATTGATGAACAAGGAAGTTAACCTACTATCTTTATCTTTTGAAATTGGCAAGAAACTTTATCAAAAAAAATTTTTCTTTCCTTTTATGTTACGCCCGTGTGTAGAGGCAGTTCGGTAATACCCTAAAATACATAATAAGTAGTACAAGTGTAATACACACTTCATTAATGTAACAAGAGATCGTCATCATATTTTTATATTCCCATAGTACTTGTGGTTTATATAATAACAATTACTGTATATATGTTATTTTAAACATTTATTGGCTTAGTGAGTTTTCTAAACTAATGCCTATTCTTTCCCATAAAATAAAAAAATTAAATTAAATTTGGTAATAACTGTGTTATTCTCTATCTTTAGTTTATTCTCTATAAATATTTCTAAATTTTTCCCAAATATTATCTTGTTATATTTATACGACAAGAATGCAAACAAGCACAGAACAGATTAAAGTATTTACATAGGTAAGTAAATTATTGCTTTATTTAATTACAAGAAACTCATGTGACTTATGTACTAAAATATTTCATATCTTATCAGGGCGCAGCCAAGTGGCTTTTCAATTATTGGAATAGGATAAAAACATAATATAAATATTAAATTATTTTCTTCATGGTTTAAAAACATAGTTTTGGACCTGGTGGGGAAAAATTAAAAAGAAAAACCTCCTTCAAAAAACCTTAAAAAATTGCTATAAAAAAACAGCTTCAAAAAACAACAGCTCTAAAAAGCAAGAAGTAATATTCAAATCTGCATAATTACTATTCAAGTACCTACGCATATCTGATATTAAAAAAACGTCTTTTGAAGTCGGGTGGGGCCTTAAGAAAAAAATATAAAAAATTACAGTATTTTCAGGATTACTCAAAAAATACTGAACTGGTTTAAAATTTTCAAAAAATGGGATCAACTTGGGAGCAAACCTGATAAAGTGGCGTTTGAATCATGAATCATGTAAATACGGTGTCGGTAGGCGTAGTTACTCATTCGGTGTTGGTTCACGCACGATCTAACTCCTGAGGATGCTCCGGGTTGGGGCGAAACACGTGTAGAGTAGTCTAATTGGTGAAGGTGCAAGGTGTGTCGCTGTCATGCTAAATGCAAGTATTGTGCACTGATATTTTTGTGGTGTGCATGTGCATTTTTTTTTTTTTTTTTTTTTTGTGGGCGGGCGGGCGGTGCATCCTGCATATATTTTTGCGGGAGTAAGCTACATATATTTCTTTTTTCACAATGGTTTGGGACTTCCGCCAAGTAATGCCTGATTCAATCAAATACTTACAATCGGCAAGCATAGCTGTACAGGCACGTTTATATATTAAATTAACTACACAACATCGGGTAGCGGCGCAAAATGTATGGTTCAATCAACAGTGTAAGCGCCAAAATTTAATTCCAAATTATATCAACATCCGTTCTAACACGACCAGTCCCGCGGCTAGTTTGGCCATACGTAAAGCACAAAAGGCTTGGTTAGATGCGGAATCTCGGCGTTGGTTCGGTATTAGGGATAATTTAAAACTACATATTAAAATTTTACATACAGAATTGACACATAGTCTACACAATATTGAATTCGATCTTTTAGACCAAAAGGCCAGAGATTTCGCATCACAGGCTGTTTATAACAAGTATATTAATCAATGTAACAAATTACGAAGGTTAAGGGAATTTCAACTTGGTACTACTAATGGGGGTAGTCGGGGCAGAATAAGTACCAATAATGGGGGTAGTCGGGGCAGAATAAGTACCAATAATGATGGTGGTGGTCAAACATCCTTTCATCCCCGGGTAGTAAACCTAACTAACGTGCAGTTTTCCCAAAGCGAGACTTCGCTTTTGGAAAAAGGCATCAAATACAACATATCCCCCAAAATAACTAAGTCATTGGTGGAGGGTCTGGCGGTGGACTCAGAGGTGGCGGTTGTTATGAATAAGAAGGATAATTTGGTGAAGGGTTTAGTAACTAATCAATTAAAGAAAATACAACCTTCTAACTGTGGGGGGCCCGAGCTGCGAACTGTAAAGTCGTTGCAAAACAAAATCAATGATAATAATTTAGTAGTTACAAAAGCAGACAAAGGAAATAGTATAGTTATTTTAAACCAATCAGAGTATATAAATAAAGTTCAAGAAGTAATTAACAGTGGCGACTTTACTCCTTTGCGCTCGGACCCAACCACGAAGTACAACACAGAGGTCAAAACAAATATTAATAATTCAAAATTGATTTTTCCAAACGAGTATTCATCTCGCTATATCGCCCCAATGAATCCACAGGCCCCTGTGTTGTATGGTCTACCTAAAATACACAAAGACAATGTTCCAGTGCGTCCTGTTGTTTCATATATAGGTTGTCCAGCATATGAGTTAGCTAAAAGATTAAATAATATTATAAAAGATAAATCATCTTTCTCACCTAAGTATAGTATTCAAAATACATTAGATTTAATTGGGAAAATAAGGGATGTTGTTTTGCCTTCTAACTCATTTCTGCTTTCTTTGGATGTGGACAGTTTGTTCACTAACGTTCCTTATCAAGAAAGTTTAGATATACTGTCAAATATTCTAGAAATTCGCGGTCTTCTTCCAGGGGAGGCAGATGAAATAATTAACTTAACACATATTTGCATGCAACAAAATTATTTTAAGTTTAATGGTGGGTTTTACAAACAAAAGGAGGGGCTAGCCATGGGTTCTCCGTTATCACCTTTGATGGCAGAGATCTTCATGGACAATTTTGAGAATAGGTACATCATAGGCAATAACAACATTCTTTATTATTATCGTTATGTTGATGATATCATAATATGCTGGACAGGTACTAGACAAGAGTTAGAGTCATTTTTTCAATATTTAAATAGTTTACACCCAAAAATCAAATTTAAATTAGAAATTGAGGTTAATAATTCGTTAAATTTCTTGGATTTAACTATCACACGGGAACATTGTCGCCATAACTTTCAAATATATAGAAAACCAACACATACTGATGTAGTTATCCCCGCGACTTCTTGTCACCCTTGGCAACATAAATTAGCTGCTTTCCATTCTTATATTAATCGTTTAATGGCTGTACCGTTATCAGGGCAAGCCTATAGTAGAGAGTTAAATACAATTTATAATATTGCCGTTGCAAATGGTTATGATCGGCGGATGATAGATAACATAGTTAGGAATAAAATTAACAAACAGGTGACTGGGCTTTTATATGCGGTGCCACGTGAGCGCGTTATTCACAATTATAAGTCAAGTATGGCTTACGTAGGAAAAATATCAGACAAAATATCAAAACTATTAAAAAATAACGACGTTCACGTGGCTTTTCGTACTACTAATACCGTCCGGCGTGCCATTTGCAATGGCAAAGAAAAAACAGACGTTAGCAAGAAGTCGGGGATATATAAGTTAACATGTAACCAATGTAATTCAGTATACGTGGGTCAAACTGGCCGTAGTTTTGATATACGTTATAAAGAACATATTTCTGCCTATAGGAATGGCCGACCGGAACGATCTCATTTCGCGGAACATTTATTAAATACCGGACACCAACTATCTGATGGCCATTCCTATGAGGTTTTACATACTTGTAGTAAAGGTTTACGGCTGAGCGTGTTGGAAAACCTAGAAATTATCAAACACAATGTTGATGGAGCCATACTTAACAATCAAATTGACGTGTCTTCCTCGCCATTGCTGCGTATTTTTTCTAATAGAAATAATAATTCTTAAAAATAAGTGTGTTAATAATTAAATGTCATTTAATATTAAACTAAAAATCATTTCTTCTTTTTTCCCCCCCTTTTTTTCTTTTTATTTGAAGCTGGCAACATTCTTCAAATGTTGTCAAGTCACTTGGTGCGGAGTGGGGAGGAAGAGACGATAAATACGGTGTCGGTAGGCGTAGTTACTCATTCGGTGTTGGTTCACGCACGATCTAACTCCTGAGGATGCTCCGGGTTGGGGCGAAACACGTGTAGAGTAGTCTAATTGGTGAAGGTGCAAGGTGTGTCGCTGTCATGCTAAATGCAAGTATTGTGCACTGATATTTTTGTGGTGTGCATGTGCATTTTTTTTTTTTTTTTTTTTTTTTTTTTTTTTTTTTTTTTTTTTTTTTTTTTTTTTTTTTTTTTTTTTTTTTTGTGGGCGGGCGGGCGGTGCATCCTGCATATATTTTTGCGGGAGTAAGCTACATATATTTCTTTTTTCACAATGGTTTGGGACTTCCGCCAAGTAATGCCTGATTCAATCAAATACCTATGAATCATGTCAATCGGTTCAGCCGTTTTCGAGTAATCGGTGGACATACATAAAAATAAAATAAAAAAAAAACAAATAAACAGACGAACATAGAACCTCCTCCTTTTTTTGAAGTCGGTTAAAAAGAGCAATAAACTTGGGAAGCTCTGTGAAAAGCTCCTTGCTCTCGGTGGGTCCCTGGCGGCGAGTCTCCACTGCGATTTTACTGCGGTTTGATTGCGATCGAGTGCGGTGCGGGCCGCAGATTCCGGACATCGATCTCTTAATATTGAGTCAGCGGAGATATTGGCGTTACTTGCGATTGCACTATGTGTCATAGTGTGCAACACAGAGCGAAAGACGGGCTAAGTTTTAAACCACTGTGTGGTCTATAACAAATTTTGGATTCAATTACCCATTTGATTCATGAACTAAATTTATAAAACCGCTTGATTACATACCGCATTGCATTTTAGTCTGACGCCTAAGCAACAATGTTGACTGTTTCTGAAGCTGTGTAGTATTAAGTATACAAGGTGTTACAAAAATACCCCTAATGCCGAATATGGTATATAGGGACCATCAAACTTATCAACTTTTACTATGGGACCAACTCTGAAATCGCGAAAAAAAATCAGCTGTTTAATACAAAAATTAAAATCGAAAATATCAAAATGTATGAAACAGCTGTTTTTTTTTCGATTTCAGAGTTGGCCCTATAGTAAAAGTTGTTCAGTTTGATGGTCCCTATATACCATGTTCGGCATTAAGGGTATTTTTGTAACACCTTGTACAAGTAAGAAAATAAACACGGCATACCGTACAAACGTAACCCCGATCACCGATTTAAGTAATGTTCGCTTGACCCTTTGAGAAGCCAAACGTTCTTTGGCGAAACAAATACACACTTCATAAAATTTACTATGGCATTTCATAAACACACACACGTATTTTCTAGAGGCACCTACGAAAAAAATTACAAACATCCATCCATTATACTTTTCTGTCTTTTTAACTGTCTTTTGGATTATTTTCCCTAAGTTTTTTATCATTACTCCTCCTTCCTTATCACGGTCAGTAAAATCGTTAATCGTAAATTTTTTTTATCATGCTCAATGTAATCGTTTACTAGCTTACTTCCACGTGTTCCATTCATGCCCTTTAAAGATGATCTGGTTCGCGTCCACCTCATTTAGCGTCGTTATCAATCAGGCAGTCACCTGACCGGCGCCTCTGAGTCGCCGGGGGCGGACACGAGGGGCGAAAGGGGGCGAAAGCGGGTGAAAGGGGGGTGAGGGGGATAACTAGAGATTAATTACTGTTTGATCTCGCTACAGCGCCCCAGGTACTGCTGACGTGAGTCGGACTGTCACACACTGATTTACGGTGACACGCCGGACAAGACTTGGGACTTGATTATACGTCACGTCCGGCAGAAGTCTGAAACGATTGCAATAAGAATTGGAATAAAGAATTGGATTATGCAAAATACCTTAAAATTCGGTCTATGAGTCACTCAGAAGACAGTTAATAAATGAATATTATCCAATTAGAAATAAAGAAAATATAAAAATAGTAAAAAAATAAATAAATGAAAAAAACCGTTGAAAATGAAAAATTGAAAAGCTTAAAGAAAGATAAAAAATAATGGTAAAAATCGTCAAATGAAATGACATTCTGATGCAATGACATCTAGTTGTTGATTTGAAATGAATTTCAAACCACAAACTTTATTAAAAAAAAACATATGAATAATAAAGGGTGCGCAATAAAAAACGTATCAAATAGAATTGCAATTGATTCCAATCGCAAAATAATTTGGCCAGCAGCAGGTAACGGCAGCAAAAAAAGCAATTTGGCTGGTTGTATTAATTACTGGCTGGCGATAGGCTAAGTAATGACCCTTGTACATTTGACGGCCGACATCAGACAGGTACCCGGCACAGAGGTCAGAAGACCTGGATAAGATGTCGGAAAATAAATATTTTTTAAGTCATCAAGCAGTATAGTACTCGTCAATGAGGGTGGTACTCGTATATTTATTCAATTTAAGTTGAAAATAAAAAAGAGAATGTAGGTTATGTTGCTTACAAAACAACAATTAAATGAAAATAAATGCAGTAAAAACCGGAAAATTAGAGATGAAAAGGAAACTAACCAAAACTTATTGATTTCTTAGTATTGGGTCTTATATCAAGTACAGGCTTACCACAACAGCGTTAGCACAACTAGCTACGCGTTAGACCATCTAGGTTCAATCTCCGTAAGCCGAAGATTGCTACCTTTAGCTATTTGAGTATGTAGAGTAGTTAATTGCTGACAATGGTCATACTCATACTCTACTTGTAGTTTTTTTTTATAATATGCTGTTTTCAACCAGGGGGGTGTCACCACGGTCCCGTAGGTCCCGTGTGTTAGTGCGGGATGTAGTCCCGGGCTCGAGAGGAAGGAGGTGGGATCCTCATTAGATACCACATATCCAGGCCTCGAAATCTTCATCTCGACCCCCCAATGGGAGGACGTGAAAACAGTATAAGGAGGTGAATAGTATGAGTGTTTTATTAAATTTCATTTTCACTTCCAGTGAATCCCACCCCTCAACTCAAACGTACCTTTCAGAGGTACAGTACAGGCGTGTGTGCGGCGGCCATTAGCGAGATATGAAAGAACAGGTCAGCTCGGCCCTAATCGACGCCGCAATCCATCACCCACGTGAATAGGTGCGCGTACCGACAGCAGACAACCCACGTGCTACGTGATTTGTGTTTTTGCCAACCTTGTATTGGAAACGGGATGGTCATCTATAGCGAAGTATTGTAGGTTTCCTTTGGTTTTTAAACCTCTAGGATAACCACTATTATGCATTTCTGGCTATCATTATAAATATTTTTATTAATATCAGATTAACAATAAAATTTACGTGAAAAAATTATAAAATTTTTCAGGATTTAAAGGATTCAAAGAAGAAGAAGAAGGAAGGTGGTGGATTCCACCACAACCTTGGGCTAGAGCAAAAGACAAATCATCCATAGGTTTTACTTAAAAAACTAGTACTTATACTACTACTACTACCAGTACCGTCAGTTTTGCCACCAGTGTGAGCGGACAGTGACGTGGTACAGACACAAGCAATTTCATCGCGGCTGCACACGTGGCGCGCCGCCTGTACCCGCTAATAATGCGACGACCGGGACGTCACGTGATCGATCATGGGGACCTCTGGCTCTGGATGTGGGTTGGGACTCGGGAATTGAAGGGACGGTGTCGTCCAGAAACCTATGTAAGCAAACAGATTCAAAATTAACTAACATATATTTAGAGTAGATAATAACACTTTGTGAATTAAAAGGAAAACAAAGTACATTCAAGAAATAAAAGACGGACAACAAAGTGATCATATAAGGGTTCCGTTTTTTCCTTTTGAGGCACGGAACCCTAAAATTAAGATATTTTGTTCTCGAATCTGGGTAGGTACTAGCACTTCTTGCATGGGAGGGCAGTACAATTTTGTTAAGTGTTTTTTTTTATAAAAAAAATATTGATATTTTCACACGATTTTATAGCGATTTATTTATTATTTATTTACATTTATGAAATGAAAAGAATACCATAAATACATATTTAATTGTAATCCAGTACTTAACTTTATTTGTTTTATTGTAATTAATGATCAAAAAATGCATGTTGATGATAAATCTCGAGCACTTTTTGCCTCTTTATGGTTGTGGCTGAAAGTCAGTGATTTGCTTTAATAGCAAATAGGTATATCGCTGAGCTGTGACCTTTTTGCACTACTACAGTCAATAGTGTAGGTAGTGTAAACTTACGTTTCACTGGCTTAATACACTGTTTTATGCGTGTGGTTGTGTTAAATAAAGATGTTATCCATCTATCTAATCACATAAAATATTTTTCAAAATTGTTAGTCTTATTTCGCCCCATAAGTATTTTTTGATTATATACTTTTTGTCCCATATTGTTTTGGTATTCAGAATCGCTGCAAAATTAAACACCATGGGTCGTAAAGAAAAGGCAGTAAAGCGAAACTTTTAGTAAGATCATAACATTATGGTTTATGCCACCACTTATGACATAAGAGACTAGTGAGAAGATCTCTTTAGAAGTTAAATTAAATTCACTGCACATTAAAACCAATAGTCGGAACATATTCTTTAGGTCGAATTTTACAGTCGCAAGATTAGATCAACCTCTATTTCACTGAACGCCATAATAGTGTCTCGAAACAAAAGCAATAGAGCCACAATCCCGCAAACGGGATTACACGCATCCCGGATCCAATCAGAGGCGCATCTGCACGGATTGCGCCATAAGGTGTCTCCTCTAATCCATTAGCCACCTCGCTCCATATTTAATTCACAACCCCCTCTTCACGTAAGCAATTGTCCGCGCACATGTCGCTGCCCCGCGAACGTATAAAATTTGATAAATCGCACCGCCAACATGTGAACTACCCTCTTAGCTTAAACGGTACATCGCGGACAACGCTACCTTCAAACAAAAACCAACTTTCAACCCAACAAGTTTCGGTTGAGACTTGAGCAGTGTATGGAAATATAAGTTATCATCGTTTAGTGACGGTAGTTCCTGCAGGGTTACGAGCTAAACAACGCAAATTGGACTATAAAGTTGGGTAAGCACGGTTTTGTTTGGCGTTGGTCGGGTGTGATGGCCGCTAGGTTTGACGGACGGCGCGGAGAATGCACTTTAGCGTGCAGGAGGGCTGGCGAGGTAAGATAATGCAGATGCAGGGGTGGCAGCCCTCGAGGTACGTCCGACCTGATGACACTCGCAATTTAGATAGACGTGTTCAATTAATATAAATGTAATGAAACTGCTCAGAACTTGAATGCCTTTATTGAAATTATTTCGATCAGAATTAAACTTAATGTTTTATGTTTTACATTGGTAAGACTACCTTTACTATTTTGGACCTGTATTACTATTGTAACCTAAATGTTTGACTGAAAATATTAGAAAAAAACGAGCTTGCCATCGTCGATACTGGAGTATTTGTTTGTTTGGTCTATTACTTGATCTAATTCGTGTCGTGTGCGATGAGCAACGAAAGACTCGGTGAGCATGAGTTAACTGTCCACAAATAAAAATAAAATAAAAACAAATTAAATCCAAAAGCTACAGGTTACAGGAAATAAAAATAAGCAAAAGCGTAAGTTACCGTCGATTCATAAAAATCTAAAAGTTAGCACATTCGTCCATGGGGGTTGTGTAAAAACGATCCATCAGTGCGGATTTCGCTCGATCGATATGAAATTAGCTAATGGAAACTTGATAGCGGGAAAAAACCCGCGCACTGGCAACAATAAATCCGAGCATTGTCCCCGCGGCAGATGGCGGCGTCGGCCCATGGGGGCACAGGTAACTTTATACTCGTGCACAGTCAAATCATAGTATTCAGTGAACCAATTTAGATTTCTAGGTTACCATTTTACGTAGTGGTACCATTGTACATACTTCCGAAAGGAATGATAAAGTAAAATTTCATTGTTGGTGCAAAATATAAAGATATATGTCTCAAAGTCCTTATTCCTAAAGATAATGATCATAATGAGCGCAAAATTGTGTTTTGTATTACTCGGTAACTATATTAACGATTAAATGCGTTACATACGATTACCTTGGAATAGGTCAATGATTAGAACTATATGCGGAAAGTGTGGTAAAAATTTCTGATAAAATATCTCTGCGCAAAGTTTTATTATTGACAAAAATGGGCGTATATTTATACTGTCTCCCTTTTGACTGCGTCCACAATTTTATTAAGCGCTTTATATTTATGCACACGCTTGAAAGCAGCGGTGGATTCGCCATTTTGTCAGGTAACAGCATTAGCGCCACACAATGGAGCGTCGCATTATGCTAATGTTTTACACAACCATATGCGCGTGCGCGTGCGATGGCGGATTTTGACGCCATTTTGAATGCAACGGTCGGCTTAATAGCGGCCATTCAACGGGATAATAGGACCAGTTGATTTAACATTACATCGATGTTTTGATGAGCTGTCAACTGGAAGGATTTGTGAGATATTGGTTTAGATTAACGACCAGATCGATAAAAAATCATATACAAACAAACCTCACTGACTTAAAAATCAAAACATAACTACAGTATAACAAAAACAGGTGGATTATTAAGCAAACCTGGAGGAAAAGTATACTCCTAATAAAGGAGATAGAAGTTTTATTTCAAAGGAGACATTCTTTTATTGTTAAAATTAAGCTATACGCTTCATTTAAAGATGTTTTAAAATACGCTTGCCGTAGACGTGAATAGAACTGACGACACTAAGTAAAAAAAACACTATTATTCTGGCATCAATCAAATACGTCTAATAAATTAATTTAATTCTCATTTCAAATTTAAGAATTTTTTACCTGAGGAAGAACAAATTTGAATATTTTTTTTAAGATGGTGCCCTAGTCCATCATAGTGTAATGATTACCTACTATCCTAATAACCATTTCAGTATTTGAATCAGTTCAATTAAAATTCACCTCTTCATTTCAAAGTGAGTTTTGTCTTCTACTTAGTTTCATTTCATAATCTTCAATTTAAAATAAGTACAATGTTTGTAAGAACAAATTAATTTTTAAAATTTACCCTGTAAATTACCTGGTATCATAACAGTACAGGCTGTAATTTTTTGCTTCTTCAGTGTCGGTTTTCCGAATGTAGTTTTGCTTCTTTTAAAAAATAAAGGAATGTCTCCTTGGAGCACAGAATAGATATAAGTACTTGAGCAAAAACTCCTATCTCCTTTATTTAAAGTACTTTCCTGCCAGGTTCACTTAAAAAATTCAACCCTGTTTTTACTGTGATATATATATACATTAACAACAACACAGTTTGTTAAGGAAACAACAAACGAGAAGAAACTAAGTAATGTTATCGATAAATAAAATAACAAAAACAGTATCGTAATTAGGTTATCAAAAACACACAGCACCTTTAAACACCTCACAACAAACAACCAATTACTTATCACCTTCAACAAACAGTATAATGGCTGGACTCCACTAATAGCTATGTTTGCCAGCCGCTTATCTAATTAGCAATTAAGATAGCAAGAATACCTTTGGATGCTATTGTGTTAATTATACGAATAAACAAATGGATAGGGAGAGTTTTCAGTACCAATAACAAAGAACTGCATTTTAAATACAATTTGAAATTATACCTTATCACTTTTATAAATTAAATTTAACCATTATCACAAGGTAAGAAAACAAATGAGATATTTATTTTGTATCGCCAACTTTTAAGACTTATAACACATTCAAATATAAAATTGTCAGCAATATCGTTATTGGCAAACATGCAAGACACAAATATCTTGGGAAACACATTAAATTTTCCATAATATTTAAACAATGATTAACTTTAGAATTAACATCAAAATGAAATACGAGATCAGCAAAAACCTTTGAAGCATAAAGCACAATAAATAATCTGCAGTAATTATAACTATTCCCGTTAACTGTAATTCCATACGGGAACATAGTGACGTTACAACATTCGGCATTAATGCACAAGCATCAACAACACTCAAAGGCGCAATAGAGCATCAGACATACTCCATAACAGTCATTTCATTTACACGTTCATTGCAAGATCCAATTTCAATTACAACTTTACACATTAAAATGTGCGCTATGAAACATTGAATTAGTAAAAATACTCCTCGGGGATTGTTCGAGGTGGGATCATTCCGGGATTACGCCGAGATCCCGGCTATTACACGGCGATCATTATTACGGGTTGATTACTCCGTCGCGGGGTGTTTATGATGCGCTGGACCGCTTATTGCTTTGTTTTATTGTTTGATTTATTTTGAATGTTTTTTGCATTCATTTTTCTTCAATTTCAATCTTGGAATAATATTTTTTTTTGTGTTGTTTTGTTACTCCACATTCACACCACTACAGCATGCTGTTATAAATTACTAATTTACATCACTTACTCCCCAGAAAATTCACTACCTATACACCAAGAGTCGTCCAACCAAAAATACACTGAGTACACACGACGGCATCTCAGACTACTCATGTTGACCTTGAGACCGCCTTTATGCCCTACGTAATAAAAGCTGTTCTGTCGTGTGTACATACTGATATCTAATTCGGAATACTTCCACCTAAGCAGTTCGTTAGCCCAATAATGTTGGGTTATGAGAAGCGTGCCGCGGCTACAACGCCGCAGATATAGCCGGCTGTTTGCTCCAATCACACTGATCATTATCTCAGATCCGACTGGAGCTCATAACGTACTTGGTTATTAAAATCATGTATTCGGCGAGTCATGAAGGTTGAATACCATCGATTTAATTGTAAGCCACATATTTGGCCACAGTCTGAATGAAGACTCAGAAGTTAAATGTTACTGTCTGAACAATAAACAGACATAAAATTAAGATCTAAGTGTTAATAGGTAATACCTATTCCAGACAACTTTACATGGTATGTAGAGTAGTGTGTGTAGAGTACAAAAAATACCATCTTTCGCATCGAGCATTTTCCTACCAACTTAAAAGCCACGACCACTAAAATCCAAATTAAACACAGTCAAAAGTTTCAACTACACTCCCCTATTCTCATTTTCACGTCTGAAACCGTCGGAGCTATAATTCCAGCTCGTTAAATTAGTGCCAGCTTCGTGTTTCCTAAACCGATTACAACGAGGTCCGCGTCGTGCGTTCAAACAGCGCACGAATGCGCGGTGAAGCACCGCCTCTCAAAACTGCCGACCGGACGACCTGTTTGGTCGCGGGATTTTGGAACCATGGAGACGACTGTACTTCTAAAATTCATTCTGAAATGGAAAAGAACTCTGCTCTACTCTAAACGTGATTAGTAGCTACTGATTAAATGTATCGATATGAATTTTGACACAAGAAATTGGTAAGTGATTGGACTCTATAAATAATTTTGAATTTTAGATAGTAAGATAAATGGTTACGCTGTATAAGACGCTTTACAAAGGTAGCCGCCTACTACAGATTTTCCTTCTATTATCTCTTTCAACTTTAAAAGACCCAATAAAACTTTCGACTTGACTCGTAAAATTATTTAGATAAGTTATAGCAGTAGCCCTAGGCCCTAGGTATTTCTCTTAAAATTATGTTAACCCTATTCTAGGATAGCTTCTGCGGGTAGAACTAACCACTAGTATTACCAATGTATCGTCAAATAGTGTAACTTTAATAATGTGGTTTTCATGGACCAAAAACCAGTTTTTGAGCGAGCAAGCGCGAAGCGCGAGCGAAGCGTCTCCGTTTCATCTTGAGCAAAAATGCTTTTGTATGTCCGGCCGCTGTCCCACTGTCCGTCTGTTCTCCTCTCTACAGGTCGTTATTCTCAACCGATTCTCGTGAAATTTGGTGAGCAGCTTCGATATATGAAATTTTTTTATCAATTCAGTTTTTCTAAATTTTTCAAAATAGCGGAGATATGAAGAAAAATATTTCAGCCATTTCGAAAAAAGATCAAAATGACAAAAATGCAATGTCTACAGCTCACAGAGCCACTAGTATGAAACGCAGAGTCGACTCCACCGGTGGACGCGTGGGGCCGCGGCCGCACCTTGTCAGCTCGCAAATTGACGGGAATTGTTGTCGCCGGATCTTTGTCACGGCGCGCTCGCAATCAACGCGCCGGCGATCGCACATGTGTTGCTGGATGGGATACTCTAAAACCACTTGCTGGACTGATGGAACATCATCACTGGGCTTATTAAGCCTCCTGAATTTAATAAATTTAGAATTCTACTACCTTCTTATTACAGCAGTAACATTTATGTCAGCCAAGCATTTTATACGACTGCCAACTGACAGCTGATGTTTACTTGCGCTTCTTCTCAAAAAAACCTTGACAAAATTACTCCCCTCTTCTAATGATTTCAGCTAGTAAACCCTGCATTTCAGATAAGGAAACAAAAATTGTAACAGATACAACTATGTATTTAGAATGACCATGTATCTAACATAACGTCTGAGAAAGACCCATCGTGGGAATGCTAACTCAAAAATTATAATACATCAAAACAATTAAAAGATTTTACAATGTTATTGACGAAAAAATACAAGCCCATATTGACACATTCAGTGGGCTAGATCGTGGTGACACTATTTCACAGAGCGGACGGCGCGTGCTGATGAGCGCTCGATCGGCACCTAATCTCTAATTATTCTGCCATTATTTTATTTGTGCATTGATCGCTGTTTACTCCCCACACGCATCCACTAATTAAGCACGATCCTGCACTACATGTTCAAAGCTCATCAGAAACACTTTGTTTTCATTTCATGTCTGAATTAGCATTACCTAATAGCATTCTATTCAAGGAGTTCTAACCAGTTACAATAAATAATAGTACCTACCTAACAATGTATGTTGGAGGGGTGTAGGGGGTGTCTAGTAGTAGTACCTTTACAGGACTGTCGGTCGGCTTACATCGGTGTAAGTGGTAGTTGCTGCCTGGTCTACAGACACTCCCAAATCTCTTCACCAGTGGCTCCAAGTAGCTGTCGTGTACGCAGCGGCCACACCCCGGTAAACCGCGTCGACCTGCGGGCTAAACCTGGTGAAGGGGGCCATGCACGCTATCTTGCGGACGTGGCTATAACAGGAGATCCCCTGCCTAGTACACGAAGACTACACCGGTATGGAAGGCGAACACCGTCGATAGGCACTGATCTCGGCTTCTATAGCGATGCAGCAAGGTATGTGTGACATACCTCTAAGGGCGCATGCCAGGATTCGTATAGTGGTCTGCGGCCAGTTACTGCATCTCTTAACTTCGGTCAATCGTATCGGTCTCCGATCCATTGGCCACCGAGGATTTGGGACGAGAGAGTGGATTTGCACCTGCGCAATTGCTCATCCACTGTAATATACTCACGCGCTGATGACACCTGGCATTTTTATACTGGACACTGAATCGAAGTCCTGCGGCGATGGAGTGTTGGTGGGAGTAATGTGGCTTTGGTGAGTCCTTTTGCTAGCTAACCTCCGCACGTAGGCGGCTGGACAAGAGTGGTCGCTCCTGTTTTTGATCGAGATGGGAAGACGGGTTCGGCAGCACGTTCGGCGACAAAGCAGCCCTATTTAGGATCGCTCTGCTTTCCCCAATCAGGGGAGGGGCCTAGAAAAGGTGGCCTAAAAATAGTCCATCTCACTAAAACTCAGTGGCTAACCGCGGTCACTAGGGCACCAACTTCAGCGGTCGAAAGAAACAAAAGAAAAGTAGATTACCTTTTATAATTGCAACATGGAACGTGAGAACCTTATTAGATAATGACAATAACTTATGTCCAGAAAGGAAAACCGCAGTTATTGCGCGTGAACTATCCCGATACAATATTGATATTGCTGGCATAAGTGAAACTCACCTAGCAGAAACCGGAGAGCTTAAAGAAGATTTGGGTGGCTATACATATTACTGGGCCGGAAAGCCAGCGACTGAAGTATCATCTAGTGGGGTCGGCTTTGCTATAAAAAACACGATTGCAAAATCCCTAACCCAGCGCCCAAAAGGCATTAACGATCGCCTCATTACACTTAGCGTTAATATTGGCCATGATAAATACCTACATCTCGTAAATGTATATGCCCCTACACTTACCTCCTCCGATGAAGACAAAGCTAAATTTTATGATGACCTTCGAGCTGTCTTGCTTAGTATTCCATCCAACGATAAGTTGATCTTGCTCGGAGACTTTAATGCGCGTGTTGGAACTGAGTATGAAGCCTGGAATGATGTTTTGGGGCGGCATGGGGTTGGAAAATGTAATGCCAACGGACTTGCACTTCTCACACTGTGTGCTGAATTTAACCTGAGCATCACTAACTCCTTCTTCAGGCTTCCTGAGAAGTACAAAACATCTTGGATGCACCCTCGCTCCAAGCACTGGCATTTGCTAGATTACATAATAGTCCGTAGAAAGGACCTTAAGGACGTCTTGATAACGCGGGCCATGCGTGGTGCTGAAGGTTGGACTGACCACCGACTTATAAGAACTAAAATGAAACTCGCACTGAAACCAAAACGCAGAGCAAATCATAAAGTTGTGCCTAAGCTGGCCGTAAATAAGCTGATTAATAGTTCGGACGCCAGAAGTGAGCTCGACTTGAAATTCGGAACTTTACCATACCATCCAGAAAATGCTTCCATTGATGATGAGTGGCAAGCGTTCGCGGAATCACTCCATGAGGTCGTCCTAGGTGTAGTCGGTAAACCGGAAAAGATTAATAAGGACTGGTTCGACGATTCTGACGAAACCTTACGAAAACTTTTCGACGACGCTAGAATTTCGCTACGTAAGCATACTAATGTCGATACCCGCCGGCGCATAAACCAAGAGCTTAAATCTAAAACTCGAGAACTCAAGGACCGTTGGTGGAACATGAAAGCTAATGAGTTGCAGCTACTCGCAGATACACACCAAGTTGGTGCCTTCTATGAAAGTCTTCGCACCGTCTTTGGGCCAATACATAAGATCACTGCCCCTCTGTATTCACGCGACAAGTCGCGACGATTGACGGACCCCAATGAAATTCTAGAGAGATGGGCTGAACACTTTACCGATGTCCTTAATCCGTCAACTCAGGGAGCCGATCTCGAGTATATTAACTCTCTGGATGACCGAGCCACATCAGCTGATTTGGAAGAACCCCCCAACTTTGATGAATTCTGCCGTGCCATATTGACTCTTAAAAACGGAAAAACACCCGGTCTTGATAATCTGCCATCTGAAGTCTATAAGTATGGCGGTTCGAGTGTTCAGGACAGGTTGTTCGAGCTTGTTCTTCGTGTTTGGGAGTTAAATATAATACCTCAAGACTGGAAAGATGCGTCTTTATGCAAACTCTATAAAGGCAAAGGAGATCGATCAGACTGCAGTTCATATAGGGGCATATCACTTCTAAGTTCTGCCGGCAAAGTCCTCGCCCACATTATAAATAAACGTCTCAGTCGTCTAGCAGAACAAATTTTGCCTGAAACCCAATGCGGCTTTCGCCCGAATAGAGGAACCGTCGATGCAATCTTTGTTGTCAAACATCTTCAAGAAAAGAGCCTTGAACAGCACCGTGACCTTTATTTGTGCTTTGTCGATCTTGAGAAGGCTTTCGACCGGGTCCCAAGGGATGCACTCTGGATTGTACTGAACAAGATTGGATGTCCGGCCAAACTTGTGGAGCTTATAAAGCAATTTCATGCCAATATGTCTGCAAGGGTACAACATGACAACTCGTACACTAGCCCATTTCCTGTGACGAGTGGCGTAAAGCAAGGGTGTGTGATGGCCCCAACGCTCTTTGCAATCTATTTCTCTGTCGTGATGAGTGACGCACTTCAGCACTGCCACGACAGTATTTCGTTAAATGTGAGAACGGACAAGGGTGTCTTTGATCTTTCTCGCTTCCGGGCTAAACGAAGCGTGCACCAAGTTTCGGTATTGGATATCCTCTACGCCGATGACGTTTGCTTAATGGCGGATAACATGTTCAGCCTCCAACATTTCCTGGATGAACTAAATACCTCGTGCCATAGGTTCGGACTGGTGATAAGTGTGTCGAAGACCCAGATTCTAAAACAACCTGCTAGAGGCTCATCTGCGTGCGACACTCCTCTAAAACTTGCCAGCAATAATCTTGAGGAAGTTGAGGTTTTTCGTTATCTGGGCTGCATGCTGCGTAGTGACAACAAGCTTGAGACTGAGATTTCCACCAGGATAGCCAGAGCCGCTGCTGCGTTTGGAAAGTTAAACCACAGAGTTTGGAGCTCTCACGACCTAAAGTTGAAAACCAAAATAGGTGTATATAAAGCAGTCATCTTACCCATACTTTTATATGCCTCAGAGACGTGGGTCGCCTATAAATCGGATATTAAACGCTTGGATGCTTTTCATATCAGATGCCTACGTTCGATATTACGCGTTAAGTGGCAAGATCGTGTTCCGAACACAGAAATATTGCGCAGAACTGATGTGAAGGGCATCGAAGCTATCCTCATGACTGGACAGCTTCGATGGTGTGGACACCTTGTGCGCATGGACGACACTCGACTACCAAAATCTGCTTTCTATGCCGAGTTGCATTTGGGAAAGCGTAGTGCTGGTGGACAGTATCTCCGCTACAAAGATGTTCTCAGACGAAACCTATCAGCGTGTAACATTCCGCCAAAAGACTGGGAACATCTCGCCTCAAAACGGTCCGAGTGGCGTAGAAGCGTGAATGAGGGTGTAAAAAACTTCGAAGAAATGCGTCTCGAAGATCTGGATGCAAAACGACACCTTAAAAAGACCCAACCGAAGCCAACTTACAACTATACTTATAACGCAAGTGGACAACTGTACTGCGCGAGCTGCGACCGTGGCTTTAAAACTAAGTTTGGCTTCGCTAGTCACATACGGGCTCATGCAAGAAAATAGCTAGTGTGTCGCCGTCGACGGACTCGTCGAGGAGGACATCATCATCATCATCATGTATGTTGGAACTTGGAATGGAAGTACCATGTGTTTCCAAAACCAGATAGGTAATAGTCAGCATCATCTAGTAAACAAAAAATTATAATTCCAGGTCGTTAAATTATTAGTGAATTTAAAAACAAACTAACTCTAAATTCGATAGATCAGTGTACTCTAAGTCTTTGCCTAATTTTCTAATATCTTACAAATAAACGGGACAGTACCTCTAGAGGTAAACATAAACTTGGAAATCGTGAAGAAATCAAATAACAAAGGGAGATCATCTGGAGACAATACAGAAATAAACTGGGTGCAAATAGAATCTCCAAACAAGGCGTAAGTGCGCGGCATTCGGCGTAAAGGTGTCAGCGGCAGGTTGCCGCCGCTTACGCCGAACTCATTGCCGCTAAGTGTGGAGATGTTCATAATTGCTTTCTTCGTCGCGTCGGATGCTAGCGCTCAGGGATGCCACCTCAAAAGTGTTCTGTCACTTTGTCTTAGACGTTCTGTTCAGAGTAACTGTACTTCAAACTTCAAGATATGTTTGTCAAAGTTCGTGCTGTCTACCTCTGCATACATATTATGTTGTAGGCAGACAGTAGTTGCCTTATTCTATCTGTTAAATATTAATTACACAGAATTTTATGATTAACAACTTGTGCGCCGAAATCTAAACAGAAAACCCATGGGTCATGAATATGAACATGTTATAACATATTGCACAGAGATATTGACGGGAGACTAACGAATGCGTCTAATTTACTAACCGTTTAATAATCTGTGAATCAAAGGTGTTCCCGCGTTCCCCTACTTTCACTTAATTTGAATGAGTTTCATTATAAGGTAAAGTAAAGTCTTCAACGTTTTCGTCGAGCGTCAGGGGCAGTTATAGTATAATGTCATCCACGTATACATGAGAACGACATTGCTAATTGCTTCCTCCGTAGCCAATTTTTGGCGAACAAGAAAATGGAATTTGAATTTATTAAAGTTAGGGTATTCACAAAATAACATTGGATATATCATTTTCATAGTGCGAACTACGATATCTGCGAATGATATAAAAGGAATCTCTCTTATGCAATGAAAGCTTGCTTAGATATTGGTTCATAGAATTTATGGTTATTTTAGTAGCAGAAATGACTGGTGGTTTTTATTTCTCCTAAACTATTTTATCTCACGACTGTAACTACGTGAAGTCTACTATTGTAATGAGGTATATTATGATTTTGCAAGCAAATGTACTGTGAATTGACCATACGAGCGCGAAGCAAAGATTTTTAATCGATTCATTTTTTCAAAATGTTTTCGAAAATTGTTCAAAACGCGAGGTCTACAGCTCACAGAGCCTAGTCTTATTCGTAATAATCAGAAAAAAAACAAAATTTGTTCCACCAATTATAATTTATTTAAAGTACCAGAAACTAAAATCCCAAATCACTGAATCCTAACAAGACAAAGAAAACATAACCCTCAAAAAAATTGTGGTCTAGTAAAGAATTTTTGATTATTTGATTTTACCAAATAATTAAAAATTCAAATGTACCAGCCCTAAACAGTACCAAGGAGCATATTCACAAGGTGAATACCTCTCGTGCCGATTTGCATAGCGAGGTGATAAAAACACCTCCAGCAGACGCTCTTTACTGGGACAATTATCTCACAAGCCGGAGACATGCTAATGACCTCACACTGTTTTTCCTTATTAGTCCTTTATTTTTCAAAACACCTTAAAACGTAACTTATAGGTACTGGAGGACCAAATTGCTGAGATAGTTAACATCATATTTAGTAAAAAAAAACGTTTTAGTTTAAAAAAAGCTATCTGAAATTTTATGAAGAATTTAAATTTATTCTCTTTCTTGTCAACATCTTTCGTAACCTGTATTTTAACGACGACGGACGCCTCCTCACTATGTGATAATTACCCAGCACCACCACGGGGGATGTCTGGAAGAAACTTTGTTTTTATCAGTCCATACACGTATAGCCCTAATAACCGGTGATACGTATTTACGTTGTGTGAGTTACTGTAATAATAAATTTTAACAAAACAACTTCATCTCAAGTCAATAAATTCTTTCAAACTGTATTGAGCAATATAGCTACTTTTAACGAAACTTTATTAAACTTATTTATATATTCTTCGAACTTCGCCACAATTTCATCAAAGAAAAGTTTCATCTCAGAATACAAAACACTTCTTTTGGATGCAAATGAAATTATCTGATACGCTCTCGAATCTGTAACGGCCAGATCATAAAGTTCTAAGCAGCGACATGCCATTACGTCTACATACGTCGGCAGCATTCCTACAAACGACTGGACAGATCAGACGATACACGAGCAATAATCCGTTTACTTTTATCTCTGTACCCCTTGTTTTCTTCCCAAGCTAAACAGTGCGTTTCAAACCAGTCCTATAGTTGTAAAGTTAGAGTTGAAATTCCCAGAATTCAGTTGAATTGGTGTTGGTTTCCAAGGATGTCCGTCAAAGAGGTTATTACCTGAAAGATATAAAGAGCCATCCAAGAAGTTTGCTCGGAAGGCCCCGGGCAAATAAAATGCAAATATCTGTACTGTGCCCGCTCCTTACGCAGCCACCGAACATGGAGGTTTTCGGAAACATGGTGAGGGGTAGTGTCGACGAAATAGAATTTTCGATAAATAGATAATAATATCAAATGAAATGACAGTACTTACTAAATGAAATGGGTTTTAGCTTCCCAGTGGAAAGCAATGCAAGAAGACTCCATGCAGTGAGTAGAAACAGAGAAAGATAGAGTCAGATTAATATCAAGAAGGGAACCAATAGTTTTACTGAATTCAATACACTTAAGCTTATATATTATACTTTTTCATTAACACTGATTGATATATTTCCAGCTAAAGTTATTGGCTAAAGTTTATCATTCAAATGAAGTATTCGTTTTACAGGAACTATGGTCCAGTGGTTAAATCCTATCGACATTTTGATCCCACCTCTACGTAACAAACCGCTGATTCGGTGCGGCTTGTCACCGGTTTACGAGGGTCGCTGTAAACTGTAAAAAGCGCAAACTGTTTGTTTATGCGGCGGAGGCGTCCGTTAGTGCCGGCGGAACGAGGCCTTCCTTTACGGTCGCCGCCGGATTCAATCAGATCCAATGCAAACGATTCTTGCCAATTTTCAATTGTTTCGAGTTTTAAGGGTTGGGGTTATTTGTTGGTCGGTGAATTGAGGGCTTAATGTGTGGGCGGTTGCCTGTTAAAGTTTACCCTTCATTTGTAGTTGAGTCCACTTGCTGATTAAAAAACTCTTGATAAAACTAATCGAAAACCATTGCAAAGCAAACCCCTTTTACATTACATCACACAACAATAACGTCTATAACGTAACACAAAATAAAACAATTGAAAACAACTTAGATACACGTATTCTCTTACAATACGATCCACATTGCTCACGATCGGGGAACACAAATGTGTAGTTTCGTTTATTCCGCTCCAATTTACTTGGGCTACTTCAGTAATTTGTGGGCATCTTAAACAACGTACGCTGGTCACCCGCGACTGAGTCCCGCGGACTGGTGCTATCGTGTCGTATTTTGTGGTCTGTGCTGTGGTGCATGTAGTTTCCGTTCCGATATTGTAAAATACTGGAAAGTCATTCGTAAGCTCGATTTCTCTGCAGACTGTCCTTCTATAAATTTTGGGAACCCCATGTTCAACATGCTCATAAAATTTAGCTTGAACAGATATAAGAATGCCCAAGCCTTACATAACTTTTAATGTTTTTCTATGATTATGTATATGTATTAATTAGCAGATGTATGTTGATTTTAAGTCGCCCAACACTTTTGTAGTTTTATGACGACATTGACGACAAATACCAACACAACAACATAGAAATATAGTTAAAGAATTTAAATTAAACTTGAAAAATTGTTTATTCAACCAACTGCGTAATTTTTTATTTTATTTTAAAGATTAGTCATACCTATTTATTCAGTCAGTTGTTCCTTTAAAAGATTTGAACGAATTATCTAAATCGTTATTTTTTCAATGCATATTATTCAAATACATTATTAAATTAGTTCATGTGATTGTATTGGATTAGAGCAGTTTAAGTATATTTCAGGCTCTCGCGGACTGTAAGCACATTAGTTGGAGGCATGAACGTTTACGACCGACGCATAAAGTGGACGACGGAAATGCCCTAAGTATGTATGTATGAACTAAATATATGTTTTACTATGTTTTTATGTTATTGGCATAGCGGAGTGGCCGCTGAATACAAAATGAATTGGGCTAGCCAATGAATCGCTACAGTGTCTTATACCGGATCTGCGCTTATAGGCTTATATCGACAGTAAGCCGGGGCTCTTAGAGGTTATGATGGACGTAAAATATATCGATACTGTGATGTCCTTGTAGGACGGAAATCAGATAAAAAACAGGATGACCTATTTTTTAAGGAGTCCTTATAATTCGGAAGTAAGGAGAAGTAATGGAGCTTAAATTTTTGGTCAGAATTACTGAATTGGAACTAGCTCAAAAGGTATTTTATCAAACAATACTTTATTTGGTAATTTATAAGACGCGTAGTAGTTCTTTAAAAAAATAAAATGAAATTGAGATCCTTTTGTCGCATTCTCTATGGGATCTAAACACCACTGAAGGTACGTAAATAATTTAGGTAATATTATTTAGGTATAAAATAATTATTATTTTAGTGTTTCACCTACTCCTAACAAAGAATTTAATTTTGTCCAATATTTGACATAGAACACACCGTTACAATGTTGCCTGTTCAATTTCACATTTTACAATATTTTATCCGTAGTTTATAAGCGGCTTAAATCTATCACATCATCGTGGTTGCGGAGTTACATCCAATCACAAAATTGAATTGCGCCCGCGCTCTTATTCAAATTGTTCGGCCTTTTTAATGCTCGCATTTTTATTTCCACGACCAGAAATGTACAATGAAGAAATGTCACAGTCTAGTAAAGAAAGGAACATTCCTGATAAGATACTGTTTTTACGGGTGAGTTTTTTGAGGGAGGTTTTGTTGTCTGTGTTGTGTGTAGCATCGCTCGGTCCACCGTCGGTTTACGAGCATCCAAAAGTGACGTTTACTCGCGTTTTGATTTATGAAACCGCAGAGGTCCGCCTTTGTCTGAACCTGATTACTGTGCCGCGACTCTGGCTTGATGAAAGATTTCTTTCTCCATAATTTTATTTGCTCAGGCGAGCAATATTTATGGCTCGAATAAGTTGTTTGACGTAAAACCTTCATCTCATCTCATCCATCTAGATTTAAAAATATACTTGTACTTAATTTTTTTTATGTGAAGTATAGGTAATTTACTTCCAATAACAGAGCAAACATGTTAGACTACATTTTTTATCCCGAGATGGCCTTGAGATGTGAGTGAAAGGACAATGAAATCAATAATTAATGTTATCGCACGTAGGTAAGAATCAGTTCCTATCAGATTTACCTTAACTGCATCCTAACCCGAGCATATAATTAATTAAGCTTGTTAATTTTTTGAGATTTAAGCATTCACAACGCCAGTTTTATATAATACTAAATAATATACTAGAAAAAATAAGACTCGCACCAGATCATGTTCTCGGACGGGAATCGAACCCGCGACCTTTGGATATCCGGTCCAATGCTCTGACCGCTGAGCTACCGAGTCACTGACTAACACTGACACTAAGTGATAGGATATCCAAAGGTCGCGGGTTCGATTCCATGAACATGATCTGGTGCGAGTCTTATTTTTTCTAGTATATTATTTAGTATAATTAAGCTTGTATTCTATCTATAAGCGTCAGCACCCACGAGCGACTTTTTGTAGCTGCGATTATCGCGGCGTTAATCGCGGCAATAATCGCGGCGTTTTTTTGTCGCTGGCTAAGTAAACCCTTTGTCACTCTTGTCAGTGTCATTTCGCGGGCGATTAGTCGCTGATCTACTTTTTGTAGCTCGTGGGCATTTACATATTGAACTCTTTATGTTCTATTTTCGGCGACAAAAAATCAGTCAGCCTTAATCATATTGGCAAAATGATCATACTCGTAATTATTCTCAAAAATGATTACGAGTAAATTATTAATTATTAAAAAAGGGTGTAACACGCTTTTGTTTTAAAAACTTTTGACTGTCAAAGTACACAAAGATTTTAATACTGGTATGAAGTTTAAAATTTTTTTAATCTTGTTATTTCATTATCGTTTATGATTTGATAAGTATACTACGGCAAATTGTGTTTATCTTTTTAGGTTTTTTTTACTAACGTGTAATTATTAAAAGCTTATATTTTATATATTTTTTACCGAAAAGTCTTGAAGTGGGCAGTTCATTTGCTTATTTTAATTACCACATTATAGTAGCTTTGCTTCCGTACACATGCGGTCCATTTCATCTATTTTATCGAAAGTGGCAGCGGTGTTCTCTTACGTTATTAATTAATAGTCTTTTACTAAAATTTATTGCTCTTGGTTATCTTAAGAAAACATGGGTGGCCACATCGGAAGGGTATATAGATAATAATCAAATGAGACACGCGTAATTGGTCGTAGCGTCGGTGCGGTGCGGCGCCCGCGCCGCGTCGCCTGTCGCACGGATTGATTTATCGTAAATGAACCACAGATACACCCGCTAAGGCGACATATTCGATATCGACGGTGGATACTTGTGTTAATAAGCTTGCTTGCTTAGAATATATGAACAATAATACTTTGAATCCATTGGTCGGTTTCTAACCAGTTTTGACTCTTGTGTCTTTAGTTTAAGTTTTTACTGACGAGAAGAGGTTGGTTAGATTATTTAAGTAAGACCACTTTGGACACAGAGTGCCTATTTTACAGTTACGGTTAGTCACTACGGGTTCAATTTCGAAATTGAACAGTTAATTAAATAAAAGAACAATGACCACTTTTTATGCAAGCGATGACCTTTCAAATAGCTTTTTATAAAAGTTGATGTATAATGATAATATAATTATATTTGAATAGTTGCTATGACCGTATATAACAATAATATTTATTTAATTTTAATTTGGCAATCAGAAAAATATTTAATGGTAAAATCAATATGTTCTAATTGTAATTATTGCTAATCTCTATTATGAATTATCTCCGTTTTTGTATTGCCGATTTTTATTATAGTTACCTATTTTTAAATGACAATCAAAATGCAAATTTTGGAGCTATATTACTTCTATATACACGATAATTGATGAAATCAACATTTTGACAGATCAGAAATGGGCATCCTTCTTCATCTCTATTAATGTGAACTTAAAATAACCGGAACTTGTGAAATAAGAATTAAGAGCATAAAAATTTTAAGTCTTTTAGATATCACAGATGTGGTATTACTTTTTAACAAATCATTATGAAAGCTGACGCAGATCATCAGATCTACGTTCTTCTACGCTCACAAATTGCTAATGATGTTAGTTTTTATGTTCTCGATACATAACCAGTCTACCTGACTAGTCTGACCTAAACTAACTGGATTGGATCGAACAAGCAATCCTTTGTAGTAAATAGTCAGTCACTTCAGCCTCCATCAACCAACAAGGAGTAGGTTAATCACGATAGTCGGATACGGCATTGTGTTATCAGAATCACATTATGAATTAGCGAGAAAATGTGCTAACGATAACGAGGTGTCATTGCAGTCGGGGGACCTCTTCGATAAAAATTGTTCCACAAAATGGTCCCCCGACTGCAATGACACGTGTTATATCGCGGACGGAAGCTAAGTAAGGAGGAGGCTGGGGCAACCTCGTGGTACAGGTTTCTGCGAAACCTATTTCGGGCACCAGTCCTTCACAAATTTAGGTTACAAATGCTTTGATCTATGTACACATCCATCCATGTATTAAGTTTGTGAAGTGACTAATAAATACATTTATTATTATATTATTATTTAATAAGTTGATCAAAGTCACAGCCTTAGCTTTCTATTGTGTTTTAATTCGCAATCAAAAACAAGAGGAAGAAATCTGCCATGTCCATCAGATTTCCCAAGTGTCAGTCGTATATCGACTAGTCAGCGGACATAAATAACTTATGGAGCTAATCCGATACGCGGGTGATTTGTTGGCCTATTTGCCCACCCGCTTACATAAACTTGTTTATTATTTCCACTACACTCCCATACATTCATCACCGATCTTATATTTTAACGGCGATAAACCGTCTTCATAAATCCCTTATTTATAATATACATAATAAATTTTATAACCAACATAATCCTCCGAGCTTGTGAGACAAGGCTCTATTAACAATTCCCTAACAGCACGTCTTAGCTTGATCCTTTTTTGGGAAGAAAATTGTCACCCAAATCTGTACTCTTTTCCAGTACGAATAAAATCGGGTTTTGGCTAGGTTTTCGCGGAGAAAGTAAGTAGTGTAGCTCAATAACCATCGACATAAATAGTATTAACAACAATTGATTTACATACAAATTGCTTTAGACAATATTGCTGACGGAACGGCGCGCGTGATGCGCACCACATATTTCGTGGGGCTTCAAAAGTAGCGAGTGACGATACGATTCACAAAGAAATTGTCTCGGCCGGCAGGAGGATAAGCAACAAGCTTTGAAACGTAGGTAACTAGACTGAATCGAATGCTAAAAATATCATTCAACCAAAATATACGTGAAACTTTAGAATTACGAAAATAAAGCTAAGCTTTATCACGTTCATGTATAACAGAACCATAAAGAAATATGGTTCTGTTATACTGTTATATATATTGGGACTCGTACAGTTGGAACGCCATCCCGAACATATTGACCCTTTCCTCTTTTCTATACACCCTCACACTCGCGTATCTCTTGGCCTCGCATTAAAGAGCGCAGTAACTCGGCTCGAGGGTGTCGCCTCCTTGTACTCGCATGAAGCTACCTGATTGTGTTATATGACAGTTTATTTTTACAAGCGATGCAGAGGAATCACCTCCATACAGCCTTGCATCTTCCAGCTGATTTGCTTAATGCAGTTGATTCAATGCTACGTTCTCGCGACGTGATGTAACGAAGTTGAGATTTGCATCTTCGAGAATACGGTGGAAATGAAACTAAAATGAAGTCGTCACCAAAGATTTGATTCATGCATCAGTATTAAAAAGAATGAGGATCAGCGACAAGTTTGATTCCTAAAGTTCTATTAATAAGTTTCTGAAAGATTTACCTACAAATCAGGCATCTTTAATAAAAACATGACTTTTTATTTTTGTTTGGCAACTAATTGCTCTTTTGGGGAATTGGTTTAAGTCGTTAGAAGAACAGCTAGTCCTACGTAAAATCATGCCCAAAGCGTATTACCTCTTGTCCCCGAGTAGTATCTGCGAGGCGAGTCGCCGGTCAAAGCGTTGATAAATGCGAGCAGGCCGCGCTCTGTATGCAAATATTATAGGCCGTCTGAGCCAGACTACCTCCGCGGTGCCGGCGCCCGGTACCGACCACAAAAACGGAATAATAATTTCTAACTTGTAATAAGTGAAATTTTAGTAAAGACGAAACATTTGAGGGCTTCCGGCGAGCATAATAGTCAATTTTGTTTGAAAAAATACAAGTTCCCGCCGTGGAACCATTTGTAGATATCATTATTTTTATCAACTTATGTATAAAAACCATCCTGAAGTCGTGAAAAATTCAACGGTCTCATATTAATTTGAACTCTAGTACCTACCTGAATTTTCACAATTTAAATTTTTTGCGTTTAAGATTTCATCAAGAAAAAGTGTTTAAAAATGTAGAATTGGAATATTTTTAAGAAAATCTCAAATTGTATTGCCATGAAAACGGAATAAAAAACAAGATAATCAATAAGACAACTCGGAAATTTAAAAATAGTCTAGTATGTTTTTAGTTAGATAAGAAAAATATACTAATCTCAGATATCAATTTGTCTCAATAACAAACTAAGAATAAAACCTCACTTGTTTTGCAGACCGTACATGTTTTTTATCCTGTAACCATTTATATTCATTTTTTTCTTACTTATTAAGACTTATGCCATAAATACGCAATATGGTTGTAGGTATCGACCATAAAGAAGGGAGATAAGAAAGAACCCGACCTCATTTGCGGAAAACGTAATGACAACCGCGGCCACTTACAGACCGAATGTAGAATAATTTTCTTTGAATTGGCTAGTAAATGGATATGCATTGTCGGGAAAAATCCTTACATGCCAACAATAAAATAAGCTTTCTCATCTTAATCAATTGTTTAAAAATATCTGAAAAGGTATTCAGTTGATGTCGAGGTAATTCCTTGTACATTGGTGAGATGGCGCTGGCTTGCAGCGTAAGAGTTGATATACTAGGAGAAATTCGATGTTCCCACTCGGTAGCTCAGCGGTCAGAGCATTGGACCAGATATCCAAAGGTCGCGGGTTCGATTCCCGTCCGAGAACATGATCTGGTGCGAGTCGTATTTTTTCTAGTATATTATTTGGTATTAAATAAAATAAACTAGCACGAACAATGTTAAAGTTAAATTAATATTTCAAAGATGTTATAATTTCTGTCTAGGGATCTGATTATTTACCGTTTTGCAAACGTGTTTTCTAATGTCTGAGTTTTCGAAATTCATTTATTGACCTCCGGGTGTATCGGCTAGAAACAATGAAGTTCAGGAAAGCTAATAACTTACCAAAGATGCTTGCTACCTACTTGCTACTTCTTTTTGAGAAGTAGCAATAATGTATTTAAAAATGTATCATCTCGAGCTCTTCCGTGCTTTGGAAGTCATATTAGACCGTTGGTCCCGGCTGCATTTGCAGTCATTAACACCCACCAATCCGCTTTGGGCCCGCGTTGTGGGTTGGCGCTTCCTCTTTATCCACCCATTAGGAAGGCTTGTGCCCCAGCAGTGGGGACATTAAAAATGGCTGTTGGTCATTCTTGCTACGGGTACTGTATAATTTATTGAATAAGCTTTTTTCTTATCCAATGTGGTCCAATTAATTATACCACATAACAAATAATAAAATGTGACTGTGTGTTTATTTTAATATATTCCTCAGTCATTCCCGCTTAAAAAACTTAATCGCGTTGTTATTATGAAGTCGATAATAAAGGCGAACGAATAATTTTCCGTGGAAATTTCCTTAAAACCTGTAGTTGACAAGGATTATGCAAATCAATTGGGGAAGTATTAAATAAATGCGATTCGCTTGATTTGTGGCGAAACTAAGGGAAAGGTTTTGTTTTTGTTCATTATTTATGTTTAAAGTTGAAAAATAATGCCCTTATTGATGTGAATATGCATCGAGTATTTTTAATGTATATTTATTTATTTATAAATACCAACATTAACACATTAAAGGAAAAAAAATGTACTAGGTACAGGTTCTGATGCACACACCCTTAAAGGTGACACGACATTGGCATTATACATCTATTTTAAATGAATCACCATATTATACATAAATAATTGTAAAATATTATCTTTGCTTTTATAATTTTAGTGTAATGAAGGATTTTTTTTTTAATAGACATTGACAATAAATCGTTTGTGGAACTAACCAAATTTTAAGGACCCCCAAAATAATGACGACCTCCTTGGTCGAGTATGGCTTTGTACACCGGTTTTCAAGATGTCGCCATCTCTGAGGTCCCAGGTTCGATCCCCGGTTGGGTCAATTTAGAAACGAGCTTTTCTATATTGACTCAGGTCTGGGTGTTTGTGATACCACCGTTGTCTCTGATTTCCATAACACAAGTGCTTTAGCTACCTACTTTGGAATTAGAGCAATGTATGTGATGATTATACAATACTAAATAATATACTAGAAAAAATACGACTTGCACCAGATCATGTTCTCGGACGGGAATCGAACCCGCGTATGTAATGTTGTAAAATATTTAAAAAAAATATTTGAAGAAGATAAGAAATATTATTTACATAATTTTCTTACAATTTAAAAGTAAAATCTCAAAAGAGCATTTATTATTTTTTCTTCAGTGTAAATATATAAGTACCTAGAATTAATCGAATCAGTCCCGCAAAATAATGTCAATTTATTAAAAAAATGACACCTCACTGGTCCCAGGCGAGCAGGGTAGACAGGTGGACGGTCGCTACTTCACGCCCGGCTGAGCACCTCGATGTCCTCAATATTCATGGCCCTTCCAGGCTCTCTGTTCACTTCCATTACATTTTATTTCATTTGAAAATCATTATTATCAATTTGATAAAACACGTGTAATGAAGTCGAGTGTGGCTTTTAGAATTAAAAAAAGGATTTGTCCTCCCGCCGCACCCAACTTCAATACACGTGTTTTATTAATTTGATAATGCGTAACTATCGTTAGGTTTGAATATTATTTCTTGCTTTTTAGAGGTAGTTAATTTTAAACCTGTGTTTTTTTGAAGTACTAGATTTTTTGTTATTTTAACATTTTTTTTATTCTTTTATTTTTAGAGTAAGTAGGTACCTTCTGTATTATCACAGAATCAGTATAGTACTGAGTATTAAGTAGATAATTAGTGTAGTATACTTACTAATAATAATATTTTTTTTATCAAAAGTCGAAAACTATGCGGCCTAAAAAAATAAAAACAAAAAGTTTGAGAATGTGCAAGCAGCGCTCTTTCATATGATACCTCATATGCCCTAGAAGCCTCACATCTAATTTTTAAGACCCCCTTTCAGTCTTTTCTTCCTTATTGCTATATTTCTTTCTTATTTGCAAAATAGTTGGGCAAACGTCATCTAAAACTATTCCAAATTTCAAGTTGATAGCAATAGTAGTTCTCGTGATATCCAGCTGTGACAGACAAACAGACAGACAGACTGAGTCGCACTATTTTGGTACGAAACTAAAATTTAAAAAATACGGGTCGAATTGAGTACCTCCCTCCTTTTGAAGACGGTAAAAAACCCACCGAAATATCTACAACTCAACCAATTTTTAAGAAACAACAACTGCAATAAAGCTATTATTTGAGCTTCAGCGCTGCGGGTCGAAGCGGCATTACAGCCGTATAAGTGTTTCCATTATTCGCGCAGCACATAAATTAGTGCGGGGCCATAAATCGCGCGCTTCAACGCCAGTTACCCGCGCGAGCGGCCGCTGTCCGCCCATCGCGCGTACGGCACTGCGCTGAGGTAAGACGCGGTATCTGCGAACTCACGTAACGAGGTCGCTATTACGAAATGTGAACTTTTACCCGACTACACTTTTCTACAACATGTTTGGTAATACTCTAATGAAGCCGAATATGCTAGATAGGGTACCATGCAAACAACCCTGAAAAATTATTGTAGACACTGAAAACCACCATATTATTTTTTTGAAAAAAGAAGTTTAATGATACACTGCATAGTAGCAACCCTAGAATGAAATTGTGTATTGCTTGTGCCCATGGATGGGATTGATTATCGAAAACAATAATAAATTTACTTCTAGGGTCAGTTTTCCATACCATAACAAAAAAACTAAATTTTTCAGCCAATTGGTTTATAATTATTTTCCGGGGTTGTATGGATGGTAGGTACTCTATCTTCCATATTCGGCTTAATAAGGATATTACCATAGAGCTTGTATGTATAGGTTATAATTTGGGCGTTTCTTACGCAATGTCTATTTACGGACGGACTCATCCGTAGAACGAATGTTTGTGTTGGTTTATATAACAACGTTAAATAATATCTTAACGCAATTCAGGCTGATCCGTCATAAGAGTTCAGCGTTGTACTTTCGTCAAATGTTATGTAGTGTGGTGCTACACAATAGATCAAACCGGTCACCGTAGCGTGAACATAGCAAGTAGCTAAATTATCTTATTGTTAACTTTACCATACAAATGGAGCTCTTGCAAATTTTGCTGAAATTTAATGAAAAAAATACGCAAGACTACTTTGGGCAATTTTTTTTTTAATTAATACACAAAAAAATAAAAATAAAAATTATATTTGATATGAAAATCCGACTGTCGATAGTTTTCTTTAAATTATTGCAAGTTATTACAAACAAGTGAGTATTAAATATATTATTAAAACGATGTCTTATCAGTAATATCACCAACGTTAAAAATATTGTCAGCGACTAATTTTAACACACTATTAACTATACCTAGGAGAAAGAAGAAAATCCAGTTACCCTGTCCTACCAAAGAACAACGTCCAATAGAAGAAGGTTTTAATATTAATTGCATTTCGGTGGAGAGCCAAGATGGCGTCTCGGGCACTACATAAAACTCCCATGCCTGTCAATTCACCTAAATCCGAAGTGATTAAAGCATTGCTTGCCCGCAACTGACTTATTTAATTACACTAATGTTATGGCCTTACAATGTTCACTCTAATTCAATTCAAATCAAACCAAACTTTATTAACCTTGTTCAGAGTACGTAACACTAGGTAAGTCATAAAGTCATAACTAAGTCATAACATAAATCACACACATCACTTTACATTAGATAAATCAAACTAAATTTTTTTTTTAAATTGATTAAAAATTATAAAAAAAATTTTTTTTTACTTAATCACCAATTAAAAATATTTAAGTTATTAAAAAATTAAAAATACTTTAACAATCAATAATACAATCAATGTCAATGAGGTAAACAATAATATAAACAATAATAATATTTACATTAAATTTCGGCTTCAGTCAACTCCATGTTCATAAATGAATTAATTCTATGAAAAGCATTATTCATAAATAGTAGATTGTACAACAAGTGCATAAAATGGGTTTCATGTACGACTCACTTTACTTTGCACTTCGATTATGAGGAAATTAAACGTAAATATTGTAAAACAATTTCAAATTGCAACACAAAGAAAAATAAGGACATCCCGCCAATATTTTTTTTTTATACTTATCAGTGGCTAGCATAGATCGTAGTCCATAATGCTCCTGAAATACCTATTTCTTAGAAAATTTATTAATATTGCCTTAGTTTTATTAATTTAGTATTATAACATCGATTATGTATAAAAATTAAGAAACAGAATGAAATAAAAAGTTTATTTAACGAAATTTAATTGCGTGTGTGGCTGTTTACCTGACGGCCTTTGTCTTAGGGTCTGAGACGAAGATTTTACTTTATGCACTTGAGCATGAAAAGCTATTTTATGCAGCCTATACCCAACATAAAGATGAGCTTTATGAGCATGAGAAAGGAAAAAAATATTTCAGTTTGTTTTTAAATTCCCTTTTGTCTCGGTTCGTCAAAGCTATCGGCAAATTATTACACTGTTATTTATATTCTCAGTGCTTTTTTACTTTTTTAAGTCTAAATTTGGAAAATAATAATTAATTATTAATATTTTTTCTCAAGTTATATGTATGAATGTCCTTCCTTTTTTATACTTATCCTTATTTTCATGAATTTTTAGTAAACTTTTATGTAAATATATGAGAGTCATCATTTTCCTTCTTTGCAGATTCTCTCTTTCAAACCCCTGATAAAATTCTAATTGATCTTTTTTGTGACTTAAGTGCTTTTATTAATATTCGAGTAACTTTACTTAAAAAATTAGTTGTAACTACACTTGTATTTTTTACGTAACACATTTTTTTACAGTAAAATAATGAACAGAAGAGAAGTACAACTTATTCAAAGTTAACTTCCAGCTAAATAAATTTATCTACGTCAAATACCCTTACATGGAATAAAATGACAACTTTGCTTGTTGGATTGGCCAACATTTCCAAAAAAGTCTTTGCAAAGAATAGGACTCAATTCATTCATGCAAAACTCCTTTAAAACAAATACAGGCTCCGGTCGCAACAATTTAGATTTTAAATCAACATCTTTATTCAGAGTACGGGCGGGCGACACGCGACGCGACGCGCGACGCGACTGTCGCACCACTTAATTTATACACCGCGCGCTCAGATTAGTGGATTTTGTAGCGTCCTATCTCTATGTGCACTGTAATATTAAAATATCTCTCAAGTTGTTTTACATTGCAAAAAATGCGAATCTCGCCTGATTATAAATAACAGAGTCACCAAAGTCTATGAAGTCTTTTAAACACCAAAACTAAGATTTCGGTTACACTACCAACAATACTTGGAAAAGTTGTGGCTTTTGGGCCAAGATGTACCTTGAAAGGAAACCGAAATGTTATTACGAATTAGTTTTTGTTTCACATTGCCAACTCATATACTGTCATTGGGTTGATTTTAGTGTGGGTACTTATTACTCTATTGATTTACAATAATGTAAGTAAGTGGAGGGTATGTAGATACTGTTGAGACACTTCTGTTTAGGCTACCTAGCTGAATAAACATCATGCGATTCTAATTAGTGTTTTTATTAGTTTCTCAGTTACAATACCAACCTTGGTCCAATACCGTCTCTATACGCATGAACCTAATCAAAGGATACTGTTATAAAACTTTTTACTCTTAACAAAGTGAATATGTAGTTTACTAGTTAGCGTAGCACAGAAACGTATACGAAATAGAAGTTTCTGTCATAAGATTGTGCTATGAGACTAGGCAATACTAACAGTAAAACTGTACAGCTCGTGTAAGGAACTTAGCTCGGTCAATCAATCTTTTTCGAGAATAAATTCAGCTCTTTACACGACTCAAAGATTTTTCACTCACCCATAATGTCCTACCGAGGGTAACTACTCAATTAAACAGTTACTTGAAAGTCGATCCAATCAAAACCTTAACGTAAGCACTAAGTTCGGGTCCACTACTACGTAATTCCACTAATTGCTCACTCGGACTAAACTCACTAACTGCCTTTACGTCTTTTCAAAGTCTGAGGGGACTTGAAACTTGGTTGTCATTTCCACTGATTAGTGGTCAAGTGGCAAATGAGTTTAGTGGCAAGTTTACTGAATAACCATTACCTAAAATTGTGGTTTCTAACAGAAAACAAGAAACTTATTTTAATGTATTTAAAAGTATACTGAAATTCTTTACCCGTACACAAAATGTTTTTCATTTTTTTTTACTATCCTACCATATTACATTTTTCAGTCATAGATTTTTATGCAATTATTAGTAATGACAAAAAATCTTTTCACTACATTACTTCAAGTAAACCTACAATCAAGGTAGTGGCTAAGGGTCCTATCTCACCCCACCGATCCACTGTAGAGATCATAACATTTTTGTAGAACGGCTTACTTTCGCCATGCCACTGAATCAAGGTATATTAGAATTTCCAATGGCATTAAGACCGCCAATAAAATTTAAATAAATATAAGCAAATTCATTTGCCTTGATTTGTACAAGATGTCGCTTTTCAATTAAGCTTAATATCTATTTTCTGATGTCTGAAATAACCCCTGATGCACATAGGTGTATATTAATTACAGGACAGACACGAGGCTCTTAATCTGGCAAGCAATCTAAGTTTCCTCATTCATATGTATAAACGGACATCCATACGCAACTATCATGCAAATCGTGCAATCACAACATACAGTGGCGATCAATGGTTTGAATAATCACAAGTATCTTGTATTATCGAACTCATGTTCTCATCCATGGAGGCTTTAAAACCACTTTTTTTTTAAATAGAGACGTCTCTAACGGTGGCGCGAACAAAGCAGTGATAACATACGAGAGCTCCCTCTGACTGACACACGCACGCTCACATTTGACCCGAATATGATAGCGATACGTCAAACACGATACATTTCACGGTAATTATTGTACGCCGCGTGTTGGCCAAGCGACTGATTGTGGTGCGACAGCTTTATTTTACGTACTTAGCTAAAAAAATTGTTAGTAAAAATTTTACTAAGTACTTAGTTTGTTTTACGTATCATCGAGCTAGCTAAGCGATGAGCGAAGAAAACATCTACTAATTAACACTACTTTAATTTCATTACCTCGACACAGAACACTAACATAGTACGCCCCAATCAATTACACAACTAAGTATTTTTTAAATTTGAGATTTAAGCATTCACAATGCTATTTTATATAATACCAAATAATTTACTAGAATATACTCAATATTTGTCATTCCTCCTTACCCTTTGATATCTACTCCATAGTTTTTCCTGTGACTAGCGTTGCTACTTAGTGTTTGAAAATGGATTGTAAGTGTTTTTTTTTAATCTTATAATTATTGTGTCTAGCTTTATTTTTGTTTTCAGCACATGTTACAGTCGGTAGTAGTATTCGCGCGGGCGGCAATCATTAGTCGCGATCAATCACAGCACAATAACCTGAATACTCGGCTCGAAACAATCCTTCACGCACCGCGCGAACAGCCGCACAGTGCAGTTCCACTAGTATGTACACGTCCTGCGAAAATCTAGAGAAAGCTTGTTGGACTTCAAATTCACACGTCCTAAGAAAATCTAGAGAAAGCTTGTTGGACATCACACTTATGATGCGTGTTGGACTTCAAAAACTATGCCAAAAAAGTAAGACGTTGAATCCCAGGTTCCCTCCCAAATAAAGTGTTGTATTTTAATTAAATACTTTTCAATACAGTTGCTCGTAAATGTGTGTTTTCGATGACAGTACAGCGTGCAGTAAGTTGATTTTACCGCACGCCACCACCGTGCGTTATTGTTTACGGTTTTTTTAAAATTTCAGAATTTAACTATAATGTTTTCTCGCTATAAATAAATATATTGAAAACTATGGCACACTGTTGTTAAGGTCACGGTCCTTACCAACATTGTATCATAAACTACTATAAACATACGAGAAAAACCGACAAGAAACACAACGTCGGTTGTATTGTATTTGCTCGGTCTAATCTAAAAGATGATACTTACTAGGTATAAATTGTTTTGATGGCGGTTCACGTTTCTCATACTGCTTACTGCCTCACTTATAACATATATGATTATGTAATCACAAAAAAGGGCAGTCTCGTAATGAACAGATCTAGATTCGAGACCGATCGTGAAGCGATCGTGGATCGAGCCAAATCATCGTATACTTAATAGGTATGATAATTAGAGAGCCCAAGACGATTGTTATGCGGCAGACAATAGTCACTGTAAATGTTAGCTTTAATACAAAAGAAAATACATAAAGCCTTCATCCAGTACTCTTGATCCTTGGTACGAATATGTTTTCTTTACATAATGAGGTTATCTATAAATGGTACGATCGTACAGCTATAATAGATATCATTTTACATTTTAAACCACTGGATGGATCGGGCTGTGGATATACCTAGATAGTTTTTATAACTTAGGTATCCGCTGTGAAAGGTTTTTTGTAAATTCCTACGGGAAGTGGAATTCCCGCGGACGAAGTAGTGGATGAAAGCTATAGTATTTCTAGAAAATACCATTTTTAGGCTATAAATTTTTCTAAATAAACAAAACACATATTATAAATAATCAAGTCAGTTATTATATTTTTAACCGCCTTCAAAAATAAAGAAGGAGGAGGTTATCAATTCGGTTGTTTTTTTGATAAAAATTACCGAAAACATTTCAAAATCCGATTTGGTTGGTAATTTCTCAAGAAAATTGAGATTTCCCTCCGTGCCCGCTGTTTAAAGTTTAAAGTGCGCGCTAGTTATATAACTAGTGAGGTTAAATTATTGAACGTTGTGTTATACGTAATTGAGTTTGTTTACTAACAAGTGTTTCATCTTCATCCTCACTGACGTAAGTTGTACTAATTAGTAGGTGGCGTCAATGCTGTGTGAAAGTGCCGACAGTCAAAGGTGCTCATGTATTCTGGGGTGACAACGATGAAACGAGAGTAACATTAGGTACCAGCCTACCTAGCATGACCACCGAAACACGATATACAACATGTTACAAAAGTACCCCTAATGCCGAATATGGTAGATAGGGACCATCAAACTGAACAACTTTTACTATGGGACCAACTCTGAAATCGCGAAAAAAAAATCAGCTGTTTCATATATTTTTATATTTTCGTAATTAATTTTGGTATGAAACAGCTGATTTTTTTTCGCGATTTCAAAGTTGGCCCCATAGTAAAAGTTGTACAGTTTGATGGTCCCTATCTACCATATTCGGCATTAGGGGTACTTTTGTAACACCTTGTATATCGCGTGAAATAGCGTTTTATCGATATTCAACTGTGAAAGCCCATTGTCTTTTGACAGCTAAACGTGATAAATCACTAATCATATTGCGTTTCGGTAGTCATGCTGTCATAAATCTACAGATATCACTAGAATGTTTTATCCTGGGACTAAAAGCTTGTTCCAAACTCTTTTAGTTTAAAATCACAAAGAATTATACCATTTTGTTTGTCATTCATTTGTCTGTCACATTCTTAGAATGACTTTTATTACATTTGGGTAATATTTAAACTATCTGATATATGTTAACTGAGGATTGAAAAATTAGCCGTTAGGGTGATAAAAGAGAGTTTATATCGTAGAGAGGTGGTATAATAGTAGTATTGAGAGTGTTAAAGCTATATAATAGAGAAGTAACTTATAATTCTAACGAGTCTACCATTAGACCGGTTGGCGCTCGAGGCCAAGGCCGCCGGCACGTGTACGCACCGTAATCGGCTTCGTAAGGCCTTTACCGAGATTAGCTCTCCTCGTGCACCAGTTATCTGGAGTTCACTGTAACCGTAGAGATTGATATACCAAATCTGATGTTTATTGACTGATAGTGACGTAAATACATCTTCTTACAATGTAATAATAGGAAATGAGTAAGATTCTGAATAACTTCACTTAGATCTTTAACGAGATCTGTATTTTATCATCAATAAATGATACTAAATAATATACTAGAAAAAATACGACTCGCATCAGATCATGTTCTCAATTCCCGTCCGAGAACATGATCTGGTGCGTGGCGTATTTTTTCTAGTATATTATTTGGTACTGTATAAAAATAGCATTGTAAATGCTAAAATCTCAAAATTTAAAAATCAATAAATGAAATAAAATATCTTAAATTTAGATACCAAGCCAAATTATTAGTTAAGCACAAACTTTGCAAGAGGGAGTATGTAGGACTTTATGACCAAATAAACTCTATAATATTGCTGATAACTCTTCACAGTGTTGAACTAGTTTCCCTGAAAATGTTAAGCATCATACCTAAATCTTTTAGTAAAATAAAACATCAGTCTTTTGATTTTTCAAGTTTTTTGGTGCATTTATTTTGATCTCTTAGCGGTTTACCAGGGGTGCAAAACATTTTATAGCTCAAGTTGTTTACAACTGCCCCTGTTGAGTTTACAGCAACAATCACAAACGAGGCAATTACCGCCGCACTCGAAATAGACTGTGAAACTTACTGAAAGAAGTCTGTATATATTTTTTTATCCCAAAGGCAAAAGTATTTTTCCCTATCTTCCCTAGAAATGAACATCAAGGTGGCGTACATATTAAAACCAATAATTGTAACACCTGTTCCACCTAACTTGTATTTAAAAAACCGCTTATATTCCTTAAATACTTAGTAAATATTTGAGATTAATGACAATATTTTAATGGCTGTAACTCTTATATTAACTTGTTATATCTTAAACTTATATTAAACAAGGTTTTAAACCTTCTATCATTAAACAAATCATGTTGATCCTTTGTTTATTCCCCATTATTCATGACGTCATCTTAATTTTACGCCTAAAATTCATCAATTCAACTGACTTTAAATTCACAGAAGTCGCACGGAACCCTGATAAGTCCCCTTACAAAACAAATCAGAAATTGTTATCTAACATTCTCCCCTGGTTCTATAATAGCTATTCCAGAGACCATAAGAAACTTTTTCCTTAGAATAATATACTTATTTTCTATATAGCAACTAGATGTAGCATGTGACTTTACCTAAGACACCATCTTACTAAAAATTTATGAACTTTATACTTGTGACATTTTTGATCATTTTTCGAAATGGCTAAGATGTTTTTTTTTTTAATTTCGAAAAACTGAATCGACTAAATATATTTATATATATACTAGGTGTTACAAAAATACCCCTAATGCCGAATATGATAGATACGGACCATCAAACTGAACAACTTTTACTATGGGACCAACTTTGAAATCGCGAAAAAAAAATCAGCTGTTTCATACAAAAATTAATTACGAAAATATCAAAATGTATGAAACAGCTGATTTTTTTTTCGCGATTTCAGAGTTGGTCCCATAGTAAAATTTGTTCAGTTTCATGGTCCCTATTTACGATATTCGGCATTAGGGGTACTTTTGTAACACCCTGTATATTTAATTATCGAACCTACTTACAAAATTTCACGAGAATCAGTTGAGAAATGCGAGCTGTAGAGAAAAACAGACGGACAGCCGGACATACGAAAGCATTTTTGCCCAAGCTGAAACGGAGACGCTTCGCGCTCGCTCAGTCGATTAGAGAAAAGCAACTATCTCTAATTAATTACCCTTGATTTGATTTTATGTAGTAAAAAGTTTACTCTATAAAAAAATACATTGTGAATTCAATGATCTAAATAATTAATAATGAACACTGTTCTTGGACCTAATAAATTAAATTAATATGGGAAAACAATCAGTGAAAAAGGTAACGTTGAGTCGTCGAATCGATTTATGCTCCATTGCCCCCGGGGCAGTTTAAACATTTCATTTAATTTCTTGTGTTCCCTACTGACCCATATAAATAGTTCCCATTTGCCCCGAAACATAACTATGCGTAGATGCCGTGCAGCCTTTACGTGAATCGGAAACTTGATACAGAAAACGAAATCAGAAACGTTGCGATACCGTTGTTGTTCAAATTGATCGTTATAATATAATTTATAAACTGATCGCAGTCAAACCGACCAGTTGGTTTTGTGGGACAAATGTTAAACACAATTATTAATCCTTGTTTAATAAATAAATAAATAAAAATAAAAAAATAGTTCATTATATCGCTAAAAACTAAAGAAGTCGAAGTATTTCTTCCATATTCATAAAAGGGGCTTCAAAATTCCTTCATAGTAAATCAGCAATCGTTCCCGCCACTTATCCCTCCCCTTGTAATGAAATTGCGCGGGAGCCGTCAATACCTGCTCACTGGTTGGATCACAGAGCTTCAATCAACCGCGCCAAATGGCCGGCGGGAACAACCTGACTTGAAGTGCAAATGGAGTAATCTTGCGCTCACCGGCAGACACTTCTTGGCGGTAGGGGAACCATGATATTTGACCTTTTTGGAAATGTCAGTCTATTAATATTTTAATAGATAACGTTTTTAGAGTAAATACTTTGAGAGTTATTTGCCTTTGACGATTCTATTTATGACACAAAACAGAGTTTTTTAATATATTTTTATTTATATGTTTTTGAGTGTTTTTACAACTCATCACATTTTTATGACACAATTCTACCCGCTCTAATGTGTTTAAAAAAAATTGGTCCTTTTAAGGCCCATTTACCATCGTTGTCCATTTCCCCACTTACCTAATTTGTTTTAATTGTGGTTAAATTACTCACCTCATAATCTAATAAAAACACCCTTTCATAATAATTTTAATGGGTTCTATGAAATAGTTGATATAATAACGAAATGTATTTTACATTAAAAATCATAAGTGATTAAAATTTCGACAACTATGAGAGACACCCTACCACTCCGAACAAACATAAATTTGATTAGGGCAGGTTCCGTCGCAATCAACGAGACGGCTGATATTTTGTTTGCACGTGGAGGCTGTAAACAACCAACAACAGATCTGTTACCGCGAGGAATGTTACAACGTCTTTGTGTAAATAAATACAGTCACTTGAGCATATGTAGGTACCTTAATTGTATTTTGATCGTGTAGTTTCCCCTCCTGGAAAACTGAGCTAAGAAAAGCTGAAAAATCAACGACGAAAACATCTATCGTGAAAAAAACGCGCGTGAAAGTACTTAAGTTAGATTAAAACCAAGATAACAGCTCGCAGGTATCAATATGATTTTATTAAAGCAGATCTAATATTTGCACATCTCCAAATGAGATGAGATACGCTCACGGCGGGCGCACCTTGCTTCAAACACGCCGTGTTTGGATTCAATTCAATTTTCATTTTATTACACGATCCGTGTTTATTTATGAAATCGACAGTCTGGGCGATATCTTAAGATTATTGAACAAAGTGTTTGAATGGAAACTCTTAATAGGCTTCTGGAGTTTCTTTTGTGGTATTCTTATATATCTATACAGTCAGTCTACTAATATGTATATAGTTCAGAACTTTGTCACTCTAAAAGCACTTACTTTTTTTAACAGAAATCAATGACAAATGGCAACTACAACAAAGTGATAAAGTTATAAACTGTATACATATTTTTAGACGAGACTGTACGAATAAGGTATACAGGCATATCAAAGACATTTAAAATAAATAAATGCTTGGAAAATAATATTTCACACAGCGCCATCTAGCCCCAAACTAAGCAAAGCTTGTAATATGGATGCTAGACAACTGATATATCTATTTATATACTTTTTGAACATATACTTATTATACATAGTAACCCAGACCCGTCACTGAAATTAAATTCCATCATTTCAATTTTTGCCCGGCCTGTAATCGAACCCGGGATCTCTTGCGTGGTAGACCGGCATGTTGACCACTGCACCACTCAGGTCGTCAGAAATATATCAGTGTTTGTACTACTAACTTATGGGATCATGTTTTGCAATAATCTTCATGGCTGGCCTTTTGTGCTGAACTTTGTGGTCAACAAAAGTATTCTGTTATTTAGACTTGAATTACACGTCTTTTGTTAATGTAAGTACCTACATATATTTACCTCTAAATTCAATGCGATGCCACAGAATAAATAAGTACGCAGAGCGTCAAAACCACCTAAGCACATTTCCATCAATGAAACCCAACACTTGAAACGCGCACATGTGCGTCACAGCCCCGCACCTGTGCCCATTAAAATTTCAATTACACTCGTCTCGCGCCGCGTGTTTACTCGCGTGCGATTGTTTGCCACACCCCACAGTCCCAGTTGACGTGTAGTGGGCCAGATGGGAAACTATTACTGCTCTGATTCTTATAGAGGGTGTAAAAGAAAGTGAAAATTAACTGTAAATGGACTAAGATGATAACATTAATTCATCAACGCCCGAGCGGACGCAGGCGGCCGGATAACATATTGTGTCTCATTTTCCGGGCGTTGAAGGGTTAAGTTGCATTCATATGAATTAATTATCTTCATAAAACTAAGGTCATCTTAACTAATATTATTATGATTGCGAAGGTAACTCTGTCCGCCTGTCTGATTGTTACGTTTTCACAATTGAACCCAACTGCTCAATAAATTTTTGAAATGTTCGTATCGACATCAGCCATTTTAAATGTCTCCACTGCACGGGCACAGGCTTTTCTTATGGGTGGATAAGGAGGATGAGCCATAACCCACCACGCAGACCCAATGCAGATTGGTGGGTTAATGACTGCAAATGCAGCCGATACCAACGGCTTAACGTGCCTTCCAAAGCACGGAGGAACTCGAGATAGTAAATTTTTGGTCACCCATCCCATGACTGACCCTTGCAAATATTGCTCAACCTCCGCAATCACAGGGTCAGGCACTAAACCAATGCGCCACCGTCTATTTTTCGAATATAGATATAAAAATGGTCAAGAGCGAGTCGGACTCGCGCACCGAGGGTTCCGTTCCATCATTCTGAAAAAGTTAGCTACTTAGAGACAACGTTTTATTTTACCTATAATATTATATATAAACTTCTATCACACAAAATAATTTTAGATATTATCTATGTAAACTTCGGAGATAAGGGGGAACGGTATTTTTTTTACATTTTTCATCAAAAGTCGAAAACTATGCGGCCTAAAAAATAAAAATAAATGTTTGAGAATGTGCAAGCAGCGCTCTTTCATATGATACCCCATATGCTCTAGAAGCTTCAATTCGAATTTTTAAGTCCCCCTTTCAGTCCCTGTTGCAAAAAATATATAAATATTTTTATTTCTCTCTTATTTGCAAAATAGTTGAGCAAACGTCATCTAAAACTGTTCCAAATTTCAAGTTGATAGCATTAGTAGATTTCGAGATATCCAGCTGTGACGGACAGACTGAGTCGCACCATAAGGCTTCCTTTTTACCATTTTGGCACGGAACCCTAAAAACGTATTAAAATAAAAACCTACTCCAAGGTATTAACTTCAATGGAAAACGAAATTCAACGCCGACGAATTCGTGGGCAAAAGCTACTCAACGAATAACAATAATTTGACATGTGCTTGATTATTGCTTGGTGACCTATCAATGACATCTGACTACATTACATATAGATTTTGGTGATCGCAGTGTTATTAAACTTCACCACATCTATCCATAACAGATCAAGATGATATAAAGCAAACAAACATCGTCAAAGATACTTGAGGAGTGTCGTCACAACACGTGAGAGCTGAGAGGGCGCTAGCGGCCACCTGACAACCCACTGTTTGCCGGGATAATGTTAGACAAATACCGCGGATCGGGTATCCAGGGTGCGTGCCAGGGGTGACGCAACCACTAGGAGTTTCTTTTTAAGTTAATAGTAAGAAAATAAAAGTTGCAGTAAATTTTAGCTCTAGAATTCGTATCTACTTCTTAATTTCCTGCTCTTACATAAAACAAGCTCTTTTACGGATAAAATCCCGTCAACGCGGTTCACGAATTTACAATCACCTCCTTTTCAAGAAGAAATTAAATTTATGTTTTTTGAGAAACCGTGGTCACATGTCATTGGTTTTGACATCTTCTAATTTAATGTCTTAACTGCCGAATTTTGTATCAAACACGATGGTATCTGCTCAAATACAAAGATTGTCTCACATGGGTGGAAATTAACATTTTACTGTTTATCATTTACCTAGCAGATGCCATCCCTACCGCAGTCCCACTGGCGCCAGGCATCACTCCGGGCATCGAGTAATTAACGAGCCGGTAATAGTGTGTGAACTCCATACTCCGCCGAGACTACGCGTGCTGCTACCATTCACGATACAAGGTAAGACAATACATATACTGCCTGTATATCTCCGATTTAATAAAGTCTGATCGCGGAAAGTTGATAAAAAAGTATAAAATCAGGATCTCTAAACTCATTATACATTGCAGCTCGCTAATTATTTCCCTACAATGAACGCCCGTGACCCGCAGGCATAATTACTGATCTTCAAGTGACAGTCACAATCGCAGGTACAATGATTACTGTAAAAACGTATACTTATACAAATGACTTTTTTTTGTCAATTTCTCACAGCGCCATCTAGCCCCAAACTAAGCAAGGCTTGTTATATAGGTGCTAGACAACTGTTATACTACTTATATACTTTTTTTTAATATATACTTATTATACATAGCAACACCCAGACCCGTCACAGAAATTAAAATTCATCATTTCAATTTCTGCCCGGCCGGGAATCGAACCCGGGAACTCTTGTGTGGTAGACCGGCATTTTGGCCACTGCACCACTCAAGTCTTCACATGTGTGTTGTGTGTGTGTACGAATCAAAAACAACTGCGTGCTCGTACCACAATACCAAGTAAGCGCGGCGATAAAGCGACATCGGTCTTACAGATTGCGAAGTTGAATTGCGATGATGAAGCGAATGTTGCTACTCCGATACGTTTTCATAACTTTTATCAACTCTCAGCGATCTGTTCACCTTTAGTCGCCAACATCTTACATAGTAAAGATTGTAATAGAAGGCATTTTCTCTAGTTAGTACACTAACATTACAAGTATCTGGCGCCACGTTGCCGTAGCTTTTACTATGTAATTAACGGCTCGTGATACAATATATAGGTATTATAAAGTAAATAAGCTCTATACAGCCTTTGTTGATATCATTCAATCAATTAATTATAGATATGAGAACAGGCTCATGCTTTGTAAAAGAATATCACTGCTATTGATTACTAACAAAGGCAGACAGTAAAACACTATTTCCGACCATGGTTCATAAAAAATAGGTAACTAACCAAAAAAGATAAAAGAACGCAGTAGACATTTTTATTTTTTCAACGCCACCATATGTTTTATTCTGCCGTAACATCAATTGTTTTAAACAACAAAGCCCAATACAATTACCCGCTTTCACCCGTAACTTTTTATGAAAACCTTTTTCTCCGCGACAGTCGCGCCCACAAACCCTAAACTGACGGCGTAAAAGTGGAGAGTTGTTATTTAGCGGCTCGAGGTCGCCAAGTTATGCTAAGCAGACGACCACGTACGGCAAAAAGACTCATCGGCCGTCCCTGGCGTGAACAACTGCGGGACACAAAACATACTGACGCGCGGTGTACTCCCAACAACTCCATGTCTACTTTATTTACATTTTATTCTGCGTACCTTTAAGACGATTAGTGCCCTCACAGTGGCGCCCTCATCATAATTAAATTTATTGCTCGCTAAGTACATAATGTATCGAAAATTCACACGTACAGATTGAAGCTAAGGTTCTATAGTTTATTTACAAACAAACCCCTCAGAAAAATATAGTTTGTTGTAGTAGTAGTAGGCAAAAGAGCAATAAGTGCCACTTTAGGCACATTTGGCTACTACTACTACAACGAACTATATTTTACTGAGGTTATTGTTTGTAAATAAACTTTAGAACCTTAGCTTCAATCTGTACGTTTGAATTTACGATACATTATGTACTTAGCGAGCAATAAATTTAATATAATGAGGGCGCCACTGTGAGGGCACTAATCGCCTTAAGTATGGATACCAATTGTATGAATTTGCATACTAAATAGGTAAGAGGTAACAAAGATTTTAAGAAAATCTTAAAGATAGAACGAACACTATTACAGAGATAGTTTTTCGTCATTCGTAACTGGTTACGAACATACGGTTTCGTAACTTCAATCGGTAGCTATCTGCAAGTACCGTACAAATAAATGGTTTACTTAGAATTTGTAATTATGAAGCGCTGCTCTATCGTTTAATGATGTGAGCAAAATACTTACGTCTAATATCTCATACTTAATTCAAGTATAACCACATAACTTAGTACACCCTCTTATTTCTTTATTTGATCTACCGATCATAGTGAAAAAAGCTAAGTGAAAGCAGAAAAGTACAAAATATGTACCATGTGGCAGTGCTCAATAAATAAATAAAAAAAAATAAAAAAAAGTATCTTCTTCTTATATAAAAATGAATTGCTGATCGTTAGTCTGGCTAAAACTCAAAAACAGCTTGAACGATTGCAATGATATTTTTTTGTTGTGTTCGCTATACTTAGCTAAGTTAGTACTGGGGTGGTTTAGAAACAAAAAAAAAGTAAAACCCCAAAAGAATTGGTAAATAAAAGAAAATTCAACATTGGCAATTTTGTATCAGAATCGCCATTTCGGATTACTTTTGACAGCTACTTTTTGATAAAGAGGTAGTCAAATGGAGGTTTTAGTTTAAAAATCGGTTAATTGACAAAAAGCGATCGAGGAAATAAAGCAAACGTAGTGTTTGCTTTCATTTTAGTATTAAGCTGCTTTGTCATTAACTACCTAATTAAATTGATGGCGCTTTAAATACTTTAATACTCTCAAGGTAAAATTTGATAATCATATAAATTGTAGGTGATACGATATTCACAGGGTCCACTAGTGAATGAATGAGTCTGTTGTAGACATTGCGTATTTTTATTTAATACCCTTACTATCTAGGTTTGATGGTAACAACCCGAGTGTTGCTAGGGTCAGCGCGGCGAGGTCAACCCTTCAGCGTCGCGTCCTAAGACGGCACCTCCTTTTCCGTGTCGCGGCTGCAGGGTTAAGTGCGCAAAAAATTTATGCCCGCCGAAGGTGCCGCGGCCGCTGAGGGTTAAGAGTTTTGCTGTTTGTAGCGAATTCGTAAGTGAATATACGGTTTGATTTAAGGATATACAAGATCTACTTATTTCTAATAAACGATGCAAAATTTTATTTTTGAAACTAATCTATAAATATTGCCATAATTACATGTTTTAAATAGTAGGCTGGGTCAAAAGATTATTCGAAAACTTAATGAACAATTCGAAAATAATTTTAATTGAAATGACAAATACCGAGGAAGATAGCAGAAATATCCGAAAAAGTATCCCACCAAAACATTAACTATTTAACTATTTTATGCCTTGCACAAAATATGTAAATGCATGACAATGGCCTTTATTAACATATATTATAACTACTTATGTATTTATTTAGCTACAACCTAATATTAAATAAAAAACCAATTAGTAAGCCAACTTTTTATATCCGATATAAACCTTAAGCTTTTTCCACTATATTATTATACAAGGTGTTACAAAAATACCCCTAATGCCGAATATGGTATATAGGGACCATCAAACTGAACAACTTTTAATATGGGACCAACTCTGAAATCCACGAAAAAAAATCTGCTGTTTCATACATTTTGATATTTTCGATTTTAATTTTTGTATGAAACAGCTGATTTTTTTTCGCGATTTCGGAGTTGGTTCCATAGAAAAAGTTGATCAGTTTAATGGTCCCTATATACCATATTCGGCATTAGGGGTATTTTAGTAACACCTTGTATATAAGTATTAAAAAAATCATCCAGGTTAATATTTTTCACTAAGCTTTCTACCTAAGAATTGCTTAGACAGTGGATCGCAACGGAACGCAATTGGCGGCGGAACCGGCGCGCGGCGCGGCAGGTGAGCGAGTGGCAGCCTGGCAGGTGAGGCGGCGACGCCGCGCCCCGCCCCACCTGGCGCACGCCCACCGTCACGCTATGCGGTTTCTATATGAACACTATCGGCCTTACCACAAAAGATTTTAAAACACTGTTCAACGAGTGTTTAATTTAGACACTGTTTAAATGTGATGCTGACACTTATTTGACAATATTGTTTGAAAGAGACGGCATCACATTTAAGCAGTGTCTAAATTAAACAGTGTTTTAAAATCTTTTGTGGTAAGGCCGTATCGGTCTTACCACAAGTCATTGTTTAGCAAGTGTTTAACTTAGACACTGTTTTAAATGTGATGCTGTCACTTTTTTGACAATATTGTTTGAAAGAGACAGCGTCACATTTAAACAGTGTCTAAATTAAACAGTGTTTTAAAATCTTTTGTGGTAAGGCCGTATATACTTTCGGGGCCCTATTGAATAAGACTGGCCCCAAACCTACCGGTTTCATTTCTTTGCTTTGCTGTTTTAGTAGAACAGGGGGCCGTACCGGCTAACGCATCGAACTACGGAAAGTCTGCCGGGCTTCAATTAAAACAGATAAATCGAAGTAAGAAGTTTCGTATTGTAGTTATTTAGAAGATATCGATGTTCGTGTGACATCATACATTAGGGTTCGCCATTTTGGCGATTGGGGCTCGATTTATCTGTTTTAATTTGAAGTCCGGTAGACTTTCCGAAGTTCAATGCATTAGCTGGTAGCCCCTATTCAAGTAAAACAGCAAAGCAAAGAAATGAAACCGGTAGGTCTGGGTCCAGCCTTAACGTGACAATTTGTCACCTGTCTTTTAAATCCATTGCGTCAACCAATTTGAAAATAGAAAAAACTACTCATAGCTACACCGCAACGTAAACCAAACTGTCGTTATTAAATAGGGCCCGCGATTTGGGGTAGGTTATATGGCGCACCAATTTACTGAAAAGTGAATGCTAAGTTAAGGCTCCTATAACCCTCAAGTGGTGTCCTCATCTTAATTAAATCTACTGCTCGCTAAGTGTATAACGTATCGAAAATTCACATGCACAGATTGAAGCTAAGGTACCATAGTTTATTTACAAACAATAACCTCAGTAAAAGAGAGAGAGCAAAAAGTGGTCACTTAGGCACTTTTCCTTTTTCTAAAGTGTCCACTTTTTGCTCTTTTATCTAATACTTTACAACGAACTATATTTTGCTGAGATTATTGTTTGTAAATAAACAATTCGATACATTATGTAGGTACTTAGCGAGCAATAAATTTAATTAATATGAGGGCGCCACTTTAAGGGCTATAGGGCACTTAAGCCTTAGAAGTAAACCATTTCTTAAAGTTCAAACGTGTAAACAATACACTTTTTTTTGGGTAGTCGTGTAAACAGGTTGTCAAAATCATTAATAACTTTAGATGGGTACATACCTAATGTATTAGTTCGTTAATAATTAACAGTTTGTTTTCACCTATATTAAGTCATACAGATAGGACTTGGCCCATATACTTCATTTATTCGATTTTTATGATCCGCGTGCACATAAACAAACATACATACATATAAAGACAAGTAGCTCGAGTATTACATGACATTCGTTTCCGTGCCGTATGTTATCTGCGCCGTCCAGGTGTTTAGTGGGCGTGGCCTCACCTTCCCCCACCTGCCTCACCTGGACACGCCCACACCGTCACACTTCGTGCGCTATGTATACCTACCTGCCATTATGATGGTCTTAGATAATGCTTTCTTTAAGTTGTTTGATAATTCAATAATAATTGCGGTGGTTAAATGTTTTATTAAGCTTTAAAACTAAGACAAATCTGTTTTCATCTTACTTTGAAAGTAGAGTAAATAAGTCAGATAAGTGGGTAAAGCTATAATTTAAGCTCCTTTTAAGATACAACTATGTATTTGACGACCTCCGTAGTCGAGTGGCTTTGTACACCGGTTTTCAAGGTGTCGCCATCTCTGAGGTACCGGGTTCGATCCCCGGTTGGGTCAATTTAGAAAAACGTACTTTTCTATATTGGCTCAGGTCTGGGTGTTTGTGATACCACCGTTGTCTCTGATTTCCATAACACAAGTGCTTTAGCTACTTACTTTGGAATCGGAGCAATGTATGTGATGTTGTCAAATATTTATTTATTTATTTATGAATTGTTTTAAATCATTAATGGTGGAAAAAGACGTTTTCAAATGAATTCCAACACAAAAAGCTAACCGCCATCTTGCAGATGTGTATTTAAATAAATACAAATGAAATATCAAAAATAATTCTTAAAGAAAAGGTATAACCACGAAAATAATAAAGCGTTTCATTAACATTGGTGTTTAGCCAACACAAATTTTAAATAAATCGTAAGCATACCGCTCAATGTACAAATAACAAAGCTTTTTCATGTCTCTTTTGTTTTTCTTACCGAGCACAGGTCCAGAGAGCTACTTATAATTACAACCGGCGCATCTGGCAACCCACCTCAACCCTTCTAAAATTATATCATAATAAAATTTAAATGACTAATTACTCGACTCATTCCGCCAATAAAGCCAAGACGGCGTTTCTCCAGAAAAAATATAAAATTAATTAATGAAAAACAACCTCAAGCGCAGTTAGAACCTCTTTGGAACTATCCAACTCTTCCTTCTCTACTTCTATTACATTTATTAAGAGTGAAAGAGATGACAACTTTTCCCAATATCTGTTTTTAAGCCTACATCTCGCGACAATAAAATTATTCAGGGTTTTCGATAAATATTTGCGAAAGATTTTCGCTTCCAAACGAAAATCGGTTGAAAACGAGAAAACTTTTTCAATTTTCATACAATGCAAAGATTTAGAGACGGTTGGTACATAGATAAATTTTGATTTTAATTAAACGTAATCTATGAAATTCGTGGATAAATAAAGATACGGACTTTTATCAAAAAGCCATGGTATTTTATAAAAATGTAATCCCTTTGGATTATGAGTGATTTAATAATGCAATTATTTAATTCGATTTAAGTTAAATTAATTTTGTAAACACATCGTAAGTCATTAGTTAACCAGGAGTAACCGCATTTTTCCTCAAAACCAAATGCCTAAGAATAACAGAGTACAGACCACAAACCGCTACTGTTGTTTATTTCATGGACACTAAAGTACAGTCGATCTAAAGCCGAATTTATATTACGAAATACCTAAGTAGCATAAAATTAATGTCGCGGCACTAATTTCATCAACAATGGTACGTATAAACATCAAGTTTTACAATGCATGTATTAATTTTATGACACTAAAATAATTTCGTGTCATGCGCATTTTTTTGGTAAAGCTAATATCATGCAACTAATTTTACCGTATAAGAGCGCGATATTTGTGTCACGAAAGTGCCTGTGCGCCTCGCCTTGCGTACTAAATAAAGCTTTGATGATGAAGGAGCCATCCAACTATGCTGTTGGTTTCGCGACACTATTTTTTTAACGAAACTAGTTACACGTACTGTAACAAGTTTCATGAAATTGGTTTCATTATGCATGAGACTTTTGTAATGTAAATCCGGCTTTACATCAAACTATTACCAGCCTTTTTTTTGCTCGCTTCTATCATAATATGTAGTAAATACGCTTGTTCTTTAGCTGTTTAGCTCTTTGTTAGTAGACTGCAATTGAAAAAGATAGGCTGAAAAATACTTGTACATGCTCCGAGGCTTCTGTATTTTTTTAGTTATACTCTTTATTTTACCAACAAAATAGTTTACATAGAAATAAAATAGGAAATATTTAAAAATTCCGTTTGATATAAGAAAAACATTTAAAAAAAACATAATGTTGAAATAAATATTAAACTTTAATGTCCAAACTTTTTGTCATATTTCTTTTTTGTTCCAATCAAATCTTTTCAGTGATGATGCTTCTAATTCTACTGACAATTGAATCAATCTTCTTTCAACAATCCATTCTTTTGCACCCCCGCGCAAAACAAACTACCTTGACGAAATCAAAACGATGGAAAAAGGGTGAAGTTTAATTGCATTAAGACGACGACGGCTGCGGTGCGGGTGCGGGGCGGCGCGGTGAAGAGAGATAATCCCGATTGTAAATTCAATAAATTCTTTAACAATAACTCCGTTTGCTCGGCCCTATCGACCAGTATAACTAGGGTTTACTCAGCGTTATCGAGTGAAATAATCATCAATTTTGTACAAACCTCGCTAAGAACAATTTCCCGGATTGAAAGCGGTAATTAGTTCAAACTAGCACTAAGAACGTAGAAGGTGATATTTGTTAAGACTTTTAAATAAATAACTCAATCAAAACTGAACCTGTAATAGTTATTTATGGAACTGTTGTATAATTAGGGGTATTAAAACACGAATGTAAAATTATTGAAATGCACTATATTTTTTTTTTTTAATTTAAATATTTTAACAACGTCACATACATTGCTCCGATTCCAAAGTAAGTAGCTAAAGCACTTATATTATGGAAATCAGAGACAACGGTGGAATCACAACACCCAGACCTGAGCCAACATAGAAAAGTTCGTATTCTAAATTGACACAACCGGAGATCGAACCCGGGACCTCAGAGATGGCGACACCTCGAAAACCGGTGTACAAAGCCACTCGACCACGGAGGTCGTCAGCGTCATTTGCACCTTGTTGGATGTTGGCAGATCCTGATGTACCTACTCGGATTATTTATAATTCACTACTACGCGCGGCGCTGCGGTAGTAAAACGCGCGTGTTTGATAATGTTCTTTTTTGAAATTCATAAAGATACCGATACCACGAATTAAGTAGTGAGAATGTGGCTGTTTTATGAGTAAGCACCTTTGCGCGGAATGGATCGAATAAGCGAAGGAGTTACATTATGAAATTTAGAACACTCATTTGGATGATATTATAGTTACTATGACACTAGTGTTTTAATGTTGCCAATAAGCTCACTGTTTCAGAAACTTTTATAGAGGATTAAAAGCATGGGTATGTAATGTTTATTACATCTGGATTAAATTTACCCAAAATTTGTTGTGTATTAAAATAATGTTGAAATAGCAAGGTCACTTAGCTAGGGCCAGTTTTATAGTTTTCAGATAAGTTCAAATTAAATCACTTGACACACACAATTACATAACAAGTCTCATCTTAATCAACTGTTTAAAAATATCTGGAAAGATGTTCAGTTGAATGTCGAGGTAGTTCCTTGTACATTGGTGAGATGGCGCTGGCTTGCAGCGTAAGAGTTGATATACTAGAAGAAATTCGACGTTCCCACTAGTGACTCGGTAGCTCAGCGGTCAGAGCATTGGACCGGTTATCCAAAGGTCGCGGGTTCGATTCCCGTCCGAGAACATGATCTGGTGCGAGTCGTATTTTTTCTAGTATATTATTTAGTATTAAATAAAAATAGCATTGTGAATGCTAAAATCTTAAAATTTAAAAAAATCATAACAAGTGGTCCATTTTTTTATTAATCCAAAGGGTAGGTTCCTAACCGGAGCCTGTGGAACGGATCCTTATAACTGTATTTTAACAATGTATTGAAGTAAGTTTAATCTGTTTCCTACAAACTTTCTTTTCCGCTTCGTCTATTATTAACAGTATCCTCAAATCCTAGGTGTTCCATTGTCCTCGCGCCGCCGAGCGCGCTCCAAGACGTTTGTCTTACTTTCCTTTCTTTCTTTTCTTTCTTCCGTACTCTTTCCCACCAACAATGGCGGCGAAACAATGTGTCGCCTTTGAGACTGGGCCCATTAAACTCCGCATTAATTTATGCAACAAAAAGACAAAAAGCAACATGGGCAAAGTTGATACTAGTTTACTATTATGCAGATATCGGAAAGAACTACAAAGAAACTGCATCATAGATTTTTTTTTTTTTAATCTTAAAATATACATATTGTTTTACCCCCTTACAAATAAAGATTGTACTACCTCTGTGGACGAGTGGTTTGCTCGCCGGTTTTCAAGGCGTCACCATCTCATGAGGTCCCGGGTTCGATCCCCGGCTGGGTCAATGTAGAAAAAATCTTTTCTATATTGTCTTAGGTCTGGGTATTTGTGATACCACCGATGTCTCTGATTTCCATAACACAAGTGCTTTAGCTACTTGCTTTGGAATTGGAGCAATGTAAGTGTTGTTGTCAAATATTTATTATTGTATAGCAGATGAATAGTTACTCTCTGTCAAACTATTTAAGTTTGACATAAAAAATTAGTATATTGTTTTTTTAAGTTATATGAGTTTATCCAGCAAACTCACTTTGATAAATCCAAGGTGACGTTTAGGGTTGATAATGTAAGTATTCTAATCCACACAAAGATAACAAAAAAAACTTTCAGCACTATGTCATAAAGTTTTTAAAATAAATATGGGTCAAACATAAAACTCAACTCAAAGCCTAGTTAAGAACCTCCTTTCACTCCCAATAAAGAGCAATTCCACTTTGTATCTATTAACAGTTTAATCAGTTCACAAGTCTTACCCGGCAGCGGAACCAAATTACACGGCGCCACTCGCGACTCCTTTGTCGCGAGCCCAATTAAAAACAAAAACGGTTTAACAATAGCAGGGCTCTGTCTCACTAGGGCACCATGGTTGCTACCAGCGGGTCATATGCTTGCCGCCCCCAAATTGGTTGCGTAAGGCTGCGTTCTGACGCTAACATACTACCCGAGCTCAACCCAAACAGCTCAACTTAACCGCAGCCCACTCCTTGAAATGCATCGCTTACAATTTTTAATTCTTATGACACAATAAAAAGCCCCGTTATATTTTGTCGATGCAACTGCGACCCCACGCACATATTTTGACCCCACGCTCAATTCGAACTCAACTCAAACTCATCCCGAACTCAACTCTACTCAAACTCAACCCGAACTCACCTCAAACTCAACACAAACGAAGCCCGCGCCTTATTAACGTGTCACAAACTCAATACTGTAAGCGATGCATTTCAAAGAGTGGGCTGCGGTTGAGTTGAGTTGAGTTTGAGTCGAGTTCGGGTTGACCTCGGGTCGTGTGTTATCTATCGTCTGAACGCAACCTAACCAAGCGGACAGCCAGGTGAGGTACCCTACATTATATATCTGTATGTATTTTGTAGGTAGCGCTACTGAATACGCCGCCATTAGTGTCCTAGTGAGAATGGCTCTAAAACAATGCCCGGAAGACATACAACTTGGAGGATCAATAATCGGCGATAGGATGAGCAACCTGCTTCGTGGGCAATTAACGGACTTAGCTGAAGAACGCGATCAAAGAAGGACTGTAGTTAGGAGGTTTAGAAAGAGAAATCAATCTTACAGACGAAAATGCCGGAGGTTGTTTACAATAAGCGATTTTTCAACGAAAATCCCAAAATGTTCGTTCCAAATTTCAGAATAAGTGAGTGTTATTAGAAAAGATCGACCTAATAGGCAAATGGTCGTGACCTTGGTTTGTAGTCAATAGAAAAAGTATACACTTTTAAACTTTCGCGTTGCATTTTATTAGATTAAAAACATAGGTATTAAACGCGTTTAAACTAAAACATAGGTGTTTAAACATATAGGGCGACACTCGACACCATATTTTAAATATTGTTTAGGTACCACTTAAACACAGTTTTGTTGTTTAAGTGGTAAGTACTTAAACAATATTTAAAATATGGTGCAAGTCGGGGTTAAACATATTTACTTACACTTATGTTTTAGTTTAAACGCTTTTAATACCTGTGATTTTAATCTAATACAAAAGATGTTCTCAAAATATAAGAAAAATTAAAAATTGCTAACCTTTTTCAGGTGGCAACGAATAACGAAACAAATTGACCCAAGAAAGGTAAATTTTGATAATATACTCATAATGCCTTTGTAACTTTGGCAGATGACTCAAAATCTGATATTTTCTTAAAGAAACAGGCAAATATTTATCTAGCGAAGTAATCACAACCCTTCAGTTCACCCCTCATGAAAACCATTAATCTTTATTTGCGTCAAATATTCATAACCTTTCAATACAATATAAAGGCATACAAAATAGCAAGTTGTGTCATATATATGCACCTAATGATATTATTTTCCTCGTCTGGTCTCATGAGATTTCAATTTTCTTATAACAACAAAATTGATACACTATTCGGTTCAGTTGGAGTGAGTGGTCCAACCACATTCATCTATGTGGACATTTAGGGAAGTATTCATTCATGGAAGTGGACGTTCAGGAAAGTAACAGACCAAATGAACATGACATTCCGGTGATCGGACCTAACGTGCCGAAAGGGTCAATACAAATATCGCAAGAAAAGTTTAGTGTTGCGGAGACCTTGTTAGCAAAAAAAATTTAGATACCTTACCAATAAAAATAAATGAAGGATAAAAAAGCCATCCTATTCCTGCTTAATAATAATGGCACTAAGCATTAATAACACTGTAGATAAAAACATAAAACCGCATTAATAACCTCCTTCTTTTTGAACTCGGCTGAAAATAGTCGTTTGTAAGGTAATAAATACACCATTTTGATAAAGCAATTTACAAAATGATATCACACCTAGGTATCTGGAAAATGCCATGTAGGTATGATATTTTTTCGAGCGTTTCGAAACGAAATCGGAATCGAGTCGAAAGTGTTTAAATCGTGTCGTGTAAAAGATAATCGCACGACGGCCTTTGGCGATACTAATTTAAATATCAAAACTCATTTGAGGCGAGTGGCGGAGTTTGATTGTGGGCCGAATTAGGTGCGCCGTTTCTTTCCGAGGGAGGAAGAAAATTAAAATGATTTGAGCAATCGTAGAAAAGGGTTGCGCTAGAACTTCCAGCGCCACACTTTTAGGGGAGGTGTTGATATAATTTTCTCTTGAATTGTGACGAATTGCTCGGGAAACATTTTCATGGTAATTTATCATTGAAAAGTATTAGTTTTTGTTTGACGTTAGAAAATTATTAATCCGAACTTATAAACTGCAACTAAACAAGCTAAACATCTTGCAAGTCGTATTGTCACATTACACAGGAAGATAAAACATAAAACATAAGTTAAAATTTGTGTGCCAAACAAGCAATTTAATTTTAATACTTTACTGTCATTAAGTAAGTTGAAATACAAACAAAATGTAACTAATGTTAATTTTATTATGAAGTTGAATAACTTTAAAGTAGGTAATTAAAGTACATTATGTAAGTTAGTAAGTTAAAAAAACATGTAGACATTTCATAATTGTTATTATCAATTTAAACACCGAAAACTTATTTGAAAATAGCGGAGTTCAAATTGAATACCCCTAATATACTAAATCCCTATTAGAAATTATGATTGAAGTTGTCCCACTTTAAGAGTGGATTATTCGCAACGGTCCGATAAATCCCAACTAGGGGCTAACTGGAGAAATTCTGACGTCATAAATTTAACGTACTAACAATTAGCTACGCTTTCATTAATAACAGAAATGAAATCAACTTCTATTATTGGAGCCCTTCCATAAACACCTTAATTCTCATTAAACGCCGGTCATTCGAAGGAAAACAAATTAACTGGAGACGAAGCTTCCGGCCGCCATTTGCGTAATGGCGGCGTTTCCGGAAGTTTGACAGGTCGGATGAAATGTCGCGCGATTTTTACTAATTAAGGGGGGAAGGGTTGTGGCTGGGAGGGAGGTTCTAATGTCACCCGAGACTTATGCATTATGTCGATTGCTTCGCCAGATGGGCTGACGTGAGATGGAATACGTTGGTCATTATTTTGGGCATGCAGTTATTTTTAATGCAGGTTTTTTTTTTATACAGGGTTATTAGTAAAACACCAAACATCCTCGTAGAAGTAGATTACTAATACCATAAACAACAACTTATGTTCTACGACATTTCCGAAAAAAAAACAAAAAAACTACTTTCCACACAAATGTCCGAACAGCTGCTCTAGTTTTGTATGAAAATTCGTTTTTTATTTGCATTTTTCGGAAAGTCGTAGAATACGTTGTTGTTGATGATGTAAGTAATCTACTCTTGCGAAGTTGTTGGTGTTTTACAAATGGCCCAGGTTTCTAAAGAGGTAGTTTATAGAGTCCTTAATTTACCCGTTAATTATTCAATATCAAATGTAGTCTAGTCGTGAGTATGTTTGCTGCGCTGTCTGTGTGACTCTTAAAAACTTTATCAGAACATCAAAGTGAAGAAGATACCTGTGCATCTAATTAAAGGAGGCTCGCAATCCAAACAATTAGTGGTAAAGGAGCGTTTACTCACAAACGGAATAATTCATCCGGCCGAGACCTGCTCCCTTCAAAGTCAAGCAACGGTCGGAGATTTTTCCTGGACTTCGGCGTTTGGCGCAAGTAACGAACGATGTCAAATAAGACATCTTCAGTTTTTAATGTGTCTTTTATGTCATGCTATTTAATTACATTTATTAGTTTACGTAGTGGCAAAAGGAAATTATTTAGTTCACGTATTTTAAGCTTATATTTGCCCAGGGATATCTAGAACAAAAAATAAATTTCTACTTTTGTAAGGCCTTTAATTTTGATTGTAGTGCAGAAAATACTCTTAAACTACTACTTACTGGAAAATAAATTTGGTAATTGCAATTTAACTTGAGATATTAAAAAATATGAATATAAATATTGACTTGTTGTGAAAAAGTAATATAATCACTGAATTCTATTAATTTGTATGAAAAATTGCTTTACAGTAACCTTAGCACGAACAGCTATCGAAAAAAAGCGAGTAAAAATATTCGATAGAGCGTAGTTTTGTATAGGAAATTTATGCAGCGCCATCTACCTGGCGAAGAGCAGAAATGAAATTTTCATGGATAATTATTCTATGGAGTAATTTTGCGTGCGTTTTTTCGGTAGATATTCGTGCTAAGGGTGCTAAAGGGAGTGGATGAGGAGATGACGAGTGACAGGAAGGAATGGAAGAGAAGGACACACTGCACCGACCCCAAATAAATTGGGATAAGGGTAGGGGGATGATGATGATGATGATTCGTGCTAAGGGTACAGGCGCCCGATACCCGACGGCGTCTTTCCACCCGCTCGCCGCTCATGCCTTGCTTCATCCCTGATTTATATTTGAAACCGTGGAGCGGCAATTACTCGCCGAACTGGAATCATTGCTTCTGCCCTCCACTAATTAATTCCGGCCCTCTTTTAATGTTCAAAAATCGTACCGACTAATTAGGTTTTAATTCGTTTTATTGGGCTAAGTAATGAAATAATGGCCGCGCACTGTTACAAACTCCCGGGCCGAGGCGCAGCCCACTTTTATGACTTATAAACCTTTCTAATATTATAAAAGATTCGGTATTAAAGGGCTAGTAAGGTAGTTGACGACTTAAGTTCAATCATAAAGCTTTTAAACGACCGTTCGTTTTGTGATAACAATCAAACCATTTAGCACTCGAGCCTCGGGCTTCGTGATTGTAACACGTAATGTAATCGACAGATTAATAAAAAAATCACGTCTACTTGGTGGTTTGTTACTGAAGGCCGACAAAAATACGTTTAGACAGCTACGTCCGTGCATACAGAGCCAAGAATAGGAATGGATTGGATAGATTTTGTGGCCTCAAATACCAAAACTAATTTCAACTATATAATATAGAGTATGTCGAAGTTTGATATTTAGTAGCTATTTTAAATCAGTAACATTAACTTAGTTATATTTCACAGTCATGTTATTTTTTATAGAAAGTTCTCGCCGCAGGCTTCTTCTTCTCTGTCGTGTCGATGATTCCTTTTAATCAATTAAAATTGATTTAAACACTTAAATTATTATACATTGAAGAGTTGCTAGCGCGGTCTTCTCTATAGTATAATTTATCCCGATATAATTAGTCTTGCAACCAAAAGCCGCATCCAACATTGATGAATGCTGTAGGGCGTTCCCGTGACGTCACTGCCGACGGGGCGGGCGATTTTTTCCGGTGATTGGTAATCGTCGAAGTCATTAGGAGAGCCGCGCTTTGTTTTTTTATCTCCGGGTAATGGCGCGAAAAATGTCGTTAGCCGCTGATCGGAGAAAACTGTGGCCTCTGCCAGGTGCTCTGATTATAGAAAAAAATATTAAAAACTAACTATGTATCAACTTGTCTTCAAATTATTTATTACAAACCACCAAATGACTTTTAAAATTAATCAATTATCTTTCACTGTGAACAAACTTACTGTGTTGTTTAATCTTTATCATTCACATAGTCACACTTTCCATGCAAGCCTCAAATCAGACACAAAGTTTCAGTGTCCGAACAAAAAGCTCATTGCAAAACAAACAGATCGTATTACATCTCGGGCGCTAACTACGCGCTTCAACTTCGCAAATTAAATATTATTTTTCCGTTTGCAATGTTTTAGAGTTGTATTAGCGGAGCGGTCGTGTTCCGAGGTTAACTAGTTATACGGAGCGGTTTAATATTCGCGACTGGACGTCTAAAGTTTACGGTCCAACAATTTCATAACTCGACTCCGCCTTTGAGCTCGCAATCTCGAAAAAAGGGCATATTAAAAAATATATATCTGTAGAGAGAGGAATAAATAAACAAGACTCAAAGCGGGACCCGTAATTAGATTAGTAAGAGAGAACTCTCGATAACTCACTGGGAGTTGCAGCTTCGACAAAACAATTGAAAGTGTATAAGATTTCTCAATAGTATTGTGAATTGGAAAGAAGACATGCCTTGCTGAGCTTCTTGTCATAAGTTTCAAGACGATTACTATTTTTTTTTCTATGAATACGTTACAATCGAGGTTAAAAATAGTTATGTACCTATAGAAAGTGCTAAAATGAATTAAATACAAAGTTAAATCCAAGAAGGAAAACGATGGTTTGAAAAATATTTTTGCTTTGATATATTTAGTTTCAACTGCGATTTTCTCAGATTACCGTTATATTAGGTATTACAAAGTTCGATAACTTTTAAGGTTTTCATAATTGATCTCTAAAGCGAGAATTTTAAATAAAAGATTCTTCATTGTAACAGAGAAAGCTCAGATTCCCTTTCCAAGTCCCTTTTTTCACACGAAGTTTTACGTTAGCTGACATACAAATTCTCAAGAATTGCAATAAGTACTTTGCAGTTTAACACACACCCTCAAGTTAATACCATAGCGTTCGTTTAAAAATCTCGCATCGAGCTATAAAGCGTGCGTCATACGATCACGAGATATAGCGATAGCGGTCGTCAACCCTAAGTAATCCCTAGCGGCGCCTATCGCTAGCGATTTCGGGAATCGCCGGGCCTCGGGCGACCGCATATCTGTCACATCGCCACGTGCCTTTACGGCGCCAGACGCACAACTAGTCCCATCTTGTTATCGACAAATCGCGGCTTTGCATAAGAACTGAATGCTCTTTTTAACAAAATGTGTGGTCGATAAAATTTAGCACCTTTTGCTGCGGTTGAGTATGGGAGTCGGGAAACAAAACCTTTTCTTTATCAGTAAGTACCTAATCAATGTTTAGAAAAACATGGTCCTACCATATAAATGCAACTGCTTCAATGGATAATTTAAATTGTGACATTGCATGTACAAGATAATACGTGAATATACCAATGAAACTTGGATAGGACTTGTATTTTACTAGAATCAGGCTTCGGGACCTAATCAAGCAACGATTGACTTACCACTTGAAAGGTAGTAGCAGCGACTTCTCAAAACAGAATCGTCTAACCACCCCTTAACATCACCGCCGTCAGCCAGCAGGCGTTACCGTGTCATAAAGGCGAGGCAATACGATTACGTTTTTGTGGACGCACCTCGGCCGCGCCGCGGGCGATAATCTGCGCGCGGCCGTAAAGACAAATAACTTGGTAACCGGCCACAATCCGAGTTATCGCGCCAATAACGCTGGTTGGTCACGTCCCTAGGGTATTCTAGGAAAGTACCTATGTCTATGATAGTATGAACTCAAGTAACTTAAGCAAAAACTTGAATCTGAGGTTGTGCGACGTCTACCTAAGTCAAAAAATGATTTATATTAGGTACAAAAAATTTGGTGTGATCTGAAATGTTTTACTTTGGAAACGCAAGTAGACTTGAACTCATTAACGTAGATTTCAAAGGAAATTTTGCTTTATACTCAAACATTGTATAGAAAACGATCCAAACCCATAAATAACAAAAGATAATTAATTATTTATCTTTTATCTATAACGATAATATAAGCTCACCAATCACGTGATTTCTATAGAGCGTGTAGCCAACTAAATATTCGTGTTTGTTTGTATGTATATGTAAATATCTCCTCCCATTTATCTTAGAACGATTTGACCGCAGCCAATTCTGTATTTCTGTACTTGTCAAACACGTAATTTATGGCTAAAGCCCTATGTCTATAGCAGATAATGGTTAAAGGACATGATCTAGGCAACTTTATCGGCGATGTTAATAAATGTTATACTTACTTATAATTATTATATGCTATTTTGCCCGTCGTAAAAAATAATATGATTTAAAAAAGCCCCATAAGCTTGAGTCGACCGTTGTAGTTAAATAAAAATAATATTATTTTATAATCGACTAAATTATCAAATTTAAAAAGTCATGGTTATCTTTTTGTGCGTGCTATTTATTTTTACTGTTTTCAAAATTAGAGCGGATTCGATAAAATTAATAGTACGCAAAAGCAATAATCAATAATGTGAAATTATTCACATCTCTAGCTAACGCGCTCACTACACATGAAGTCACGCATCGTGAATCGTCATCACATGAAATAAAACACTATATACTAGGGCGGTTTGTAACCGAAACGTCGGGGAAGTCAAAAATCAAACTAAATACCAACTAATTACCATAGTACTTTTAAAAAAATCGCGTTAGTATCTATCCCTAAGAAGTGTTTTATTTGAAATTGAAATTATCCGAGAAATATTGTAAGCGATTTTCACCCGTAAGTATTTACAAACATTACTATCATGTCTCACAGTGCCCTAAGTGCATTGTTCCAACCCAACTACCAATCACAACATCACATTTAAAACAAACAAACATTTGTATTTCAACGCAGTGCGTTCGCAGGCAAGGGACTTTTATGTATTGTCCTTGACTACGGGTGTGAGTATCTATTTTATTGGTACGTTAATGTATCGAATAGGTATTTACGTACCTATCTAATAGCAAGGTTATCACTATCGGTAACACATGTACTCGTATCATTTAGTAAAATAAAACGATATGAAATGAAACACTTACCGATATGACGACGGTTTTTTCCTGGAAATAAAAACGTTTAACATCATTTAAACATGTAACTTGAGAGGTTGTAACTATAATAATTAAGATAGCGTTAAATTTGTCTTGACAGCCCAAGTGTTCTTAGGTAAGTGACATTAAAAAAACAACATAGCAGCTGTGCGGTGCTATTTTTTGAAGTGAAAAAAAAATATATTAGAATACTGCAATATGGGCATCAAATTAAAGGGATTTCAAATATATTCACCACAATATATAATAACTAAAAAGACAATAAAGACAAAAGACATAAATAAAAATAAACTAAAATTGACGTCCTCCGTGGTCGAGTGGCTTTGTACACCGATTTTCAAGGTGTCGCCATCTCTGAGGTCCCGGGTTCGATCTCCGGTTGAGTCAATTTAGAAAACGAACTTTTCTATATTGGCTCAGGTCTGGGTGTTTGTGATACCACCGTTGTCTCTGATTTCCATAACACAAGTGCTTTAGCTACTTACTTTGGAATCGGAGCAATGTATGTGATGTTGTCAAATATTTATTATTTATTTATTAAAATAAACGCACCTACATCAAAAGAAAAGTCAACTGAAAACATGGAAACAAGAACAAATATTAAAGGTAACATAATATAATGCAGTTGGAGGCATGCATAAAGTGACATTATGAATTGTTTGTATGTCTGCCACACTGGAATTTAAATTTTATAATTACCTGCACCACTTTGTTCGCAAATACCAATCCACTCAAATGACACTTACACACTACACTAGGTACTTATCACGAAACAACAATTTCACATCATTAAACATTTGAGAAAAACAGCGGCGTCTTTACTGATTCATTTATAACTCAAAACTCCTGAATAAAATTATAATTAAGGTAAAATAGGTAATATAAAAAAGTACGATCTAATTTGAATTTTAACTATTTGTCAAACGGTATTTTTTTGGCTCCATTTTTTCTGTTTATGTAACAGAAAAAGCAAAGACACAATGCACCATACAGCCAAGACTTCAGACTTCTAATGGTTTCTTGTTAAAATTATTTTTTTCTAATTGGGAATCTATATCAGATACAGACACATTTTCAGTCAATAACATTTCTAGCTTTTATATTACCAACCGAGATCGCGCATATGGTATGATTCTTGATATGGAGGCACATAATCACACTTATTAAATCACTTATATTTATTTAAGAAGATATTTGCAAATAACTTATAAAAACCGATAAACTGACGCGACCAAATTGCTCCGAAAAACTATCCTTCTTTCGATTAAAGATAGTAAAATATTAGTAATCTAAAATAAAATAAAAATAGTAACTTATTCGAAATCATGACGTAATCTTGACATCTTCCTGACATATTTAAAAAAAAAGAGATATTACTTAAATGTTCGAACTTTGAATATAGAACACAACATTTTGAATTCAGAACAGAATTATTACTTACCTACTTTAATACCATAAATGTGTACTACATATCTACAACTAAAATTTCAAATTTCGAATCAGATTTTTATTTTTATTTTCAATGCTATTGAGTGTTATTGACAGCAATGAGTCGAGTTTTACTATATCCTTAGCTTAACCTGCCTTAACCTATTTTACGTAGAAGTTTGACATTATTGCATGATACCAATCAAGAACTTTAAATTCATTCTGTTGGTATCAATACAATGCTATTAATTTGACTATGACGGTGGTCTTCGGGAACTTCACTCGAGAATGTATGGTGTGCGGTGCGCACAGAATAAAATACACTGTATGAAGTGCATTCCCTTCTAGCCGACTAATCGCTAAGTCATCGATTTACTCTGTGGTGATCGAAGACCAATATGTAGGTACCCACTGTACATACAAGCGCACTAAAGTTGTTTATCGTGCACATTCTCAGATTAATCGCATTATATTCACCATAATTTAAATTGTTTTTTTTTCTAATCCATCCTAAGGTACCAAACCACAATGTAGGTGGCGCGTACGCACGTAGCCGTCAACTTGTTTGCCCGACCCGCCGACCCGCGCCTTTTTTAGGTTACGGCAATCACCGGCTCACATACGTCAGTATATTTATCACACTCTTATCACTGCTGTCAGTTATTCACGTTAGATAACATACCTCTCGGTTTGTTCTATGTATGTACTCTGACTGATTGAAAACGATTGATAGATATTTGAAGTAATGTTTGTAATAGGGCCCCAGTTCCCACTTAAACAAAGACAGTTTGATATTTAACTAAAAAGTTTAACAAAAAAACATATGTAGTCATTTAAGATTTATACACAAAATCCAAAGGTCCCTACGTCAAAACTCAAAACCACATAATATTACAAGAAACTTGCTATTATATTACATAGAATGTGCCGCGAAACTTATAACTGCATTTCATTTTGTTTGTGGTCAAAGTTAAAGATATGTTGTACATAACTACTTGTTCATTGACGCACATAATTAGAAAATTCTTAGGTGCATCGAATATTATGTGTTTATAAATTAAATTATATGACGCAGATATTTTTGCGTAATTAGTAATTAATATTGTTCAGTATTAGTTACATGCGTAGTTATCATTTCTCATAAAATGTAAACATTTATTATGTACTTACTCGTAAATGTATTTGGTATTTGTGTCGGTGAAATTTTATTTTGCTGACTCTTCCAAATTACTTATGCAAATAATATACTTTTAAACTTTCGCATTGCATTTTATTAGATTACCATCACAGGTATTAAACGCGTTTAAACTAAAACATATCTGTTTAAACACCTATATTTTAGTATAAACGCGTTTAATACCTGTAATTTTAATTTAATACTTTGCCAAAGTTTGACGAGCAAAGATTGTACTTTTATACAAGATTCAGTAAACAAGGTGCAATACTCCTTTGACGTTGGTTTATTCGAAAACTCTATTATTGAGGTATTTATTTCAACATCATCTCAAACTCGATAGGTGACCAAAACTGACATTCAGCAGCGATAGTGCTTAGGTGGGTCGTAACTGAGGACGATAGCCCCGGGGCCACCGTCCCTAACCGATCGTGCCTATAAAGATAATAGAACTTATTGTCACCAATCACAACTGTAGAAATGACAAAAGTAGTCAAATAAATTATTGATCAAATAAATAAGTAAGTCTTAGCAGTTGATGTGTTATTTTACATTTGGTTTTTTAGCGAAAGAAATACCTTTTTTCCTATGGATAAAAATAAAATAAAAAAGCACTTTCTATCTAACTTATAAATTGTCAGAATCCCACCTCAATATATGGCGGTTAGCATAAAATTACGAGAGAGAATATTAAATGTGTGTTTAAAACTCGGCAATGTATGCGGCGCGCGTCCCTCGCCCGTAAACATAAAGGTGTTAGCATACTAGACGCAAGGGAAATCTGTGTGACGCTTGCTTTAAAATATATTTATTTTTGCAGTTAAAATCAAATAATGTACAAACGAGTAACACTTTTAATTTTCATTCGTAATTCATCAGTTTTTCTGCATCATAGTTTCTTAATCTATTTTTACGCTGTAAAAAATTGCCTATCATAAAATTAACATACATTGATTCTCATAGGCCTGACTATTATAATAACTGATCACTGCTTTGGTTGTTTTGTAAAAAAAAATATATTGGTACAAGGTGTTCATACATTTTAATATTTTCGATTTTAATTTTTGTATGGAACAGCTGATTTTTTTTCGAGATTTCAGAGTTGGTCCCATAGTAAAAGTTGATCAGTTTGATGGTCCCTATATACCATTTTCGGCATTAGGGGTATTTTTGTAACACCTTGTTTTGAAATTGCCTGTTATAAAATTAACATAATATTGATTCTCATAGGCCTGACTATTATAATAACAAATCACTGCTTTGGTTGTTTTGTAAAAAAAAATGTTATTACATTTTCATTACGACAGCTAATTGCAGATGGTTTAATATCATGTTTTCATTTTGTAAATTTTATATAAAATAGATTAAATCTTCATCTTTGTCATAACTTCTGGTGTCGGTAACATCAGTGTGTACTCACCACGAAGTAACAACTGTCCACGTGCGTCGACACCTCTCCGACCTTCGCTAATTGTTGTTCAGGATTTGTTCCGAAGGTGATATTAACGCGACCACATTTAAATATAAATGTTCAAACTTCCGAAAACTCCTGACCACACTCACATTAATGTAAAACGGTTTAATCTGTTTTGTTATTAACAGAATTCTTTTATATGTTAATACACGAATAAATAAAGATTTTTGAATTACTTTTGTACCAATGTTTCAGTAAAAGCGTCATGGATTAACGTTGTGAAAAGATAATCTTTTCTTTAATAAAAAAAGTGCTCAAACATTTTAATTTTAAACCAATATGGTGGTAGCTAATAGCATTTTTACGACATGATTGAATCATGTCGTTGTTTTGTGTTTGTGTTGTTTTGTGTTATTGGTAAACTAAATGTTAAAAATATTTTTTCGTTATTTATATACTAAGTTATGTAAACACTGATCAAGAAGAGATTAATGCCACACTTCAAATCACTAAATGTCCAACATGTTTTTTTAAAGTAGCTGCTAAGACAAAACCTCGTTTGATTTTTAAGGGAATGTGAAACAAAGCTGAAATATGATAGTTATTTTGTTTTTTACCACTGTTGAGGCAGGCAGTACTGCCTGAAGTAGTAAAAGTTACGATTAGAACTATAATTGCTGAATTTCCTTTATTCAGTTATTATCTGACCACTCATTTGAAACAGCCGTTCAAACACGGCAGTTCACCAAACACCATGTCCATTTATTAGAAATCTATAGAGTTGAAGTGTGGGTAGTTTTAAGCATTCAGAGTCGGAGGTAGGGCCCTTAATGGCTATTGAAACTGAACAGAACGTGAGTGGACAAATTGGTTGAGACCGGGTCACGATAAGGGCCCGCGTCCAAGGCGAGGGAAATGTCCATAAACAACAGGCGACTCGGTCCCAATTAATAAAGCGGCCAACACCGAAGTGGTGCAATTAATTCTGTGCCTTCGTAGATTTTAATAGTTCACATAAATCAGAGCGGCGCGCGCGGCCGGTGGGGTAATCGTCGTTTAATATGCCGGACCGGCCTATCGCGACCGCCGAACTATCTCCTAACAAATATATTGCCCTCTCTAACAGATAAAGCACGATACGTGATTCGGAAACTTCTTATTTGGCTGGACTTTTTCCCGTAATTTTCTTTTGTGCGTCGTAATTGTCGGATCTGCTCGTTGCCGCCACGTATCGGTTTCGCTCGTCGCACGTGTAAAAGGGGCTAATATCTTTTGGATAGAATTAGGAGCGGTGGGGTGTAGGTTGTATAGTTATGCGGAGCAGGGTGGACAATCTCGAAATTCAATTGGAGCCAGACTTGAGTTCGTTAAGTGGTTATATCCCTGTAACAGCGGCAGCGGACACTAAACACAAGGTGTGGTGGGGGCAGCGGGTGGTGGGGGCGACGACACCTCGTGATATTGAATGCGGCGGCGAGTCTCAATTGTTATCTGCCGCTGCAAGGTCGCGCCAAATGGCCGCCCCTGTCAGGTGCTGGAACCCTTTCTTTAGCACAGGGCTGTTACGAACAAAGTCGCTATAGTAATTTAGGGATTTATTTAATTAATGGTGGTATCTACAAACTATGACGTATTTTATCCACTTTCAATAGTTACTTGCTTGACACCTTTAATCTCTGTCGAACTCTAAAATTCATAATTATAGAAAAAAAACGAGCTAAGTAGCTATTTGCGGCAATTACCAAAAGACTGACGTGTTTTTGATCTCAGCTCTGGTAAATATTCAGCTCAAAACAAATTGGTGTGGTCAAATCACAGAACAGATATTTTTTTGTGGATCAAAACGTATGTTTGGAATATCGGTGTAGCTTTTACTTTACAGTGTGATTCTAGGTTTGGTCCACACCAACCAACCTTACCGGTTGAAAGTTCATCTTCTATAGAAAAAACACGTCACTCCCTGATTTTAGCTGATCAAGTACTTTTTTTTATTGTTTTACATTTATTTTGAATCTTTTATTGTCTTATTTGTACCTGCTCTACTTGTAGGAGGTAGCCCTAACCCGAGTGCGGCGGTCATTGGTCAATTTATTTCTTGCCAGCCGCAGTTATCATGATTGAATTAAGCAACTCTGGGATTGCACCCTCCCTGAATTACGGCCATTGTCCGAAGCACCTCCGGACACCCGGACAACCAGATTTCGGACAACCGGAGTGAACCCACCGCAAAAAGGGAATACGGAATTTTAATCGTGGGAATGGAAGGCTGTCCTCACTGGTTTATTTAAGGTTAATTTGGACGGTGGTTAGTTTGCGATTGGGGTCAAGGCATCGGTAGGTGAGTTGATTTGTGATTCGTGCCTTTGTTTGAATTGTAAAGGAACGTTTGTGTCATAAATTCATAACGTTTAAATCTATTTAATTGTAGATATAGGGAAACATAACTGCTTTAGAAATAGATTGCTTCAAAATAGAGTAAGACAGAAAATAAAAACAAAATTGTGGCAGACATTTTACAGATTATGTTAGCAAAAATTAAGACAGTACCTTGACCGAAAGTGGCGGCCGCGGTGAATTTTATTTAATAGTGTAATAATAATAAAACATAACTTTAATATACATTATGTAAAATTTTTGAGACCCATAGTCCAGTATTTTTAGAAGGTCTCAATATATACCCTCGCAGTCATTTCTAGAAACTGAAAGCTGCTAAAATTTGCTGTTTTTGACACATTTGCTATCTACTTCTACGAATGACAACGCGAGAATGATACCTCCTAAAAAGACTAAACTATGGGTCTTAAAAATTTCAAGTCATTTTTATTGAAATCAATTTATTTTAACAACTTATTAAATAAAAACCTCTGAGGGCGCCACTTTTCGTATGGGATGCACTTTAAATACTAAACGTTTATTTTTTTTTAACACACATGGCTGCATCAGATACGCATACGCAAATAAAATTTGCAATAAAAGCACAACAAATATAATCAAAATAAGCCACCTATCTGCATTATTTTACACAGCATCAAAACTTAACATCCGAAATTTAAATTTAAGCACTATGCTCATAGACAGCTACACCAAAAATTACCCTGTGGCTACGCCGTAGCATCGTAGCACACTACGTCGTTCTAGCGAACAGTTCATTTTTTTATTTTTAGTATTCTGTGAGTTAAAACTGATGATCTACTGATAATAATTGTCAGTCTATGTGTAGCTTTTATTGACATTCCTACATGCACTTTTTAACATAGAAAATGTGTACTCCGTCAGAACTTTTGATCAGATGTGGAAAATTATCATAATTATGAGTATAATCTGTAACTTAAAATTTATAAAACAGAATAGGATAGGAACATACTGAACAGAACTGAGTTACAGTGATATGTTTCTATTCTGTTTCATTATTTTAGGTTACAGATTATATGAAAAATTCCTACCAGAAACTTGTAATTTATAGTGTGTATCATTAGCATGTTCATCGATACGTCGAGTGGATGCTGGCTCTGTTTTAGACAAACCGTGCACAGAACAAACATGAAAAGAGAACCAAGTTAAGTAACTAAGTGGTATAAGTGATAAGCGATAGTAAATTAATCAAGCGGCTTTTACATTTATTTCTTTTTTTATAAATTATATTGATACAACAACATTTTTCTACTTTAAAAACTGAATCTGTACCTGTAGCACGAAAAGTTTCATTTCGCTTTTCGGCGATAGATGGCGCTGTACAAATTTCATACAAAATTACTCTATCGAGTTTTCTACGCACGTTTATTTCTCGATAAATATTATGCCACGGGTATTGAACTTAAACTGAATCGATTTAAGAAGCGAAATTAGTCACAAATGCTAATTTTGTACGATTTGCTTGCGATAAATTAAAAAACTATAATTCTAGATTTAAGAAAGGTAGGAAAATATATACGATTCAAAATAAAGATGTTTTGACTTTGACTTTCACGAGTAACAGGTCTGTTGATAGTCTTTAGGCACGTTAGGTTCTATTACCGAAATGTCCAGTCGGTTTTGTCCGCTGAAGTCAAGTTAAAAAAATGTCAATTAAGGGCTTAAAAAAATACAAACTGAAGAACTTTATTATTTACTCTGTGATTAAAACAGTTTTTAACACTTATTAGGATAGCTGTTTTTTTATAATTCGCTTCCTCTCATAAGCGGGTGTAAGCCGCGGTGTGTAGGGCGGGCGGGGCGCGGGGGCGGCGGAGACATCAATAATCCTCCTTGTTATTCTTATGCAAATGCCCACCGTACGATAATAAGTGGGACGCGACGCGAATCACCAGACGTTACGCAGATTGGAAAGAATCCGCCGACACTCGCCGCGGTACACACTACACGAGTTTTTCACTTTCACTCGTGTAAAAAACTGCAATTTTAGTTTAATATTGTTTTAGTACAAAAGTAGATAACGATAAACGGTGTAACTTGTTAAGACCGAAATTTATTGTCATGCAAACAGCCAAACAGAAGATGAGAAAAGAAGAATTAGCCAAGCGGAATTAGAGCATTCCAAAAAAAATATTTTCCTTCTGTAGAATACAAGTAACAACATGTCTTTCTCCTGAAGAATAATTACCTACAACCTCAAAACAACGTCTTGACAGTCGTGATCCTGCTTCATTGAAAATTTGAAAATTTTAAATGTTTCAAAAGCATACTTAAATACAAAAAATCCCCCCGTGTGTAGTTGGCATTAGCGGTCGTGCGTGAACCGCGCGTGTATTCTATAACATACGACTAATCAGTGTATTCTCGAAGCAGCGCCGATATAGAAAAACCAATCACGCACTTGATAACAACACTCCTTACAATTGTTCAGTGACAATAAACTCTAAGCATTTGAGTCAATTTAGCAGAGCTACTAACGAAAATATCACAAAAGTAAAATCAATGTATCTTTACCTAATTATTATTTACATCGTCAACAAGAGAACCTGCTATCGCCTTCCCTGTAGATAATAGTTCGTTTCATACCTACACATCCTCTGGTAAACACATGTAAATCAAAACATGCGTAGAGAACTCGCACAAACAGCGTCGCGCGCGCCGGTGCTCGCTTATCTATCCCTGCCTCCCCTCCCCACAGTGGCCGGCAGGCCAAGGCGGAGGGGGTAGCCATCAATATCACTGGAAAAAAACTTTAATGTACCTAGTGAAAACTAAAATAGGTATCTGTAAAGCCCTATCCGAGTAACTATCATCTTTAATAATTGTAGTCGTGAGTTATGTAGGTGAATGTCTAGTCTAGTTTTATACAGGTGAATCTCCGTGGAACTCCTTAAGTTTGATATTAAAACCTCCTTCAAAAACGAAAGTAAACAGCTCTAAAAAACGAAATAAAATTCAAATCTGCATAATCACTAACTCGTAATTAAAAAACCTCTTTTGAAGTCCCTAATAACTTAAGGTTTGGTACAAAGTGAAAGCAGCCATGAATGGCCGGCGCGCGCGCAGATAACGCGCAGTGGGGCCGCGGGCATGAATGGGTGCGCAGATAACGGACATACCGATCTGGATCTGACACAACAACATTATAATTTTACATTACATTTCAACATTTAACATTATAGGTTTAATTCGATTTCAACCGAAATCAAAAATTATCAGTCAAGATAACAAACTAACTAGTACTTACATGCTTGATTATTATATGTATTTTGAAATAATTGAATTACTTATATAAATTTCTTAGTGTATGTCTTGTAAGCTGACCATAGATAAATATAATCGACAACAGCTATCGAAATAAGTAAAAAAATAATGAGTGCAATGCGCGTCAGCGTCACCAAACAATAATTGACTAGGTACCTATCGGTATTGTCGAAAAAGTCAAACGACATACGTATTTGAATTCAAGAAATTTAAATCTTGGTTTCAAAATTCAAAAGACTGACAAAATGATTATGTGAACTATCATAATCATTTTGTCAGTCTTTTGAATAACGATAACTACAGTAATTATTGAATCTTATACTTTTAGTAAACTACATTTGTTTTGTATTTTATATTCTTGGTATAAATATGATATCAGTCACCTATTGGCACTATCACACAATAACAGGAAAACCAGTAATATATAAAACCACATGCTAACCTGTACCTGTATAACAATTATAGTAAACCAACTGTTTCCTGTTTACAGGTGACTGAAATAACAAAACAGTACAATTCGTGTTGAAATTTGTATAATAAATTCATTACCTCGGAGCCAAAGTCAGAATATCCTTATTCAAATAAACATGAAGCACTTTTGAATCTTCTATATTCCCACCCGTTCCTGACTTTTTTAATCGACAAGAAGAACGGACGCAAGAAACTAATCAGATTTAACAGAAATAAGTAACGATAATTACAAATTTAAATATATCGTTACCAAAAATACTTCTAGATCTTTAGTTGGAGTTCTTGATAATTCGATGACATAAGTTGTACGTACTATGCATGACTTTTTGGCATGGCATCACATCCCGTAAGTGGCGCCCTCAGAAGTTTTATTTAAAAAGTTGTTGATAGAAAAGAATTTTAATAAAAGTTTACGTGTAGTTTTTAAGACCCATAGTCTAGTATTTTTAGAAGGGATCATCACATTCCCTCGTAGTCATTCGTAGAACTAGACTACTTTTAACAGTTTTGCTATCTTCTAGAAATAACTACGAGGGAATGTAATGATACCTATGGGTCTTAAAAATTCCACGTTAAGTTTTATTAAAATTGTGTTTATAATAACAAATATTTGACAACATCACTTGCATTGCTCCGATTCCAAAGTAAAAAGCTAAAGCACTTGTGTTATGGAAATCAGAGACAACGGTGGTATCACAAACACCCAGACCTGAGCCAATATAGAAAAGTTAGTTTTCTAAATTGAACCAACCGGGGATCGAACCCGGGACCTCAGAGATGAAAATCGGTCTACAAAGCCACTCGACCATATAGAGGTCTTGTATTACAATATTAAATAAAATTCACCACGGCGGTACTTTCGGTCTGGGTATACCGTCAAATTTACATAAGGTAAAGTAATATTTAGTATATAGACAGTAAAGTAATATTTACTTTGCACTCGGCCGGCTTAGATTAAATATTCTATTTGCTTGTTTTTTTTATTTACAACGCATAAATACTTGGCCTTCATCCTCTGATGTTAAGAGATGATAAGGCCAAATGTCAAAGGGCAATCATCCTCAACTTCTTCTTGCCTTCTTGCCTTCTTGCCTTTAACAGCTAGGACATATCTATGTTAAATTATTGTTATAGCACGTCAGACTCAGGTAAGATGTGGTATCAGTCCTAGGAATAGAGGTTCGTCAAAGTTTTTTTAATATTTATTGACCGCGCGAGCGTGAAGTGCGAGCGAAGCGCTCCGTTTCAGGTTGGGCAAAAATGCTTTTGTATAGCTGTCCAGCTCCAGTGACACTTTTGACAGTCCGTCTGTCAAAAGTGTCACCAACGCGAGGTCAAGGCACTAGTTTTAGTTAAGGAGATTGAGTTTAGGAGATCCGTGGGACGATCCTCTTAACCGCAGAGGTAGTATTTCTAATAATTGAAAAAGGTCAATGATCAATTAAAGTTTGTACTATTTTTATTGATATTTTCACAATAAAATGTTTGTGCCATTTTGTTACCTCCATTAACCTCACATTTTTAAACTGTTTATAAAGCGTCTCGCGACAAGTGCCAAAACAGTTGAGTGACGCGTTTACTAGAGTACGTCGAGTAAATCTGTCGGGCCAGAGTTTATCGGGTGCGCAGGAGTGCGCGAGCGAACACTTGGCCGCAATAAGCGCTCTTGACGAATGACGCGTAAAGTACTTAGGAAAACAGTTGAAATGCTATAGATAGTTACCCACTTATGTATATAGATTAGTGAAGTTGGAAGAAGCAGAGATCATATCTCTTATTTTAAATAACACGTGAACAAAAATGGTCCACGTGATATAAGTTATGTAATTGTAAAATCCAGACAACCCACACCAATTATTTAACTACATATTCCTATTACAAACGAATTGCCGCTACTGGGCTTCGTTCGCAATGGACCTTTTAAAATATATTAGCCAGGCTAGTGGTCACCACAGCTTAACAGAACCTACTACAGGCTATCATTATTGTCAATGACTCGGTGCCCACCAAAACCTTATCTCTAACCTTAAAGAACATAGAACTCAACTCTACCCAGATGTCATCTTGTCTGTGGTCTTGTAGAAAAACAAATATACCCCCGTTCAGGCATCCATTCATTAAAATTACCCGCTTCGCCTATTGCCTCGAGTACTTTCCACATCCACAAACAATTTCGCAAAGACCCCAGCTCATACAGCCATCGTTCACCGACTAATTACTCCAAGTAGTCATTCACACCATATCTCTGCGCCTACGCACTTCATATTCAATTAGAATAAACAAGCCGGATGGATTGCCGCTAGTAGACGTGCAAATTGAGGTGCATCGTTGTCTAAATGCATCTCCAGCTGTAAGTTGGACAATGTTTGAGACGTTAACTGCCCTAATTACATGGTACCTACATACAGAGTAAGTATCTAGGTACATTACACAAACCGTGGGTTATGACCCATCCTACTTATTTAGCCATAAGGAAGATTTTGTCCACGAAGTGAGGACATAAAGAATGGCTTATGATGAATATTTCAACTAGCCTCTTTAGCCAATACCCATACTTTGAAGTCATTATTGTCATTAATGTATTCAAAACATTTAGTCCGGTCACATACAATAATTACATAACTCCCATACACTACACAGAAAGACGTCAAAAAGGACAACGAACACGGAACTTCCTCTTGAATATTATTTTGCCACATGTGTACTTACCTGTATGGCAAAATTGGCAAACGAATAATAAACATAATTTTCCTTATCAAAATAATAATTGTGTTAACATGAGGCTTATAAAAAAATGTTTTTTTTTATTTCTATGGATAAATGCAAAATAACCGTAGACGCAAATAGACTATTGTATGCGATAATCAATCCCATTAAAGGGCAAAAGCAAAACTCAATTTTGGTCTAGGGTTGCCACTATGCAGTAAATTATTCAAAGAAAACATTTTTCCGGGGTTGTATGCGTATCCCTACCATCTACCATATTCGGTTTTATAAGGCTTTTACCAAACACCCTGTATAAGGTGACGGTGGTGGCTTGAGCGGCATGCTTGATTTCATTTACTAACTAGGAGTATCTTTACTTCTGAATAGTTGTAAAATGCATGGACGGAAAAGTCACCGACGGAAAAATAGTCAGAAAAATATTAAAAAATTACAACCCTTCACACGACAACCGGGTGTTGGATAATTCTAACTACGATATTTGCTTTATAATCGTTATGTATATTTCAGACTCCGAAAGTCAATTTTAATCAAAGTATCATTAAAAGCTGTGGAAAAAGCCACGTGTGAATACACGTGTTAGTTTTTACATTTCAATGAGAATATTCGCAGTGTAAACAAGCTATCAGTCTCCATCCTAAACTGTGGAATGAATGAATTTAGTGGGCCACCAAGGAAAGTTACAACATTGGCAAGGTGCACGAATGGGTAACAGGGTAAACTACCTCGTAAACACTCGCAACAATGCGCGCGCGCGGTTGTCTTGACGAATTTGACAATTGAGGCATCTCTCACCGACGATGGACCAGATAAACTGCGAAACACCGTCAAGAATATTCTGCAATTAATTGCACATCTTAATTTTATGCTACCCTTCAGCATCCCAAAAATTTTTCTGCGTTTGTCAACCGAAGAAAGTCCATTTTTTATAATTGTTTAAAGTTATACCGTGTAACACGTTGTGCCATGAAGGATTTTTATTTTACTATGGTTTGTTTTTAGAAGATTATACTTTTTCCTTTGTTTTGTTGTCAATAGTGAATTTTCTTTTAAAAAGCGCAAACTTTCGTTTTGTTGAATAATTTTATTCAAAAACGCAACAGGGCACTAAACAATAATATTTTGACCTTAATGTTACAAATAACACCATTGTAAATCAGTAAATAAAATTGTGTTGAGATTAATTTTAGTATTAAAGTTTTTTGTTATTAGAAGAATAATGAAACTTCCATGTTTGAAGTCGATAAAAGATTTTGGCCTTTTTGGGACAGTGCGAACGTCATGCCGGCTGCAGATAGCGTGGGTGGGTTATTGTTCTACTGCGCCGCAAGTAATTCGTGAAAACTGAAACGAGGCCAGCTCGAGGTTATGTCACAGAGGTGTTTAGAATTATGTGGCGAGTGATAATGGACTTTAAGACGGCGTGATAAAGATGGGCGGGTGTCGGTTGACGTCAATCGGTAGCCTATTTGCGCGCTATCTGCCGATAGGAAAGGTGGAGGTGAAGGATCGAGCTCACGTGGTGAAGAAGATACGTCTGATTGATCGCCCTTTGTTGACGATACTGCCTTTTGGTGTGCTTGTGTGTCTGTTTGTTTGTGTGAGGTGAGGTGGGGGTAGCTGGTCATGATGCAATGGTATCGTGAAAGCGCGCCAGCTGATTCTGTCAACTTTAGGGAAGTAAGTAACAGTAGGTACCACACTATACAACATGTTACAAAAATACCCCTAATGCCGAATATGGTATATAGGGACCATCAAACTGAACAACTTTTACTATGGAGCCAACTCTGAAATCGCGAAAAAAAAGTCAGCTGTTTCATACATTTTGATATTTTCGATTTTAATTTTTGTATGAAACATCTGATTTTTGCGATTTCAAAGTTGGTCGCATAGTAAAAGTTGTTCAGTTGGATGATCCCTATACACCATATTCGGCATTAGGAGTATTTTTGTAACACCTTGTATAATAACACTTCAAGCATTCTAAGCAGGTATTATTTTAATGAAACAAATATCATTTGAATCAGAAAGCTATTTGCCATATTGTGCCCGTCATAAGGATACCATTGGCTTAATTTTGTTCTTGGTCCTATCCCAACCCATCCCATCCCAACCCATCTTCCCAGCAACCAAAGCGTCAGTTGCTCAACGCCAGCGATTGCAACCATTCATCAGCGCGTGACGAGCGCACCAGCACAGTTGGCTCGCGGCCAGCACCTGGCGATAATATCGACGCTTGTCTGCTTCAGCGGCACTAATATTTATTTTACTGAACTTAAACTTTTTAATTATACCACCTATAAAGTTATTAGTATTCATTCTAACACTTTAAAGTTGAAGCGTATCTTCGATCATAGATTGCCATAGTCAAAGAAAGTTGAAATTGTTTAAAAAAGCACCACCTTGATATTTCGTGTGAATACTCATAGTGAACTAATTGATGATTAAATTGGTTGAAATGACTTAAATTGGACTAAATAAAGAAGTAATTAAATTAATTAGAAACTTCATATAATCTTGGAAAAATCATCCCATTTTTTTCGTTAGCTTCCTTAATTTTATTCAGTACCCAGACTAAAATTAGCATTAGAGCACAAAATGTGACTAGAGAAAGAACTCATTTCCATTCGAAAAATCCTATTTCCTGACAATCCCACTAATTCGTACAACTGAACCGCAGTATCGGCAGCAATTGTCGCCATTCACCTCCGTTTAAAGGCACCTTAGTTGGCGATCTTCCAACGATCAAACTTTCCAACGATCACTAAATAAAAACTCAGGTCAAAGCAAACGCATATACACTACCTAGTTGCTGATCTATAAACTATATTCCTACTACGTATAAACAGATTAGGAAAATTAGAATATAATACTCGTACCTCATTCAGTGTGTCTTAATGGACAACCTTTCAACAGTATAAATGTCGTTTTTACTTTGTATAATGAAAGCAGAAAAAAAATTTGGGGCATGTATTTTTTATTTTAAATTTCAATCCTTTTTATTATATATTAAATCACTGTTTGATATCTTACTCATTCTAAAAGAGCGTAAGTACATTGTGTAGCGCTTTTGCCAGTTTAGGATTAAAAAAATCTATCATGGATGGATGTCACCATGATTTTGATAGTGATGTGGCAGTGGGATTTCTGTAAGTGATATCAACAATGGAAAACATTTCAAAAATGTATTGTTCTGTGTTAGATTTTTTATTAAAGTTCAAAATAGGAAAACTGCTGCTGCTTTTTTATAATTTTATTCTAACGTTAGCTTAGAACTAAAATTAGAAAAGATTTTATATCGAAATGATACTTTCTCAAATTAATTAAATGCTGTCCAATATTTTTACCTACCTATTTTTCCCATCTAATCAATGCCTTACATTTATTTACAAGTATTAGAAGAATAATTCTCGTAACATTCATAACAAAATGGATGAGATCAGTAAAATGAAAATAAATTTCGGAAATAGCACGCAGAAGAAACGCATAGCCAATGAACTAATTTCCAATTTATATACGAGTATTAGGACAAAGGAAAACCTTTTTTTGTAAGAAGTAAAGAAGTTCTGTAGTTGTAAGAATGTTGCCATTGCCACATTTCCTTGTCTTGTCTAGTCATAACCTTTTTTTATAAATCTACATTACACTTCGTACCGGAAGCGGCTCTGTCTGAGCCGCGGAAGGCTACAGCATTACAAAGACACGCGCCAAATTCATACATTAATTTCGCGACAAACGGAAGTCGGGGTGTAAAAAATTTGAAAAGTTGGTGTTGTGCTAATGGCGATAAGGTTTTTTACATAAAATTAAAAGGTTTTTAATAAAAAAAATATTTGAATGTTTGTCACATGACTCATTTAAGTTATCAGAAAGGTTTTCACCTATTTTTGACATCTTTTATTTATATTTATATTATTTATATCGTGAACAACCGAAGACTCACTTGATCACTTTAATTCACAGATCATAGTAACCTAGCTTAACATCCCTATAGTGCCAGGTTTTCCATAAAATCCTTACTAATATTATAAATGCAAAATTATGTTGGTTTGTTACGCCTTCACGTCTTAACTACTGAACCAATCATCATGAAATTTTGCATACACGTTGTCAAGGGTACAGAGAAAGACATAGAGTATCTTTTATTCCGAAAAAATAATTGTTCCCGAGGGATAGCAAAAAACTTTCCACGCAGACGAAGTCGCGGGCGGTCGCTAAAACGATATACAACTACGGATCCCTGAGTGCGCCTTGCGTTGCGTCGTCTGGTAACGACTCACGGTACATAGAGCCGCGTCGGTCGCGCGCGGCCGTGCCAGCCACCTGATTGCGACGAAACAAACTGTAATGGGTGGTGAAACTGCCCTGCGATTCTGTAAAATCAGACGACAACTCGCAACTCCCTTCGCAATTCACTCTCACTTCGCATCTCACCTCGCTTGACCTTGACCTTGACTTGCGTTGTACCTAGTGACAACCACACTCAACAAAATGTTAGTCGAGTTTTATCGATTCCAGTTTAGCTAATATGTGAGTTTTAAATTAAAATTTCTTATTTTAAGGAATTTGATGCAGCAAAAATAAAAAAAATAAAAAACTCTTAATTCGTGCCATGAATATAATCCCTATGCCTTAAACTGTATGTCCACGGCGTCCGTTTCCTCGGAGAGAAAAAACCGGACCGAATAGCGGCCTATATATTATATTTGTATGAACTTTTGTCAACTCGACATCCGGCGTCCGAAATCCGTCATCCGTTCTTTTGACGGGCTCCGAAGATTTTGCTTGATCGGATGAACCGCTAAACCGGAGCCTCGATTCGAAGTACCCCATTAGAATATAAAATACATATGGACTTGTCCACGGCGCAGCCACCCGACGTCCGTCTTCGTCAACCGTCATCTTTTGCGACTTGCCGAACTTGCTTATTGCGACAAGCACTTGCGCTGCGACTTTATTTTGTTCACACAATAAAGTTTTTAGGGCAAGTTAATATTAGGGGTTAAAGTATGAAATTGCCGTTTTGTATGGAGAATTTTAAAGAATTTGAATTTTCCATACTAACATTTTTTTAATTTATTTAACAACCATGAACGCTAACGTTTTAAAACATTTTGCACTAATGTTTACACACTAATATAACGTATGCCACTTAGGTTATGCGAAAAAAATAAGTATCGGCTAAGTCACAACGAAATAAAAGGTCATTTCTGCTAACCAAAAAGGAGTTACTAATAAAAACAAATGTTAAAAAAATATCTTCACGTTTTTAAATTTGAGATTTTAGCATTCACAATGCTATTTTTATATAATACCAAATAATAAACTAGAAAAAATACGACTCGCACCTGATCATGTTCTCGGACGGGAATCGAACCTGCGACCTTTGGATATCCGGTCCAATGCTCTGACCGCTGCGCTACTGAGTCACTAGTGGGAATGTCGAATTTCTCCTAGTATATCAACTCTTACGCTGCAAGCCAGCGCCATCTCACCAATTACAAGGAATTACCTCGACATCAACTGAATACCTTTCCAGATATTTTTAAACAATTGATTAAGATAAGAAAGCTACATCATTTTTAAATTTGAGATTTTAGCATTTACAATGCTCCCGTCCCGTTCGATTTCCGTCCGAGAACATAATCTGGTGCGAGTCGTATTTTTTCTAGTTTATTATTTGGTATTATATATCTTCACGTTGTTGTAATTTATCGTATAATGTATTAAATGCCCCATCGAGGTATCTCTCTTGCAGGAGAGGGTGAAACCCAAAACTTTTTTGTCTTCTGCGTCTTTGTACGTATATTGCAAGAAGTTGTCGGCATTCTAACGTAAAAAAAGGCACGTGCACATGACATCTCAGTTGCACCGCAGAGTGATATGTGGTTCGGGATTGGATCGGATCCGGACGCAATGGACAAACGTGATCCGTCTCCGTCATCCGTCTCCGTCGAAACGCCCGGATCCGTCATCCAAGAAAAAACCGGACCGTGGACAGACCTATAATATTTTGTTAAGAATCCTGCTTTGTATAGTTACCTATATTAAGGCCCACTTGCAGTAACATTTACTAAATCTCGACTTTGTTAAACTTAGATGTAGCCCTTATGAAACTGTGAAAATTTTAAATATCGATTTAAAAATTTTACATATTCGTATGAGTAAAGTCTAGGTTTAACAAAATCGAGATTTAGTAAATGTTGCTGCAAATCGACCTAAGTACTCTTTTTGTATATATTGCTCATTGAATATAATGTCAATGTCTTGTTTGTCAATATTCTTCCTTGCGTTTTTTAATACAGTTTTTACAGTTTAATTTTATTATTTTCTTTCCCAAGATCCTATAATATCAAAAAGTATGTACTTTAATATGGTAGCAGAGCGTTAAGTTACCGGAAATAAAATTCAGATAGAATTTACGTCGAGAGTTGATGGAAAAGTCTATCGTTGAATCAGCAACAATCCAAGTGGGAGACACGAGAGCTTCATGAGGCGAACTTATTACTACGAATTTGTCACAAGACAACTGTGAGAAAGTTTTGCGATATTCTACAGCGAGGGAAGTATGGCTAGAACTACACCGCCTGTATGATGGCTTGCAAAAGAGTAAAGCCTGTGCATGAAGTTCTTCAGCTACACAGTGCAATCCAGTGGTGAAGTGTCACTACATATTAGCAAATTGAAGAACATCTGGTCTGAACTTACCAGGGAACTCCAGAAGGAACACCTGAAGGAAGAGCTACCAGAACTACTCGAAGACGGCTGAACCGATTGAAAGGATCAACTGTCGTTTAAATATTAATAAAATATATTTATATCATCGCTTACATTTTTATTACATATACATATGCCTAGCCCCAAAAATGTTAAAAATAAATAAAGCTTTTTAAATTTTGAGATTTTAGCATTCACAATGCTATTTTTATATAATACCAAATCATATACTAGAAAAGAGTGGCTCGGTAGCTCAGCGGTCAGAGCATTGGACCGGATATCCAAAGGTCGCGGGTTCGATTCCCGTCCGAGAACATGATCTGGTGCAAGTCTTATTTTTTCTAGTATATTATTTGGTATTAAATAAATAAAGCTTTAAAAAAAATAAGCTGTTTTTATAGCAGTTTTTTTAGGTTTTCTGTTAGCACATCATGTTAAAAATGTATAAATCTACTGAATCTACTACCATTTCACAAATTGGAAGGCCTATCCAAGAATGAAATGACGAAAGAAAACTTGTAAAGGGTTTTTGACCACCGATAAATTAAATATGACGTGAACGCCATAGGCTATTTACTATATTTCGTCTACGTTATTGCCCTAGAGCTAAATCGGCGTAAGATGGCAAATCCCTAGTTTGCCTCCTTTGAACTTCAGCAATTGTTTGTAGCTCTTCTAGTCTCTCTTCTTCTGAAATTGTGAAAGCCGGTATTTCTGCGCGATTGCACATGTTGTGCAAAACACAGCATGCAATAACTATTTTTGCAACTATGTCTGGATGATAATTGAGCATTCTGTGTACTAACAAGCACCTAAATCCCTCTATTCCCAGGAGTCTTACAAACCAGTATAATAAGTTTTACCTAACAATATAAAAAAATTTTTTTATCAAATTTTATACAATAACATGTAAAAAAAAAATTGACATTAAAATAAAAATGTTTTCTGAAATAACATCCTTGTAGGTGGTGGTGGTGGAAGGCTTGTGGCTCATGAACATCTTTGCTTGCACAACAATAATAGCAATGCAATTGTCCAGAAATTCAAACCGTTGACAGACACACCTATCTGTTGTTCTGATTATTGAGAATAAATACAAGTCATCTGGATATATAAACTCAAAGCTTTTCTCACCATCCTTTACATCTCTTACAAAGCATTACAGAAAGTAATATTAAAACTGGACGATCACCGCAGGTAAATTGTTTACTAGTGACCTATTTTATAATATGTTGTTGTTACCATAAATATATAATAATGTTAGTGTATAAGTCTAGCATTCCGGACAAACCGCCGTGGTTTTTGGTTTGTTACGATGAAAAATTTTTGTTTTTGTAAAGTTAAATAATAAAAAAAAATAGTTTTTCACAAATTAAATAGCTATATAATTTGTGGTTAAAAACTACTTGTCAGTGTTAAAAAATAAAAAATATTCACTTCTAAGACTTTCGCTCGTATACAGTTCATTAGAAATAAAACACTTTTTAAACACTTTTAGTCCTCCCGTGACCACGGTCCCTGGAAAGGTGTCGAAACGTCGGGAATTCTAAAAACCAATAAATACAAACTAAATAATTCTAAAACAACACCTGAATTAATAATATACGCGCTGTAATCCGTAAAAAGTGTTTTATTTCAAAAAAAAATGTTATTTTAACATTGTTTGTAGAGGACTTCTTCTATTTTCACTCGTAAAATAGATACTTTTTATTTGACACTTTGAATCGGGTTCACTTGCGAGGTGAGCATCGAAGTGAGGGCGGAATTTCCTTACAGAATGCCACTTCTTATGTCATCTCATATTTCATCTGTCAAAATCTCACGGTCAATTTTAATTCAACACGCAGACTATTAGCTGCCTCAAATTCCTTAAAATAAGAAATTTTAATTAAAAAAACGCATATTTGCTATAAAGTTCTGTACCAAAAACTCAACAATTGTATCAAAAAACTGCAATCAATAAATCTCGACTAACATTTTTTTGAGTGTGGCAGTCACTACAATACAGAACTCACTTCACTTCGCAAGTAAATAGGTGATGCTTACAGAATGCAAATTTAAGTGAGAGTGAAGGGAGTAGCGAAGTGAGATCTGATGCGAGAGGTTGTTTAATTCGAGAGGTGGACGGATAATTAGAATTGTGAAAAGAGAAATATATGTAGCTTACTCCCGCAAAAAATATATATGCAGGATGCACCGCCCGCCTGCCCGCAAAAAAATGCACATGCACACCACAAAAATATCAGTGCACAATACCTGCATTTAGCATGACAGCGACACACCTTGCACCTTCACCTTAGATAATTAGAAGCACCAGATAATTTTCATACCAACGAGATAACTTTGAAGCCTTGGTTCTCTGCCGATCTGAAGATAGCTACCCAGGGAGTGAATGGATGAGATCCAGATTGCAATACACACAACTGATCTATCAGGATTCTAAGAGCTGTTTTGATATGCTAAAAAATCGCGAAAATAGCATTATATTGTATGGAAATTCATCATTCACATTAGGGGACATTCTACAACCACTCTACACCCCATAAAAGTAAAAGTAATCGTTTCCTTGATCGTTACGAAAAATTCTGTCACCTCTCGGTCTATACCTTACAGAATGCCACTTTTTACATCATCTCATACTTTATCTGTCAAAATCGGTAACCTATCCCAAGGTCGAAATTTTTTTGATCGAATTTCATTTTACTGAAATCTTTTCGACTGTTTTCGTTTCGCCTTTTTTGACTTCGTCGAAATTACGTTTTTTTCGTTACTCCGATGTCTTATTTGGTCGAAAAACTTTTTACCGAAGTTATGCGCGGTCGAAAGAACATTTCGTCGAAGTATTATATTCCCGAACATTCATTACACCACTGATTTATTTGTCATATTTTCAGTTCACCAAATGAAAAACTTTGTATACATTAAGTAGGTTAGGTTAGGTTAGTGTTTTGACCATTCGCAGCTCTATAATGCTTGCATGCATGGTGCATGCTTGCTTAATAAAACATGTATTATTATAACAAATATCGATTATGTCAAATGTTACCTACATAATATAAATATACCATAGTTGCGGTTGCGGCCAAATAGTATTCGGTAAAATGTTGTTCTGGTGGTGCCAATACTAAAAAATCATTTTGAAAATCGGTGAAACGTAGTTCGGTAAAATGAGACATATGCCAAATGATATTTCGATGGTTTAAAAATATGGCAAACAATACATATAGCAACAAAAACTTTGGTAAACCGTTTCCGTTAAATGAAATTAGGACAAGTAAATTTCGGACAAGTTATCGGTTCCCGTCAAAATTCTCGCCGTCAATTTAGTTCAACTCGCTGACACGCTCGCAAGTGCAGCGCTAGTGCACATGCGAATTATCAAGCGAGTTTTGAGAATACCAATCAAGAAACTCACAGCGGATTCAGATGCGAGGTCACGAATGATGTCTTACAGAATCGCAATGCTGAGCTAAATGGGTTTCTAAAAAATGAGAGTTAATTAGTTGTAAATGTACTTTTATTATTGAAAACTGATGAGCACGACTTGACACATATAAGAAAAAACACAGAGTACAAAACAAGGAAAATATGTTATAGTATAAAAAGTACGGAATTCAAAAATATAAGTTAAAGTAAAAAACCATAAAGTAGTAAAAAGGAGGCCGGCTCGGCATCAGGTGGCTTATGTAATTTAATGAAAATGCGTGATTCTGCAGTGCTAAAATATCTACTAACACGATACAAATTAAAAATTATAACATTTACGAGTCCATAGGCCCGAAATACAAACGACACTTTACCGTTTAATATTCTGAATGTGAATTCTATTGTTTACTACTGTACTATACTGTACTATTGTGTTAAATCAAAACTGTTTTATGTATTTACGTTATACAACATGTTACAAAAATACCCCTAATGCCGAATATGGTATATAGGGACCATCAAACTGAACAACTTTTACTATGGGACCAACTCCCAAATCGCGAAAAAAACAGCAGTTTTTTACTTTTTGATATTTTTTATTTTAATTTTTGGATGAAACAGCTGATTTTTTTTTTTGTGATTTCAGGGTTGGTCCCGTAATAAAAGTTAATCGATTTGATGGTCCCTATATACTAGGGCTTGCAAACCGGTTAACCGGATAACCGAAAAAACCGATTAACCGACAGAATTTTGAACCCGGTTTTTTCTAGTCATAAAACCGAATTATTCGGGTTTTTCGGTTATTTCACTTCACATACAGTTTACACAAAAACTTTATTTTTTCAAAAATGCTATAGTCTATGGTATTCAAGGAAAGTAATAAGCGTGTATATGAAACGCATTTTTGTCTCTAGTTTTTAAATTGACGTAACCGGCTGGCTGCCATTTTGTTTTGTCAGTCAAGCCAAGTTTACACAGGGTCAGTACAGAAGTCAGTACCGACTGACTTCAAAATATTCGTGTGGGAATTTTCAAGTCAGCGCTGACTTCATGCCGCTGTACTGACTTCAAACCAATTTACATTGGGTTTTTTTTTGGGTCAGCGCTGACTTGTCTCGATTTCGGAGTCAGTCGCTTACCTCGTATAAACCAGCCTTCACTCTCTGGCAAGTGCCAAGTCGCAGTAAACGCAAAGAAACTTTCACGATACAGGTAAGCTCTTCAACTTTTGTTTTTTGAATAATTGTGAAAGGAAATATGAGCAAGGACGTTATTGTTTTTTAAATTACAACTTCAGCCAACTCACGGAGAGAATTTCATAAACAAACCACCGATACCTAACCTTAAAAGCACTTTTTATTCAGGTTTTGTTAATCTTACCTGCTTGTTAAATAAAGATTTGTGATATCAGAGTTCTACAATTGTTATTGAATAATTTAACATTAACCCATATAGCATTTGAGCATGCTTTGCATTAACTTTTTTATTGCATTACATTACATTTCACCAATATAAAATGCATATAAGTATGTTTAAAAAAAGATTTATCTCAATCTCTCTCTTATGTTTAATTTTGACTTTGTTATTAACCTCAAAGGTTCTAAAGACGTGTTTTTTATTTTACGATTTGTTGATTTTATTGATTTTTATGTTAGAATTTATTAAGGTTAATAAGTGCATAGTGGCATACATAATTTAGTTACGTGATTGATCTCAAATGTGTTCAGAAACTAATGTTACAGTTTTTATTATTTTACCTTTTTTATTGAATTTTATTAAAAAAAAACCGAAATACCCGAAAAAACCGGGTTAACCGGATTTTTTTTTATGAAAACCGAAATATTCGGTTTCCTAAAACTACCCGGTTTTTGCATGCCCTACTATATACCATATTCAGTATTAGGGATATTTTCGTAACATCTTGTATAAACGTAAGTGTGTCACTAATGTAAGTACCTACGACAACACTTACGCGTTGTTAACTGTAAACAAAAAATAAGGCAATATTTTGTCTGTGTTCAAAAAGTGTTAGAAATTATGTTTATAAATAAGTTTTTGTTATTAATAAAGATTGGAACCTTGTATAAGTACTCATGTACTATTTGATTATTTCCTAAATTCTCACGAGAAACCGGACAAAGTAACGGACAAGGCTAGAGGTATTTCATAATAGGTGCCCAATGTTGAAACATAGCATAAGTGCCAAAAACAATTGCCATACTAAATAATTCCCTAAATCACTGCTTAAACTAGCTTTTAGCAACTTTCCTATCACGGTGACGGAAGGTTCCACCACTTTATAGTGAACAATGGCACTACAATAGTAGCTGGTTTTTATAATCCACCACTTTCAGCCTAATGGCGAGCGCGGACCGAGCCCGTCACATGGCCGTTACAGTATATGTTGAGTAGGATGACTTCACTATATTTGTTTTTAAAGTCCAATACGTTGATATTGATACCTATACGAAAACTGCAGTGACCACAGAACAGTGTATATTTCCTTATTTTATTCTGTGGCTGCGATGTGTGACCGACACGTTCGCAAACACTTGATTACACCTTCACATTCTTCATCTTCATTGAATCATCTTGAAATGTTGAAACTATTTTTGCTTAAAGTTCCGCAGTAAATTTTTTACTTATGTATGTAAGAAATGAAATTTCTTTTTGTTTTGCAATGCAACCTATGTTAGCAATAGGTAAGTATTTATTTTACATACAGCCACATTACTATAAATTTTCAATGGTATTCAATCACAACACAGTTGAGAGCAAACAATTGCATAATATTCGTATTTGTTAGTTTAATTAATACTATATCGGACCTATGTTATAGGTAACTAGCTTCCGCCCGCGACTTCGTCCGCGTGGACATTGGAGAAAATCGATAGAGAACCTTTGACCAGGATGGAAAGTATTCTTTTTTAATTTCATCAAAATCCGATCAGCCGTTTTTACGAGAGTAATGGGTGGTTCCGCACCAAACGCGTTGCATCGCGAGGAAGTCGCGGCCGGAATCAAGTTTATAAAATTCAGAACCAATTGGATCAAGAGATATGACAATCTTTTTCCCGTTCCCGTATTCGTTCTCGTTCCCATTGCTGTTGACCACCAGATTTATTACATAAAATAAATGTGGCCAAATGTCCTGTATTATCCCACGGGAACAAAAAACCGGCATAAAAAGTATCCTATGTGTTAAGTTGGAACCAAATCTATATGGTGTCCCAAATTTCAGCCCATTTCGTTCAGCCATTAAAGCTTGATTGAGGAACAAACATCCAAACCCACAAACTTTCACATTTATAATATTAGTAGGATATTGGTCCACGATTAGGTTTCCTTGAAGATAAATTATATGTGCAGTTGTAATATCATGTTTCGACTTTCAGTATAAATGTGATGATCTACTTAAAAAATAATACGATTAGGAACAATTGCATTACTAACGAACTACAAACACTAGCATACTTTAAGCTGTCAGAAACGCAATATTTAACAAAATTAACGAACAATACCCAGCTAATAAAGGTTGTAACGCAAAGAGTAATTTGCACCGGAAAGCACCTTAAAAAAATCTCCAATCTATTGTCATACAAATGTCACATGTGGCCAACGCCACAGATGGCCGCCAGAGTCCTGCAATTGCTAATTATTGTTACACCAAATCCTAAACAATCAAAAACATACCTCTACACTTTCCACCTTAACTTCAAAGCTTTAACGTCGATATTACCTTATATTTATTCCAAGGTAGTTTTAGTCCCGGTGTCGCCAGATGGTCTGCAAGCATTGTCTTACTCAAAAGTGTCAAAGTCATTTTTAAGCTTTTGTTTGTAAAGAGATCTTTGTGCGAGCTCAAGATTTGTGTTTGTCATTAATTAAAACGACTCTATACCTTCGAACATGTGCTTGAAATTCGCTTTGAGATATCGATACTTTGTAAGCTCTTTTTTTTCTATCCGCACTTTGTCTAAATGAAGCTTTCATTCCATTGTAAGGCCACGTTTCTTCTCTTTTATTATTTAAATCTTTATTCAAATTTACCTCGGAGATATAGATCTAATTATAATTGCATATAGGTACACATTATGCATTCTAATTTAGTTTTTTATAATTACTACCGCAAATGCTGAAATGAATCGAGGTTAGCTACAGATTCTGAATTTTATTTACTTATTAACCATAGAGTTCATTTCCATAAAGTTGCTAGGTTCAAGTTTACTTAATTTGTTCCAATTGTCCCAAATATTAACTTACCTAATATGATTAAAAATATAATAATAATTTTAAAATGTAAATGCTTATTAGTGGTCTCTTTGTCCCGTTTATCTCCGTCATTAAACCTTCGACTAGCTGTAGGTGCTTATTATCTCGTGCTCATTACAGATATCATTTAGGTCGTAAATCAGGACAGAGGGAATCTAACTCCCTTACCTACGCCGTTATCGATTTGCAGAATATCTACAACAGAACAGAGACAAAGATAAAACTGCTTCTTTATACCTACGCCTTAACAATTTGCATGTATTGTAATCATTAGCAATTTAGTGTCACCACTGCTGCGGCACATGCGCACACGACTTCACTATGGATGGACTTAGGATTAAATGCGTATTGTAGTTTGGAGTATTATAAAATTACTCCCGTATGAAATAGTGTTGTTTAGTGACTAGTGATTTCAATGAACCTAATAACGATGAACTAACTATGAACAAAAATTAAACAAAGTTAAAAGTAAACAAACAACTTCCGTTATATTTTAACGAGACAAGGAAAATATGCGTTTTTAAAATTGAAAACTTGGCTAATTCATTCAGTTAACTTAAAAATACTAAGCAAATCATTAAAATATTAAAAATTAGCCAATAGCCAACAAACAACAGTAAATATGCAAAACGAAACGAGACTATCGTCTCGCACCTCTACCGCAGCGCTGCGTCTCTGTCCGCAACGCATCCTACGCACCGCACGGGTGCGCGGGCGCCGATAACCCGCCGTTATCTCCAACGATACACCAAATTTCCCTTCCAGATAATGTGACACCGGTTTTTTGCTTCCCTGTTTTGTTCGCCCATCTTATGTAAACCATATCGGTAATTAGATAATGTACCATTGACAGCAACACCGACATGATAATGTTTGTGTAAACAACAGTTTTTGTGTCGAAGTTTGAAGTTAAATAAAACGCTATGATATTGACTTTGTTTAGATATCTGTATCCCTTCTAATTCATCTTTTTAGATCAATTTTAGTGGCATAATTAGATACAAAACAATATGTTTCCATGAAATCAAGCCTACTTAATAAATCTTCAATTAAAGTTTTTATAATAAAAAACATCCTAGGAAAAAAAGATTCTCTTGAGCTTAGAATTTTATCTTGAATACCATGGGAAGTATTCCCGGAGAAATGTGAGAATTGGATATTACACTAATATAGTTTCCAATCAATCGCAAATCGATCGATCTTATCACAATCGTAAACATAATAGGTACTTACAACTAGCCAAATTTTACGTTACAATTCAGATTGTATTGTGCAATTCCGTATTAATGAACAAGACTCCCACAGCCCAGATCTCTCCACAATAACTGTGTGGCTGCATGGTCGCATACATGCATGTGCTGTGCATACGGGCGCGGGGCGGTTCTTTATCGGCCGATCGGAACGATGCGGCCGGTAATTTGGGCACACGTGAGCAGCTGCGACCACCAATGAGAACCTGTCCTTATTTACTAACGATCGGCACTTTTGTCCAAATGTAACCCAACAGGGTTATTCCAAAGTGCCTAGCCTATGCGCTACATTTGGGATTCAATTGTTTGGAGCCTAAATAAATGTCTATTTAATTACGCAACGAATATTGTTACCAGATATTTATAGAGATATGTTTTCATATTTCAGAAAAATTACAATAAAGACGTAGAAAGTGAATTCGTTAAATACTAACTAATACAAGTTATAGGAATTAAAAGACAAATTAAAATAAAAGTGACACACTTCCTATTTCAGAGCCATTATAACACAGAACAAAACCTTACGCACTATTTGCATTGTGAAAGTAGCCGAGGCAGTTTTGCATTATCTCTGTGTCGTATATCAAAGTCGACAAAATGGTGTTAAAGCAGCTGTAAACCGGTGAAAAACAATTTATTGCAGCTGTAAACAATGTTACCTGGTGCCAGATGTGCGCCAGACTGCCGTGAGAACAATCTTGTGCAACCAAAATCTTTGTAAACAGAGCGTTTTGTAAATAAAGACATTTCAGTGTTAAAACTATCTTCATTCATTCATTAAACAAACCCTACTTTTGAATTACAATTCTTTACATTAAAACGAGGAACTCGGTGACGCAGTGGTATAGCGCCTGGCCCAGTGATGGCGGAGGTTAAGCAACTTTCGCAATGGTCGGTCATAGGATGGGTGACCAAAAATTATTTACCTCGAGCTCCTCCGTGCTTCGGCAGGCACGTTAAGCCGTTGATCCCGGCTGCATTTGCAGTCGTTAGCACCAACCAATTCGCATTGGGCCTGCGTGGTGGGTCATGGCCTATCCACTTTATCCACCCATAGGGAAGATCTGTACCCCAGCAGTAAACATTAAAAATGGCTGATGGTCACAATAAAAGAGCATCCAATAATTTATCAAATTGCTAAAATAACTATCTTTTATCTTACAACTGGTATACAACAAAGTTGTTACAACAGCAAACTTTGGGGATTTATAATATAAAAAAACCAAATTATTAGGCCATTAGTAACAAATCAAATTTCAAGGTGTAACGGGAAAACGAATTAACCGGAAAATGTTACAGCTTTTACACTTTAGCAAACCGCAGAAATTATTCACTAAGTAAGTTATAAATAATAAAAAAATAAGTAGGTATGTAATTAATCTGTACAATAGGTGCAATTTAATTATCGACGGCCATGAATCACAATGCACTGGCGTTATTATTCCATAAACAAAGGAATTTAACATAGGTAACATTAAATTTATTTCAATATTATTATGTTATACCAGCTAATTTATTAAAACTAACAATCTAATATACACACACACGGTTTAAAACTGGGCTTACATAATCTTTCTTTCAGTAAAAACTCTTAATTTGTTCACAAAAAGCTTGTAATTCAGCTTTCCATATTATTTATACTGAATAAGGTTTTAATTATTTTTATGACTGAATTTTGATTTGTGTAAGTAGTATGTAGGTATACCTACCTATGCTATGACAAAATGTATGCACAAACCTACGTACTTACTTACCAAAATAATGTTACAAATGCCTAAATTAATGAAATGTTTAAAGTTTAAACAAAAGATGACCGAATGTTTTGTAGGAATACCTATGCTGCCGTCCATAAGCTAAAACGCCGTTAACCAACATCTGCTCGATTTTCACTTTTTGATGGCATCGTAATCAAAAAACGATTCTCTATCGACCTATCTAAGTCATATTTTCCTATCTTATTTAGTTTCTGAAATAATTAAAAGTAAATTGCCGTTATATGACTGATTTTCCTATGCATACACAGCAACAATGCCTCTAACTACAATTGTATAGTTGAAATGCCGTCAAAAAATATTTTTCTTCTCAATTGCATATCTTGATTGCCGGTAAACTGATTTTTGTAAGCTACAGCGCGATTAAAATACATTTACTGTATTATAGTTATACAAAGTGTCAAACTTCTAAAATAACGACTCTAGACTACAATGCCGATAAATGAAAATGTTACACTAGAATGCGACTAAAGGATTTTAACGGCAATTTAGTAATTTATTTGCCAAATCATTATTCGAATTTTACAATTTGTGCACTCATGCTTAATGACAAAATTTGACTAACACTGTAAATATTTGCATTGAAGTCATAACTAAAATGCAGTTATCCCACGTTACTACACTAAAGTACCGTCAACTGCAGTACTTGGTTTGACTCGCCGCCCGGCGTCGGTGATTAATTTGGTCCGGCGCAGGAGCTTGAACGTTCAAGCTCCTGCGCCGGACCCATCCCCATGTATATCCTCGCGGCCATACTGGTATGACAAACTAGTATGGCCACGAGGATATACATGTCCTCGACGGGCGTGCGTTTCATCGTAACCTGCCGTCTTCCCGAGCATTTTGTCGGCGTCAAATATTACGTAAGTATAAATTTGCGTAGTTTTATAAAAATTTGCGCAGGATTACTCGAAAATTCACACTGTGCCTACTAATATTCTAGTGAACGTAGTTTGCGTTTAATATTCACTAGAGTACCTAGTCTTAGATCTCATAAAGTACCATCTCTGTGTTAATAATTTTCATTTTAGAATTTACTAAAGAATTTCTAATATCGTGGCATCGATGGCATAACAGATTTAAGGCTGTTAAACTAGGGCCCTCAGTTCAAACATGTCTAAACTGAGAGCCGAAGATAGAATCTTCAAAATGTTAGATTTAACTGAAGAAATACAATAAAATTACGTTTTTATATAAAGTTTAACACCTTAGTGAATTTCTAAAAAAGAAATATTCGTTAAAAAGTTATTGGTTTAATAGTTAAGTCAAAACTAAATTTCTTAAAACTTCTGAACTGAGGGCCCAACGTTTTCGGCTATATTGACTTGGCTAAAACTTATAGAATAATGAAAATTACACCAAGTTCTTTTAGAAATTCTTTATTAAAAATTAATATATCGTTCGTTGTTCTTAATACCATACTTTAAGAAAAAATGCATTTTCATTTTTTATAGGAAAAATTTGTAGGGTATATATACTACAATGTAATACAATACAAAATCATATAATAATATATGATTTCAAAATATTTTTAGGACTGACCTACATCTTACTTCATAGTATCCTTTAAGTGAATTGTTTACCAAAATTACCACACATTATTCCCAAATATAGTTTTTATTATTTTTATTATTGAAACGTAAATTAAAATTATTTTCAAACGTTGATTTCGATATTTCGTAATTTTCTCGTCAGTTTCAACAGACTACTAAATTAACAAGTTCGTTAGTAGTCTGTGTCATTTTCTCAAAATTTTCTTGATAAAAGGAAGGCAAACTTCGCGCCTAGGAAGGTTGCTACGAACCCTTCTGCGTGAAAGTGTAAAAATATCTATATCCATATAGCCACATTGATCTCTACACGAACTCGGTTTTAATGTATTTGCGTTACCTTTCGGTATAGTAAGAAACAGGTGCTTTATAAGAAATGATAATGCTATTTAAAACGCTATTTATTGTAATAAATGTAAAGTACCTACCAGTGACACTATTAAGTTTTATCATGGCAATAATAGTAATTATTTCGAGCTCGAGAGAGCTTTGTCTACGGAAGAAAACTCTTTTTAACTTAGAACGAATTAAAAAAATAACAATCATGTTAGAACTATTTAATTTCAAATAATTTTCTATAATTTCGACGTTTATTGACGTTGAAATAAAAATATTACATTTTGAAATTCATATTTTGTATTAAAATTCAGTAAAAGGTTGTACAATTCTAAAAGCGAGTCCCACTGTCAAATTGTGCTCAGAGACAATAATCAAAGACTGATTTCAAACACGACAACTTTCTTATCTGATTGAATTTATCATATTAAAACCTTTCCGAAATTAGCTTCTTTGTATGTAAAAACATCATATAGTGATCCCTATTATCCTATTTTATTACATCTATATATATACAAGGTGTTACAAAAATACCCCTAATGCCGAATAAGGTATATAGGGACCATCAAACTGAACAACTTTTACTATGGGACCAACTCTGAAATCGCGAAAAAAAAATCAGCTGTTTCATACATTTTTATATTTTCGATTTTAAATTTTGTATGAAACAGCTGAATTTTTTTTCGCGATTTCAGTGTTGGTCCCATAGTAAAAGTTGATCAGTTTGATGGTCCCTATCTACCATATTCGGCATTAGGGGTATTTTTGTAACACCTTGTATACATTTATGTGTGTAGTGGTGGACGGATAATTAAAAATACCAGTCGATTTTCATAGAAACGAGGTAACTTTAAAGCCTTGATTATGTGTGTTTTTATGTGTGTGAAGTGTGAATATTTGTGTATCGTTCAGTAGGTGCTATTATTAATTCTGTGGTACCGTGGTATTTATATGTGGGTGCCCACATGTTTCTTATAAAAAACGTTGACAATATCTTACCATCTTTATGTCCTGACCTATATTTACTGAAAATAAGTTAAAAATAAAAAGTTTTATTTCTTTTATTACATTCCGATTGATCTTTATTTTTTTGTATTTTTATATTTTGTACATACTTACCTACTTTAAATAACATTAAAGACACTCTACAAACTTTGCTCATACAAACAATTTAAAATGCATTTTCTCTTAAAGTACTGTATTAAGAACAACGAACGATATATCAATTTTTATTAAAGAATTTCTAAAAGAACTTGGTGTAATTTTCATTATTCTATAAGTTTTAGCCAAGTCAATATAGCTGAAAAAGTTGGACCCTCAGTTCAGAGGTTTTAAGAAATTTAGTTTTCAGTTACCTATTAAACCAATAACTTTTTAACGAATATTTATTTTTTAGAAATTTACTGAGGTGTTACACTTTATGATAAAAACGTAATTTTATTGTATTTTTTTAGTTAAAACAAATATTTCGAAGATTCTATCTTGGGCTCTGAGTTCAGATATGTTTGAACTGAGGGCCCTAGTTAAACAGCCTTAGATCTAATACTAAATAACATACTAGAAAAAATAGGACTCGCACCAGATCATGTTCTCGGACGGGAATCGAACCCGCGACCTTTGGATATCCGGTCCAATGCTCTGACCGCTGAGCTACCGAGTCACTGGTGAGAACGTCGAATTTCTTCTAGTATATCAACTCTTACGCTGCAAGCCAGCGCCATCTCACCAATGTAGAAGGAATTACCTTCGACATTCAGCTGAACATCTTTCCAGATATTTTTAAACAGTTGATTAAGATGAGAAAGCTATATAACTTTTTAAATTTTGAGATTTAAGCATTCACAATGCTATTTTATATAATACTAAATAACATACTAGAAAAAATAGGACTCGCACCAGATCATGTTCTCGGACGGGAATCGAACCCGCGACCTTTGGATATCCGGTCCAATGCTCTGACCGCTGAGCTACCGAGTCACTGGTGAGAACGTCGAATTTCTTCTAGTATATCAACTCTTACGCTGCAAGCCAGCGCCATCTCACCAATGTAGAAGGAATTACCTTCGACATTCAGCTGAACATCTTTCCAGATATTTTTAAACAGTTGATTAAGATGAGAAAGCTATATAACTTTTTAAATTTTGAGATTTAAGCATTCACAATGCTATTTTATATAATACTAAATAACATACTAGAAAAAATAGGACTCGCACCAGATCATGTTCTCGGACGGGAATCGAACCCGCGACCTTTGGATATCCGGTCCAATGTCCGAGAACATGATCTGGTGCGAGTCCTATTTTTTCTAGTATGTTATTTAGTATTATATAAAATAGCATTGTGAATGCTTAAATCTCAAAATTTAAAAAGTTATATAGCTTTCTCATCTTAATCAACTGTTTAAAAATATCTGGAAAGATGTTCAGCTGAATGTCGAAGGTAATTCCTTCTACATTGGTGAGATGGCGCTGGCTTGCAGCGTAAGAGTTGATATACTAGAAGAAATTCGACGTTCTCACCAGTGACTCGGTAGCTCAGCGGTCAGAGCATTGGACCGGATATCCAAAGGTCGCGGGTTCGATTCCCGTCCGAGAACATGATCTGGTGCGAGTCCTATTTTTTCTAGTATGTTATTTAGTATTATATAAAATAGCATTGTGAATGCTTAAATCTCAAAATTTAAAAAGCCTTAGATCTGTTATGCCATCTTCTAGCGAGTTGAAAATTTCTGAAACGATGTTAGAAATTCTTTAGTTAATTCTAAAATGAAAATTATTAACACAGAGATGGTACTTTCTGAGATCTAAGCCATGCCTCTTATTGCAACCGTCTGGATTGAGGGCCCAACACATTCGGTTATAAAAGTTTTAATTCACGTTTTAGAAATTTTTGAACCTATGCTTTCAGTTTTTGTTTTTTTCGCGAAATCCCCTATATATAAGACTCAGTTAGATTCGCCATGATTTAAATTAAAAAATGGGCTCTCAGTTCAGATGCACATGTTTTATTTTTGATCTTTAAATACATTTTGTTGGATTCTCTCAGTTATCACAAAATGTTTACTAAGCTAAATTGCCATTATCTAAAAAGGTTTGAAAGTTAACTGCAATTTATCATTGCAATAGACAAAAAAAAATATTTTCAAATACAACTGGATAAATTTACACTTAAATAGCTTGTCTTAAATGCCGCTAAATTATTATAGTAGCATTAAAGTTAAGTAGGTATGTCTTGTGACCAGAAAACAAAAGTTTGCTTAAATGCCGTTAAGGTACTTAGTGGCATTTTAGTAAAGCAATTATAAAGCGATATCTAGTATTTTACAAGCCAATAAAATAAATCTAAAATCAAACGCTAAAATGTCGCTACTATAACGTCAACGACATTTTAGTGATGTTTATATAAACAAATAAATAAAATAATACTAATTACAAACATATTTTTTTAAATATTTCCATGACTGTTTTATATTTCTTTGTGAAAATAAAAGCATTGTAAAGTTCCCTCAAATACCATTTCAATGATACCTCAAAGTTGTAAATAGCTGGTATATTGATCAAACAGCATCCATTTTATCTTAAATCCCGCGTAAATCGAAAATTCATTTTCGTAGATAACGGCATTATTGCTTATAGACGGCAGTATGCACTCAATCAAAATAATAATACTTGTAGTGACTCAAAGAAAAATACACGCATGGAATAAGTAGGTATTTCAGTACAAGTACAACTAACAATAAAATGTAATCGTTACAAACCGACCAATGTACCGGAAAATCTTCAAGCCGACATTATAAATAAAACGAAAATAATAACAAAGTCTGTTTACATTGGTGCAAATTACGCAGCACCGAGTTTCACCGAGAACTCGGTGCGTCCTGTATATACGTCACGCAGTGATAGTAGGAAAGTAATGTAGCGTGGGTGACGATAACCGGCGGGCCAATGTTCACATATCATTTTCCTGTACTGTTCATAGGTACTCATTAGTAAATTGCACTTTGCATCATCAACATTAAGATTTAATTTCCAGTGGAACTAATACTAATGTGTGTTCCACGTATCGTTGAGATTGAAGTGAAATCGTCAATATAAAGTACCTACGGGTCACTCCGGTGTGAACAGTTATCTGTGAATACCGGTGGTTCCTCCCGTTTGTGACTAAAAAACAACTTCCCGCCCGATTGCAAATTATGCGTAGAGATCGCAAACTCGGTAAATATTGTGAAAGAATTCAAGGTAGGTACCTAAAAAGTATAATTTATTCACATTACTTAGATGCTTACCTACCTAAAATGGATAAACCTAATAATGAAACACAAAATTAAAAAAAAACAATCATTTTTCAAATTTCAGTCAATCTGTCAATTTTTTACCGCTCAGGCACATCAAATAATTTTTCAATAAAACTTTCTTTGAAATTATTTAAAAAATCCCCTAAAATGTAACAAAATTATTTAAGTATTGGGGTAGCAAAAATAATAAATAAATTGTACCCGCCAAAATATTTTTAGGCAATTAGGCAAAGGAACTATTATTCTCTCCGTCTAATATGATTCGTTGTCTGTCACAGAGTCACAGCAGCATTGGACTCCCCGCGAGCGGTCGGTCTGTGTTCAACCTTTTTGTTTTTTTTTTCAATCTCTAGGTGTGGTACTAACTACGGTACGGTACACGTGCGAGCCACGTGCATGCAGACAAGGTGCTATTGTCTCTGTTCCATCACTAATTTACGAGTAATTTACACTCACATTTTAAAACTAACCTTAGGAAAGAAGCCGTAGGGTTGAAATTAAGTTAAATTGATTTTTTGTTTCATGAAGGTGGTTCATGGTTTAAAATTACAGGCTCTTCATGGCACAATGCTCCCGTCTATGTCATGTCAGTATTGTTTTTAATGATATACCACACGTACATTTTTATGAACACTAGTACAAAAGCTAGCTCTAATAAAGTACTTATTAAATTGCAAATTATTTGTAACTACATTGTTAAAAAAATTAGATAAGGTCCCAAAACATTTAATTTACGTATTGATTTGTACATCATTTTAAATGGAGTAAGTAGGTAAATGAAATAGAAAATTTTTACCTATCAAATAGTTATTTCCAAAACTCAAGTTAACAGTGATTAATTAATCCATACTAATATATGAGAAAATAACTCTGTCTGTTTGTCTGTTACGTGTTCACGCCTAGACCACTGGACCGATTTTGACGAAATTTGGTACGGATATAGAATGGGACCTTTTGGAAGGACATGGGTTACTTTTTATCCTACTGGTGGGCACGGTTCTCCGCCCACAAGATATAACCTGTACTTAGCATGAACATTTATCGTGAAAAAGTCGCGCGTAAAATTACTCGATAGAGTAATAATATTATCTTTGGAAATTTCATTCCGCTTTTCGGCGGTAGATGGCGCTGTACAAATTTCCCATACAAAATTACGCTATCGAATTTTTTTACGCGCGTTTTTTTTTCAACAGCTGTTCGTGCTAAGGGTACTGTAGTCCACGCGGGCAAAGCTGCGGGCGTAAAGCTAGTAACATATAAAATACAAAACTGTAATTTAACATGTGTTAGCATCAAGCGTTATATAATATTTCGTTTTATTTTGTAATGTTGCTTAAAATTTATAGTAGGTATTAATATTTTGTACATCTGCATCAATAACTTCCGATAAGATAAAGCTTTCAAAGCAGAATAATAATATAATTGTTCCATTTTAATTTTTATTAATAAAGTTTTGAGATTACCAGTTTATTTTTATCTTACTATCATTTCATTAGAAGGTCTAATAAAACATTTTATAATTAATTTTAATGCTAACACAGATATGATTGACAATAACATTTTACGACGCCTCCAAAAAAGTTATGTAATATTCAATTGAATTATAACTTAATGTAGGTATTTTAAACAACTAAAAAGATAAACGATAAAAAATCACCTGGGTCGATGCTTAAATTTCGTGTCGAATGATACTTTATGAACATATTTTTAAGTATTATTATTATTATATAGTATTATTATATATAGTAGGTATTTTATGAACAGCATTGAAAGTTGAATACTACATGATACAATGCAAGGTTTTCTAATCACGTAGATATTTGCATATTCGTAGTTTTTCTCTTCAGTTTGTCGGTCGAGAACCCGGTTACCAATATTTCTATAGATGTAACCTCTATAATTATTCTATAAATTAAATAAATAAGCATAAAATATCATCTTTTGTATGCAGTGCGTGGCCAGGTAGAAGACGCCGCTACCGCCCGCCGCGGCAAATGCATCGCTCTACATTCGGACGCCTAGCGCCATCTAGTGACCGAAAGCTGAACTAAAATATTTACATTTCTACACGCTGGTAGAACTTTAAGTTTTATTTACAAAATAGGAAAAAGGATGTTAACTTTGATTTGTTTTTTTGTTTCTTGGGATAGTTTTTTGGTTCCAATGTTTTTGTTGTTTTAGGTGTTTTAGTTGTAATTAATGATTATTTTTATTTCATTATTTTGTAAGTAAACACCTGCAAAGAAAAAGCACTTTGTATCACAACTCTCCGTTTTTGTAATGGTTGCGGTTATCGCGCGGTAGATAGAGACAGGTAGATAATCGGTAAGAAGGTGGAGCCACCTGCTTCAGCAGGTAAATAAACAAACGAAGGCAGTGCCGCGGCGGCACAAAAAGGTGTCCAGCAATCAGTGCGAAGGTGTTATTGTGATGGCTTGTATCGTTATTTAGGGCCGGTGAGACGCGCTCGACGGCTCTACTAATTAAGTATAGATGGGGGGTGGGGTGAGGTGGATCGCGGGACGCGGGGCGGGGGCGCGGGTGAGGGCAGGGCGGGGCGAGAGGCGGGCCAGCCGCTCATTCCGCCGCGCGCCTCGCCGCAACGCACACGTCAGTCCGCGCGCGCGGGCCATGGTCGCGAGAACCGATGAGAGTATGTTCGGGTGCTATGGTGACAGCTACTCGTACCGCCTGTGGAGCCTGGCCAACGTGTGGGGCGCCTGCCGATGTGAGTAGCGCGCCGACGCCCGCCCGCTCACCACGTGCGTCCCGTAGGACTCGCTGACGTCAGCGCAGGCTGTGATCTCGGTGTATTGCGATCGGACGGCGGCCGACGCCGGCGCGAGTGCCCCAGCAGCCAGTGCGTGTGAGAACAGAGGTGTCGCTCGATGAAAGTGCACAGCTCGCTTATGGGAGTTGGCGGTTTGTACGAAACCTTGGCGGCCGGTTGGCTTGCGGACATGAGGAGTAAGCAGGTCCCCACGTCCACCACCTCGGCCAGGCGGCTCGCGGCCTTAAGTAAGCTTCCTTTCTTTTTGTTTTGGTTTGCCTTTTATTCGTGCGCTCTATCTACGTATCCATCTTATTCAAATTCCGCTCAGTGCCACCACATTTTACGAACTCGGTTGATTTTATTTTAGAGTCTTTAAAAAGTTTTCAAACTCGAGTGAAAAGTGAAACTTGTCAACGAAGTTCCCCCAAGGAATCTCAGTTGAATGGATGCAGGTGAAAATGAAATCACCTCGGCGGCATTAAAAATAAAACTTGAGCACGTCTTCATTAGAAATAACCTCTGTTGGCCGATCTCCCCTCGGCTCCCTCGGGACATAATTCATCCACTTGAGATTCGGGAACAGGTACACAGAGACTTGAAAGAAAGTTTCGTTTGCGGAGGGGAGCCCCGCTCGTCTTAAACCGTAAATGATTATGTTGTTTTAATTCATTTGCTTTTTCTTCCTTTTATAATTTTATTTTCATTCTTCCTCTTTGAGTGTGCCGCCTGTCTGGAGTGGGAACCTCGCAAGTTACGATGATAGACTCTTTCGCGACGTTATCTTTAAGAAAAACTAAAAAAAAATAGTGATGCTGACTTTTCCGATAACGCTTTTCGCCTACAGATATTAAAAATATAAATAATCCTGTCAAACGCTGTGATATGCCAAGTGAAAAGTGTAACAAATAAATAAATGAAGTGCTTAGATAATGTAAATAATAATAGTAGTGTAAAAGCTGACGTCAAAGAAAACTTATTTTCACGAAGAATAAAATATAATAATCTTCTTTCGGAAAATACTACAAATAAATTATAGTCTGAGAAACGACTAAGTGATAAAATACAAATTAATAATTTAAAGCAAACCGATAATAAAGCAAAAGTGCAATCTATAAGAAATATACAAAATCATCTCCAAACTTATAATAAAAGTGTTAATTTTACAAAGCTCAATACAAAGATTCGTACGGAAAAAACAAAAAGCTTAAGTTGAAATGCTATCAAACTAATGAAAGCTCCAAACGCCTTTGTTAATAACATAATCATTAATTAATATAATGCATCAGATACACATTAAGACGCTAAACAACCATTTGAAGGAATCGATAACGGCTCGTTAGAACTTGCTAATTGCTTGTTTGTAGACAAAATGTACGGTATCGGTACAAAGTTGGGCCTCGTTAATCGTTTGTCAACATTCACACGGCGCTGCCTCGCTCTGAATCACGCTATGAATCACCTTTATGCTTCGGGATAGTTAACCATTTCACCTCGACGGCATCTGATTCAGAGAGGTGAAACCTACACCTATGAATAAACTATTTTCATTTGGATACATGTAACTACGTCGCAACTATGATAGTCGTTATAATTCTTACAGCTTCAGTTCCATCTTAAAATATTCCTATCACATCTAAAAGTGAATCAAAGTCTAAACTATCCAAAAGCTCTACCTATATTTTTGCAACATTTTAAATTAAGTTACCTACATATAGCCTTTCAAAAATTCCATAGGCAATTTGTTATTTAATATGTTTAAAAATCCAAAATTACTTCTATATTGGAAGAAAATTCTTAACTAGTTGGAATTCTTAAATTCTCTACCAAAATTGCGAGTGCTACAGAAATAAATTAACTCCGACTGACTTTGTTATTCTAACAACATTGTTTCCTACTTTATTCAAATTATGTGTTTATGCTAACAATAAACCATTGACTTTTGCGGCATTGTTGAAAACTTAGCATTAAAATTTCGGTTTGGCAGACAAAATGAGGCTTTGGAAGAGGAAATACAAATCGTTAAATGTACCCGATTGATCGTGTATATTTATTACCCTATGTGTGATTAAAGTAGATATTCTAATTGTAGAGATTGGTTATAGAGACGCGTAGAGATAATCGTACTACTGTTCTATAAAGAGATTTCTATTCCTAGGGGAAATAAATAATGTAGAGCGTTATTGTTTACTTTGGAAACATTACAATGGACTAATTATAATATTACAAAAATAGTTTTGAAGGTTCGCCTACATTTTATTTGTAGGTGCAATAAAACAATCTTTCTTCTGCTCATGCTCTTCAACCAAACATAAAATTGCATTTAAATTAAAACTCAGTTTAATCTTATAATATTAACTATAATCAATAAAATCTTCTTCAAATAAACTTTAAAATTCTACTTTTTTGCACCAATGTTCCAAAAACAACGTTTTTAGAACACTGGTGAAAAATAAATAATATTTTAATTGATTTCCAAAACATCCCAGATAAATCAGTGTCCATTACTATATAGGATTAAGATTCTGGATAGATTCCAATAACAATCAAACGAATGATAAAGATCAAAATATTATAAATGATCTCTTTATCTTACCGAATAATTCCGATTCAAAATCAAGCTTCAGATGTGATTATCCACCATCTATATTTCGTCAAATAAATACCAACATCTAGAACAAAGATCAGAAACAATCTCTTGATAACGCGACAACTCAGCGCGTACAAATGGCCGGCGTCTAAACACTTCAATAATAATTATCTGCCCAACATGGTGTCTAGTTCTATATGCTTGGCTTTTTTCTACTCCCGCGCAGGTGCCACCAATGGGCGCTCACAGATCCACAATCAACCGGTTTTTTGTTGGGCTCGTGTGTGGTGTGTGTGTGTGTGTGTGTTTGCGATAATTGGTGTTTATCGGTAGGAAGCTCCGCGCTGTGTGTGTAGCTTTATCAGCGGGTAACGGACGCCGATGCCCGTGCGCAGCGATTGCCGCGCGTGTAGGTGTCCGTCCGCTCCACCTCGCGCGATAAACAATGCATAATGGCGCCGTAACGACACTAAATGTCTCTTTTGTTGTGTATATGAGCTCGTATTTACTTATTGAGCACATACGCACTGTAATTTTATGCTTGTTTATTGCGGTTTAAAGCTATTAGCGTTTTACGATTATGCATGATGAAATTGTGACAAAGTTGGTTTAAACGTTTATGTTTGTAGTTGGGACTATTAGTACTGCACTTGAATTATTATGTGTTTTGTGGTACCGCAGATACCAAACTGAATACCTGTAATACCCATCTATAACCATACTGTATTTATTTATTAATATACGAATTTATACAAACAGAACATGGTGCCTTCTTAACAAGACACACTATTTTAGCAAGAAAATGGTTAAGACGTTCATGATTCTTATCTTATTAATCGTTAAATTAAATACGTACCAATTTAACCATGTTAGTTTAGATTTCAATATAAACTTCGTAGAGTGCACCCTTCTAGCGCAACGCTTTGTAACTAGTAGCGCCATCTAGTAGGGAGTAGCAGTGTTGTGAAAATGTATAGGAATGAGAAAATAGTGGCCACCATAATGAGTTTAATATTGTTCGAAAGCTACAATAGTCAACTTGTCGACTTTACTGTCGAATGTATTATATTATTTCACCTATTTACCGTGTGCCCTCAGAATTGAAAAATGATAAATTTCGCATATTTTTGTATGCAGCTTCAATTTCTTTTTATTGTAACTGAAACTCAGCGGTGAACAGGAGAAATTATACAGCATGTTGACTATTACAGCTTTCGAACAATATCAAATTCAAATAAAATCATATTAATTTATCAGAAAAATACCTTTCTGTACCTTTAGCACGAACAGTACTAGCAAAAAAAAGCTACCAAAAAAAAACCCCGAGTAAAAATGGAAAGAATTTATGGGAAATTTGTACAGAGCCATCTACCGCCGAAAAGCAAAATGAAATTTATCATAGAAAACTACTTATCTAGAGCTTTTACTTTCCGCGTTTTTTTTTTCTTGATATATGTTCGTGCTAAGGGTACTGAACTTAGCTATTTTGTATGGAAAACCATTTGGTAGACCGCCTATTTTGTTTTGAGCAATATATAAAGTATTTTACATATAAATAAATAAAGTAAAAAATAAAGTAAAAGAAATATAGTAAATAAGGCTCATAAATGACGATTATTTGAAATATTACAATGATTATTAAAAGGAAAAATACCTATCATTTGTATTTGGAATAACTATTAATCTTAAACCCTATTAACCGTTCAAGGCCCGGAAAATGAGACACAATAATAATATATGGTATTCTATTGTGGTCCGGCCGCGCTCGGGCGTTGATGAAAAAGTGTAAACTAAAGCACAGATTATTAAATAGTTACTACGTACTAAACTAATGTTACCTTAACTTAACTTTTCCTCTAATCTACTTAATCTGTACCGATATACCTACATAGTTCAGTTTCTTCTGACAACGCTAATAATAAGTTTCTTGCGCCCATTTTTCTTTTCAGCTAAAACACATCGTCTTGAAAATAGGTACATAATTCAAAAAATTCTGAAATCGCCAAAAAAAATCAGCTGTTTCATATAATTTGATATTTTCGATTTTAATTAATGTTACAAAAATACCCCTAATGCCGAATATGGTATGTAGGGACCATCAAACTGAAAAACTTTTACTATGGGACCAACTATGAAATAGCGAAAAAAAATCAGCTGTTTCATACATTTTGATATTTTCGATTTTAAATTTTGTATGAAACAGCTGAATTTTTTTTTGCTATTTCAGTTTTGGTCCCATAATAAAAGATGATCAGTTTGATGGTATATACCCTATATACCATATTCGGCATTAGAGGTATTTTTGTAACACCTTGTATAAATATGCGTAAATATAAAACATTAGTAAGCTATTTTTATCGAAGTGTCTAATTTTAATATTTCAAGATCAATAATTCGGTGTAGTGTAACTAATATTTATTGTCAAATGTTACACCGTCACTTTTAACCATGTTAAATTAACAGCTTTTTATAAAAAAAAAGTGTTGTAAAACAGATTTTTGACCTACTACTTGCGTAACAATCGAATAAGGGCGCATCGAGCCTTCACTAGCGCCGCCAATCAAAAAAAATCATTACAACGAAATAACTACTTATGTTTAATAAAATTCTGATACAATAAGACCTAGTATTAAGTAGTTATAAATTTTTTTACGTTTTTATTAGGTTGCTTTGTTATTTGTTTGTTTGTTTGGTTGTTCGATTCAACAACCCAACGGTTGTTTGTCCACAAATTTAGCAAACGAACTTATAATCTTCCCGATGATCTAGAGACAGGAAAATTTAAACATAGGTCAGAACTAGAAGGCAATGCAATATTATGCCCAAATGCTGATTGGTGGGTGTTAATGACTGCAAATGCAGCCGGGACCAACGGCTTAACGTGCCCTTCGAAGCAAAGAGGAGCTAGACATAATAAATTTTTGGTCACCTATCCCATGACCGACCCTTGCGAAAGTTGCTTAACCTCTGCAATCGCTGAATGAGGCACTATACTACTGCGCTCCCAAGCTCCTAAATGTGTTTATGTAAGTAGTTTTTTAATGAAGAAAACCGCCAAAATTGGCATTTTTAGAAGGATTTTTTAATTTAAATACACAACATTTAAACCATGAAAAAATGCACACAAAAATAGTTTATAACTAAAATACTAGGTCATACATGTATCAGAATTTTATCAAACATAGTTATTTCGTTGTAATGATTTTTTTCTTGATTGGCAGCGCTAGTAGAGGCTCGGTGCATCCTTAACAATAATTAATTATTAACTTTCTGATAGTAGAGATATTCACTTTCTGCATTTACGAATTGCTAGCGCCATCTCTTGTCGAGTAGTTGAACTAAAATTACAATTTTTTCCACAAATGGATAATAAGACTGTAACATAAGTATCCAATATTATTATCATCATTATTAAAAAAGACGCTTATTATTATAGTGCTAAATGAATAAATTAAAGTTGTTTATAAGGTACACGCCAGACACTCGTTGTGGACATTATAGGTACTTACTTATAAAGCCCATAGAGGTAAGTGATACATAACTACACTAAATCGATTTACCCACGTATGCAATAAGGGCAGGTTCGTTATGGGCTCGTATTTTCTAAAATTCAATAGCTATTCCGATGGTAGATTATACGCACGGGTGGGAGTCCGAAACTCCGAACAGTGCACATTGACACGACATTATAGAACTCAGTAACCCAACTTTGTACCAGGTATACTTTAGTGAATATTCTAAGTAATCTAAAATTCATTTAAGTACCTACCTATGAACCTAAACAATTAAAACGAAAACTTTGGAAAATTATGAAATAAGTTGTCGAGGTTTCAATAAATTAAAATTAAAAACTAAATCATATGTTGAAATCTGAGATTTTCAGCTGGGATACCTATTGTCTTTTAAGACCAATGTCTTTATGGTCTTTAAAAATAAAAATAAAAGAACTTGACGATTTTATGAACATTTCTTTCAGGTGTCCTTGTCGACTTTATCAGCGAGAAACAATGTTAATACAGAAGGTTCTAACAGATTATTTCTATAAAATTGTTAATGCTTAGTTTAGGTAGGTCGGACGCACGGTGACCGCGCGGCACGGCGCGGGAGCGCGCTAATTAATACGTCGGTCATGTTGTTTTGCTCTTTATTATATTTGATTTACGGCCACGGCGGCGGTGCCGGCGGCGCTTTTAAAAAAGATATTACGCGGGAAAACCGGCCGTATTACCGAAATAACCGACGCCAAATTGAATTGTTGCCGCGTGTTTGTTTTTATAAAGCGCCAGTAAAGGTGTCCGCCCGTTTTAATCGCCGACAATGTGTTCTACGGTTAATTGTTTGTTCCGAATGGGATTACGTGATCGCACTGCACTGGGACCGGCTAAAATTACCTTTTATGATAACAGTGTTTTATGACTTGTGCTCACATTCGCTGAATTTTAATGGAAACGTATTTATTTGTACTGGTTAAACAAACTCACGATATATTTACTCTTTTTATGAGCTTATTGACTACTTATACAGCGGAATGTTAGCTTTTCCAATCTAATGTGTATTGCCGTTTATGAAAAGTGGTTTCTGTTAAATAATGTACATATCTAGTCTACCTACCTATAATATAACAAATCAGTTGTCATAATCTTGTAAAAAAAGTGGTTTGAAGATATTATTATATTTAGAACTGCGACCGGAGTCACCAAACACAAATTTTCTTCATTTTACTTAGAATCGCATTCAAATAAAATAACCACTTAGCTTTATGGTTGTATAAAAATACGTTGAGTGAGCCGGGTGCAACTTAGTATTTATTATACTTAATAAATAAAAACACAATCCGCAACAGAAGTTGTCTAAAGTTGAATAACTCTTATTGTTTTAACAATTCGTCTCGTTGTTTCTAGTCCGTCCGCTGGCGGGCGGCGGGTCAGAGGGCAAGCCGTCGGAGGAAGAAGAGGACCGCAGCGGGTCCCCCCTGGGCCCCGGCGGCCCGTACGCATGCAGCCAGTGCCGGGGCGCGTACCCCACGCGCGAGCAGCTCGAGCGCCACGAGACTCTGCACTCCCCCAGCACACAGGTGGATACACTCAGATATGTCAGTGCCCATTGTTATAACGGACTTATGCACGGTGGCGGTATATGCATGACTTTTCTGAGACCCAAGGTTTTGAATCTATGAATAGAATTCGACAGTTCACTAAATAAGGTTAATGCGACACTAGCCACAATAATAAAATTCAAAGATTAAAAAGTAACACTATTGCGATAACCCCATCGATAACCTAAATAAATTCTTGAATTCTTTTACTGACGCATGAAGTTTTCCAAACATGTGTAAAATTGGTAGTTTTATAAACATCTACCTCGTTTTATTTTGTACGGTGGAATTATAAATAATTGTATTTTTTTGTTTTGTCTACAGTCATGCAAGATATGCCACAAAAGCTTCGCGAATGTCTACCGACTACAGCGCCACATGATTAGCCATGACGAAAGCGCATTACTGCGCAAATTTAAATGCAATGACTGCGATAAAGCCTTTAAGTTCAAGCACCACCTCAAGGAGCATTTGCGCATCCACAGCGGGGAGAAACCTTTTGAATGTGCCAACTGCGGCAAAAAGTTCTCCCACTCAGGCTCCTACTCCAGCCATATGACTTCCAAGAAGTGTCTTGTCATGAACCTCAAAATGGGAAGAATCAAACCGAACAATCCAGCTTTAAACCCCGAACGAAGTCCATCGAGAAAAAGAGCAAATGCGATGGTGGCATCTCAATTGAACAACAATATCACCCCAAATGGAAATTCATTCTTACCAATATTACCTAAATACAACGAAGCTGCAGCTGCTGCTTTCTTTGCAAGCATGTCTTCGCAAGAAAATAACTTCCACCGGCCACCGTTGGCACAACCCGGAATTAACCCCTTCTATATGCCGCCTGGTATGCCAATGAGCCCAGCAAGTGGAATTGCACCTTACAGTTTCCCGACATCACTTAGCCAATTATTCGAACAAATAGCATCATCCCAGTATCAGCAAAGGAAGATGGAACCTCCTTCTAGTCCAAAGTTAACTAGTCCCCCTCCAGCTGACCCTGAAGACTTAATAGAAGAAGTTACAGAAGAAGATGATAAGCGGTCGGAAGGAAGTGCGGAACTCGTAATGGACATTGAGGAAGATGAAGCAGCATCTATTAAAAAGGAACAAGAAGACCGTGAACACGACGCTAAGTCACCACGTCATTTAGAATCCGTCCCTTTAAACAACAACGACCAAATGCATAATAATCATTCTGGTTTCAATACAATCTTAGAATCGGTAAACGCATCAGTTACGAAACATTTCTTTAGAGCAAATATGGAAAAATTATCCCCCATCTCGGGTAATGTCTGTCCTAGTATAGAATCACCACCAACCCAGCACGTTGTCGTAAAAGAAGAACCTGAAGATGCGCATAGATGTTTGAAATGCAACACTTCATTTAACACAGGAGCAGAGTTATTAGAACACGAAAAAGTAGTATGTGGAAATCTATTTAGAAAGCATGAGGGCTTAGCAGCTCAGGTAGCTGAAACTGTAGCACTCAGTAGGTTGGAAGCGGAAATGCGAGCCTCGATACAAAGCGGTGTCAGCGCTAGCGAAGATGAAGACTTCGTAAGAGAAGATCGCGATGACAAACTATCTTTGCAGGATAATGACAGAAAAATTAGAGTACGAACTGCACTAAGTGAAGAACAACAAGCTATATTGAAAGAGCATTATTCTATCAATCCGAGACCGAACCGAGAAGAATTTAAGAGAATTGCTCAAAAAATCGGACTTGACAATAGAGTCGTACAGGTTTGGTTTCAAAATAATAGAGCACGAGTGCGGCGGATGACGCAGACGCTGTCAGTGTCCGACCAACCCCTTGACTTGTCGACCAAAAAATCGGCGCAATCGCCGATGCCGAGCCCGACGCCCTCGCCGTCGTGCAGCATTTCAGTAACACATTCCGATTCAGAGGAGGCGGTGAATTTGAGCCAAAAGTCTTCACGCAGCACGACACCGCACCGCCCCGCCTACAATAACACGTATCCACATTCCAATTGTTCTTCATCTTCTTTCACGGACTTTCGACTGTCACCTTCGCCAGGCGAACCAATCAATGGACAGAAGCGATTGCTGCCCCAGAAGATGCTGATGAACCACCTATTGCCGATGGACAGATTGTTACAACAAAACGAAGGCGCACACGCGCGATCTCCCATTCTAAAAATGGAAATGACCCCAGAGAGCCGGCAGGTGTCCAGCCCATCGTACGAGCGACTCTCTTGGAGGGAATCACACAACGAATTCGACGAAGATGCGCCAGTACTTAAAAAGAACAAATTGAAACAAGAATTCAAGGAGGGCGAAGACCACTTCGTCTGCAACCTTTGCGATAAGACTTTCGTCAAGCAAAGTTCCTTAGCTAGACACAAATATGAACATTCAGGTTGGTACCTATTTTCCATTCATTTTTTCACTTTGCTTGTGCAAACACACAAAAAAAAATAAACTTTTGTAACTTAAGTTGTTTTGTTCAATCTCTACGATATTTTTAGTCAGTTTGTCATTCAGTCTTAGTACTTATCTATGCATTATTTTTCTTATCAAAAAGTAATATTTTTCTTATAAAGAAAAGCATACCACCCAAGTCCATTTTTTTCATTTTAATTAAGCAGATTTATTATTGTTTTTAAGATGTTGGTTGTCAACAGGCCAGCGTCCGTACAAGTGCGAAGTGTGCCCAAAGGCGTTCAAACACAAACACCACCTGACGGAGCACCAGCGGCTGCACACCGGGGAGAAGCCTTTCCAGTGCTTCAAGTGCCTCAAGAAGTTCTCCCACTCCGGCTCATACAGCCAGCACATGAACCACAGATTCGCAATCTGCAAACCTTACAGGAACTAGATTCTCATGGAACAACCTCACCACAAAATATTATAAAAGAACAAAAGTTAGTGAATCCATCTTTAAATTCTGTTCTTATTACCTATATTTTGCGGTAAGGTGCACTGTTCTAAATGCTACATTAGGTTCGTCTAAAACGTTACCGATCATTTTGATGGTAGTAGAAATATAGACAGAAAATACATGTAATACAAACACATTAATTCTGTCGACGCAGTCATCTCAAAGATTTTGTTTATTCTAGCTAAATGCGTTTAAAGAGTTAGGACAAGCTCTCGACACTCGGTATATCTAATTTTAAATCGAGCGAATAACAGATCGCTGCATTGTATTTAATAGTTTAACTCCTCAACAATCGACCGAGTGAAATCGTGCCAAATACTTGGAACCAATGAAATCTTTGAAACGTCTAGCGTCCGACTGACGAACCTACGCGTCGTAGCCACACTATTAATGATAATCAAGTATTCGACGCCCGGTATTTTGTTTCGTTTCGATGTAAGCCCGTTGCTCAACGTCATATTTTATATAGTAATAATTACACGTGAATTTGTAGTGCCAAAGGAGAAACACGATGCCAAAAATATTACTTATTTTAATATTTTACACATATTTAATTATTAATTATTTACTAAATCCCAAAGGCCAGTACCTGTAGCATAATACTCATTAACGTTATTTTATTATTTTTATACAATGGCTTAATTATTTATAAGGTGACAGCATCAATAACAATGAAAGGTTTATTTTAAATAATAATATTACATAGGATAAATAGTTATACTCACTTGCAGCAGTCGATGGAATGCAAAATTTTCATACGTACACATTAAAAGCAGTTGGACTTCGCTGACAAGCTATTGTGCTGACAATATGGTAGTTACATAAGTAATGACACCAGTTTCAAACCCATATTTTCAATTTGATAAACGTGCTAAATACAAAGGTTCCATACTTACACAACTGTACCTCCACACCTTACCTCAATAAGTTATATGCCGAGGGCAAATTGCATTCAACAAAATTATTACCATCTGCACCCTGTTATAGCGTATTTCATTGATGATGTTAGTTAATATGCATTGCAGTTTTTGATAGAGTACGTAAGTCAGGAGTGAGACCGAGAACACACGGTTTCGATACATTTTAGAATTCTATTATCTGTTATTGAAACATTTAAAATTTGGTAAAATAAGCTTCTCGTATTCTAATGCTAGGTGTTTAGATAGATTCAATCTTACTTAAGTTCTAAGCATTCCATAATACTCCTATGGGATCTCTGCTGTGTTTAAAAAACTCTTTCGTGTAATCCAAAGTTAAATATTAAGTTGTAAATAGCTGTAATTGTAAATATTGTTCGGATTATTTGTAAATAGGATCGCATTAGTTAGTGAGGCGCAGAGCGGCCGCGGCGCAGGCGCGCTTCGGCGCGTGGTACGGCGACAATAATCAGCATCTGTTTACTGAACACAATAGGCTTAACTTTACGATAAAATGACTCTAATCTTAATATGCCTATATGAAATTCCTCCTCAAACATGCTCTTGATATTGCTAGAATCCACACTCAGTACGCTGTAGTATTTTCATCGTTTAGCACTTCTTCTTATTTGACTGCACTCACACCTTCATCTGTCCGTTCTCGATTTAGTTACGTACTTAATTTTATGTCATAATTCACTTCACTTCCTCCATGTTCACACTTCCTTTCCGCGTTTCAGACGGTAATATTTCATTTCGTTGTTAGTTTCATGGCGACAGTATGTTAGAACTGAAAGTTCCTAAGCAAAATACACTTTAAGAGATACACTTTTATAAATGGTAAGTAGATAAAATTAATTTTCAAAGGTTTCTATGCAACGAATTAATTCTTACAAATAATACGTATTTTACTCTTTCACAGCTTAGGCTATCGGTTTCCGCAACGAGGTGACTGGTATAAGCTAATTAAGACGTTTACATTTTCTAGATTAAGAATAGCAACATCCAACTCAACGACAGTATTCTATAACAAAATTAAATCTTACTATTTCCATGTACGCAAACAAATTATAACAAACTCGGTTAATGTTAAATAAAATAACTTATTTGGTCCTGTTTGAACTATTTCATATTTTATATTATATTTTAAAGATAAGTGATTTCCAAATTGTCACTGGTGGGCTAGACAAACCAAAGATTAATTAGTGATCGGCGGGGCCCCCCTGTAATATATAACGGCCCCGCTCAAAATATATATAGTTTAGCTTTAGTTATGTGCCAAATATAATTTTAAGGTTTTATTAAAATTTTGTATGAAATTAAAAATTTATTTTTACATAAAATGGCATTATGTACTGTGGCAGTGTTTAGTTAGGTACATGTGCAATACAAATATTGCGATAAAAGTATTTCTTCCTTTGTAACTTCACATAACTATACTATTTATAGTTCTAAAGGTATCTAGATGTAAGCAAAATGTGAATTCCTATTGCCATAATGTGTTTGTTGTATGTATTTCGTGGTGGGTGAGAGAAAGCGCTGTTCCAACTGGTTGCTGAACTTTGTTAAAATAAGAACTTTAGATTGTTATTAATACCCATAGATTAACATGTGTTAAAATATTGCCTATATAAATTATAGTAATTCATTTTACTTGATATTATAATGTATATTGAATTTATGAACATTAAAAATATATATATTGACACTTCAATGCGAAGTTACGTCTTTCAATGATTTCACCCTAATAATAAAAATAATTAGCAAAATCATGAACAAGGACTGCTTGTGTAAGTACCGACTCGTAGTTTAATCTGTGTTACAACTGCACCAACGCCTCTAGCGGGGAGTAGCGAAACGCAGTGTCTTCTTCTTCTTTTTTTTGTTATGGCAATCTACTTTCCTCTTGGAAGTAATTTTTGCCAGTGTCAAGTGTTAAATAGTTCAGTGGTAGATATTGTTTAATTTTTCATTAGAATGCGGGTGCATCGCATTCCAATGCTGCTTGGAGCATTTGGCACCAAGTATATCAAGACAGTTTAAAACGCAGTGTCGCTGATATTCTTAGAGCAAAGCTGATATTTAATTAAAAAATCAAATTTAGATCAAATTTAGAATCACGATAAATGTTTATATAAATTAAAAAAGGAAAATATCTTTTAGCCCCACCCGACTTCAAAAGACGTTGTTTTAATTAATATCAGATATGCGTAGGTACTTGAATAGTAATTATGCAGATTTGAATATTATTTCTTGTTTTTTAGAGCTGTTCCTTTTTATAGCTGTTTTTTTATAGCAATTTTTTTAAGGTTTTTTGAAGGAGGTTTTTCTTTTTAATTTTTAACAAGTTTTTTTAATTTTAACTTTTTTGTGGTAGGTATGTATAAGTTAATGTAAGCGATGATATAAATATATTTTATTCATATTTCACACTTTTCAATGGTATAATACGCCTAGTAACTGAATTTCCTCTTTTCGCACTGTTAATTTTTGCAAGGGTCAGACATGGGGTAGGTGACCAAAGTGTATTATCTCGAGCTCCTCCGTGCTTCAGAAGACACGTTAAGCCGTTAGTTCCAGCTACATTTACACTCATTAACACCCACCAATCCGCATTGGGCCCGCGCGGTGGGTTATGGTCCATCATATTCATCAGCCCATAAGTAAGGCTTGTATCCCAGCCCCAGTAGTGACAATAAAAATGGCTAATGCGAAACCTTTCAATACCGTGGAGTAATCACTAATAAACTATCATATTTGATTTTGAAGATTTTGTTCTCTTGTGTATCTTCGAAGTCCAAGGTCCAATTTGAAGGAAATTTGAATGAAAACATCCTTAAAGTATCCCCTTTCTAACGAAACAAGAATCATCTAAATCGGTTTATAAACAAAAAAGTTATGTCTGAAGATTCGTTAAAACTCGTGCAAAAATTACCTAAAAAATTATAGTATTTTCAGGATTAACTACTCGAAAACTAATGAACCGATTTAAAATTTTCAAAAAATGGGACCAACTTGGGAGCAAACCTGATAAAGTGGCGTCTGAATCATGTCAATCGGTTCAGCCGCTTTCGAGTAATCGGTAAACATACATAAAAAAGAAAAAAAAAAACAGACGAACATAGAACCTCCTTTCTTTGAGACAGACTCGCGCACCGAGGGTTCCGTCCTTTCTATCGTCATTCTGAAAAAGTTTACTATTAAGAGACATCTCTCGAATCGAATAATTTTTTACGCAAAGATTAGTGTCTTTTTATATTTATAGCTATTTCATCTTTGTCGATTGTCAAACATCTGCAACGATGTTTCATTAGAATGTTGAGGGTATTTGTAACGCTGGCTTGCAGCGAAAAAGTAAAGTGCGAAAAACTACTACTAGAAAACGCCACCGAACTAGCGACTCGTTACGGGTGAATCGATTTTTTACCGACTTCAAAAAAAGGAGGAGGTTCTATGTTCGGCTGTTTTTAGTTATTAGATAAGTCCAATGCCTTGCACACTCTTTCTCGGCATGGTTTCGTACGCTAATGAGATTTTTGTGCATTTAATGTTTAACGTTATTAGTTTTACAGTTGGTTTGTTGGTACTTATTGATAGAAATATTAACTCTGAGATTTCTATATTTGAACTGCATACAAAAACCAACAATTTAAGAGTAAGGCTGTATGTTATACGGCGCCGTCAACACGTCAAACGTCGTTTACGTCACTGTCATGAGTGTCACTGTCATGTGTGAATTGTGTGTGTCAAATTTCACAATATTTCTGTCGTAATTTTCAGGGAAATTAATTTAATCCAAATACCTATGAGCAGATGAGCTACATACAGAAATTGACTATTTACCAAAATCAACAGTATATTATTATACTTCAGTTAAAATGGGTGGAAAAACTAAATCAAGCCAACGAACGAAAAATAATGCTCGAGTAAGTGCCACGAAAGTTATATTTTTACAAGAAATCTTGAAATAAATACATTTATTTTAGTTAAGTTCACTTTTTAATTTCTTTAATTTCAAGCACGCTATGTTTATCGATATAACCTTGTGGCAGAAGTCTGCAGAGCTCTGCAGTAGATAGTTGGTAATTATACTACTGCCTTATATAAATAACATGAGGCAGTAATAATAAAAAATATAGGGTTTAAAATATGAATTTATCTCACACACAGAAACCATATCTTCCATGAGTTATAGATATAGATGCTTTAGTTGCTTGTTATTATTTTGAATTATGATCATGATTTGCAACTATCAGCATTAAAAGAATTTCTGATTTTCTTCTTTTACATAAAAAAAATAATAACCTTAGAGTGACTCCTTTTTTTTGTTATCAGCTGAACTGACTCTCTGACCGAAATGACCACTAAATTTGTTGTAACTTAGCCGATACTTATTTAGTTAAACGAGTGTTTAACATCTAAGCACAAAAGTTTTAAAACATTAGTGTGCATGGTTGTTTAATAAATTAAGGGACCGTGAGCTTTTTTGAATAAACAATATTTTGATTGATTGATTGATTAACATTACGTAGCCATAACATTTAGTGTTGGCATTGTTACTGTTCTGGTTTTAGTTAAATTATGGCAATGATTTAACTAGTCATTCATATTTTTAGCCATCAAGCAGTGGTCGCAGCGCCGAGCTTTTAAACAATGCGGCAATGTTGGACCCTTCACTGCTGGCTGGAGGCAAAATGATGTCAGCATTCTTTCCAACTTTAGCCACTCCAGCCTTAGACCACGGTCTACCACCTGAATTCTCTCTTTGTATTAAAAAACTCAACAAGAAAGATCCTATTACTAAAATTAAGGTAATCATAATTATGTCCTTTATAAACATTTCAACCACTTTGTTCATTCTTGTTAAGAAAATAGTGAGTTATCGTTGTTTGTCCAACTAGCCACACCCCTGACCAATCAGGTTGCCAAAAATTGTCAAGCTCACAATGACCAGTTAAAGACAGAACTTTAAGTACGAAACTCTCAAAAAATATTAAACTTCTCTGTATGTACACTTTTATTTACTGATGATTTACTATTTTCAAAATGTGAATGAACTATAGTACCCATTCAAAGTTTTATCTCAATAATTTAGTATGCATGTTAGTTAATCAACGAAATAAATAAACCAAACAAATGAAGAATTATTTTCATTCATGAACCCAACTGTCACTAAATCTTTTATATTTAATTATTTTAGCACATAAAGGAGACTTTTGTATTTTTCTAATCTGTGATTCATAATCTTATTCTGTAATATCTGTCAACCAAATGGCAGATCAATGCCAAATCGGAAGTCAAATTGACATTTTGTTTTCTTAATTTTGAAGAATGGAAAAGAATTATGAATTATGCAGTCACATATTTACATGTCATAGTGACTTTTCTGCCCTTTGTAAATTGAATGTGGATAACAGAACGTTTTTCAATGACTCATTGTTTCTGTAGTGTATATTTAATGAAATAACGTTTTTTCTACATGCGCTAAAGATAAGACAGAACTAGATCAATGTAGCAAATTTTATTGGCTTTATTTTAAGACCAAATTCAATTGTATTTAATTTTAAGCATTTTTTCTAATTCTCCTTTCATCTGATTTCTTTTACCTTATTATAGGCACTGCAAGAGTTAACAGAATTAGTGAACAATAGTAAAGTGGATGATGTTGTATTGGTGCTCCCCAGTTGGGCGCATTTCTACAGAATTTTATCTGTTGACACCGACTGTAAAGTTCGGGAAATGGCACAGGTATAAACATTATTATAATATTATTAATCTTAAAATAAATATGAATATCATTTATCACGAAATAAGCAATTCATGTGAAAACTACTTCCAACGACTTGGGAGTCATAAAAGCCAACTAGCTACAGCCCTACTTGACACCAGTCAAACCATAAAGCGACTGAAGAGAACACCACTGGCCACCATTTGACTGGGTCATTTTTATGTGGGGGACATCAAGTCGTTGGATGTGAAGTCCTAAAATTCCTGATTGCAACCAATTTGATTATGGCGTAAATGCTGATCGCAGATAGAGAAAGAAGAAAAAAAATTTATCACTAATAACAATTTACAAGGGAAAAAATATTTTATCTTATTGAATAAGGGGTCAGTGCAGTATACATAAAGAACCTTACTGTTAAACAAAATTTTCAGAATCTGTTACAATGTGTTATTAATTTATTATGTATGACTCGTCATTGTCTTTTTACTTCCATAGCACAAGTGTTGTAGTTAAAAATACTTACTTTGAAATCGGCACAATAGTGCGTTTCACTCGCGCTCCGATCCCGAGTCGACAAAGATATGGACGCACCCTTATGCTATGTATCAATCAACATCGCGAGGCTGCCACGCGATCCATTGCCTCTCTTGCTTCGTAGTGTGGAGACACGGTTGCCTCGTGAGCCCATTGTGGCATTTCCGTAGGACTTACTTACCGCTCATTGTGAGCATTTAACGAGCAAACCCGCGATATCGGTACACGGTTTAGAATCATAGCAATGTATGCAGTGCTGTTGGATATAATTAGGGTTTAAATGCCGCTTTTTTTCTCGCATACAGAGACCCATGTGTCTTCTATGATGAGAGATGCTTCAGTTGCTTTTTAATATTTCGAATTATGATCATGACATCCAACTATCAGCAACACGAGTAACAATATATCTGTTACAATATAATAGTAATAATATCAATATTTTATTGATATTGAATATGCGCGCCATATTTTCTTTCCCTAACGTAAAAAAAATACCTTAAATGTAACTCCTTATTTGTTAACAGAAATGACCGCTTAAATCGTTGTAACTTAACCAATACATATTTCTTTACTTAATACATATGGCATTAGTTAGCTTATGGTTTTAACATTTGTTCAGGAACATTAGAGTTCCTGGTTGTTAAATAAATTTAGAATATGTTAGTATGAAGAATGCTCCATACAAAACGGAAAATTGAAAGTTGAACTCTCATATATTTAGATGTGTCACGGCGCTATAACTGGCGCGTGCGGGCGGCAGACAGCGCCGCTGCTGCGGCAGCTGGTGCCGGCGTGGTTGCAGGCGCAGCACGACGAGCACGCGCCCGCCGCCGCCCACGCCGCCGCCTCCTTACAGGTAATGTAACTAGCGCGTGCGGGCGGCCGGCAGCTGGTGCCGGCGTGGTTGCAGGCGCAGCACGACGAGCACGCGCCCAAAAAACATGGCAGTCAACCCGGCAGTAACTGACAGTAATGCTTACATCTGTCGCGTGTACGCACTTCATTTGTTTATGTAGTAGAGTAAGCTATTCCGCGCGGGAGGTCGGCCACAGTGTACAAATATCTAACCTGAGCAAAGGGGTATGAGTAATTTTCTAAGAAGGGGTGGGTCAATATTTTTTTTGATGTCGCTTTCAAAAAACCATTTCATCGCAAACATCTTATCCCAATAAGCAAAAAATTATTTTACAGCGTAAGTCTATCATGGCCAGTTTATGAGATATTTAAGTTTAAAAAAAATATTTGGGTAATTTTTTTCTGCGATGTCGCTTCCAAAAAACCATTTCATCGCATAGATCTCATCCAAATAAGCAAAAAACTAATTGGCAGCGTAAGTCTATCATGGGCAGTTTTTGAGACATTTAAGTTTAAAAAATAATATGTGGGTTTTTTTCTTTTTTTGGCGTTGTCGCTTCCAAAAAACCATTTCATCGCAAAGATCATTTTTGAAACTTAAATATCTCAAAAACTGCCCATGATAAACTTACGCTGCCAAATAGTTTTTTGTTTATTTAGATGAGATCTTTGCGATGAAATAGTTTTTTGGAAGCGACAACGCCAAAAAAAGTAAATAACCCACATATCATTTTTGAAACTGAAATATCTCAAAAACTGCCCATGATAGACTTCCGCTGCCAAAAAGTTTTTTGTTTATTTAGATGAGATCTTTGCGATGAAATAGTTTTTTGGAAGCGACAACGCCAAAAAAAGTAAATAACCCACATAGCATTTTTGAAACTTAAATATCTCAAAAACTGCCCATGATAGACTTACGCTGCCAAATAGTTTTTTGTTTATTTAGATGAGATCTTTGCAATGAAATAGTTTTTTGGAAGCGACAACGCCAAAAAAAGTAAATAACCCACATATCATTTTTGAAACTTAAATATCTCAAAAACTGCCCATGATAGACTTACGCTGCCAAATAGTTTTTTGTTTATTTAGATGAGATCTTTGCGATGAAATAGTTTTTTGGAAGCGACAACGCCAAAAAAAGTAAATAACCCACATATCATTTTTGAAACTTAAATATCTCAAAAACTGCCCATGATAGACTTACGCTACTTAACAGTTGTTTGCTTATGTAGATGAGATCTTTGCGATGAAATATATGTTTGGAAGCGACAACGCCAAAAAAAGTAAATAACCCACATATTATTTTTTAAACTTAAATATCTCAAAAACTGCCCATGATAGACTTACGCTGCCAATTAGTTTTTTGCTTATTTAGATGAGATCTTTGCGATGAAATAGTTTTTTGGAAGCGACAACGCAAAAAAAAGAAAATGTTGAGAACTTAAGGTTGATATTTGCTTGTGGCTCGGTGCATAATAAAACGAAGACGTTTCCTATATGAGATCTTTATTGCAACTGACTTACACAGACCACACACATTGATTTTATATTAAACGAACGGCATTAACGCATACTACAACATACCGCCCACCAAAGGACGGCAGTCCTTTCCAAAAACGGTTCAATCTTCAAACAAAGTACAACTAACAAATTTAAATGATGGCAAAAGAGAATGTTTAAATTTCAGTTTGTAAGTTTTGTTTCAACAAGTTTAGTAAAATTTTACTACTACACAAATCAACATTGAATAACCTAAACGATAAGAACAATTAATTTAACATACTATTTCAATCGTTTAAGTAGGTACAGTTTTAATTTTTATCGATAGGCAGTGGACACAATTTAGACACTGATCGTTTTATCGTATCATTACGGCACTTAACACTATACACGCGTGTTATACCATCAGGTCCGGGATGTTTCTGCACTATGCGACCTAAAGACCATTTCCCTGGCGGAAGATGATCATCTTTTAAAATGACTATATCTCTTATGTCAAATTCTGGCTCACGTTTAAGCCACTTTGGGCGTTCCTGAAGTCTCGAGAGATATTCGGTTTGCCATCTGTGCCAGAAGTCTCTTACGAGCTTTTGTGTCAGTTGCCAACGCGATAGATGGTTAATGTTAACTAGACGTAGGTCAGGACAGGGAGTAGTAAAAGGTGACTCGCCTATTAAAAAATGTCCGGGTGTGAGTGGTTCTACTGCGTCAGGATCTGAAGTTTCCAAAGGTGTTAACGGCCTGGAGTTTAAGCATGACTCAATTTGGCAGAGCATTGTAGTCATTTCTTCGAAGGTAAGGTTAGAGGTAAGTATTCTTCTTAGATGAAATTTAATAGACTTAACGCCTGCCTCCCATAATCCTCCGAAATTGGGGCTGTAGGCTGGTATAAAATGCCATTGAGTAGAGTCTGCTGCTAATTCTTCTGCTAGATGGCCCGGCAATTCGAATTTAGCTTCGGTCCATGCGGCTGCTAGCTCCTTATTAGCCCCCACAAAATTCCTTCCCTGATCACTCCACAGGTGTGCGCATTTTCCTCTTCTGGCTGTAAACCGTCTGAATGCTCCTATGAAAGCTTCAGAAGTGAGGTCTCCCACCAACTCCAAATGGACCGCCTTTGTGGCCATACAAATGAAGATGGCTATGTAAGCTTTCCTTGTCTTAGCTCCTCTACCTCTTGACATAAGAACTTGCAGGGGTCCAGCAAAATCCACGCCACTATGAAGGAACGGACGTGCCGGCGTCGTACGGACTCTTGGTAAGTCCCCCATAACTTGTTTTCTAGCCACAGCCTTTTGTCTTGCACATATGACACACTTGTGAACATAAGCCTTCACGGCGTTTTTTGCTCTAATAATCCAGTATTTGGTTCTCAAATAACATAACATTAGTTGGATTCCTCCATGTAAAGTCTTCTGGTGGGCTTCTGCTATAATCAATGCTGTTAAATTATTATTGGTTCCTAATATAATTGGGTGTTTCCTTTCATCTTGCAAGTCTGAATTCCTCAGACGTCCGCCCACCCTGAGAATATTTCTTTGATCAAGGTAGGGGTTTAAAGATTTTAAATGACTAAACCTTTTTACATTTTTCTTCTCCTTTAATCTAATAATTTCTTCTTTGTATTCTCTTTCTTGAACTATTCTGATACATGTTAATAAAGCATCTTCTAGTTCTTCTGTTGTATTTTCCATACCTAATTTTTCAGATTTCTTTTTACTATTAATAAATTTTTTGCAATGTACTATTACTCTTATTAATTCTTGTAGTGTGTCAAAACTCTCAAATTTTATTCCATCTAACTTGTTATCATCACTTATCATTGTATTAACTAGTAATGCCTTCTTTCTTTCGATGTCTGTAGGAACGATATTTGGTCTTGAAAATTTAATGTCTCTTTCTTTTAGCCATTCTGGCCCTTCCCACCACAATTTATTTTCTACTAATTGTTCCAGATTTACTCCGCGTGAACCAACATCCGCAGGATTCTCCTTTGATGCTACATGGAACCATTGCGTATTACAGGTGTTGTCCAATATTTCTACAACCCGGTTACTGACAAATGGTTTCCATCTATTTGGATCTCCGAAGAGCCAAGACAAAACAACTGAAGAGTCTGTCCACGCAAAGACTTGATTTGTTGGTATCCCCATGGCCTCTCTGACTTGTGTTAGAAGCTTAGCTAAAAGCACCGCTCCCAGTAATTCTAATCGCGGAATAGATACAGGCTTCACGGGTGCTACACGTGTCTTTGATGCGACGATTGCTGTTTTTAGCTCTCCATTCGTATTCTCAGATCTACAGTATACAACCGCGCAATACCCTCTGTGTGAAGCGTCGCAGAAACCATGGAGACTTACTGTGTTTATCTCTTTAATATTTGTGTGCAACCATCTGTTGATACGTATTTTGTTAAGATGTTCAAAACTCTTCCTTAGCGTTAACCACTCTTCTTCCAATGCCTCGCTGACCCTTTCATCCCAATTAAACTGTTCAACCCATAACCTTTGTATCAACATTTTTGCAGGTATAATCGCAGCTCCAAGCCAGCCTAAGGGATCGAAGAGACGTTGAATGTCAGCAAGAATGGTTCTTTTGGTTATATTCTTTGGAGGTTCAGGAAGATTGAAATTATACTGAAAAGAATCTGTAGTCGTATTCCATGTAAGCCCAAGGGCCTTAATTGTACGCTCGCCTTGTATTTCCTTGTTTACACAAGCACTTCTCAGCGAGGGGTGGATCTCATTCATAAACTCTGTGCTATTAGAGACCCACTTTTGGAGCTCAAACCCGCCCTGGTGCATTACTTCAATAAGTTCTCTGCTTACTTCGATAGCTTCATTGATTGTTTCACAACTGCTCATACAGTCATCTACGAAAAATTCTTCTAATATTATCTGTGCTGCTCTTGTTTTACCTTTCGATTTGCCTTCGTCTTGTGCTAGCTGTATAAGAGTTCTGACTGCCAAATATGGTGCAGATGCAGTTCCAAATGTAACCCTTAAAAGACGATATTCTTTAAGTTCATCTGTTTTGTCCTTTCTCCATAATATTCTTTGACAGTCTGCGTCGTTTTTCATTACGAGAATCTGGCGGTACATCTTTTGTATATCTGCTAGAAAACAGATTGGATTCATACGCCACTTCATGATAAGATACCTCAAGTCTTTTTGTAGCTGAGGTCCAACGAGCAGTTCATCATTCATCGATTTATTATTTTCTCCCTTACACGACGCATCGAAGACGATTCTCAATTTTGAAGTTTCTTTATCCTCCCTTATAACTGCGTGGTGAGGAAGATATATTGCTGCATTATTTCTTTCACCTTCTGGGACTTCTTCCATATGATTAAGCTGTAAATATTCTTCCATCACCTTTGAGTATTCTTCCTTGAGAGTTGGGTTTGCTTCTAACTTTCCTTCAAGCTGGTAAAATCTTTTGAGTGCAATATATTTTGTTTCACCTATCACCTTGAGTGGGTCCTCATGTTTAAAAGGCAGTTTTACTATATAGCGCCCATCAGGTGCTCTGGAATGTGTGGTTGCGTATATTTCCTCACAAAGTCTCTCATCAGCTGTGATATTGCGTTTATTAGACTGATCAATTTCCCACATGTTTCGTAACATATTATCCATATCGATATCTAGGTGATGATGTAAAACAATAGAGTTTTCGTCTGAGTGTGAATCATTAATGGTCCCGAACAGAATCCAGCCAAGGTTGGTTTCTTGTGCGCATGGAGTGCCTGGTGGACCCTTGATCAGGTTGTTTTTAATTATCTCAGTATAAACATCTATTCCAAGCAAAACGTCGATTTTCCCGGGTGTGAAATAATTTGGGTCAGCTAACATTAATCCATTTATGTGCGGCCAATCACTCGGTTTCATTTCTTTACATGGTAAATGAGACGTCAGATGTGTTGAAATGACATAAGCTTTGACTGGGAGTCTGAAATTTTCTTCACATCTTGATAAAACTTCCAGCTGTACCACATGTCTGACTGTTGTGGATGTAGAACCAACTTCAGTTACTGTACCATGTATTGGTTTTTTGCTAAGATTCAGAGATTGCGTCGCTCTTTCACTAATAAAGGATGCCTGTGAACCCATGTCTATTAATGCTCTAAGTACTAAACCTTGCCCTGAACTACCTTTGACAATTATTAGTGCGGTGGCGAGTAACGCCTTCTGGTGCTTAGCACAAAAATGTGAGGCAACTGACACGTTTTCTTCTGTTTCATGTTTTTTTGTTTCTGTACCAATATGCATCGTTGAAATATTCTCTCTATTTTCTTCATTGTCACTTGATTTTTCCTCTTTCTTTTTACAGGCATGAAGCAGCGAATGGTGGCGTTTGTGACAAATTCTACATGTTGACCTTTGTCGACAATGATAAACTGAATGCCCTTTACCAAGGCAGTTGAAACACAATCGTTTTTCAATAACATATTCTGATCTTCTTTCTGGACTCCATTTACCAAACTCTTTGCAGTGACAAAGCAGATGTTCTTCGTTGCAGAGGTTACAGGTCGGTGGTGAATACGATGTGGTTGCGGTGGCGGCGGCAGCGACAGCGGTAATATCGGCGGTGGTGTGGTAAGTACGCTCCTTAATTCTTGATTGTGAACTTGTAGCTATTGTGAGTTCTAGTGTGCAGATTATGCTTTCCAAGTATGAAATTAAATTCTGAAATGCAGGTGTTTCATTACATTCATTACTCACAAAACCCTCCCATCCTTTATGCGACTCTTGATCCAATTTCTGAACAGTCAGAAATATAATAATTGGGTCCCAAGAATCGGTGTTAATGTTCATACTATTAAGACTGTTTATACATTCTTTTGTGTTATCTATTAATGATTTTAACTGTGATGGTGATTGATTTGTCACTTTCCTTATGGAAAACAATCTTTTGAGAATAGCGTTCACAATAAGTCTTCTCTGATTGTATCTATTTTTCAAAGTGTCCCACGCCAATTGGTAATTTTTATCTGTCACTTGAAAATGTTTTATGCAATTCTTCGCTTCGCCTAGCACACATGACTTTAAGTAATGCAATTTTTGTACGTCGCTGAGGCTCTTGTTAGTGTCTATAAGTGATGTAAAAGTGTCTTCAAATGATTGCCATTCATCGTATGCGCCCGAGAATTTTGGTAGCTCAATTCTTGGTAACTTAACCTCTGCAGTTTTCTCTGAACGAACCGTAGAAAAAGAAGCATTATTTTCATGATGGCATGAGCTAGGGCTAGGGGCGGTGAGTGTTTGTAACAAGTCAACTAAGTCCGCTTTCAATGACGAAAATATTTCCTCGCATTGACTGTGCAAGTCATTCTTGAAATATGGCAACTCACCCCTTTGTTCCTTTGTGGTCAATTTAAATAGATTCGTATGTCCACTACGAAAATTTGACCAATATTCTTCGACACATTTTATTCTTGTTTCCACATAGCCGATAGTAAGACGGCCTTTTGGTGATTTTTTAAAGTTTGTTTGCGCTTTAGTTATAAGTTCTAATAAATTGTCTTGTTGATCTAGCACTTGTGAAACAGACATGTTCGAAATTATTCACTTTTTCACGATTAAGCGACGTGCAAATGTTTAAGTTATTCACAAATAATAATTGCATTGATTCACTTCCCGATACGTAAAAACATGTGTTATCTTCGTTGAGCGAGCCACGGTCAAGGTCGACTAGTCCACTGCACGCACTTTCTATTTCGCGCAGTCCGGCTCGATTTTGACCACTATGTTGAGAACTTAAGGTTGATATTTGCTTGTGGCTCGGTGCATAATAAAACGAAGACGTTTCCTATATGAGATCTTTATTGCAACTGACTTACACAGACCACACACATTGATTTTATATTAAACGAACGGCATTAACGCATACTACAACAACCCACATATTATTTTTTTAACTTAAATATCTCAAAAACTGCCCACGATAGACTTACGCTGTAGAATATTTTTTTGGTTATTTCGATAAGGTCTTTGAGATAAAAGAGCTTTTTGGAAGCGACAGCGCAAAAAAAAATGACCCGGTTTTAATTTTTTAAACTTAAATATCTAAAAAACTGCCCATGATAGACTTACGCTGTAGAATAATTTTTTGGTTATTTCGATAAGGTCTTTGAGATAAAAGAGCTTTTTGGAAGCGACATCGCAAAAAAAAATGACCCACTTTTTACTCATACCCCTTTATTACACTTGATGCATTATCTCATTCGTTCACAGAAATTATTCCCCGAGAACAAGCTGCCGGAAGTGATATCGTACTGCAAGGCGGAAGTGACGGCGCACCTGATCGACAGCCTCATCGGGAACGCACAGAAGACTCTCATAAAACCGTAAGCATCTATCTATCTTTGTCATTGACTCTCTGCTCTTATTCTAATTTACGTATCGGCGTCATACGACATCTCTTTCATTCCTGTTACCTGTCATCTCCTCTTTCACTCCCTTATATGATTCTGCACACATCTTTACATAATTCATTTTTCACTGCACCCACTCTTCTCGTCAGCTAAAGAGACTTGAAATTATCGACGGTTAGAGTGTTTATGACTTCGACATAACATAACAGAGAGATAACTCTCACTCCATCTATCGATGCCGTCACCGCTGAGTGCACGCTATCGCCGAATGACAGAGGTCACTAAAGCCGTCGCCGCGGTTAATGCGTCGTGAATCTTCAATGTCGAGACACCAATAGCTACCGCCGACGCGTCGACGTCTACCGCCGAGAGGTGGCGACGGCCGTTAGTGTTAAAAAATGTAAGACGAATAACTCCCGTGTAGGGCGGAGGAAGCATCGGAGCGTGCGCTGCAGCTGCAGCGGCTGGCGACGAGCAGCCTGCAGGGGCTGCAGTACCTGGCGCGGCGGCTGGCCGGCGCGCACCACGCCTGGCTGTGGGCCGAGCTGGCGCCGCTGCTGGCCGCGCCCGCCTACTGGCGCCTGGCCGACCACGCCGACCACCACCTCAGGTGGGCGACACTACCACGTACACGATATCCTACATAACCCTTCACCGACTACAACACCACGCAAATATGCCACCGACTGAAAAAAAAACATAAAGCGATTCGAAGTTACTATTACTATTCTTTCCAAATTCAACTTTAAATAGTAAGAAATGAAGAAGATAATACTTTGTACAAAATAAGCACCCAGTTTGAAAATGGGACATTATTTCGACGAGGCGTTATTTTGAGGCTCTAATCGTACATGTAGGGTAGTATATTCTTGATCGTAGGCTACACTACATTAACTAGCCCTGCGATGCATTATTCAATAGTTCTATGTGTTTTTGCTACTTACAAGCAGTAGATGACGATCGCTGATGCCGAAGAACGCTGAAGCGCCCGAAGGTTGCAATAAAAATACCAAAAATCCTGAAGTTTATTCTGTGTTTCAAAAATTTGCACATAAGTGCCTACCTGAAAAAAACCTTTATGTTTTACTAGTTTCTACCCGCGACTCCGTCCTCTTGGACAAATGTCCAATAGCGAAATGGCGAATAGCTAGAAATACGATCAGCTTTCCAAATGGAAAATCCCTAAGGAACCTTTGGACGGTATAAAAAGTATACCATGTTATAATCCAGTCTGTAAAGTATATGTGTGCCAAATTTCATCCAAGTCCGTTCTGCCGTTTTCGCTTGATTGAGTAACAAACATCCAAACTTTCACATTTATAAAATTAGTAGGATTTTGTCCAATTAACTCAGATTACAGAGTTGACTTACGATCCTAAACGTAGTCGCTTCTTTACCAATTCCTCAATTCGTTTCATATACTACCTTCTTCTTAGTCGGGCACTCTTGACAGAGTGGTGGTGGCTGTCGATGGACAGGGTTGCGGCTCGCCGTCGCCACTCGCTCCCAGGGCGACCGCACGACGTGGGATGTCTCTCCATCTGAGTCGATTTTCAGCGTTGCGAAAACACTATACTGCGGTCGACTGCGTATTTTTCTTTATGAGGTCGATCCAACGAGTCGGAGAGTGGCCTCGTGGTCTCTTCCCCTCTGTGTGGCCTCGTACTACGTGCCTCTCCATCGATTCCTCGATTCTGGAGATATGCCCAAAGAACTTGAGTATTCGCAACTGCACAATCGACGATAACCTATCACGAATGTGAAATTTTTTGAGGATGCATAAGTTGGTGCGGAACGCATATACTACCGACTGCTGCCAATACTTCATTCTCCACCTGACCGATATATCGACAGATGTGACCCAAAAATGTGTATCTTTAGATCGGCGTGGTTCGCGGCGATGGCGCGGATAGTGGAGCGGTTCGCGAGCACGTTCGCGGAACAGTACGGCGCTCGCCTACTTAAAGTCGTGCTCGCGGCCGCGCACGATACACAGCCGCTGCCCGCGCAGCAGATATGGGGCTGCTTGCTGCAGTTCATGTACAGCGTGCCTGTAAGATATTCAATACATAAATGTATATACGATATTCTTTAACCCGTAACTATCTAGTGAATAACTGAACAGCATTTTGGAACTATTTATACAGAGTAATGGAACAAATTATCTTTGTTAACCGGTTTTTTTATATTTTGGGAAAACCAATAATTTAGCTTTAAAACACATACGTAGCACTAAGTGAAAACAATAGTCATTCATATTACAGGTCTTCGCATAAAGACAGAGAGACAATTTACAATATTTAGTTTTCTCTCTTTTTTTTCCTCTTCTCTCTCTCTCTCTCTCTCTGTCAAGTATTGTTGTTCTTCTTCCGTAAGAGATTGTATGTTTTTTTCACAGGACTGGCATAAATATCTTGACAAAAAAGACTTACTCACCAAAAGAATACTCAATATGTTGGAAAAAGGTATGATTATAATAAGCTTATCTCTAAAAATAATAATGTATTGTTGTTCTGTATAATAATAATAATAAGTTCTTTATCAAATCACAAAATAATAGCAGCAAAAATAACATAACATGAAATTGTGCACTTCAGATTTATATTCCCCCTTACTAATAAAGATTGTACAAAAGATGTATTGTTTTGTCCCTTTGTTTTTAATGTCAAACTTAAATAGTTTGACAGATAGTAACCATTGTGTAACTTTACATCTGCTATACAATCTTTATTAGTAAGGGGATTGTTTATCAGTAGGTCTAGTGTATGTGTGTATGTAGGTCTAGTGTAGTGTTGAGTAGCGAGGGGGGATGGCAGGCCGTGGTCTCCTTCTGCGAGGACGTCATCTCGCAGAAGGAGACCGCGGAGAGGGTTCGCGAGGCGGACGTCGCAGCGAGCCAACTCCGACGTGCGCGGCGGGGGAGAACGAGACGCCAACGTGCGCGACTCGTTCTCCCCTAGCCGCAAGGGGGGGCGCAGTAAGGCCCTCTACCCCCCATAAGGTGGAACCCTAACGGGTCACCATCCCCGGGTCACGTGGTGCATGCAACCGCGATCCCACAGACCCGGCGGAAAGGCGCAGGTCTTCGAGAGGAGTTTAGTTGGTAGTGGTGCATTCTCCCGTCCCCCCATCTGGCCCGCCCACCATGAGTCGGGTGCGGCGAGGAACATGTCCCGGGTAACAACCTGGGGGGTGACCGACCCCAACATGCCGTTTGGTATGCGTAAAGATTGCATTCTCCTCTTGATACAAAAAAAAAAAAAAAAAAAAAGGTCTAGTGTAGTGTATCTATGTCTAAATTGTTTTATTTACTAGGTGGGTGGGGTGAAGCCAAGCGAATGACGGACATGCTTCTACCATTGTTAGCGCACTTACCGCAAGTTATGGTAACGAAGGAATTCTACGAAGCATTCTTCAATTCGTTTTTCAAAGGGTTCGTATACTATTGACATCAGCCATTTTTACTGTCCCCACTGCTGGGGCGCAGGACTTCCTTATGGGTGGATAACGAGGATGTGCCATAACCCACCACGTAGGCCCTATGCGGATTGGTGGGTGTTAACGACTACAAATGCAGCCGGGACCAACGTTTTAACGTGCCTTCTGAGGCACGGAGGAACTCAAGATTATACATTTTGGTCACCCATCCCATGACCGATGGCGAAAGTTGCTTAACCTCCATGCTAAACCACTGCGCCATCGGACCCCTTTCGTATACTATATCCTCATGAAATATCAAAACAAGTTCAAGTATTCTTGTTGACGACCTCCGTGGTCGAGTGGTTGTAAACATCTCTGAGGTTCCGGGTTCGATCCCCGGTTGGGTCAATTTAGAAAACGAACTTTTCTATATTGGCTCAGGTCTGGGTGTTTGTGATACCACCGTTGTCTCTGATTTCCATAACACGAGTGCTTTAGCTACTTACTTTGGAATCGGAGCAATGTATGTAATGTTGTCAAATATTTATTATATTTATTTATTATTATTCTACTTAAGACAATTTTTCTTACAGTTTAGAAAAGAAGAGTATACTGAATTCGAAAAGTGAACGGCAGCACTGGATTTCGAGTCTATCTGAATGTTTGAGGTATCTCTCAATACAACAAAACGACTTTGTTATAGAAGTAACCACATCAGTGCACAGGAATTGGCTTAAAATTGCACTGTCTACGGAACGCGAAGGACAACTGAAGACTAACTTGATCAAACACTCAGCTACCAGTATGGTTGCTTTGGTGAAATATTGGCTGAAACAATCTAAAGAGGCGAATAGCGAGAAATACGATCAGCTGATCAGAAACTTTTGGCAGAACGTCTGCTCTACAGTTTTGGCGCAGATCGACAAACCAGAGGGTGTTGACATAACTAAGATTGTGGACGGACATATACTGATTTTGCAGACTTTAAAACAGGCTTTTGTAAGCGAAACCAAAAGGGTACAAAGAATCAAATTCGATGGTGATACTCCAAACGAAACTGAAGTTAAACCTCCTGCACAAGAAATCGACACATCATCCTTAGAAAGATATAACCATAACTTAAATGAAACCGTTGAAAAGATCTGTTGTTACTATTTCGAATGCGCAGACAAAAATGACCTTTCTGAACCTATATTGATGCCTTTGATTAGTATACTGAACGAGTTTGATAATAAAAACCTGTACGTAGCTTTAGCCCGACATTTCTCAGCGACAGGAGTTCAAGACTTTTACGAGAAAGTTTTGATGAAGTGGATGTTGCGAGATACGATGCGTTCTAAAACAATAGTCGACATTGTTTTTATTTTGATGAAGCATTTGAGTGAGATGGAGCAAGAAGCTGTCATCAATTCGTTTGATAAGGTAAGTTTCTATTACCTAGGCTAATTAATCTGTGAGTTTCATTTTCTTGATTGAGTTAAAAAAATTGTTGTTTTCCATAAAATAATGTTCGAAAGCTTTTCATAACAAACTATTTTTAACCGACTTCAAAAAAGGAGGAGGTAATCAAGTCGACGGTGTTTTTTTTTTTTTTCATTTTTTATTTATGTATGTTTTTGATAACACAATTTGGTTATACTTGCGTTTAGTTTTGCTTCCCAATAGAAGGTTATTATTATTAAAGTTCGATTTATTTGGGATTTTAGTTCTTTTAACGTTCGTTTCGTCTTCAGTTGGACTAACATAAAATAGTGGACACATATAAAACCCGTTCAAAAACTTCGGAGAAAGATACTTGGCCTCCTGAATATGGTTCGTGAAGTAGTAGGCTAGGGGCCCGAAGTTTTCAACTTTCTACCAAACCGTATCGTAATCTTTGATATAGCTTCAGTAGTATTTGGCCAAGAATTTCTTGGGCTCCATTATCGAAGATTTTAAAAATAAGGTAACATTTTATATTGGTTGTATCGTTCAATATTAACGCGTTTTACACTTTTGTATCTTCATTGAAGACATTGCCAAAATGATGTTATTACACTTTCTCCCATTCACTTATTTTGCTGTCATCTTTTTCTCACAGCGATGACATGCGTCATAAGACGCCTGCGATAGCTCCTAATGGGGACGCATACTGAGGAACTAATGGCGCCACAAGCGACTGTCCTAAATCGTTTGATTGGTTGTTTCAAATGTCAAATGTCATTTCTGACATTTTGACCAATCAAAACCATGGTAGAGCGGCGCAATCTGCGATTAGCTTAATCATAAACATCGTTTAACAGAAAATCCCATAAATATGACCCTGTAAGGGTATATAATTTTGTTTATAAAGTAAAGATATAATATTGAAAACTATAAACACACAGAAACATAAACACAATTTTAACTTTGCGTGTAGATCCCCATTAGACCTGCTTGGAGACCTCATGTGGGGACAGAGGCGTATAGTCAGTTGGGTATATAGTGGCAGGATAATTTTGCTGATTTACAAATCGCCCACCAGTCGGCCCACACTACCGCTACCTTGGCGCTAGTGTAGATTTAGACTTGTAATTTTGTTGTTTTCTATCAATTATTGGTTGTATTGGAAGCGAATTTTCGTAAATATCAAGTTTCCTTCCAACCTATTCTGGTTTTCTTCAATCTTTAATTCGTTTACACTCCAACTTCCATGATTATTAGTTTTGTCAACCAAATTAAAAAATAACCGGGAACATAACTCATATGCACACGTACAAATACTCCATCTACAGTAGCGGGATCTGTCATCGTGGCATTCCGTGGAGCCTTCTGCCACATTGACGTTGTCCTCCGTGTTTAGTTGGGTTGCGGCGTGGTAGAGTGGTGCGTGGGCGCGGCCCTGTGCCACTCCGCGTGGCGCGTGGCCGCGGCGCGCCGCTGGCTGCGCTCCACCGCCGTCACCAGCGTGCTACTCACGATCACGCGCCGTTTGCTGAAACAGCGCTGCGCCAACGCGCGCAACCTACTGCTCGTGTGTCTATCCACTGACGACAGCGGCGGTGAGTATGGGAGAAAAGGCTTGACTTATTTTTTCCATCGAGTTGAGGGTCTAAACTTCCAAATGTTTATACGTTTCAAAGAAATGTTTGTTTTTTTGCCTTGTCTAAACAGCTTTTATCTACTCCTATAGTAAAATTCTAATTATAAACTTCAGTTTGTATTGACTTACTTTATACATACAATACCGAAATTGAAAAAAAGTTATGTTATAAATTGAAAAGAAGTTATTTTCGCTAGCAAAACAATGTTATAAAATAACTTCTTTACTATTACGCTACAGGGGCCATGGATTTAGTACATTATTACTTTGTAGTATCTATGGTCTGTGGTAGTATCGCTTAAGCGGGGTGATTTCATTTTTTTACATTTTGTTGTACTGTATTTCGTAGGATTTTTGTTATTCTTGCTTATAAATCTCTTATAAAAGTGAATATGTTAAATGCCGCGACGGAAATGACTCATAATCTAGGTATTAACAGCAAAGTCTAGAAACATTTTTTTTTTTATTGATATTTTATTTATCAGGTTCAATTCCAATCGTATGAGAGTAGATAAAGTAGTGTATGAAACTGTACATAACTAGGTATTATGCAACAGTTTCATAAACTACTATTATAACCATTGCAGTTTTTTTTTTTGAAATTTTGAGATTTAAGCATTCACAATGCTATTTTTATATAATACTAAATAATATACTAGAAAAAATAGGACTCGCACCAGATCATGTTCTCGGACGGGAATCGAACCCGCGACCTTTGGATATCCGGTCCAATGCTCTGACCGCTGAGCTACCGAGTCACTGGTGAGAACGTCGAATTTCTTCTAGTATATCAACTCTTACGCTGCAAGCCAGCGCCATCTCACCAATGTAGAAGGAATTAACCTCTACATTCAACTGAACATCTTTCCAGATATTTTTAAACAGTTGATTAAGATGAGAAAGCTATATAACTATTTGAAATTTTGAGATTTAAGCATTCACAATGCTATTTTTATATAATACTAAATAATATACTAGAAAAAATAGGACTCGCACCAGATCATGTTCTCGGACGGGAATCGAACCCGCGACCTTTGGATATCCGGTCCGATGCTCTGACCGCTGAGCTACCGAGTCACTGGTGAGAACGTCGAATTTCTTCTAGTATATCAACTCTTACGCTGCAAGCCAGCGCCATCTCACCAATGTAGAAGGAATTAACCTCTACATTCAACTGAACATCTTTCCAGATATTTTTAAACAGTTGATTAAGATGAGAAAGCTATATAACTATTTGAAATTTTGAGATTTAAGCATTCACAATGCTATTTTTATAAAATACTAAATAATATACTAGAAAAAATAGGACTCGCACCAGATCATGTTCTCGGACGGGAATCGAACCCGCGACCTTTGGATATCCGGTCCAATGCTCTGACCGCTGAGCTACCGAGTCACTGGTGAGAACGTCGAATTTCTTCTAGTATATCAACTCTTACGCTGCAAGCCAGCGCCATCTCACCAATGTAGAAAGAATTAACCTCTACATTCAACTGAACATCTTTCCAGATATTTTTAAACAGTTGATTAAGATGAGAAAGCTATATAACTATTTGAAATTTTGAGATTTAAGCATTCACAATGCTATTTTTATATAATACTAAATAATATACTAGAAAAAATAGGACTCGCACCAGATCATGTTCTCGGACGGGAATCGAACCCGCGACCTTTGGATATCCGGTCCAATGCTCTGACCGCTGAGCTACCGAGTCACTGGTGAGAACGTCGAATTTCTTCTAGTATATCAACTCTTACGCTGCAAGCCAGCGCCATCTCACCAATGTAGAAGGAATTAACCTCTACATTCAACTGAACATCTTTCCAGATATTTTTAAACAGTTGATTAAGATGAGAAAGCTATATAACTATTTGAAATTTTGAGATTTAAGCATTCACAATGCTATTTTTATATAATACTAAATAATATACTAGAAAAAATAGGACTCGCACCAGATCATGTTCTCGGACGGGAATCGAACCCGCGACCTTTGGATATCCGGTCCAATGCTCTGACCGCTGAGCTACCGAGTCACTGGTGAGAACGTCGAATTTCTTCTAGTATATCAACTCTTACGCTGCAAGCCAGCGCCATCTCACCAATGTAGTAGGAATTAACCTCTACATTCAACTGAACATCTTTCCAGATATTTTTAAACAGTTGATTAAGATGAGAAAGCTATATAACTATTTGAAATTTTGAGATTTAAGCATTCACAATGCTATTTTTATATAATACTAAATAATATACTAGAAAAAATAGGACTCGCACCAGATCATGTTCTCGGACGGGAATCGAACCCGCGACCTTTGGATATCCGGTCCAATGCTCTGACCGCTGAGCTACCGAGTCACTGGTGAGAACGTCGAATTTCTTCTAGTATATCAACTCTTACGCTGCAAGCCAGCGCCATCTCACCAATGTAGAAGGAATTAACCTCTACATTCAACTGAACATCTTTCCAGATATTTTTAAACAGTTGATTAAGATGAGAAAGCTATATAACTATTTGAAATTTTGAGATTTAAGCATTCACAATGCTATTTTTATATAATACTAAATAATATACTAGAAAAAATAGGACTCGCACCAGATCATGTTCTCGGACGGGAATCGAACCCGCGACCTTTGGATATCCGGTCCAATGCTCTGACCGCTGAGCTACCGAGTCACTGGTGAGAACGTCGAATTGCTTCTAGTATATCAACTCTTACGCTGCAAGCCAGCGCCATCTCACCAATGTAGTAGGAATTAACCTCTACATTCAACTGAACATCTTTCCAGATATTTTTAAACAGTTGATTAAGATGAGAAAGCTATATAACTATTTGAAATTTTGAGATTTAAGCATTCACAATGCTATTTTTATATAATACTAAATAATATACTAGAAAAAATAGGACTCGCACCAGATCATGTTCTCGGACGGGAATCGAACCCGCGACCTTTGGATATCCGGTCCAATGCTCTGACCGCTGAGCTACCGAGTCACTGGTGAGAACGTCGAATTTCTTCTAGTATATCAACTCTTACGCTGCAAGCCAGCGCCATCTCACCAATGTAGAAGGAATTAACCTCTACATTCAACTGAACATCTTTCCAGATATTTTTAAACAGTTGATTAAGATGAGAAAGCTATATAACTATTTGAAATTTTGAGATTTAAGCATTCACAATGCTATTTTTATATAATACTAAATAATATACTAGAAAAAATAGGACTCGCACCAGATCATGTTCTCGGACGGGAATCGAACCCGCGACCTTTGGATATCCGGTCCAATGCTCTGACCGCTGAGCTACCGAGTCACTGGTGAGAACGTCGAATTTCTTCTAGTATATCAACTCTTACGCTGCAAGCCAGCGCCATCTCACCAATGTAGAAGGAATTAACCTCTACATTCAACTGAACATCTTTCCAGATATTTTTAAACAGTTGATTAAGATGAGAAAGCTATATAACTATTTGAAATTTTGAGATTTAAGCATTCACAATGCTATTTTTATATAATACTAAATAATATACTAGAAAAAATAGGACTCGCACCAGATCATGTTCTCGGACGGGAATCGAACCCGCGACCTTTGGATATCCGGTCCAATGCTCTGACCGCTGAGCTACCGAGTCACTGGTGAGAACGTCGAATTTCTTCTAGTATATCAACTCTTACGCTGCAAGCCAGCGCCATCTCACCAATGTAGAAGGAATTAACCTCTACATTCAACTGAACATCTTTCCAGATATTTTTAAACAGTTGATTAAGATGAGAAAGCTATATAACTATTTGAAATTTTGAGATTTAAGCATTCACAATGCTATTTTTATATAATACTAAATAATATACTAGAAAAAATAGGACTCGCACCAGATCATGTTCTCGGACGGGAATCGAACCCGCGACCTTTGGATATCCGGTCCAATGCTCTGACCGCTGAGCTACCGAGTCACTGGTGAGAACGTCGAATTTCTTCTAGTATATCAACTCTTACGCTGCAAGCCAGCGCCATCTCACCAATGTAGAAGGAATTAACCTCTACATTCAACTGAACATCTTTCCAGATATTTTTAAACAGTTGATTAATGGCGCATTTACATTAGGTCGGTTTGAGGTCGGTCACCGAAGGCGGCGGCCGCATTCGGTTTAACTGAAACGCTTACTTACATTGAATTAAAGTTTATATTAGTCGGTGACCGAATACGGCCTGCAGCCGAATACGGTCTAACCGAATTAATGTAAATGCGCCATAAGATGAGAAAGCTATATAACTATTTGAAATTTTGAGATTTAAGCATTCACAATGCTATTTTTATATAATACTAAATAATATACTAGAAAAAATAGGACTCGCACCAGATCATGTTCTCGGACGGGAATCGAACCCGCGACCTTTGGATATCCGGTCCAATGCTCTGACCGCTGAGCTACCGAGTCACTGGTGAGAACGTCGAATTTCTTCTAGTATATCAACTCTTACGCTGCAAGCCAGCGCCATCTCACCAATGTAGAAGGAATTAACCTCTTGTTCAGTTGAATGTAGAGGTTAATTCCTACTACATTGGTGAGATGGCGCTGGCTTGCAGCGTAAGAGTTGATATACTAGAAGAAATTCGACGTTCTCACCAGTGACTCGGTAGCTCAGCGGTCAGAGCATTGGACCGGATATCCAAAGGTCGCGGGTTCGATTCCCGTCCGAGAACATGATCTGGTGCGAGTCCTATTTTTTCTAGTATATTATTTAGTATTATATAAAAATAGCATTGTGAATGCTTAAATCTCAAAATTTCAAATAGTTATATAGCTTTCTCATCTTAATCAACTGTTTAAAAATATCTGGAAAGATGTTCAGTTGAATGTAGAGGTTAATTCCTTCTACATTGGTGAGATGGCGCTGGCTTGCAGCGTAAGAGTTGATATACTAGAAGAAATTCGACGTTCTCACCAGTGACTCGGTAGCTCAGCGGTCAGAGCATTGGACCGGATATCCAAAGGTCGCGGGTTCGATTCCCGTCCGAGAACATGATCTGGTGCGAGTCCTATTTTTTCTAGTATATTATTTAGTATTATATAAAAATAGCATTGTGAATGCTTAAATCTCAAAATTTCAAATAGTTATATAGCTTTCTCATCTTAATCAACTGTTTAAAAATATCTGGAAAGATGTTCAGTTGAATGTAGAGGTTAATTCTTTCTACATTGGTGAGATGGCGCTGGCTTGCAGCGTAAGAGTTGATATACTAGAAGAAATTCGACGTTCTCACCAGTGACTCGGTAGCTCAGCGGTCAGAGCATTGGACCGGATATCCAAAGGTCGCGGGTTCGATTCCCGTCCGAGAACATGATCTGGTGCGAGTCCTATTTTTTCTAGTATATTATTTAGTATTTTATAAAAATAGCATTGTGAATGCTTAAATCTCAAAATTTCAAATAGTTATATAGCTTTCTCATCTTAATCAACTGTTTAAAAATATCTGGAAAGATGTTCAGTTGAATGTAGAGGTTAATTCCTTCTACATTGGTGAGATGGCGCTGGCTTGCAGCGTAAGAGTTGATATACTAGAAGAAATTCGACGTTCTCACCAGTGACTCGGTAGCTCAGCGGTCAGAGCATTGGACCGGATATCCAAAGGTCGCGGGTTCGATTCCCGTCCGAGAACATGATCTGGTGCGAGTCCTATTTTTTCTAGTATATTATTTAGTATTATATAAAAATAGCATTGTGAATGCTTAAATCTCAAAATTTCAAATAGTTATATAGCTTTCTCATCTTAATCAACTGTTTAAAAATATCTGGAAAGATGTTCAGTTGAATGTAGAGGTTAATTCCTTCTACATTGGTGAGATGGCGCTGGCTTGCAGCGTAAGAGTTGATATACTAGAAGAAATTCGACGTTCTCACCAGTGACTCGGTAGCTCAGCGGTCAGAGCATTGGACCGGATATCCAAAGGTCACGGGTTCGATTCCCGTCCGAGAACATGATCTGGTGCGAGTCCTATTTTTTCTAGTATATTATTTAGTATTATATAAAAATAGCATTGTGAATGCTTAAATCTCAAAATTTCAAATAGTTATATAGCTTTCTCATCTTAATCAACTGTTTAAAAATATCTGGAAAGATGTTCAGTTGAATGTAGAGGTTAATTCCTTCTACATTGGTGAGATGGCGCTGGCTTGCAGCGTAAGAGTTGATATACTAGAAGAAATTCGACGTTCTCACCAGTGACTCGGTAGCTCAGCGGTCAGAGCATTGGACCGGATATCCAAAGGTCGCGGGTTCGATTCCCGTCCGAGAACATGATCTGGTGCGAGTCCTATTTTTTCTAGTATATTATTTAGTATTATATAAAAATAGCATTGTGAATGCTTAAATCTCAAAATTTCAAATAGTTATATAGCTTTCTCATCTAAATCAACTGTTTAAAAATATCTGGAAAGATGTTCAGTTGAATGTAGAGGTTAATTCTTTCTACATTGGTGAGATGGCGCTGGCTTGCAGCGTAAGAGTTGATATACTAGAAGAAATTCGACGTTCTCACCAGTGACTCGGTAGCTCAGCGGTCAGAGCATTGGACCGGATATCCAAAGGTCGCGGGTTCGATTCCCGTCCGAGAACATGATCTGGTGCGAGTCCTATTTTTTCTAGTATATTATTTAGTATTTTATAAAAATAGCATTGTGAATGCTTAAATCTCAAAATTTCAAATAGTTATATAGCTTTCTCATCTTAATCAACTGTTTAAAAATATCTGGAAAGATGTTCAGTTGAATGTAGAGGTTAATTCCTTCTACATTGGTGAGATGGCGCTGGCTTGCAGCGTAAGAGTTGATATACTAGAAGAAATTCGACGTTCTCACCAGTGACTCGGTAGCTCAGCGGTCAGAGCATTGGACCGGATATCCAAAGGTCGCGGGTTCGATTCCCGTCCGAGAACATGATCTGGTGCGAGTCCTATTTTTTCTAGTATATTATTTAGTATTATATAAAAATAGCATTGTGAATGCTTAAATCTCAAAATTTCAAATAGTTATATAGCTTTCTCATCTTAATCAACTGTTTAAAAATATCTGGAAAGATGTTCAGTTGAATGTAGAGGTTAATTCCTTCTACATTGGTGAGATGGCGCTGGCTTGCAGCGTAAGAGTTGATATACTAGAAGAAATTCGACGTTCTCACCAGTGACTCGGTAGCTCAGCGGTCAGAGCATTGGACCGGATATCCAAAGGTCGCGGGTTCGATTCCCGTCCGAGAACATGATCTGGTGCGAGTCCTATTTTTTCTAGTATATTATTTAGCATTGCAGTTTTGTTTACGCTACGTTATGAGTTGAATAATTTTACAGAAATGCTAATAAGCGAAGAGACGGCATCCCAGATTGCGAATGTAGTGAGCGAAGCCCTATCCGATTGGCTGGACCGGGACAGTGGTCCCTGTCCGTCGAGTGGCGAGCAGCTGGAGGTGGAGCACGTGTCGTGGGTGGCGGCCCACCTGTGCACGGCACTGGCCGCGCGCCGCCCCCGCCCCCCCCGCGCCCCCCGCGCCCGCAGCGGCGCCGCACTAGTCACGCAGCTGTTCCGGCTCGTGGCGCGGCTGCCGGTCAGTGCTGCAGGCTCAACCAACTAATGGCCGAATACTCAAACGATACTCAACTTTGAGGGGGCAGAGGATGTTTGAGAGCCTCTCAAAGTAGTCACTCTACTTTGAGAGGCTCTCGAACATCCTCTTGTCGCATTAAATGTCAAAGATACCACAAAGACAGCATGATGTTTGAGCGCCCCTCAAAGTTGAGTATCGTTTGAGTATTCGGCCATAAAGGGGGCGTACGACGCTGGAACAAATTTTTATAGAAAAGTCAAAAATTATTTATTCAATTAAACTTTATAATTAAGCACTTTCGAATAGTAGTATGGTCCGAAACGAGTTGATTCGGAAACGACCAAATTGGTAGACATTAGGTACCGCGTCGCAAAGCTAAAATGGGCTTGGGCTGGCCATGTGTGTCGCCGAAGCGATGACAGGTGGAGCAAGTGCGTTTTCGTCTGGAAACCTCGCACTAAAAGAAACGTAGGTAGACCACCAGCCAGATGGTCTGACGACATAGCAACAGCCGCACACCACTCTGGCTTAGACAAACAGAGAACAGGACTGCTTGGAAGAAAAGTGGAGAGGCGTATGCTCAACGGTGGGCGGATATGCGCTGAAGAAGAATAGTAGTAAAAATTATCGAAATTATTTACAACATTGTCGTTTTTAATTGATAATTAATAAACTATTTTCTTAGACTAATAACAGAGGTCCCTCTACGATTTTATTCTATCGAGAAAAGTTTTAGCTATCATGTTTCATTCAATCACAACCGAGTACTATAATCTACTTTCTACATTATTTTTTTGGAACCTATAAATCCAGTAATACTATGTGAAATCTTTGCTCAAAGTTATGTATTTGTCTTTATACGGCCCCTTAAGGCTCAATTTACATCGAAATGGAGGCAGTTTACAAATTTAAATCTTTTTCATCATATTTATCGTATAAAAAACTCGCCCGTTTGCGGACGCTTGACAGCTCGCCGCGCCGCGAGTTGCTGCGCATCGTATCACATTCGGCCATAGTTTGTTAGCAAAGTTCCCTCCTTTGAGATTCCTTCAAACTTGATAACGTAAACAAAGTATTATTGTATGTGCACTTTGTATTAAATAACGCTTTCTGTTAACAATTTCTAAGGTTAATTTTACCCTGAGCGTGTGCGGTAGGTCTAAGACCCGCCCATGCCGATCTAGCCGCCCTCCCGCCCGCCGCCGCTTTGGCTGTGTAATAACAATAATTTGTGGTATAGCGCGGTGACCCGACCCTGAGCGTGGGCGGGTGGTCGGAGGCTCGGTCGGGCGCGCACGACGGGCTGGCCGCCTGCAAGCGTTGTAATAACAATGAGTATTTGTGGTATAGCGCGGTGACCCGACCCTGAGCGTGGGCGGGTGGTCGGAGGCTCGGTCGGGCGCGCACGACGGGCTGGCCGCCTGCAAGCGTTGTAATAACAATGAGTATTTGTGGTATAGCGCGGTGACCCGACCCTGAGCGTGGGCGGGTGGTCGGAGGCTCGGTCGGGCGCGCACGACGGGCTGGCCGCCTGCAAGCGTTGTAATAACAATGAGTATTTGTGGTATAGCGCGGTGACCCGACCCTGAGCGTGGGCGGGTGGTCGGAGGCTCGGTCGGGCGCGCACGACGGGCTGGCCGCCTGCAAGCGTTGTAATAACAATGAGTATTTGTGGTATAGCGCGGTGACCCGACCCTGAGCGTGGGCGGGTGGTCGGAGGCTCGGTCGGGCGCGCACGACGGGCTGGCCGCCTGCAAGCGTTGTAATAACAATGAGTATTTGTGGTATAGCGCGGTGACCCGACCCTGAGCGTGGGCGGGTGGTCGGAGGCTCGGTCGGGCGCGCACGACGGGCTGGCCGCCTGCAAGCGTTGTAATAACAATGAGTATTTGTGGTATAGCGCGGTGACCCGACCCTGAGCGTGGGCGGGTGGTCGGAGGCTCGGTCGGGCGCGCACGACGGGCTGGCCGCCTGCAAGCGTTGTAATAACAATGAGTATTTGTGGTATAGCGCGGTGACCCGACCCTGAGCGTGGGCGGGTGGTCGGAGGCTCGGTCGGGCGCGCACGACGGGCTGGCCGCCTGCAAGCGTTGTAATAACAATGAGTATTTGTGGTATAGCGCGGTGACCCGACCCTGAGCGTGGGCGGGTGGTCGGAGGCTCGGACGGGCGCGCACGACGGGCTGGCCGCCTGCAAGCGTTGTAATAACAATGAGTATTTGTGGTATAGCGCGGTGACCCGACCCTGAGCGTGGGCGGGTGGTCGGAGGCTCGGTCGGGCGCGCACGACGGGCTGGCCGCCTGCAAGCGTTGTAATAACAATGAGTATTTGTGGTATAGCGCGGTGACCCGACCCTGAGCGTGGGCGGGTGGTCGGAGGCTCGGTCGGGCGCGCACGACGGGCTGGCCGCCTGCAAGCGTTGTAATAACAATGAGTATTTGTGGTATAGCGCGGTGACCCGACCCTGAGCGTGGGCGGGTGGTCGGAGGCTCGGTCGGGCGCGCACGACGGGCTGGCCGCCTGCAAGCGTTGTAATAACAATGAGTATTTGTGGTATAGCGCGGTGACCCGACCCTGAGCGTGGGCGGGTGGTCGGAGGCTCGGTCGGGCGCGCACGACGGGCTGGCCGCCTGCAAGCGTTGTAATAACAATGAGTATTTGTGGTATAGCGCGGTGACCCGACCCTGAGCGTGGGCGGGTGGTCGGAGGCTCGGTCGGGCGCGCACGACGGGCTGGCCGCCTGCAAGCGTTGTAATAACAATGAGTATTTGTGGTATAGCGCGGTGACCCGACCCTGAGCGTGGGCGGGTGGTCGGAGGCTCGGTCGGGCGCGCACGACGGGCTGGCCGCCTGCAAGCGTTGTAATAACAATGAGTATTTGTGGTATAGCGCGGTGACCCGACCCTGAGCGTGGGCGGGTGGTCGGAGGCTCGGTCGGGCGCGCACGACGGGCTGGCCGCCTGCAAGCGTTGTAATAACAATGAGTATTTGTGGTATAGCGCGGTGACCCGACCCTGAGCGTGGGCGGGTGGTCGGAGGCTCGGTCGGGCGCGCACGACGGGCTGGCCGCCTGCAAGCGTTGTAATAACAATGAGTATTTGTGGTATAGCGCGGTGACCCGACCCTGAGCGTGGGCGGGTGGTCGGAGGCTCGGTCGGGCGCGCACGACGGGCTGGCCGCCCTGCCGCCCGCCGCCCGCGCCCCCGCCGCTGCTTGCATTGTGGACCGCCTGCAAGCGTTGTAAGTAATACACATACTAACCCCCGCACTAATAAACATTCTATAACAGATGTATAATTACGCAGTGTTTTGTTCCTTTCTCTTTAATGTGAAACTTATAGTTAGACTGAGAGTAACCATTGTGTAACTATACATCTGCTATACCATGTTTATTACTAAGGTCGAAAACACTTCATAAAAAAACTATTTTTGGTAATATCTGTTTTGTCTTCTTCTTTCAAACTCGGTTCATGATACGAAAGAAAAAGACAAATCTCTAAACTAAAATAGGTATATTAAGCGTTAGATTTTTGTATGAATAACACGGTTACACTACACATCTAAAGTAGGATATTTATTTCGAGTCATTAATTTGACATTTAAAACTGTCAGATATGTATGAGCAATGGCGCCATCTCATACATATTTGATAGTTCCAAACGTTAATTCACTCGAATTAAAAACCCCACTTAAGTTAGACTTTCATCATCCTCAGACTTAGCATAACTGACAAATTATGTATGAACTTGTTTGAATCGTTTTAAACACATTCACAGTGTTATGACACTGCTAGTGTTGCTAGGTTTAAGTGTAGTCCCAACACAAAAAATACAGTCTATCTGTCGAGATTCAGCCTTATTGTCGTTTTTCGACATATTGGTAAAACTAAACCTTAAAGGACACTAATGATTTTTATTTCACCTTTTGTACTTACACAAAATTTAGAACCACACTAATTTGCCTCTTGGTCTTAACACAGTTTATGAATTACTTTTTTCATTGCAGAGTGGAAGAAGTGAACGTGCCTCAAATAGAGCACTTGACATCTCTCTGCCCGTACTTGCTAAGCGGTTGCTCCTCCCTAGACGACGTCGAAGAAGTTGTAGAACTGACTAAGTTACTGCTTAATTACAAGTTGGAAGCTTCAGTAGAGATTCATGCCTTACGACACGACTGTGTCGTCGGTCGACTCAACTGCCCCTTTGACGACGACAACGACATTATAAAAGCAGTTGTCCAAGACGCCAATAACGACAGCCCGATAGAACTTACGAAAACAGATCTTATACCTAATATTAATAAAATCCTTTTTCGTGCGATGTTTTTGAAAACTATTTTGCTTCGTGCGAACACCGATGAGGATGAGGAAAAGAGTGAAGATAGCACTTGGTGCAATTTGGTGCTTAGTAACAAGTTTTTGCGAAAGCAATTCTGTGAATTATTGCGAGAATGTATCATCATCAACTCGTTGGATGAAGCTTATGGTTTTGTAAGTATGCTTTAAATTTTGTATTATATATTTTTTGAGAAGTTTGCTATTGTTTACTCACTACAGTTCAAAACACAGGCTATTTCTAAATATTGCTGTGTCAAATCAATTTTACTGCAAAAATAATAATTGTCACAACGTAAACAATACAATGAATGCCATAAAAAACTCTCTCTTTTTCTCTCTCTCTCCAGATATTGTTTTACTTGTATCTTGCTCATTAAATATCGAACGAAAACTAAAATAATTACTCGCAGTTAAAAATATAATGATATACAAAACGCTAACCCCCTTACTAATAAATATTGTATAGCAGATGTATAGTTACACAATGGTGACTCTCTGTCAAACTATTTAAGTGTGACATTAAAAAGAAAGGAACAAAACACTGTAACTATACATCTGCTATTCAATCTTTATTAGTAAAGGGAAGGGGGTATGTATATACAACGTGTTACAAAAGTACCCCTAATGCCGAATATGGTAGATAGGGACCATCAAGCTGAACAACTTTTACTATGGGACCAACTCTAAAATCGCGACAAAAAAACTGCTGTTTCATACATTTTAATATTTTCGTAATTATTTTTGTTATGAAACAGCTGATTTTTTTTCGTGATTTCAGAGTTGGTTCCATAGTAAAAGTTGTTCAGTTTGATGGTCCCTATCTACCATATTCGGCATTAGGGGTACTTTTGTAACACGTTGTATAATGTCATATAATAATGTAATTTTTATTAACAGTGGCTCCATCACGACATAATCAAAGAAGCGAAGACAAAACTGTACTCTATCGTAGACGAAATAGTGGCTGCCACCGACGAAACAGCTAGAATGGACATCCTCAACCATTTGCTACAATTCACAGTCGAAGACGGGTACTACTGGGCTTGTGCTAGAAGGTTCTATGAGGTCAAAGTTGAAGGGGGCGCTACGAACGCTTGCGACTTGGACTCGAACCCGTATGCTGTTGATAATATCGACTATCATACCACAGATAACGTGGAAGGAACTTTGAATGAATCTTCGGAAGAATCTACGAGTCCGGATAACAAAGAGGAAGCAAAAGTGGAAGATTTAAAGAAAGACGATAGAAAAGTTAAATGTTTGATTGATTATGATGACGAGGGAATGCAAATGTTGGTCAACGGGAAGGGATACTATCATTGTGTGCAGGTGAGACTTAATGCTTTTATAAACTACTACAGATTAATTAGAACGATCTATTACTTTCTAATACCAAAAACTAAAACCAAATGTTACCAATTTGGTATTCGTTGGAAATATAAATTTTATAACGGCAATAAACAAATACCATTGGTATTAGTTTTTGGTATTCGAAAGGAATAGATCATTAGAACTCACTGGTAGTTTCGGTCGCTTTGAATATTTTAAAATGAAATATCTATAGAAATATATATATACATATTGAAAAAGTTCATATACAGCGTTTAATCATTTACTTGGTTCCCGCAGTGGGTTGGTTCCACTCATGATTACAATTAAGCAACTTTTACTATGTGGTCAACTCTATGGGGTCTGTGAAGAACAGACGTATACAATTACCAAAACATTAAACTTGGAAAAATATATAAAATAATTCTTTATTTAAATTCAATATAATTTCTAAATTCCAAGTACGATACAATTTATATACCTATTTCATTAGTTATATCATACACGTAAATACCTTTAGCTCAAACGGTTGCCCGATTTGTAATTAAGTATGTTAAAGTAAAAAACCAAGCGAACAAAGACTGACCCATCATGTCAGAGGATAAGTGAGCATGGAACAAAAAAATAAGGTCTACTGATAAAAACCTAGGTATATTGGTAATCCGTGACTTTCAAAATAAATGCACAAAGCTATCTTAATCACGCGAACAAAGTCTCGTGCAAAAGCTAGTATTTTATAGAAGTATGTTGTACACAAGCCAACACTACGCTGTGACTATACACAGCGTATTGGCCGGCATTCTCACTTACTGTGGCCTATGACACTCGGTAGTAGACTAGCTTTTGTAATAGTGTGATATTTTGACATCGGATAAGAATTTTTAGAGATTATCCTACCTTTTTATAACATTGTTGTGGGAAAGAACTTAACCAACATTATATGAACAATACATATGAACGTATTATTAACCGACTTAAAAAAAAAAGAAGCTCTCAATTTGACTGTACATATTTTTAATAGATTTGTGTTATACACAGGCCAACACACAATGGAGCGACGACTCAGAAGCTCGGTTACGCTATTACTACGCTGTGGCTATACGCAGCGTGGTAGCGGGTATTCCGGCCGCGGATAAAGGCTTCGAACACACCGCTGTAGAAAACGCGATGGAACTCAGCCTTGACCCATTTGTAGACCTGTACCATAGACTCGACCCTAACATGCTAGGAGAGAGGTGAGCATTATGTGTTGTTGTATTATTGTGTTCTTTATACACTTCGTTAGAGCACACAGTTATAGAAAACGTGATGGAACTCAGCCGTGTCCCATTTGTAGACCTGTACCATAGACTCGACCCTAACATGCTAGGAGAGAGGTAAGTATTATGTGTACTTGTATCACTGTGTTCTTTATACATATTGTTCGAACAAATCGCTGTGGAAAAGGCGATGGAACTCAACTTCGTTCCGTTTGTGGACCTGTATCATAGAATCGACCCTAACGTGCTGGGAGAGAGGTAAGCATTATATCTATGTTGACTTGAATTATTACGCTACTATTATATTATTCTTCTTCGTATTATGAAAACGTATCGACTAGCCACTGTCGCTTAATTATTGCAATATATATGACGGGCGTCGCTTTACCGCCGCGCGCACTTAGTTTTGTGGTACGAGTCACGCAGCTGTTGTCAAGCGCAGGCCTCCAGCGTCCGGCTCATGGTCGTGTGTTCTGTATGGAAATAATTAGCGGGCCGCATTTTGTGGCGAGTCCTAAAACCCTGATTTTTAACTTTAATATCAACTCTCCGAGATTAAGCGGGAACTACGTTGGGCCGATGTGGGCAACGTTCGCCGATCAAGGCGCGTCGGTCCCCATACATTTGACATAGATAGAGGCTGAGCGTTTAGAGCTATACTACGTCCACGTGTATCCACGCCTGGCGACGTTATCACGTTACGCGACGCAATGAAAAGTATGTCACTGATGCGCACATAGAGTACATTATTGGATGCGCCCAGATTGGCGTACGTGGCACGTGGTACGTCTGCCTAATGTATTAAACACTTTATACAACAATGTAGCGATACGCAGCGTAGTCCGACAGTCCAGCCGTGGATAAAGCCTTCGAACTTAAACTGTCCCTTATTCAAATGGCTGACATTCTATTTGTTCGGTGACTAAACAAAAAACCTTCTAGATGATTAAGTCACATTGTCATGTCGCAATCTTATATAAAGCCTGGGTCACACCAAAAGCGCGTTGCGTTGCGTTTGTCATGTATATGTCAGTATATGACACGCGCCTGTTGCGCATCAGTCGCGCGTTCAGTGTGACAAATACCATAGCATTTCATATATTACAACGTCGTTTGCCGTCACGCTACGCAACGCGCTGTGCTGCATTCGGTTTGACCCAGGCTTCAATCACAGATGATGTTGTATGTATTGTATGCAAGTGACGAGCTTACGACACTCAATTCTAGAGTTAATTGCTTGTTTTTAAGCTTTATGTTAGCAAACGAATAGAGAATTGGCCATTTGAATCAAGGTTCTGATCTTAGACTCACTATAATGTTGTCAGGGACATACTGTCGATGCCGTGGGGCGAAGTGGTAGCCGAGGTTGCCATCATAGACTTGATAACGGCCGTACTCCAGAAGACGGGCTGGGAAGCGCCTTCCCACCATTGGGACTTCGCCACGGTCACGCTGTGCACACTTGTGGCCAATCTGGCAAAAGCTGGAAAACACTGCAACACCACTAAGGTTTGATTTTTAACCATTCTCTTTAGTACTTACCACAAAACGTTTTACATAAATGCTTGCCCTTTCAACATCTCTTTTTAACCGACTTCAAAAAAAGGAGAAGTTTCTATGTTCGTCTGTTTATTTGTTTTTTATTTTTTATTTCAAACATTTACCCGCGAAATATGCATCTTTAAAATTAAATTAAATTATACTTTATTTCAGAAAACAAGTTCCATACGGCCAAATACTCAAACGGATCTTAAAGTTACGGCCATCTTATATTCAAAAATTTTCGGATTTGTCATAAAACAAAACTGACAGCTTCATTAAAGTTTTAACTAAGAAGCCTTTTGAGTATTCGGCCGATAAGTATTCAAGTTTCATTTCATTACATTATTATAATCAATTCATTTCTAAATTAAATAATTAAAATGGATGACATGTGTGTGTCAATTAATGCTTTAAGCACTGTTAAAGCATTATTTTTTTATTATCATTATTGTCAAAAAAGAGATAACTGCAATTAGTTTTGTCCATTATCCTTGTCAAAAATAAACTAATAAAACTGAACATCATTCACTCCCAAAGTGATATTTTATATAGAAAAACAACTCGACGTTACCTTTGCTAACTCACTGGAATGCACGTTCACATGCATGATAGAGATTCTAATATTTATTATCATATCAGTAAAAGCAATAATAGACTTGTACATTGTTGAGATGGCGCTGGCTTGCAGCGTAAGAGTTAATATGTAGTGACTAGTGACTCGGTAGCTCAGCGGTCAGAGCATTGGACCGGATATCCAAAGGTCGCGGGTTCGATTCCCGTCCGAGAACATGATCTGGTGCGAGTCGTATTTTTTCTAGTATATTATTTAGTATTATATAAAAATAGCATTGTGAATGCTAAAATCTCAAATTTTAAAAATAATAGACTCAATTATTGACAAGCTTTATTTTCGATCCATGCAGGTAGCGATGGTAGCACGCGCGACGTTCAGACTGTACATGTTCGTGCAAAACTTCATCGCTAAGATCCCGGCGCGTTGCTTACGGCAACAACCATCGCCGCACGTAGCGGAACTAATGAATGAATGGAAAGATGTGTTCGCGTGCACGATGCATAGAGACATGTACGCGCTCGCAGTGATGTTGTTACGAGGTGAGGAACAATACCAAGGACAGATGGATGTGACACATTGCTACTTCTGTTTGGCTTAAATAAAAACTTACCAAAGAAAAGTAGCAATGTATCACATCGATCTGTCAAATTAAAACGATTACGATAGCCATGTAAGTTAGCCGGTAATAGGGCCCCAGGTCGCTAGGGGTGTTTATTTTTTTGGATTCCGTTGATTTAGGTATAATCTGCTGTACTTTTTCTCAGTTTGTGGTATCTGTAAACCAAATGACATATCAAAGCCAAATCGAAAGACAAATTGACATTTCGTTTTGTTAATTTCGAAAAAGGGAAAAGTATTATGGTTTATGCATCCACGTTTTTACATAGTGACTTTTCTGTTCTTTGAAAATTTGAAATGGGTAACGGAATGTTTTTCAATTACTCGTTGTTTCCGTAGTGTTTCTATATAAAAAAAATATAATTAAATTCCTGTTTTTTCTACATGCGCTCAAAATAAGACAGAACTTGATCCATGTAGCAAATATTATTAGCTATATTTTAAGACCTAATTCAATCGTGTACAAGTTAAGCTTTTTTTCAATGGCGAGTGCCGGTTCTCCTTTTTTATTTTTCATTTCTTTTTAATTTTATTGATCGATGGTGCTGGATACATTTTTTTCGTTTTGAATTATTTGACGTTTCATGCTATGAATTTAAGAAATCTGCGCTCACCTTAGCCCACGTATTTTAGTTTAACTTTGCCTTCACAGAACCGCCCAAAACCATCACGTACAACCTATCCCGCGTGCTAACCGGTCTCTCGCGCGCTATCCGCGTGGCCGACTGGACCCTCATAGACTCGGCCCACAAGAACTCGTCCCTGCAGCTGCAAGTGTTGGCTAGTACTTGTGGGGCAGCCCTAGCGCAGCCGTTAGCTCCGCCGCTGCACTGTCTGGCGTACAACGTGCTGTGTGCCCTTACTGCGCCGCTGGCGGACTATGACGGTGAATAAGGGTTCAACTTCATCGGTCCGCCACCTGTTATAGAATTTACACCTAGCTTTATTTCTTTCCGTCACTCAAAAACATCGTTCATCTCTCACTTCCGTGTCTTTAGACATCAGCTAACCTGTCAATGTAGTTTCTGCTTTCTGAGATACAAATACGCGAAAATGCAAGCCGAGTGGTGGAAAACATTTTATTCTTTCAAGAACTCGTCCTCGAAGCACTAATTATGGAACAACAATGTTGGCATTCATATTTTGATTTTCCACTAAAACTTCGCCGGTAGGTACAGTCGAGTTCATTAATATGTTGGCACTTTTGTCAGTTCATCAACCTTTATGCTTTTGTAATTAAAGTCAACATCCTGTGAAAAGTGCCAATATATTAATGGACTCGACTGTACCCATCTCTTAGGCCTCGTCCAGAAAGGACGAATTCGCCGCGATTTGAAACGCGATTTTGGTTACATTGCTGTTAATATTTCACACGTCGCTGACGTCGCCGGTCCTAAGCGAACATTGTATATCGAATCGCGTCTCATTCGCGCGTAGCTCTGGACAGGGTCTCAGCTGTCTCCCAATGAATATATGTTATCGTACAGAGGAGCAGATATCGTCGTGGTGCGTGGAGGGCCCGGGCGCGAGCCCGCAGCGGCCGGCGCTGTCGCTGGACTGGCTGCACCCACACTTCGACAGCGCGCTGGAGCTCACGGACGCCGCGCTCTCGGCGTTCACGTGAGGCTGTGTTATTTTAATTTAATATGCGGCCGCGATGTTCACCGCACAGCGGTTAAGAGGACGCATTGGACATTTTGGTAGCAGGGATCTCGATTTTTCTCCTCGATTACGAAACATATAAAAGTGATATTTAATAACGTGATTATTTATTTCATTGACTTCATTTTGTCAGTTGCAGAAACACGATTCGTATAACAGAGAAAAAAATATCAAAGAAACCTCTTTTAAAACAGAGATTTGCATTTTACAGACCAACCTGACCGATTTGAGCCTCTAAATTTTCTTAGTAGATTAGTCTAAACACAAACTTCGAAATGCCAGTTGGATTTTTTAAAATATATTATAGATTTTTATTTAAACGAAAAAATCCGGTTAGGCGTCGCAAAACCGCCTTTCATGAGTGAGATAGTTAAGTGTAATTTACGAGAGTTAGAGCGAGACAGTCAATATACAAGCAAGAATAAGCGTAAAATAATTTTGTCATGTTTGTATAACGAAGAAACACTGCGGCGTTTAACAACCCTAAGAGCTACGCCATAGAAAGAGTAGCAACATCTAGCTAGGTGAATATAACTGTGGGGAAGGGAGCGCGTGCGACCTAAATTGCGCTTTATTGTGTTGAAGCAAGAGTCGCTATTTATTTAAATTATCTTGCATAGTGTCCCTTCTGTACTTGTACTATTATGTATTCTGTGCCGTTACACTGATTAACTTTGTTGTATTTATTCACGTGCTGAATATTTCCTACTTTTATAATGCTTTCTCTGTTTTGATATGACGAGGAGAATGAATAGTAACGTGGTCTGTATCGACGTAGGCCGGGCATAGAAGCGTGCAGCATGGACCCGTCCGCAGACAGCCACGGCGTGGCGCTGGGCTGCCTGCTGCTGGGCGGCGCGCTGCAGCGCACGTGCGCGCGCGCCACGCACCAGCTGTCGCACCACTACATGCAGATGTTCCGGTACGTGGATCACATTATACTCGTATCCTCTATATACTATGCGATTGTCATCGTAGTCGATCTTCATACCCTGTATTGTTAGAAACATATAAATTGCAACATCTCAAATATAGGAGACTACAACTGCAAGCGATGCTGTTGTATGATCTCTGTCACAATAAATACGATTGCATCGATTTAATAAATAATATCAGTTACCAAGTGCCAGTCAGACCGCGAGTGCGGGCCTGTCGAACTAAAAATCTATTTGCTATATCAAGATCCCGAACTAACGCTGGTAAACGTTCGCCCTTGTCTCGGCTGACTGACACTTACAACAAATACTTTAACGATATTGATATACTTATACCTAAAACTAGCTTGTTTAAAAAATCTATTATGGCGAAACTTCACAGTATCGATAGTTAAAATGGTTAAAAAAAAACTTTTAAAAATTAAAAAGAAAAACCTCCTTCAAAAAACCCTAAAAAAATTGCTATAAAAAAACAGCTTCAAAAAACAGCAGCTCTAAAAAGCAAGAAATAATATTCAAATTGCATAATTACTATTCAAGTACCTACGCATATCTGATATTAAAAAAACGTCTTTTGAAGTCGGTGGGGCTAAAGATATTTTTCTTTTTTAATCATAATAACATTTATCGTGGTTTCTCTTTCTCTATTTGATTTTTTAATTCTTAAAGCCCCACCCGACTTCATAAGACGTTTTTTTAATATCAGATATGCGTAGGTACTTGAATAGTAATTATGCAATTTGAATATTATTTCTTGCTTTTTAGAGCTGCTGTTTTTTGAAGCTGTTTTTTTATAGCAATTTTTTTAGGGTTTTTTGAAGGAGGTTTTTCTTTTTAATTTTTAAAAGTTTTTTATTTTTAACTTTTTTGTGGTAGGACATGGGGTAGGTGACCAAAGTGTATTATCTCGAGCTCCTCCGTGCTTCAGAAGACACGTTAAGCCGTTAGTTCCAGCTACATTTGCATATTAACACCCACCAATCCGCATTGGGCCCGCGCGGTGGGTTATGGTCCATCCTATTCATCAGCCCATAAGTAAGGCTTGTATCCCAGCCCCAGTAGTGACAATAAAAATAGCTGATGCGAAACCTTTCAATAACGTAGAGTAATCACTAATACACTATCATATTTGATTTTGAAGAGTTCTCTTGTGTATCTTCGAAGTCCAAAGTTCAATGTGAAGGAAATTTGAATGAAAACATCCTTAAAGTATCCCCTTTCTAACAAAACAAGAATCATCTAAATCGGTTTATAAACAAAGAAGTTATGCTTGAAGATCCGTTAAAACTCGTGCAAAAGTTACCTAAAAAATTACAGTATTTTCAGGATTACTCGAAAACTACTGAACCGATTTAAAATTAAAAAAAATGGGACCACCTGGGGAGCAAACCTGATAAAGTGGCGTTTGAATCATGTCAATCGGTTCAGCCGTTTTCGAGTTATCGGTGGACATACATAAAAAAAAAAAAAAAAAAAAAAAAAAAAAAACAAATAAACAGTCGAACATAGAACCTCCTCCTTTTTTTGAAGTCGGTTAAAAAAACGAAACATGATAAACGAAAAAATAATGTACCTAACAACATAAGTAATATTCAAATTTAAATTCATTGCCTATTTAAATCTCATTAATTAAAATGTACTCTTAACTTGTTAAAACTTATTTGTGGTTAACGGTGTTGGTTTTGCAATCATTTAGTTTTTCAAATCATGTATACTTTTTGATGTATTACACATTGTAAAACCGTTTGTTTACCCCAATAAATGAAAAAAAAATTAAATTAAAAAAATAAATTGACAGTGATCTACGGCAACAAAACTCGAAAATGTACGGTGACCACAGATTGCAACTGATTAAAATACATCGTATTTTAATTGCAAGTACTAGCGCTCTGAAGTTGGTCGCATCTGTTGGATAAAGTCAAATTAATCGTATTGTACAAAGTATTATAGTTTGACCGCAACTGCAATGCCGTGCCCTGGGTGCGCGGTGAGGGCGGGGGCAGAGCGACCTCCTCTTTCTCCCTCCCCCACGTAATCGTCGCTTTCTCTCCCCCCGCCACGTCTTTCACCACCCCAGGTCCTTGCGAGAAAACTATACCGATTAGACCCTATATAATGTGCTTAAGAGTCCGGCGAACAGTGAGCTTCCCATATAAACGTAATACCACAATGATTTGCAATTTGAGCACAATTAACTCTTATTAAGACAGTATATGTCTAGGATTCCATTAAATAAAAAATCCAAAGTACTAACCCAATCCAAAATTTTTCATACAAAACTGAAAATCGCATTAATTTTATTTGGTTTGGTATTTTTGACGCAACGCGCCATGTGTCCGGCTCTCCTTATATTTTGTGACAACGCTGCGTCAACGCAACACTCTGTGTGTACCCGGCGTTACATCGAAATTGTGTTCTGCGCATCCATCGATGTTCCGAGCCGACAATAAGATATGAACGTATGGTATTACATGTGCAGTGACGCGCGGTACGTAGAGACACTTCTCCCAGTGTCCCTTCGGTTGATTCCGGCACAACTGTTGGCGGCGGCGTCTGCGCCCGGCAACGCGCCGCTGCCCGAACAATACAGGCACATGTTCCACTCTACGCCGGCGTTTGATGCTAACGGTAAGGATAACATGTACGATAGAGACGTAATTGTTGATTAAGATCCTGTTAGATGGACCAAAATGTTTTTTGAAGTTTTTAAATTTTTATTTAGCAATTTGATATATGCTATTCTTTTTACAAAAACTTGAAAATGAAATAACATATTCTACTATTATACTGACCGCTCTAATTATTTTACTGAATTATTTTTATTTTCGCGTTAATGTATCTGAGATTTAATTTACCTCTTTGAGTCGAGTTTAGTTAGTTAAAGCTGGCTCAAGTCGTAACTATTTTTTATGAATGAAGTCTACACTTTCTAGATTTTCAAGCGAACTAGGCCAGGAGACAGACCACGTTTTTAGCGGCACGCGTTTTACGAACGTTAGCAGCGTGTCTCATTTGCGTTCCGATTGCATAAAACGCGCGTTAACGGCGCCGGAAAAAACGTGGTCTGCAAGGCTATAAAGTGCGAAGTTTCTTATCTGTTCGATCCACTGAATTACAATCTATGGAACAAGCATTCCGCTCAAAAAATAGCACTACACAAAAATGACAAACAAGTGGGCGGGGCTAAAAATGCTGGCATTTAGTTATGCTGCACAAAGCGACTGAACACTGGTTGCATAATAGCGATCATAATTTGTATTATACTCGTAGATATTTTCTACACTAAACGAAACAATATTTAATACTTATGATACGTTATCTCTGCATTATTTTGTCTTATTTGCGTCTTTTACACCATTCGACTACACAGGGCGTCATTTGTAATAAACTCTCTTTTCTTTAAAATACAAATTGCAATTATTGTAAAGAACGCTAACGTCCGTCACCGGGCGCGTGGATGGCTCGAGTAAATGGTGTGCGGGTTGTAATTTTTTAGCCTCGTGGTGTCATTTTTTAAGCAACATTCGTTAGCAAGTACAGTTCCACAGATGTCAGTTCGCCGGTTCGATCCTCGTTTCCGTGGTATGTCCAGATGCGAGGTGGCGTAGTGCCGTGGGGTGGGTGTCGTGCTACGCGGTGACGTGCTGCGTGTCGGGGGCGGGGGGGGGCGCGGCGCGCGGGTGGTGGGGCGCGGCGCCGGCGGGGCGCGCGCGGCCCCTGGCGCGCCTCGTGCACAACTACATCACCACGCCCCTGGTGCGCCGCCACCTGCGCGCGCTCGCACTCCCACATCAGCTGCAGGTGATCGTCACTACCCTACCTACTACATACATTCATTTATTTTAGAATATTATTCTATACTTTGTTAGTGACGATGATGTCTAAACCTCTATTAGTAATTTAAATACGGCGGGCGGCGAGGCTACTAGGTGCGTCTTCACGACCGAAGCCGGAGAGTGGAACTCCTTCCCCGAGTCTATGTTTCCCGATAGGTACGATCTGGGGGCCTTCGAGTCGCGAATGAATAGGTATCTTCTAGGCGAGCGCATTTTATCGTAGATCGCATCATCGCTTACCATCGGGCGTGATGGCGGTCGAGCGCTTTTCTGTCTATCATAAATAAAACGCACCGGCTCCAGACTACACACATCACTAGTAGTGCCACTACTGTTTACGAGCGCGGCTAATAGACGACTTGAAACGCACAGACGTCGCAAAATTAGCCTACATAACTTCTTGTAAAGTATTTAAGTATCTGTCGTGAAAGTGACTGCATGTTCTACTCTATATTCTAATAATCTTCAAGATAACTTTGATATAGAAGTATAAATTAAGAGGACAACTACGCGATAAATTACTTTTTAATAACGGTATCGCATAATTTGTTACCATTTTGCTATTTACAAAAATTTTATGCTCGGTACAAATTTACACTGATTTCTCTTTTCTTCTTTATGCGCTGCTTACTAGTGTGAGTTAACCCATTAAAGCCCGGAAAATGAGACGCAATAGATATTCCGTTGTTATCCCGCCGCATTCGGCCGCTCGGGCGTTGATGAATTAATTCTAAGACAAATTTATCGTTTGTGTCCAGGACGTAGAGATCCGCATCCTATGGTCAGCACACGAAGCAGTGGCAGAATACACAGTTGAAGAGCGTCGCATCGAGTTGTGGGTGAAGTTCGGGCCTGAATACCCGCTGACGCTGCCGCAAGTGAGCGCGCCGTGCGCACGCCCCGCTGTCAATGTGTCTTGGATACCCATGTATATTGCCTACCAGGTCAGTCTCATAAGCCCTCCAAACAATCTCTAATTAATACGCTTTTTCCTTTCGTATATTTCTTCTTTCTTACTGCATTTAGATTTTAGGTTAGTGTAGCGGCGCGATAATACCGCTACATAAGCAAATCGACGAATGACGAAGAAATGCAGGATCAGCGAAAAGTACAATAATATGTAAACATTACGCAGACGTGACGTCGCACTACGTCAAGCTAACATCAAGGCAAAAATGTATGAAGACCTGACTCACGATATCGAAGTTTTCTAAGCACTTCGCATAAATACAAATTCCAACATCGAACAGTAGGACCGCGGTCCCCGAGCACAGACACCTAGCTCGGCGGAAGTACTTCCCTTTTCGCTGAATATATGGTGAAGAGATCCTGCCTCAACAGTTAGCTTATAAGAAAATTTGTATATGGATCTCATGGTTGATGGTGTCCGAAATAAAGATATTATTAATATTATTATAGAGGTGCTCACCGTTTATCGTCTATATTCTGCGAATGTGTATATTATATAGGGCATTATACGTGTTACAAAAAATATATTATTTTTAATAAATGACCCCATCTCGAAAGAAATTATCAATTCAAATTATTGTAACGTATCAGCGACTTGGTGTTTTATACAATACATTTACGCTCAACTAGAGGGTAACCTACTGTGTAATTATTTCTAATGACCTTCTATACATAATAATTGTAAATATGAAATGGTGTAATAATCGTTGGTTATTATCAACACTATAATGAGGTGATTTGTGCAGCGATGACGCACGCACATTGCATTTTATCGACAGTTCAGAAAATTTGCGCGTGCGCATCTCTATTAGCAGTTATTAATGGCACCGTCTGCCGCGTGTCTTTGTGTCTAGTATAGTACTATTATATATTCTGTGCCTATAAACTGCAAACACACACACATACACACTGTATTGTTCCAGAACGGCACAGTCCTAAACGCGATAAAGATGTGGACAGAGGCTATCAACTCGCACGTGGAGGCCTCGCCCCAGTGCTACATCTGCTACTCCCGACTGCACCCCTCCACCGGCCACCTGGCCAGCGTGCCCTGCCACCAGTGCCGCAACCGGTTCCACACGCCCTGTCTGGTAACTATTCCTACATTACTGATACTGTCTGGTAACTATTCCTACATTACTGATACTGTCTGGTAACTATTCCTACATAACTGATACTGTCTGGTAACTATTCCTACATTACTGTTACTGTCTGGTAACTATTCCTACATCACTGCCACTGTCCGGTAACTATTCCTACATTACTGTTACTGTCTGGTAACTATTCCTACATTACTGATACTGTCTGGTAACTATTCCTACATAACTGATACTGTCTGGTAACTATTCCTACATTACTGTTACTGTCTGGTAACTATTCCTACATCACTGCCACTGTCCGGTAACTATTCCTACATTACTGTTACTGTCTGGTAACTATTCCTACATTACTGATACTGTCTGGTAACTATTCCTACATAACTGATACTGTCTGGTAACTATTCCTACATTACTGTTACTGTCTGGTAACTATTCCTACATCACTGCCACTGTCTGGTAACTATTCCTACATTACTGCCACTGTCTGGTAACTATTCCTACTTTACTGCTACTGTCTGGTAACTATTCCTACATCACTGCCACTGTCTGGTAACTATTCCTACATTACTGCTCCTGTCTGGTAACTATTCCTACATCACTGCCACTATCTGGTAACTATTCCTACATTACTGCCACTGTCTGGTAACTATTCCTACTTTACTGCTACTGTCTGATAACTATTCCTACATCACTGCCACTGTCTGGTAACTATTCCTACAATACTGCCACTGTCTGGTAACTATTCCTACATTACTACTACTGTCTGATAACTATTCCTATATTACTGCTACTGTCTGGTAACTGAATAGTTACCGGTATTTACTATAGTTATTAAACAGGGCGTGTGGAACCGCTATAGTTACCAAACAGTAGCAGTAACGTAGGAATCTACATTACATTACACACATTACTACTACTGTCTAGTAACTATTCCTACATTACTGCTACTCTCTGGTAACTAAAGCGGTTCCACACGCCCTGTCTAATAACTATAGTACCTTATAGTATCCGGCTCGAAGGGCCAATTTGATCGAAGTTTAGGGAAGAAATAATTAAAGATTTTTTAAAATTAAAGATAGCCGTAATTTTTAATACTACAAATATAAGGAAATGATAGTCCATGAAAACATACACCTTTATGTAAGGGACAAACTCTTGAGATCTCGAGAATAGCTCGGCTATTCCATACGTTTCTTTCTATTAAACACAATTGAATAAGTTGGTATCGTGAAGGTATCATAGGAGTCGTGTAACGTCCTTACGTACAACTCGCTCCGAGAGTCCGATTCAGTATCACCGCTTGTTTGGCTTAGCAGTCAAAGAGTGACATAATGGTTTGTTATTTTAAACACTTGTATCATTCCAGCATAAATGGTTCGCGTCGAGTCATCGGACGAACTGCCCACTGTGTCGCGCGACGTTCTAGCGCCCGCACACCGCATACAGAGTTTGACAACTGCAAACTAATCTAATGAAATCATATTTTTGGCCATATCTACAGAAATAAAGTGCTCATATTTTGGAGTATACATAAGCGAGCTATTGATCGCGTGCATCGCTCATTTTATGCATGTGATATTTTTTTTATTAATTTACAAAAAAAAAACAGTGTTTCAAAACTTTGCCACACGAAGTATCTTAAATATTGAAGGGAGGAAAAGGGTTTGAAACTTTTGGCCCAAATCACGTCTGCCATTTTGTTTTTTTTTTTAAATGGCGTTCACTATGAAACCTCGTAAATCGATAGTACTCATCAATACAAACACAAAGTATAGATTGACATAATCTCGTGAAGCGTCGCGTTTCCAAGTTATAAGCTGTAAAAGATTTACTAGTAGCGCCACATAATTTTTTGGGACACCCTGTATATTATTCACATACACATTAATATTAAAACTCGTGTTTGGAGATAAGAAAAAGCCTTTTGTTTAATACATTTTATATTTTAATGAAATTCCATTGAAATACATTCAGAAACGTTGTACAGTTTACTGTAAGACAAAGATTTATTATTGTAACCCAGCATAATATTAATAATAATAATAATAATAATAATAGAGATGTTGAAATTGGAACTTTGTTAAATAAAAGATATTATATAATTAACACTGTTTGAATTTTCACCCAGTCTCATACACTGACTACAGGTTGAAATCGAAAACAGTCGACAAATTTTGTGGTGTGGCTTAGACCGTCAAACGAACTACTTTGTCTATGAGACCAACTTAATCAGAGCAAAAAAATAATCAGCTGTTCCATACATTTTGGTCGAGTAGATATTGACGTTTACCCTTAGGACCATTTCGTAGCCAAATTTCGTTGGCGGCTCTAATACGGGAAATATAATAATAATCTTTGGTAGGTAATTCCCGATTCGATTTATTATGAAACAGAAGATTATTTTTTTGCTCTGATTAAGTTGGTCCCATAGACATAGTTGTTCAGTTTGACGGTCTAACGGTCTAAAATCTTTAGATAAGGTCTCCTTAACTTAAAGGAAGCTGTCAGTTTCATAGTTTCTGTCAAATCTGACAACTTTTTTGAATTTAAGGTGGCCTTCACTTTAAGATTCGTTTTAGTATTTGGCCGTAAGCCACACCACAAATTTTTGGAGAGTACAAAAAATCACCCTGTATATTTTAAAGAATATAAGAGCAAGGATAGATGCTGATACAGTATTGTCGGGGTTATTCTAACATTGAGATATTACATATTTTTTTGAGTTAAATATTGCGACATCAATTTTAATATTGAACTAACATTTATTGTTGCACTATTTAAGTTACACAACATCAAGATAAAACACCGATTATTTAAGTTTAATTATACAATCCTTGCTATCTATCCCCTGCTTTCTGGTTCTTGTTCCTACAATAGTTTATTTTGATACTTAATCAGTTTTTTTTTTTTAAGTTAAGTTTGGGTACAATTGTTATTTATGTTTATAATATATATTTTTTTAATGTGAATAATACTGACACCCGTATTCAAGAACAATACACAAACGACCCTTGCCTATGCGAACGCACTGCATTGAAATAGAGCTCTGTGATTGGTTCGTTTGTTTTACGTATTACGTGTGATTGGTAGTTAGGACTCTGTGCGTCCGCGGGCACTGAGACCTCATAGTAATGTTTGTGAAATCGGGAGTACGAATTGTTTGACTGAATTTTAGTTTACTTTCTTATTTTTATTTATGCTTAACATTAGTGACTTCAAGTAATAAGTAGGTAACGTTAATTACCTGAGCTAATTTTTCTTAAATTCATATTGGCCTCAAACAGTCTCTTACAAAATTTACATGACATTTTTCAGTCACTAAGCTCTCATGGAAGTCTCAAACATTCCATACTTACAATAGATTATAAAAAGTTAAAAAGGGGACCATTAACCGAGCGCCATCCTATCGTGTGCTGTCTCTTCAACGCGTCTGCAGTTGTCTGTTGATCCAGTCTATATCCTCATAGAAACGAGGGTCGCTGATGCGGAGAGCAGCTCTCTTGTAGAAGAAGTAATAGCAAGGCGACACTGCAAAATAAGCACAAATAGTATTTTCTGTACAAACTAACATGTTATAGAAAAGGTTACACAAAACTGTTAAAAAATCAATCCCTAATTCATTCTGAATCGTATTGTGTCTGTCTTTAAGTTCATAATTAAACGAGGATATTTGACATGTTGTGGTGACCTAGAGCTTTTGACTGTAGCTGCTTATGGTTTTCTTATAAAGGCTATACCTACCCCTATGTGAGAAGGGATGTTAGTAAAAAAATTACTTGCCATCATAGTTCTAAGTCAACGGGTCCCTATGAATTTTGATTTCCTTGAGGGTGTCGAAATATGAGTTTTGCGGCATAAATGGCCGTATCTTTTTTTACGTTAACTTAGAAGTGTGATTTTTTTACAGCTGCAAGAGACCGTAGACCTGAGTTTATGGTTTTAATTTAAACTCGATACCTCCACGCGTTCCCGAGAACTCTTGACAGACGGACAACAAAGTGATCCTATAATGGTTCCGTTTTTTCCTTAATAGCTAAACTTGAAAAGAAAATACACTTCCTGGTGAGTATAAAAAGCAAACACCATCTAATTATAGCCTCTCTACCCGCTCCTTTCTGAGGCAGGTTCGATCTCTGGCTCGTTATGGATCCGAGTGGTTGCAATTTGCCCAATGCAAGTTATATAAGCAAGATACAAAGCAGTGTATGTGATGTATCTTATATTTACATCTTTATTTATTAACCGAGCGAGCGCAAAATGCGAGCGAAGCATCTGCTTCAGCTTGGGCAAAAATGCTTTCGTATGTCCGTTTGTTCTCTACAGGTCGCATTTGTCAACCGATTCTCGTGAAATTTTGTCAGCAGGTTCGATCATTATTTAGATTGTTATGTCGAGCCAGTTATTTGCAATTTTTCGAAAAATTCGCCCATTTCGAAAAATTCGCCCATTTCGAAATATTATGTTCAAAATTAGAAGCTCCATCTAGCCTCGAACATATATAATAAAAGAATACTTTCCAAAGAGCACTTGGTACTGGCGACAGTATTAGATTAATTTTTAAACAACATACAATTTGAGCTACATTTTAACGCACAAATGCGAGGTCTACAGCTCACTGAGCCACTACAAGTGAAATGTGCTAGAAGTTTAGTACTGCTATATATTTTGTGCTATAGGTAACTTACAGCATCTCTGCACAGTGAAGAGGAATATAAGCATTGGTGTGGAGATGGAGTCATGTTCAGTCCACTTCTCCAGGAGCCATACGGTGTGTAACGTGACGCTCGCGGCGACGTACGCCACGCACACCGCCGCCGCCGCGCGGAACTTACGGATCAATACTTCCACCAAGCCAGCCTGTCATACAGGCACAATATTGATAGGTATACTCTTAAACTAATATTCTTTACAACGATTTTAATCAGAGTTTTAACTTGTTCACTTTATTTCATTCATTATTTTCTAAAAGGCTAGACAATATTTTAACTTACCTGAAATAAGTAGGTGGAAAAGAATGTCATCAACATTGTTGTCATGGAGAGAATAAGGAATAAATCTTGAAAACTGTAATAAAAGTGTAAAAAACTAATTATTGAAGACTATTTTAGGAAATTATTTTAATTATTGATTAGTTGTTGATACTCACATGAAAATCACGAGTAGTCCGTCGCGAGTTCTTGGAAATAAACTCATGCAGTTGAAGAAGAGATCACACAGCATAAAAAGTATTTGAAAAAACAAACAGCATGTATATCTAGGCGTCGATAGCTTCATTTTTCTCGCCAAACTCAAGCCGATCTTAGCTCGCAGCGCTTTTACGGAAAAATCAAATCAAAATCGACCGCTTTTGACAGAAAGGTAGTGACGTCATACAAATGTTTATGCATGCGTAATACCAGCCACAGAGTTTTTTTGCCATATCAGTAGGAATCTGGATTCATCAGGGGGCTGATTATGTAACTCTGATGCTAACAATTCTCGATTGAAATCGCCCCAGGAGAAATGTAACAACCTATCTTACTTAAAGCAGCAATGTAGGTACTGCAGTTTCAATCGATTTCAATCGAAAATTGTTAGCAACAGACTTACATAATCAGGGGGCAGGGGGGTTATTCACTATTGTCAGAAATTAACTTTCCGAATCGGATCGGAAAGTCTTCCGATATAGAATTTATTTTCTACCTATAATGCTACCAAACTTTGTAATGCATTGCGCTTTCTCGTCGGAAAGTGAATCGAATGCCAGTCGAATGTATTTGTGAATAGCAGTTTTCGAATCTATCGGAGGATTCGTATTCGAATCGAATACTTTCGAGTAGATTTCCGACAATCGTGAATAACTTCCCTGCCTCCTGATTATGTAACTCTGGTCATGCTGGGTAGTTACCCTCTGTCATGTTATGACAAAAATGGGTTGGGTAGGATTCATGTTGGTTACCACTGGCTGGTTTTGAATCTTATCTTTGAGCGTGCTTGACTTGGAAACTTTTGCTCAGATGTTTGACTTCTGTTCGTGCGTCTATTAAGCCACTTTATACTCAGAGTGTCTCAGAGCGTTATACTGTGTTATTAAACATATCCTGCCGGGCGGCATTATACGACAGCCCCGCGCTTACGTACGAAAACCAGCATAATACTATGGAATGGAGCTCAGTGTGTTGCATGTACCACGTCGCAGTTCATTCAGAGGGTCTAGCCAAAGTAACATTTGCAAATCTTCGTTATCGCTTCGCTTTTGAAACGTGTATACATAGGATTAACATAAGGTTTCGTTATCAATCGAAATTAAAAACGTTAAATCCATACATTTTTCGAAGCGAAGCGATAGCGAAAATTTGTAAATGTTACTTTGGCTAGACCCCTTGTACTTGTATTATTATGCTTAGACACTGACCTGAAAAAAAATTTTAGAGCATTCCATTCTGAGATAATTATGTATTCTGTGTCCATGGTAAATTCCCCTGTGGTTATCAATGACCTAGCGATTAGTCTGCTGGAATGCACACAACGTCATGTCAGTGAGTCAACTGTCAGCGGCGGTATCGGCTAAAAACATTGAAGTTCATATTAACTGTGTTTTGGGTTTTTGGCGCCATTTTGTTGAGTTCGGTTTGGTGTCTATTTTAATTATTTTCAAATTGATTCATAGTGGATATTGTGTCTTAAAATTGGTGCAGTTATATGGTACAAGTGTCTACGCAACTGAACAATATGTGGGATAATTGAAATAGGCGCGATCTTGGTTGTGTGAAGCTGAGGCTTTTATTGAAGTGGTGGCTTCCTCGGCAGAACTAACCGAGTAAACTGTCTTGATATACTTGGTGCCAAATGCTCCAAGCAGCATTGGAATGCGATGCACCCGCATTCTAATGAAAAATTAAACAATATCTACCACTGAACTATTTAACACTTGACACTGGCAAAAATTACTTCCAAGAGGAAAGTAGATTGCCATAACAAAAAAAGAAGAAGAAGATTGTCACTCAGATTGTCATGTCACTCATGTCAGTCACACTGTCACAGTCAAGTCAGTTAGGGAGGCGATTCTCGGGCGCGTGACATAATGTCGAATTAGAGATATCTCGAAAAAACATTCAGATTTCCGTATTCTCGGAATCTCACGGTAGACATATGTCGAGCCGCAGCGTTCGACATGCATCGAGTAGTCTACAGCAGTAGAGATCTCAAACGTTTAGGCCTGTCGAAATGGTCGAACTGTCAAATTTGTTTTTTATGGTGGCTCCACACATGGCTATTTGTATTGGTGATTGCAAGTTTGCGTATTTGCCAAATTTTTAGTCGTACGGGCAAATAGGCGATACAACCGTCCACACATGGAGCCAAATACCAAAAACTTATTTGCTACCAGAAAGTAAATTTGCTGTATAGGCATGACCATGTGTGGCTAGTATGTTTGCCTATTTGTTCCTTTGACGTGCCTTGAAAAACCGACAGACGTTCGGTAAACTGAATTTGTTATTAGCTGTATTTGCCAAATAGGCAAAATCATACATTTGGCAAATATACTCTCCACACATGGAAGTAACAGCAAATACGCAAATACAAATAGCCATTTGTGGAGCTACAATTATCTTACTCTATACGTCAAATGTTTGTGATATTGAAAAGAATAGATACAAATCAAAGGAAACAAAATTATTGACATGACACTGACAGCAATATTTCGTTTCTTGCAGATAAAGATCACACTTTCCTTTGTTTCTTTTTTTTCTTCTCGAATATATTTTTTCATTCAGTCGTGAAAAATGGAACGTTCCAATCGTAGAGATTGCAAAGTCATTCGACTTTTAATGTCGAAAATCGCTGAGAATATGTTTTTGGTAGCAGTAGAGATTTAAGTGACATTTTTAATAGAGATTTATGATTAGTTAGAGCAGATAATGTAGAATCGAATTCGACAATATTCGACATTATGTCACGCATCCCATCCGAGAATTAGTGATGGACACTGAAAAAAATATCGATGTTTTTTTCGATGCAATACATCGGTTAGTTGCATCGATGTTATATCGATATATCAAAAAATACATCGATGTATTCCATACATCGATTGTTTTTCTGTAAGTTTGATATGAATGTGGTGGAGATAAGAAAAAACAAGCACTTATTAGACACAAAACCTTTATTATCCAATGGAGTTCAATCACCTAATTAATACTAACACGAGAGCAAAGGATCAGACTTTAAAACAAAAATGCAATAGTTGATTTTTGTGAAGTCAGTCAGAGAAGTCGACTGTCGGTCGACCGGCCGGCCATTTGCAATTGCATTTTTTTTAGTATTGCCAGCCGGGTCTTATCAATAGTAACCTGAAATGAATAAAAGAGTAACCTTTTTGTGTGAATAAAAAACCTTTCGTATTTTTTCCACCTTTTTGTGTGAAAAAAACCTTTCGTATTTTTGCCATTAGTAACACAGATTGGTAAGGCATTAAAAGATGATAAAATAGATTTAAGTAATATTAACTTACAGAAATATTGGTCGGGACGCACTTAAAACCTGTGTAAACACGGTTTTTTTATGTTGGCTAGCTTGGGACTACGGAGTGATGTAAGATAAAAAAAAATATTAATGTTTTTAGTAGGTTTGCCTGTTTGATGCATCGAACAAAAAAACATCGATGTATACTCGATGTTTAAGAATTAACAATACATCGGTTTGATTCGATGTATCGATACAATACATCGAGTGTTTTTAAAACATCGATGTATTTCGTCCACTCCTACCGAGAATTGGCCCCCAGGCTGTCTGTCAAAAAAAAGTAGAGTAGTTAGTGTAGGTATGTCGACTAAATAAAGTAAAGTAAAGTGAAATAGGTATGTACCTACTGAAAAAAAAGCCTAGAATAGAAAAGGCGTGTAAAATTGGATAGCAGACACTAAATATTCGAAATATATGTGTATAAAAACTTAGAATATTGTAATGTACTTAAAATCATAATTCATTCATTGGTTTGGTTTTGTTGCTTTGGTTGACTAGTGTTTGTGACGCGTAGTGAACTATGTAAATAGTTCTAACTTTTGTAAACAAAATTAATGCAAGCCATGGGAGGCGAAAGTGACCGTAGCCGTCATCGCAGTGGCGACAGACATCGGAGTCGCAGTGGCGACAGACATCACAGTCGCAGTGCAGATAGACGCAGGAGTCGCAGTCGTGAGAGACGCAAGAGCAATGAGAGGCACAGAAGTAAAGAGAGGTACAGGAGCAAGGAAAGACGTAAGAGCAGTGAGCGACACAGAAGCAGTGATAGACGCAAGGGTAGCGAGAGACGCCAAAGCAATGATAGAGATCGTTACGAGCACAGTAGGCGTAAGGAGCCTGAGGTCGACCGCCGTAAGGCCAATACTGACAGACATATGGATAGAGACAGGAATGGGGATCACAGCAGAGATCGTGAGAAGACCTTCAACAAAGATAGCAGCGGACCAAATATGCAAAAGGAATTTAGTGGAGGAGGACTAGGTGGAGGTACATTTTTATGCCCTTTTTAGGTTATATTAGTGATGTCTTATAGGAATCAAAACATTCCAATAATGCCTTTCCTTATTCATAAGGAAGAAATCCCCCAAGGAAGTAGTTCTATATTATGTCTTCAGTTAAATTTCCAAAGTTAGCAAATTATATTGAATGTTTTTCTTTCTTAAGCAATTTGTTTGTGTTGACTTATTCAATTTAACTTGATAATTTCTAATAATTGTTAGCAAATAATAAGAAAGTTTAAAATGTAAATACAATTTCTATTCCAAGGCTTAGGTGGAGGTGGAGGAGGCCTCGGAGGAGGACCAGGACCGAGGTCACGTTATAAACCACAAGAGGAGGAATTTCTGGATGCGAGAAGGGAGGAAAGGGAGCGAATTGGACAAATTGGAGTGTCTGCAGTGTGGGGCAAGTCTCCTCTTAGACCTGAGTGAGGATAGTTTTTAATTTTAATCATTTTATTCATATTTAAGTATAGCTCAAGGGTTAGTAAATAATCAGATTGTTACTTTCTCATAAGCTTTTGATGCTAAATAAGATTTTCACACAGATTTAACCCTTGTCATTTATCAGAGCAACACTTGAGGTTTTTCAAATCAATCTATTTGTTGTTGACAATTAGAATTTGATAATGTAGTAGCTCAATTAAAGTTATATGTAGCACTTGCTGTATCATAACCAGCTGACTGCACATGATTTTTTCTGGGTGCATAACATATAAAGGGCTGTTGATATTATTGCAGCTCTGAAGAAGAAATATCAGATTCCAACAGTGTTAAGAAAGGCAAACAAAAAAAGAAAAGTAAAAAGTCAAAAGATTCCAAAGAAGAAACGAAACAAAAACTTAAGAAGTTGAAGAAAAAGTTAAAACAGGTGAAGAAGGCTCGCAAGAAAGCCAAGAAGAAGTCCAAGGGCTCCAGTGGCGAGTCCAGCTCTAGCGAAGAAGAAGTATGGGTGGAGAAAGGAAGTGAGTAATATTTGATATAATTATTCTTTACAATCTGTTATCCTATCTTACATTATCTTAAAGATACTACAGAATGCCCATCATCGATCATGATACGTCAATAGAAATCACACCTAAGTACATCATTTCTAAATTCCATATCATTAAAATCCATAAAGACTAACAGTTTTTAAAGTGAAATTTCTTTGGATTCTAATTTTAGGGGTCAATCTCCAATAACTTAACCTCTAAACGTTAATTTAACAGAGAAAGTGGCGCCACCATTTCAGTCGCATCTTTCATTGACCAGACTAGTATAGGTACACAAGATAGCATGTCAAGTTATACAGTTGAACTACGAAAACAGCTTTTATTACGTAGGGCAAAAAGGGGGTCTCAAGGTCAACATGTATAGTCTAATGTGCCGCCGTGCGTACATTATTACGATCAACCATATAATAATGTAACAAAATGTATGTAGTAGAGGAGAGTCCCCTTGTGAGCAAATCCTTGCTCTCGCAAAAACATTTTGTTTACTGTATGGTTTGTAATACTGTGTACTTTCTAAGCTGGCTATTACAATATACATCATTACAGAGGAGCACGAGATCGAAGCAGCCAGCTCCAGCACAGCTACCAGGGAGGAAGAGTTGTGCAACGAAGCGTACGGGCCGCTGCCACGCGTCGGGCCCGCGCTCGGACACAAGGTACGGTTTACTACTTTATCTGGAACTATCTTATGAACTAAATTTTGGGTCTCACAAATAGAGAACCTCGTCACTTCTATGATTTTAAATATTTATCAATTGCTTGATATTATATTGAATAATAACCCATAGAAAACTATCAATAGTAAAAATATCCTTATTATAGTTTTCTTAACATTAAAAAATAATACTAAATAATATACTAGAAAAAATACTACTCGCAACAGATCATGTTCTCAGACGAGAATCGATCGCTGGCTTGCAGCGTTAGAGTTGATATACTAGAAGAATTCCCGTCCAAGAACATGATCTGGTACGAGTCAAATTTTTCTAGTATATTATTTAGTATTATATAAAAATAACATTGTGAATGCTAAAATCTCAAAAAAAAATTAATAATTATTTAAAAAAACACCTTAAAAAATTACATCTCTTTTTGCTAGCAGAAATGACATGAAACATATTTAACTTAGAAATTGTGTCTAAAATTACTTATGAATTGCTTATATTTGCTTAGTATGGTGAGACCACCACCACTTTATTTGTTTTAACCTAGCCAAAACTTATTTTCTTCGTTTAATCTAAGTGGCATACGTTATCTTATAAAAGTTTTAGCATTGATGGTTGTTAAATATATTAAGAAAATGTTAATTAATCAATCAATTTAAAGTTTTATATGTTAAGATTATACAATGGATTTTGATGGTCAAGTATCGATAATTTCAGCCAGACTTAAACGAGCTTGCCAATCACTGACCTGGCAGCATAAACAAAGGATAGTATTTCAATGGAAAGTTGATCCTGAACTACCTAGCGCACAACTGATCTGATAAAAGCTGGTGGCTGATTGCAGATTTAATAACAAAACAAATTTACTACTATGATGCTACGTAGGTTGGTCGTTTGTGTATTTTAGCTGCTTTATGGCCGAATACTCATAGATACTCAAATTTGAGGGGCGCTCAAACATCATGCTGTATTCGTGGTATCTTTTACATTTAATGCGCCAGGAGGACGTTCGAGAGCCTCTCAAAGTCGAGTGACGTTCGAGTATTCGGCCATTAGGATAAAAACCGAGGCTGTGTAATGTAAGATCGGTATCGGTCGCGTTCAGGACTTCGGTCGCGCGCTGCTGCCGGGCGAGGGCGCGGCGATGGCGGCGTTCGTGGCGGAGGGCAAGCGCATCCCGCGCCGCGGCGAGATCGGCCTCACCTCCGACGAGATCGCCTCCTACGAGTCCGTCGGATACGTCATGAGCGGCAGCAGGTACCTACCGACGACGCAAACGGCATTTCACACAAACTTTCTAGTCCTTATTTTCCGAAATGGATGAACCGATTTTGATGAAACTTCATACTTATAAGCGGGATACGTGAGGTCTAAAAAGTTTGTTAGGAAATTTTTTGAAATGTCTTATTTAAAAAAAGACTGTTTCTATGGGAAATAGGTAGGTAAGTATAAAATAGGTCTATTTTAGCTGTAACACACTGTAAAACGTCGGGAATTCTAAAAAACCAATAAATACAAACTAAATAATTCCAAAACAACACTTGAACTAATAATATACGCGCTGTAATCCGTAAAAAGTGTTTTATTTCTAATGAACTGTACGCGCGAAAGTCTTAGAAGTGTATCTGTAACACTATTTATCGAAAATGTTTTCGATTAACTTTTTAGACTGATGTATTCTGCTTATGTGTATGAAACTTCATTAAAATCGGTTCATTAATTTCGAAAAATAAGAACTTGAAAGTTTGTATGAAATGACGTACGTCATCAATGCTCTTAAATGATGAATCTAAAGAATAACATTTGTTAAATCACTTTTACAAATGTGACCGCTTTATCTACATGTATAATGCCTAAGTCACATATTCTTTTTTTGCATTTGTGTGCAGTTATGATAGCTCTTTGTACAGGCTGCTTTAGAACTACAAACCAACTGCGCAGTTATCTGTCCTCAAACTAATTACCCGAATTTTCGGTTAGGACACTTGGGAATTAAGATATCACGTAAACCACTCTGTCGTGTATCAATTTTTACTTATAATAAAAAAGATTGATTAATTGTTTTGTTATTCAGACATCGACGCATGGAAGCCGTCCGTATCCGCAAAGAAAATCAAATTTACTCAGCGGATGAAAAGCGAGCGCTCGCCGCGTTTAGCAAAGAGGAGCGAGCGAAGCGAGAGAACGCTATCCTCTCGCAGTTCCGAGATGTATTGCAAGCGAGATCGCAGCGACAACACAACACGTAGACAATTACACAAGTGCTGAGACGCAGCGATACGTGAAGCGATGCGATACAACGCCTAAAAAAGGGACAAAATGTCTAATACAAGATGGCAAGTCTGTGTTGAATAGACGAAGTAAGTAATTATGGAGTGGGAAAGGCGTCAATTTTCCGTAAATATTGTGTAAGTAGTAAGTACCATTGTAAATAAAAATTATTTGTTTTTTATAAACTTTTATTTCTTTTCTTAACATTAGATAACATAACAGACTACAAAAGGTAGTAAAGTATGAACTTAATATTTATTCCTTCTTAATTTTTAGGTACAAACTTATAAAAATTACGGATTACAATGCCGTTTGTATATTGTAACCGATTCAATAAAAATAGAGTAGGATTGATTATTAGGTTTGTGTGACCTAGTGCGATATTCATGATCTTTATCACTAAGGTGGCATGACCTAAAATGTCTTGTTTCATAAGTATTGGTTAGAATAGTCTCATTAATCCTAGGATTTAGTCCTATCATACGAGTATTATTTGAAAGTTTATCCACGATTCTGACATGTCACTTAACTTTCTATTAATTTTTAATCACTGTTATTCCTTTAACCAAGTGTTATCTGAAAGTTTATCCACGATTCTGATTTATTTCATTAGTTTGATAACACTTTTAAAATTCTGTTAAAATGTCACACTGCACCGAAATTTCACTGAACTAGTATCAATTTTGGTCACTGTTCTTCATATTGCGCGAGTTTAGCGCGACAAAACTTCAATTCTTCCGTTAACCGCGCCACAGTCCTCTGCGACGCGGCCAACTGTGCTCTCAACACCGTCACTTCGTCTGTAGAACCGTCGGTGACTGTAACAAGTGTTATTGGAATAATTAGAATTCTCAGTAATAATTGAGACTTATATTATTATCTGTGGTTGAAGTAAATCTCCAATGACCATCAGCCATTTTTAATGTACCCACTGCTGGGGCACAGGCATTCCTTATGAGTGGATAAGGGGGTCGGGCCATAACATAACAAGAAAATACGATCCCGAGCATGTTTTCAATCCCGGGATTACGGGATTTTTTATGCGTAATCCCGGGATTAGACTAAAAACTAAAAACTCTTAAAAAATAATTTTAATATTGTTGCACAACACAAATCCAAATATACCTAGTAAGAAAAGAAAAAAGACTGCACAAAAGAACTATAGTTAGGTTTGTGAGAAATAAAAAAGACAGACCAAAAAAATATTTAGAATTTCGAAAATACATTGCAGAAATATCAAAGCATCCAATAATAAAATTGACAAAGCATATTTCTTTATTATTTTAATAATAATAAAGAAGTATTATTATGTAAAAGCGGGGAAGTCCCTTCTAAGTTTTTTGACATATATTTTATGAATATAATGATCCTCAATAAATAATATTAATAATAATAATGTTCATTACCAGTAACAGGCGTCTCGACCGCAGTAACTTTGGTCGGTTTCTGAACACCAGCGACGAGTCGTTCGAAGTTCGTTTTGTTCATGATAATCTTGACGGGCGGCCGCGGTTTGCCGATACTCGTAGGAGCCGAGTTGGCCACTCGCCGGACGGCCGCGCGCGCTTCGGCCGGCAGATGGATTAGTTTCACCTGTTGGAAGAATGTTGACTCAGAAAAGAACGTATTATGTTAAAGCCAATTTCATCTAAAGGAGACCCTGCATTTTATGCTTTTTTAATCTGTGATTCATAATCTGCTGAACTTTTTCACTTATTAGTCTGTGGTATCTGTCAACCAAATGACTTATATGAAATTGACAAATCTGAGAATGTGGATAACGGAACGTTCTCAATGTCTCGTTGTCTATATTTATTTATTTAGTTATTATAGCAAATATCATCATCATCCCCCTACCCTTATCCCAATTTATTTAAATATCATTGGCTTTATTATGAGACCTAATTCAATAGCATACAAGTTAAGCATCTTTTTATATGGCGGTTCTCCTTTAAACGCGATTAAGTCCCTAAACGAGTTTAGGGCTGTCACTGACATAACAACAAAGAAGTTAAAATAATTATTAATTATGTAATACAGAATGCCTTGTAAAATCTTGCAGCAATTATTTTATCAATGAGCTGATGAAATAGTTTTGAAATAAACGGAGATCAAATTCGACTTTTAATCTAGATTACGCAAAACGTGATATTTTTGTCAATAATTGGTTAAATTGGCTTTAAATATTTACATAGAATAATGTTTAAGGAAGTAATCATGTCATCGTGAAGTTGCAATTTTGCGTACGAAAACAAGCAGTGTGCACTGAGCTGATCAACTGACGCAACCTCTCTCGCTCCATGATAAATGTAAAAATTGCGAAAGAAATAAAAAAAAGGGCGAAGCTTACATAACTATTCTATACATTAATGAATGAATAAGAGATAAAGAGTAGATAATGTTGCGTTTAACAAGCGTTTCAAGTATTCTCTACATATTTAAAAAAGCTGGTCATTAATTTGTTATGAAGTTGTTACTCGGTGTGAGAACTACAGGCATATTTATAATGTAAAATCGAGCTATATATCGTTTAATAATATGAAGCACCGTTTGTGGCGGGCTGGGCCTCGTGGGCGCGACGTGTGGCGGGACGGGAGTGCGCGGGCGCGGGCCGGCCGCGCTCGCCGCGGACACGCTCTCTTGTAGCATCAGCTTGCCCGCGTCTGTTCAACATTCAACTCATTTTAAGGGTTTGTTTCACAAGTTCGGATATCACCTCCTATCTTATAGTTTAGGCTGTGTAGCGGCGTGATCATACCGCTACATAAGCAAAATCGACGAATGACGAACAAATGCAGGATCAGCGAAAAGTACAATAATATGTAAACATTACGCAGACGTGACGTCGCACTACGTCAAGCTAACATCAAGCCAAAAATGTATTAAGACCTGACTCACGATATCGAAGTTTTCTAAGCACTTCGCATAAATACAAATTCCAACATCGAACAGTTGGACCGCGGACCCCGAGCACAGACACCTAGCTCGGCGGAAGTACTTCCCTTTTCGCTGAATATATGGCGAAGAGATCCTGCTTCAACAGGCTGCTTGCTTACTGGCGTTGCCTAACAGTAAGATCTTAAATTAGATGACAGCTGCGAGCGTTCCATATAAAACAATAAATTTGATCGCGTCGCTTCCCGCGCCGCCGCCCCGCTGTCATCCAGTTTATGGCCTTGACGGTTCTTGAATTTTAAATTTTGAAAATGCTAGTGGTAAAACGATCTAAATTAAAAAATAAAACAGAATTTTAGTGGAATTGTTTAAGGGGCTGACATGAGCCAACTAGCGCCGCCAGTCGATTTTATTTCATTTATTGTAAATAAGCCCAATTCCTTAAAAAAGGAATCAGTCAAGGTGTTGTTAATAACGTCTAATATTTAATGAATAACTTTACACAGTTTAAAACGCGATTTTGTTAAAAGTGGCCACTGTTGGTTTTTAAACTATTGCACGCATTTTGGTAATGTTGTAACGTTATGGGCTCATTTAGAATAAATAAAATAAAATCGACTGGCGGCGCTAGTTGGCTCATGTCAGCGCGTGTGTAGTGTAGTAGTGTAGTGTAGTGCCTGTACATACCGGACAGCACCACGGTGCGGCCGCTCTGCAGCGCGCTGAGCACGGTGCCGCCGGTGTGTAGTGTAGTAGTGTAGTGTAGTGTAGTAGTGTAGTGTAGTGCCTGTACATACCGGACAGCACCACGGTGCGGCCGCTCTGCAGCGCGCTGAGCACGGTGCCGCCGGTGTGTAGTGTAGTAGTGTAGTGTAGTGTAGTGTAGTGCCTGTACATACCGGACAGCACCACGGTGCGGCCGCTCTGCAGCGCGCTGAGCACGGTGCCGCCGGTGTGTAGTGTAGTAGTGTAGTGTAGTGTAGTGTAGTAGTGTAGTGTAGTGCCTGTACATACCGGACAGCACCACGGTGCGGCCGCTCTGCAGCGCGCTGAGCACGGTGCCGCCGGTGTGTAGTGTAGTAGTGTAGTGTAGTGTAGTGTAGTAGTGTAGTGTAGTGCCTGTACATACCGGACAGCACCACGGTGCGGCCGCTCTGCAGCGCGCTGAGCACGGTGCCGCCGGTGTGTAGTGTAGTAGTGTAGTGTAGTGTAGTAGTGTAGTGTAGTGCCTGTACATACCGGACAGCACCACGGTGCGGCCGCTCTGCAGCGCGCTGAGCACGGTGCCGCCGGTGTGTAGTGTAGTAGTGTAGTGTAGTGTAGTGTAGTAGTGTAGTGTAGTGCCTGTACATACCGGACAGCACCACGGTGCGGCCGCTCTGCAGCGCGCTGAGCACGGTGCCGCCGGTGTGTAGTGTAGTAGTGTAGTGTAGTGTAGTAGTGTAGTGTAGTGCCTGTACATACCGGACAGCACCACGGTGCGGCCGCTCTGCAGCGCGCTGAGCACGGTGCCGCCGGTGTGTAGTGTAGTAGTGTAGTGTAGTGTAGTGTAGTGTGTAGTGTAGTGCCTGTACATACCGGACAGCACCACGGTGCGGCCGCTCTGCAGCGCGCTGAGCACGGTGCCGCCGGTGTGTAGTGTAGTAGTGTAGTGTAGTGTAGTGTAGTAGTGTAGTGTAGTGCCTGTACATACCGGACAGCACCACGGTGCGGCCGCTCTGCAGCGCGCTGAGCACGGTGCCGCCGGTGTGTAGTGTAGTAGTGTAGTGTAGTGCCTGTACATACCGGACAGCACCACGGTGCGGCCGCTCTGCAGCGCGCTGAGCACGGTGCCGCCGGTGTGTAGTGTAGTAGTGTAGTGTAGTGTAGTGTAGTAGTGTAGTGTAGTGCCTGTACATACCGGACAGCACCACGGTGCGGCCGCTCTGCAGCGCGCTGAGCACGGTGCCGCCGGTGTGTAGTGTAGTAGTGTAGTGTAGTGCTTGTACATACCGGACAGCACCACGGTGCGGCCGCTCTGCAGCGCGCTGAGCACGGTGCCGCCGGTGTGTAGTGTAGTAGTGTAGTGTAGTGCTTGTACATACCGGACAGCACCACGGTGCGGCCGCTCTGCAGCGCGCTGAGCACGGTGCCGCCGGTGTGTAGTGTAGTAGTGTAGTGTAGTGCTTGTACATACCGGACAGCACCACGGTGCGGCCGCTCTGCAGCGCGCTGAGCACGGTGCCGCCGGTGTGTAGTGTAGTAGTGTAGTGTAGTGCTTGTACATACCGGACAGCACCAAGGTGCGGCCGCTCTGCAGCGCGCTGAGCACGGTGCCGCCGGTGTGTAGTGTAGTAGTGTAGTGTAGTGCTTGTACATACCGGACAGCACCACGGTGCGGCCGCTCTGCAGCGCGCTGAGCACGGTGCCGCCGGTGTGTAGTGTAGTAGTGTAGTGTAGTGCTTGTACATACCGGACAGCACCACGGTGCGGCCGCTCTGCAGCGCGCTGAGCACGGTGCCGCCGGTGTCGGGCGGCAGCAGCGTGATGCCGTGTCTCCGTAATATGGCTGCAGCTCCCCCTGTACTTGTGTCCCCTTCCCCTTCAGTGAGGTCCACACTTTCTTCTGTTATATCTTCCACTATTTTACTTTTTTCCTTAAAAATATACCACATTTTGGTGTAGTCGGACGATGTTCCTCATTCGATTACCCACTTTATTTTGGACCTTATGGGTTGAACGGAATAGCATTTTTTATTTTCCGCCCTCTTCTATTACTGAGGATTGTCATTTGCTAGAGCGAGAAAGATAGCGTTATGCGCTCGGCGACACGTTATCTTTCTCGCTCTAGCGAATGACGATCGATGCTATTCCGTGCTGACCGGTGGGGTTCAAGCGGGAAACGTGAAGAAATTCTCATATTACGCGGCCGAAATGTTCACCGTACATTACGACATTAAACCGACATGCTATCTACCTATTAGGAATTCGCTCGCCGCGCCGCACCGCAGTCCGCAATCGCTCTGTTGCGTGACCACGCCCTTATGCCCACACATTCAGGTAAATAAAAAAAATAAGTTAATGGAAAAATTCTTGAAATAAATACTTAAGTATTTGTTAAAGGATATACTAGCACGGTTTTATTAAAAGTACTTTGGTAATTAGTTGGTATTTATTTTTAAATTTGAGATTAGCATTCACAATGCATTACTATCATTCTATTAGTTAATTATTCTTTCTTACTAATCATTCACTAACTCGTTCGTTACTCACTCATAAATCATTCTTATTAGTGACAAAAAAATGTATTTGTATTACCTTTTCCTCTGATTTTAACAGTTTTTCCTGGGTTTGCTTCGGTTTGGTCACTTTTACATGGATATTGTTTGGTACTTCTATGGTTGTCCTTATTTCTGGTACTATTTCTAATAAAAAGACAAGAAAAAGTTATTCATTACCTTCTTCGTGTTAATTAAGAAATTATACTATAATTGTAATGTTTATGAATATTTTACTTCGAATTGTTGCGTAAGTTCTCGTTTTCTGTTGCTGTTGTGGTTGTTCAACGGTATCCTCGTCCAAATGATCTGTAAAAATAAATTCTTATCAAAAGACATGATTAAATGCAGCGAATTAATAAGTTCTAGTATATTGCACTAATTAGGTAGGTACACAGAGTACCAAGGAGACTCGGCACATTCCATAGAAAAAATGCTTTGCTTGTATATGATTGAAATTGGTCTTAAATTATAGACAAAAATATCCGCTACATGAATCAAGTTATGTCTTATTTTTAGCGCATGTAGTAAATTGAATCTTCAAAGAGCAGAATGATTACTGTGTAACATGAAAACGTGGCTGCATAAACCACAATACCTTTGCTTTTTACGAAATTAAGGAAACGAAATGTCAATTTGACTTCTATTTGGCATTGATATCTGTCATTTGGTTGACATACATAGAATCACAGATTAAAAAATTAAATAGGCATAAAAAGTAGTTTTTCTTTTATTCAATATTATTTAAGCGCCAATCGGCCTACGTTAATACTTGTGCATCTGCGTATTTCGCGGTCTCGGGCGTAGCGTATCTTCTAGCAACTTGAGGAGAATGTGGCAATGATCTACTCAATGATCTAATCAATCAGTTAATCTCGATAACTATTTATCGAGATTAACTGATTGAAATCCTACAAAGGAGTTAAGAGACTGACCTGCGACGTGTGCTACTTTGACATATTTGGCCGTCTCTCGCTGTCGCACCGCGTCTTCCAACAATTTAAGGACATCGGAATGTCCGGCGCGCGCGGCCAACAGCGTCGGCGTCTTATTAAACTTGGACACGGCGTTCGGATCGGCGCCATATTTGAGCAGCGCTTGTGCTACTTCCGCGTGTCCGCGCTGTGCGGCCCAGTGCAGCGGCGTCATACGGAGCAGGTCCCTCGCGTCGGCCGCGGCGCCGTGACGCAGTAACAGCGCTACTACAGAACTATGCCCCGCCGCTGCCGCTAGGTGGAGAGGCGTTCGCTCCACCTGTGTACACCGCGCTTATCACTAACGGCCGATGCCACCCTAACATGACCACCGAAACACGATATACATTATATCGCGTGATATACTTACATAGCGTTTTATCGACACTCAACTGTCAAAATACATTATCTTTTAACAGTTAAAAGTGAGAAATTACTATATCATTTCGCGTTTCGGTTCATGCTAGAAGTAATGGCTACGCAGGACAGAACGATCGGCGGCGGCGGCAGGCGGCGCGGCGTGCGAATTCCTAATACATGGCGTGTGATGCCAGTTAAAAAACTCGCTGTCGCTCCGCTAGTCGCTTTGTTACGTGGCCAGACCGTAAGGGTGAATTATCCACATTGAGAGCTGTACAGGGCCCTTATTCACAAACGTCCGAAACTTAATAACTTAATACGTCACAGAATATATATAATAGGTAGTACAAGTATATGGATTCCGTAATTTCTTCCCGACGGACACTAGGTAACTTTTTCGATACCAATGCTATTGGAAATAAATCCGCAAATTATAGTCTTCGTGTCGAATCGAACTGTCAAAAGTTACGGAAACCATAGAGTAAATAATATGGAAAGCATAGCATACGGAAAGTTTCGGATGTTTGTGAATCAGGGCCGATCTGTAATAAAAATTCCGACAACCCACTCCAACTCATCCGAAACGACGTAGAACTTATCTGTAATAATTAAATAACATAAATTGGGTTTACCTACCTATATGCACTAAAAAAACTATAAGTATAGATCCCTACTAAGGCCTGTATTTATAAACCGCACTCAACATTGAGAGTTAGCTTGAGATCATACTTGAGATGCTGAATCTTATAACAACAGCATCTGAAGTATGATTTTAAGATAGCTCTTAACGTTGATAGTGGTTTATAAATACATTAGACTATGACACCTATTTAAAACGTTTAAACCTACTTATCAGCTTGCTCTATATTAATTATCTGTGTAGGTAGGTACTTAACCTCAACTTGGTTTAATACTGATTCATTCATAATGAAATAGAAATGGCAGTAGTCATAAACCTGGTTTAATTTTACTCTTTGGGATAAGGGGGGTTGTTGAACTTTGAAGAATTCAAATGATGGATAGTTTTAGTTGTCCTGACCTTAGTTCGGGAGTCTCGAGAGACGCCAGCGCGCAGCAGCACCCCGCATGTGTCTGCGTGGTCGTTGCTGGCCGCCAGGTGCAGGGGAGACGTGCCTAGCTGAACGGAAATCACACATTACAAAAATTAATTGCATTTCTAAAATCTGGTATCGAAAGTAGCAGCTCACAAAGTAAATAAGTAACTATCAAATCAAGTGTAATATTTGTATTTATGAGGCCGTACTTAGTTGTACCTACGGCGATAAGTTTTCTGATATTATAGTCTCACCCAGTCGGTAGTAAACGGCGCACCCTTAGCCATAAGATCCAGTACAAGCGCGGTGTCCCCTACCCGAGCGGCGAGCAGCAGCCTCCGGCCTAGCTCCATGGCCCCCACGACGCCCCCACGTATGCCCGCCCCCGCCCCCGCAGCCGCCAGCCCCGTGCCCATACCCACCACGCTGACCATGCCCTCCTCTTGGACGCCCTGCAATATTATACTGTTATAGCTATGAAATCCAGCACAAAGCAAGTAGCAGTCTCTGGTCCAGCTGCATGGCCCACTCGCGTTCCCGCCCCCACGAGCTCCAGCTCCGTGGCCATACCCAACACGCCTCGGCCATTTTTAATGTCTCCACTGCTGGGGCACAGGCCTTTCCTTTAGGGTGGAGGATGGGACATAACCACGTCATAACCCACCACGCGGGCCCAATGATTGGATTGATTGGTGGTGCCTCTTGGAAGCAATTATAATTTTAATGCCGGGGTAAGTTAAGAACTAGAAGTTTGGCACGAATTGTACTCACAAATGAAATAGTTTAGTAGAGCTTCACAATTTCATGGAAGTACCTACTTTGATACAAATTAAAATATTCTGTTCCAAAATTAAAAATAAATTGAATTAATTACTGGGATAAGTTGGTGGAGACTGAAAAGTCATAAGTACCTACATACCTAAAGGTAGGTATCTAACTATTATACCATAGCCAAGTAAACACAAGATAGGACATTGTCATGCTCTCAGTCAGTTCTCTCTTTTAGTGCCATGATAAACTGTTATTGATCTTCAAATAAAAGTGAAAATAGCACTAGCTATTAGGCCAGCATTTGGTAACAAAAATTGTCTATTAATATTACTCACTGGTTTTAAAACTACTTAAGTAAGGGAGTACCTCATAATACTTTTTTTCCTTAGCATGTTCGGAGAACATGTTGTTTTAATAGTCACAAGATTGTGTGGACTGTATCGGTTTGGTCAAAATGCTCAGTCCTAATAATTCCTAGTGAGGAGTTTCAGATCAAACAGTTATACCTATGTACTTTAATTGTTGAGTGAATTAGTTAAGTATCTCTTTAAACAACATTTGAACCGGCAAACAAAACAGTCCAAATAAGTATAAGTCAATAACATCGGTATTTACAACTGTTGCAAATCATACCCACATGAAAGTAAGAGAATAACATTATCAAAACTTAAAAGTTATTTTAACTATGTAAATGAACAAAATTAAAAAATCTTAATCATGATTGGCAAGCAACACTCTCCAACCAACTGTTCAACTTAATATGTTGTGACATTAATTTACTAGACTTATTATGTGATAAATAAATATTACAATTTGTACTTACAGTCATAGTAGCTTGAGGGGCCATTTGGACAACCACATCTTGAGAACAGAGGTCTACTGTTGACATTTCAACTCCTTGAGGGGATATCTGACATAAAATGTATGAAACAGTCAATTCTTGAAACTACTTACATCACATTTATGTAAAGAATACATACTTTCGATTTCATAACATTGAATCCTTGAACTTTTTCTGTACCTACCCTTTTTTGTTATGTTTTCATTTCAATAAATTGAATTATAACCTTTAGTACTAAGTACATCATGTTGTCACAATCTATGCCATTCTATGCATTTCAATTCAACCTTCGATCAAGATTTCAACCAACTTTCTGTTACTTCAATTGTTAAATTATTGTTTGTAAAGTTTTAAGGAGCAATGTTTATGTTTTTGCGCCATCTCCATCGATTTTAGTCAACAGGATAAGGATGTTGCAAGACTTCAAGATGAGGTTGGCTTTTTCCTCACTCATGCCGCCATGAATGACTTCCTTTTCCTGTCTATAAAACGGAAGTGATAGTTTTACTGGCACTTTTTGAGCAGAAAACTGTTAGCAAACACTTACCATTATTTAATAAACAACACTCACTTGAATTGTTTATGTCAGTGATCGGTTTTTAATTTATAACAGTGCTTAAAATAAGAGAATGTCATTAAAAATGGCATTTCTCAAGTTATGTACAACCGCGAAAATCTACAAAATAGAATATATAGCGCAGAGATCGCTTGTCAATGTCAAAATTGACTAAATATTCATTTACTCTATGGTCAAAATTATCCACAGAGCACCTCTATTCATTTAATTTCGTGTGTATGTACGTGGGCGATTCTACGTTGTTTCTTACTTCCTGCGCCAGTGTCGTTGACTCGAAAATCTTTAAAAATCCAATGCATCGCAATAAATAAGTTAAAAATATGCAAATTAATATAATTTATTATCGTACTCTAACGTAAATGATAGCAAATTCCGATGTGATGCATTGGATTTTTAAAGATTTTCGAGTAAACGACAATGACGCAGGAAGTAAGAAACATAACAAAACAACGTTTTGACTGTTGGTCAAATTCGAGGCAATGTAAATTGCTTCCCGTAAGGCTTGTATAGGTAGTGTTTTTCTTAAGAAATGCGAGGAAACAACTAGATGCCGCTATGTAAATGTAATGTAATATGTCAAAAAACACGCTTGGTATTGGCCTAAGCTACGCCAAGTTGGCGCAAAGTCCGGGTGCTTTGTGTGAGTTTTTTCACCCTCGATGGTGAGCGCGATTTTGTATGGCGTTGATGAAGTTCATCGCGTATTCCGTCAGATGGCGGGCCACCAACCCCACGCCGTACGCGGTCGAGTTCATAACGTACTCAGTTCTTAGTTCAGTGCCATCTCAGTAGATGTCACTGATAGAAGATGGTGGTTTAATTAAATTACCTATATTCCTATAACAACTATGAACATGATATACATACTAATTTTAATTTGGACTTGAAAATGCAATTTCACAAAAATTGCAATTAGATGTCAGTAGTATTTAGAACCTTTCTTCTACTTATTTTTGTTTTCCTCCTCTTATGTGAATTGCCTACCTATAAATCTAGGTACCTATGTAACTTGGGTCACCTGGGTGCTGCGGCCCTATTTAAATTCTAAACAATTATTTATAGTACTCTGTCTCTGCCCACATAAAAAGCTATTAAATTGACAATAGACAGAGTGATCCGCTGCAACTTCACTCGAGAATCTATAAAACTAAAGTTTAATGGAGTTTTTTGCGACTACAGAGAGATAATTCACAATTTCGTCTTTTTTTTCCAACGTCATTGGTGTCTCCGACGACAAACCTATACAAGGTGTTACAAAAATACCCCTAATACCAAATATGGTATGTAGGGACCATCGAACTGAACAACTTTTACTATGGGGCCAACTCTGAAATCGCGAAAAAAAATCAGCTGTTTCATTCGTTTTGATATTTTCGATTTTATTTTTTGTATTGAAACAGCTGATTTTTTTCGCGATTTCAGAGTTGGTCCCTTAGTAAAAGTTGTTCAATTTGATGGTCCCTATATACCATATTCGGCATTAGGGGTATTTTTGTAACACCTTGTATAGAAGACAGCATTCCTTTTTAACCGACTTCAAAAAGAGGAGGAGGTTATCAAGTCGACGGTCTTTTTAAATGTATGTTTTAACATAACTTCACCAGTTGTAAACCGATTTCAATTATTATTTTTTTATTTGAAAGAAAATAGTTCATATTGTGCGGCCCCATAAAAAAAATACTGAGATCTGACTAGTAGTTTTTTCATAATCCTGGAAAATATCAATTATTTAGCTTACAATCGCACGAGTTGTTACGAACTTTCAGGTATAACTTCTTTGTTTATGAACCGATTTCGATGATTCTTTTTTTGTATGTAAGGGTCACTCAAGAGTGGTCACATTTTAATTTCGTTGGTATTGGACCTTGGACTTCAAAGATACACAAGGGAACTCCTCAAAGTCAAATAGGATATTATTATGTTAGTGACTGAGATATTGATAGGTTACCCCACCCGACTTCATTAGATTTGTTTTATTAATATTGATATGCGTAACTAATAATTTGAATATTATTTCTAGCTTTTTAGGGGTACCTATTTAATTTTGAAGCTGTGGGGCTACCGCGTAAGTGCCGTCGACTTCGCCGTCGGCTTCATTTGACAGATAGATATTGTAATACATTGCTACTTTTCTTTGATAGGTTTTTTATTTGTGCCACAAAGAAGTAGCAATGTATCTCATCCATCTCTCAAATGAAGCCGACGGCGAAGTCAACGACACTTGCGCGGTAGGGCCCCTGTTTTTGTTTTCAAGCTTTTTGAAGAAGTTTTTCTTTTTTTTTAAAAGCTTTTTTGTGTTTTAATCAAACCCTTCTTATGGTACAGCTGATGCAGTCATAATAATATCATGAGAGATAAGCCTAGCTAAATTCTTCTGTATAAATATTCGGATTTTACTAATATTTCAACCGTATAATAAATAATCACCTCCACACCAGGAATGGGAATAAATAACAAGTACCTCCTGTATCACATTCCGGTAAATACAAACAGGCGAGCCAAACAAATGCCTAAGTAAATAAAATTTTGAACCGTTTCTACCTAGTTTGCTTTTCTTATTTAACTCGCTTAAATTACCACCTCTGTGATATAATATAATCCAAGTACAAACGTGTTTCATCATTGCTTTTGGTAAACACGAAATGGTTACTTTATAAGTAAAGAGTTATTTTCAGTACGTCATCGATGTCGTGTGTGCCCCGTGTGGTAAATGACAGATTACCTACCACACGTAGATACGTTTTTATTGAATCGGTGACGTTTTCTTTACACTCTGATTTGGAGGCTTGGAGCTGCAAAGTGAGTGAGATGAAGATGTGAAGCAGTTCACGTAGGTACAGGGGCTCCCTGCGGAAGAGGATCGGTTCCAATACACCTCATCAATAATGCACCGCGCCCTCCCCATAAATGGGCCAGGTGAGAAAAACTTCCCTTAGCTTAAAGCGATACTAAGATTTATCTTTCGGGAAAGTGGCCTTTCTCCGGCCGTGCGCGTATCGTGCGTAAAAGCTTTAATGAAAAAGTTTATGAAATACTTAACAGCTATTGTTATGTTTCTAACTTTTGCCGTTCCTTTTTTTTCTTAACTTGGGGTCACTATGGTTAGGTGCTTTAAAAGCGTCCAAATTTGATTGTTACTACTGTTGATTGTTACTACTACATCTAAACAAGTGCATTACTATGCACTTGTTTAGATGGGTGATATCATGATTGAGGCAGTCACTCATTTAGTAGATAATTCGTCGTTGGTATTCAAGAATAACATAAAGCTTTTTAGAGATTTTTTACTTTCCACAAAACCAAGCAGTACTTATTCTACCTAGCTAATAATAGTGTATCTTAGCTAGGTACTTATGTGATGCTATGCTATGATCATTCCGCTAATTATATCCTTTGTTACATTGTGTCGCAGTTCGGAGCGAGGATGTGTATAAAGCGACGCTCTTTGTTGCTTTCCTAGTAACAATCAGACCATAAATAATGACTCGTTTTACTTGGTTGGAAGCTTCAGTGTATGGGAACGCTTCCAGAAGCTCAGCCTCTTTAAACAAAGTCGTATTTGCTTCGCTATTGCTTCGCTTAATTTTGATAGCCGTACAAAAATCGATGATGAGCGAAAACTTATAATGTCAATCCAATACATAAATCTTTGATAGCGTAGCGATAGCGACAAACAAATAAAAAGCCACACTTGAGGTTTACCCTTTCAAACAAAAAAAGAACCATCTAAATGTTCATAAACAAAGAAGTTATGCCTAAAAAACTCTGTAAACTCCGTAAAAACTCGTGAGATGGATAAGCTAAGTAATTTATATTTTTTGAAAAAACTACTAGCTAGATCTCTGTATGTTTATCGGACCACACCCTAAACTATGTTCTTTCAGATAAAAAAGGAATTATTAAAATCGGTTAACAACTGCCGAAGTTATGGTAAAACGAACATACCGTCGACTTGAGAACGTCCTCCTTTTTTTTAAGCCGGTAAATATTGAAAATGTGACAGTCTCAGTTGACGCAACATCGCTGCGTGCTGAGGAGCACACGTGCGTCAGATATGAATGAAATTATGAACTACTCCCATGAAAGAGATGACTGATTGTCTCCCTTAAATCGCGAAGTTAAGCCTTCCATCTGTCGGCTTTCAGCGAAGGCACCAAATTAAAATTTACAAGTTAGTGACCCATTTATTTGAAAAATGTTCCCATTAGGGGAAACTTGGTTAAGCTCTTAAGATATAAGTGGTGCCTCGGCCGGTACAGCCAAATTGATACTAGAATGTGGAGGATTTGGTCGTTCGTGCCGACTGGAGGTGTTGTGTTCGTGCCTTCGCGTAATTGCTTCAACAGTTCTGTACCCTTAGCACGAACATCTATAAAGAAAAAAAACGCGTGAAAAGAACTCGATAGAGTACCTATGGAAAATAATTTCGCTTTTCGGCGGTAGATAGCGCTGTACAAATTTCTCATACACAATAACTCTATCGAATGTTTTTACGTGCGTTATTTTTTTCGATAGCTGTTCGTGCTGAGGGTACAACTGACGTCAACCCGCGGCTTAATACTATTAGATTCCGTGTGTGAATCGCTGTAACTTCGTCCAATGCTGTTTGTGTTGCAGTCCAGTTGCAATTACTAAGGCTGGATCAGCAATGGATAGAATATACTAATACTCCTCGTATTTGCTTCGACGGGAGAGGGGGCGTCGGCGTCGGTGGCGTCGGTGAACTATTCTCGCAGCGCGCACGGAATGCAGCTAAGCTCTCGACCACCTCGCATTACTCCGTGGACGGCTTCGCTTATAAACGGCCCAGATTCTTGGGCTATTGCTATCGGGCCAGATAAGTGTTTATGAACCATTCGAGCGAATATTGGACATCTTTCGCCCGCCGTTTCCACGTAATGGCTAGGTAACTGTCCCATTTATGCGGCGAGGGCCTAGAATAGATTTCAATAGTTGGGATCTTTTTACGTTACTATCAACATAAAAGGTTCGCATGGATAATTGAATATTGATGACTCCTTAGCATTACAAAACGTAAGTATTATTTAGTTTCTATAATAACTACCCTTTTATTAGGAGGCTCTCAGCATTCTTAACTCATGCTTCTTTTAAGATTACAATAGGCGGTGTTCCTTTATAAAAGTTCCTCACAAAGCGCGGCAAAATGATAGATGAAACGGGCGGAATCTTAAATAGTTCGGCCGTGTCGGGCCAACTCCCCATTTAGCCGACAGGGATTTTTTCCCACCTTCGTCCGGGATCACGTCGTCGCATATTTTTCTTACCTACATTATTTTGTTTCCAAGTTTTTTCCTTGAATTTGGATACGTTGATTCGATCGTCCCCTTTTCTCCTAAAAGAAAATGATATTATCAACGCCGGTAAATAGTTTATGAAACAAATGAATGGTACATTTACTTATCTATATTTTTGGAATAATTTTAAGTACCTACTATCACCAAATCTGTGTACTATTGCCAGGGGACCTTCCTGTCGAGTCTGTACCCTAAGCACGAACAGCTATCGAGAAAAAAAAACGCGCGTGAAACTAATTGATATGGAGTTATATTATTTATGGGAAATTTCATTTTTTTTTCGAACAAAATTCCCATAGCAAATTACACTATAAAATGTTTTTCGCGCATTTTTTTTTCGATAGCTGTTCGTGCTAAGGGTACTGACATCTATAAAGTAGGTAATTTGATAGTGTTGGTTGCTTATTATGTGGATCAAGCATTATATTTAAAAAAAATTAAAGTACGTAAAAGTAAAAAAAGTAAATAAACTTAGTAATTAAGCGCTTTTGAATCATCTATATTTTCCTACCACCCAGTTCAGACCAGACTTTTTTAACTAATAAGAACGGGCGCAAGAAACTTATCAGCTGTAACAGAAATAAGTAACGATATTAACAAACTTAAATATAACTAGTATAGTTCTAATCCTAAGTAACTTTTTCGCCATTGACTTATTTCTATTTTTAACACTCATCTTGCGATACGAAGGATAAAAAGGTACAGTAAATAATGTCCCCGAAGATATCGAATATCTTGGAGCAGGGATAGGGTTCTGTCGATAGCGTGATGCTCGCGGAGGCGGCGGCCGATAAGAACCACCGTTTAATTAAGCCCCCACCCATTTGTGAGCACAGGTGACAATGCTCGAACAGACATCATAATTGAACTAAGTGGTGTTGTCTGAAAAAAAAAAAACTTTTTTTCATAATTTTGTACACACTTTAGAGCAAATAAATCAATTATCATTATTCCAGACGGTGAATTTCTGATATTATGCTATACGTGCTACGCCGTAGCAGCTACGATGACAATTTCGCATCGTAGGTACTTCATTGGATTTCACACCGACCTTCAATGTTAGGCATCACGATGAAACAGGCGTACAACGCTGGAAGAAATTTTCATAGTAAAAATTATCGAAATATTGACAACATTATCGTTTTAAATAAATAAATAGTAAACTATTTTGGAAAACTGTCAATTACAAACTAGAGAGTTAGCTAATGTTTTTTTTAATAATAGTTTCAAAATTATTGGTCGGGACCGCATTGAAAAACTACAAAATTGGAGGTCACTTTACGATTTTTTTTTATATCGAGAAAATCGTGTTTTTGTCAATCACATAACTGAGTACCTACTATAATCTACTTTCTAAACATTTTTTGTGGGACCGATAAACCACGTAATACTGTGTGAAATCTTTGCTCAAAAATGTGTATTTGACGCTGTATGTTCCAAGTTTGTATAGAAATTCGTCATGGTAACGCATTACAACTTGGCGCATGATTTTAGTGAAGCAGCGAGATGCGTGACAGTATACGTCAACATTTTCTATCGAAACCGCTAACGACTCGTTGTTTAACATAAGGCTGCAAGAGTCTCTGTTCGATTGGAGCCCTGTGTCGTGCGAGCGCAATAACGCGCGCTGTCTCCCGTTCGAGCGGCATTTTAATGGCCCGACAATAGTCCACCGAAGGAGCGGGTGATTAACGAAATTATATGGCCGGAGAGTGAACATATTCATTACGACTTACTTCATTTCATTCATATTGATGTTAGTCATTTTTTGTGTTAATTTTCAGTATTATGTCATAGCGGAAATTCATCGCAAACACTCCCAAACTAATAAGGAAGTTTCCTTAAGTCGAATTTTGAGTAATCAAATTATAGTTATTAACCGACTTCAAAAAAAGGAGGAGATTCTATGTTCGTCTGTTTATTTGTTTTTTTTTATGTATGTCCACCGATTATTTTTAAGCATATACCTAAGCATTTAATTTTAATATATGAAACAAGTTTTTTGATACAAAGGACAATGCAAGTTACTCTAAAAAATAAGGGTATTGTATAAAATGCTAAAATAGTTTTATGATGCTAGTAAGTTACTTTTTACTGATGATATATTTTTATGGTGGGCCAGATTTGTATGGTCTCTCGATAAAAATGAAGCTTGAGACGATACGTGTCGCATGGATCCGATATAGCAAGATTTTTTTATTTTTATTTTTTTTTGTACTGTAGTACTAAATGTATTCCTTTTTATATTTTGCGTGACTATATCTTATTACCTTCTCGAGGTTCGTACCATATTAAAAGTTACTAGTAACAATAATAATATCTGGTCACCGATATCGCTCACTGTTCTATATAACACACGTTTTTTTTAGACCGAAGAGTTGAATTATCCTTTCAATATAAACGAAGCCATAATGTTTATAAATCTGAAAGTAAGTTTGTTTGTTACGCCTTCACGTCATAATTACTCGACCGATCATCGTGAAATTTTGCTTACACGTTGTCAGGGGTACAGAGAAGGACATAGAGTACCTGTCATCCCGAAAAAGTACTGTTCCCAAGAAATGGAGAAATAATTATCCACGCAGACGAAGTTGCAGGTACTCGCTAGTTTTATATAATTTCTTATTTAGCTGTTGTTATTTGTCTGTCGGCAGACTTAGGCTGGCCCCAGACCTACCGGTTTAATTTCTTTGCTTTGCTGTTTTAGTTGAACACGGGCTACCAGCTAACGCATCGAATTTCGGAAAGTCTGCCGGGCTTCGAATTAAAACAGATAAATCGAGCCCCAATCGGGCCAAAATGGCGAACCCTAATTAATGATGTCACACGAACATCGATATCTTCTAAATAACTACAATACGAAACTACTTACTGCGATTTATCTGTTTTAAGTTTAAGCCCGGCAGACTTTCTGAAGTTTGATGCGTTAGCTGGTATGGCCTCCTGTTCTACTAGAACAGTAAAGCAAATAAATGAAACCGGTAGGTCTGGGGCCAGCCTTATCGTCATGTTGCAGCGGCGTTTGTCAGCGGCGGCCGCTGAATGGCACTGCACTTTTCCGATGCATAAGCTGCGCTAAGTAATTGGCGGCTGAGCGGGCCGCCAACTGCAATTAACCCGCCGCGCGCCCGCTTTCTCTAAACTGCAAAAAACTAATTGACTCGGCCTGCACTTTCGCAGTAATTAAGCGCTTAAGTGCCAAATACAATATTGACGGGTGTTCCTTTGATCATTGCTTATGGTGTTTAATTGGATTCTTTAAAGGTAAATCAAGTGTTGAGATTGAGTGGATTGGAAAACTTTGTTATGAGAAATGGTTTGATGTTATTACCACCTAATTAGGTAGACTGAGTGTATTGGCCAGTTCTTAGGAAAGGAAGCGCTCTGTAACCATACCGACACATGCACAAATTGCATGTGTCGGTTTGTGTTTAGGAATTAATATCAAGAGATGCACAAAGTACGCACGACAGCACGTTAAGTTAAACAGTTGAACTACGAAAACAACTCTTATTACGTACGACACAAAGACGGTCTCAAGGTCAACATGTATAGTCTGACGTGCCAGATAGGTATAGAGCGTTCCATCGATATCCAGCACCGAAATCAGACAGTGCTGTAGCCGTTGTTAAGCCGTTGGTCTCGGCTGCATTTGAAGTCGTTAGCGCCCACCAATTCGCGTTGGGCCCGTGTGGTGGGTTATGGCCCCATCCTCCTTATCCACCCATAAAGAAGGCCAGTGCTCCAGCAGTGGGGACATTAAAAATGGCTGATGGTCATGTAACCGTTGCTATTATGTTGATAGAGCATGGTTCACTCCACGGAGTTTGGCTTCCTTTTTATCACTGAGAATAGACTTCTAAAGTCAGTTAAGCAATATCCAGTGAAATAGGTAAAAAAGGAAGAGGTTTAGAAGTGTAGTCACAGCGCCGGAGTTTGGCGCCACTTCAAGATGCGGATGGGGTGCGGGGTCGCGGGGGTTGCGGGGGGCGCGGGGAGGGGTGGCAGCATAAAATGGCATAAATCTCCGATATGCACCTGGACACCTTTACGATCACTTTTAGCTAACAACTGAATCCCATCAAAGTTGCCAACGATGTCAGAGAATAAAAGATTTTACTTTTATCTGTCGTAAAAGTTGATTTATACGAAATCTGAGAGAAATTCTGTCGGAATCAGTTAAGCAATGATAATGTTTTGAACGGTTTTGTATTTGTGCCAAAAACCTGCCTGTCTTGAAACTTTTTGGCATTAGTTGCGTGTGGCAATTATTTTTTCTTATTTGTATAATGGTGTTTTAAAATACTGGTTCTACTTTCGTGTGAAACGTAATGTTCACCTTGCATGATTCCTGTGACTGTATCAAAAAATAATTTCCTTAAAACGTTCTCCATACTGATGTGATAGGTTTGTTTACGTTTTCACGCCTAAGTCACCGAACCAATTTTGATTAATTTAAATAAAGAGATGGAATGTAATAGAAAGCACATAGTTACTATTATTTCCAAAATTCCCATGGGAAGCGAAGTTCCACGCGGCCGAAGCCACAAGCAAAAGCTAGTGAACTCATAAATATCTAAAATACCTTACATCACCGAAACGGGCGAAGTTGGCAACACTGACCAAGATGGCTCCGCCGAGGCCGGCAGGAATTATGATTATTGTCGCTTTTCTAAACTGCACCGCGGCCACTGCCGGGGGCGCGCCGAGCAGTTCTTTTTAGTTCACAGTAAAATACTGTTTCGTTGTTTATAGCTACTGAGATAAGTATCTGACTAATTATATAATTAATAAAAGATTTATGTATCAGCAGTGTGCTGCACATGAAATGATTGTCCAAGATCTCGTGTTTTCTATTTTTCTTTTCTTTTCTAAGTATGGTGACAAGTACCGGATCCGGTACCAGTTATGGATCCGATACCGGATGTGGTTCCAGATCAGGTTTCGGTTTCGTTTCCAGTTCCGGTTAAAATTACGGGTCCGGATCTGGATCCTGTTCTGGTTCCGTTTTCGATTACGGTTCCGATTCCGATTCTGATTCAGATTCCGAATCCGATTCTGATATAGGCCCCGATTAATAATAATAATAATAATAATAATAATAATTTATTTCTCATCACAAACTTGGCATTGTAACAAAGTCATTAACATTACAGGATTAAGTAATTTAAGTCTGTGAGAGTCCGGTGCCCGCGCTAGGCAAGTAATACCTGTGTTACAGGTCACCAGGCTCCCACCACCTCGAACCACATAATCACTAGTTCACATAGTAACAGAACCCAATAGTTGACGCTGAATAACATGAGAATATTAAATTACAAAAAGAAATATAAAAGTAAAAGTAAATAATGTGTGTGTGTGTGTGTGTGTGTGTGTGTGTGTGTGTGTGTGTGTGTGTGCGTGCGTGTGTGTGCGTGTGTGTGAGTGCGTGTGTGTGTATGTGTGAGTGTATGTGAATGGTGAGTGCATGTTCCTCCTTAGTAAGTAATTTGTAAGAGTTTTTCTGTTTCGTCGTAGGTCAAGTTCAGTAGCCACAAAATCAACTTCTTTTTGCAAGCTTTCTTAGTAAGTGGATAGAGGGACAGAGTAGAATTTAGTTTATTATAAAGGTAGCCACCCATAAAACAAAAGAATCTTTTAGAGAGCTTGGACTTAAAAAGGTGTGACTGGCATACCGATCCCTTACGTCGCTTTCCACTAAGAAGCATAGGCTCGTAGTTAAGTTGTGAGTGTTGTCGAAGTACAGTATGTACAATGAAGAGTTGCCGGGCAGTAAGCACCTTCCATAATTTGTAGACCTCAGTCGTTGGGCATAGGAATGAGAGAGAGGCGCCTACTTTTAAGACAACTCTCTGAGCTCTCTCAACTAAGATTAAGTGTGTCTTAGCAGCTCCTCCCCAGGATGTGATACAGTAACTCAAGACCGACTGACATAAGGCTAGATATACAGACTTAATGACATGAAAGTCCGCAACATGTCGAAGAGTTCTAAAGATATAAATAAGTTTCCTGAGTCTACTGGCAAGAAGAACAATATGATGATAGAAACTAAGTGTAGAATCAAACATTACTCCTAGATATTTAATCGAATCCGTAATAGATAGTTTAGGGCAGGCGCAGTCTACTGAAGATGCACAAGAATGGACTGTCAATGAAAGGGTGTCAGTAGTGACCTGCCGCCTTGGCGAAAATGTCATGTATTTAGTTTTATCTACATTTAGCGTTAGTCGGTTCTCGGCTAACCATTTGGTGACTGCATTCAATCCTCGCTGTGCTAAATCATAAACCTCAGCCCAAGAGTTAGCGTGAAACAAAAGAACAGTATCATCTGCGAATGTTAAAATTTTTCCATTGGAAAGTTTTAGATTGCACAACTCATTAATATAAATAATAAATAGTGTTGGTCCGAGTACACTGCCCTGTGGGACTCCGGAGTTTATAGGTAGTTCCTCACTCATCCAGCCATCAATTTTAATGAGTTGTGACCGATTAGTAAGATAGCTGGAAAAAAGTTTGAGAGCTAACCCTCTAACACCTATAGCTTCAAGCTTGCGGATAAGTAAAGGGACAGACACTGTGTCGAACGCTTTAGCAAGGTCGAGAAAAACAGCTAAAACCTTTCTTTTATCGTCCAGATTGGTGGAAATAAAATCCGTCAGTTCATGCACAGCATCATCCGTCGACCTACCGGAGCGAAAACCAAATTGCGAGCAAGACAACAGTTTATTAGACTCAAGAAAACTAATCAAACGTTTGTTCATGATGCGCTCTAAGATTTTGGATAAAACGGGGAGTAAAGATATCGGTCTATAATTATTAAGACAATCTTTGGCACCACCCTTGTGTATTGGTATTACTAGGGATTTTTTGAAAAGCTCAGGAAAAATACCTGTCTCCAGACACATGTTACACAAGTATGTTATAGGAGTAATCAGTAAGTCCATGTACCTCCCTACAAAAAATCCAGAAATTTGGTCTACCCCTGTTGATTCATTTGCTTTAAGTCCCAGTATTAGGTTTTTTACCTCATCCTCATCTGTAGGCATAAGAACTATAGAATCACGGGACACATACCAGGTATTTAGATTGTCGGTAGAACCCTGTTCACTGGCTGCAAGACTTGCTCCAACATTAACGAAGAATGAATTGATATTATTTACACTAGCGCGAGGGTTGGTTTTGTCAATCAGAATATTAGGGTCATTTTTTTGTGGCTTAAATTGGGTTATGTTGTTAATTGTTTCCCAAAGCTTTTTAGAGTTATTACCAGCCTTTTTCCGATTACGGTTCCAGTTCCGCTTCCGCTTCCAACTCTGATTACAATTTCGGTTCCGCTTCCGATTCTGATTCCGGTTTGGTCCCGGTTCACGTTAAATGTATAAAGTGAAGCATAATTTAACACGTCTATTGTCGTGACAAACTTCTGACAAACCTATAATGTTGACAGCTTTTTTTTCATGCTCATTTTTAAGAAAAGCTAAAAGTTCACGTTGACTCATTCCAAATGACATGTGTCTCGCGAACTTCTTTGTATCTGTAATGTAAACCTTTGCCGACTTGCTCGACAAAGTAACGTCTCGTCAAAGAATACTATTTGCGATACGTGTGTCGGTAGGTGAAGCGGGCCTTGACCCGCGCCGCGCCGACTGCACCGACTTCACACGACTGCACTCAACTGCATTCCTCTTGCACTCTGCCGCAGTATAAATAAGTACTCAGTATTCTATCTTCATTTCAAACCGGTCGAAAGTGCGCCGACGCGACGCGTTAAAGAGTCTTGGTATACAAGTTGGAAATTTTATAGCTGACAGATATCTATTTTTAACGGACTTCAAAAAAAGGAGGAAGTTATCAAGTCGACGGTATGTTTTTTTATATAAGTAGGTATGTATTTTATAGAAGTTCTGTTCTATTTTAAAATGAAACCAGAAAATAGGTGCTATCCAAAAACAGGCCCTTATATTTGTATAAATAAATAAATAAATGCTTGAACAATTTCACACAGCGCCATCTAGCCCTAAACTAAACAAAGCTTGTACCATGAGTGCTAAGCAACTGATATACTACTTATATACATTTTTTTTTTAAATATATACTTATTATACATAGTAACACACAGACCCGCCACAGAAATAAAAAAATCATCATTTCAATTTCCGCCCGGCCGGGAATCGAACCCATTACCTCTTGCGTGGTAGACCGGCATGTTGACCACTGCACCACTCTGGTCGTCAAAAATACATTTTGGCAAGTAGTTATGTATTGTTCAGTGTATTATGAATGCTTTTATCTTCAAGTTACAAAGCCGCCGTAGTAGGTTTTATTTCAAAAACAGTATCCACAATGTAGATTCTACATACAAACCTAATTTATCTTTGAAGTAAATAGACGGCTGCTTATAACACTGGTTACATCTTGATTCTGTGGTCCTTTCGAAGATGTGATTGCGAGCGGCGCTCACATCAAAGACACGCTTACCTAATGTCGAGATTTCTGTTCAGTATGAAGCATCTAGTACGTTAGGGAAATCATGTTTGAAACTTAAATTATATTTTACAGGATACATTCCATACTCAAGGGAATAGAGACATATTTTATTGACCAGGCAAGCGGAGCATCTCCGTTTCAGCTTGGGCTAAAATGCTTCCGAATGTCTGTCTGTCCGACTGTTCTTCTCTACAGGTCGCATTTCTCAACCGATTCTCGTGAAATTTTGTGAGTTCGATAATTAATGACATAGCTTTTTTCTGTCAATTCAGTTAAAAAAAATATTTCAGCCATTTCAGTCAAATGATTCTGTAATGGAAGCCTGTAAACCCCTATTATGATCTCTAAAGGAAATTTCTACTAAACTTTAGGTCTACAAAAGATGATAAATATTAACATTTTAAGTTTGGATGTTTGGTAGCTGATTATGCATAAACTTGCTGATAAGGGTCACAGCAGACACGATACTTTGTGCATCCTCACTTCCATCAAGTAATAAAAACGCGACTGCGATTGTATACCGATGCTGCATCGCATTATAAAGACTACTGTGTTCAATCGCGGTGCGATTTAGCAACTACATCGATGCCGTATCACATTTTAGCGATTAAAAGCAGCAGCGTGCGTTCAAACGTGTGTTCAGTCGCTGCATATAATACAACATGTTACAATAATACCCCTAATGCCGAATATGGTATATGGGGACCATCAAACTGAACAACTTTTACTATGGGACCAACTCTCAAATCGCGAAAAAAAGCTGTTTCATACATTTTTAATATTTTCGATTTAAATTTTTGTATGAAACAGCTGATTATTTTTCGCTATTTTAAAGTTGGTCCCATAGTAAAAGTTGTTCAGTTTGATGGTCCCTATCTACCATATTCGGCATTAGGGGTATTTTTGTGACATGTTTTAGGTATAGCTTTCGAAGCAACAAAATCGTCGATTGCCGATGCTTAGGAGTGTGTTTAGTCGGGAATACTGATAAATATTTATCAGCAGTTGTTGCTAAGCCACCCTCATTATTCGGTGCCCATGAGCCAGGGTTTACTCGTCTATCTAAAACTCAAAGTCACTAACATTATGCAAATTATTAATAAATGCGTGATTTACATAATGATGTAACATAAATTACATAAACTGTTTATAAATTTAAAATATAGGGAACGAATACACAATTATTCAAGTAGGTAGGTTAATGTAAATGTAATAGCTATCCCGTTGTTGATTTTATCCGATTTCTGTTTAATGTTGTGCAATGTAAACGAATGTGCTCACCGAGTAAGCTCTACGCAGGCCATGTCTGTCGGCAGCGTCGCGGGACACGGGACACGGCCAGAATTGGGACGCTGGAACTGGGACGGCCGTGATAAGTGAAATCTCCCCCTTGCGCAATGGCCCTGACCCAGTTCTGCCCAACAACAACTCTGTGCAAATGGGTACGGTCCGTTTATCGAATAAATTAAAATTGTATTCCTATTGTAAAGATGTCGATCAATTCCTCCTCTGTTGCTATGTCAGATCTTTAGATTTAAATACTATAGCTGATTGGCTTGCTTTGACGATTACCGCAAGGACTTGATGTTTTTGCTGAGTTTCTTTTAAATATTAAAATTGCATGTAAAATCCTGTTATACAAATTCGATAATAACGGGTTAAAATGTCGTATGTAGTCAACTGAAACTTAAACTAATGCTTCAGAATATTAAGCTCAATTAGTTGAGGGTTGCTAATACATTATTGACCCTCCATTAATCGAGTTCCAGCAAGTTGCGCGTCACTGGCCGCGTAATGACCCACCCTCACTGCCTCGATGGACAGCACTCACGTCGGCCCGTTTGCCCGTCAACCTCATACATACATGGCATCATACCGGGCTACTACAACTCAATTGACGACCTCCGTGGTCGAGTGGCTTTGTACATCAGTTTTCAAGGTGTCGCCATATCTGAGGTCCCGGGTTCGATCCACGGTTGGGTCAATTTAGAAAACGAACTTTTCTATATTGGCTCAGGTTTGGGTATAATACCACCGTTGTCTCTCTATATACAACAAAAATGAACAAATCAGCGTGTACGTAAGCATAAAAAATGCACTGTTCTGTGACCTGAGCTCTTGAATAAGTCATTGACCAAACACCAAAGTGCATCACAGTTGACTGACTGGGGGTACTATGGTACCTTTTTATGCTCTTCGAAGTCAAGTGTACATAATCGAATGACGTGTTAAATACATAAGATTGCCTTTTTGTGGTAAGCGCCATGCGGTTTTGGCGCCATATGATTCGAGACTATGATTTGAATGTTTATTTTTATTTTTTTTAATTAGTAAAACAAGTTACAATCTTAGATTCCTTTTAAAACTAGCAGTCGTATCATGACAAACCTGACAAAATTTATTCTACTTTTAAAAGAGTTGTCCACATCGAAACATCGTTTTTGACAACTGCACCAAGATCTCAATGTAGGTTGTATCGGGATTCGGGATCTCTATTTTGACGTTTCATTAAAGTAAACCCCTCTTTGTGTTTATCAGCAATAGCGGCTGAAATAATGTTACAACACATTGAAATCGTGACCACTTTGCGAGCAGCTTTTAATACCAATCTCATTCCAAAAGTTTGGGAGGCATCTGGTTCCTTTATTGAGGAAAATGGGAACATTAAGAGGCTACTCCAAAAAGGACTTAACTATTTACCCCACGCACCACTAGTTTAACCTAATGGTTTATTAGTTACCGCTGAACTGTTCTCAGAATGTTTTGTGTTTCCAAATTTTTTGTTTTTTGGAGAGGAGAGCCTCTTAAATGAAAAGTAATTTAAATAGCAAATAACTTTATAAGCTAAAACGTTACCTACACATTTTGCTTCAGTTATTTACTTTCTTTAAGTGACTGAAATGTGTTACAAGTCAATAAATCTAATGTTAATCTCGGTACCCTAATTTTAAAAGGTGTCATAGAATAGTTATTCTGCTAGCAAACACCATCGTCGATAGTCGTCGTCATCAGAGTGGAATAATGGCGTCGTATAATCTCAGTTTGTTTTTATCCAGCAGTATAATATAGTTGTAAGTCAAAGCGTGTGTGTTCCGATTGTTTACTTCGCGAACTAATTGCTTTGTGAGACCTACTTTAGTTCGCTCGTTACGAGTGAGTAACGTGTCGTTTGAGTTGCGTCGGAATATTAATTACGTCCGTGTTGCCGCGTCTGTAGCCCAAATGGTGACGTATTGCCTTTAGGAACTACAAACTACGGGTTGACTATAGTATAATACATGTATAATGCGCTCCTGAATTATAGGTCTCCTATTTCAGACAGTACATCACAAAAAGTTTGTTATCAACATCTGATAATGGGTTGTTCCAGAGATTAACAGCCCATTATGATTCACTGCATTCTGCAGATTATTAGACCTCTCCAGTGAGTGATGTTGTCATACCACGCTTGGAAGAGGGGTTGGAGATCGCAATGTTGAGAAGTTTCGTTGGAAAAAACTGCTTGGTGACACTTCAGACGACCTCCGTGGTCGAGTGGCTTTGTACACCGGTTTTCAAGGTGTCGCCATCTCTGAGGTCCCGGGTTCGATCCCCGGTTGGGTCAATTTAGAAAACGAACTTTTTTATATTGGCTCAGGTCTGGGTGTTTGTGATACCACCGTTGTCTCCGATTTCCATAACACAAGTGCTTTAGCTACTTACTTTGGAATCGGAGCAATGTAAGTGATGTTGTCAAATATTTATATTTATTTACTTCTAGAAATGCACAACATTAATCTATGAGCTGTGCTATTTACTATGCCGGACGCCACACGGCTACGTTTAACTTATAAATTCCCAAAAAAAACTTGTTGCCTATAAAATATGATTTTGTTTCTTTTTGTCAGATTTTATTAAGATTCTAACGGAAGGCTATTGGTTACCTTTACTTTAATTAGCGCGTGAGATAATAAACAGATTCTTAAGTGGCATGCACAAGTGCGTGATGGTTACCATCGGGCTCCCATCCGTGTTCGCGAGTATGACGGCCCGTAATTGGCTACTTTTCCATTGCCGGGTAATAATTGCGCGATTATCTCGTAATAGCGCCCTCCGCCTGCAATATCTCCGCGTCGGCCGACGGCCTAATCTTGACAACTGAAATATAAGGTGGAGCTTAATCTCATTTACCTGTCTGTGTGGGGCTGATTATATTTAGGTTCATGTGTTACATCTTAATTTTCATTTGTACTATAAGCCACAAAGTTGGTTATGTGCTTAATTAACTTTCAGTTGCCTTTAAACCATAATCCCCTTATTAATAAACGCAGAGTAAGTTTACACCTAGTTTAACCAAAAAGTTTGCTTATGAATATGGGGCTTTGAGACATCAAACGTAAGGAGTAATATAGCAAAGCAATATTTTGGTTAAACCGGGTGTAAACTTACTCTTCGTTTATTAATAAGACCATAAGTGACGTATCTTCCGAAAAGGGTAATAATATAAATCATAAAAATGTATTATTCAGCATTTCTGGAATGGTAATTTCGTATCTCCCTTTAATATAAATCCTGTAACGAGCAATTAATCTGTTCACGTTACAGCAGGAATTATGCCATCTGCAGGCTGCAGCTGCAGCGTGAGATTTGCGTGCGAGATATTCATGATTTACGGGCCCACCTCCGCGCAATACGTGACGCAAAATGTAAAGAGGCTGAAGTCCGCTGACGTATTCGAAAATATTGCCGTTGCTTGTCTTGTTGCGGTATACAGGGTGTGTAAAGGATGATTCTACTCTTAGAGTGAAGCAATTTTCTCTATAGAATCACTTGTCGCAAATGCATAGTTGAGATTTTGATTTTTCGTTGAGCAGCAATGCACGTAACAACTTGATAATCGCTTACAACAAAGCTACGACCTTGCCGTTGGCGCCGTGACGAGTTTTGTACATACATTGCGGGTTTGTAAAATTTTGATATTTAATTAATTTTCTGTTAAGACAGACTCTGTGTGATAGGAAAAAAAACCACCCAATTTTTCATGAGTTTTGCGACGGAAAATTGCACTTCAGATAGAAGCAGAATCATGAGTCGACTATGCCCTGAAAGTTTTCGGTTGGGTGCTACTAACACCCTGTATAGGAACTTGTCGGTACAATAGTCTGGGATAGCCTGAAATCGCCTGTACAAAATGTCTATGTGTGCGTGCACGGAGAACTGGGATTTGTTCCGAGCGACTCCTCCGTCTACTAAACATTGTGTGCCGATGATGGAATATATAAGGACCACTCATCTAAGCTTGTATGCTTTGCTCATCTCCGCTCGTGTACTTCACAAATCTCCATGTCTCCGCACTTGAAGCGACTAATGTTGAATTAATATGTATGTATGTTGTAGACAAGCTCTTACTCATTATGAATTCAACAACACGCAGCGTACAGACATATTCTAACATATATGTATGGTAGAGCCATTGATAACATTTGCCCCGCTGTAGTATCGAACTTCCAGTAGCTTCCATTCCCCATTGAAAGTGGTTCCTCTCGGCGCTCGGAGTAGTACACGATTCTAATTGTGATAAATTGTCAGTGTAAGGCGAGCACTTCAAACGCTGGGAGAGACTTTATCTCGAGCTGACGAACTTGGTGATTGTGAGGTTGTGACGGGCGTGTCGAGGCGCGAGGCACAAAGCGTCGCCCGCCCCCCCTCGCGACAACAATCGGATTGCCTCAGCTGCCTCGACTACTTAGACATAACTCCAGTAATTGAGTGTAATCTCTTTGGGCTCTTCATAATTCGAGACATTCCTGTGTTCATCGCAAACTTATTGTTTAATAAAAATTAGGTTCCTCGTTGTTTGCTTACGAACTGTAAACGTGAAAGATGCAGAATTCGTTTTTTTTAAAGGATTCGTTTAAAAGGATTAGGCTGGACGTTTTCCGACACTTCCCATAATTACTGTTATATTTGCAGTTTATAAGTTTAACGTGTTTGTGTATCTGTGTATGGGTGTATCTGTCTGTAGTATCGTAGCTCCCAAACGGATGAATCGATTTTGGTTTAGTTTTTTTCTGAGTAATGTCTTAACAAGTAGAATCAACTGCTCCCCTCTACCTATTACTGTTTAAATTAAGAGCCCCGCGTAGGATGCCTCGAAAGCCCATGGCACCATTTTGTCTATCTCTTTGATACACGGTTTCAGGTGTCAATTCTGCCATCCCCCATCTATCCCGAATTTAAAATAAATATTCCGATTTGATTGACGTCTTTCATGACTCTGCCAATAGGATACGCAAAATTATAGACCACTATATTATTGATGGAAGTTATCAGTCACTTTTGTAATCCCTTTTTAACTTTATGTAACCTACAGAAATTATATAAAAATACATTATAATAGGGTTTTTCACCAACTCGACACGAAAGACTGGACACACGTGTGTCCAGTTGGTGAAACTCAAAATTAGTATCACTTATTATTTCGTCATCTGGACACGCCAAGATTTTGACGTGTGTCCAGTTAGTGAAACTTAAATAAAATCACTTCATGTTTTCGCCAACTGGACACACTTTCACATTTTATCAGAATTCATGACAAAGTACAGTCGCGTAGATAAATGTTTCGTGGCAAAATCATCGTCGCCCAATAAATTGTTAAATATTCAGCATTTGTGAATTTATAAAGAATATATTTTTGCCACTGATAGTATTGAAAAATCACGTCTCTATGCTTGTATATAATCTTCAACATGTAACCAGTTTTATTACTCTTTTGTGTTCCCGGCCGGCAGCCAGTGGCTAACAATGACGTAGTCTGCTCTTATTGGTTGGACTAGGGATGCTCAATATCAATTCGATAAATCGATATTTTACGTTTGAAATTTTTTTAACTAATCGATTAATCTAATAATTTTAATAATCGATGTTATCGATTATTTTATGGCAATTAATTGATATTCAACGGCCTACCTAGACTTGTATGTTGTTTCGGCTTACGTTTAGTTTAGACTTGTTAGTAGAATATGATTTTAGGTTACATTGACAATCGAACATAAATCGATTACGTTTTAAATTAACAGAATTGGGCCGCAGTGTTGCCTGAACTAAACTGCATAAACACCGAAAAAGTTTACGTTATTTGACAATGACATACCGGTATAGGCAAACCAGCATACCTGACCTGGGGGGGCTACTGGCTAAAAGATATGGATACGGACATGGGCTTCATTTGACATTTGAAGCCTATATTTCGTTCTTATATAGGCATAATATTAGCTTCAAATGTCAAATGAAGCCCGTATCCATACCCATATTTTTTAGTCGGGTAGCCCCTCTGACCCGATGGTGAGTCTGGGGGGTAATAGAGCTAGCAATACATAATTACAGAAATGAATGTCGGTAGCAAAAAAAAATTATGGTTCTAAATATGACCATCGGGTTAGATAAAGTTCGTGACACTATAATATAAAGGCTATTTTCTTTTCATTGTTCACTTTTCTCAACATTTAACGTAACGAAAACACTAGAAATATTTTTCAGTTTTTCTTCGATTAATCGATATCATGGGTGCGGTTAATCGATTAATTGATATTGGTGCAACTAAAATAATCGATTACCAAATAGTCGATTATTTCGTCATCGATTACCATCCCTTTAGACCAGGTAAAAAATCCCAACCCTTTGATCGTAACTCGTTATCAGTTTACTTCGTTTCAACAAATTTTATTATTGTTATGTCGTAAGTTAAGTATGATTTGGAAAACTAACACGATTTGCAAGTTTGAATATATAGTTTGCATCTTTCAAGACTAAAAACGTGATTGCATTTAACCCTGTGAAATACAAAAATACTTTTTGCTGAGTTTAATTATGTATGTCCTTATTTGATTTTTCTGTGATACTCGAAGTGATGATCTTAAATTATTAGGTATATTTAGATTTAGACTTACCTATAGGTAATCAACATAAGTAATATTAGCTAAGTATACTTGTCTTCATATTAATAAATCATGTTATTTTTTTATTCTTGCATATTTTGTTTTATTTCAAAATTTAAATTCAAACAAAAATGTGATGCACCTTTTTCATGAAATCTCCTTGTTCAATAATTCAACGGACGAAACGATTATTAACTTGACTGTACCCTTTTTTGCAAAAAACACTGGGTGTGTCCAGTTGGCGAAAACATGAAGTGATTTTATTTAAGTTTCACTAACTGGACACACTTCAAAATCTTGGTGTGTCCAGATGACGAAATAATAAGTGATACTAATTTTGAGTTTCACCAACTGGACACACGTGTGTCCAGTCCCTCGTGTCGAGTTGGTGAATAACCCAGTTAATATAAGTAGTAACTAAGATAACTCTGTACTATAACATTTTAGAAGCACCTGCTTACTGTCTACTTGTAAGTAAGTAGTTTATGAAAATAAAATATTTAAGTAAGTAATGATATGATTAGTGCATAAACTGTAAGTCGACTTAAATAACAAAATGATGTAACTAGTGGCTTTATCAGCTGTAGACCCCACGTTTTTGTCATTTTTGAACATTTTCCGAAATGGCTGAAATTTGATTTTTCTCCATGACTCCGCCATTTTGAAAAATTTTAAAACACTATATCGACAAAAAATTCTATATATATATCGAATCTGCTCAAAAAATTTCCCCTTTGGCCGCTTCACGATAATCGGTTGAGAAATGCAACCTGTAGAAAGAAAGCATTTTTGCCCAAGTTGAAAAACGGAGACGCTTCACTCGCGCTATGCGCTTGCTCGGTCAATTATTAAGAAACAAAAAATATGACGACATTGAAGTACCTATGTTGATAGTTTATAGTTAAATTCGGTCTTATTGCATTCGACCTTACCTAGGAAATTTGGCAGTAGGTGTACTAGTTGAAGTTTGGTGGGTGTTTGGCAGCGCGCTCACGTGACTCACGTCCGTATACTGCACCCACGCACGCGGGTGCCGCCAGCTAGGACACACCTCGACTCAAACGCGAGGACTTTTATTTAATTTCGCCGACCCTTTCCCACCACTACCTAATTTAAAATTTAATCATAAACTTTCGGGTCGTCAGGGAAGCTGTTCGACCTTTATTGATTTCCACCATTTGATCTTTCATGAAAAATTCATGAGCGAAAGAGTTATTCCGTCACGTAGGTATATGAAACGATTTGTTGTGGCCCTCGCTTAAATATATTAAATAAACTTATTTGGGCTCAATCCCGATCAAGGGCTTCTAAAAAACATTCTGTGTTTAGCCAAGACATCTGATAATAATTCTATGTTAAGCAATGTTATTTGTGTTAAGTTAATATTTAAAATAAAGAGCAAAAACTATGATCATCTCACTGAACGGCGATTATATTTTCACAAATATTCGCTGCGCCCAAGCAAATAAACTACATATTAAATAAAAAAAAGATTCGCCCGTGATACTGGAGATAATATAAACCTCTATTCAATCTTATGATTGAGATTGACAAATATAAGGTGACAACTGTGCTAACGTCAATTCGAAGTCGTCAATAAATAGCTTGTGTGTAGGTACACTGCTTATTGGGATTAAGAAAAGGGAATTTTGTAATGGTTTGAGTGTTTCACATCAAGTCCAGTTGTTACATCTGGAAATGTATCTTTGTTGAGTAAGTAACTGATCGTGGTCTTTATGGAACGTGCGTAGTGGTAGTTAGCAGTCATTATTGTAGTTTTGGTTCATTTGTATTCAGTCCGGCGGCGGCGCATTAATTCGGCGGCATTCGGCATAATTCAGGCGTGACGCCGGCACACAGTCTCGTTGGGCCGATGCTGGGAAATGACTCTTGCTTGTTTGCATTTCAAGATATTTCAATTCATCTTTCGTGTTGGTAAAATGTTTATTCATGGAAACAACACTATCCAACGAAAAAAATGTAAAAATTAAAGATTTTATACGCAAAATATTTATTTAATTTCTAATGTGACGTGCCGTGCATAAATTTTTATTTATTTACGTATTTTTATTTTTATTTTAACGTTTTTATCATTTTTATCGTTTGGAAACGTAACAGGAATGTGAAGTAAAATCGACTAATTCGCAAGGGGAGCTATTCATTTAGGCATAGGCACCGTTTTATCATTCAACAAGGATTTAATAAATAAACAGCGAGTGAAGACGTTTGTCGGGAATATGAAATGGCGCGTGAATCGGACCGTGCGTTTGGAGTGGAGTGAGAAAAAGCTTTTATTTACCTCTCATCCATCATTCAGGCCGCCCCTGTCGCCGGCCGCCGGCCGCCGGCCGCCGCCGGCCCCGCCGAACGCCGACTCCGCCGCTACCTCCGCAATCTATTTAGGGCACAAAAAGAGAGTCTGATGTCTTTTCAATACGGCAGCATTCAGCCAATCAAAATGTTTGTCCTGATGAAATGTCTGTACCTACTTAAGATGTCAAACATTTAGCCCATCAAGGCTCGGAAAATGAGACACAATAGATATTCCCTTGTTGTCCGGCCGCATTTGGCCACTCGTGCATTAATGAATTAGTTGCGTATTTTATATGGTTGGCTGTTTAAGACCTTTTTATGTGAGATATGTTAAAATTACCGTTGAGAATAATATTTTCTTGTTTTTGTAACGAAAAAATAATCCGTATATTAAGGAGGTTGGATTACCGGCTTTTTATACACTTGCTTGTTTCTATCGTCTCAGGTCTGAGCAATTCATAACATAATATTCTGCTGCCAACAAACACGCCCGTCGCTTTCACGAATTTCATTAGTAGTGCCAAAACTATCGACATTTCTATCAAGTGTTTGTGGTGCAGTGAACTGGTCCAGTGCGGCGAGCCAGTTAACAGTTGCCACGTATCCGATTTCAAAACTCATTGTCCATCCAATTTAACTCAACGATTCCAATTTAATTTAAATTTCAACGATTGAATAAATGATTGATGATAATCTGTATAATGATTAACACGGCAATGTGCGGTCGGGTGCGATCGCGTGCGGGCTCGCACCGCATCGGCCCGCGCGCACCGCGCACCGCAATTTATCGATTCGGCTCGCTTGGCGCTCAGCCCATATCGGTTTCCCCTATTTTCAAAACGAGATAATCACCTTGGCCTATGCAGGCGAACTATCTACCAAATAATACTAAAATTCGAACACGAGTGTCCCCGCGTTTTGTTTCCTTGTTAAGCTTAAGTTAGGAGTTGTTTGTGTTTTAGTGGATTTTTTTGTGGATTTGATTGTATGTCACACAGATGATTTATTCAACAAGATTTTGGTACACCTATCTACTTTCATAATAAGATCTTCTGTGTTGGTTAGCAGGAGGCTCATTACCTTAAGATTAAGTAATCTTTGTAGTCTCATTGTTATCACGTTCTATTAAGATGCACGCAGATTGTCAGGAAATGTTGATACATAAATATGTATATTATTATCTTTTGCAAGAATAAGACTCCCAACTAACAATATCAGTTTGTTACATCGAGACTACCGAAGTGATACGTATTTTGTAGAGGAGTTGATTGATAGTGTTATGGCTGGTCGCACGATGTCAAACGGAGCACGCCGGGCGTTTTCAGCGCGGCCTGATTGACGTAATGTAGTTTAGATTCGTCCGCCGCCGTCCGCGCCTCGTCGTGCCTCGACGCACTCTCCCGGGTGGTGTCGCAACGCGCTGATGAATCGCAAACGCCCGGACGTGGCTCCGAATTGACGTTACCTCTGTTATTACCGCTTAACTAATTAACATGACGAAATTTATCGCGCGCCGGTACTTAGTGAATTGGTTTACTCCATGCCCCTACTGTGAGCATTATCGTATTATCTGCTGGCACGTCGCCTCGTCTCGGATTGGATTAAAAACCTCCCTCTGTCATGTAAAACCAAATTATCGTGCTAAAAGACAACTTCTTAAACAAGTTTACGTCATATCACAGATGTTATGACAAATACTATGTTAAATTAATGTGACTTCGGGAGCATCAGTATGTTTTGTGCTAACTTTGACAATATTATTAGTAACTTTTATCATGGGAATAATTAAATTGCCAAACGATTCAGAAAGGTATAGTAAATAATAATTGTGGAGACAATTCTCACAGGATGGGATTTAGGACTGGATATTATCATAGAAATTATGAGGACAGCGTTATAAATATTTAATCGCTCAGGGAAGGAGATTAGAGTGTCATTCGTGTGACATATACCCTTGTTCAGGGAGCATATCAGCGGGTTGCGACACGTCGGCGGGGCGCGGTGGGCGGAGGCGGGGTAGGGTTGCCCTCTTATAAGTATCCTACTAATTATTGTTGACTACTATATTTTATGAAAAAACTAGCTTCCGCCCGTGACTTCGTAGACAGTCGTTAAATCCCTAGGTAATATTTGGCCGGGATTAAAATAACCTATATTTTAATCCAGGGGCCGTACCGGCTAACGCATCGAGCTTCGGAAAGTCTGCCCTAATCGGCCCAAAATGGCGAATCCCAATTCATGATGTCACACGCACATCGATATCTTCTAAATAACTTCGGCGAATAGTACAAACTCCTTACTTCGATTTATCTGTTTTAATTTGAAGCTCGGCAGACCCACCGAAGTTCGAAAAGTTAGCCGGTAGGGCCCCTGGATTAAAATATAGGTTATTTTAATAGGTTATAAACTATTAATCCAAATTCATTTAACTGTTTTTTTGTGATTAACTAACAAACGTCCAAACATTCAAACTTTCATATTTATAATATTAGTAGGATGTATGTTCATTAAGCAAGAGTACGACATTTTACAAAAAAAAAACTAACCAAGATTATGATATGAGCATACAAGAGGAGCAAAAGAAGGAAATAAATTCAATTATGTACTCATAATATTTTTCTTGGAAATACACCATTGTTTATTTCACAATAAAGAATAAATACCAATAAAGAAGTTGCCAGCCCTAAGGCGGGGTGGTCTCACAGGACGCGGCAGGTACTGACAAAGCGCTGCTAATGCGATTTATAAAATCGGCTCGCGATCCCTCCAACAGAGATAGGTACAGGTACACTGAGGCAGAAGTGCCTTAACAAAGAAAATTCACAAACTGCTCCAACAACATTATTTTTCCATTCCTATTCTTTTCTAATTAACTCAATCAAGCTTTTTGGTCCTAAATGGATTTATTCTCAGTTTTAGGAGTGCCTTATTACAAGGACCATTAATATATGTATATCAATAGCCTGTGCTATCGCTACCGCTAAAATAGTTTTCTTAGGGTTTATAATTGAAAGTTTTTTTATTTACTTTCAACACTTATGGCTGTGTAATAATTTCACAGCCATAAATTCTGTCATACAAAAGGGCTTCAAAATAAATAATAGAATGTGTGCTAACCAGCACAACAAAACCATGTTGTCTATTTAAAAAAGTGTGATATAATTAGGCATTGTCAATGTCTAACACTACCAATTTTATATCAGTGTCTAATACAATTATTTTCTCTTTAATGTAATCTCTATTTACACCTTGTCTTTTCAAATTGGATTTTTTACCATAGAGTTTCTACTTTGTACTTTAATCTCTTTGCACAGAAAAGATATCGGGAACAAATTGTTTTCAACCGTGGACCAATGCCAGATTGCACTTTATCTGATATATTTCTTACAGCTGAAAAAACACGAGGATTAAAGACAGGTTCATCTGTCTTTGGACTTAAAACGATGAAGCGATGTAATACTTGCCTCAAATGTCCGGGACGGTGGGAGTCTGATAATCGAAGTATTATTTACCTATTTCAGTATGTGTGATGATGTGTGTATGTGATGAGAAATAAAGATTATAATTATTATTAATACTCGACAGTAGGTGATGACCTCCGTTGTCGAGTGGTTCGCACACCGGTCTACAAGGTGTCGCCATTCTCTGAGGCCCCGCGGGTTCGATTCCCGGCTGGGTCAATTTAGAAAACGAAATTTTATATACTGACTCAGGTCTGAGTGTTTGTAGTTGCGTTGTTTCTGATTTCCATACAACTTGTCACAGGTAAATAGCAAAATAAAAGGAGTCTCTACCAATATTTTTCTTTTACTATTTTCATCCACATTGTGTTTTGATAAAGAAGTAATATTTTTTCGTAAACAACTGCCGATAAACAAACTTAAGCCAATCATCGCGTTTTTCATGTATACTTACTTGTTTACTTAGAATCGTATTCTTTATAATGATGTAGGTATGACATTTGATTAATGGTAACGAATACCAATCAGTAAGACACGTACGAATCACGATCAGCGTGGACGTCTTGTCGGTCGTGCGGACCGGCCCTAAGTCGCATAACCGTCTTGAGTCCAGCTTTTTCTAGAAGGAAACTAAGCTCATTTTTACTTATTTCGATAATTGCCATTTTTACGTATCGCGCGAATTTCATAGCGAAACTAAGCGACGCAACGGCCACTCTCATCATTTTACGTTAGATTATTAATCCCTTAGAAATTACTTCCTTTTGTTCCAGAGTCAAGGGTGTTTATTCTTTTATAAGTATGTTTCTCTACCGTTAATAAGTCACCATAGTAGGAAGAAGATTAATTTTGTTTGGGACAATATAACGAACTCGTTTGTGATGTTTGTGCAGAACTCTGCACAATCTAATCATAATAGAGTCACTACAAATTTTCACCTAAAGGTAGGTTTTTACTTAAAGCACTTCTTAGTAAATTTTTCACACCGATGTGTTTAAAATCCTCTTGGTTCACATTGCCTTTAGCTCCGGGTAGTAATAAAGTAATTTTTAACTGAAAACCGACCTCAAGCCTGACAGATACATTTAAGACTCTGATTTCAGTGGGGATGTTACCGAGGGTATGTACGCGAGCATTATCTATGAAATGTGCCCTAACCTACTTCGCACTCTGATTAAAATTACCCGTTTGTTTATCCTATCTGAATAAATCGTGAGTCTGCGAAATATATTCAGCCGAGTAATTTAAATAAGGTTTTATAGAGCCTTTTAATACTTAAAAGATTTACATTTATTCTTCAGGGATCAAGAGATTCTATTTTACGGTTTGATCTAGATTTCATTTAAATTAAGTAATCGTGCGATATTATAATGTTGATGTAAACGCGAAAAATTAATAGTAAATTATACAACAGCAAAAGGGAAAAAAGGGAATTTAATTCGAGGGACTAAGTTGGATCCCGAGGACAGCGAAAGATTCTAGAGTATTTTTAGAGATTTTTTAGCCAGTCGGTACTTTCAGCGCGTTTTAATTTTTGGACAAAATTCAAATAATGCGCGCTTTTTTCAAATTAAAAATGTTTTTATTCACTAAGCGAATAAAATAGCGTTTTTTATTGTTATGTTATCGATGAATCAAATTTTAATGCCCTTTTTCGAGTGGCAATGGTAAAAAAAATATAATTTATTGGGCGCCCTTGTGCACATTGAATCGAGTGCAAGTCTTAGCAAAAGGCATATGTGTTAATATAATCATTGTTTCGTGCTTCGTATGTCGATGTAAGCTGTGAGTATCGATTCGATTTTCACATAACATAATACTTTAGTGTTCATCTGTAAGTAAACTCACCGCCTGTTTACTTTGTTATTTAAAAAGATAAGGATCGTTTTCCAGCGAATTACCGAAACATAAAAAGGCATGTGTAACCGCCCGAGATAAGTGAGAATGTTTTCGAATAAGAAGTTTACGTCGCGAAGTATTCGGAGGGGAAATTTTTTTGGAAACGATTCCATTTATGCGCGAGAGAAAGGGAATTCCCCTTCTGTCACGCGATGGAACAACAGAAGTTATTACCAACATACATAAGCTACGCTTTTATCCAAGAACGAATTCTCAAAGGCGGCATTATTTGTTATAACAATAACACATAAGGTCAATATCACATAAGGTTATGAGCCTGTAATGATAGTTGTAAGTTGGAAAAAAATGTCTGACTAGAACAGGTTTGCACTAAGTTTTTTAATAACTTAGCTTAAGGCACTTAAATGCGAATACGCCTTTCGTTTTATACAGAGGGGGCTATTTAAGTAATAAGTTTAAAAATATTAAGATCATAGTTAAATTATATTTTCCAAACCGAAGTAAGCTCGATCTATGGAACCTCTGCGTTCCCATCATTGCGGTTAACGACAAATTGGCATGTTGTTTGTCAAGCATCGAGCTAACACAACCGGGGCGACCGGGTGGCAATGGTGATTTCTGCCCCCACCCAACTCTTGATACTTCATTCGCCCAATATTCGGAAACCGCCGTAAAAGTTTTATTGTTCTGCACATACGAAGCGGAAGCCGGTATTGTTTCCCGAATCGTCTTTTATAACTGCAATTACAATAAAAACACAAGGAGTTACGATATGCTTATGTCTTATACTTTTTTCTAATTATCAACCCATTTATTTATTTTTATATTTTATTTTCCAGGTAAGAAGTTATTCGACACGTATATTATTTTCCTCTTTTACTTTTCTTATCGTGTCTAGTTACAGAAATAAGGATAAAATATACAATGTAAGTTATTAAACATGGTTTAAATGAATCGTATCATCAGCACAGTAAGTTGTAATTTATCAAAGTTGGTTCAACTAGAGGAAACGAGAAAAGAGCTTAATAAATAAGCCGGCAGCGTTTAAGCGGCAACCGCGCTTTGTGTGGCTGTCCACGGCAACTATCGTCCCAGTTATCTGTTCATAGCTATCCGCTCTATCCGAGATAGCTAGTATCTCTGTCCCGGCTATCTGTCCCGCTGCATTGTTGCAAGACGCTATTTCCTTTCCTTCTTCGTAGTGTACCGCCATAACGAGAAGCTATTCAAGCAGTGTCACTGAGATGCGTCTACAAATGTATCGTTAAATGTGGCCTCAACTACCCGCGATGAAGATTACAATGTTCTTTATGTTGGTAAACCTACATGTTTTAATTAAATACTAGTCGTGAATGTTCTAAGAATAAAATAATGAATGAGTTTTAAGGTCCGTATTTATAAACCACTCGTAAGAATTCGTATTTGGTCAACGCTTAGCTCCTGTCAATCCCATACATTGAAATTCTATCCTACTAGCGTTAATTTTAGTAGAATGGCTATTTGAGTAGGCTCTCAGGTTGATAGAAAGTGACCTAAGGACGTGACAAATTCCTGCGTCAGGGACGCGTTGATAGCGACAGAGTCCGACCAACTGTCAGCGGCGAGAAATTAACGAGCGCCACCGACTCACACCGAGCAACCGCCAAGATAAAGAAATAGTACAGTGTAAAATTGGTTACAGTATACTCTCGGAGGAGCTTGGTGGTACAGCGCGTTCACCCTGTGAGTGTGGCTGTTAAGCAACTTTCGCGAGGGTCGGTAATGGGATGAGTGACCAAAATTTTACTTTCTCGAGCTCCTCCGTACTTCGTATGACCTCCGTTACTCAGTAGTGAGGACATCAGATATGGCTAACAAAGTAATATTATATGTCAGCTCAGCTCGGTAGATAAACGGTGATATAATTGACTGAGTGAGCGAGAAGCGCGAGCGAAGCGTCTCCGTTTCAGTTTCGGCAAAAATGCTTTCGTATCTCCGAAATGCCGGCCGGCTGTCCCGCTGTCCATCTGTTCTCTTTACAGGTCGCATTTCTCAACCGATTCTCATGTTTGTAGGTTCGATAATTATATAGATTTTTTGTCGATTCAGTATTTAGACATTTTTCTAAATGGTGGAGATACCTATGTTACAGCGAGGTCAATAGCTCACAGAGCCACAAGTTTATGTAGATAAGTCTTCTCACACACGCCATTCAATTGTGACTATTTGTGTTACCGAATATATACTGAAACTAGCATGTTATTTTGTTTGGCGCACTTTTGACCGGTTTGTATGAACTTAGAATACTGGTACTAAGTATTTACACTGTGTAAATAGTACTACGGTGTCACACTACTGCGGTTACAAACAAACCGACTGCAGAGACTGTTTTTATTACGTTGGCTTGAAGCGGCAGGATTTATATATCGAGCATTACAATGACCACTTACCAGTCAAGAGTTGAGTTATATCTAAGAAGATTTTACTTAATTCTCGAAATGGAGAACTCAATGGAAGTGATGTAGTGGAAATAAGTTTCCAAACTGAACATTTAAGTCAAATATTATTAAATATACTTTTAGCTTTTACATTAAAACATCATTTTGTAGATTGTACTCGTGTAATCGTAGCAGCCTCGTAGTCATTGCTACGAGATAACAAACTTGACACAACTACGATGATTTTTACAAGTAACTAATTATAGTAACTACTATAATATTAATTATAAATGTTTTTTAGTAGACAAAACATATTTATCTAAAAGGAAAAACAAACTTATACCACAATATTTAATGAGAGACCCAAACACCGTAATAAATAAACGGAATGTTTTAAACGTTGACAACGAGTGGGTAATTTCTTATTTGCATATTTATGAGTTACTTATTATTTTGGCGCTAAAAGTCACTTAAAAAGTTAGGACCTGCACACACAATATGTGAGGGAAACTCCGCAACTCAAACTCGAACTCAGGCCACAGGGGGCGCGGGTAGATTGGGGAGGAGGGGGCGGTATCGATTGCTATTCTTTGACTTTGACGCCGCTCACCGAATTTGTTTCTCTTTCTCGTTAAACTGGGTTCTGTCGCAATCTCATCCGTGGCCTGAGATGTTATTAATCTGAAAGATATTCTTGCCATTTACATAAAAAGCATCCTATCTATAAAAAAAACAACAAAAAATACTTCGTCGCCGTAGCACTTCCGTTTCGACGGCTGTGTCAGATTATAAAAGTTTTTAAATCTATACAAGGTGTTACAAAAGTACCCCTAATGCCGAATATGGTAGATAGGGACCATCAAACTGAAGAACTTTTACTATGGGACCAACTCTGAAACCGCGAAAAAAAATCAGCTGTTTCATACATTTTGATATTTTCGTAATTAATTTTTGTATGAAACAGCTGATTTTTTTTTCGCGATTTCAAAGTTGGTCCCATAGTAAAAGTTGTTCAGTTTGATGGTCCCTATCTACCATAATCGGCATTAGGGGTACTTTTGTAACACCTAGTATAATTCACAGAAAATTGGCAAACATGTAGATAGGTGGCTACTACTTGTGTGTACCATTAAGAAAATGCCTAGTTTATTTGTAAAATGAAATAGTGTATTTCTACATATTGATACATAATTTGGATTCGATAAATTGAATCTGTTTGTAACCGTAGCATGAACAGCAATCGAGAAAAAAACACGCTTAATAATTTGGATAGTGTAATTTTGTATGGGATCTACCGCCGTATCACTTTTTTTGCGCGTTTATTTTCTCGATAGATATTACTAGGTGCTAATTGACTTATGGTATGAAAAGGTTGATGGATGTAAATGAAGCAAAAGATCGTAGCAGGTAGCTAGGATCGTAGCAGGTGGCGATCCATAGTCTCTGCCTACCCCCATGGGAAACAGGCGTGAGTTTATGTATGAATATGTATGTAAATGACTTTCCGGACACGGCATTATTTTTTATATATTTCATTTCGTAGATCTAGGCATAGTACATACTAGATTTACAAGATGTTTTATGTCAAAACTATAGGTACAAAATATTTCAAAAATCTTTAGTCTATTGCTAATTGAACAAGCTATGGCCGTTGGAGTAGTATTCATAGACTTGGGTGTATCCTGGAATGTTCCCATCCAACGGGGATGTTCCGCAGCGTCACGCGACTTGATTGATATATCGCGTGATACATAATTCTTCCCCTAATGGCTTGGTAATCACTGCATAATGTATACTTTCAATTATACTTAAAATTGTATAATCATTTTTTTTAATACTCTCTCTAGAAAAACTACTTAACTTTATTCCTTGCCATGTTTTTCAAACATAGTGAAACCTGTCCGACATTTCTCAACCTTTTCTTTCCATTCTTTCTCTCTTACGCCGATTGTCCACCGCAACCGTTACCGTTAGGTCACCGTCACGAGATTATATCATTATGAGTTAAACATGACGTAACGGGCTTGCAGTGGACAGGTGGCCTTACTATACTTTTTAATAAGTTTCAAAATAAATACTTGACGAATGCTCTCTCTGAAAAGATTCTTAAATCTTAACGTTAAAGTCAAGTCAAGTCAAAAGTAACTTTATTCAAATAAACTTAGTAATGAAGCACTTTTGAATCGTCTATATTTTCCTACCAACCGTTCCAGACTTTTTAAATAAAATAAAATTCCTCGTCCACGTTTTTCAAATAGTAATCAAAACTGTCCCACATTTTCTCGACTATAAAAACGCCAGTTAACAATATCGCTACTCTCCAAAACAACTATCAGGCGGTGTTTGCTTTTTGGTGCGGGCGGAAAAATTCAGCCTGACAGAGCGGTCCCTCGCGCGCGACACAAAAGGAGGCACGACTCGCGGCGGAATTAAATCTGAAACGTACGTCAGCGCCGCCTCCGCCTGATGCCGGATGCTGGATGCCGGTAAACAAGAGTTGGGGTCTAATTTTAATTAAATTAGAGGATCGGTGCTAAAAGATGTCGAGCTGTTTTTAAGAGTATCCCAAAAGGTTTGCATAAGGTAAGTAAAATAATATTATGACTGCCGAGGATCTCGATTGCACAGTGGTTTAGCGCCTGGCCCAGCGATTTAAGGTTAAGCAACTTTCGCAAGGGTCGGTCATGATATGAGAGACCAAAAATTTATTATCTCGAGCTCCTGCGTACTTCGGAAGGTACGTTAAGCCGTTGGTCCCGGCTGCATATGCAGTTGTAAACACCCACCAATCGGCATTGGGCCCGCGTGGTGGGTTATGGCCCATCCTTCTTCCACCCATAAGGAAGGCCTGTGCCCCAGCAGTGGGGACATTAAAAATGGCTGATGGTCATACATAGTTGTTAACAAACGCCGTATTTTGATTGTGACTGGTTCACCAGCCCGTCCATCACAAATATAGAATGACGACCTCCGTGGTCGAGTGGTTTGAACGCCAGGCCAGGCGCTAAACCACTGCGCCATCGAGCTCCTCGACCACCAAATCTAAACCATCCAAATTTTATTGCCAATTTATTGCATGTCTTACCGTATCAAATATTTGTGCTAGTATCCGTTAATAACCACGGCTCTATGGGCGGCATGGAGATTACCGCGTGCGTGCCAGTTAATCTTAATGGAGCTCGTCGGAAATTGATTGGATTGTTTAATTAACCCTTAGCGTTAATCGTGTCTGATATAAGTATGATCTCGAACAAGGGGTTGAGAGTTGTGGAATAACAGATTTTATACAATACTAAATATACTAGTAAAACCGGTCAAGTGCGAGTCGGACTCGATCACGAAGGGTTCCGTACCATTATCTATAAAAACGGCAAAAAATCATGTCTGTTGTATTAAGATAGATAAAATTAAATATATTTTTTATTTTAATTACATAATTTAAATAACCCCCCTTAAATATATTTTTTATTTTAATTACCTAAATAATTATTTTTTAAAGTGAATATATAACTAAATATTCTGTGAATATTTGAAGCGGTTACCTGGTGCCGTTATCAATATCGAGCAAAAACGAGCAAAAAAATCACGTTTGTTGTATGGAAGTCCCTTTAAATATTTATTTTATTCTGTTTTTAGTGAAAATTTTAACTGTCTAACTATCACAGTTCATGAGATACAGCCTGGTGACAGACGGACAGTGGAGTATTATAGTAATAGGGTTCCCGTTTTACCCTTAGGATACGGAACCCTAAATAATCGACCCGTCACCAGGATCACTTGTCACGCGTCACGTGTCAGTGACTCGGTAGCTCAGTTGGTAAGAGCATTGGACCGGACTTTCAAAGGTCGCGGGATTCATTCCCGCCTGAGACAAATCATCAATTTGCATTGTGAATGCTAAAATCTTAAATTTAAAAAACTTTTTTTTTAATTAGAGAGTGCTGCATTTGCCCAAAATAGTTTGGGAATCCCTGCTTTATACGATTTGTTCCGAATTCGTCGGAAACGTAGCACGAAGCAGTGTTTATTTTGCATTAGTGCCATGCGAAGCGACGCCTGATAATACATGGCCCTGAGGTGTCGTGTATGGTCATCGAGCTGAGTTCAGTAATGAACAAAGTATGGAGAAGAAAAGGGAGGAAGTTGTATTTAAAGTTATGCAGTCCTCATTCCGATGCGCCAGTCAAGGAATGCTCGCGGCATAATTTCGAAGCGGGGCGAGTCACACTCCCCGTTGCGAAGTTGTCCTGGCGCACCGCCCAACTCTGGGTGCAATCTATTTATTCAATATGTTTCTAGACTATCAGTAAATATTCTCAATTAAAACTTTGAAAAAACTGGTTTTACATCACGATAACTTACTGTTGTTATTTTTCCTTTTTCAATTTAAGTACTATTTTTGACAATTGGGTATTCTTCTTGAGAATGGATTCCACTTTTAAGGCAAAAAGGGAAGCAAAATAAACCAATACTTACGCGAAATTTTGGCTTGATTTGACTAATTTTACTATGATTTCTAAAACTCCAATGTTGGTAAAAAATTATAAAAAATCAAAATGACAAAATAATAGAATCCATACGTAATTACAACAAAAAAAATCGTTATGGAAACATTATTGTAAATATTTTTTTGCGATATAAGCACAAATTTCTTTTGCGCGCCATACCTAAGGGCGGCGCGATATGAGATGTGACGTCACTATTCTGATACTATTTGTATGGAGCGTTTTCACGTGGCCGACATGATGTCAACATTTAAAGCATCATATCTCAATAAAGATTGATTGCAGAAAAAAAATATCACTGATATTTCTTTTACGATGCACTAACTTAATTAATAGAATAAAGAAAAATTTCAAGTACACAATTAAGTGGTTAGTAGACCATTAATTAGTGTTGCCATCTCTGAGGTCCCATGTTCGATACCCGCCACTTATTACGATATTTTCTGATGTTGAACAATTTTTAACAGTATTTGTCTTATTTATCTTATTTATATGTCAAACTATGTAAGCCTTGACTATTTAGTCATTTATTTCTAATTAGTCCAGACGCATTTGCGTCATCGATTTTAAATTGCTAAGGGTACCCACCTAGGTTCGCGAACCTCCGCGCTCTGCGAACCTGCAACAGTGCGCCATAGTGTATACGTGTGCAAACCTCGATGCGCGCTTCGTATTTTGCGATCCGATGCGAACGAACACAAAGGGGGAGCAATTAGAAGTTCACAATAGCATCCACATTGAGTTTCGCGAACCTGCAACATGGGTTCGCGGACCACAAAGTTTGGGAACCTAAGTGGGTACACACCCTTATGTAACGTAAGCTATTAGGTACCTACAATAACGCCTCGTCTTGATGTCACCTTCTAAAAGGTCCGAAATATCATGCCCACCGAATATAGACATTGTAAATTAGACCGTCCCAAGTTAATTATCGCCGAAACGTATTTTTACTCATTTTGTAACTCGTCACAGGGTACTCGTCACTCGACAAAAGGCGAAAGCTTTTCAGAATATGATATACCTAGATATTTTGTATGAATTGAAGTTGGTGTCCGCCTATAGACATCGAACGACTGCCTGGTATTCAAAAATGCCACGTTCATAATTTAAGTTCTAGGTACCATTTTTATGCTAAGACCGCACTGCGTTTGCCTTTTAAAAATATGAGTTTATATCTGACGTAGAATCGGATAAAAGCGGTCTTCCAGATTTCAACCAAATGATAATAAGAAGTAGGTTTTGTGAGCAATACGTGACGGCTTTCGCGGGTTACGAGGATTAGGAACGTTGGCAAATATGAATACGGAATTACATTCTTGCGGGCTTTACTTAAAGTTTAACTTGCTTTGAGGTCGACGCCCTGCTGAGGAAATGATGTGTGCTTTGAACAATGATGTGTGTTGTTCTAGATGGGTGGTTGTCAAATCCTTTGTTATAATTATAATAAGCTACAATTGTAACAGAGATTTACAAGCTTAAAGTAAATCCACTGTAGGATTTTTTGTAAGTATACTTAGTGAAAGATTACGAAGAGTTTGCCTCTTTGCTTTTGTCAGAAATGTAGCGGCGAAACAGCTTTTCTAAGATCTGAGTTTTCTTCCGCCAGTTCTTTCTCTCAGAGGCCTCCCAATATGTGAACTGGTAGTAGATTCAGTAGCTAGATCTTGTTTTCCAATTAACTTTAGTCAATTTAATTTAGTAATAATGATTAAAATATCAGAACGCAGCTATAAAATAATTTAATAAACTTACAAAGTTTCAAGCGGGTAATTTCATAAAAATATGAGCCGCCTTTTTGGCCCATGGAAAGGTGTCGAAACGTCGGGAATTCAAAAAACCAATAAATACAAACTAAATAATTCTAAAACAACACCTGAATTAATAATATACGCGCTGTAATCCGCAAAAAGTGTTTTATTTCTAATGAGCTTTTCTAAAGATGTTGATTTTAAAGACTTCCTATATGGCATGGGTATGGACAAGGTACCAAGGTAAGCTTACCGTTACGGATGTTGTTTCTATTGAGATCATATAGTTATCATAAAGTCATTGAAAATCGTATCTAGGGTAACACATATCAGTGGCCGTGAAGTTAATGAGACCCAGGTCGTAATGCGAGCTGCGGCAGCGAAGTCAAACAAGAATTCGGAGTTGGGCCCCAGCTGAGCTTGCGACGATCTGCGTGGGGGCTACGGATCCGCCTCTAGCACGTAGGTACAGTTGCCCTCAGATGTAGCTCAATTTATACTTAGTAGGTTTGAGAATGATTCGGCAGGTTTTTAGCAATGCGCAGCGTTGCGGTGCAGCCCTCCCTAGTATGCACCAGCCTTCCGTGTGGTATGTGAAGTAGCCTCAAAAAAGTAACAAGCCACACTAATCTTTATTGAAATAAGTTAGAAATTAAGAACTTATGAATCGACAATTTATTGGCGTTTCTGGCTGGTAAGAAATTTAATGAATAGTCAACTTTTTATTTGTTGAAGGCATTATAGTTAGAATAAAATGATACTAATAATTTATCATGCACGATTGACGCCATTACATTAGGGGTTGTCCATTAATAACGTGTGGCAATTTTGGCGATTTTTCGACCCCCCCTTTCCGTTTGGTGAGATGTCGTCAATTTGGCTCAATCCCTTCCCCACGCATAATTCTTACGGGAGATTTTTCAAAATGCGTTATTATGTTAATATGTTAATCTATGCTTTCGTGCGTTGCATTTCTTTAAAAACATAAATTGCTTAGATAAATAATATTAGAAAAAGTACTAGAAAATATCGACTTACCCGTAGCACCTCAGACTCTTTGAAAAACTCTGGGAAATTGCTAATTTATTTTTTAACTGACTTCAAAAAAGGTGAAGGTTTTAATTCGACTTTGTTTTTTCGACCTCCTTCCCTAAATGCATAAAACATAAATGCTGACAACTTGATTTCCGTGTCCTACCCCATTGGTAAGGAATTCAAGAATACTCCATCACGAATTTCAGTCGAGTTTCTATTTTGTTGGCCGCTGTAAGGTTGTTAATCGCATGATCAGATCAGTAAGATCAGTAATTAACGCAGTTTCACGTCACGTGTACGTTCCGCGGTCGAGGCGCGTGCCTTAAAGACGACCTCAGTAGTCGAGTGGTTCGCACGCCGGTTTTTAAGGTGTCACGATCCCCGGCTGGGTCCAAACGAACTTTAATAAAGTATAATTTGCTCAGGTCTAGGTGTTTGTAATGCCACCGTTGTCTCTGATTTCCATAACACAAGTGCTTCTACTTACTTTGGAATCAGGACAATGTTTGTGATGTTGTCTAATATTTATTATTTATTTATTTATCACACGATTAGGTTTATTTATTATCTTTATTGTTTATTTATCAAACGTCGATATTTTACGTGCCTAACGTCGTCAAATTAAACCTAAAGCTGGTAAATTCCTGGTAAAGTACTCACAACTTAAAGGATTTGGTTTAATTTTACGAACCCGTTGAGCAGTTTTATCGTATCGTAGAAAATAGATACAGGTAAATAAAACTGCTTTGGAGTGTTTATTTGGTTACATCCATTCTGAACACGAAAAAAAATCACAAAGATAAATAAAAGACTGAAGCATGACTTCATATTGATCTTGACACCATCGCCAGTTTGGTGTCAAGATATCAAATCAAATCTAATGGTGATATATCATTACCTTGAAGTTTTCTAAATAAACACAGTGAAAACTTTGCGTATTCTGGGTAAAAAAATCAGCAAGCGAGTTACCGAAATTTAATGCATCAATGTAAAGCTTTCCACTATAGTGTATCTGTTCTCATAGTGAGAAGTACATTATGTTATCATACCCATTTTCCAGTCTATATCCTTCACACAACCTTTAAACTTCCTGCTGCTTATATTCTGTCGAATTTATGGCCCTTTTCCAGCGCGATACGAAAGCTATAAAAATATTTCATTGCTATTCGAAGGTAAACATGACCTCGCGCCCGACGCCGGTAATCTACGGGATTGATGGTGCAGTTCCGACAAAATATCCGAGGACCTTCGCCGAGGGGTTGGCTACCTATATCCGTCTCTGTCCTGCACGGCCTTTATGTAATGAGTTGGGTGTGACAGCGATTGTGTCGTGGCGGCAATTAACTAATAGCTCACCGCGTGATGGATGGTCAGGGCTCACGTTTGACCCGAAACACGTATCCGTTTGAATCTTTCATTAATGAAAAATCACAATAGGTCATGATAATAATCGAGTGATACTGTAACCTTGGAAATGTAAATAATATTGGATCCTTGTTTATGATTAAAGCCTGTCTCAAATCGAATGCAGCACAGCGCGTTGCGTTGCGTAGCGTGACGGAAAAAGATGTAGCAATGTATGAAATGCTATGGTATCATGCCACACCGAATGCGTGACTGATGAGCAGCAGCCGCGCGGCATTTGGTGTGACATAAATACTGTCAACATGTCAACGCAGCGCTACGTGCTGTCTGTATCCGGTAATAACTACACCCTACTGAAGAAGCAACAATCACTTATGTTAATCGATCATCGAATGCAATGCACCCAACAAATTACTATTCTCATATCCAAAGTGCTTCAAAAGGTACGTAAAACCGTCGATTTTAGCTGCTATGGTTAATGGTCTTCGTGGCAGATGATGGCGTTCCCCTATATTGGTATTTTTAACCGACTTAAAATAAAGGAGAAGGTTATCAAGTCAACGGTATTTTTTTATTTTTTATGTATGTATCATTAGATACACACATTAGTCATGTGACACAAGCAAACATGCTTCTTGATAACGATTTTATAAAAGCCAAAAAGTTTTAAGGTCGCGTCACACAATGGCACTGAAATATGTACTTATCCCGGCAACGGGCACTCGTTGGAGCGGACTAAATCTTCCAATTTAACTTCGCTCTGCGCGGTTCTGAGCGCGCGTAAATTTCTTAAGACAGTGTGTTTTAACTTCAAAGTTAGCGATGTTCGTTTTACGGTATAGTTATGGATCTTCGCTGTGGGCACGAAGGGTTTGATCCTGGCTTAATGAATTTAATGTATAACTAAATTGGATGGTTAATGTATACTTTTGTAAAAATGCCTTTTAAAAATATAATAAGACATTTTTAGCCTCATTCTGTATTAGCGCTTGTGGTATGCAAACAAGTTCCTTTGAGACACAAACAATCACCAGGGATTTATTGCGTAAATCCAACTTACCAGTATTTGTATTTTTGTTTAAACATAATAAAAACGTTTTTGCTTCCATAAACATACTGTTTTTTTTTGCTCGTATTTTTCTTGGATGTTTGCGCATCAGTCCCTGTGGTTTACGCTCGTATGTGTGCAAACGCAAGGAATTATTATTGTTTTCAATGAATTCTATCGAGAATTGGAGAAATAATATGTATTGGATAAAATATTTGAGTAAAATAAAAAAGCTTTCCACACGGTTTACAGTTAACGGTAAGCAATAATTTCAGGTTTAATTTTACAGTGGAATAGAATTTCTATCAAATTATCTGTCAAGTAAGTTAAATATAATTTAACCAAAGCTTACGGGCCCAATATCTCTACATAGTGCGTTCGTCATACTAAAATTATTTTTTATTTCCAGGAGATCAAAGATACTTGTAGCGTGCTCGTAGCAAATATCACAGTCGTAGCGATACGTAGCGATCGTAGTAACTGTAGATCGTATCACGTAGTCGGTTAAAGAGTTGTGATAGTGGGTGGAAGCTTTAACTTGCCTTCTGTTGCCAGGCACACTACTACAGCTGGCAGCCGCAGATGTTCTTTGTATCGTGATACTTTTCTGAATTTTTTTTTTGAAATGATAATAAAGTCTCACGGCCTACCACGAAAGATTTTAAAACACTATTCTACAAGTGTTTAACTCAAACACTGCTTAAATGTGATGCTGTCACTTTTTTGAAAATATTGTGTAAAAGAGACGGCATCACATTTAAACAGTGTTTTTTTGAATATTTTGTGGTAAGGCCGTTAAAGTTTCAAAAAGTAGCACGCACTGGCAACATTTTGTCATGACAATCGATGTGTTTTAAGTGCTTTTAGTATCTATTGAGTATTTTTGGACTGCATTGACCTATTTTTTCATAGAGATCAATATTAGGATTTAAAATATCCACTTTAGGACTGCATTGACCTATTTAACATAAAGACATTGTTTACAAAAACCAACCAAAAAGTTAAAGTAACTTGGCAAGAGATGTGGTTGCGTTATATATTCTTTCTATACTAATGTATACGTGTGTGATGATGCGCGGTCCAAGGTCACCGCTGAGTGGCATTCCTGCTGCATCATGCACGTGATTGATGAGGAATGCGCATATTTTCTGTTGCCAGGCCGATGTTGCTGCGATAAGCTGATGTTGTGGGAACTCGGATTAACATAAGCTCGGTAACAACATGGCCATTGAGAATCTTCAGAATGCTTATATTGTTAATGTAAATCCATGTAGTACAAAAAAGGTTATAACTAACAATTGATTATCATTAGTGGTTCCTTCTATTAGCTCACCAAATCATTAGTTTGATGGGCGAAAAAAACATAATTTTATTAGCAATGACTGCAATTACATAGACGAGCTGTTCAAAATTAAAATTGTGTCCCAACCAACCTTTGCGGCGCATCAACTGTTTCTCTCGGTTGCTCGCAATAGTCTAAAGGAGTCAGTGCATGCACCGTAACTTAAGGGGCTGACTTAAGCCAACTAGCGCCGCCAGTCGATTTTATTTTATTTATTCTAAATAAGCCCAATTTAAAAAAAAAAGAATCAGTCAAGGTCTTTTGAATGACGTCTAATATTTATTGAATAACTTTACACAGTTTGAAAAGGCATTCATTTCACTTGCAATTTACCATAAAAAGAAAATAAAAAGAAAGATAAAAAAGTGGTTTTCAGCGTTTATAATAATTTTCCAGGGTTGTATGCAATATGCATGGTATCCTATCTACTACCAAATAAGGGTCCTGTACCTATAATGTTTAAGTGGTTCTCTCGTGTGCTAGTCGCCACAAGCAGATTGACGCTACTTTCATTTCTCCAGTAAACTGTTTCGGTCTATGCGCGGTAGTTTCATCGCTGCACGTTCACTCCGTCCATTTCACTCGTTGAGCTTCAAGTCTGCACAATTTCACTGCGTTCTACCGAGATTATGCAGACCAACTCATATAGCTTCCATACTACTTCTACATGCAGTAGAACATTTTTAAGATGGACTGTTATTTTTTAAATTTTGAGATTTAAGCATTCACAATGCTATTTTATATAATACCAAATAATATACTAGAAAAAATACGGCTCGCACCAGATCATGTTCTCGGACGGGAATCGAACCCGCGACCTTTGGATATCCGGTCCAATGCTCTGACCGAATATCTGGAAAGGTATTCAGTTGATGTCGAGGTAATTCCTTGTAAAATGGTGAGATGGCACTGGCTTGCAGCGTAAGAGTTGATATACTAGGAGAAATTCGACGTTCCCACTAGTGACTCGGTAGCTCAGCGGTCAGAGCAATGGACCGGATATCCAAAGGTCGCGGGTTCGATTCCCGTCCGAGAACATGATCTGGTGCGAGTCGTATTTTTTATAGTATATTACTTGGTATTATGGACTGTTATGTCTAGTGTCCAGGGCCAATTGGTTGTGGATTTTGACTGTAAGTATAGTTTGAAGGTACTTTAAAAAATATATTTTATTAGTATCATTTGAGTGATCCTTTGCTTTCATAAATTCAGATATGAGTTAAATATAGCTAGACTATATTGAACATGTATATTAATATTACTCAGACCTTAAACTTTTGCGTCGAATAGGATTCATGGTCATTATTTCTTTTTAATTATGTATCATATATTGACGTGGTTGAGTGGTTTGTACGCTGGTTTTCAAGGTGTCGCCATCTCTGAGGTCCCGGGTTCGATCCCCGGCTGGATCAATTTAGAAAACTAACTTTTCTATATTGGTTCAGGTCTGGGTGTTTGTCCACCGTTGTCTCTGATTTCTATAACACAAGTGCTTTAGCTACTTACTTTGGGATCAGAGCAATGTTTGTGATGTTGTCTAATATTTATTATTATTATTTATTATTATATTATCATATAAAAATGTTTCTCATCAAAGTAATTAATGGCCTTGGCGTTATCGTCAGAAGAACCAACTTACTTAACAATTCCTGTATCTCAAAAATTGAAAATCCAATCACCCTTGTTTTGCGATTTAAATGAAAATTAACTTGAGTATCTCCCATCTGCATTCAAATTGGAGATCAAACAAAAATTGCGCCCATCATGAGGTGGGGAAGGAGGGGGGAGGGACACCAGGTATCAGTGAAGTATTACTCTTCCCGGCGGGCAATTTGTCGTGTCGCGCCGGCTGCGGCCGCTGGCGACCAGCCCACAAAATATAAAGAAGACAGAACAGCTGAACGGAATAAATAGCCGTTTTCTGTGAACGCACACATAGGCATTACGTACAGGCAAACCCAAGCCAAACGAGACTATTATAGTTAGTACTGTCACAACAGCAACTAGCGTAAGAAAACAAATAAATAAATATTCGATACTATTACATAAATTGCTCCAATTCCAAAGATAGCACTTTTGATAAGGAAAACAGAGACAATATTAGTAACATACACAACAAGATCATTTTTTTCGTATACCGGAGAAATTCATTTACGCTTCATTATCGTGATCGGTAAGAAACTGCGTGAGGCGGTACGTGATCGCCCCATGCTTCCGGTCTACACACACTCAGACCTGACTCTGAGTCATTATAGAAAAGTTCTTTATCTAAATTGACGGGAATCGAACCTGCCTCAGAGATGGCAACACCATGAAAACCGGCGTGCAAACCAATACCCACTTCAGCCATTTTTTTAATGTCCACACTGCTGGGTTCCAGGCTTATGGGATAGCACAGATAAGATAAGGTAAGGATATGGGTGGATGGGCTACGGCGAATACAGCTGGGACCAACAGCTTAACGTGCTTTCCGAAGTACGGAGGAGCTCAAGATAATTCATTTTTGGACACCCATCCCATGACCAAACCTTTGCGAAAGTTGCTTAACCTCCGCAATCGCGCTAAATCACTGCGCCACCGAGCTCCTGGGATGCCTAGTCAGCAGTCGCAACACTCGACAGGGAGGTCGTCAGTGACGGAAGTGTTTTCGTATACGGTTGGGGCGGCGCTTCTGTGACACACAGACCTTATATTTTATGACCAACCAGCCCGAACTCCCTCCAACTTCGCTCCCTCAGTTGTTTTTACAAAGTTTCTTTCTTACAACGCAACAATTTTCTGTTCGGCCAATTCCGCGATGATTCGTTTCGAGGGTTTTTTAACTTTGTTTGAGTTTTATTTTATTATGGTGGGCAGCTCGCTTTGATCGAAAGAGCCCCGCGGTAACTTTGTAATCCTAATTCCAGTTTGAAGGGCACGTTTGACTATTGTCTTGGGGTGTTTAAGCTCATATAACTGAATCGTTATAGTTATGGCTTCGAAACTGGCACAATAATTGCCGTATTGGGCCTGTTCAACGAAAGATCTTAAAGTTTATTGTAGGTAAACATTTTGCCACTTAAAATGTTTACGTTCATTGGGTTTTATGTTACTGAATGTAAACGACTTACTGGCAGTCGGTCACAAATAAACGTGCAAACAACAACTAACCTAATCTAACTTAACCTAACACAAACTTACGATAGTGTTCCATTTATGTTGTGATTTATTATATGTATGTATTGTATTGTATGATGTGCCGATGTGTTGGTCAATCTGTAAGTCATACAACTGAATAAAAAAATAAAAAAATTGAATCCAACGTGACATAAATTATTTATGAGATCTGGACTGAGAGCCCATTTTTTAATAGGTTATAAAATAAATTTTTGACCCTTTGCTTTCAGTTTTTAGATTTTTTACTAGATCCACTATAAGTCTCAATTTGATTCGCAATGATTTAAAAAACAGATGCACATAATTATTTATCTACAAATTACTACAAAATATTCTTACGTAATTTTCTTATAATCAGCTAACATTAACACTGTCAGTTTTAAAGAACCGACGATTCTCTATTGCCTTGAATCGTACGATACGGAATTAAGCATAAACAAAAGGTACCTATCTAAAAGGGGATCCGCAAAGCACGTAAAATGCGATAGCTCACGAATTTACAGGTTAACATGCAAAAATAAAGAGGAAGCCCATGCGTGATGTTTGCTCATCAATCTCATTACAATTTGAATAATCGGCTTTTCTCATATTTTTCCTTACTTACATAAATAAAATGAGAGACTCGAGTTTGAAGTTACGAGTGGTTTGTTATTGACCGTGGTTCTTGAGGTAGATTAGAGGGGCACATGAAACGTGCTCCACACGTGTCGGTATTTTGGCGAATCCCTTTGAATGTTATGTTGCGCCTTAATTTTAGGTCAGTGCAACCCCAAGCGTTAGTAGTCGCGAGCGCATGTGTGAATCGGACACCAGAGTGTCATTTAGTTTCCAATTGTCATTGACGGAAGTTATTAATTACTCTGTGATTGAACGAGCATTGAAGCTGGAATGGGACCAGTATAAAACTCTGCTGTTTATCGAAAAGTATAAAGAAATGGCTATTTTATAGGACCCCTCACATCCACATTATAATGAAAATAAAATGAAAAAAAAGGACGATTCTAATTTGGCTTCATTACTTGAAACTGAAGTGGAAATTCGCAAGAAACAATCGCAAGTTTCAAAACGACTCCGTTATCCGACATTTCGATTATGAGTATGCTCCGTTGCAAGCAAGGGTACAGGTCAGTAACGTAACACGCTCGCCTCGAATGTTACATTACGACAAAATGCTCAGCCACCTTTATTTTGACAATTTTGTCAAGTAGTATAATGTAACTTATCCGGAACCCGTAAAGCTGGCCTTTAACTGGACAAAACAATAATGAATTGGTTCGTAATGATTTCAATCATTCCTATTATTACAGGCATCACTAGAAAGCAGTACTTTCATAGAAGCGTGTTCCGAACAAAGCCTATTATAGGAGCTGGGTGGATTGGCCAGATAATCTTATTAGGCCGCAGAGAAATCGATGTGCAAATCCTGACGGAATCGAGGAAAGGCGCCCGTTAATCGGAGACGCCTCGTTACGTTGATTGGTCACCCTCGCCACGTCGATGGCTCGTGGCTTATTACAACGATAACAGACAAGCTGACCAGGAATGTAATAATAATGATAATTTTCATTTATTCAGATTATTGGACCCAAGGATTAAGAATTTCATAAAAAGTAACTAAGTGGGCACTGTTACTTTAATCACCAATGTTACCTTAATGTCGTAAGAGTGATTCATACGTCATAATTTATTTTTTAACGACTTCAAAAAAGGAGAAAGTTCTCTGTTCGTGCACCGATTACTCGAAGACGGCTAAACTGATTGATATGATTCAAACGTTATTACATCTGGTTTAATCCCAAAGTGCTCCCATATTTTGAAATTATAAAATTGGTTTCGAAAGTTTTAGAAATCTTGAAAATATTGTCGTTCATAAACTTATACGGATGATCGACCAATGACATCTTTGCTTATGAACCGATTTAGATGATTCTTTTTGGTTTGGAAGAAGATACTTTATTAAATGGATTTTTTTTAATGGATTGCTATCATTTTAATTTCATTGGCATTGGACCCTGGATTTTGGAGTTCCACAAGGGAACTCCTCAAAATCAAATAGGAACTGTATAGTGATTCAAATATTGTTAGGATTATGACAATCATAAACAAGTTAGATACTTAACTATGATCAAGGACGTTTTGGACTAGTCTTGACGAAGGATTAATGGAACTCCTCAACAACAAACAGCGCGAAAAATGAAAATTGAGTATTTATATAGGGGAATTTTACCATTAAAAGTGTGAAATATTAAAAAAGTTTGTTTATAATATCGCTTAAATTTACATACCCACGAAAAAGTTAAAAATAAAAAAGCATTTAAAAATAGTAAAACCTTAAAAAACAGCTCTAAAAATAAACATCTCTAAAAAGCAAGACATTATTTATTCAAATCTGTAAGATTGTTTAAAAGATTATTTAATTTTTTTTAAAGCTTTTTTATAACTTATTTATTTTTAACTTTTTTAATATGCGTATATCAGCGGTACATGTTTAGTATTGCTGCTATTGATCTTATGTAGGACAGAGTACGCCTTTGGGTTAAAAAAACCTACGGCCGCCAGCGGTTGGGTAAACCTTCCCAATACTAGGAAGAACCGTAATGAAGGCAGTTTCTTATTGAAGGCTTTGTGTCGTGTTAGTAAGATCGCTCCTTAATCTTGTAAGCGAGCGGGTGGGACAGCGACTGCTGACTAGGCACCCCCGTTATTTATCACACTCCACTCCCGGGGAAATAGGGAAATTATATTATAAGTACCAAAATATTCTTACTAGCGGCCGTACGCGACTTCGTCCGCGTGAATGAACTGAAATCACCAATTTAACTTTTTTTGATATTCATGACCTTAACAAAATGGTAGCCCATGTCCTTCCACAATAAAACTCTATACTAAAATTCATCAAAATTGGTTCAGTGGATAATGCAATAAAAGTTAACAAACAGAGTTACTTTCACATTTATAATTTTAGTATGGATTATAGTATGGAAACTATGAAAAAAATATGCTATCCAAAATCCAAATCATAAATATTTCAAATAATTTTATTTCAATTCAACTTTTTCCCTTTGCGTATAGTCTTTTGTCGTGTATTACACGCACGCGGCCATTACACGTGACAAACTACGCGTCCGTTTCCGTCGAAGGTTTTGTGTGCACTCTTCCGGGCTATAGGAAATACCACCTCCGTCTGACGCCCTCTGGCGGTCAGCAAAGGAAAAGGCATACTGTCTATCACTCATTCACTCGCCTGCAGGAACACTTTAGCTAACACTCACTTCCTGGACTATCACTTGATAGCTCGACGCATATTTTGGACTGTAGATAATATTTTATTTTTCTAATAATTAAATTAATTTCATAGTATTTAAAAAGAGTTTACCTTTAATCTGTGCTTCCTTTGTAAATATCTAAAACGCTTATCTGCTTTTGAAAGCAGATAAAGTACAAAAGCTCCTTTTCTGATATATATTTATTTAGTTTTATTTTATGAGTGCCAGGAGCTCCTCGCACTTTTTATTTCTCTTCTTTCTTTCTGTTGAAAGAAAGATTATTTAAAAAAAATGCTTTACTGTGGCCCTTATTTTGGCAACCTTCTTTGAGCAAAGTCAACCTTTCCGTGCTACTCGGATGGTGGCGCAGCAAAGTTGTATGCAATTTCATTTTAGTCGAGTTTTAGTTTCCTCTAAGAATCCATTATTGGTGAGTTCGCTTTCGGCCATCATCATCGCTGCCAGCAACGCTGTCATTATAGACCGCGGCTGTAATGTACTATTGTTTAACAGCTATCAATATCTTAACAAGTTTACTCTGTTACAGTCAATTAGTTATCGTAGAGAAGGATTTTTCGCCTTTATGTCTATAAAATTACTATTTAACAACCACAATTTGACAAGGCTACACTTTCTTGATCCCCCGATCATTTCGATTGCAAATTGGACATATTTCTCGCATTTCTAAGAGGACATGCGAATGTCCTTACCTTGTTCCCATCAAAATAAAAGTTACAGGCTTCGAGGGAGAAATAAATCGTTGAAGTGTCAAATAAAACTGAGATATGGGCGCGTCCCTCACGCCAGAGCTACTGCTGTTTTCGTATTCACATCCGTTACATTTTCGCCCTTTGAAAACGACGTCTACGTGTTTTATTGTACTTATTGACGACTAGTCACGCGACCAGGCATCGCTTGTGTACGACAAACTTACGTAAAATCTAAAGCACCCTAAAATTATGAGTTACTCTAAAAATCGTAACGACCGAACGGCGACGATAATCGGACGATAGGTCTACAATAACGAACATCGTTCGATTATCGCGATTATTTTGTCATAGTAGAGTCACCGAATTACATGAAGGGAACCTAAAAAAGTCAGCTAAAGCTTTTATGGGCACGTCAAAAACAACATCATCAAAACCGATTGATCCTGAAGATGAAGATGAAGTACTCGTTTAAAAACATATATTGTACGGAAGCGCAGCCACCGTGATACCGGGTTGAGTGGAAAATTGCATTTTATTGTGCTTGCGATGCGATCCGGCGAGCGCCGGCCGCCGGCCGCCGGACGCCGCCGCTGTGCCACACTAACCCAGATACATTTTGCAAGCGCAGTAATAGAAAATAACTTCACGCCGGACGGATATCTCTTGGCAGGTGTATTCAATTTGCTGAAAAAACTGCGCTCGCCGCTTTTAAAAGCCTCAGAGTAGGATTATTTTAACGATGTTTCTTCAGACTTCTATTTTTGCGCAGTTTTGATATACACACATTTGTTTCTTATTTTTCCCAGAATGCATTAAATTTCAACACATGCGGTACAGAACAGTAAGTGCAAAATCGTCCATGTAAGTAACGAAAAGCTCCGCACCAAAGTTAGAACTTGCAATGACTTAGACTCCTGCCTCCTGATTACGTCTCTGTTGCTAACAATTCTCACATTTCAATCGGTTTCAATGGACTTGTGGTTGTGTTTAAATTGGTTTGAAATTATTGGTTAAAAATTTAGCAGTTTCAGGTGCTAACAGAGTATTCTGTTAGCAACTGAAACTGACAAATTACATTAATTTCCAACGATTTCAAACGGTTTCAATCGACTTCAATCGAGAAATGTTAGCAACAGAGTTACGTAATCAGGGGGCTGATAGAAGGCTTAAGACAATAGGTATTGTAAATCAAAGTATCTTTTTGATAGCAGAAGTGCATGTTAGCTGTTTCTGAACTGTTTTTGAACATTTAAATCGAAGTCTTAACACGTTAGTGGGTAAGTTAAAATTGTATTAAGTTTGTTTTAACGAGGCACGGTTCATATTGGATCAAAGATAATTTAAAATTTAGTCTACTTATCTGAAACTGAATGTTCCGCTCCATTTGTACCTTAGGAATTATAAGTAAATATATAATCCAAAAACGTTAAATTCCGAACAAAGCCGTTAAACGGAATGTAATTTGCGTGAAGTACCGTTCAATATTTGCCCCGTACTTTCGGTTCCTGTAAGCACACTCGAGTTCTAAATTCACTTACTTGCTCAAACATTTTGTGGTTAGCTGACAAGCAAAGTCCATACCCACTAATCGACTTGATCGTTGTTCCTTACAAAGAAAAAACCACAGATCAAATAAGCCAAAATCAATGCAAATTATTTTTTAATGTAAAATATTATGTATACTTTAATATTTAGGAAGTTTATTATTTAAGCTTTGTTGATGAGTAAGATTGTTTGGTTTATTTTTTCACAACGGGTTAGCGCTTGGCCTTCACCTCACTTGATGTTAAGTGATGTGAAGGCCAATGTGAAGGTCACTACACCCGGAATCCTCACCATTGAGGAACTGGCTATCTTACCTTTAACTGCCGGAACACAACAGTTTTTAAATTGTTGTTATGGCGTCAGACTTAGGGAAGATGGTGGTAGCTAGCCAGGCGGACTTGAAATAAGCCCTATTACCAACCAAACCGAGTACAAATGTACCCCCCTCCTGGGAATCGAACACGGGACCCCAGGGGTCTAACATGGGTGGGCGAACCACTAGAACACAGAGGCGGTAATGAATACAGTAAATTTGTGTTGGCCACATCATTGATCGTTGTATATATGACATGCAGTAGGAGACGTGATCTGAATAGTTACCCCGCAATCAGCTGAGTGGGAACTACCTAGTTGGTGGCGCAATATAAATGCATCCCACTCGTGGATGTTTCGCAATTAACTTTTTTGTACCAACCATTCGGTCACCATGGAAATTATTCGATGAAATGGAACGGTCGGTAGGCACGTTTTGTTTGCAATTTGCAACCGATGTTTGTTATTTGTTTAGTGTCCGGGCTGTCGGCGCGCCGCTCCTTTGCATAAGTAAACGACTTGCGAACTAACTCGCCCCCGGCAAATACTACACAATTGTAATTATGAGCGGTTTGTTCAAATATTCCTTGCGTTGTGATTATGTATTCAGCTTTACCTTCGCTCGACGGAAATATCCAAAAACAATTTATGTTACATCTATTCACTTACGTCGAGATTTCAATATTCGTCTAGCATCTCCTAATCTAAATGAAAGGCGTAATATTCGGCATGACGTACCTTATTCTATGGTTTTTACCAGCTATGTATTTAGTTAAAATGACTTTGTGTCTTTGACACTAATGCCATAAACAAGTAGGTAGGTAGGTAATCGATTATTAAGCTAATAGAGCTTCTTTCGTAATTCATAAATAATAAGTCATAAATGCATCGACATATTCACACAGCGCCAAACTAGCCCCAAACTAAGCAAAGCTTGTAATTTAGGTGCTCGACAACTGAAATACTACTTATATACTTCTCAAATATATCCTTATTATACATAGTAATATATATGCTATTAATAAGATAGTGACTTTTAATCGATCGAGAAAAATACAGATTGGTACATCATGTTAAAAAAATAAAATACTCAAAGAAGTGGTAGGACGACAGGACTAAGTTCGCAGAATTGCGTTGTCGCTGTCGGCGGAAGTTGCGGAGACTCTTGTTCGGGCTGCAACAACTTTTGATACTTGTTTGTTAGTTGAGCTGGCGGTGTTTTGTTTTAAAATAACATTTCTTTGATTAAATTTTTATGGAATTTCTTGAGCTACAAGTAAAACTATTACAACTTGATGCTGGAATTCGAGCTTATAGCTATTACAGCGAGGTTTCTTGCTACTGTTGATATGGTTGTTTTATTAAAATCATGCTTGCAGCCATACAATTTGTTTTTGTTTCGTTTCACTTCGTAGGCTTTCGTAAGAAACTTTCACAATGAAAATACATATAATGAATGTTCTGGGTTCTCGGTAATTTGTGTAAATGCTGATATTATTAACACAATAAAAGTAACGGTAATGAAATAAAACTTAGGCCTCTTTCATTCTAGAGCGTGTCGCCGGTTCTGCGTCTTGTGCCTCGGTAACCACTGCTTGGTCGTGACGACGAGCTAAGAGACTGACATCGAGACAGCGCGCAATGACTTATACTAAATTCAGGGACCACGGGTAAAATAATTCCTGTGGTACCTTCCAGGGACTATCACAGGGACCATGGACAAAAAAGGGACTCAAGACGCAGGATCGGCTATACGCTGCAGAATGAAAGTAGCGTTACGTTAGAACGCATTTCGAAAAACTTTACTAAGCTAATTGTTCATGGAAATTATTGCCTTCATAATTTGAGTTCATTTGCTTTAGATGAAAGGTTGTTAAACTATTTTGGAGAAGAAAATATTATGCTGTTTGTTGGTATGTATTGTTATTAACAGTCCAAAGCTTCCGCCCGTGTGGCATCAGCCTAACATAATCCTAACTAAGCGACAGCTATCTATCACGCCGAGTCATCACTCAGTGCGTTTTTAATAAATGTCAGTAGAATTAATGAATCAATCTTTTATTGTTCACAAATTACATTCCCATTATTTCGTGATGTTGGCAGGCGGAAGGGGGGTGCTTTGGGGTGAGGGGCGCAGGTCGTCAATCACCCGGCGACTGGCGATTATAAAGATGATCCTGTGTTACAGTGTTACGCACGGAGGGAACCAATCCCGTAAATTGACGTTTTCACGAGTGAATACACTGGTCGCGACTGCTTGGTACTGAGCACCGGTTCGCGACGCGACCTCATATTGGTTTAAAAGTGAACATGATTTTTGAGGAGAACATTTTAGTACCTACATAATAATAGAATAATAGAAATAGAAATAGAAATAGAAATATTAATAGAAATAGAAATAGATATAGAAATAGAAATATAAATAGAAATAATCTTTATTCATAAAACGCACACTTAAAACAGTTAGCAGTGGCGACCACACTAGGACAAGCCTGTATCGTAGAAGCCAATAAAACAATTAACAAAGATTCAATTTACATAGTAGTATCATAGCGAGCGAATAAAGAAGGAAACTAAATTGTTGTAATAAGTGACAATAGTAAAAATAAGTTGAGCACGGCTGAGATCCAGCACCTTAGCTCTGCACTGCTTGCAGTATGAGGTTAAAATGGTGATTACCACCGTTTTACGTAAGCAACAGCGGTATAGATTTAGAGATGTAGATTATAAATTATTTGTCAGAAGATTATCTGGTTAAATAATTTCACCAATATTGCTTAAGTTCTTATCATTCATTTATTAACTGTAAATCCTCCTATTAGGTGCAGCTCTCAAAATTTAATGATCTTTTCTAATATTGAAGCTATTTTTAAAACTAAAAACTGAAAATCAGTGCTTTGCTTTAATTAAAGTGCCTTTTTCCGTCGATGCGGCACACAGTTTAGTTTATTATATTTTTTTCTTTATAATGTTGTAATTTATCACCTGTGTTCTGTATGTGATGGAAATAAACAATTTATCTATCTATCTATTTTTCCACTCAGTGGAGTTGTTCGCGCCGAGTTGTGAATTTCTCAGCGTAGATGAACTGCGGGCGTGTCCATCGTGACTAGTTTTAATGCGGCAAACTCGGAACTCGCAACTCGTTGCAAACACCCCTGAACAGGCCACAGCGGAGCTTAGTGAGTGTATTCAACTAACTAACTATCTTTATTAGCTGGTAAACCCGAAGCGAAAACAAATACAGTTTCGTTAGTTTGTATACCAGGATTTCAGTTGAAATTGTATGAGGATAAGAACTGTTATGAGCACTGATCTCAACTATTATTTTGGAATACTACTTAGCTTTAAAAGTTGGTGCAATCTCGCGTAGAAACTTTCATCTTTAGCTAAGATTGCAGCCAATTTTATTGTTACTTAATGATGCTATCTTACTGTGGATCGGTTTGATCGTCACACCTAGCTGTTCCGGTAGCTATAGAAAAAATAGCCATTTCTAAGGTTTCTGGTTGTAGCTGTTGTAACATCAGGTGGCAACATATTGTCCAAATACCATGAAACGTGTCCAAATATGTCTAATTATTTTTTGCAGTAGGTTATTAATTCCTACAAAGTTATATTTTTTTATCCGAAACTTAAGAACGGGATAATTTTAGGAGGCTCGTCAAAAGAACTCTAGATAGGATTTCAGAATGTCCCTCGATAGAAAAGTGTGTTAAAACTAGACAATGATCGCACCGGGCCCTCCTCGGCGTCGTCGGAGCGTAATGAAAGGTGTCCGGTCGGAGTCGGCCCACCGTCAGCACTACGGAAAACGAAAAAGGTTGAAACACATTGGGCTTACGTGATGACACCCCACGCCACGTGATGACACGTTAGAAGCACACTTGTCATTGTCACACGCCACGCCACGTGATGCGTCAGATGGCGTCAGCGTAAGAAGCACACTGAGCTTACGTGACGACACGCTCTCAGATTTGATGTTACGTACATCCGTCAGAGTATTCGCTTGATACGTACCTCGATATTTTTATCGATATCAAAAACACCTTGCATCCTTACTAACGCATCACCCGCGTTATAACGTGTGTTAGCACGTGTTAACACGCAATCTGTCACATACGTTATGGTATTTGAACGCGTCAGTGACGTGATATAATATAATTTGTGCTTCTAATTCATACACTTACTATGAAAACCGTTGTCCCCTGACGGGCGTGTCATCACGTACGTGGGGTGTTGTAAGCTTAGTGTGTTTGCACCTTAAATGTTCTATCAGCTCGATTCTAGAACACAGTGATTTGAGAAAAAAGGTATGGTAGGAAAAAAATACTACATCGTCTTCGTTTAGGCTACACGAGAATAGAATTTTTATCTTTTAATAACACGTTTTTACCCGCAATCTTTCGCTGAAGTGATGCATAGAATACGAAAGCTTGAACTTGAGCAGTTATTAGAAGGGTCCAAGTCTAGTCTAATTTTTCTCATATGAGAGAGAAAATATAAATAATTCAATGTTATTCTATGCTAACAGAATTCGAGCAAAAACTGCCGCTTAACTAATTGAACAGCAATTGATTGCATAATAATTGCCAGATCACCTAACTGAAAATTTTAAACATAAATGCGTTTCGCGCGTACTGTTCATTAAAAATAAAACACTTTTTACGAATTACAGCGCGTATATTATTAATTCAGGTGTTGTTTTAGAATTATTTCGTTTGTATTTATTGGTTTTTTGAATTCCCTACGTCTCGACACCTTTCCAGGGGCCGTGGTCACGGGATTACCTAAAACAACACCTGAATTAATAATATACGCGCTGTAATCCGTAAAAAGTGTTTTATTTCTAATAAATGCGTTTATTATACAATACAGTAATTAAATATTACTTATGCTCTGGTAATCATAGAACAGTATTTAATTTTTAAATTTTGAGTTTTTAGCGTTCACAGTGCTATTATATAATACCAAATAATATACTAGAAAAAATACGACTCGCACCAGATCATGTCCTCGGACGGGAATCGAACCCGCGACCATTGGATATCCGGTCCAATGCTCTGACCGCTGAGCTACCGAGTCACTAGTCACTAGTGACTCGGTAGGTATATAAAACAGTATTTAATTTTGCAACATTTCTATTATTTGGTTGCATCCCGTATTCGGTCACCAATCACCAACTAGTAGTCGACTTGTGCGTTTTACGTTATCGCTAAAGTAAACTATTATTCGGTAATGCATTTCACGCATTCAGACATGTTAACGCAATTATCTTGTTCCAAATATTTTTGCGTATCTTTCTAATGCTAGTTTCACATGAGAGCAGAACAGTGGGCAGCACAGTACTGCTATTGTGTAAAATAGCCTGCCGGTCTATTTTTTGGAGCAGTTTGCTCACCCCACCACCTTTCTCGCTCGTCTGTCTTTTGTGTGGACTCGAGGGCAGGGCACTTGTTTTGCATGTTTAAAATTTGTTTGTTTTGATTGACTGTCCAATTTGGTAAATAAATAAAAATAAATATTTGACAACATCACATACATTGTTCCGATTCCAAAGTAAGTAGCTAAAGCACTTGTGTTATGGAAATCAGAGACAACGGTGGTATCACAAACACCCAGAACTGAGTCAATATAGAAAAGTTCGTTTTTCTAAATTGACGCAACCGGGGATCGAACCCGGGACCTCAGAGATGGCGACACCTTGAAAACCGGTGTACAAAGCCACTCGACCACGGAGGTCGTCAAAGGCCGTCGAGGTATTTGAACACCACTGTTATTTTAAAATGTTTTGTCTCACTGTTCTGCCCTCATATGAAACTAGCATAGCAAAAAGTCCATGAATTGTATTGCCAGCAGAAGCGTTACACAGCTAATGAGAACTAATCAGGCGGCCATTGTGAGTGCCGGCTAAACCGATTTTCGGATAAGCCAATTAACCTTACGGCAAATTAGTTCATCCTAAACTAATTTATTATTTACCTTGCCTTAACATCGTAGACGTTTTGGTTTTAGTTGTTTCATTTGTACATACATTGATGCTTACAAACTAACCCAGTAAGAATTGTATTAAATAATTTGACTTCGTAATGCAAAGATGATGATATAAGTAAAAGGTTGTATAATATTGTTTTCTTCTGTCCCGCAAAATGGAAGTAAGCTCTTATCGATGTTAGGTCGATGGAGGAAGTTCTTTTTTAACCGACCTCAAAAAAAGGCAGGAGGTTATCAAGTCGATGGTATTTTGTTATGTATGCTTTACCATAGCTTATTAACCAATTTAAATAATTCTTTTTTCATCTGAAAGAACATAGTTCAAGTGTAGGATATGTATAGTCATTGAGATATTGGTGGGTTTATGACAATCCAAAACAAACCGAGCTATGGTCTGCGACGTTTTAGAGACTAGCGTGAATTTGGAAATTGAGTTATGGGCAATGTTAATTTATTTTTATTTTATTAAATCTTGCAGATCTCCCTCCTCCCTCGGATTAGATGTTGTAGAACTCTACAACAGACCCTCTCTCTCTAACTAGATCACACTAGCGATAATTAAAGGGAAATTAAATTATATCCACAATATAGAAAGGCGTACGTAATATTTTTTTCCTGTGGATATTTCTGTTAAGATAGGAAGGACAACAGTTGCCCATGTAACTTATCCTTATACTGTCTCTAGCTAAGGAAAAGTAATTAAACACGAATGTAAGTGGACAAGTTCTTCTGTTTAGAAATGTATTCCTTCACATATAGTGAGCACAAAAAGGACTATTTGATTCCTACTACAATAATATTACAGAGACAATCTGAATATCCTCTTAATTATAGTCTGTTCATAAGCTCAGTCCGGAATACTCCGGAAGTCTCATTTTGGCATTTAGTTCGCCCCTCGCTATCAGCATATTTTAAGGCGCGGTATTAAAATGATTGCCAAGCAGAGGCCCTTCAGTTATATTTAAGGGCATACTCTCACTAGGGCACCATGGTTACGCCACCAGCAGCGGGTGATACACTTGCCGCCCCTAAATTAGTTGCGCAACCAAGCGGACACCGGCGGTATCGGCTAAATACATTGAAGTTAATGTTAACTGTGTTTTGACAGATGTATGTGATACATTGCTACTTTTCTTTGGTAAGTTTTTATTTACGCCAAAACGAAGTAGCAATGTATCATATACATCTGTCGAAACACAGTTAACATTAACTTCAATGTTTTTAGCCGATAGAGCGCCAGGTGAGGTGTATACATTTTGTTGGTGTTGGCGCGACTGGTTGCGCCGTCATTGGTGTCTTAGTGAGATATGGCACTGAGAGTTGCCATTGGCTTTCGGTGACTACTCCGGGGAAATCATAATTTCAAGTGGTCTGACCTCTTTGAGCACATTCGATTGGATGCGACCTCGTTATTTTTTAATACAAACTCGATAAATTATTCATATTCACTAGATTCCATAGTTTTGCTCGTTCCATAATATAATCATTTTATTGATCTTTTCTTTTTATGATGTGACCAACTTCAGAATCACTTAATTTATAATTTTATTAATTATATATATTTATAATTATTAATTTTACCTCTGTGCTATATTTATTTAGAAATCATCGTATGTAACTCGTAGGAGTCATAATAAAACTAGCAAATGAAATGAAATTAATTTTAACCAAATCTATATTTGTTTCTTTCATAATTTGAAGAAAATGCACCGTTAATGTATTACCTATTCCATGAGATTTATTTTTAAGTAATGCGTTGATATTTTTGTCTCAAGTTTGGCTTTGTAGGTTCAACCCGGTGTGATAAATGGTGTGGATAGCAAGGCCAAACATAATTCACACAACTCCGTACTTGGAATTTGTAAACAATGTTCGGAAGAAAATACTTTAACCGTATAGGCAACCCATGTTTAAAACATCTTCAACTTCCGTTTTAAGTAAATAAAAAAATAATGTTAGCTATTTACAATGTGAAAAGGTACCATACACTGCCTCTGAGATATTGATTAGATTTGCAAAGAAGAACATGGTAAACGCTCTTTTGAATTCGACCACGGGGTCGAGTGGCTTTGTACACCGGTTTTCAAGGTATCGCCATCTCTGAGGTCCCGGGTTCGATCCCTGGTTGGGTCAATTTAGAAAACGAACTTTTCTATATTGGCTCAGGTCTGGGTGTTTGTGTTACCACCGTTATCTCTGATTTCCATAACACAAGTGCTTTAGCTTTGGAATCGGAGCAATGTATGTGATGTTGTCAAAATATTTAATACATAGTAACTCTAACATTGAAAACTGCTAATAAAGAAAATATCATATTCTACTATGTCCTATCAATAGCCAATAAAACTAATAGAATTTGTTCAAAAAGTATTTTGAAAGCTGTTTTGAAGAACCAAAATTATAAATAATATATGTGTACTCCTTTTGTTTGCCTTTGATTAGTTTTTTTGAAATACTAGCCTCCGCCCGCGACTTCGTCCGCGTGGACCCGGTCCCGTTCTCGTAGACTCTAGGTTCAGTGGTTTGGGATGTGCGTTGATATATAGATTCGTTAAAGCGTGTTCTGCAACCCAGCCCCCCTACTCAAATGACCATCATTCTATACGTTTAAACGCTACGCTTACTTTATAGCTTAAATATGAGCTATATACTATTAAATCACATGTCACAAATGTAAATTACAGACTTTGATGTACTTTTGGGAATTGACAAGCATACGGAACGTAATTTTACTGCTTATTTTAAAGCTTTAATAGTAAGCGTAGCGTTCAAACGCATAGAATGTTGGCCATTTGAGTAGGGCTGCAGTGATAAATTATGCATCTTTCGAGGTGTCTGTGCATCGTCCATTAGTCATGTTCATATGCTACAAGAGAATCTGTACTCCATTTGTTTAAAAGTGTCTTAGCAGCAAAATATTGCACCATTTTTAACCAACTTCAAAAAAAAGGAGGAGGCTGTAAACCTTCCTAAATATTCAATTATTTACAGTTCTTCGCAGAATCAGCTTTATTGAATACTTTGTCACAACAAGAAAGCTCATTAAATAAATTGCAACCTTATGAAAGCTCAACAAGAAAGTAAAATTACTACAACAAGGTATCAATTTGAGGCCAACTGTAAATAGCTAAATAAGATTATATTCCTGAGTTTATATTTCACTTTATATTATGTACATCATCCCTTTAATGAATTGCGCAATATTGACAAGGACTTCCTACTTCTGATAGCTAAAGCTCTTGATAACAGGATTAAGTTTCATTAATTTTTTAATACCTTATAAAAATAATAAAAACATAATACTAAAGGCAAACCCACATGAAACACAACTGAGCTCTTTTTAGCATTTGCTAATTTGCTAATTCTTAACTCTATAATGTTTTTATTGGCGTTATTAGAATAAACTATATCGAGATTTACACCATGTACCTGTTTATTTTTGAGACTCGGAATATAATAATAATAATATAATATCGAAAACTAAAAAAGAGCAAAATTAACAGTTACATGGTGTAAATCCCGATAAGTTTATTCTAATTCTTAACTCTTTAAAAGAAATCTTTCCTTAGAATTATGAGAACGGTACTTTCCTTTTCCCTACTAACCAATTTAAACAAACCGCCTTGTATCCCAATACATTCAATTAAACTGAACCTTACCGCCAATAAAAGGTTTTGCAGTCAAAGGGCACGTCTTCTGCCTTTCAATTACTTAATTTCAACCAATACCCACGCAAAGTGAAAAAATCAAAGGTATAAAAGAAATGTTTTATTTCTTGGCAAACATAGCAATCAATCTTTATAACATCCAAAATGTATTTCATGTATTTACGAAATAACGCAACATCAAATACACTTTTGAAGTAGGTTCATTGTATTTTGTAAGGATTTGATTGAGCTTTGTTCGACGACTTCCGTATTCAGATGATTTAATGGTACCTACTCAAAACCCAGTTCATACGATTCGTTTTGATTAATTATTTTATTTTTAACTACTGTTTTCTTTTGTTAAATGATCTGAAGGGAAGAAACTGTAAAAGTACTTTAAAAACACACACTTTTTACTTGTCAGAAGAAAAAAAAAATTTTATTGTCAGCTAAAAGACGTTATAATTGGTGGTAGATTAGAATTAGAAAATATTTTGATTTGTTTTGATTAATACGGTGGGATGAGCTGAGATATTTATTGCTAAGTCTCCCAAGTTCTCATTGCTTATTAACTTTCTTGTTTATCCATATACCTAATATTGATTGACCATCAGCCATTTTTATTGTCCCCACTACTTGGGCACAGGCCTTCCTTATGGATGGATAAGGAGGAGGTGGCACCCACCACGCGGGTGTTAACGACTGCAAATGCAGCCGGGACCAAGGGCTTAACGTGCCTTCCGAAGCACGGAGGAGCTCAAGGTAATACATTTTTGGTCACCCATCCCATGACCGACCCTAGCGAAAGCTTCTTAACCTCTGCAATCGCTGGGCCAGGCGCTAAAGCTAAGATAACTCCTCAATAATGATTATTTTTAATCTTCAAGCTCCACTTAGTTTTTCATGAAGCAATTAAATAGTATTTTATTTATTTCGTGCAGGTGTTACTCCTACCTAACAATTTTAACAACACAGGCGGAAAAAAAATCCCAGCTATGGGAAAAAATATTAAAAACAAAATCCAATTTGCAAGCAAAAATCAAAGGTTTTCGATACAGCGGTGCCTCGGGAAAATTGGCGTTTTTAGGCTGACGAGAGTTGGCGATCGATCGCCGTTCGCTGTTGCCCTACTGTTCACCTGCACGCGACTACGACTAGCAGCTAGCGTGGTATTAGTCGGCTCATAAACTTACCCCCACCACCTGACTCTGAAGTTCGTCTGCAGCCAGCGCTTCAGGCTCCAGCCAACAACCAAAAAAGAATTCGAACAGAGACATCGATTTGGTTAGTTAACTGTACATCTGACTAAACAGGAAAGGCCATAATCTCATCTTACTATAGTTTCTATTAAGATTTGGCGAGCATTAGCTTTTTGGTGGGAATTGTGGTATTTGGCGCTCAACATATACTTTTAAAAACAGCCCTAAGAGAACTCAAATTTTCCAGATGCACTACTTTCGGATATAATAATAGTTTCCTTAATTCTGATTATCCATCAGGAATATAATCTTCCTATCCGTAAGGAAGTCCTCTGCTCTAACAGTGGAACATAAAAAAACCTAATGATGATCATGGATGTTAATATTATAAATCACCGTCTCTGTCCGCTGCAGCAGCTGTGCACCAACTTCCTCCGCCTTGTCCGGGCTTACAACATGTCTCGCGGAACACCTTCTTACGTCTCTGCTGTTTTATATTCAAACATTTTCTTGTTCATTTCATTTTACGAGCGACGTGTTTCACCTCTTTATGAAAAGCATCGTTTTCCAGTAAATGGAACGGAGAAGAAACTTAATAGGAATGAACAAGTTCCAATGCAATTTTCTTGAATCTTATAGTTGATTCACTACTTTCAGATAAATAGTATGGAACAATTCGGTGTTAGGAATACGATGTATTTTTGTCTCTTTTGCAAACATATCAAGGCATTAAAGAAAAGAAGGGGACACCATAATTTCCGCTCCAATTGGAACGCTCACATACGAACGTAACTGTCTTACACAACGTAGCACCCATTACATACTATTTCTGACATTTCTTTCATGTTTAGTTTGATTCCAAAGGTTCATGGAATTGGGAATAGAGGCAAAATAAATAACGACTCGTAATAGCTGAGTCAATGGCCACATACGTCAGCTGACTATGGTACGTCAGTACTATACTAATTCTGTGACTATGGTTTTTATGAAATGGTATTAAGAGTCCGGCGAACAGTGAGCTTCCCATACAAATGTGATGCCAAAATGATTTGCAATTTGAGCTTATTTAACTTTTCTTGTGATGTTATTCGGATTAAGTATTTGTCTAGGGTTCTATTAAATAAAAAATATAAAATACAAATACGTTTGTATGGAAACTCACTGTTCACCGGATTTTTAACCCGAGGGCCTACTAGAACGCGATAATCGAACGATATTCAAAAGCCAATTTACTTAAGTTTTCAATGCACCTTACCATAATAATTTGTAAAAACATAAAATTGCACATAAATTACGACAACGTTTACTACACTTAGTCAGGTAAATCCACAAGCACCAATAAGCCCCAAACGCTGCAAAGCGGTGATCACTTGTTTAAATTAAACTGTGCCAGAACATCCATCAATATTTCACGAGCGAACCTCAAACCTGGAACTATGTAATTAATTTGTCGCTGCGCCCCTTTAATATTACAATGGCCATTCTGGCTAATGGCGCAAAATAGAGAGACTACAGAAGTGAAGCTTAGTACTACGCGCGCTCGAGCAACGCACACACACATAGACACCTCTCACCGACACGGAATCTCCGCTACGCTCAAAACCAGGGAGTGATGCAGCGTCGTCGGTCGGTGAGAGCTGTCTATGGCTAATTCTTCATATCATACAAAGATTTTCTTAGCTATATGTTATCGAGTAGTAGACAGCGATTTCTTATCTAGTTGAAATTTATTTTACCAAATGGGTACATTGAATGTAAACTTTGTTAATTATTGTAATGGAAAATGACGTCACTTTAAACGCCGACCTCATTTTTCAAATTTTGACGACTCTGTATGAAATATACAGGGAGAAAAAAAGCAGCCCTTGACGAGTTTCTTGCCGGTTCTTCTCGTTACAAGGTCTCCCGCTTAGGGTTTGCGAACCGATGGCGTAGCTTCTTTGACATTCACAAGTGCTTGTAACAGCCTAGACTGAATGAAAAAGTTTTTAATTTTGAATTTTGAATTTTATGGGTGTGTGCGTTGCTCGATCGCGCATAGGCTAACTTCTGTAGTCTCTCTATTGCTAATGGGCGCAGTTTGGCAGCGAAGCGTTCGACTCTTTAAAACCATGTTCTTGTTTTATTACCTTGTAACTGTCTTCGTCTATCTGCCTTTTAAGTCTGACTCGTATTAAGTCATCGATATGTTGGTCTAAAAGGGAATGCTTTATGTAACATGTTTCATTTCAGAAATCTTAGAATGATTTTATGAATCATGAAGTCGACCTCAAATATGATTTAAATAAATAATGAGTTATTCATTTGCAAATTTAATGTTATCAAATGATTTCTGCTATACAGCAGTAAATATTTTAAATAAACACTTGCCTTTTAGACCTCCTGATTTAAAAAATAATAATCAATGAAAACAGTTCTCTCTAATCAATTTTATCTGCAACACCTATATTGCTGTCGTGATATTTTTCAGATGTTTCACTGATTGTAGTGCTAATGTTCTCTGGACTACACTTTAAACCAGCTGCTGGTAGGTAGCATAGGGTCATGGGTCGTTAAATCATCTTAGCGGTCACATACGTTTGCGATTGTAACAGTCCTCATACGGACAGAATCTCGAACTCAAACTCAATGTTTCATTCATTCATAAGGGCTTACGACATTTTATGAGTCATTGGTATCGTATGGTAATTTAGTGAAAACCGTCAGAAAGCATAAATTTTGTGCAATTACAGTCCATGCGACTTCAAAAATCGAGTTATAATAACTGGCGCTATTACCTCTCTACAATAAAAAGTATATAAAGTAACAAAAAGAATTCATAAAATATTACAATTAGAAATCAAATATCAATCGATCAATAATTTTGTAAAGTAATTATAATAGCATAGCATAGCGATATTACTCTCTTTGTTTTTTATGATGGCCTCAAAGAATCCGTATAATTTGATTTCTTAATCACAAATCTCAATTAAAAGGAATGAATAAAGTACTTTTATCGAACCACTCGTGCAGGTAGAAGCAAAGTTCCGAAGCAATCAAACAGTTTTTTTCCTTATTTCTACCTTAAACTTCGCTGCGATCGCCTCTAAAAGCTTTTGAATTAAATTCCTCTATTTCAGTTCAGTGCCTACGGAGACGGGCGTGTTTGCAGACTACCTACACACATATCTACCTCTATGCGTCCTTAGAACACTGGAGCTATTTCTGTATTCAATCCGATGATTGTTTTGGGCACTTTCCAAAGGATGCCTCCGATGAATTTTGAAGCGTTGAAATATTCTCTTTTTTGTACCTGCCTTTGATAAGTGTTTGCCATTTATAACAGTCAGAGAGGAGACATTTTTACGCCTCACGAAGGGCATGATTTATCGAAGTCGCGTCCGGAGATATTGAAATTAAAATCTTTTTATGAACGAGGGCCTACGGGCGGCCGGTCGCCAACTGAGATGAGCGGTCGGATGCAATCGGATCATCGATTGTTCTATTTCAGACGGAGCACGCGGCCGCAGTTTTATCTTTCCACATATTTTTCGCTGTCAACAGCAGGAAAATGGAGGGAATGTACACAATGGTGGGAAAGCACCTTTAGGGAACAATCCTCTTAAAAAAATCTTGGAAAAACATTGTCGCATTTTTACTCGCTGCCGATTCGAGTCAAGATTTTCTTCGTAAAATTATTATTGATGAATAAATGGTTGTGTTGCCATTTTTATGCTTTAGATTAGTTAACTTGATGGTTTGGTAACTGCTTTTAGACGCAGTGCAGTCATCATGGACTTATAAAACATCTTTCAGCTGGTCTTTATGGCGTCATATTTTCACATCACATTTGACGACCTCCGTGGTCGAGTGGCTTTGTATACCGGTTTTCAAGGTGTCGCCATCTCTGAGGTCCCGGGTTCGATCCCCGGTTGGGTCAATTTAGAAACGAACTTTTCTATATTTTGGTTCAGGTCTGGGTGTTTGTGATACCACCGTTGTCTCTGGTTTCCATAACACATGTGCTTTAGCTACTTACTTTGGAATCGGAGCAATGTATGTGATGTTGTCAGATATTTATATTTATATTTATATACAAGGTGTTACAAAAATACCCCTAATGCCGAATATGGTCTATAGGGACCATCAAACTGAACAACTTTTACTATGGGGCCAACTCTGAAATCGCGAAAAAAAAATCAGCTGTTTCATACAAAAATTAAAATCGAATATATCAAAATGTATGGAACAGCTGATTTTTTTTCGCGATTTCAGAGTTGGCCTCATAGTAAAAGTTGTTCAGTTTGATGGTCCCTATATACCATATTCGGCATTAGGGGTATTTTTGTAACACCTTGTATATTTACATCAGATGGAAGGCTAAGTTTCCAATTACAAGGTTCTGGTGAATTTAACAAACGCCTTATCAAGAATGGCCGCAGTGTAAGTTCGAGTGTAGATAGTGGAAGCGTGCAACCGTTGAGGTTGGCAGATGGATGGATGCAGTTATTCACAATGTAGGTACATCCAGTGGTTACTTTCCTGCAGTTAATTATGCACTCTGGGTGCACTGGCGCGATAAAGTCAGAACTTGCTTGTTTAATGGACAATAAACCTCCAGCTCGCCCCGATCAAGTTAGATATTCAGGCTTTACGGGAGCCCTGACTATGATAATACACACGACAGCACGTCAGGTTATAGAGGTAAACTGCGAAAACAGCTTTTATTACGTAGGGCCTAAAGGCTGTATCAAGGTCAACATGTATAGTCTGAGGTGCCGTCGTATGTACAAAGTGTATATTTTAGCATTCTAGTAAATTGAGGGTATTGGTTCTAGTTATATCTAAGTATTTATTTATAGTTAATAATTTATTACGGCGGGCCTAATTTGTTTATTTTGTAAACGTAAATAAATATTTTGCGTTGTTTCTGAACAAACTTGTTCCTTTAGAAATAACTTCACAGACACGATGATGCGTGGCAGTGTGAAATCTGTCTACCAGTGTTTCATATTTACTGTGGGTAGGTTAGGTATGGTAATAATTATGCAATAGCATTTTTTTACTTATCTCAGATCAATTGATGACGCTTTGCTAATGCATTTCTGATCTTGTTTTGAGTCTACCTAGTTGGTAACTAAACAAAAAACTTAAATAAATCTGCCATCTAATATTCACCCCTTTATCAGTAAAAAGGGTCTGGGACACTTTTAACGTGTATAATATCGCTATGGACAAGAACAGATTCTGACCCAAATCTCATTTTACAAGCTCACAGAATGCGAAATACAATATTTGCCTCTAATATTGATTCGAAAAGGCTTTGAATATTTTTTATCGGTAGCTCGTAGCTCGAATTCATAGAGTGGTACGTGACGTGGATCGTAGGCCGCTCGGCTTGTCGGCACGCGGCTCACGTCGCGGCCTCGCCTCCTCCTCGTCACGTCCCCGGCACGTTTTTTCATCGCCACTCCGTCTTACCGCTCCTGAATGAACTAGCTTTTAAAGAAGAGCTTAAAACTGTAGTACGGGTGTAAGGTGTGTCCACGGACGGAGCTAATCTTTATCCGAGGACATTATTGCACTCCATTTGAAAAGTTATTGCGAACTTTATCTTTCGCCTTTTCGAACTGAAATTATTGCTAGAAATCTTGGGTAAAAATAATGTTATGTTGAGTTGTTTAGGCAACTTTGTAGACATTTTAGGAAAGTTATAGATTTCCCGCTTGCAGATGGTTATTTATCTATCTATTTAATTAATTTCTTAGCAGTGTCGTGTTAGCTAAATTTTTCAATAAAATGTTCTATATGTTTTACCTATATTACACAAGCTAAGTTTATGAACGAGCATCTAATATAAAATAGAATTTGAATCGTATAGAAATTCCGTTTACCAAGGGCTTCCAAACAAATATTCCTGATTCAATTAATGTCTGTATTCGTAATTATGCGTACGAGGTTTATGAAGCAAACAACAACCGCGTACAAGTTAATTACAGCTGTGTGTAGGCGGCTTACGAATGCTTACGATCGCTTACACAACCGCATACGGATCACGATATCACCTTGCGGTGATTGTAGTCTCGAGAACTCTACATAAATAACTACCAAGGTTGAATCACGACTGATGAGTGATTTATAATTGCTTGGTAACATTTCTGAAGGGCTTTGAGGAAAGTAAAACGATATTATCAAAATAGATGACGTAGGTTAATTATCACCCTGCTATTGCGGCGTGGTTGTTAGTCTTGAGAACTCTACATAAATAACTACCGAGGTGGAATCACTACTGATGAGTGATTTATAATTGCTTCGTGACGTTTCTGAATGGATTTGAGGACAGTAAAACGATTTTATCAAAATAGATGACGTAGGTTAATTATCACCCTGCTATTGCGGCGTGGTTGTTAGTCTTGAGAACTCTACATAAATAACTACCGAGGTGGAATCACTACTGATGAGTGATTTATAATTGCTTCGTGACGTTTCTGAATGGATTTGAGGACAGTAAAACGATTTTATCAAAATAGATGACGTAGGTTAATTATCACCCTGCTATTGCGGCGTGGTTGTTAATCTTGAGAACTCTACATAAATAACTACCGAGGTGGAATCACTACTGATGAGTGATTTATAATTGCTTCGTGACGTTTCTGAATGGATTTGAGGACAGTAAAACGATTTTATCAAAATAGATGACGTAGGTTAATTATCACCCTGCTATTGCGGCGTGGTTGTTAGTCTTGAGAACTCTACATAAATAACTACCGAGGTGGAATCACTACTGATGAGTGATTTATAATTGCTTCGTGACGTTTCTGAATGGATTTGAGGACAGTAAAACGATTTTATCAAAATAGATGACGTAGGTTAATTATCACCCTGCTATTGCGGCGTGGTTGTTAGTCTTGAGAACTCTACATAAATAACTACCGAGGTGGAATCACTACTGATGAGTGATTTATAATTGCTTCGTGACGTTTCTGAATGGATTTGAGGACAGTAAAACGATTTTATCAAAATAGATGACGTAGGTTAATTATCACCCTGCTATTGCGGCGTGGTTGTTAGTCTTGAGAACTCTACATAAATAACTACCGAGGTGGAATCACTACTGATGAGTGATTTATAATTGCTTCGTGACGTTTCTGAATGGATTTGAGGACAGTAAAATGATATTATCAAAAAATATGACGTAGGTTGTCACCCAGCGCGTGGTTGTAGTCTCAAGAACACTACATAAATGAATAACTACCAAGGTGAAATCCCGACTGATGAGTGATTCTTGATGTTTCTGAAGGGCTTTGAGGAAAGTAAAACGATATTATAGAAGAGATGACGTAGGTACTTATATGAAACAGTTTCAAAAATCTTTGAAAATTACGATGGTATTTATATTAACAATAATAAATATTAGACTAACACTAACATTGCTCTGATTACAAAGTTAGTAGCTCAAGCACTTGTGTTATGGATATCAGAGACAACGGTGGAACTACAAACACCCAGACCCTTCTCAGACTTGAGCCAGTATAAAAAAGTTCGTTTTATAAATTGATCTAACCGGGGATCGAACCCGGTACCCCAGAGATGGCAACACCTTGAAACCGGCATATAAACCTGCCATACACTAAAAGACCTCCTTGGTCGAGTGGCTTTGTACACCGGTTTTCAAGGTGTCGCCAACGGTTGGGTCAACATAGAAAACGAACTTTTCTATATTGGCTCAGGTCTGGGTGTTTGTGATACCACCGTTGTCTCCGATTTCCATAACACAAGTGCTTTAGCTACTTACTTTGGAATCGGATGTATGTGATGTTGTCAAATATTTATTATCTATATTTATTATTTAATTAAATAACAAAGAGTGGGATTAAACTTTCATTTACGCTCATATAGGTACAAATGATAACTAGTGGAATCATTCTAATCAATAAATAGAAAAGAATGAAAGAATGATTAATGATTAAGAATGAGACGAAAAGGGAGAATAAATCAATCAAATCAGTATCTGGTTGTTGTCAGTGAATGAGTGATGGGAAATCTGTGTTTTTGCCTCAGGCGGGCAAAAAGCTGCTGCTTGAGACTTTAGGCCTTTTGCTCATTTGGCGGCTTGGTACAGAATCTGTACCGCGCTACACCATGCTGATGTCACGCCGCTGTTGCGCCGACAAATCAGGATTGAAATATAGACATCCAGTAAGCTTTTGGTATGTTTTCGGTACCGCGTATACCGAGCATGCTGATGTACCGATGCTGCGCCGACAAATGATGTGACTTGTCTTTCCACAGAATAGGCCTTATTCCTAACTCGTGTCTGTTAACTAGGTACTTACCTTTTTTATGCTCCTACCTAAATGGTTTTTTTACAAAAAAATAGTATTAAAATTTATGACTGTAAGTACAAAAGTTTACCTTCCTAAACTAATAAAAGGTTAATTAAAGCATCTTAAATATAAGGTAAGCAATAATTTATTTTGCTCGATCAGTAAGTTGTAAAAAAAACCGGTGTGATATTTTTAATCTGGGTCATTGGCATAATATTTTGTCACAGTAACTGTTGTCGTGAAACTGGATCACGCGAATGCGCGAAGCGACACATCTCAAAAGAGCGACATCAAGCTAAACATAATTTGACGACTATGATGTAAATGTTTGACGATTTCAATTCAATCAAACTAGAAATGATCTCGTTATTGCGGTTGAGTAGACTGACGCCTTACTTGAGTGGCATTATTGCGTGTAGTGTATCGAGGTTGGGGACTATTACATTACTCACAGGTGCGGCTTGCGGCCGGCGCACTCGTTAGCGAACCTCGCCGAGGGACGAACGGCACTGTTCTATTGAATAATGTAAATGTTTTGCATACAATCTCAGCATTTACAGAACCTTTCTATATTAACAGCTATGGTTTCTTAAATTCATGCCAGGAGAGGACATCAAAGCCAACAATTGCAAGTATCAATGTTTTTTCCACCTCTCCTGAAATTGGTCTTTCAATCAACATCATATAATTTTGTAGACTTCGCACCTTAAAACGAAAACCTTAAGGGTACTTATGGGTTCAAGTAAAAATTCTACGATAGAGGCTAAATTTTGACCTCACAATAAAAATAATCAAATACTTAGTCCATAAATCGTAGACTCCGCAAGTGCCTGCTAGTATTTTATATTTTCCTAATGAAAGTTGAGAACAGCTAAAGTATGGGGTGTCCCGCAAGGACTTTGCGTGTTGATGAGCTAACTCAAGTGATCCACCGCCTCCGGGGAAATCAGACCCGATCCGCGCCGTCTCTGATACCACTCGAACTAATGCACTCGATGACAGAAGATTCTTGATCAAGCGGGACGTTTGACATATCTCTGAGTCATTAAGAATACCATAACAGAATAGAATATAAATACCTAAAGGTTTCAAGTCAGCGCCAAGTTTTTGTAAGAATACTGACAAAACGGGGCCCAATTCGCGCTATTTCGGAACGATAAAACCAAAATAGTTACACTGCCTACTTGTCTTAACGTTTATTGAATTGTATGAATTGATATATATATATTTTTTGTAATAGCCTAGGCTGAGCCTTAAATTTTTAATTAAGCTTGACACCTGTAAATTGATTCAGTAGAAATGAGCTAATTAAATAATGTTATTTATTTATGAATCTATGTTAATGGTAACATGTATGAATACTTTGAATGTAATGTCTGGAAACGATATACATATTTGTAAATATCGTTCCTTCTAATAAAGCTGATAAGTTTTTTGCGCCCATTTTTCTTGTCAGCTAAAAGACGTCATAATGGGTGGTAGGATAAAAGAATTGACGATTTAAAAATGCTTGTTATGTGAGCTTATTTGAATAAAGAATTTTTCAATTTCAATTTCAATTGTCATTTAGGTTATATTTAACCCCAAAATCTTTGGTTTAGCTATAAAATTCTCATTTAAATTGTCCAAGATCGGCATCCTAGACTCCCTAGGCATAGCTTTCAACAAAGTTATGCCAAACTAAAGCGAGTATTCTTCTGTAAACGAAACTAAAACGGCAACGATTTAGTAATAATATCCATCGTATCCATTTATATCCTCTGTTATTTAACGCCAATTAATATTGTTTTACTTAAATAAATGTTTATTTCGTGTATTTATACGTAAATATCAGCAAGATCGTTTCCATAACAAGCCGTAATTAATCGAGGTGGGTCTTAATTACGTTTTACTTTTGTAACGCAACGTAAATAAATACGTTATTTTGGTTGTGTCGCGCTCGCCGGTATTTTTCGTGATAAACATTCCACAATGAGGGCTTTTCAATATGACAAAAAACCGTAGGTTCGATAGATGGCGTTGATTAGCAGGCAAGTGTCAACTGTAAAAAACGTAGGAGAACCAAATCACAATTCCCATGAAAACATCGGAATCACCGCTAACAACCAACGAACGCCAAGAAATGAAAATGTATTTTTTTAAGCATGCAGGCCGTTTCTTTTTCAAAGCCAATTTTGACACTTCACTTGTATATCAACGCCATTTAGTAATGCAAATAGTTACTATTTTTTGTTTTTAAATGTCTCTTTGAAAAGCCCTCATTGAAGGGATTAACAAAATTAATGTAAAAGTTCTACATAATTAAAGATAAAAAGGACACACATTTCTAAATAATATATTAAAAATATAAATAAAATCCAATATGTACTTTCGTACTCAGGCGATAATATTTGACTTGTGTGATACCTACGTGAAAAGTGGCATGACATCCTTCCCTCAAAGTTTGGTGACATCAAGTTACCTTCAATATTGGGAAATAAGCTTAACCCCTCTGATGTATAAATCCTTGCATTACCATATTTGGAAGTGGTTTGATGTGCAAATATTTTTTTTACATGAAGACTTTTAGTGTTAAGAATGTCATGGTCAAAATACGGAGGTAGGGGAGGTTGTTTAGAATAGGCGATGGATTCTATTGTATCAATTGAGTTTGACGACCTCCTTGGTCGAGTGGCTTTATACGCCGGTTTTCAAGGTGTCGCCATCTCTGAGGTCCCGGGTTCGATCCCCGGTTGGGTCAATTTAGAAAACAAACTTTTCTATATTGGCTCAGGTCTGGGTGTTTGTGATACCACCGTTGTCTCCGATTTCCATAACACAAGTGCTTTAGCTACTTACTTTGGAATCGGAGAAATGTATGTGATGTTGTCAAATATAAAAATATATCAATTTGTAAAACAAAGAAGAAAATGCTGTTAGGTACTATATTAGAAAATGTGAAAGGTATTAAAGTTATTTTCACATAAGTGTCAACTCATCATGACGTTAATTACATTCGATGCTAACTGATCATACGGGCTCACGCGTAGTAAACCGATGCAGAGAAGCCGTTGTCGGAATTATCGCACGCTCTCAAATTTACATCCATTATTCCGGAATGTAGCGCCTGGTTTTTATCGACAGTATTTTCACAAAACTTTCAATACAGTTGATAGTGAGTGACATGTTACATAAAATTGCTTTTAGTTTGCGTATTAACTTCAAAGAGCTAAGGTATCACCCATATTAAAAAAGTTGTATAATAGTAATAAAAAATAAATAACAAAATTTTAAAAACATCACATACATTGCTCCGATTGCAAAGTAAGTAGCTAAAGCACTTGTGTTATGGAAATCAGAGACAACGGTGGTATCACAAACACCCAGACCTGAGCCAATATAAAAAAGTTCGTTTTCTAAATTGTCCCAACCGGGGATCGAACCCGGGACCTCAGAGATGGCGACACCTTGAAAACCGGTGTACATACAAAGCCACTCGACCATGGAGGTCGTTAAATGTATGTGTATGTGTATCACCAATAATTCACCAGTGTAAATGGGGTTCATATACCGCATGCATTACGGGAGTCATGTCAGGAAACGTACGAGTGATATAATATATCTCTTTTAATAGTAGTTTATGATACAAGGTTGGTAAGAAGGTTTTAAAAGAACTTAACAACCGTGTGACATACTACGTTTTATACGTCTAGTGTTGACTAATAACTTTGCGACTGATTTCTTATCATTGCATTATTGTATTAATATTAACTTGTTTAGAATTTACTAAGTAAGGCAATTTTATGGAAAACCTGTAGTTGGCCTTGCTAATGGTTAAAATTAGTAGTGTAAAAAAATTTGTAACGCTGTTTGTTTTCAAATAAAAAAAACCTTCTGAAATAAAAAAAAAACTGTAAACAAAAACGCACGGTGGTGGCGTGCGGTAAAATTAAGTTTCCGCACGATGTACTAAACTGTACAAGCAGCACTCTTTGATATGATACCCCATATGCCCTAGTAGCCTCTGTTCGAACTTTTAAGACCCCCTTTCAGTCCCCGTTGAAAAAAAAGATATAAATATTTTTATTTCTCTCTTATTTGCAAAATAGTTGGGTAAACGTCATCTAAAACTATTCCAAATTTCAAGTTGATAGCATTAGTTCTCGAGATATCCAGCTGTGACAGACAAACAGACAGACAGACTGAGTCGCACCATAAGGTTTCCTTTTTACCATTTCGATACGGAACCCTAAAAATGATAAAAAGACCAAAAAGGTTTCCTACAAAATTGACCGTGACTTCATGACTTCGGTATACTAACCACCGAACAGCATCTTGTAAGGTCATTTCACCCCGAACCTCAAACACGACCACACGCTGAAGCAGCTGCGAGGCAATAAGTTCACCAACTAGTTTCGAACTGGGACCCTCGTCGTCGCAGCGCAGCGCTATTTATTGCAGCAATAAGAAGACAACGGAGCTACTAACTACCCCCGCCAGCCGAACTGCGTTGTTACAGGGGAAGTACGACGGACAGAGACAACAATATACTTTTTCAAATAATAGGCTTTGGTTATTTATATGTATATTTTTATATTTATAAATAGACGGTCAAAGCTACGGACACGTCGAAAAAAATATCACTCAATTGTTGAGTGATAAAAATTAAATTAAAATTTTTAATGATCCCGACTCAAAAAACTTTTAAAAATAAAATGTAAAAGCTATATTATTTATTACTCTTTGGATGCGGTGACGCTAATAACGCATACCAGCCCATAAAATTTGGTTAGTTTGATTTAGTACGTCAAAAGTGCAACACTATCAAAAGCCTGTATGTAACCGACACTCATTAATTCTAAAATAGTTTTTTTCATTAGTTTAAATTTTGTTCACACGTGGTATACAGTTTAAAAATAGAAAATCTAATAAATTAGCAAAATAACAAAAAGCAAATAACAACAAGGCACAAATAAGAGACTAAAATAAGAACCCTGTCTCATCTTGTGTTGCTGCAACCACTGAGCAAGTTATCCTGCAACGTTCAAAGAACGCCATAGCACGCTGTTATTCTGACATTTCTGACATTAACATGGAATAGAAAATGGACAGTAGCATTTCCTGATACAAATGGTTTCAACAATGCAATCCATGCAAGGTAAAAAATATATATACGTTCAGAAACTGCAATTCTACTAAGTCTCTGTTCGATTGTGTGCAGACATTCGCCATTGTTCCAAAATGCAACACTTTTATGCACCAAAGAATATTACACTGAGCTTGTAAACGGCACTGCGGCTTTGTTCGAATGCCACGTTCATTATGTACCCAATATTAAAAATTAGGCAGCTATTTTGTACTATGTGCACCAAATAGTTTCGATTGAAACTTTGGAATTTACACTGCCTTTTGTTTCTTTTATTATTTTTCTACTTTTGTTATTTCAAAAACAGATTTTTTTGTTTTTAGAACATATTGTTAGTTAATTAATACTTTTTTACCTTTCTCTATGATTAATACTATGAATGTATCGTGATGTGATGACCGCGCGACCCTTTGATTATTGGCGGTGTGCCAAGGCTCCCGGATTTGAATTCCGGCAAGGACAAATCGTTTTTAGGGTTCCTTACGTCAAATGGAAAAAACGGAATCCTTGTAGGATCACTTTGTTGTCTGTCTGTCTGTCAAGACCCTTTATCTCGGGAACGCGTATCGAATTAAAATTAAAACCAATATTCAGGTATACAGTCCTTTGAAACTGTTAAAAAATCAAACTTCTAAGATATCGTAAAAAAGATACGGCCATTTATGCCGCAAAATACGCATATTTCGACACTCTCAAGGGAATCAAAATTTATAGGGTACCTACTTCCCGTTGACCCAGAACTCATTTATCATAAGACAATCTCTGCTTAGTTTGGGACTAAATAAGTGTAATGAGTTGGCCGGAAGAATGGGGTTCTGAGGGAAAGCCTGGTTTTTTTATCGTTTAAGATGTAAAATTTTATACAATAAACACGGAACTAATACTAAAATAAATAATTTTAGAAAAAGTACTAGAAAAAATCGACTCACCCGTAACACCTCAGACGGGACGGGTGAGTAAATTTTTTCTAATATTATTATTTATCTTTTGACGACCTCCTTGGTCGAGTGGCTTTGTACACCGGTTTTCAAGGTTTTAATAACTTATAGGTACTAAGTTTAAAGGAGTGAATTTTCTGATCCCGAACAGCACGTACACTTTGTAAGATGGCGATTTTCTCGGAAACCACTGATCGGATTAGGATACGGGTTCTGTCATTCGATAGCGTGCCATTCGGCGAAAGGTTTAAGTAGGCAAACATGTCAGTTTGCTGACACATTTTATCCGTGACAAGAGTGGATTTAAATCTTACGTACGTTTTTCAAAGACGTTTAGCTTCTGTCAGATCTTTCTATTTCTATATTATTTGGCCTTTTTTATTTAGAGTGGTTGTCTATATAACTTCACGTTTCTAAAACTGGTTTTGTACTTTTACTTTTAAAAATGTTTGTTTCTAAGACAAGTGATTCAGAAGGGTAAATAAATAAATACCCTTACAGGCATGCATACATTTTTGTATTTAGAATGTTTTTAGGGTTCTGTACCTTAAAAAGAAAAAACGGAACCCTTATAGTATCACTTTGTTGTCTGTCTGTCTGCCTGCCTGTCTGTCTGTCAAGATCCTTAATCTCGGGAACGCGTCTAGAAGTATTGAGTTGAAATCAAAACCATATACTCAGGTCTACAGTTCCTTAAAGCTGTAAAAAAATCAAACTTCTAAGTGACCGTTAAAAAGATACGCCCATTTAAACCGCAAAAAACGCAAAAAACGCATATTTCGACACTCTCAAGGGAATCAAAATTTATAGAGTAGGTACTTTCTATTGACCTAGAACTACCTACAAAAGGTAAGTAATATCGTCTTATACTACAAGTACAAGAAATAATCTGAAAACCATACATTTCTAATTTAAATCATGAATAAATTCGGGAAAAGCTTCGGAAAAAACTGCGAGACTCGATTCCTTAACTATTTATAACATGTACCCATTAAATACGGAATCCTCAGTGGTCCGGTTTTTTAACCCTCCCAATCCTAATACGTAGTATCAATACACTCAAGTAGCTAACCTAAAAATATTAGCTGAAAAAATCCACAACCATTCCCAAAAGTTTAAGTTTCAGTTGAATTACTGAATTAAGATTAATGAACAAAGCAATATATTTTCTCTGCAAACTTCTTGAAAAACCCGCCGATTGGCAAGCTCGCGAGTAATTGATCGATGTCTGTATGAGGGCCCGGGGGACGCAGGGCCGTAATGCATCAATGTTACTTACCGGCCGGCAACTGACGGATAATCTCTACACGCACGTACTACAACCACAGAACAGAATAAGCGTCCGCGCCCAAGACCGACTTTTTGTAGCTGCGATTATCGCGGCGTAAATCGCAGCGATTTTTGTCGCTGGCTAAGTAAACCCTTTGTCACTCTTGTCAGTGTCATTTCGCGGGCGATTAGTCGCTGAGCTGGGCGTTTACGTATTGAACTCTGTATGTTCTATTCTCAGCGACCAAAAATCGCTCAGGAATTAATCACTCGTGGGCGGAAAACCTAAATCGACAGCCGCAACGAATAGTATCTAAACTTCAAATCATGTATTTTACATAACACAGTAGAGCAGTTTAAAGTTTTAATTTGACACAAAATCGTAATTTTGAATTGTATCACGAAAGTTTTGTTACTAAATGATTGCTTATTTTTTTTTGGTCTTTCTTTCTTTAGGCAGTAGTCTACAGAGGTTAGACCACAGGGTCTAGTGGTTCGCCCACCCGTGTAAAGCGCAGGGGCCCCACTTTCGATTCCCAGGTGGGGGGTACTCGGTTAGGTTGTTGGTAGGGTTCGTTTTAAGGCAGCGTTGGAGAATATTTTTAAGCTCCTGGACTGGAAAGAATTCGACATCAATATCAATGGCGATTATCTTAACACACCTGATGTTAAGTGATAATAAGGCTAAAGGTGGAAGTGCACTGCATCCGGAATCCTCAATTACTGAGGAATTTCCGTCTTACTTCTATCATATCAAATATGTTTTTTTCTTTATTTATTTTATTTTCACAAATATTTCACATTTAATATTTTTTCATATATATATGACAAGGACTGATTAATTTTATTAATCCATTCTAAGTGAGATTAGGGAGGAGTAATACATTTGGGTGATTTTATAAGACCCATTTAAACATATTTCTAAGTTAATGAGGTTTTCTGTGTTATTTTTTTTAGTTCGTAATGAAGTAGAACGTTTAGCGATAGGCAAATATTTTTTTTTCTAAAACAATTACAACAGACTAAGTAATAGGTAATAATGACCCATCCCCGACGTCCTTGTACCTATTTTGAACCCTCATGACGCCGCCGGGTTAAATGAAAATATGTATCCAAGTATGTAACCTATGAAAATGAAATTAACCTAGCTCAAAGTTCACAAACTTCGATCTGTAGGACATGGACCGAAAGTTGTAGGTATTGTTGTGAGGTAACTTGTTATAATAACTTAAGTTCTAAGTAGATATTGCCCCGGAATTTCCATTCAGGCTTCAAACAGGGGACTGTTCATTTTCATATCAGCAATTATCACCAACTCACATAACAGTCTACCTTAGTCTTTGTTGTAAAATTCAACAGAGAAACCATTAAAGACTCAGTAGTTGAAGCTCGAGGATTCAAATCCCATCTCAGACTCAAACTAAACAAATAATACTAAAAAATTTATTCAGTCTTGGCAGTTACCCTTTCAACATACTCAGGTTCCTAGACTTTTTGACATAATATTATGGTGATTTCTTTGACACGACAAACATTGAGTTGTATAATGAGTTTTAGAAAATACAATGGGGAATGTCTGAATAAAAAATGTCTGTATATTTTTTATAGGTAGGAATAAGCTCCCAGAATATAATAGAAAAGGTACTGAGTTTTTGGTTGCGCAAAAAAAAAAACACTGTCTTTGCAACTATACGAAAGTAACAGCAGAATTGGGATTATTCCGTAATTATCACATAATAAATAAAGACCATTGACAGTTGACTTTGACATAAAACGGCTATGGAGAAATGTCAAAAAGAGCAGTTGTCAGTTGACTTTTTAATATGGGAATAACTTGGGAATAATCAATAATAAGGGAATAATCTCCATTCTACTGTTACATCCGTACATTTGCGAAGACGAAGTTATATATATTTAACGCAACCAAGAATTCTGAAACCGAGGCCGAGGCACGGGGGTTGGGAGGGCACGGGCAAGCTAGTTATTTAGAGAACTAAAGGTCTAGTCTCACAGCCATGAACATTTTTATAAACAGTTTTATACTATTCGAATTAAAGAACGTTCTTTAATTCGAATAGTATAAAAATGTTTACATTATTTTACGTTAAATGTTGATTACCTTTGTAGACTATCAGCGCGTTTGAAATATCAATTTTAGACACATGTTACTTCTGTTCTATTATACCATTTGAAAAGTTATTTAGCTAGGGCACAGTTTTATAAAACTGTGGCTAGGGAACTGATTAAATGGCCAACGGTGACACGATGCTGGTGCGTTGTGGAGGGTTGATCCATGGTTATCCTAGTAAGTATACCCCACGCAATATTCATCCATTCCTACCAAATTATTTCATCATTCATTCATATCATCCGTTTGTATCCTTAGCTCATCCTCTCATCCTATGGTACCTGCACTTTTAATACTCGTAATTCAGGCAAGCAGTTCTAATGTACTTGTTTTTAACATACATAACATAATAGCGGGTGGAATGCGCCATGTCATAAGCCAAGCGACATTTAAAAATTTTTCGCTTTCGCTTCGCTTTGAAAAATTTATGGATTTGACGTTTTAAATTTCGATTGACAACGAAACCTTATGTCAATCCCATACATGTTTCAAAAGCGAACGAAAACGAGGATTTGCAAATGTTACTTTGGCTAGACCCCCTGGTTATGACTGTCTTTTGTTTTATGGCCACTTCGCTTCATACTTCACGTGATTCAATCTTGAGATACAACACTTTTATTGGTACCAGTGCCTTTACCCAAGTATTGATTGAACCATAACATTTGTTAAAAGAAAGCAATCAACTATGATGTCACTCGACAATTTCATTAGGTATAGTATGTATGTACGTTCGTGAGTGGTATAGGCTAATTAATCGTTTATAATTTATTTTTGATCTTTTAAAGTAGCATCAGTGTAAATGCATAATGTTTGCTATTTGGAAATGAAAGTAGATATGACTGATGGTAATGAATGTTAATTGTTTTTCAGTAAGAATGTGCCAGGGAAACGATTTTTATTTGTTTACAAGGATACTTTAAGGGGCTAACATGAGCCAACTAGCGCCGTCAGTCAATTTTATTAAGGAGTTAAAAGGAGTCAAGGTTTTGTTAATAACTTCTAATATTTATTGAATAACTTTACACAGTTTGAAAAGGCATTCAAATAGTTTAAAACGCGATTTTTTTAAAAGTGGCCACTGTTTGTTTGATTCCGTTTTTAAACTATTGCACGCATTTTGTAATGTTGTAACGTTATTTAACATTAGTCGTCATTCACAAGACCTTTTTTTAAGATATTGGGCTTATTTAGAATAAATAAAATAAAATTGACTGACGGCGCTAGTTGGCTCATGTCAGCCCCTTAAGATAATGGCCACCAGTTCGTTTACCATGTTTAGGTGAAAGTGAAACATCCGCTCGCTGCATTTAGCTCAATCGATAAATCCTGGTATCTGTGTTTGGGCCCGTGTGCCGGTCGCTTAAATCAGCTGCAACGCTGTCGCGGTCGTGGCTGACCATCCGCTGCCGGCCCGTGTGCAGCGCTGCAAGCGCTTTCCCACTACACTGCTGATGCTATTCTATTACATGACCGTTACCAGTAGGGTTGCCATCTTTTTTTTGGACTAATAAAGTACATTGGTCGCTAAAGGTAGTAAAAAAGGTCATTGTATGGAAATAAAGTATTATTTATTTTTACCTTTAAAAACACACTTTTTATTACTTTTGGCGATTTATCCTAGAGAAATAACAAGCCATGTGACATTAAGTATTTTCACGTAAGTACTTTATTTTCCATAAAGTATATACCTACTTTATTTTAAAGTACGGCCGGCAACCCTAGTACCAGTAGCTTGGAAAGTTGCGCGTTGTATTTAACAGTGGTATATTGCCATGCGATTTGAAAGGCAGCAATACACTTACTTTTACAATCGCGAGACTTAGTAAGCCAGAGCTGCCAAATATAAGTCTATTACACAATTGTATATATTTAATTTAATTTAATAATAGTTTATTTGGAACAAGTTACATTGATTCGTTATTGTACGTTAATAACTGCAAAAGCATAAAACTGTGTCGCAGCACTAACGCCCCACTCCAGTTTTAATAGGGACAGCGTTCCAATAAATAAGTAACACAATCACACAATTGATAGTTAAAAGAATACACTAGGACTATCTGAAACACAACCATAACATCTATACAAATTTCAATTACTACACAAATGCTTCAATACGGCCCGCGACTTCGTCGGCGTGGAAAGTTTTTTTGCTATCTCTCGGGAACAATTATTTTTTTCGGGATGAAAGGTCCCTATGTCCTTCTCTGTATCCCTGACAACGTGTATGCAAAATTTCATGATGATCGGTTTAGTAGTTAAGACGTTAAGGCGTAACAAACAAACAAACAGACGGACTTTCGTATTTATAATATTAGTAAGGATAAAGAGAAACATTTTTTTTTCAGAGCTGCCAAATATAAGGAAAAACAAAATAACTACATTATCAAGTGGTCGAATTTCTACGAATTCAAAAGGTCACCTGAGGAACGTGACCAAAAACGCAGCATAAGAATTTGGAACTTCTATTCAGTTTGTTTGTAAGTGAAACTTCTATGTTGAATATAAAGTCAGAGAGATTTGCCAATGCTAGCAACTACTTATGCGATCCATCTTGAATGTACAAGATAAAATAAGGTCCGTCCGACCTACTATAATATAGCCTTAGAAATATCCTTCGCTGCCCCCTCTGTTTGACGTTTGTCAATGTCAAACATCTGTTAATGTCAACCATGAAGGGAGTAATTGACTTGACAGGCGGTGACAGTAGTGGTAGTTACCTCTAGCATCGTGGTGGTCTGTGACATTACTTTTTGGGCTCGGTTGGTTGGTTGGACGTTCTGATGGGTCGGGGTCAGATAGCATTTTTAGTTTTTGTTGATTGTTTAATTTATTGTGGAATTATATTTATCGCTTCATTTGTTTATAAACCCAATTCACCTCTGATCTAGTGTTTTGTAACAATAGTATAATAACAAAGTATGTACCTAATAGAATTATAGCTACAGAAATCTAGTACCTACTTTGCCACTTTGTTATTATTATCCAAGTTGTAACGATCCAAAAGTCACGTGCAACATTTCCCACAACTCAGCCTTTGCCAATGAAAACAATCTACAAATCTCTTCGTGTTAATGGAATCTTCCAACAAAGTATTTTGCTTCTGCGAAATGCATACAAAGACGCTTTTATCGACCTGAAGATAAACTCGTTAAGTGCCGAACGCCCGCTATCAGGGCCACATTATCGTTCGTCGTTCGTAAATCTGTAAATACTCTGTAGCACATCGTTACGGGTTCATTCAGCTGATGTTGAAAAAACTCGTGGGGGATAAAAAGCGGATGTGGGAACGACCAACATATCTGTTGCTATGATGGAATGGTTTCATCGGACCTCTCGTTTAGATACGCTTTACACGTTGCGATCGCTTGCAATTTCTTGAAAAGTTCTGATGAGCTGGTTTTACGAGTATTTGTTGTGCGGTGTATGAATTATCTGTAATGTCAGTCTGTAGGTTGAATTTATTCATGAATTTATATAAACCGTTGTATTGCTGGACCTTCGTTTTATTATTATTAGTGAATTTTAAGTAACATCAAGTATTAAATGTTATTAAAAATCTTTTGTCTATCGGCAATAAAATTCAAAATTCAAAACTGTGTAACAATCACTTGAGAATCGAAGAAGGTATGCCATCGGTTCGCAAACCCTCGACAGAAGAAACTCGACAATGGCTGCTTTTTTCTCCCTGTTTATTTCATACAGAGTCGTCAAACAATGAGGTCAGCATTTAAAGTGATTTCATTTTCCATTACAATCATTAACAAAGTTTACATTCAATGGGTAGGTAAAATAACTTTCAACTACTCGATAACGCATAGCTAAGAAAATCATATTGTATGATATGAAGAATTATTATATTAGCCCAGGGGGCTGATTACGTAATACGTAACTCTGTTGCTAACAATTCTCGATTGAAATTGATTGAAACCGCAGTTACATTGCTGCTTTAAGTAAGATAGTTGTCACATTGGTTCTTACTAAAGCAGCAATGTAATTGCGATTTCTGTTACAGTGATTGCAACAAAGTTACATAATCAGAGGGCAGGTGAATTAAGTCTATGACGGGATAAACTAAACCTTTACTTGAATAATTAAAACGACAGCGATAGTAGTCATATTCCGACATCTAAACATAATCTTAAGTCTTTAGATCGTATCGGATGGTGTGTAGAGTTGTAGGTTGGTCATCCCTGACCCAAAGCACACCGAAAGGTCCGTCGCTCGCGTGTCATGGGTGAAGGGCCGTGTTTGCTCTGTCATTCTTCATTTTATATTTGACGTTAAAAAAATGCGTCAAATCGGTCTATTCTAATGTCGCTTACAATCAAACTCAAGAAATATACCTCAGCTTAATAAGCAGCTGTAATTTCGGGTTTTTTGTAATAATTTGTCAAGAAATATTCTTCATAAAGAATATGTAATCATAATTCCTAAAAATACCTAATTAAACCTCAACTTTACAAGCAGCTTTATTTCGAAATTTTTATAATAATTTGTCAAGAAATGTTCATCATTTAAAGTACCTAAGCATAATTTCGTAAAAGTGGTTCTTTTCTCATCAAGCTGCCTTAAATAAGCTTGTTTTAAAACCATTTGAGAACCGTCTGAATGTACAATAAAAGAAGCTGTAATAATTAATCTCTTCAGGGTAATTTCAAAGCTTTAAAAGTTTTACAGGTCTCTTAATATACTTGGTTTTTTGTGGCCATTTAATATGATTTTTTATTGAACGTCCCCTTGGAGTTTCAACCATTCTATTAAAAGAAACAATGATTTGAAAAAAGATGTCCTTATAATTGCGCCAATATAATTTGCGTGTCCGCTTAGTCTGCCACCAAATTGTATAAATCTGCCACCAAAACGTAGATTCCGTTATACAATAAAATTGGTGGCAGATTTTTTATTCACCACCAATCGGAAACCATAGAACGTGTTATTAATAACAGTCCTACCAAATGTCTTAAACGATAAGAAGATTACAATTCGGTAATGATCGGTCTTACAAAAAGTTCGTGTACGTGTTCACTAAGATTTTTAATAAATTAAAGGTTTAAATTTTGATAACATCACATACATACATTGCTCCGATTCCAAAGTAGCTAAAGCACTTGTGTAATGGAAATCAGAGACAACGGTGGTATCATAAACACCCAGATCGGAGCCAATATAGAAAAGTTCGTTTTCTAAATTGACCCAACCGGAGATCAAACCTCAGAGATGGCGACACCTTAAAAACCGGTGTACAAAGCCATTCGACCACGGAGGTCGTCAAATAACAGCAAATAACAGTTGTACGTAATTGGTTTTAATAACATACACGTTGTCGTATGTTTGATATTTCACTAAGCTGCAGCTCTCCATCGTTATTATTTTATGGAGCACAGATCTGGCACAGATGTCACACGAAGCTTATCTGCTCCGCAGCCATCCCCCAAATTACTTTTACTAACTGAGGCAATAAAGCCGACCACGTGCGTCGCAGCTCACCTGAAAGCTGTGTTATTTCGTTGTGTTATTGGCTTTTCAAACGGACTCCCGATTTGATTACAGCGGGGGAGGGGCGCAGTAGCGCCCGGGGCGGCGTGACACTTTATCTGAAAGCCTTTTAATTCTGTTACTTCAGCGTTAAATTTGACACTTCATCTAAATCAATTGTCGGCCGCATTGCTCGTGTTTCGCTCTCAACTTGAAGGCACGATGACGCGTACTTACGAGCGAAACGATAATGTGGCTGACGTCTTTGCTATAAAACAAGTTGCTTTACGTCGCGCCGGTTTACTGTTGATTTTATGTCGCGCTAGGGCGGTCAATGGTTAGCTGTTATTCCCGATAGTAATAACTTGTAGTTTGCAGAAATGGAGTTGTTGTTTATCATGTGACGTGAATGATTTCGAAACAGTGTTGACGCAGCATAAACAAACAGATGTGAATCTAAAACGATTTATGCTGTGCTGGGTGATGCGTTGTTTGCTGTAGCGGGTCATCGGACGTTCGCAGTAGCGTGGCTTAAATTTTGCACGCGCGGCGTAAATATGTAAAACTTATTTGTTCGGTTTGGCATCGTATTTAATTATTTGCTGTTTAAACCTGCAGCGCGTGACCGCGGACGCTGTTTCCGACATAATAAGGGAAATCTCTGTTGTTGTGTAAAAACAAAAATATTTTTGTTCATAAACTAATGGTTGACTCTGACTTTTGTGTGTGCTTATATTTTTAAGCATTGTTTTCTGATTTCGTAATTAAATTACTAACTGAAATGTCAGTGGAATAGATCACCACGGAATCCTCTACTGGCTATATTTTTTTTATACCGAAGAAAGTTCCTATATTACATCTCACTGCCGGAATTTTAAATTGCGGTTATGGTGTTAGTCTTTCGTAAAATGGTAGTAGCTATAGCCGAGCGAGCTTGACAAAGCCATTAATGGTCGGTGTACGAGCCCAATTTCGAAGGATTTTGCGTACACCTAGTACTACAACCAAACGGAGCACAAATGTACCCCCTCCTGGGAATCAAAGCAGGGAGCCTTCGTCTTACACGGGTGGGTAAACCACTAGACCACAGAGGTAGTTAAACGAAATTGGGACAAATAGAATTGAGTGAGTTGTTCGAATAAAAAAAAACTTTAAGAGTGTATAATTTATAGCTCCGTGTTGGCCCTGTGGCAGCCCTGCAAGGGACCTTTTCATTAAGGCCCAGGGCTTTGTCTCACTCGCCATACAAGAATGAGCTGCGATTACCCTCCACTCGTCCTCCGCCCTGCCACATTATTATGTAACTCAGTAATAAAGAATAATTTTATTGTCACATTTGAAAGTGGCGTCGTAAAAACGCCATATTTATCGAATTCTGTAAAAAAAATTGTTAGTGAAAGAAACATAGGTCGAAAAATGCCTTCCTTCCTCGTGGTCAAACTTAGTACCTAGTCAAACTGATTTGACCTATGTTTTATTGGCAAAGATATTTAGTTTCGTTGGTAGAATTAAAACGACTACAAAATAACGGTGTTTACTCGTATACTTATAACATAACATCACTGAGGATAATGTTAATAGTTCAATGAATAACACACACTATTTAAAATATACCTAAATTATCATAACAATTTTTTTATTTATTTGATTAATTATTTTTTTTATATGTTCTAATTCTAATTTGAGTATGTTTAGGCGTGTTTTAGATTGATTATATTTTTTGGTTATTTTTTGTCCTCATAACTTACCATCTTTATCGCTTGGTAGGTACTCTGGTAGTAAGAAGGGTTACAAGTGAAAAAAACCAGAATATTACAAAGAAGTAGTGCTCAACAGCAAAGACAATGCAAGACAAATTCTAATCTGATGTCTTAAATGTGAAGCGAGATGCTATACTTGCCTTGTACTACTTCAGAAATAATTTATATTTAGATGTGAATTATTGACGAACTCCGTGGTCCGTGGTCCGTGGAGAGTGGCTTTGTACACCGGTTTTCAAGGTGTCGCCATCTCTGAGGTCCCGGGTTCGATCCAGCCAGATCTGTGTTCCATAAAATAATAACGATGGAGAGCTGAAGCTTAGTGAAATATCAAACATACGACAACGTGTATGTTATTAAAACCAGTTACGTACAACTGTTATTTGACGACCTCCGTGGTCGAGTGGCTTTGTACACCGGTTTTCAAGGTGTCGCCATCTCTGAGGTCCCGGGTTTGATCCCCGGTTGGGTCAATTTAGAAAACGAACTTTTCTATATTGGCTCAGGTCTTGGTGATTGTGATACCACCGTTGTCTCTGATTTCCATAACACAAGTGCTTTAGCTACTTACTTTGGAATCGGAGCAATGTATGTGATGTTGTCAAATATACAAAAAACATCTATTCTTGGTCGTTTTATTGATCATTTTAATTACGTATTCACTATAGATTTCATTTGGCACGCTCTAGCTCACACTACGCGAAGTCAAAAGCTAGAACCGATATGACTTCTGTCATAAAGTTGCCAAACCCATAGTATCTGGTTGAAGTTTAATATGGCCGGTGTAATATCTGCATGAATGAGGGCCGTGACTTCATTACCCTTCTATCCGCGATCACTCCGGCCCTCTCGGATTTAGGACGCGCTCCCATTGACAGCTATCCTTACTTCCTTACTAATAGTATAAAATTTGAAAGTAAGTTCATTTATTTGTTTGTTTGTTACGCTTTCACGCTTTAACTACTGAACCGATCATCATTAAATTTTTCAAATACGTTTTCAGAGATACAGAAAAAGAAATTTCATACAGAAAAAAAAGTACTGTTCCGGAAGGATGGAAATATAGCTGGTGCACGCAGATGAAGTCGCGGGCGGCCGCTGGTTATTAGATATTAGACACCATCATATATATGGCTGCGATTCCAAAGTAAGTAGTTAAAGCAACTGTGTTATGGAGTCGGTGACTCGGTAGCTCAGCGGTCAGAGCAGTGGACCGGATATCCAAAGGTTGCGGGTTCGATTCCCGTCCGGAGAACATGATCTGGTGCGAGTCGTAATTTTTCTAGTATATTATTTAGTATTATATAAAAATTGCATTGCGAATGCTAAAATCTCAAAATTTAAAACTTGCCAATTTGTCACCTGTCACCGCAATGTAAACTAAAATGTCACGACAATTGACAAACCGACCCGAAAGGAAGTTGTTCGGTGTCGCTGTGTGAACAACTATTGCTAGGTTAAATAAAAAAATGGATTCTATAAAAGGGCTTTCGATACAAAATGTACAGTCACTTGACCACATTTTGTATGGTAGACCCAATATTTTTACTCCGAATTTTTGAGTTTCGCCTATCAATAGTTGTTCACGTAGCGTCACTGGGCCCCTTTTCGGGTCGGACACTTAAATAATTACATCTGTGGAAAAATTCGGCTTATGTTCCTTATGAGGAGCTTGGTGGCGCAGTGGTTTAGCGCCTAGCTCTGCGATTACAAGCAACTTTCGCAAGGGTCGGTCATCGAATGGGTGACCAAACATTTATTATCTCGAGTTCCTCCGTGCTTCGGAAGGCACGTTAAGCCGTTGGTCCCGGCTGCATTTGCAGTCGTTAACACCCACCAATCCGCATTGGGCTTGCGTGGTGCGTTATGACCCATCCTCCTTATCCACACATGAGAAAGGCCTATGCCCCAGCAGTGAGAACATTAAAAATGGCTGATGTCATGTTCCTTAAAGAAAGTTGTTCAGATTCTTGGACTGACTGAACACACCCTGAAAAATAGTCGTGACTTTAAAATCACACTGTATTTTACAGCTCTTATTGGGACTGCGGCTTTATATCGCGCGGGAATTTATCATCCCGCGACGGGTGATGGTGATTAAGGGGTTTGATTGTCTCCAAGATGGCGAATGACATTGTTTTAGTGGCGCAGCTAATTAAGAAATGTTGTTTGGTTGACTCAACCTTTGGAGACTTTGAAGATAATACGTTAATACAGAGATTATTTTACGGAAGATTTTGAAACGGAACGGCATTGTCTGAAACATAAAGATCATAATAATATACAATTTGTAAGTAACTGATATATATCACAACATGGGGCACTACCGGCTAACTTACATGGCTATCGTAATCGCTTTCATTTGACAGATGGAAGTGATACATTGCTACTTTTCTTTGGTAAGTTTTTATTTATGTCAAAGAGAAGTATGCCATGTTAGTTGGCAAGGAGGGCCCCTGAATAGCAACACTGAACTCCACTTCCATACAAAAGGAAATTCGTTATGATAACTCCCTTGTAATGGTTTTCATGTTGTGAAATTATTTCAATTACACGTTTTTCACGTAGATTAGCTCATTAAAATAGCCCTTACAATATTCGAAAGTTAGTCTTGTATGTACTAACTGTATTTTTTTAAAAATATTTGACACCATCACATACATTGCTCCGATTCCAAAGTAAGTAGCTAAAGCACTTGTGTTTTGGAAATAGAGACAACGGTGGTATCACAAACACCCAGACCTGAGTTAATATTGAAAAGTTCGTTTTCTAAATTGACCCAACCGGGGATCAAACTCGGAACCTCAGAGATAGCGACACCAGTTTACAAAGCCACTCGACCACGGAAGTCATCAGATGTTAGTAGAAGTCACAGGCAAAAATGTTTCCCTTTTATTTATTTATAAACACATATATTTATGCGTTGGTAATGTACTTCGCTTCAACATTTTCCTGCGACTATAATAGTCATTTCGTCATCTCGACTTTAATGCATAGTGATGTCGATGTCGCCAGCTCTCGACAGAAATATACTTTTAGCTTTTTGCGTGACACGCGCGTTGAGTGCTACATGGGTCGTACATTTTGTTCAGCGTGCCGTGCGTGCGGGCGCGCTGATATTTGGCACAACTTACGATATATAAAACTTAGCTGCAATTGATACATTGTCGGTGCTTTTAAATTTGACAATTTTAGTAACTTTCTGTAATATTCTAAAACATTGTTGTCGATTGCAGCATTACAAGTGAGCGGTGCATGTGCAATAAAATTAATTGTGTGTATAACCTAGGGCTACACGGTCGCTCCGACTAAGTGTCCTAGCTAGTTGGTAACCACGTTATGATTCAAATGGTGGTCGCAAACCACAATCTTGGCTACTAGCAATGTCGACTTGGTCAGTGCCTTTATTATGAGTTTGCACAGTTACGTTTCCTATACTCGATAGCGACTGTAGTAAGCAATTTTCTATGCAATTTGACGCAGTGCCTCTGGCGATAACTACAATAAACTTGTTGCGGAAGTAAAATGGTTCACCGCCTTTTCAAGATATTTTATACGCACACATAACAATATAATTTTAGGTACGAACAGTCAGGAACAAACAACCGTTGCTTAGAAACTTACAGAATACAAAACAAAGCCAATGGCCACAGCCTAAATAACCGTCACAAAACTATAAAAAAATAGTACAAATGGCAGCCTTGTATCAGTCTGATTTCATGTCAGTCTAAATGATCGTGAAATCCCTCTCTATAACAAAACGCTATTGCGTTTAACGCACTAGTTATTTGATCAATCAATCATATTCATTAAAGTACTCTAAATTATTTGATTTATATATTTACCTACCTACAATGCTACTGTTAGTACAATATTAAATAAAATTCACAACGGTGCCACTTTTGGTCAAGGGTACCCTCTTAATAAAATAATGTTTTTGTTATTGTTTTGGGTATTTGATAAAAACTACAGTACTTAAAAAAATATGAGTTATTGTAATTATTAAATTTGGATTTTTCGCATTCACAATGCTATTTTTATATTAAGATAAATAATATTAGAAAATATACTAGAAAAAATCGACTCACCCGTAGCACCTCAGACGAGACTCGAACCCGCACCCTTGGGATTCCGGCCCAATGCACTGACCAATTATGCTACCGAGTCGCTAGTGGGAGAGGCGAATCCCAAGGGTGCGGGTTCGAGTCCCGTCTGAGGTGCTACGGGTGAGTCGATTTTTTCTAGTATTTTTTCTAATATTATTTATCTTAATGAGTTATTGTAATTAGTTTTGGCTTCGGACGAATTACCACGTTTTGCCCCAGCAATAATAATTGATGTAGGTATTATATGTAAAACTGAAAGCGATAGCCGAATGTTCTGGAATCACAGAAGCTGGTCCCTTATAATATAAAATGGATTATTTGTGATTCGCAAACAGGCAGAAATGTAGGGACAATGGGCCAATCATGGGCAAAGTGAGTACCCGAGTGATTGCCGCTTGTTCATCACTCTTCATCTGCATGCGGCGCGCGGTCGTTACAAAGAACCCGCCGCCTAATGAAGCAAGCGGATCTTATAAAATGCAGCCAGTTTTTTTCGGATTCTCAACAAAAACAACAGTTTTATACAAAAAAATATTTCTAATTAATTGATTAGACATAAAATACATAGGAGTTTGGTGGCGCAGTAGTTTAGCACCTGGCCCTGCGATTGCGGAGCTTAAGCAACTTTCGCAAGGGTCGGTCATGGGATGGGTGACCAAAATTTTATTATCTCGAGTTCTTCCGTGCTTTCCGAAGGCACGTTAAACCGTTGGTCCCGGCTGCATTTGCAGTCGTAAACACCTACCAATCTACATTGGGCCTGCGTGGGGGGTAATGACCCATCCTCCTTATCCATCCATACGGAAGGCCTGTGTCCCAGCAGTGGAGACAATTTTTTTTTAATATTAGACAACATTACAAACATTGCTATTGCATCAACACCCAGACCTGAACCAAAGATAAAGATATAAAGAAATATATACCTTATTTCAGATACGTAGGATCTTTTAGTGATCATTGGTGTTACATCAAAAGTGTTAATTATCTTTATCCCTCGCTTTTAAAACTCTGAAAACCATTTTCGGTATGGGATGCTACTACAGTATATTGCTAAATAGATTAAATATTGCTACGAGTATATTGATAAAATTCGCCCTTCCTCCGAGCTCCGTCGAGAATCCAACAGCTCTGGATAATGGGCACGTAATACGCTTTTCATATTTATAATACTTTACGTATTGCGCTAAAATGAAATTGAGTATCAATTTGTTGATGGATCGTATCGGGCTCGTAGCGTCGCCAAACGGTTCGTAGTGGTTCGTAACGGAATTACGTAGCACGCGGATGCTACGGCGTATTATGGCGATTGTGAATGTAATAAAACGTAATTTCGTGAGTTTTGAAAAAGCTGTGGGTATTTTGTAAGCGAATAGTCTCTGTTTACAATGCTATAAGAGACGAGTCGTTTTTTATAGTACATTAAAAAACATAATTTATCGGTATTTCTAGATTTCTTGGTTTGGTAATGTCAGGAAGCTTTCATTGTTCTTGAAAAAGTGGTTCATATTTTAATGTATTCAGAAGAATTATTTCGTACTAGTCTTGTTCGTACAAGAAAATTATGTGTCTGTGCTTACTCGCTAGTTTAGGTTGCCTTGCCTCGTCTTGCTAGTTTTTAACAATGTCGCCGTTAAGGTCGTATGCCACCTGTTAAGGTCTACAAAATTGGTGACTAGCAAGGTCACTGACCAATTATGTAGATAATAATGTATACCCACTTTCAGATTTCAAAGCAATCGTTTATCATGACCTCAATTCGACCTTAATAGTTTTCACTGCTAAGTGTATTAAAGTGCGTTGTCATCGACTGGATCCCAATTGGGTGCATTACGGTTGATCACACTACGGATCCATTGGTCGCGAGACTTATCTAATTAGGTCGCAACTGCGATCAATGCGGCAGAGCAATTAGCGCCGCGATCAGCTGTCAGCAGGCGATTAATCAGCCACCGGCGACCTTGTGTGGGGCATATTAAAATAGTCTTTTGAAGGTTTTTGTAATTGGAGCATGTTTCTGGGAAGTATAATACACTTTAATAGAAGCCAATCATTATTCAATACTAATAATAATTGTATATGAGAAAGTTACTCCTACAGAACAATTAATTTTGGTAGATAGAAAGATTGGACCGCTGAAAAGGATGGATCCTCTGAACAGGAAATTCCTACGAGAAACGAAATTTTTGTTCACCAAGATTGTGTGTTTGAGATAGCGATTCTACACTCGCAATGTCATCCAATGTCGCGCCCGCATATCTATATTGTATTTCTGTTTGCAGTAAACCGACTTTGAATAATGAAGTCTTAGTGAGCACGATATATTGATAGTTGTGTTTTAAGGTGTTGACTTTTGTTTACTCGGAGACACTGCCAAAAATTAAAGAACATGCTTTGAACTTTGACGTTCTATCGCAGTGTTGCAGCGCAAACTAACTGTTGTTAAATTTATAATCAAATGAAATGGAATTTTATTTGCAACTAAAACATAATTTTAATATAAACAGACTATAGCGTTAATGGCTGCAGTAGTTGAAAAAGTGTAACCTAGTCACTAGCGCCTACCTCCAGAGTACATTGATTTTGCTGAACAATTCTTCTTACGTAACTCCTCGTTCTTCGCCTGATTTTCCTCCTCCACCCGAGACAATCAGCGTAAAGCAACACAGACTGACAGATTAATAGCTGGTCTATCATCAGGACCATGTGACAAGTGAGCAAAACGGGAAATGGGGCTCTTCGTCTGATTCCTCCCACACGAATCCAGGTTTATGAGAGACCATATCTTGTCGATACCTACTTATTTACCTGCAGATCTTCACCTACTTCACCTTCGTCAAAATGTTCACCATCAGAGATCAAAGATCACAAGAAAGACCGATATTTGATGATCTTTCAAGCCTGAAAAACGGAAAATTTGAATTTGCACATTGCTCAAAGTATCATATACGATACCATAAAAAATCGTTTAGGTAAATATCAATTAAATAGCAAATGTTTATCATTATTTTTACATAATAAACATCTGGCTTAAATCAAATACACAGAAAGATTTATATAGGATTAGGGAAATGTTTGTGTGTGTCATATTGAATTGAATTCAATGCTCATAACACTATTTTATAGTTTATAAATGAAATGTTTGAGTGGATAGAATTTGAAAACTGACACCTTTTCATACCGCAACCCGTTTTTGAAATAGATCCTTATGATAGGCGTATATGCTCTCGTTAATAGGGTCCATTGTACCCTTTGGTCACGAGACCTTAAGTAAGGTCTTTATTCAAAACATTGGGTATCAGTTTGTGAGCCCTCGGCCCGAGCAAAAACGATGAAGGGTTGCGGCTTATTACGCGCAGGAGCGGCCGCCTGATAAATACCCTGTTTAGGGATGACTCACGCTACACCGTAGCAGGGCCGGGCCGAGTACGAGCAGATCACGATCCCTTACATTTGGCATGATTCACGTTAAACCGTGCAGGGTCCGACGCAAGTCCGAGCTGAGCACGATTACAGAGCTATATTACATTTGGGATGACTCACGTTATACTGTGCCAGGTCCAAGCCGAGTCCCACCAAGCATGATCCAATACTTTTGTTGTACCGGGACGGACGACGCTCGGAGATAACAAATGTATGGGATCGTGCTCGGTCGTGAGAGCGTGAGTCTTCCCTTCATCCACGCAGAAGCGGCCGGCCGACAAATATCCTCTTTATGCCTTATCCGGGCAATAACGATAAAACCGACGATTTGCGCCGTCCGCTTTATGAAATATAAACTCAGAAAATATTCCTTATTCGGTCGCGGCTCCTCGCTCGTAAATTAATTACCGACGGCGCTGCTTTAGGACTGGGACTTACGGGACTTATCTACAAACAAGGAAAATAAACTTTATTGATCCAACTATGTTTAACTTAAGTTGTAACATGATACGTACGAATCTTATATAGATGTTTTTCTTATAATGCCGTTGGTCAATTCAATAAAATTCAAAACTTGTGAGTAACTATTTTTGAGTTGACTTATTGTGTAGGTTATGTATTAACTTATATCATTCCACTCATGAGATGATCTATTGGCTTAATGGATGGAGTGCTGGGAAAACACCAGATATAGATATCTTAGCTATATAGGTATCCAGTGAATAGGTATCTTCTAGACAAGCGCGATTCATCGTAAATCGCATCATCGCTTACCATCAAGCGGGGTAGCGGGCAAGCGCTTGCCTATCTATCATAAAAATAAAACATCAAAGCAATTTTTAAAAGATGTAAGACCAAGCAAGCCTTAGCCACGGCCACTTCTGGTGATTTAAGAACAAACTAGCGACCGCCCGCGACTTCGTCTGCGTGGAAAGTTTTTTGCTATCCCTCGGGAACAATTATTTTTTTCGGGATGAAAGGTACCCTATGTTCTTTTCTGTTCTCCTGACAAAATTTCATGATGATCGGTTCCGTAGTTAAGACATGAAGGCGTAACAAACAATCAAAAAAATGGACTTTCGCATTTATAATATTAGTAAGGATGTCGGTAAGTACCACATGTATAAAGAATTATGACCTACACCTCCGCGTCGCGACCACGTCGCGTCACGTCATGTCATGTACCGAAGGATTTACGACAGCACCGTTTAAGTGTCCATAAAAGCGGCAATCTATTTGTTGGATTAATGCGGCCGGACATAATGAGGCGCCGCCGACAACTCATTTCCGATCCCATAACATGCTGAAGCAGTTATGACGAGTTAGTCAACTACAGCTAATATTGGGTAAGGGATGAAAACTATTATTTGGCATTATGTCTTCATCTTCATTTATTATTATTGCTTTGCTTACTGTCGTATATTTCTGATGTGTGCGCACAAAAATTATGACTGCGTTTGCGTATGTCAGAAACTACAGAGGCAAAACAAACTCGTCAGCTGCAGCTGCTGTGAGCTATCGACAGACAAATAAAAAAAAATTGAATTTTAAAGTAACATATCGTTTGGGCTTTGAATTTAAATACCGCAAAAACACTCAATTAGAGCTCAAACACACCTGCGTAACTCTATTGCTAACAATTCTCGATTGAAATCGATTGAAACCACAGTTACATTGCTGCTTTTAGTAAGATAGTTGTCACGTTGGTTTTTACTAAGGCAACAATGTAACTGCGATTTCTGTCAGAGTTGATTGCAACAAAGTTACATAATTAGGGGGCGGATGCAATCCGGTCATGCGATCCGTAGATCGCTGTGCGTTTCGATCCCATATATCGCAAAGATCGTAGTCATGCGCATGACTGGAGTCATGCGATCCGATCTCAGATTGCATCCTGTGTGTTTGATCTCTTAAAACAACATAAAAGTTTAGTAAATAACTTTTTTTCATCAATCTAATACTTTGGAATCGGAGCTATGTATGTGATGTTGTCAAATATTAATTTATTTAATCTTATTTTATTCCATTTACCCACAGTTTTTTATTAGTTTCCGAGTTATAAGTACCCGTTTAACCTCACTCGGGTTTCACATGGTGTATAGAGTCGGGCGCTATCTCGGGCACCACTCGTTGAAGCTCGACTTAAGGGCTCTTCTGCATTCGATCGGGACTTCATTCGATTAGCACCGAATACCTATATGAGATTTTCTTTCCCATATTACTTCAAGCAGCAAAATGTATCAAACAATAAAAATTCTAGCCGACTGTACTATAACTTCAAATAAAATAAAAAATCTGTTTCTCAATTTTCTAATGGGAATGAAGTGAAATTATTAATGCCTTTCTACCGGTGAAAATTTAAATGTTAAACTTAGTATCTGAGCGGCAGAGCTTGAAAGCTTTCGTAATCTAGTTTTCTATTAGTTAATACTTGAGCATAGTTGCCATCTTTATATAAAAAAGATGACTTGAGAATCAAATTCATCATTGTACTGCACTTTGGCTCGGATCGGAACAAAATTTGGCATTATAGGAAAAGAACTACCTAGATAGGCATCCGCTAAGAATAAAATCCCATGCGGAAAAAGTCACAGGCGGAAAGTTCTAAAATATAAGTAAAGTAAAAGTAAGTAAAAAATTGCTTTATTCAAATAAACTTAGTAATTAAGCGCTTTTGAATCGTCTATATTTTTCTACCACCCGTTCCCGACTTTTTTAACTTACTAGAAGAACAGGCGCAAGAAACTAATCAGCTTTAACAGAAATAAGTAACGATATTTACAAACTTAAATATATCGTTATAAATAACTTTGAAATGTGACAGAGCTTAAACCTTATTTATTACATTTACACCTTTGTTTTAAAATTCAACATTTATCATACCACATGGAATAAAACTCAATTAAGTCGAGCTTACGGCGGTGGCGGGCGTCGTTGATACTTATCGTAAAACAAAGTCCCGGAGACTCAGGTGCGGGACTTTTAAGACGACACTTAGTGCTCTAGCGTCCCTAGCATAAAAAAAATGTTATTCGTTAAGTACCTTCGTAATATTATCAAGATCCGATAGTAGCAAAGGTTTACTCTAGTTTATTTAGAAACTGTTCAAAACAGAGTTTTATAACTAAGGCTACTATAAACTAAGAGGGTTATAAGGTTTTAATAAAGTACGAAACCATTACAACCATCGTATAAATTTATTTTTTAATAAATTACGTTACCTTAACTTGTCTTAGCACTTTGGTTTTTGCTGTCAACATTTGATTAGCATAAGAGGTAAGATGCTATTTATCTTTAATATTTTAACCATCATAGCTATTTTTTTGCGCTATTGCGACAAATAAAAGAGAAAAGATATTAATGATCTTCACACAAAACAGGACTTGGGCCAGGGTATATAGAGCAGTAGACAACATCGTTACAGATGCACCAAGCAACTTATCTTAGAATAAGTACATAATTTTCAATTAGATATTTTAGCGCTGGGCCCACACGAGGGAGAGTAGGCCCTCGGCGCGACTCTCGGCACCGAAGTGCTCTCGAGACACTCCGAAATAACCGTGTGAGAGACACCGCCGAGTTACTAGTAAAGTAACTAATTTATTATTCAGTTTGTTTAGTGTCACCATATCAGACATTATTGTACAGACATCTGGGCCCATTTCTCTACAATAGAATAAATCGGATAGCTAACATCTATCCACTTAATTATAATAATTGTAAAATTACTTAAAAAAAAATCCTGCAAAACATGACGTATGATGATACAGAGAGGCTATTGGTAGTAATGAAATAGTATTGAATTTTATTTAAGTGTTGTTTTATAAACGTAATTTGTAATGTATTAATTATTGCTATTATTTCAATAAATATATAAATAAGTTTATTAGTGATTATTATCTATATAATATATTGTTGGCTATATTCGCCTGAAACACAGGTTTTTCGGGCAAATGTTATTATTATTTTACTTAAGTTAACTTTGTAAATGATTGTACTAAACTGCATTTTTGAAAATAAATCATTATTCTTAAATTATAATTAATAATCAATTAAGATAAATAATATTAGAAAAAATACAAGAAAAAATCGACTCACCCGTAGCACCTCAGACGGGACTCGAACCCGCACCCTTGGGATTCCGGCCCAATGCACTGGGACCAATATATAGGACCAACTCTTAAATCGCGAAAAAAAACATCAGCTGTTTCATACATTTTGATATTTTCGTTTTTAATTTTTGTATGAAACAGCTGATTATTATTTAACGATTTCAGAGTTGGTCCCATAGTTGAAATTGAAATTGAAATTGAAATTGAAATTGAAATTGAAAAATTCTTTATTCAAATAAGCTCACATAACAAGCATTTTTAAATCGTCAATTCTTTTATCCTACCACCCATTATGACGTCTTTTAGCTGACAAGAAAAATGGGCGCAAAAAACTTATCAGCTTTATTAGAAGGAACGATATTTACAAATATGTATATTCGTTTCCAGACATTACATTCAAAGTATTCATACATGTTACCATTAACATAGATTCATAAATAAATAACATTATTTAATTAGCTCATTTCTACTGAATCAAATTACAGGTGTCAAGCTTAATTCAAAATTTAAGGCTCAGCCTAGGCTATTACAAAAAAAATATATATATATTTATTCATACAATTCAATAAACGTTAAGACAAGTAGGCAGAAGCAGACCCATTCCCACTGGCTAGTTGGTCCCATGTTCAGTTTGATGGTCCCTAAATACCATATTCAGGCATTAGGGGTATTTTTGTAACATGTTGTAGAGTAATAAAATGTTTTAAAAGATACCAGACGGACAGCTAACCGTAATAATTTAAATATCAGGCCGCGCAAACCCACTTCGCTTGCGGCTCTCAATAAGGACTTTAGCTCACACTATACTTGTAGCATCAGCAATCGACTACTAAGCAACTTTTTGTAACCTCCCGTTTGAATGTTTGTTGCAGAAGCAAAGCAGCAACTTTGAGTCGCTAAAACGCGATGCAGTATCGCTAAGTCTAGACGCTAATTCTCGCCTCGATAAGTACCGCGATCAAACGCAGTCTCCAAAACGCGATGTAACATCGTGGCAATCGGAAAATTGCTGTTCGTCAATTCTTATGTAGTATCGTGTCTGCGGAACCCCTTAAGTAATAGCTCGCTGGAATGAGCTTTCGATAACCGAAATACTGAGAGAGCCTCCCATGGGAAGGAGTGGGGAACTTTGCATATAATCGAAAGGAATTTGTATGGAAAATGAATATTACTTCGGACAATATAGTATTTGTATTAAAAGACTCAGAATCATAGATATTAATTTTAATGACAATGTTTTCTTATTGATTATTTGAACTAAAGAAGTAAGTCTTAGTCAAATGGCCTAATAGCAATTATGTTATTTTATTTAATAGTGCAAAAACAATTTAATAAAATAAAATATCACAATAATAAAATGGAGTTGTAGCTGTGGCAGGCACCCCAAAGGTTGACCAAGTTTTTAATTAAAAAAAGTATAAAAAAATATTTTTACCGTAGTCTACACATATAATAAAACTGTAGAAAAGTTGTGTCTGTACAAAGGAAATATTTTGTTAAAATATTGCTAAATCTAAAATATGACAATTGGATTTTTAATAATATTATTTTAGATTTTTATTTTAACGAAAAAAAACGGTTTGGCGTCGCAAAACTGCTTGCCATGAGTGGAATAGTTAAGTGTAATTTACGTGAGTTTGAGCGAGACAGTCGAAACGAAATAAGTTAATCAATGCGTCGCCTTGTTAAGATACTCAGCGGAATAATGACGTTTGCACATAATTTCATTCATATTCGTTGTCGTATTGGTTGGTTAAGCTTGATCTTAGAATTGAATGAATTTCTTGAATTGAAAGTTGAAACTGGGTCGGAAAATGTATAATATTTATTGGATTGTTTTGTTACAATAATTTGTGACACGAAACTAAATTGTGTACCTTTATGGTACACACAGCTTTGGCTTTCTCATTATTGTATGCTTTTATGCAATACTAGCTTCCGCCAGTGAGTTGTCCGCGTGGACATTCGAGAAAATCCTTAGGAAACCTTTGACCAGGCTAAAAAGTACTCTCTGTTTTAACGTTCTGCCTTGCGAGGTAGTTAGCTTGGTGTGGACATACCTAGCTCGCGAGGTAGGGCGTTTGTCGCTAGCGGACACCGTAGTCGGTCCCGTATGCGCTCACCCGAAGTGCGCTGCCTCACGAGGCAAGGTTCCCTAAGAATTTTCTCCAATGTCCACGCGGACGAAATCGGGGGCGGAAGTTAGTCATAAAATATATTTTAATGTTCCAATAAGACGAGCGAATGAAATGTTCCGTACTTTCTTTTATCCTTCGCTAATTGTATAATTTATTTTCGGAGCCGTGATTAACGGTTAAGTCACTGAATTAATGGAACAAAGTGATTTAATTGCGTTGTAAAAAATGAATTGGGAAGAAGAGACAAGGCTTCTGGAGCAGACAGGAGTTTCGAAGTTGTTCGTCCGGTACGGCCGCCGCGTCCGAGCCGTCCGAGGGCCTATTATAAAAAAGCCTTTTAGCGTGTTTGGTCCCCGCGATTCGTCACGTAGCCGCATTGCGTCCCGTTCACGTTTCGTCCCGTTCACATTTCGTCCCGTTAGCTTTACGTCCCGGTCGTTATGAACAGTGCGGGAATTAATTTCAATACTTACTTCTTGCTCACTTCCCGCACTATGGTCGTTTCACCATGGCCACACGAACCAATTTAAAACATTTCATTTTTACATGATGATCGTCGTTGGATTTACTTGGTTTTGACACTCATTAACCGGTTCTGTGGTCTAGTAGTTCGTCCATCTAAAAGTAAACATAAAAAAATTACCTCGGTTTGTTTGGTGGTAAGTCTTTTTTCCAGTCCGCCTGGCTAACTACCACTATGGCATCTAATAACAACATTTTTACATTGTTGTGTTCCAGCAGTTAGAAGTAAGCTTAGCCAGTTCCTCAGTGGTTGAGCATTGCTGATGAAATGCGCTTCCACCTTGGACCTTATTGTCACTTAACATCAGGTTAGATTAAGACCAAATGTTGACCCGTTGTGGTTAAAAAAACGTTACGGAGTGAGTCGAACTTCGTCCGATTATTGCAATTCATTTCATGTAATAGGCCCTTGGCAGCACTCTCTAGTTTAATTTTAGGGATCAGTCACCGTAATTGGAGGCTTAACAGGATAATTAACTCGGCGCAAAAGCAAATTACAAGACAGCAAACACGTTATTGCCGACCTTTGTCAATACCGAATGAAAAACGGTCTAAATATTGTGTAAGCGAGCGAAATTGGCCATTAATATAAACGTTGGATTATTAAGCTATTACCAAATAATAAAATCATAAGCGATCATCAAATAATGAGTAAAAAGGCTAGAACAAGAAGTCATATTTAGGCTTGCGGAAACTAGAGGTTCATTGATGGGGAAACGCATAACCTTGTTTAAAAAAGTTCCACAACAAGTGATTGATCTACCTTTGCATGAATTTAAAAATCATGCCAAAAAGACGCTCATGGGTAAAGGATATTATAAAGTAAACGATTATCTGAAAGACCGAAGTGCGTGGAAATGATGTAACACAATAACTTGCTAGTAAGTACTTTGTTGTTTATAACCTGTTGTATGTATTGTATTTGGTAACGATATATTTAAGCTTGTAAATATCGTTACTTATTTCTGTTAAAGCTGATCAAGTTAAAAAAGTCTGGAACGGGTGGTATAAAAATATAGACGATTCAAAAGCGCTTAATTACTAAGTTTATTTGAATAAAGCAATTTTTTACTTTTACTTCTGACTGATTTTTTTACCAATATAATACATCAAAACGCTCAGTAAAAAAGAACATCCTAAAAAGATAATTCTACATACAGGTTACATTGATTCCAATAAAAGGGCCTTTAAAAGTTTATGCAGTCATCTCTGTTTACAAAAGGACGCAGGTAAAATGTAGATGTACTCCATTTATTAGTTATTTATTCGTAGGCGGTGTAACGCGGGCGCGGTTCGGGCGAGCGCGGGTGTGGGCTCGGCGTGTCGCGGGCGCGCGACAGCCGCCGCTTCAATAATTCAGTTGGCTCCGTTCTCAGTGCAGGTGTGACGGGATCTAATAGAATATTAAGTATTAACACCACTGCGCTGTCGCAAATAGCGTCGTCTACACTAAGCCTAACTCTAGATTCAATGCGAAATTGACGCTGATATGTCCCACAAAACATGTCGTTATGTCACGTCTGTTTGAATGTCAGGTGGTTAGAAGACACTGTGTTAGCTAAGGTATAGATTGAAATCTCATTTACTCAGTAAATATACATTTGCAGACAAGACTAGAAGGTTTCCATGAATAATAAATATGATTATACGTTCGGAGAAAACGTATCAATAATAGCGGAATTTAACCGTTCAAGCTTTTTACAAAAGCAATAATGAACTTCGCTATAAAAAAACAAATACGTCTGACATACATTTTCACTTACCATCGATCTATTGAAAGCGAATCCCGTTTTCTGTGATTTTGACTAGGGGACAGGACATTACGCAAAAAGCTCGTTCTCGAAAGCGAGTGTAAAACAGAAACTTTTCCATACTACCAACCAGAATGAAGTAAAATTTTATGGGTGAGTATGAGTAATCTGTCCCATCATGGTAAGAAATACAAACCGCAGGCGCAGGAACATATTTGACAGTTGATCAACTGTCGCCATCGGGTGGTGACCGCATTGGATCCCTGACAGATGATCAAGTGACGTCATCGTGTGGTGACCGCATTGGATCCCTGACAGATGATCAAGTGACGTCATCGTGTGGTGACCGCATTGGATCCCTGACAGATGATCAAGTGACGTCATCGTGTGGTGACCGCATTGGATCCCTGACAGATGATCAAGTGACGTCATCGTGTGGTGACCGCATTGGATCCCTGACAGATGATCAAGTGACGTCATCGTGTGGTGACCGCATTGGATCCCTGACAGATGATCAAGTGACGTCATCGTGAGGTGACCGCATTGGATCCCTGACAGATGATCAAGTGACGTCATCGTGTGGTGACCGCATTGGATCCCTGACAGATGATCAAGTGACGTCATCGTGTGGTGACCGCATTGGATCCCTGGCAGATGATCAAGTGACGTCATCGTGAGGTGACCGCATTGGATCCCTGACAGATGATCAAGTGACGTCATCGTGTGGTGACCGCATTGGATCCCTGACAGATGATCAAGTGACGTCATCGTGTGGTGACCGCATTGGATCCCTGACAGATGATCAAGTGACGTCATCGTGTGGTGACCGCATTGGATCCCTGACAGATGATCAAGTGACGTCATCGTGTGGTGACCGCATTGGATCCCTGACAGATGATCAAGTGACGTCATCGTGTGGTGACCGCATTGGATCCCTGACAGATGATCAAGTGACGTCATCGTGTGGTGACCGCATTGGATTCCTGACAGATGATCAAGTGACGTCATCGTGTGGTGACCGCATTGGATGCTGGTTACTCGATGATAGAACGCGGTTGACTATATATATATTGATTTAAACTCCGAAGTCATTTGTCGCGGTGGGGACAATTAGTAAGCTATTAAGTTTATTTAGCTCGACATCTTGTACTACACATCGAATGTTAAATTTACTTACTGGTGATTAGAAGAATTTAGCATAAATCTTGTAAAGAACACGACCAAGCACGAAACAATTTGCTGGGTTTTTAAATTTACGCTTTATTAATGGTGTGTGTGTTCGCTGTGCAGAGTCATGCAAGGTCAACTTCATTCACTTTATCGATGACTTTATACATATATTAGACAGCATCACAAACATTGCTTTAATTCCAAAGTAAGTAGCTAAAGCACTATGGAAATCAGAGACAATGGTGGAACTACAAACACCCAGATCTGAGCCATAAAGATAAGTTAGTTTTCTTAATTGACCCAGCCGGGGATCGAACTCGGGACCTCAGAGATGGCGACACCTTGAAAACCAGTGTACAAACCACTCGACCACGGAGGACTTTGTAATAAAAGAAGTTTCATCCCTTGGATAATCGTGTAAGTGTCCTTGTAAACGTTTTACAGGACCGTATGATAAATAATGTGAGGGTGTCGCTCAGAGTGATTGTCCACCTCCCCTCCCGTAATTGAACCACCGGCCAGTTACCGTACACTGTCGGCGACGTCAAAGCAAATGTTTGAAAGCTCACTTACGCCGTTGTTAATTAAAACGGGACAACTGTCCCCGCGGACGGCTATGATAGCAGCTTTAATAACGTAGGTACTTTACCTTTTTAGAACGAATTGTTTCAAAAAGAGAATTGGTGCGTTTACATTTTAATTTGCGACCTTTGATTTTGTTGTGTTGTGTTAAAGTTTTGCCGACTTCAATTGTTACGTTGACATATTGATAAATAAATCCTTATTGGCAAACTAAGGTTCCTTTAGAGGCAGATTGTGTCTGTAAATAGTTTAATTAATACATGAATATACTCTCTCTCGTTTACAACAGATGCGTAGGCGCCACAGAGGGGCGCAAGGCGAGGCTCTCATGTCCCAACTTGCCAGTAATTGGCAAACTGCGAGTCGACATGCGCTAATACCGAGTCCAACTTTTACTCGAGAAAACTCCGACGACGTTCTCCTTCAGTGTAAAAGAAACGGCGACTTAACGAGCTCCACGTCGTTAGGATAAACGAGTACTTGCTTCGTTTTTTTACTTGCCGTGTTTTACAAAAGTCATATAAACTAGTGAATTGAGGTATGTAGTTTCATGTTTTGATAGGTGCCGAAATGAGACCACGTTTCGTGTTATTGAGGCAAAACGTCGGACCCGCTTTTAATTAACAAAGTAGAGTGATGTAACGTGAGTTTGATAAGTTTGGCAGCCAACCCGGGCCACGGCAACTTACACGCGTCATCGTTTTGCTACACGCCCGGGAACGGAATAATCGTTCTCATTTTGCGTATCTCACAATCACGGACTAGACTTTAATTGTCGAAGGTATGCTGGTTCATATCCCGTAATTATAGGATATTCGCCTTCAAGAGACAGATGAACGTATGCGCTTGACGAAGATATGCAAATTGCAAACACTCGACTGAGTGCCGCCGCCAATCGATGACGTATGAGAGCTATGAGAGGCTCGCACCCGCTGCGAGTCCTCGGCACGTTTTGTGCCTCCACATACGCCGGGCCGCAATCTACAAAGCACTCGCTAGTACAAATTCGATAGAAACTGACTTTGCACTTTACAGAAGTCTGAAGAATCGAGCGGTTCGGAAAGTGTAGGAATCGAGCGAGTGCCTTTTAGTCGCACATGGCACATACTCGACGCTGCAATTAGCGACAGTCAATATGAGTAGTTAGGAGTTCGCCCCTCGAGGCGACTGCGGAGCGTCGTTAGCGATTCACCTCGAGGCGAGGACAGACCGCTCTGATTACAATTAACTCGCCCAAGTTTAACCGGAGCCACTACAGCGCTCGCTGCTGTCATTAACGGCTTATAGCACTGCATTTGCATCCAAAGTGTGAAGAGACATGTTGATCTTTTAGGGTTCCGTACCTCAAAAGCAAAAAACGGAACCCTAATAGGATCACTTCGTTGTCCGTCTGACTGTCTGTCTGTCGGTCTGTCAAGACCCTTTATCGGGGAACGCGTGGAGGTATAAAGCTGTGAAAAAAAAACTTCTAAGTTAACGTGAAAAAAATTATTATAGGGTACTTTCCGTTGACCTAGAACTATGAAATTTTGCAAGTAATATCGTCTTATACTACAAGTTCAGGAAACTATTTATAATATGTACCGACAAATTTGTACGGAACCCTCGGTGGGCGAGTCCGACTCGCATTTGTCTGGTTTTTTTATATCACGGAGTCACGTGAAGGAACTTTCGTTAGTCGGTCTCAACGTAAGTATCTCTAAACCAGTATATATGGGGTCAGATATTTGGTGGGTTTATCGTCCGCGTGAGCAGAAGGTAATCACGCGTGTCCGCATTACAACTTGTGTGTAAGTTCCAGCTCATGGTTGTGTCGCCCCCTCCCGCCCTACGCCCCCGCGCTGCGTGTGTCACCCCGGAAATATCTACTACTATATGGGTCACTTGAGCAAATGGGTTAAATAACCAGCTATGATTTAAGTGTTCCATAAATGGCACTGAAAATATTAAATTTATCCAATCCTGAAAATATAATAATATAAATATTTATAATAACTGACGACCTCCGTGGTCGAGTGGCTTTGTACACCGGTTTTCAAGGTGTCGCCATCTCTGAGGTCCCGGGTTCGATCCCCGGTTGGGTCAATTTAGAAAAACGAACTTTTCTATATTGACTCAGGTCTGGGTGTTTGTGATACCACCGTTGTCTCTGATTTCCATAACACAAGTGCTTTAGCTACTTACTTTGGAATCGGAGCAATGTATGTGATGTTGTCAAATATTTATTTATTTATATTTAACTATATCCGAAATAGTAAACAGTTTTACATTTACTGTAGATAATTTTTAACACAATTTCTTTAAAAGCATATGGAAAATCAACAGTGTATCCTATTCAAAGGCAAATAAATCTAATTTCTTATTTTAAAGAAAAATAAATAAGTAAATAATATTAAAAAATATACTAGAAAAAAAACGACTCACCTCAGACGGGAGTCGATTTATTTTAGTATTTTTTCTAAAATTATTTATCTTAATATAAAAATAGCATTGTGAATGCGAAAAATCTAAATAAGTAATTCAGTGTTTATAGTAAACTCACTTTGATTCTGTCGAGCCAGCTGAAAATATAAAAAAAAACGGTGAAGAGCGAGTCGGACTCACGAACCGAGGGTTCCGTACCTAAGAGCCCCTTTCGTCCCTGTTGCAAAAAAATATAAATATTTTTATTTCTCTCTTATTTGTAAAATAGTTGGTAAAACATCATCTAAAACTATTCCAAATTTCAAGTTGATAGCATTAGTAGTTCTCGAGATATCCAGTTGTGATAGACAGACAGACGGATTGAGTCGCACCATAAGGGTTCCTTTTTACCATTTTGATACGGAACCCTAAAAACGATTTATCGTATTAAAGCAGGAACCCAACCCAACCTTCGTTTATAATATTTCCTCGGGCAGCCCTCACCATTCTTTCCATTTTCGACGAAACTTTCGCAAAAAGTTGGTGTTAAACAAACAAACAGAAGGCGTTGGCGATTCTTTGCTTTACGAATTAAATTATATCATTGGAGAGGGATCATTCCAAGTTTCTTGTGGAAATTAATCAGAAGTCGCCGGGAAAGAATGGGATCAAGAAAGAAATCTGCGGTATTACGGCTGGCGAGTTTCCTATTATAATAACTTCTTGTTTAGGCGCGGGTAATCTGTGATATTGTGGATATAGTGACATCTTCTGCCCCCTAGCATGACCACCGAAACACGATTATGTAATGTATCGCGTGATGTAGCGTTTTATTGATACTCAACTGCTGTCAAAATCCAAATCGCTATTGGTCATGCTAGAGGGACTGAGGTTTTTTGAGGAATTTGTAGAACGGAAGGACATCAAAATTTTTTTCACTACTTTTTCGCTATTGGTCATGCTAGAGGCTGAGGTTATAACATGAACTAACTGATCTATTTCTAAATTTTTATAATACATCATGAATTGTGTAAGTATTAACGTATTAATCAATAAGAGGCCCATGAGCGTAGAATACTTAGGATATTGAATAATCTATAGGATTATTAAATTTAGCTTTTTCGCATTCACAATGCTATTTTTATATTAAGATAAATAATATATAAAAAGGTGCTATGGGTGAGGTCCGGACGTAGGTCCCGTCTGAGGTGCTACGGGTGAGTCGATTTTTTTTGTACTTTTGCTACTATATTATTTATCATTGTAACTTTATGGATTTTTTTAACTTTGTAACTTTATATCTTTGTAACAAATGGCTCACTGATGCCGAAGACAGTGGAAGCAGTCGAGTGGTTTTCTTGGTCCGTCCTCCGTTGGAGTGGTCCTAAGGTATTTTTATACGAGGATATAATATACTATAAAAGTCGAAATGAGATATTTTTGAAAAATGTGAGTCCAATGGCCCTACCATGAGTTGATGCAAACTGTTTACGCTATCGTAAACTATTGGACATACTGCTCACAGCCAATGCGAGTGAAAGAGAGAAAACGATAGTTAAACAGTTTGCATCAAATCATGGTACGGCCACCGGCGGGCACTGCAACTTTTTAACCCTTATTCCGTACCGTAGGTATGGCGACTGCTTACTCTACCGCGAGAAGTAAGTCTGTTTTAAACTACATTATAGTAAAAAGTAACCGAAGCGGCCGCATCTTGAGCATCTGAGTCACGATTTATTCTGTTCCCGCACCGAATACGATAGAGCGCGCCTCTATGCATAATGTAACAAGCCCTTAGCCCCGCCCGTGTTTCGTATTCGCGACGCTAACTCGTTTCGTTATAATGTCTGTGACTCGCGTACTACACATATACGAGTACGACTTTCTGTGTAACAGCTGAAATACTTTCATCCGTAATTAGCAGCTGAAATCTTAATTACCTTCTAGAATTGCACGTAGACTTGATTATAAGGCATTGTTTGAGCGTGACAGATGTCGCTTGGCGGGATTGCGCTCGCTGAGCCGCGAACTCGCCGCGATTACTGCGCGCCGTCTGTCTGATAGCTATAAGGGTTGAGTTGACATAACAAAATTTCGAAAATTCGGAAACATAATAAAGAAAATGTTCGGACATTTTGGAGATCTTACAATTTGTATTATAAAACATTAAACTTACTATCTTACACAAATTCACAAGTGGTAAAAAAATAAAAATCAACCGTAATTTTAACCTTTTTTCTTTTATTGAAAACGTCTGGACAAATTGAAGTGCCGAACAAAAGCTGAAAAAAATCTGGCGTGTGGTTACCCTATCCACGGGAAGCAGGGGAGGGGAGGTGTTCGCACCTCTGTTTACATTTACCAGTTTGTATAAAAAGGGTGACACGCGGTCACATAAGCCCGAGATATCAGTGAGGCTCACGCACCGCACCTGCGAGCAGATTACCAACTTTACCTGTTTGTTTTACTGAGCGCCGTTAAAACCTCTTTTTCCATCGCACATAATATGAACTTCAACAATCACGGAAACGTTTAAGCGTTTACTTTTTATCTCGAAGAGCGACTTATCTTGTTGGTTTTATTATTCTGAGCGTGCTGTATCGTAAACGGAACCTAAGGGTCCATCATGTGAGCGATGTAATAAAGGCACAAAGAGGCAAAGATTGCGTTAAGGGCGTGAAATTGAGCTTCGCATATCGCATAGCGCTCCCCCATCCCCTCCTAACCACGCTGCGCAGTGATGTCATGATGATATTTTTTATATCCTATTAATTGTGTTTGATATTTAAATTCTGTCCTGTGTAATTCATTTATAGATTTTTCAACCTGATCGTAAAATAACGTGTTATTAACTCTAATTTTTTGGTTTAATTGAATAGTGTATATTCAACTCAATAACAATACATTTTATGTCCATTATCCAATGGATACAAAAAGACAAAACGAATTTAACTTAAGGATTTTTTTTTAGTAAATTACGATTGTAATAAAATTATCAGAAGAGGTGACTTAAATGATAATCAATAATAGCTTTTATATAATCTGGAATTTGGAGAATGGAAGGACATCGAAATTATCTCTAAAGTATTGAAAATTTTTTGATGGTCAATATAAAGTAAAGGAATTAAAAACTTACCATATTGTCTCGCAACTGCATTTCTTCCTACCGACAGGCCACGTCGCACTAACGGCCATACCGCAGTCCTGCAATCATTAAGGCGACTTTTAATCAGACTAAAATATGAAATCTTTTAGCGGCGCACTTCGCTGAAACCTCATGAATATGTAAAATGGAAACCAGTTATATACAGAGTGTCCTAGAAAATATGGACAAGCCGAAGCCAAAGTGGGGTAGCAGTACTACCAAACGAACCCATGTCACATTGCGAAAAAAATCAGCTGTGTCATGCAAAGTGGTCATATCTACTCGAGTAAAATGTATGGGAGAGCTGATTTTTTTCAGGATATTAAAGTTACATAATGACGGGTACTGTAACCGTTCTTCCGCTTGACCATATTTTCTGAAACACCCTGTATACATTTTATTATATGCGGCGGTTCATGGCGCTTCAACTATGAGCGGGTGAATGCGGGCACTTTAGATTAAAATCTTTATTCTGTTAACGTTAGTTGTTGCTTTATTTATTCAAACATAAATTTAAAAGATTTCTGTATTAAATGGCTTTAAAGTAACTTTAGTTGAATATAAAAAATGCGTCTGTGTATATTCTGAAGGGTCGCTAATAAAATAACCTATACTTTTATTTACTTATGCTTACTGTCACGTAAATTAGTGACCAGTAGCTCTACCATGAGTTGATGCTAACTGGTTTTCGCTACCGAAAACTATCGGATATACTGCTCACAGTCAATGCGAGTGAAAAAGAGAAAACGATAGTTTACAGTAGCGATAATAGTTTGAATCAACTCATGGGCCACTGTAGCTCTACCATGAGTTGATGCAAACAGTGTACTTAGCTTGTGCATGTGCAAAATAAATATATTTCGAAATTATATCTATTGGATAGAAATACTGGTTTAAATATTTATTTATCACATACCAAGTTGGTACAAACTTAACTCTTTTTTTTTAGTTTTTCCTTGCTGAAAATACTGCCTTACTTCTTTTAGGCATCCTTCGGGGCGCGTAATACAATTTGGAAAACATTTTCCCTAAACCCAAAACTTAGTCTCGCGATCGTGACCAATCCTCAAACGTGCGTAAAGGAGTTCCTACATATGTGAAGCATCCGTAAGAAATCAAGAAACAATGTAACGTAAACGTAACTGTTTGCTTTGCAACAAAATATCCTGTTTCTTATTACGGCCGGTATTTTCCTTCATCACTAAGAGGAAAACATGAACAATGGAAGTTAATAAGATTCGCGGAAACGGAAGTGTGTAATCTGTGAGAGTTGGTCGTTGTGCACTGGTCTTTGTCGTGTTTTTTCATAGCATGCTACGTAGTCGTAGGTGCTACGTCGTAGACACGTAGCAAGATGTGGTAGTTATTTGAGTAAGTGTTCTTTTATATTCGAAAATATAAATATTTTCAGTACGTTTAATAAAGTTTACAAAGTTTGTTTACCGACAGAATGGAAATTAGAATCTACTTGATAAACCCCACGCACAGAAAAACACGATTACTTAGAAACAAAATATTTTTATTTTCAAAGTGCAAAACAATATTTCAAATTGTGCAAAATCAACTTAATTCAAATGATTGTATTTCTAACATGGTAAAGTGAAGCATTGAGCGAAACGTTTCAAAGGTTATGAAAAGAAATTATTTCCACACGTGTTAGTTAATTTTGCCTAAATAAATATGAAATGTGTTTAGTGACGGGTTAATAAACTTGAAACGGGTTAAATTTGCCTTTCGATGTTGTTACTTAACAAACAAAAGAAAATAAACAATAAAGTAAAATTCGTAGACAACATAAAATTATTTAAAAGCTCGCAAAAAAAATAATACTACATATCAGTTACGTGTACTAACAGTAAATATTTAAGCAGGAACCTAATAACAGAATTGTAAGTTCATATATTTAAATTATTTTATTTCTTTTAAGTTAAGTTATGATTCATAAATTATGAAGGCTGCTGATCAGCGAACTAAAATCTATGGAAGTGTTACTGCAAACAAATATTGCTTAAGAATTGCACCATGAGGCTAAAAATGACAACCCCTTTGCGTTCATTACAATAAATAAATAAATAAAAAGTAAGTAGCTAAAGCACTTGTGTTATGGAAATCAAGAGACAACGGTGGTATCACAAACACCCAGACCTGAGCCAGTATAGAAAAGCTCATTTTCTAAATTAACCCAACTGGGGATCGAACCTGGAACCTCAGGAATGGCGACACCTTGAAAACCGGTGTACAAGGCCACTCGACCACGGAGGTCGTCAAAAAATTGCAGTTTGTTTTGTAAAAAAGAGAAAAAGAGAGTTTACTAAAGAAGTTTATGTAAAGATTACATGTAAAATAAAACGATGTCTCTAAATAATTAACTTTTTCAGAATGATGGTACGGAACCCTCGGTGCGCGAGTCCGACTCGCTCTTGACCGTTTTTGTTATTCACAGGGTTGCCAAGGGTTAGATTACATTTTCCTCAATACGGAAAAGACGGACGTTCCAAGCGATATTAAGGTGTGGCGGCATATTGAATACCAGCTTATCCTTTTCTTATTAATATTAATAAATAAGGCTTTGTTTGTAACCTCGTCAATCACCAACCGGACAAAGGGATATCGGAACCTTTCACGTGGATTTAGCCCAGCAATTATTATGAATTGTGTGAACAAATATACCGCAGTTGTGTGAACGCCCGCCTCGGCTGAATTAACCCATTAATATTATGAAGCAATTTAAACCCGACTCGTAAATCAATGGAGAGCTTTTAAGTTTACATTATAATGCAATGTTACGAATCGTTTACCGGTGTTAATAACTGGACTATCTAATTTTGGATTTTGTTATAATTGAATTTCTTTTTCATTAAATTATAATCTATATTATTATGCAAAGAACAACCTTATGAAAAGAAAATAGTGCATACATTTTTTTTTAATTCACAACGAGTTAGCGCTTGGGCTTCACCTGATGTTAAGTGACGATAAGGCCGAAGGTGGAAGCACACTACATCCGGAATACTCACCACTGAAGAACTGGCTATCTTACCTCTAACTGCCGGAACACAACAATTTTTTTATTTGTTGTTATGGCGTCAGACTTAGGTAAGATGGTGGTAGCTAGCCAGGCGGACTTGAAATAAGCCCTACCACCAACCAAACCGAGTAAAATGTACCCCCTCCTGGGAATTGAATCCGGAACCCCTGCGTCTTACACGGGTGGGCGAACCACTAGACCACAGAGGCGGTAAGAAAGTAAGAAAGAAATTTTTTATCGTCGGAAGTTCAATCAAAATACATTTTGAAACAGAAAACCTTTACCCGTTTTCTTTTGCTAAACACCAAAAACCGAAAAGTAAATGATTTTTTAAATCTCCGAAAGGCTACACAATAATTAGACAAATAGATCTCAGGATTGTATTTCAAATGAAAGCCGAGCCGTCGACAAGAGGCAGCTAATGAACTGGCTAATGTTGTTTGATTGACGGGTGCGGCGCGGTGCGGCGCGGTGCGGCCGGCGTGGCGGGACGAGCACGTGGCGTGTTTTTTTTACAATTTTGTATGTGGAATGGAAAAGTTGGTGAGTCTACCCTAATTTGCATAAGATAAATATGAGCCATTAAAAGTTGGTGCTTGGTATTGCACGGTCTACCAACTCCTGATGATGATGCTCTGTGTAGCGGTGAAACGTGTGGTTGTGGTTTAAAGACATTTATTCCTATATTTTGAGACTTTAGCATTCACAATGCTATTTTTATATAATACTAAATAATATACTGGAAAAAATACGACTTGCATCAGATCATGCATGATTCCCGCCCGAGAACATGATCTGGCGCGAGTCGTATTTTTTCTAGTTTTAGTCTTACATTATTTGACATTTATTCTCTTAAGAAATTACAATGTTCATTTAAAATGAGTTTACATTGAATACTTACAACTATTATTTGCAATAAATGCATTTTAACATTAACAAAACCTAATCATTCACAATTAAATCAGTACCTAATAAAAACGATATCCACAACACACTCATTCCTCGATGCGGTAGTTGGTAAATGAGCAAGGTGTGATGCTGTCCATGTGTCTGCAGGTATTTGCATGTGCATCACCTGTTTCAGAACAGTTAAATATTTTTTTATACTTTATTTAAGGTTTTATATTAAAAGTAATCGTATTTTCAAATGTCTGGTGCAGTAAAGAATATCCTGTTTACTTGGTTATAGGTCAAAGTCGAAAATCTTTATTTAAATAAACTTAGAAATCAAATGCTTTCGAATCGCCAATATTTTCATATAGATTATTTATACTTATTCTAAGCTGTCTTTCTGTTATTTGTTCTGACAATCTTTTGCCCGTAACGTGCCCTTGGGGTGTTACGAAACCACTAAAATGAAACTACAATCGTAATCGAATAGATATTGGTCAACTGACTGACCCAATCCGGAAATCAAATCAGTTGCTAGGGATTATTTGTTTGCTTAGAGTACAAACGAAAATTGGGTTACGAAGAGGACGAAAACTATATTCTTATTCACTTAAGTTGAACTTTTGATCAGTTCACTAAACCATTAAACACACAGTAGCAATAAAGTTAAATTTTCATACTCAGAAAAAAGTTTATACACTGTTAGCCTCACGAGATGGGGGGTGGCGATGGGAGGTCAAGGGGAGGGGGTATATAACGATAAATAACACTCTGCAAGAAAGTGGCTGCTTAAATAAACATTGCCTTAAAGTGGTCGCAGCACGCAGCGCTAAAACCCCACCAATTGTCTAGCAAGAGACACGCAGACAAATTACGACTGCTTCAGCTTCAACGTCAAAACCAAACCGAGGATATTTTAAATTTATTGTTTGTTTGTGTTTCAACATGTCATTGAGTTGAAACTTCTTTAGAAAGTGATATAAGGATTTCATAGTAAATAAATAAATTTGAGGTACCTACCTATAGATTACAGGTAATCGAGCGTTTGATAAGCTTATTTCTTATAATACTAGCGACCGCCCGCGACTTCATCTGCGTGGAAAGTTTTTTGCCTACCCTATGTCCTTCTCTGTACCCTTGACAACGAGTTTGCAAAATTTCATGATGATCGGTTCAGTAGTTAAGACGTGAAGGCGTAACAAACAAACAAACGGACTTTCGCATTTATAATATTATATTATATTAGTTATGATGCAGGCTTACAATCTAGAATCTAATCTGTAAGCCTGCATCTTCTCTAGTCACCAAAACCGATCCGAAAAACTACAATTGTGATTGTACTACATAACGAACGTTAAATTACCCACAACCTTCTAGTCTTATACTTCGATAATAAAGAAAAATGTGTTTCCAGGTGGATTCCACAAATATAACATTACGAAATTGTGACGTGAAAGATGCAGCTTTTCTTTGCTGGCATCAGCGACTGGCATATAAAATTTGTACATGAAATATGATGAAACTTTTCCTTATCTCTATGTACACTTACGAGCAAAAATAAGTAGTCAAAGGCCTATTTTCATGCAAACGAGGTAACTTTGAAGCTTTGGTTCTCTGCCCAGGATTAAACTAGGTATGATCTGATGATAGATATTTAAAGAGTAAATGGAGGAGTACCAGATCGCTACCAAACCAAATGGATTAGAAGAGGCGTTTACACTAGAGACCGTACGGACTTTTTAGTGTTACATTTTCCTTACTTTTGATGTAATTTTAGCTTGTTATTTTTTTAACTTCAACCCTGAGCTAAACGACTCATCCAATCCGTTAGGTTTCTTAAGCATTATGGGCCTCCACCATTTATTCTTGAAATTGCCATCATCCAGATCTCACCCTGTCCCAATTCTGGGCCTGAACCAAAGCTTCAAAGTTACCTCGTTTGTATGGAAATAGGCCCGTGACTACTTATTTTTGCTCGCGAGTGTATATTGTTTATTCTGAACTCGCGTGTGTTGTTTTTCACTTAGACTAGATAAACTTTTGAAGACAAGCAATGCTGTTATAGAAAACAAGAAGCAGCTATGTTATAAGCGCGCGCGCTGTGAAGATTTAAATACGTCTTGTAATTAGTCTGCGTCGAGGGCAATCGCGAGCATACCGCACTGTAAGTTCATGTGTACTTATCAAAATAAATAAAAAATGCCATCGTGTGTGTTTCGGAAGTGTACCCATTATGACTCTAAAGTAAACAAAATACAAGGGATGTCTTACAATTAGTATATTTCAATTATTTTTGCAAACAATCTAGTAACTGACGCAAAGACGCCATGTTCAGGTGAAGAAAGATATAACTTTTTATTTTTATTTCATTCAGGGCCTTTCACAATCAAAAAGTAAGTTCTAAGTAGCTTATTAAATTTAGATTTTTTTGCATTCACAATGCTATTTTTATATTAAGATAATTAATATTAGAAATTTATTCTAGTATTTTTTCTAATATTAATTATTCTAAGTAGCTTACTTGATAAATTATTTGACAGTTGTGATATGATACATATGTCAAATCATCTGTCAAGTAAGCTACTCAGAACTTACTTTTTATTGTGAAACAGGGCTTTAAAACATTTTTTTTTATACAGAACAACATAAGTTACATTTTAACTTTACTGTGTGTGTACTGGAGTCATCTTATTCTTAATCTTAAAGATATTAATAATTCAAAGTGAGAGAAAAAAAGTTGGTTTTAGCGGGTACTTATCAACTTATTGTGATGAAATTGGAAAGAACTTGGGCCAAATGATTCAAAATCACTTAGGAGGAAATATTATTAATTATTGCATGCCTGGGTCAACTATAGATGACATAATGAAAATAATTGTAAAAAAATCATACAGTGCCAACACCAATTTGATAATTCTAATTGGAAATAGGGGTAATGTTACCAAAAACCAATTGATGACATATTGTAATTCCCTTTGTTCTATGAATGTTAGGAAAGTGATATTGTTTACATTCCCCTACAGTAACAGTCTGTCACAGGTGGAAAATAACTTAAGATATAACTTAAATTTATCTTTAGATACAGTGGCGTTTCATAATAGCCAACAGTTGCACCTAATTGACATTAATAAATTATTGAATAATTTTTATTTGACAAAAGATAAATATTATCTGCCTTCTTCTCTTAGGAGACAAATAGCAGTATCGCTATCTTTTTATTTAAAACAACTAGCCAATAATCTGGCTAGGAAAACATCTGCTTCTATTGAGCAGTTAAATTTTGACATGTGTAATTCAACTTTGGAATCTGTTCCAAATAATAATATTATATTACATGATGCTAGTAATAATTTACTACATTTAAATTACGACTTGAGACAATAGAGGCGTCCTCTAGCGTTGAGCCGACAACAGAAAAGCCAAACTGTCTAAGAATTGTACACCAAAATATGCAAGGCTTTTCTGGCAAAGATTTAGAAATAAGCTTATTTTTGAATTCTGAAGATATTGATGTGTTATGTGTTACTGAGCATTGGTTGAAAAAGCACGAACTAATTTTAAGTTTGGATAATTATAGAGTTGTTAGCTCGCTTAGTAGGAAATTCGCTATAAGAGGGGGTTCACTTATTATTCTACACAATAGATTACAATATAAAGAGCGCAAAGATGTAGTTTCCCTCTCAATTGAACGAACCATCGAGTTGTCTTGTGTGGAACTTGATCAAATAATTATAGTATGTGCTTATAGACCCCCCAATTCGAATTACTCTGAGTTTGAGTCCACTATGGAGGAAGTCCTAAAAGTAACATGCAGGAAGAATAAAAGAGTCGCGATTTGTGGGGATTTTAACGTCGACATTTTAGATCCTAAATTGTCACAGCTCTCGAGTAGGTTCATAAACCTATTTAAATCTTTTAATTTGCTACATACTTTTAATGAACCAACACGAATCACACCCACTTCGGCAACCTGCTTAGATAATATTTTCTCCAATTGTAATGTACTTGAAAAATCGATTTTAAATTGTATTAAATCCGACCACAGTGGACAGTTGGCATCTATTGAGCACCATCATGTTCTGCCTAAACGGGAAATAATGTGTAGGCCAATAAGGAAACACTGTATTAAAAAATTCAGAACTAATGTCACAAGTAAAATTGAAACTTTACCAGAGCCAAATTTTGAGGCTAATAACTTATATAATCACTTATTTAGTATAGTCCAAGATGAATTTAGTCAAACTTTTAAACAAAAAGTGATCAAATGTAACGATAATAGAAAATTTAGTGACTGGGCCACACCCGGTATATATATAAGCAGAAGGAGGCTATACGATCTTTATGCAGAAAAAGCCACTTCCTGTGATTCAAACTTCATTGAATTTGTCAAGAAGTATTCACAAACATTCAAGGAAGTTTGTATCCTAGCAAAGTCCAAGTATTTCTCGAATCAGATTAAATCAGCTGACAATAAAATTAAGGCTACTTGGAATATTATTAACAAAGAAACAGGCAAAACAAAATCCAGTATAAATTCCTTCTGTTTAAAAATTGGTGATCAAACTTTTAAATCTGACGATGAGGTCGCTGGAGTCTTTGAAAATTTTTTTGCTCGTATACCAATAGAAACTACCAGTACTCTTAGTGCTTGTTCCAACATTGCTGTCTCGCTTTTAGAGTCAGGTGTTGATAAATGCAAGGAAACCTTCTCTTTTAAATATATAAGTAGTGAAGATATAATTAAAGCATTCAAATCAATTAACGTCAAAAAAACAGAAGATCTCTGGGGCATATCAACAAGCATCATTAAATCAATAATTGATATACTAGCCCCTTACTTGGCTTTCATTTTTAACAAATGTATTGATGAAGGGGTATTCCCTGACTTAATGAAAAATAGTAAATTGATTCCTCTTTTTAAATCTGGTAATAAAACTGACCCAGCTAACTTTAGGCCAATATCTATACTGCCAGCACTTAGTAAAATATTTGAAAAAATTATATATTTTCAATTATTAAATTACTTCACATCAAATAATATACTCCATAAAAATCAGTTTGGATTTTCCAAAGGTAAAAGTACTACTGATGCTGGAATTTCTCTTCTCAAACATATCCTTGATGCTTGGGAGGGAAAGCAAGATGTGATTGGTATTTTTTGTGACCTTTCTAAGGCATTCGATTGCGTTGATCACCAAACACTATTAAAGAAGCTAGAACATTATGGTGTCTCTGCTAAATCAGTTAGCCTTATGAAATCTTATTTGTACAATAGAACCCAGAAAGTAGTGATTAATAGAACTGAATCTACTGGAGCCCCCATCAATATGGGCGTGCCACAGGGATCAATATTGGGCCCTTTGCTCTTTTTAGTTTATATAAATGACCTCCCTAACTACGCGAATAGTTTATGTGAGACAGTGCTATTTGCGGATGATACTTCTTTAGTTTTCAAAGTCAACAGAGGTAAAAACTGTTCTGACGAAGTAAATAGCGCTCTCTCTAAAGTTTCATACTGGTTTAATAGTAATAATTTAGCACTCAACACCAAAAAAACTAAATGTGTTAAATTTTCATTACCGAATGTTGAGCACGTCGAATTTAATATTAATCTGAATGACGTTGAAGTTGAGTTTACGGAGAGTACAAAATTTCTAGGTATTACACTAGATTCACGACTGCAATGGGACCCTCATATTGAAGCCTTGTCAAGTAGACTTAGTTCTGCGGCCTTCGCTGTTAAGAAAATAAGGCTTTTAACTGATATTGAAACGGCAAGGTTGGTATATTTTAGTTATTTTCACAGTGTAATGTCTTATGGGCTACTATTGTGGGGCTCGGCTGCCAATATTCAAAATATTTTTATACTTCAAAAAAGAGCTGTTCGTGCCATATATAATCTTCGGCGGAGAGATTCCCTGAGAGAATTGTTTAAAGAAATAAATATACTAACTTTGGCTGGCCAATACATATATGAAAATTTAGTATATGTAAGGAAACACTATGTTTCATTTGCTAAGAACAGCGATAATCACCATATTAATACAAGGAATAAATATAAACTTGCCGTTCCAAGATTTAGGCTTGCAAAAACTAGAGGTTCATTTATGGGGAAACGCATAACCTTGTTTAATAAAGTTCCACAACAAGTAATTGATCTACCTTTGCATGAATTTAAAAATCATGTCAAAAAGACGCTCATGGGTAAAGGTTATTACAAAGTAGATGATTATTTGAAAGACCAAAATGCGTGGATATGATGTAACACAATAACTTGCTAGTAAGTACTTTGTTGTTAAAAACCTGTTATATGTATTGTAACGATATATTTAAGTTTGTAAATATCGTTGCTTATTTTTGTTAAAGCTGATAAGTTTCTTGCGCCTGTTCTTCTTGTCAGTTAAAAAAGTCTGGAACGGGTGGTAGAAAAATATAGACGATTCAAAAGCGCTTAATTACTAAGTTTATTTGAATAAAGCATTTTTTTTACTTTTTACTTTACTTTACTTATCCACACTACCTGAGTGGTGCAGTGGTCAACACGCCGTTTTACCACACAAGAGGGCCCCGGGTTCGATTCCCAGCCGGGCAGACATTTAAATAATGAATTTTAATTTCTGTGACTGGTCTGGGTGTTACTATGTATAATAAGTATGTTTAAAACAAGTGTATAAGTAGTATATCAGTCGTCTAGCACCCATATTACAAGTTTTCGGGCTAGATGGCGCTGTGTGACACTGTCCAAGAATTTATTATTATTATTATTATTATTATTTGCACTATTCATGCAAATCATGCATCGGCCGCGTGCCACGAGCAATATTTTAGATTAAAGCCGCGAAAATCGCAGCTACAAAAAGTCGCTCGTGGGCGCTGTCGCTCAAAGTGATAATAATATAAAATTGTAACTCAAAGTTAACCCAGCCTTGACTTTGGAATGGTATCTGATGCATGCAGGCCGATCACGTATTGCAATTTATCACCAGAACCCACTTCATTATTGACACACCACATTTAGACTTGTTAAATTTATGTTAGGCATGCGGTTCTAATATTTAAAGTACTCGTTCTGATAAAAAATATATACGTAATACGAAAAATCGCTTTTTGGATAGTTACAGAGATACAGCCGTTTATAGCAAGAAGCAAATGAATTGCGATTTCCCATAATAATATATTTTTACATTATGAGCTCTGAATAAAGTTTCGACTCTAAAGTATATGAACGAACAAAGCCATCAAAATACCCTTCTAGATAATGGACATCCCTACATGATTTAAAAATAAAACTACGAGACGATGCGGGTTGACCTACAGCTTTGCTTTTGCATGATTTGTTGTCCTTCATATTTTTATGTTTTAAAGAATTTTCACAGTCACTTAGATTTTGTTTTGTTGTAAAAATAATGTTTACTTAAATCACAAATTTTCACAAGAAATAATCATTCATATTTTAAACACTATAAAGTAAAAAATCTATAAAATTTATCAGTTTCCCATATATCGATTTTTATAATGCGTGTTTCTTCGTGTCTGTGTTGATATAGATGAAGTTTATTTCCTTCAAAATAAGTGATTTTAGTAAATATTATTTTCACAACAAAACGAAGTCTGAGCGACTGTGGATATTGTTTAAAATCATAATAAAAAAGTGTTTATCTTATCCACCAACATTGACTAAATAATGAAATAAAAATAAAACAAGGTGGCCAATTTTCCGTGCCAGTGAGTGTATAATTTGATGAACTTCATAGACATATATCTCAGGAATCCATCGAACTGGAGTAATGATGTAATTTTTTTAATGAATATAATATGGTGAAAACCCTGCAAAATGAGGGTCGGTTTTATAACGGTTGGTGCAAATTCATACAATTTAAAACTAAAGTTCATACTTCAGTGAATTTTCTCCTTTAAAAGATCGTTTTAATGTACACATTCACGCCAACAGAGGTTTTCCCAAAGCACTATCAGTCTGATCAACCTAAGGTCACCTTCACCCTCTCAAGTATGCTAACAGTTCAGTGTCACGCGACTATAAAAGCTGTCATAATTAATTAAGTGGAGTTGAAGTCTTGGAAGTTCTAAATTAAATATAAGTTGAAAACAACGAACAATGCGCACAATGTGCACTTGTCGGCAAACTTAGTTCGAGATTAATTTTTTTTTTTATATTTGACAACATCACATACATTGCTCCGATTCCAAATAAGTAGCTAAAGCACTTGTGTTATGGAAATCGGAGACAACTGTGGTATCACAAACACCCAGACCAGACCCAATATAGAAAAGTTCGTTTTCTAAATTGACCCAACCGGGGATCGAACCCGGGACCTCAGAGATGGCGACACCTTGAAAATCGGTGTACAATGCCACTCGACTAAGGAGGTCGAATTACAATTGACAATGTCCCGCCGGCGCGCCGCCGCCACGTCACATTGCGGAGGTTCATTGTTTAATCATTCTCTGTCCTAGTAAACGTGGCCATTTTGTGGCTACTACTTGAAACATCTGTAATATATAAGTAGTTGTCGAGTTGTAATAAACCCGTTTTGACAGCTGTCATTTTAACGTGTCCAAAGAAATCGATAGTCGGAATACTCGATTATCACGAAATACGAAATTAACTTTATTTTATTATTAGAGTATTGTTCATATTATACTTGCTCCTTGTCCAAGACGGGTTTTACATGTAGTAACGCTGATTATACCAGCGACCAGTCACAAGTCCAAAGCTATTATAAAAAAAAAACATTTTAATCTATGGTCACACTCTCTGGGAATGTCATTACGTTTTTTGTGCAAGCGACGTCACATTTTATCAAATTCGACAATTTGATTTAAATAAATAATATTACATAAAACTAGTGTATTTAGTGAATTAAACATAGAAATTGATCATTCAAATATGTGGAAAATAAATTCAGGTGATAATATCTGTGTCATATCAGTTTTAAGAAAAGCCGGAGATTCTTTCTCACAAGGCAAGAGATTCATGCTCTTAAGGTAAAATAAGCTATGTAATCTAGCTGAACCATGAATTATTGGTAAGTCAAGTAAATATATTTATAATACCTATCACAAATTCATAATAATTTACGTATCAAAATAGCACCATCGAAGTTAGGTTATGTTATGCCGGGTCGGTGTTGTTTATTTCACGCACCGTTCGGTCCTTGTTCTACCAATAGTGAAATAAAATCAAACGAAATATATGACTTCCGGTAAATTATTTTATTTGAAAGTTGGTGTTCTTTTCCCTCTTATTTTTTTCGCGCAACGTCTTTCTTTTAAAATCGAGACGTTTTTCCCAAAAAGCAACAGCTTCTTTCTAAAATAAAAACTATTTTTCGAAGTGATAAATTAGTGTTCTTATAAACTAATAACATGGGAAAACGACGCGGACGCAGTGAATCTATTGAAAAGATAAAGAAAAAGATAAGAAAACTAGAAAAAAAGCTAAGTGACAATAATCAAGATGAAGACAGCCAAGACATGGACGACGGAACGCCGCCAAGGCCAGCAGAGTGTATAGAAGAAATACAAGAACTGCCAAACCTGGACCCGAAAATAACTAACACAGGTCTGTTACTCAAGAAAATTTTATTATTGTAAATTGTTCAGCCCTGCTACATTACATATAGGTTACATACAACATTAGTTCTTGGTACCTATCACATTGGACCTTGGAGATAATTCTACCATATATTGAATATATATTCAGATAAAATAACAGTAAATACATAGCGCTACCACAAGCGGGTAGACTTTTTTCTCTATTGTTGTCAAGCGCTATCACTTTGCGGATAGACAAATACACAACTGCAATTCTTATTACAATACTAGAGCTATCACAAAGCGGATAGACAAATATTCTCTCTTTTAAATCCTGATATTTATGACAAACTTATGTCCTTTATTGTGGTTTACAGAAGAAAAGGATGAATTACCAGAAGAGTTCTTGCTAGCGCTCGGAAGTGAAGGGCTTCAGAACTCTGAGGAAGCGGATCCGATACGCGAAGAGTTAGCCCAGCGCTGGAGAAACATAATGCACAATGGTCTAACAAAGGAAGCCAAGGAGACACTTTTAAAAAAATACGCCACTCCTTCAAATTTTCAAGAGGCTATAGCACCCAAAATGAACCCCGAAATAAATGCTACCCTCTCTGAAACAAGTGTAAACAGAGACAAGAGGATTATATATCGTCAAAACCAAACGGGAAAACTCCTGTCTTGCCTTGGAAAATCTCTGAGCAGGGTGCTCAAGGGAGACATCAACAGTAAGACTCTCATAGAAGAAATAAATGATGCAGCTAAAATAGCCGCAGAAATATTTCATAAAGACACTGTCTCTAGAAAATTTTTTGCACTTGCTGGTACTTCAAAAACAGTTAAAGACACCATCAAAAATCAAAAACCGGATGAATTCCTTTTTGGCAAAGACTGCTCTGAAAAAATTAAAATTGCTCAAGGAATTCATAAGACGAGTACCCAAATAAAAATGCCATCGTTCAAGGACTCACAAAAGAAACAGGGAAACTGGAAGAGCCCACTGCCACAAACACAACAGACGCTACGTCAAGGACCCCGCGGTGGGCGTCAACCACGGTCGTACAACAGGCCTCCTGCTCAAGCAAGCCTACCTCGACGCAACTGGAGACAACCACCACCTCCACCACCACCACCAGCATCCCGGGGCAGGCCTCAATACCGGCGGTAAATGCTCAGGTATATGCAGGTAGACTTAAACATTTCTATAACAACTGGCTACAAATAACAAATGACCCAACTGTGCTAAAATGGGTAAAAGGATATGACATTCCTTTTATTGAAGTTCCATGTTTCAATTGTGAACCTCAACATTGGTCTAGCGAACAAACCAAAGTTATAGATCTAGAAATACAAAAATTGATTAATATAGGTGCTATCTCAGAATGTTTCTATTCTACAGTTCAATGTACATCACCAATATTTCTTGTACAGAAACCAAATGGAAGCTATAGATTCATACTAAATTTAAAAAGACTAAATATGTTCATACAGACGGAACATTTTAAACTAGAAGATATCAGGACAGCTTATAAACTCATGTCAAAAAACTGCTATATGACAACCTTAGATTTAAAGGAAGCTTACTTTTCTGTGCCTATATCTGAGGAATATAAAAAATTTTTAAGATTTACATTCAATGGAAAACTATATGAGTTTAATGCCCTACCTTATGGTTTATGTACAGCCCCATTTGTATTCACTAAATTGTTAAAACCCGTACATACTTACTTAAGAAATGAAAATATGGTCTTATCTACTTACTTAGATGATAGCATTTTCTTCAACAATTCTGTCAAAGGTTGTAAACAAAACATAGAAAGAGCATGCGTTGTACTACAAAATTTAGGTTTTGTTATTAATTATGAAAAAACTAATTTTGTACCTAACACAACTTGCAAATATTTAGGCTTCATTTTAGACTCGATAAATCTTTCTATATCAGTTCCCCAAAATAAAAAGATTTCCATAGTAGAAAAAATTAATAATTTCAAACAAAAATCAACCTGTAAGATCCGAGAATTTTCACAACTAATAGGGCTATTAAATTCAGTTTGTATCGCAATTCCTTATAGCTGGGTTTATACTAAAATATTGGAAAGAGAAAAGTTTTTAGCCTTACAAAAATCTGATGATAATTATGATGCAATAATGACTTTATCAAAACACCTGAGGCCAGAGTTTCAGTGGTGGATTAGAAACATAAATAACTCAAATTCAATTAAATGCCTAGATTATAAACTAGAAATTCATACTGATGCATCAAACACTGGTTGGGGGGCAGTTTGTGGTTCGGAAAAAGCCTCAGGGTCATGGTCAATTAATGAAAAGAAACATCATATAAATTTTTTAGAACTTAAAGCAGCCTTTTTAGGACTTCAATGTTTTGCAAAAAACCATTCAGATTGTGAAATTTTATTAAGAGTGGATAACACCACAGCCGTTGCTTACATAAATAAGATGGGAGGCATTCAATTCCCACACCTAAATAGCATATCACGTGAAATCTGGCAATGGTGTGAAAAAAGAAATATTTATATTTTTTGCTCCTATATAAATACAAAAGAAAATTACAAAGCTGATAGGGAATCCCGACGACTAAATATTGAATGGGAACTATGTCCTAGTGCTTACAAAAAAATTTTGATATCATTTGGCACCCCAGAGATAGATTTATTTGCTTCAAGAATCAACAATAAATGCAAAAGCTTTGTATCATGGAAAAGAGACCCTGAAGCCATTGCAGTTGATGCTTTTACTCTCAACTGGAAAAACAGCTTCTTTTATGCCTTTCCCCCTTTTGCTCTTATCTTAAAATGCTTAAATAAAATTAAAATGGACAAAGCGGAGGGTATACAAGTGTTTCCATTATGGCCGTCTCAGCCTTGGTTTCCCATATTAAACTCACTTTTAGTGACTGATATCATAATATTCAAACCTGAAAAACACCTTCTTTTGTCCCCTTCCAGAATGTGTCACCCACTTCACAGCCATCTTACCCTGGCTGCCGGTCTGCTATCAGCGAAGCATACATAAGAAGAGGTACACCAGAGTCAGCAATTGACATAACGGTCAACTCATTAGCCAAAAACACACTTAAACAGTATAACAGCTCTCTAAAATCATGGTGGGTTTTTTGTAACCGTGCTCATATTGACCCATACCAAACCACCATCTCTAATGTGCTGCAATTTCTAAGTGAACTTTTTAAGTCAGGGGCATCATATGGCACAATCAATTCAACAAGGTCAGCCTTAAGCTTGATAATGGGACCCGAAATAGGGTCAGACGATAAAATAAAAAGGTTTATGAAAGGAATTTTTCGATTAAAACCGTCAATGCCAAAATATAATTTAACTTGGGACCCAGGTCTAGTACTTAGTTATTTGGAAAACTACTATCCTAATGAATCCTTACCTCTAGAGATCTTAACTAAAAAATTAATTACAATACTTGCTTTAACAACAGCTCATATAGTTCAAACTCTTTCATTAATTAAGTTATCAAACATAAGTTTTACAGACACTGGTGGCCACATTTATATCCCAGATTTAATCAAAACCTCAAAAAAGGGTCACTCTCAACCCCTGCTTTTCCTTAAGACATATCAAATAAAATTAGAAATCTGTCCAATCACTACCTTAAAGGCCTATTTATCTATGACAGAACCCTTAAGAAATGATAATGAAGATTTATTTATCTCATATAAAAAACCTTACTCTAGAGTATCGTCCCAGACCTTAAGTCGTTGGATAAAATCCACTTTAGAGGAAGCAGGTATTGACACAAATATTTTCTCAGCTCACAGTACAAGACATGCTTCTACTTCTGCTGCTAGGAGATCAGGCTTAAATATAGATCTCATTCGGTCTACAGCTGGTTGGTCCCAAAATTCCGCTACATTTGCTAAACACTATAATAGACCCATAGCGGAAACACCAACAAATTACAGCACTATAATTTGTAATACAGCAACTTAGTTGCATTAGTTAAATAAGTAAATTGTTAATTAAGTAGTGTTGTTTCTTTTGTTTTACTTTGAAAAAAGTTTATGTTGTTATTTTCGTTGGAAAAACCAACAGATTTCCTACTATAAGTAAAATATAACATGATGTTGAATAGTGTCTAAATGATTGTAGAAATTGTTTTAGTTTATTATTATTATTTTTTCTTGTCTAAATAAATAATAAATACTATTAATGTGTCTAATTATCATATAACTTCCTGGTAAAAATATTCACAACCCTTACTTTGAACAGCTACATGTAAAACCCGTCTTGGACAAGGAGCAAGTATAATTATGTGATTAAACGAACTTACCTTAAGTGAAGTTCTATCATAATTATACGAAGCTCCTTGTCCAAGACGGGACTCCCTCCCTCCCCAAAATACCATAGTACAGTATTTAACCCTTGGAGCTATGTTAAGGGTTCCTCATATTTTTTGAAAATAAATATATTTTAGGGAAGTAGGTATGTACTTCAAACGTAATGACATTCCCAGAGAGTGTGACCATAGATTAAAATGTTTTTTTTTTTATAATAGCTTTGGACTTGTGACTGGTCGCTGGTATAATCAGCGTTACTACATGTAAAACCCGTCTTGGACAAGGAGCTTCGTATAATTATGATAGAACTTCACTTAAGGTAAGTTCGTTTAATCACATAATTATAATGATATAATGTATTATTTTTTCTTGTGTATAATGCAAATTATAATATTACTTATATTATAATTAACTAGTGGCCCGCCCCGGCTTCGCACGGGTACAATGTAGTTACTAATGTGGTGAGTGTGAAGTTATTAGACTATACTACAGGATAACTATATATAGTGGTGGCCACAAAATTAAGGACGCTAGTCGATTTTCTTACAAACGAAGTAACTTTTAAGCATTGCTTCTCCGCCAGGGATTGACCGAGCGGTGATCTGGTGATGGCCATCCAAGGAGTGAATAGAGGAGATCCAGATTTCTATACACACCAAAGTGATCTGACCAGCATTTTAAGAGATGTAATGATATGTTTAAAAAATCCGCGAATATAGTATAGAAATGTATGAAAACTTGCAACTGAAAATTCTTATGCTTACATCTCTTATAATGCTGACCAGATCAGTTGGGTGTGTATTGCTATCTTAATCTTCTCCATTCACTCCCTGGATGGCCATCATCAGATCACAGCTAGTTCAATCCCTAGCGGAAAACCAAGACTTCAAAATTACCTCGTTTGTTTGAAAATCGACTTGTGTCCTTAAATATGTGGCCACCACTATATTATGTATATACGACGTACACAACATACGCAAGGGGTGTTATAAGTTTGACTTGTGTGTGTCTGTCTGTCTGAGACAACCTAGCTCCCAAACTTATGGACCGATTTTGATGCGGTTTTTTATGCATAGTTTAAAAGATCTAAGTGTACAGACGACGGGACTCCTAAACCATTGATCCGATTATGATGAAACTTTGGTGAGTTGTTCTGCTTACGACCGGGAAAGTCCCTGGCTAAAAAAACGGAGCATTGCAATACGCATGCCGGGTGCAGCTAGTTCTAAATAAAAATATGTTGTGCATTATCAGGATTATCAATCTCGATCAGCCAACACTTCTCTATAATATACAACATGTTACAAAAATACCCCTAATGCCGAATACGGCATATAGGGACCATCAAACTGAACAACTTTTACTTTGGGACCAACTCTGAAATCGCGAAATAAAAATCAGCTGTTTCATACAAAAATTCAAATCGAAAATATCAAAATGTATGAAACAGCTTATTTATTTCGCGATTTGAGAGTTGGTCCCAATAGTAAAAGTTGTTCAGTTTGATGGTCCCTATATACCATATTCAGCATTAAGGGTATTTTTGTAACATGTTGTATACCTACCACATTTCTTGTTATGTTATCCGGTTGCAAAATAAAAAGGCTATTCGGCGAGCTGACTTTCGAGCAGGCTATATTAGAGCTGACCATGGGAGAAACAATCACTGCGCAGATCTACACCAGCCGCTCTTAAACTTTGTCCTTGTGCTTTATTAATTGTCATAGCATAGGGACTTGACCGAATATTGTATTCTTTTAAAATTAAACTGATAATTAGATGGAATAATTTTGCACCTTATTACAACGCAATAAGGAAAAAATGACAGCACTGATGAGCAGCAACATAGGTACTATTCAATGCCTATGGCGATAACGCATTCTACCTACTCTCAGGGGAAATGACCAAAGAGAATGTAATACTACGTTGATATGATAATTGATATTTATTTTTCTTATTTAATCAATCAAATGCACAAAAAAGTTTCAATTCCGACGTCGAAGTCAATCACAGCAAATGTAGTTTTTTATCACTTTTTAACCCTGTTAGCTAATAAATATTTAAAAAGTACGAAACACGTGTTCAATTAATTTTGTGAAAGAATGTCTATGCCAAATTCCAAGTCAATCGGGCCAAGGAATCGCGTTCTCCCATACAAACTTTACCACCCTGTTTCACCCCTTTAGGGGTTGAATTTCGCAAAATCCCGTCTTAGTGAGCACCTACGCCTTAAAAGGAGCCCCCATGCAAAATTTGAGACTCCTAGCACTTGCAGTTTCTGAGATTTCGTGATCAGTGAGTGAGTGAGTGATTTTCCCTTTTATATATATAGATGTAATGTTGTGCCATGTTGTGTGTGTTATGTTGTGTTGAGAGTAATGAAATCAACTCGGCTAAGTTTCTTTCATTATTTTTCCAGCACAGAATCCAATTGTTGGAAAGAATTAAAATTGTTAATTACCATTTAAATGCTCGTTAATTGCTTTTTTAATGTATTCTTTCATTTAATTATCCCAATTATGTATATTATTATGTCCAAAAGAACTTAAAATAACCGAGTTTAGACGATTTGTGTCATCAGTGTTTGTTGCTGACAGTTGATTGATCTTTGACATTGGTTTGTTTCACTAACCTGAAAAATTATTTTGTAGTTAACTATGGAGGTGAGTGGTTTGTTTATTTATCATATCGTTACGTAATCAAGATCACGTGACTGCTTGGACCGTTTAGGCGGGAAAAAAATAATGTACTTTGATTTTTTATTGAAATTATGTGTTTTTTTGGTATCTTTTGCGTATCATTTACATGTCTACCTATAAAATTAAAGCAGTTCCAAAAATTAGTCATCATCCCTATTGCTTTTACAACCCCCTTGTTTCCCAACCATTCTCACCCCCACCCCTGTGCCGGAACAGTTGCCGGATCTATTAATATTAATACCTAGTATGGCACACTAATTAGAGGGATTTCTTTGTTCAATATGCAATCCTATTGCTGTGGCTAGCTCTTAGTCCAAGCCCCGCCCTTTAGCCCTATTTGGTACCTAAATGTATAAAGGCAGACACGCACTTGGCTGGTTTTTTTGCTACCATTTCGTAATAAAAAAGATAATTGGTTATTAAACTCCCGCCATGTGGCAAGCGGACACTACAAGTGTAATCATTTGGACGTGAGTGCCAATAAAATGAGACACGCGATAATAAAATCCATCTTGATAACATAAACGGTACAGCGGCTCGGGGACTCCCCGGAGACAAATGGATGGGGGCTGTTCTTTCTTTGATTGGAAAATAAATAACCTTCATCCCCAGACTATGGCGGAATTGGGGAGATTTATATGTCACTGTTTTTCTATTTGCGGGACACTTTTATTGGCATTGGAACTTGTTACAAACACGTCAGTTGAGATTTCAATGCATTTGTAACTTAAATTACATAGTTGGCAGTTTGCTTTTGCTTACCTAATGTAACAGGGCTGGCGACTATTGCAAGTGTTCGCCCGCTCTCTTATAAATTCTACCGACTTCGTGCTTGTTACCATAAAAGCTTGGCTTCAGATAGCTAGTGTAAATAGACCCTTGGGTATCGGAATTATCGGAATTTGTCTTACCGAATGAAATTTCACAAAAAGTTGTTGAAGGAGTACACACTGTAGAGGAGGTTAAAGGCCGAAATGATTATTTAAAAATCGAAAAAGGATGCAATCTAGAATTTCTTAGGCTCGGTTGCATCGTCTTAATTTAACTATAAATATCAAGTAATGAGACTAAAAAATTGCACTCTGTTATAGCAAAACATAAACGAAAAATAAACCAATATTTAGAGATGAATAGTAAAGATTTCATAAAGATACTGATAATCAATCACGATAAATAATAAAATGTGCATTCTGATAAAAAACCTAATTATAAAATATGACAAAACATCATTTCTTACTTCAATTTGAAATTGAAAATCTCAAAAAGCAAATAGTAAATAAATTAATAACTGTCCCGACTGAAACATAACATCATTCTACACTTAATGATTGGCTGAGAGGCTGAAAATAAACGAACGGTCGACGTCGGGCGCTGTCGGCTGTCTCCGCCGCTAATACAGTTTCCGTGTCGCGTCAGCTGATCGCAGATGCTCATTATTGTATCAGACATCCCTGGGTCAAATACCTCGTTCACATTAAGCCATAACGCTAATGGTTTTATAAAAAAACATTAAATTGGCATTTGTGAACGGAGGTTCCTGAAAGGTGACTGCTGCATAATTCTGACGTAAAAGGTATGATATTTATGTTTTTTGCCAATGATAAATCCTCTTCTCTCCTTGCATTAAGCTCTAAAGGTGTGTACACACATACGGCCTTACCAGAAATAATTTTAAAACACTGTTCAACAAGTGTTTAACTTAGACACTGTTTAAATGTGATGTTGTCACTTTTTTGACAATATTGTTTAAAAGAAACGGCATCACATTTAAACAGTGTCTAAATTAAACAGTGTTTTAAAATATTTTGTAGTAAGGCGGTATGTTCTCAAGCCTCTCGCGGTTCGCGTACCTGCAACCTACAACTCGCTTAATGGCCTTTCTTAAAGGTTAACGCACGTTCTCGTACTCGTTTAGGATGAACTGTTGCAGGTTTGCGGAGCGCAAGAGGTTCCCGAACATAGTCGGAATTACTACGAAACACTGTTCAATAAGTGTTTAACTTAGACACTGTCGGCCTTTCCACAAAAGATTTTAAAACACTATTTAATTTAGACACTGTTTAAATGTGATGCCGTCTTTTTCAAACAATATTGTCAAATAAGTGAAAAACAGTGTCTAAGTAAAACACTCGTTGAAAAGTTTATTAAAATGTTTTGTGGTAAGGCCGTGTATGTGATGCTGTTACTTTTTTGACGATCTTGTTTGGAAGTGACGGCATCACATTCAAACATGTGTCTAAATTAAACAGAGTTTTAAAAACTTTTGTGGTAAGGCCGAGTGTGTACCCACCGTTAGAGACCGCAACCCCCCCGCGCACTCGTCGGGCGAGTCATAGCGTTACAACTTGCACTCAACCTCTGATAAGTCGGCAGTGCCCGATATACAGCACCGCAACTTGCCCCTTGTGAAATAATAAAGTTAGCAAACTTGCCGCCGCCGACCGCTCGCTTTTTCACACTTTTCTTGTGTTTGTTACAAATTTGTTAGTGTCACAGCAAGCTCAGTGTAAGCTCACTTAATAGACAGTACTTTCCGGTTATGTTGCCAGCAGCCCGTAGATTCTGACCCTCATAAATGATTCACCCGGGTGAGGTATTTAAGATAAGAAATTTCATGTTATCAAGCACGCGCAGACTCTATCTAGTGTGACTTAACATTTGCGACATTCTCCTATAAACTAAATGTTTTGACAGTGATATTGCGAGGGGTATGTCACGTGCTCTTTCCGCTGAGGGACATCAAATAAAACGCTCTGCTAGCAATAAAACTTATTACTTTAAAAGAAGACACTCCGCAACCCCTTCAGATTTCCATTTTATGACAGGCCTGAGAAATACGTCCCGATAAACATTTTATTCGTCTAACATACTGAGAATGTAGATAACATTCGCAGGAATACTGCGTTGAATGTTAATAATGTGGTGTTATATGTTTCGCGCCGCCATGTGGCACCTGAGCTACCTTTATCAGGGTTTTTTTTATGTCGCAGGAGCGTGGCTCGTTTAGCAGTTCCGCGGTAAAAGTATGGTAATTTGTACGTTATCGGCGCGGGCCGGGCGCGGCGCGACGCGAACGAATGAGCGGACCGATAACCGCACGATACGCCGACACGCAACGCCGACACCGCCCGCCATGCGGCGCGTCGACACGCCGGCACGCCGACACACCGCCGACACGCACGCCGTCACACCCCACCCCTGCACCACCCCTGCACCTCGCCTGCACGCGCACGAAAGCAATTATTGTGCCGCTATTTTGCAACGTAAATGGAACAGTAAATTGCTCGCCGAAGCTCGCAAATTAACATTTAATCGAAAGGTGGAAAATACCGGGATTACTCCTTATTTCTTGTACAATTTCCTTAGATCGAGACGTTGCGAATGAACAGAGCTTTTAACAAACATTTATTAAGTTAATTACCTTAATCCGCGTATCTCCGCAACGCGTTACTTAATAATTAAGGTTTCTACACAAGGCAAACTGTACATCTATAGATATACAATTACGATGTTTTATTAGATAATACATAGATAATATTTAATATTTCTGTGCCAAATGTAGGGACATAGCGCGGGTGGCTCTGCGCTGTTTGTTTGCTGACTCGACTCGACCGCATTTTTCATTTTCCACTGTTTATGTTTCAAAATTTCTGATCAAATTTATTGTGCTGATCGTGGACTTTCTGTATTTATTGCTTAGATTGTATGTTTATACTGGTTTAAACAATAAACTCGCTTAATTTTGGCGATAAAGCCTATTTCAACAACCTGGTTTAAATTCATCAACGCCCGAGCGGATGCATGCGGCCGGATATCAATGGAATATCTATTGTGTCTCATTTGTCTCTGATTTCCTTAACTCAAGCGCTTTAACTTACTTACTTTGGAATCGCAGCCATGTATATGATGGTGTCTAATATCTAATAACCGCGACTTCATCTGCGTGCGCCAGCTATATTTCCTAAGTAGCTCTTACTTTGGAATCGGAGCAATGTTGTGAAATATTTATTTATGTTATGTATATGTAAGCGTGTAAATATTTTTCAACAAATTCACGGTGTTATTTAACGCGTATTTCAATACGTGCTTGTTTTGACATTTATTGTCTCCATTTTCGTGTGAGGAGGTAAAAGTGATAATGTGATATTTGTCACCTATTTTAACCCGTCGGCGGCGGCGGGCCAGCGATCGGGCGCACCATTTACATAATTGTGGCGGGTCAAAGACGACGCCGCCGCCGGAAGTTGGAATCGATGCCGACTGTATTGGGATCCCTGGCCGGTAATATTATTGTTATGGCCTTTTTTGTGTATCAAATAAAAAGCTTGTTGATTTGCGGTAAGTCACTTTTCATTATGTTTTATATTTTGAGGGTTTGTTCTGAATTGCGGTGATAAAATTGTATTTCGACCTCCGCGGTCGAGTGGTTTGTACGCCGGTTTTCAAGGTGTCACCATCTCTAAAGTCCCGGGTTCGATTCGCTGGGTCAATTTAGAAAAGTTACTATTCTATATTGGCTCAAGTCTGGGTGTTTGTAGTTCCACCGTTGTCTCTGATTTCTATAACACAACTTACTTTGGGATCAGAGCATTGTTTGTGATGTTATCTAATATTTAACAAAAAAATTAGGTGGCTCTATTTTTGTTTTAGTCTTCAGAGACTGTTCGAGGTAAAAAATAAAAGGTAAAACCGTAAAAACAGTGGTTGTTTGTTTGATGTTTAAATCCATCTATAATATAATTATAATTAAGTCTATGTATAATGACCCTTACGTTGTTAACGCTACAATGCGATCCTTTTGAAACATAATTAATCCACCTCGCGGTGCACATAAATCTTTGCATAATAAATAGCCAGCCGTCTAACTGAACAGTTACTTGACCCTTTGACTCGGTTAAAGTTCATAGTTTGAGCACAAAAAGAGAGTTCTGACTGAATGCGTCGAATTTCAGGATCTTTTGCTATCTTTACTGAGAAAATATTCATAGCATTTTATTTATAATTTTCATTTCCTGTTGTATGGTTCGTGACTTTGATCCACTATCTTTATCTATAAGGTCTGAAATCATCAGATAATTGTTTAATTAGGATAATCTCTCTTTATCATTAGGATGACTAAACAAAGAAAAAATACCCTATTAACATGGCACATAATTGAAAGCATACCGGAGCGAGTGGCATCTAGAAGTGTCATCAAGTATCTCGGTCATTGTTCTACTCTATAATCCTTACTAATTATTGTAAATGTGAAAGTCCGTTTGTTTGTTTGTTACGCTTTCACGTCTTAACTACTGAACCGATCATCATGAAATTTTGCACACACGTTGTCAGGGGTACAAAGAAGGACATAGGGTCTTCATCCCGAAAAAAATGATTGTTCCCGAGGGATAGCAAACTTTCCACGCAGACGAAGTCGCGGGCGGTCGCTAATTATACTATAACTATTTTCCTCGAGTGCATACGCACACACACACACTAATTAACGATGAATCAGCTGAAACCTCTTCAAGGTTTCGTTAAAAGGCGGCAAAGGTTTTCTAATTCCTTTATCATTTTCAAAAGTACTTGTCTATCTATCTGTACATGAAGATGCTATGCTGTCCAGCTGCGTCCCTTTACAGCATGTCCAGCCCGTAATGTTCATTACGACGAGAGGGCGCGGGGCGCGGGGGGCGGTGCACCTGCTGAATTATTCATTGCGCACGAGTCGTTTACTTTCTACCCGGCTGCGGGGGGATCACTTCTCACTGTCTTTTTAAAGTTTTCATTTAGCTCCACTACTGGTGAAGCCTCTGCTGAATTTTAACTTTGTTTTCTACAAAGACTTCTATGTGTATACTACACTAGACAGACTGTACAGTACCGAAAAATTGCTCATTAAGTTACGGTGCATGCACCGAAACCATAGACCAAAGGCTATTGCGAGCGACCGATAGAAACAGTTGATGCGCCGCGAAGGTTGGTGTTGACACAATTTTAGTTTTGAACAGCTCGTCTATGTAATTGCAGTCATTGGTTTTCTACTATAATGCACTGCACATAAAAAGTCGACGCACTTTTTTTTTAAATAAAAGAACAAATTCAATAAAAAATATGTGTGTGAAAACAAGTCTTGCGGAAATATCTTCCTTTTTTGAGGGATTACGAGAAATGGATGACTGTTTACGCAAATAAACAATATTATTACCTAATGTGAACGTTTACGAAAGCATATGACAAAAGTACTGTTTGGGGTACTACCAAACAATTGTTTTACCCTGTGGTATTACTTTGGGTGAATGCGGTTGTCAGAGGAAAAGGAGCATCATGAGAGAGATGGCAACATAAAAGTTTTCTGTCATTAATTCTGCAGCGATGACCTGACCATAAGACCCAGATATGATCATAAACTTTGCCTTCTTTGGTATCGTAAAAATCTTAATTATGTTGGTCAAACTAACTTCTGTGTACTAAACAAAGTAGTGTTTATTTACGACGAGAAAAGCCTCATTTTGAATCAACTTAACCTAACTGTGCAATAAAAATAGCTTTACAAAAAAATAGTGGGACGATAGAAGTCAAGAGCTATATTCGGTGCTACTAACAAGAGCTGTCGCCTCGTTCATGAAATTGCATTTTTACGCGGAGTGGCACCACCCCCCTTCTCCCCTCTCCCGCCCCCTACCAGCGTCTGCATCCAACTTTAAACCTAGTGTAATCTCTTTGCAAACCGTCCCGAACCACGCCTCTGTGCTGCGCCGACACAATCTCCTTTATTTTTAGCCGAGGTTAAATTCGTAGCGTGAAACCAGTTTAATATATCAGATAAACACATCAAGTGACCATCTCCGGATTAACACAAACACGATAAGCGGTGCTCTTTCAAAACGAAAACTCGTTTAGATTTTATTCGACTAAAGAATTTTGTTTTGCTCGTAACTGCCAACCCGTCAAATGGAAAATGCTCGTTTTAACTTTCTAAAACTCAACACGAATGAGGTGGCGACTTGAGCGGCTCGTAAATGTTCCACCTTACTGCGTCGGAAGTTGTGAACTTCCTCCATTCACATTAATTAACTGTCAGAAAGCAATCAGTAGTGACTCGGTAGCTCAGCGGTCAGAGCATTGGACCGGATATCCAAAGGTCGCGGGTTCGATTCCCGTCCGAGAACATGATCTGGTGCGAGTCCTATTTTTTCTAGTATATTATTTAGTATTGTATAAAAATAGCATTGTGAATGCTTAAATCACAAAATTTAAAAAATGTCAGAAAGCAATTAATCTGTAAGGATTTATGAATACGACGTGAGTCTCGCAAGTATGATCAAAACTGGGAGCTACATTGATTTCTCGAATATAACGTTTAATCGAGTTGCAGCGTGATTAACTTAAGTCGATGGCTCCATAGTATCTGGAGCGGTTTCCGGCACGCGCCGTCCGGCGGCAGTCATTAGCCATCCGGCGACGGTTGACGGTGATGCACCCGACATAGAGTCATACAGAAGGTTCGCTCAGTTTACAATCTAAAGGACACATAAATGTACAAGTAAATTCGAACTCTGAATGAATACATTCAGAGTTCGAATTCACTGAACGACCATGTCTGATGTTGTTTTGGTGAAAATTATAAATCAATCTGAATGTGATGAGTAATAAATTCGTTCAGAACTGCCAAAGTTACTGTGACCTAACCTATCTCATAACCTATTTATCTTCCATTACTATATTTCATTCATCATCTTAACCATTACTCTCACTACGATTTTATTAAGATGAAAGCTATAATGTATCTAGCCCTTTGGAAAAACCATCTGTGTGTATTGCTTTTGGTGTTCCCAGAGAAACACACACACAGACACATGCCAACGCAGTCGTATCCAAAAGGACAGTGTGCCGTTAGCTTTAGCAATTACCCCGCTACCCGCTAATAATGTTAGCCATTCATTAAATATTCCCTTTGGATCTGCAGCCTCTTGCTTAGTTAGCAGTGGACCTCTGTGCACCGTCTTCAGCGGCCAAGTGAAGTGACGTTAAGATAAATTGCTTTTGATTGACATAGGTTAGGGTTACTTTTAGTAATAGATAATAATACTTAGAACAAAAATGTTTAAGTTAAATATAACCCACAAAGACATCATTAATTAGAAATAATAGTGAAGTTTTGCTTCTCTGTCTGTGCCTTTTTTCTTGTTCTGTGGTCTGTACGGATTCAGTGTCAACCCAGCCAGTTGCTCCAATTCAAGAAATACAAAAATAACTGCTTTATATTGTCTGCAAACAAGCACCCAATGACGAAGCGGCAAGCTGATTCAGCAATTCGAGATAAAGCTCAAGATTTACCGAGTCAGATAACGGGAGTGCCGTGACCTCCGACGCACAATTATATTTAACTGAGTAATTAAACCCCGAAGTTATACGCCACGTTTTACTTCGAAGATTGCAGTCTTTGAGAGTACGTACTTATATAATAATAAGAGTACTATAAAAATCTAATGAAACCAGAGACTGAAATGAATCTTTAAAGCTTGAAATAAAATGAGTCACTTTTACTAGATTCAAAATGCAAAGTTTCCGGATGGGTGAAATATGTAGTTTAATAGAATTTTAAAATTATGGGCTTAAAAAGGAAATTCTAATAGATAATCTTAGTGTGGTATTTACAAGAGTCGGCTTGACAGGAAACTTGGCAGGCGATTTTAATCAATTAACGCTTTTTATCGACAATCGCTTGTAAAATCTAATTGGAAGCCTAATTTCAATGAGGTGGCGATTCGATTTTACATCCGATTGTCGATAAAAAGCGCTTATTTACTAAAATCGCCAAGTCAACCCGTGTAAATACCACCTTAATAAGATAAAACTTAGGTTACACCGTCACGTATTCCAGTTTTAAATACTATAGATACAGAGTTCAGTATTTGAATAGTCTACGTTTACTAAAATATTATTATTCATCTTTAAATAATTGGCTTTAAAATTCATAAAACCTCGGCCTGTAATTTACGTTTCAATGATGAGACGGTCGACAATTTACGATATCATTGACGTAGTGTCATAGTGTATTCGCTACTATTATTATACAGGATGTCCCAAAACTTTACCACACGGAGGGACCTTAAATAATTATTGAAGGTAGGAAATTTAACTGAAAGAAGACTTAATTTAGATTTTTAAAATAATTGGAACTGAATTCAAAGATTTTTGAAAAATCGCTTGCCTTAACCATAATCGAATCATCAAATAAACATATACCGATCGAAAGGATACTTATTATGAGTATTTTTTTCTTGAGTAGCATAGCATCTTAAAAAAAAGAAGCATCTTAAAAAAAAGAAGACCATGAAATTTAACATTTAAACTTTAACTTATTGTATCAATTTGTATCTTTGAATGTAGTTCCAATTATTTTTAAAAACAAAATGAGTTTTTTTTCATTATAATTTCCCATCTTCATTATTTACGGTACTTTCCCTCCATGTAGCAAAGTTTTGGGACGCCCTGTATAGTTGTGGCTCGAGGTGAACATCCTCAAGATCCTCCGAGTGGAGCGGGGGGAAGGGTTGGGCTTAAATACCGCTCTCGCAGATTGTCGCTCATATCTTGGAAATCCTTGGGATAACCATCTGAACGAAATCAATATGTTAGGACTTGCTCCACTATTTTGACAAGTAAGGAATATTTACGTGGTGATTCTTTGTTTTTTTAATAATAATAATAAATATTTGACAACATCACACACATTGTTCCGGTTCCAAAGTAAGTTGCTAAAGCACTTGTGTTATGGAAATCAGAGCCAACGGTGGTATCACAAACACCCAGACCTGGGCCAATAAAGAAAAGTTCGTTTTCTAAATTGACCCAACCGGGGACCGAACCCGGGACCTCAGAGATGGCGACACCTTGAAAACCGGTGTACAAAGCCACTCGACCAGAGAGGTCATCGTTTTTTACGTTGATAAAGGTTGTTTATGGAAGATCTAGTCCAACAAATTATTTAAACAATACAAATTGTTGTCCCACCCACACGGGTGAATAAGGGATCTTGGAATTTTATTGGACAGTAAACTATATAACGCTGGATAAATACATTGATAATGTAGAAGAGCATACAAAATGTTCGGTCTTGTTATCAGAGCGAGCACTGAATTTAAGCGCCCTATTAGCACATCCCTATATTATCTTTATAAATCACTGATACGCTCGAAGCTAGAATACACTACTCCCATTTGGTACCCGTTTTACATCAAATATTCTGACCGCCTTGAAAAGGTCCAGAAGAAATGCCTGCGTTATATGTATGTACTTTAAATGTTATCGTAGTCGTTTACCTTATTTATCACTGTTAAAAAGTTTGAAGCCTCCAGTTGGAGGTTATGTTACTGCATGATTTCCGCAATAACAAATGATATAGTTAGTAAAATTTGTTACAAAGTTAGGCCGCATTTGCGTGTTTGCCGAACTCCGAAACTGTTTACAACGCCTATATACCGCACTAATGCACGCAAACACTCGCCCATCGCGTCTTACTGATATTTACAACAAGAACACTGCTGCCTTGGATAGGTTTAACACAAGCAAACTTTCTTTCAAAAAAGATGCAATTAAGTGTAACACCCTAAAGGTGTTGTTTTCACTTCCACAAAAAACTTACCGTTACTGCTTATCATAAAGTTAGTGATATTATTCCGTGTATTATTTATTTCCTTCTTCCTCTTCTTTTCTTTTCTATGAATGTTATTTTTTTGTGGGTACACCCTCGCTCAACATAAACTGTAAATCAAGCTGTGTTTGACGGTGTTGGTCCCACAATTATTAGATCTCTACTATGTAAAATTGGCTTAACATTACTTATTGTGAAACTGTTTGTCGACTCCAATAAACAGAAAAAAAAATCAATATTACGTTTCGAGTTCGTACTGCCGTATAGCGTAAGACAGTAAAACTGTTCCTATTGGCCACATTTAGCGGTCTTGCTGCTGTAACTAACCTAGTGGCTAGTTTATCGGTGTGGAGGTAATCCAGCGCGTGGCGTGACGGACGACGCGGAGTTGGCGCGCCGCCATCGCCACGCCGCCGCTACGCCGCCGCCGGAATGCACGCCCGCGCCGGACGGAACGCGCCAGATTGCAGCGTGAATCATTCTTATTGCTTCTCACTTGCTTTTGTAATAGCATTTTGACTGGTTGACTTGAAAGTTAGGTTAGTTAGTTTATTATAATTTGTAACTAGGATAAACATGCACGTTTATTTAAAAAACTTTGCAATGGTTAAGATTCGTTTAAACTTGGAATAAATCATTGTATTTTTGTTAAAATACCTGAAAGTGTTTATGATCGAGAATTTGTCCAAACTTGCAACATTTTGTGCGCGGAATTCAATCAATCTACCTTGTGGCAAATTACTAAAGTCAGGAATTGTAAACAATAGAACGAGCTATCTATTTACGCGCCGAGCGCTCGGCGGTCGTAATGGCCCATTCGCGGTGTGTGATTGATACCCCATCAGGCGCGTGCCGCACTGACTGCGCCGTCGATCGCGACACTCTCGCTTAATTGTCACTCCTCCCTCCGAGGGTTGGGGGTGTAGTCAGCCGGTGTCGCGCTTAATGACACTCGAAGACATATCGCGCAACTTCGACAAATTCCCCCGCGGGCTCATTCCACATTAACGGTTCGTGTGCAGACTCTACGTATCGGCACAACTCTAGTTCAACTTCACCTGATGGAGTTCAGCTGTTAGGAACTAGTACTCGACAGGTGTGAGCTCAGTAGCGCTTTCAGTTAGATAACTGTGTCTTGTTAGTTAACTGTGTCAAACGCTAGTTTGGTTACGGTTATATGTAAGTAAGTACATAACTATTGTTTCAATTAGATATAGGCGAAAGAAGTGAGATTCACAAATAGATTATCACCATTTTGTAACAGTTTGCCAAATCACGTGAGTACCCATAAAAGGCACTTTTTAAACTAGCCTGTTTCGATCTAGATGACACTTCACAAATTAAAACAGCGCTTATTTTCAAAAACTAAATCGTTACCGTTAAAAATCGCTGAAATTTTCAATATTATGTTGTATTGAGAATCTGCAGAATTTTAGAGGGTACGTTGCATTCGTTGTTTGTTTTCTGTCCCGGCTGTCGGCGGTAGACGGCCGTTAGTGGACGGCACCGTCATTGGCCGACACTTTTTTTGCATCAGCTTTGTTCGGCCAACACCTGACGGTGAATAATGCACGCCGCTTGCACCAATCGACATCGCTGCCAAGTTTGCTATACACCTTAGGCTGGCCCCAGACCTACCGGTTTCATTTCTTTGCTTTGCTGTTCTAGTAGAACAGGGGACCGTACCGGCTAACGCATCGAATTTTGGAAAGTCTGCCGGGCTTCAATTAAAAACAGAAAAATCAAAGTAAGAAGTTTCGTATTGTAGTTATTTAGAAGATATCGATGTTCGTGTGACATCATAAATTAGGGTTCACCATTTTGACCCGATTAGGGTTTGATTTATCTGTTTTAATTTGAAGCCCGGCAGACTTTCCGAAGTTCGATGCGTTAGCTGGTAGCCCCAGTTCAATTAAAACAGCAAAGCAAATAAATGAAACCGGTAGGTCTGGATCCAGCCTTAACGATCCTATAACATGAGCATTGAACAACGGCACCAGATTTCTATGTAATTGAAGACCAAGCAACATTTGTAGCACCGTTCATTAACACCCATACTCTACAAGTAAGCACATAATACATAATAGTACAAGTATAGAAGCTGATTGATGAACTAATAATAATAATAAACAGTTATTACGTTAGAATTTCTAATAACAACATTTCAATTTAACACCCTTATAACTCAACCATTTGAAAAATAGTTGGGCAAACGTCATCTAAAACTGTTTAATATTTCAAGTTGATAGCATTAGTAGTTCTCGAGATATCCAGCTGTGACAGACAGACAGACTTAGTCGCACCATAAGGGTTCCTTTTTACCATTTTGGCACGGAACCCTAAAAAAAAACCATACAGACGAATATAGAACCTCCTCCTTTTTTGAAGTCGGTTAACAATGAATTCTCTTTCATTGTCGTACGCCGCTCCATGCTTTGCCCACGTTGCGTCCGTTATTCACTGTCATCTGCACTCGCTTGCAATCACAATGCATTATGTATTTACATAGGTACTTCTGCGTAAATCATTCTCTACCTGCAACCGACTGCATGCCAAAAATACGCAGCATTACTAAAATACTTATAAAGTCTGTCACCCGTATTCACAAACATTATGAGGTCCCACAGTGCCCGCGGACGCGCACTACATCCCAACTACTAATCACACGTAATACGTAAAACAAACAAACGAATCAAAGAGCTCTATTTCAACGCAGTGCGTTTGCATAGCAAGGGTCATTTGAGTATTGTTCTTGGATACGGGTTTGTGTGTGGTGTGTTCTAGATAGAAGCGCCGGCGCCGCTCCGTCTTTTGTTTTAACTTGTTTTGTTGCGCTAGGAGCTCTCTGCTACTGTATACTAACTATATCCTGCTTAGCCTGAAATAACCTATACGTAATGTCTATGTGTGCAATGACAGAAAACCGCGTTATGTTCCCCTCCTCTGTCTATTTTATATTTCGCGGCATTACAAACTGCTCCCACGGACCTCATTACACGAACCAAGCGCTCGTTTTAAAGTGCTTACCTAATAATCACAATTCATATCTTACGAAGGCTCAAGACTGGCATTAAATATGCAGCGAAACCTCGAGGGTAAATAAATAAAGCGGAAGAGTGTAAGTGAAAGCCGCAGATCTTGCCTCGGGGCCGGTGAATAATACAGCAGCCGACCGCTCGCCCAATGTGAATAGGTAACTTTACTTTCTACTTGTTACCGTTTGTAAAATCTGAGATACTTTTACAACTAGTCGGTTGAAATAACAACTACGAGTACTATTTAAAATTTATCAGTTTTGTTTAGTGTTTGTATCCATGTTACATCCATACTAATCTGATGTTAATATACAACATGTTACAAAAATACCCCTAATGCCGATTATGGTATATAGGGACCATCAAACTGATCAACTTTTACTATGGGACCAACTCTGAAATCACGAAAAAAATATAAACGTGAAACTGAACTGTGTGACTTTGTCTGTCTGTACCTTTGTCTTTTGACCCTTGAATCACTGAACATTTTTTTTGTAAACTTTAGTAGGTATAGAGCTATATATATGTATATTGGATCATGGGGAAGGTCATAGGCAACATATTGTCACGAAAAATCATTTATTTATATATTTATTACACACATCTATCTTTACCCAATGCAATAGAGTAGACAAATATAATTAAGCGTAGGTAACAATATTATTATTATAGACAAAGTATTACATAATTATAAAAATAAATGCCAAATAATGCAAAGCTAAGGTAATACGTTTACCTTAACTGTGACTGTAACACAGCACAAACAGCAACTCTTGTGGACTCAACCAATGAGCAACAGAATACGTCAACAGTATTGGCTGCAATATTCAATGTTCGCAATGCTCGAATAAGAGAATTAATATTGTAATTAGTTAAATAGGAGAAGAAACTCGTAGTTTATAATATTAACACAAATAAAAACATTGCTATTACTTATTAATATTATTATTATTAATATTAATATTTGACAACATCACATATATTGCTCCGATTCCAAAGTAAGTAGCTAAAGCACTTGTGTTATGAAAATCAGAGACAACGGTAGTATCACAAACACCCAGACCTGAGCCAATATAGAAAAGTTCCCGGGACCTCAGAGATGGCGACACCTTGAAAACCGATGTATGTACAAAGCCACTCGACCACGGAAGTCGTCTTCTTACTTCTACACTGGTTATTAGTCTTCAACGCTAGAAGCAGTTTTGTTTAATTTTTTTGTGATAAAATTCAAAATTCAAAACTTATTCATTCAGTCTAGGCTGTTACAAGCACTTGTGAATGTCAAAGAAGCTATGCCATCGGTCCGCAAACCCTAAGCGGGAGACCTTGTAACGAGAAGAGCCGGCAAGAAACTCGTCAAGAGCTGCTTTTTTCTCCCTGTATGAAAATACAGTCGTCGAAATTTGAAAAATGAGATCAGCATTTAAAGTGACGTCATTTTACATTACAATAATTAACAAAGTTGACATTCAATGGGTAGGTAAAATAAATTTCAACTAGTTGAGAAATCGCTGTCTACTACTCGATAACGCATAGCTAAGAAAATCATTTTGTATGATATGAAGAATTTGCCCAGGTGAATTAAGTATATTTAGTTTCTACATGTACACGTTTCCATGCGTAAGCGATGATGTGATCTACGATGAAACGCGCATACCTAGAAGTAACCTATTCACTCGTGACTTGAAGGCACCCAGATTGTACCTATCAGGAAACACAGACACCAAAGAGTTCCACTTTCTAGCGGTACGGATGATAAAATTTGAAGCAAAACGCTTAGTTAGCGAGTCTTTGGAATATCCACCAATAACGGACGCGCAGACGTCTGGTTCTCCGATGGAAGAAGGGAGATGGCGAAAATAGGTTGTGCAATTCCGCTTTACACTCTCCAAGTGTATCCGATAAGTCGGTTTGTCAATGATCACAACTTTTTAAATTTTGAGATTTTAGTATTCACAATGCTATTTTCAAAATTTAAAAAATATCTGGGAAGGTATTCAGGTATTCAGTTGATGTCGAGGTAATTCCTTGTAAATTGGTGAGATGGCGCTGGCTTGCAGCGTAAGAGTTGATATACTAGGAGAAATTCGACGTTACCACTAGTGACTCGGTAGCTCAGCGGTCAGAGCATTGGACCGGATATCCAAAGGTCGCGGGTTCGATTCCCGTCCGAGAACATGATCTGGTGCGAGTCGTATTTTTTCTAGTATATTATTTGGTATTATATAAAAATAGCATTGTGAATGCTAAAATCTCAAAATTTAAAAATTATATAGCTTTCTCATCTTAATCAATTGTTTAAAAATATCTGGAAAGGTATTCAGTTGATGTCGAGGTAATTCCTTGTAAATTGGTGAGATGGCGCTGGCTTGCAGCGTAAGAGTTGATATACTAGGAGAAATTCGACGTTCCCACTAGTGACTCGGTAGCTCAGCGGTCAGAGCATTGGACCGGATATCCAAAGATCGCGGGTTCGATTCCCGTCCGAGAACATGATCTGGTGCGAGTCGTATTTTTTCTAGTATATTATTTGGTATTATATAAAAATGATCACAACGTCAATATTGTGACTTTATTATGAAAAGGGCTAATGAAACTGTAGGTATGTACGTACGCAGCTGCTTCGAGCGGACGTGACGAAGGCTCGCAGTGGTACAGCCAGATTTCTCCGGGTCCACAGAAACATGTAAACTGCGAGGAATTTCGCCAGTTTTATTAAAGCGTAAAATTTCTCATTTCGTGGTTTCTCGTTACGATGAACACCGGCGAACATGGGACTTACTGAAAATAAGAAACAGCGAGCGCGGCAAGCGAGCGTGGTTCGCTTTGGAACGTATAATAAAACGAAATATGAGAGACGTTGGAATTTAAAGTAGTTTAAGAACGTTTACAATATGCCAGAGGAATTTTTCATTTTTAGAAACATTCGTATTAGGCTAAACACGATGATGGTTGAGGAAAAAGTTATGCAAGATCAGCGAAAAGTATAACTTTATTTAAAACTGTATACATAAACATCGACATCAGCTGCTAAGAACTCCTTTCCCTAAAATAGGTTTCTAGTCTATGTAAAAATATGGACACTGACAGTATGAATAAAGAAGGGGAAAAAGCTATCGAAGGAATAATGGATATTTTATAATTTTAATGTAGATTTGCTATATGTTCTACATCAGCCATTTTTAATGTCCCCATTGCTGGGGCACAGACCTTCCTTATGGATAGATAAGGAGGTTCGGCCATAACCCACTACGCGGGCCCAATGCAGATTGGTGGGTGTTAACGACTGCAAATGCAGCCGGGACCAACGGCTTAACATGCCTTCCGAAGCACTGAGGAACTCGAGGTAATAAATTTTTGGTCACCCATCCCATGATCAACCCTTGTGAAAATTGCTTAACCTCCGCAATCGCAAGGCCAGGCGCTAAACCACTGCGCCACCGAACTCCTCGCATACATAACATAATTTACCTATAAACTACAGCTAACAATAGAAATTAAGTATGAAACATAAGTATGTATACTGAAAGGCTCAACTATTAACATGATTCACAAAATTACTTTTATTATTATAATAACTTCGACCTCACGAAAATACTCAAAGTGTTTAGAGTATTCTACAAGGCAACAATACTAAACTAATATCGCAGTATCTACATATACATCGGGGACCGTCGCTTCCGCCCGGAAATTAGGGGCCGCCCGTATTTCTTGTCCACTGAATTTGTTGTGCCTCACTTAATGCCGGCTCCGATTTTATTTTTGTTATTCTTTTAATATTGACTTCAAACCACTGTAAAATATCATTAACGTATTTGGTTTAATGGTAACCATGCAAATATAATTAAGAGCGCACACTATTTAGTCTGCACACTGGCGCCGCCATTGGAACAGTTTTTTTGCTAAAAGTGGCTACTTTTCGCAAAAAAACTTTATTAAACTAAACGACGAACGAGAAAATTATGTTGAAGCGATAAAAAGTAAATAAATATAAATAAAAAATATTTGACAACATCACATACATTGCTCTGATTCCAAAGTAAGTAGCTTAAAGCACTTGTGTTATGGAAATCAGAGACAACGGTGGTATTACAAACAACCAGACCTGAGCCAATATGGAAAAGTACGTTTTCTAAATTGACCCAAACGGGGATCGAACCCTGGACATCAGAGATGGCGCCACCTTGAAAACCGGTGTACAAAGCCACTCGACCACGGAGGTCGTCAAGTACCACAAAGCTTCTTCGGAGTGAACTACAGAGAGATAATTCACAATTTCGTCTTTATTAATGTTTCCAATGGCGGCGCTAGTGTGCAGACTACACGCTCTTAAGCAAGTATTTGGTAACGAATGATAATAATTATGCTTGTAAGCTAACTGATTTTGGATCAATGTACTATTTGATGTTGTCCAAATCAAAAAACAAGTATTGTTACCGACCAGCAACGTTACAACCTTTTTGGGATGTCTCTTTGGTCTACCTTCCAAATTCTAAATCTCAGTGTCATATTTTTATAGTCAGTTGTAAATAGCAGTTGTCAATAAACTCCTAAACAGGAAATACGTGGTTTAGTGGTTCGTGCCCTATCCTCAACAAGTATGTACATAGTTAAAATAGTAACCGTTAGATGTTGCAGCAGCAGCTTTGAGTTTAATTATTATTGTATCAGAAGAATAACCAGAACATCGTTAGTTATCGGTAAGTACAAAGTTTAAATTAAAATCATCATCGGTACTCAACATTTTGTTGCTGCGCTTTTGCCGAGCTGATTCGATCAGCTGTTATTGGGTTTGCGGTTCCCACAGACTAGCGGACGTCTTCGAAAAACACTTTAACGATATATTTTCGTCTTTTAAATTCAATTTCAAACAGAAAGTCTAGGTGGCTATGCTATATATTTAGTATTTATTATCAAAATACTTGAAATGCAACGCATAATAAATAGCTGGAACATTAAGGTAAACAATCAAATGTTCTTTATTTTGAGCAGATAAAAATATATGTTGTAGTTACATAAACTATCTTGATTATTTTACGGGTAAATTATTATTATTATTATTCTTTATTTCAGGCAGAGCCCAGATTCGCGTAAGTAACAATGACACTATATAACTAGGTTTAGTAATTACAACACATAATTCTTAATAAATTACATTACTTAACATTTTAAATACGATTCCCATTAATAATTTCAATTTAAAAATAACAAAAATAAACAACAACAAAAACAAGTTTCAATAAACACGATACTCGTATCTTCACTCGACTATAATAATATATGCAAAGACAAAAAAAAATTTCATTATTTTTATATTTTTTGAATATTACTTAGGGTTTATTCATCTCTAACTCACGAACAATATGTAGAAAAATAGGTAATGACATATAGAGGAATATTAACGGTTACTTTTGCAAAAAGTGGCTTTATGCTCAAAATAACAACAAAAATATTGAAAAAATGAAAAAATGAGGTTATTTTTATTACTCTTCATCCATATAGAAAAAGACATAGACAGAGTTTTTCGAATATACTGGCCTTAAGGGGCCGTACAACGTCAAATACACATTTTTGTTCACTGATTTCAAACAGTATTATTCGATTTATCGGTCCCAAAAAATAGTTTAGAAATTAGAATATAGTACTTAGTTATGTGATTGACAGAATCATGATAGCTAAAACTTTTCTTGATGGAATGCGAGATGTGCGCGGGGTAAGTGCGGGGCGGATGAGGCCCTCAAAGTCCTCGAGCGAGGACTCGAGTCTCATCTGTCTTCATTTAACTTTAGCCCGGGACATTCACTTCGCTCGTAACGCTCTGTCAATATGCGACCCTTTGCTATTCATCCCTATTAAAATAAATCATTTTTGTTAGTGAATAATAATATAATATAAAATAAACATAGTTTCATAAGTCAAGTCAAGTCAAGTCAAAATTTCTTTATTCAAATAAACTTAATAATTAAGCACTTTTGAATCGTCTATATTTTACTACCACCTGTTCCAAACTTTTTTAACTGACAAGAAGAACAGGCGCAAGAAACTTATCAGCTTTAACAAAAATAAAAATAAGTAACATAGCATTTGACTACTGAATCATTACCGGTATTATTTTATGTCATAGCAGATAAGTTCAAATCAAAATTCTCAGTAAATTATTGAATGAGAACTGAGTTTCAGATTGCAACAACTCGTAAACTTTTATTATTGAAATACTTAAAGGGTTTTCTTTAAAAATAATTCTTACATTAGCCGATCGCTACAAGGGTAATTAATACGTTTGTAGGTTTTGTTTCGGGTTCATGCACTCTAGTCATGGCCGTTTTTTATTGCGTCTTGTTAAAATAATAATTAACTTGTATTGATTGGCACAAAATAATTTTGTAGTTAAAAATGATAATAAATAGTACTTGTTTTTTTTATTGTTTATCAAGTCGTAATCATTTCAATCTTGTTGTTATCTGCTATTTGATTTTGTTCGACGAATTATTAATATGCGTAGTTTCCCGTTACTACGAAGGGAGGGGAGTTCCGAAGGCCGGGTATTGCCGCACAAACACGGATTAATAAAATGAATATTTCAATAGCTATGAATATTAATCAGTTTGCCGATATACAATAGATAGACGATGAGATTGTTTCAAAATACATTTAGAATAGCTATCGATACTTTGCTAAGAATGCGAAATTATAATCTGTTGGCGTTTAATATTATTACTTCTCATAAACAACTTATGAATAACTAACTTAGATCATCAGTGGCACTGTACCACGTGTCAGAATTCATCGTGAAACGTGAAATTATGTACACAGAATTTATAGTAAACACAGCGACGCGTAATCTTGGATGCCCAATAAGAAGCGATGTGACAGGCCCATTACACAAATTACTCTCGGCCGTGACGCGGGCGGGGTGAGGTAAGGGCGGGGCGGGAGGGGTGGCGTGTCCGGTGTCACTCCAAAGAAAATACATAGGTTAAGCAGTAACGCAACTACATTTGCAAACTTCCATAACAGCACGTATACCTCTAAGCCAGATTCGCTGTGAAGATAGTCACGACTGCCGCATTGAGCAGCACTGCCAGTACTTTTGATTTAACAATATAGATTCAAAATAATAAATTTTATAATAATAATAATAAAAAAAAAAACGGATTGTTAAGAAACCTGAAAGTTCTGGAAGCGTTTTCGAAATTTAAATTATCTGGATTGTTGTCCCTTGTGAGACTATTATTAGACACTTCGGTCAATCACTTCTCATACACTTAGCTGACAAGAAAAATGGGCGCAAAAAACTTATCAGCTTTATCAGATAAAATATTTTCAAATATGTATCGTTTTCAAACATTACATTCACGAGCATGACGCATGAACGAGCCATCGCTTCGCTCAACCATACTTGAGGAAACGTAACGACCCGCCACACATGACACCACCGCAGAAATGATTAAAGAGAGCATAACATACTAAAGCTACCTAAATTAAGGAACCCCTGAAAATTATGACAAACCCTTAAAAACACCACTTTTTTGATGCATGATAAACTAGCATATTGGCAACCCTAGACCAAATCAGTGTTAATTTTGCTTTTGCTCATTAGTGGGATTCATTATCCTTTGATAATCAATCCCAACAGTCTATTTGCTTCTAGGGTTGTCAGTTTGCAGTTTTCCATACAAATAAGAAAACAAAATTTCTGTGCCATGTGGTGCATTCAGGGTTGATAATAATTTTCCGGCGTTGTACGCATGGTACGGATTTATGAGATTATTACCAAACAGCCTACACATTTACTGTGGTCCGCGGCCTGTCACGATAACGCCGATTGGCGTGGTGTCGCTGTACACTTCATCTGCCCGATTGGAACGACATCTCTCATTCCTTTAATGCCGATCCGTGACAGAGAACAAGTCGATAGCATGTGTCATAGTCAGCTAACGGTCGGTCTCAATCTCAATCACCTATTTTCAGTAAGAGATTAGCATACCTAATATTATCTAAGTTGCTTTGACTGCACCAAATAAACTTGGATAGACTTATTATTCTGTGTTATGGTAAATAAAATTTTTAATAAATAATATCACCAGCTATGTACGCAATGTTGGTAAGACTGTTACATTCATCAGTATTTTAGACAGCCATGGCCTAGAGGATAACGATATTCACTATGACTAGTCTTACATTAGTAGATCTAGTCACATAGAGAAATGTCAAAGGTCTTGTTACGACAAAAGACCAACAAAACGAAATCTTTGACATTGGCAAATGTAATTGTCGAGCAAATCTGCGATGTCCCTTCGTTGCATTCCAAAGCTCTATTCCTATATCCGGGTCCGTGGTCGAGCCCTGAGTGGCCGCGCCACAGCACAATGGCGGCCACAAAGGGGCTATTCTCGGCGCGACGCCGGACAACGCCGGAATATCTCCCGCCGCCGCCGGTCGCGCTCATTTCTCACTGTGTTGAGAATTACGTTACTGGCTCTGTGATATCCGGCCCTTTTGGACGATAAAGAATATGTTGTTTCCAACCATCCATCATCTATGATCATGGATATCAGATTTAGAAAACGTAATATAATAATGGGTATTTAGTTATGACAAATTATGTTTTTTTTTCATAAATAAACAAACAAACACATATTAGACCTCACACACATTATCACTATTTCAAAGTAAGTAGCTATAGTGATGTATACCTATTGTGATGGAAATCAGATACAACTAACTGGGATCTGAGACAATATAGAAAAGCTCGCTTTCGAAATTAAACCAACTGGGATTGAATCCCTGAGAGCGCTTAAGAGAGGCGACACTATGAAAACCGGGGCCCTACCACCTAACTCAAAGCCATAGCCATAGCAATAGCAATGCACTGTCCTTCCTTGTCAAATCATAACACAATGACAAGGACGCATAGTGGATTGACGTCATAAACTTTAGTAATTTTTTTTTATTGTAATTTGAAAGCAATTTGAGTTAGTTAGTCGGTAGGCCTGCCGGTGTACGAGACAGGACCACGAAAGGTCGTTATTAAAAAATATGAAAGAATATAAGAACAACAACAATAGCACTCTTAAGAAGACAGCGGTAAAGATTTAAAAAAATAAGTAACTAAACAGAACTAATACTTTACTCAATTGAAAAGCAACTCGGCATGAATAAAACAACAAAATCCTTCATCTTGGATATCACAGAAAAGAAAGCGTTTCATTGCGTTTTCTTTATTAATAAAGAAAACGCAATGAAAATTACAAATAATACATACACGATAAAAGAAAGCAGTACTCGTAAGAATAAAGCGGAAAAAAACGGAACAAAGGTCTCCTTCTCACGTTATAATTTCATTGCTGACCGGTTACAACCTTTCTCCCAACGAAATAGAACAAGTACATAACGCAAATGAAATGCAACTCGCTATAAATAAAATATCAAATTCCGTGTATCCCTGAATGGAGCTCCCGGCTGACCGCCGCCACTTCAACTCAAGGGCCCTTAGGATCGTAAAAAAAGGGAATCCTCGCCAAATGCCGTTCCATTATCAAGTTACAATCATGCCATTTTGGTTTATTGAAATAAAAGATGAACATAAAATTTCATGCGACCTAGTCAATTAAGATAGTGCTATTCCAGAATTTATACGTTTCAGAAGATTTTAGGCTCACTATCAGTATTTATTTTTGTAATTTTCTTGTAAATTATTATATTAATAAAACAACCCTAAATTCTATTTAGGTCACGTTTGTGTGATAGATAAGATTATATTATCCGGTAAGTATAAACATTGTAGTATTCCAAACCAAACTTTGCTACGAAGACTACGTATTCGTAGCGAGTTCGTAGTCAAAGATTATTATCGTACCTAGTATGCCGTAGCGCAGTTGGGGGCTTTGAAATAAGTTGTTTGGTATCGCATCTTCTTATAAGAATGCTGATTGTCGTTATATCCTTTCCAAGTTAGCGCTGTTTAAATAAACATGAAGTTTTATCTCAATTAACGTGATATTGTTCTTGCATTCCAAATTCCAATGTAGGAAACCGCGATTTTACTTTTCGTATTTAAAAGGAATTATTAATGCAAAATTTAAAGATGGATCTATTGTTAATTCATTACGTTTCCAAATTCACTTTGAAAACAAAGTAACGCTTAAGTAACAGTGGATTGTGAACCGAAGTTGAGACTTCGTTTCGATATTCTATTAATATTTAAAGTGGATCTCGAGTTGACGGGCGCGATAAGCTCGCGTCGCTAATAACTCGATTGTGGTTGGGACGTGTCCGCCATCGAAATGAAAGCCTGTCGCAGATAAGATGCTATTACATCGAGGCGATTGAGCCAACGCGACGACGATGGACCCGCTCACATCGACCACACCGATCCCATAGCACAAAAAGACAAACTAATATTTTTAGAAACCGAAAAAGAGAACACATACTTTATAAACAAGCACAAATCGCGGTTTTCTGTGCAATCACACAAATACATTAAATGCAGGTAAACTCTGAACAAACCGAGCAATACGTAAAGCCAACACTGTAGCAGTTCCCAAGCAATTTCTAGAAAAACAAAACATACAAAGAGAAACAGACAGAAGTACCTTCATCAATTGACGGAGGTACTTCTGTCTGGAACACAAGACTATTTTGAGACACTAGTTCGTAACAGTAATATTAGCTCAAAACTCTTCCTTGGTTTGAGCTAACAAAAGTCAACACAAAGATAATATCTCATGCAAGTTACTAAAAATAAAGAGCTTGTACTCACAGTTGTTTCAAGATGCTGGAATAACTCTCCCCATAATCTATGAAATGAAAAAGAGAAAAACGATAAAAAATAACTTGAATTAATACATTTACTCATTACAACACTTAGGCACTCAAAAACATTACTTAATTTTTTCGTCTTATCCTATAAATAATTGTGTTGTAAAACGCGGCATATTACTTTTTCTGTTTCTGTTAAGTTTCCTACCTTTTAATTATTATGGCAAGATCTTTATAGTAAAGTAATAGACCAAACATAATAACATTGACTAATGCCAAATCCTATGTAGTATTATTAACTCACCATGGTTGAAGTGTACTCGTCGAGCATTACGTTCGAGGACACAATTATTTATCCACTACATACCGTCATGATTATATTGTTAATAAAATTAATATGATAAAACAAACAAATTCAACGAAATAAACACAAACCAGCCGCGAAAACATGTGAGAATTTGTTTTTATGTTTTTTTTTATTCTTAACATTGGGAAGACAAAGGGATCTATATCCGTACTGCCAAATCTTTTATTTTTGTTTATCTTCAGTTACTTCAGCCTTGGATTTTGGAGTGTTTGACTTTAATCAGACTTGAAGCAAGTTTTTTAAAATAATAGAGTTTTTATCGAGACAAATTTTGCGTTAAAAAAATATCACCCATTCGAAAAATTTTCAAAATTAGAAGCGCCATCTAGCTTCGAATAGATATAATAAATGAACACCTTTATTAACAAATATTGGAAAACAACATTCCAAATTTGAAAAACAACCTTGTCAACCTTGTGGCGACATCTATTAGAATAATTTGACATACAATTGCGCGAGGTCTACAGCTCACTCAGCCACTAGTTTAAATATTGTAAGAATATTTTATTTCTCTTTTTTTATACACGTGTGCATCAAGACTTGCTTACTGCAGTTCTATTATTTCTTTAAATGCTTATCTAACTAAACGAATGATGAATCGTTTTTTTTCTAATGCTTGAATGGGTCTAATGCTTAATAATATTGCTAGGTTAATAAATTTTTTGATCATTTATCCTGAATTTTAAATTTAACACAGTCAATTTCTAGCGAGTGAAATGGGCTTTTTCTAGTACAGTTTTTTTCTTATTCTATGTTTGCCTGTTGTCAAGCAGAGGATATAACTGTCACGTTTAAATAAAAGTCGTTTAGCAAGAAAGTGAAGCCGTTAGTAGCTCCAGTGCGTAAGGATGCGGGTCGCTGGCAGCCATAAATCGTTCGCCGAATTCTCGTTAAATGTGGGATTTGCTACTACGCGACTCGCACCCTAATCGCACGCCTACCCGCTGCGAGCGAACGACACACACGCGCGTTTAAGCCGCACGCAACGCTCGATTCAAGAGTATCAATGTAAAAACAATGCATTGGTTAAATTTTCAGAGTGGGCCTTCAAAATCTCTGATTGTTCAAACCCACGCTGTCATCACATCGTATCTACCAAATAATTGGAGAGTAAGCCCCACAGCCTCTGCGCTGATGAGGGGCTCCAGCCTCTTAGCAAGCTCATTGCCGTCGAACGTGTACCTATTAAGAGAGATTTATGAAACTGCAAAATCATCAGTTTCAGCCCTAACTAAAGCCTAGGTCTTTCCCTTAAATTATGTTTGAACGCTTAATTATAAAAACAGATTATTTTCCCTTCCCTAAGAAAAACAAGGAAAATAATATGGTTTGTGTTTTTTAACAACAATAGTATTGACAAAATACTGGTTGGTTAGAAACTTTATTTGTTCTTCACAATTAAGTTGTTAGCAATAAATTGGTAAAAATGTAATAATCAATACAGATGGCATTGTGAAGGGATTGATGCCTGAATTAATTGACTGTATACTGATGACTCAGTAATAATAATAAATAAGTATAAGGTACGGTTGTGGGTTCGAGCCCCATCTGAATGGTTGGATTGGATTGGAGATGAATATTTTGTTTCTTTTTTGCTTGTATAAAATTTAACATAGACCTAATTCGATTCTCTATTTAATGTAATGTTATTTATTTGAACTTCACTGTTTTTCTCTCTGGCTTCGGAACGACATACTCTGTGGTGCCACAACTATTGAACGCTTGATTATTTTGCTCCCACGGCGCGGTTTGCCACAAAAGAGCTTCCCACGAACAAACTTGAAACATGTGGTGGGGTGGTATTAGCCACCCATTTTGACGTTGTTTCAAGTTAAGTTGCGATTCCAAGTAATTAGAGAGATTTTATTTATTGAGCCTTAGTTATACAATTAACTTTAATTGCTACGAGATATCTTATTTTATCATCCACTAATTAATTTTTGTGATTGCTTTTGCTGATTATAAATAAAAGATATTTTATTTAGGTAATAATAAGCCCTACAAATACTGGTGTAAAGAAATTAAGTAGTTTGTCATGTTATTGGTGTATAACTAACAATCTTATATCACTGTACACAATTTTTGGCAACCTTAAACAGCTACTTAAATCGTTTGAGTCATCAAAAACGCCGTAGTAGTAAGCAGTAAGTTGGCAACACTGCGTGCGATGTGGGTCAGGGGCGGGCCGCGCGGGCACAGTAAAAATAGCTTAAGCAGTATCTAAAGTAAGCCAGTGTCCAATTTAGGAACATATTTAGGGCTGCAACTTATTAGACAATATTTTACTGTCAAGTACGACCCGTACTTGACAGTAAAATATAGACAATATAAGTTCAATTTTAACAGTGAATTAACGCTAATAATAGAACGGTAAACATGGTTTATGATTAAAGATAAGAATCTAGAATAAAAATCAGTTATTAGTGAAAATTGACAGCAAAAATCGTACTTAAAAAAAGATTGAAATAACAATTATTGCAGAAAAACATTTTAAACAAACGGGGCGTTGCGCCGGCATTACACAGTAGTGAACGACAAGTGATCTGTGTGACCAAGTTGTAGTCTCGACTTGTCATAGCTAGCTTAACGAAGCTCTCTTAGGCCCGTGTTTATAAACCGCTCTCAACGTTGAAAGCTATTTTGAGATCATACTTGAAATGCTCTTCATATAGAAACAGCATCTCAGATATATGATCTCAAGATAGCTCTCAACGTTGAGAGCGCTTTATAAATACAGACCTTAGAGGCCTTGTAACGATGCGTTTCTGCGTGAGTGCGCCGTTCGTGTCGTTTTAAATACATAGTTGCGTTACTGCTTTAACATATTTTTCGTTATGCGGGGCCAGGGCGCGGGGCAAGGGGGCAGGGGACCCGGAACAGTCGCGTCCTCGTCCTGCCACCTTAGCCTTGACTGTAGGTCACACTCATCTCGACAAACTATTGTTCGTTATCTCCGCCCCGCCAACAATATGTTATTCTTCTTATTCTTGAAGCTTCGATTTCTTTTATGACACTGGTAACAACCCTCTACCTAATAATAAGGAAAATTGAATACGTTTATCTCTACTACAATAGCAGCTTTTGTATCACATGAGCTCACTGAAACTTTGATGAAAAAGTTTGATGAACTGAACAATGTTTGCGAATACTTCTTGTGGTGTAATTGATGTTACATTCTCGAGCACGAAGCAATCAATCGGCGGTTTACATTCGACGTTTGTCAACAGTCGCTGTTTGCCTTAACTATGAGTTCGAACGATTCAAGTTAGCCAACGCTGATAGTTTTACACGAGAACTGAGAGCAAACAATACTGGGAATGAAAGATTCTTGATAGAACTCCTATTACTACTGCTCCTGAATATGTAACTCGGTTGCTAAAAATTCTCGATTGGTAATCGATTGAACCGTTTGAAATTAAAAACAGTGTCTTTGTCAGCACTCCGTTAGCACCTGGCAAACTGGCAAATTTAATTAAGTTAAAACGATTTCAAACGTTTTCAATCAAGAATTGTAAGCAACAGTGGAAATAACTATTTCTTGCTATTGTTTATACTGAAAATAAACACAAATTTATGATGTGAGTTTGTTCTTAATTGACACTGCGTCAATGATAACATACAAAAATAATAATGTTCTGTGATTATTGAACATTATGTTTGTTAGTTAATGTTTAAAAAAATATATGTATTGGTGCACACAGATAAATAAACCACTTTTCCTTATTAATGTAAATAAATTGACCATGTTACTATTTTTATAAATTACTGTTTGTTGCCTTAAATAAATAAAAACAATAGTTTTTTAACTGTTATTAGATTTATTAGTGTTGACGAACTTACGGCGGCGTTTGTAAAAATCTTTATCAATCCACGTTGTACTAATAAATCGTTAAGGTAACGAAAATAACATCGTGATATTATTTCCCTTTTTTATGGTATCACTTAGCCACAGACATAGTATTCAGTTAAATTAACCAGCTTTTAAAAGACCTGAGTATTTTGTAGTTTCACGACTTCCTTTTTGACAAGAAGCATACGGATATTTCTCTTCAAATCTTTATTGTGTCGGCCATATTGGCAGAGCAGAAAAATGCTGTTATCGCTGAAACTACGAGTAGGAGCGGTAGAGCAGTGAACAAAGGCTCCAAATCACGGGTCGCTTTGACCGAATAAACAGCCACAAACTGTTTATCGATGACTCAAGCGTTGTAAATATTACTGCATCTACCAGATTCTATTATATTGTACTAAATTTTAAAAAGGTGATTTTAATATTGTTGTACGCTAAAGAGAAAAGTTGAAAATTTGAGACGAATTCCAGCAAGATTTTGTATTGCAATATTTTGTATCGGCTTATTTTAAACCATAGAAATTTTAAAAATGCGTTCAGTCTAAAAGCTTAATATTTTTATCTAGGGGGCGAAATACGTTAATAATTTATTACGTCAAAATAAAATATACGTCAAAATCTATTACGTTATCGATTTTATACACAAGATCCAAAAAGGTAATTTGACCCTTGTTTTTTAAAGAAAGCACCCTTGCAATTTCAATATAACAATTAACCCTTTCTCTTTGACATTTCTCTTCAAAGCAAATGGAATAACAGACACCAGAGCTTTGTAAACAATAGATTAATCCAAGTTGCGTGCTCCGTTTTATTACAAGCTGCCAAGCTGTTCAGCAACATGTTTCAACTGTAAGCTAATAGAACGTCAAGCGAGATACACAAAGACCTTATCAAATCGCTGCTCGTCCTACCTTCGGGAAAACTGAACTTTGAGCGGGTAATGGTCTTTGCCATCACTTTGTACTGGAAATCAAGTTGTTTAGGGTTATAAAGTTGTTAGTTGTGTCAGCTTTGCGATGTTAGCTGAAACTGCATTTCATGATCATTTTCATGTGCTTCATTTAGCTAAAGGTAATATTTTGTTCTTACCGCGTAACGTTATGCAGACTGTAACGACTGAAGTACTATTTGTAAGCAATTTAAAACATACTAAGCAATATAGCGAATATAATTTATTAAAACGAGCAAGAAGTCTCTTGTTTGAATATAGTAATTTGTTTAATGAGTGAGCAAAGTTATTTTTTGCTGTGAGTGCTGACTTTAAATCACGAATTGAACACAGTGAGTTATTTAAAAGCACGAGACATAAAAAACTTGCTCTGGTGCGAAACATACAACTTTTTACCTCTACCAACGGGAAAACTCGCAGTATATATTATCGATAATCTTTTTTTACTGTAAACGTGAGGAAAAGTGATTCGAAATTCACGATCGTAGTAAAAAGCTATTTCGCTGCGAGTTATTACGCACCAAAAGCGCCTTTTTCATGCTCGAGCGGTGGATACGCGTAGATAGCTCGGTCGTTAATTAATTTGGCTGCCCTAAAGTTTCTCGCCAGGACCTCTCGGGATTTTATACTTGTTTAATTTTTTACAAAAATCCATTTCCCGTTGTAATGAACTGTGTCAGTGATTTTTTAAATTAAATATTTAATAATCAAAACCACTCACACTAATCATTTCATTCTAAATTAAGCTGAATTTATTTGTTTTACATTTGCCACTCTCGTATCACCCACTCGTATTACATCATTTTCAAAACTACTCACGTATTTTAGTAATATTATAACGCATTATTGTTTAATATCTTATGTTATAAATCAAATTTCACTCTGGCCAAGAAAAAAATATTCGAATGAATTTCGGGGCGTAACGCGATCGCATTAGGGCCACTAATGGCCCCTATTAACGGCGTCATAGAGGGCCATTGTCTCAGAAAACGTCGAGGGTGACACTTCTCAATACTCAACCAGACAATACTTCAAATCTGTGCATATATAACTTGCAGACATATAATCACTACGGTTTCAGATAGAAATTTGGAGTTCAAAACTTGAAGACTGAGTTACATTTTGTAAAAGCATGCAATCTTCGCATTTAGAAAACTTTCATCACTGATTTTCTAAAATACATAGTTTTTTGAAGTTCATTATTCATCTGGCAAAGGCGTTGCCAAGTACCACTTTATCTAGAAAACCACTGCCCCTAGCACAAAAATCTTTCGATTTTCTGGAAGCGAGTACAAAATTGTTATAGTTTACTTTGATTTGTTCGTTAACGTAGGTAGACAGATGGTGCCGCACACCACACAAAATGTACTATCATATTTCATACGTATCATATTTCAATACAATAATCTGATGATAAAATTTACAGTTTTTACAGAATCCATATGCTATATAATTCTGAACAACTTTGATGTAAAACTTATGTTTGACGAACTACTTTACCCGAAATAGCTGAAGTTATGCAAAAGCGAGAGGGGTGAGGGGCGAGGGGCGACCTGCGACATGTTCCGTTAACTGCCGGCTGCAGCCACCGTTTACGACAATAGCACAGAAAATGTACAGCTAAAAGCAGTAATACAACTTTATACAAATCTTTGACCTTATTAGACACACCCTCTAATACCCTGACCACGCAAAGTGGGGGTGAATATTTGGCGTATGATGACAATCAAACTACATAACCGATCATCATGAAATTTGCATAGGTACACCTTGTCAGGGGTACAGAAAAGGACATTTCCTGTAGCCCTTTCCTTTCCCTTTTCCTTTTCTTTCATCCCGAGATAATGTTGATGAGGAATAGAATAAATTGCCCACGCAGACGACGCCACGGGCGGCCGCTAGTAATCATTAATTTAAATTTAACACAAAAAATAGAGTACCAATGTCGCCAACCTTGCCATGCTCTAAAAAAGCGTAGATAATCGATAGAGGGGCTTAGTTGCGTTACTGCTTTAGCAATACTACTGTGACAACGACACAACTTTTAATGATGCACCCGGCCGCTATATTTGTAAATCAGCAAATGTTCACCAGCTGTCGCAGCGCGCTCACGTGGGACAAATGATTCCACTGAAATTTAGAGATGCCAACCGATGATATGGAGTGATTTATTAAGTAATAACTTAGGTGTACGCAAGGTGTGTATTTTACGCTCGCTTTTAAAGCTTTTATTGTTTAATGTTTGACAGTACCTAAATGTCTGAGAACATTGGTGATGTAGTGCCGTCTAATATCCATGCAAATTTCAGTAAATGTTTTCGCAGCAGGTACACATAAAATGCTACACTTCTTTCATTACTACTTTAATTCTTGATGGCGATCTAAAAACTAGGATTGGTAAGTGGTACAATTAATAATGTTCTAAAATTATTTTTTGGAAGTAACAGGTGAAGGAAGGTATCTAACTATAATAACCTTTTTTCTGAGGTGCTATAGTAAATTGTTTTCGCTGAGTATCTGACCTTTTTTGAAGCTTTAAAATAAAAATTCATCAATTTTTTCTTCCCTAATTCTCGTAGCACGTAGACTCGTAGTAAATCGTAGCACGTAGACTCGTAGTAAATCGTAGCACATTTCGTAGCTATAGTTAAATTAAATATTTAGAAAGTACTTGTCCCACCGTTCCTTGCGTAATATAATATAATGTTTAAATTTGAAATCATTGTTTCTGGCTGCTTTGTTCCCCAGGGATTCGGACAAGTTTTTGTTCACGTTACGGAGCCGGTTCCGCTGTGAACAACGCAGCGGCGTCATAAATCGAGAGGAGAACCTTTTATTTATAATACATTTATACTGAAATCTTTTTAAAGGATTCTATAAGGATATTTAGGTACCTACCAAACTTTTTGTTACTTTAAGTGCTATTTGAAATATTATTAAAATAAAAATGTTCATACATACTTTACTTTCGAAGCAGCACTGAAAGAATTAAATATTATTAAGGAATGGGTACCAGATCAAAGTATTTTCTATTTATTTAAAAACAGCAAGATTTTAAGATGATTAAAATCCTAACCTTCATGCAACTACAGCCTTAGAAAAGTAATCTCATGACGCAAATTGAAACGAAATTAAATTTATTATAATATTTCTATATTTTGTAAAAATTGTTTTAAATATGGCTAGTACTACTGTAGGAAACTTGAGAGATGTGGTTAACGTATATAGCCAATGAAAAATGTAGTTAAGATCAAATAGTCAAGATTACGTCACGATGTCGTTTAATCAGCCGATCCAGACTGGGGTCTGCACGATATCGTTTTGATTAGAATAGAAAATCGTTAGATTGCCTCAAATAAAAATTAACGTACTCAAAGGAAATCAATTATTTCAGCCATGAGTTAGGGTCTTTTTTACCTGTGAAACTTGCCCTCAAATGTCATTTTATATTGCGAAAATCGAACCCGGAACCTCTTGCGTGGTAGACCGGCATGTTGACCACTGCACCACTCAAATCGTCAATTACAACGTTACCTACTCCCTCACTCGTATTTTTTCTACCTTATTATTCAAAGCTAAATTATGTTCTAGAAACATCAGTTTAACCCCTGTTGAACTAGTTTTGGTGAGGATCCTTCCATACTAATTTCTTTCAAACCATCTGGCGGGCCAAGGCACTCCGGGCACAATAGCCTCGGAGACAATGCCTCGAGGCGACCTGGACGCGCGGCGGCCAATCACTCGCTGAATTAATTCGGCCTATTGTTCGCGGACCCTTGATTACTCCGCGGATCCCGCGCCCTTCACGACCCTCAACTATTCCAATAGAATGGATCGTCTGTGACAGAATTTGATGTAATCGCCGCTTCACGTATACCGGAAAAGAGGGTCCATATCTCATCATTGTCGTTTTAGGGATGGGATGCAACGGCACTGTTCGAAAATTTGGACTACATGAACCTATTGCATAACAAAATACAAGCTAATATTATTAGATATAGGCCCCAGGTCTTCTTTATGGGCAGTGGTGCCATTATAATTGATTAACCTGATAGCTACACCGATGGTCCAACTAATATTTTGTGAGATAATCTAGTGAGATCGTGACGCTGCGCTGGTATGATATGGCACGTTTATGGCATGTTTAGATGTGGACCCACTTTTACTCTACGTGGTGCGGTAAAGGTATATTCACGTATTGAGAAGTGTCGATCTCAGGAAGTATAAGTCGCGGCCGCCGCAGGAAGCGCCGCGGGCGATCAGATGCAAGTTTTAATTGACTCCGCACGAGGAAATTACCTCCCGCTAATTCCGACTCGATGCCGAGCTCTAATAAATTACCTACAATCTGGTTAAGCGATGAGATTCCAACAGTCATTTCATTAATGGAAAATGAAGAAATTAAACACTCTACTAACTTCTGAAGTTACCAACAACTTTTGAACATAGCTTTGTTAACCCATTCAGTGATGTGTAAGATTTTTTCACTAAAAGATCTTTATAAGTCGATAAGAGGGAAGAGCTACAGGGAGCTACGAGAGGAGACAAGACACTTAATTTCGAGGACGCCCTCCACATCGCCCCTCTCTTCCCGTCAAACCATACATTTTCTAAGACAAAAGTGTCTTGTCTTGAAGCTAATTTTAGACAGATACTTTATATTTTACTATAAATGTTTTAAAATGACTGCCTGGTATTATTTTACGAAAATTAATATCAATATTTTTGCAGTCTTAATATCTCAGGCAGTATTTATTAAAAACTTGTAATTTTCGGAAGATTTAACTACACAATCGAAAATACAATAACCCACCAAAAACATTTTCATGTAAAATGTTGCCAAGACGATATGGCTCGCACCTGTCAAAAAGTTATCAGACCTCAGGTATGTAGAGCCAATAAGCTTCTAACTCTACACGCCCTAACTCTACAAACCCTAACTTTACAAAATCTACACCTTAGTCAAAATAATAGCCTAATCTGTAATAAAAAAAAAACCTATTATTTTTTAACCAAAGCCAATTGGCCATTTCGCTACAATCACATGGGCGTACGATGAAAATTTTTATTCACTGTTAATTACTTTTCTGTTATACAATAGTTTTTGTAGAAATGAAACAGCCAACTTTTTTACCGCCTCTGTGGTCTAGTGGTTCGCCCACCCGTGTAAGACGCAGGGGTCCCGCGTTCGATTCCCAGGAGGGGGGTACATTTGTACTCGGTTTGCTTGGTGGTAGGGCTTATTTCAAGTCCGGCTGGCTCTACCACCATCTTACCTAAGTCTGACGCCATAAAAACAATTTAAAAATTGTTGTATTCCGGCAGTTAGAGGTAAGATAGCCAGTTCCTCAGTGGTGAGGATTCCGGGTGTAGTGCGCTTCCACCTTCGGCCTTATCGTCACTTAACATCAGGTGAGGTGAAGGCCAAGCTCTAAACCCGTTGTGAATAAAAAAAACTAAATAGTAGAAAAATCTGTGTGAGTAAGAGGTTCGAAAAGATGACGATGGTGCCACTACATCAGTGTTTCCCAAGGGTACGCGAGGTTGCTTCAAAGGGTACGCGGCGCAATCTCTATTTAACTAAGATATTAAATCAGTAACCTTTTTATGTATATTGCAATAAGTGGTTCGTGAGTTTGAGGTCTTTATTGGAGGGGTACGTAGATAAAACTAATTGGGAACCACTGCACTAAATGACTGCTATAGTTAAATGAATGATGCTTTAGAATGGTGTACAAGATGAAGAGCTGACGGACAGATGACCGCTGAGTGTTCTGAAGTATCCAAGATTAAGGGCGCTCCCAAGGATCAATATTAGGTCCATTATTCTTCCTGTTTTACATCGTCCGTATGAATGAGAGCATTAGTAGTCTTTGAGGTTACAATGCCCATACAAGTATTTTTAAGTGTAATCTTGCTCTTTTATGCTTCCTCCGGTTTGTTTCATGTTCCAATTTAGGTCTACGGTAGGTACTGTTGAATTGATTGTATCAATCGGAAGCGAAAATAATTGTTTGTAAAGAAGTTGATGCAAAATTTTCACTTGAGGAACTAGTTTATACACATTTTTATAAATCAAGAACTTTTATTTTAGTGTGGTCTGCTAAATTGAATCTAACGTGTGATAGAGATTCGTAGACCACTCTACAAAAGACAAAACATTAAAATATTTATTTCCTTTATAATCTTTATAAACATTATTTGCACTGTTTTGATATTGAATTCTGTATAACATAATAACAAAGTGTCACTGTTTGTCACTGTATAGCTAATCAAATCAAATCTGATCAAATCAATACAACAATACAAACTGTCCTAAGTGCCCACGAAATCGTTTCTTGGCGCAGCTTAAAACACTTTTGTGTGGAGGTGAACAAACGCCTTAAGTATACTATTTTGGGAAAATGCTCTTTAATTTATATGAGTAAGGTTCCTTTGGATGATAATTGGTCCGTTATTAAATTAATACGTCTTATATTGCGTGTTTGGTCCAAATAATGCCCATAATATCACACATCGCTTTGGATGAAATAATTAGACCAGCTTCCTAATTGTATTACTCCAGTATGTATTGCAATCGCTTTCTATACATCCGTTGGTCATACAAAATTATTTCTACGACTGGCTCTAATAAGCCAGCGTTGGATGTATACAGAATGTCAGATTGAAAGCGATTGTTAATGTCGAGTTACATAAGGCTGCACGTGCTTTACGTGTGTATCGTAAGCATCGTAGTTTGTACAACTGAGAAGGCGCGCAGCGAGGTCGCATGTCCAAAGTTGTGTGAGATCCGGCCGCGCCCTCCGCGCCACTCCGTGCGTGCGCCGCGGGGCGCGGGGCAGCGCTCCTAGACTTGCGCAAAATCTATCATTCACTTCAAAAGGGAGATACATATTTTTTTTCACAGTTAAGCTCATAGTTTTTATTAAAATATCTGCTATATCACAATAAACCTAAGAGCAGAAACCAATACCTACCTTGTTTAGAACATTCTGATCTGCTGCATGCTTTTGCGGAATTTCAGTCAAACTCAAGTAAAGTCTAGAGCCAGGTAAATTATGAATAACGAAGGTCTTACTATTATTGCCCCAGAAAAACACAGATTAAAAATCTGCGTGATATTTTAATCGGCAAGAGCTCATGATCAATTTTTTTCGAAATTATTTATTGCAAATCGAATTCAAATCCTAGTTAAATTAGAATCCATCGCAATGAATAATTGGTTTAAAAAGAGCTATTAAATACCTTGTGAGAGAGTGATGATGACCGCTCCCTAGTCCCCGCTGAGTCGGGCGCGTAGAGCCGCCTTTTAGTAGCCGGCGCGCCCCCGCCACCGCCGCACGTCGCACGCCACGCAACGAGCTATGCGCGCCGCGTGACTGCAGCGCCCGCCCAACGCTGTGCCGCGAGCCTTCCGCGCCGTTCGTACATGCCCCAGTGAGTGCGCTATCGTTCCCGACTGTGCTGGATCTATGTGCCAGATTTCGTGATATCAACTGTGGAACGCGGAACATGAATTAATATTTTGGATTTGCAGGCAAGGTTCAATTTTTTTGGGTAACGTATTAATAATTAGATTGACACATGATCATTTATCCAAAAAATAGCTTACAACTTGATTTCACTATTAGTTTTAAGTGAAATTTTGAGAAACAATAAAATAAAGAAAATACTTTTGAATTCTGCGAAGTTTTGTTTTACTTGTATAAGAGATTACATAGTAAGAACTTATGGTTATAAAACTTATGAAGCTTATAATACTCGTAGAACTTATGTTAAAACTCTACTGCCTCAGTATTGGTGGAAAAATTAACAGTGTACAAAAAGTGTCTACATGAAAATCGTACAGACTTTACAGGCAGATAAATTTTTGGACCACATTAAAAAAAAAACAAGAGCTTTTCAAGGCTTCTCTCTCATCATACTGAGATTTTATTCGTGTCCTACGCCAATTTAAACTGAAAAAAAACTTATTGTTCAGCAACTTTTACGTAAAAGTTCCAAAACTTTTAAAGCTAATTACGAGAGCCATAAAAAATATTGAACAAACATAACTTGCACGTCAGAATGGCGTGGCGTACAAAATCAAGGTATATGTATTTTCAATACATTTTTTAACTACCTTTCTCAGTCAAGACTCTTTTTGGCTGGGAAGTGGATTTATAGTGACTACTGACAACACAGTATTCCCTTACTGGCGGCTGCCCGCGACTTCATCTGCGTAGACATTTATTTCTGTATCCCTCGTAAATAGTCCTTTTTTCGGAATGAACAGTACCCTATGTCCTTCTCTGTACCCCTGACCATGTGTATGCGAAATTTCATGATGATCGGTTGAGTAGTTAGGATGTGAAGGCGTAACAAACAAACAGACTTACATACTTTCGGATTTACAATATTCTAGTAGTGGACCATGTAAACTTCGTATCACCTACAATTTATACTATAATTATCGATGTTACCTTGATAGTAATTAAAAAACAATTTAAAACCAGTGTCATCTATTTAGTTACTTATTACCTAGTTAGTTAATAACAAAGCAGCTGAATTCTAAAACGAAAGCAACACTACGTACAACTATGCTTTATTTACCGAGTGCTTTTTTAGGGTTCCGTAGTCAAGCTGTCTGTTCGCTTACGGCTTAGCTTAGAGGCCCTTAGTAGAAAGCTGTAATTTGGCATGAATATGTATATTAATAACGCCAAAAAACTAAACAATTTTTATTATTGTACCTCCCCTACAAGTAAGTGGGGATGAATTTCTTTTTCTCATCAATCTCATAATGAGGGATGTCGTTGGATAGGTCTTTCAAAAAATGTTGTAGGTTTGTGAAGACGCCTTATTGATTAAACTGTAATCGTACGATTAAGATTTGAAGTGCTAAATTTTGTTCGAGTGTTTTAACGGCCCCTGTAGTTTAGTGGTTCGCTCACCTGTGTAAGACGCAAGGGTCCCGGGTTCGATTCTCAGGAGGGGGTACATTTGTACTTGGTTTGGTTGGTGGTAGAGTTTATTTCAAATCCGCCTGGCTAGCTACCACCATCTTCCCTAAGTCTGACGCCATAATAACAATTTCAAAATTGTTGTGTTCCGGCAGTTAGAGGTAAGCAAGAGATAGCCAGTTCCTCAGTGGTGAGGATTCCGGGTGTAGTGCGCTTACACTTTCGGTCTTAACGTCACTTAACATTAGGTGAGGTGAAGGCCAAGCACTATCCCGTTGTGGATAAGAAAAGAGTCAAGTGTCCTCCCCCCTCTACCAGGTAAAAGGTTGCTTTTGTATATTCGCATTATAGTCGCATTTCTCAACCGATTCCCGTGAAATTTTGTGAGCAGTTCGATAGTTATATAGATATTTTGTCAATTAGATTATTCGAAATTTTTGAAGAATAATATTCAGCCTCTTCGTAAATGTTCAAAAATGTCACAAACGCGATGTGTACAGCTCACACAGCCACTAGTTATTTTTCATTTCACAAATTATTTTCGGAACAGCCCACGTACCTAATGTCCGGCTAGTTTTTATTATAAGTGAAAAAGGAGAATGGTCCATAACCCACCATACGGACCATTACGCATCACTAGACTAAAATTAATGTCTAGAGTAGACTAAAACAGAATACGCTTTACTATGAATAGAGTTTGAGTAAAATAAACGTGTAACGATATATCAGAACTTTGAGTGACACGAGAATTTCTAGAAAGGCACTAGACAAATGGTTGGGTAAGATTTTAATTAAACTGTAATTTAGTGCATATTGTTTTATGCCAAAAAAATATTATCATTATTGTTACTAGAGGCTCCGTGAGCTGGTAGACCTCACGTTTATACATTAAAAAGTAGCTATAGACAATAAACAAAATTTATTTATTCAAATAAACTTAATAATTAAGCACTTTTTCTACTTTAAAAATTAATCCAATAGATGTTGCCACGAGGTTTTCAAAGCAGTACTATGAGCTATTTGGTATATTATTTGATATAATTGAAGCTAGATGGCGCTTCTAATTTTGATCATTTTTCGAAATGAGTGTATTTTATTTATTATTATATTATTATTTTTTGCTCAAGCTGAAGCAGAAGCGCTTCAGTCGCGCTTCGCGCTCGCTCGGTCAATAAACGTAACTCAGATTGTATGTAACTACTAGACTAGAACATCTTAAAGTAGGTAAGGACAACACATTTTTTCCCCCTCTGTTTTTCAATAAGTAGCTGCAGTGTTATCAAAAAAACAAAAACGCGGGGTTTAAAAACTTTTGTATGGAACGTGGCATAGTCCTCTTCTGAAATTATATTGGGACTTTTCTGACCCGCTAACCTAACTCAAAGCCCGCAGACACAAATGTAACAATTTTAACCATGGTCATTTTTAGATAATTTTACGTACTTTAGGAATATTTGATTATTTTTTTAAGTAACTAATGGAAATGTTGAGAAGATAATATCAAAATGTTTTAAGTTTAGACACTACTTAGGTTTAGTAATGTTGTTGTCTTAGTTATATAAAAACTAGCTTCCGCCGGCGACTTCATCCGCGTGGACATCGATCGAGAAAATTGATAGAGAACCTTTGACCAGGGTTTCATCAAAATGAAATTAAAACAGAGTACTTTATATCCCAGTGATTAATAGGTGGGTCTGCACCAAGGATCATCACCATCGCGAGGATGTCGCGGCCGGAAGCTAGTTTATATTATGTTAAAACATACATTAAAAAAAATATACAGACGACTTGATAACCTCCTCCTTTTTTGAAGTCGGTTAAAAATTAAGAACCACTTGGATCAAGAGATATGACAATCCCGTTCCCGTTCCCGTATTAATTCTCGTTCCCATTGTTGTTGACCACCAGATTTATTTTATATTTACTTTATAAAATAAATGTGGCCAAATGTCCTGTATTATCCCACGGCATCAAAAACCGGGATAAAAAGTATCCCATGTGTTAAGTTGGATCCAAATCTATATGGTGTCCCAAATTTCAGCCCATTTCGTTCAGCCATTAAAGCTTGATTGAGGAACAAACATCCAGACCCACAAACTTTCATATTTATAATATTAGTACAATGCAAATAAACTGAGTTCGCTATATACAACTCAGTTGCATGTGCCGCAGGCATACGTACTAAGTAGGCATGTAATACTAGAACTTTTCGTTATTGAAAATTTTAATAAGAGTTCAGCATCAGTTTGATTCTCTCGAGTAATTCTAGTTTCAAAACAGAAAACGTAAATTCAGTTTCAGGTGACCCGTTGTTTTGTTATGTTATTGTTTGTTATGTTGCTTATGGAATCATTAATCGAAATTGTTTAATCGGTTTATTCTTTTTTCTTGCATTTCTTTTATGATGATAACATATGTAGAATCAAATCAAATCAAAATATTATATATTTACCCCCTTACTAATAAAGATTGTATAGCACAATGGTTACTCTCTGTCAAACTATTTAACTTTGACATTAAAAAGAAAGGGACAAAACACAGGGACATACATCTGCTATATAATCTTTATTAGTAAGGGGGCTATTCAAACAAGCTCACATAATAAGCATTTTTTTACCCTACCACCCATTATGACGTCTTTTAGTTTTTATAATATCGTATTTTATGAAACATAGACATGAATATCTGGGGCATAGGCCACAATTGTAATGTTAAATAAATAGTTATCAAACGTGACAATTGTACATAACAATTTTATATCCATTGCGTCAACCAATTTGAAAATAGAAAACATACTGGATCAAACTTTACAAAAACCACAACGTTTTACTGATACTGCTGATCGGATTGTGATGAAATTAAAACATGATTATAATACTTTTCATCCCGGTTATTAGGTCCTGTAAAGATTGTATCGAATGTCCACGCGAACAAAGTCGCTGGTGGAAGCTTGATTCCCATAAAAATACTAAAGTTTATGATTCGGCAGGGCCGTGGCTTTGCCCGCGTTATACATACAAGTACATGTTACCGCGGTAAAAAGCTCGAAGTGTTCAAGCTACGTTTGTGTACCAAATTTCATCAAAATCGGTTTAGCGGTTTAGCCGTAAAAGCGTATTCACAATGCTAATTTTATATTAAGTATAATTGTATATCGTATATTTTGAAATAAAATAGTGAAAACTAAACGATACCCGAATTTTTCACATTACAATTTTAGATTAGTTCATAAGCTATTAGAATAAATAATTACATTCAATTTTACTAAAACAGTGATTCCCTAAACTCATAATAATTATGTCACTTAGACCCTTCTGGAAAACATCATCCTCAGTCTTTATCCTTAAGCCTAGTAATGTAGTTAAATATTTGTGAAACGGTAGATAATCCCTTCTATTAATCTTATAACTGGATATTATTTTATTAACCCGTGTTTATTGATGTATTTATTTTGACGACCTCCGTGGTCAAGTGGCTTTGTACACCGGTTTTCAAGGTGTCGCCATCTCTGAGATCCCGGGTTCGATCCCCGGTTGAGTCAATTTAGAAAACGAACTTTTCTATATTGGCTCATGTCTGGGTGTTTGTGATACCACCGTTGTCTCTGATTTCCATAACACAAGTGCTTTAGCTACTTACTTTGGAATCGGAGCAATGTATGTGATGTTTTCTCATATTTATTTATTTAAATATATTTAAAAAAAAAGTAGCCGGCCATTAAAAGCCATGATATACTTACAGCATGTCATTTGATTGTATCTGCGTAGTTTAGGACTAAAATATTTTGCAATAATTTACGCATGTGATGTAAAAATAATTTTAAAAGTTTAGGTTGGTGGAATAAAAAGGTGTAAAGTGTTTTACAAAATCTTCCGCCGTAGGGCTTCTAAAACGATAAAGTTTCTTCTTTGATTTTATTTTGTGCTTAGAAGCACCATCCAACATACAATCAGCTAGACTGAATAAATAATTTTGATTTCACTTATACTCACATGAAGTACGTTACGAAAACAGCACAAGTCAATATGTTACCACTTGAGTAGATAATGTGATATTACAGCTGATGTGCCGTCGACTGTACCGTGATGCTTTACAGTCTGTGAACACGTTATGATAAATGTTTGATTTGTGTGTAGAAATAATATTATGTCTATAAAATTTCGTATGCAACTGCATAAATGCATAACATTATGAAACACTCGAAGCACTATTAAGGCTTGCGTTCGCTTTGCTCGCTCGTTCCATAAAGCCACACTGTTGTTTAATAGTAGCATTTCATTAAGCAAACGGCACATTATAACTCTTCTTGCTTACATTTATTGCGACTTAATGTTGCGTGGAACTTTATTTAGCACAAAAACGTTAGGATATTGATACACATCACTTAAATAATTAGGTAAGATCCTGTACTTTTAGCATTCACAATGCTATTTTTTCTAGTATATTATTTAGTATCCTGTACTTTATCAGCAAGGGTTGGAACTGGAGCTTATTGTCTACGGCTAGCACTACTTCATTAATTCAATCAAATATACAGGGTGTCTCAAAACTTTGCCACAGGGAGGGAAAGTTTAGCAAATTTTAGTGAAAGAAGACTTCACTTTGTTCTTTAATAATAAAATTAAATCTGCATTCAAATATTTAAAAAATGCATACGATACGTTACAAAACGTAATATTTTTTAAATGTTAACATGGTTTTCCTTTTGTTTAAGATACTATGTCATTCAAGAAAAAAAACCCAATCAGTAAACTTTTCGATCGGTATCGTAAAAATAAGTTAATAAGTTTGGCTTTTTTCATATTTGGTGGGTTCGATTAACAGGTTCAGGCAGGTTAACGATTTTTTAAAAACCTTTGAATGCAGTTCCATTTATTTTAAAAACCAAAATAAAGTCTTCTTTCAGTAACATTTCCTTCCTTCAATATTTATGAAACTTTCTCTCCGTGTGGCAAAGTTTTGGAACACCCTGTAGATCAAAATTATTGTATAAAATAATTAATTAATTAAAAGTTAATTGGAACTACATCTGAACTTGTGTAGCCTTAATGGTGTTTCCACACAATCGCCGATGATTGTCGACCGTGTAATCATCTATTATCCACACAATAAATTGTGCAACCAATGCGAGCATCCACATAATCGCCAATGGAGGCGCGCACTATCGTGCTCTCTGGTACCTAGGGACCGGAAGACGTAGTGATACTCCAGTTGATGTTGTAGTATTATCTTTAATTATCTTACCTATGTGCTTATACAAGGTGTTACAAAAATATCCCTAATGCCGAATATGGTATATAGGGACCATCAAACTGAACAATTTTTACTATGGGACCAAATCTGAAATCGCGAAAAAAAATCAGCTGTTTCATACAAAAATTAAAATCGAAAATATCAAAATGTATGAAACAGCTGATTTTTTTTCGCGATTTCAGAGTTGGTCCCATAGTAAAAGTTGTTCAGTTTGATGGTCCCTATATACCATATTCGGCATTAGGGGTATTTTTGTAACACCTTGTATATTATAATACATCATATACCATATCGTATAGTAGTCGGTATCGGCCGTACAGCCTTTTTCTCATTTCCTATTCACTAGATAAAGTAAGTGCTTAGCCGGCACAGTAATCTTCTGTCATCGCTCATTTAGTCACACTGCGACGATGACAACACCGACACGACACTGGCAAGCTCGGATGACAACTCTCATCCGATGATATCAAGACATCATTTATTTCTCGCACAAGTGCAGGAAGTAGTATTCGAAATTCAATACGTTACAGCTTATCTAGTATTATTTTTAATAACTACTTAATTTGGAGTTTTCTGTAATATGTTAACGACCTCCATGGTAGGTTTGCACATTAGTTTTTATGATGTTGCCATCTCGGAGGTTCCGGGTTCAATCCCTGGGTTGATCAATTTATTGAAAACGAACTTTTCTATATTGTCTCAGATCTTAGTGTTGTGTTACAACCGTTTTCTTGGATTTCAATTACACAACATTATGTTAGCACGGAATTGCATATTTTCATGCTCTATCCTTTTCTCTCGCTTAGGAACTTCGTTTGCTATGGCAATAACGATAGCGTAATGCGTGCGCGATAGCACAGTGGGTTCGCCAAAACCACTTAAACGCTTCACAAAATGGTTGTGATTTTGAGAATTTGATGTGTGACGTAATGTGGATGAGAAAAAAGTTGGACTTTTAAACGTGTGTCGTTCGCAGGTGGCAGGCGCCCGGCGGCGGCTCGGGGCAGGGGGCGCGCGGTCGCGGCGCGATGCGCTGACGCCATGCGCCGCCCGACATGCCGCGCCGCGCCGCGCCACCGGCACTCGCGCTGCTGCTCACCCTGATGCTCGCCGGTACCGGTGCGTCATTATGTAATATTGTTTAATACCCCCACTACTTGGGCACAGGCCTACCATAAGGATGGATAAGGAGGATGGGCCATTACCCACCACGTGGCTCCAATGTGGATTGGTGGGAGTCAACGACTGCAAATTCAGCCAAGACCAACAGCTTAGTGTCTTCCAAAGCATGGATGAGTTTGAAATAGTAAATTTTCGGTCATCTATCTAATTACCAATCAAAGGTAGTTAGATCTTTTACTCATTTGTCGGCGCGGTACAGAGTCTGTGCTGAATCTGTACCGCGCCGATATAGGCGTGTTGATGTTGCACCGATAATACGCCGACAAATGACTAATGGCTCTAATTTATCGCAGCAATCGCAACCCAAATGTGCAAAGACACCGTCCCATCAAGCTACCGCACCGGTGCCGAGCACCGCGCTTATATTAAATTTACTCTGACCTACACCGGATCATGTTGAATAAGCGCACGGTTAGACTCCCAATCCTTCAAGTAAACACCACATTTGCCTCACGTTTTAACACCTACAGGAAGCCCTATATCTACAACAGAATAAATAGTTTTTGCAATATTCTAAATTTGAGCACCCAGGAAGCTAAAAACAAACTTAAATCTGAACTACTGAACTGGAACTATCGGGATTCGGAGGACCTGTTAGTATGTATAAAATAGCACTTTGTAGTTAACAAATCGCCAAAAACTTACCAATCTTCTAAAATAGTACCTATTACTTTTAATGACAGATAAGGTAACTCTGGCTTGTAACTTATTAAAGTATTTATCGAGAATTAACAATTGTCATATTTTTAAATTAATTAAGAAGTTTATTGCTCTTTTCATTCAAATTTTTACTGTCAATGTTGCTGTAGGTACCGCTACATCTGACCGGATAATTCATACAAGATTACCACGATACAGGCTAAGCCTAGTGTGGAATTTTAGTTTTAAGAATCCTACATGTAATCAATTTTGAAAATAAAAGAATTTTATCTCAGTCTCTACTTTATTACTACTAACTCACAATTGCCTTCGTTAATGTAATCCTTGTTTGGTTCAGGGTGCGCCGGCAACCCGGACGCCAAGCGTCTGTACGACGACCTGCTCAGCAACTACAACAAGCTGGTGCGGCCCGTGCTCAATGTCAGCGACGCGCTCACTGTGCGCATCAAGCTCAAGCTGAGCCAGCTCATCGACGTGGTGCGTTGCATTTCAAACACTATTTTGAAAACGTATAAGAAAAGTATACTTAATAGAGAGAATGCTGAGATGAATTGTGTGTTCAAAATAATAAAAAGAATAAGTAAGTAAGTATGTAATATTAGAAAAAATATATTATTTATCTTAATATAAAAATAGCATTGTGAATGCAAAACATCTAAATTTAATAAGTAAGTATATGAAAAATGTTAGGAAGTGGTATTAGTAATAGAAACATTTAAAGGGTACCGTCAGGCTTGGTATGGACACAAGAAAGCATGGGGGCTTGTTGTTAAAAGACTGTTAGACTTGTAAGTTGATGGATAGAAAGGAAGATACCATAGAAAACTTTTAAAAATTAAAAAGAAAAACCTCCTTCAAAAAACCTTAAAAAAATTGCTATAAAAAAACAGCTTCAAAAAACAGCAGCTCTAAAAAGCAAGAAATAATATTCAAATCTGCATAATTACTATTCAAGTACCTACGCATATCTGATATTAAAAAAACGTCTTTTGAAGTCGGGTGGGGCTAAAGATATTTTTCTTTTTTAATCATAATAACATTTATCGTGGTTTCTCTTTCTCAATTTGATTTTTTAATTCTTAAAGCCCCACCCGAAGTCCAAGATCCAATGTAAAGGAATTTTGAATGAAAACATCCTTAAAGTATCCCCTTTCTAACGAAACAAGAATCATCTAAATCGGTTTATAAACAAAGAAGTTATGTCTGAAGATCTGTTAAAACTCGTGCAAAAGTTACCTAAAAAAATTACAGTATTTTCAGGATTACTCGAAAACTACTGCACCGATTTAAAATTTTCAAAAAAAAATGGGACCAACTTGGGACCAAACCTAAACTGGCGTTTGAATCATGTCAATCGGTTCAGCCGTTCTCGAGTAATCGGCGGCCATACATAAAAAAAAAACACAGTCAAACGTAGAACCTCCTCTTTTTTTGAAGTCGGTTAAAAATATGGGTGGATTGTGGAGATGAATGTGTAATGTGTAAAGGTAAGGTAGGATGATGAAAATGATGATTTTACGTACGAACATGATGTAAATTACTAGTACCACAAAATAGAGAGCCAACAGAAGATAAGCTTAGTACTGCGCGTGCTCGAGCAATGCACACAAAGATAAACAGCTCTCATCGACATGCATCCCGCACTTGAAATCTTTTGTGATTCGTCTGAGTTTCCGGTTATTCCATGTCGGTGGGTGAGAGGTGTGTATGTGTGCGTTGCACGTTGCACGCGCGTAGTTCTAAGCTTAACTTCTGTAATCTTTCTACTTTGTGCTAGTACATAATACTTGATGACAAAGTTTAACTTCTTTTGTACTCCTATTCCAGAATCTGAAGAATCAAATAATGACAACCAATTTGTGGGTAGAACAGGTACGTACAATATTTGAACAAATGTTGTTACTTTTATATGCTAACAATGAAGTTTATAAATAAATGTGGTATGTTACAGAGTTGGTACGATTACAAGCTGTCGTGGGAGCCGCGGGAATATGGCGGCGTGGAGATGCTACACGTGCCCTCCGACCACATTTGGCGGCCCGACATCGTGCTTTATAACAAGTAAATTTTATAAACCTACCTAAAGTAGAGCCAATTCTATTAATCCTTTTTACAATTCCATAATTATTTTTAATCCAACGCGTTTCTCTGTACTGTTAGAGCAAGCCAATAATATGAATGTAGTCAAATAGTAAAAATTTATTTATTCAAATAAACTTAATAATTAAGCACTTTTGAATCGTCTATAGTGCAAGTCTATATTTACAAACTTAAATTTATCGTTACCAAAAACAGTACAACAGGATTATTAACAACAAAGTACTAATGTGTTACATGTTAAATCATTTCCACGCATTCCGGTATTTTAGATAATCGCCTACTTTATAATAACCTTTACCTTTAGCATCTTATAGTATTATAAGTGTCATGGTTATATGCAGTATAATTTAACTAGCTTCATTTAAGTAAACTTAAGTAAGGCCCCAGTTCGTGAATAATTAATCTAAATACTTACAATACTTCAACAAATCTAATACGAATTTAAGTTCTTATCTGAATTAATTCTCCAAAAATACTTTAAAACCCTAGATAAGCAATTTAATAACAACTTTTACATGGTTAAAAGCAAAAAGATAGAAGATAACAATTATGATAACAGTAATTTTAGCACTGCACTGCATTGGAAAACTCCAAAACGTCATTAAGAAACATTATAAAGACATTCCCACTTTCCGAGACGTTTGAAGGGTATATCTGTTTACAGTGCTGATGGAAACTTTGAGGTGACGCTGGCGACAAAGGCGACGCTGAACTACACGGGGCGCGTGGAGTGGCGCCCGCCAGCCATCTACAAGTCCTCCTGCGAGATCGACGTCGAGTACTTCCCCTTCGACCAGCAGACGTGCGTCATGAAGTTTGGCTCCTGGACCTATGATGGATTCCAGGTATCTTTCAAATTATTTATTGATGTTTTAAGATTAAACTTAAGAAATCAAGCAGGGCTGGTAGCTAAGAACGAGTATGACATTGCAAACAAATGATGCAACCATAGCGGCGCGCCTTCGCTCTTTGATAGAGGAAGAAATCGTTTCAAACCCAGTTTGTAACAGAATCAGTATAATTTTTTATTAAAAAAATTAAAGGCCCCATAATATCGGGCTTTGATCAGACTATTTTATAGGCATAATAATTATCTATCAAGAAGAGATTGACAAGAAAGAAATGATAGCACCTTTTTCTTTAAAGTAAATTTTTGTTTTATCAGGTGGATCTTCGGCACATCGACGAGACAAGAGGCACTAACATAGTCGAGCTTGGGGTGGACCTTTCAGAATTCTACACGTCTGTTGAGTGGGACATCCTCGAGGTACCCGCGGTCAGGTGCGTTCTGTTTCTCCTACTCAACTGTTCACATCTCACCTTATTTTGTACAGTTCCAGCTTTGCCTGCGATTTATGCGTGTGGAATTCCGTTTCCCGTGGTAATATCGGGCACAATAGTACCTACTTAGCCTTTTCCAAGATGTTGTTTTACGAAATTATTGTTATTGCGGTTAAGACGTGACAAATACAGAGCTATATTCGTAGAACATTAGACTCGATTGTTACAATGCGTGTAATTTACACCATGAATTGTGTTACCTTAACGCTAACATTCTTTTCATAATCTTTTTCAGAAACGAAAAATTCTACACATGCTGCGACGAGCCGTACCTCGATATAACGTTCAACATCACCATGCGCCGCAAGACGCTGTTTTACACGGTGAACCTGATCATCCCGTGCATGGGCATCTCCTTTCTGACCGTGCTCGTGTTCTACTTGCCGTCGGACAGCGGCGAGAAGGTGTCACTGTCTATCTCCATCCTGCTCTCGCTCACTGTGTTCTTCCTGCTATTGGCCGAGATTATACCCCCCACTTCGCTCGTGGTGCCGCTGCTGGGGAAATTCGTGCTGTTCACTATGATCCTCGATACTTTTAGGTGAGTTGTGTCTACAAATTAGAGATTATTTATTGTTTGAGTAATAGAAAAGAATAGATAGGAGCTCGGTGGCGCGGTGCTTTAGCGACTGGTCCTGCCATTGCGGAGGTTAGGCAACTTTCGCAAGGGTCGGTATGGGATGAGTGACCAAAAATTTATCATCTCGAGTTCCTCCGTGCTTCGGAAGGCACATTAAACCATTGGTCGCGGCTGCATTTGCATTCGTTAACACCTAGCAATCCGCATTGGGCCTGCGTGGTGGGTTATGGCCCATCCTATTTATAAGGAAGGACTGTGCCCCAGCAATGAGGACATTAAAAATGGCTGATGTCGAGCGATAGAATTGTCTTTTTATGGGTTTTCATTTGCGTTGCAGTTTATGCACGAAAAGGTTGATTACTCATTTGTTTTTGTTTTTATGCTACAGTATATGCGTGACGGTGGTGGTGCTGAACGTCCACTTCCGTTCGCCGCAAACGCACACGATGGCGCCGTGGGTGCGCCGCGTGTTCATCCACGTGCTGCCGCGGCTGCTCGTCATGCGCCGCCCGCACTACCGCCTCGACCCGCACCGCAGCCGCTTGTGAGTACTAACATAGTGTAGGTAACAATATTATATTTTTATATAGGTAGTGAGGGAACTCTTTTGTCTCAGCGCAAATGCAGACAATGACGACTACTTCGCACTTTTAGTCGTCTGCGACACGGATCCGCATTCCACGATCGAGTTATCCCACTATACTGTCATAAAATTGAGCCACTTTAAATTCCATTTCTTCCAGAGAGACTCGACTCTGCTAGCATATTCCAAAGACATATTGAGACTAGACGTAGACTAGAGATTTTTTGCGAGTAACGCCTCTTTTTAATTTCATTGATTACAGTGCGGAAATTGGGTTCGTGACCAGTGCGGGTCTGCTAGGGGGTGAGACGTCACATTGGGAGGAGTGTGGGTCAGAAGCGGGAGACGCGCCGCCCGCTCCGCCCGCGCCGCCCGCCGGCATGTGCCGCGCCTGCGCCTGCCGCCTGCACGACGCGCCCACGCTTTGCGACGCGCTGCGCCGCTGGCACCGCTGCCCCGAGCTGCACAAGGCTATCGACGGCATCAACTACATCGCCGACCAGACCAGGAAGGAGGAGGAGTCTACCAGGGTCAGTCGCCTCGTCTCGTTTTCGTTCTCCTTTTATGGTGCTTCCACACAATCATCAACTATCGATCGTCATCACAGAACAAAAAAGATAAAAAAATCCTCCGTCGCCGCAAATGTTAACGTCTAAAATCGGAATTATAATCGTGTGAGCCCTCAGACAGCATCATCATCAACACGAGAGCCAATAGCGTATATTCTCTCCGCTTATGTGTGACACCTTACGGGGCATGTCGGTTTTATTTAATTTTTCCTTTAAAAAGCTAATTCTTTCAATCAGGTCAAGGAGGACTGGAAGTACGTGGCGATGGTGCTCGATCGGTTGTTTCTATGGATCTTCACGCTGGCAGTGGTGGTGGGGTCAGCGGGCATCATCCTGCAGGCGCCGACTCTGTACGACGAGCGCGCTCCCATCGACGTGCGCCTCTCGGAGATCGCGTACGCCACCGCCAAGCCGCGGCCTCCGCCACCGCGCTGAGCCGCCCCCGCCCCGCCCCGCCCCGCACCGGCCGAGCCCGAGCGCAGCCGACCACTGCCGAACCGGCCGGAGTCGATTTGACTCGCGCCACGGTTTTCAAGTAGATCAACTTTTTTTGTTGAATGAGGGAGAAACTATATTGAACCAGCTTGTTCTCCACTTTTCCATAGCTCTATAATTATGACATTTTGCTCAGAAATATCATCATCTAGCTCAAGGATTCCCTAACTTATTTGAGACACACCCCCTTTACCCAATTTCAGGTCAACAGCAAATAAAAAAAAATATTTAACTCAAAACAATGACATTGAACAGCACAGGTGGCCCACGCCCCCTTGTAAAGTATGCACCCCAATGGGGGGCGCGCTCCCCGCTTTGAAAATCCTTGATCTTGATCCATAGATCTAGCGCTAGAGCGAGAATGCTACTCGCTATTCCATGCCCAAGAGTGCTGTAGCGGCCCAGTGGTTTTTTCACTCTGGTGAATTGATTTAGAGTGAGAAATAGAGAAAGAGCTATAGAATATAAAAGTGAGAAGCTGTGCAAAAAAAGGAAATTATTGTTTTCATAACATTGAAAACTCCTTGAAAATTTTGCACAACCAGCATGTAAGATAAAAAGTCAAACCCTTTTTCACCTTCGTTAGATTCTATGTTATAATTATCTGATCACTTATATAAAATTAATCAATCTTTAAAAGACGAAATACGTTGTCGAGTAAACTTCGATCTTACAAAAAGAGTTGATCCACCGTTTTATATATGTTACCCGTCGGCCCCGCGCCGCGAGCTGTCCGTTCACTGTCCTCCGGCGTCCGGGACGCCGCACCATTATTATACGATGTTGTAAATAATATACATATTATAGTTTATACGACGAGCGATGCTATTAAGAATGAGTCGAATTTCTTTTGATAGAGACGAATTAATAAACCGATTGTTTGTAAAGTGTTCTTTTATTACTTACCCTCGAGTGTGTGTGAGTGCGAGAGTATCTGTGACTAATAGTAGTCACAGGTGTGAAAATACTCTCACTATCTCATATGTGATTACACTACTATTGTGTCTTTGTTCTTCGTAGCGATAATTGAGGAGGTGCAGTGCAATATACCTTATTTTATCGACAAAAACAGCCATATGTTGGGATCCATCCCCACTCCTGCTGGAATGACGGTCATTTATAATTTTATTTTTTATTTTAGACGGCCCTGCCAAAAAAACATATTTCCCTGTATCTGAAGTCCTACATATATAATTAAAAAAAAATTAAAAGATAGTAATAACACAATCATATCAAGTAAAAAAAACTTTCGGCTGTTTTTTTTGTTAGCTAGTTTTTTTCTATACAGGTAATAGAATTTCTGAGGTGTTAGAAAATAAAACTCTACTATTTGCACCAAAGAATAATTATAAAGTGACAAAGTACACGCAAGTTTTTCATAAAAATCACATTTGTTTTTATCAGTATACATATTATCAAGTATTTATTAAAGTAATGTTAGAAATTAATTCTATTTTTCTTGACCAAAATATATTGTTGTTCTTTGTTTAATATAGTACAGATAAAACTGAGTATGACGCCTTGATGATCTGAAAAAAGAAAAAATATTTTACTTAAGTTATGATTATACTACAATTATAAGTAAAATTTATTTCTTTGCAATGTTATGTAATCTAAAACTATTTATAATTATGTTTTTTGATAAATATTTTTAGAAGTTAGTTAATTAAATTATTTTTTTTCAAGTCATTGACACCTTCTTTTGACATCGGAAAAGATCGCGGCCTTTTTGTACTAAAAATAATAAAGATACCACAGCGAGGAACATCCTTATCATCAAAATTACAAGACCTGAATCTGCTGAGCCATTTTATTGCAATAGTATTTGACAAAGCATCTTCTCTCTCCATTAACATTAAAAATATTTCTTTGAGCACTAGTAGCATTCATTTTTTTTCTTCAAGGGTCTGAACTCTTATCAGAAAAAAATTGCAAAACGTATCTTAATAAAAATTGTTAAAAATTTGAAAAAGCAAGACAATTATAAATTTGTTACCGCTGTAACCAGAAAGTCAGCTGTCCAACAGTATATTACATTCCCGCTTAAGTTTAATATTGCCAGAAATATAACACGCAATATTCATGCTTAAAAAAGGCCGTAAACTTTTCGGACTACCTATTATTAGTTTGATCGCAAACTGAGGAAGCTCGGCGAGATAATGGGATGTTATAATAGGTATTTATGCAACTCTCGTTCGTTTCGTGTGATAATAGTACCACATGAGTGTTTTAATACCTAATTATGTACAGTTGCGTACAACCTATAATATGAATCCTGTATAATAGGTTCTGAAAGACTTATCTTATTTAAACAACCAGTGTCATATTAACCATAATTTTGAAGGAGTTGCATTATGCAATTTAGTATATTATAACACTTGTTTGGATGATATAATGGTTACTATGACACTGGTTGTTTTAATCCTGCATTATGAAATTTAGTATAACATTATAACACTTGTTTGGATGATATAATGGTTACTATGACACTGGCTGTTTTAATGTTGGCAATAAGATTACTGTTTCAGAAAATTTTATAGAGAATTTAAAGCATGGGTGTAGATAAATGTGTGTAAATATTGGACAACATCTCATCGCACACGCTCCAATTCCAAAGTAAGTAGCAAAAGTACTCGTGTCATGGAAAGCAGAGAAAACGGTGCATGGTCGCACAAACAACTATGTGTTATGTATGATAGTGATGATAATTTACTTATTATAATAATACTAATGGCACCCTAAAAATTATAATGTCATTATAATAATACGGACATTATAATTAAATAGGTAAACCTTGAGAAAAGAATTGTATGACATTTCCATAACTCCGAGGGCTTGAATTGTAATTGGTATCTGAAAAGTTAAATATTTGAGACAAACACTAGAGTTTAACAAGTAGAAGATAGTAGACAGCCACATGCTATAATTTTTTTGATAAAAAAACAGCAAATAATACTAAATAATATACTAGAAAAAATAGGACTCGCACCAGATCATGTTCTCCGACGGGAATCGAACCCGCGACCTTTGGATATCCGGTCCAATGCTCTGACCGCTGAGCTACCGAGTCACTGGTGAGAACGTCGAATTTCTTCTAGTATATCAACTCTTACGCTGCAAGCCAGCGCCATCTCACCAATGTAGAAGGAATTAACCTGCTACATTCAACTGAACATCTTTCCAGATATTTTTAAACAGTTGATTAAGATGAGAAAGCTAACTATTTGAAATTTTGAGATTTAAGCATTCACAATGCTATTTTTATATAATACTAAATAATATACTAGAAAAAATAGGACTCGCACCAGATCATGTTCTCGGATGGGAATCGAACCCGCGACCTTTGGATATCCGGTCCAATGCTCTGACCGCTGAGCTATTTTTTCTAGTATATTATTTGAATTATATAAAAATAGCATTGTGAATGCTTAAATCTCAAAATTTCAAATAGTTAGCTTTCTCATCTTAATCAACTGTTTAAAAATATCTGGAAAGATGTTCAGTTGAATGTAGCAGGTTAATTCCTTCTACATTGGTGAGATGGCGCTGGCTTGCAGCGTAAGAGTTGATATACTAGAAGAAATTCGACGTTCTCACCAGTGACTCGGTAGCTCAGCGGTCAGAGCATTGGACCGGATATCCAAAGGTCGCGGGTTCGATTCCCGTCCGAGAACATGATCTGGTGCGAGTCCTATTTTTTCTAGTATATTATTTAGTATTATATAAAAATAGCATTGTGAATGCTTAAATCTCAAAATTTCAAACAGCAAATAGCTTATAAAATCCTAGTAACTAAGCGTCAGAAATATTTTAAAAATATCTCCATCTATTCAGTTTTCAGTTGAGGTATAAAACTTATTAATAATTTAGCAGTGCATGTACATACCTGAGCCTGTGCGATGGAAATCGTGAGCAGTCGGCGCAGGCGACTAACGCCTGCTCCGCGGCAACGATGCCAGCCGGAACAATACATAGCCGTTGGCAGAGCTTCTGCCTGCGCAACAAAACATTTGCTAAGTTTGATTCTTTCTACATGCACAGGCCTGGCCTGCAGGATCGAACGAAGAGATGCGGCAGCCTGCGGACTTCCGGCCAAATCCGACGACGACCTCCGTGGTCGAGTGGCTTTGTACACCGGTTTTCAAGGTGTCTCCATCTCTGAGGTCCCGGGTTCGACCCCCGGTTCGGTCATATTAGAAAACTAACTTTTCTATATTGGCTCAGGTCTGGGAGTTTGTGATACCACCGTTGTCTCTGATATCCATAACACAAGTGCTTTAGCTACTTACTTTGGAATTGGAGCAATGTATGTGATGTTGTCAAATATTTATTTATTTAAGTCTCTTCGTGTGTAGGGAGAGGCCGGGCCTCCGGAGGCCACGTATGAGGAGATACGTAGGTTTTACTGATGTTTTACTGACAGCTACTTGCCTCTATTGTGATATCTCCAGCATTGCACATGAAGAAGCCGGTCGTGATCAGAAGATTTAGGCCCGTCGCAACCACAGAAGCCAAATTCATCAGCGTACGCTCCAGAGTCTACCATAAATAAAAAAACCGTTCAAGAGCGATTCGGACTCGCGCATTGAGGGTTCCATACCATCATATATAAATACACTGCGGTGGTGTAGAAGACTGCAGTTTTAGGTCAGTGCCATCTCTTGACCGACAGTGGAACTAATGTATTTTTTGTTGATCATTACTGAAAAAGTGTGCTATAACGCAATTGATACAGCAATAATGAACATTAAGGTTCCTAATTAATTGCTTACTTACCATTACCTGAAGCATTACCAGCATTAACACAGGTACATTAATTAGAATTTGACCACTGAAGAATATACGGAAATTGTCTCGAAACTGCTTCAAACACCTACAAAGTTAACAAATAAATGACTTATCGTATCAGTAACACTTATATTTGCTATTTATCTATACTTATAATAAAACCTTTGAACAACTTAATGAGGTTACTTACAAACTGTCGCTAAGGACATTGTAACTCGAGGACAGTAAACGCAACAGGGTACTTTCTATGGCTGTTGGAAACGCATTGCAGGTTATAACTGACATGACGTAAGGAACTTTGACTGACAAAACCTCGAACAACTGACGGTAAATGGCAAGGTCGATGGCAAACGGCCGAGAGGTCGAAGCCCAACTAGGTGGTCTGACCAAATCCGCTCAACGCTGAACACCAATCTACACGATGCACTCCATGACGCTAAGGACAGACATCGATGGAGGAGCATCATCAAAGAAAAATTAACTTCCCATCGGGGGAATCACGACCCTCAGTAATGAGGAACACGACGCGAGGAGGAGGAAGGAACTTTGATGAAGTAGTTATTACTTAAAAACCTTTTTACCTTATAGTACTTGAATGCATATTGATAGCAAGTTTTAAGGATTGTTCAAACTTAAACTGCTCTTCCTCTGCATCCAAGTCGTCATCAAATACTTTGTCCAAAGAGACGAAAAATCTTTGCAAGTTCTTATATTGGCCACTGAGACAGATGGTTGCAAAGGTGACCATGACAACTATGGCCACAACTCGCATCACGAAGATCCAAAACATGATGGCATTGATGATTCTAACCACATTCGCCATTGCGGATGTATCATTCAACTTCGGCCAGCATGTGATCACAACCGTGAACGTTCCCTCTGAAATAAAAAAGTCTGAAACTAGTTATTAGATAAACACTTAAACGCTTTTTCACTATTTTAGTCAATGTAGTGTCAAAATTTAATTATCTGGGCCATGTCTTGGAATCACTACGGGAAGACAAGGACATAGACCGCCAAAGGCACGCGCTTGCATAATATGTAATTTATAATTGAAATTAACTTTTTCCTTCTTTAATGTTAAATTTAATATAATGTTTAATTTTTGAATGTTAAACTATGGGTGTAATTAGGCCTGAAATAAATGCTTTTTAATTTTAATTCAATTTAATTTTTACTTAATTAGGTATGTACTTATTAAATAAATAATAGTTGGTTTTTTATATACAAATGGCGTATGTTTAAAGACTTTTTCTGAGATTGTCATAGTTTTTATTTATAGAAAACGAAAAGTATTCGCAACAACGAAAAAAAATCTTTCTAGGTTGAACGTAGGCCTACGAAAATAGTATTTCTTTGACTTTCCTCTATGGAAAATCGAATTGAGGATTAACCATAGATAAATGTAAAAAAATACTAAAACCGTGCAAAAAGTACTGCCTTTTCCATAAGTTTAAAATTTGTTTTTTTTGAACAAGAAATAATTTTAATTTTATTGTATGAACAACAACAAACAAAGAACCCAATGAATGCTTATGTTTTTGTTCTGTTTTGTCTAAGAAATTCGCAATTTTCCGTCCAAATACTACTAACTTTAAAAAAATCTATATATTTTTGATTTTTACGCAGAACAGAATATAGAAGTATTCTTATGGAACACAGAATTAATTGGTAACTTCTTTGGTTTTTGTAGTATAATAGCGACGAGTCAAACTCTTTAGCTAGTCACATGTTTTTTCGTTACGTTTACATTACGTTTTCTATATTATAAACTTTTGGCAATCCCCAGATCACTTTTCCCGTGACCGACCCTTAGTAAGGTTCTTTTAGTCCAAGCATTGAGGATTACCCCAGGGATCGACTCTCGGACCACTATTGTAGATGATTCAATACTACGATGTTTCACTTGGCACATATATTAATATCTAAGTTATTTAACAATTGAACATTGTATTTGGAAACTTTATTCAATAACAATAACCGTAAGGCGCTGTAAATGAAGTATAATTAATTAAAATCGTACCCCCTGTTACATATAATGCGGCTGGTTCGAATGTGGTCAACAGCATTGAACCTATCAGACTAATTAAAGATACTGCAATGAAAACTTTTGATTTTTTAATCACTTCTTGCTCCACTTTTTCGTCATTGAATGAGCTCTTGAGGACCACAAGTAACTCATGCAGCATGTTTTTGATGCGATTTTTATAGACTTCAAATACCACGATGTAACTGATTATTATTGTATGCGAAATATTGAAATAGCACCAACTTACTCTTTGTTTCTCCGATAAATTTTGCTGCACAAAAACAGCTGTGATTTGAGAAATTAAAAATGCCAATATAGCAACATTTGAAACCGTTCTATAAACGTCAAAGCATCTCACAAACAATTTTGAATATTTCATGTCGTACATCGACAAATTTGGTACGCCGCAGAAGAAACAAAATTTATTCAACTTAATAAACAGTTTCGTTAAATCGTTGGACGCTGTTTGCACTAACATGTTTTAAACTGTATTTTATGTTGAGAAGGACTTGTATACTGATCTGAGTACGAACAAGACACTAGCTCGAGTTCCGTAGCTCATTGGCTAATTGATTTCAGAAATACCAGAGATGTATTCAGGCTCTGGGATGTTTCCCAGTGTGACGCGGCGGCGTGGCAGCGTTGCCGTCAACACAGAGTCTCAGACTTGTTATGACTGAGAAACAGAATCAGGGACTAGTTTCAAATGTTACTGATGAATAAAAGTAGCGCTCTGTTACCTGAAAATGGAAGTGAAGGACAGCGAAATAATTTATAACCAAACACTTTTTGTCAATCTAATGTCAGTATATTACACCAGTAAACTATGGAATAAGTTTGAAAAGATCGTATTTCTTACAGTTCTGGGTTCGACCCTATCCGTAGTGGAAAATTAATGCAAATGTTTTATGAGAAAGGATATTGCTAATGATTCCTCTATAATTGTAATCGTGGGTACTTTAGTCAGCTGTTGACTGTAACTGCAACGTGTCTATGTATTTATTGTCTATCGATAGCCTATAAGGTATGTCCTTTTTATAGTAAAGGAAATGCATTTACGCATTCTGTAGGTATGTGGGACTCGCCGGGGGCACTACCCACTAAACCCCATACTACATCCCGCACTAAGACACAGGACCTACGGGACCGTGGTGACACGCACCATGTGGTACTGGTGTTGACGCCTCATCAGGCCTGGCACTTGGGGGAGGGCTAGGCAAACAAAAAACCCCTCTTGAAGATTAGGGGGGAATGAGGTGTGCGTAACGCCTCCTTTGTGTCTTGACACAGTCGCTTTTCCGTTCCTCTTGCGCTTTCAACAGAGGTATGCCTTAGTAAGGTAATGCAATAGCGCATTCCCTATGAAGATAGGCAGAAGTAAAATTTGTATGGCAGAAAGTTGAAAGGGAAAGCGCATGCTTAAAAGGCAATATTGCGTGCTTTTGACGCAAGATGAATTGAAAGTGTAGTGAAGACAGACCAATAAATAGCAGGTGTCACGTAAAAAACTGTTGAGGCTCATACATTAGCTTGTTGTTCAGCGGTCTTTTTACGTGACGCGATGTATAATATCAACAGATCGATTTTATCGATACTAATCGATAGTAGTACTAGTTTCCACTGGTGGGGCATATGTAGTTCTTTTGGATGGATAAGAAGCATGTGTCATAAAGAAAAAAGGAACTTAAATAAATAGAAGAAAGGCCAAGTGTGAAGTAATACCTATGATATAATCCGCGCGCGATGAGAATGGGATGGAACCTTGTCAAAGTAATTTACTAATTAGTTAATTTTAATTTAATTAATCAACTAATTGTTAACTTGTTATCTTACTTGAAGTTGCTGCAGCAAAAGTTCCCTCACCTCGGACGCGTGACACCGTGTTTTTGGATATCTCTGTGGCAGCGAAGGTTCCATCCCATTCTAATCGCGCGCGGATTATACCTCGCAAATCACGTCGATAATCGGTTCAAAATAAAACGTTAGTTTTTATTGTAGTTTTTAATATCAGTCAAACTTATTAGACAATCTCAAACAATAATACAGTACAATATTGTAAAAGTATAATTACTGTTACTTTTTGAAAAATTAAAGTGATGAGATCATAATAAGTAAAAAAAGTAGATCAAAGCCAATATTCAAATAGTTTAGTTATCTTTGTAACACTTTTAGGGTTATGAAATAAGCTAAAACTATAATATACCAGCTACCTCTTTATCTCTTTCTATGAGAAAACACATCGTTTACTTGAAAGAAACGATAAGGCTGTGTCCACATTCTTCGGAATCAGTTTGGCCACCGTCAACAAAGAGTAGTATTCTCGCTCTAGCAAACGATGTGTCTGAGCGACAAAAAAGAGATAGAGCAATTGTAGAATCCGGAGATCCAATATGTATAGGTTGAATCCTAAGAAAATCCAGTTAAAGCTTTATTATAACCATTATAACACCTTATTATATGCCTATGTAATATAAAAGTAAGAAAACAAAATGATTTAATTATTTTCTTTAAACTCAGTTAAGGTCTCATAAAAACAATAAGAGTGAGTACACGAACCAAATTAAAGCTGTTCCAAGTAATTTCTTTGTCATAACTAAGTCAATCTTTAATAAAGACTAGTACTACAATGTGCTAGTACACACGACAGCACGCCAGCTCATACAGTTGAACTGCGAAAACAGCTTTTATTACGTAGTGCATAAAGGCGGTCTCAAGGTCAACATGTATAGTCTGAGGTGCCGTCGTGTGTACTTACTTACGTCGGTATTTTCTTCAGTGAACACAGCACGTAGCATAACCACCGAAACATGATTTAATATATCGCGTGACATATAACTGTCAAAATTAAACGTGATAAAATATTATATCATTATTATCGCGTTTCGGTGGTCATGCTAGATTATAGGCTTGTCAAGACAAGCTTAGCATGCGTTCCACGACATCAAATTTCCTTTTTAAAATTTTGAGATTTTAGCATTCACAATGCTATTAATAATAATATACTAAAAAAAACACGACTCGCACCAGATCATGTTCTCGGTGTTTTTTCTAGTATATTATTTAGTATTATATAAATTTCCTTTTTCTCGCATCTTGTGCGGTGAGAGCGGAACAGACATCGCGCTAGCGATGTCTGTTCCGCTCTCACCGCACTGACACGAAATAGAGTAGAGACTACTTGATATGAGCGAGACAGAGATTGCTAGACGAGTGTTGACAAATAGTCGTGATGCGTAGGCTAGGCCATTGGTGTTCCATTTTTAAGTGCTCGAGCGAAATCTACAATCGCTCTCAAAATACTAAAATAATTTACACCACGTTTACACAATTTTCACCCTTAAATGTAGTTACGTAGGTTTATAATGGCAAGAGCAGCATGTGGGCAGGTTCACTTTCACCGTCTCGAACTCTCCAGACCCCTTATTGGACTCGACCACAAACTCCCACGTACTGAACTTCTGTTTACATGCTGTTGTGTAGGTGGGCTGCTTCGGGAAGATGGTGAAACAGGGCTCTCTGATTCCCCTGGAAAACATTAAATAGATTGTTATTCGTGTGTCATAGCACAATTTCACAAATTGATACAGTTAGAGATGTACCTAAATCAATAAGTTGTTAATGTTTTAAATTTCCATGGTTTTTGATGTTATTAGAATAAACTATATCGGGATTTACACCATGTACCTGTTTATTTTTGAGATGACATGAAATGTAAAAGCGCCGTTTCGCGTACAGATACAGTGAGTGTCGTGTGTCGTGAACAGATTCGAGTGAGTAGTGAGTTTGCAGACAGTGGTACCGGTATCGAGCGTCATAATAAAAGACTTAGACGGAGGGTAGACTGATTTGTCAGTTCTTCCGTGACCATGGCGCATGCAACTGCGCCGAAATATCAGAGTCTCAAAAATAAACAATGTTTACAGAAATATTATTTTGAATAGGGATGGTTATTGCTTTTAAATAACAAATTGCTGACAAGCTGCTAAACTGACTAGTAAAATTATTTTTGAGAGAAAAACAAAGCTGAAAGCGATGTCTGAAATTACACAGCATGTAAAAAATACAATGTACAGAGTTCTCTCACTCACTTGCAAGTCTCCAACCGTACTTGCTGCACGTAATTCATGTCTGGGGCCTGAACGACCGTGCGCCAGTCACCCGGTTGAGTGCGCACTCTGTAAAGGGGCTCATACTGAAAGAAAAACATAGCATAAATCTATTAAATATGTTGAATGAAACCGTGTGCGTAATGTATTTTTTTTTACATTTGGCAATTAATCTAAACTTAATTAGGTTTTACCAAGTACTGGTATTCATCCTCTATGGGATCGAAGACTTTCTGGATGTATTAAAATATTCTTGCAAACATGCCAACTTGGTATTAAAAAACTTAAGAGCACGTTGTCTGCACACTAGCCGCCATTGAAAAAAAGATCATAGTGCTTTAAATAAAGACGAAATTATGAATTATCTCTCTGTAGTGCAGTCCGAGGAAGCTTTGTGGTATTTTATTAAAAGTTTCTAGCCTTTCGTTTGGTTTAATGGAGTTTTTTTGATAAAAGTGGTCACTTTTCGCACCACAAGTAAGTAACCATTTAACCTGTTTAGCTTTTAACTGTACTTAAAATTTTGTAAGAGTAAAACCACAATTAATATTTTATACTTTTTTATTTTCCAGTATCTTAACCTATAAGTATTTATTCAGGACATTCGTTTTTGAAACACTTACATAACAGGAACTCGAGTTTCGACAGACCCTCACAATATCATTAGGGATCATCATTATTTTATTTACGCCATAACAAACAACACAAAAGATCAAGTTCAAAAAGACTTTAAATAAGTATGAGCTATATTTATTTTTAAATACAAATTATAAAAAACATGAAATTCCATTTTCTGTCAAAATTGACTATGAGATCACTTATAATTTTCGTTTTAAAAACAATGTTGTTACAATTTTTTCAGAAAATCTTCGAAATTAGCATAGAAACAAAATAAAAATGTAAATTTGAGATTTTAGCACTCGCAATGCTATTTTTATACAATACTAGATAATATACTAGAAAAAATTCGACTCGCAGTAGTAGTATAATATTTAGTATTGTTTAAAAAATTTAACAAAGACTAAGAAATTACCATATACTACTTACATTCCTTCAGTCATAACCATAACAATAGTTTTTTTGTTTGCATGCATTTGGATGAATTTAATCTAATTTCGGTGGACAAGTGGAAAACGGTTACATAGTTCTCCTTCTCTTTTGCTAGTCATAGTTCATCTGGAGATAGATCGTCATCTAAAGGTGCATCATTACTGTGCACTACCCAAACCACAGTATCTATAACTCTCAACAAAATTATTAGAGAACGAGCTAATTTTTGGTCATAATTCGACGACCTGAGTGGTGCAGTGGTCAACATGCCGGTCTACCACACAAGAGGTCCTGGGTTCAATTCCCGGCCGGGCAGAAATTGAGTGTTACTATGTATGTATAATATGAGTATATATTTAAAAAGTATATAAGTAGTATATCAGTTGTCTAGCGGCCATATTACAAGCTTTACTCAGTTTGGAGCTAGATGGCGCTATGTGGAATTGTCCAAGCATGTAGGTATTATAATTCAATATAATCGTGTACTGTAAATGTACTTTACTTACTCTTTTTAGCTATTTAAAATAAAAAATAATTACATACGTAAAATATCATCAAATATGTTTTCTAAAAAAACTGTGCACAGGAAGTCCTTCGTCCCAACTTTAAATTCGTGAAACTCAATGCAATCTCCTCCGTTCCATTCGCAAAAATGTGTGGTTTCATGAAAGTATACATATACATGTAGGCTTCTACAATGTTTGTAGTATTGTTTTCCATTTGTTTTGATGTGTAGACTGAATAGCTCAAAAAAGCTCTTTATAAGTATAATACTTAATCAACGCATAGTTCGGTGTAAAACCAAATTGATCAACGCTTATTGCTATCAATATCATAAGCTTGAAATTGTTTTTTTTTTTAATTTTGCATATATATTCTTATATCTTTTTGTAGTGACATGAGCAGCAGGTAGGAAGGTCTACAGATATCTTCTCAGTGTTATCGGAGCCATCAGTGGCTTCCACAACAAATTCCCATGTGGTGTACTGCTGTTTGCAGAAAGTTGTGTAGCCTGGCAGCCCTAAGTAGTAGTTGAAACACTGTTCATTTTCTGACCTGTAAAGAAAATCATTTTTGACTAACATTTTGTATCTACACCATAATAATCTTCTTCGTTACGATTAATTACTGTCTAATAAGATTCACTTGCAATAACTGTTCGGCGATCTTATACCTTATAACTGATAAGTGATTTGCTTACGCAATGACCTTCTGAAAGGATTCACTGCTAGTTAAACCACACATAATATTGAAATATCTGTAAGTAAATATATATAGACTTAAAATAAGAGGAGCTAGATGGCGCAGTGGCTTAGCGCCTGGCCCGGCGATTGAGGAGGGTAAGCAACTTTTACAAGGGTCGGTCATGGGATGGGTGACCAGAAATGTATTATCTCTAGCTCCTCCGTGCTTCAGAGCCATTGGTCACGGTTGCATTTGCAGTCGTTAACACCCACCAATCCACGTGGTGGGTTATGGCCCATCCTCCTTATCCACCCATAAGAAAGGCCTATGCTCCAGCAGTGGGGACATTAAATGGCTGATGGTCAAATAAATAAATATTGAACAACTACACATACTCGTACCTCCGATTTCAAAGTAAGTTGTTAAAGCACTTGTGTTATAGAAATCAGAGACTAAGGTGGTACCACAAACACCCAGACTTGAGACAATATAGAAAAGTTCGTTTTCGAAATTGACATACGTAGATATCATCTACCTATATTATTTGTCAGTCACTTGACAGCTAAACGGTTTAAGATCACACTGTGTTGTGGAAATCTGAATCTAGATGGTACCAAAACCAGACTATGTACCCTGATAATTCGTTGGCAATGATTGTCAGACGCTTCTTTTTTTCTAAGACACACCAACTCGCAGGTATATTTATTAATTCCACGATCATCAAATAACAATTTTGTCAGTGGTAATTAATACAAAACATGTTATAAGTAATCATTGCATTATCCCCTTAAAGAAAACCTAATTAGGAAATCGGATAATGTCGTTGTGCAGACAACGACACGCTAGTCTTCCACGTCAAGGTAATCATATTAAATCAATTTAATTCTTCAATGCTAAGGTATTAAGGCTCAAAATAAATTGCAGAAGGTGCCAATCGATTTTGATATAGAAGATGATTTAAATATCTTAAAAGTTGAAAACTGTAAAAATTGCTTTATAAAGAATGATCAAAACAGAACTCTCAACTTACTGGCAAGTTTCTAGTCGCACTTTCTGCACAAAGTTTTTCTCTGGAGCCTGCACGACCGCTCGCCATTCACCAGTTTTTGATTTCACCTTGTATATATTATCAAACTGCAAAGAAAGATAGATAATCTTCATTACATTGTCATAAGTTTAGTGGTTTGAGATTTTAAAATTTGTTTGAAAGCCTAGCTTAGAATCTAAGTAAAGTTAATTTCTTTAAAATATTGTAAACATAAATGAGTGTTATAAAATATGGATATAATAAAATAGATGTGGACTCACCATTAAAACTCAGTAATTATGTAATGTCAAACACGTTAGTACACTTTTGAATCAAATACGTGGTGTCTTGATAACATATACGTTTATAAAATTAGATATCTCGTAATTTTTAAAGAAATCGAGAAGCAATTACATAGAATTAAAAGAAAGTTTATTTAATTATTATTAAAAATCGTCGGGTGCTTTGTTCTTATCATTACTATCAATTTGATTCCACTTTCATGTATAACTTGTTGATGACAAAGTTAACATTAGGACCGAGAAATAAAAGTATCATCAAATTACCGCAAATATTTTTCGAACTCAAAGGGCGCAAAGTTGTGGCAATCATAAATTATTAGTATCAAAAAGTTGATTATTTTCTATTTATCGGATATCTACAGTACTTACCTCTCTAACATTGAAGATGTAATCAAATTCTAACATTCCTTTTAATCGTTTATAACTTTGAACTTGGGATTTCATATCTTTATAAAAAGAAAATACCCATGTAAGATCCTTGAGGCATGAAATAAATTGTAAAGTGATTTGAGTGAAGCCTACCTACATGTTTCTTCGAACTCAGTTGTTTGAGGAAACCATTTTAAATACAATGTTAAAACACTTAATTTTATTATTAGTTATACTCGTAGCTTAGACAGTTTTCTTAGAAGTCTAAGTTGTTAAGAAATAATGTTGCAAGGTCTTAAAGTTATTAAATAACACTCATGTATGTTATTTTATTATCAATTAGCAATAAGTATCCGGAATTGAAAAGTAAAACGCCAAGTACGTTAACGAGTTATCCATAGTTTTGAAAAACCTTTTCCTTTTTAAATTTGAGATTTTAGCATTCACAATGCTATTATGTTTATACAAAACTAAATAATATACTAGAAGAAATACGACTCGCACCTGCCCCCCTAGCATGACCGACAAAACACGATATATATCGCGTGATATAGCGTTTTATCGACACCCAACTGTCAAAATCCATTGTCTTTTGACAGTTAAACGTGAAAAATCGCTATATCTTATCGAGCTACCGAGTCAGTAAGAGCTCAGCGGTAAGAGCTTTGGACCGAACTTCAAAAGTTCGCGGGATCGATTCCCGTCCGAGAATATGATCTGGTGCAGTCATATTTTTTCTAGTATATAATTAAGTATCCTTTTACTTTTTCACAGTTTCAACGACTTTATAAATAATTGTACCTCATACATTAAAAATGATTGGACTATGTTATGTATGCGATCCCTATGAATAATGTAGAGTTTTATTGTACTAACCGTAACAATTGTTTCACAGTTGTCAACCTCCTCTGGGTCGCCTTGCCGGTCGTCGATGTCGGAAATCACTAGACTTGCTTGTTGTATAGGTCTCTGGAAAAAAAAGTGATTTATTACCTAGGTTATAAAGATAGGTCAAGACTTAAGAACTTTGTTTCCAAAACCTCGTGATTTAAGAATTGTAGTTTTACTATAATTGGCTCGGGATTCATAATGTTATTCATGAGTTAGCACATTAAAATATTATGGATTTGACAGCTGGAAATCTTCTTATCTTTTCGTATGAGGATTAGTGGCCACCTCTGGTGTTAGAGTTTATCAAGCCGCCTGTAGGGCCTCTAACTTGGCTTAACAACTGTTCAGATGATAACAGCCGGGACCGACGGTTTAACGTGCCCTTCGAAGCACGGAAGCGCTCAGTCGTAATACCACTTAACGGTCGCCCATCCGATACCTGGCCGGACCGAGCGTTGCTTAATAAACATGATCGAGTACGATCAGTCTGTCAAGCTCCACCATGAGCACTTCAACAGCTGGCAATGAATCAGAATTAGTTTTATACTCTTTTGAATGCAAAGTTGGTGCTTGTGTAAGCTGGTGCTTATTTAATGTAATGTATAAACTTTTTGTCAATGCAGATTCCATTACGTTGGTTGTAGTATCAGTAACAGCGATTTTTTTTAATCTCGAGGTAGACGTGCCTGCATCATTTCTAACCGCCTCTAGCTGTGGTCTAGTGGTTCGGCCTCCCGTTTAAGACGCAGGGGTCCCGGGTTCGATTCCCAGGAGGGGAGTACATTTGTACTCGGTTTAGGATGGTGGCAGGGCTTATTTCAAGTCCGCCCGGCTAGCTACCACCATCTGCCCTAAGTCTGACGCCATAACAACAATTTAAGAAATTGTTGTTGAAAATATAAAGGTGAAATAAATAAATCATGTAATACTTACGACGACATTTTTAAACAACTTGTTGAATTTCTCTTGTGGGTAGTTTTTTGGCTTGACAGTACAATAAGTCTTGTCTCTACACTGTTCTGGTAAATCTTCTGCATCGTTATTCCCATATCTGTTGTGGACTGATGTTTCTTTTACGGGTCCAGGATAGTGAATGCGGCCATTATCTGAAAAAAAATTTTTGTTTTTATAAGTGGTCACTATTACACATTAGGTTAGGTATGGCCTACTAGGTGTATTTTGCGTTTGGTATCGCCATTAGCAAATGATTTGAGATATTACGATTTTTAAGTTAGAACATTTTAAACTAGTGACAGACAGGAGAACAGCCGGTCCGCCGGAAAGATAGACATACGAAAAAAAGTTTGCCTGAGCTAAAGCAAAAATGCTTTGCGCTCGCTCGATCAAAAAAACAAAAAATACTACAAATACATTGAAATAACTTAAGTCATCTGCTTAAATCATGTGTTGTTTAATCTGTCATTAGTTAATTGCATGTTTATAACGACTTTTACATAATCAAGGTTCATAATGGTTATCTATACATTGATCATTAATAGTTATAACATGGTCATGACTTTATTATTATAAATAAATAAATAAATGCTTGGACAATTTCACACAGCGCCATCTAGCCCTAAACTAAGCAAAGCTTGTAATATGGGCTGCTAGACAACTGATATACTACTTATATACTTTTTTAAATGTATACCTACTATACATAGTAACACCTAGACCCGTCACATTTCACACAGCGCCATCTAGCCCTAAACTAAGCAAAGCTTGTAATATGGGTGCTAGACAACTGATATACTACGTATATACTTTTTTAATATATACTTATTATACAGAGTAACACCTAGACCCGTCACAGAAATTAAAATTAATCATTTCAATTTCTGCCCGGCCGGGAATCGAACCCTGGACCTCTTGCGTGGTAGACCGGCATGTTGTCATATTATTGCAAATCATTCAGTGTCAGTAGGAATCCAGGTCGTAATTTCAGCAAAATTTTTATTTTAGGTTTGTCAAACTCAATTAAATGCTCCACATTTAATAACAGCCTTACCACAAATGACTTTAAAACACTGTTCAACAAGTGTCTAACTTAGACACTGTTTAAATGTGGTGCTAAATTAAACAGTGTTTTAAAATCTTTTGTGGTAAGCCCGTATATATTTTTATTTACTTATTTATTTATTTGCAAGTCACAAGTTGAAAGGATGTTACAAAATTGGTAGGTATAGTACAAGTGACGCCCTGCTAGGGCAGAGCAAACATGAGGGGCAACTATCGCCTTTTACTTTACTTGTAAATTCAAATTATTTAACAATTTAAAAACGTTAAAATACACTCACCTTTTGCGTCAGCGCTGCTCGTAATATGTAATGGAATAGTGACCTGCACAAGCAAACACAACACTTTCAATAAGAAATACTGTAATTATAAAAAAAAATAAGTACAAATATACACTATCCAATTGAATTTCAATGAATCGTATTATCTTATAGACTTTAAAGATATACGAATATAGTTATTATCATGAACACACTTATTTAAAAAACTAAAAAAATTGTATCATAAAATAATAATGATAATTTGGACGGTTGACATGTGGCGAAATATGTCAGATGCTTTTAATCGATCTGCTAGCTAAGTATTGGTTTTAATGGAAGATAACTTATGTAATTAGAATATAATAAAAATAAGCGGATTGAGAATTTCTTTTCATATGTTTCATATTGTTTAATTGAATTTAGTATTATTATTTTAGTAAATTTTATTTTAGTGAATTTTTAAATTATCTTAATTTTAATATATTGAGTTAGTTTCATTTATTCTTATGACATTTTTAACTGTATTTATTTTAATCATTTTAACTCTGATAATTTTGTAGCTGTGATAATTTTTATTCCTAATTTTAATTAAGCAAGTAATTGATTTGTAATAATCTGATATTTTCCATAAAATTTTAAGTAAACTAACATATTTTAAGTCGTTACTAACAACAATGGATCTTTGTAAATAAATAAATTATTATTATTATTATATTGATGAAGCGTGGTTGAAAATCCAATGTGACCTTAAATTTTGAATTAATCTTGACACCTGTAAATTGATTCAGTAGAAATGAGCTAATTAAATAATGTTATTTATTTATGAATCTATGTTAATGGTAACATGTATGAATGTAATGTCTGGAAACGATATACATATTTGTAAATATCGTTCCTTCTAATAAAGCTGATAAGTTTTTTGCGCCTATTTTTCTTGTCAGCTAAAAGACGTCATAATGGGTGGTAGGATAAAAGAATTGACGCTTTTTATGTGAGCTTATTTGAATAAAGAATTTTTAAATTTCAATTTCAATTCCCTATTTCTACACAGTATGACGTAGGTCAGTAGTCACATGGTTATGGAAAACACATAAGAACAAGATTCAAAGGGATAGATTTTACAAATATACGTCCTAACATTATTCGCGATTTGAATTTAAATAAATCGTACAGTTAAGAATAGACAAGACGTGAGAGAAATAATAAAATGCGGGGCTCTTTTGCAGCAGATTAAGATTGTTTAATAAACGTTTAATCCGTTCTTGACATACAAAGTAGCTGGCTTATAAAAGCGTCAGTACAGGATAAACAGGTAGAATAAATATGGTCTGTCTTCACCGAGTCGCTTCAACTTTCAATTCAACTTGCTTCAGACGCATGCAACATTGCCTCTAAACCGTGCGCTTTCCTTTCAACTTTCTGACGTTTTTTGAAGATTTTGATTTATTAAATAAAATGTTAATCCGTTATTGGCATAAAGCTAAGTTTGTAGGATAATTATTGTTAATATTTATGTGCTGTAGATTTTGTGATCATAAATAAATAAATAGAGCATGCGCTATTCCATGCCCCTGTTGAAAACGCAATAGGAACGGGAAAGTGATTGTGTCAAGCAAGAAACACCAAAAGAAAATTAAAAAAAAACTCTGTTTTATTATAAAAGGGTTAAGGTACAGTGATAACCATCGATGTTATTTTCAATGAATTTATAGTTATTGCAATTCGAAATCGCAAATTCTTGTCAACTTTCTAGGTCACAAGAGTAATTAATACAAGTAGTGGTACATGAATATTAATGATAATTGGCTATCGCATTAGAAATTGATGTGTTTAGATTAACGAAGCGAACTTTCTCAAAGGAAAGCTAAGTATCTGCGTGTAGGTAGGTAATGCTAATAAATTACTTATCTGTCACTGGTTTCATATTAGAAGGTCATAGAATTCTATCTCTATAATGTATAGACGAGCTCGATGGTGCAGAGGTGGCCCAGCGATTGCGGAGGTTAAGCAACTTTCGCAAGGGTCGGTCATGGGATGGGTAACCAAAAATTTATTATCTCGAGCTCCTCCGGAAGACACATTAAGCCGTTGGCTGCATTTGCAGGCGTTAGCGGGTTATGACCCATCCTCCTTATCCACCCATAAGGTGGGCCTGTGCCTCATCAGTGGGGACATTAAAAAAGGTTGATGGTATTATGTATAGAGCAAGTATATATAACAGGTATAAAGAAGAAAATACTTATACAATACTAAATAATATACTAGAAAAAATACGACTCGCACCGGATCATATTCTCGAACGGGATCGAACCGATCCTAGAATATGATCTAGTAGAGTCGTATTTTTTTTTAGAATAGTATTTAGTATTGTATAAAAATAACATTGTGAATCCTAAAATCCCAAATTTAAAAAGAAAACACTTGTTTTGTTTTTGACTTTTGCATTCGCGATTTTTTATTTTATTTACGTACTACTTAACTGAGATTGTTTCAAAACTAATGCTTCAAATTTTAAATTGTATTTTATACTGAGATCATTTGACGTTAATGACTATGGCAATATTATGTACCGTATTTAAGTACGAAGAGTTTTAAGAACAGAATGTAAACAAACATACAATAATACAATGTGTTGCTATAATTATACTTTACGTCTGAATCTCGTTTCTTTGTCTGCAATGAGTCAGAGGCAGGTCCGGTTTTTGTACCAAAACCTATAATTTAAAATAATAATGTTGTTGTACTGTATGTAAGTAATGCTTTTTGAAAACAATAAGTAGGTAATTGATTTTTTTTAATCAATATCAATCAATTGATCAATATTTGACGACCTCCGTGGTCGAGTGGCTTTGTACACCGGTTGAAAACCGGTGTCGCCATCTCTGAGGTCCCTGGTTCGATCCCCGGTTGGGTCAATTTAGAAAACGAACTTATCTATATTGGCTCAGGTCTGGGTGTTTGTGATACCACCGTTGTCTCTGATTTCCATAACACAAGTGCTTTAGCTACTTACTTTGGAATCGGAGCAATGTATGTGATGTTGTCAAATATTTATTTATTTATTTATATATATTTTCTATAAGATAGCTTCAATGAAATGAGGTTTAATAGCGGAAAAATAATGGAATATCTATTGTTCTCCCGCTGCATTTGACCGCTCGGGCGTTGATGAATTATTATGTCATCATTGTTTACCTTTCACCTTCAATTTGTTTTTTTTTCTACCAATGATATGATTACTTTAAACATTTCTACGGTGTTATCGTGTCAGTGGTCGTTACGTTCGCAAAAATATGGTTGAGCGAAGCGATGGCTGGTTCATGCGTCATGCTCGTGAACGGGTGCTACCTGTGGGAATAGATCTGCTTTTGTCCAGCTATTTTGTTTTAAGGTAACCGTACCGTAATTAAAGTTCCATCATATAATGACTTTTAATCATGATTATTTTGTTATATTTGAGGAAATGTTTTTACAGTTGCTTTAAAAGTTTAAATGCTTATTGTTAGGTTTAACATATGTAGCCATAAATGTATAAATCATTGCAGATATGCCTATTTTTTATCAATAAGTCTTTGATGAGAGCATGTTTCTTGATATTTGTATGAAAATAACGTGCGTATGAAAATAACGTGGTAACACGTTTTCTTTGCGGCCCAGTGTATTTTGTGCTATGGTGTAAGTATCAAAATTGCAGTGCCTTAAAGATAAAAAAGGAAAATGTCACTTAAGTAGTTGTTGTAGAGTATGAACTTGTCTTTTATGTCTGTGTAAATCTGGTTTTACTTCAAGGGCGGCCGTCGAGGTATTGAGATAAACGAGATAGCCATCGAGGGAACATCCGTCATTTAAGATAATTTTATAATTTATAATGTCATTAGCTTTGGACTTGTGCTATCTGATGAGCTAACCTTGTTTACTTTGCATAGAAATATACATACTTTTAAGATACAGAAGTGATTTAATGTTTTTAAGATAATAATTTACTTTTTATCGAAACCATTGGTCAACTCAACATCAAACTATATTTACGGTTGACTGGAATCGTGACTTTTTCAATATCATTTTAAATTTCATTGATAAACTTCAATTTATCAAGTATACCTTTTATCCATCAAGTATAAGTTTACCTTTGACGACCTCCGTGGTCGAGTGGCTTTGTACACCGGTTTTCAAGGTGTCGCCATCTCTGAGGTCCCGGGTTCGATCCCCGGTTGAGTCAATTTAGAAAACGAACTTTTCTATATTGGTTTCACCGACCAACACCGTTTCTTCGGACCATCAAACTGAACAACTTTTATTATTAGACCAACTCTGAAATCACGAATCGAATACATTTTGATATTTTTGTTATTATATAAATTTTTGTATGAAACAGCTGATTTTTTATTGACGTTTGTACCGGTGTTTTATTGTTTACAAACATTATGACGTGTGTTTGTTTTTTTACGCTAATTAATGCTAGTAAAGATAAGTTCAGTTTGTTTATTAAAAATTATGTGTGAAATCTAATCGAAGTTTGTTTTTTTAAAAATAATCCATTTAAATGTTGTGTGACTAATACTTCAAAACTAAACCTAAAATGCACTTAAAATTAGTCAAACAATATTATAAAAATTGACAGAAATAAAAAAAAGGTTTGTTTCCAATATCTTACAGTGTCACCCAATGCATGTAGTTTAAGTGATAACTTTTGACCTGTCGTGGTTTCATGATTGATAAATAAATTACGGAACCGTTAATTAAAAAAATCTGATTTTCGTAACAATTGTAAACTGACCAACAGCTGTCACCTAGAAACTATGAGAAATGTTGAACTTTAAAAATAAACTGTTCGAGTCAATCGTTACAATGATAAAGTTAAAAACCTAAATTTTTTTCTTCATTAAAACATCACTTTTATGTCAATATCAGTTCTTGTTCAATTTTGTACATAATATCACACTGGTTAATTATTAGGGGCATATTCAAAGGTTCCAGATAATACAATAAAACTGGTATACCGAATTTCTATAAAATTATCATATTAAAACTGTGATACTGGCTTTAACTTTTCCTACATAGCCAAAAAATATATTCCAATAAATAAATAAATAAAACTTAAATTATACCCACAAATATGATTAAGAGTTTAAGTTGATGATGAGTATTTTTTATAGTAACTAATTTGTTTAATAGTAAAAGCAATCAGACGATTCATTAAAATTCAAAAATTTGATACTTACGCTCATCTGTTTATTCAAATTATTATAGTTCTTAAGTTCATGGCAATTCTTTGTCATCTCGGTGGAAAAAAATGATTGATAAATACAAATAACAAAGGTAGGGCAACAAACTAGTTGCTTCGATTACTAATTAGCACTTTATTACACATGTTTTTCCACTAAATTAAGATGTAATGAACCCACATCACTAAAACACTTGTAAATAAAGTATATGTTACTTACAAACAGTATAACTACGCCGGTATACATTTTGCCTGATTTTGTTCACACGCGCGCACTCGGTTGTGATCCACTACAGACTGAGCAACAACCCACCAAAGAGTAGAATACCAATAGGAACTCGAGCACAGATTAGTAGTGTACATACAAGAAACTGAGACACTGAGCTTCAAAGTACGCTGCTGTGCGTTAATCCATTCTATTTGTACGACTAAGTTTATAGTACAATGCGATAAAAAACCACAGATGAACCACACACAATGAACATAGTTTCGGTTACGGTTTCGGAGCTCCATAACATCCCTGCTTATAAAACCCATTATAATAAAGGAGTGACTCAGAACCTTCTCGATCGATTTTTAGTGTCGTTAAAATGTAATCATACCCCCTTACTAATAAAGATTGTATAGCAGATGTATAGTAAGTTACACAATGGTAACTCTCTGTCAAACTATTTAAGTTTGACATTAAAAAGAAAGGAACAAACAATGTGTAACTATACATCTGCTATACAATCTTTATTAGTAAGGGCGTAAGAATAAAATAAAAAATGTAATGTAACACTCAAAAAAGGAATACTTACTTAATTTAACCCTTAATTATATGGGTAAACAATTGAACGTCAACAGAACGTATTTGTCGGCGTTTCTTAAGCTTCCTGAGCGGTGACCCTAGCTTTAAGGCAAGTACTACATGACGATAATTTTGCAAAGTTTCTGAATTCCGAGGAAATCCCATGCACTATTTGACTCACATCCTTTGAAATACGTTATGTGCGCACGTCAATGTCTATTACAGGATTGTTGTTTGACGTAATATGCGTGTTTTTACATCGAACTACTATTTAGTTAGTGGGTACAAAATTAAAAAAGGACAGATTTCGCGCTTCTATTAACTATCGGAGGACATTGAAAATGAAAATCAAAAATAAAAAGTACTATTTGTGTAAGCCAAAGTACATTGTATGTTAGTAGATGAGAATATTGCTGCGTTGCACTTTTAGTGTAACTTTCTTGGCCTAGATTATTTTTTTTGAAATTTTGATATTTAAGCATTCACAATGCTATTTTTATATAATACTAAATAATACACTAGAAAAAATAGGACTCGCACCAGATCATGTTCTCAGACGGGAATCGAACCCGCGACCTTTGGATATCCGGTCCAATGCTCTGACCGCTGAGCTATTCGCCACTCGAATTTCTTCTAGTATATCAATGATATAAATTTACATGTATTACAATTTTGTCACAACAGCGCTCATTGGGTTTGGTAATTTACCCTTCCCTTACTATCAAAACTTTAAAACTCTTGTCCCATTTAATAGTACAAGTTCAGCTATATGCCCTTCAACTGAAATGGGAGAGAGTTCCATTTTTAAATTAAATTAATTTTATAAAAAATTACTCCATTGTTATAAACATTAATATTTTATTGAATTAGTACAATACTTTAAAATCACAGCATTAACGTAATTATTTTGGATCTACTTTTCTGTATCTATTTGGGTGTGTGTATGAATTTCATATAAAGAAAATATTTCATTGTTATAAACATAACTATTTTATTGAAAGGTAGTATTATAACATTAAACTTCTAAAAACTTCTAAGCGTTCTATAACTACGCTCTCTCTCCTCTTCAACTTTCACTCTATCTTTAGGGGTGTTTTTCATTTGGAAATCGTTAAATGAAAAGGGCACTTGGGCACTTGCCCAGCCCACGGTTTTTTACTGATTCCAAAATTTATTTTTCCAAACGGTGAACAACCTATCTGCTTCGGGAGATTTTTTGAATTTTTTTCGATATCGGCTCTCGTTTTTAGAATAACATACTTTTTATCCGAAAAATCGGACAATTTTGTCGTTCTTTTCCGTCAATACTCTATTCGCCAGCTTTGATTTCCATAATGCAACCGAATTTGAGTAAACGACCTTGGTGTTATGGCCTCACCCTTACTCTTATTCTTGTTTCATTTGGTTAGTGATTGGTAACTCTGCTGAGGTTATGATTTTGAGTCCAACAAAATATTGATCCTTACCTATGAAATTGGAGATATTTTCTTTCACACAGAGAACCTCATAACTTAAAATATTTATCAGTTGCTGGATATTACATCAAATTATGACCATAGCCGTCAACTATCAGCATCATTAAAGTCTATTTAATTTGTTTTCTTAGCATTAAAAAATACTTTGAAAGTCACTCCTTTTTTTTGCTAGCGAAAATGACCACATTATCCGATGTTACTTAGCCGAAACTTATTTTTTTCGCTTTAGTTATGTTGCTTAAGTTAGCTTTATGTTCAAACATTTGTAATACACACATAAAAGTTTTGTTACAATACCGTTCACGGTCGTTGAATAAATTATGAAAATGCCAGTATGGAAAATGTTTCATCTTATAATTTGACATTATTTTGTAATTTGACATCATTCATAATTGTACTTTGACATGACTGTTTGCTATAATATTTAAATTTTTTTGATGTACCTAATAATTTGTGAGATAATAAGTTATGTACTTAGCTTTGGCATTGTACGCACTTTACTGTTATTTTAATTATTGCATGTCAGAAAGGCAGAATATGACTGAACTAATTTGCTACCTATATCTCTTACCACCTGTATTCGCAATAAACATATTTTCGATTTGATTTGATTTGATTTGTAATTTGTTAAAAAATCTCCATACAAAACGTCAATTTCATAGGTAAGAACAACATTATCATTTTATTTCTGCAACGTGATACAAGTATTTTGAACACTAGGTATCGAGTGATCTGAAAAATAAAACCAAAGTATGTTCATTTCAAAAAATAAGCACTGTTAATTATAATGTCAATTGCTCAATAACACAATATTTTTGAATAATCACTGTACTTAAACAGGAATAAACACATTACAATTTCAAAGGAATTTAAGGAAAATAATATTCATATTGGCAATTTATTGCGTAACATAGCAATGAATCAAGTTAACAATAATTGGAGAGGATTCATTCTTTGTTTCAAAATTTCCCCGAGTGTTTTTAAGCCATTATTCGCATGACAGAATATGCTTATTAAAGTGAGTAGTGACAACTGTTGTACTCCAAGAATGTCTATAGATGTATTACTTACGTCTCTTACGAGTATGTATGATTCAATTGTACGGGGCAATGATCTTACCCTGTAGTTAACTTAATTGATTAACAAATGGATTTATTCACTTAGGTGCATTAACAATACTTTTCATACCTAATATTATTCACCTGGGTGTATTAAGTACCGGGTGCACATCAGGTGCACTTTTTATAATTATGAGTAGGCAAGGCCAGTTCACGTAATCTACTCTTTCACTATATCTTTGGAATATGGTTATTTATTGCATAGCTTTAATTGTCGCTTCGCCAGATATTTGACGAAATTTAGTACATTTTTATTGATTTCTGGAATACTGGATCATTTATTAAAAATCTACTTGGTTAAAGTGTTAGATCAATAAAAAAGATTTCCTTTGTTGCATAAAAAAACATATCACTGTCCTTGAAAATTACGAGAACTGACGATTGGAAGTTTGTTTTTCTAAGCTTTTATGGACTATTCAGGATTTTTTTATTACCAAGCCATTTTTCAATATTTTTCATTTTTCAGTAATTTTTATGAAGTAGAATTCTGCATAAGTTCTTCAAATTAGAAGCTTAAAAATCAATCTTTTCATCAGATCGAGAACTGGCCTTGCCTTAACTGAAAAACTTGTTATTATGTAAACACATAAAGTTAATTGTGGTCAATAAACGCCGGTTCCTAATTACCTATCCTAAGGGCTAAGGGCTATTAAGTGTCATGTTAGGCTCCTATATTCTCAGCCGCCCGAAGTGGCGCCCTCAACTTAATTAAATTTATTGCTCACTAAGTACATAATGTATCGAAAATGCCGGAGCTTGACAGACTAATCGTACTCGATCAAGTTTGTTAAGCAATGCTCGTTCCGGCCAGGTGTCAGATGGGTGACCGTTAAGTGGCATTGCACTGAGCGCTTCCGTGCTTCGGAGGGCACGTTAAACCCTCGGTCCCGGCTGTTGTTATCTGATAACAGTCGTTAAGCTAAATTAGAGGCTTTATAGGCGGCCATACGATAAGAAGAATCGAAAATCCACATGCACCGATTGAAGTGCCAAAAGTGGAAACTTTTTGCTCCTTTGCCAACTACTACAATAACGAACTATATTTTCCTAAAGTTATTGACTATAAAACCTTAGCTTCAATCTGAACATGTAATTTTTCGTTAGTGAATAATAAATTTAATTAAGATGAGGGCACCACTTTGGGGTATATAGGGCCCTTAAAGATTCGCTACGCGACTTGCGATCTTCAACTTAAAACAGATAAATCGAAGTAAGGAGTTTCGTATTTAGAAGATTTCGATGTTCGTGTGACATCATGAATTGGGGTTCGCCATTTTGGCCCGATTGGGGCTCGATTTATCTGTTTTTTTTAAAAAATAAATAAATAAATGGTTAAAAAAAATCAATAGTTAAACATATTATTTATTCCTCTCTCACTAAATTATATGAACTTATTGAGTAAGTACCTACATAAAAAAAACTTATCTAACATTTATAGGAAAATTATAACAAGTTTTTATTTAAAAATTGTGTAAAATGACGTTTTGTATAATAATATTTTGATGATTTTGATTACACACTTAGGTATAACAAATTTAATGTAATTCTTATTTTTAAGGATTTAGTAGAACTGAGTTCCATTAACTAGTGAAACTAAGCTACTTCTTGTTCATGTTGTTTACAAAATATATAATTATTGCTTAATTTTAAACAGTACTAAAACAACAATTAATATTTACAACAACCCTTTTTTACGAGCATAAACTTTTACAACTATACGTTGCTCATATCTTAACTATATCGATGCTCAAATCATAACATTTTTACTAAAGTCTGTTTATCCCATAGACTTATTCATACTAATGGTTTATCTTTACTTGTCATGGTAATTTATTACTTTTAAAAATATGTTAGAATCAAATTGTCATTAATAAATTAACAATGTTTTTCGTATTCTATCCCCCTTACTAATAAAGATTGTATAGCAGATGTATAGTTATACAATGGTTACTCTCTGTCACACTATTTAAGTTTGATATTATAAGAAAGGGACAAAACACTGTGTAACTATACAATCTTTATTAGTAAGGGCATGTATGTGAAAAACAATTTGTTGTATTTTACAAATTAAAAGATTATTTCAAAAAAGAGTTAGGTGAAGATTGTTTACCAAAAAGGACAAGTAAGGCTGAATAGACGGTAGAATCTGTACGATGAAGAGAGATGCGTGGCAGTGTGTTTTCCGTCGGTGATCCCTGATTTGAACCTTCAGTCTTGGAGTTAGGAGTCGGACAAATGGCAGAAACAGCACACAGGCAGGCCTCCCTTCACTGGCACGCTTTCCAGGCTGTTCCCATCGAGGGTCAGCACCTGGAACCAGTACTCTATCCTCTTCTCGGAACAGGACAAGTTCAGTACCTTCAGCTGATCTTCTTCGAAGTAATTACTCGTGGAAATGCGACCTGGCTTCCTAAACGACAACGGTATAAAGTTAGTTGTTTATGTTTTTTTATAAATTTTGAGATTTAAGCATTCACAATTCTATTTTATATAATACTAAATAATATACTAGAAAAAATAAGACTCACATCAGATCATGTTCTCGGACGGGAAGTCGGTACCGTCGGTAGCTCAGCGGTCAGAGCATTGGACCGGATATCCAAAGGTCGCGGGTTCGATTCCTGTCCGAGAACATGATCTGGTGAGTGTCCTATTTTTTCTAGTAAATTATTTAGTATTATTTACTTTCTTTTAATTAAATTGTATTCATTTTATATTGTTACAAAGTAATGTACGAGTATATTATTCAAAATAATGAATTCTGTAACAGTAATGACTAAATAAATAAGTTTAAGGGTTTTTAGAACGTGTCGACCATCAGACATTTTTATGGTCCCCACTGCTGGGGCACAGGCCTGCCTTATGGATAGATAAAGAGGATGGGTCATAACCCACCACGTGGGCCCAATGCGGATTGGTGGGTGTTCACTGCAGGCCCGGAACCAATAGCTTAACGTGGTTACCGAAGCACGAGAAGCTCGAGGTAATACTTTTTTGGTCACCCATCCCATGACAGACCCTTGCGAAAGTTGTTCAACCTCCGCAATCGCTGGGCCAGGCGCTATACCACTGCGCCATCGAGCTCCTCATTAGTACGTGTATTTGGTGTCAAAATAATAGAAGTATTAACAAAAATAGCACTACAAAGAACTAATCGTTGTTGGTCAGAAATCATAATCGAAAATAAATGCTACAGATTCGCAAAACGCCAAAAAAATTATGATCAAATAGTAAAAGTTGATCAGTTTGACGGTCCCTATATACCATAATCGGCATTAGGGGTATTTTTGTAACATGTTGTATAAGCACTGCAGTAAAACGCCTACCACTTCGAGTAGAGTTGAGTTTTAATGTCACGATTTTGCCTCATAGCATAGCGTAATTTAATTATCATATTAATAAAATTGTGTAAAATGAAGTATCTGGACACCTCATTCAAATCTAAAATGAAAATCCATCTGAATAACAGCTGTTCGAAATCTCATTTAACTTTTTTCAGTTTGACACTTGACTATTTTAAAGTACCTATTCTAAACCGTAATTAATTAATACATATTATCATTCAACTACAAGCTTATTTCCAATTTTGAGAGTGGTTATTGTCATCATGCTTTTTTATTGTTACACGAACACGAGGTTTTAATATTAAATTGATTTGATTTCTGACTTACACGCAGGTTTCCGTCTTTATTCGCTGCTGGAAGTTGGCGTCAGATTGTATAACGTAGCGCACAAGATCGTTGTTGTCGATGATCTCATAGATAGGTTCGAACTGCAAAGGAAAATATAGTATTAAATAAAAATATCAGTAATGTATTCACCTCTCAGGCTTGCGCGCGCACTAGACATTGAAATAAAACCCTTTAAACGGATATTAGCGCGGTTTCATTGTACACACGACGCGACGGCACCTCAGACTATACATGCTGACCTTGAGACCGCCTTTATGCCCGACGTAATAAAAGCTGTTTTCGCAGTTTAACTGTATTACCTGACATGCTGTCGTGTGTACTTTGGTAATTAGTTGGTATTTCGTTTGATTTTTGATTTTCCGAGGTTTCAATTACATGTTGACCTTGAGACCGCCTTTATGCCCTATGTAATAAAAGCTGTTTTCGCAGTTTAACTGTATAACCTGACATGCTGTCGTGTGTACTTTGGTAATTAGTTGGTATTTAGTTTGATTTTTGATTTTCCGAGGTTTCAACTAAATTTTTTGTTTAACTTTTTGGTGTATTTTTTGTGTTTTGACTTAATAAACCTCTAAAATTGACTGATTTTTGACAACCCTGAATACAGCGTAAAATTTTAATAATTTGGTTACCGTAGTGGGGTGGTGCTACACATGAATACAAGCAACTTTTACTGGCCAACTGTGATATCCCGAAAAAAAATCTGCTGTTCCATACATTAAGGGCTAGTACACAAAACTGCGATGCGACGTCGCAAAAACCTGCGAGCTCGCATGACGCGTCGCAAGAAGTAGGTATTGCGCTTCTGTATGGAACAACTGATTGATCTTCCGCGATATCAGAGTTGGCTCAATAGTGAAAGTTGCTTGTAATCATGAGATCTACGATGGCCATGATTCAACCCCTAAGGCCCGGTTTGCACCAAAGCAGAGAGGAGATGTCTTATTTTTCTTTAGAATCTTGTGCCGCGCGCGAGCTAAGCGGAGAGAAGATGTGGATATATTCTATAGAAGAATGAGACATCTCATCTTCTCTCCGCTTTGGTGGAAACCGGGCCGAAAGGGCTGAAATGCCGGTTCAAATTTTGTATGACACAGATAGATAATAGTCTGAATTAAAACATAGGATACATTTTATCCCGGTCAAAGGTTCCCTAGGGATTTTCCGAATGTCCATGCAGACGAAGTCGCGGGCAAAAGCTAGTTGTGCAATTAAATTACAACACAGGTTACACAGGATAATATACTATAAGCCATTCGGCCTACATACAAGTAATTTATCGAATCCGGTCGCAGAAATGTTTTGTTTCTCTTTCTATAATTATCATTCTATTAGAACAAATATACATACTTTGATATCTCTTTCGCAATTTTCGTCCAGGTCACCATTTCCATATCGATATCTTATTTCATTGTCGAAGGCCGCTTCTTCTATTCTGTGGTCCTATAAATCATAAAATAAAGTATATTAAATCAAAACATAAACAATTCAGGACAGCTTACAACCAATCAATTAGTCTCAAACTTGCAGTAAGTACAATCACATACCTATTATAGAATAATATTAAGCTAAGAGCTAGCCACAGAAATAGGTTTGCAATTGATAGAGCAACGAAATCCTATCACTATAAAAAATCCAGGCGCCTGGTAGCTGTCCAGCGGTTGAGCTGAGAGTTGGTGGTAAATTGAAGGTTGGCAATTTATAGAGCTCTGGATTTGGTGTGGTATTAAAGCTAATTATGTATTTGATTTGAATATAACATCAGGCGTTGTGGTTGTGGGAAAAGTAGTGCTAGACGACAAATTTTACGCGCACCTTGGACGTGAATATCACACCAAATCCAGCACTCTATTATTTGCATACCTACCTTCAATAATGCTTTTACAACCCCATTGTTGCACAACCATTCTAACCCCTACCGCTGAACAGCTGCCAGGCGCCCGTGCAGTACGTCACCGTCTGAGACGTATTGAGGTAGGATAACCGCGTGTTTACCGGCTGGAAATGCTAGCTCAGTTCGTCACAGCCTGCGGGGACGTATTGAGGTAGCATTTCCATATACGTCGCCCAGATCAGCTAATAATTATAGAGACACACACACACTAACTAGAGGTATTTCGTTGTTCTATAAATTGCAAATCTATTTCTTTGGCTAATTCATATAAAGAATGCAAAAAATTGCGCGACATGATATACTAAGGAGTACCGACCGTAACGTATGAAACGTATTTAAATTATTATTGGACTTATAAAAACACTTGATAATTGACTTTTTTGAACTCACCAAATCGTCTAAGATTTTATTAATCAACTCCTGGGGGTAGTCCTTGTTCTTTTTATGGCAAAAGTTCTTTCCCTCACACGGAGCTGGCATTTTAGCTGTGTCAGTCAAAAGATGTAAATGAGAGATTTTTTTAAGTATGGGAATTTAACTCAGGTGTAAATAAAATATTGGGATGCTAATTATAGGTATGGCCTACAGATATTAACTACTTGCGCTCATTATCTAAAAAATATGAGATCCTTAAATTATATTTAGTTTCATATGACCATCAGCCATTTTTAATGTCCCCACTGCTGGGGCACAGGCCTGCCTTATGGGTGGATAAGGAGGATGAGTCATGACCCACCACGCGGGCCCAATGTGGATTGGTGGGTGCTAACGACTGCAAATGCAGCCGGGAACAACGGCTTAACGTGCCTTCCGAAGCACGGGAGGAGCTCAAGAAAATTTTGGTCAACCATCCCATGACCGACCCTTGCGAAAGTTGCTTAAACTCTGCAATCGATGAGCCAGGCGCTATACCTCTGCGCCACCGAGCTCCTCCTACAAAATAAAATATTCTTATTTTTATAAATATTTCTCTTACTGTGTGAAGCTATCTTGCTTGCAAAATAAATAAATGTTAGTTATTTCAGTAAAATTTATGTATCTTTTCATATTTTTCAGGCCAAAATTCGAGCGAGGTAAGTCCGTTGGAAGTAAGTTCTGTCAATGTAAAAAAAGTGATGATAAATAAATCAAACTGTGTTTACCTTCATTAAAGTTCTGGGGTGCTGTTAGTGTTTCGGAAATCAAACAAACGGAAAACTGAAAACGAATCAAAATGAAATATAATGAATAGTAACTTTAATCATATATGATCAAATCAATAAGGTGTGCATCTGCGATCTGGATTTCCTCCATTCCAGGGAATAATTCCCTGGATAGCCATCATCAGATCACAGCTCAATCAATCCCTGGCGGAGAACCAAGGCTTCAAAGTTACCTCGTTTGTATGTAAATCGACTGGTGTTTTTAATCATTCGTTTTGTTTTTACACGACTGCCCAAAAATAAGAGTGTATTGTTAATTCTTCGTATTTTAAAAGGAGACTTATAAATATAATACTAAATAATATACTAGAAAAAATACGACTCGCACCAGACATGTTCTCGGACGGGAATCGACGACCCGATTCGAGGTAATTTCTTGTACATTGGTGAGATGGCGCTGGCTTGCAGCGTTAAGAGTTGATATACTAGAAGAAATTCGACGTTCCCACTAGTGACTCGGTAGCTGAGCGGTCAGAGCATTGGACCGGATATCCAAAGGTCGCGAGTTCGATTCCCGTCCGAGAATATTTTCTGGTGCTAGTCGTATTTTTTCTTGTATATTATTTAGTATTATATAAAAAATAGCATTGTGAATGCTAAAATCTCAAAATTTAAAAAAGACTTATATGTCAAAAAATCCAAAATGTCAATGAATTAAAAATCAAAATTAAAATAATCAAACCAAACATCCAATTCGTGTAGAATAGTAGGTAGGTACGATAAAAAGGCGCTTAAATGTATTTAATTTTAATCAATTATAAATTTAAGCGCGTATAAACACAATAATACAATTATATAATTGTAATAATTATTCATAAGATGTACCATAACTGTGCGATCTAACAAAACTTTAACTTCGACTTCATTCTCTAGAGACATTGCAAGCAAAGTATCGTAATATTCATAAAAATACTTACGAAAGTTAAGAAAGTTATTCCAGCCATTGTGTTCAAATATTAACTTTTCTTATTTAAAAAGGCAAATGTAAAAATAAACATACAACCATTAAAATAACCTTTCCTTAACCTTCTAAAACTGCAGTGTAACAAAACAAAAGTCTGTTTATACTTATATATTCAAATGGAATGGTATTTCCCTGAAGCGGGATAAAATGTGAAATAATTACAAATTCCCATAATTCACTCAATATTTTATTGATAAGCGATGACATAAGTGGTTTTTGTAATAATGACGTGTTTGTGTTACAGTTGTATTAATCATTAGTGGACCCTGTGAACTTTGTATCATTTAATCACCTACAATGTGTATGATTATCAACTTGAATTTTAAAATATTGAAAACCAGCGCCGTCTATTTAATTAGTTAGTTAATGATATAATCATCATATCAGCTGCACGACACCCACTGCTGGATATAGGCCTACCCCAAGGATCTCCACAATGATCGGTCCAGCGCTGCCCGCATCCAGCGGCTTCCCGCGACCTTCGTCGTCCGGTGCGCGGTCACCATTCCAGAACCTTTCCTTTCCTTTGGTTAATAACAAATCAGGTGAATACTAAAACGAAAGCAGCATTGCGTATGGTATTTTTCACAGAGTGCTTTTTTAGACTAAAACCTCTATACTAATCTCTCTATCAAAAGTAAGGTGTCAAAAGTAATCCGAAATTGCTATACAAAGTTGAATGTCATAAGAACATCATATAAAAACGTGACTGTCCTTAATAGCTTCAACATTGAAGTGACCATCGTCTCGTTGGGGCAACTGAAGTAATAAAAGCAAAGCACTAGAGTTTTCCCTGTAGTGTCTCACAGAACAGTACTTGCGAGACGGCAGTTCTAAGTCATAGGTGGTCATTTGTACAATAAAGCTCCTATGGTCAATGATATTCATCCACTATCTTTTTAACCGACTTCAAAAAAAGGAGGAGGTTATCAAGTCGACTGTATGTTTTTATTTTATTTTTTATTTTTTTATGTATGTTTTAAGATAACTTCACCAGTTGTTAACCGATTTCAATTATTCTTTTTTTATTTGAAAGAACACAGTTTGTGTGTGGTCCCATAAAAAAATTACAGTGATCTGTCTAGTAGTTTTTTCATAATCCTGAAAAATCATTATAAATGTAAATTAACAATCTTGGACTGGCTTCAAAAATTAAATTATTTGGAAACAGAAGATATTCTCCTGTATTGGTATAACTTAACATCTTACATACACTTTATAACACATCTTTCTCATACTCATATTACAGATCTGTGGTATGTAAGCATTTACTTCTTCATTAAATTCAATTATGTTTTTATTACTTTGATGTAATGGCTTAATTGTTATAAAAATATAAAAGTATGTAAAACGCCCTTAGGTTGACAGCTGTGACACAGTTTATACTAGTACAGTTGTCAACGTTTACCTCTTAAAATTCTTGTGATCAAACTTTGTATTTTATTTAAGTAGTTTTTAAGAGATTTTTTGTTACATTGAAGAGACAATAAATCATTTATTTATTTGAAAGCTTAAAATAAAGGGCCTCTGAGCTAAGCCGCGGACGGACGGACAGACGGATTTGATGAAACTATAAGGGTTCCTTGTTGACTTGATTGCGGAAATCTAAATTGATATAAAATTGTGACAACTTGTCACGTTTATTGACTGTTCACCGTAATCCGAAATTTACTATAGAGCTAAATTAATTGTTTTGCTATTCGTTTTGTTATCGTTGTTGGTTTACGCACGATCTAACTCCTGAGGATGCTTCGGGTTGGGGCGAAACATGTATAGTAGAGTAGACTAATTGGTGAAGGTGCAAGGTGTGTTGCTGTCTTGCTAAATGCAGGTTTTGTGCACTGATATGTTGTGGTGTGCATGTGCATTTTTTGCGGGCGGGTGGGCGGTGCATCTTGCATTTTTTTTTTGCAGAAGTAAGCTATACATATTTTCTTTTCACAATGGTTTGGGACTTCCGCCAAGTCACGCCTGGTTCAATCAAATAATTGTTTTGTTATTATCATGACGTTATCCGCACTTGGCAAACGTTCAGAAAATTTTGAGGCGGTTTTCATGCATACTTTGTCAGTCTATAGCTCTGATACCCCATGGATTTGGAGTCTGCGACTTGAATAGCCTCGTATATTGGCCGGTTTGTTTGTATCTAGGACTTTGGTTAATAGATTATAGACCTTCTCCTATATTTCCATATTGTATTTAAATAATTTTAAATATCTTTTCCTTAATAAATTAACATTTTAGAAAGTTATGGAGATCACAAAATTCTTTACATTAAGTGTTTAATCATTTTGCATTAATAATCAATCTCTTATTTTTTTCCGACCATTATGAAAGTATGAAAGTAAAATGAAAGTTTAATATTATAAGGGCTGAGAGGACTGCTTACGCGGCATGCCAGTACGAGCTGAATCTATCGGAATACTTAAGGAACCAAACTGTTCACGTAGTTCTGAGGCCACTAGAGGCTCGGTGAGACCACGTGAGGTGGTCGTGGAAGGTAACCGCTAGTGTTGTCAGCAATAGCATACAAAAAAGGTAGGTATGTACTTCTGAGGCCAACCATACCAGGCAGCAACTTTATTTCCTGTTTTACTTAAAACGATAGCAAATCCTTCTGTAAATTTTTAGATGATAGTGTTTTCCATGCTTTGTTGCATTTCAAATCTCTGCCACAATAAACAGTTAGGGGTTTTAAACTATGAAGAATATGAGGTGGTAAAAGTATATTATGTAAATAGTAGTAAGTTTTATTTCATTTAAAAGAATAAATAAATTAGTATTCCATTCAAATTAAATAATAAGGGTTAAAAGATAATTGCACAGCCCGGCTTCTTATTTTTATCTCTTTCCGCCGCTCAGAAACATCATTCGATTGAGCGGGAGGGAATACCGATTGCCGACAACCTGCTAGCCGATGCGGAAGAGTGCGGAAGCAGCCGAGTGGTTTTCTCTCTAGTTAATGATGTTTCTGTGTGATGAAAAGAGATGAAGTGCTTTGGAATTATGTGATTCCGGGTGGGCCAATGTATCTCGGCTCCATCGTTTTTGATTTAGAGTTTTGGATTCATAATGCAAGTTTTTCAAACTAAATTTTACACTGGAAAAACGCAACTGTATCTCAGATGGGATACAAATCCACGACCCATTACAGGCGAATGCTCTGACTAAATGAGCTACCGAGTCGTGGGTTTGATTCTCATCTCTTACATCATAAGAGACGACTTATAAAATTAAGCTTAACCTCAAAGTAAAATCAAATAAGCCACGTTATATCTTCTTCTTCTTCTTCAGCGCATATCCGCCCACCGTTGAGCATACGCCTCTCCTTTTTTCCTCCAAGCAGCCCTGTTCTCTGTTTGTCTAGGCCAGAGTGGTTCTGCGGCTGTTGCTATGTCGTCAGACCATCTGGCTGGTGGTCTACCTACGTTTCTTTTAGTGCGAGGTCTCCAGACGAAAACACACTTGCTCCACCTGTCATCGCTTCGGCGACACACATGGCCAGCCCAAGCCCATTTTAGCTTTACGACGTGGTACCCGATGTCTACCACTTTGGTCCGTTTTCGAATCACATCGTTTCGGACTCTCGAAGCGATATACCGAGCATAGCGCGCTCCATATACCGTTGGGTAACCTTGAGTTTGTTCACCAAATTTGCAGTTAGAGGCCAGGTTTCGCAAGCATTATGTTACGTTATATATTATTTCATATTCCTTGCTGTAACGCACCGGCAGCATACAGGAACACGTACAGATTCGTGTTTGATCTTTCGTTCAATAGGGTCGTAGAGGTACAGCTGAATCTCGCCGTAATGATCCTCGCAAGTGCTTGTGTAGCCAAGCCCTTTCAAACTTTGGAAGCAAGGGACACGATTGTGCCTGTAAATAAAAATAAAATTATAAATAGATCGCCCGCAGAAAAATTGGTGCCAAAAACTTTTTTTAAAATGTTGTCTATATGGAACTTCAATTTCAGAACAGTAAAAGTAATTTGGGGTATATTTAAAAAAGTTTAAAGTTATTAGCTGTAGTTAAACGAGAATCCAGAGGTAATGACTAGTTGCATCAGAAAGCGTGCCTGAATCAATTATTCACCTATCATTTTTAAAGAATAGAGTATTATGTAGTTAAGTCCGCTTAGATAGTGTCGCCTTTACCCGCCGCTTCTTGTCAAAGGATGCCGCCGCATAAACAAAGGATGCCGCGTGCGGCGTACACCCGCAAGTGAATTTGGATTTTGACAGCTTACATCGAAGCGCCCGCCGTAGTGCAAGGTTGAATTTGTTGACTCTGCTACGTATACTGAAAGCTTAAATAATTATCGCTACCGATAACGATATTTTTTACCGTTATCAGTAACGTTATTTGTATAGCGTTACTAAAAACTTACCGGTATTACTGTCTCTGAACACAAGTGCTTGCGGGTACCGACGCCATCTAAGTGAACGGACTTTACTTATATTTACTATGTAAAATTAAGTTACTTACAGACATCGCGTTTGGGTCACTTTCTGTTTAAAGTACTTAGACTGTACCACCAATTTGGTCGTAGTGTTTGATTTCACGATGAAAGGATAAATAAACTGAAAGAAAAGGTGGTTTAGTTATTTATGTAATTATTATAAGATCACAAAGTTAAATCTAGTTAGACAATCTTGCTAATAACTGCTTCAAATAAATAATTGATTCCAGTGTTTGCTTAGTACTTACTAACTTTAGTCATGAAAACGTTACAAACAGACAGATTACAACTGTCTTATCTACTTTTGTATTTTTAACCGACTTATAAAAAAGAGGAGGTTCTCGATTCGAGTGTTTTTTTATCGTTGTTTGCGCATAACTCCGACACTTATGGACAGATTTTGATGATTCTTTTTTGTTTCATTAAGTTTTCTTGCGAGATGGTCCCATTTTTTTCAAATCGGTTCAGCATTTAACAGTTAATCTTGAAAATACTGTCATATTCGTTACCATTACTACTGCTGCTACCTTTAGTATTTTGCATTTTTTTATTTCATAGAACCCTAGACAAATACTGTCTTAATCCTGTTTGCCGGACTCTTAAGTGAGGAAGATATAGAATGATGGTTGATTAAAAACTTACTGTGGTTTCTGTGCTGCAGTTCTCCTCATCATAGAATATCTTGGGAATTAAATCTTCTGTGGGTATTTCTTTATTTCGTAATGACATAAAGTCATTCTTTTTCTGTATAGAATAGAATATTATTTATTATTATTAGCAACACATATCACATACACAATAGGTGAAAAAAATAATAAAAAAAAGAAATACCTACAATAAACTACGTGCTAGCTATGTGACGCTAATACTGACCTGAGCCCTCCTAGCGTGTCCACCGAAACGCGACAAGATATAGCGATTTATCGCGTTTAAGAGGAAACACCACGATCGAGAGAATTGAAAAAATCCTATAGAAAGTTGACAAAATCAACGTTTCGTAGTCCCTGTTTCCTCCTCCAAAACTAGACCAATTTAAATACTTTTTACATAAAAAATTAAGAAAGGATTTGGCTGTGTTTTGCTTTTTTATATAATCTCGTCAAATTTGATTGCATTTTTAGGTTTTGGAGATTAATATCTCTTTTAATTATTATTTTATGATAAAAAAAGAAAACATAGGAACACAGACAATTCATTCCTTTAAATTTTAATGAAAAAGATATTTAAATCGGTCTAGTTTTGGAGGAGGAAACAGGGGACTATCAAACGTTAATTTTGTCAACTTTCTATAGGAATTTTTCAATTCTCTAGACCGTGGTGTTTCCTCTTAACTGTCAAGAGACAATGGATTATATCGTGATCGTGGGCAGCTCAGAATAAGCAGCAAACATCTACTGCACTGTTATTCTTCTCAGCCCAGTCGTGTCATCACGGAACAGAGACAGAGACAAAACTAACATTACAAAACTAACTAAAATATTAAAACAAATAGAAAACAAAAAACAAGACAAAACATAGGTACAATGCTATTAGTTTAACAGTATGTACAACAGAAATGGCTAACTTCAGAGCGCTTGCGGTACAAAACTACGTTTTTTTTTTCTCTTTTTCATACATTCTTGAGTGAAGTTGCAGCGAATCACTGTCCATTGTAAATTTAATCGCATTGTATTGTGTGTACAAACAAAAATAAAGTAAAAAGAGTAAAAAAAAAATAAAACAATACAGCAAAAATTCTGTCTGCTGTAAGAGAAACAAAATGATTTGAGTTATTAAATATACATAAAATGAGAAAAGTTTTAAAGTGGTCGAGTGGACTGTACACGGGTTTTCATGGTGTCGTCCTCTGAGGTCCCGGGTTCAATACCTGGCCAGGTAAATTTAGAAAACGAACTTTTAAATATTGTCTCAGGTCTGGATGTTTGTGGAACCACCGTTGAGCATGTGATATTTTCCAATATGTTTATTATAAATATTTATAAATCAACTTGCCATTTCTCTAAAGTATTCATTAAAATAAATATGTGGATAGTCCGCCGGCTCTACATCGCAAAAAGTTTGTCCTTGGCATTCTTTTGGAAGAATTGATTCTGTAACCAAAGACAAAAATAACTTTTAAGTATAAGATAAAATAAATAAATAAGATAAATAAATACTAGAAATACATAAAAAAAAACAAATAAATAGACGAACATAGAACCTCCTCCTTTTTTTGAAGTCGGCTAAAAAACGACTCACCCGTAGTACCGCAGACGGGACCTTACCGTCTGAGATGCTACAGGTGAGAATTGCATGATTGCAATAGCATTGATAGAATAGAAATACAAAAATCTAAAATTTATTAACTTTTAAGTAATCGTCTGAATTAATATTGTTGTCATAATTCAATGAAACATTTGCTTTGCACGAAGAAAAAAATAATAAACGGACTTTGTTTACCAAACAGAAAATATTTTTGTTTTTTTCGAAAACATAATAATTTACCTGATAATTGAGCTTTCGCCAAAACGAAGCAACACATCTAAAAATAAAAGTACAATTTAATTTTAATAATGCTTATTGGTATATTATAATAAAATAATATGAAATCAATATCAAATGGTAATTACCGCAATGAAAACGACGGTAAAGTACCCCATATTTTCTAATGCTCTTACTAATGAAGATTGTATAGTTACACAATGGTTACTCTCTGTCAAACTATTAAAGTTTGACATTAAAAAGAAAGGGACAAAACACTGTGTAACTATTCACCCGCTATACAACTCTTATTAGTAAAGGGGTAAATCGATAACTAAAATGTTATTTTAAATTAATGGTAAAGCACAACTAATTATTTATGTTAATGTAGCTAAAACAATTAACTGCTTATGAATGATGCTCGATGAATTTAACATCGCATTTTATATAAAAATCGTTTTCCTGTTAAACAATACGTTTTATTGTTTATCAATACTAGCGTCCCGGCCTCACTTTGAGTCGGTGTAAGCTATAAATTTTATACTTCAAGATTAATCTATAAAATGTTTTTTGTATTTAAAAAACCCTTTGGTATATTAATTTATAATATTAAAAAAATATGCTTATATTATACAAGGTGTTACAAAAGTACCCCTAATGCCGAATATGGTAGATAGGGACCATCAAACTGAACAAATTTTACTATGGGACCAACTCTGAAATCGCGAAAAACAAATCAGCTGTTTCATACAAAAATTACGAAAATATCAATTTGTATGAAACAGCTTATTTTTTATTCGTGATTTCAGAGTTGGTCCCATAATAAAAGTTGTTCAGTTTGATGGTCCCTACCTACCATGTTCGGCATTAGGGGTACTTTAAAAACACGTTGTAAAATAAACCTTTAATCCAAATTTCAGCATCCTAAACTTATTAGATTGGATTTGTAGGGTTCATTCGCACCCCGCATTTTTCATAATTTCAGCATTTTATACCCGTCGTTTGATAACGTGGGTTACATTATTTCATTATTGCAATTTTCGTAAAGATCTCTATTTTTTTTATAATCAAATATAATGAGGTCCAATGTAATGAAATTGTATCTTCTTTTATTCTCGCCTATGCTGATAATGTAGCTTTCTATAGGTGAAAAAATAAATGGATCAGTAGTTTTTGAGTTTATTCTTTACACACAAACAAACAAGTCATTCCTCTTTATAATATTAGTATAGAAAATACCATATTCTCATTAAACTGACTTGGGTGATAAGATAATAAAACTGGGTTTTTTTTTGATTCCGCATTCATTATTTTTATTTTACAAATTAAATGGGAAACGGATGTAAAATTTCCCATTGTTTATGACGGCGCGGCGCTATTTTATTTGTAATAAATGGGACATTTACACGGGTCGATTTTCCAGGCGAGTTTAGTCCACTAGGGCTTGTTATCGACAATCACTTGTAAAATCAAATCTCCACCTCATTAAAATTAGGTTTGCGATTCGATTTTACAAGTGATTGTCGATAAAAACCCCTATTTGACTTATAGTAATATTGTCGTAAGCGACAGGTAATATACTTACTAATATCATAGTCGATGGAGGTTACTATGAAAAACTGAATGAGTTGTAACTTACGATACAAGTTTTAAAATTAAATAAAATTTAATATATTCTACTGTGAACTCTACAGTCAAAAAAAGGTGCAAAATCAGTTGATATGGCGGTTACTATAAAAACACTTTTTTGCTAATTTTGGCGCTTACGATGTTCTTCCTGAAAAGGCATATTATGATACCAAATAAATGTTATATTTCATCACGTTCATTTTTAATCAAATAAATTTAGAACTTAATGCTTTTGCATTGTCTATATTTTCCTACCATTCCTTAGTGACTTTTTATATCTTTTTTGTGTAAATCATAAATTAAACACTATTTTAAATACTAAGATAATTAACGTAAGTATTTCTTCATTTAAAAGCTCGTTTACCATTCCAGCATACTTAAGTAAATCATTATAAAATTAAAAACATAAGCAAACGTCACAGACAGTCATTTTTAGTTCCCGTCTCGTTACACAATTAGGTTAGTAAATCGGCGATGAGCATATTTGAAATACAGTGTTCAATACAAATTTCTTTTGCACGGCAAACTCATTGAATCAGCAGTCGCAACCGACGCACACTACTATAATCAGTACGAAACGTGGACATTCCTGTAACAGTTCAATCACGTAGTTATTCAAAAGCTGGAACTTGCTGACGTTTCGGAAGCATACCCAGTCATAGGCATAAGAAGATAAATGTAAAAGGTGATAAATGATTGGAAGATGGTATTACCTATGCATAATTTAATTATTAAAAAACATTATTTACGTGACGACCTCCGTGGTCGAGTGGCTTCGTACACCGGTTTTCAAGGTGTCGCCTTCTCTGAGGTCCCGGGTTCGATCCCCGGTTGGGTCAATTAAGAAAACGAACTTTTCTATATTGGCTCAGGTCTGGGTGTTTGTGATACCACCGTTGTCTCTGATTTCCATTACACAAGTGCTTTAGCTACTTACTTTGGAATCGGAGCAATGTATGTGATGTTGTTAAATATTTATTTATTTAAACTGTACGACATAGGTTTTTAATTTCGTAATAAGTACATAGCTTATTCACAACTGTAGGTAATGAAGAAATCCCATTAATTAATGCAGCATAATTAGTACTTATTGCGTGCCAAAGTGACAAACTTATGTCATTATGAAGACAACAGTGTTGCTCTCATAAACCACCACAGCGAGTCTATTTTGCAACGAAAAAAATAACAACTATCAATTTCGACTTTAAAAAGCATAAAATAAGGTAAATTGTCGCTTGTGGTCAATTCCGTTCCGTAAGTACCTATATATGCACTGTTTCCTTGAAAAATTGTCAACATTATATCTTACGCGAACTTCTGGCGTCACATATACGCTTAATAAACACCATACATGTAATACGAGGCAAATAGGTGTCATATTATAAAATTCCATTGCAGTTAATCTTACTGCTCCTAATAATAAAAGTAGGTAATGGGATTGTTCAGCGGGAATGGGTTGTGTTGAAAGCAGGACTATTATATGCGGTTGGTCACACACAAGTATGTATGACATTGCGAGCCTAGCGTAAAGTTCCTTGTCTATTAATAGTAATTAATACTATGTCAGGTAGGACCATAGACTTAGAAAAATTTTCGCTGCGTTCAAGTTCTATGGGTAGGACGTTTACTTTCTTCCAAACTTCAAAATATAAATACACACGACAGCACATCAGGTTACACAGTTAAACTGCGAAAACAGCTTTTGTTACATAGGGCATAAAGGCGGTCTCAAGGTCAACATGTATAGTCTGAGGTGCCGTCGTGTGTACCTGTAAAAATCAGTATTAGGAACTTACCTATGAAATTGACGTTTAGTATGGAGAATTTTCAACAAATCACATTTTATATACTAGCATTTTCATAATTTATTTAACAACCGTGAACGCTATTATAACAAAACTTTTATGTACAAATGTTTGAACTAAAGCTAACTTAATAAGTTTCGGCTAAGTTACAAGAAAACAAAATAAATATACTTTGATGATGCTGATAGTTGACGGCTATGGTCATAATTTGATGTAATATCCAGCAACTAATAAATATTTTAAATCCCAGAGGTTCTCGGTGTGTGAGAAAAAACCACCAATTTCATAGGAAACCTAATATTTATAACGTGCTTATCGTTGTTTTAGCAACAGTGTAATACCTTGTACTTTTAATTGAATTTGAAATATGCTTGAAATTTTCTATTCTCTGACATTTTGTATTATTACCTTTATTAACATTCAGGCGAAACGCGCGCACACGAATTTTGTTGCTAACTGGTAAAGCGTCGCTGTTGCCCATAGTACCTTCTGAATTCACTTGTCCAGCTTACCCCTCGACCACAACATAACCGCGCGCGCGTCCTGCGTCTTGCGTCTGGGCAACCACTGCGCGCTGTCTCGATGTCTACCTCTCAGCTCGTCGTCGCGACCGCGCAGTGGTTGCCGAGATGCAAGGCGCAGGATGCGTGCGCGGTGATGTCGTGACTGAGGCGTTACGCGCTCACTAGACATGAAATAAAACAATTTTTATTTTCCTGACGTTTACCTTTACGGTACCTTTGCAGATGCCGTGTCAGGACGCACGGGGGACGTCTCCTGTCGGGAAAATAAAAAAACAAACCAAATACCAACTAATTACCAAAGTACTTTCAATAAAACCGCGCTAGTATCCGTTAAAAAGTGTTTTATTTTCGTACCTTCCAAGGCTTAGAGGAGCTCAAATTAATAACTTTTTGGTCACCCATCTCATGACCCTTGCGAAAGTTGCTTAACTGCGGCAATCGTAGGACGATGCGTTAACCCAGCTCCAACAATGGGGACATTAATATGGGTAATGATTATGATGTCTTCAACCTTTTGTTTAGTATTTTAAACGACTTACGTTCCGAATATGATAGATGGAGGTTGTAGTTGTAATAAAATATGAAGAAACAATAGTTAAGCTGTAGAACATAAGCTTGCACAATCATAAATGCAAAAACAAATTAAATTGACAGTCCAAGAAATTAAACGGTTGTGGATTTATAATATACATCTAATATATATAAAAGAGAAATCACTTACTCACTCACTCATCACGAAATCTCAGAAACTACAAGTGCTAAAAGTCTCAAATTTTGCATGGCGCTCCTTTTAGGACGTAGGTGCTCACTAAGACGGGATTTTGCGAAATTCAACCCCTAAAAGGGTGAAACAGGATGGCAAAATTTGTATGAGAGAACGCGATTCCTTGGCCCGATAGACTTGAAATTTGGCATAGACATTCTTTCAGATAATTAATTAAACACGTGTTTGATATTCTTTTTATATTTATCCCCTAACAGGGTCAAGAAGTGGTAGAAAGCTACTTTTGGTATGATTGACTTCGATGTCGGAATTGAAACTTCTTAGTGCATTTGATTGATTAATTAAGAAAAATAAATATTCTTTGTCGTCTCAACGTAGTATTACATTCTCTTTGGTCATTTTCCCTGAGAGTAGGTAGAATGCGTTTCATTGAATAGCGAATATTCAATGAAACGCACTATGAACATTGGTTATTTATATGGGAATCGCCATTTCGGGTTACTTTTGACAGCTAACTTTTGATAGAGAGGTTTTAGTCTGAATAATGATCTTAGTAATGATAAAAGGACCGTAGTGTTGCTTTCGTTTTAGTATTCAGCTGCTTTGTTATTAACTTACTAATGAAAAAGATAGCGCTGGTTCTCGAGGTAAAATTGATAATCATTCAATTGTAGGTGATACGAAGTTTACAGGGTCTACTAGTTTCTTATAAAGGCTTTAACTCATCAATGCCCGAGCGGTCGAATGCGGCCGGACAGCAATGTAATATCTATTGTGTCTCATTTTCCGGGCCTTGGTGGGTTAAAGTACAATGAAATTACTTTCTTATTACCGAAACATAGTTTTAGACTTTTCCTCAATCCGTCCGACTTCACCAATACGTTGAAGTCCGAATCTCGTCCACGCTGTCGGATGTCGAGCAGGACATGTCGTTGCGTCACGACGACACGGTGGCGGCGACATGTAACCATCGGATTTGTATCTGGGAGAACTTGTGTGTTACCTAATTGCCCAAGAATGATCCGATGACAAGAGGGTAGGCCCTCTGGTCATCGGATCATCAAAAAAACACAACGATTGAACGATGTTTGTCTTTCGATTTACTTGATTTTGAACCTTATACATGAGTAGATAGTGTTACGGAGTGGGACGAACATCTTCCGATTAACGTGTTTTTTTAATAAGCCCTCCCCTCCCTCTATCTGGCAACCCCTCTTTCCCTAAAAAACAATAAATTAAAAAAAGTCTATTAAAGTCGGGTCCAGAAGTATTTTTTACTTTTATAATTGTTTCGTTTTCTCAATAAGTATTTAATTTTTTATTCTTAAAGCTTAACCCGCCTTCATGAGACTTTTTTTTGATTAATTGATTTTAACATTACAGCTGTTTTTTTTAGTTTTTGAAGGTTTTGCTTTTTTTTTACTTTTTTTATTCCTAACTTTTTAAAATTTTGAGATTTTTTTAAATTTTTCACAATGCTATTTTTATATAATACCAAATAATATACTAGAAAAAATACGACTCGCACCAGATCATGTTCTCGGACGGGAATCGAACCCGTGACCTTTGGATATCCGGTCCAATGCTTTGATCGCTGAGCTACCGAGTCACTAGTGGGAACGTCGAATTTCTCCTAGTATATCAACTCTTACGCTGCAAGCCATTATTTTAGATATTTTTTAACAATTGATTAAGATGACGGGAATCGATTCCCGTGGATTTAAAAACATGGATTATGTATAAAAATGAGAAACAGAATGAAATAACAAGTTTATTTAACGAAGTTTAATTGCGTATGTGGCTGTTTCCCTGACGACTAATGCAATGCACTAGAGCATGAAACGAGATTTTAGGCAGCCTATACCCAACATAAAAACGAACTTTACGAGCCTGAGAAGTGAAAAAGTTTTTGTGTTTTTAGTCTTTGTAAAATTGTAAGAGTATCTAAAGAAGGAGATATTATATTAACAGAGTTTCTTATACAAGTTTTGCCGTTTTGTATGTCATTTACGAAAATAAACAAGACATATCATTGGTTAGGTCATAATTAAACTAGTATTCTCCGAAAGACGGTCAAAAACAAGTTTTTTTTTTATATTCTAGGATCCATTCATCGCCCTAAATTTTGTTATGATAACAACCCATGTTATACGATTATGCACTATCGCTCAGAGAGGGGATCGCAAGTTAAAAAGAAAAGTCAACAGCCGCCGCTTGGTGAGAGTGACAGCGGCCACGCGAACTCAGCACGCGCTACTCGTGCGCGCGAAAACAGAACGTTCGATTTTCGAATTTGACATTTTAATTTACCGCCATTTCGATACGAACTTCTTAAACCCAACCTTTTTGGAAGGTCGGATCTATTTTGTGGTATTGGTGTGAATGTACTTGTCCCTTTCACGCGTTGTGTTTAGTGTGTGGTGACAGAAGAGTGTAGAAGGTGCTTAGTGACTTTCGCCGTGAATTTACAAAAGGATGACGAGCATACGTAACATTAAGGTATTACTCATCATTATGTCAGTAATAACTGATTGCTTTCAACATTTTTTATGTTCAGTCACATAACTTTTACACAAATAACTTTCATCAACATGGGAATATAATTTATCAAATTATTTTAGACATGCATTTATAACATTGTCACTTAGAATAACATGTTATAATAGCTATGAATTTCACTTCAAGAAACAAAGACATGTTGTAAAAACCGTGATTATGAGAACTTAAGTGTAATTGAAAAGCTCACACGACCAGTCGCATTGTTTACATTTTTTCTCCGATCGGTTATCCGAAGGTTCACTTTCATTGTCATTTAACAGTTAATGAAGTAACCAGCTAACCTTAACCGTAAATAATTAAGCCGTTAAACTATTAAAATTACACCCAATATCCGTTTGCTCATGGAAATGGTATACAAACTTTTAACCAACTTCAAATGGAGAAACTTACTTTAAATTTTGCTCTATATCCTGCTCTTTATTGCGCTATATCGTGCATTGTATTCAAATACCAAAGTTTAGTTAATGTTTTAGCGTATTTAATTTATTTATCATAGAAAAACGCTGCGTCCTATTTTCTGGTCTGCGGAAGTCTTAAATGTACAACCTCTAGATGAACTACGTCTAGATGTACTAGCTCTAGATGTACAATCTTTAGATGTACTACTTATAGATGTACTACCTCCAAATGTACTAATTCTAGATGTACAACCTTTTGATGTACTACTTCTATGGGGTATTATTAAAATCGTTATTTTAATTATTTAGTCGTTACTTATGACTGTTGTTATTAATATAGAAGGTTGGTGTTATTTTACTCTACCAGATGCCACACGGTACATAAGCATATTTCAAATAACTGACGAAATTCCTCGACTAGCTACGTCTGGGTGTTAGTTTTCTTTCACCGGCACTCGATTTCATGTTTGCATGGATGTGAAATACACAGTGATGGAAGTTTTAATTGCTGGGTAGAATCCAATCAAGACAAGCAAACAGGCCGGTATCATATATCTACTCTGTGGTTACAGCGATCAACCAACGATATCAAACAGTTGATTTTACTTGTTGCTAGTATTTAAACTACTTACCTGGTTTACGTGAGCAGCAGGAATCGAAATATGAACTTCATCATAATCAGAACAGCAGGAATGTTTTATGAAATTTCGGATCTGGATACGGTTACGGATATAAAATTATTTCGGATAATATAACGAACACTAGATTTTAAAGAAATTATAAACGTAAAATTAGTGTGTCTGCTCGGCTGGACAGAAAAAACTGTCACAAAGTAACTAATTTAGACTCCGCCCCTATCCGAAATTATCCGAAACATTTATATCAGATTCAGTTACGGTTACGGATAATTTTCTATTTCGGATATCCAATAGTTTCGGTTCGGTTATGGTTACGGAGCTCCTTAACAACCCTGGAACAGCCTAGTATAGTCTTCTACAGGACGTAGGCATTTTCCGTCTGGGATGTTGCCCTAAGTTCCACGCTTGGCAGGCGGATAGCAGTGATTGACTGTTTTGGTCGAAAACACTGCTACCCACTTTCTGGTTCACGGAGTTGTTAAAGGTTTATGACATTTGTCGCATTTAACGACACTTGCTGAATTAAAAAAGTTAAGAGTCATAAACTGTGGAAATGATAATTATCACTGTTTAACTTTTAGCACCAACGACTTCGATCATCAGATATAGCTCGTTGCACAAAGCCCTGCATGCAGGGCTTTGTATAAGGCCGCTTAACACGTATACGTAACCAACAATAAATAAAAATAGCGTGACGACCTCCGTGATCGAGTGGTTTGTACGCCGAATTTTAACCTCTTGAGGTCGGGGTTCAATGTAAAAAATGAAATTTCTGTATTGGCTCAGGTCTGGGTGTTTGTGATACCACCGTTGTCTCTGATTTCCATAACACAAGTGCTTTAACTACTTACTTTGAATTGGAGCAATGTATGTGATGTTGCCGAATGTAAAAAAAAAACTCTGAAATATTGTCGATCTTATAAACATCGAACTGTTATTTAGTTACACCTAATAATATTATAATACATAGCAAAAAGTATACAAATATATAAAAAAAATACTAAACAAACGCAATGAAAAATTTTTCAAAAGAATAAAAATGATTCTAGTAAAAGACATCAACGACAGCAAGATTTTAATAGTTATTTCTTTTACTAGAATTTGGTCTCGTGTTAAATGTTTAAAGTAAAGTAAAGTAAAGTTTAAAGTAAAGTTAAGTTGTATGTACAACTTTTCATCTCTCCCAGCGAGATAAGTGTTACAGGTAAGGATTGCTATTTTCACGTGACTTTTCTGATAAAAAGCTAAATTTAGCATTGTAAACTTGTTCTCTCAACTCTTTTTTAGTTAGACAACTTATTTATCGCTGGACGCACTCATTTTTTGGAATAATATAACAAAAATAGTTCAATCAAATCTACGCTGAAAAACATTGATTCATAAGTAAAGAGTAAAGTAGATTTCCGTAATTTTGTTTTATATTACGTTGTGTATTTTTTCTTATTTATTAATGTTCCATTTTAATTTCTCATTTACAATAATAATTCTTAATGCGACCACATTTCTTCCATACTCTTTATTTAGAATTACCAACCTTCTTTTTCAACAATTCTTGTTTAAAACTCCTTGGTATATCAATGAATTTTATTATGATTTTATTTTTATAATTTTTAATTCATGTCCGACAACTTAAAGCTCTAAATTCTATCTATCCTTTTCTTATATATCAATTTTACAAGTCTTATCCTTGTCACTTAATTTCTTTTTTCTTTATTATTTCAAAAAGTGGCGTTAGAAATCAAAAAATCCCTTTGCCTCACGCGTTTTTTACGCGCCAAAAGCGCCGTTTTCGTGCTGGAGAGGTGATAAAGTTGTTTTTTTCTTTGTAAACTCTTTACTGTACCTATACGTTTACCTAGCTACAATTATGTCTTTCTTTAAAGTAAAGAAAAATAAGAAATTTTCAGTTTATCTTATAATTTCTGTCAAAAAATTAGTTTTTGTTACTCGGAAACTGTTGTCGTCATACCACCAGCCAGATGGTCTGACGATATAGCAACAGTTGCAGTACCACTCTGGCTTAGACAAAAAGAGAACAGGGCTGCTTGAAGGAAAATTGAAGAGGCGTATGCTCTACTGTGGGCGGAAGAAGCAGAAGAAGACTCGGGAACAGTTGTAGTTTTCTATTTGAAGAAGAAATTTTAGAAACGCCTATCTAGATTAAAATCATTATCTTATTATGAACTACCTATTTATGTTGAATATATAATAATAATTGTAATCTGTGTTGTAAATAGAAATAAACAAAATAAGCTAGAACACGCTTCTTACGCGCAAACAACCGTTAGATTACGTAACATCTTATATATGTTTTGATAAGTTAGTGTTCAAATGTAGCACATGTCAATGTATCAATTACTTCCGTGTAGTCACGTGTATGCCATAGTTCTAGTTCTAGTTAAAATTTGACCTCATTATAATAATTACGACTTACGTCTGAATTAATCCATTAATTATTTTGAGTTTTAGCTATGAGTTATATAAAGAGCAGTCATTAATAAGGATAGTATTACTTCTTTAGTTTTTAGTGAGTGAGTTATTTGTATAAAAAATATTTTAAATAAAAACCAGCCAAGTACGTGTCGGACCACGTGCAGTATAGGGTTTCGTAGTTAGTTTAGCCATATGGTAAATAATTATGACTATAAACTTACATTTACTCCCTTATACATTCAAATATATTCAAACGGACGAAAAAGTTAAAAATTTATGTGTAAAAATGCATATTTTCTGCATGCTCCGAACACCGCAAAGATATTTGCCTAACTGTATTTCATAAAGAAAATATGTATCTTTAAATAATATAAAACAGTGGAAATAATGACTATCTCAGTTTGTTATTGAAGTAATTCATATGATCTCATAATAAATAAGTGTGATTTATCGTTACAACATTGGTTTATTTCCATTTAAAAGTGAGGGGGTTGCGCATCACCCTTGTTGCTATATACGTAGATATAGTTGCCAGGCCCAAAACACAAAAGCCAGACTCTGCGCTTAATTTGGCCGAACATTTTACCCTAAAAGCCGGACATGTGTTCCAAAAGCCGGATAATATTTATTACCGCCTTGCAAACAGCGGTCAGTCAGCGGGGAGTCGTGTCGTGGCATTACTTGCGACTCGCGCGGCAGCCACACAAAAAGCCTAATAAAAGCCAGGATAAGGACAGGCCGGACGCAGTCAAATTTGGCCGGACAAGAGGTCAAAAAAACCAAACATGTCCGGCTAAATCCGGACACCTATACGTAGGAAAAAAGCCTTGCCTTTAAGTTAATAAAATATCTCAGTGTCTGAGGATTCCGGGTGGAGACATTTCTATTGCAAAATAAAAATAAAATCAAACAAAGCAATTATTGCGTAATACAATGGAAACTTTTTAGTGATTGTACAAGTATCGCTTGGTAATAAATGGCTAATGTATGTTGCATCTTGTAATTTGATGATTCTGTTTAAGACTACTTGACGTTTTTTTACCATTCACTTTAAAACACTCTCGCTTATTTAAGTGATGTATAACCGCAGAATATAGTAATCTTATAAGTTAGTATATTGAATATATTTCGACATTTAATATTAATGTTTTGAAATTCCGTGGTCAAGATAAAAGAACAAGAATGATATCAAGAGTGATTCTCAGCTTCCGGAAAGCATTAACTACTAGTTTCATTAAAAAAAAATACGAAATTATCTATCAAGTAAGTTAATTGCAACCTAACCGGAACATAAAATGAAATGGATCAAAAAGAACGACCTGTTCTCAAAACCGATTGACCGCAGTGAAAGGTCTTCGACCCGCAACGTAACACCGAACTGCAATGAAAGTGAATCCGTTTTGCTTTCTGATCCAACCGGCTGCAATGTGACGTCCTGTAGATTATACACTATCCGCTGACAGTTCGTCCCATCGTTTGACATTGACAAGTAGTGCGAAAGTGGCGCCGCCCTTTACGAAGCGGAAAGTTAGGATGCAAATGTAATATTTTTTATCATCATTATATTAATGTTCCCACTGCTGGGGCACATACCTACCTTCTTTCCAAGCAAGGTTAAGGAGGATGGTCTATTAGTGATACGACGCAAACAACAACATTTGAATGCGCGATTTGCGATTCCATTGCGTTTAATGAAAAATTATGATCCAATTTTTTCACGGGAGGACTAAACTGGACTATGAGCAGCCTTTTTGCTTTACTTTTTGCCGTGACCACGGCCCCTGGAAAAGTGTCGAAGCGTCGGAAATTCAAAAAAACAATAAATGGGTCAATTTCAACAAGTCGTGTTTTTTCTTTCATTTCGGTTGAATTTTTTATTATCAAGTTTTTTTAAATTCTAACCGTGGTGTATTGTATTTCTTTATACTCTAAATGCACATATTTAACACCATCAAAATATCTTTACAGACTTATGAGATATACGTGTTTAAAAATGTGATGTCACCGAAATGAAACGGTCGTTAACCGAAATGAAATAACTAGTCACCGAAATGAATTAACTTATACACCGAAATTAAAATCCACCGAAGCAGACATATACAGGTGTACCGCAATACTTATACAGGGTATTTATTAATCCCCTTATAATCCCGAATATGATAGATAGCATTATCATGCATGCATGCATACGACCTCATGGGTGAGTAAGACGTGAGTAAGGTAACCGGTCCGGTAACAACACAATTATCTGACCCTACCCTACTGTCAACTTCACCTGCACGCACTGGTGGTTCGTACGAATAGCTTGCGGCAATAACCTTCCAGTCGTCGTCATGTTGCTGCTGAATAACAGACGAGGCTCTGACAACCGAGCAATGGCAGTACACCATAGCCATACACCCAGCTGTGAAACCAATTGGAAGAGGCTTCAGTGACCTTTAGAATCTAAATCACTCCTTAAATTTTTACCTGGTGCAGAAGGCAAAAGAAAATCACTGCACTATTACTTATCCCAAGAAAATTATCATGAAATCACAATCAAAGATCTTAAGATGGCTATGCAAATCCGCTTAGCAACCGGCCCCGTACTGCGTCCGGGACAACGGTGGAAAATTGGACCAGCCATGACGTTGTGAGAGATCAGGTAACGCATGGAATAAAATACTACTTGTATCTTAATTAAGATGCGGCAAATCCAGAGGATAGCTACTTGAAATGTACTTGGCTCACTACAGCCCGGGGCTAAAGATCTTGGAAAAATAAATAACCAGATGTGAACTGAATATCTGCGGGCTTAGTGAAACTCATTGGAATGGAATGGTCATTTACCCACCGAGACACACGCCATCAACTTTTCTGGCAATGACAACATGACCCGAAATGGAGTTGCCGTCCTTCTTCCAAAACTCATAAGAAACACACATAACCAATCAGCAATCGAGTACTGAGCATCAAGCTCAAAGCGGCGCCAGCACTGCAACAGAGGCTGACCTGGAGAGTTTTTATGCCGAACTGGAGAGCGCCATGAGCAAGGTCTATTTTTTTCCCGTTTATTCTGCTTCATGGCGATCTGTGTATTCACAATAAGTCATTTCTTTGGCTGATCCTAGATCTGGATTTTACACATCTAAGAGAGCCAAACCTAGTTGTAAGATTTCTTTACAGCTTACACTCTTTTTGGCTATTAGATCTTTTAAGTAAAGTCGAAATGTCATGTCGTTTCAAACGGGCATGTTGTACACCTTTCTCTCCACTTAGGGTCTTAGCCAGTTCGTTCGCATGGGTAACAACCCTGTCTTGGTCTGTCTTTTTAGTGTACTGGGCTATTTCTTGCCGAACTGTGTTTATTTTCAGGTCTAAGTTTGTATACTTGTTGCTAATGCACTGAGGGGATAAAGAGCATTGTCCGTAGTGCTTTGCTTTGAAATCTTTCTAGGATGTCTATATTAGCAAGGTCTCTAACAGATAAATGTCTGTGTAAATATTTATTTTTGTGTTTTATTTCCTGCATGATGTTGTTTTGTGTTTATAATCCCTATGTCTTAAGTATTTGTTTTTTTTTCTTCTATTCTATAATTTATCATCACGTACATGTCTGTTTCTATCACTCCTTGACCCTGTCATAATACCAGTGCTTTTGGGTCATTCTAAACATCACAAGAATGACCCAGAAGTTAATTTTGCTGAGACAGGGCCAATTAGCAGCACACTTCAATGCTAAAGATTGGGGCTGACTTCCACCGACTAAGATTGAGACTAGGTCAGTGCGATAAAAGAGATGAACGCCTGATGCAATTTGCGGCCGACAAACAGCCTGTTCCAGAATCACCCTAGAAGACTTTATACCTGACGACAAGTATCTTAACCAAATTGACTTCATTCTAATTGGATCTCGATAGCGGATATCAGTCATAAATGCTCTCACTCTACTTGCGGCTGATTGCGGGTCAGACCACCAAACTCTTATCTCCAAAGTACGGCTAAAACTGAGAGCAGCCAGAAAGATAGAGAAATAAAAGAATCTAAATAGAGAATAACTCAAAGTTTATAGCAACACTCGAACAGAATTGGAGTCTATGGCTGTCCATCCAAACCTGTATGCAGAAATGAATATGGAGAACACTGATCAACTTTGGGGCCAAGCCAAAATTATGGTAAGGAATAGTCAAAAAGTCTGAACCACTCGCGGATACCATCAAACGGCAACACTAGATGAGCGACACTACTTTAGCACTGATTGAGGATAGACAGATAGTGAAGGGTTTAGGAGCCGTTTGAGAACTAAACTGTTTAGTCTATCGGTCTGTAGTGTCTAGTCTAGGCACATCCCAACCAGCATGCAGACATGATCGTAACACACATCTTCAAACATTTGAAGAACGGAAAAGCCACAGCCACAGGGAGCAACGACACGACGTATCCCGGCGAGGCGGTGCATCTATCGAACGAGTCGCGGTGCAGGGTTAGGTCAAGCCAAGTGGTAAATTGCCAATGAGGTGGACGGACCAAGTCAGAGCAGCCGTGGATGACCGCTTGCACGTATGCATAAAGAAGGCAGCCACTAGCGAAGAATGCCGATGAATAGTAATGCAGGTCACTTCCACTTCCGCTGAAGGATTATGACGACCACGACCACCCTGCCAAGTTTACTGACTAAAAAGAGAAGATACAACCACGTAAAATTATTATAAAGTCTGAAAACCATCGTATATCTGAGAAATGTTGCGTTTTTATTTGTAGTTATGGAAAACGGCAATGCAACCCTAGACGCAGAGGGACTATATTCCATAACTTAAATGGTCAAAACCACTACACTATGTTGGTCTAGGCAGGTTGTTGGCCACTTTTTCATTCCATAACTTAAATGGTCAAAACCACTACACTATGTCGGTCTAGGCAGGTTGTCACTGGCCAGTTTTTCATAAAAAGAAACATATAATTCCCTTTGAATCAAGTAGTGGTTACAATAATAAAAGGTCGAAGTTAGTATCGCATAAAGTACATGCCTTAGAAACACATTAAAAAATACACTTAAGATTTTGAAATACCACCTGCTGGCCTGGATTTTCACCGAAATGAAATAATAATAAGTCGAAATGATAAAACAATCCACTGACATGAAACAATTATGCACCGAAATTCTCATCACTCACCGAAATGATTTTTTTTATCATTTCGGTTAGTTTTTTATCATTTCGGTTGACAGTTTAGGCCACCGAATCAACCGAAATGAAGACACCGAAATTAAAAACAAGAACATAAATTGGAATTAAAAGAAAACTATTTAATATAGATTGTTATGAATACTACTCAAATAAACGTAGTAGAAATAGCGTACTTACGAACAATCAATTAAATATACTAGCTCTTTGGAAGACGAGTCATACCCATAAACGGAAATGAAAACAAAGTTGTCCCATGACCACCGAACAGCAATACTAATTTTTTTGGCCGGAACCGCAGGCCAGCTGCGCACTTTCTTCCACAACAAGCACTTAGGCGGCACTGGTACGCAAGTTTTAAGCGTATGAGGGGGGAGCTAGAGTTGTTCTATGCAAAAATATGCCTTATAAACTTTAGGTCACCGAAATGAATAGACTTTCTGGGACACATGCGTTTACTCATACCAGTTACTAAACTGGGTAGATATAATTATAAAATTACTTTGTGATAATACCCTCACTATTCAAGATTAAAATAAAAGTAACCACACATCCAAATAATCAATAGTTTTTGTTGTACGAGGGAAATTACACTGAAAAAAGTGTTCTGGACAGCTACCGAAATGATAAAATTGGGGCTTAACTATTTTTTTTACCTAACTAACTGCAGTCTAAATAAAACAATATTTATTGCCTCTTATAGGCAACGACCTCTTCTACATAGAAAAAAATATTAGAACTGTAATGCAACGTTTTACACTACCGATTTCATCCGTGCCGCGTCAATTTTTCAAATGGGAAATCCACCCAAATAGAAACTAAATAATTCCAAAACAACACCTGAATATACGTGCTGTAATCGGTAAAAATTGTTTTATTTCTAAGAGATATAATAGTTTGTTAAATCTCCGAAACTTCGAAGATTAAATGTCTCACGTGTTTGCCAAGAATTCCCACGGAAATGTTCAACATAATTGTTACCGAGTTAACTGGCGCCCACTAATAATTTACGAGATATTCAAGAACATTAGCTAAGCAGAGCTGAGAGGTCAAAGTGAATGTATTATGTATCTGCGAGAGGTGAACCGTTTCGTAACATCCGTTAAGTTAAGTCGATGCAACAAAGCCGTCTCCGTCTCACGGAAGTGCTGAATCAGCCCCTTTCTTGACACTTGCAGTTAAAAATTAAACAGTATCCGGTAATATCATAATTACTACTGTTTATTTAACCAATGCAGATTTACTACGATTTTTGAAATTCGATGCGTATTTGGTAGAGTTTTTATTTTATTACACCTGTTATTGTTATTATTTGAGTGTTAGGAGCTTTGCAGCTCTGACGCTGTAGTCACTACGACCTAAAAGAGATGTGACTCGCCACTTAAATAATTAACTATAGTAACTTTACATTAGTTAATTATTGTAACTTTTTAAGCCCTGCGGCGTCCAGGAAGTCTAGTGCCTAGTATTTATTTTTAATAGTTTTACTACGAAATATAAAATCTGACGCGTATTTGGTAGTGTATTATTACATCTGTATCTATAGAAATATTAATTTGACAACATTTAAAGTCCATGCTTACTAAAATAGCATTGTCATTTTATATCTTCATCTAAGCTTCGAGTCGGTTGTTAAATGGAAGATTTCCTATAAATATTATGTAAAAAAAAATAAGAGAGGTGAAAAATATATAGTATTTTATTTCACTGAACCATAAACTGACCAAACTTTTTATAAAATATGTATTAAAATATTTTTTATTTTTTTGAGTAGGTTTTAAAATCAAGACTAACACTAATCAATTGCAATGTTTCCATTAATATCTATCTCCATTGACCATATTTCCAAACATTTAATTAGGACAATTTATTATTAATCACGTATATTACAGAATAGTTACTTTTACCAGCTGGTGGTCAAGGGAGATAAGATATAAATCTACATTACCCAACCTAAACTGGTCAAAAGTGGATCAGATGTACTTGTTAAGTGACATCCGAGTTACTCAACAAGGAGTAATAATATTACGTAAATTGTCAAACGCCCTCGCAAAGGAGATAGCACGATTTTGACCTGGATTCCACTTTTTTTTTTAATTGGTATACCTATGAGTAGGACTATGCGCTAAGTTATACTTTTTTTAAATTGACGTACTTAGCACAGTTCGTAAAACACAACTGTGCAAAACCTTACTTGTCTTTATTTATTTTTTCGCATTTTTATGGACTAGGTATAATGGTTTGATACTCTTACGTCTACTTATCCTTAAATTTTTGTAATGTTTAGTTTAATTTTGAATAATTCGCCACGTTTTGTTCGACGTGGTCACAGGATTAGTAAAATTATGAATGTATACATATTAGTTATGCCTTACAAAAGGTATGGTAATACTATTACTTTTCAAATCCCCTTGCATAAAAAATAAGCTACATACCATTGTCAGCAAATTCGTTTTAACATAAAATCCTAATACATTATTAATGTATGTTTATATTACTTATAGTACATTCTAGCTCATCTACAGTGGTTCAGAAAGAAAGCTGCTTAGCCAAGAACTGGTTCCAGTCACTGCCCTCTAGACTAGGTAGTTACAATTTAAAGAAACATTTCCTTCTTTCCGACTTACGTAAACTATAATTATAATGTACATTAAAAACAATATATATTAGTCTTCTGAGAATCAAAAATCAAAATGGTGCTATTTTGAAAGTTATTTTTCTGTGATATTAAAGGGTTCACTAATCTGCCACCTAATTGTCTAACTCAAAATCTATCGCAATCGCTTTCAAATTGGCACTAATGCATTGCTGTGGCATTACAAGGCACTGTGACAGACTTGTCTTTGAGACTCAGTGATGGATGTACACGATTGCCAAATTAAAAGCGATCGTGATAGATTTTGAGTTAAGCAATAAAGCCCCTGGGTTCCACAACAGTGTACAGTCACGTCTAAAAATATGTATACTGTTTAGAACTTTGTCACTTTATTGTAGTTGTCATTTGTCATTGATTTCCGTTCAAAAATGAAATAGCTTTTATAGTGACAGTTCTATACTGTATACATATTTGACAGACGTGACTCTCAGTATCATTATTAATTATGTGACAGTGTTGAAAATTTATTAACTCGAAATATATAAACAACTTTTTGTACTGGTGATTCCGAGCATAAGACACATCAATTAAGATTTTGTGTGCACCTTTAATGGGTTTTAATTTTAAGGCTTTAAAGAGTGTTTGGTAATGGCTAGGCTTGTTTGAAAAGTAACAACACAGGTATTAGAGGTAAAAAAGTGTTAGTAGAAATATTGAACCTCCTTAGGATGATGGAATCGCAACCAATACATAAATTGAAATAAAAAAATAAACAGCTTCAAAGTTAATACTTTCACTGCCATTAATATGAAGTTAAGAGACGAGGAATTCTGTGACCTAGAACTTATTTCGAAGCTGGTAACATGTTGACATGTGGGGAAAGTAGCTGCCACCGCCGAAACCAATGAAAGTGCCGTCTCCCGATGCGTTGGGTGCAGATACGGATATGTCCCCGATCTTATGCAGGCGCGGTTGACTGAGCTGTGAAATTCATCAGATAGAAAGAAGAAAGAAATAATTTTGTTTAGCACACAATTAAACATTTTTTGCTTTTTAAAACTAACTTAAGGCTATAGGGGACTTAATATAGGTACATGTGCTAAAATGGCTCCCACTCAGCATTATACCACGGCACCCTAGAGGAGCACCATGACGCTGATTTTCAGTGGTCACCAATTCCGGAGAAGGCGGCATAAATATGAAATTAAAAATGAAACCGGTTTTCCTTGAATTATAGAAAAAATACTTTTATTTAATACTTTAATATTTTTATTTCCATACTAAAACAATACGGGTACGTTAAACTGTCGCCCGATGTAGAACTTACGAAGACATGATACAGCTGTATATACTTTTAAACTTTCGCGTTGCATTTTACTTAATTAATATAACAGGAATTAAATGGACTCCACCACAGAAGAGAAGGCGTAACACCACATCTCAAGTCAGCCCGTGACTCAGCAGCAACGTCGGAAAACCAGTAGATGTAAAGATGTGTTTAATTCCTGTTATTTTAATGAAGTGATGATATAGCTGGTTGCAGACAAAAACTAATCTAGGTTAGTTTAGCTAAGCTCGCATAGCTTGGTCTTTTTTTCATACTTGTGTACATAGCTTGCAGTCTGCACACCGGAAGCTAAATAGCTTCCGGTGTGCAACCGGTATATTACTGTACAATAAATGCTTCTTTTTTTTAAATACGCTTGTTACTATGAGTAGGCTAATAATGGGTCATAAAATACAATAAGATTTAACATAGTTGTTATAAAAAAACTCGAAATCGGGAAAAGAATCGATTACTGACAATTACAACACCGTCCATTTTTCCAGATAAATAAAACAAATATTTTGTATGCCCCGAACTAAAAGTTTGTAGTAAGTATTATGCATGTTAAGAGACATGTATGTAGAACGTTTAGAAAAATAAATTTAAATGCAATATGTATTTGACGACCTCCGTGGTCGAGTGGCTTTGTACACCGGTTTTCAAGGTGTCGCCATCTCTGAGGTCCCGGGTTCGATCCCCGGTTGGGTCAATTTAGAAAACGAACTTTTCTATATTGGCTCAGGTCTGGGTGTTTGTGATACCACCGTTGTCTTTGATTTCCAAAACACAAGTGCTTTAGCTACTTACTTTGGAATCAGAGCAATGTATGTGATGTTGTCAAATATTTATTATTATTTATTTATTTATCTCTTACTATTGACCTCTCGTGTCTGTGGTAGATGTATACGTAGTGGTCTATACAAAAATATTTTTATTTTTTCGTCACACCATCGTTGTTTGTTTGCAACTTACAGGTGTGGTGACAGAGTTTCATCATAATGATATTCTTTACTAACCAACATCCGTTGCAACCCTTTAAAAAATGACAGCGGAAATGTCTCACAGACATCAAACCTCACATTACGCGGTTCAGTAGCCACGTGGCCATGTTGTGGACATAGCTTTAAGTAATTGGTAGCTAGCCGTACTATACGCAAATGTATGATACATAATAATATACTTTATAATTCCGTACATCTTCAAAGTCGGATAATATCTATAATAGCCTTAATCATAAATCACAATATACTAAAAAACGAGAAATTCAAATAAGAACTTTGAATAAACATTTATTTACATCAGCAAACATACATAGTAAATACATCACAATTACATATGTCTAACACAAAAACAATTGAAATTTAACTTTAAACAATAACGTAAGAAATATCATTTTAAAGCAAGGTAAGTAAGTAAAGCACAATATTTTATTACTATATATGTATATTATTATTATATTTATTATTTATGTATTTTGTGTACTTATGTATATCATATTTTATATTAGAAATATTTGTATTTATTACTATGTGTACCGCAATCATGGTTTCTCTGTTCCCAAAGGTTGACTGGCAGAGAATGCTATTAGCATTAAGTGTGCCTTTTGTACTTTATTTTGTAGTACAACAAAGACTTTTAAATAAATAAAAATAAATCTGCTTGTGGAAGTACAATATAACACCAAACCGATTGGTTTGAAGATTATGTGGTTAACGACCTTATAGGAGTTAAAAAGAAACTAAAAGTGTATCAAGCATATCGTTCAAATTAAAAGCCGTAACAAATAATATTATTTACTACATGCACAAAATTATCTACAACTTTATAACAATGCCAACGATTCGAATAAAACATTCAACCTGTCAAACAATTTCACAGTCAGCTGTTTTGCTAACAACATCGGAAAGAAATGACAAAGTTCTTGAAGCATTCTGAGTCCTATGATTTAACGTTATATTATGATTGTATCATATCACGTAATGGCAACGTGCGCCGTTACTGTCACTTTCTTTTTGACTGTGCCACTTTCGTGGTGACGCGGCCGAGTGTGCGTGACGACACGAAATATCGATTAATAGAGTCATCTGATTTGAGGTTGATCTACTTTTCATTCCTATAAAATTTTAAATGTAAGTTTTTTTTATTCTTTAAAGATTCCTGTGTTAAAAACGAATAAAAAAATAGAAAAATGTGTTATTATATTGCTTTTAATATTTGATCTTGTTACCATCTTTTCAGTTGACTTGTCTTTTGATGAAGGCGGATTTTTTAGTTTTTCAAACTTATTTATTTTATTTTTAGTTATTATATGATTACGGCCTTTTTGAAATTCTTATGAAAAGCCCTTTAATTTGAAATTTTTGCCCTTCAAATAATAGCACCGCACAGCCGCCATGATGGTTTTTTTTTACGTCACTTACCTAAGAACATTTGCGCTATCGAGACGAATCTAACGATATATTAATAATAGAGATCCGTTCAGCCGTTTGATAGATAAATACAAGATCCGCGCGGAAAACATAACCCTTTCCTTGCAGTCAGGTAAAAAGGCTACCATGCGCATATGATTTTTAAGCAATCAATTAGTTTCCTAAAATTTTGTTAATCAATGTCGCCAATGTCTAAAATGTACATTGCATTATAACAAGAATACAAAACACAAGAAATTTTGACAATCCCGAAATTCTAGAGCACTTTGGGATTCCAGGGTATTATTTATATTTTATTCTTCAGCCTTATGTAGTCCATACTTACAAATCTTTAAAGCCAAAAACAAAATCATAATTAAATACATAAATCTAGACTGCGTATTTACCTCATGTCATAATTACATTAGTGTTGTTACTAAGTTAGCAACAATTTCCCATTTATGATGAATATTCCCAGTGATTCATATTCACAAAAACGATTACATTCAATGAACTTCTGTTCTCGTGAGTAACGACCACGATTTATATAAAATTTCGTTTATTACTCAGTACTAATTGATGAATAAGCAAACGAAAACGAAAATTTTACTGTTTTACAATAAAATTGGTTGTGTCACGGAGACAAATTATTTAAAGTATTTACCTTTAGCACAACTAGTTGTGCAATTGAGTTGGTCCACTAGGACGACAAATTTCGTGAATAATGTTATGTGGTTTATATATAAAATATATTAGTAACGAATGACGATGCAATCAAAAGATTGTTTGTTACTACGTTACATATACCACTATTTATCATACATACATAATTGATAACATTTTTTTTATTCTGCATTTATTTTGGAGCTTTTGTCTTCAGACATGGCAGCTCAATCGAGCCAAATTACCTGCTTAAACTTAACAGTCATAAGGTTCATTTTTTTATTTTTTTTATTTTGTTTAACTTTAATGTTTAATTCAGTTATTTGTCAGTGTTTAATAATACTAAATAATATACTAGAAAAAATAGGACTCGCACCAGACCATGTTCTCGGACGGGAACCGAGTGACTCGGTAGCTCAGCGGTCAGAGCATTGGTCCGGATATCCAAAGGTCGCGGGTTCGATTCCCGTCCGAGAACATGATCTGGTGCGAGTCCTATTTTTTCTAGTATATTATTTAGTATTGTATAAAAATAGCATTGTGAATGCTTAAATCTCAAAATTTAAAAAGTGTTTAATAACATTAAATATCCGCATAATAAACTCTTGAAAAAAAAACTAAATCCTTTTTATTGATAGAATTAAATATTTTATTGTAGTTTTATGATCTGTTGAATGAACAGTCACGAAAGTTTAATTAAATGATCAACCAGAATTATAGTATTGACGGACCGTGTCACTTTTATTGATATAAATAACAAAAATCTGTACAACATAGATTTACAGTCACCAATAAATAAGGTAACAATACATTTTCAAATTCCCGTAATCGATTTGAAAGCCGCTGAAAATATTGAAGATAATTGTTTTGCTATAAACAACATAATTTGTTTACCCTTTTCGAACATCGCGCGCAGGCGGAAGCCGCACGTTGTGACGTCACAGCGCGTACACGCATAAAACTTTCGCTTTTCACTGCCAAGGCTCGAGACGACCGGCGACAGTCAAAGTGGCTGACCGTTGAGAAATCAATTATGGATGCAGTCTGTCGAATAATTGAACTCACTTTGACCGTATTCTTATCACGTTTATATCGAACTCATAATCAGACCATTGACCATATTATCGTCGCACCGTAGTTACCTAGGTTAGGTTAGCTTAGGCTTCCCAGATATCCAGAGCTATGGAAGTTGTATACAATCGCTTTTACAGCCTCTTTGTTGCCCAATCACTTTCACCCCCACCGCTGAACTGGCAGGCGCCTAGTATGGCACACTAACTAGAGGGACTTCGTTGCTCTGTAAATTGCAAACCTATTTCTGGGGCTTGCTCTTAGTATATGGAGACAGCGAATATATCGTATGACATTGTTTGACATACAATCATTACAGTACGAATATGAACTTGGTCATTAGGTGATAGAAAGAAATGGAGCGAAAAATAAAATAGTAAGGTCACAATAGAAAACCACCGAAAGGTTGATTACACTTAGATGGCACAACTTAACAGTTAAATATAATATAAAAAAGCAATGAAAGAAATAAAACAAGTTAAAGAATTTAAAATGATAATAAAACGCTTTTAAAACGTCGAGTATTTTTTTAACCACTTCATATTCTTTTTTAGATTTGGATGAGCGTGGCGTGCGTGGCGATGTCACTAGCAGCGCCGGCGCCGGCGCCAGAGCCATACCCCCTGGTGCTGGACATCATTGACATGGCAGCCATCAGCAGGATGACCCCGCAGCAGCTGGAGAAGCTTGCGGAAGGATTAGCTGCTGAAGAAATTATGAGGTTAATAATTAAATAAATAACAAGTGTTACATTTTAAACTCAAATAACTGGAGTTTCATAAGAGGTACAGTTTATGCAACTGGATTTTTGTTTTAAAGCTTTTAAATTGATCTTTTATATAGCTAAACCTACGAGTACCTATAACATTTTTATTTTTTGTGACAGTTGTGACTAAGTTTTGGGATACACTTTTTGCTAATCTTAGTAGGTTTTATTGCTGAAGCTCCTGAACAACAACAACTTTGAAACGCTTAAAAATTGGGAGAAGGAAGAGTTGCCTTAAAAGTTACCTCATCAAAATTGACATTATTCTTTTTTATTGAATTAGGACAAAGCGTTCATCAGCTCAAGCCCTAGGCACAGTGGTATCTAAGGCTTCGTCTGGACTGCAGACTAAAGTGGGTCTTCTGGGACAGGCGTCAGCAGGAGCAGCCACCCTCATCGCTTCCGCCTCCAGCAAGTCAGGACACGGCGGCGGTGACCATGGATATTCCTATGAGCCGGTAACAATCTGAACAATATGGCTTCTGAATTTATAGAATTATGAAAGTTTTGCTTCTTTTCCCATTTGGTTAGCTAGCTGTAAGTAAGTACAAAGTTATAAAAGCACTCGAAGAAAGAACAGGAAGTCATCAGTAGTTCTTTACATCTTATCTTTACAGCCCTTGGCTCATATAATGAGGAAGGAAACAGATAGTTCAACACCATTTAAGATTGAGAAACCCTGATAGCTGCTTGCGGGACCCTATGATTAGCTTCAACATCAGCCATTTTTAATGTCCCCACTGCTGGGGCACTAGCCTTCCTTATGGATAAGGAGGATGGGCCATAACCCACCATGCAGGCCAAAATTCGCAATACTACATTTTTGGTGACCCATCCCATGACCGTCCCCTTGCGAAAGTTATTTAACCTCCGTAATAGCAGGACCAGGCGCTGCGCTACAGAGCTTCTCTATATGATTAGCTTGCTTGAAAATATTTATGATCAATGGCCCTATAAATCAGACCATGCGGAAATTACTTAACTTTGAAATAACTCGTTCCAATACTGTCAACAATAATAATGCCTGTACGATATTGTGAAAAGAGAAATATATGTAGCTTACTCTCGCAAATTATTTTTTTTGCGGGAGTAAGCTACATATATTTCTCTTTTCACAATGGTTTGGGACCTTCGCCAAGTAATGCCTGATTCAATCAAATGCCTGTACTATACTTACTTACTTCGCTGTCTCAGCGACCCGAAGTAGATTATGATCCACGACATCACAGTTCGCCATTTCGCCCGGTCTTGTACCAGTTCAGAACCTACGGGTACATTTAGGTTTTGTAGATCCTTGGCGACTTCATCTCTCCATCGATATCTCGGACGCCCCACCGAACGGCGTCCAGTCGTTTGACCCAGATACGCTTTGTTGGCTGCTCCATCCTCTCCCATTCTTTCGACGTGTCCTAGCCAGAGAAAGATCAGCAGCATCCCTCAGCAGATAGGTTCTATTTAATTATTAATAGTAAAAGGGCAAATAATAAAAAACAATTTTCCCCATATATCCAGCATTTTTATAATTTCGAAAAACTGAATCGACAAAATAATCTATTACTTTATTATTGAACCTTCTCAAAAAATTTATCGAGAATTGGTTGAGAAATGCGACAAGTCGAGGAAAACAAACGGACAGCCGGACAGCGGGACAGACATACGAAATAATTTTTGCCCAAGCTGAAGCAGGGACGCTTCGCTCGGGCTTCGCGCTCACTCAGTCAATAAAGTCCTATAAGCCCCTAATAAAGCACTAACTTGATCTATGTAATGGAGGAACAGGTAGTAAAACACCATTTCGGATTGAGAAATCTTAATGACCGCTTTCTGTAGTAGCGGGAACAACTTAGTCGGAAAGATTTATTAACATCGGCCCTATTGAGTTATTTATGAGCTCTAGCGCAAATGACATAACTTCGATATTGAGCTCCAATTTATATCATGAAACTTTGTATTTGTATGTAATTGTCTTCCTACAGCACGACGAGAAGTACGACTACTGGGGTCTGAAGAAGTCCATCCTGTACACGCTGTTCCAAGCTGTGAAGGCGATTACTGGAGGAGTGACCATCCTTAAAGGACAGCTGATCAAAGGAGGTGGTGCCCTCGCAGCGACCCTGGGCAAGGTGATCTCAGTCAAGGGAGACGCTGTCAGCAACTTGGGCAAGAAGATCGTCAGCTCTGCTGCCTTAATCAATAAGAAACCTCATTGTAAGTCTGATTTTTTAAAATAGTGATAAGTTTTAGGGCCTGTTTCTGTATATAGGTTCCGAATGGCTGTGACCTCAGGTTTAATTAAAAAACATTTCTATGAGATTATCCATCAAGTAAATTGACGGAGCTTAACCATAACCTGAGTAAATGCTTTAACTCTATATCTTTATTTTAATTAATTTGACAAAATGTGTCACTGTCAGTAACTTTGGCGACGCTTCCATAAAGAAAATCAAAAAGATCGTAGTAAATTTTGCCCAGTTTGCAATGATGTAAGCACCTAAAGAAATAAAAAAATCTTAAGAATCTTTGTGCTGAAGCTTTAAGTCCTGCAAACTTTCTACAGAGAGAGTCTCATCACATCATCCTATTAATCATCAGTTACATCTTTCCGTATGTTCAAATAGTTTATCGTTCATCGCCAACTTTATATGATACAAACGACCTTTTGTTTATGCCGAGAAAAAAAGCTCTTTACGCATTTCGGCCCTGGCCAGCGAGCTCCACCGCCTGGTTTCCTGCCGGCGCTGGAGCTCACTGGCCAGGAGGGGGCCGCTGCACCCTGCATAACCGCCTTCCGTGATCCCACTCAGCCCCTAGACTCTAGGTATAGTCTGGTCCCATCGATCCCACTAGGGCCTAGAGGGATCGATGGGACCATACCCACTAAAAACCCCGCACTTGCCCTCGCTTCGCCGTTGTTCTGCAAGAGGCCATTGTGACAATCTCTCCATAAATGGCACAAACGACCTGTATTGACTTCATATTTCTCTAGTGGCAATTTCTCGGAATGCCACTTTATTTATGCAGTGTTCATAGACTATAAAATAGTGTTACACAACACAAGCGGCCATTATGCCCAGCGGAGCATGCAGTCACAAGTTGATGTTCTCTACATATCTGACATTAACAATCATTTGACTATAAGAAAACGAACAAATAAAAATATTACTTGTAATTCCAATATGTTCAAATTCTATTATTTATTATAAAGTCGGAGTTTTTAAACCAGTTTTGATATCAATTTTATGGTGCGATGGTTTATATCAGTTATTCCTGGATAGGCATTACTTTTTTTAAAGAAATTGAAGTTGAAAAAATATTTATTCAAATAGACCTTATTTGAATAAATAATTTTTCAACTTCATAATAAGCATTTTTAAACCGTTAAAGATTTGTAATCATAAGAAAGAAACATTATTTAGTGTAAACTTGTGTTTATTTTTTATTATTAGTGTTCGAGGAAGTTAGTATATAATAATTTCGGAGATATGTATGGGGGGGATATGTTTTTATGAATAACGATTATTTTGACTTTGAGTAAGGTAGAATGCTGACACAAAAAACGAAAATGACAAATATATTGTAATATTTCTTCATGCGTATTCACAAGAAAACTTTATGTATGTATTGATGTATTACTTACATCAAATAAAACGCATGAATATCAAAATTTCAAAATATGCAGTATCACGTCTGAGTGATGTATTGCAAAGGATCATAAAATAATGATTACTTAGAGAGGCGCAAGAAATAAACATTTTAATTGCACTGCGAAAGAATATTGAACATAACAAAAAAGACCCAGTCATAAAATAATAAATAAAATTGACAGTGAATATGTTTTATGTCATGGGTCATGAAATAATAAATAAATCACCGGGCACAATGTTACTATAATATTTGTAGTATACACACCCGTTTTCACGAACTTTACTATAGTCTGTCTACATATACAGCTTTTGACAGTTGTCATAATATGTCTTTTAAAATTAAATCGTTAACTAAAATAAGTTTTCTTATTAAATCAAATTGTCACTAATAATTAGAAATTTCTAATGCAGTGCGATCACTCATCAAAGAGTAGCGCCCTAAGTATTGTTTGGGAATTGAAAGGTATGTCATATGCAACGCATTGATAAATGCCTTGCTTTGCACAGTAAAGGTACTCTTCATAGACAAGTATTGTTTGTGAATACGGGCATTAGTGTAGTATTGAGCAGGGATCTTTGTGAAGAAGAAATCAGCCACATATCTAAGTTTCTTAAAAAACTATATTAGTTTACGAGTTCGAAACTATGCCTCTCAGGGCCCTATTTAATAACGTCACAATTTGTCAATTAATGGATATAAAATTGTCATGACAGGTGACAGATTGTCACGTTTATTAAATTGGGCCCAGGATCCAACCTGAGATTTTACGCTCTATCACTTAAGATCACTACCGCTGCACCAAGCGCACCTAATTATGTGATCTAAAAATATATTATTTTAAACAATACAAAGAAAAATAAATGTTCAGTTTAGCTGGATGTACACCCAACCAACACAAAACAAGAGTTTCAAGAGTCCAAGGATTCCAAATTAAATAACAATTAAAAAATAATACCGTCCTACAATTAATAATTGAATATGTCCTATTCTGTAACATTTCAGCGCCGCCCGTCTACGGCCCCCCCGCGCACGTAGAATATGGACCCCCTACTGGCTACAGCGCACCTACGGCCCCCGCACACTACGCACACACGGCACCCTCTGCGCCTACAGGCTTCGCAGCACACAAATACCCCTCGCATTTAGACGGTAAGTTTGCTTAAAAACTATATAGGTATTTAGTGAAAATAAAGTTAAAAAGACACCAAACCTATTCTAATTTCAAGTTAAAATAGGTTGAGATATACCAACTTGATATTTCAAGCTATGTACCTACATTTTTGATTTCGTTGGAGGATAAGACAGTAGAGTATGAAACTAGGTTGTTTAGCTTAGACTTATTACATAAAAATCAGTCTGAATGCAGAATTTACAATAACAAATCTTTAAAATGGAACTCTCTCCGATGTTAATGGATGAGCAGATGGCTGAACTAGATACTTAATTTAATAGTTCTTTTTATTTTTGATGTTCATTTTCAATGTGCTCTGATAGTTGCGTGGAGCGTGAAATCTGTAAATTTTTAAATTTCGTTAGACGTTTAGTAAAAAGTTTATTACTATAGTTTAGTTGAAACTTTACAGATAGAAACTCTTTTATTGATGGCTGGCAAATAACTAAGAACTATAATATAGTTAAAAAACAATATTTTGGATTTGAGATTTTAGCATTGTAAATGCTATTTTTATATAATACTAAATAATACACTAGAAAAATACGGCACGCACCAGATAATATTTTCAGACGGGAATCCAACCCGCGACCTTTGGATGTCCAGTCCAATGCTCTTACCGCTGAGCTACCGAGTGACTCGGACAAAATTATGGTTTTTAACTAATAAACAAATCTAATTTATTTTAACATAAATTAAATTAAGTAATCACATTTTTTATTTCTTTCGAGGATAAGCAATATGAAATTAAATAAAAACAAAAGATGGAGCATAGATTTACCTTTTTCAAAACAAGGAAACAAAACAGGTTAAAATATTTTCGACCATTCTATTTCTCTGCGGAAATTAAAAAACTAATTTACTTTATCCAATTCCTCCATTTTTGCAAAACATTAAAAAAATATAAAGCTATATCGTAACTTAGCTAAGTCAATTTAAATTAGTAATACTATAATTTGATGTCATATTCATTATACCGTATATATATAACAACTACATACGAACAATAAATAATAAACCAATTTATATAATTTGCAAAAAAATAAAGTAATTTCACGCGTTATTAACTTTGTTTTTGTTCAATAAATAAGTATACAGTACTCGGCAAATAACAGTTACACAATAGACAGCCTGTCTTACAACAAACTTGAAAATGTGATATACTTAAATATCAAGTATTACATAATATGCTCGTTTGAGATTTTTTATACATAACGTACTAGCGTGGTAATATTGTTTTATATGCAAGAACGGATGAAAGATGCATTAATTTAGTTTATTGCGTAAATGATGAAAAATAAAGAAGAGATCTATCATGTGACGTCTGCTTGTATCTTGTTATTAAATATAATTGCTATTAGATAAAACTAACTGAAACCGGCATATTCAGTAACTTTCGGACAAGTTTCATCGAACATATACGATTATGCCAATTAGGCCTGGTGACCTGTGTAACCGGTTTTCTTTTAAACCTATTGCGGGCACCAGCTTCTCACACTTCAGGCCATTTAAAGTATTTCTCTCAAATAATGTGCTAGAGTTAAGTTACCTATTGTGTGATGAGGAAATAAATGATTTATTTATATAAAAAAATATATATAATTTATTGTTAATATGAAAGCCGGAAAGAAGAGAATGCAATATCCGTTAAAATTAAAAGCAAAATCACAAGCATTACAGGAAACAAAAGACTACAACAAATCTGTCCTACCTATGATTAGCTCAAAAGTGTTACTCAGGTGCGCTTACGACATCATCGTGGCGTTGCGGTCAAAGTTCCGCACGCCCCCGGAACTAAAAGTTAAAAAGTACGCATAACAAACAACGCATACTGAGCAGTAAGATAGACTGAGATGAGAAATATCTGTGAGGAGCAAGCACTGCAGACAATTATAACAACGTTACACACTATTTTCAACTTTATTCTGCTATGATTTTGTTTTTTTTTATTTTGTTCATGAAACTTAACTATGAGTCCTGTCTTAATGGGGTTGTAGTAACTTTTTAACGCCACCAAAACGCAAGCAAATCTATTCAATGCAAAACAAACACGACAATTTTGCCGCTTCTGTACGCTGACCCTAAGATATGCTATAACACAATTGTATGACAAAAGAAGTTTTGTACGTTCGAAGTAGGTACTTACTTATGAGTATCTTAGGATATGCTAATTTATGAAATTTACCGTGAAATATCTTTTTCACAAAAGTTTGTTGCAGTACAGACAGGCAGTTTTTGCGTAATAGTTTTCATTATAGAATCACCATTTGCAAAATGGACAAATAAAGAGTAAATATCATAGGAGATTATTTTGATTTCGAAGTCAAATTAATGAGCATCTTAACAAATTATCAAAGATACTACATACAGCCTCTTGAAAATAAGTCAAGCGTGAGTGAAAAGGATGTCTAAACAGTAAACTGTTCCATGAGCAACAGAATAAGTGTTTTATGTAAATCGACATTGTTTTTATTTTGATTTCCAGAATTAATAGTGATGTCTTCAGTGGTAGATGATGTAATAACTAATCCGCCACCACCAGAACCTTCGTTCGAACTCTTGGAAAGATACTATGATCTCGTAAACGAGATTTGGTAAGGATTTCTTGTATCGTATCTCTTCTCGTCTTATCTAGACGTCTGTCAAATCTTTTGGTAATTTGTCAACCTTGTCTTCCATAGTAGAGAATTTTAATTTTTCTTGTCTTATGGCGTCATTCTTGATAAATCCTTCTCTATCTTGACATAGTCCAGTTGTCTTGCTCATTGCTCCCTTACTTTCACTGCTTTATTTATTAAAGATCAAACACACAGGACGCGTTGCGGTCATGCGATCCGATTTCAGATCACTGCGATATATGGGTGTTACCGACCAGCAACGTTACAGCCTTTTTGGGTTTCTCTTTGGTCTAACTTCCAAATTCTAAATCTCAGTGACATCTTTTTAAAAACAATTGTAAATAGTTTTAGTTGTCAATAAATTCCAAAACGGGAAATACGTGTTTTAGTGGTTCGTGCCCTATCCTCAACAATGGGATTGGAACGCAACCAGTGTGAAAGGAATAAGAGAACTCCATACATAGCAGCGATCTGCGGATCGGATCGCATGACCGGAACGCATCTTGTGTGTTTGAGCTCTAAAATAGATAATTGGATCTTGTAGCTATGAGAGACTCCCTATTTTTTTCTTAAATTTCAATGATTATTGTCCTTTTTGTTGAATTCGATAATTTTTCAAATAAAATCTGTGCTCTAGTTCTTGAGACTCTGAATCCTGTTATAGTTTTGTCTAATCTGTGATCTTATCCACTATCTTCTGAAATCTAGATTCACCGAGAGAATTCTTTTCTCTTGCTCAATAAACTTGTGTTATAGAAAAAAATATGGTTTTCTTTCGTCTCTGTAGATTTTATTTAGTCTTGCCTGTGTGGATTTATGGCTTCGACGTTGTTATAGAACTATAACCACTGATTAATAGATATCTCGTCTTCCATCAATGTTTTTCAATTTATCTTAAAAACTTTTGCATTTTGTTAAAGTAGAGACTTACATAATTGTGGCTTTAGCGTGTCTCTTTCTGTCGCCAGTTTTCAAAGAACTTTATGATTAGTGACAATTATTAATCAATAATGTAATCTTCTAAGTATTTAGTGATTTCTCCTAAAAGCATGTCCTAGATTTTACTGCTTAGACGGCCTTCAGAATCATTTGCATACACGTTCACTTTCCCTCACCGACGGAAACAAAATTTTATAGTGACGAAACCACATTATAGGCACCACCCATACATTTAGCAGATTCACCTAGTATTTTATGTTTAGCAACTTTTTTGCATGTGTTACGACTAAAGCATGTATTTTAGGTATTTCGAAACCATATTTGCAAAAACATTATAGATTACTATTCAGATTACCTTTACTAGATTTAAGGACGTCTTGATTATTAGAAGTAACGTGAATTACGTATAATTATTTTTAGTTGTTAAATGGCTCATCATCCTCATATTTGATATCCTCAATATGATACAGGGCTTTCTTATGGGTAGATTAAGGGAATGGGCCATCAATCACCATCCATCACGCGGGCCCAATGTGGATTTATGACTTATCAAATATTTCAACAATCCTCATAACAAGAAAGTGAAAGTACTTATTGGAAACGCTTCATATAGTCTGTAAAATCATACATTATCAATTACGTTTTGTTTTGTACTTTCAAATCTCCGATTTCGTTGCGTTATATTGCGCAATATGAAAGGGCTACAATATATATGTTATAACTAGGAAGCTTCCACTATCTGATACCTTTTACGTTGAGGTGAAAGTGACAAACGTGGACCGGTTCGTGTGGTCACCCAGCTCTCGTCGAGTATATGCGTGTAGTGTGAGCATATCGTACAAGATATTGTAGGATTTCAAAAAGGAGGGCCTGAATATATAAACTATATTTTTGCTACATCAGCTCTGTGAACTTTTTTGATAGACAATTTGAAACAATAAACTAAAGATCGATGCTGCTCCAATTTATTATTCAAAATACGTGCATAAAACCATCCATGCACTATAAAAGTGTTTATTAATAGCACATAAAAATAAACTACTAGTTAAATGGATTTATTGAACAATAAAATACTACAAGACTAGTACAAACTTTAAGAGAGCTTTAAAATAATGCTGCACCTGCATCCACCCTTTTTCTTTCTGCTCAATATTTAGAAATTCTTCATAATTAAAAAAAATATTGCAAGAATAAGATTCAGAAGAGTCAGAAGCGTTCCATCTGACTGAAATTTAAACTGAAAACAATATCGCATCGTAAATTATGTCAACTTTTTCATTCGAAAATGGAACAAAAGCTAAGTATTTTAGTAGTGCACTGATTTTTTTTGCTTTAACATGGTAATTTTTTATTGGTAATTTTTTAGACTTATATTACTGGTCGTTATAGTTAGAGAAAATGTATGTCAGAATAATTATTAGAGGAACAATATTTTATTAAGGTGGTGACCCTACCGAAAGTGGCACCGTCAGAGGTTTTTATTTAATAAGTTGTTATTATAAAAGGATTTTATAATAGAAGTAGATAGCAAATGTGTCAAAAACTGCTATTGCTATATAACCGCTATACTACTTCTAGCAATGACTACGAGGGAATGTATTGATACCGTCTGAAAATACTAGACTATGGGTCTTAAAAATTCCACTTAAAGTTTTATTAAAGTTGTGTATTAGAATTATTATTACAATGTTAAATAAAATTCACTGCGGCGCCACTTTCGGTCAGGGTACCGCCTTAATATAAGTAACCCATTTGACTATGTATACAAATAAAATAAGAAAAGTCCCATTGTTTACAACTCTAAATATAGTTCGTTTTGTATTTAACAATGGGGTTGATAAACAATATCGGTAGCTAATGTAATAAACACTGTTTATTTTCCTATAAATCTTCCAACATCGGTTATTCCATCAAACATAAATCGGAAGAAGGATGTTACCTCACTAGCAAAATTGTACAGGATTTTTATCACTTTCAAAAACGAGTCTTGTAAACTTAACGTAAGAACTATTTTTTAATACCCCATCAAAGAGTGCAGCTCCTGCGGTTAACTTTCAACGTCAGTAAATTGTTAAAATTATATGAATGAATGAAACTTTCCCGTGCATCAAAGCCTGTGACTGTATATTTTTATTCTTTTGAAGAAATACAAATACTTGTCAAAATGACATTCGTTCGCGGCCATTGGGATTTCGTAGCCTTTTTATTGCTAAATATTGATACAAAATTTCTCGATCTAAAAATGCATAAATATCTATAAGTAAGTTGTAAGTAGGTCTTAGTAGGTACCCTAGGAATCAATGTTATAATAAATTAAAGTACTTTTGTCTGCGTCTATGATAAATATTTTAATACTCTGGGATTTATCCTGGCCATCATTTTGTGCCCTGGCTAAAAAACAATTGAATATCTATATTTATTACAACCTAACATTGTTAGCACATGTGCAATTGTGATAGAAACCAGTTTTCAAGTAAAAAAAAAGTTTTTTTTATAATAATAACCTCCCATCAACTTTCGCAAGGGTCGGTCATAGGATGGGTGACCAAAAATTAACTATCTCGAGCTCTTTCGTGCTTCGGTAAGTACGTTAAGCCGTTGAACCGGCTGTATTTGCAGTGGTTAGCACCCACCATTCCGCATTGGGCCCGCATAGTGGGTTACGTACCATCCTCCTTATCCAATCCATCCATAAGGAAGGCCTGTGCCCAAGCAGTGGGGATATTAAAAACGGCTGATGGTAACATCCCATCTCAAATCAGTTGTTTTTTTCAAAATTGCTAGTTAGAAGCTAATTGCAGATATTTCTCCATTTACGTACATTACTCAAATAAATTAATGAACTATATGCACATACTAATTAGCTGAAGAAAACGAAACTGTAAGTATATTCTCATTTGCGATTCTAAAGAAAAAATGTTACGTCTTTTGCTTACTGTCGCATGTCACGTAATTTCTCTTTGTAATGTTTTGTTTGTTAACCTCAATACTATAACTGATAATGTCAATATCATTACTAGTTGGCGTTTCAAGTGGTTACAAATTACTTATTTATGTTAATAGGGAATGCCTGAAAAAAATCAAATTGTCTGAATATATTATTATAGGTGGACCTTCTTATTAGGTCGTTTTCTCTCTTTCACTTGCATTGACTATGAGCAGCATATCCGATAATTGACGGTAGCGTTAACACTTTGCATCAACTCATGGTAGAGTAACTAATCACCAATATTTTAAAAAAGTCAACTGACAAGCAGGGCCCTATTTAATAAACGTGACAATTTGTCACCTGTCATGACAATTTTATATAACCTTCATTCTGCTGTTGATTCCGTACATTTGTGAGGACGAAGTGATTTATTATTTTTATTTTTACGCAGCCAAAAATTCTGAAACTTTTTTCTATTAATAAGGGAGCCTTATTCCTAACTATAAAAAATAATACTAATTTGATATTTTTCAGACACTCCCTATTAGGTGAATAATCATGATTAAAAAAATTACTGTATTATTTTGCATGCTTAGTAATAAGCGAAACGTTATGTAGAAACTAATTTTACCTACCATCTTAATTACCATGTTTAAAGCAAATAAATAAATGATTATGATTATAATTATTGAAAAATATAACAGTTTTTAGGTCACAATACAATATGTTACAAAAATACCCCTAATGCCGAATATGGTAGATAGGGACCATCAAACTGAATAACTTTTACTATGGGACCAACTCTCAAATCGCGAAAAAGAATTTAACTGTTTCATAAATTTTGAAATTTTCGGTAATATTTTTGTATGATACAGCTGATTTTTTTTCGCGATTCCAGAGTTATTCCCGTAGTAAAATTTGTTCAGTTTGATGGTCCCTATCTACCATATTCGGCATTAGGGGTATTTTTGTAACACGTTGTATATAACTTTTAAACCCTTCAACGCCCGAATAATGAGACACAATAGATATTCCATTGTTATCCGGCCGCATGCGTCCGCTCAGGCGTTGATGAATTAATCTTCTAATACACGTCAGAATGTGCACAGTGTTCTTAATGTTAATATCAAATATACATTTGTTTCCAGAGACTGAAAATAAAAAGTTGATTCTAATGGACGATGCATCTTTTTACGCTACGGTTTAAGGCATTTTATAAATGACTGTATTGAAAATGTTATAACTGGTAAATCAGATAACTTATTTGATTCTAATTCCAAAAACTTAAAGTTTTTTACCTGATTGTTATTTCTTAAACAGGCATTGAAAAAAAATTAAATAGAGCATTCAAATTAAGTAACCGCAACTAGAAGTAATAAATACTTGAAATAGGTACTCTACCGGAAATCAGTTTTAAATTTCTTTTGAGCTCTAAATAGCACAAGTTATCCAACATGCTTAGTAAATACTTTGTTAACATTTTATGAAAATGCCGAAAAAGTTAGTAAATAGGTATGCTTGATTTATTTTCCACAACAATTTTATTTTAGTCTGTTGCATAACTTAGTTGCTTCAAGTGCAGCTGTGAAAGCAGTGATGCGAACTTAGCCACAAACCACAGAAGGCTGGACAAAAACTTAATAATGAAAGTAGAGAAAAAAGCTTATATTTAATTATTGAACGTTTAAGAATTAAACATACAACAGTGTCTAAGTTAAACACTTGTTGAACAGTGTTTTAAAAACTTTTGCGGTACGCCGGATTATAAATAATTATTTGTAATATAACAAACAGCAGACCTTTTGAATTTGATAACATTTCCAATCCAATGCCAATCTCAATCCAAGCTTAATTTCAATGTTGACAAAAACGGTAAGTGCCTACTCATGAATATGTAGAGCATTTTCTTACGGATTGGACGATTTCATTTAGGTATATATTGCTACAAATCAAGATTTAGAAACTTCACTTCCTCAATATCGTTTAATCGGGATAAATCCGATTTCAAAAGATAAAGGATGAATCACACAAAAACTAATTTGAATACTAAATATACTAGAAAAAATACGACTTGCACCAGATCATTTCTCGGACGGGAATCGGACTCGCGACCTTTGGATGTTCGGTCCAATGCTCTTACCGCTGAGCTACCGAGTCACTCATTACCGGCGTTGGTCCCAGCTGTACTTGAAGTCGTTAACACCCACTAATCCGCATTGGGCCCGCGTGTTGGGTTATGGCCCATCCTCTTTATCCATCCAAAAAGAAGGCCTGTTCCCAGCTGTGGGGACATTAAAAATGGCTGATGGTAAAATAATATACGCGCTGTATTCCGTAAAAAGTGTTTTATTTCCAATTGAAAATCTAATCTACAATCTCCCACTTGAACAAAGATTTATATAATTACACTAACTAATAGTTACATCATTTGACCAGAAGAGTTCATATTACAGTTTATGTAACTACTGCTAGGTATTAGTAAACTGGATCAGAAACAAAACAAGACTAGATGGCCTGCATATTCTTCCGTATTAAACACATATCATTTATCTGTCAGTGATATGTTATGCAAAAATAAGATAAGGCTTTAAAGTTGCGAATTAAAAAAAAAGTAAGTTTGGGTCAGTTTCCTCATAGTTATTAGTATTCTGTCATTAGTATTTCTATGTCATTATTAGTTGCAAAATCAAGGCGTATGAACTGGATTAGGAGTGTTGAGCCACAAAATAGTAAGTCAGGTGTGTTTTTGAGATATTTTGTGGTTGCGCAATTTCGCCGGTTTTATTGCAAAAGTTTAATGACAAAGACATAATGTTGAAGTGGAATCTCTATTTATAAATTAATACAGCCTTGCCTTTACTAAACAAAATATAGAAATAGGTTATACTGTTTAAATAACTATTATTTTTATCGCCACGGCCACCACCTGTTCAAAAAAATTTTTGAAGTCGTAAAAATTCAGATAGTGTTTTATTTCCACATAGAATTATTATTTCAACAAATATCTTTTTTTATCAAGTCGAGTTGTTTTTTTCTAATTTATCACTTATGCATGAAAACTCTATTATTTTATATTTTTATATTTATGTACTTCATTTCTAGCGGAGCTGCTGCATCAGAATATACCTGTATACTTTCGCAGAATAGGTATCTACAATGCAAAAGAAATCCAGTAATAAAATATTTAATTAGTTGTAGTATAATACTGGTACTGCTTGTTGTTGATTTGATGAATGCAGTCACGTATGCAGCTAATAGTTGATCTGTAGATAATAGCATAGAAATAGTTGGACTTTAAACTGAGATGAGAAAGGAGGAAGTGACGCTTCCTCATTTCTCGTTTTGACTATGGAAAGTTCTGACGGTTGACTGACTGGAACGCTTTTTGAGACAGGCCGAGGTAAACTGAGCGGGGTACACGCCGGGCTCGTGATACTGACGCCGTTGGGCGACGCCACGAACAGCGTGACACACGAATCAGCAGCCGACCACACGCCCTTAGAACCGCCGCCGTCCATACTCCATACGGTGTACAGCGCCATCAAAAATGTCTTCACACAACAAACTCCTGAATACCACCCACCCGCACACCAGCAGGAAGAACAAATATCAACGTTCCAACCACCCCCTCCCCCGCAGCCCGTTCCCCCATTCAAACCCATGACATGGGACGCTGTCAACTCCTACGGCGAACCCGCCATGGCTGACGCCTACTCCGACTACGACCCTCGCCACCCGCAACCACCATTCAACTACGCGATGGCCAAACACTCCATCATTCCCCATAAACATAAAACCGGCTTAACAGCTGACAAAATCCAGAAAATCAATAACAACTTAAAAAAACTACAGGCATACATGAATGAACACCAAAGATCTTCCGAAGTCTTGCCCACTTTTACTGGCCTGGAGAAATACCAGGAAATGTTGAGGAAAGGCCTGGTGCCGATCCTTCCTACTCAAGTTGTGAGTGATAATGAGATAGGGGTTCTCCCGGCTGACCTTCTCCCTGACCCTGAATTCACAACAACAAGTACTTCCACCACAACTAGTACCACAAGTACCACAACGACGGCTAAACCGAATACGACGGTGGCGCCAGAGGGCGACACCAACAGAAGAAAAGACGTGAAATACATACTTCGGGGCAACAAGATTGTTCAAGTTTGAGACAAGACTGACTTTTGACTGACTGAGGTATGTGGATGACTGAGACTGACTGATATCAGCCCCTTGAAAAAGTTTTCTGGGTGGCTAGTACGAGTTTGCTAATGCTGGTTACTCAATCACTCTCATTGAATGTATTTGATATTGTTTTTTTTTAAAGGCTTTTAGAAAAAAAATAGATAGATTATTGTTGTTTTTAAATCAAGAAAATTCTCACTACTTAACTTTTCCTTTCATTATGAACATAAACATTCACGTATACGTAGATGTTGAAATTCCGTGAGATGGAAGTTATAAATATCAGATACATTATACATTAAAAATTTTGTATTTATGAGTACACCAATTTTAATTTGTATGGTATTGGTAAATCCGCTTGTTCATCATCATACAAAATGAAAATAATGTAAAACCGTTAAGAGTAAGTAAGCTATTCGTTCCCATGAATAGAAAGGTTCAGACGGTCATATTGAAAATGACCTTTTCAAAACTTCGGGGTTGGTTGACTTTCATGACTTTCTGCCACTTGACTAACATTCTTTGCTTTTTTATTTGCATGACTTTAACTGACTTTTTTTTTCATTTGACTTCGTAGAGTACAACATGCCACATTTATCAAAAATAAGGATTAAGCTGCATTGGCCCGGTTGGAATCAAATTCTCTAAAGCTCTATCTCTTTCCTTCTTTTATAAGAATTGGTCACTAGAACAAGAAAACCACTCAGCTGCTTCAGCGCTCTTCGGCATCAGCCAGCCGGTTGTCGCTGATCGGTATTCTCGCTCTAGCGAATGTAAATTCTAAGCGGCTGAAAGAGATACAGCTATGGAAAACTGCGAAGCCGGATGGTATATAAATCGCTTATTTTTGATTAATTCCTAATATTTATAGACAAGTCAAATGTAGTTGTAGATGTAGTTTGTAAGTACTTATTTAAACATATTAATATCCTAATACCAGCGAACTAAAATCTATGGAACAAGCATTCCGCTCAAAAATTGGACCACGCAAAATGACAACTAAAAACTCTGGCATTTAGTTATGCAGCATAAAGTGACTGAACACTGTTTGCATAATAACGACCATAATCTGTATACTCATAGATATTTTCTATACTAAAACGAAAAAATATTTGTCTTATGATGCGTTATCTCTTCATCTTTTTACTGCTTTCGTTGCGTCGTTTACGCCATTTATCCACACAGGACGTCATTTTTAATTAACTCCCTATTTTCTTTAAAATTAACTGAAAAACGCTAACGTCGTCTGTCACCGGGCGCGTGGCTGGCCCGACTTAAATATGCTGTCACAGAATACATGATAGTATCTACACAAGTATGCTGTGTGTGCGGGTTGTAATTTTTTAGCCCCGTGGTGCTATTTTTTAAGCAATATTTGTTTGCAATTACACTTATAGATTTTAGTTCGCTGTCTTACTTACTTTAGATTGTCAATCTTTTTTTGAACTTTGTACTTTGATTTTTATTATTTTTATTTTTTAATTTCCAGAGATACCACAGCACGGTATAGTGTTGGGAGCAGAAGAGCTGCAACATTACTACGGTTAAAAAACAGTTTTAAATCAAATATTACCCAGTGATATTTAATGTAGCTAGTTGCAAATAAGAACAGTGGATTAACCAAACGCTTTAAAGAAGAGAAGTATGTTTGCTAATTCTTTAACATTCAATGTTTCAAATAAATAGTTGTGGTTATATCTTTGAAATAGTACACAAGTGCTTAAATTGTAGATATTGTGCAGATGTAGTGTTTAATTGTATAAAACATTATTTTGCAAGACTAACCCCCGGTTTCTAAGGTACTTTATCGGATTATATATTATATAAAATAGGTTGTGAATGCGAAAAATCTAAATTTAATAATTACTTTAACGGAGTTTCAACTTAGGGGTCCACATATCTGGTTTAAAGTTAATAACTTTAAACTAGATAATGTGGAACTGTCTGATAAAGTTAAAACTCTGATAAACCACCGATAAGTACCTCAGAAACCGGGCGTAAAAAGCTTATAAATAACATTTTTTGAAACGATATAAAATATTACAAGTAAGTAATGGAATTTAATTTGAGGCGAAAATACCAAAGTTGATGAATTTAAAATAAAATTGAATCATACTAAATTATTTTAAAAGCAAAAGTAACATTGTCTGTTTGTTTCGTTTTCATGCTGAACCGATTTTGATATTTTTTGTACTTACATAGATATATTGAATCTTGAGGAATAACATGCTTCTATTGATCCTGAAATTTGCGGGCAGAAGATAATATTGATATTTTTTCTATTAAACCTAATTTAATCGAATATTATGAGAAATTCGTCTCAAATAACATTCCATCATTTCTATCATAGTGTATATTCTCATCAGTATTAGTAAATCTTATTCATCAATTCACTGACTATTTTTTGTCAAAAACTAATTATCTATGTACTGTTGACATTAAAAAAAAGCAACAATTGTGAAATTGTAATTGTACATAAAGCTCAATTATTTATATGATATAAATATTTGAAATTGTAAAAATATTTCGATTGTAAATAAATTATGTAGGGTGTGATGTATTACAATAGTTACTAAGTAGTAAAAAATACCAAATTAACTCTGTGTTTTGTATTCAAACATTTAATGGATACGTTGATAGCAGTTCCCTTAATTATTTGCGATTTGGTGCTATCAGAATTATTGATAAAATATGAACGAAATTTATATAAACTAAAATAATATTTTTTAAAGAAAATTGATTAAATCTTTAAGTTATATATTGGCGCGATCTGAAATCATTCTGCTTAGTATGTTGTTACCCATAAGACACTAATGAAAACTAAGAAAAACTCTTGCCAACTATATTTTTAATGGGGTTCTCAAAAGGCAAGACTGTATTAAACTTAAGTACCTACTGTTAGGACGAAGCCGAGAAATGATAAAGAAAATCTTTTCACTTTTAAACAGTTATTTATTTCAACACACACTATCACGGCGTAGCCTAGAATGGTCTTCTGTAAAACAAAATAGCGAACTGCCGATCATATTCGAATTAAATTCAAAACCCATTATTATTTTTTTAGCCTGTAACAAAAGAGCCACAGAACCCAAATAGTTTGCATATGAGGCTAAGTCCTCACAGTACTCATTTTTAGCAGAAATCTTTTGAAACCCATGAAATAGTGACCTACAATTTATGAAACAACTACCATTAATTTCATATAAGAACCATAATGTTAAGATCGTTACGTAAAGTTTTTGTTAATTATTCATAAAGTAGGTAAGTAACACAAAAATTGCAAAATGGAAATTAAAAAGGAAAAATTTTAGAACCACAGACATTCTTTATATTGATTAATTGCTACTTTAATAACCTAAGGTAATTATTTGCTATTTAAGCAGATGGGCACCGAGTCTTCTAACGACACGGATAGCCCAGCGTTCGGTCGGAGCATTCGTCCGGACTGCGAACGGTCATGGGTTCAATTCCCATCTAATTACTTGCTTATATAGTTAGCGACGAGTTGGCCCAATCGACATGTACGATTAGTCTATAAAACTTTAAGTCTACTACACTCAGTTGCAAAAAAACGGGCACCCACGTTATTTTCACAGAAACTATGCAATGCAATGTTTTATTGTAAGTTTGAGGAAATTGAGAGGTGTTTGCAGTAGATCCAAATGGTTAATGATCAGTAAATAAATAAATAAATATTTGACAACATCATATACGTTGCTCCGATTCCAAAGTAAGTAGCTAAGGCACTTGTGTAATGGAAATCGGAGACAACGGTGGTATCACAAAAACCCAGACCTGAGCCAATATAGAAAAGTTCATTTTCTTAATTGACCCAACCGGGGATCGAACCCGGGACCTCAGAGATGGCGACACTTGAAAACTGGTGTACAAAGCCACTCGACCAAGGAGGTCGTCAAGGTCGTCGTCTGTTGAGCATTCGGTCTTTGCAGAAAAATAGAAAGCTCTTTAATTTAGCCTTTAGTGATCGTTTTTCTATGAAAATACGTTTTTTTGCAATTGAGTTTATTATAGTGGACAAAGACCAAAAAAATATTATAATCAGCACTGACAAAAATATGAAACATTTCCATTCTAGTATTAATGTAACTCTCTCTGTTTGTCTGCTCCACGGAAAACGAATTCAACGCAGACGAAGTCGTGGACTAAAACTAGTTATTTTATAAAAACGCCTGATAGTTTTATGTTAGCAAAGAAGTTTTTACTACACCACAGAATATCTACATAATAGCAGTACTAAAACGGACCACACATTAATTTATTTACTTGTACGTAAGTATGTATTCTGTGGTATAACGGGTATTACTTAGATTGAAACAAAAAGGTTTATTACATTAAATTTTACGCATAGGTAAAATTTCGCATAAATTTTAAATTACCAAGACTACTTAAATTAGGCAAGCATAACATTTACCATACCATAATAGTCTGTGATTACTCCTAATAGAAATAAGAGAATGTAATTTACAACTCGTAAATAGAAAAAAAGGAATAAGTAATATTTAAGGAAAGGGTATTAAAATTTATGTGTTTAATTAAGGTTTGCGACACGTTTATTATTGGCATTACCTACTGCAGCGTCCGTTGCATGAGGCCGCGGTAATAGTATATTATGCAATTAGTTAATAAATGACAGATTTAAAGCGAGGGCTGTAGATGAATCACGAGCAATGAAGGATTTGAACGATTGAATCACGACCATAGGGAGTTCTTGGCTTAATAATTCACTTTCTCATTCATGCCAAATTACAGCTAAGCCGCGGACGGACAGACAGACGGACATGGCGAAACTATAAAAGTTCCTTGTTGACTTGACTACGGAAACCTAAAAAGGCATAACAATACAAAACGCTTCTAGAAGATTAAGTGATCATAGCATATCAAGGATTTGTGTGCAGGTGCCTAATCCAAACCATGCATCGCATAAAATGTTCCATAGAAATTCTTCGACCAAAATAAAACAGAAGCTCGCGTTAATTACGGAAGCGGAATCACATAGACAAAAACCCATAGATTTACATAAGTGATAATTTATGGGGCGATTACCCAGCTTCCTCGTATCGGGCCATTGGTCGCTTTCTAGCTGATTGTGCCTTCGGAGCCGGTAATTATTGGTGCACAGGGTGGGTAAAGTGATACTTTGCGGTGAGCGGAATGTAAACTTATTCAAGTATATTAGATCGCTACCGGGAGGAATTAGTTAAGAGGTGAAAGGAATACTTAGAGCTTTTATGATAAATTGTTAGTTATAAGCTCGACTTTGCTCGGATGGTAAAAAATAAGGAGCTAAATAAGTTGTATGATGCGAGGGTGGATTGAAATATTTCTGCCTGACATTAAAAAGATCACCTTAGAATGTTAAAAGTACCCTCATATTTTGCTCCAGTCCTTCAACAGTCCATGACAAAACTTTGAAACGTGTAGCTCAAGAAACATTTTTTTACGATTGTTTCTGCAAAATAGACAAAATTAAAAACCGTGCGGTTAGAAAGGTACCTCCTAAGGAAGGGTTAACGCCAAAAGAAATTCATGATTCATTCATTCATTTTTCCATGAGGACATCATTCATCCACCGCATCGTACGCTTCTCTTCTTCTTCTTCTTTGCATCACCGGTTTCCGCAACTCGACGTCTACCTATTGCACCTATTTGCGTATAGAGGGTGTGCGGCCGGATCACTCCAGCCAGCCCAGCTCAGCCAGGAACGCTCCAAGCGCTTTCACATTAGTAATCGCCTCCTGGACGCTGCCCGGCAAGCCGAGGTACTGTGCATCGTACGCTACAGCTCAGCAAAAGAGGTCAGCTGAATTAAAACATGAACAGGAGAGCATTATAAACAACCCTATTATGGCCAGAAACTTTTCAATCCACCCTCATATGATATCAGAAGACACTATCCGAAATAAAATACCTATTAACAAGTAAATAGGTGTACCCGGGCATGCGTTGCAATCTGACGTATTAAATGAACAAGTAGGGGATACGACATATAAACATAACAGCGAAAAATCTAAATTAAAAAAAGATACAGTCAGTTAATCCTTAAGTTTACGAATACTAATGAATATACTTTAACCGCTGTACCGCATTATGTCAATTATTGTAATCGGCGTAATGTACCTTCGAGCTTCGTTCGCAAGTCAATACTTTGAGGTAATACTTAAACACAAGGCGAATTATCGAAGTTAACTTTTTGTCTTAGTATTTTTCCTATTCTTCTTAAGCATTGCGAGTAGGAGTGTTGTAATAGCACGAAACTAGTCTCATCAAATACGATATTATATCACTTTGCTTGCGTGTTTAGCAGTCAGTGACTTAAATAATGCTCTGAAAAACCTTGTCACTCTCACTGCTGAATTAACGTCGATGAAAAATTGTTAACCTCCAATTATACTAACTTGTCGGTATTTCTGACAAGAATACAAATGATTATTAATTTTTACGATTTTCAAAGATTATTTTTATAATTATGAACAAAGACAAAACATTGAAAATAAATCACTCACTAAAAATTCTGGATGAGATAAATCATGAGAACTATATGAAATGTCCCTCAATACTGCATACTAGGTCTATATAGACATCCCGGAATAATACCCTAATAATTAGTGAAGGAAAATATGCCCTATTGTGTCTGCTAAGATTTAAGTTCCGTGTCCGTTTATTTACAAAACACTATTTCAAATATTTCAACAGAGTCTAAGTTTGGATGTGTTTAAAAGCTAACAAAATTAGTTTTAGTATTCTGATAATTGTCTTTTACTTATAATTTGACTGGTTACAATGATTAATTAACGCTTAAGTCAATCGAATGTCGTATTTGTAAACTTGGCATCAGAATAATCAATTCAATTCAATTCACAGATCATAAAGGTAATACAAGTAAAGATTTATGGCCTAACCACAAAAGATTTTAAAACACTGTTTATTTTAGACACTGTTTAAATGTGATGCCGTCTCTTTCAAACAATACTGTCAAAAAAGTGACAGCATCACATTTAAACAGTGTCTAAATTAAACAGTGTTTTAAAATCTTTTGTGGTAAGGCCCTGTTTAATTAAGATATTGTTTAAATGTGATGCTGACAATATTGTCAAAAAAGTGACAGCATAAACATTTAAACAGTGTCTAAGTTAAACACTTGTTAAACAGTGTTTTAAACCTTTTGTAGTAAGGCCGCTACTTACAGCTGATTTAAAAGACGTTATCGTTTAAAAATCCAATGTTAAGACACCTTAGTTCGTGCTTGACTGGTTAAAAGAGGGGCTGATATAAAGTCGTATTACGACCTATTTTGTTTCTTTCTACTTCTCGACCACTGGCCGTTGCCGGCTTGCATGCTGACGTTTGAAAAAAAAGAAATAACTTTTTAATTTTCCCAGTTTTGCGAAGGCATCGTTATAGGTTGTATAGAAATGACCAAGTGAAACCACGTGAATTGTGTTTTAAAGTGTTGTGGTCAGTGTGTTGAGGACTGCATGAAGTTGCACCGGTAAAATGATGAAGGTTTGTAAAACTTTTTTTTATTTAGATTCTCACCATAGAGATAATACTTAAAATGGAGATAATTTTAAATCCATAAGATAGAATAACTCTGGCATATTTTTTTGCATTGAGTGACAATTTTAAAGTGCTGCGACGTTCAGACGCGAGTTCAGACGCATTTCAAGGCGCGGTCTGGGCAAGGGCTGCTTTTGAGTTGAGTTCGGGCTGAGCTCGAGTTGAGCTTGCCTCATGTATCGTTTGAACGCAGTCTGATTATAATAATGGATAATATAATTGTAATCACCAATATTTGGGACCTACTATTAACCCATCAAGGCCCGGAAAATGAGACACAACAGATATTTCATTATTACCCGGCCGCATTCGGCCGCTCGGGCGTTGATAAAAAAATATAGTAACATATTTTCTTAATCGTCATTCTTGCATAATAATAACTTTTCTTGATAATAGTATTCACTTTCAACTATTAACAGCATATCATGCAAATGTTATCTACTTCCAGTTTTCTAGCTCCAATCGGCGACTTATTTATTACTTAGATTGCGTTCTGAAAGCTAGAAATGGTATTTGCATAAGCAATCAATTATTTTGGGCTACTTCAATTATTTTAAGTACTTGTTAAATTTTATTAGTCTTATTATTTTGATTAACTGCCAATAGTTTTTTAACCCTTCAACGCTCGAAATAAGACACAAAAGATATTCCATTGTTATCCGGTCGCATGCGTCCGCTCGGGCGATGATGAATTAAAACATACAATCGGTTGTTTAATGCTGATTTTGTCATCAATTGTTAGCAAACAATAATAGAACAAAGGAGACCTAGGCAACCAAAAATATATCTAATTAATAATAATGTATGTAATGAAAAATGCAGTCAGGCTAGGTACTTTAAGTAAGTAAGTTATATTTTTTAACGTGAAACGTTCTTGTTGCTCGAACGTTTAAAAGCAAGTTAAAACAATGTCGCTGTTACTAAAAGGCTGATCATAAAACTAAATCTCTTTGACATATTACCAAACAAAAGTCGATTTTGTTTAAAAAAAAAGGCACCTATTAAACTTACTTAAATAATTCTAACTATTACATCTCATGTAACAAGTGTTTTCTTAATTATGTTGCCCAGTGGACATTATAACATTCAAAGAGATTAAAAAATCGGTAAATTACTAAGTATTAAAAAAGATTGAAAACTTTTGTGATGTAACCAACTTAAATGATTGATATAACAAATGTAAGAATTTCAAAATGTACGCAACTCTCCTGTGTTAGGTAGTCGCGAATTTACAACGCTCATGTACGTAGCAAACGGTTTTTCCGCACTGCGACAAAGTACTTATAAGTTGGCGTCTTTATTAGGGCTTTACTTTCACTGCTATATTAATAATAATGTTATCTAGAAAACTGATCCTTATTTTAAGTTGGAACAACTGTCAAAATCAGTTCCTTTTCTTACCACTTTTCCACTGAAGGTACAATACAAAATATCAAAAATTTATACACTTCTAAGACTTTCGCGCGTAGAGTTCATTAGAAATAAAACACTTTTTACGGATTACAGCGCGTATATCGATCACGGAAATATGAATTAATGTAAGGGACAAAGGTCTACTTTTCAGGAGGAGCAAAAAACAAATTTTATTTATGATAATTGCTTGTATTTTTTTCACTTTTTATTCTACTTACTTGATGCCTATAGCAAAGTTGCTTAGGTTTGAGAGCTCTATAAAGCTATGCAAGCAAAATTAAGATTATCTTTATGGATTCCGAAATAGCATGTCTCTTACATTAAAAATAAATGTAGATGCGTTCTTTACCTTAATTGCATTTAACACAAAAATACTCCGCAGTAATGTAACAGTCATATTTACAAAAATTATATTAGTATTTTTTAAAGTAAGGTACCCTTTTGGGTTTAATTATTGCTGTATCCTAACTAAATACTATAATAAAATTTTACTTTCAAAAGCAAATTGGTTAACTTGACTTAATTTAGATAAAAAAAAATTGCTATTATTGTGAATACATAAAATGATACAAAAATTGATCATTTAAAGTATTTATTTTTATTCAGCGTTAAACATAATCAGTCTCAATGTTAACAATGATGGCAGATTATAGAAAAAACATTTTTGAATGATAATCAACTGTTTATATAACTAAAAAAATAGTTTCCAAAATTTCAAGTTCAATAGATTTTTTCAAGTAATTATGGTTATTAAATTATAATTAAAAAATCAATTCTATTTGAAATTTGAGTATTATAGCAATTTAATATAAAGAACTTAAGCAAGATAATAACAATATACACACTACTAATTTATACTTAACCATATTAATTAAGAGCCGATTGTTCCAAAGTCAGGTAAAATTTAATCGTAGGGTAAAATTTATAATGTAATACGAACGATTTTTAAATGTCACGTCAAATATCAAGGCATTGAACGATGGTTAGAGCTTACTCAACGACTAAATTTTATCTGACTTAGGAAAAATTTGCCTAAAGCGAAAATACTACAACCTAATTGTTAACTGCAGCAGTTTGCATTATCAACAATCCAACGAAACATTATAAACAACATGAAAACGTTATCTACAATCCAAAAAAAGAGGAGGAAGAGAAACAGGTCGCGATGCGATTAAAAATAAGAATGAAAATCATAAAAATTTAATAAGTGGAGGAACTTATTCCCTTCTAGAGTCTTCGTCATCAAGTTTAATGATTTAATAAAACTTTGTGAAAAGGGTATTATACCTCAAACATATCAGAAGGATTACTTAAGTATTCCTTATAAAAATAAAATTAAAGACACTTTAAATAAGACTAAGACGAAGACTCTAGTAGGGAATAATTTCCTCCAATTAACCTGTTTGAGCTTTTTTTGGATATTTGATAACGTTGTTATGTTGTTTATAATGTTTCGTTGGATTGTTGATAATGCAAACTGCTGCAGTTAACAATTAGGTTGTAGTATTTTCGCTTTAGGCAAATTTTACCTAAGTCAGATAAAATTTAGTCGTTGAGTAAGCTCTAACCATCGTTAAATGCCTTGATAATTGACGTGACATATTTAACAATCGTTTGTATTACATTATAAAGTTTACTCTACGATTAAATATTACCTGACCTTGCAACAATCGGCCCTTAATTAATACGGTTAAGTATAAATTAATAGTGTGAACATCGTTATTATCTTACTGAGTTCTTTATATTAAATTGCTATAATACTAAAATTTCAAATTGAATTGTTTTTTTAATTATAATTTAATAACCATAATTACTTTAAAAAATCTATTGAACTTGAAATTTTGGAATATATTTTTTTGGTTATATAAACAGTTGATTATCATTCAAAAATGATTTTTCCTATAATGTGCCATCATTGTTAATATTGAGACTAATTATTGTTAAACGCTGAATAAAAATAAAAACTTTTAATGATTAATTGCTTTTGAAAGTACAATTTTATTATAGTATTTAATTAAGATACAGCAATAACTAGTACTAAACCAGTTACTTCTAAAATTACTAATATTATTTTTATTAAGGTATACAACGCATTTAAATTTATTTTTTATATAAGAGACATGCTATTTTGAAATCCATAAAGATAATCTTAGTTTTGCTTGCATAGCTTTATAGAGCTCTTAAACCTAAGCAACTTTGCTATAGGCATCAAATTAGTAGAATAAAAAGTTAAAAAAATACAAGCAATTGTTATAAATAAAATTTGTTTTTTGCTCCTCCTGAAAAGTAGACCTTTGTCCCTTACATTAATTTATATTTCCATAATCGATTAATGTTTACCTACGATACACGAAGCATGCAGCGGGCGGAGCAGGCGGGGACGGGCTCTAGTTTTCTGTTTTGCTCTCTACTAGTTATATTGTAGTATTAGAAAAATAAAATGAATTCATATTCTATTAAAGTAATGTAAGAAACACGTAAATTATTACACACGCTGGCATATTAATGTAAGGGACATCATTGCCAAATACATAAATCATAAAGTAACGTAAGGCTGATTAGGTTTAGAAAAACGAAAACGTGGTTAGGGTAAAGGCCATATATAACTTTTTATGAGACATACCTTAAAACTAAAAATGACATTTTGTACAAGTGTATGATACGTCAAAATTTGTCGTAAAGATTTGTTTAGGACCTCTCAAAATGTGTACTGTAAGGGACAAAAAAATGATTTTTTTTCAAGGTATCAACATTTCAAGTATACCATTCGATGGAGCGTAAAATTCCGAATCCAACGGTGTATATAACTCATTTTCGGTATATTGTCCCTTACATTAATTCATATTTCCGTGATCGATATTTCTATTCTAGCTTTAACCCTTCAACGCCTGGAAAATGAGACACAATAGATATTCCATTGTTATCCGGCCGCCTGCGTCCGCTTATTCAATAATTTGATTTTCACACCGATGTACATCTGCCTTAACGTAAGGCCTAACTCAGGCATAGAGAGACCCACCCCACTAGACCGGTCACTCCAGATTTCACATCGCACGTCGAAGGCAATCACTGCAGTCGGTCGACATGTCCATTTAATGCACTCTATCATATTGTCTGTGAGTCGCACCGTGACTGACTACCTTCACATAGTGACAGTACATCATAGTTTTATGGCTTCTTAAATCTTAGCTGTGGTCTAAGTTTCAAAACTAAATACAATTTTCACATAACATAAAATGTTATACCTATGTTTTTGTTTTTATCACTCATGACTCCCATGCCATTAGGCCCCATATCTACGAAGATTATAATCGGATCTCAATGAAACTTATATGGGACCAAATTGAAAGTATACCCAATCGAACAAAAAAACAACTATTAAAATCGGCACACCAACGCCGGAGTAATCGGTGTACATACAAAAAACAAAAAATAATATGGGTCGAATTGAGTACTCCCTTCTTTTGAAGTCGGTAAAAATAGTGGCATGTTAAAAAATAGTAATCATTTTCACAGTTCACTAAAGCATAAGCTTTGTAATTAAAAAAGTCAACCAAACTGAGAACCTCCTCCTTTTTTTAAGTCGGTTAAAAACTAAACAAGAGTAAGGGTTAAGTTACGCTTACATGATTTTAATAGTATGTTCATTACATACAAGCGCGGGAAGTTAGCATTTACATTGTCGAGGATGTTTTGAGCCCGAGCAAATCATTCGAGTCAATGTAAATTGCTTCCCGCAAAAGGCTTGTTTAATACTTTTCTCAAGAAATGCGAGGAAATAAAAAATGTTTAGTTATCTTCGTGAAACGTATGTGAAACGACCAGTCATGCAGCCGTAAAGTTTTATAAAAATAATACTAGCTGATGAATTCTACCGTTTTATATTTGGAATACTACTTCCCGCACTCGGGCGGGAAGTGAACATTAAAAATAATTTCCGCACTGAATTTCAAATTTAGAACGTATTGAACTAGACCACCGCCGCCGCGTAAATGGAAAAATAATGCCTAGAAAAAATGCTAAAAAAGAGTCTAATGATAATCACAACATGGTATTTACCTATATTTCGTCTGCCATAACATAACAGTTATTTTATTACACTCTCTACAACAAACCGTACTTGTGTAATAATAAAAAAGCTGAATTGCAATTTGTAATTATCTAAAGTAGCATCACAACCGTACAATCGCGTACAATTGCATATTCCCCGCTCCCACCTTCCCACTGTTTACCTGGTAAACATAAAACGCATTCGCGGTAATTTCTCTTGCGACTAAGCCAATTAGACTGAGGCATACCGTTAATGCTCTGCTTTATTTACGCGAATGGTCAATGGACTGTTGGACTTTTAATGGTTCTACATGTGATATTTGTATGTTTAAATGTGGAATTTATTCAACAAACATGAAATTGAAATAGAAAAATTCTTTATTCAAATAAGCTCACATAATAATCATTTTTAAATCGTCAATCTATATATAATATAATAATAAAATAAGTATATAAAAGGGAAAATCACTCACTCACTCACTCACTGATCACGAAATCTCAGAAACTACAAGTGCTAGGAGTCTCAAATTTTGCATGGGGGCTCTTTTTAGGGCGTAGGTGCTCACTAAGACGGGATTTTGCGAAATTCAACCCCTAAAGGGGTGAAACAGAGTGGCAAAGTTTGTATGAGAGAACGCGATTCCTTGGCCCGATTGACTTGAAATTTGAACACCGAATGGTGGTTCACGCACGATCTAACTCCTGAGGATGCTACGGGTTGGGGCGAAACACGTGTAGAGTAGTCTAATTGGTGAAGGTGCAAGGTGTGTCGCTGTCATGCTAAATGCAGGAATTGTGCACTGATATTTTGTGGTGTGCATGTGCATTTTTTTGCGGGCGGGTGGGCGGTGCATCCTGCATATATTTTTTGTGGGAGTAAGCTACATATATTTATATTTTCGCAATGACCGTAGTGTGGCTTTCGTTTTAGTATTCAGCTGCTTTGTTATTAACTTACTAATTAAAAAGATAGCGCTGGTTCTCAAGGTAAAATTGATAATCATTCAATTGTAGGCGATACGAAGTTCACAGAGTCCACTAGTTCTTAATAAATAAAATAAATGAGAGTCCATACACACAAATGTAGCGAATTATGTTTGGAGTTAATTAGTTTCTAATTAAAATACATTGCCTTACCATGCCTTTACTTCAAGCAAATTACCTATGTATTTAATTTAGCAAATAATATTAGGCATTTGATTTAAGATGGGGCGCTAATGAACGGCTTTAAGTAATAAGGTAATTTCCTAAACAGCACAGCAAAATCCAATTTAAAATCGGTCAATAATCAATGATATACCTACCTAGGTATTAAAAACATTTTAATAGTGCCGCATACTTGTGGTTTACCTGTTACACAGAATAAATAATAAAACTAGAGAAATAGCGAATTAATGATATTGAATTGTGGATTTACTAAAAATCCGAGCATTTATTTTACTTTCGTTTGTATTTTCAAAAAAGTAGAAGTTTTTTACGCAACACAAAGTTAGGTAAATTACCTAGTTGTAATGCAATGAATGAATGACAAATTAAGGTACGCACAACAGCACGGTAAGTTAAACAGTTGAACTACGAAAACAGCTTTTATTACGTACGGCATAAAGACGGTCTCAAGGTCAACATGTATAGTCTGACGTGCCGCTGACTGTACATACGTGGTTTGTACTATTAGTATTCGGTGACTGTCACATGGTTTGAAGCTAAGGTGGAGAATTTTTATTTTTTATTTTAATTGTGTAGATTTGATTGTCCCCTTCAATAATTTAATAAACTTAAATACATTTTTATAAAGTTTCGAGCGGCTAATTTCATAACAATATGAGCAGCCTTTTTGCTTTAGTCTTCCCGTGACCACGGCCACTAGAAAGATGTCGAAACGTCGGGAATTCTAAAAACCAATAAATACAAACTAAATAATTCTAAAACAACACCTGAATCTATATATATAAAAGGGAAAATCACTCACTCACTCACTCACTGATCACGAAATCTCAGAAACTACAAGTGCTAAGAGTCTCAAATTTTTAATAATATACGAGCTGTAATCCGTAAAAAGTGTTTTATTTCTAATGTCCCCTCAAATTCTAACTGACTGACTTTCTCATAGAAAGTCATTTCACATTTTGGGTACCTTAAGCTTTTTATAAATTACTACGCAATTAATTAACTAATGTAATTATTTTGTTGTTTTACATGAGAACGAGTCTATTGTTTTGAATACCTCCGTGGTCGAGTGGCTTAATTGTACGTCGGTTTTTATTCAATGTAAAAATCTTTATCCCGAAACAGGGTTCAAACAAGAGGTCTACAAATAAATAATTATAAAAATAAATTCGAGCTAAAACTACATAATTCTTGCATGGAATTACTGTGAAAATAATAACATTCATCACACTAAAGCTTTTAAACTGATTTCATGTTTAGTAATATTAAAAAAAAACTCAGCTTTAACATGCCGAAGTATGGAACATTAACCTCAGGCAATTTAAGAGCTTTAACATGCCGAAGTATGGGACATTTACCTCAGTCAATTTTTCTCACAGATAAAAGCAAAAGGTATTGCACTCCAATACGTTCACCTATTGCATGATCGCCAGCAGACATCTGCCGGATTCCAAGCCTTCGTGATGTGTCTGCAATTACGATGCAAATGATGGGTAATGATTTTACAATCGCCGAGCCACTGTCGAAAGTACGTAGATTAAGATGCAATTAGAAAATAAATACGGCCTGAAGCGGCTGTGGTGATTGATCGAAGTTTAGATATTATAGGCAATATTTGCAAAGGTTTGATAAAAAACCAATAGGTATTTAATTGAATGACGACCTCCGTGGTCGAGTGGCTTTGTACACCGGTTTTCAAGGTGTCGCCATCTCTGAGGTCCCTGGTTCGATCCCCGGTTGGGGCAATTTAGAAAACGAACTTTTCTACATTAACTCAGGTCTGGGTGTTTGTGATACCACTGTTGTCTCTGATTTCCATAACACAAGTGCTTTAGCTACTTACTTTGGAATCGGAGCAATGTATGTGATGTTGTCAAATATTTATTATTTATTTATTTATTATTAACAGTAGGAATCAGAACCTTTTTTGAAATCGATGCGTAGTGGTAAGGGGACACGCTTCTAGTTGACAACACAAAATCAAATTGATTTCATGAAATTTTTTTTTCTTATAAGAATGCGACAGATCTGTTGGAATTCAAAACGCCACGCGCAGTGTGGGGTTCCGTAGCCCATCTTGGTTTATACTTAAATGTAGATACTACCAGCTTCACACACCTGACAACGTTATTTAAGTAGTTCCCGAGGAATTTGTACTGCGCCAAGTACATTTTATAAGTTGGTCGACTGTTACTCGTAATTAAATTTGTAAAGCCTACTTAGCTGTGATAGTTTTCCTTTTAACTTCGTCATATCTTCTCGTCACGTCTTCAACTATCGTGTACAATTCTTTAACGTATCCAAAAAGGATGCAGGGCTGGTTACACTTGACTCTTAACAAAATTTTGCACTTTAAAGCTTAATAATTCACAAACGGGTGCCTCAATCAAAAAACTGTTTTCACAAACCCACAATATTTTTAAAATTACTATCCAATGACACCTCACACTATGGGGTAGACAAGAAATAGTACATTATGATATAAGTGCGGTAATTATCAAAGCGCACGTATGTCATACGACGTTTTATAACATATTTGCGAAGAAATGAATAAAACTCGGACTTTCTTAAACGAATAAATTTTTTATCACCTGTTAAAGCAGTTATAAAAATTTGAACAATTCGTAAAATTGATTATTACTTTGTCAGTTGGGAATGCCACATGGCCACTTGAGCGTCTTTTTAGAAATGTCATGACATGATATCAATACCATGTTTTGTTTTCACAGTGCTTTTTAGCATTGAATTGAAGTAGCACCACAATGGGCTTGACTTATATATGTTTCGGGCAAGAGGCTTAGAGTAGCCTTTTTCGCTGCCTCTGAGACTTCTGGCGGTGTCGAATTATTAAATTCATCAGTACTTGACGAAATTTTCAAATAAAAACAATACAGCGAAAAGAAAAAGCGTGCGGAATAATTTTTACTTGTTCACAAATTAGAGATGCGCGCGCATCAGCGCTTTTTCTAAGGCAAAGGCATAAAAAACAGCCAGTATTACTAATAAAGTAAATTCATATTTTTGTGTTTTTGTTACAGATAAGTGGTTGTAATTTATTGACAAAATTAATAAAATTAAAGAATTAAATGTTTATTTATTATATTTATCCCCCAAAGTTATTCATAAAATGCTGACCTCTTTTCTGACATAAAAACTCTTTGCTAAGATTTAAAAAAGTACCGTATGTTTTAGACGGAGCATCTTGATAAACCGTGCGTTTTACATTACCATAACGCACAAGTACATAATGAGGTACAATACGATATTGAAATTGGTGTAATAAGAGACCCTTAACGAGCAAATATGTTAGAAAAAAAATTACATCCCCACTTCACACATTGCACTGCTTGCACATGCATATTAGATACCTACCTATAAGACAGATTGGTTTCGTCCGCGTTCGTCCATGACAGACAGTCTTTCACTGGACACGTCATTGGATTAGGTCGAATGGTCAGCTGTTATAAGCGTTGTGGTTTAGCTAGCACATATTACCAAGTAATATACTAGAAAAAATACGACTCGACATTCAACTGAACATCTTTCCAGATGTTGAGGTAATTCCTTGTACGCACAACAGCAAGGTAAGTTAAACAGTTGTACTACGAAAACATCTTTTATTACGTACGGCATAAAGACGGTCTCAAGGTCAACATGTATAGTCTGACGTGCCGCTGACTGTACATTGGTGAGATGGCGCTGGCTTGCAGCGTAAGAGTTGCTTATACTAGAATAAATTCGACGTTCCCACTAGTGACTCGGTAGCTCAGCGGTCACTTAACGGTAACCCATCCGACACCTGGCCGGACCGAGCGTTGCTTAACAAACGTGATCTAGTACGATCAGTCTTTCAAGCGCCACGAACGCTTCGACTTCGACTTATACTAGTAAATACGGAACAAAAACCAATATTCGTAAAAGCCATTAATAAAATAACAGCACTGTAAGGGTTGCTACACACATATTCGGGCCGGCATAGATCGGCAAGGCCGGGCGGTAAAATCAAATAAGTGTGGATGAATGTTCGGGAATCACTAGCCGCTCGGCAGCCGCACATTATCACTTGGCTTGGTAGTTGCGGGCCGGCATAGTAGTTGCTTCGGGTCGGCTTTTTCATTCTACTAATACTGCCGAATCGAACGATGCGTCGACCCGAATCAACAACTCGATCGGCACAAGCCGAATGAAGCCGAACAAGTGCAGTAGTTGCTTCGGGTTGGCTTTGTTGTTCGACAAATACTGGCGAACCGAAAATGCCGGCCCGAATGTGTGTAGCAACCCTAAATGACTATGGCCCAGCTTATGGGAACGTTTACTCAGAAGCGTTTTCACATGGGGACCGGTCCAACCGCCACCTATATGGATGCCTGCCACCAGTTTGTAATCATACCCACCGATCTTACCATCAAATACCCGTCAAGAAAAGGAAAATGTGTAGTGCCACCTTATTATTATATGTGAAAAATTTAGGTTTACGGGTTAAAGAGCTTTTCCTAGAAATACCGCTTAGTGTATAGATAACGTACAGATATTTTTGCAAAACTCAGCGAGTTCCACCAAAACATCAAGTTTAAAATTTATAGCCACGACACAGAATTGTGATGAAAAGTAGTAAAAAATACCATTTTTATTTACCTATCATCTCCATCTTATTATACAAGGTGTTCCAAAAATAATATAAGTCCCTAATGCCGAATATGGCATATAGGGACCATCAAACTGAACAACTTTTATTATGGGGCCAACTCTGAAATCGCGAAAAAAAAATCAACTGTTTATACATTTTGATGTTTTCGTAATTAATTTTTGTATGAAACAGCTGTTTTTTATTTCGCGATTTCAGTGTTGGTCCCATAGTAAAAGTTGATCAGTTTGATGATTCCTATACAAGGTGTTACAAAAATACCCCTAATGCCGAATATGGTAGATAGGGACCATCAAACTGAACAACTTTTACTATGGGACCAACTTTGAAACCGAAAAAAAAAATCAGCTGTTTCATACAAAAAAATAATTACGAAAATATCAAAGTGTATGAAACAGCTGATTTTTTTTGTTCGCGATTTCAGAGTTGGTCCCATAGTAAAAGTTGTTCAATTTGATGGTCTCTATCTACCATATTCGGCATTAGGGGTACTTTTTTAACACGCTGTATACCATATTCGGCATTAGGGGTATTTTTGTAACACCTTGTATATGCGTAGTAACACGCGTACCTAACTACAACTTTCCTGGAACAACAACTGCTCTTTTAAGGATCGCTAGACCAGTTTAGTCCCAAGTCTTATTTGCTGTGTGAATTAAATGCAATGCTTTGATGTGAAAATTATGTTTGTGTTTTATTTTATTTAAATAAGTGCAAAAACTTCATCTCTATATAAGACGGTAAAATAAATAAGCAAGGTCTTTTCTCAAGATATCCTGGATGAATGGTAAAATAAAAAATAATTAAATCATTCAAAAGTACATACTTAATGTACATACTTACTACTTTGTTAGTCTAAACTAAAATAATATTTTTTCAATTCATTATGCAAGTTGTGTCATGACTGAGGAATACAGGTTTTATAAAATCAAGATGGGTCGTCTATCCAAAATTGTAACTTAAATTAATAAAGAACAAAAATATGTAACTAATAATTCCTATGTTCTAGTTACAGCTATTCTACCTGGCGCTATGTTCGCTGTCGCAAGGCGCGTACGTCAGCCGCATGGCCACAGTGAACAGAGTGAGGGCGCCCACAGCCTTCAGGCCGGGCGTCAACATGCACAGACCCTGGGTGCACCAGCACCAGCGGCTGGTGCCAGCGGCCTCGAATAGAGTGCCCTATGTCGTTTACAGAAACGCTCCACACAGGTAATTGTCCCCTCCCGACCAGTCCACCCACTGGACTTTTCCACTGGTGGGTGGAAGGGTAATTCACGATTACCCCTCTACCCACTACGCTAGTGTGAACTGAATTAAGTACGTACTAGTAATCGACTAATTTATAAATTCGATTACCAGATTACCAATACCTTTCATTACACGGCTGAAACGTTCGCCGCGTCGCCGATCGCTCTGTTGCGTGGCTGGGCCGGCCGTAATTTGCGATACTTGCCTAACATAATGGCTAACCTAACACCCGTATTCACAAACATTACTATGAGGTCTCACAGTGCCCACGGACGCACAGCATCCCACGAACCAATCGCACATAATACGTAAAACTAACGAAACAATCACAGAGCTTTATTTTAACGTAGTGATGCGTTCGCGTAGTCAGGGTCGATTGAGTGTTGTTTGTGAATACGGTACCCGTTTTCCTCATGGACCAACTAAGGGGGCAGATCGATTTGTTTTTTCAGAAGATTGTGGATAATGGTCCTCCTACATTATCAGAATTCCTTTTGTAAATAAGCTTCCATGGGATATGTGGACATGGCTCCAAAGGAACGGGTAAAGAGTTGATATCTCTTTGGAAAAAACCTACCTAATGGTAAGCTATCAACGTTACCAGGCGGGTTTTATCTGCTTCCCCTATTTGGAACAAAGTCACTGACTGATACCTCATCATTCTTAAGATACACATTACCAACACACCCATAGAATCAGGTTTATTACCGCCCTTTTTTATAATTTCCAGATACGCGATGAAGCACTACAATCCTGGAACCACCCGCACAGTTTTCGCGGCACCGTGGAAGAGCACAGCACGTGTTCCGTCCTTGTCACACACGCAGAGCTACGAGTTCGTGCGGTCTGCGTCTGCGCCGCCCTCCGTGCACAATGAAGGTGGTACAGGTTGCAATTGCTAAGTGCACCCGCACTGATCTTTTTCACCCTTTTTCAGTACCCTAGCAAAAACATAAAATATATCGAGAAAAAAACGAGCGTAAAAATCTCGGCGAGTAATTTTGTAGCGTTGTACAGCGCCATCTACCGCTGAGGAGCGAAATGGGATTTCCCCATAGACTTCGAAAAATTTTCGCTGGCATTCTATTTCTATAGATTTCCCATACAATATCAACCGAGTTTTTACGAATGTTTATTTCTCGATAGATGTTCGCGCTATTAAATATATTCTTAAAATTTTAAAACAATCAGATCCATACACAGAATATAATATAATAGTACTCACTACGTAGAATAATTTTATGCTTATGGGGCTGACATGAGCCAACTAGCGCCGCCAGTCGAATTTATTTTATTTATTCTAAATAAGCCCAATTTCTTAAAAAAGGAATCAGTCAAGTCTTGCGAATGACGAATCTTTTCTAGCTCGTCGTTTAGTTTGATACTGTTTTTTTTTTCGAAAAGTGGCCACTATTAGCAAAATAAATAATGATGTGACCACGGGTCGGTTGGGATAATTCACAATTTCGTCTTTATTTAAGCACCATGATTTTTTTTCCAATGGCGGCGCTAGTGTGCTGCCTACACGCTCTTAAAGACATTACAATTAACAATCTTGCATTAGTTTTCTTCTAAATCTGCAATATTTTCATGATAACTATGAATTTTCATTTCGTGCACGAAAATCACAAGAGTTTCAAGTCCGTCCACAGAAATGAAATATGACGTTACATTTTCTTTAGGGCAACATCACTTTGAAGTTTAAAAAAAAGACATTATTATAAAAGCAATGCAGTAGACTGCTACTGCAGTGCTTTTATAATGATTTTGAATAAGGAAATAAACATGTTTAATTCATTTACTTAGTTTACAGTAATGGCTTTTAGTTGAGATAATTTTGCATAACGGTGTTTTAGTGCTGAAACGTAACGCCATACAACTTTCTGTGGGCGGACATCAGTCGGTTTAGCGTATTATGACCAACAGGTGCCATCCATACGATCCCAGCTCCGAACCTGAGCCTCTCCGAGAAGCCTATCGTGGTCATCGACTCGGACAGCTATCACCACAAACCTAGCACGGAAGCTGTAAGTGAAATTATCGTTATTACTCTAGTGAATTTACGACTCATCTCTTAAATTGTTCCCAAGTGAGACAAATTATTTAGGGCAAATTTTTGTAGTCTACCGAAATATCGGAGTCTCAAAAATAAACAGGTACATGGTGTAAAACCCAATAAAGTTTATTCTAATAACCATTGTGTAACTAAACATCTGCTATACAATCTTTATTTGTAAGGAGGCTAGCGTAAAAAATCCATAAATTGATTCAAATTATCGTCATCGTAAAATGTTATTGTCACACAAAAATGATTCCCTTTTCACGTATTACTCAGTTTCACTTTCAGTCCAAGCCGACATACGAGGTAACAGAGAAATACGTCGAACAACCGATGTACCAAATGTCACCCAAGATCGAAATACCAGTTGGATTTTCAAAATCAGCCGTAAGTAACATTTTTGATGAATGCTCCTTTTCGTTTTAGAAACTCTTTGTAACGTGTTCTAATTGTTTCAGTCACAGTCACTACCGTCTCCTGAAATGCAGTCTTTGATAAAAAATGGACCAGCTTTACAATTCGCTTCCGATTATGGTTTGACAATTGCCTTGCCTTCTCCCATTGTGCCTCAGCAATTTTCGATCCAGGTAAAATTTAAATTGAAAAGCTTAAATTTTGAAAAGAAAACAGAAGTGCTCGGTGGTACAGAGGTTTAACGTCAGGCCCTACGATTGTGGTGGTTAAGCAACTTTCGCAAGGGTCGGGTCATGGGATGGGTGACCAAAAATTTATCATCTCGTATTCTTCCGTGCTTCAGAAGGCACGTTAAGCCGTTGGTCCCGGCTGCATTTGCAGTCGTTAACGTTCACCAATCCACTTTGGGTCTGCGTGGTGGGTTATGGCCCATCCTCCTTATCCTCTTCATAAGAAAGGTCTGTGCCCCAGCAGTGGGGACATTAAAAATGGCTGGTGTGGACATTTTGAATACAGAAAACTGTTCTTTGCATTGATGACTATCTTTACTAAGTTAGGAAGTTGTTTAGCTAATTATTAAATCTCTTTTCACAGGGATTCAATCCGCCAGCCCAACAAGAAGTTTTTAATTCTGGCGTCGAACACATAATGATCCCACCAAGCGCATTATATCAAGCAGATCCAGAATTTATGCAAAAACTACAAGCTCAGCTGATCCAACGATTCCCCTCGCTCGGCTTCATTCCATACGCTCCAGACGCGCCAACAATCTCGCTACAACCCCAAGAGCAACCACAGATCCATCGCCCAGTGGAAAACCCCTTCTATTTGTTACAAAACGAAGAAATAACAAAACAAACACCATCGTACTTCGAACCGTCCAAAAACGTTGTCCAACGAGAGACTCAAGAATCCGCTGTAATGTCATTGATCCCACAATCTTTCAGCGTTTATAACGTCACAGAAAATCAAATGGAAGTTACGTCGGCATCTCAACCACAAAATGTCACAGTGGAAGTGATAGCAGCTGATTCTCAACCCAGTACAACAACTGTCAAATATATAATAGAAAGTACTACAAAGCAGCAACCGCAGCAGAACGTCACACCGATATACTACGCACAAATAGGACAAACCATTGGGAATGCAGTAGCGAACAGCTTTTATTCAGCAATCAACGATGTGAGAGCTGCTGCTGCTTTAGCACAAGTCGAGAAACCTCAAGAGCAAGAAAACTTAACTACGACCACTTCCAATCCTGACATAAAAACATATTTCGTGAATCAACCCGAAAATTCTTACAACCAATCTGTGGACATGAAACCAATGCTTGGCGTGCCATTTTCTAAAGCAGCCGATTCAGTAAATATTGCTTACACGTTATTGAGATCAAATAATAAAGAACCAAAACTGACTAAGGAAGGGACAGTGTATGCCGGTCAAATAGTTGAAGCTACTATAAGCGAAGATCAGGACTTCAACAAAGAAAAAGCTACACTGTTAACTAGAAGAGCGCCGCTAAGAATTATTTCAGTGACAGAAAAGAAGGAAGGTCCGACTATCTCGACAGTTCCACCAAAAGTAACAGTGGTGAAAGCCAAGATACCTCCTAAAAGTAAACTAACTTTTGATGATAAGACTGGCGAGCCAGTGTTAAGAATATACGCCAGTTATGTGGACACCCCATTACAGGTAAGTGGAAAAACCAATCAAATATACTTTAAATGTTATATCTTTCCTATTTTTATTATCATAATATTATGGTATTCATTTTCAGAAAGAACTAATGGCAGCAAAGTTAAATAATGTGAGGAATATGAACAATCTAAACAATGTAAAAGAAATTGTGGTAAAAAAGCCAGACACTATTGAGAACTGGACCTCAGCCATGGTTAAGAAGTTTGACAAAACGCAAGGACATGACGCAAATCAAGTAACTGATTTCGGATTGAAACTTAGATCGAGAAGTGACGATTACATACCACTTTTTGAAGAATATGAGGAATAAATGATTTCTAATCGTTACTGAATAACCCAAACCCAACTATTTAAAAATCTAATTATAAAAATCTACGAAGACAAAATTCAAAGTATGTAAGGACTAGGTTCACTGATAATCTCTCTATCGTAGATAATCTCTTATAATAATGTGGTGCATTTGTTTGTATGTTTTGTGTAAATAGTAATTCTTATTATGTAGGTTTATCATTTAAGTTAGATTATGATGTGTTTAGAATTATTATTGTTATTTTAAAATGCCAAATCGTTTACGTAAAATAAAACAAATTATTTTAATAAGTCTTTCTCAATTTATTTCATCATCGTTATAAACTGGATAATATGTTTACTATACATTTGAGTAAAACAAATTTAACTAGTTGTTAAAAAATTTGGTTCGTTTATCGGACGTCATGGTAAGTTTTAAAACACTGAAAAAATAGGAGTTGTTCTAAACGAAATATTATGACAATAATAATAATAAACTATGTGTGTTAAAGTTAAAATCAGCGAACTACAATCTATGGAACAAGCATTCCGCTCAAAAAATAGCACCACACAAAAATGACAACCAAGTAGGCGGGGCTAAAAATACTGGCATTTAGTTATGCTGCACAAAGCGACTGAACACTGGTTGCATAATAGCGACCATAATCTGTATACTCATAGATTTTTTCTCACTTAAACGTACTAGTATGTATTATGTGCTAATAGTTATAGATCTGCATCTTTTTGCCTTCTTTTCGTCTTTCACACCATTTGACTACACATGATGTGTCATTTCTAATAAACTCTTTTTTTTCTTTCTTTAAAATACTGTAAAGAACGCTAACGTCTGTCACCGAGCGCGTGGTTGGCCCGACTAAATGATATACGGTTTTTTTTTTGTTTTTAACCCCGTGATGCTGTTTTTTAAGCAATATTTGTTTGCAATTACACTTCCATAAGTTTTAGTTCGCTGGTTAAAATACTCAAAATATAGCCATTATTCTTGCACTCTAACGCCAGTGGTAGTTATTTACACAAATCGTAAAAAAATCACATATCCCAACAAACCCATAACAAGAAATATAAGCTGATTTATACAATTATTTATTTCGAAAACAGAAAATCTATAGTAAGAACAGATATATCAAACCAGCGGTTTTTTTTTTGTTTAGCACTGACAACTTTTGTTTTATACACCCAATTTAAGAGTCCGGGGAACAGTGAACTTACCATACAAACATAATAATAAAATGATTAGCAATTTGAGCATAATTAACTCTCCATGTGATGTTATTCGGATTAAGCCCGTATTTGTTTAAGTTTCTATTAAATAAAAATACAAACTAAATAAAATTTAATGCGATTCACAGTTTTGTATGAAAAAAAATGTAATTGGCATTTGGGTTAGTATTTTAGATTTTTTATTTGATAGAACCCTATACAAATACTGTTTTAATCCGAATAACATCACAAGAAGAGTTAATTATGCTCAAATTATAAATCATTTCGTATTACTTTTGTATGGGAAGCTCACTGTCCACGGACTCTTAATGTAAAACTTTTAGTATTATTTCATCAATTTAGTACTCCTGGGGGAGGTATTACAACCTCTTAAAACTTTCCAGGTTTATGAATTGCTGTAGTTACATCTCTTTCTCACTGTATAGCAAATACAAGAGACGCATTGATAGCCATTCAGAAAACTGGCAAGTCTTAAGAGGTTTTAATACGGGGGCTGGTCTGACTTTGCCCTATAATGTTCAACATTATAGTTACGCCTGTTTTCATAATAATTGATTTTCCTTATTCGAGTATCTAAAACGTGTTTATAATAAATACAAACAAATAACAAAAAAGTTATATTGTTAATTTGTACAATACATTACAGTATTTAATTTAAAATTCAATCGGGATACGACAATGTTTGAATAAAGGCAAGCTTTAAAGCTCAAATTATGTAAAACATTTTGGGAAGTAAAAATATAGTGAAATAATCTAGCGATGTTACATCACTTGTAATATTTTTTAATACTTTATAGTCATCAATTGAGGTGTTTGCTTCAGTTAAACACATTCCTCTGGTTACATTATGGTACAGTTTAAAGAACTGAAATTAATCTACTGGATTTTTATTATGCTTTATTGCACACAATTTTATTGTAACATTGTTTGATTTTATGGGTTAAACATGACTAAATATTAAAAAAAGAGTGTAGTAAAAATAAAAACATATTAATTTTAATGGTATTCGCAAAACTAAACATACCAATATACTTAGTAAAAATAAGACACAATTTATGTGGCAAATGAGTATGCAATGCGATCAAATTGAAAATAGACAGTGATCCGTTGCAACTTCACTCGAGAATGTATGGAAAAGGGAAAATTTTACAGATTAAAATAGGTGCGTCGTTTTGCACCGTAAGCGCTCTGAAGTTAGTCGCTTCAGTTGTACATTATCAATTTAATCGCATTGTACGACCATATTGGTAAGTGGTCACCATTGCCAACAAAGTCAACGAAAAAAAACGATAATTTGAACAAGTTTGTATCCAAAAAGACAAAAAAGTTTGGGCACGATCACTAGATAATAATTTGAAGTAGTTTGTATAACGAAAGCAGATCACCTCGTTTTATCGCAACGGCGCTAGGAGTTGAGTTTGTCCCACTTGTCGAGCTGGTCCAGGAACCATGGCCGTCCCGTTCCACGCTTAGTTAGGATATCGCAACCTGTCTCCGTCACCAGTAGAGTTTGTTCGAACTGTAACAATATACGAATATTCTAGTAGGTATAAAAAATATGCTCTTTAGATGTTACAAATGGTATGTCCTATAAATTTAAAAGATAGTCAGAAACAAATAAATACACGATTTAAAGTCTATGTCGGAATGATGTTGGTCCTTCGAGCCGGATACCTACTGAGTTTAAGTGATATTTTTTTATATCTGGTAACGTAAAACGGGCCGTCGGCGGTGACGGCGGTCCAGTGGTCGGGCCACTCACTGCTGGCCTCGTTGGTCGTCGGCTATACACCTATACAGTAGTACGTCACCTGTGCGGAGCGCGATCCGTCGGCGGTGACGGCGGTCCAGTGGTCGGGCCACTCACTGCTGGCCTCGTTGGTCGTCGGCTATACACCTGTACAGTAGTACGTCACCTGTGCGGAGCGCGCTCCGTCGGCGGTGACGGCGGTCCAGTGGTCGGGCCACTCACTGCTGGCCTCGTTGGTCGTCGGCTATACACCTGTACAGTAGTACGTCACCTGTGCGGAGCGCGCTCCGTCGGCGGTGACGGCGGTCCAGTGGTCGGGCCACTCACTGCTGGCCTCGTTGGTCGTCGGCTATACACCTGTACAGTAGTACGTCACCTGTGCGGAGCGCGCTCCGTCGGCGGTGACGGCGGTCCAGTGGTCGGGCCACTCACTGCTGGCCTCGTTGGTCGTCGGCTATACACCTGTACAGTAGTACGTCACCTGTGCGGAGCGCGATCCGTCGGCGGTGACGGCGGTCCAGTGGTCGGGCCACTCACTGCTGGCCTCGTTGGTCGTCGGCTATACACCTGTACAGTAGTACGTCACCTGTGCGGAGCGCGCTCCGTCGGCGGTGACGGCGGTCCAGTGGTCGGGCCACTCACTGCTGGCCTCGTTGGTCGTCGGCTATACACCTGTACAGTAGTACGTCACCTGTGCGGAGCGCGCTCCGTCGGCGGTGACGGCGGTCCAGTGGTCGGGCCACTCACTGCTGGCCTCGTTGGTCGTCGGCTATACACCTATACAGTAGTACGTCACCTGTGCGGAGCGCGATCCGTCGGCGGTGACGGCGGTCCAGTGGTCGGGCCACTCACTGCTGGCCTCGTTGGTCGTCGGCTATACACCTATACAGTAGTACGTCACCTGTGCGGAGCGCGATCCGTCGGCGGTGACGGCGGTCCAGTGGTCGGGCCACTCACTGCTGGCCTCGTTGGTCGTCGGCTATACACCTGTACAGTAGTACGTCACCTGTGCGGAGCGCGCTCCGTCGGCGGTGACGGCGGTCCAGTGGTCGGGCCACTCACTGCTGGCCTCGTTGGTCGTCGGCTATACACCTGTACAGTAGTACGTCACCTGTGCGGAGCGCGCTCCGTCGGCGGTGACGGCGGTCCAGTGGTCGGGCCACTCACTGCTGGCCTCGTTGGTCGTCGGCTATACACCTATACAGTAGTACGTCACCTGTGCGGAGCGCGCTCCGTCGGCGGTGACGGCGGTCCAGTGGTCGGGCCACTCACTGCTGGCCTCGTTGGTCGTCGGCTATACACCTATACAGTAGTACGTCACCTGTGCGGAGCGCGATCCGTCGGCGGTGACGGCGGTCCAGTGGTCGGGCCACTCACTGCTGGCCTCGTTGGTCGTCGGCTATACACCTGTACAGTAGTACGTCACCTGTGCGGAGCGCGCTCCGTCGGCGGTGACGGCGGTCCAGTGGTCGGGCCACTCACTGCTGGCCTCGTTGGTCGTCGGCTATACACCTGTACAGTAGTACGTCACCTGTGCGGAGCGCGCTCCGTCGGCGGTGACGGCGGTCCAGTGGTCGGGCCACTCACTGCTGGCCTCGTTGGTCGTCGGCTATACACCTATACAGTAGTACGTCACCTGTGCGGAGCGCGCTCCGTCGGCGGTGACGGCGGTCCAGTGGTCGGGCCACTCACTGCTGGCCTCGTTGGTCGTCGGCTATACACCTATACAGTAGTACGTCACCTGTGCGGAGCGCGATCCGTCGGCGGTGACGGCGGTCCAGTGGTCGGGCCACTCACTGCTGGCCTCGTTGGTCGTCGGCTATACACCTGTACAGTAGTACGTCACCTGTGCGGAGCGCGCTCCGTCGGCGGTGACGGCGGTCCAGTGGTCGGGCCACTCACTGCTGGCCTCGTTGGTCGTCGGCTATACACCTGTACAGTAGTACGTCACCTGTGCGGAGCGCGCTCCGTCGGCGGTGACGGCGGTCCAGTGGTCGGGCCACTCACTGCTGGCCTCGTTGGTCGTCGGCTATACACCTATACAGTAGTACGTCACCTGTGCGGAGCGCGCTCCGTCGGCGGTGACGGCGGTCCAGTGGTCGGGCCACTCACTGCTGGCCTCGTTGGTCGTCGGCTATACACCTATACAGTAGTACGTCACCTGTGCGGAGCGCGATCCGTCGGCGGTGACGGCGGTCCAGTGGTCGGGCCACTCACTGCTGGCCTCGTTGGTCGTCGGCTATACACCTATACAGTAGTACGTCACCTGTGCGGAGCGCGATCCGTCGGCGGTGACGGCGGTCCAGTGGTCGGGCCACTCACTGCTGGCCTCGTTGGTCGTCGGCTATACACCTGTACAGTAGTACGTCACCTGTGCGGAGCGCGCTCCGTCGGCGGTGACGGCGGTCCAGTGGTCGGGCCACTCACTGCTGGCCTCGTTGGTCGTCGGCTATACACCTGTACAGTAGTACGTCACCTGTGCGGAGCGCGCTCCGTCGGCGGTGACGGCGGTCCAGTGGTCGGGCCACTCACTGCTGGCCTCGTTGGTCGTCGGCTATACACCTATACAGTAGTACGTCACCTGTGCGGAGCGCGCTCCGTCGGCGGTGACGGCGGTCCAGTGGTCGGGCCACTCACTGCTGGCCTCGTTGGTCGTCGGCTATACACCTATACAGTAGTACGTCACCTGTGCGGAGCGCGATCCGTCGGCGGTGACGGCGGTCCAGTGGTCGGGCCACTCACTGCTGGCCTCGTTGGTCGTCGGCTATACACCTGTACAGTAGTACGTCACCTGTGCGGAGCGCGCTCCGTCGGCGGTGACGGCGGTCCAGTGGTCGGGCCACTCACTGCTGGCCTCGTTGGTCGTCGGCTATACACCTGTACAGTAGTACGTCACCTGTGCGGAGCGCGCTCCGTCGGCGGTGACGGCGGTCCAGTGGTCGGGCCACTCACTGCTGGCCTCGTTGGTCGTCGGCTATACACCTATACAGTAGTACGTCACCTGTGCGGAGCGCGCTCCGTCGGCGGTGACGGCGGTCCAGTGGTCGGGCCACTCACTGCTGGCCTCGTTGGTCGTCGGCTATACACCTATACAGTAGTACGTCACCTGTGCGGAGCGCGATCCGTCGGCGGTGACGGCGGTCCAGTGGTCGGGCCACTCACTGCTGGCCTCGTTGGTCGTCGGCTATACACCTATACAGTAGTACGTCACCTGTGCGGAGCGCGATCCGTCGGCGGTGACGGCGGTCCAGTGGTCGGGCCACTCACTGCTGGCCTCGTTGGTCGTCGGCTATACACCTGTACAGTAGTACGTCACCTGTGCGGAGCGCGCTCCGTCGGCGGTGACGGCGGTCCAGTGGTCGGGCCACTCACTGCTGGCCTCGTTGGTCGTCGGCTATACACCTGTACAGTAGTACGTCACCTGTGCGGAGCGCGCTCCGTCGGCGGTGACGGCGGTCCAGTGGTCGGGCCACTCACTGCTGGCCTCGTTGGTCGTCGGCTATACACCTGTACAGTAGTACGTCACCTGTGCGGAGCGCGCTCCGTCGGCGGTGACGGCGGTCCAGTGGTCGGGCCACTCACTGCTGGCCTCGTTGGTCGTCGGCTATACACCTGTACAGTAGTACGTCACCTGTGCGGAGCGCGCTCCGTCGGCGGTGACGGCGGTCCAGTGGTCGGGCCACTCACTGCTGGCCTCGTTGGTCGTCGGCTATACACCTGTACAGTAGTACGTCACCTGTGCGGAGCGCGCTCCGTCGGCGGTGACGGCGGTCCAGTGGTCGGGCCACTCACTGCTGGCCTCGTTGGTCGTCGGCTATACACCTGTACAGTAGTACGTCACCTGTGCGGAGCGCGCTCCGTCGGCGGTGACGGCGGTCCAGTGGTCGGGCCACTCACTGCTGGCCTCGTTGGTCGTCGGCTATACACCTGTACAGTAGTACGTCACCTGTGCGGAGCGCGCTCCGTCGGCGGTGACGGCGGTCCAGTGGTCGGGCCACTCACTGCTGGCCTCGTTGGTCGTCGGCTATACACCTATACAGTAGTACGTCACCTGTGCGGAGCGCGATCCGTCGGCGGTGACGGCGGTCCAGTGGTCGGGCCACTGCTCGTCGCGCCAGCCGCCTTCATTGATCATCGGCTCGATCGTGAAGCAGTGTCCTGGCTTCATCACACCTACCGCTTTGTTTTCTGCAACAAACAGTATTCAATATTTATCTTTTATTTAAAGTTTATTTCAAAAAATTGTCCAAAGCTTTTCTAACAAAGTATAATCGTGATGATCAGAGATTTTGGAAATTGCTATAATAATGGTTGTTTTCAGAGAAAGGCTTTAAAACTTTAGCAACTGTCTCACTCTTGGCAAAATTCTCAATCTTCTAGTTTAAGTTCTACCTGGTATTTTTACTTTGTATATGACATCTCTTATTTATTACTCTAAGGAAAGTTATCCTAAGAAATCAAAATAGACTGATTATGTAAAATAAAGAAAGAGCTAAAAATTAACCAATACAGCTTTCTAAAAAAACAGGTCTTTCAACTTACTTGCATAATGCGGCACATTTGGTGCAGTGTGGAACAATCTGTGTATACCGTGACCACAGTATGATCGGACCACACTTAGTCCATTCGCTTGAGCATGCTTTTGTATAACATTACCAATCTCTCTGTACTTTTCACCGGGCTTTACAATTTCAATTGCTTTCTGTATACACTCGTAAGTAGTTTGCACAAGCTTGCGAGAGCTCTCAGAGATAGTGCCAACAAAGAATGTTTCATTGAGGTCACCGTGGAAACCACGATGATAAACTGTCACATCTACATTGCAAAGGTCACCGTCCTGCAATGGTTTAAGAACAGTGATTTTATAAGCGAAAGTTTTGCTTGATATTGTAAAGGTGCGTATCGATATCGCGCGGCCGCCGCAAGAGCATTGTTCGACCGCGGCAGTGCTGTTTTAGCTCGCGAGCCATTTTTAGGGCATGAGGCTGCTGTGCGCAGCGGCCGATCCGGCAACGAGTGTTCATTTTGTGCGCGGCAACCATGTACGTTTTACGTCACAAGCATCTGTTGCTTTTTTTACTTTTATCATAAATAGATCATCACAAGGGATCGAAGCGAAAAGTTCGTTGGTGGATGAAAAAATAATTAATACAATGCTACATGGTAGTGTGAGACTAATGGAAGACATGAGATACGAAGCTGATGAAGGAATGAAATAATAATGAAATCACAAGAATGACGAAATTTTCGAAAGATGATGAAATTTTTAAAATCATTTATTGAGCCGTGTAAAAAAGTGGACACTCACTTTCAAGATGCCATTTCATTGACCGAAAGACTTGCTATCACTTTAAGATTGTTAGCAACTAAGGACTCATATACTAGCCTACAATATCTTTATGTGCTGTTCCATAGAAATTGTTTAGTGCCATATAATCTGAGTAAACTACGACACTTGTCGTTATCCATGTTTTCACTGCGCGCATCAACTATATAAAATACGTGAGATCCGTCCCATCTGCGCGCGCACAACGCACTGAGAAAAACCGACATAACTGGTTCGTCGCGCGGCACGTTCGAGCGCGGCAATGTTCGAATTGCCTCTCGCGGCACAGTACCCATAGTGTGCAGCTACCGCGCGAACATATGTTCAATCAAATGGTTTGCCGCGCGAAGTCGATACGCACCTTCATGAATAACCAGTCAACAAAGTAGAAAACAGTATTAAATTATTATTTTTATTATATGCACTTAGTTGAAGCAGTAAGTATAAAACCTAACTTGTCGTTATGTCCTTGATTTCAGTCACAGTGTAATTACTTGCAAAATATGATAAATATACACTGCAATTAAATGATGTTTTACCTGTAGTGGACGAGTGTCCGGTATACCATGGCATATGACTTCATTGACAGATGTACAACAGCTGTTTGGAAAGTTGTTGTAATTCAGAGGGCTTGGATAGCACTCCCTTTCAACGCAAGCTTCATGGACCACTCGGTCAATTTCATCAGTTGTCACTCCCACATCGCAGGCCCTGCAAGACAATACAGATTTTCTTTCTGTCTGCTCTATTTTCCATTAGTTGACATAGAGTTTCGACCTTATATTTTTTTATATAAAGAACTCCTAATTTGGAACATGCATACTGACATACATTTGAAATTTTAAGGTGCAGAACCACACGTGGCAAACGTTCTGCCTCGCGCGAGGCAGCGCGCTTGGTGAGGACCCGCCTAATCACGTAAAAAACGGCTGATCGGATTTTGATGAAATTAAAACAGAATACTTTTTATCCTAATTATTGGTCACCTAAGGATTTTCTCTAATGTCCACGCGGACGAAGTCGAGGGCGGAAGCTAGTACCTCATAAATTACTCCCCTTTAGTAAGGGGATCAATGAGGGTAAAATCAATTATAAAATACAACAAATGGCTTTCCACATTATTAGATTACGAAAGAAATCACTAATTATCAACTTGACAAAAAAATCCTTTTTTATCACTTAACACTAGATTAACTCACACAATCTCCATTTTCTTGTGTTAAAACAAAAAAGAATAAAAAAAAAGGTTTACAACAATCAATAAAAGTGTTTTAGGCGAAAGCAAAAATAATCAACAGGTTACATATTTTTTATAATTTTTTCTTTAAACGGCAACGGTTTGTCATTAAACATTCTTTCCCTAAGTTGGCTTGGAGTGTAGTGACAATTTGATTGGATAAGACAACACATTTTTAAATAATGGTTTAAATTTAAAAGACATATGACAATGACAACTGTAAAAAAGATAAGTAAGGATAAACAGAATGCATATTATATCATGAAAACCAAAGATTTAAATCGTTAGATACCCCCTTGACTGCACCAAAATGTGTCAACATACAAATAAGTGAGCCTCACATCCTTGCTATTAAATGGCTATTAGTGCTCATTTGAACAGTGTAGGTAGGTTTTTGCGCAAAAACCACGAAAAAACCGTTTCAAATGCCGTCTTGTGCATATCAGTGCACCAACAAATTCTAGAAATACAAATAAAGCAAATGGTGTAACATTTCACGCGTAAGTATTTAGATTTGATTAATTATCGAAATTTATTTTCCTTCCACTGTCAAAAATATTAAAGTCTAATCTGACAGCGCATGACAAAGAAAGTCCAGGCAAGTACTATAAGGCAAAAAGAGGCAACTCTATTCCGATATATTTAGAGACCAGCTGGTGTACTAAGGACTTGGTTTATATGGGATCATCTTCTGATGGACGTAAACAACGCATTGTGCATGTGACAGATTTGATATAATACTACAGATTTTCAGTACCAAGGCATATCTGACGATTTAAATCTTTGATGGAAACTTATTATATTCATTTGTTCGGAAAATGTTTGTAAGTCTTAAAAAAAATAAAAGCATGAATATTTTTTTCAGAAGTGTAAGAAAATTTAGATTTTAATGTAGTCATTGATTTATTACACTATTGTCTAGCACTCTTATCAAGCAATAAAATGAGAATTTCCAATAATAGAATCATTGTTCGGAGTCAGGTTTGGATTATCAGCAAGGTCACATTGATGAGTTGGAAAAACAAGTTATTAGAGAAATAATTGGTCTTTCTTAGTCATATAAATTGTGTTAGGTTCTATACTTAGATTGAAGAATTTATCAATAATCATTAACTGGTGATTTTTTTATTAGGCATTATATTTTTTAAGATATGGGTACTAACTTGGCAGCCTCATCCAGCACTTCACGTCCAAGGCGGCAAGCAACACGCATGCCTTCAATCTCTTCATCATCAAGAACCTTGATCTGTCCCGATCCCTTAGCAGCATTCTCTGACGCCGGAAAACCAGTAGGATGATCGGCGTAATCAGGACGGCCGATGTGCGGGGGCACCGTACGCTTCGGACCAGGCGGGAAAGGCCTCAACTTGCCCGTAAAGTTATATGACGGCCACGGGTTAAATTCCGCATTAGACCCATCAGTACTCTCACCCTCTGAAAAAGAACAACAAGATCATTACGACATTGTAACCTAACACCAAACTAACCTCAAAACGCAACTTACTTGCTAAAGAGTGAATAATTTTGTGCGTTTTCCAAGATTTCTTGAAGCAATCTTGGTTGCAAAAAAAAGAACCCTGAACGCCGAGTTTTACACATGTTGGACACTGTAATTGAGCGATAGATTTACAGCCGGGTGTTTCACACATTCCTATCGCCGCCATTTTTGTCAGCTGTCAGCTGTCATTGTCAATGATGTGTTGTGTTAGCTGCTGTCATTTGCTTTTTGACAAAGAAACAAAACGCAAACCATAGACCACAGACACGGTAAAATGTGTAGTTGTCACTTCCTGTTGTACACACGACGGCAGGCTCAGACTATACATGTTGACCTTGAGACCACCTTTATGCCCTACGTAATTAAAAGCTGTTTTCGTAGTTTAACTGTATAACTTGACGTGCTGTCGTGTGTGTATTGTTAAATTAATCGCATTTTAGTATGTACATACCCTAAAAGTTTGTAATGTTGTCTAATACTTAAGTATTTATTATTATTATTTATGATTTATTTATTAATTTTAACAAGGTGGTGAACAATTTAACGAAGGTAAAAATTTATTTAAGTTAGGGTAAAGGGTATACTAATTGTTGGCCACCCTCCAATAATTAGCTTTTTGAACTTTATAGCAAATTATTAGGGATGGGTAACTTGGCAGCTCCATAAAGTAGCTTTTTGATTTCGTTAGCAAACTGAAAACTAACTCTGAGAAAAAAAAAATTTAGGTACGTTTGGATGTCGCGATCGTGCCGAGGTTCTGTGGATTCTTAACAAAATCTGCTAATCCCGGGTAAGTTTATTTTTGTTTGACTGTGCTCGAGGGGGCCAATAATACTACTTTTGGGTGTTTATTACATAAAATATAAATCTTTTTATGTCCCAGAGTACCTAACATGAAGTCAAAGATTTTACCCGTTCCCCTACCTAGTTGTCCTGTCCCTAGTAGTGTTTTAGGCACAATAACTAGCTGCTTAGCTTATGAGTTGTGTGTTGTTGTGTCGCTGTGTTTACATATTATTCATTTTATGGTCATAAAGATGGTAAAAATAACTTTAAAATGTGGAGAAATTTCGTACCAGCTGTTCCAACCTTAACATTTAACTCATCAATATTGTTTAGTACGTCCATAACATCAATCATTATTCTTCTGTCTGATAAAATTAAGTTTTTAAAATTCTGCAATGTAAATAAAAATTGAAATTCCTATACCTAAACATTAAAATTATTATTTATGATAAAATTCAACAATATTAATTTCATAAGTAGGTAGGTACCACTTCAATCCGTAGGTTGGATAAGTACCTACTTCTTATATTTACTTGAAGCAAAAGCAACCTACTATGATACAACTAGGTACTAAAGATACGTAAGTACCTACCAGGCACTTACTGAAAATAACATTATTCAAAAATATACATTATGGCATAGGTATCCGCCTTTTGTCAGAAGTGTCAAAAGTTGTTTTTCGACAATTTTCCTAGTTTGTAGGTACAGTCGAGTTCATTAATAATGTAAGCACTTTTGACAGGATGTTGACTTTTATTACAAAGGCATAATTATATAAAAGTTGATGAACTGTCAAAGGTGGGTACTAGAGTTAACATTTATAGAAAATATGATCAAGCTTTTAAAGCAGTGCCTACACAGGATGCAAGTGTCGCTGTACTATGTAGGTACGGCAAAAAAAGCCATCCCTCGCGCTCCTGCAGGCCTGCCGCCTAACTCAAAATGCTTTCAAATTGCTAAAGTTTATGACGTCAATCGTTTTCGCTATCGCTATAGCTTTGAGTTAGGTGGTAGGGCACCTGATGAAAATCATGCTGCCAGCATAATGCTGCTCTAAAGGGCAGTCAACAAAGTTATGGACTGCACACCTTAAGGTTCATTTCTAGATTAAGTTTTCTGATAGTCTTGCATTTACCCAAAAGCCATAAAATTGAGATAACAATAGTATCTTTTATATAAAAACAATGGAGGCAGGTAAAACACGAACTTTTAGTGCCATCCTTGCAATTTGTTTTCAAGATGTGAAGGTCATAACTTTGTTGACTATACATCGTAATGGGTTTTTTCACCTCCCGGGTGGAACGTGGCGATTTCTTCACATCGTTGCATATAGAAATACAACCTGGAGACGACCAGTCGACAATGCGACAGTAAATTAAATGTCGTATAGCTAAGAACGCTCTCATACAGTCTCATAAAAAAACAATTAAAAATATCCAATAGTTTAGTCACAGAAAATATTTTTCAGTTACGATTTTCAGTACAATTAATTTTCGTGCTATTTAGTTTGTTTAAAAAAAAATATTTAGTTCCTAGGAATTATTTGATAGTTTTAAAATACTCCTATGAATTACTAGTGTCACAAATGTTTTCATTTATTGTCGTATTGTCGTCTCCACCCCGTATAAGTAGTAATATTACGTGATGAGAACACTGTCGGGACGAGACGGGAGAACGGGACGTAGACGGGACGGGAAAAATGCATGATGCACGCACAGCGCATCCCCGTTCCGTCCGAGGTATTTTATTTTCTCGTCACGTATAGGTAGATACAGCGACCATAACTTGATTTATTATTTATTATGTGACTTAACTGATTGAACTTCGGGTCTATCGGCTAAAATGATTGGACAAATAAATGACACAAATAAAAACTTACCAAAGAAAAGCAATGTATTGCAATTGCAATCAGAGCGAGAGCTATTACTATAGCAATGCTAATAAGTAAGTGGCTACTGTATTTTAGACTTACGTGTAATTTTACGGAGTCCAAAAAGCCAACCGTCGGGACAATCCCAAGCTCGAATCAAGGAATTCCTGCCTAGCATGTACAAATATTGGCACGATAACATAAAATCACTGCTCATTTCAGACTCAAAAATGCACTACTTAATATTCTGCACAGTAACTTTCTCAATTATTATTTGAATAAAACCGAAAATTTCTTTGTTTCGTTCGTAAATACAAAAGAAAACAAATCGAAACACGTTGTTATTGACGACGACAACACATGACAATGTTTATGTTTTCATCTGACGCTGTTCTATTTTCATTCATGTTAAAACCAAGGTTAAAACCTCATTAAAATTTACTCCAGCAGTTTCCAGCCAGCACTGTCTTATCACTTTATTTTTAGATCTCATAATAATATAACACATGTGCCACAGGCTAAAAACCTTGATACTTACTAAAAACTATCGGGAATTTGAATCAAGAATTTTGCCCAATAATATCCTTGTTTCAGGATTAGTGATTACATTCTCTTTGGTTTCTTTCTGACTGGTCTGGTAAGGAAGGGACCGAACTATGTTTCGCTACTTATTTAAACTAGCGTTAGTATAATAAGTTTATGGATAATACTAAAATGGATATATAGGTAAAATGGTTTATTTACTACAATATTTTCCACATATTCTACATGAACTTCACCGCAGGCGAGACCGAGACCCCGAGACCAAAATCTCCCATCTCGAAAGCGGACGTCGGAATCGGCGCAGATTGCGGCGCAAATTTTCCGGCTGCGCCCCGCCGGAAATACGGAAACCGGCCGCAAAAAATGTCCGCCGACACATTAGCCGGAGTTACGGGTTTGTCCCACTTTTTGCATGAACTTTAATAAGAACTGAAGGTATTGATTTGTTATAATTTAGGTACCTACCTACTTATCAAGTTTGGTGTAATTACAGTAAAATTAATCTTATCTCTTAATGAAGTTGCAGTCTTGCAGCATCTATACAATTTTTTTTGTAAATACCTACCTATTAAGGCAGTGACCCATTCATAATAAGTAATTTTAAAAGTAGTGAAAAGAATATCTAACATTTCGTAAGTAGGTTAGTGATAGATATACCTAAGTAAGTAAAACATCAAAAAAAAAAAAAAGTAATAATAAGTGAAAAACACGACTGCCCTGCCAAAAACAAACTAAAAAGTTTAATAAGAGTCATTGCAGTCGGGGGACCTCTTTGATTAAAAATTGTTCCACAAAATGGTCCCCCGACTGCAATGACACCTTGTTATTTAACCTTTTAGTTCGTTTTTGGCAGGGCAATCGTGTTTGTAAAGTTTCGGTTCCAATTTATCCCAATATGCCTCAAGAAACTCCAAAATTAAAAATGATTTATTTAATTGCCATCGCAAAATAATAAACTGTGCTAACAATTATAATGTCTTAATGGGACCAGTGAAATGAAAACTTTGAACGCACTTCATTCACTTAAAATAATTGCTTTGTAATGAAGTCTTCTTTATTTTATATAAACCAAAGACTTCTACTATGTGTATACTACACTAGACAGGCTGTACAGAACCGAAAAATTGCTCATTAAGTTACGGTGCATGCACCGAAACTCCTTTAGTCTAATGCGAGCGACCAATAGAAACAGTTTGTGCGCCGCGAAGGTTGGTTGTGACACAATTTTAGTTTTGAACAGCTCGTTTATATATTGAAGTCATTGAAATAAACAAATACTTATAAAGTGTCTTCATACGATCACTTTCCCGTTCCCTTTCACTTTCATCTGACGCACGCCTCCAGGAGCCCTACCGGCTAACTTTTCGAACTTCGGCGGGTCTGCCGAGCTTCCACTTAAAACAGATAAATCGAAGTAAGGAGTTTCGTATTGTACTATTCGCCAAAGTTATTTAGAAGATATCGATGTTCTTGTGACATCATGAATTGAGGTTCACCATTTTGGCCCGATTGAGGCTTGATTTATTTGTTTTAATTTGAAGCCCGCGACTTTCCGAAGTTCGATGCGTTAGCCGGTACGGCCCCAGGCATTTTCAATAGCGCTCGCTGATCGTGCGCTTTCGCTTTCCTCTTGCGCTTTCAACAGAGGCATGCCTCAGGGCCTGCAATAGCGCATGCCCTATCTTATAAAAAAACCCCTTTGTATGTCAGAAAGTTGAACGTGAAAGCGCACCGGTTTGGAGGCAATCAATATTGCATGCGTTTGACGCTAGTTGACTTGAAAGTTGAAAGCGAATGCGAACGGTTTGGAGATTTTGACTTGACTTATGACTTGATTATTGACTTTGACTTGACTTGACTAGAGTCAAGCGCATTCAATATTGCCAACTTTCAATATTTAACTTTCAATTCAACTTCAAAATTAAATTGAAAGTTGAAGCGACTCGGTGAATAAACCCTGAAGTTTATGTAAGTTTTTGGGTAGATAGTAATTTAATCAAAATTACTACCTACCCAAAAACTCAAAAAGTCTAATTAAAAGGTAAACTATCTTTTAGTCCTGACACTGTTTAAAAAAATAGATCTACACATTTAGGTATAAACTGGTAAAGGTAATTTAAATACTTATTTGGCTATCCTCACAAAAATAACGAAATTAAGTAAATGAACAACTCGATGTCTAGGTAAATACTAAAGTAACTACCCAAATAAGTGCCCTTTCCCATTCACAAAATAAATAAACTCGACAAATTATTAGCCTCTCTGTAATCACGGGACTTAGCAATATTTATAGTCCGCCATCTTCTTTCGCTAATCCCGGGCATTTTCGGGATATACCCGGGAATTCTTAATAGTGTCGGGGCGATTGTCGACTTGATGCGATTTGTCCGGATTATCTGAATGCATCTTAAGTTCTATCGACCTTAAGATTATAGTCGGACATTAGGAGATCATAGTCGGACGACATAGTATCGTGTACCTCTGAAAGATGTTTCATGTGATACTAAATAATATACTAGAAAAAATATGCCTCGTACCAGATAATATTCTCGGATGGGAATTGAACCCGCTGAGCTAAGCTGACCGGACTTCCAAAGGTCGCGGGTTCGATTCCCGTCCGAGAATTATGATCTGGTGCGATTCATATTTTTTCTAGTATAATTAAGTATTTAGTATTGTATAAAAATAGCATTAATGCTAAAATCTGAAATTTAAATTTTTTTCATGTGTTGAGAAATAAGACGCGAAATATAACAAGAAAAACCTAGTACCTACCAAATTTAACATAATAATCGAAAATTAAAGATATTCTGTAATAGCCAAACCAGTATATATCCAAATTATAACAGTCGTACCAACAGTCTGGTAAACACAACAAAAATTTCGGAAATAAACTGGAAATGAAATCTACAAAGTGACCATGAATGTCGGAGTTGGAAAGTATTAATTGGTAGTTTTACAAAAGTTCTAAAAATTGATTAAAACTTGTGCACTCTAATAGGACAGCGGGGAACCTTCGCGTAAAACTTTTCCGTTTGCATAGAAGTAGCGATTCGAGGATTTTTTTTATTGATTTGAGTTGTACCACAAACACACTAGACCTGAGACTGAGAATATATAAATATAGACTCAGCTGGGAATCGAACTAAACGAAGGACGAATGAACTTAGATCAAATACCTATGCCGTAAAAGAAGCATAATGGTTAATGTTTTCTGTGAGGAAAAGCCATCGGTCATTTATGTATGAAGACTGGCATACCTACCTGTCCGCCATTTTGAAAAAAGTCTGTTTTGGAGGCCTGTGCTAAAAGGTGTCAATCGATAGAATAAGTAATTACAAACAAAAAGTAAAAAGTAAAAAAATCTCGTAAGTGATATACTTACTGAGATATTTGAGTTTGAAGTTGAAAAACAAAATCTGTCATTTTCTGCATTAATCAATAGAATAAGTCATTACAAACAAAAAGTAATAAGAAAAAAATCTCGCAAGTGATATACTTACTGAAATATTCGAGTTTGAATTTGATAAACAAAATCATATTCTGGATTTAGTGGTTATGTCTATGCAGATTGTTTTTAAGCTATTTTATGTATGTAGGAAGCGTCCATGGCTCAGCTGACGAAGTGTGCTCCAGTTATTCTATCGATTGATCTAAAAAAAATACTTATTTTGTTTTTCAACTTCAAACTCAAATATCTCAGTAAGTAATTACTTACCAGTTTTTTTACTTATTACTTTTTGTTTGTAATGACTTATTCTATCGATTGATTTAGAAAATGACAGATTTTAATTTTCAACTTTAAACTCAAATATCTCGGAAAGTATATCACTTACGAGATTTTTTTACTTATTACTTTTTGTTTGTAATAATTATTCTATCGATTGATTTAGAAAATGACAGATTTTAATTTTCAACTTTAAACTCAAATATCTCGGAAAGTATATCACTTACGAGATTTTTTTACTTATTACTTTTTGTTTGTAATAATTATTCTATCGATTGGCACCACTTTTATCACAGGCCTCTAAAACCGACTTTTTTCAAAATGGCGCACAGGTAGGTATGCCAAAAGCACCATGATGCTCTTTATACCTATTTAGAGTTCCTACATCAATGCTTCAATCTATATAAATATCCGATCTGACGAAAAGGCCGAAGGTGGAAGAGCAGTACACCCGGAATCCTCAGCATTGAGGACTGTGAATAAATCTAAGGCCGTTTAATAACTCCGTTTTCTAAAATTTTGGTGTCAAAACGAAAAAGTATGGGCTAAAAAGACCACTTGTAAAGTTCACAGCTCTATCAATAATACCACACAAAGCACACCAGTGAAAGAAGAATACAATTTACATTCATGAAGGGAAAAGAGAAGGGAACAAATAAAAATCATTGTCATTAATTCCCAAGTATCGGTTACAAAACAACCTCGTCACACAGGGCTGGCAACTTTTTATTGCATAAAATTAAATTCGCTAATGTACTACTAAAAATGTTTGTAGAAATGTTTAAACACGAAGCCAGCCTAACTCATTAGTTAGGCTGGCTAGTATTGGTTTAACTGCCATTAACTATCGGCAATCAAACCAGACGGCCAACTGGTCGTCATGATTAATTCGAAATACATAATAACAAGCAACTGAATCATCTTAACACCATAGAAAATTATTGGAGGTCCCTGTGTGTGAGAAAAAATCACTAATTTCTTACATAAACCTCTAACTATTTATTTTTAAATAATCGAGTAATCGAGCCCTTGATATAGTAGGATACTATATTATATGTATGTATAGTAATAGTAGGGTTGGCAACCCTAGTCACACCAGTCAAATATGAACAAACAATGTGACATCGAATGCCGCGCGAGATATTATTTTTCCAGAGGAATATGATTGCAAGATAAAGGAACTTTTGTGTAGCACACAGCCACAAAATATGAAAAAGACCAAAAAGCCGCTCGGAAAAAAATCGCATTTGCTGCGCACGCACACTTTGAAATCTATTAACCGTTTGAAATCTATTGAAACCGTTTGAAATTAATTAAATTTGATAGTTTTGAGTTGAGTCAAATTTTTTCTAGTATATTATATATTATTTAGTATTGAGTATGGACAGTTTAAGTTAATAACAAAGTACCATAATAGCACTTTGCTAATAAATAAAACTGTCTTTCGTTAATTTCAAAAGATTTCACACAGATTTAAAATTAATGAAAAAGGATGAAATAGATTTAAAATGGTTTCAATCGATTTAAAACGAGAATTGTTAGCAACAGTTATATAATGACACAGTGACATAGAAATGTGTCACAATTTATAAAACTCTACCTTAGATCATAGATGATCGAAGATCTCTACTTTTTTACCTACCTATCATTGTGATAGCACTTAATGACCGAGCGGGCGCGAAGCGTCTCTGTTTCAGCTGGGGCAAAAATGCTTTCGTATTTTAACCTCCTCTGTGGTCTAGTGGTTCGCCCAACCCGTGTAAGACGCAAGGGTCCAGGGGCCCTATTTTTGAAATCATTCGGCTGGCGTCGAGCGCTCTCTACTCATTTTCACTGGACAGCCATGCTGTCGAATGAAAATGAGTAATGAAAAGCGCTCGACGCCAGCCGAATGATCGTCGAATGATTTCAAAAATAGGGCCCCTGGGTTCGAATCGCAGGAGGAGAGTACAATTTGTACTCGGTTTGATTGGTGGTAGAGCTCCACCTGGCTTAGCCACCACCATCATCACCACCATCTTACCTAAGTCTGACGCCATAACAACAATTGATGTGGATAAAGAAAGAAAAGTATGTCTGTCTATGCGGCTGCCCGGCTCTCTGGCTGTTCTCCTCTACAGGTCGCATTTCTCAACCGATTCTCGTGAAACAATGTCACAAATGCGAAGTATACAGCTCACAGAGCCACTTAGACATTGTTATGTTAGGTTTTTATACCTATTTTTAAATTTATTTATTTATATTTCACATATTTTAGTCATAAATTATATAGTTTTGGAATGTGTTCATCAAGGCCTTTCATTTGATGCCCATATTGTAACAGTTGAAGAAAAAAATACTATTTTTTCACATTTGAAAGTGGCGGGTGGCGCCAATTTGATGATTAAAAAAAATGCCATTGTCACTTTCAGTTGTTGTAGGATTTTAACAACTCTCTATACATCCAAATTCGTTAAGACATTTAAAAGTTATGGTGGAATGAAAACCCCACATACCCTCATACAACTATTCTTGAACCCTGAACACTGTCGGCCTTACCACAAAAGATTTTAAAACACTGTTTAAATGTGATGCTGTGTCTTACAAACAATACTGTCAAAAAAGTGACAGCATCACATTTAAACAACTTCTTAGTTAAACACTTGTTAAACAGTGATTTGTGGTATGGCCGTATTTTTTGGGCAGTCGTGTAAAAATAGGGATCGTACTTTATGTTAGCGGTGCTTCTGTAGGCTTTTTATATTTTGACACAGGCACACAGCTGCTCGCTTTCAGGCGGGCTGATTGTGTCTTGATTACGATGACAGGGAAAAATGTGGCGTCTCAGCCTTACCCTAAAAAATCAGGCATTTTCAAGTCCATATTTTCCTTTTCAAGCTCAAGCTTTTATATTTTTTGAAACGCAAAATTTTCAGGTGATGATGTAACTAATAATGCTGGTTTTTTATGTATATTTAGTTGGAAAAGGAGTATTTACTTACTCTAAATTAGTTGGATAATAAGTACTATGTATAGAGACTTTAGACAAAAAATAAATACAACCTTTCTATTTTTTTAATAAAACATAAACGCAATACCTGTCGATGGTGACTGACGGCTATTAAAAAAACTGACCGGATATTTGAGAAAGGTTGCCTTCACCTTTCTTCAGTGTTTTTCTCATAAGTTTTCTGTAAGAGAAACTTCATAGCTCTCACCTTATTTTATCGAGATAGATGCTTTTATTTTACTTGCAAATGAAAGGCAAAGCAGCTCAGATATACCTCTTTCAATATACAGTTTATATTTTAGGAGAAAGGAAACTGTAGTTCTGATTTCCATAACACCCTAATGATCTTCAACCTTACGTTTATGACATGAATTCTAATGTACCTATAATGTTTGAAGACGACATAAAGAGCTCGTTGTTTGACGAAAAGTTTAATCTAATCCTTCAAAATTTACCTATGCTTATTTTATATATAAAATATTAGCATTTAATACCTACATAAATCTAACACATGAGTTATGAAAAATAGTAAAATTAAAATTATTTGAAAGGCAGTAGTTACTTTCGATGAATTATTATATAAGTAGGTAGGTTATTTATTATAGCTGTATTTAATAAAACCCGAAGTCTCAATTTCAACTCTTATAGCCCCTCTTCATTTGCGATATTCACACGCTGCTACAGGTAGCTCACAAAGGCTGTATACTACGCAGACAAGTGTTACAATCTCGATGTCGCCTACAGTACAGGGTTGCGCTAGGGCGGCAGTCTCGGCGCGACTGGCGAACGAACCGCCCTGTACTCGCCCGCCCTACTGTGTCGCGATCTAAGTTACGGCGAAACCTCGCGATTTTTACGGTAAGTACTTTAACTTAGTTATTTAACGTGGCAATTAACCTTAATCATTGACAAAATTAACAGAATATTAACTTAATTAATTAATATTAAGTTCATATGTAGTTCCTTGACTGATTATTTGATAGACAGGTACATTGTACTGTTACATTTCTAAAGTAAACTAGGAGACTTCAGAAAAAATAAGTAGAACTAGAATTTTCTTTGTTCCGTGTAGAACGTTTTACATTTGTTTTACATTTTTTGGGTAGCATTACCCAAAAACTGTAAAACAGACCCAATAAGCACGAATAAGCTGGTAATCTTAGTATGTGGTGGTTATCCTAAATTGTTAGTTTTAAAAATTGTTAGTAATATATGTAATAAAGTGATTTCTTGAAATAATTATATTATTGCATAGACTCAAATAAGTAGTCTATTTGTAAACAGAAGTAACCCGATCCAGTATCATCAAAATACCTTAAGTAAAACAATGTTTGGACTTATCGGTAAAAAGTATTTTATTTCAATGCCAAAGTCAAAGTAAAAAAATACTTAATTCAAATAAGCACTTTTGAATCGTCTATATTTTCCTACCACCCGTTCCAGACTTTTTTAACTGACAAGAAGAACGGGCGCAAGAAACTTATCAGCTTTAACAGAAGTTAGTAACAATAATTACAAATTTAAATATATCGTTACCAAATACGTAACAATGTTAAGTAAATTCGAAAGTCTTAGATATCCTGCTATCAATAGGAACGCATTATAGTATTCAAACAAGCATCAACCAATGCGGATTTGCATAACTACCCAATTAATAATGATTAAACTTATAATAATAAGTCCATATTCGAACATTCGTATTTCAATTATATTAATTAATATTCGGTCTTGCCCAGAATCAATTGCGTTTGCATGTTATTGAAGAATATATCCGAATATTTTATTTGCTTGTTCAAATAATTTTAAGGAGAAATTTCAACTCCATCAAAAACAATACGGAATGTTTAAAAAAATTCTTACAGACAACAGGTTGGTTATATGTATATAAAATTTTCATAAATTTTTACATTGTTTTTTTAAATAATTAACATTAAAATATTGAGCTTTGATAGTTTTTAAAATAATGTTTTCACTTCCTTATAACAAATAATTTTAGATGATAATTTATAATTATTATACCTACTCGTATTAGTAAAGTAATCAAGATTCAAATGTTTCTAAAATAAGGCAGACATCACAAACAGTACCTTGCTTTACATCAATTTTCAAGTTAAAATGTTACAAATGTAGGAATTCAAAGTTTCCCAAAGCCCTTCTAAAAGTGTAAGGACAGTGAAGTTATTTTAATATCTGAACAATTTGCGAGCAGCCGTGACAATGCTGACGCTATTCGGCAATGAACACAGAATCAGGGACAAAGGATTTTATTGCCATTTTAAGCGGGGAAATTCTAGCCATAAAAGCTTATGTTATTATTCTTGAATGCAAACTTAGATTATCGGAATGAGTGTCGAAGTAGTGTGGCACAAAATATAAGCAAGACGCTCGGAACAAATCGCAGTTTTCCGTGCACACACCACACAGAAATTTCACAAAAGCCATCTCAAGCCAACCCAGACTATTTCCAGAATTACAGCAGTACCAAGAATGTAGCGCTCATGGCGGAGCTTGACAGACTGATCGTACTCGATCACGTTTGTTAAGCAACGCTTGGTCCGGCCAGGTGTCGGATGGGTGACCGTGAAGTGGCATTACAACGGAGCGCTTCCGCTCTTCGGAGGGCACGTTAAACCGTCGGTCCGGTCCCGGCTGTTGTCATCTGATAACAGTTGTTAAGCCAAGTCAGCCTTACATGCGGCTTAACTCTAGCACCAGGGTTGGCCACTTATCCTCATACGATAATAATAATAATAAGGAGTATCAAGGAGTTCCTAACGTAACAAAATAAGTGACGAAATCGTTATCGAATATACTGTGGAACGTCTGTCTAAAACATAGACTTTTGAGACCTTCTTTCTGCAGTGGAATATGGTATATTGGGTATGGATGTCAAAGTAATCTCGAATACGACAATCCATATAAAGTCGTGTAGATTACTTGTCGTCTTATACTACATGTACAGGGAAAAGTCTAAAAACTAAATATTTGTAGCTATGATATTTTTTCTGGAACTTTCATTTTCACCTCAACTGTTAATTCTTGAGCGACTTTTAAATTCAAAATATAATATAATATGTGTCGTAAAAATGAATGGATATTAAAGCAATTTAAGTTATTATACTTTTATCGGCTAATGAAATTCATAATTAATTAGTTTCCATTAGGATTTCTTCTCCAACGTCGTTCAGCATTTTATTAATAATTATTATTTAATGAGAAACAACATTCAAGAGACAGTTATTATATAATTTTGTAAAATCCAATGAATTTTCAAATTATGCTTAAAAGGAAACCAAAAATCGAAAAGGATGAATATCTTTTTTGAAAAATTTCGAAATACTTAATAGACAAAAAAAATTGAATTAAATCCGGTACCTACAAAATATTTGCACAATTACAATCAATTTGCAATATGAAAAATGTGTGACAATTATTACGATAGTCAATTGTTTTACATTTTTCGAACGAAAGAGGGTTTAATCATTCGAGGTCAGTCAGTATGCAACCTCATTAGGTTGAATACAGCTTATACGTGGAACAAAGGATATCGTCGCCCACCAAGGACAACGCTATACACCAGATTTCTCCCCTTTCCCTCCCTCCCCACTTTTGGATATTTTTTTAGAATGAAATTAAAAGTGCCTCTCAAATAACGCTACAGAAAACTGCCCACGTTTCCTCCCTATTTTCCCCCAATAAAAAATTGCGATCGACTAAAAAATTTAAATATAAATCAAGGAACTTGTGTGGAAGTTCAAAATCGTTTGAAAAATGCGGCCTGTAGGCGAGAACAGACAGACAAATAAATTTTTTGGCCAATCTCGAAACTGAGTCGCTTCGCTCACTCGGTCAAATATATTTGCAACTTTTGCAAATGATACCTACGAGTTTAGTAGCACATACAAAAGCGGTAGCGTCTATCCTAAAGTGTGGTAGATCAAAACTAGAAAATTGCGCCAAAAACTATTTATCGTTTAACTAAAATAGTGAGCGATTAAAAAAAGTAATCAAAGCTAGCGGTATTCTCAATCCGCACACAACACTTTCATCTATCAAACGCCTTCAAGAACTCGTAACCAGCAACCTTTTAAAGCGTATCCCCTTCTAGCAGTCGGTGAAAAATAAAAATCGCCGCAAAGCCGCCATTATTTGACCCGGGAACTGGAGGGATTACCGGACAGTATTAATTCCACTCTCTGACAATTCCCCACTCTTGGAAATTGAATCAGTTGGATAAGATCGGTTTTTTTTCTCTCATTGCAAAATCTTGATGGCTAACTTGCAAAGATTGCTAGATAAAAGATATTAACTGGGGCCGCAAATTAATTTTTCGCAAAAAACTGAGAGGTTGTCGCTTTTATTTTCGAATCGCATTAACTTTTTTAATCACTTTTTGAGGGAAAATTGGCGAGATAACTTTGTTATGACGCTTAACTTTGACGTATTTTTTGTCAAGAATTCTGCTCTAGTATTCGGTTCGCTGATACTATTATATCTCTGTAAATCCAGGGGCTGTTTCACAAAGTCCGATTAAGTTCACATTAACATACTTTTCGAGTAATTAAATTAAACCAGAAGGAAAGTGCCTAATCATAGATTGTGAAACAAGCACTTAGTCTCATTACTACTTATGAAAAATTTAGTTAACTTAAGAGCGCTAGTCTGCACACTAGCGCCGCTATTGGAAACAAATAGTGCTTAAATAAAGACGAAATTGTGAATTATCTCTCTGTAGTGCACTCCGAAGAAGCATCGTGGTACTTTTTATAGCTTAAACAATATTTTCTAGTCTGTCATTTAGTTTAATGGAGTTTTTTGCGAAAAGTGGCCACTTTTATCAAAAAATCTCCATCAAACTAAACGACAAGGTAGAAATTATTGTTTAAGCAATAAAAAGTACTCGTACCACAAAGCTTCTTTGGAGTGCACTTCAAAGAGATAATTCTCAATTTCGTCTTTATTTAAGCACTATGATTTTTTTGTAATAGCAGCGCTAGTGTGCAGACTACGCGCTCGTAAGCCTCGAAAACTATTTTCAGAGTAACATTATGTACAGTGCTGGCATAAAGACAGAAGGTCGTCTTAATACTGGTACACAACAGCTTTACCTGCATTCAGTAAGGTAGAAAATAAAATTAGCATGTTTCCTGTGAAGTCTTTAATATTATGCTACAAGGCGAGGGACCTGATCCACTTCTGTCGCTATTTTAATAGTGCGTAAATATCGAGAAATGAATCGATTTATTAAAAGGATATTTTAGATAATACCAAATAATATACTAGAAAAAATACGACTCGCACCAGATCATGTTCTAGGACGGGAATCGAACCCGCGACCTTTGGATATCCGGTCCAATGCTACCGAGTCAGCTCAGCGGTCAGAGCATTGGACCGGATATCCAAAGCTACCGAGTCAGCTCAGCGGTCAGAGTATTGGACCGGATATCCAAAGGTCGCGGGTTCGATTCCCGTCCGAGAACATGATCTGGTGCGAGTCGTATTTTTTCTAGTATATTATTTGGTATTATCTAAAATAGCATTGTGAATGCTTAAATCTCAAAATTTAAACAGGATATTTTAGATCATAACAATGTATCGGCTAGGATTGTAATTTAGCAAATACCTATTATTAGTACGAGTATAATGGCACCGCTTCTTAAAACAATATTGGTAGTTAGTGCAGTTAATGCTTTGAAAAGTTACGGCCTTACCACAAAAGATTTTGAAACACTGTTTAATTTAGAAACTGTTTCAATGTGTCATATTGTCAAAAAAGTGACAGCATCAGATTTAAACAGTGTCTAAGTTAAACACTTGTTGAACAGTGTTTTAAAATCTTTGGTGGTAAGGTAGTTATAGTCTTTTCTTTTTACCGACTTCAATAAAAAAGGAGTTTCTAAATTAGAAATGGTATTTTATGCAGTAAACATAATCTCTTCTCTCAAACTTAATTAACATTGCGATATTTTTGAGTATTTTGTATTAACACTGATTATTACTTACCGTTGATAATTTTGAATAAAACAATAAAGAACTTAAAAGTTCAGATTACCTTGCCTTTAAAAAAAATAAAAATAATAACCAATAGCTAGGATTGGGGGACTGGGCGAATCTACGTTGTTTCTTACTTCCTGCGTCATTGTCGTTTACTCGAAAATCTTTAAAAATCCAACGCATCGCAATAAATAAGTTAAAAATATGCAAATAATATAATTTATTATCGTACTCTAACGTAAATGATGGCAAATTCCGTTGTGATGCATTGGATTTTTAAAGATTTTCGAGTAAACGACAATGACGCAGGAAGTAAGAAACACAACAAAACATCGTAGATTCACCCGACTGAGTGTAGTTTAATATTTTTGTGCTTAACTACACATACTCAAATCCAATTTGATTTTCCATGTGGTATGACATCCAAATCAAGCTTACATCTAGGCCAAACAGTCTCCTAGCCTAGAGCATGTTCGAGCATGGCTCGGTTTGTGGGCGGAAGTTGGATACAAATTAATGGGACGTCAAAGGCAGTTCCGAATGCAAAGGTCCAACCGGAAGATAGTCTGCAAGGCCTAATGAAGCTGCCAAGTTATGGTTGTAAGCGGTTTCCGCTTGGTATTTAAGTACTATTCTTTGTGGTTTTTTACCTATTACTAATACGTAGTTTTATCGTAAAGACAAATGTAACAAAAAATTGCTTTAATACAGGGAGGGGTCAGGAGGACAACATAATGTTATTATGATCAATGATATTGGCAATTTGCTTGCCCACTAACATTACAATTACTGACGCATCTTTGTATTCTTAAGTAATGTTTCCGGTTCTGGATATATTCTATTCAACTTACACACAGATAATTTCATACAAATTCGGTTCCATTTAGAATTAACTAGAACCAAAGGATTAACGCTGCGACCAGCAGTGCAATTCTCTAACGGCCTTATTAATAAACGAATAGTAAATTTACACCTGGTTTAACAGAAAATACTGTTTAGCAATATTAGTCTTTACGTTTGACGTTTCAAAGCATTATATTCCTAAGCAAACTTTTTGGTTAAACTAGGTGTAAACTTACTCTTCGTTTATTAATAAGGGGGTAAGCGTTACATCGTCGTTGAAAGCAACGTTGCGCCAACGAATGTAACATCCTTAAGATCGTCCATGTGGACATCGATGTTTTATTTGGCATTCTCTAAGTGTTCATAGTTCGTCGGCGATCTCTTGGATGTGAGAACGCATCGATGTCGGCTTGGATGCCATTAGAGACGGAAAAGTAATAAAATTACAATCGTTATAAATCTCGACTTGAGAATTTCAGCTTATTTCGTATTTATTTAAGTATAAGTTTGATATTATATTATTAACTAATGGATTAAAAAAGTATTATACATGCCTAAAATAACATTAACAATGCATTAATTCATTGGTTTTTACAATGTGTTGGCAGAATGCTAGAAACCTTTGCCTCGATTTGACAAATTGACTTGAATTATTATTGACATTTACAAAAAATGTTTCCGTAGCTTTGGCAATGTCTTTCATTCGGTAAATAATGATGGCATACTGACGACCTCCGTGGTCGAGTGGATTTGTACACCGGTTTTCAAGGTGTCGCCTCTGAGGTCCTGGGTTCGATCCCCGGTTGGGTCAATTTAGAAAAACGAACTTTTCTATATTGGCTCAGGTCTGGGTGTTTGTGATACCACCGTTGTCTCTGATTTCCATAACACAAGTGCTTTAGCTACTTACTTTGGAGTCGGAGCAATGTATGTGATGTTGTCAAATATTTATTATTTATTTATTAGTATTTATACTATGATTGATTTTATCAATCGCTATCGCTCATATCTTGTAAATTTATTTACGTGGGCTGTCTATATGAGCTCAGAGCATTTGTCGAAATCTGCTCATCATCTCATTAATAACACCTAATAATGAAATAAGTTACAAGCAAACTAAGAAGTTTGTTCACAAAATCATTGTTATAATAGAACAAATGAGATGTAATGAGTGAGTATATTTTTTTAAAGATTATCGTTGGAATACACTACTTTACTTAATGATGAACATCAGCCATATTTAATGACCACTGCTGGGGCATAGGCCTTCCTTATGGGTGAATAAGGAGGATGGGCCATGACCCACCACGCGGGCCCAAAGCGGATTGGTGGGTGCTAACGACTGCAAATGCAGCCGGGACCAACGGCTTAAAGTGCCTTCCGAAGCACGGAGGAGCTCGATAACCTACGCAATCGCTGGGCCAGGCACCATACCACTGTGCCACCGAGCTCGATACTTAATGATACCACCCGTTATTATTTGAGCAGTTTCTGAAAAAAAAAACAAGAAACAGTATAAGACAGTTAGCTGTCTTTGATGTTGGTAAGCATTAATTCAAGTCTTTCATAAAGATGAAGATAAGGTCGTAGTACCTCTAAGTACTTTCCAAGCAGTCCGCACTCAGTGCTAGATTTTGATCTAAAGAAAATGCACTCGTAATCGCTATTATCAAGTAGGTAGGTACCAAATCATATTTATGCTGAATCAAGCATGTACATACTTACAGAAAGGATAAAATAAGCTATACCTTACAACAGCAAAATATTTAGGCAGGTATCTAAATTTCTCTGCGTAATAATAATGTAGAGGTAAGAAAATTTAATAATTTTGAGTACCTGGATAATAAACACATTAAAGCATAGATCATACTGGGTTATTATTGCACAATCAACAAATTGTTCAAACAGCCCAAGTGTTCTTAGGTAATTATTATTGTCAAAATATCTGGAAAGAACGCTGGCTTGCAGCGTAAGATTGGGATATACTAGAAGAAATTCGACGATGCCACACTAAAGACTCGGTAGCTCAGCTGTCAGAGCATTGGACCGGATATCCAAAGGTCGCGGGTTCGATTCCCGTCCGAGAATATGATCTGGTGCGAGTAGTATTTTTTCTAGTATTGCATGATATTATGTGGTCTTTCATTTTTTATTTTATTTCCATCTTTTCAATTGACTTGTCTTTTGATACAGTCGGGTTTTTTAGTTTAATTTTACAGATAAATGTACTAAATTGTTAAGATCGCAAAAACCACTGGTAAAAACCACAAAGAATAGTACTTAAATACCAAGCGGAAACCGCTTACAACCATAACTTGGCAGCTTCATTAGGCCTTGCAGACTATCTTCCGGTTGGACCTTTGCATTCGGAACTGCCTTTGACGTCCCATTAATTTGTATCCAACTTCCGCCCACAAACCGAGCCATGCTCGAACATGCTCTAGGCTAGGAGACTGTTTGGCCTAGATGTAAGCTTGATTTGGATGTCATACCACATGGAAAATCAAATTGGATTTGAGTATGTGTAGTTAAGCACAAAAATATTAAACTACACTCAGTCGGGTGAATCTACGATGTTTTGTTGTGTTTCTTACTTCCTGCGTCATTGTCGTTTACTCGAAAATCTTTAAAAATCCAACGCATCGCAATAAATAAGTTAAAAATATGCAAATAATATAATTTATTATCGTACTCTAACGTAAATGATGGCAAATTCCGTTGTGATGCATTGGATTTTTAAAGATTTTCGAGTAAACGACAATGACGCAGGAAGTAAGAAACACAACAAAACATCGTAGATTCACCCGACTGAGTGTAGTTTAATATTTTTGTGCTTAACTACACATACTCAAATCCAATTTGATTTTCCATGTGGTATGACATCCAAATCAAGCTTACATCTAGGCCAAACAGTCTCCTAGCCTAGAGCATGTTCGAGCATGGCTCGGTTTGTGGGCGGAAGTTGGATACAAATTAATGGGACGTCAAAGGCAGTTCCGAATGCAAAGGTCCAACCGGAAGATAGTCTGCAAGGCCTAATGAAGCTGCCAAGTTATGGTTGTAAGCGGTTTCCGCTTGGTATTTAAGTACTATTCTTTGTGGTTTTTACCAGTGGTTTTTGCGATCTTAACAATTTAGTACATTTATCTGTAAAATTAAACTAAAAAACCCGACTGTATCAAAAGACAAGTCAATTGAAAAGATGGAAATAAAATAAAAAATGAAAGACCACATAATATCATGCAATACTAGAAAAAATACTACTCGCACCAGATCATATTCTCGGACGGGAATCGAACCCGCGACCTTTGGATATCCGGTCCAATGCTCTGACAGCTGAGCTACCGAGTCTTTAGTGTGGCATCGTCGAATTTCTTCTAGTATATCCCAATCTTACGCTGCAAGCCAGCGTTCTTTCCAGATATTTTGACAATAATAATTACCTAAGAACACTTGGGCTGTTTGAACAATTTGTTGATTGTGCAATAATAACCCAGTATGATCTATGCTTTAATGTGTTTATTATCCAGGTACTCAAAATTATTAAATTTTCTTATCTCTACATTATTATTACGCAGAGAAATTTAGATACCTGCCTAAATATTTTGCTGTTGTAAGGTATAGCTTATTTTATCCTTTCTGTAAGTATGTACATGCTTGATTCAGCATAAATATGATTTGGTACCTACCTACTTGATAATAGCGATTACGAGTGCATTTTCTTTAGATCAAAATCTAGCACTGAGTGCGGACTGCTTGGAAAGTACTTAGAGGTACTACGACCTTATCTTCATCTTTATGAAAGACTTGAATTAATGCTTACCAACATCAAAGACAGCTAACTGTCTTATACTGTTTCTTGTTTTTTTTCAGAAACTGCTCAAATAATAACGGGTGGTATCATTAAGTATCGAGCTCGGTGGCACAGTGGTATGGTGCCTGGCCCAGCGATTGCGTAGGTTATCGAGCTCCTCCGTGCTTCGGAAGGCACTTTAAGCCGTTGGTCCCGGCTGCATTTGCAGTCGTTAGCACCCACCAATTCGCTTTGGGCCCGCGTGGTGGGTCATGGCCCATCCTCCTTATTCACCCATAAGGAAGGCCTATGCCCCAGCAGTGGTCATTAAATATGGCTGATGGTCATCATTAAGTAAAGTAGTGTATTCCAACGATAAACTTTAAAAAAATATACTCACTCATTACATCTCATTTGTTCTATTATAACAATGATTTTGTGAACAAACTTCTTAGTTTGCTTGTAACTTATTTCATTATTAGGTGTTATTAATGAGATGATGAGCAGATTTCGACAAATGCTCTGAGCTCATATAGACAGCCCACGTAAATAAATTTACAAGATATGAGCGATAGCGATTGATAAAATCAATCATAGTATAAATACTAATAAATAAATAATAAATATTTGACAACATCACATACATTGCTCCGACTCCAAAGTAAGTAGCTAAAGCACTTGTGTTATGGAAATCAGAGACAACGGTGGTATCACAAACACCCAGACCTGAGCCAATATAGAAAAGTTCGTTTTTCTAAATTGACCCAACCGGGGATCGAACCCAGGACCTCAGAGGCGACACCTTGAAAACCGGTGTACAAAGCCACTCGACCACGGAGGTCGTCAGTATGCCATCATTATTTACCGAATGAAAGACATTGCCAAAGCTACGGAAACATTTTTTGTAAATGTCAATAATAATTCAAGTCAATTTGTCAAATCGAGGCAAAGGTTTCTAGCATTCTGCCAACACATTGTAAAAACCAATGAATTAATGCATTGTTAATGTTATTTTAGGCATGTATAATACTTTTTTAATCCATTAGTTAATAATATAATATCAAACTTATACTTAAATAAATACGAAATAAGCTGAAATTCTCAAGTCGAGATTTATATCGATTGTAATTTTATTACTTTTCCGTCTCTAATGGCATCCAAGCCGACATCGATGCGTTCTCACATCCAAGAGATCGCCGACGAACTATGAACACTTAGAGAATGCCAAATAAAACATCGATGTCCACATGGACGATCTTAAGGATGTTACATTCGTTGGCGCAACGTTGCTTTCAACGACGATGTAACGCTTACCCCCTTATTAATAAACGAAGAGTAAGTTTACACCTAGTTTAACCAAAAAGTTTGCTTAGGAATATAATGCTTTGAAACGTCAAACGTAAAGACTAATATTGCTAAACAGTATTTTCTGTTAAACCAGGTGTAAATTTACTATTCGTTTATTAATAAGGCCGTTAGAGAATTGCACTGCTGGTCGCAGCGATAATCCTTTGGTTCTAGTTAATTCTAAATGGAACCGAATTTGTATGAAATTATCTGTGTGTAAGTTAAATAGAATATATACAGAACCGGAAACATTACTTAAGAATACAAAGATGCGTCAGTAATTGTAATGTTAGTGGGCAAGCAAATTGCCAATATCATTGATCATAATAACATTATATTGTTCTCCTGACCCCTCCCTGTATTAAAGCAATTTTTGTTACATTTGTCTTTACGATAAAACTACGTATTAGTAATAGGTATGTCTTCACACAGTTGATATCTCGTTCCTATTGCATGCCTCACAGAAAAATGTTGTCAAATTAAATTTGTATGACATCATGCGATTGACGCAAGACAAATTGAAAGTTGAAAACGAAAGAGAAAGGAAAAGCAACTCGGTGAAGACGAACTCAACTAACATTATCTCAATTTCAATATTTACGTCGTTTAAGATTACATTTCGTGGGTTACTCTGTAGGATTGGAGTTTTGTGAAATAAGGTTAACTCTTATGACTTGTATCAAATTTATCCCAGAAGTCGACTAGTAAAATATTATTGGAATTGCCGGCGTGAGATAATCCGGGGGGCTTGCCGCTGGACCCCGCCCTCCTCTAATAACGGCGCGGGTGTTATTTTATCTGTCTGTCTGTTTATGCTGACTGTATTCTTTGCTTTATAAGACCTGGGGCCGTACCGGCTAACGCATCGAACTTCAGAAAGTCTGCCGGGCTTTAAATTAAAATAGATAAATCGAGCCCCAATCGGGCTAAAATGGCGAACCCCAATTCATGATGTCACCCGAACATCGATATCTTCTGAATAACTTCGGCGAATAGTACCAATACGATACTCCTTACTTCGATTTATCTGTTTTCAAGTTGATGCTCGGCAGACCCGCCGAAGTTCGAAAAGTTAGCCGGTAGGGCCCCTGGTTGACATACATTCCGGGAATTTCTGAAAGTTTAGTGATACGATATCTTGCGATTTTCTGCATTTTTTTACAACATTTTTGATAGATCACTCACACCATAAAAGCTAAGTAATATTGCTTGATGCTTTCGGTCGGAATTATAGCCGAATTACACTCCTCATGAAAACGATCTGATAAACATTTTCTAAAATATTTAAAAAAGAATCATAATATCATTGTGTTATGTCTTCATCTGAAACATAGCTAATAGAATAATCCAATAATTCCACAGAGTTAGCTTCAATTCTGTTTACCAAGTATTTCTGTAGCTATCTGCAAATTAATTCGGTGAAGCTAACAAACGCCCACGAAACCTAATAGTTCGTAGTTAAATATTTGGAATATAATGGTTCTTACGAAGGTTTAATAACGTAATTAAAACTGTATTAGCGTGGGTGTGAACGGGCAGTTAGGCATTGTTATTAAAATAAAGTTTAAGCAAGTTTTGTTGCGTTTTGTGTAAAATAATGTTTTGACCACGACCATGACCATCAGCCATTTTTAATGTCCCCACTGCTGAGGCACAGGCCTTCCTTATGAGTGGATAACCCACCACGCGGGCCCAATGCGGACTGGTGGGTGCTAACGACCGCAAATGCAGCCGGGACCAACGGCTTAACGTGCCTTCCGAAGCTCGGGGAGCTCGAAATAAAAAAATTGTTGGTCACCCATCCCATGACCGACCCTTGCGAAAGTTGCTTAACATCCGCAATCGATGGGCCAAGCGCTGAGCCACTACGCCACCGAGCTCCTCAATAATGTTTAAGTTCTTCTCAGAAGTTAAAGAAATTTTATACAAAACTTTAATTCTAGAATTTTATTTATAAGAGTATTTTTTCAGGGGAAAATAATTGTTCATTACATCCAAAGCTATTAGGAAGTCGCATTCTTTTCCAAGGTTACACGAGCGCTAAGTCCCACGACTTCGGACGGCCAAGTTCGCGTGTTTGTACAGGCCTTAATTTTACGCCAAAACTGTTGTTCTCAAGGCCTAAATTCAAAATATTTGGGTACAAAATTCCGCACGCTCCGTTATAAATAATTCTGTTTAGATTGGGCGGAGGCGTCGAAGGACATGTAATTTAAAGACTGTTTAAAGCACCCGTTAATGGTGACCGCAATTACTAATATTTACTGCGGATTTGACCCGATCTTTTCCGAATTAATTACAGTCTGTTTTGTATAAAATATTGCTAAATCCTTGATGTTGACTAGGGCCCAGTTTGTTCCGTTTTCTCCTTAATTGCTTTTCTATTCAATGATATTCAATAAACGTTGAATTTATAATCCCACCAAAAACATATTCTACTATTTTTTCGGCATTATTAATAATATTCATGCCAAATTACAGCTTTCTAGTACTAAGGGCCTCTACAGTAGGCTACAGCTAGGCCGCAGACGGCCAGACATACATGGCGAAATTATTAGGGTTCCTTGTTGGGTTGACTATGATGGAAAAACGAAGTAATAAAAAAAGTTAAATAACAAGCGTCATTGCCGTCGGGTCATTGCAGTCGGGGTAGAACAATTTTTGCCGTTTTGTAGAACAATTTTTAATCAAAGGGGTTCCCCGACTGCAATGGCCCGACTGCTATGACACTTAAATGTGATGCCGTCTCTTTCAAATTATATTGTCAAAAAAGTAACAGCATCACATTTAAACAGTGTCTAAGTTAAACACTTGTTGAACAGTGTTTAAAATCTTTTGTAGTAAGGCCGTTGTTATTAAACTTTTTTATTAGTTCGTTTTATCGTTCGTCCGTTTAGACTGGCCAGTCGTGTTTTAAATATTTTTTAAATTGATTTATTTTTATTTTACTCATTTCAGTGACAAATTGTATAGTTTTGGAATGTGCTCATTTTATGCCCATATTGTAATAATTGAAGAAAAAAATTATTCCCATTTGAAAAAGGCATCGTAAAGTCGCCATATTGTTTTTTTTTTTCTAAAAAATATAGCCAGTGTCACTCGGAATGGTGTAAGGATTACATCCTATACATCCAAATCCTTTAAGGGATTTAGAAGTTATGGTGGAATAAGGAAACTCTCATACCCACATACAAACATACACACATTATACACTCTTTGTTTTTTGGGCAGTCGTGTAAAAAGACTCAAAGACTAGGCATTGGCTGGGTCCCTCCTGTCGCAAATTGTCTAGCGAAAGAACCCTTTAAGACTGAGTAGGTTTTATGGGCAGTGTACCTAGTGTATGTGTGTGTACTTATGCAAAAGACATTTACTGTTTTATCTACTTCTGTATTATGCTGGATACTTACGTTATGTTATGAGATGAGAATAAGCCTTTTATACCTCGTCCCCAAGTAGCCTCTCTTTGCCTCCCCATTCACCTACCCCAGACCGCCGTTCCTTTGAGATCAGATTAAAATTATGTTCAAAACACTTACCAAGCCCATGCACCATCTTACCAGCTTCCATCGGAGACCTTTTTCATCATAACCTCTTTTTCTTGTTAGTTTAGCGCCATCATCACCCTCTCCCAGCAGTGCTGCCACTACTCCCGTAATTTTACTTCCTGTCACGCTATCAACCTAATCATTTTTTATCGGTCTGTTTCATGCAGTTTTCTCGCATTTCGCGACACCTCCTAAATTGTGCTTTATAAAATCGCTAGTCAATTCGGTGTGAATCCTTTTCTTCCTGGTCACGTGCTTAGGTTGAAATATGTATATTTCAAAAAGGCCTCGGCTTTTGAATACGTCATTCGATTAGTCCGGGTCACTGCAAAGGTTCTTTTAACCGGTTCTACACAATGGCCGACCCGGTTACAATTTGTATGAAATATAATAAAGTTATGTATCTTTCGAATAGGTATGGTATGAGCGGATGAGGTGTCTTCGTGTTGCTTGCGGCCATTTCCGTTTGTAAATAAAGTTTATCTCAAAAATAACTAAATGTTATTAACGAAAATTCCGTCTCGGAACAAAAAGAAAGATACTTATAGACTTCCAAAGTACATATTAAAAAAATGGTTTCTCCTGAAAGAAAACAAATTGAGTGTAGTGTTCTGTTTGATGAAAATAAATAAATTTTAATAATTTTGGCTTGTTCCCTTTGTCCCCCATTGGGGGATATCGGGAAAAAGGGAAAAACAATATTTTTTTCCCGATTTTCCCCAGTAGGGGACAACAGGAATAGGCAATAATTTTTTAGCCGACTTCAAAAAAAGGAGGAGGTTCTCAAGTCGACGGTATTTTTTTACCATAACTTTGCCAGTTGTTAATTGATTTTAATAATCTTTTTTTACCCTTAAAAATCTTAATTCACTTGCCCAGCTTTACAGGAATGTGGGAAGATAAACACTAACAGTAATTTTTTAAATTTTGAGATTTAAGCATTCACAATGCTATTTTTATACAATACTAAATAATATACTAGATGATCTGGTGCGAGTCCTATTTTTTCTAGTATATTATTTAGTATTGTATAAAAATAGCATTGTGAATGCTTAAATCTCAAAATTTAAAAAGTTATATAGCTTTCTCATCTTAATCAACTGTTTAAAAATATCTGGAAAGATGTTCAGTTGAATGTCGAAGTTAATTCCTTCTACATTGGTGAGATGGCGCTGGCTCGCAGCGTAAGAGTTGATATACTAGAAGAAATTCGACGTTCCCACTAGTGACTCGGTAGCTCAGCGGTCAGAGCATTGGACCGGATATCCAAAGGTCGCGGGTTCGATTCCCGTCCGAGAACATGATCTGGTGCGAGTCCTATTTTTTCTAGTATATTATTTAGTATTGTACTAACAGTAATGTACTTTATTCGTTAATTCTGAATTGTTTGAAACGAATTTTCAATCTTTAATTTGCTTTACCCTTCGCCATTCATTTTATTGGCTTTATTAATTTAAATTCGTTGAATCGAAACCTTATGAAGCGAAGTATTGAAGATATCAATTTACATAGAAACCCTTAAAAGATTTCTCAATGAATGGATAAATCGGATTTTTGCTAAAGCTCTACGGGGTGATTTTATAGAATAAAAGTAGTATAAAAAATATTAATGCCATTGCGAAAGTAACTTAACTTTTATTATAGACTCTATGATAAAAGTCTATGAAAAAATTATATGCTTTTCAGGCGTTCCTTAAAATCTTGCATTGGATTATTACTAAAATAACAAATTATGAAACTAATCGAAGTTAAATTTGTATCCTGACCTATATCGGCGAATCATTGTGTATAACAAGTCGGCGCTTTATGAGAGAACTGGAGAAACCCTCTAATCCTGGATTAATTAAAAATTTCCACTTTGATGACATACCATGCCGAGCAACTGAAGCGAAATTAGTTGGGGTTTTTACAGATGTAATGAAAGGTTTTTTTTCATTACGTACTCTAATTCATTGACGGCCTTATTAATAAACGAATAGTAAGTTTACACCTGGTTTAACAGAAAATATTGTTCAGCAATATTAGTCCTTACGGTCGACGCCTCAAAGCATTATATTCCTGAGCAAACTTTTTGATTAAACTAGGTGTAGACTTACTCTTCGTTTATTAATAAGGGGGTGAGTGTTAGTTATTAATGGATTGAATAGACATGTTCTAATCCAAAAAAATGAAAAAAAAAAAACAAAATATTAAAGTTTTCTAGTGCTTAATACCTTAATTTGGGGATAGATAATTCATGTGATCTTTATAATAGGGGATAAAGCATGAAATTCTCTCATATCTCCTATCTTCTCATATCTTCTATGGTGTTAAAGATGCTTCGGTTGTTTATTTCGAATTATAATCATAACGGTCAACTACCTGTCAGCAATAAAAATATTCCCGATTTTCTTTCCTTAAGCTTAAAAAAGTACCTTATTATTAGTAACTACTTTTTTGTTAGCAGAAACGACTTCTTATTTCGTTGAGACCTAGCAGATTCTTATTTTTTTCGCGTAACCTAAGTGGCATACGTTATCTTAGTGTTTAAACATTAGTGCATAAAAGTTTTAAAACATTAGCGTTCATGGTTGTTAAATAAATTAAGAAATGTTAGTTAGTATGGAAAAATCTAATTCTTTAAAATTCTCCATACGAAACGGCAATTTCATACTTAAACTCCTAATATTATTACACGCGCAAGTTGATTACAAAACTACTAGACATACAAAGGTATATACAACTTTCTACATAATAGTCTAACTATAAAACTGTTAAGCGTTGCTGACGCGGGAGAGAGCTACGTAATGTAATAATGTCCAAGTGAAAAAAAACTGATATTAAGCTCCCCAATTTTGCCAATTTTCCCGAACTCCTGCTTCCTCTCTTCCTCTTCTCTTCACTCTTTATAATATTAGTTTAGATTATTACAAAGTAAACAATTATTTGAAAGACCAGAATGCGTGGATATGATGTAACACAATAACTTGCTAGTAAGTACTTTGTTGTTAATAACCTGATGTATGTATTGTATTTGGTAACGATATATTTAAGTTTGTAAATATCGTTACTTATTTCTGTTAAAGCTGATAAATTTCTTGCGCCTGTTCTTCTTGTCAGTTAAAAAAGTCTGGAACGGGTGGTAGAAAAATATAGACGATTCAAAAGCGCTTAATTACTAAGTTTATTTGAATAAAGCAATTTTTTACTTTTTACTTTACTTTACTGATTAACTTTCTTATAGACACACACTAGTGTCTTATTAATAATATTTGACAACATCACATACATTGCCCCGATTCCAAAGTTAAAGCTAAAGCACATGTGATATGAAAATCAGAGACAACGGTGGTATCACAAACACCCAGACCTGAGCCAATATAGAAAAGTTCGTTTTCTAAATTGACAAAACCAGGGATCAAACCGGGACCTCAGGGATGGCGACACCTTGAAAACCGGTGTACAAAGCCACTCGATCACGGAGGTCGTCATCCTATACAAGGTGTTACAAAAATACCCCTAATGCCGAATATGGTATATAGGGACCATCAAACTGAACAACTTTTACTATGGGACCAACTCTGAAATCGCGAGAAAAAAATCAGCTGTTTCATACAAAAATTAAAATCGAAAATATCAAAATGTATGAAACAGCTGATTTTTTTTTCGCGATTTCAGAGTTGGCTCCATAGTAAAAGTTGATCAGTTTGATGGTCCCTATATACCATATTCGGCATTAGGGGTATTTTTGTAACACCTAATATATGTAAGACACACTAATATGAAAGTTAATCTGGATTAATTTGAAAGTTAAGCTGGATACAACGACTATGCGTTGGTACCAGTGGCGAGGGGTGAAATTATGGCGAAGATAAGCCGTTCTACAAAAATGTCATGATCTGCATAGTGGATCGGTGGAGTGGGATTTCTAAAAGGTAAGCCGATGGGAATCGGCTTGTATGGACCCTTCACCACTGGTTGGTACCAATATTATACCAATGTATCCCGTGATAAGTACAACAAATATAAGAAAAAATAGCATGTGTGTACGTACATGTTATTTGATATACCAATACATAATTTCATAAATTGTAACTTGGACAGTGAGTGAGCTGTGAACTGTCCTTAATTAAAAAAAAACAGTTTCAGTATTAGATATTTTAGTTTTACGTAATACGAGTAATAATATAAATAACTTTATAAAATCTCCCACAACCCTATAGATTTTCTCCGACCAATTTCAACCCATGTTCGACAATAACCCGTAAACAAATTAAAAATAATTCATCAATGTCGTTAACATATTTTCAAATCGGCCCTCTGCGGCCGTGGGCCGAACCGAAATCGGCAATTTCGGTGCCACTTCGGTACCGCTGTTTGGGACGCGCCATTAATTCGTTTGAAACAATCAGGTGCTGTTGATAGGTGACAACCCTGATGACATGGCACCTGTAAAGTAAACCCAGACAACTTTACATTTTAACTTTTACATTTTTCTAATTATTTCTACCCCATTCCCAACTCATTATTGACTAAACCTTGATTGGTGGTAAATAATTAGTGTGATTATTTTATATCCTAATTTTGAGACTCCACAATTTTAGAACGAGAATAATATATTTTAAATTAAATAAACAGGTTCTTAAAAATTGTTACACATAAACAAACGACCGTTTTCCTTAGCATGAAGTATACAATAGAACCGGAAGAAGTCATTACAAAACAATCGTAACGTTTGTTTCGAAATTTTTGCGACCGCTCTGCTGGTTTCAATCTGGGATTCGAAAAAATTAAAAAATGTCACTTACACTCTTTTTGTGCGCTAGGTCAATGGATCGTTACATATTGCTAAACTTATTACGACGATTTCGTCTTGTTCTTTTTCTTAGACTGGCTGTTTATTGGTTCTCATAAAAAACAAATTGAAACGTCAGAAAATAATTAAATCCAACTAGAAAGAAAATCAACTCTGACATATTTCTAATTATTTTTGTACAACATTACTGTGACTAACTGTTCTGGGCGGCTCTCCAAATACAAGGTGTTTTAGGATTCCGTATCAAAATGGTAAAAAGGAACCCTTGTGGTGCGACTCAGTTTGTCTGTCTGTCACAGCTGGATATCTTGAGACATACTAATGCTATCAACTTGAAATTTGGAATAGTTTTAGATGATGTTTGCCCAACTATTTTGCAAATAAGAGAGAAATAAAAATTATGTATTTTTTGCAACAGGGACTGATAGGGGGTCTAAAAAATCAGAGTTGAGGCTAGGGCATATGGGGTATCATATGAAAGAGGGCTGCTTGCACATTCTCAAACATATTTTTTTAGGCCGCATAGTTTTCGACTTTTGTTGAAAAATGTAAAAAAAGTACCGTTCCCCTTATCTCCGAAGTTTGCATAGAGAAAAATCTGAAATTATTTTATGTCATAGAAGTTTATATAAAGATTACAGGAAAAATAAAACGATGACTCTAAATCGTAAACTTTTTCAGAATGATGATGGAAAGGACGGAACCTTCGGTGCGCGAGTCCAACTCGCTCGTGACCGTTTTTTATATATAATCTAAGTATTATAGATACCTAACCATACTCGCCAATATCAATTAGAAGATGGCCAAATACTTATACGGAGCCTACGTGATCTGAGAACACTGATCTACTAATTCCTAAGTAAATAATAAAACTCATACTGATAACATTGGTATAATAATAAACTTATTATTTCATAATAATAGTTATTTGACTTGAACCTATAGCTAATAGCTTTGTTTTGTTATAAAATTATTTATATTTATCTAGGTTGGTGTGTCAATCTTTATCATCAATGGAAATAAGTGATTGTCTACGTGTTTGTTGCAATGAAGGTATTTTAGCAAAGTATCTATCTAGTAAGCCTAGTAGCTTTGTTCTTCAACAACGTACTATTTAATTATTGAGTAAAGATTAAGTTACTTACATTACTGAGTGAGCCTTTCGGTTTACTAGTTCATATATACATTTATACAGTGGCTACACACGATCAGTTTTCACTGAACATTATAAAATATCAATTAACACGTATGCAGGATTAAAACTGACAGTTTTTGTTACTGTTAGAACTGTATTTTTTTTAATTTTTAGACAAAAGTTACAGAAATAGAACACTTTTGCGGATTACAACGAGTATAATTATTGTGTAATTCAAGTGTTGTTTTAATTAAAGCAATAAAAAGGTCGTGGTGAAAATGTTTAACTTACGAAAGCTTCAAACAAGCTCATGTATGTTCAGCATGGTGGCGCACACATACAGCTCATGGTGCTGTACACCACAACCGAGCCTGTCGGTGACGTGTCATTAATTTATGTTCTTGCCGTATTCGATAAATTTTACAAATAGGTTCATACCGCGAGTCGAGCCAACGACCCGATACCGCGATTTATTGTATAAAAAACCGGCCAAGTGGGTTTCGGGCCACGCGCAGCATAGGGTTCCGTTGTAACCTTTAGGTGGCTCTAAACTTATATTTACTCCCTGTTTTACATTACTTACGATTATAACTAAGTATAATACCTGACTATTTAATAAAATTTGTGCATACGAAAACTTTTCCGAGTATCGAATCGATTACTCGTCAATTTGTAAAGCCTACCTAGCAGTGATAGTTTTTCTATTAAATTCGTTATGTTGTATTACTGTCCTGAATTTTTCCACGTATTTAAAAGCAACCGAGGGGGAGGGGACTTGACTCTAACAAAATTTTGGACTTATAAGCTTAATATTGCGTTTACAGATCCCTGAATGTAAAAGTAGTCTTTACAAATCTCTAACATTTTTTTTTTCATTGATTTAAGAACAACCAACAAAGCAAACACTAAATACATGATAATTAAATTTAGATTTTTCGCATTCACAATGCTATTTTTATATTAAGATAAATTTTATATTAAAATATTTTTTTAATATTATTTATCTTAATATAAAAATAGCATTGTGAATGCGAAAAATCTAAATTTAATAATTATATAGCTGTTTCATCTTTATCGATTGTCAAAACATCTGGAAAGATGTTTCTTTCGAATGTGGGGGTATTTCCTCACATTGATGAAATTGCGCTGGCTTGCAGCGAAGAAGTTAAAAGTACTAGAAAATTTCGCCGCTCCCACTGGCGACTCGGTAGCATAATTGGTCAGTGCATTGGGTCGGAATCCCAAGGGTGCGGGTTCGAGTCCCGTCTGAGGTGCTAACGGGTGAGTCGATTTTTTCTAGTATTTTTTCTAATATTATTTATCTTAACTAAATACATGATCTAAAACACAGTTGCAAATTAATCTTGAACAAGTGTCACCTTAATTAAAGGTTGCCACGGCATGCAATAGAAAATATAGTCTGGTACAAACTTAAAATTACTTCAATTACCAATCAAATAGGTAACTAACAAGGTTGGTATCTAAAATTAACTAAAATATACAGTAAGTGCTATGCAGTTGCAACATTACTAAATTACTAAGTAACTAATAATTTTAACAATTCCGTTTTGAATTTACGTTACTTAAGGTGAAATATATCGAAGTTAATTTTTAAAAGACCTATCCAACAAAATCCCACATTTTGAGATTGACGACAAAAAGAAATCAAACAAATTGGGGATTTACATGTAGGGGAGGTACCTACACTAAAAAAGCTTATTTTTCAACATTTTTTGGCGTTATTAATATACATTTTCATGCCAAATAACAGCTGTTTAGCACTAAAGGCCTCTGAGCTAAGGCGCAGACGGACATGGCGAAACTATAAGGGTTCCTTGTTGGCTTGACTACGGGACCCTAAAAAATGAATAAATACGGAAGGGGGAGCGATCGTATTGCGACAAATCGGCGCGCAAAACTTTTTTGGGAAGTTGAAGTTGCCAATTTCTTTGTAAGTATTGAGACTACTCGTATTTTTTATTAAATTTGCTTTATATGATAATGATAGGGATGTGCTGAACGCCAAAGTTTTTCTTATGTAACCTTGAATTTTGTGTAATTTGTAACATTATTAAACATTTATCGAAATGGCTGATATATGATTTTCCCTAATTTTGAATACTTTTGAACCTGCTTACAAAATTTCACGAGAATCGGTTCAGAAATGCGACTGTAGAGGAGAACAGACGGATAGCGGGACAGCCAGACGGACAATTTCGCCCAAGTTGAAACGGAAACGCTTCGTTTCTTCGCGTCGCGCTCGCTCGGTCAATAAGTATAAAACATAATTCAACACCTTATACTTTCAAAAATGTCTACTTGCGTTTGTTTACCAGGTAATCACTTCACACACACAAATATTCGCGAACGACACTATAAAACTCGCTCAAACGCATATATTCGTATTTTTTTAGCGAATACATCAGCAAAAAGCCCCTCGGGAGAGTTCGCTTCAAACGTTTGTTTCCCAAAAGATATTACGTCTATATAAACAACATCTTTAAAGCGTTCGTCTTGAGGGCCGCAATGCCGCATATTCTGTTGGAGAATATCCCGATCGCTTCGACAATCGATTATTTCGAGTTTTGAATCGTGGCGAGTCTTCTCTTCTATCGTCGAGTGACACTCTCATATAATTATATTTGGAAATAATTGTTACGACCATGACATGACTGGATCCCACGAAAGATCCGTCGCTAGTCTCGTCTCAGCTCTTTACATCGCTATTTTCTCAATACTCGATCGAAGCTTACCAGAATAGTCTCCACTTATGTGATTCGACTCCAAACAATGACAAACGTAATACGTTTTTTGCAGGTACGAAAGCGTTACACTCAATAATTGGAAAAACGGATATCGTAAGTGTATAGAAAATCGTGTGTTGCCTCATAATGCCGACGGTAATCCGAATTGCTTGTAAAAAGTGTTCGCACACTTATTGAACGCGTCGAACACTCCGAATTTTGTAAATAAGACCTGACGACCTCCGTGGTTGAGTGGCTTTGTACACCGGTTTTCAAGGTGTCGCCATCTCTGAGGTCCTGGGTTCGATTCCCGGTTGGGTCAATTTAGAAAACGAACTTTTCTATATTGGCTCAGGTCTGGGTGTTTGTGATACCACCGTTGTCTCTGATTTCCATAACACAAGTGCTTTAGCTACTTACCTTGGAATCGGAGCAATGTATGTGATGTTGTCAAATATTTGTATATTTATATATAAGATAAATCTGTATTTTCAAATTAATCAAATTACATCGAAAGAACATGTATTTACATTAGATAAAAATAGTCGTAATATAAAATTAAAAATTCTTCATTGAAATAAACTTAGATATTAAGTGCTTTTGAATTGACTATATTTTCCTACCACCCATTCGAGACTTTTTTAGCTGACAAGAAGAATGGGCGCAAGAAACTTATCAGTTTTTTCAAAAAGCAGAAGTAACGATATTTACACTGTGTAAACTTTGTATTTTGTTCTTATAATATAAGGAAATTAAATAATTTATCAGAATCGTTAAGTGAGTTGGTAGACTCGTGACTTGTTGGCTAGATAGAACAAGTTATTCATCTAAAATTATTTCCTTTTGTTAATAGATTTATTAGATATAAAGATGTACTAAACTAAAGCAACAAGCTCTTGCTTGCCTCACCATGGCATGATTTTTTCTCGCAACGATTTTGTTTTTCCGAAATACTTTGTGGATTACTTACATCGTTGCATTGCCTTACAAATCCGGCGTTGCTAGGACCATGTTCATTGCCCTGTTGCGTTTTTGAATAAAATTAAATAAAACGAAAGTTTGTACTTTTGAAAAGAAAATTCACTAATGACAACAAAACAAAGGAAAAAATATGATCTTCTAAAAAACAAACCATGGACAAATAAAAATCCTTCATGGTACAACACGGTATAACATTAAACAAAGTAGGTGTCATAGTCTGCCTGCATAAATAGATCTTGCCCCTATTTCATAAACGTGACAATTGTAAATTACAATGACTATTTGATGTACGTTGCGGGGTATGTGAGTAGATCGGCTGACGCCATGGACAACAAATTGTCATTGTAATTGTCACGTTTATGAAATAGGGGCCTGATAACTAATCAAAAAGTATTGGTTAAATTCGTAATGGTTTGTTAGAATTAAGGTAATGTTGTGGGTCGATCAGTTTTTTCATCCCTTGTACACCATGCCCTTAATCGTTTCTGCCACTTTAACTTTTTTCATTATAAAAAACCGGACAAGTGAGAGTCCGACTCGCCCACCGAGGGTTCTGTACAAACTAGGTACATTACGTACTTTAAATACAGACTATATTTTTTAGGATTTTATTACAAATGTATAGTTTTCAGATTTTTCCCTGTATTTGTAGTATAAGACGATATAAGTTGCCAAATTTCATAGTTCAAGGCCAACAGATACCAATAAATTTAGATGCCCTTGATTTTTTTCACAGCTGGAAGGGACTGTAGAACTGAGTATATATATGGTTTTAATTTCAACTCGATACCTCCACGCGTTCCCGAGATAAAGGGTCTTGATAAAAAGATAGACAGACGGCCAACAAAGTGATCCTATAAGGTTTTCTTTTTTAGGTACGGAACCCTAAAAAAAATGAATACGTTTTCCTATAGTTACACAGTAGGATGTACTACGTGTGCATCTATACGCCATCTTAAAACAATCGCTCTTGATACATCGCATCGCTTTGATCTCGCTCGATGGCACTTCAGTAATTAAGGGTAGATGCAAGAACGGGAAGGCTTCGCCGTACTGAACTCTTAGCACGAACATCTATCGAGATAAAAACGCGCGTAAAAGTACTCGATAAAATTACTATCTCTGGAAAATACATATCATTTCGCTTTTCAGCGGTAGATGGTGCTGTACAAATTTTCCATACAAAATTACGCTATCGAATATTTTTACGCGCGTTATTTTATTTTTTATATTGTTTAACAGCTGACTTTCCGGTAATAGCGGTAAAATTAAAACAAATTGATGATTGTCTTGCTTTTTCATATTTTTTTAATGATTTTTATTAGATACGTTTTTTTGAGACTCTTAATAGAAAAACTAATGCTGCTAGTGCTCAAAGAAAGACTTGTAATGTTAACGGAGAAGATGCTTTGTCGAATACTACTGCAATAAAATGGTTCAGCAGATTCAGGTCTTGTAATTTTGATGATATATCTTTTCTTTCATCGCTGCGGTATCTTTACTATTTTTAGTACAAAAAGGCCGCGAACTTTTCCGACTACCTAATATTATAATACATGTATGGATTAATAAAATAAAAAAACCGGTCAAGAGCGAGTCGGACTTATGCACTGAGGGTTCCGTACTATCATTCTGAAAAAGTGTACTATTTAGAGATATTGTTTTATTTTTCCTGTAATATTTAAATAAACTTTTATCACATAAAATAATTTCAAATTTTTCTCTATACAAACTTTGGAAATAAGGGAGGGGGGACGGTATTTTATTTACAATAATACCGTCCCTCCCAAATTTTTGAGAAAGCGCTCTTTCATATTATACCCCATAAGCCCTAGTAGCCTCATTTCGAAATTTTAAGACCCCTTTTCAGTCCCTGTTGCAAGAAATATATAAATATATTTATTTCTCCCTTGTTTGCAAAATAGTTGGGCAAACGTCATCGATAACTATTAAAAATTTCAAGTTGATAGCATTAGTAGTTCTCACGATATTCAGCTGTGGCTTGTGACAGACAGACTGAGTCGCACCATAAGGGTTCCTTTTTACCATTTTGGTACGGAACCCTAAAAAGATTAATTTAATCACAATGAAAATAATGAAACGGATTTTTAAATGAGAGATTCTAGTTTTCTTGCGAAATACATTATTTTGATTGTTAAGTATGTATGTTTCAATTACAACGTAATATTTTCTCCTACTAACTTCTACCAAGTAATTTTTAGAGGTCATTTAATTATTCCATGTTCCAGTTAATTTGAATTTAACTTACTTAAATTAATTAAAAGTTCTTTGCACTATAACAAACCCATTTCTTACTTTCAGACTAAAAATTTTAATTTACGTTTGTAATTATGGTATAACAAGTGCTCTCGTTTTTTTCCTCATTACACGATATGAAGTAGGTACTCGTTTAGTTCGTATTTTTAATTATTTTTTCATTTTAATTTCACTTGACTAACGCTAAAGCTATTATAAAGATTTTTTTAAACCTGTTTGAATCCAAATTCTAATAGTGATTTCCATAGTAACCTGAAAAACCTTAGGCCTAGTAAATACTTCTCAAATCACTGTCGAAAGACTTTATTTTTGACAGTTTAACTTCTGGCTAATTTTTCTCCGCAATAGTGGATAAATTGATCTATTCCTTTCTAATACCAAAAACTAATACCAAATGGTATTTGTTTATTACCGTTATAAAAATTATATTCCCAACGAATACCAAATTTTAAAATGTTTAATAAATTTTTAATAAATTTGGTATTCGTTGGGAATAGAAATTTTATAACGGCAATAAACAAATACCATTGGTTAGTTTTTGGTATTCGAAAGGAATAGATCGATAAATTATTATGACGATGTAAAAATCCTTCTCATATATTTTATAAAACACTTAAAACTTTACTCCTTAATACCACCTGGAAGTTTTCACAGTCAGTTGATTCATATACCGAGTGGACATGTTTACTCTCATCGTCCGAGTCACTTTGTCTCCGCCGCCGTCTAGAATTTCTTCTCCTAAATGGCGCTTCGGAAAGGTTTACTTTCCCGTTCGTGGAGTAATCACAGAAATGAAATGAGCCCGGAATGTTTTTGTTGACAGTACACGAGGATCGGTTGGCAAGGACGATTGAAAACATTTTCAAAGACGCCTTATTGTGCTAACGGTAACGGAAAGGTGTGTGGGAGGAAGTGGAAATGGTAAACCGAAAGCTTCAAATGTTGCTTGTTTATATTAAAACATTTGTAGGATTCTTATTTATTGTTGGATGGTATTTTTGACAGGCAATTGTAGCGATAAAGTTATGTCGGATGGAGTTAGGTCGGACCACAGAGTAGCAGGATACTGACTGATAGTAGGTATTTGCTTCAAGTAGGTATTAAAGGCCTTACCACAAAAGATTTTAAAACACTGTTCAACAAGTTTTTAACTTAGACACTGTTTAAATGTGATGTTGTCACTTTTTTGACAATATTGTTTGAGAGAGACGGAATCACAATTAAACAGTGTTTAAAATCTTTTGTGGTAAGGCCGTTAGAGTTTGGGTTCCATTTTATCATTTGCATTAATTTAGCATGAAGAAGGTTGTCAAAATAATGTTTGGATTTCCAAGCAAGTATGAGAAATAAATATTTGACTTGATTTTGATAATACTAAATAATATACTAGAAAAAATAGGACTCGCACGAGATCATGTTCTCGGACGGGAATCGAACCCGCGACCTTTGGATATCCGGTCCAATGCTCTGACCGCTGAGCTACCGAGTCACTGGTGAGAACGTCGAATTTCTTCTAGTATATCAACTCTTACGCTGCAAGCCAGATTTTGATGTTATTCGTATTATCGTTATTCAAAACAACTTAGTAGAAATCTCTGAATATCCGAAAAGTGGTACATTATTTCAGATAGATACCTAGTTCTTTTACTTAAATATATTTGTGTGTCTTTAAACTCGAGACGGGAAATGAGTAAGAGATTTATTCGGGAAATTTTCCCCTCTTAAAAGATACCCGATCTCTTTTGTGAGTCATCTTTTGCGGACGGCCAATGTTTACGAGCAATCACGACAACTTGCAATTTCATTGCTTAATCTTAGCTTGCTATTAAACAACATTAATTCAGATATAAATCGTTTACCTTTGTAACTATCTCTCTTATATGGAGTGTCTAAAATCTTTTATAAATTGCAGATTTATTCACAAACTTCGATTTGACGAGTTAAGTAAACATTCGACGTAAAGTTAAAAATACTTACTTAATATTGTTCTAAGGTTTCTTTTTTATATTTTATACAACATGTTACAAAAATACCCCTAATGCCGAATATGGTATAAAGGGACCATCACACTGAACAACTTTAACTATGGGGCCAACTCTGAAATCGCGAAAAGAAATCAGTTGTTCCATACATTTAGATATTTTCGATTTTAATTTTTGTATGTAATAGCTGATTTTTTTTTCTCGATTTCAGCGTTGGTCCCATAGTAAAAGTTGATCAGTTTGATGGTCCCTATATACCATATTCGGCGTTAGGGGTATTTTTGTAACACCTTGTATATTATTAACGTGTATTAGATTATAGTCAAACAAATACATAAGAATAGTTTAATAGACCCTTCTCTGCAGTGCAGTGAATTTATAATTTAATTTCAAAAAATGAAACTATTAAAATGTCCGTTGCACTGAAATTTTATCGACGCTGCTGAAACAAGGTTTAATTTTAATATGTCACTCAAGTGTCAACGCTCTTTATCAGGTGAAATTTAATTAATTTTGATTGTATTCATTATGTAGGCGCTCGTTTTGCAAATCATAACTACAGTAACGTCTGGTTTCACTATTTTTATAATATGAATTGAGTATTTAATTACTTACTCCATTGTACAGACAATAAACAGTTAAAATATTTAAATAATTTCATTTTATCGCGTCCAAGTTAGAGCTTAACGATTTTGAAAACAAAGGACAATTACCTAATTAAAAATCACAGTCATTTCGAAAGTATAAAATAGTGCCACTTTTTCTGAATTGCCTCACAAACACCGATATTAAAATAGGGTCAGCAATCAAATATTACTTTGTTTTATTTCATTGTCACAGAACACAGTTCTGTTTGTATAATCTATAATGAAACCTCATACTGGTTCGATAGCTTGTTAAGAATACTTATTTAATTACTCATTTTTTTTATTAACAGAAAATATCATGAAACTTATATCGAAACTCATTAATAAACTTCAAAGGTTGATTTTTTATTTTTAATGCTTGGCCTTCATCTCATCTACGAGTCTATACAACTAAAAACACCTAACTTCAGCCCCCTGATTATGTAACTTTGTTGCAATCAACTCTGACAGAAATCGCAGTGACATTGCTGTTTTAGTAAGAACCAATGTGACTATTATCTTTTACTTAAAGCAGCAAGGTAACTGCGGTTTCAATCGATAATTGTTAGCTACAGAGTTACGTAATCATCCCCCTGGTAAGCTTTGATTTGATGATTTGATGTGATACATTGCCAAGTACTTCTTTTTGGCACAAATAAAAACTTACCAAAGAAAAGTAGCAATGTATCACATCCATCTGTCAAATTAAAGCGATCACCATAGCAATGTAAGTTAGGCGGTAGAGCCCCAGATGTTAAGTGATGATGTGGCTGAAAGTGGAAGCGCACTACACCCAGAATCCTCAACCACTGAGGAACAGATTCTTACTTTTAACTGCCGAACTGGTACTCACAAATTAGATCCTATTTCAAAATGAAATACAACTGTATCTGCTGACGGTCCCAAACCTACTCTGTCAAACTCCAGCGTCAAGAAATTGAATCCCACGTCGCCGGCACCTTGACACTCGCATTAATCAGCCTCCAAATTGCTCATTTACCCAGTAATCACTGGGTTTATATTGGACCTGAAATACAGACTTCTTTCAAGTAACTGAGAAAATGTTAAAGGTAAAAAGGTTTAGATCTATTTAATTTATTTTTTTCTAATTCAGACAGTAAACTTTTACCGCTAATGCGAATTGTAACTAATGTACTCTTCATTATCATTGTTTAGTATTACACACACACTCTCCCATATACTAGGTGTTACAAAAATACCCCTAATGCCGAATATGGCATATAGGGACCATCAAACTGATCAACTTTTACTATGGGACCAACTCTGAAATCGCGAATATAAAACTAGCTGTTTCATACAAAAATTAAAATCGTAAATATCAAAATGTATGAAACAGCTGATTTTTTTTTCGTGATTTCAGACTTATTACCATGTTCGGCATTAGGGGTATTTTTGTAACACCTTGTATAATAGTGTGACCAACAAAGTTATCTTCGTTGCAACTGAAGTAATATTAATAAAGTCAATATAGAACATAGCATATCATTTTTTATCAAAATGCGATTAATAAGGTCCAACCTATATAACCATACCATATTATCCGAGTCCAACCTTACCGATATTTACCCTATCTTTTTATCGGAAAAAACTTTCACCGACATTATTTATTTATACGGCAGTTGTGTAATATTATAGTTCCACTCCCCGGAAAGGGCTCAATTGATCCCACCGGGATGTCCGAGTAAATTATTATTTTAAAACAAAGCAAAAAGTTGTGCAAGAGCTGGCATAAAATTATTACTAACTGTACTTGCGACTGCAAATTATTTGCAACAGCTTACCAAAGTGCATTTTTTTAAATTTATTTAAATAGGACCACAAACGGGTTTACAATATTCCTTAAAATTAATCTTATCAAAACAAATATTTCTCATTGCAAACCCAACACCATGGTTAATTTCATAAACTATATTACAAGTGGGACTCAATCATCCCAGACAATACATCATCTACTTATATCTTTATGTTTAAGCTAATTTACTGTATGTTACAGAAAAACTATTTTTTAATTATTAACTACTTATATAATTATTTATTTGAGTATTGTTTTTTTAGATAATAATTCTAAGGTGCGATGGGTATGTTTGATAAAATTATAATAACTATAGTTTCTTAAATGACACACACCCGTACCCTTGCCTATGCAGATGCACTTCTATGAAATAGAGCTTTGTGATTGGTTCGTTTGTTTTACATGTTACGTGTGATTGGTAGTTGGAACGCTGTGCGTCCGCGGGCACTGTAAGACCTTATAGTAATGTTTGTGAATACGGGTGACAGAACCACAATTAAATACGTCTTCTATTAAGCATTATATGTATTGCTGCATTGAACAGAATCTGCAAAAGAATCTCACAAATAAAAGTTATTCTTAAATACAATGACGAAGTCATCACTCTCACCATCATACATTTGGAATCTATAATAACAGTTATTTATTAAACTTTTTCTGACAAAATAAAGTTGTTTTGATACAGATTGTCTTTTTACCGTGAAATTGAGCAGGGCCCTTGTGGGCACATGAATTTCGTATGATATAACGCGGCGCAAAGCTAATTAAAAATTATAAATTACCTAATTATAAGGAACAGACTTTTGTACGGCTTCTGATGCCGAACTACACTTGCCTTCAAAACTTAGTACCACACTTATAAAAGTGCCATTGCTCTTAAACAATGTAATAGAAATTAAAGTTTAAAATTAAAAAAAATTCAAGAAGGTTTTTGATTGTGAAGATATTATTTTAAAAAGTCTTTTTTTAGTTCTTTTTATTTTGAAAATATACGAGTATCTTGAGTATTTGAAAAGTTATTACAATTTTAAAAGTGAGGTAAGTACTTAGTTTTGAAGTTCAGTGTATTATGGCCGATGTAAAAGATAATAACCTTACGCTGTAATTTTGACAGAACCATAATAACTTCTTATCACAAAGTATCGTTATCATATAAAACTTATTTCTCATTTATATGTTCTCAAAGACTCGAATACTCTCAAAGATACATTGTTTTTCTGCCCAAATAAATAATACAGAAAACTTGGACGAAATGCTTCCGAAATTAGTAGCAATTATTCCGCCTCATAAAAATGTTTATTGAACATTTTATCTTTCACTGCGGATAAAGCTCATTGTATAAAGAAAGCTATATTTAAGAGTGCGTTATTTTCGGCCAGGATTTAGCTGAGGAAGTACATCCAACTTGCCATAGGCCTTATTTTGTTTGTGTTTGTATACTGAGGAAAAACCACAGGGAAAAACGCATCCCCTGCCCGCAGGTAAGCAGGCAGTTCGTACACGATATATAATTTATACGATATATAAGTTTATACCTATACTATAGTGGCTCTGTGAGTTGTATACCTCACTTTAATATCTAATCTATCTAATATCTCCGCCATTATGAAAAATTTCTAAAAACTGAATCGAAAAAAACTTTACAACATGTTACAAAAGTACCCCTAATGCCGAATATGGTAGATAGGGACCATCAAACTGAATAACTTTTACTATGGGACCAACTTTGAAATCGCGAAAAAAAATCAGCTGTTTCATACATTTTGATATTTTTGTAATTAATTTTTGTATATATAATTACCGAACCTGCTCACAAAATTTCACCAGAATCGGTTGCGACCTGTAGAGATAACAAATTCAAGTTTTTCGTTTTTATACTATTTCTTTTTGCTTGTCCCCAATGGCGTAGTCAGGATAGTATATGGGGAGAGGGGGCATACAAAGAAAATCCTAGATTATATTGCTTTGATCGTTGTTTGATGTTGTAAAAAAAATTATAGCATGAAGCTTTTCAGAATTAGCTGCCCCTCCCTGCCCGTACCTCGCTACGCCCATGCTCGTCCCGCTTAAAGTGGATAGCCAGGTCATCTCAAACACTTTTTAAGAGCCAATTGTCCCCTCAGCGATTATTTTCGGCACGAAGATCTTTGTGTAATGACCTTAATTAAAAATACCCTTGTGCAATCGCTTTATGCGTCGTGAGGTGGGTTGGAATGACAGTTAAAAATGTTTAAGTTAAAAACACTTTGTTTCGAAATCTTTGGGTTTATTTGGGAAATTATTTCGAAGCAGTAAAGTTTTGAATATTCCATTCATCTGGGTAATTACTGAAAAATGTGTTTGTTTATGGTTTCAGTAGAGACTGACAAAAAATGAGAACAGAAATTAAGTATTGTGTTTCTTCTACAAGTACAAGTAGATTCCTTTTCTGTAATTGGCTGTTATAAAAGAGCTATCCCAATTAGGAAAAGCCACAGAAGGGTGTTTTTTTCGATTCTGTGGGAATAACAGATCGCATAAATGTACCATAAGTAAAAAAAAAAAAAAAAAAAAAAAAAAAAAAAAAAAAAAAAAAAAAAAAAAAAAAAAAAAAATAAGTAAGTACATTACAATGACGACCTCCGTGGTCGAGTGGCTTTGTACACCGGTTTTCAAGGTGTCGCCATCTCTGAGATCCCCGGTTCTATCCCAGGTTGGGTCAATTTAGAAAACGAACTTTTCTATATTGGCTCAGGTCTGGGTGTTTGTGATACCAACGTTGTCTCCGATTTCCATAACACAAGTGATTAAGCTACTTACTTTGGAATCGGAGCAATGTATGTTATGTTGCCAAATATTTATTTATTTATTAATAATGTGTTTGTTTTAAGCTTGTTCCAGTAGAGACTGACAAAAAATGAGAACAGAAATAAAGTATTGTGTTTCTTCTACACTTAGAAGTAGATTCCTTTTCTGTAATTGGCTGTTATAAAAGAGCTATCATAATTAGGAATAGCCACAGATTTTTTTCGATTCAGTCGGAATAGCGGATTGCATTAATGTGCGGTAAGTAAGTATTTTAAAATGGGGGTGAGATTAATGTCAAATAATATGAATAGCACATAAATAACGTAGAAGTTAACCTACCTTCATACACGTAAAACAAAAGAAGGAAGGAACCCTTAAATTGCTCTGGTGCAAAATCTAAATTCCTTGTGGAACAATTTATGGGAACTTAGCTGGTATTTTATAAAGGCGTCTTGGCGTGCAATTTTTAATATGCCAAGGAACTGCGCATAGTAAAAAATTTGCGAGTGTCTTCGACACATCGCGTTATTGAAATATTTTAGCACTCTTAGTAGCGAAAGTGGATATTCCACGAATTCCTTAAGTATTAGCAAGTGTGTGGGCACATTTTATCGGCTCATTTTAATATTATTGCAATGTTAGCGAAATTCTTTTCTTCGTTCCTCTAGAATTTATTGAGTGCAGGAATTCTGAGATTGTTACAGTAAAACTTTAATAATACCGGCCTTTACGATGCCTAGAGGCATATCAGCGATCAGTAGAGCAAAAATAAAATAATAAATATTTAGCAAAATAGATCAGAATTTATTATGAACTTTCACAACTGTCGAAATGATAGCGCTTTCTTTTTTTTTATATTAGATGGTTTTTTATTTAGGTTGCAGATGAAAAAGGAATGTTTTTTTTCAAGCACAAATTCTAATAATATTTCGTACAAGATAGGTAGAGCTTGAGAGTAAACCTGATTATCTATTAGGAGGGAAAAATTATTTTACTTTGCTATGTCGATTAAATATGATTTAGTCTATTTCTAAACTAATAGTTTAAGCTAATAGGAATTATCATGTATTATTTCTATACTTTTATTTTAGTCTATTTTTGAATAGGTTCGTTGGTTGTTGTGATGTGATTTGAACGAATTATTATATATATTGTTATTATAGTATGTGACAGATATTTGCTTGAGTGGAACAGTATTGTAATGTATTACCATGAATCGTACAATATCGGTCATGACGTTGGATAGCATTATATTTAGATCAATCAATCACTTCGGTGTAGATCCATCATCTCCATACATGGTCACAAAAAAATAGTACATTACGAAACTATATGGTACCTATTTCCATTGCGTTTGAATACGAAATTATAAGGCACCTGTGTTCGTATAACATACACGTCAACCATATTTATGAGCCTTTACTTCACCTGAATTGGTATCTATGAAGTGTTTAAGGGTATGCCTCTAATAAAATGAAAAATTGTTCAAATTAATAAAATTTCCTCAATTCGTAGGACCTGTGCACCTGTCCTGACAATCTTATATCCATTGTGTCAATCAATTTAAAAAATATAAAAAACTACTCATAGTTACTCCGCAATGTAAACCAAATTGTCACGTTATTAAATAGGGCCATGGAATAGAGTCACTCCCAACAGCACTGCCAAATTTATAAAAAAAATCTTTAAATTTACTTTACAACTGTGCCAAAATAAAAGTGCTTATTGGTGATGCCTCTAACTAAATTATTTAATTCTTGGAACAAAAATCAGACCAAAAATCCCAACATTCAGACTTTTATTTATTATATAAATACACACTCAGATACAACAGGAGTAGTAATTAAATTTGTCAACCACGCTGACAGTTTCACTTACGTAAGCATAATTTCAGAGGAAAATTAATTTCCCTTTATTTGATCATCATTAATTTTGGTTTCATGAAATCACTGAAATTCCACTTGTTATTAATGTGGTTTTAGCGACGTGTGTGGCTTAGAATGAGTCTAGGAGACTATTGTGATATGGATCGAGGGTTTTTCTGATTCATTATGTGAATACCTTGTTTTTTTTTAAGTTACAACAAAGATTTCCTTGAGAATAATTGGACATCGTTTCATTTTACATACGACATCAAGTATCACTTACACTGTGGAAAAGAATTTATCTACGGAAAAACACTACAAAATAGAGCTTCATCCAAAATAGAAATAAATATGTTTATGTTTTCATTCGTGATTATTTAAAACCATCTAAGGCCCCTGGAAAGAAGTTCTTTTCAGGCAAAGCAGAATCTGAAATCTAAAATCGTTAAAGATTTTCTTTCCAATCAAAAAGTAAAGTAAAGATTCTTTTTAAAAATCTGATTATTATTTGACAATCATTGCGCGAATTTTCCCAAACCGTGCAATACGTGAATACAATAAATTTTGCTAATAGCGAAAAATGAAAGGTCGGTGATACAGCCAAGGCAAAAATGTCGCTCTTTTCTTCCATAATAATACATACTACCTATTCACCTTTTAAATTTCTTTCTTCTTCCATCTTAATTAAGTTGGACAAGTTTACCTTACTTTTCTTTTGAAACTGTTAACTTAGGTCTTGTTTTTAGTTTTATGCTGTTGCTGAGTGAGTTTAAAAAAAATAAGTTGTGGTGGTAAAAGAGAAAATTTTACTTTTTTGCAAGCATAGGGCAGAAAAACTGAAACTTAAGAAATTTGCTTTTTATAATAATTCAGAGTTTAAAATATTAACTACTAGCTTCCACCCGAGAGTTCGTCCGTGTTGACATTCGGAAAAGTCCCAAGGGAACCTTTGACCGGGATAAAAAGTATTCTTTATTTAATCCAGGCTACGTCAGTACTATATCGGGATTTACACCATGTACCTGTTTATTTTTGAGACTCCGATATTTCGGCGCAGTTGCATGCGCCATGGTCACGGAAGAACTGTCGATTGTTGCGTGCGGGTAGATGTTATTGGCAGACAAATCGGTCTACCCTCCGTCTAAGTCTTTTATTATTACGCTCGATACCGGTACCACTGTCTGCAAACTCACTCGGAGTCTCAAAAATAAACAGGTACATGGTGTAAATCCCGATATAGTTTATTCTAATTACGTTAGTACTATTATTAATTCTGTATCCAGGCTATAAACTATGTGCCAAATTTCATCCAAATCCGTGTAGTATCCATGATTGACTAACAAAAACCCAAACATCCAAACTTTAGCATTTATAATATTAGTAGAATTATCTAAAGCCCAGTTTCACAGGTTCTGGATAAATTCCAGATTTTGAAATGAAATGAAATGAAATATTCTTTATTCAAATAAACTTAGATATTAAGTGCTTTTGAATGGTCTATATTTTCCTACCACCCATTCGAGACTTTTTAAAATTAAATAGATAATTTTATAGAATGTTTATACCACTTTAAAAAGTCATATCTGGAATTTATGAGACTGGCCCTAATCAGTGACCAGTCAGAGTTAAATTATTTTTTCGTTTCACAAAACAACATTTGAATTCCATAAAACATTTCGTCGCCAAAAAAAAGTGAACAAAAAAGAAATGAAAGCCAAAAATCAACATTCAACAGTTGCCGATCACCTCAGTGCGAGTGCGGGAAACAATAGCCTCCCCCTGTCCGTCAGAAATGGAGTGACAGTTGAAAAATAGGTTTCTGAGCCAGGGATTTGTGTCGACGATTGTTTTCAGAAGTCACAATGAATTACACTTTTATCGAGTTACTTGTGGAAATTTGTGGTAAATTACTTTTTTATTTTTAAAGCATGGGTGTAGATGTTACATTGTTAACTTATAATTAATTAATTTTAATTAATTATAAGTTAACAATGTAACATACAATTTAGCCTTTTACGACCCCCAGTTGCTTCGTAAAAACAAAAACGAAAGTTATGGTGAAAAAGTCACTCAAAATTTAGTGTTGTCATTTAATTTACTACCAGAGTTAAGAAAATATTTCTTAAACATATTTCTTCTCCAACATGAAAGATTTTCTCTTCAAACCATAATAAAAAGATAAATTTTAGTTCCCTTGAGAGTGTCGAAATATGCGTTTTTTGCGGCATAAACGGCCGTAGCTTTTGATTTTTTTCTTCTTCTTTTGAGCTTTTGGCTGTAGACCTGAGTATATGGTTTTAATTTCAACTCGATACCTCCACGCATTCCCGAGATAAAGGGTCTTGAGAGACAGGCAGACAGACGGACTACAAAGTGATCCTATAAGGGTTCCGTTTTTTCTTTTGTACACCCTAAAACAGGAAAACCACTTGAAATACGACTTATGAATACATCAACCTGTGATAGTGGGAGATGTAACGTCACTGTCGTCACGCCACTATACGATAACTAGCTTCCACTAGCGACTTCAACCTCGTAGAAATTTAAAAATCCTCATGAAACCTTTATCAAAGATAAAAAGTATTAAGTATCTTAATTATCAGCACGTAAGTAGGTACCTGTTTTAATCCACAACAGGATAGTGCTTGGCCTTCACCTCACTGCCCTACTATGAGTTGATGCAAACTGTTTACGCTACCGTGAACTATCGTTTTCTCTCTTTCACTCGCACTGTGAGCAGTATATCCGATAGTTTACGATAGCGTAAACAGTTTGCATCAACTTATGGTAGGGCCACTGATGTTAAGTGACGATAAGGCCGAAAGTATAAGCGGAATACTCACCACTGAGGAACTAGCTATCTTACCTCTAACTGGCGGAACACAACAATTTTTAATTTGTTGTTATGGCGTCAGACTTAGGTAGGATGGTGGTAGCTAGCCAGGCGGACTTGAAATAAGCCCTACCACCAACTAAACCAAGTACAAATTGTACCCCCCTCTGGAAATCGAACCCTGCGTTTAACACGGGTGGACGAACCACTAGACAACAGAGGCGGTTAAACTAAAATCTTTAACGTCCTAATGGCGGAGCGGAGCCCTAGTAGCTGGAGTTCCCTTTTAAGTATGATAATGTACCAGCATTATCATACTTAAAAGGGAACTCCAGCTACTAACTGTTATGTTTTGTGTGTTAAAGAAAATAACGATTTTTTTATTATCTTTATCCGTCCGTTTTAATCTAGGCGTGTGTATGGCACACACGCAATTTCATGTAAATCCGATCAGCTTGAGTTACAAAGTAGAGTAACAAATTTAACTTTTATTAAATTGACGATCTCCTTGGTCGAGTGGCTTTGTACACCGGTTTTGCCATCTCTGAAGTCCCGGGTTCGATCTCCGGTTGGAATTTAGAAAACGAACTTTTCTATATTGGCTCAGGTCTGGGTGTTTGTGATACCACCGTTGCCTCTGATTTCCATAACACAAGTGCTTTAGCTACTTACTTTGGAATCGGAGCAATGTATGTGATGTTGTCAAATATTTATTATTATTATTATTATTAAATAAGAAACAATTACTTAGATAAGAAACGGATTTAGCGTTCCCATACAAAAACAATTTATGTTGATAATAATCGTGAGAATTCCAAGTAAAGTTTGTCCGTCATTAGTCGCTATGCAAAACATTGATTACTTAATTGAATCGAGGCCAGTCTTCCCGATGCTAATTAAGTGTTGTTTACTCATAGAGATAAACTTTAACACAATAATGAACGACTGTGTACCGTTTTGACAGACGCGTAAAAGGAGAGTCTACAAAATAATGAGTTTTGATTGATTTTCTTTTGTTTTATTGTGTTACTGAATTGTGACAACCTAGTAGTGTAATTCTTATCAAATCAAATCAAATAGTTTATTGATTACAAATAATGAATATACAATTTGTATACCTTAAGACATACGTATCAAAATGCATCAAATAATGTGAAACCGAGGGTAATTCTAATTATTTATCTAATTCGTACGTACCTTGTGTATCCCCCTTACTAATAAAGATTGTATAGCAGATGTGTAAGTTACACAGTGGTGACTCTCTTTCAAACTATTTAAGTTTGACATTAAAAAGAAAGGGTTATACATTAAAAACACTGGTGTACATCTGCTATACAATCTTTATTAGTAAGGGGGTTTGACAGTACAGGCTTTGCAAGTTTTGGACGTGGGTTGAAACTTAAAAAAAAATCAGTTTTTAATACATACCAAATGTAATTAAAAGTTATAAATTTTTAAGCCCGTACACAGTGAACCTACAGTAAAAGTCTTTCATTTCAATACCTAAAATTTTTAATTAGATATTTTTCATTAAGTCTGTAAAAATCTGTTAAAAATAAAAGTACTGAATATTGATTACCTTCGTGATGACTTACAGGACCACAGCGTACACATTTCTTGACGTCCTTACATTTTTATTTCCCGAGCTATTAGACAGCATTATGTCATTACGAGATGTCCTATAATGGCAGCCTACAATCCAGATCTAAATGATGACTTCATCTGTCCGCAAGGTCCCTAAGATCGCACTAACTCGCAGAACTCCCGTTTACCTAGTTACCTAATTAGGCTGTGTCTTCCCACGGTAATTGGGGGACTGTTACATCGTTAGTCTGCGAGAATTTGTGGGAGTATATCTATTTTTTTTCCAAAACAAAGTGAAATGTTTTGTATATTTTATGTTTGTTTAACAACGCTGTCTTAATGGAAGATTTATTTTTGTTTTTAATAAATACGCTTCTTTATTTTCCTGTGTATTTTTATCAAATAGTTCGAGTTTCATTTTTTTGTTTGTTGAAGATTTCCCGAAATGGCAATGGTATTAACGGACAAGCGGACGTGACGAAAATGATCTTATTCTAAATAAATTTTCATTTTTAGAGTTCCGTATCTCAAAAGGAACAAAGAGAACCCTTTGCCTGTCAAGACCCTTTATTTCAGGAACGCGTGGAGGTATCGAGTTGAAATTAAAATATACTCAGGTGATCAGGTCTACAGTCCCTGGAAACTGCAAAAAATCAAACTTCTAACTTAACGTAAAAAAGATTCCGTCGTTTATGCCGCAAAAGAGGCATATTTCGGCACTCTCAAGGGTATCAAAATTTATAGGATAATTATCCCGTTGACCTAGAACTATGAAATTTGGCAAGTAATATCGTCTTATGCCCTTATTAATAAGGATTGTATAGCAGATAGTCACACAGTGTTTTGTTCCTTTCTTTTTAATGTGAAACTTAAATAGTTTGACAGAGAGTAACCATTGTGTAACTATACATCTATTATACAATCTTTATTAGTAAGGGGGTTATACTACAAGTACAGGGAAAAGACTGGAAACTATACATTTGTAATTAAATCATATAAAAATAGTCTATATAGTCAACCTACTTTGTACGGAACCCTCGGTGAGCGAGTCCGACTCGTACTTGTCCGGTTTTTTTTCTGATGACTTGAGCATCGGGGATGAAACTTAAAAATTCAGGCTGTACTTTAATTCACTCTCCAAATTTTAAGGACGTGTTCAGTCCATGAAACTGAACAACTTTCTCTAAGAAACATTAGGGCCAAATAAGTACAAAAATGACTAACCATACAAACCAAAGAGATCACGTGATCAATATAGAAAGGGATGACCAAAATTTTGTAGCGTATTTCGACACAGTACACTTTCATGAACTAAACACATCTTTAAAAATTTGGAATTAAAAATACACCCTGTATAAGAATAAGGAAAATTAACATTATGACGTGTAGCTAATTATAATTAACATATTTCTTAAATAAGTAAATTAAATAACAATTCCGTACATTTTTTCTCCTTTAGTGGGGGAGTTTATCCCATTAACCTACTTCGGTAGTCCAATGAGAGTTGGTGTGTAAATTTATTGCCCAGAACGGCGGTCTAGATCTGTGGAGGTGATAATTACGGTGGATGAAGAGGCTTCGCGATATCATAAAGTTTATAGCTCTGGAAATTTAATCATGAAAGAGTTACGTCAGCACTCTACATAAAACTACAATTATTTTAAATCTATTTAACACATAAAATATAACCTTATAGACACCAACTTAAGGATTCATGTAGAAGCCTTAAGTTGGTGTCTATCACCGCAGCTGGAGATCGGCCGGAGCTCAATCGGAGCACGACTAGAGCCAAAATACATGGCGTAAAAATATAGTTTTATGAAAAAACAGCATCTGTCGAAATACTGTTTACATGACTCTACCTATATTTTATGTAGAGAGTCAGAAAACATCATAATAATAGAATTATTAATTCGCAAAGTTTTTTTTAATAACAATTCTTGCCTTTCAAAGTTTTTACACGAATTTCAGGACGTTAATATTTTGTCAGAATTTAATGTAATAGACACGTCAACATATCCCTCGGGCTATCGGAAACGTGAAAAGTTTTCCAACTATCCGTTTGTCGCAAATAATTTCACAATTCCCCGTATTGACAATTAAATTTGACGCGCTAAATAGCCAACTTTTGTGCTGCCGTTCCCGCATCGTTCCCGCTTCACAACCAAGCCAGTGGTCCATCGGAACCCGACTTTACCCGACGCGTCACGTCGTTTCCAACGCCCGCGAGACGTGTACTGTGATAGTGTTTTGTTTGTGACAACGTCTCTGTGACTTTACGTATTCATGTGAATGGAAGCAGTAAGTATTCCAAATTTGAAATTTAAAATTCTGCTCGGTTTGTAAAAAAAATTAAACTCTCTGTGTTTGAAAGTTTATCATACTATCCGATTGTGGAGTTACAAACTTCTTTAGAATAAAATCATCATCACCTAATTTTAATTACTTTAGGTTTATTCAAAAATCAGAATTGATTTGATGTTAGTGACGTGACGTCGTGGTCGGTCGCTCAAGCGTTTTGTCTCTTAGATAACTACAATCGTCGATTTGGATCCCTTAAAATCTTTGGGACAATGATTTGAATTACTAAAAATGACATATTATTATTTATATCATTGTTTAGTACTATAACTGTTTTAACTTTATTTTTGCAGAACTTCTAGCAACTTATGGTATTATGTCCGTAATTGTTTTTTGTTTTATCATACCTACTCGTGTTTTGATACTTGCTTGTATTGTTTTTTTAAAAAAATGACATGAGTTAAGCCTACGCTACGTTGCTACGGTTGGGTCTGATTTACACCAATGCCATTGCTTTATTACACGACTGCCCAAAAAACAGAGAGTGTAATGTGTTCAGGGTTCGTGTATGATTGTTTGTGGATATGTGAGTTTCTTTATTCCACCATAACTTCTAAATGCCTTAACGGATTTGTATGTATATATCGTATTATTAAAACCCTTACATCATCCCGAGTGATATTGACTATATTAAAAAAAACAATATGGCGACTTTTTGCACATAGAATCAAATGAGTTTTTTACTCTTATTTTTGCACTAAGCAAACTGTACTTCCATATTACATCCATTGAAGGAGCAGACACCATTATTTTAGTTAGTACAATGCGATAAAATTGACAACAGACAGTGATCCGCTGCAACTTCACTCGAGAATGTATGGCAAAAAGAACATTTTACTGAGAAAATTATCTGATGATGAGTCGAATTTTTTCTAGTAAGTATACTATTTATTAAGTATTATTATAAAAAAAAACATTTGAAAGATTATACGTCGTTTTGTATGGCAAGCGCTCTGAAGTTGCCGCAGATCACTATCTATTGTCAATTTAATCGCAATGTAGAGTCCATTATCGCTTAGCCGCATGACAGGACCAGATGCCTGATTGGCCAATCAAGTGCTTTACCACTTTGTAAAAAACTTCGTGCGCACGCGCTTCGCCCCAGCGCGTACTAAACATAATAATATAGATCTATGATATGGAACTAACAGCGCAGCGTGCAAGAGATTTTAACCTTAGAGGTGGCAAAGCGCCAGTGTGGTCGATTGTACTGCAGTACAAATAATGATGGCTTACATGACGACCTCCGTGGTCGAGTGGAATTGTACACCGGTTTTCAAGGTGTCGTCATCTCTGAGGTCCCGGTTCGATCCCCGGTTGTGTCAATTTAGAAAACGAACTTTTATATATTGGCTCAGGTCTGGGTGTTTGTGATACCACCGTTGTCTCTGATTTCCATAACACAAGTGCTTTAGCTACTTACTTTGGAATCAAAGCCATGTATGTGATGTTGTCAAATATTTATTTACTTATTTACATGCAGTAAAAAAGAACAATTTGTCTACTATTTATTGTCAAATATTTATTTACTTATTTACATGCAGTAAAAAAGAACAATTTGTCTACTATTTAGTATTTATGTTATTCTCGACAATTTTGTGTTGCAAGTACACTTTGTCGTGTATGTAAATCGTCCAACAAACATGAGATGATGTTGCGTTGCTATATTAAGTAAATGTTAGATTTTCCTGGATTAAATTATAAGTAAACAGTCGCGTGGTAACGTATACATGTTATAGTGGGAATCTCTCAAGCTATTTAATAATAATACTTAAGTATTGTTAATAAGTGACATAACTTCATCGACCATCATCATCATCAAATGCAGACGTATGCCTTTACCATTGGACAGAGGATGTTGCATCAATCTCCACATTTAAAAACGCTGTTGGCCATATTCTTTATTACACATCAATATAAAATTTAACAATTATGAACCGCACCACGAAAACCTCGCAGGGCTCCTATTTAATAAACGTGACAATTTGTCACCTATCATGACAATTTTATATCCATTGCGTCAACCGATTAGAAAATAGATTTAAACTAAATTGTCATGACAATTGACAAATTGTCACGTTATTAAATAGGGACTTGGTCTACGAAGGTATTAGATGTACCTACTACCTTTAAGTCATTAACTTCCTTTACGATGCCCATTGGACATTGCTTAATTAAAAAATTGGAAATATGTTCTAATTTTTACTATTTCTTTTGCATTGAATTGGCATATAATTTTCATATATATTTTGGTCGCATATTGCTTTACGTCCATGGATACATAACATCACAAACTGATTTTTGCCTAAATAGAAACACCTTTGTCATGAACATCCTGAAAATGTTTCACATCGAACTATCACTTTATCATCGTATTTCCGCCCTATATGTTATGAAATAGAAGACTTCATGGGTTTAGTGGAGGAAAATAGGATATAATTTGTATCATATGTGTCATTAATTTCTTAGGGAAATCAACATGAAAAAGTTTTTTTTTTGATTAAAGTAAAGTAAAATAAAAAATTGCTTTATTCAAAGAATCGTCAATATTTTTCTACCACCCGTTCTAAACTTTTTTAACTGACTGATCTAACTATGCATTATAAGAAAATTGTTGGAAAAATAATAATAAGAAGGATAATATTAATGAGGAGCTCGGTGGTGCAGTGGTATAGCGCCTGGCCCATCGATTGCGGATGTTAAGCAACTTTCGCAAGGGTCGGTCATGGGATGGGTGACCAAAAATGTATTATCTCCAGCTCCTCCGTGTTTTGGAAGGCACGTTAAGCCGTTGGTACCGGTTGCATTTGCAGTCGTGAACACCCACCAATCCGCATTGGGTCCGCGTGGTGGGTCATGGCTCATACTCCTTATCCACCCATAAGGAAGGCCTGTGCCCCAGCAGTAGGAACATTAAAAATGACTGATGGTCAATAATAATTATAATAAGATTTAACTCCTCTCTGTATTTAAACATCCATAATGCAATGACAAAATTACAAAACATCACAATTCACAATTTATAAACGAAAGTATAAACTTCCAAGTTGGTCCCATTATCAGGATCTGATGATGGGATCCTGGAGAAATTGGCGGAACTCTTCAAATATTATAGGCATACTTATGGCGATTTCTGTATTTTCTTAAGTTACTTCTGCATTTGCTTTCGGAAAGTACCTTTGGTGAAGTGAAACTAATGATAAAGACCTGAAATCAAAAACAAAAACAACAACTTCTTTTTCTAATTTTAAAAGCCCCACCCGACTTCATTATACGTGTTTTATTAATATTGATATGCGTCACTAATAACTTGAATTTTATTTCTTGCTCTTTAGAGGTATTTAGATTTTATAGCTGTTTTTGTTTTCAGGTTTTTTATCAAGAGTGTCAGTGTGACACTTATATTTACCAAATATTCTTATCACATAGTACCAAGCCAGCATTGGATACCACCGTCACCAATTAAGAGATGTGAGCGTATTTACGTGACATGAATACGTGAGTGTTTTTTAATTTCCACGTGAATTTATACGCTGTAATGTGTGTATGATGTGATTTATACACGATACGCGAATTATCACGCGTAAAGGTGATGTATCACGTGACATAAGATTTAGGTCCTAACTAAGATCTAGATCTAGTGGGGTGGTGTTAATAGAAGAGTAGTGGTCTCTCATTTTCATGGCTGCAAAAACAGTGTTTTAAAAACTCGTGATTTACAAACGAGAAGTAGGTACTTAGTAAAAATATTTTGCCGTGTTTGCTTGCTTTATTTATCGTCATTGCTCGTGTTTAGGCATCGACTTATTGCATTCAATAGCGCATGTGTTAATTATATAAACTTGTCTATTTATTAAGGTTTATCAAGCATTGTTAAAATTTGAATGAGTCACTGAAACAGATTTTAAAAATAAGTGAACGAGTCAAAGTTTCTAATAAAGATATTCCTAAGTGAGTAAGACCACAGTGTAAAACTGGTTATACCTACTTTAAATTATGATGACAGACTTATGATAACTTCAAGCTATTTCAGGCGAAATTGCTCCCCTGCCATTTTGATCTTCATGACAGATGTACGTACTACGGACAAAGAAAGCATCGCTTTATTATTGGAATGTATCTCCCTTATCGCTCAGCGATAGTAGTGACCAACGCTCTATTGCCATCTCCGGGAAACAACGTCACAACTCCAACTATCTACACGCGAATCCCAACTGTTTGTTAAAAAAAATAAGAGCGCAGTTCGCGTGTGGTTAAGTTGACAGTTGTTGAATGTGAACGAGACGGAGGGTCAAAGAACACGACTTGATTAGTGGTACCGATTGTCCGTACTTAGAGCAAACGCACTGTTTTCTGATAATTTTGTTGGGGTTTTCAACTGATATAAATTGTTCAATATGTTAGATGATGTAGGTATTCATTGAATACTGCTTTTTATTTTTACACGGGTTTAAAATGTCATGCAATAAGGTGACGATTTAACAACTTAATCTTAGTTTTTGTTTTTCGTAGTTTTATTTCGCTACAGCTTTTTTACATTGAGCGGGCTTTTCAATTATATCCAAACAGGTGTGGTACAGTCACGTTTATAAATATGAATATAGTTTAAAACTTTGTCACTCTAAAAGCTATTACTTTTTTGAACAGAAATCAATGACAAATTATAACTACAACAAAGTGACAAAGTTATAAACTAACATATTTTTAGACGTCAGTCACGTCTGTGTTTTTAGTAATATAATGTTTCATTTCAGTGTGTAGGGGGCATGATTGTTTTTATTAAAAAAAATAGTTATTTTGTAAAGTGATAAGTACCTAGTATATTTTAATTAATGATGCTCGCGATATTAATCAATGTAAAATTATGTTTAATTTTTATTCTAACAGAACACACAGGGTAAAAAAGACTGGAAAAAATGGCAACAACGATTATTTAAAACGTCATATTTTATACATGTGACATAATCATGATATCGGTGTCTTCCCGTCAGCTTAAAAGACTGACCGGCTTATTCAACGTGTAGGCTAAAATGTTGGGCCGGGTGACTTGAATTTTTGCAAAGGTTGAGTAGGTATATAAATGAGCATCCATTAAGGAGGGTTTTTCAAATAGATCCTTAATGGGGGGAAAAACGGGGGTCATAAGTTTGTAAAGAGAAAAACCTATGCTAGAGGAAACTTGTTTTGATTATGAACATATTTTTCAGACAGTCTTCATCAGTTTATTAAGCTTCCGTGATCTAGTCCTTATTATAAATGCGAAAGTAATTTTGTTTATTTGTTTGTTACGCCTTCACGTCTTAACTGTTCAATCGATCATCATGAAATTTTGCATACACATTGTTAGGGGTAGGTACAGAAAAGGACATAAGTTACCTTTTAACCAGAAAAAAGTCCGGTTCCCTAGGGTATCGGTTATCTTAACCCTAGTTCCTGTGACTGTCACCATAACAATAAATCGTTAATTTAATTTCTTAATGAATATAAAATGAGAGTCCATTTCTAATATTCAGGATCAAAATATTATCCATTTTATGGGTGGTAATAAATAAATCTTATTAATTTACGAAATACGATTATTATTGGATGAAATCTTAACAGTATAATGAAATTATTTTGGCTGAAATCATACAATCAACCTTTTAGAATAAGATTAACGCAGGGCTCAATTTATTACTCATATTGTGAGGATAATCAGATAGGAATGAGGAATACTTAATCAGAACGTATTATTTTAGCTTACTTGATATGATTAAATATGTTATAATTTTACGAACTGAGAAACTAATCGTGTGTATAGAGAAAAAGTTAAGAAAATTTGCGTTTGTTCTAATAAAAGAGGTAGATTTGTTGTGTTTTGTTTTGGGCCCGCGACCATATAAGTCTGTGTTTGGGCCCCTTTGAAAGCTTTTGGTCTAAAGATGACGTGGTGTCGTTTATAAATTATTAGCCTAATACTTAAGGCCCCTATATAACTCAAGTGGCGCCCTCATTTTAATTAAATTTATTGCTCGCTAAGTACATAATGTAACGAAAATTCACATGTACAGATTGAAGCTAAGGTTCTATAATTTATTAACAAACGATAACCTCAGTAAGATTTTGTTCGTTGTAGTAGTAGTTCGCAAAAGTGCTAAAAGTGGCCACTTTGAGGTATATAGGGGCCTTTACCGGACACATTTCTGTCAACAATTTTTTTATTATTTTATAATAGCGATATCTCGATAACGAGACTCTTGAATAAAATCTCTATGTTAGTGATCGTAATAACATCACGGAAGAATTTTATTTTGCTTTATACATGTACTTGCAACATTAATTTTCATTTTTATTTACGAAAACGCAAAAAATGAAACAGTAGGTATTCCATTTAAAGCTACCCGGTACCTTCGTCATGATTGAGATGACGTCACGATAAGCAGCGGGATGACGTATGATCATATTGGGTAGCGCTTCTCAAACGTGGATAGAGTACCCGAGTACGATAATGGCTTGCAAAATTAAATATTTAGTTTCACGAAACCACGAAATATATTTGTTTTTATGTAAATGTTTATATGATTGTTAAGTCAGAAAAGTGTCTTTGTAAATGAGTTGAAATAAATCACTGTCAAACTTGGCTCTACCTTTAGATCTTACATAATAAAATTAAAGTAGAGTCACGAGACTTGGCGAATTTTCACATAAAAATGTATTTGATGAGATTTGATATAACTAAAAAACCTGTATCTCATTAAAGCTTAGGACATGTATTCCAAGTTAAAACTTTGTCGTTTATGAAAAGGTAAGCATTATCGTAAATTAAAATATTGTTTCATATAAAAACAACCATAATTATGAAACCTTTAGGAATAAAATGTAGTCATCTCGAATTAACAATGAAAGCAATGTTCAAATAATTATAAAACTGGCTAAACCAGCGCAAGCAGCTGTTTAAATATGGAAACAACGAACTTGTCGTTTCAGACAAGGACTAACTTTATCTTGGCCCTGACCTCTCTTATCTCTGGAACTTCATATAAAGTGTTATCCAAAAAATGTTGGGTACATGTGAGATATTTATTTTTGCCCCAAAACTTTTTGATAAATTCAGTTCATTGCCACAGAATTATATTATGATGAAAGTACTGTTACTTTTTTATCACCCGTATTCACAAACACTACTATGAGGTCTCACAGTACCCGCGGACGCACAGCGTCCCAACTACCAATCACACGTAATACGCAAAACAAACGAACCAATCACAGAGCTCTATTTCGACGCAGGGCGTTCGCAAAGGCAAGGGTCGTTTGAGTACTGTTCTTGAATGCGGGTATAAGACTGGTCATTCTCTTTTATGTCATTAAAAAACAAATTAAATTTTTGGTTTTCCTTATAAAAAATATTTATTTGAATATAACATGCTCGTTTACCGCATGTAGCCATAGCTATCGGTCTAAAATCTACTTTAATTTATCACTTCTTGACCCCATATCTTTTCACTTCCACTCAAAATAAACTAAAAATAATTAGATCCAACGAGTATTAATTCGATTTTTTTTTCTCAGACATATAGTGGTGGCCAGATAATTAAGGACGCCAGTCGATTTTTCAACAAACAAGGTAACTTTGAAGCCATGATTCTCTGCTAGGGATTGACCTAGCTGTGATCTGAGGATAGCAATCCAGGGAGTAAATAAAGGAGATCCAAGTTGCACACATCTTACTGATCTGATCATCATTTTAAGCCTGAAGAACAAAGAAAGAAATATTTTTTCTTTGTATTGCTTAAAAAAAATAAATTTAAAAATAAACAGAAAATATGAAAGAGGTCCCCGACTGCAATTACACTTGTTATTTTTTAATTCTTATTTCACACATTTTAGTGACAAAATATATAGTTTTGGAATGTGCTCATCAAGACATTTCATTTGATTCTCATATTGTAATAATTGAAGGGAAAAAAAACTTTTTAAACATTTGAAAGTGGTGTCGTACAGTCGCCAAATTCACTTTTTTTTCAAAATAAATATAGCCAATGTCACTTGGAATGATGTAAGGATTCCCATACATACAAATCCGGCAAGGCATTTATAAGTTATGGTGGAATAAATAAACTCACATACCCACAAACAGACATGAACCCTTTAGGCGGTTACCCATTACATTCTGTTTTTTTGGGCAGTTGTGTAAAAATTACACCTTTTGCAAAGAAAAAGCTTTGTTATGAACACAACAAAATTTGTCACTCTATTGATCCATTTACACTTTCATTACCATGTTACTAAATAATTATTATAGATTATTAGTAAGTAGGTTTTATTGTATCATTATTAAGGAGTCTTGTTGATTTGTTGCCAAATTGAAATTAAGTAAGTTTTTGTATTCATGTTGTGTTTGCCTATAATTGTTTTTCCACTATTCTTTTTTTTAAGTTTTTTTTATTTTTTTATTTTATGTGTAAGTTGTGGTGTAAAAATGTCGGCAGACGTAATAAATATATAAATAAAAAAAAAGAAAACCGTTACGTATAAGGACTCATTTTATATAATATTATTTATTTTGTATTATTATTATGTATATTTCAATACTGCTTGATAGACTAGTGTAGAAACTATTCGGTCGGACCGGAGCGCAAACTCGCCGGAACTTCACAGTTGCGAGTTGGTAGTGAGTTTGCACTCGGCGACCGCTAATCGGTGCTCAAAGGGCGTCAACTACTTCACAAAACTGCGGTAACCGGAGGATTGTTTAATCAGTTACAGCTATATAACCCCGAATTAAAATGTTAGGCGAGTAAAAAAGCTGCATTACCTCTCTTTAATGTTATAAATGTGAAAGTCTATATGTTTCGATATTCATAATTTATTATTTTTGTTACTCAATCACGCAAAAACGGCTTAACAGGTTTAGAAGAAATTTGGTATACGGATGGTTCAAAGCCTGGATTAACAAATAGAATTCAATGACTATTACCCTAGTTCAAAGCACAAATAAAATGTGAGCAGAACCTATGTTCCAATATTCTAAATCTGTTTCATCGAACATCGATCGTCCTTACTAATATTGTAAATGAGAATGTCCGTTTGTTTGTTTGTTACGCCTTCGCGTCTTAACTACTGAACAGATCATCATGAAATTTTGCATACACGTTGTCAGGAGTACAGAGAAGGACATAGGGTACCTTTTATTCCAAAAAAATAATTGTTCCCGAGGTATAGCTTAAAAACTTTCGTTATTTACGTTTAGAATTAGCTATTGATACCACTGTTTCTGGTATTTAATTAGCTCTATCATCACTTTACACTAGACGACCCATATAGTTCCCCTCTCTGTTCCAAAAAAGGTGCTCTATCTCGACGAATGCGGTTATGACTGAGACGACATGGCAGTAAAAACTAGGACTTATTATATTTATGAGGTAAAGATGTGCCGTGCGAAAAATTATGCGGGTCGTTGTGAAAATTGCGACAGTGTCGTTATGCGGCGTTACTTTTTATACAGAACATTGTTCTGACTGAAAAGTTTGCAAGAACTATAATTATGATAATACTCTTCCAAGTAAGGCGGGTTTTATTTTCTGTTTTGTTATCATCTGGAAGTACTTATATTGTTTATTAAAAGTTTTTTTGTTTTATGGACTTACTAGAGAAATTGAAAACGTGTTTTATTACGAATTAAAACTCACTTTATTAATAAACTATCATTGAAGTTATCTTCAAAAATAAATCTTGTACCTAAGTAGCTACGTATATAACCTAGCGAGTATCCCATCTTTGGCCAGGATACTTTCTTGTTGAATCCTCTTCACTTTGCTTCTGAGTACCGAAATTGTAAGCCCATCCTCCTTCAAATCGTTCCTCCTCAAAAACCAATAAAATAAAAAAGAAAGGGGAAATGTAGCCTGACTCACTCACTAAGGATTCCTTACAAAAAGATAAGTCAGATTGAAGGAAAACTTAACTTTGTATTAAAAAAATGTTCTCTAACTTTATTTTCTGAGCGGATTCTCATTAACAATCTTCCGCACTGATCGTACTTCACTCTGCTACACAGCGTGTCAGGCCCAACTTGGCACTATAAATTCTATAAGTTTGTATTCACAAACAATTATTATTTTATGTTAACGAACTAAAAAACAAAAGCTAAGCGTATTGGGCTTTTGCTTAAATCACCCAAACGTTCACTAGCTTTATTTTTCGTGCGGGTTTTCATTTACCACTTTCCGCACTGATCGTACTTTACACTGCTACACAGCGTGTCAGTGGCGCCCAACTTGACACTATTCTATAAGTTTGTATTCACAAACAATTCTTATTTTTGCATTAAAATTAAAAACAAAACATTCATTATACTTGCATTAATTAATAAATTGGCAACACAGGCTTTTGTTTAAATCAAACGTTCACGTTCCACTAGCATGCCATGAAGCATATGATGTATGACCGTAACCCTCGGTTACCGCTCTATTTGTCACCGATCCAACCGTATTAACAAGATTAACGGTCCCTTACGAGACATTTTGGACCCAGATTTGTCCCAAACTTGGCGGAACTGGAAAGTTGCCTCTTGACATGTTGAAATAATCCCTTCCGCTTTCGGTTGATATATTTGGTTTGTATGAAAAGGCAAATTGATGTCATTAAGAATAGTTATTCATTCTAAGCTGGTCACAAACTTATGAATGCCAAATTTATCTATTTGTAAAAAGAAAGCGGCGGGCGAGTTCAAAAATTAAAATTAAAATATTATGCTAATTTATTTTCCCTTGTTGCAGGTAAATTTGCAAGAAAATATTATGTTATAGTGCTATAAAGTGTACAAAAACCTCGACAAAATGACATACCAGTGTAGACGTCCATCGTCGACGGCGTTAGTTGTGTTAATGACTGCAGTGATATGTGTTGCTTCGCAAGTAACTTCGGTGGAGGGGAGGGAAGAGCCGCACAAGTATACTGTAGACGAGTTGCTATCAACGACATTCGAAACCAAAGATTCGGGAGACCGTGGAATGGACCCTTGTAAAGCAAGTGAGTATTTTAACTTGCTTTCCTACTATTTCTATATTATAAGATAGCCAGCTACTTAAATGTGACTAAAAACATTTGCGGCCTTACCCCAAAAGATTTTAAAACACTGTTCAACAAGTGTTTAATCTAGACACTGTTTAAATGTGATGCTGTCACTATTTTGACAGTATTGTTTGAAAGAGAAGTCATCACATTTAAACAGTGTCTAAATTAAACAGTGTTTTAAAATCTTTTATAGTAAGGCCGTTAGTATCTAAATTGATAGTGGATTTATCTTTTATCGCAAACACGATACTCGTTTTAAGTAGCAGTCAATAACAGCATCCTCATCAAACATAGAGATACTGCAGCGGTTTCAATCAAAAACCCTGCGAATGATAACTGGAGCACCCTGGTACATAACAAATACGCGTCTTCACAAAGACCTGAAAATTGAGTACGTCCAGGAAGTACTAAAAGACTCCCTACTTAAATATTCAAAAAGACTGAATCACCACCCAAACCTTCTGGCAAGGGAGCTAATGAGCACAGAGCCAAACTCTACCTTCAAAAGGCTAAAAAGACGTGCTCCTCAAGACCTGATTGCATGAGGAGCTAGCACCAATTTTTGACACATCATTGGATAGTGCGCCATTCATGCTTGTTATTCTACTTCCTAAAATCCAGCTTAATGTCGAAGAGACAGATAGCAGGAAAAAAGGCAACTTTAAAAAAAAAAAAAGTAGCAGTCGCTTTTCATTGGCTGACTGACATGACAATGAATTCAATGAAAATGAAAGTCACCATTCTAATAGTTATGACAATTCTAGGTTCTACACAAACTTTATTTTTTAGTGCTGTCAGCGGAAAAACAAATCTGTGCAATCTAAAATCGTTTTTTTGTGTTCACATATTATTTGTGTACAAGGTAATGCAAGAATTTGTTTATCAAACCCGCATCCATGAGTAAGTTCAATATAAATAAAATGAAACGCGTTATCATTGGGGACACTGACGTTCTGGCAAATTCTAGGTGACAGCCCAGCGACGGGTTGTACATCAAACGTAACGCTCGAAATGAGAAATATCGCGCCCGAAATTGTTATTATGAGGTAATTTGGAGGGGAGCTTTGTAAGTTACTGTTAGGCGTAAAATTGTCTGTTACATACTTAAGAACTTGGAAACGAATTACAGATTGTCACAGTTTTATTTATAAGGAACTACTCATCGTTTTTTTGTAACGGTAAGTTTCAGTTTTTAAAATAAAAGTAATTTTAATGAATACTTAAAATCACATCATCATCACAAAAAAGTACTTACAACTTAACGTAACAAAAAAAAAGGATTAGGTTGATGAATTCAAAATCCATTGTAAACTAACTATTAACTTTAAGTTTCGCTTGTAACACCTCAATGCGCATTGAAATATGTAGTTTCCAATAAACCACACTCGTCCACAATTTTAGAATGATCGTCCGTCCAAAGTTTAAATTCAAGGTTTTTAAAAGGAGGTTTAAAATACGAACAATGTAACCGTTTAAAATCGCACCTTCCTCCGTGCTGCCATTAAAAAGTGCTAAAACTGAAATCAACGGTGACCATAAAATACCGAATGTCGCGTCTCGCCGGCAATTTTGCGGCTGCTTTGAATGCTTATGTAGTAATCTTTGAGCTTTTGTTTTTTATATTTTATTTTACGGTGTGTATAAAAATTTTATCAGGACTCAGAAAAAAATATGCTTAGACAAAGGTAAATATATCTTTCTTGGACACTATAAAATTACAGCATTCAAAGATTTAACTATTATTTATTGCAAACGTTTATTAAAACAATGGTTTTGTTTGTTGTTGAACATGAGCATGATGAACGCAAAAAACTAAAAACATACATCCCGCCCGAATAAAAATAAAGAATGATAACGAAAATGGCGCAGGCATTTGTCGAAATCACAGCAATTGTCAGTTTATCTCCGCACCATACCAGCGAGCTATAAATTGGATTCGTGCACTCCATAAACCTTAAGTTAATAAACCATACTTCAAACTTTGATCATGTGTGTACCAAAAGTAAACAACCAACTTATGGTACGATTTTAGAGGCATCTTCCGTGGTCTTGTTTTTTTAACCCTTGGTTCCTCACATGTAGAAGATTTAATAAGTGCTTTATAATTCTTATACACCTTGTATTTTTTGATATCCCAACGCTCTGTGGTGTGTGGTCCTAAAACGCATAGTTTTGGAGATATTATCAATCTTAATTAAATTACTTCAAAATTTATTGCCCTTTTAAGGAATCGTCATACTTTATTTTTGCATACACACATACTTTTTTACTATTATCAACTATCACTAATCCACAGATGTTTAACTTTCATTGACAAATACTACTAAGATTTTCATTGATGACTTAATTCATATTTAGAGGTACGGACATGCGATGTTGCCATATTTCACGTAAAACTGTTTTGTATAAGTAGTCTTAAGTTTATTTATTAAATTATTTTGTATGAAAAATGAAAATGAAAAAAAATTTAAATTGAGAAATATTTATTAAATTTAGATTTTTCGCATTCACAGTGCTATTTTTATATTAAGATAAATAATATTAGAAAAAATACTAGAAAAAATCGACTCACCCGTAGCACTAATCACCCGTCTGAGGTGCTACTACGGGTGAGTCGATTTTTTCTAGTATTTTTTCTAATATTAGTTGTCTTGAGAAATATTTTTTTATGCTATTCGATTCTATTTCATGGTCTCAATAATACCCAAGAGTTATGAGATGTGAAAAAAACACGTTGTATATTGTAAAAATTTGATGATTTTGATTTTGATTTTTGATGACAAACATCATCATTTTGCGTGAAATAATACCAAAAAGGCAGCGGTCGTTTAAATCGTCACAAACCAGTGTTTTTATCTCTGGACACGCGAGCGGTAAATTGAAATCTGGCACTCCATAAACCTTTAAAGTCAATAAACGAACCCTCATCAGGCCAGCCGTAAAAATCGCACAATTCCCACTGAACTGGGACCTTTTGGACTTATTTGCTTTTACTACTAAAGGGTAAATGGTAGGTCAGTTAGGAACAGGCTCAGTCGTTATTCTTTTCATTGATCAAGTCTTTAGAACTCACAATGAAAAATGATTTATTTTCATTTTTGCATTTAAATTTAAAACACAAGATAAGTACTTAATGATCTGGTGCGAGGCGTATTTTTTCTAGTATATTATTCAGTATTAGCAAAACAATAATATATTAATAAATAAAATAAATATAAATATTTGACAACATCACATACATTGCTCCGATTCCAAAGTAAGTAGCTAAAGCTAAACAAGTGTTTATGGAAATCAGAGACAACGGTGGTATCATAAACACCCAGACCTGAGACAATAATATAGAAAAGTTTGTTTTCAAAAATTGACCCAGCCGGGGATCGAACCCGGTACCTCAGAGATGGCGACACCTTGAAAACCGGCGTACAAAGCCACTCGACCACGGAGGTAGAATTTATGTTACTGAAATAAGAAACAAAATAGATAATCACTAAATCCTTAGTCAGTTCGAAACTGCTTTTTCTTTATAATTTTCATTATACTACCACAACTGTGATTGATGACTGAACATTTTGCGATTCGGGTCACTCCTTTATAATAATAATTGCGTTAAACTCCAAATCAGTTTTCAATGCAACTTTTCTATCTTATTTTTTTCTAAGCGTTAAACTTTATATTGTAAGTCAATGGGGTAAGTCACATATTTGCAATTCCAATGCTACCCTTCATGTCATGTGTTCGGTGCCTTTTGGCAAAGGGCTAGTGGGCACTGCCCCTTCTATTTCAGGTCTATTTGCTTTCACGGCTGATAAAGATCTTTAGAAACAGTCCAACCTTATTTTTCGTCCCAACGAGTTGCCTATTGTACTTTATTGAACCCTTGATAAGAATTCTTCAAGGAGTTTTTATGAAAGTAAACAATGAATTTCTTATTGAGACCTAATATTTTGTGTATTTTGTACTACTGCTAATGAAGTAGACATTTTCTTTTGATTTTAGCAACAGTTATATCGTAATAGAAAAAGAAACAAAAGAATCACGTTTAAATAATAGTGCCGAAATCACTTTTTACCCTTAATTGCTAGCTTGAACAAAGTTATTAGATGCCGTAGCAATCGTAGCGTTTCGTAGCACCGACCGTAGCATGATTCAATATTATAGTGGGGGAGTGTAATCGTGATTTCTATTAAATATCGCAGACCGTGAAAAAATATGACGTCATTAATCAGAATTCCACTGCATACTGCTTGCATGTATGGTTCACCTAAAATATTTTACTTTTAAGTAATTGAAAATACTCAGATGTTGCTTAATAATAACTCTACATAGCTTTTTATTCGAAGAGGCTGAAATTCCTACTAATATTATACTCGTAAATTTGGCGCAGTGGTATAGCGCCTGGCCCATCGATTGCGGAGGTGGAGGTTAAGCAACTTTCGCAAAGGTCGGTCATGGGATGGGTGACCAAAATTTATTATTTCGAGCTCTTCCGTGCGGAAGGCACGTTAAGCCGATGATCTCGGTTGCATTTGCAATCGTTAGCACCCACCAATCCACATAGGGACGTGGTAGATCATGCATGGCCCATCCTCCTTATCCACCCATAAGGAAGGCCTGTGCCCCAGCAGTGGGGACATTAAAGTGGTCATGATCAGTTTTTGGTTGGTTATGGTTTGTTTGCATAATTTGTTTTACTTAAGAAGAGGCGACTTAAATCAATATTACTGTTAAATAAATAAAGAAAAGCTTTTCGTTCATTATAATATTAATATCAAACAATAAACATTGCAAGTAACTTTGTACATAAAGTACTGACAGCTGGAAAGCTGTCTCTTAGACATTATATATAAGTAGTTAAATTCTTGTCGGTTTTATCTTTTAATTTATTTATTGATGACTAACTTCCGACCGTGACTTCGTTCGCGTGGACATTCGGAAAATCCCTAGGTAGGGTTCCCAACCATACTGTTAAAAACAGTATTATACTATTTTTCATCTCCTTGCGATAGTTGCTTAAGGCTGCATAGTCTGCACACTAGCGCCGCCATTGGGAAAAAAATCATAGTGCTTAAATAAGACGAAATTATTAATTATCTCTCTGTAGTGCACTCCGTAGAAGCTTTGTGGTTATTTTTATAGATTAAGCAATATTTTCTAGCCTGTCGTTTAGTTAAATGGAGTTTTATTGTTAAAAGTGGCCACTTATCGCAAAAAATCTCCATTAAACTAAACGACACGATAGGAAATGTTGTTTAAGCGATAAAAAGAACCATAAAGCTTCTGCGGAGTGCAATATAAGGAGATAATTCACAATTTTGTCTTTATTTAAGCACTATGATTTTTTTACCAATGGCGGCGCTAGTGTGCAGACTACGCCCTCTTAACCTCCGCAATCAATGGGCCAGGCGCTATACCACTGCGCCACCGAGTTCCTCTTATAGATAAATAAATAAACCAAAAATTAGTTTAAGTTAAATAAACACTATAGCTATTTATGTAAGTAAACAAAATCAATAAATTCAATCAAACCACTCCGAACCTAATTATACCTCAAACTTTAATATCGCGTATACCAAAATAAACAAACATCTTGATAGAATTAATTTGCAGATGAAATTCTCCGATATAACACTCCACTCGGAGGCGTGATTCAAACCATTAGCTTATATTTAGGACCTTCGGGTCGCAACCAGTGAATGGGCAAAAATTAATAGCGCTGAATTCGATTTTAACCCTAAGTCGCTCGCTCGAACAAAGTTATGTAATTTTTTTAATAAACGGAGGTTGTTTTGAAACTAAATCATTATAAAAAGTAAAAAAAAACTGTTACAATTTACATTTAGAAATCATAGTCCAATTATGTGTAATTCTTTCTGTTTTTTTTTTTTATAAACAGACAGGTGTTTTAGAATTTAAATTATAATCGCATTATATATTCTCTAAAATATGGTATTTTCAAAACTGTAATAAAATGCACAAAAAGAACTTGAGCCTTCATGAGCAAGTACTTAATAGTTACTTTTTGCTTAAAATGATACAATTTCGAGCTATTCACTTTATTGTCTTTTTAGCACACAAATCCACTGACTTCGAGTAATCGAGGGTTATTCAGATTCAATACTTTTAACAACTGTACCCGAAGCACAAAGATCTATGGAGAAAAAAAACGTGCGTAAAAAAGTTCGATAGACTATTTTTGTATGGAAAATTTGTACAGCGCCATCTACCGCTGAAAAGCGAAATGAAATGTTCCATTGAGAATTACTTTGACAAGGACTTTCACACGCGTTTTTTTTTTAATAGAGTAATTATGTATGGGAAATTTCATTTTTATTTTCGGCGGCAAATGGCGCTGTACAAATTTCCTATACATAATTACTCTATCGAATATTTTTACGCGCGTTATTTTTTTCGATAGCTGGTCGTGCTAAGGGTACAGAACTCAGTATGTCTGTTCCGGTTCTCTGGGTGGGGCGGCGGTATTCAAAATCGTTTATAGGTCAATTTACGGTATTGTGCGTTTTAGAATCCAATTTCCGATTAATTCTTTCTGTTTTGACTTTCCCATTCAGTTTTTATATTGTAGATTTTATGTAGAAAGGATTTTTTATTAATGGAAATATAAAAACACTCTTCCTTTAAAGTTATAACATTATATACATACAGAGTTATTTGTAAAACACCAAATCCTCGCAGGAGTTGGTTACTAGCATCATAAACAACAACATTTGTTCTACGACTATTCCGAAAACTGACAAAAAAATGAGTTTATCATACAAAACTCGATCAGCTGTTCGAACATCTAGGTACTAACCTACCTAACCTAACATAGGTTTATGGTATCTATGCAACATGTTACAAAAATACCCCTTACCGAAAATGGTATATAGGGATCGTATACCATACCATATACCATATTCAGCATTAGGGGTATTTTTGTAACGTGTTGTATATCTATACTAGTGGACCCTGTGAACTTCGTATCACCTACAATTTATAGAACCTGGGCCCTATTTAATAACGTGACAATTTGGTTTACTTTGCAGTGTAGCTCTAAGTAGTTTGTTTTACTTTCAAATTGCTTGATGCAATGGATATAAAATTTTCATGACAGGTGACAAATTGTCAATGTTATTAAAATAGGGCCCTGGAGACGACAATAAATTAAATGTCGTATAGCTAAATTACACTCCAAGTCTGCATCAAAAATATCCAATATTTTTTTTCAGTTATTGTTTTTAGTACTTACAATTAATTTTGGTGCTATTTAATTTCGTTTGTTTGAAAATATTTTTTCGTTCCTAGGAATTATTCGATACCTACTTAGTTTCAAAATACTCCTATGAACTAATGTCACCATTTTTTTTATTTATTGTAGTGTTGTCGTCTCCACCCCGTATGTCTGGGATCTCCGTATGTCACTTCTATCCTAGGAATTATTTCCATCTGGTTATCATTCAACGAAAATCAACTTAAATTTGCACCTTATTACAACGCAATAAGGAAAAAATGTCAGCACTGCCAACAAAACGCGATAGGTACTATTCAATTAAATGCATTCTACCTACTCTCTGAGGAAATGACCAAAGAGAATGTAATACTACGTTGAGATGACAAATGATATTTATTTTTCATAATTAATCAATCAAATGCACAAAGAAGTTTCAATTCCGACGTCGAAGTCAAGCACCCCAAAAGTAGCTTTCTATCACTTTTTAACCCTGTTAGGGGATAAATATTAAAAAAATACGAAACACGTATTCGATTAATTTTGTGAAAGAATGTCTATGCCAAATTTCAAGTCAATCGGGCCAAGGAATCGCGTTCTCCCATACAAACTTTGCCACCCTGTTTCAACCATGGTAATTGCGCAAATGTTTCGGATAAGAGATTCTGCTTAATGACTAAAGATAATAAGAAAAATTGGAAATGCGATCAATGCCTAGCTCAAATTAATAAAGAAAATGTAATCCATAAAATAAATATCCCTACGTCTAATTCTTTCGAATCTCTGTCAGATGACGAGTTTGCGGATATCACGTCAATTTCGCAAAGCAGTCGACTAAACAACAGCTGTCCAGACCTAAGAAAAATAAACATTGAAGAAAGATTAGAATTATTAGAAAAACAAAACAAGGAACTAAGAGAAAAATTATTAATAGCAGAAACTGAAATCGAGAATATCCTTACAGAAAATATGAACCTGAAAAAAGAGTTATCAAAACATGAGACAAAAAATAAATATTTAACACAAATTTGTAACTCAAGCCAGAAAAAAAATATCACGCAAAGAAAAACTAGAAAGAATCTAAACAGGACAGTATTAGATTTCGTACAAAACGAAAACGAAACCAATGGACAAGAAATATGTACAACGCCATCTGGAACAATAAACATGAACTACGACAACACATCGGTTAGCGCAATCTCGCCGGGTAACGCACACATCTCGCCGTGTCAAGTGTCGGATAACAACCCGCTTATCCAATCACTAGAGGTCATCTATGATGACAGCTATGACAGTGACAAGAAGTGTAAACATAATATTTACTTAATGGGCGATCAACAAGTGCGAGGTTTAAGTGAAGAACTAAGAAAATCGCGGTCAGGAAAGTGGAATGACAATTATAATGTAACTAGTATAGTCAAACCCTTTGCATCCAGCTCTCAAGTGCTAAGTAGCTGTGAACATTTAGTTAACTGTATGACTAAGGAAGATGTTTTGATATTGTCTGTAGGTTCTAACGATAGGAATCCTTACACAGTAATGGCAAATATATGTAATACCCTGTGTAAGCTTAAGGAGGGCAAAATATTACTGTTAAGTGTCAGACATAACAATTATTTAAATGTTTCCAAACTGAATTCGAAAATCAATTTACTTATAAAAAATTATAATAACTGCACTTTTATTGACATAGAACAATTACTGACTAACTACCAAAACATGACATCTTTGAAAAAGAAAATTACCTTAAAATTAAATGTTGAAATTGATTATTTAAAATATGTTAATGATTATGTAAAAAACGGTATAAAATTGAGACAGACATTACAGACTATTAAATGTGAGGGAGATAATTTGTCCAGCACTATGACTAATACAACTGACTATAAGAAAGGCACAATACCATACTATTTCTCTAGGATTACATTGTCAAAAAATAGTACAACACCAGACAAAAAAGGCAATGATTGTTTTCGTCCCTAAAAAAGATAATAACTTTATGATATTGCACCAAAACATTCAAGGTTTGCTTTCAAAAAAGGAACTTATCGAGGTAACACTATCTGAACTTGAAACGTATCCCGATGTACTATGCTTTACTGAAACTTTTATAAAGAATGGTGAAGAAAAAAGCATTTCTTTACAAAAATATGAACTTGCTGCCCACTATGGAAGAAACAAAAAAAGAGGGGGCACCTGTATATTAATTAAAAAGGGGATAGCTTATAAAAAAATAATCATTTTTGATGACCTTCTAGCAAACTTTCACTTTGAATGCTGCTCTATTTTTATTCCATTGTGTAATATTATAGTTATTAGTGTATACCGCAGCTCAACAGCCACAAATAAAAGACATTTTTAATTATTTTTAGATAAATTAGAACAGTTGTTAAACAAATATTTACACAAACACTATAAACAAAGAATAGTTATTGTAGGGGACATAAATATTAACACATTAGTAAATAATAATATAACTAAGCACCTCCTTGACATATTAAAAAATTATAATCTAGTCCAACACATAACTCAACCCACAAGAGGGTCATCATGCATCGACCACATATTTAGCAATGTGAAAAGTGCAACGGGCACCCTCCTCCCTTTGTGGTTGTCAGACCATAATACAGCACAGGTACTCAGCTTCCAAACAAAAACAAAACCTACCACAATAAAACAAATACATACATTTAAGAGATGTTACTCGGATGAGAACATATTAAAGTTTAAAAAATACCTAAGAAGTCTTTCTTTCACAGAGGTCTACAATGAAACAAAGACAAACGAATCATTTAATAAGTTTCATGACTGGTTCTGCCTACTATATAAATTATGCTTTCCAGTCTGTAAGGTAACATTAAACAATAAATCAAACCTGCACTGGATCTCAAAAGGGATTAAAAAAAGCTGTGCAACAAATAGAACCCTCCGACTAAATCACTATAAAAAAAAGACTTACACAAGAAAAAAAAAATACCTAACCTACTCTAAATTATTAAAAAGATGTATACTACAAGCAAAAAAAATATCAAACAACAACTTTATTTCAAAAAGCAAAAATACATGTAAATTTTATTTTTTTTTTTTTTTTTTTTTTTTTTTTTTTTATTTATTTATTTATAATCAGGCAACGATGGCCCATAGATATATACCTTAAAACTAAGCATATATAATTTATTAAACAATATTGTTAGTAAATAACTTTAAAATTATGTTAGTAAAAAAATCAGTTCGACACTTTCTGCGTCGGATCGGTGGCACAAGGCAGCGTCCCTCTGAAGCGCCTGTACACCACACCCTGCGGCCAGAAGTCCTCCTTCATGAAGAGGTCCAGCCTTGCTGTCGGGATGCGCACCACAAACGCCTTAAAATTGGTATTATGGCGCGACTCCAAAGGCTGAACTCTCAAACAAAAGTTAGCTTTCTTCTTGATGTACTCTACCACGTCCTGCACGGTGGTGATGTGGTGCAGGCGGGACAGGTACACGGCCGTGGTCGGTATGGCAGCTCGCAGCAGGAAGTCGGGCCCTGTCGGTGCGGTGCCATGATGGTTCTTGCTCACCCGCTGATGACGTCGCTTTTTGTTTCGAACCTCGATGAAACCGTCTTCATCTCGGCCCGGTGCGACGACATTCTGTGAAGTGGCTTTTCTATCGACGAGAGTTGGCTGCTGCGTCCGCGAACTCGAGTTAGTGGCGGCAACAGCAGCAATGTAAAGCCACTTGGAAAATAATACAGACTGAGACAAATAACAAACCAGAGTTCAATAATTATATTGAAACTATTGAATGTAATGACCAAATCATTAGTAGCCCAAAAAAAATTGCCAACACATTTAATGACCATTTTATAAGTCTGACAAATAAATCAAATGCTAATTTAAATTATGAACCACCTAAGGACAGATTAAGTAATTCTATCTTTCTGACTCCTATTGACGAATACTATATCAAAAAAATAATCAAATCCCTGAATAACACAAACTCAGAGGGCTATGACCATATTTGCACGAAGGTTCTTAAAGCATGTAACGAGGAATTAGCTCCTGTACTAGCTTTTCTGATAAACCTGTCTATGTCCTCAGGAACCTTTCCTGACAGGCTCAAGTTTTCATTGGTAAAACCCTTGCATAAAAAAGAAAAAAAAACTAATATGGATAATTATAGACCAATTACGCTGATATCAATTCTTTCTAAAATATATGAAAAAGTCATGTTAAATAAATTATTAATGTTCTTTGAAAAATATGGCATTTTGAACCAAGACCAATTTGGATTTCAAAAGAACAAATCCACAACACAGGCAATATTTAATTTAGTAAATGAAGTACTAAATAGCCTTAACGACAATAAGTATACAACAGCTCTTTTCCTCGATATGTCACGTGCCTTTGATTTCTGTTCCCATTTTCAACTGCTAAAAAAACTAGAACACTATGGGCTCAGAGGCCCAGCACTAAGCTGGATAAAAACCTACCTGTGCAACAGGATGCAGGCAGTTGAAATAGCAAAACTTGACTCAAAAAATGTCACGCAAAGATATCAGTCGGAGTTTAGGGAAAACAAATTTGGAGTACCTCAAGGGAGTGTATTAGGCCCTCTTCTCTTCCTAGCCTACATAAATAGTATTCCTGACTTGACAAAGCATCGCTGCATCTTATTTGCTGATGACATTTCTATTATTGTGACGACAGACAAAAAATTGACATTGAATGAACATATTAATGATATCAATAATACTATGAATTTAATAATAAACTGGCTACATTGCAATAACTTAGTAATTAATATTGAAAAAACTTACTTTATTAACTTCAATAATATACTACACCAAACATTAAACATAAATTATCAGGGAATGAGACTCAACAGTACAAATGTAACAAAGTTTTTAGGTATAGAGGTAGATCATAGGTTGGACTGGAAGCAGCAAATTGAAAAAATATGTAATAGGATAAATAGGTTTGCTTATGCATTGTATAAATTGACCAAAGTAGCTTCAATAAGTGCAGCCCTCACAGCATACTTTGCCTATGTCGAGTCCATCCTACGTTACGGCCTGATCATTTGGGGAAACAGTACTGATGTGAATAAAGCATTCATTGCACAAAAAAAATGTATTAGGGCCATCTGTGGTACTGCACCAGATGAACCATGTGCACCGCTATTTAAGTCTTTGAATGTCTTACCTCTTCCATGCATGTATATCTTTGAAATCTCGAAATTCGTAAAGAAAAACAGCCACTACTTCAAACAGGCAAAAGATGTGTATCCACGTAACACTAGAAATGGAAGTAGATTGGTGTCAGACTTTTTCCCAAGAAGTAGCCACTTGAAAAAGAATTGCTTCTGGATGTGCATAGTAATATTCAATCATCTGCCTGAAAGAATTAAAGAACTAAATGTTAAACAATTCCTAAGTTACTTATATAAATGGCTAATCGCACATGTTTTTTATTCAGTAAAAGAATACTTAGACCACCATTGCAGATCATGCACTTTATGTAATATTGAGGTTAGCTTTTCTTGTAGTGTTATTTTATAATATACTTAGTTACTTACTCGCACTAATTGTATAGCCTGGATGCAATCTCTATTATTTAGTCTTAATTATATCTTGCTTGACATAAAATATTTAATAATTTAGAATTTGACATGTTTTAGTCAATTTATTATTTGCATGCTAATATTGTTGGCTGAATGGGAGGAAATATTATTAATTATAAGACCTATAAATGTACCCTAATCAAAAGCAAATAAATATATTTCTATTTCTATTTCTATTTCTATTTCACCTTTTTAGGGATTGAATTTCGCAAAATCCCGTCTTAGTGAGCACCTACGCCCTAAAAGGAGCCCCCATGCAAAATTTGAGACTCCTAGCACTTGTAGTTTCTGAGATTTCGTGATCAGTGAGTGAGTGATTTTCCCTTTTATATATACAACGTGTTACAAAAGTACCCCTAAAGCCGAATATGGTGGATAGGGACCATCAAACTGAACAACTTTTACTATGGGACCAACTATGAAATCGCGAAAAAAAAATCAGCTGTTTCATACAAAAACTAATTACGAAAATATCAAATTGTATGAAACAGCTGATTTTTTTTCGCGATTTCAAAGTTGGTCCCATAGTAAAAGTTGTTCAGTTTGATGGTCCCTATACACCATATTCGGCATTAGGGGTACTTTTGTAACACGTTGTATAGAGATTTTGGAACCTACTAATGTGGGGTTGAAACGCAAGGTTAGCTAATATAAGAAACTTTCCTTTCTTTATAATTTTATTTATATAACGACCTGAGTGGTGCAGTGGTCTACCACGTAAGAGGACCCGGGTTCGATTCCCGGCTGGGCAGGAGTTGAAATGGTGAGCTTTAATTTCTGTGACGGATCTGAATGTAACTATAATAAACTTATCATAATAAGTAAAAATTTCAAAATATATATTATATAAGTAGTATATCAGTTGTCTAGCACCCATATTACAAGCTTTGCATAGCCCATACTAATATGGGGCTAGATGTGAAATTGTCCAAGCGTTTATTTATTTATCCACAATAAGTAAAAACTAATTATTGGTTTATTTAATTAATACCGCTTATAAAGGCGTTTAATTATTTTTCTTTGCTATCAAAACATCATAACTTCCTCATTAAGGCGTTCATCACAGGATAATAAATCTGAATAAAGTTTATTTATTGCGGTCTGGACATCTGCAGAGTTTCCCGCAGTCGACTCCACAGTGCCACATTTAATTGAAATAAGTGGAAAATTGATGAAGATTTTTATAAAAAAAAATATGTATATATATATACAAGGTGTTACAAAAATACCCCTAATGCCGGATATGGTATATAGGGACCATCAAACTGATCAACTTTTACTATGGGACCAACTCTGAAATCGCGAAAAAATAATCAGCTGTTTCATACAAAAATTAAAATCGAAAATATCAAAATGTATGAAACAGCTGATTTTTTATTCGCGATTTCAGAATTAGCCCCATAGTAAAAGTTGTTCAGTTTGATGGTCCCTATATACCATATTCGGCATTAGGGGTATTTCTGTAACACCTTGTATATATATATATTTTAACTGCTCATTTTTTTTAATTTATCAGTGGAAACTTTATTGATTTGTGTAGTCTTAGTTGTAGTTTTTAATTCATCAACGCCCTAGCGGACGCATGCGGCCGGATAACAATGGAATATCTATTGTCTCTCATTTTCCAGGCGTTGAAGGGTTAAAATAATGAAAATGTTAACGATTTCAATTAAAGTTCAAAAGCTTGAATTAGAAAATTCATTATTCAATTCAATTCTATTAGTTTCTGTCACTATTTACCTACATTAAATATATTATTACAAGTCACTTTATGACACGTGCCGTTCAAGTATGTATAATAATTTCCGCATGTCACTAAAGTTATCTTGTATAACAAGTTGAAATAGATGACATGACGTAAACATTCATTTGACGACCGGAGAGATAAAATGCTTTGTGTTTCTGACTTAAACTCATAGTCATTTAGTAGCATAAACTTATTATACTCCCGTAGTATAAATAAGTCTATGTTTAGTACTCAATAATGAGATATTCTATTGTTGTCCGGCCGCATTCGGCCGCTCGGGCGTTGATGAATTAAGCAATATAATTTAAGCTCAGGTAACGACTTAAATAATAATGTACCTACTTGTTTTCATCATTAATATTCCAAAGTTAATTTAGTTTGAAACTCATCCCACAAATTTTTTTTATAGGTATCATAAACGACGAACAAATGAAATGCTTTTTTAAATTTTATTTAAAAATTATATAGCTTTCTTATCTTAATCAATAGTTTAAAAATATCAGGAAAGATATTCAATTGAATGTCGAGGTAATTCCTTGTACATTGGTGAGATGGCGCTGGCTTGCAGCCTAAGAGTTGATATACTAGAAGAAATTCGACGTTCCCACTAGTGACTCAGTAGCTCAGCGGTCAGAGCATTGGACCAGATATCCAAAGGTCGCGGGTTCTATTCCCGTCCGAGAACATGATCTGGTGCGAGTCGTATTTATTCTAGTATATTATTTAGTATTTAGTATTAAATGAAATGCTATTACACCGGTGCATTAATGTAGGAACACGAATAAAAATAATATTATATTTATAGTAAACACAAACATGTGGTAAAATTTCAGTTGACAACAAGTTTATTGCCGCCGTACCTGAAAGTAGGTATCAAATAAGACATTTTATTACACTTCTTGAGAGGCAGTCGCAGACACGGTTAAATTGTTCACAAACATCGGGTGATATAAAAGGCTGGGAGTGGGACACATTTTATGTAATGGGGAATTAATTTCAGTAGACGCAGGCGGCTGTAAACTCTGATAAGTGATATTTTTGAAGAACAGAAACAGTTCGTATTGATACAAAGGTATAAAAAAAACAAAAAAAATACGGGTCGAATTGAGTACCCTCCTTTTGAAGTCGGTAAAAATCAGCCATTCCAAGTGATTCTAAGTATGATCTTAAAGGAATTTGCAAAGAATGGATTTGTTCATAAAATTATCTCGTTCTACGTGTTTTGCCGTGAATCACCGACTAAAATTAATAATCCATTTTCACTTTATACTGTTACTATGATGGGCGCCGGCAGCAGGGTGCAAGGGGGTGCACTTGCACCCCATATCAGGAAAGAAATACAAAGATTTTTATTTTTATTAATTTACTGTTTGAATAAAAACTGAAGACGTCTAGGTTGCTAACCAAATTTGTTCATCACCTTGTGAATAAATTCAGTATTCTCCTCTATAACGCAAGTTAACAGTAATTTTATGTAGAGTACACATTTATGTTATTTTAGTTTTTATGTACCTTTTGTGTGGTCTTTGGTGTAATGTGTAGACGCAGATGCGACTCCCTGAAAAAAAAGTGGTTACTTATACTCTTCTAGCTTAGTTTTTAAATAGAGATTTCACTTTAGTTCATGTTGAAAAATAAAAAAACAACTATATTAATCCCCACAAATTGCTAATGCGCCTGGCAGCCATTTTTTTAACCTCAAAAAGGAAAAACAATTATTGTAATTTTTTATATGCCCAGATCTTATCTTTTTGAAAATAATAATTCAATAATTAATATATTAAATTAACTATTTGAATTTTCTTGTTGTCATTTCAGTTGCGGATGACGTTAACGTGGATGTTATTGTGACAAGGTTCCTGCCCATCAGCAATTTGCGGGGATAGTATTTTATGTATTTCGACTTAGTTTGCGGGTCATAGCACGGCCCTTACCTTCGATCATTTCGAATTTTTCTTTATCATTTTCGGGTAAGTATAGGGCCTGAACAATCTCATTAATATTCAAAGAGCCCGCGAGGCTACAGGTGTGTTCAGGGTGCGGGTTCATGGCTTATCTAGCATCTGTGAGGACCCTCGAGATCGTTACTTTTATCTATTTTGTCTGGTAATTTATTTATATACACTACTTAAATATAATTTTGGGACTTATGAGCAATATTTGGCAAGCAAGTTGTTCCTTAAAACTGTTACTGTGATTTTAAATTTTAATACTTCTTGGTTAAGATGAATAATATTAGAAAAAATACAAAAAAAATCGACTCACCCGTAGCACCTCAGACGGGACTCGAACCCGCACCCTTGGGATTCCGGCCCAATGCACTGACCAATTATGCTATACCGAGTCGCTAGTGGGTTACTATTTGACTTCTTAGTTACTATACTATGTGACAATAACCTTAACTCTGCTGTATTATTTTTAATTATTTTAAAGGTTCAATAAAATATAACTTTAATTATATTGTTAAAAAAAATATAACTGTATGAAAGGATTAGATAAAGGTGATAATTAGGTATATCGCCTTTTTTGGATTTTCTCTGTTTTCTGCATAAAGGTTTTATGTGCATATACATATAATTTTAAACGTTAAAACAAACATGTTAGTGTGTATTTCCCCTGAGAGTAGGTAGAATGCGTTTCATTGAACAGCGAATAATTCAATGAAACGTATTGGCTATTTTGTATGGGAATCGCCATTTCGGGTTACTTTTGACAGCTAACTTTTTATAAAGAGGTTTAAGTTTGAATAATGATCTTAGCTTTTAGTAATGATAAAAGGACCGTAGTGTTGCTTTCGTTTTAGTATTCAGCTGCTTTGTTCGCAATGTAAAATTGATAATCATTAAATTGTAGGTGATACGAAGTTCACAGGGTCCACTAGTATTATAATAAGCTTATAAAAACAAAAAGTGAGTAAAGATTACCTTATAAAACAAAACAAATTAATCACCATTAAAACAACTTTAGGAAGACATAAAAACCAATACTGTGAAACTTAAATCATTTAGCGCATAAATATTGTATGTTCAATAACTCTTTAAATGACAGAATTGTATAATGCCTTCATTATAATAAGGTTTCAACGAGACAGTTTGATGTTCACGGCTTTGATCAAACCTTACAGACAGAACAATTTAATGCAATCAATCTTGTCTCTGTACATGACGCGTTGATTGAAGTCTGAAGAGGCTCGCTTTTAATAGACATAACAATGGTATTTAATCTGACGATCGTCAAAGTTAAGCAGGTTTCTCGAAGGCTAAGACCACACTACACGTGCTCAGCTGCTTAAGGTGGGTCCACACTTGTAGCATTTTGGCGTGTCAGAACACCGTGTCTTTAACGTACATTGTCTCTTTGATACAGTATTACCACAGCGCACGTCCAACCGAACAAGCGATGTATGATAAAGACACGCCAAAATGTTACAAGTGTGGACCCACCTTAAGGCGATTAGTGCCCTCACAGTGGCGCCCTCATTATATTAAATTTATTGCTCGCTAAGTACATAATGTATCGAAAATTCAAACGTACAGATTGAAGTTAAGGTTCTATAGTTTATTTACAACAATAAGCTCAGTAAAATATAGTTAATTGTAGTAGTAGTAGGCAAATGTGCCAAAAGTGGCCACTTATTGCTCTTTTGCCTACTACTATTACAACAAACTAACTAACCTTTAGCTTCAATCTGTACGTGTGAATTTTCGATACATTATGTCCTAAGCGAGCAATTAATATAATTATGATGAGGGCGCCACTGTGAGGGCACTAATCGTCTTAAGAGATTCATACGCTACGTGAATTGCTTGCGTGACTTTGGATACCAAGAGTCACCTAGATGCGTCGCTTGCAGTGTGGTCAACAGCGATAGTATGCACTAGGGCATCCAATCTCGGTATACCGAGATCTAGAAATACCGAGATCCCGCGTCATTTTCCAGTCCCGCAAGGAGCGAGATTAACAGCGCGGGATCCGCGGGATTTTCGGGACTGGAAAGTAGCATAGAAACGTCATCTTGCAAGCGCTGGCGCGCGAGTACTGAATGACTGGCTGCCGTTGGCGACCGCGCGCGGCTCGTGGCGCTTGTCGCCATATTTTGGATATCGCCATGTTTGGTTTTGTTTGATGGTTTTGTTGACAGTAAGAAGAAGTAAATACTAAAAGCAATAAATGGATACTTGAGAATTTTATTTTAACATATAAATACCTCTTTACACAACACTTAATAGGTAGCTCATCTTACACCTGCGGGATCCCGCAAATACCGAGATCCCGCGGGATCATAAATCATCGATCCCGCAAATACCGAGATCACAAATAACATACGAGATTGGATGCCCTAGTATGCACACGTCGGTCTGTTCTTTATTCTGCAAGTAAAAAACGACTGTCAACTCTCAGACGTAAAGTATTTAATTCCCAAACTACTTAAGGCTCATATAAACCTCAAGTGGCGCCCTCATTTTAATTAAATTTATTGCTCGCTAAGTACATAATGTATCGAAAATTCACATGTACAGATTAAAGCTAAGGTTCTATAGTTTATTTACAAACAAAGTGGCCACTTTTAGCACTTTTGCGAACTATTACAACGAACAAAATTTTACTGAGTTTATTGTTTGTAAATAAACTATAGAACCTTAGCTTCAATCTGTACGTTTGAATTTTGATACATTATGTACTTAGCGAGCAATAAATTTAATTAAAATGAGGGCGCCACTTGAGGTATATAGGTGCCTTAAGCGTAATAGATAGTTACTGTTGGCGATCAAGCCAACCTCTTTTTTAGACCTTTATATGTTTTTATACTTTGTGTTACCATAAATAAAACAGTTGAGGTCTAAAAAAGAGGTTGGCTTGATCGCCAACAGTTACATTTAACAAGTATACAGACGAACATAGAACCTCTTCCTTTTTTGAAGTAGGTTAAAAATTACTAAGCTGATTTTTTCAACCAATACAAAACATTCACACAAACCGTAACAAAATTCCCTCGTTTGCAATGTCTCTCAAGAAAACATGGGAAGCGGAAATGAGAAGGGTTTTAAATAAAATTAATTTTAGCACTGATATTATACTGAAGGAAAATACGCATTACATTTTGAAGATTATTTCAGTGTTAAGTACTACGAATGGTAATGAGCGGTGAAACAACATACTACTATTTAGATGACTGTACCACACGTTAAACTTATGTAACATGTTAGACATCCATTGAAAAATACACTAACTTTTTATGTTCAGCATTATCTGAGTGATTATTTCAGAAGTGTTAGATTAACAATTGTGTCCAGACAATTTAGGAAATTCATACTTTGCGTATTTTTGTTATTGCTTGCAATGGACAGTTTTCAAACATAAACGTATACAACATGTTACAAAAATACCCCTTATGCCGAATATGATATATAGGGACCATCAAACTGAACAACTTTTACTATGGGACCAACTCTCAAATCGCGAAAAAAAACCATACATTTTGATATTTTCGATTTTAATTTTTGTATGAAACAGCTGATATTTAGAAACAAACTTTGTGTTAACTGATTCCGATGTTGTGTAAAACCACAGAATTTTAAGTCCACATGCATTGTTATCATATTCAGGAGCCGTATACCATAAATAGACGACATTAGAAGGAGCACCTCTCGTGAGGTATGCGCGTCGTTTAGTGACGGAATCAGCCGACGAAGAGAGACGACTCGCTTTCAAACCTTGTTTACGGAGACAAAGTGGGCACTTAGTGCATCTTTGGCCCATTGCTTTACACAGATATCATGCAAGACGTTTTTACAAGGCGTTTCGAAATGAGAAGAAATAAATAAATTTGACAACATCACATACATTGGTCCGAATCCAAAGTAAGTAGCTAAAGCTCGTGTTATGGAAATCAGAGACAACGGTGGTATCACAAACACCCAGACCTGAGCCAATATAGAAAGTTTGTTTTCTAAATTGACCCAACCGGGGATCTAACCCGGGACTTTGACCTTGAAAACCGGTGTACAAAGCCACTCGACCACGGAGGTTGTCAAATAATAAGATAACAAACCTCCCATTTGAACAAAATGTATAAGAAGTTGTTCACTCTCTCGTCCAACTATTATTTTTGAACCCTAGCAAAATGGTTTTGAAAAACAAGATGCCTGCTTCCTGGTCAACAGTTCTTGAGCATTGTACGTAATGACATAGCTCTTATAATTTTGACATTACCATCATGTTGATAGATCTAATCAGTGCAGCTTATTCACACAACAACTATACATATTTTGTGCAGGTTAATAGTATGCTTAAGTTACGTTTTGCGAAAAACTGCAAACACCATGTACCTCCCCAAATTTAGGACATAAATCATAAATATGTTATTTATCTAATGTTACTATACAAGGTGTTACAAAAGTACCCCTAATGCCGAATATGGTAGATAGGGACCATCAAACTGAACAACTTTTACTACGGGACCAACTCTGAAATCGCGAAAAAAAATCAGCTGTTTCATACATTTTGATATTTTCGATTTTAATTTTTGTATGAAACAGCTGATTTTTTTTTCGCGATTTCAGAGTTGGTCCCATAGTAAAAGTTGTTCAGTTTGATGGCCCCTATCTACCATATTCGGCATTAGGGGTACTTTTGTAACACCTTGTATAAAGGGACAACTATTTAATTTAATATCCGACATTTCAAAGTGACCAAATTTGCTTGAAATTAGTTCACCATCTCGCACCCATATTACAAGCTTTGCTTATTTTGGGACATTATAAAGGCGATAGCGTGACAAAGTGAAAGAGTCCAAGCATCTAATATTTATTATTATTATTATAATGTTTCAATGGTTCCGTGATTTTAATTGTTAATAATACTCGTTTACTGTTGCGAAAGTAAAATGGTTCACCGCCTTTTCAATATATTTTATACGCACACATAACAATATAAATTATATAGGTACGAACAGTCCGGAACAAACAACCGTTGCTTAGAAACTTACAGAATACAAAACAAAGCTAATGGCCACAGCCTAAATAACCATCACATTTACTATGTGACAATCGTTTCGTAAATGATACTTTGCCTAAACAGATAGACAGACAAACAGTTAAGAGTATTGTAGGTAGATATAGTTTATCTAGATAAATAAAATAATAGCAAAATAACTATCTAAACACCTAGTATGTACCTACCCAAATTCGGGACATAAATCGTTAATATTATTTATATTCAATGTTACCACATAAAGGTATAAGAACTATTTAATTTAACGACCGACATCTCAAACTGACCGAACCATTAGTTCACCATCCTTAAAGGAAAAGGTCAAATCGATGATCCAGCATAATAATCTGCCCACATGCGTCCTTCAAAATCCAATTTAGCCCTTCCGCAGGGATCACCTAACGAGAGCAATACTGTTAACAATTATACAAACTATGAGGGGTCTAAGCCAGCGGTTCCCAATTAGTCGCACACGGGCCCCTAAAACACGTGCGATTAGTTTGCGCGGTAATCTCTACATCGGAGAATTAAATTATTTCACATAAAAATATATTCAGATTTTAAGACAGCAATAACTGAAAATCCTTTGATTTTGGCAAAAGCTTGGTTCCTATGCTAACAACTTGATTTATAACATTGACTTTAGAAATCAAATTGAAATCGTTATTTTGTTAAGTATTTTTTCGTAGATTAAAATTTTTCTGTTGATACAAAGGATTAACCCGATTAAGTGGTTTTAAACAAGAGTATTTGAAAACCACTGTTCAAAACGACCCTTAAGCTTGATTTGTGCAGACGATCTGTTAACCCTGCAACCATCGGTCCCTTCGACCCGTTATAGATGAATGAACTTAACACTCCATTTAGTTTCATCTGCGGATCCTGTCGACAGCGGGGTTAAAAAGATTTCAATTCACCGACGCTTTTGAATTGAGTGCCACATTACATTTTAATGTTATGACTTTTTGTTACTCGTTCAAAAGCCGGATTACGACCATTTTTGTTACATAACTCGGTATAAAGAAAAAACAAAAGTTTAAATAGTCTATAGATTTGGACGAATCAGGTTTTTCGTTCGGCATAATAATTTGTTTATAGAAATCCAATAATTTCTGATTATTGATTGAATAAGCTCTATTATACAACGCGTTATATATGGTAGATAGGGACCATCAAACTGAACAACTTTTATTATGAGACCAACTCTGAAATCGCGAAAAAAATCAGCTGTTTCATGCAATTTGATATTTTCGTAATTAATTTTAGTACGAAACAGCTGATTTTTTTTCGCAATTTCTAAGTTGGTCCCATAGTAAAAGTTGTTTAGTTTCATGGTCCCTATCTACCATATTCGGCATTAGGGGTATTTTTTTAACATGTTGTATAGATACACATTCATTTTATTGGGGACCCTGAGCAATTTTTATACCTACTAGTAACATAATGCCTTATTTATTGCAGTAAGTATGGAAAAGTTAAAGTTAAGAAATTATCATGATTCGAATTTTGCACAGATTTATTTTAAAGTTTAGGTAACTTTCTGTGCTATCTTAAATCAACTTGAGAAATATTAGGATACATTTCTTAAGAGTCCGGCGAACCGAGAGCTTCCCATACAAACCTAATACAAAAAATGATTTGCAATTTGAGCATAATTAACTCTTATTGTGATGTTATTCGGATTATGACAGTATTTGTCTAGGTTTCTATTAAATAAAAAATCAAAAATACTAACCCAATTCGAAATAAGTGCCAATACATATTTTCATACAAAACTGTAAATCTCATTAAATTTTATTTGGTTTAGTATTTTGGATTTTTTATTTAATAGAAACCTAGACAAATACTGTCTTAATCCGAATAACATCACAAGAAGAGTTAATTATGCTCAAATTGCAAATCATTTTGGTATTATGTTTGTATGGGACGCTCACTGTTCGCCGGCGTCTTAAGCTATCCAAAGACAGTGCTCATTAAGTGCTATCTATTTTCGTGTTAACTGCCTTGTTTTATCTGATAGTCGTAACGCTCGGTTAATTGGACGATGTGTCAGCCTTTTAATTGAGGCAATGCCCTCGTCAAAGGCAGTTAAGATGGGATACATAATCTGCTCATTACAGACTTTAGATATTCGCACGCCTTTTAAAACAAAGACATAATATATTTTTCAAATAAACTTAGTAATTAAGCGCTTTAGAATTGTCTACATTTTCCTACAAACCCGTTCCAGACTTTTTAACTGATAAGAAGAACGGGCGCGAGAAACTTATCAGCTTTAACGAAATAAGTAACGATATTTACATACTTAAATATATTATGTCGCTACTAAATACAGTACAACAGATCATTAATAACAAAGTTCTTAATATACTAGCAAGTTGTGTTACATAATTTCCACGCATTTCGGTCTTTCAGATAATCGTCTACTTTATAATAACCTTTACTTACAAGCATCTTTTAACATGATTTTTAATACAAAGGTAGATCAATCACTCGTTGTGGAACTTTATAAGTTCCCCATAAGTGAACCTTTAGTTTTTGCAAGCCTAAATCTTGAAGCAGCAAGTTTATCTTTATTCCTTGTATTAAAAATATGGTGATTATCGCTGTTCTTGGCAAATGAGATAAGTAATGAACTAAAAATTTTTTTATATATTTTATTTATTTTAAATGGTGAATTTTTATTTTGTAATTTCATAATAGCATACCCATTTATTTGTATGAAATCTGAATTTCAATCTGATCCCGCATTACATTCGATTCTACGAGTTTCATTACGTGACAAGAGGAAAGTTCGCAAGATCAAAAAATATATTTAGGGTGAGCTACCTAATGCATTTAGTTTTTAAAACTATTTTTATCATATAAATGTTGTTTTAATAATAATAATATTGTTGTTCCAGTCTTCTACGGAGTGTCTAAAATCAAACTATTGTTTTAACTATACTATTCAGAAGTGCTTAATTATTAAGTTTATTTGAATAAATAAATGTTGACTATTGACTAAGATAAATTTCGCATTAACGCTAGATCGAACATTTCAATAAACATTCTCTTCTTCAGTTGTCATCAGTATCACTTTCTGCGCAAGACTCGTGAATTTGATTAAACTATCACTAGCTGGTAAAATTACGAACTCCTTATTTGCATACTGGCTCGTCTAAATGCGGGCCTGGCTGACTGCCATTCGTTCGTTACGACTTCACCTGAAATTACATAGAAAATGGCAAGATGGAAAATTAAAGTGATTATATAAAAGCTTACTTAAACCTTTAAATATTCATAGAATGAGCTTGGAAACAAATTTTTATTTTTTTATATACATTTTAACTAAGAAAAATACATTTTTATGTATCCTTTCTTCTTAATTCACAATATTTTTTTTAAATCCGTAAAAAATACCACGCGCTATTGTTTTCGTGACAGGCACTGAGCAAGTAATCACTGCCGTATGACAGGCAGGTCCAGATCCGATGACGTCATCAGACTTCATTCTGTCGCTATTCTCGTTGGAAAGGAGGACGCATAGGCATGGCGCCGAATCGCGGAAACCTAATAGAATTTTAAGCAGATTAATTATTTACAATTTACTTTATATATACTTATCATATCGAGGTGAAATAAAAACTATTGGTTTTGGAATTACGGCTTCTTTAATGGTATGGGGAAAAAAAATATTTTATGTTTTTCCCACGTCCATTCTGATCATTGAGTTAATTCCTGATAAAGAATTCTCACTAAAGTAATGACAAAGTTAAACTTACATAGTAGAACAGATAAATAAATAAATAAAAAATAAATCTGCAAAACATAGCAAACGTTATTAAGTTTAACTAAACGCAGTAAAAAAATAAATTTTAATTTCCAACTCAACCCATAAACCGCCGACATGTTAAAATTAGGAACGGCAAAGTGATTCATTACTCAGTAACGGAGTTGACCAATTAGTGCAAAGTAAAAATTATTGCAACTCGGACCGTAATATTTCATCGCAGCTGAAGGGTTAACAATTTCAAAGGGATGCCTGCGAAGAGCCGCCACATTCGTCATTGTTTGGTTAAGCCAAGAGGCGTTTACGGATTTTTATTTTTAACAATTTTTTTTAATTTTATCTTCATTTTGCTCAACATGCACTGCTATATATTATAACTAAGTAATTGCACAGTGAAAGAGTATCATTATTAAAGTTCAGCATTTACAAAAAACCTACAAAGTTATTTTAATGTAGGTAGTTATATTCTACGTTTACAAAAATGTTAGGCGTTAATAGCTAAAGAAAATAAGTAAAGCTGATTTTGACACAAGAAGGTACTAAAGCGAGATAGCAATGAAAAAACGACGCGCGCGGGAGCGAGACTGATTTGGCAGATTAGGCGAAAAAAACACGAATAAATTCGTAGTAATTGAAATAATAAACAAATCGCTAAAATATTCGGTCTTAAAATTAGTTTAACGAAGAAGTATCGAATACAGCATTTCAATTGCTTAGTTTCGGCTTAGTTTTGCAAATATTTGGTTTTATTCAAAATAAAAAGCACATTTTCAAAATAAAAAACTATCGAGAAAATTATTACCAAGCGTGTTTCTGTTCTGTATAATATTTAGTAATAGGACTGAAGTTACACATACTAAAATATAACGAAGGAAATCTTTTTAGAAGTCCCGTACTATGCTTTCAAAAAACATATTTCACTATATACCATCAGGCCTTAACAACCAAAATAATAAATATAAAAGGATGTCTAGACTACTTCTTACAGACTTTCTGTCAGTTAGAGTATCTCTAATCGTTTATGAGAAAAACTTGGTCATTTACGAGAAATATCTCTTCAGCAACTTGTAGGAGCACTTTTACTTCGGTAAACTTAAATGAGTACTTTTTGCGAAGAAAAGTCTACAGGTGTGAATGTTGAGGTCCTTGTGGGATATTATTTATGAGAAGTGCTTATAACTTCTGTGTCTCAAGTTCTTTGTTAGCTGTTTACTTATTCTTAGATGACATTAATGGAACGTCTAGGTTGGGCATATAGATCAGCCGATGCTCTGGCAAAATGAATAAGTCAGCTGTAAAATGCCGGGTCTTTTTTATTGGCACCGAGACCTTAGTGTGACTTTTGCATTAGAAGGTCTATAGCCAATCCGAAAAACAAAATTATACCACAAAAAGGCAGTTTACAAACCACGACGCTCTAAAACATCTCACTTGAAAGAGAGTATCAACATAACTTTTAACGGATCCTAGAGAAAGAGTCATAGAAATATTAGATAAATAAATATAAATAAATAAATAAATATTTGACAACATCACATACATTGCTCCGATTCCAAAGTAAGTAGCTAAAGCACTTGTGTTATGGAAATCGGAGACAACGACGGTATCACAAACACCCAGACCTGAGCCAATATAGAAAAGTTCGTTTTCTAAATTGACCCAACCGGGGATCGAACCCGGGACCTCAGAGATTTGTACACCGGTTTTCAAGGTGTCGCCACCTTGAAAACCGGTGTACAAAGCCACTCGACCAAGGAGTTCGTCAGTAGATAGATCTATCCCTCCTCAGTGGTTTTTATTTAGATTCGTAAAACTTTTTCTGTTTCGCATAGAGCAACTTTACAAACACCAATTCAAAAGCTACTACGTCCAATCAACGGCACGTATGTAAAAAAAATAGTTAGTTTACATTTACACGTCCGCTTTCCGTAAAATCCACGCGGAAATGGCTTTTCTGTTCAAAGTGATAGTTAGTGATATTGGAACTGCACGTTTTGAACTCTATGTGAAATGGAAAGATAACAAAATGTTAGTTTGCTCAATAAGGATTTAGTTTATTTGACCTCAGTAACAAACTGGTGCATTTTATTTTTGTTTTATTATTGAATAATATAAGCATTTTTATATCGTCAATTCTTTTATCCTACCACTCATTATGACGTCTTTTAGCTGACAAGAAAAATGGGCGCAATAAAACTTATCAGCTTTATCAGAAGGAACGATATTTACAAATATGTATATCGTTTCCAGACATTACATTCATACATGTTACAATTAACATAGATTTATAAATAAATAACATTATTTAATCAGCTCATTTCTACTGAATCAATTTACAGGGTTCAAGCTTAATTCAAAATTTAAGGTCATTATTTAGTCTAGGCTGTTACAAAAAAATAAATATACCTATATATATCAATTCATACAATTCAATAAACGTTAAGACAGGTAGGCAGTAGCAGACCCATTCCCACTGGCAGCACCTGTTCACGAGCATGACGCATGAACCAGCCATCGCTTCGCTCAACCATATTTGAGGGAACTTAACGACCCGCCTCACACGACACCACCGCAGAAAGCATGACATACTTAGGCTACTCATGTTAGGGCATCGAATTGAAAACTAATATGCAAAAGCTTTTCATAGGCCTATAGAAAGTTAAAGATTGCAATAAAAAAAATCAAAACAAGGTATTAGTTATGAATTTTATCTTTTGGTAAGAAGTGCCATACATATAGATAATATTAAACGTGATGATTTTGTACAGGCTTATCTACCTCCTAATATCTCTCCTACCTCGTTATTGGCCTTATGTTACGTCATTCACTGGTTTGTCTACCATTTTGTGCCAGCTGTTATTTGCTATTATACCACAGTAACAAACTGGTGCATTTTATTTTTGTTTTATTATAATTTTGTACAGGCTTATCTACCTCCTAATATCTCTCCTACCTCGTTATTGGCCTTCTGTTACGTCATTCACTGGTTTATCCGCCCTTTTGTGCCAGCTTTTATTTGCTATTATACCACAGTAACAAACTGGTGCATTTTATTTTTGTTTTATTATGATTTTGTACCTCTTAATATCTCTCCTACCTCGTTATTGGCCCTCTATTACGTCATTCACTGGTTTGTAAGCCCATTTGTGCCAGCTTTTGTTTTCTATAGACCTCAGTAACAGACTGGTGCATTTTATTTTTGTTTTATTATGATTTTGTACAGGCTTTTGTAACTCTTAATATCTCTCCTACTTCGTCATTGGCCCTCTCTTACGTCATTCACTGGTTTGTCCGCCCTTTTGTGCCAGCTTTTATTTGTTATTATACCACAGTAACAAACTGGTGCATTTTATTTTTGTTTCATTATGATTTTGTTCCGGCTTTTGTACCTCTTCTACCTCGTTATTGGCCCTCTGCTACGAGCTTGAACCCTTTTGTGCCAGTTCGTAATCGGTTAATACTTGTAATGTTGCCATACAAAAAAATCAACAATGTCATGAATGATATTGTACCTACTTGATTTCAAGGTGGTGCACAAACATAAAGGTTTCGTTCGGTACGACGTCGTTACAGTCCGTCGATATACAGGATGCTCCGCTTTCAATGAGTTTGGTCTGCGGTTAAAATGAGTAGATACTGCCAAGCTCAAACTAATGATGAAACTCTTTTGTGAAAATCGTCTTTGTTGTGATAAAATTTATTTATATATTTGTTTTAATGGTTATTGCTATTAATATTTGACTCCTTTTTTGAGTCTCAAAATTTAGCAGTGCAAAATGTCACTAAACCTTCAACCTTTTTCAAAAGGTCTCTAGTTTAAATAAAAAAAATCTACAGAATTTATGAGAAATTATTAGTCCGGGATTACAATTTCCATAATAGTTTAAAAGTTTTTAGGGTATTACTTACTTTCTAAACAAAATTATCAAACCTCTTCGACAATGACGTGTCCTAAAAATAAAGTGACACAAAAAAAAACCATTCTTGTAAGGTCCGCCAACTATATGATTCGAAATTCTGAAACGGAATATCGATAATATATACCTATGGAAATTCCGAACGAAAAATTACCGCATGTATGTGGTAGGTTCATAGATTTGTATGGATAACTGCGTTCAGAATTATTCCGTTTCGGTATTCCGAATCAAAATTCAGTCTGTATGGGGCCGGCTTAAATCAAACAGATGAAAGATGAAAGAAAGAAAAGATGAAGATGAAAAAAAGTTAAATAAAAATCGCCATTTGTTTTAGATTGCGCGCCGCAAACACTAGTTCGATTCGATACAACGTTCGTTCGACAGATATTCGTTGCCATCTGTCAATATAGGCAGTTGTATCCCACTACAGCATTCAAATATAAAAGGCTGGCGGCATTCGCAGCTTTTCAGTATCAATTTCGAGCCGCAGTGGGCTCGGCAGATATTTCGAGTCCTAGCCAATACTGCTTTGGTAGCGAGGATTAGAATATTCAATACTAATGTATTACGCTAGAGTCTTACGACAAAGTCATTTTAAAATTCGATGATTAGTTAGTAAAAACTTATGTCAGTCCCATATCTTTTGATAGCTAAAAACAATGTCAAATGGCCGGAAATGTATGACATTCATGATTAACTTTCGATGGTCATCATAATCTAAAATTTTCTCGTTTCTGAGATAAATAAAAAAATATATAGAAATATTGGTGCAATAATAATTCATACTTATTCGTGAAAATATAAATAAAGAACAATTTAGAAACTGATCAACCACACTTGAGATGCAAATTCTTTCAGTTATTATTAGTTGACCGAGCGAGCCTGAAGCGTCTCCGTTTCAGCTTGGGCAAAAATGCTTTCGTATGTGTGTCCGGCTGTCCGGCTGTCCGGCTGTCCGGCTGTCCGTCTGTCCGTCTGTTTTCCTCTACAGGCCGCATCGCATTTCTCAACCGATTCTCGTGAAATTTTGTGAGCTGGCTCGATAATTATATAATTTTTTTGTCGATTTAGTTTTTCCAAATTTTTTAAACGACGGAGACTTATTAGTACAGTACTTCATGAATCATGACACCTGTTTTATTCAAATCTTTATACAAGTTTCAAACAAAATCCTTCTATAGTTTCAAAACCTCCTTTGTCCCCGTTCCCATTGTGTTCCTCTCATTCATTACGTTTTCCATGCAACAGTACTGACAATCAATCGGAGGTGCGGTGTTTGTGCTGCACAGCGCACAGGATCACAGAACAAATAAATAACCCAGTAACCAGTATTCCATCTCGGCATGTGTCTAGTTTGCCTGCACCTGCTTTTATGTGAGCTTGTAACTGTGTTTTCTTGAGACTCACTCACTCCGTGACACTAGGAACTTACGAATAAGGTTCAATATCAAGTAAATTGAACGATGAATTACGTCAGATTATCGCGATTCTTTTAATGTCATTAACCTGCTGACACTTATTTACTCTGTGACAGAATGTAGGCCCGTCTGCCGTCACCATTGTACGCGTCCCTGTAATCCGTGACGTCACGCTTTGTCTCTGGCCACGGGAGCGGTGTGTATCTTGCCTTTCAATGTATCTTTGCGTGCAACGATTGTGTTGCATTCAATGTTTGTGCGTCACTGTATCAAACTGTTATATGGTAACGATATCGCGTCATAGTAACTAGGCTATGCCTATGCATGGCGAATAGCCTATATAGATATAGATCATGCATTTTTGGCAATTACAGATTTGAATATGCAGTACCACTGACCTGATTTTTTTTTGTAGTTAACTATATGGAGGTCGGTGATGCAGTATCCACATAATATTAGTCTAATAAAAAAAATTACAACCCTCCTAGGCAAAGTAGCAATTGTAAAAACGATAACGAACTTTGCTTTCGAATGTTGAATAGATTTGACGTTTTGAAAATAGATGGTCAGTGAAAACTCATGTCAATCCTTTATATTAAAAAAAAGTTTTTGTATCGCATTTGCAAATGTACATTGGGTGCAGAAGCTCTATCGGCTAAAATCATTGAAGTTCATGTTAACTGTGTTTTGACAGATGTATGTGATACATTGCTACTTCGTTTTGGCACAAATAAAAACTTACCAAAGAAAAGTAGCAATGTATCACATACATCTGTCAAAACACAGTTTACATGAACTTGAATGTTTTTAGCCGATACCGCCGCCAACATAGAAGTCTTTAGGGTACAGGGCCTGAAATGAAAAGCAAAATTTTTTAAAAATGGTTAACTCTTTTCTGTAGAATTTATTTTGTATTCATATGGATAAGAAGATACCAACAGCGTTTTCTTTATATCGGAAAATCACATTCCTTCTATTCCTACTATAAAGTCAAATTTGCAAGGTTGTTGCTGGCTTCGCATATTTCCGCGAGCGCTTTAGCGCTGCAATATCAGGGGTTCAGGGATTTCAGCGCCGGATGCTAGTTTGCGACCTTTGTGAGCGAAGCCTTTCGAACTGATGAGGAATAAAGTTTTGAACAAAAGCAATAATGAGTCTTATTTTCAATGTACTCATATGTATTGGCATGCATTTTTATGTTATTTATATAAGGTAACATATATAAATCCTTCTTATAATAATAAAATACAAAGATCACATTTTTTTTAAAGAAAGCAATATTAATTACCGTAAAAAAAATCTCCAACTATCAATATTTGAACGTCGCAATTTTTCTTATTTTAAAAAACTTGATTGCAAGTAACATAAAGTTAAAGACTTAATAACCTATGTGTACATTTTTAATGTTTCTTCATTATTCAAGATATCTAAGTGATAAACTTTTGTCTACTCTTGCAAATTAAAAACTAATAGTTTTAAGTAACCATTAATTTTTTTAGTTATAACTTTATTAGTTCTAGGTCACCGAACCCAAAGTTAACCACCTGGTTAAAGTTTATAAGAAATTGTGATGCCACTTACAACTTTGCCCATTTCACGTGAAGTAGGCACCTTCTTGATGGATGTGATTATCTGTACCTTGTCTGTGGTGTGAAACTCGTTAGGCCTAGGTGAAACACAAGACAACTAAGCAGTTAGTTTTGTTAACTTGTTAAGACTTAGCTAAGTCTTTGAGCTACAAAATTTAGTTTCATTCAAATATTGTGTTTTCGTGAACACTAGACTACTGAATTATTCAATTCATCTAATTTATTTGCCCAAGTTGCATTTAAAGTTCATTCAAATGTACAAAGAACCTTTAAAACATAAATCAAATCAAATTGTTAATAATTCTAAAGATGATGATCTTCATAGATTGTTTAAAGTCGAGATTGTAATATTGTTAATAATATGTACATACCTATTTTGTCAATAGGTTAAATCTTCCGATTGAATTTAAAAATGGAATCGAATTTGTAGGAAATTATCTGTCGACTAGTAAACGCACTATCTACATAATTGGTATATTTTAGTTATTTTCACAGTGTAATATCTTATGGGCTACTATTGTGGGGCTCGGCTGCCAATATTCAAAATATTTTTATACTTCAAAAAAGAGCTGTTCGTGCCATATATAATCTTCGTCGAAGAGATTCCCTGAGAGAATTGTTTAAAGAAATAAATATACTAACTTTGGCTGGCTAATACATATATGAAAATTTAGTATGTGTAAGGAAACACTATGATTCATTTGCTAAGAACAGCGATAATCACCATATTAATACAAGGAATAAAGATGTTCCAAGATTTAGGCTTGCAAAAACTAGAGGTTCATTTATGGGGAAACGCATAACCTTGTTTAATAAAGTTCCACAACAAGTGATTGATCTACCTTTGCATGAATTTAAAAATCATGTCAAAAAGACGCTCATGGGTAAAGGTTATTATAAAGTAGACGATTATTTGAAAGACCGGAATGCGTGGAAATGATGTAACACAATAACTCGCTAGTAAGTACTTTGTTGTTAATAACCTGTTATATGTATTGTATTTGGTAACGATATATTTATGTTTGTAAATATCGTTACTTATTTCTGTTAAAGCTGATAAGTTTCTTGCGCCTGTTCTTCTTGTCAGTTAAAAAAGTCTGGAACAGGTGGTAGAAAAATATAGACGATTCAAAAGCGCTTAATTACTAAGTTTATTTGAATAATAAACTTAGCAATTTTTTACTTTACTTTTACTTTAATTCTCTGAAAATCCGCAACTTGAGGAACTGATCCTTTATCTAGGAATAGGAATTAATGCCTGAAACATATATCAGCCTTTCACAATGTAAATGGAATATCCAACTTCGTTCGTGACAGCAAGAAAAAATCCATCATAGAACATTACAGTTCGTTCGTACGGCAACAAAGTTAGATCGAACCACGTTCGTACGATGACGCTGTCAATTCCATAGATTCATATTATATATGTACTGGGGCCCTACCAGCTAACTTTTTGAACTTCGGCGGGTCTGCCGAGCTTCAACTTAAACAAATAAATCGAAGTAAGTAGGTTCATATTGTAATATTAGCCAAAGTTATTTAGAAGATATCGATGTTCGTGTGACATTACGAATTGGGGTTCGCCATTTTGAGATAAATCGAGTTCCAATCGGGCCAAAATGGCGAACCCCAATTCATGATGTCGCAAGAACATCGATATCTTCTTAATACTTTGGCGAATAGTACAATACGAAACTCCTTACTTCGATTTATCTGTTTTAAGTTGAAGCTCGGCAGACCCGCCGAAGTTCGAAAAGTATGCGGAGCTTCAAATTGAAACAGATAAATCGTGCCCCAATCGGGCCAAAATGGCGAACCCCAATTCATGATGTCACATGAACATCATGAACATCTTCTTAATAACTTCAGCGAATAGTACAATACGAAACTCCTTACTTCGATTTATCTGTTTTAAGTTGAAGCTCGGCAGACCCGCCGAAGTTCGAAAAGTTAGCCGGTACGGCCCCTGGTTGTCAGCTCGAACAATGGCTTTGACGGCGCCGCATAATAGTTTTGTTGCAGCGACGCGTGGCGTATGCCTGCATAACGTGTTATGTGCATTGATGGCTATTGTGAGGACTTGTATTCATATGAAAAACCTATCAGCAAACTATGTTGCAATTATCAGATATCAGAAAAGTTAAATGAAGAATAATTTGACCTACTCATGTCTCTATCTACTATATTTAATACTCACATTTATTTCACTTGTTAAATTAAGTAATTTCAAAATATTTCCTTCTTTTTTAACCGACTTCAAAAAAAGGAGGAGGTTATCAAGTCGACGGTATTTTTGTAATAACATCACCACATCAAAAAGGTTGGTCATTACTTATGAATTCTGCGCGGGAACAAGAACATTTCACGGAGTGGTGCACCCCTGCGTTTGACGCGTCGTAACTCCTGGCAATGCACGACTTACCTTTTGCTCGCGAGGTCGTTTATATCATGTTTCAAGGGTTAAGAGCCTATTTCACTATGTATTGATTTATATCAAAATCGAACAAAATACATACAGTCTGCCTTTACAGACCTTTGTTAACGAAGTTTTGCACAGTATGTGCACACGACAGCACGTCAGGTTATACAGTCAAACTGCGAAAACAGCTTTTATTACGTAGGGCATAAAGGCGGTCTCAAGGTCAACATGTATAGTCTGAGGTGCCGTCGGGTGCACGTACAAGCGTACGCAATGACAGGTAGAATGCCTTGCATCCTTCGCGCCACATTCTAGGTCGCGCTCTGGATTAACTGCGTTCTTAAAAAGATTCCGGTGACAAGCAGTGTAATTTTTTATGTATGAGGTGCCGGCTTAGGCTTTTGTAGAATCATATTTTGCGTTGGTAATAATATGTGCGCGTGATTTCAGGGTTAAAATTGTCAATTTCATGCAATTGGCCAAAGCTTGTATTTGACAATAGAGAAAAAGAATTACAAAATAAACTTATATGCGAAAGGAAACGAACTCTATGAATGAAGCTGAGCCAATAAAAAAAAAATAGAGCCAAATGGTTTGCCATTGCTCACGAGCTAAGTTATGAAATAGTGTACCTAAGTGACCAAAAGAAATTGAAACAGGGCAAAATGTATTTTGTTTACTCAGTTACACAACAAGTGTCGACAACGATCGACGACCTCCGTGGTCGAGTGGCTTTGTACACCGGTTTTCAAGGTGCCCCCATCTCTGAGGTCCCAGGTTCGATCCCCGGTTGGGTCAATTTAGAAAAACTAACTTTTCTTTATTGGCTCAGGTCTGGGTGTTTGTGATACCACCGCTGTCTCTGATTTCCATAACACAAGTGCTTTAGCTACTTACTTTGGCATCGGAGCAAAGTATGTGATGTTGTCAAATCTTAAAAAAAAGTGAAGCAATATTTTGAAAAAAAAACGTAAAAAAAACCAGGAAGAGTGGACGCATAAAGCCATTTATAAAGTTGGCTCCCGTTCCACAGTCGTAAGCGGCCGGCATGAAACACGGAGTAACCACTTGGATGCACATTTCCGCGTATAACCGGATAAACGGAGATTAAACGGGAATAATCCGCCACTGTTCGGCCAAAGGGTTTTTGATGGGGTTATTGCTTTTATCTTAACAACCGAGAATCTGCGTCTTTTTATGATTATATAGAAGAATTTCGTATTTTCAAACAAATAAGTTGTTAGTTTTGTATCAAATAGGTATTTAAATGAATAATTCAAAATTCAAAACTCATTTATTCAGTCTAGGCTCTTACAAGCACTGTGAAAGTCAAAGAAGCTACGCCATCGGTTCGCAAACCCTAAGCGGGAGACCTTGTAACGAGAAGAACCGGCAAGAAACTCGTCAATAACTGCTTTTTTCTCCCTGTATATTTTATACAGAGTCGTCGAAATTTGAAAAAGGTTGGCCGGACGCCCTACAAACTAGGAGAAATCCGGGGAAACCCGGACGGATGGCGGCCCTATGTGTAACTGAAGGGTGTCACCCTTGTGCAATTTTTCGTTTATGATGGAATAGTAACTCTATTTCAGAATAGGTGTTATCTAGGTAATAAGATTCTCTATACAACTTTATTTAATATTGTAGGAACTATTTTCAATTTAAGTTGAAGTTTCCGATGTATTATTGGGTACCAATCACCCAAAAAAAAATGAAGGTTTACAATAATTTCGAGTCTCGCCACAACGTTCTGTTACTGTTAAGCGTCAGTTATTTTAGTTAGAAGTAAAATATATTTTCAATACAGTTGCTCGAAAATGTGTGTTTTCGATGACAGTACAGCGTGCGGTAAGTTGATTTTACCGCACGCCGTGAGTTTTTGTTTACGGTTTAGTACAGCGTGCAGAAAGCTGATTTTACCGCACGCCATCACCGTGTGTTTTTGTTTACGGTTTTTTATTTTTATCAGAAGGTACCTATAATGTTTTCTCGCAAATATATTGAAAAATGTAGTATGGCACACGGTTGTTAAGGTTTTAAAAACCTCCTTACCAACCTTGTATCATAAACTACTATTATTTATTCAATTTCGTGGTTATACTTAGTTCATATTCCGTGGGAAATAATCCAGAGCCGCGTGAACCCAGCTGTGAGAGTAGCCCTGCGTGTGGCAGCTCGCATGAGATACACGATATCTGAAACTAGATCACGAGCTACATAGAAAATTGATAGTTTCCGATAGGTATTTACCAACGGAAATCCACTAATAATATTTGTTGTTTTGTAGAAATGCCCACTGACGAAAGGTTAACTTATCAGAAATCAATAACACGAACGGCCGGGGGAATTTTCATACAATTAGGTACTCTTTTGTCCGTCTATTATGAAATAGGTACCTACCAATTTATAAATTACTTTACGATATTTAGAACATTTGTTGGTAAAATTTTAACAAATTGCACACAAACGAAAAAATAAATATTGACCGGTATACAGTTAAAAACATAAAAATGACTAGCCCCTTAACGAAAAAGACAGAAAAAAACAAATGTAACTTCCGCTACCTGAGTTGTCTAAAAATATGTAGCCACATTGTGAAGAACAGTAAACTGATTACAGTTAGGGAAACCAGGCAATAGTCTATGGAAATGTGCAGCTCAAATGGATTGCATACAGATGCATGCAATGCGGCGTTCTTTGATTAAATTATACAATCCATATCTGGCGTTATGCAGGCACAAGTTACAGCGGAGTCACAGATTAAAAAAATATTCTTCTTGTATTTTATAATCCGCGCGCGATGAGAATAGGATGGGACCTTGTCGAAGTAAATTGAAAATACACTTCAGTAGTTCTAACCAACCAGCACCCGAATTAAAATCTCTTAAAACTTTTCAGTTTACCGAATGGCTATCAATGCGTCTCTTTTAAATATTAAATAAATTAAATATTTGCTCCGATTCCTGACTAAGTAGCTAAAGCACTTGTGTTATGGAAATCAGAGACAACGATTTTTATCCATCAAAATCTTCATTTATGTCAAAGATGTGGTTGACATTTTGTAACATCATTATGAAACACCGTAGTCTATTATTTAAGTTACCTAATTGTATTTCTAAAATACTGGTACTTGAACAAAATGACAAGGAATTGCAACGTATATGAAGAAGTACCTTATCTGAACATTTTAACCCAAAATATAAAATATATCTGAAGAGGTAATCCAAGTCCAACTTTCCTTGGGAACATTCCTTTTGAAAACTACAAACATACACTATAATAGATACTTTCCCCCTTACCAATAAAGATTGTATAGCAGATGTATAAGTTACACAGTGTTTTGTCCCTTTCTTTTTAATGTCAAACTTAAATAGTTTGACAGAGAGTCACCACTGTGTAACTTAGGCTCGGTTGCATCATCTTCTATTAACTATAACAGTACATGATACAAACTTATTTGAGCCGGTGGCCAAAATTAGAACTAAGTGTTATTACATATACAAGGTGTTACAAAGTGTCGAACTCGTTCCTCTGAGATTCCGGTTATTCCGTGTCGGTGAGGTGTCTATACAAGGTGTTACAAAAATATCCCTAATGCCGAATATGGTATATAGGGACCATCAAACTGAACAACTTTTACTATGGGACCAACTCTGAAATCACAAAAAAAATCAGCTGTTTCATACATTTTGATATTTTCGATTTTAATTTTTGTATAAAACAGCTGATTTTTTTCCGCTATTTCAGAGTTGGTCCCATAGTAAAAGTTGATCCGTTTGATGGTCCCTATATACCATATTCGGCATTAGGGGTATTTTTGTAACACCTTGTATAATCCTGGGATAAAATATTGGGATGGGACCTTGTCAAAGTAAATAAAAAATTTCAGTTAAATAGTCAAGTGGCGATAGCAAAAAAGTTCTGAAACTTTTTAAATAAAAAAACATTTTAACCCAATTTCCGCCCTGAACCTGTGACGTGCAGCCCGCCCGATGCTAATAATGCGATTCTAATTCCAGCCGCGCTGGGTTCTCGCGTGCTGTTACTGTTAGAGTTACCGCCAGATGAATTATTATTAGGCTTACCATACGTCCCGGTTTGACCGGGATTGTCCCGGTTTCATGCATTGGTCCCAGCGTCCCAGCTGGTTTGGTATTTTGCCCCGGTTAAGTTTAGACGTGGTCCGTACAACCGTCGGAACGGAGATTAAGAAAAACGAACGAACTATACAACATGTTACAAAAGTACCCCTAATGCCGAATATGGTAGATAGGGAAAAAAATCAGCTGTTTCATACATTTTGATATTTTCGTAATTAATTTTTGTATGAAACAGCTGATTTTTTTTTCGCGATTTCAAAGTTGGTCCCATAGTAAAAGTTGTTCAGTTTGATGGTCCTTATCTACCATATTCGGCATTAGGGGTACTTTTGTAACACCTTGTATAATGCCCAGTACGCGCAAAGGTGGTAAAGATACGTCATACGCCAAAATCATTGCTTCTTCATTATTAAAACTTCATATTATAATATATTTTATATATAATATGTCATACGTCGAGATATCCCGGATTGGTCCCTGAAAATTATGGCAACCCTAATTATTAAATGTACTTAATAATTTTATTATAGTCTTTCAATAATAATGTGTTAAAGGCGTTTCAATAAAAAATATATTTATGTGGTTTTAATTATAATAAAAAAACTGGCCAAGTGCGTGTCGGGTCGGGACACGCGCAGTGCGCAGTATAGGGTTCCGCAGTTACCTTATCCGATTACCATATGGCTAAAAACTTATATTTACTTCCTGTTTTACACAACTAACGCCTAAAACTAAGTATACTTAATACCTAACTATTCAATGTTTGTTCTATGAAAACTTTTCCAATATAAATTAATTTTAACTATATTTTTAAAAAAAATTCATCAAAAGTCGAAAACTATATGCGGCCTAAAAAAAGAAAAAAATATTGAGAATATACAAACAGCGCTCTTTCATAATGATACCCCACATGCCCTAGTAGCTCCACTTCGAATTTTAAAGACCCCTTTTTAGTACCTGTTGCAAAAAATACATACTTACTTACTTTTATTTCTTTTTTATTTTTATTTAGAAAATAATTGGGCAAAGGTCATCTAACACTATTCTAAATTTTAATTTGATAGCATTAAATGACAGATTAAGTCGCGCCATAAGTTATCTATTCGTTGCGTATTTTTTATATATGTTTGTTTACCATTTTGGTACGGAACCCTAAAAACACAGCTACTTAGGTAGGTACGGCACTACTTTTTTTTTGTTAACAAAATACTGTCTATCAATATCTATACGAAATTGTATAAACTTCGATTGATTAATAAGGGCTTTCAATTGGTATAGGAAACGGTAGTGAAAATATAGAATTTTCAGTCTACAGGGCTTGCTTATAAAGTTATTTTTTGTTCGAAATTCCCAGTCAATTTATTTTTAATTACAAAGCTTCTTTGTTTTATCTGTATTTTATAACCACACATAAAAACGGCGTAAAATTGTAATTTTATATCATTGTTGCCACCGCGGAACGCCAGGTGTATAACATTTTGTGACAATATAAAATCTTTTAAAAGGTTTTCTGTTTCATTTTACATAAAAATTTGGCAATGGATTGTTTTCTTCTTGTTATATATTGACTCATAAATAACCAACCGGAAATATTAAGTGGTTATTTGAATACTTTTTACAACAATTTTAAACAATGATTTCTTACAAAAACAAAACTAGGTACAGTCGAGTTCATTAATATGTTGGCACTTTTGACAGGATGTTGACTTTTATTACAAAAGCATAAAGGTTGATGAACTGTCAAAGGTGCGTAAATATAATTGTCAAATAAAAATAAGTCAAAGTGAGTCAAAGCAGGTGGAAATGCCAGTTTCTAAAGGCACATTACACAAGTACTTACATAAATAAATAAAAACGCTGAACTGTTTGGCCCTTGAAAAAATACCTAGAAGACTTTCTATTTCAGACCGTCCAAATTAGAACATCGAAAATGTCGATATTATAATAAAATTATCATCCGTGCTTCATCACATCAACCGGTACCAATATAACGAGCATACTGAAAGCAGAGAGAAGCTCAAAATACTAATTATTATTGGTTGCCGAACCCTTGACCGACTCTGGCAAAAGTACCTAACCACCGTAATACAGGCTATTTATGCACCAAAGCGCCATCGTCATTCATCGTCACATGACCACACTGAAAGCTGTAACTAAAACCTGCTACATTCGCATCTTTCAGCGCCTATGTAATCAAATTCAATACTCAAACACGACCGCACCATGAATATTCATGGGCTTCGTCGCTATCGTAAACCGTGTCGTCCAATACGTGTCGTGTAAGCATACATAGACAATTAATTAATTGTCAGCCAGCGTTAGGCAGCAGCTGCGCCGAGACACGCGTCAGTGGTCATTAAATTTTACGATCGCAGCAGATGTACTGCTCATGTTGGATGCAATCGCCGAGCGGAGCACGAATTTGGAATTAGGCGTTTGTAACGTGTAGCCTGCTCTCTGTGAAATCCTTTTTAATACGCTTCAAATGTATTTGGTTAAAGTTATTTTTTAATTAAGTTTATTGAAAAGTTTAACTATTAGTCAATGGTCGATCCAGTATTATGACGGTACTTATTTTAAAACCCTTCTTTCGCTACTGAACATATGATTCGAACTAAAGCGAACACAATGGGTGCCTTTCTACCTTCAAAGTAGTGTCGATAGAATGTCAGAGATCAGACAGTAAGTAGCTTGAAGTGCGTACTACTCACAGCACCGCACACACTCGCGACAGTTTGTCGAGCTTTTCGAGCTATATACTCAAACAGACTGTCGGACACTTCTTGCAGAAAGTTTTCTTGCAGATGGAAATGCTAAAAAGTTTACTCACTTGGCGACAGAATGTTGCGTTTACAAAACCATCGCTCACGTAGGTACTGTGAAGAGCTTTATTAGGTCCCCCTATTAAATTAAACAGAAGATAGGATGAAATAGTTTATTACAGTTTATTTTTTATAATATTTCCTACTGATCTCGCATGACCTGGCTCGATGCCGGTCCGAATCAGAATCCGTCAAAAACTACATCGCAAGCCTTCTTTCTTAATTTACTTTTCAAATAATCATATCCATTCTAAAAAGGCTTACCTACTTACAGAGTAAACATTAATCACAGCCTACGAAATAACTATCCTTACAGTACCCACCTGATGTTTGCCAAACAAAATTTACGTAAAATAACGTATGTCCTATGTTACCCACGAATAAATTGCTTAACATTTCTAATAGCCCAGAAAGCGATTCAAAACAATCAGTAATTATGCTGACGTGTAACAAGGTATTAATTTGGCCACAGCCGGTCGTTGCAGCTTAATGACCGATGTTACGTAATGACTCGGTATAATCCTTAGCTGTAGCTAACATAGATATTGATTTGTGGGATTTAAGGTGTTCAAGTAAAGAGATACAAGAAATGACTCGAAAAACGTCTACATGTGACAAAATATTAATACTTACTATCAATTTCTCTAGTTGTTATTTTGAAATGACGGTCATTTAGCGTTAGACAAGAAGCGGTTAATATTTTGTTCCAAATTTCCATTTATCCAAATTCATGATTGTAGGTAATTATTTTTTTGTAGTGATGTTTATGTGGTAAATAATAACACCCTATCTATCTAAATAGGTATGAAAGACTAAACACGTTTACGTACTCCAATGAACAAGTGCCATAAATAATGAACAAAGTAGTGAACCTGCTCGTATCGGTCGAAGTAAATAAAGTAAAATAAATCAAGGCAGTTAGGAGCAAATGGACCGACGCAAACCGCGTTTTTTTATTAGCGCCAAAGATTTTATTTCGGCCTCTTTTGGTCGATTTTCGCAATGGTAAGGTCTTGTTTGTTACCAAACACAAAAGTCTTGTTATTCTTATGTTTTGTACTTTAATATTCAGAGCAGCGTCTTTGGCAAAGATACTGAAACTTTGATTTTTTATTTTTATTTTATACTTATATTTTTTTTCAAACTCTGCTTAGATAATCATTACAATACTCTATTCCATACATATATATAAAAAATAGTAATTCATATAATAATGTATGGATACAAACAGCAGATAGCAGTACAGAAGGAACATATAGATGACAGATTGGTTGGTGGTGATGGTTAATAACAAAAATAATTACGGGTCGAATTGAGTACCTCCCTCCTTTTGAAGTCGGTAAAAATGTTTAATAAAGTTAGTAGGTTAGGCCTGCAGGATGATAGAACAGAGGAGCTCTAACTCATACGGCTTAAAAAAACTATTCTTCGCCTTCACAGTGCAGCTTTCAACATGAAATTACAATCCTTAAAAACAATAAAATCTATGTCTCAAAGACGTCTGTAGTTACTCGTAGGCTCAGTCTGAGTTCGTAGGTATGTGAACCGAATTGAAGTGATTCAACATAATAGTATGACGAATCGGTCTTTCGTATTTACGGGGCAAAGGTGTCACCTCTGTGGATAAAGAGAACCTTGCTATAAATAACATTACTTGATTTACACAATACGCAATCATTCTAGTTAACAAATAAATTATGAGAATATTTAAAAAGACGATTTACTTGCTAAACATGAAGTTAATGCACGGTGTTATTGAAATCGGCACAACTTACACTGTTATTTAGAAAAAGCTAAGACAGTGAACAAATTACCACGTTATAGACGACCGAAGTTGTATATCAGTTACAAGCTTTGCTTAGTTTGGAACTAGATGGCGCTGTTTGAAATTGTTCAAGCATTTATTTATTTATATGAACTGTTGTTTGTTACAGGTAACTTTCAAGGGGACATCGCTATTCCAGACTCTGATTTCTACAAACCAGTGACCAATCCTCCACCCCCTAATAAAATAAATAAATCTTTCCAAGAAGAGGTTGAAAGATTGAAGAAAGAAGTTCTTTTAGAAGGACTGCAAGTAGAAGAAGAGGGGTTGACAGATATCCTTAGAAAAAGAACTAAACAGCCAGTTCCCTTATCACAGGAGAAGCCTAAGAAGTATAATGATGCCACATTATATTCGAAGGTAAACATAGAAAGCTTTTTTGATACAAACGTATTTGCTCTTTGTCCTCCGTAATCATAATCAGAGTGAAAGTTCAAATAAGGGTCATGCAATATCCTTGTTCTTTTTTTACTGCAATCTGCAGTTGTTAAATACTGAACATCTATTAAGAATTACAATAAAAACATATAGTTTTGATTAACATCATGCACAAACAAAATTGTTACATTACAGGTCTTACCAGCTGGTTTAGATAAATCTATATCACTAAAAAATGGCAAATTACCACCCGGTGAAATGTTAGATAATATAACAACTGTTACAAATGAAAGCAAACTTGACCATCCTAATCAAACTGTCATAGATAACTTAACAGAATACGATAGCCTTGAACAAGAGGGAGTTCTAGTTGTTAACATATCAACAGATAACATATTAAATCTTGATGAGTTATACCTTAACTTTCCTACACCAAATATGACAAATAAAATGGAAGATATTACCAACAAAATCCAAAGCAACAGCCGAGAAATTACAGGAGATTCCAAAAATATAAAAATTAAGGACATTCCTGATAATATAACTGTAGCTCCTGCGCCAACAAATGGCATTTTACCAACTAATGATAGAGAAGAAGATAGTGTAAATATGAATAAGTTCCTAATTAATAAAACAGTTGAAGGAGTAGCTGTTAATGTTGAAGCTAATGATTTGTTGAAACCCACTGAAAGCTTACAGAATTTAGTAGAAAATACGAATAATAACAATAATAAGAGAAGAAGAAGAAGGAGGAGACATGGAAATGGAAGGAGGTAAATACTTCAATTATTTTAAGCTATTATAATAGTTCAACAAAACTATAAAAATCTTTAGCGTTTATAACTTAAGTTTTAATTTGTAGCAGTACCTACATTAAGATGACTGTTCGCTTTGATATGGTTGTAAACTGGCATAACATTAAAAAAGTCATTATTCAATAAATCTCACGAAAAATAGTACAATTTCAATGAATTAAGCATGTTTTTAAATAATCACCATTAAAAATACATTGATGCTAGTCTCTATGCCTTTGACTGAATAGATTTTTGAACAATCTGTTAATTCAAAAGCAAGTGTGCCACTTACGCTAGTGTTTTACAAATTAATTTAATTTAGGAAGTGATTTTAATCTTAATTCACTTCTATATGTAGATATTTATTTATTAAATTTTTTGAGCCTTTCATTAATTACGTTTCTATGGTGTAGGGTGTAGCCCGTGTGAGTGCCGTGATCACGAAAGAGCTTCGTAACTACTTCTTGCAACTGCGGCTGAAAGCCACTCTTTGCCTACACTCACCTTTTCATATGTGCCTCTTAAATTAACGCAAGCCTAGTAAAATCTGTATCACCAATGGTCAAATTAATTATGTTGGTTTATTTGCATGAAAATTTAATAACTACATTATCATTAGGGCATTATAAATCAAAATTGGAAACTTTTCAAGACTTATTGTGAATGTCATAAATAACGTATTATTCAGTCTATCAGTCAGGTATTTAGAAGTTACGAACTGTCGCCTGTGCTATCGGAGATCAAATTGAATAGATTTTTTCTATTTAATTTGATCTCCGATAAAGATTTTAAAACAAAGTAAAAATATTATTAAAATAAATAATACATAAAATGTATAATTCGAAAACGTTTATTAAATCATCATTACAATTTACAACTGCTAACAGACTGACAAATTACAGATTTCAATTCAAGAGATAATGATAATATATCAAATTGGTTAGTTGTAAAAGCGTTCAATTCGAAACAAAATTTGCATTTACTTGTACTCTGGAAATATAATTAAATTTAATAATTTACTGAATTAAATCCGTATTCCAACTAAATAATTGGTTATAACATTTAAATAAACTCAAACAACCATTAAAACGATTAATTACTTAATTAAAGTAGGGTTTACTCCACACCACTGAAATTAGTGTGATTTCAATGATAGTGCTTGATCTAAGTACAGTTAATTAGAGATATTAACACTGTAAATTTATAATATTGTAATCCGTAAAAAGGGTTTTATTTCCAATAATATTATTTATTTACTTCGTTGGTTCGCTTTCAATTTTGTAGAGTTAGTTGAAAAATGGCTCAGAAAATAAAAATAAAAAATGTTCTTTAATACATGAATCTGATACCTAGCTCAATATTGTTTAAGATGATCAAAATATTATTTTAGATTCTAATTTACTTTCTAAACATTTTAGACTGAGAAACATTCATTCAGGTGAAAGAACAGGACAGAATACCTTAAAACATGCAGAAGATGGCAGCGAAATAAATTTTGAGAGGAAAAATTTTTTTCGCCATCAAAAGAGATACAATGAGAAAGAAAATGCTGATGAACCTAAACGGTTCGAAATACCTGTTCATGAATTTGAAGAAAAATTTGAAGTGAAGCCGCCGCCAAAACCTAATAAAACTGAAGAAACCGATCTTTTTAAGGACTGGTTTTTTCGGGACTCATCAGATGACTTAGAGGCAATGGAGAGTCAAAATTATAATTATAATAACACAGAAGTAAGTGAATTCAAATTAATTATTTTAAACTTCGCGATTGGGATCATATGTTAAGAAAAATAGAAACCAAGCAATTTTTAAAAGAATTTGACACAAGTTATGAAGTCTTTTACCTAGCACAGCTTTCTGTTGATAAATATTTTAAAATTGGTTTACCTCACTCCGTACCTTCAGTCAAATCCACATCGTTACTTGTTCAAGAATCCTATAATATTTTGTCTTCTTTTTAAACTTATCGAGTAATTTTCCAACTTTTGATCTCAGACCATCAGGCATCGTTCAGTCCGCGCGGCAACCAACCGCAAAGAGCGTATCTGGGAGAATGGCGTGATACCTTACGAGATCGACGGCAACTTCAGCGGCGCCCACAAGTCCCTGTTCAAGCAAGCTATGAGGCACTGGGAGAACTTCACCTGTGTCAAGTTCGTCGAGAGGGACGCTGATCTGCATAAAGACTATATCGTCTTCACTGAAAGGCCTTGTGGGTAAGATAACGTCATATTGTTTACGTTGTATCATCAGAGAAACGTCCGACTGAATATCGTTTATGTAAACACACCATAAGAATTTAAAATTCTATTTAATGAATTATTTCATCTATTCTAATTGTTCATATAATGTAGGGCGTACAAACTAGTTTGAAAACACTATTACATGATGATTGAACACTTAAATAAATAATTATGATAATATTTACCACGTGTAGGTAATATTTAACAGGTCTCCAGTCTTTAACTTCTTAAATCTTCATCTTCATCAGTCTTTAACTTTTTATCGCGCGATTTAGAAAAACTAACAATAAAATTTATTTGGTCATTATTTTGGAAATCGGCTTACAACTTAGTTAGTTCAGTTGTTTGTTGTGACAACAACTCAACAGATAATCGGATCTGGGCACAGATTAAAATTTTAATCTGGATTAGCACCTGAGTTTGTGTTGTGTAGAATAACCAAAGTATCTATAGGAAACAGTTAATATAAACAATAGATGCCGAAATAATTAGAAACAATTCCGTAATACATTACGGCTTATGTATTAGATCCCATCCCCTCCAAATAGTGTACCAATTATTTAGGAATGAGTGTTCAAACGAGAAATAGACGTTTAGTACTATTATACAGGGTGTCCCAAAGCTTTGCTACACAGAGGGAAAATACCTTAAATATTGAAGGTATGATTTTTTATAAAAAAAAACTTAATTTTAATTTAAAAATAGTTGGAACTGCATTCAAAATATTTTTGAAAAATCGCCTGTCTTAACCAGAATCAAACCTATCAAATATGAAAAAAACTATGATTTATTTTTGTGATACCGATCAAAAGGGTTACCCTTTAGGATTATTTTTTCTTAAGTAACACAGCATCTTAAACAAAAGGAAGAACATTAAATTTAACATTTATTACATACACACAACTGGCCAACATATAATAAGCAGTAAACTATAAAATTACGGGCCGTCAGCTTGTCAATTCCGTACAATACATCAAAGTCTGTGATTTCCATAAGTTAAATAGAATGTGGTCCATTTGAAAGGGGGTAGATACTAATAACGAAATTTTTAAACTAATGTGGTATTTTACACGAGTGGCCAAAGCCGCATAACTATCGCCGCACGGCGAAAATAGTTTGTGTAAATGGCTAGTCGGCCTAGGTCGCAGGTGACTGAACTAACTTATCATCCGGTGGCCAAAAGTGGAACTACTTTAGTAATAAAATATGTAAATATTGATACCTAGGTAACGCCATCGACTACATAGACGACAGCGACGCCATCACTGACATGTCACCTGCGATTAAATTTTACAAGCGACTCGCTAGGTGACTAAAGTCGACCGTAACAAGTGACTAAAATCCACCCATGTAAATGGCCCATAACTCAAATTAATTAATATCGGCCTTGTTTATTTGTTATTTATTTAAAACACTGACCCAGGCCAAGGAGTTTCAATATTTTGTGTATTTATAATTTTTTGCTTACAGATGCTGCTCCTTCGTCGGAAAGCGTGGTGGTGGCGCGCAGGCCATCTCGATCGGCAAGAACTGCGACAAGTTCGGCATTGTGGTCCACGAGCTGGGACACGTAGTCGGCTTCTGGCACGAGCACACGCGCCCCGACAGGGACAACCATGTGCAGATCATCAGAGACAACATCATGACAGGTAACATCACGTCTCATGAAACCACACCAACCAGTAGACAGACTTTCCTGGTTAAGTCTGGCTAGAAGGTCTAATGGTATATCGTGATTAGCAATTAGTATCAGGTGCCCACTGAAGGTGCTCTCACTAACCTCCGTTGAAGACCAGTAAAATATTTTACGGTCACGAAGTTTCGTTTTTATTAGAGAGCCCATCTAGATTGCTTTAACTACTAACAGAAAAATAACATTATGAATAGTAAATAAGATTATCTAAGTATTATCTTTATGGAGGTAAAGTTGGTATTGAAGTTTTACGAGTAAGCCAGTCTTTGTGTCAATGGTTATTATTTTTTCATATAGATACTGTACACACGACAGCAGGTCAGGTTATACAGTTAAACTGCGAAAACAGTTTTTATTACGTAGGGCATAAAGGCAGTCTCAAGGTCAACATGTATAGTCTGAGGTGCCGTCGTGTGTACATTAATATTTTTATTGTTAACAATGATACTACAGTATGAAAATAAATTAATTATCTAAAATCATGATAAAATTATTAATGATCGCTTTTTATTATTCCGTTAAGGTCGTAAGTTAATTTTGTTGAAATCAGGTAATTAATGGCGAATAGTCTACGGAAATGCGATTTGGGTATCTATCTGTCACCATTTGGTCTACTGTGACGGAAAGATATGTGACCCAATTCAATAAATATTTATGTGATGGTAAAACCACTTCTTTTACTGAAAGTCCATGTAAAACGTCCCTATTTACTAAAACCCGTAGAGATTGCATGTTGATTAAATCACTGGTTAAAATCCGCAAGGTTAAATATTCGGGACAGTGTTTTATATTGAGTGTATTATATCGAAGTACTAGTTATTTATAGAAATTCAATAGTAAATCTAATACAACTCATGTAAAATGTATGAAACTAAATCCACTACAAGATTGATATTGGCTCTCACAAAGGTCGTACTTCTAATACTACACACGCGGCGTATAATATACTCGAAGTACAATGCGCCACTTTAGTCGTACTGCGGGGTGCGTACTATAGTGTCCTATCCGCCGATATGGGATACACTTGACCTGAATCCATTACAAACGCGTCTTTGCCCAAATCTTTGGAATATTTACGTCCTCGTTTACAACTACTTGTAATATAATTTCTCATTTCAACTAGCCATATTCTGCAAACGAATCATTTGAGTTACATTTGATTTCGTACCTAATGAAATCGAATAGGTTGTTTTGTAGAACATGCACAATTTAATGACAATTATAAACTTAAACCTCATTTTATTATGATACAATATCGTATTTTACGCAGAAAGCTGATGTGATCATCTGAAGACGTTATTAAAATATATTAATTTATAGTTAATAAAATCTCATAGCTCTTAAATTGTGAAAACTACAAGCTGTATGTCATGAGATTTACAACATGAATGTGTAAAGCGTGCTGTTAACATATTTATATTCACTTTTCAAATTAAATTATCTTTTTCTTACTTAATTTCTCTCGTTGCGTTTCGTAGGTACTTTCTTAATGTTACAACTCGGTGTGACTAATGCTTCGGTCTCTACACTGCTCTCCACGCATCCACATTGAACCCGTCACGTTACCGTGACATGTAACGCATAATCAGCTCCTCTCTAGTGTCCGGAAGAAATACGCCGCTTCCTGCTTATATACAAAGTCAATGGTTCCGTCTGTTTGTTGATGTGACCCAATATTTATGACTTAGTACTACTTGGGACAAAAGGCCTTCTAACTTTTTAAAATTTGGGTTGCATTTAAATGTGCTTCTTTACACTGAATTGCTAAATGCTCACCAAATATTAGTTACTAGTATTATTTGGATGCATTGCAAATTGGTCGCTTCTACAAGTCTGCTGGCAACTTGACAATATGTAAACTAAGCTGCGGTAATCACTGACTGACTATTAGTCAGATGACTAGTATTCAGATTACTATCAGTAGAAATAAGTTTAATCGAATATAGGTCACTGTGATTCATACATTATCATTCATTGACGACGATATCATTGACGACCTCCTTGGTCGAGTGGCTTTGTACACCGGTTTTCAAGGTGTCGCCATCTCTGACGTCCCGGGTTCGATTCCCGGTTGGGTCAATTTAGAAAACGACCTTTTCTATATTGGCTCAGGTCTGGGTGTTTGTGATACCACCGTTGTCTGCGATTTCCATAACACAAGTGCTTTAGCTAGTAAGTAAGTATACTTTGGAATCGGAGCAATGTATGTGATGTTGTCAAATATTTATTTATTTATTTTATTTATTCGTAATCTCGTTACTAGGACATATAGGGATGTTACTACGTAATAGACACAGGTATTCATTTCATTATAGCTTCATTCGTTCGGTAATATCCGGCTCTAAAGTACTGGGAATCGCAGAGGCACCAGAAACTGCGAGCATTTTGTCCCGAGCATAATCAGGTCATTGTTCTAGAACTGAGAGGCGAATTGTTGGAATATCCTAGCTAGGAGACCATGTTATCTTCGTAACTATTTGAGCTATCTTCGTACTAAAATAGTTTCAAAATGTAGCCTAGTTATAGATAATAGGTTAGCCTATCTTTAGCTTGCCTAATGTTAGTGCACAAAATAGTAGACCAGTCGCAGAAGACGACTTTGAATGAGTGTTGAGAAAAACTGGCTTTGTATGTCCATAAATATTTTCATATTTTTTAATTCACTCGCTTTATTTTTTAAATGTGCATGTAGGTACTTTTATCATATTCTGTATAGTTTGACTCACTTAAACAGCTGATTTTAAAGTTCGCGCAAAACTGAGAAAATGTGCTGTCTTTTCGGAACATTGTTTTTTTTTCTATTACCTATAAGTAGGTAGCATTATGATAAAATTACAGTTAAAATCTAAAAGAAGAAAAGTACCTACTAGCCCTTGGTAATTGAACGATTCTAACACAAAGTCATATTACATCACCCACGTCTCATCGAGTCGATCAACACGTGTAAGCACTTTAACCTTGTTGTGCCTCGCAGCTTCATTTAAATGCTTAATTGATTTCACATGTACTAGCTCTCGAAATTATTGCTTTTAATTTACCAAGTTCTTCGTTACAAATTAACCATTTTACTTTATAAAATGGTAAGAAACCCTTCTCTGTTTATTCTTGAGATTCCGAATATTGAAGACTGTTTTACTTAAATATTTTATTCCGGTTTCGAGTTAACGACTCATTTCTGATATTTCTTAACTCTCCGATAATTAGGGACAATGGAACGTAAAATGTTATTATATTGAAAGAAGTTGTTACACTGAAGTAACTTGGAAGTTTATTATTAGGAAAACATAAATCAGACTATCCCAAAAGTTAAACTGCTCGAGGCTTTTGGTTCCTCCTTCTAGCTGTTGCAAACTAAAATTAGCTATTTTCCAATGTTACAATATGTGTATTTGAACGCTAAAAATGTTTCCACTTTAGCTGTGACTATATCAGAAGTGTTTATCAGCTTCACGACAAGACGCCCACTGCAGGGCATTGTCCTTCCCCAATTTACAAAAATCAAGCTCATTCAACCCATTTTCGCAGGTCAAGAATACAACTTCAACAAACTGACAGCAGAGGAAGTCAACTCCTTAGGACAGACGTACGATTACGACTCTATCATGCACTACGCCAGGAACACCTTCAGCAAAGGCACCTATCTGGACACCATCTTACCCCTGGAGGTACACGGGAAGAAGAGGCCGGAGATCGGCCAGAGGGTCAGACTCAGTGTCAGCGACATAGCACAGACGAACCTCTTGTACAAATGTGCCAGTGAGTAGTACTGTCTAAATTAGTGGTAATGCTGCTGTCTTGATTTGTACCTAGTTCATGCACAGAACAGATATTTTTTTAAGAGAGTTCATGCTACAGGGGCTGGACAATCTAGACATGATCCTGCCCCTGCTGGTCTACAAAGAAAGAAAAAGACAGGGCTCAGTAATTTTCGCAATTTTAATGCGTGATCAAGAAGCCTGAATTCCTTGCATTAGTTTAGCTAGAAATACCGCTCTTCATGAGTTTAGGCAAAGGGAAAGTACTTCCACATCGAGTTATGTCTTTGTGCTTGTAAAACACTGTCTAACAAATAAATCGTTATCCAGAATAACTTCTTAATGCTAAACTGACGTCATGCCTACTTGAGGATATTAATAGGATTGAATTTACTATACTTTTCTGAAAAAAGAACCCGATGCTATTGTTCCATTCTAGAGTGCGGTAGAACACTCTTGGGCAACTCGGGCTGGTTCAGCTCCCCCGGTTGGGGCACCGATGTCGCCCCGGTCACCCAGGAGCGGTGCGAGTGGCGGATCGTGGCCACGCATGGCGAGCGGGTTGTACTCAACATCACTGGTGAGTTCAGTATTATTGGTACTTTACTAGCTGCTTTCTCTGGGTAGGGCACCGACGACTCCGCTCCGGTCTCCCAGGAGTGGTGCGAGCGGCGGATCTTGGCCAGGCATGGAGAGCGGGTTGTGCTCATGAGTTTTTTATTATGGATACTTTACGAGCTTTTATTCACGGCTTCGTCCAAGTGAGGCACTGACGTCGCCCCGGTCACCCAAAAGCTGCAAGTGGTGGATCGTGGTCACGCATGGCGAACGGGTTGTGCTCAATATCACTGGTAAGTTCTCTATATTTTAACCCTTTCTTATTTTTATACAAATCCACCACGGACACTCCTTTAGCTAATTAAAGATTTTAATGTCATTATCTATCTCATTTAAAAAATATAATTTGGGCTTCTTAATTAGTTCCATAAATAACATATCCATAAATCAGCTCTAACCAAAATTAATCATAGCTTAAAACTATTTAATTATTCAAAGCCCGAAAAAGGTTAAATTGAATATACACCCTATAAGGGAAATGTAAAGGAAATGTTCGAAATTAATGACTTTTAAACGACACGAGACTTTGTCAAATCGACAACTATTTTAATGGCTTACGTATTCCAGATAATAGGTAACTGACCTGTCAAATAATTTCATATAAGTTCTGTGCTATTTTTAAATTAAACCAAAACAGGGGTGCTATCAGAAACCTGTAAAACAGGCTCTTTAAAAAAAGCTCTCAGGCTCTCTCAGACCCACATTTGGGCAAGATTATACGTCTCTCATACTTCATCTGTCATTCATACGCGGATATTCTGAGAGGTTTCTAATGTTTTACTACAATGCGGTGCACTTAGAGATTGCATGCATGATCAGGCATATCGTCTAGTAAGGAAAACACATCTTTTTTTCAGTTTTAATATTTACTAATGCTGAAAGACCTTCCTGGCTCATGTGAGAAAAAAAAAAAGGTTTTGATTCATTCCAATTCGGATAAATGTGACATTAACGACTGTAAGTTTTAATTAGAGAATTTATATTTTTGCAACTCGGGATCAGGGGGCTGATTCCGTAACTCTGTTGCTAACAATTCTCGATTAAAATCGATTGAAACCGCAGTTACATTGATGCTTTAAGTAAGATAGTTGTCACATTGGTTCTTACTAAAGCAGCAATGTAACTGCAATTTCTGTCAGAGTTGATTGCAACAAAGTTATATAATCAGCCCACTGAGATCGTAGTATAAGTATTTCTCAATTTGATAGTTCCATGTGGTCTAGACTGACATCGAAGAAATTCTGTAAGAGGTTCTATTTTTCTTTTAAGGTACGATATTAAAAGGCTTGTTTAGGTAAATACATACTAATACAAAAATAAATACAAAACTATAATATTAATTCGACTTCCTTAACTAAAAGAATAGAAAAACTTCCACTTTCGTACTGGAATTGAATTTCCCAGGCAATAGTTCTTTTTATTTTGTTTCGCAACTGCCGCATGATGCCGGCAACTTAAATATTCAAGCAGTTTCCAAACAGTTTTGGGCAGTTGCTCGCTGACAAACAGATAAGTAGAACCATATTATATCTTCGGAGTATGTATTCGAACAGAAACGAGGCTGAAAGGTTATGTTATTTATCTATTTGTAGTTAATAAAATTTTTCGATGACAATAATACTGCACTCGCGCTCGGACTATGTTGAGATCTTTTGTGATTCCGTGTCGGTTTGAAGTGTACAGTCACGTCTAAAAATATGTATACAGTTCAGAACTTTGTCACTTTAAAGCTTTTACTTTTTTGAACGAAAATCTATGACAAATGACAACTACATTAAAGTGACAAAGTTCTAATCTGTATACATATTTTTAGACGTGACTGTACTGCTCGAGCGCGTCCTACTGAACTTGATTTCTGTACTTTCTTTATTTTGTGGTAATTTATTTATTATACCTACGTCAATTTCAATGTAAACTCGAGACTGAAAAGGAATCCTAATAGTAGGTTAGTGTTAAAAGATTATCCAAGATCAGCCATGTATAACAAAAACTGTCTCGCAATGTGTGTACAAGTATATAATAAGATTCCGACTGAAATAAAAAATCTGCCAATTAATATATTTAAAAGAAAATTGTATAGGTATGTGGTTAAATCAAAATAATTTTTATGACTTAAAACAGCTATTTGAAATTTTGAGATTTAAGCATTCACAATGCTATTTTTATATAATACTAAATAATATACTAGAAAAAATAGGACTCGCACCAGATCATGTTCTCGGACGGGAATCGAACCCGCGACCTTTGGATATCCGGTCCAATGCTCTGACCGCTGAGCTACCGAGTCACTGGTGAGAACGTCGAATTTCTTCTAGTATATCAACTCTTACGCTGCAAGCCAGCGCCATCTCACCAATGTAGAAGGAATTAACCTCGACATTCAACTGAACATCTTTCCAGATATTTTTAAACAGTTGATTAAGATGTCAAATAGTTATATAGCTTTCTCATCTTAATCAACTGTTTAAAAATATCTGGAAAGATGTTCAGTTGAATGTCGAGGTTAAAACAGCTATTAGAGCTTAAGAATTAAGTTGGACATTTTGATTACTTCTCTAATTTAAAATAATATTATTTTTAATTGATTTGCATGCTAATTATGGAATGGCAAAACTTGTGTACATCAATCTTTTATAACATCTTTTCACACCAAGTTTTATGCAAATAAATGATGATTATGATTTTTCTAGCCAGTACAAAATGCGAATCACACGTGTGGCAAAGCATAGATGCAATAATATGAATGAAAATGACAATGATTAATTTTTTAAATCAAATATACTTAGATTTTCGTTTTCTATGGCGAACCGTCCCGCGTTGTGGTCGCATAGGTGTGCAAGGCGCCATAAAATAACACGAGCAGCGTCCGCCGCGCGTCTGACGCTCCCGCTTCGCTGTCGCTTTGGTCGCGCAGGTTCGGCCGATAGAATTGAGTTCCAGTGTCATTAATAACCACCCCATCTGGATCTGTTTTTGTTTGGTTCCTGTAACCGCGAGGTAAGTAATGGATGGATAAGATAAAGTTTGAAAATAGAAGGCATATCTATTTTTTTCGATTAGCAGGTAGGTAATCCATTTTCATTATCCTAAAATAGGTAAATAAAAACCAAGAAGAACTATACATCAATGTCAATAATTTTAGTGTAAAAGTTCTATATTGTCTTTACTATTTTGGTTAGATTCGATAAGAGAGGTTATTAAACCGGATGCCTTTGTTAACTTTACAGACAATACAAAAGAAATTTAAAGTACCTATTCAAGATTATCGAAGATAAAACGATGGTTGCCATAAAAGAGCACCGTAAGATGCTCTCAAACTGTTTGCGAAGTCCTTGGACCCCTGTTGGACCCCAATTTCACTATAAGTAGCCCCTCAAGACTCCCCAAATTGTTAGGGCGCTAAAATTGCGGACACATCTTTTAGATATCTATCGGACGTTTAGTACTAAATATTATATCGGCACGGTAAAGATTTACCGTGGCAGGATCTTATTTATGGATGGCATGTAGTGCTATTTTTTTCTCCTCCAATATAAAATATGATTCAAACAAAAGCTACCTACGAAACAGAAACACATGTACCTAATGACACCACATTTTCACTTTGCCAGTAACTTAAAATTATTTTTTTGTCCACGAGCGTCTCCGTTTCAGCTTTTCTTCGATTAAATTTTTCAAAATGGCAATTAAATTTAAAAATCATATTTCTTGTCTTCACCTCAGATCACATAGCCACTAGCTTACTTGTACTTAATATTCGAATAAGGAAAACGTAAACAAATTTAATAGAGCCGGAAGAATATTTGTTTTATAGTTTGATCTGAAAGAAATCAAACCTTCAGCTATGGTGACGTCAGCCACGACAACTACACCATCCATGATGATGAAAATCTTCAATAACACCATTGTTAATCAATCATAATTTAGTACCTTAAGATTGCACCACATAAGTAATCCATGGCAGTTCCATCGTCATAAATATATTTGACAGCGGCCGAGTAGTTAAGCTGCTGTCCGTACCGAGTGCTAGACAAATGGTTGTTTTGACGACCGCACATAATCCAATCCCATTGTTGTTACGACTGGTGGATTTGTGGCTCTATTGAGAGATAAGCTCTCTGATAGAGATATTGTAGAGGTCCAAGAAAATTTTGAACTGTTGTGAAAAAAATATTTACCTATATTTTTTTGCAACAGGGATTGAAAGGGGTCTTAAAAATTCGAAGTGAGGCTACTGAGGCATATGGGGTATCATATGAAAGAGCGTTGCTTGCACATTCTCAAACATTTTGTTATATTTTTAAGGCCGCATAGTTTTCGACTTTTGATTAAAAATGTAAAAAAATACCGTTCCCCCCCCCCCCCATAATTATGTTATTTATGTGACATCTTATTTAATGAAGTTTTTCTGGTGGCTTTACCAGAAGGACAAGATGTTAATTATTTCGACAGGAGTGTACGCCTTGCCAAGCATCTGTGTACAATTCAGTTCTGTAGCATTATCCGAATCAAACTTATTTCTACTGTAAAACGTAGGCCAGAAAGTTAATTTTCCAACATCTTTTGAAACTTTACCTATTGTTCCAATTCGCACTATTGGAGTTAAGGAAATATATTCAAAGGGAAAGACGGGAGATTTATAGCAAGTGACCGGCAGCACTTAAAATAAAAGCGCCGATAAATTCATTAATTCAATAGTACCTACCACGTTTGTCTGCGACGGGGAAATAAATCTGCATGAACCCTTCAGTCTTAACTAATGGAGATTGGAAGAGGTTTTTGTATAGAAAACCTTTGAATACCAACAAGTTTTGTAACATTTCTTCTAGTGTAGGCTTAGTTTTCTGTTTTGATGTATTGGTTATTCTTGTAAGATACACCTTTTTTAGAGAGTATACAAGGTGATACACTTTTACAACATACAGAACGTGTATTAAATTTAGATTTTTCGCATTCACAATGCTATTTTTATATTGACATAAATAGTATTGGAAAAAAATCGACTCACCCGTAGCACCTCAGACGGGACTGCTACTACGGGTGAGTCGATTTTTCTAGTACTTTTTCTAATATTATTTATGTTAATAGAGAACGTGATAAATTGAAATTAAGTTTATTTTATTTTATTTAAGTACCTACTCACATTTATAACTGCAATAAAACACTTCAAAAAGTAATAAGTTATGCTTTGTGCCTTCACCTTATAAGAAAGCTTACCTATGCTACTTTTTCGTTAAAATTCTTGACGGGAACCTCGTATCAAGAGTGTTCATTTTTCATTTCAAAGGGTTGAGAGTATCCTTAACGCGCTTAAGCCTTAGTTTTAATACAAAGACCTACTCTTACTCCGCCCTTTGTGCTACAAACAATAACGTATTGTACTCGATGACAATAAGGCTCACTTTAGCTTTATAATGCATGTTATATTAATAGTAAGATAGTACTATTGGACAAGTGCCTACAAGACAATGGCTTAAGTCGATTAATTTGGTGGTAGGTATGTAACGCGTGAACTTCGTAAATTCGATTATCGTTTGAAGTTAGATTTATTCAAATAAGCCAGAGTTTGATGTTAGAAATTGATGTTCATTGTTTACAAACTATAAAGTGTTATGGTGTTATGTAATTTGTTGTTTATAACATACCTAACTATTTTCAGATAAAAGAATTTCCGTCACGAAAGATTTTGAATTTTTTTGCCATAGCTCAGCTCAGCAGATTTTTTAATAAATGAGAAAGAGTGGGGCTAACTATTCCGTCAGCGAGGCAATTTTATCAAATGGCTTTTTAGCCATTAATTGAACTTCTAATCAGTAGTGACTAGTAATATCTATGTTCATATAGAGAATTTCTTTTTATCTGTGACGTATATGTACCTACTAAGTATGTATTCTGCTGCACTGTAACTGTAACTGCTTCATAGATGGCGTAAATATGATAGATAGATTATTTCGTCTTGTATTTGGATGGTTTTTTTAAGTAATTAGTAGTAAGGTACAGTCCCGTCTAAAAATATGTTACCTATACAGTTTAGAACTCTGTCACTTTGTTGTAGTTGTTATTTGTCATTGATTTCTGTTCAAAATAGTAATAGCTTTTAGATCGACAAAGTTCTAAGCTGTATAAATATTTATAGACGTGACTGTACACGATAATCACCCTAAACCTAACAGGTTTCTTGTTTATGTAGGATGTGACTGCCAATTCGTCGGTTTTCAAGTAACTTTTGTGCTTTACTAGGTATTTAAATTATCATTTTTTACAGAAATCGACATCCACAAGTCTGAGGAGTGCAGGTCCGAATGGGTAGAGGTCCGAGATGGGTACATGCCAGATGCACCGGTACTGGGTCGCATCTGTGGGTCTGGGAAAGGTCCAATCATGCGATCCACCGGCTCCCGACTGACGGTGGTCTATCAACCCGGACCAAGATTAAAGCCTCATAAAGGATTCAAGGCACATTATGAAGGTCAGTAGTATGTGAGGAACGGGAACATGCCCGACGTGCCATTGCTGGACCACACCTGCGGGTCTGGGAATAGCCTCATCATGCACTTCACTGGCTCCCGGCTCTGACTGTGGTCTGCCAATATACCTATCACTCTTCTATACGACGTCATTGCAATCATAACATAAGTTAACTGACTTTGTTAAAAGTTAATTAGGAATCAGTAGGTAAACACGACAGCACGTCAGGTTATACAGTTAAACCGCGAAAACAGCTTTTATTACGTAGGGCATAAAGTCGGTCTCAAGGTTAACATGCATAGTCTGAGGTGCCGTTGTGTGTACATTGCCGTCTTATTTATATCTTCCTTTATACAGCTGTGTGCGGCGGAGACATTGAAGTGGACAGCAGTGGACACCTGGAGTCGCCTAACTACCCGGATGACTACCAACCGAACAAACTCTGTGTTTGGAGTCTTTCAGTGCCACCAGTAAGTCTTTTTTGTTATATAAAAAGAAATAGGTTAATAATATACGGACGCTTGATAAATACATCATAAAGTTAGAAGAACTCAATAGCAGGGTACCTTATTTAATAAAGAGTTGTAGTTGCAAATTCAACATCATTGGTATTAGGTGACTTAGAGTAATTCCTTCTGTATTTATTCAGTGGCAGTATTTAATATCTACCATCAATATTAAATGTGAGCAGCAATGTCACTATTATATATTCTGTGACAATGTGGAGAGCAGCTGTAGGTGGTAAGATTACCCTGCATGGAGATAAAAAATAATTGATATTATTCTTTTAGGAATACCAAGTGGCGCTCAGATTCCACTCGTTTGAGGTGGAAAACCATGACACCTGTTCGTACGATAAGGTCCAGGTCAGAGACGGAGACTCCATGGACAGCCCGCTATTGGGAATGTTCTGTGGCCACAAGATACCTCCCGATATCAGGTATATGCCATTCCTGAAATTATAGACTTGTATTTAATTAATGCGTTTGATTTTTGCGATTCAAATAACGATTGAATAGGTTGCTCGACTACTTTTATTGCATCAAGTTTAATCCAACAAAACGTTCCCTTATCTATATATATAAAAGGGAAAATCACTCACTCACTGATCACGAAATCTCAGAAACTGCAAGTGCTAGGAGTCTCAAATTTTGCATGGGGGCTCCTTTTAGGGCGTAGGTGCTCACTAAGACGGGATTTTGCGAAATTCAACCCCTAAAGGGTTGAAACAGGGTGGTAAAGTTTGTATGGGAGAACGCTATTCCTTGGCTCGATTGACTTGAAATTTGGCATAGACATTCTTTCACAAAATTAATTGAACACGTGTTTCGTATTTTTTTAATATTTATTACCTAACAGGGTTAAAAAGTGATATAAAGCTACTTTTGCTGTGATTGACTTCGACGTCGGAATTGAAACTTTTTTGTGCATTTGATTGATTAATTAAGAAAAATAAATATCATTTGTCACCTCAACATAGTATTACATTCTCTTTGGTCATTTCCCCTGAGAGTAGGTAGAATGCATTTCATTGAATAGTACCTATGGCGTTATGTTGGCAGTGCTGTCATTTTTTCCTTATTGCGTTGTAATAAGGTGCAAAATTATTCCATCTAATTATCAGTTAATTTTAAAAGAATACAATATTCGGGCAAGTCGCCTATGCTATGACAATTAATAAAGCACAGGGACAAAGTTTAAGGCTGGTGTAGATCTGCGCAGTGATTGTTTCTCCCATGGCCAGCTCTAAAGTCGAATGCTGGAGAGTCAGCTCGCCGAAGAGCCTTTTTATTTTGCAACCGGATAACATGACTAGAAATGTGGTAGGTATACAACATGTTACAAAAATACCCTTAATACCGAATATGGTATATAGGGACCATCAAACCGATCAACTTTTACTATGTCATATTGTAAATCAGCTGTTTCATACAAAAATTAAAATCGAAAATATCAAAATGTATGAAACAGCTTTTTTTTTTTCGCGTGTTCAGAGTTGGCCCCATAGAAAAAGTTGTTCAGTTTGATGGTCCCTATATACCATATTCGGCATTAGGGGTATTTTTGTAACACGTTGTATACCATATTCGGCATAAGGGGTATTTGTGTAACACGTTGTATATTATAGAGAAGTGTTGGATGATCGAGATTGAGAATCCTGATAATGCACAACATATTTTTATTTAGAACTAGCTGCACCCGGTATGCGTATTGCAATGCTCCGTTTTTTTAGCCAGGGACTTTCTCGGTCGTAAGCAAAACAACTCACCAAAGTTTCATCATAATCGGATCAATTTTTTAGGAGTCCCGTCGTCTGTACACTTAGATCTTTTAAACTATGCATAAAAAACCGCATCAAAATCGGTCCATAAGTTTGGGAGCTAGGTTGCCTCAGACAGACAGACACACACAAGTCAACCCTTGCGTATGTTGTGTACGTCGTATATACATATAGTGGTGGCCACATAATTAAGAACACAAATCGATTTTCATATAAACGAGGTAATTTTGAAGTCTTGGTTTTCCGCTAGGGATTGAACTAGCTGTGATCTGATGATGGCCATCCAGGGAGTGAATGAAGAAGATTCAGATAGCAATACACACCCAACTGATCTGGTCAGCATTTTCAGTTGCAAGTTTTCATATATTTCTATACTATATTCGCGGTTTTTTTAAACATATCCTTACATCTCTTAAAATGCTGGTCAGATGACTTGGGTGTGTATAGAAATCTGGATCTCCTCCATTCACTCCCTGAATGGCCATCAACAGATCACCGTTCGGTCAGTCCCTGGCGGAGAAGCAATGCTTAAAAGTTACTTCGTTTGTATGATAATCGATTGGCATCCTTAATTTTGTGGCCTCCACTATAATATAGTGGAGGCCACAAAATTAATTAATATATTATATAGATATCCTGTAGTATAGTCCAATAACTTCACACTCACCACATTAGTAACTTCATTGTACCCGTGCGAAGCCGGGGCGGGCCACTAGTTTTTAATAATTCAGTTAATAAAAATTTCGTTTTATCGCAGACCTCTTTGATAGCAAGCAAACATAAACATCAGCGGAATCAAATATGACGAGCAGGGCAATAATTTCTTTAACTCAATTTAAAAGTCGTATTTTTTCAGGTCTACTTCCAACAAGCTGCTGGTGATCTTCGAATCAGACAGCACGGTGCAGAAGGCAGGCTTTTCCGCCACCTTCATGAAAGAGTTCGACGAGTGCGCGTCTATCGAGCACGGCTGCAGCCACTCGTGCGTCAACACGCTCGGCGGCTACGAGTGCGCCTGCGACATCGGATACGAGCTGCACTCCGACGGGAAGAAGTGCGAAAGTGAGAAAAGCAATTTTAATCTATTTTTGTGTTCGAATATCTTCGAATTTGAAGAACCCTATATAGTTAATATGCCAATTTCCAAATTGTCATTTTTTCCAGCCATATAAACATTTTGGATATACCTACAACATGTTACAAAAAAATCCCTAAAGCCGAATATGGTAGATAGGATATCATGCATAAAACCCTGAACTCTGAAAACTGATAAACTGTATAGTGGCAACCCTGAACCTAAATTACATTTTACTTTTGTTCATTAATGGGATTGATTATCGAAAACAATAATCTATTTGTATGTAGAGAGTTGTCACTTTGCAGTTTTCTATACAAATAAAAAACAAAATTTTACTAGTCATTATGAAACACCCTTTAAAATATCTTGTCCTCTGCAGATGCTTGCGGTGGTCTTCTGTACGCTTCAAATGGGACTATAACATCTCCCTCCTTTCCCGATCTGTACCCGCCGTCGAAAAACTGCCTGTGGGAGATAGTGGCGCCTCCGCAGTACAGGATCACACTCAACTTTACACACTTCGACCTGGAGGGCAACAGCATGTATCAACAGGTAATCTGATAGAACTGATCTAAGCATTATCAATTTTTAAGCTCATTCAATAGCTTGTTTAGCTTGATAGATACTACTACTGTGTAGTCCGTAATTTAGGTATTCCTTTTCCAGGAATGTGAGTACGACAGCGTGACAGTAAACTCGAAGCTTGGAGCCGACGTGTTGCGGCGGCATGGTGCTTTCTGTGGCAACGCCCTACCACCCCCCGTCACATCCGATGGATCCGTGCTAAGAGTACAGGTAAGAAGCCCTTTCTCGTCTCATTCCAGCGATTGACCGAAGCTGTGATCTTATTATCTTCAGCAAAATGGCATCGACAGATATCTTACTTATCATTCTTTCTTACTTGTATTTCTGAATTCGATATGGAATGGTTGTAGCTTTAATCTTTCTTTAACTATTCGTATTTTGCACAGTTCACCTCCGACTCATCAGTCCACCGCTCAGGCTTCGCGGCAGTATACTTCATCGACAAAGACGAGTGCGCGGAGAACAATGGTGGTTGCCAGCACGAGTGCCACAACACACTAGGCGGCTACGAGTGCGCGTGCCACAGCGGGTTCACTCTTCATCCCAATAAGCACGACTGTAAGGAAGGTGGATGTAAACATGACGTCACACAGCCTCATGGCACCATCATTAGGTGAGCAGCCGTTTGTTACTACAGTCATCGCTGAAAAAGCTTAGTCAAACAGGCGAACTAAGGTTTTGGTAAAAAATTCAATTGTAGAGAAATCACTAACTTTTTAAGTAGGTATTTGAATGAATCAGGCGTCACTTGGCGGAAGTCCCAAACCAATGTAAAAAAAGAAATATTATTATTATAGAAATATTATGTAACTTACTTTCGCAAAAAATACATGCAAGATGCACCGCCCGCCCGTCCGCAAAAAAATGCACATGCACACCACAAAATATCAGTGCAGAATACTTACCTGCATTTAGCAAGACAGCAACACACCTTGCTCTTTCACCAGGTATATTTTTTGCGGAAGTAAGCTACTTAAATTTCTTTTTTCTCAACACTAACTTTATTTTCATTTTACAGCCCCAACTACCCGGACACGTACCCATCTCGAAAGGATTGCGTGTGGCAGTTCTCAACTACACCTGGACACCGCATCAAACTCATCTTCAACGTCTTTGAACTGGAACCTCATCAGGTAGGCCCGTAGACCCTATGCCATCTTATTTTTACAAAACGATGCTCAGTATTCAAATACAAATTCTTTCGAATGGTCAAATTACTCAATTATGTATGAGTTATACAAGAAAAAATAAATTTCTTCAGACATTTGGTTGCGTTATTCCTAAGATACAAATGACATACTTATTTGATTACCTATATGACATATTGGCATGATTCAGGAATGTGCTTACGACCATGTGACGATCTACGACGGAGCGTCAGCAGACGAGAAAACCCTCGGCCGATTCTGCGGCAGCAAGATCCCGCATCCGGTAGTGGCGTCGCAGAACCAAATGTACGTGGTTTTCAAGTCTGATGCTTCCGTGCAGAGGAAAGGATTCCTGGCTACACATTCCACTGGTATGTATTTATCTCAGAAGATAGATGGATGTATTCTTATTACACACCAGAGGGGTGCATTTTAAGCTATATCACTAAGTAGGGGTAACGATTTTGTAATGCTTATGGAGTTGACCAAATTTGGTCCAACAATAACCTCTCTAAAAAACTACTTAGGAGCGTAAAGACCAAAAACTGGCGTAGACTAACCAAAGATCAATTTTGAGCATGAAGGTATAGGCATCGACACGGATCTTGGAGCGGTAATATTCAATGCGCCGCAGCATAGCCGTCTCTATTGCTACTCGCTCGAGGCTTGTATCCTCACAATCACAACTAATTCCTGTGCATAACATGGTTCTAACAGTACCTACATTCATGGTTCTCGTAATTTTAGACGTAATTTTTTTACTAATAAATATGCCGATCTCTATAAGATCTTTAGTCTATGTCCAGTAGACTAGACTAGCTTTACAATAGCAACCTTTCGTTCCAGCTTGCGGCGGCTACCTCGCAGCGACAGAGACCGTAAAGCATGTGTACTCGCACGCGCGGTACGGTGACGACTCGTACGAGTCGCGTGCCGACTGCGACTGGAGCGTGGTCGCGCCTCCAGGGCACTTCGTCAGACTCACCTTCCTAACCTTCGAGTTGGAACCGGAGGCCAATTGTGGATATGACTTCGTGCAGGTGTTTGGAGGGCTCGAAGGCAGCGCGGGGGATTATGGCACTTTTTGTGGAACAAAGGTTGGTTTATCTTTAATTTTGTAACCGAATCAACTTACCAGACTCGTTCGAGTCCACTCACGCGCTGACTGTGAGTAAGTACTGTGACTGAAGCGTGGTCACGCCCGGGCCCCGAGATACTTCGTCAGACTCACATTCTTAACCTTCGAATCGGAACCAGAGGCTAATCGTGGTTGTGACTGATTTATAAAGGTTTTATAATAAAAATACTGAGTTAAAATCGAGAACGGTTTTATTGTACTCATTGAAAAAAAACAGACTACAATAATAAGAACAACCACAGACAATATTTTTTTAAAGAGTTGAGTTAGTGATACCTCAATGACTACGGATGTTTGGAGAGCTCGAAGGCAACGCGAGAGATTATGGCAATTCTTGTTAATGTTCTATCAAGCGAAGGTTCCTTTCCAGTTCAAACAGTTCCAATTTAACCGAATATAAGATACAACTGTTTCGTTCACTTACATCAACCCTATTCGTCTGCCATTAAACCTTATTAAATCATTCGCAGATGCCACCAGAAATAGTATCCACTACCGAAGCGTTACTGGTCAGATTCCGTACAGACGACTCGATAGTCTTCAAAGGGTTCTCCGCGTCGTACCAAGCGGTCGCGGCCGTTTGGAGCGAGGAGGAGAGTTCGGAGGGAGGGGAGGAGGAGGAGGAAGAAGATGAGAGGATGCCTCCTTTAGTGGTGGGGAGGCGGGGGCTCCGCGCGCCGGCGCCGCGGTTCGTGCGGCGGCCCGCGTGACGCTGGCCGCTGCCGCGACATCCGCGCCATCGACGACCACACAGGAACCTACACCGGTTCTTACCTGAAAGAGGCTCGTTTTAATTCCACGCATTATGAAAAGGAAAACTAAATCAAACTGTGACTCGTAAGCAAAGAAAACTAAGTTAAAAAAATTGTGGAAAGCGCGAGTTCAGTTTTTTTTTCATATTATCTCGCCGACTAAGCTCTGCCGAAACGATCATCTCTGAGGGTCTCACAGATTACGTATTAGTTAAAGCGTAAGTCAACCCGAGCGAGCTTTTACAATAATTATGAATTGTGAAATTTTTTCAAGTAATTATTTAAAAAAATATTATTTTTTAAATTTTTTCCTACCTTTTTTGAAAATATTATACCTACGTTAAACAAATTTTCCTAAATAGACTCTTTTCCAATGCTTTTACGTATTATGTATAATATTAGAAGCATTGAAAAATTCACAATTTTACTTAGACAAGTAATTACTTACTCGTCTTTAAATATGAACGAGTGTAAAAAAATATATTACCTAATCATTAAATATTACCCATTTTTTACTTTTGATCATAGTGGTCGGTGATGGAAATCAATGTGAAATTACTTATTTTTTACGACTGATTGAAAATTGTAAATAAATTATTGATAGTTAATGTTTAGGTCTATTACTTAACTATTATAGAGTTTGCCATCTAAATACTCAATAAAAATGGTTTAGAATAAGAAATCAGTAGATTTATAGAATAATAGTGTGCTACAGTCAATATTTCTTAAATATGTACTCGTATGGCTTCCCTTCATACGAAGTAAGTTTGTACTTATATACCAAATTTGATTTTCAGTTGCCGTAATCTATTACTCACTTACCTGTTTTTTTTCTTGTATGAATGAAAAAACAATTCGTTCTCATATTAATTTGTCATCTACTCTACATTGTTACCAAAGAAAGGTACAGATACAGTCAACATTGTTCATTTAAATAAGTAAGTAAGTACTTAGGTACTTGAACATAATTATTAATATATATTTTTTTTATATTTCATTAACATTGTCAGCAGCACGTCGTCCAGCGCTGAGTGTAGGTGTCCCCAAAGGATCTCCACTAAGACCGATAATCTTTAAAAATGTTCATTTGTATAAAATATTAAGAACAAGCGCTCATGGCGGAACTTGACAGACTGATCGCATTCGATCACGTTTGCTAAGCAACGCTCGGTCCGGCCAGGTGTCGGATGGGTGACCGTTAAGTGGCATTACAACTAAGCGCTTTCGTGCTTCGGAGGGCACGTTATACCTTCGGTCCCGGCTGTTGTCATCTGATAACCATCGTTAAGCCAAGGCCTTACAGACGTCTTGATAAACTCTAACACCAGAGGTGGCCACTAATCCTCAACTATGATAATAATATAAACTATTAAAATGATTTTTGTTGGCTGTGTGTGTACCCCGTCGTTGCCATTTGTTTACCTGTTATAAGTGCCATAGTAATATAAGTGATTTATAAACTGTTCGGCTAAATACCCACATCTATTTTGTATCTTAGCGCAAATAAAATTATCGAGACAATATGTAATGTTAAGAAAAATTGGTCATAAGTGTTCTGATTCATATCATTGCATAATTTTAGGAAGAAATAATCAATTTTCATGTAGGTACACGTATACTAATAGAGACGTAAGTGCAATTTTGTTAACTGCTTGCAATTTAGTTTTGATCATTAAAAACTGAAAGTTTTACACCTTGTAGGTAGACGGACACTTATCTATTTTACCGTATTTATACACCGCTCTCAACCTGACACGCTGTTTCTATAAGAAGAGCATCTCAAGTATGATCTCAAGATAGCTCTCAGCGTTGAGAGCAGTTTATAAATACGGGCCTAAAAATAGTAACGGTACATATGATACTTACTAACATACTTTTGAGAAACCATTCATTATTTATAAGCATTCACTAAAGGTAAAAAAATACTAATGTCTTTGAATATTTAAAGACAAATAGATAACTTACAGAACCTTACTTAGTTAAATCTTAGATTACTTTGCTCAGAAGTAAGTTAGGTAACTATACTTAGTTATTTATATTTATAATTTTTATATAGGTATGCTATATTTTTTAGAATTGTGCCAAAATATTTAGTAACTAATTAAAATGTAAGTAAAGTACGTTAGTGTTTTGTAACGTAAGTGCGAAAAAATAAAAAAAAGTAGGAAGTTATTTTTATTAAAATGCCATGAAACTGAACTGTTGTTTTATTAGTCAATAGTCAAAATTTCTTTATTCAAATAAACTTTATAATTAAGCACTTTTGAATCGTCTATATTTTCCTACCACCCGTTCCAGAATTTTTTAACTGATAAGAAGAACAGGCGCAAGAAAGGCAGTTCTGTATGATCTGGTGAATTGGGAAGCAACTGTTAATATTTTAATTTCTTTAAATAGGTCACGAAGGGTATCTCTAGACCGTAAGTTGTAAATAGCGCGCACTGCCCTTTTTTGTAAGATGAATATGTTATGAATATTAGCAGCTGAGCCCCACAATAACAAACCGTAAGTCATAACATTATGAAAATAACTAAAGGTAACCAATCTTGCTGTTTCAATGTCAGTCAAACTCGACACTCGACACTCGACACATGACACTCGACACTCGACACTCGACACTCGACACTCGACATTCGACACTCGACACTCGACACTCGACACTCGACATTTGACACTCGACACTCGACACTCGACAGTCGACACACAACTGACACTTGACACTCGACACTCGACACTCAACACTCGACACTCGACACTCGACACTCGACATTCGACACTCGACAGTCGACACTCGACAGTCGACACACAACTGACAGTCGACACACAACTGACACTCGACACTCGACCAACCAATGCTTGAAAAGCGGCAATCATAGACAAGAAAGAGCTGCGCAGTAGGCTTGACATCTCAGAAAGAATAACGATCTTGACATAGACGATGATTCCTTTCTGAGATTAAAACACATAATGTTAGCGTAACATTACAAATATTTCAAAGAAAAAAAAATACTATTTTTTTTACTTTGTTTGGAAATTCAAAATATTCTTAGTAAGGCCATGAGTGATACACAACAAAATATATAGGTATACAAAATTATGACTGTTTCATAAACATAGCTCTCATAATATCGTAACGGGAAAAATGTTTTAACGTCCATAAATCACAGATTTAGTTTGTCGGATGCGACATAGTTTAATTAAATCAGATAAGAAAAAACAGTTTAACCGACAAACAAAGACAATATGAATTGAAGATTAAAAAGTTTTAAATGCCTCTCTGTGTTGAAATCAAATGCAGCGTTAATGTTTTAAGCGACTTTGATTTATGATTGCAAAAGGCTAAGTGTTTTAAGCGACATTGCTGTATATTTTTGAGTTCAGACGAAACGCTTTAACCGTTGTCACCTATGAAATGTAGAAGCAGGAAAAATGAATCAAACGCCTCATGTTGTCAAATTTATGTCAAGTAAAAAAGGCTTAAATACAAATTTGAAAAAAATATACAGTATGAAGTCCATTATGTTTGAAAATAGACAAAAATTATGTCGCATCAAACAAAGCAAATTCCAACTGACCCCATATTTTCCATTGTATCAAGCGCCAAAAAAGTGCTCAGATCGCCACGAAATCGAGCTCAAACGAAGCAGAAAAATCCGCTGATTCCGAATATATATATAACTCAATATCGGCCCGGATGTCGCTTAAAACAAATAGCCCGGAACCCGTCGATATGTTATGAATATTAGCAGCTGAGCCCCACAATAACAAACCGTAAGTCATAACACTATGAAAATAACTAAAGGTAACCAATCTTGCTGTTTCAATGTCAGTCAAACTCGACACTCGACACTTGACACTTGACACTCGACACTTGACACTCGACACTTGACACTCGACACTCGACACTCGAGCTCGACTCTCGAACTTGACACTCGACACACGACACTCGACACTTGACACTCGACACTCGACACTCGACACTCGACACTCGACCCTTACACTCGAGTCTCGACACTCGACACTCGACACTCGACACTCGACACTCGACACTCAACACTCGACATTCGACACATGACCCTCGAGTCTCGCCACTCGACACTCGACACTTGACACTCGACTTTCTTCTTTCAATTTTCAACTTTCGACAACGACCGACACTCGACACACGACACACGACACACGACACTCGACACTTGACACTCGACACTCGACACTCGACACTCGACACTCGACACTCGACACTCGACACTCGACACTCGACACTCGACAATCGACACTTGACACTCGATACTCGACACTCGACACTTGACACTCGAGTCTCGACACTCGACACTTGACACTCGACACTCGACATTCAACACTCGACACTCGACACTCGACATTCGAGACATGACCCTCGAGTCTCGCCACTCGACACTCGACACTCGACACTCGACACTCGACACTCGACACTCGACACTCGACACTCGACACTCGAACTCGACACTTGACACTCGACACTCGACATTCGACGATTGACTCTCGACCCTCAAGTCTCGACACTCGACACTCGACACTCGACACTCGACACTCGACAATCGACACTCGACACTCGACACTCGACACTCGACACTCGACACTCGACACTTGACATTCGACACTCGACACTCGACACTCGACACTCGACACTCGACACTCGACACTCGACACTCACTTGACTTTTGACACTCGACACTCGACATTTGACACTCGAGTCTAGACAGTCGACACACGACACTCGACACACGACACTCGACACTCGACACTCGACACTCGACACTCGACACTCGACACTCGACACTCGACACTCGACACTCGACACTCGACACTCGACACTCGACACTCGACACTCGACACTCGACACACGACACTCGACACTCGACACTCGACACTCGACACTCGACACTCGACACTCGACACTCGACACTCGACACTCGACACTCGACACTCGACACTCGACACTCGACACTCGACACTCGACACTCGAACTCGACACTCGACACTCGACACTCGACACTCGACACTCGACACTCGACACTCGACACTCGACACTCGACACTCGACACTCGACACTCGACACTCGACACTCGACACTCGACACTCGACACTCGACACTCGACATTCGACACTCGACACTCGACCAACCAATGCTTGAAAAGCGGCAATCATAGACAAGAAAGATCTGCGCAGTAGGCTTGACATCTCAGAAAGAATAACGATCTTGACATAGACGATGATTCTTTTCTGAGATTAAAACACATAATGTTAGGGTAACATTACAAATATTTCAAATAAAAAAAATACTATTTTTTTTACTTTGTTTGGAAATTCAAAATATTCTTAGTAAGGCCATGAGTGAGATTTAAAACGATATTTTGATCATAACTGACACTTGACACTGACATTGGGCTATTTCGATAAAAAAAATTGCGATTATGGGCTACCTACTAAAATCAGAAATTGATTTGAGGGATTTTGGGCTACCTGACGGCCGATTTTCTGCGATTTACCGATTTAGACATCTGGCTACCCTGATCACTTCATGTCATGTCATTTCAATTCATTCATTCTTTTTTTTTAAAGTCATACATTAGCTCGCAATTTATTTCGCTTTGTGGGTTTGTGGCGTCTCGTCATAAATTATCTATATAGTTATTGTACTAAAGTACGTCGCCTTAACTTCAGTTATCTAAAAAGACTTCAAAACCAAAATCACGCAATATTTTCTATTAATCAATCTAGCAATCGCTAACTTTAGGCAAAAATGACTGCAGTGGCTTTCAAAGTGAAAAGCAAAAATGGTCAGCAAATACTGAAAGATTTGACCTCTGATAGTACAGTAGGTGAATTAAAAAGCTTTTTGTGTAGTATTTCAGACATTGGCTTTGAGAGGATTTGTGTGCTATGTGGATATCCTCCGAAACCGCTAGATATCAGTGATGATGACAAAAAAATAAGCGACATTGGTCTGAAGACCGGAGAAACCTTGATAGTAAAAGAAAAAGCTGCACCAACTCCTACTCCCCAGGTAGCTAGTAGCCCCCCGAAGAAAAAACCGGTGGAAAATGGTATTGCATCACATGAACCGATAGGTCCTTCCAGGCCTGGTATTTTAATGAAGAAAGTAGTGCCCTCCGATAACTCCTGTCTTTTTACTAGTATAGGTAAGAGTTAGATTTAGCTTATTCAACTTTTGTTTTATTAAATTAACTATGTACAACAGAAGCTGCAACAAGCAAATTTGGCAATTTTACAGATTTAAATACATTCAAGTGCTTTGAATTTGGTCACTTCTTTTGTACTTAGTTAATCACATTGTATGAGCCTTTCATAAAAATTAAAAGTAAAAGCAAAATCACAATTTATTTATGGTTCCATTGTTTTAGGGAGTATCTAAAAACCTCTTTTTCATACAATGTAATATTCAAACACTCAAAAGATAAATTCCTTCCTCAAACTGATTTCTAAATAAATGCTCTTTTATTTATAATGTAGTTTGTCATTGTTTCTACAATTGTTTAATTAAATGACATAGTTATGTCTGAATATAAAGTTTAACAGTGATTTGTTACTTTTTGCAGGATTTGTTTTAAATGGTAATGTGGATACATCAGTACATACATTGATGAGACAAATTATAGCAATGGAGGTTGCCAGCGATCTTGACACATACAGTGAAGCGATGCTCGGGAAACCGAATGCAGAGTACTGTGCTTGGATTCAGCAACCAAGCTCTTGGGGTGGAGCTATTGAGGTAAAAGACAGTTGTTTGTAGGTGTCAATTTTATTAACCGTATAGTATTAAAAATTGCTTCTCACTTCAATTCAGTATGTAAAAACGTTACTACTAAAACGCAAATTTGTTTTAATTTTATCACAGGTCCCTCCCTTCAGCAGGTATATTATGACCTTTGAATTTCACACAGTTTTATGGATGCCTCACAGTGCATCTCTTTTATTTGCTGTACAGCAAGAAAGAGATGTAAATATAGCAATTCATAAACCTGGCAAGTTTTAAGAGCTTGTAATACAACCTCAATGGTTTCCGTGAATGGTATCACGGAGCCAGGCTGATAAGAAATCAAATATTTTACTACCAAAACACATACTTTCCCTATATTTTATCATATTTTAACCCTTTTAGTTACTACAATGACCTCAGTGGTCGAGTGGCTTTGTACACCGGTTTTAAAGGTGTTGCCATCTGAGGTCCCGGGTTCGATCCCTGATTGGGACTTTAGAAAACGATCTTTTCTATGTTGGCTCAGGTCTGGGTGTTTGTGATACCACCATTGTCTCTGAAATAAAATAGATCCGTATTAGGTATCCTATTGTTTAATATTATAAATTAATTTTGTATTTTGTTACTTGATCACACAAAAACAGCTGAATGGATTTGGATGTTTGCTACACAGTTAGCTTACAGCCTGAATTAAAACATTATTATACTTTTTATCCCTATAATACAACGTGCTACAAAAGTACCCCTAATGCCGAATATGGTAGATAGGGACCATCAAACTGAACAACTTTTACTATGGGACCAACTCTGAAATCGCGAAAAAAAAATCAGCTGTTTCATACAAAAATTAATTATGAAAATATCAAAATGTATGAAACAGCTGATTTTTTTTTCGCGATTTCAGAGTTGGTCTCATATTAAAAGTTGTTCAGTTTCATGGTCCCTATCTACCATATTCGGTATTAGGGGTACTTTTGTAACACCTTGTATAAAGGTTCCCTAAAGATTTTTCGAATTTCCATGCAGATAATGTCGCGGGCGGAAGCTAGTGGTTGCATAAAGCCATTACAAACTATTAATCTTAACTGAAATAGTTCACATAACTATCCAGCTATTATAAGTATAAAGTTACAAAAGTTCAAACTATTTACTTAAACATAATAATTGAACTAAATTACCATCTCGATTAAAAAAAAATTATTATGTTGAATTTAATTTCATATAATTGTTAAAAAGGTTATTTTGTTTAGCAAAATCATTTATTTTTCAGGTTGCAATACTATCACGGTTTTATGGTTTAGAAATGGCTGTGGTGGATACCCTTAATGCAATTATTAATAGATTTGGAGAAGACAAGAATTATGGACAAAGGGTATTTCTTCTATTCGACGGAGTTCATTATGACCCTCTTTATTTAGAACAATCTGATGTAAGTCTTGTTATTGTTGTAATAACTCTGTCAAACAAATTAAATGATAAAAAGTGAGGTTACATGACATGTGATTAATTAATGATAATTTAAAGAGAGGAGCTCGGTGGCGCAGTGGTATAGCGCCTGGCCCATCGATTGCGGAGGTTAAGCAACTTTTGCAAGAGTCGGTCATAGGATGGGTGACCAAAAATTTATTATCTCGAGCTCCTGCGTGCTTCGTAAGGCACGTTAAGCCGTTGGTCCCGGCTGCATTTGCAGTCGTCAGCACCCACCAATTCGCATTGGGCCCGCGTGGGGGGCATGGCCCATAAGGCCTGTGCCCCAGCAGTGGGGACATTAAAAATGGCCGATGGTCAAGTCAATCAGAAAGTGTGTTACTTAGGCTGAGTTGCATCATCTTAATTTAACCTTAACTTTAACAGACACCAACTTATCTGACTCGCTGACAGCGTCGTTGTTTATAGCGTAACCTAGGTAACAATATGTAATAACACTTGGTTCCAGTTTTGACCACCGGCTCAGATAAGTTTGTATTATGTACTGTTAAAGTTAAATTAAGATGATGCAACCGAGCCTTAATGTAACAAATGGTCACTATTTTTGTCTACCTAATTACCTACACAAAAGTAACTTTCAATGAAATCCTATTTTATGTCATTCCAAATCACCATTTTCTTCACAAAAAAATTTGGTTATGACAATAGGTACCTAATTAGTCTTGTTAAATTAATGGCTTGTAATAATAGCTAATAATAAAGTACCTACTCAGTATAAAAGCAGTTAAGTACTTTATGACATGTGACATAATATCCATGACCAATGGATTTTTTTTTTCCTTTATTTTAAGTTGTTTTTTTTAATAATCTCGATTGAGCTTATTGAACTCTCATTTTAGGGTGGAATCCAAACAGTTTTTGCTGCAGAAGATATGGACATTTACCGGGAAGCTGAGCAACTAGCGCAAGAAGCGAAATCCTCCAGACAGTTCACAGACTTAAACAAATTCACTCTTAAGTGTACAGTGTGCGATAAGTTGTTGACGGGCCAAGCTGAAGCACAAAAACACGCAAAGGAAACAATGCATACATCCTTCGGGGAAGTTTAGCATAATTCTGTAAATGTTTTAGTTTGAGTTTTTTTGGGTTGTGTCCACTTAACATTTGGAGATTATCCTACTTTATTATTATAACTGTGTTTGTTACACAATCACGCAAAAACGGCTGGACGGATATGGATAAAATTTGGCAGACAGATAGTTTATAGCCTGGATTAAAACAGGATATTTTTTATCTATAGGAAAGGTTCTCAAGGGATTTTCAGAATGTCAACGCGGACGAAGTCGCGGGTGGAAGCTAGTTATTAAGTCATGGAGTTGCTATAGTATCTTTGTCAAATATTTCAATGTAAATAATGAAGCTATGTACTGATAAATGCAGGACAGCTTTTTCTTAATAATACACATGAGATACATTTTTATCACGGACTCAGATGTAATATTGAAAGTTGGGTCGGGCTTATCTATTACATTAGGAGAACTAAAGTCACCGACATCGCTCGGAGAATTGTTCAGCTGAAGTGCTAGTGTGAGGGACACATAGCGAGAACCGAAGGGCGTTTGGGGGGGAAAGGTTCTGTAATAGCGACCACCACCGGACTCGGCTCCGTGGGTGGCCCCCGACAAGGTGGACCGACGCGAAGCTGAAGGTCGAAGGTCTCTGGATGCGGACCAACCAGGGGTTCTATCGGCTAAAAACATTGAAGTTCATGTTAACTGTGTTTTGACAGATGTATGTAATACATTGCTCTTTCGTTTTGGCACAAATAAAAACTTACCAAAGAAAAGTAGCAATGTATTACATACATCTGTCAAAACACAGTTAACATGAACTTCAATGTTTTTAGCCGATACCGCCGCTGGACCGATCGTCGAGATCCTTAGGGGAGGCCTCTACCCAGCAGTGGGTGTCGTGCGGCTGATATGAGGATGATGTGAGAATATAAATGGACCTAGAATGATTCCGTGTTCGAGTGGCTTTGTACACCGGTTTTCAAGGTGTCGCCATCTCTAAGATCCCGGGTTCGATTCCCGGTTGAGTCAATTTAGAAAACTAACTTTTCTGTATTGGCTCAGGTCTAGGTGTTTGTAATACCACCGTTGTCTTTGATTTCCATAACACAAGTGCTTTAGCTACTTACTTTGGAATCGGAGCAATGTATGTGTTGTCATATATTTATATTTAATTTATACTACCTCACTAACAGCAACCTATATCGTCGACATGACAATACAGAATCGTGAAAATCCACAATGTTAATAACCGACACGTTGAAAATGAATTACTTGATGTTAAGTTTGTCATTTTAATTTTAGATTAGCATTTTATTAATTTATTCACACTTTGCTGTTTCCTGAATGTTACTTATCTCTCTTAAATGTCAATCAAATTGCACTTTTAGTTGTAGCTACGCTATTTCCTTGTTGTAATTTTCAATATTTTAAATTATCACGTGGACACAACCTGATTATACGCTAGCCCTATTCTAGGTAATTTTAAATCGAATAAAAGCCTAATGCAATACCATCAAAAGAAATAAATTGGCTAAGAGCGCGTAGTCAGTCCACTAGCGCCGCCATTGGAAAAATTTACAGATTTTTTTGGTAAATGTTGCTACTTTTCGCAAAAAAACTCCATTAAACTAAACGACAAGCTAGCAAATATTGTTTAAGCTATAAAAAGTACCACAAAGCTTCCTCGGAGTGCATTACAGAGAGATAATTCACAATTTTGTCTTTTTGAAATTTTGAGATTTAAGCATTCACAATGCTATTTTTATATAATACTAAATAATATACTAGAAAAAATAGGACTCGCACCAGATCATGTTCTCGGACGGGAATTTTGGAAATTTTGTCTTTATTCCAATGGCGGCGCTAGTGATCAGACTGCGCGCTCTTAAAGTATGATGGACACATCTAGCTTTTGGGGGTGTTATAAATGTTACATAAAATGACAAAGTTTTAATTTCACAAAAAAATGTGCTAGGGTTTTAGTTTTCAATGAATTTGTAAGATTTTTAACCTTTGTTTTTATTTTGAATTAAGTTTACATTCGCGTAGTTAAAACAACAAAATCAAATTAATAATTAACGCTTGGGATTACCTTTAATGTTATTATAATTAATTTAGTTAATTTTAATGGTCTATTATTTGTTTTGTAGTGACAATTATTATTTATTAACGTCTGTATATTTTTACCTGCTCAATGTATTGTAATATCACCAAAGTAGTCGCAATAACTACACTTACCACACATTAAGTCCACTAAATAAAACTCATTGAACTTAAATCTGTTTGCTGCTTCCAAAACCTCTGGTTATTTTAACAACAAGAAAAGCACGGGATGTACAATCAACTGCACGCTGGACTACCACGACGGGGTAATTAAATACGGGATGTACACACGACAGCACGTCAGGTAATACAGTTGAACTACGAAAACAGCTTTTATTACGTAGGGCATAAATACGGTCTCAAGGTCAACATGTATAGTTTGCGATGGCGTTGTGTGTACATCAACGACACGCGGGGCTACCACGACCGTAATTAAATACTAGGTATCAATTTTATACTTAAATGCGAAGACATTATAAGGTTCGAAATAAATTGCAGATATACACTTTCGCGCGTACTGTTCATTATAAATAAAACACTTTTTACGGATTACAGCACGTATTTATTAGTTCAGTTATTCTTTTAGAATTATTTAGTTATGATTTATTGTTTTTTTTATATCCCGACATTTCGACACCTTCCCAGAGGCTGTAGTCACGTCAAAACAGATGATTAAAAATTAATCGGCCGTTTTTATTATCCCCACTGCGGGAGCACAGGCCTTTATGGGTGGATAAGGAGGATGGGCCATAAACCACCACGCAGGCCCGATGCGGATTGGTGGGTGTTAACGACTCTTAGAATAAAATTTATTGACTGCTTGTTTGAGGAAAGGACGTAAAACAATAATGAAACAATAGAGATTTTATTTGATTTATTTTTAACACAAAAATGTACAATATCAATAAATATAGTAGTCACATCAGTTTACTATCACTCGTTTTAATTCCTATGATTCACTTTATACAATGTTGTTTTACAACATGATTGCTTAAACATTACATACTTATATTATTACATAGATAACTTGGGTTTACAATTGTGCATTTTGTGTATTGGGCCATCCATAGCATAAATTGTAGAGCAGAGCAATTTATTTTCCCAATGACACTTAATAATAGACTCTATCAATACTAGTATAAAGTCTAAATAAAATATTTAGGACGTCATCAGACTTAGTAAGTTTGCAATTTGAAATTTGGACGCCCGTACAATGTTTGTGCTTTATTACAATCAAACTAAACTATTATCAAGCGTCATTATGAAAGTGCCTTTGAAAAAAAAAACAGTTTGTAATTTTGAAGATTCAAAGTGGTCGAGTGGCGGTGAGCGGTACGATACGAAGAATCAAACGCATTTCTGTCGACATCGAAACACAGGAATTCATGAAGGATTTTTTGTACATTTTTCATCAAAAGTAGACAACTATTACCCCATATGCCCTAGTAGCCCACATCGAATTTTTATCCAACTATTTGCAAAATAGTTGGGCAAATGTCATTTCAAATTTCAAGTAGATTTAGATAGATTAGCATCAGTAGTTCTTGAGATATCCAGCTGTGACAGACTGAGTCGCACCATAAGGGTTCCTTGTTACCATTTTAGTAAGGAACCCTAGTAGTGACAGTTAACTATACTCACAAGACGCTGTTTAGCGAATCTCGAATCCGTGTAACTATAATAGACATTAATAATATCGCACCGCTCTGTAACACTCGATTTTCTTTTTAACCCAATAATGTGTCACATTATTGCGAAAATAGTCGATAAAAATACAAAAATTAAGCTCCAATATAAGACACCATAATATTGATTAAAACACAATCTACTCGGAAAGTAAGCTTTTTGAAAGCTATTCCATATTTGGCATATATTATGTACCTTCCATACAATAAAAATATAAATTACAATGCCTTCCAAAAACTGCCCATGAATCAGCAGTGATATTGCTTATTTATAAAACAACAGTTTTGTACATAGGTATTCAAGTTACTCTTCTCATTTTGATATAAAACTAAAATATTAAAAACTAGCATCGAGCGTGAGTTCTATTTATAAAGGGAGATAAAAATGTGTAAAGAGTTTTTAAATAGCATAGTATTAATTTTAAAATTACCTACTTCTACAAGCTACGAGCCCCAAGCCCCCTAGCGTCACCACCGAGACGCTATATCGCGTTATACCGAATAGCGATTTATCGCGTTAATTCGCGATTGACAAAAGACAATGGATTTTGACAAATAAGTGTCGATAAAACGCTATATCACGCGATATATATCGTGTTTCGGTGGTCATGCTAGAGGGGCTGGTGTGGTTAGTCTATTGAAAAGTAAAACATTAGTCTAGCTAGATTATTCCACACTTAAAATTTTATATTTTTTATATTTACCAGAATGCTACGAAATGTTAAAAGCTCTAAGCAATTATGTCGTTAATTTAAGACTTAAAAGTGGCCCTGTCTTTACATCTTAACTACACTAGTGCCCACTCAAATAAGAGTATATTTTTAGTCTTGCTTGCTTGTCTGATAAATTACTTCTATATTGTTTTTCAAATCTAACTCTTATTTCAACTCAATACATAAAAAAGCTATCAACTCAATGGGTTAAAATAGTGTTTAATTTTGCATTAGGTTGATAATCTCATTTGTAAGATGATCCTAGCGTTAGTTACTTTCTGGATTAATACTATGTGTGAATAGCTACATGTATTAACATTATAGACTATAGCAATTTGTTGTAACACGTTTCCAATATGCTCGGTATAATAATGTACATCTTACCTCTCGAGATAGAAAACTACCTTAATCAAGTAATTCGTAGGTACATGCATCGACAAAAACGATTTCAACAGTCATGTGATTTGATAAAATAATTAATCTCAAGTTTTACCAAAAACATGCCGAGCCGTATACGAAATATATTGGCAATATGTTAAATGCAAATTTCATAACAATCTATTTAATATATTATAGGCGAATTCTATGAAAGCGTATACACAGCACACAATAACGCAACTACTCTATAGCCATATATACAAGGTGTTACAAAAATACCCCTAATGCTGAATATGGTATATAGGGACCATCAAACTGATCAACTTTAACTATGGGACCAACTCTGAAATCGCGAAAAAAAATCAGCTGTTTCATACAAAGTGATATTTTCGATTTTAATTTTTGTATGAAACAGCTGATTTTTTTTTCGCGATTTCAGAGTTGGTCCCATAGTTAAAGTTGTTCAGTTTGATGGTCCCTATATACCATATTCGGCATTAGGGGTATTTTTGTAACACCTTGTATAGTGCCTATGGACGCCCAAGCGATACATTTAAAGTTTTTATTCAAAACTCAGTTATCCTAGCTAAGAAAATACCGTTAAAATCTCGTTTGTGTAACAAAACAATTCAAGATAATTCGATTTTTGTACAATCTCGTTCGGTACGTATAACTATATTACTTTAACTTTTTTTTATTAAGTATATCTAATTTCAATTTGTTTTAATAAAATGCATTCATTATTTTGCGATCAAGAAGGTGAGTAGTGATTTAAAGCTTACATTGATATAAATGGTGTCTTAATATTTTGATACTTACTTATAACTGAAGTAAAGCCAGTAATAATGTTTTTTTTCTTCTATGGCCCACTGTACTGATACAGATTTACGTAATTTCATACTAAGGGCTTTAATTTTATAGAAAATAATGCGAGTTAAATGTTCTCTGGTAGTTACACAATCATCAAATGTAATAACAGGCAGTGCTTGTATTAAATATGATTCGGAAATCTCAGCATTTCTTACTTACAAATATAAAAGCAATAACAAAAAAATCAACAATAAAAATTTCAACTGATTTTCACTTAAAGCTAATAAATAAATCCAAAAACTTTCTCCGTCGAGGATTTACAACGCAAACTTCTATAAGCTGATGGTCTTAAAATTAATGCATGTCTTTTCGTTCGTAAATAGACCAAAAAATCAAGCCAATGAACATATCTGTCGTATACACACAATTACATTTATGTCTAAATTGTATTATAGCTATGAAGTTACGAGTACAACTTGCGACTTTATTTTACGAAGTTACTATTAACATTATGTCAAGAATTAGATAACACTTTGAACCTTGTATCTTTGAAATAAGAGCACGAAGTGACGAAAAATACTTTGATATTTCGCTTTGAACAGATTTAGTCTACTAGCACGAAATATGGTTAAACTCTCATTTGATATAACAGGAAGTTATTTATAGTATTGGTATTATTGAATTTTTCGTTCAGTGCAAAGTTAAGTACATTTTTGTCACAAACTGGATTGCTATGCATTATTTAATTATCATGTCTTAATTGAAAATATGCATACTGATCGAAAAAAAACCGATGTAGCTTTAAGAACAGCATACTTGTGGTGTGTCAATTTTTTTAGCGTTACAATTTTATAAATAATTGACCAGTTGCAGAGTGTCTTTGTAAAATAATTCAATACAATATTCGAGTTGAGAGCTAAACTTATCTTTATGTTCACTTTATTTTAAAAAAATACGTTGGTTATCCTACTTTTATTGCAAACAGACAGAATATTACTCGATACCACCAAACTTCAACACAATCAAAACTCATCTGTATATTGTACAAGTTAAAGTCGTAATTACCTATGTTGACAGAATGCCATCATTAAACTTCACATCTCGTCTCTATGTGGTACAAAATAAGGTCGTTATTACTTATTGTGGTTTCGCGAGGGAAATGCGTGGTAGACAGATGCTGAACTTAGTCTCGAAAAAACCACCGGAAATCAACACAATATTTCGAACAGCAATTAAAATTCGTCTTTAGGTCGTACAAAATAAGGTGGCCATCTTATTTTTATTTCTAACAGGAAATTTAAGTCGTAAATACCTACTGAGGTTGTGGTTTCGCGAAGGCGAAGCGCCGTAAAGATATGTCGAACTAGGTCTCGAAAAAATTTCAACGCAACAAACTCGTCTTTAAGACGTACAAGATAAGGTGGTCGTTCTATTTTTTAGAAATACTTTAACACAATATTTCGAGCAACAATAAAAAATCGTCTTTAAGTCGTAGAACATAAGGTGGTAATTACCTACTGAGGTTGTGGTTTCGCGAAGGAGAAGCGTGGGAGAGAGATGCCGAACTTGGTCTCGAGTCCGGTGAGCACGGGGATGGCCACCTGGTAGCCGCCGATGTGGTGCGCGCGCACCTTGGTCTCCTCTATGGGGGTGGCCACGTGGAGCTCGGAGCCGCTCGGTCGTCTGGTTACAAAGAAAAAACCAGTCAAGAGCGAATCTGACTCGTGCACCGGGGGTTCCGTATGTAGAATATTGCAGTTTTAGGTCAGTACCGATATAGTAGAACTGATGTATGATGATTTTTGAAAAGTGTGCTATTTAGAGACATCGTTTTATTTTTCCTGTAATCTTTACATAAACTTCTATGACAGAATAATTTCAGATTTTTCTTTATGCAAACGGAGATAAAGGGAGGGAACGGTTTTTTTAAGACCCCACTTTCAGCCCCTGTTGCAAAAAAATAATATTGAACACCTGCTAGTGTGCAGACTACGCGCTCTTAAAACTATTCCAAATTTCAAGTTGATAGCATTAGTAGTTCTTGAGATATCCAGCTGTAATAGACAAATAGACTGCGTCGCACCATAAGGGTTCTTTTTTACCATTTTGGGACGGAACCCTAAAAATCAGAATAGGTCCTTTAGCTTGGGAGCTCCCAAACTGAAGGACCGTTTTGGCTAACTATTTACGATGCCACTCACTAGTCTGTTTATCTCATTCAATCGCTCTATCACACACACAACGCTATTATGAGAAATATGAGTGTGCGACAAAAAAGATAGCTAATAAATATCACATAAAAATACGATGAAAAGTTAAACTATAAAGTGTTATGGAATGCAATTATATTTTTTTAGGTAGGTATAAAAGAAATAATACTCACGATCCTCCGAAATCGACGTAGAACAGACGCTGTAGAATTTCATAAGTGACTAGCGTTACACCGAACTGCGGCGACGAGCGGAACACTCGGGCTGAAAGTTTACAAATAAATTGACCATCAGCCATTTTTTTATTGTCCCCACTGCTGGGACAGAGGCCTTCCTTATATGGATGGATGGTGGATACGTGGATAAGGATGGGCCATAACCCACCACGCGGGCCCAATGCGGATTGGTGGGTGTCAACGACTGCAAGAACAGCCGGGACCAACGGCTTAAGAGGGCGTAGTATGCATAATAGCGCCGCCATTGGAAAAAAAATCACAGTGCTTAAATGAAGACGAAATTGTGAATTATCTGTCTGTAGTGTACTCCGAAGAAGCTTTCTGGTACTTTTTATAGCTAAAACAATATTTTCTAGCCTGGCGTTTAGTTTAATGGAGTTCTTTTGCGAAAAGTGGCCACACTTTTAGCAATAAAACTCCGTTGAACTAAACAACAGCCTAGAAAATATTGTGTAAGTGATTAAAAGTACCACAAAGCTTCCTCGGAGTGCACTACAGAGAGATAATTCGTAATTTCGTCTTTATCTAAGCACTGTTTTTTTCCCAATGGCGGCGCTAGTGTGCAGACTACGCAGCCTTAACGCGCCTTTCGAAGCACGAAAGGAGCTCGACATAATAAATTTTTGGTCACCCATCCCATGACCGACCCTTGCGAAAGTTGCTTTACCTCCGCAATCGCCGGGCCAGGCGTTAAGCCGCTGCGCCATTGAACTCCTCGCAAATAAAATAATATTAAAGAAATACAGACTGTTTCATAATAACCCGTAAAAATTTGTTTTTTATTTGCATGGAAAACTGCAAAGAGACAACACGTACGTAGTGTTGTCACTTTGCTGTACCTAGTTTATCATGAAAAGAAAAAAGTGGCGGTTTTCAGCGTTTATAATAATTTTCCAGGGCTGCATGCATTGTACCCTATCTACATTATTATTCAGCTTTAGGGTTTTTGTGTAACTCGTTGTATGATCATCAAGTAAGGATTTTAGTTTTAAGAAATATAAAGGTTATTTATATTTAAAAAAAATACAACTTACCAATAGCACCTTTCCAGAACGCGCGGGCGCCTTCTTCCGCGTATATTTTCCTAGTCGCGTCTATGACGCCGTTGTATGTCGTCTGACCAGATCTCGCTACCACCTGTTAGATAGTTATTGCATTGGAATTAAATTTATGGTATATTTGAGTAAACAACGCTCGGTCACATTGAAAATTATGACAGGTCGATGTGCACTGCTTTCACAAGTAACAGTGGTATTTATTGAATTTTGTATAATAATATGCTTTATTTAGGACATTTTATTACAAAATTGTAGTTTTTTATTGTTGCAAACTTACTTAGCTAGCAACGGCCGCTAGGAGGGTCAGCGGGTGGTTGTACCCGTTGTATGTGTATGTGTATGTGTATGTGTGTAGACAGTGTGTAGTACCTGCAGGCGGGTCTTGATGACGTCGGCGGGCGTGACCAGCGAGGCGGCGGGGATGCCGGCTATAGCACCGGCCGCTAGGAGGGTCAGCGGGTGGTTGTACCCGTTGTATGTGTATGTGTATGTGTGTAGACAGTGTGTAGTACCTGCAGGCGGGTCTTGATGACGTCGGCGGGCGTGACCAGCGAGGCGGCGGGGATGCCGGCTATAGCACCGGCCGCTAGGAGGGTCAGCGGGTGGTTGTACCCGTTGTATGTGTATGTGTATGTGTGTAGACAGTGTGTAGTACCTGCAGGCGGGTCTTGATGACGTCGGCGGGCGTGACCAGCGAGGCGGCGGGGATGCCGGCTATAGCACCGGCCGCTAGGAGGGTCAGCGGGTGGTTGTACCCGTTGTATGTGTATGTGTATGTGTGTAGACAGTGTGTAGTACCTGCAGGCGGGTCTTGATGACGTCGGCGGGCGTGACCAGCGAGGCGGCGGGGATGCCGGCTATAGCACCGGCCGCTAGGAGGGTCAGCGGGTGGTTGTACCCGTTTTCATCAGCGAATTTCGCCTAATTAGGTAAAATAATGTATACTGCCTTTAATTAATCAAAAGTTTGCTAAAAGAACTACATACTTGGATAAATATCAGGGTGAAACAAATCAACTTTAGACTAAATGTAGACGTATTCTATCTATACATAGTTATAAAAAATTTCACATGAAATATTGGGTCAACTTAAGACTTATTCCTAAAATTGTACTGATAACTTACCTTCACATGCGCGTATGCAGGGAAGTAAATAGCGCTGAAGGGCACATCTCTGAGCAGGCAGGCCTTCGCCCCCTTGTACAGTCCGAACAGCCCGAGGTCTTTGACGACGGACCACGCGCGGACTTTCGCCCCGCTAGCGATCTCGCCCGCCACTTGTAGGCGGATCTTTACGATCTCTAGTGGGTTCGTGAATACAACTTGGGAACCTCCCGCCTGAGAACAAAATTGTAGCATGGTAGAAACATAAACAAAACTGATAATTGCTTTCTAGATATGCATATTATCTAAAAAAGAAAGTGTTAGTCGACGAATCAGTTTTGTCTACATCTGAATGTAAAGGCTGGTTTACATTATCTTAGCTGTTAGTAGTTCTTTAAGAGAATGCGTTAGTAGAAACTTGTAAAAGGTCGTCTTAGTGACTAAAGAGAATTAACATACTAGTTGCATTTCAACTAGAATCAAAATAAAATCGCTTTCCATTAATACCCCCTGCGCGCCCGCTGATCCCCCGCGCGACACCCCTCGCTGCTCACTACATAAGTACCACTTAAACAATATTTAATTTATGGTGCAAGTCGCCCTTAGATTGTGAACTTTAAGGGTCAATTCATGCTAGCACAAAGTCGAAGCGCATCGAAGCGTTTAATCGAAGAAAAGCGTTGATATGGCAAATTCACCCTTATCTCAACAACTTAATGCTCAGATTTCTTAGTCTTTTTATCACTGATGAAATATGAGCATTACGTGGTTAAGATAAGAGTGCGTGAGTGAGTTTCTATGCAGACGAAGTCGCGGGCGGCTGGTAGTATTGCAACAAAATGGATACAGATATTGTTAATACTGTCATTTTTTGTTTAAGATGTTATTTATCATTGATACTTACACAAGCACCAGCCAAAATTTCTGCATACATATGAATATTTCCATTTTTGTCCATAAATTTGTCACGGACAAAGTCGTTTACCTGTAAGTAAGTAAGTATTTTTATACGGTTACAAGAGTGTTCTTAAACTAAGTTATTTCCAACATATTCTATCGTTATATTATCGAAGTGCAAATATTTAAAATCAAAAAAGAAAATACATGTCAAATTTTGTCATTTAGATAGTCAGATATACTATAATACAAACTTCATTCATCATTCATTCAAATCTTCAGTCAGTTTAGACATACATGAAAAAACATTGAATGGAATCTAACACTAGACACGAGAGCATGAGAACATACTACACTTGAGAGCAAAGAAATCGACTCAGCTACGCTTCTTTTAAGTTCTATTTTACATAGAATCGGTTGAAATAATGCAATGAAATGAAAAACATTGCAAAACTCAATTAACGAGCTTTAAAATGGTACCAATTTAAATTCTTTACATCAATTTGGTTTTGTGCCGAAAAGGGTTGAATAAAACAGCTGAGTCGATTTAATTGCTCTTAAGTGTATAATGCATTTTTTATTTGAATATGGTTGATTCGAAAGTTTTGTCGCTTGTGAGCTGACTTTGCCATAAAAAATGTTTTTTTACTTACTGTAAGTTTGATAGCTTTCTCAGGCGCCACACCGATAAGCTGAGGGACCAATCCCCTATAGAGGCCGAACACCCCCTCGTGCCGAATGACCTTCTTGAAGCAATCGAACGAGTTTCTATAGGCCACCTCACCGATGAACGAGCCCGTGCGCTGGTTCTGCATACGGGTCTTGACTAAGTCTATGGGGTACACTGCCGACGCGCCCACGGCTACAAAAGATTTAACGGTTAATTTTTAAGTATAATTATCCAAAAAAGTAATGGGCGTATCTCTTCCCTTTTCTTTCAAGTATGTGCAGTTAAAAGTTTCAATATTTTTACCGACTTCAAAAGGAGGGAGGTACTCAATTCGACCCGTATTTTTTTTTAAATAATTAGTCACGATAATGAGGATTGTTTACGTCCCAAATTCATCATTCATCTTACACGCGCGTAATCAAGAGACTATCTTGTTTACATAAATCATGAAAAGAATGAATGCGTCTACGCACGTGTACTGCTATCTTTGTCAGTTTGTCGATTAATCGGTTTTTTTTCGATATTTTCAAGGTATTTTTTTACTTTTAACTGCACATACATATTCAGTAACGTGGTCTGATTTAATTTTCAGATATAATAAAATTAACCGTGTAATGTAAGCATTTTAACATACTACTTTAAAATAACTCCACCAATTTTTTTTTTAATTTATTCTACTCTAAAAGATCACTGTACGACAAACAATAAAACTACCTTATTTTAGTTGTTACAAAAAATATAACTACCGTCACATCAAACAGGAATTGCTATAATTGGCTACACAGACATCTTTCACAGAATCTTTCATCTCCCACTGTATACTACAACACAGCATATTATCAGAAGGTGTAGCCTTGAAATTCAAAAGATAATTTTATTCAGGGATTTAACAGTCGAAAAAGATATAAGTGACATTTAATATTATTTATTTAATACATTTCTTGAAATTTAACAGCTATGATTTTGCACCAGTAAGACTTTTACAGAAAGAGTCCTCTCTGTATCTATGTAGAAAACAGTTCAAAGCTTGTAATTTTTAATATGCATCAGTTTGTCGGGGTTGCCAATGATATAATATCGAAACATCAATAAAAAAAGTCTTACCACCACCGATAGAACCAAGAGTGAATCTGTAGGTGTTCTCGAGGATTTGAATAAAGATACTGCGCTCCTCGGGGCTCTGGAACAAACACAACCAGAATATAAATCCATATCTCATTAGAATTAATGGGAGTTTGTTCGGTTGGAGGCAGGACAGTATGAAAATAAGGTAAGATGGAAGTGTGTTACCACCCATACATGTTGGCCTTGCTCCAAATAAAAAGTTACCTAAAAAATTACAGTATTTTCAGGATTACTCGAAAAATACTGAACCGATTTAAAATTTTCAAAAAATGGGACCAACTTGGGAACAAACCTAATAAAGTAACGGTTGAATCATGTCAATCGGTACAGCCGTTTTTGAGTAATCGGCGGACTTACATAAAAAAAAAACAAATAAACAGACGAACATAGAACCTCCTCCTTTTTTTGAAGTCGGTTAAAAAATAGCTCGTGTTGTCAGCCGACATGTAACGTTTTAGAAGATGGAGTGGGAAGGTCATCCCAAACTAGAATTGGCCCACGGGCCCACGGACTAGATAAGCATTAAACAAAAATGGCAATCGGTAATAGGAACCAGCCCGCTTAGTCAAAGAAAAGTAACGAACGATTTAACATCTCAAAACGGTGGCTTAAGTCTACTGTGATAAGCGAAAACCTGTCAATCACATACATCTTTACTTTGCTAAGTTCATCATCGCTTTTTTGTGACTTTGTCTGAAGGCCATGTTCTTGATAATTTTACACTATTATTTTGTATTAATATACTACAGTTTCTGCACGTTTTCGGGACGTCTCATCATTTATAATTCATTTACCCCTGGACCAAGCTAAAGGGATGAATATACCGCTCGGAAAGTAAGGGTAGTATGGAAAACGCAACACATAAATTATTGTCAAGCACGGTGCATGAGCTTAAAGTATATACGGTATGTATTAATAATAATAACAATAAATAAATCTTTATTTCTTCTCTCACATATCCGTACATTATAATAAACATTCAACTATAAAGCTTAGTCTAGAACCACATGATGATTGTTGGTGAATACGTAGATGAGAAGAGAAGAAGAAAAGCTTAAGAGTAATACAATAAAATGTGTTAATTTAGGGCGTTCCTTGCGATGTTAATGTCGCTTTGTTTTTGGTTACGTTTTTTCTATGACAGATGTAGACGGCATTGACAGTAGTTTCGTTTTGAAGAATAAAGTAGCACAATTATATAAATCGTAAGGTTCAATTTGGCAAAAAAATCAAGTAGTTTTGTGTAAAATTGGCGGTAAAAGACGGTGGAATTAGGAAGGCGCCTGTTGTAGTGAGTTAAAAAAAAGTTTAAAAATTAATGTCATGTCATATTGAAGCTGAGAGAAAAGAGTTAGAATTTAAAATAGAGTTAGAGTGCGTATCATCAAATAGTTCCTTCGCCGTTATGTTGGTAGTATACTCATTGTAATCTTATTGCGTTATAATAAGGTGCAACTTAAGTAGATTTTCGGAAAACCAACATAACAAGCAACGGAAATATCGGATTTATCCGAAAATAGTTCCTTTGCCGTTATGTTGGTAGTACACTCAGTGTTATCTTATTGCGAATTCCGAAAATCTATTTAATTTGCACCTTATTATAGGTGCAAATTAAATAGATTTTCGGAAAACCAAATCTGAAGCAAAGGAAATATCTGATATTTCCGAAAATCTACTTAATGGGTTTGTCTCACTATTTTTGTTTAGTGACTTTTCCAATAGCCTATGATACCAGAAGAATTACTGTAAATATTTTTTTTACCATTATATCTCAAACCTGAAAATATGGACTAGAACACTGTTATTTTGGGGTGTATTATGACGTCATTATACACCCGGTGAACCTTACGTAGTACGTATTAAAGAACATATTTTAATGCACTTGGCATTTCCATAAAACCCTTATAACTTAGGCATTTTAAAACAGATTTCAATAATTCTTTCACTGGGTTTCATAGCTATGAAAATGTGTTCACACTGTATTAATAAAACTATAGGACTCTACCACATGACACGTCCTCATTTGCACCTTATTATAACGCAATAAGATTAAAATTAGTGTACTGCCAACATAACGGCAAAGGAACTTTGATGAAACGCACAATACATATTGATCTAAAGGAGGTTTTGTGCTCAGTTACGATAGTAGGCAGCCAGCAGCGGTGACTATACTGGTAAGCACTGACTTATTTTAACCTGTGAAGGCATTTTTGATACTTACCGAATCACCGACATAATAATACGTTGGCGACAATCATTATCTTGTAGGTCATTGTTGCTCGTGCCAAAGACGACCGAGATTAAAATCGACGACCTGAGTAATGCAGTGGTCAAAATGTCTACCACGCATAAAGTCCCGGGTTCGATTCCCGGCCGGACAGAAATTGAAATGGTTAATTTTAATTTATGGGATGGGTCTGGGCCTATGTATAATAAAATAAGTATATAAGTAGTATATCAGTTGTCACCCATTGTTGCCGATACTGGTCTCATTTGTATGTTTTATTTTATAATTTATTCAAATATATTTTGATATTTTGTTGTTTTTTTTCGCTCGTTTGTTAGTGTCTTTAGAAGTAAAATATTGTTTCAATTCAACCTGATTTCATTTCCTAACACCCATATTACAAGCTTTGCTTAGTTTGGAGCTAAATGGCACTGTGTGAAATTGTCCGAGCATTTATTATTATTATTAAAATGGCGGCAATATAGAACAGCAGTTATCGTGCTGTCTCAGCCATACACCTAAAAAACAATGATAAACCGCGTGAGATAGCACGAAATTTGCCGCCATTTTAGATTCCTTCCTTTAATGGCGCGAGTTATACAGCGAACCTGTTTTCTACCCGCAGTCTTAATGTTATGAGTGTAACTGTTAATGTTCGCAGCTTGGTGTCAAATGGAGATTAATGCTTTATGATTTATCCTAGCTCAATGTTAAGAGTGCGTAGTCTACACACTAGCGTCGCCATTAAGAAAATATTTTTTGCTAAAAGTACATAGCCACTGTTCTTAAAAAAAAACTCCATTGTTTAAGCTAAGAAAAGTACCACAAAGCTTTTTCAGTGTGTACTACAGAGAGATAATTCACAATTTCGTCTTTATTTAAGCACTATATTTTTTTTCCAATGACGGCGCTAGTGTGCAGACTACGACCCTAAATCAAGGTTTATGTGTTTTTTTTATAGAAACTTAGAATTGAGGTATCAGCCTTGAAGTTTTAAATAATGTACCAGAAATTCACGCAAAGACAATAAATGGAACATAGAAACATCGTGAACTTGCGTGACCGGTACTTACCATGAGGCAGTCCACAATGTTTAGTAATCGACAAGGCTCTCTTAACATCATATTTACCTCCTCCTTTTGTGCATTGAAAGGCAGAAAAAATACACAGCTTTAAGTTAGTGATGTTTCCAATACAAAACCTTACACGTAACAATATAAAGGCTAAATTACTCTAAACATACATTTTCAATTTACGTGTTCAAATGGGTGGTCGGCTCCTGTAAGAATTTTCGATAATTTTGCGTTAAACAAAGATAAAGTTATGGGGTGTACGTAGGTTGAAAAGAGTACGATATATACTTACAGAGACAGCTTTGATTTCAGCGACTCTTCGGGTGACTTGTTTAAAGTACTGCTCAGGCGTCATTGAGTTGAGATCGTTGTAAACGATGCGGCTGCGAAGAGAATAAAAACCATAAATAAATACGAAGTTTTCTCATACTTGACCTATTAGGTAAGTAAACAATCTTCATTCAACTTTTCCATTTAAATATTTGTTGTAGGTATCTGGTATCCTTTGTTGTGTAGATAAGAGGGCGTCCATTAATTACGTGAGGCGTTTAGGGGAGGGGGTCGAGCCAAATCTCACAGGGGGGGGGCTTCGAAATGGACGCCCCCTAAATAGGAAATAGGGGGGTGTATTAATTAGAATGTTAAAATACTTTTCAATAAAAGAAATGTTTACAATATCTTCCACTCGTACTTTGAGGACATTCACAACATGCAATATCTAAAAATACTGTTTAACAATTTTTGAAGTCACTTTCGGATTGAAGTTTATAATTATTTAAATTACACTCTAATTAGAAATAAAACACTTTTTACGGATTACAGCGCGTATATTATTAATTCAGCTGGTAGTTGATTTAGTAGCTAGATCTTGTATTCTAATTAACTTTCATCAATTTAATTCAGTAATAATAATTAAAATTAGAACGCAGCTATAAAATAATTTAATAAACTTGAATAAATTTTTATAAAGTTTCGAGCGGGTTATTTCATAAAAATATGAGCAGCCTTTTGGCTTTAGTCCTCCCGTGACCACGGCCTCTGGAAAGGTGTCGAAACGTCGGGAATTCAAAAAACCAATAAATACAAACTAAATAATTCTAAAACAACACCTGAATTAATAATATACGCGCTGTTATCCGTAAAAAGTGTTTTATTTCTAATGAACTGTACGCGCGACAGTCTTAGAAGTGTTGGACTCATAATTCTTTGAAGCGAGAGGGCGTGTCTACTTCACACGTATTTGGCTCATACTGAAACATGCCATTCTACATACTTTGTATGTGCTCGTATGTTATTCGCTTTAAAGTTTATTCTATGGCAGACTCTCTCTGTACTGACATGCAGTATGCTCTCCAGCTACAAGAGCATATTACGTGCGATTTCAGAGTAACTCCTGTCTGCAGTAGTACACATTATGACAATACGCGACCAGGGGGGGAGGTTATTACAATCTCATAAAACTTGCAAGATTTATGAATTGCTATAGTTACATCTCTTTCTCGCTGTACAGCAAATAAAAGAGACGCATTGATAGCCATTCAGAAAAATGGCAGAAAGTTTTAAGAGGTTGTATACTTTTAATACGGGAGCAGAAGAATTTTCTTAATATGCACACACTTGTTTGGAACCGAACCCAGTATTTCTCGAGCGATACGCAGCACCCTCTAACTGCCCCGGGGTGGAACTACAATAAATGCAAAATATTTTTTTAATAAAGTTCTAAAAAGCTTTAATAACTCCATTATGTTGTAGATTTTCTCAGGTTCGATACCATAAAGTATACCAACATTGTTATTGGACAATTAAGTTTTCAGTAAAATATTCTTTCGTAATAAAATTGTAAGAAGTATCAAATCACATACTAAATAACATACATACATAATAAGATTTTATAATCTTTATAATCAAAATGAATCATCGAACCATCGTTGAAAGTACGAACATTTATTTACGAGTATTATCTGATTTCTGAATCTTACGCACGAGATAATCACGCGTAAGCCATTCTTGAATAAAATGATAATAGTTATTTTTGTAACTGTAGTATAATGAGGAGTATTACAACACGAATGTGATAATAGTATCACATGAGTGTTTTAATACCGAATTATGTACAGTTGCATACAAGATATCTACAGTCACCTATGATATGAATCCTCTATAAAAGGTTTTGAAACAGTGTCTTCTTCTTGTATTAAAACAACTAGTGTCATGGTAGCCGTAAGCCGTAAGATCCTCCCGAGCGGCCCCCGCGCCCGCGCGCTCCTCCATCATTATATCATCCAAACGAGTGTTATAATGTTGTACCGAATTTCATAATGCAACTCGCGTGAGTGGGTGCGAGGGGCGCGACCAGCCTTGACTCGTTCGGATATTATGGTTACTTTGTGATTAGTTGTTTTAATGTTGGCTATAAGCTAACTGTTTCAGAACCTTTTATAGAGGATTTTAAGCATGGGTGTAGATAACATATGTCGAGTGTGATTTTTGCTTTAACGCGGTAGAAATAATGCAATGTAATCTTGAGATTATTATGACAAAGCGATTATTTAAGTAGATATTAAATTAAAACTTCACTTGTTTATGATTTCAGATAACGATTTATAAGTACTGGTATCATAATATCAATTAAAAGCCCTATTCTCTTATGATAGTAGATAACATAGTATTAATCAGTCTATATTTTAATATGCATGTACATTAGACATAGTATTAAGCGCTTTAACATCCTAATTACATGTCATAGCAGTATTGCCCCTTACTTCTTACTTTACATTTACAAGATATTATTTGAGGAAATCCAGATACTTATTTAAAAGTACAAACTTCTTTTCTTTTTAAATACAGGCTTATTTAAACCTAATTAACAAACGATTAACAACGCAGATTAATTCTCGATTTGGCAACGCAGTTCAACTTTACTGTTCTAATTTACAATAATTTTGATAAATTAAATCATGTTCTAAAACAAAACGAACTCTCTTACACGTCACTATAGCTCCTACCATTTGATTCAGATAGAAACTCACCCGTTTGTGTTATTGATCATGTCGCAGAGTGTGAACAGAATGTCGACTTCTAATGGAGTAATCTGGCTCATCATCTGCGCCGAGTGAAGGAATTCCTCTTTAGTGACTTCCTGCGATCTGTGGCCGTTTGTGGCGTTGAGATAAACTCGCTTGATGAGTTCCATGTTGTTGAGAAGTGAGTTGAAAGCCATGTAGTAGGGGAAACTTATTTTCCGTTCGCCTTGAGGGAAGCCCGATGCCTAAGAAGTTCAAGGATGTAAGGTTAAGATAATTACTAAAATAATTTAAAATTTCAAAAGGGCTATGTTTAGTCATTGATCGATCACTCTTTAGAACTCTGTTTCGTGTTACAATGGACTATTTTTAAAAACTGTTTTAAACCTTAGTAACTCCGACAAAATGCGTCTATTAGTTAATATTATTTTAATTTCTACATTGTTTACTGTAAACTTTTTTCAAATTGGTATAATTTCTTTTTCTTCTTTTTGTTGTCTTGAAAAATGTTATGTAAGTTAACATCAATTCAATAACTTATATCAACGCAATAAGAACTAGTTTTGCATGCTTCAATTTGACATCAAAAACTTACATTAATAACTTTCGTCTTCAAGTCCTTAGTCAAAAGATGATTTTTCACAGACATCATGATATCCTTAAAATCTCCAGCAGTGATAAAACCAGTGCCGTCCTTGTCGCACTTCTTGAAGGCCTCCACTCCGTACTCCTCGTGGAAGTCGTGGAGGAACTGGCTGAACTCCTGGTAGGTTACGAGCCGCTTCTTGTCCTTGCCGAAGTAGAGGCGGACGAAGGTGGACTCCATGTTGAACGGGAGCCTTTTGTGGAGGACCGTCTTGCGCATGACTTCGGCGAATTCGTCTGCAAGGAAATTAATCATCAGACTTTTTGCTGGGGCACAGCACAGGTCTTCCTATGAATGGATAAAAAGCTTGGGCCAACAAGACACGTTTTGTTCCCACTAGATCTACTAGGCAGTTCTACCGATCTAATACTGTAACGATAAAATGAAAATTATAATTTGCCGTTTGTGTCGAACAGCTGGAAGGCCGTCTTGTATCGCGCGTCTTGCACACACAGCAGCTCTTCAAACACCTGGAACGAGATCGCGCAGAAGCCTCTCTTTTTCTAAGAAAAGAAACAAAAACGTACCAAAAGCCACGAGTCCATTTCCGTTCGTGTCGAACAGCTGGAAGGCCGTCTTGTACAGCGCATCGGGCACACACAGCAGTCCTTCAAACGCCTGGAACTCGGAGAACGAGATGAACCCGTCTTTGTCCATGTCCACGATGCCTGCGATGAGCTTGACCGATTCCTTGTTGTAGTCATCTGGAAGGGAAAAGCAGTCTTAACGCTGAGGTATATAGTTGAATTTAAAAGATTAAACACTTCGCTTGTATTTTCGCTGGGAAAGGGAATAATAAGCTTTATCATCTTCATTTGGAGTTCAATATTCAAACTGTAGATTTAGTGTTTTCTCTAACAGATCGGGGGGAGTAGGGGGGGGAGTATTACAAGCTCTTAAAACTTGGCTATCGTGGCTCTTTCTCGCTGTATAGCAAATAAAAGAGATGCAATTATAGCCATTCAGAAAACTGAAAGTGTTTTGTTATATTGCTTATTTCTACTACATGTATAGTTGTAGACATTAAAAAGTCGATTTTCATACAAACGAGGTAACTTTGAAGCCTTGGTTCTCCGCCAAGGATTGACCTCGCTGTGATCTGATGATGGCTATACAAGGAGTGAATGGAGGAGATTTAGATAGCAATATTCACAAAACTGATCTGATCAGCATTCTAAGGTTATGTTTAAAAAACGGCGAAGTTAGCATACAAATGTATGGAAATCCTGAAACTAAAAACTCTGATCCTTATATCTCTTAGAATGCTGATCAGTTCAGTTGGGTGTGTATTGCGATCTGAATTTCCTTTATTCACTCCCTGGACAGCCATCATCAGATCACAGCTAGGTCAATCCTTGGCAGAGAAAAAAGGCTTCAAAGCTACCCCGTTTGTATGAAAATCACCTGGTGTCTTTAATTATGTGACCACCACTATATTCAGTGAAATAACCTTTATTTCATTTAAATCAGCCAAGAATAATAATTATTGCAATTATAAGTAATTCATAAATCACAGGTAAATCAAATCACATATTTTATACTACAATATAATTTGAAGCCTTGAAAATATACCTATAATCAAAGACTAACTGTAAAGTTGAAAAAGGTCACAGAAACAGAAAAATTATATGTACAGTCAGCGGCACGTCAGACTATACATGTTGATCTTGAGACCGTCTTTATGCCGTACGTAATAAAAGCTGTTTTCGTAGTTTAACTGTTTAACTTACCGTGCTGTTGTGCGTACTATCGACAACACTTGCGCTTTACCACTCCTAAGGTTAAAATCGGTTGCACGCCGCGGCGTCACTAACATGCGTTTAGTTCGTGCAGGTGATACGCGGCGCGCACACGAATTTTTCTGCAAAGTGGTAAAGCATGCGAGTTGCCGATAATACAGTCAGCAGCACGGCAGATTATACAAAACTGTAAAAAAATCCGCAAATTATTTTGAACCTTAATGTATTCTACTATGTGTATGTACTAATGTGAAGAACATGTTTCTAATTTAAAATAATCATGATCTTGTTTAGATCAACTATTATCTGAAATACACTAAAATATTAAGTTTTTGTTTTATCAACCTTATCAAAATAAAAACAGATGTATAAATAGTTGTTTATTTCCCTTAATAAGTAACAACCTTAAAGGGACTGTGCTACGCTGAATATACATAACTATCGAAAATATACTTGGATAAAAAGTTGATTTTAAATCTTAAATCATTAGAAATTTTGACTAGCAAGACCAGCAACGGACTGGGTGTTGCTGGTGTCAAAATAACCAGTCTTTCAGGCAGGTCAGGCTAATGAAATTGACACATGCTTGTTTGGCCAAGAAGTTCATTGTAACTTTTTGGCCATACATGGTGTCAATTTCATTTGCCATTCACCTATTCCCGCTATCCCCCACCTTCGTCCACCACTAGGGGATATCGGGAAAAAGTTTTTATTCTACATTTCTTCCCGATATGCCCCAGTGGTGGACAATGGGAAAAGACCGTCCATACTTAATTTTCTGATATCCACCAGTGGTGGACAAACAGTAGGGGACAAGGGGAATAGGCCATTACAATGAACTTAAAAAATCTGGCTGTTTTTTCATATGGGTTCATTGGTAAAACTAACCAACCAGCCAATGCCCATTTGAACTATTGACTAGATTTTACTTACCTTCAGTAAATAATCCTAAGTACTTTCTTACAAAATCTTCACTGGTTATTTGCTTTTCACCGTTCTTCTCGACAGTGGCGTACTTTAGGAATATTTCATGTAATTTCTCTGTGTCTGCCCTTTTTAAATAACCAGCCCCCTGTAAACAATAAAAAATATTATTCAACATGTTCTATGGGTGTCATGTGCATTACCGTGCTAATATAGACGCTTCAGCAAGGTGGCTTAATATTTAGAGTTTTGATCAAAATAGAGTCACAAAGAAACTGGGACAACTGGGATATCTTCTAATTGAATAGCACTATTTTAAGCAGTTACATGTCATACATAAGTCCTATTTTACTGAGTGGCCACTATAGTGTTGTTTTTAATATGTAGTAAGAACTTGTAATATGTGTCTAAGCTTTTGACTGATTGCTCCTTAAGTTTTATCATGTTGTACAATGAGATAACATGACGTAATATATGTAATCAATTGATCAGCAATGTAAGATTACTGCCTCTATATTGTAATTATTTTAACAGTTTGGTAAACAGGTTTACATGGAAATGTCCTACTAAGCACAAAAGAGAGATATTGAGAACTTTCATTTGCCAACAATTAAATGCCTCATTGGTAGATATTTTTTATCAAACATTACTCACAAAACATAATAATTAATGTATAAACAGTAATTTTCATCATGAGTAAATGCGTGCCTTTACAAATAAAATACAAATCAATTAATTAAATTGTTCTAGTACAGGCCTTAGCCTCGGTCGGTCATTTTTAGGTCTTATTGGTGGGAGATGTGGTGCGGGGCTACTGCAAACATGTGCAGGCACCTATCATTTGTACCACGTAAGATGACGTTCTGACTGATGGAGTGACTTGTAAATTGATAACCAAACTCAACAATAGTATGGCTCAGGTCTGGCTTTTACTAATCAGTAAATTGAGATTGTTGAAAAACAATGATTGGAATTCCATAAAGAACATCCATGATCACTTATCTAACATTTAAATACATAGGTTAACATAAGCAATTGTTATGTAAGATATTTACAATGTTAGTGCTAAGTGCATTTACTTGCTTAGAATGAAGGGTGATAAGTGTTTCTTTGCTATAAATAAATAACTTTTTATTGCTTCCCATTAAAAGTAGCTTTAAGATAATTTTAATGAATTCAGTTCATTAACATTCACATTAAAGTTTCATTAACTTTTCACAAAAGGTACATAATGAGGCTCAAATGTTTGCTATTAAAGTAAGTATATAAAAAACAACAAGATAAGAAACACTATTAGACTTCATATTAAAATAAGTATTTATATATTTTATGATTGATGTGTTTTTTAAAACGAGCCATTTCAAACCCTCTCTGGAGAAGTTAAAACTACAATTGCACTAAGATATCACCATAATTCTTGATCACACAGAACGCACTCACAACATATTTGTTAAAATTGTAATAATAAATGAAATTACCCGACGTGAAGTCATATTGCTGAGGACACAAGATTCATACTGAATTGATAGCTAGTTCAATTGACGTAACTGATAAGAATATAGTTACTTATCTTGTGTACTGTACATACTATCTCAACTGCCATATTTCATTATATTATTTCTGCCTTTTATATTAGACTGACATGTAGACTTGCTTTTACATCATACAATGCAGCCAGCATTAAATTAAATTTAATTATAAATTACCATTAATTAAAATTGAATTCAGAACTTATTGGCTGTTGACTTGAGAAACAAAAGACTGGTAAGTGAAATTTTAACTTAAAAAAATAACTTTCTCGATTTACTAAAGAAGGAGGTTAGACTTGTTTTGTCTACAATAGTAACAATTTGCAAATAAATTCTTTTGTGTCGGTAGGTAGTGTACAAACAAACTCGGGTCAGTCCTACATAATTTGTGTCTAAATTAGATAACAGCTAAAGACCGCAAGAACGCAGTGACGTTTACGTAGTTCAAGGGCGGACGCTCCAAGGGCACGAAAACGGCAAAAATTGCGTAAACCATGTAAATCTTCACATTCTTATTATAAAGGGGTTTATAAAAGAAAACCCTAAACTCAATAAAGTTAAAAACTTACCCACCTCTTGACAACTGGCCTGAGTTATCAGAGAACCCAACAACGATTTAAACATTACAGTATTTTTCGTCACAACAATGTACTTTTTACTAAGAACCTGTAATTTTAACTCTGTCGATCGCGTAAAGTTCGTTTGCTTGCCTTGATAACGGGTCACAAAACATAAAAATATTACAAAATCTATTTTAGTTAACCACGCACGGCGCTCATGATCATCATCATCTCGTTTTTCGTTCGACCGTCCGATTCGTCCGATCCGGATCAGATTCCCTGTACGTCCGCTCACTCCGCCCGCGGCCGGCTAGGGATGCATCATGCAACATCATTCGTTCATAAAAAACATCGATGTTTTTGAAAGTGTAACATAGATGTTGAAAACATCGACGTTTATGAACGATATATCGATGTTATTACGATGTTTTTCTAGACTACCGGGCACTGCTTTGAAACACGGAAAAAACGCATTTTCTCAGTGTTTAAATATTTATACATCGATGTAATATGGATATAAATTATATTTTAGCTAGGAATTAGGAATAGAAAATATTAAATACATATCGTATGATTTTTAATTAGTTGTTACAAAAAAAGTTAATTGGACCTCATAACAAAGTTTAAAAATAATAATTTTGTCAACCAATACATGGACGTATACGAACCAATACATAGACGGCGCAGAAAAAACATCCTTCATAAAACAGCGTTCTTGAAGAACGATAATTCATCGATGTTAACATCTTCAACATCGATGTTTATGAACGGTATATCGATATTTTAAAAATCTATGTATCGTTTGCATCCCTACGGCCGGCTGAGCAGCTATAGCCTGAAATTTTTTAATTGACCATTGTCTACTTGGAAGTGGCAAGTGCACAATACCCAATGACCTTCGTATTTAGTCGGATAAAGTCAGATTGCTTCCTTCTATTATTTTCGATTTTAGCAGAGTTTGGTTGGTTTGAAGTAAGTGCCGTTAATAATAGCACAGAATTCGTAATATGTTGTAGGAGTTGTAATAATTATTAATGACTAGTGGACCCTGTGAACGATAATAATAATTATCAATTTTACCATTTTACCTTGACAATTTTAAAATATTGATAACCAGCAGCTCCCTGTGTTGCCGGCAGCGGCAGTCTAAAGCGCCTTATTCACCATCCATTTTGCTGTACGTCATCGTCACGAGCTTTGCTCTAAGGTCACGACGAGAATAAAGGCGGCGATACACATGACAAGTCTTGGCAAGCGTGTAAATCGTGATTTAAAACATTCAGTTCGTTCTATTATACCCTTGAGATTCTATCAACATGTCTATTTTGTAACTGACAGCTTCGGTGGACAACCGAGTTTGGCACAAGGTGTAAGTACATTGCTGCTACAGTGAAAATCAATGTGACGACTCTCTATAAAAACCCAGCAATGTACCTACTAACACTTTATGCAAAACTTGGTTGTTCACCGAAGCTATTTCTGTTTACAAAATAGGTCGTTTTTGTTTTTTTGATTTTGCAATATTGCTATTTAATTTCCTCACAATCGAAGTGAAAAGCAGAGTACCTACTGGTATATAAAATCAATTTTACCCGAGACGTATTAGGCGAGGGTGGATAGTCAAGTCGAAAAATGTGTAGGTAGTAGGTACATATGTAGGTACCTACATGAATGGTAGAGTAATTTTCCGTAAAATGTGTAGGTAATACCTACGTATTGATAAATCTTATTCACGTCAATGATTGTGACCTTTGTTCGACGGAGTTACAATCTTAACTTAAGCATCATTAATAAGTAGGTACTGCTCAAAGATACGACCGTATCTTACGCCTTTTTTATACTACCTGCTCGTCAATGGCATATTATCTGTCATAGGCATATTATATGTAGGTAGTCGTGCTTGATTGAGGTTGGTTTCAAAAATGTTTGGGTGCGATGAGATTTTATTCTCAGTCACTGCCTTTTTCGTTTAATCTAAGGTCACTGCCTACAAATTAAAAAAAAGAAAAACATGAAAACTTTTTATGAAATTCATTTTCACCCGCGCACCAAGGATTTATTTGAATGTCAAACTGACTGTAGTCATCCTGTAGGATAAACGACAAAAAAAAAAACCTACTTGAGTACTTTCTTTATAACAGTCATTGTCATTATTTATAAAAAGTAGAGTATGCATCGCGGGCTTAAATGTGTAGGTATTGTCTTGGGTTCTTAATGCTCTAAGGTCTTGGGCGATCTTGAACCCCTCCTCGTACTCGGGGTTCAATGTAGCGCCCGGGACATAATACACTACTTTAAGCCCTTGTTGCATAATCTACCAATAGGTGCCAAAATAGACCTACAGTTAGCAATGAAACTCGCCGAATACATTTAGTACCTAGTACATACTTTGTCATGGTAACTTTCTTTGTATAGATGTCTCACAGTTTAAAACATATTAGTCAAAAAATACGATGACAAAGTACTAAATGGTTCAGCAAGTTTCGTTGCTGCTTATTATTTTATCCACGACGGACGGAACGGAACGGAGGCGGTATAGGAAGTTATACCTACTTTTGGCTTGGTTAGGTTAGGTTACCTAACTAGAGCTATTTCTGACGTATACCAAATCAAGTAGGTAGGTACCTACACGATTAAAAAAAACGGCCAAGAGCGAGTCAGACTGGCGCACCCAGGGTTCTGTACCATCATTCTGAAAAAGTTTACTATTTAGAGACATCGTTTTATTTTTCCTGTAATCAATTACATAAACTTCTATCATATAAAATAATTTTAGATTTTTCTCTAGGTATGCAAACTTCGGAGATAAGATAATAACATGCAGTCGGAGGCACAGAATTTAACGATAAGTCAAATCATTCATAATGTCACTTTATACCTTTACCTATGCCTCCGACTGCATGTCATTATGTTGCCTTTAATATATTTTGATCTTGTCTCTTTCCATCTTTTCAGTTGACTTGTCTTTAGATGCAGGCGGAATTTTTATTTTTTTCATTATTTATTTTTTACTATTTTGGTACGGAATCCTAAAAATGGATATATTTTTGTAAATATTTTGAAGGTAAGTAGGTAGGGTCGGGTCGGCAACAGTGGCTCGGATTTTTTCGGACACACAAATAATAAAGAAACAGTTGGAGTACCGACCTGAAAATCTCAGTCAACATGCTTTAGTTATTAATGTTTCTCCCTTCATTATTACTTTTTTAAATAAGGCATTATTATAGACGTCCGATATTTATTAAAAAAAAAATGGGAAATGGGCCACTGTGTACTGGTACCGGGCTACTGTGACTCGACCCTGTAGTACACAGAGACTCTAACAGTACACAGTTGCTCAACAGTACAAAATTGAATGGAAAACATTTATTATGTTTTATCACATTTATTCGTTTAGGTATGTCAGAATTATATTTTAAACATATTAGGCATCAAAATCTGTCACGTAGTAGCTATAATAAGAATAAAATACTGACAAAATTGAGATCAACCAATTTCTCAAATTTTTATCTTTGTTGTTTGAGATCCTTTAAATATTTTTATTTTCAAGCAAGTAATCTAATAGACAACATAATGGCGATTAGAATTTAAAAAATCAATAAAAAAATTTAAAAAAATGTTTAGTGCAAACAGTCGAGTGTAAAAGTGCTCGACCCTGTAGTGCACAGTGACTCTAACAGTACACAGTTGCTCATCAGTACAATATTAAATAAAAAACATTTATTAATCCAATACTTTGCCATTTATTAATCCTTACTTCGTTGATGCTGAAGTGCGTCATTGTTTACAGACTTTTTTTTTATAAAATTATAGCAATCAATCAGATTTTATTTGTGCGCAAATAATTTTATTTTAAAAACAAACTTTCAAAAACATTACATTATTTTAGTTAGTTATAAATGGGTTTAAAAGATTGTTTCTCGTTTTGATAATTGGTAGGTACTGCATTATAATTAGGTTTTATGGCATAAAATATTATTTTTTCCTTTGTAAAATTTAACTTTTCTATTTATATGTACAAGTACTCAGTGACTCACGTAAGTATACAGTGACTCATATAAGTATACAGTGACTCACCGAGTCACTGTATACCTCTGTTTTTTGAGCCACTGAACACGCTGTCGCCATTTTGATTTCACGGACATACCAATTTTAACAGATTTGATGAAAGGCGAGCAATTCTATGCCATTGCCTAGTTTAATAACGTCACTTTCCATATACACACTAACAATTATCAAAATCTTTAAATTTTAGTGTATAAAAACACGTGTAACTTACCTTAAATAGTATTTTTTTAAGCACGAAGACAAATACAGACTCGTATCACGACCGAACGGCGCCGGAGCGGGGGTATCACTGGTTTGTACGTGTTTGGCTGTTAAGCGCTACCGATAAATGAGAAATATAGATAGATATTATTGCTGTTCTTTATGGGAAATATCGTCGCGAGTCATTGTACCCGACTGAGTCACCGTTCCCTACCTGACCCTACTTAGATATTTAGTTACCTACTTTACCCTCAACTTTTACTTTACAGTTGTGAAACAAGAATGGAAAGAAGTAATTTAGCCCCTCGTGGTATGGTAACGACGCCTCACCATCTCGCCACGCAAAGCGCCTTAAACGTGCTGAAGGAAGGGGGGACAGCCATCGAGGCTACAGTCGCCGCCGCTGCCACCCTCGCAGTCGTATATCCTCATATGAACAGCATAGGAGGGGATGGGTTTTGGCTCATTGTACCACCTAACTCAGAACCTTTCGTCATAGAAGCTTGTGGTCCCGCTGGGTGTCTCGCGACTGAAGACTTCTACAAAGAGTATGATAAAGTACCGACAAGAGGCCCAATGTCAACGGTGACCGTCGCAGGGACGGTAGGGGGATGGCATGAAGCTCTTAACTACGTCGCGGAATTTGGTTACAGAACAATATCTCGCTCCAAACTATTGGCAGACGCTATTTACTACGCTGAAGAAGGTTTTCCCATTTCTACGTCTCTTGCGGCAGGATTGCAAGCATACTGTGAGAAGGAGAATCCATCAGAAGATTTCTTGAAAAGATTTGCACCTGATGGGAAAATTCTAAAAGAGGGCGACATATTTTGCCAACCAAATCTAGCGAAAACTTTGAGATTGTTAGCTGAAGATGGTTTTAATAGTTTCTACAAAGGAAAATTAGCTGATGACATAGCAGAAGATTTGAGAATACTTGGCATTCCGATTACTTTATCAGATTTAAATAATTATTCACCGGTAAAGAAGGCGCCATTACGTCTACAACATGAATTTGGGGAGTTACTGAATGTACCGCCTCCTACTCAGGGAATAGTTTCTTTATCTATACTAGGAATATTAGATCATTTACGAATAAAAGGAGATCACGAAGGTCGATTTATACACGCAGCAATTGAAGCTACAAAGCAAGGGTTCGAATTAAGAGATAAATACATCACAGATCCTGGGTACATGGAAATAAACACAAATTTTCTATTGTCATCTCAAAAAATTAGTGAAATGGCTGGAAACATTGACTTGAATAAAGCTGCAATGACCGCGAAATGCAAGGGGCCAGGGGACACTGTGTGGTTGGGAGTGATGGATAACAAAGGATTTTCTGTATCCTTCATACAAAGTGTCTACCACGATTTTGGGAGTGGCGTCATTCTTCCAAAGACTGATATATTATGGCACAATAGAGGTGTTTCATTTTCTTTAGATAAAGATCATATTTTGTCGTTGAAGCCTGGAAAGAAGCCATTCCATACGCTGAATCCTGCTGCAGCTCTATTGAATGATGGGCGTGTTATGATATATGGTACACGAGGTGGTGATGGACAGCCTCAGACTCAAGCAGCATTGTTTCACCGTTACGTAGTGCAGGGTATGAATTTGCAGAAGTCTATTTCAGCTCCGAGATGGCTGTATGGAGACAATTTGAGTAAAGACACTGATACTTTAAGATTGGAGAAAAGATTTGATGCAGATACTATCGAGTACTTAAAGGAAAGAGGTCATAAGGTTGAAATTCTTGGAGCATTTTCTGAGAAAATGGGACATGCTGGGGCGTTAGTGAGGCACACTAATGGAATTATGGAGGGAGCTTTTGACCCTCGAAGTGACGGTAGTGCAGCTGGATTTTGAATTATAAGTCGATTTGATTTTATATAGGTACCTACTGCATTTAGTATAGTTATACATTGATATTTTGATTTTTTATAGGTAGGTACTATGAAAGTTTAATGTATTTCTTCATACTTAGCAATGTAAATTTATTGAGGTATGAATTATTTTTTTACTTTAAAATATTTACATTTCTACATGTGTAGAAATGTAAATATTGAATGATGTTAATTAAATGTTTGTTTATACAGTCATGTACCTATCTGCTGACTTTCTTTTCATTCTTTCTACGGGCTTAGGACCGTCTGAAATGACTTACAAGGATTATTCTATTAATCTTGCAAAGAGGTTTTATCTTATTTTTAATATTTCTGTATTTATAGAAATAAAAAACCCTGTATACTATTTCAGCCCCCTTAGCATGACCACCGAAACACGTTAGACTTATATCGCGTGATAGCGTTTTTCGACACTCAACTGTCAAAATCCACTGTCTTTTGACAGTTAAACGTGATAAATCGCTATATCATATCGCGTTTTGGTGGTCATGGGGGGGCAGGCGTATTTAGAAAAATAGGTAATCTTTTATTCAAAGCTAGATAAATAGGTATAATAAAAGAATACCTTACCTACCAAAAAACACATAGTACCTAGGTATTGCTTTTCAAAAGCAGTGTCAACCTAGTGGCGAAATCTAATACTTAGATTAATTTTTAAATAACATACAATTTGAGTGGGGTCTACAGCTCACTGTAGGTACTATTATGTGTTCTGTGCCACTAGTCTTAAAAAGGGAGATACCTATAATATGTAACCGCTGACAATGTAAAAAATGCCTATTTCGATCAAGCTCGACCACACAGTTATTATACTTAAACTCGACGTTGCTTATTAACACTTTACTGTGATAGCACATTCACAGAACAATATCCATACAGAAAACTTCATGCTGTGCTGTAGTAAATCTTGTGAGCTGTGGCTTAGATCAAAATTAATATACTTATCAAGTAAAAAAATATAAACAAAATAAACTGGCATCCACATTTATTAAATAACAGAGTTAACTTTTAATTCAAATAAGCTGATATAACAAATACTGAATACTGACTAGATTAGTGGGTTCTGTATCATTTAATTACGAACTAAATTTCTAGCACAAAGTAACACACTTGTGTAAGAAAGCAATACCATTGAAACACAATTGTGACGTTAAATTAGCAGAATCGAGAGCCCGTTTTAAACTCTCTCTCTAGCAATATTATGCACCGGCTCCACGCTCCAGCTTACTTGCGCGCGCGCATGCAATATATCAGTGAAGTATACTTGGCATGCCCAGTTTTACTTTAGCGTGTAGCCAGCACATAAGGTACTTTGCAATTATGTTAACAGCTCACTATGGTTTCTTAAGAGTAATCTGCAATTTTATTCACATTTCCAATGTTAATTCAATTCGCGCAATAGGCGCAACGCAACACAAGTCACGACTAAACCGACAACAAATTGCCTATACCTACTATAATTTTTGACAGATGAAGGTTTGATCAGTTTACAATTTTGACATTATAAAGTAGGAAAAACGTTCGTGGGGTCATCGTCAAGCTACGGCCTGGATATCAATAGCCGCTGGATACAGGCAGCGCATTACCGATCGTAATTGTAGAAATCTCTGTGGGAGCCCTAAACCTAGTAGTAAGTGTCGTACGGCCGATATCCTGCTCTTTCTGCGTCTACTGCTCGGGGAAGGAGAAGCGTGGGAGAGAGATGCCGAACTTGGTCTCGAGTCCGGTGAGCACGGGGATGGCCACCTGGTAGCCGCCGATGTGGTGCGGCTTTCTGGTCGTCTCTTGCAGCGGCGTGCTCACGCGCAGCTCCGAGCCCGCCGGCCGACTGCACACATTGAAACAAGTCTTTAAGGGCCCTATACAACGTGTTACAATAGTACCCCTAATGCCGAATATGGTAGATAGGGACTATCAAACTGAACAACTTTTACTATGGGACCAACTTAGAAATAGCGAAAAAAATATCAGCTGTTTCATACAAAAAATAATTACGAAAATATCAAAACGTATGAAACAGCGGATTTTTTTTCGCCATTTCAGAGTTGGTTCCATTGTAAAAGTTGTTCAGTTATCTACCATATTCGGCATTAGGGGTACTTTTGTAACACGTTGTATACCTCAAAGTGCTCGCTAAGTACCTACATAATGTATCGAAAATTCACATGTACCTACCAAATAGAAGCTAAGATTCTATACAATACTAAATAATATACTAGAAAAATAGGACTCGCACCAGATCATGTTCTCGGACGGGAATCGAACCCGCGACCTTTGGATATCCGGTCCAATGCTCTGACCGCTGAGCTACCGAGTCACTAGTGGGAACGTCGAATTTCTTCTAGTATATCAACTCTTACGCTGCAAGCCAGCGCCATCTCACCAATGTAGAAGGAATTAACTTCGACATTCAACTGAACATCTTTCCAGATATTTTTAAACAGTTGATTAAGATGAGAAAGCTATATAACTTTTTAAATTTTGAGCCAGCGCCATCTCACCAATGTAGAAATAGCATTGTGAATGCTTAAATCTCAAAATTTAATAAGATTCTATAGTTTATTTACAAATAATAACCACAGAACAATAAAGTTACTCGTAGTAGTGGTAGGCAAAACAGCAAAAAGTGGCCACTTTTGGCACTTCTGCCTACTACTACTGCAACGAACTATATATTACTCAGGTTATTGTTTGTAAATAAACTGTAGAACCTTAACTTCAATTTATACAATGTGAATTTTCGATACATAATGTACCTAGCGAGCAATTAATTTAATTAAGATGAGGGCGCCACTTGAAGGTTATAGGAGCCTTAATATAAACCAGATTTTATGGTGTAAGTAAAACCTAACAGTCGATTTAAAAGTTTTTAAGTTAAAGTGGCCTAATTTTTAGTTTTTTACTTTCATACTAGATATATAGTTGGCACTAAAACTGAGTTTTTTGCATTATTATTTTTTCATTTGAGCACAGAATAACTAAATGGGCTAAACGGAAGCAGACACGCTTCGCGATCGCTCGATCAATAACAATGTGTAAAAATATACTCACGACCCTCCGAAGTCAATATAGAACAGCCGTTGTAGGATCTCGTAAGAAGCTAGTGTCACACCAAACTGGGGCGAAGAGCGGCAGACTCGAGCTAGAAGTAACAAACCAGCCCTCTGATTATGTAACTCTGTTGCTAACAATTCTCGATTAAAACCGCAGTTACATTGCTGCTTTAAGTAAGATAGTTGTCACATAGGTTCTTACTAAAGCAGCAATGTAACTGCGATTTCTGTCAGAGTTGATTGCAACGAAGTTACATAATTAGGGGGCGGAGCCTGTAGCCAAAGTCACATTCAAAAATTTTCGCTATCGCTTCGCTTCGAAACATGACATGGATTTGAGGTTTAAAATTAGATTGTTAACGAAACATTATGTCAATCAAATACATATTTCGAAAGCGAAGCGATATCGAATATTAGCAAATGTCACTTTGGCTAGGGGGTCAGACGCTTTAAGCGCAGGTAGGCCTGCCATCACCTAAATCACGAACCCTGGACAAAAATTTCAAAATACTCGGACATTTGAGTGAAATTAAGATTTTTTCCCAGACGCACTTGAAAAAAGAAATTAACAATAAATACCTAACAACCTTTCCCGTAACTCAAATAGTGTCCGTAGGTACTTATATCTGCCCCCCTAGCATGACCACCGAAATGCGATAAGATATAGCGATTTATCACGTTTATCTGTCAAAAGACAACAGATTTTTCTGTTTCTGCTTATTGATTCCATAGAAAAGTACAACATCGACTCGACTATAATGTAGGTATGGATGGTTGACTTTTTTTTCGCGATTCCGTGGTTGGCCCCGTCGTAAAAGTTGTTCATATTAATGGACACTGTCATCCCCTAAAATCTTTGTCATAATTAAAAATTTGCGGTGTAGGTATATCGTATTTCGGTGGTCATGCTACGGAGGGAGATGTATATTAAACTAATGCACCCGCTAACCGAGTGTTCCTTTCCAAAACGCCTTGAAACCTTCTTCTCGGTATATTTTCTTGGCAGCGTCTACGACTCCGTGGTATTCAGTCTGACCTTTTTTCGGTATAACCTGTTTGGTAATGTATTATGATAAAAAATAACTAAGTTGTCTATGAATTCAATTACCAAATATTACAAACAGTCACAGTGGCTTGATGATAAATACTAAATGACTGAAGTTGAAAATCGTTCTAGTCTAGTCATATTGTTTCATCTGATCTTAAATTCATACTTGGTCAATTATAAAATGAATACTACGCGTTCACTTCGTGATAGCCGTCGACGACCGTTATGGCGTCACAGCTAACGGTACTGTAGACAAAAAAGTAATCATGTTTTTCAACTGTTTTTCAATTTTTTCTTGTTCAAAGAGTGTAATAAATTTATATAACAAGTTAGGTTCGCCATAATGTAGAAACTTTACTCTTTTAATCATTATAACAACACAAATAACGAACGTAATGATTAAATCAACAGAAACAAAAATTAAGCTTTGCGTTGCTAGCCGTACTAGAAAGGCGACGCAGGGGGTGCGGTATGACGAGGCGGGCCGGGAGGTAGCGGCAATCATGAAGTGAACGCGTAGTAGGTACCTGTATCCTGGTTTTGATGACGTCAAACGGTGTAACTAAGGACGCGGCGGGCATACCGGAAATGGCACCAGACAGGAGCAGTGTGATGGGGTTGTTGTAGCCATTCTCGTCGGCTAATAGCGCCTAATGGTCATATTACACGGTTCAGTTCTACCTTTTAAGAGTGTTAACGGCAAACGGCATTTAATACAAATTTACAAGTCATTACTTTTCGAAATGAATGAAACGATTTATATGAAACTTCATATACAAGGTGTTACAAAAGTACCCCTAATGCCGAATATGGTAGATAGGGACCATCAAACTGAACAACTTTTACTATGGGACCAACTCTGAAATCGCGAAAAAAAAATCAGCTGTTTCATACAAAAATTAAAATCGAAAATATCAAAATGTATGAAACAGCTGATTTTTTTTTTGCCAATTCAGAGTTGGCCCCATAGTAAAAGTTGTTCCGTTTGTCCCTATATACCATATTCGGCATTAGGGGTATTTTTGTAACACCTTGTATATAAGCAGAATACATTAGTCTGAAAAGTTAGTAGACAACATTTTCGAAAAATGGTGTTACAGCTAAAATAAACCGATTTTAAATTTTCCAGAGAAACAGAAATTTACAATAATCTTTTTAAAATAAGACATTTCAAAAATGTTCCTTACTATCTTTTTTAGATGAAGTTTTATTAAAATAGGTTTATTAATTTCGAATAATAAGTCAAAGCTTTTTATGAAATGCCGTTTGTGTTAATGCTCTTAAAGGATGAAGCAACCAAGTTGAATCATGTAAACAGATGACAGACGGACTACGAAGAGATCCTTATCAATTTCCGTTTTTTACCCGCGACGGGATCATCAATAAACCCACGGCGGTTAAAATAGTTATTTTTAATTGAAAAAGAGTAAAACATTTTTTACGAAATTCGTCCGGCTAAAGTGAGTAGTAGGTATACATATTTATTTACATACGGATTTTTCTTGCGTTTGTAACTTAAGAATTTAAGTCATAAGTTACAAACGCAAGAAAAATCCGTCGGGGCTGCCATTATGCCACCTATCTGTTCTATTTCAATTATCTTTGTCTCCAAAAGTGCATTCCCAATACAAATTTTAACTAATCACAACTGCAAAATATTAGTTCATTTCGGGGCAGGTAATGGCAGCTCCGACGGTTTTTTCTTGCGTTTGTAATTTATGAATAGGTGGACAAAATCTATCTACATCATTTTTAGTGGTGTTGTTTTCGTAAAACATATTTTCAATTGAGAATAACTATTTGCACCGTCGTCGTGGGTTTTTTATTGTTATACGGAATACAATAATAAATAAATAAATATTTGACAACATCACATACTTTGCTCCGATTCCAAAGTAAGTAGCTAAATCACTTGTATTATGGAAATCAGAGACAACAGTGGTATCACAAACACCCAGACCTGAGCCAATATAGAAAAGTTCGTTTTCTAAATTGATCCAACCGGGGATCGAACCCGGGACCACAGAGATAGCGACACCTTGAAAACCGGTGTACAAAGCCACTCGACCACGGAGGACGTCAAATAACTAAAGTAAATTATTAAGGTGCGTGCGTAAATTATTAATTTTAACTAAAGTAAATTATTAAGGCGCGTGCATAAATTATGAATTTTAACTAAAGTAAATTATTAAGGCGCGTGCGTAAATTATGAATTTTAACTTAAGTAAATTATCAAACCTTAAGACGCGCGTACGTGGGGAAGTATATAGAACTGAAGACAGAATCTCGCATCATGCATGGTATGCCGCCCCTGTACAGGCCTAAGAAGCCCAGATCCTTGATGACCTTGAAGGCCGTCATTGAATTCCCTTTGGCTGATTCGCCAGCCATTTGCAGACGGATCTTTACGATCTCAAGAGGATTTGTGAATATTACTTGAGAACATCCCGCCTGAAAAAAATATAAACATTTTAAATTTTTTTCAGCAACTTTTTTTATTATTATTTACTAGAAAAACACATTTATAATTTAATTTTATGCAAAGACGGTGTCTTATAAACCTTTAAGGGTTTTTCAGTACACCGTATTATACAAGGTGATACAAAAGTACCCCTAATGCCGATAATATGGTATATAGGGACCATCAAACTGAACAACTTTTACTACGGAACCAACTCTGAAATCGCGAAAAAAAAATCAGCTGCAAAAAAATTCATACCTTTTCATATTTTCGATTTTAATTTTTGTATGAAACAGCTGATTTTAAAGTTGGTCCAAGTTGTTCAGTTTGATGGTCTCTATCTACAATATTCGGCATTAGGGGAACTTTTGTAACACCTTGTATACAGGTTTACAGACAGACAAATTTAGATGAAATAAAAAAAGGAAAAAAAATAATTTTTTGGCAGCCATTTTTTCTTGTACCTAAATTGTACATTATTTTAGTCAAAGCACCACTTATTTATCTTTTACCGTTTCGGCAGGCGGTTGACCATCTCAATAATGGCTAGATGGATTTGCATCAAACGTGGCTAAGAACCATCTCTTAAGTTAGCTTTCAATTAAAAAAAAAATGCATTGAAATCGCTTGATACGTTTAGGCACTACGAATATACGTACAGACACACAAACAAACATAGGCTTTAAACTTATAACACCCCTCTTTGCGCTGCGTCGGGGGTTAAAAATAGTTGCCACTATATGTATGGTTTTTTCATACAAAAGAGCTAACTTCTGAAAGGTATTTGTCTGATAAATTCAATCTGATTTCAATCGAATTTACTGTAGGTATAATTTTTCCTATTCGCCGTGTGTCAGTTTTAGAATTGAAAAATGAATTTCGCGTATTTTTGTATGACACTCCAATTTCTTTCTATTCTAATTGACACAGCGAATAGGAAAATATACATTAATAATATATCTAATTACTAGAAAAAATTCGAACGTCGAAATCGTGAATTGTCTTCAGTTCAAGCCAGAATTGTCTCAGTTCAAGCCTGAGACAATTCTGGTGACAAGTCGAATTTCTTTTGTATATTATTTAGTATTGTATAAAAATAGCATTGTGAATGCTAGAATCTCAAATTTAAAAATAAATAATACAGTGAATTCGACAGTTAAGTCCGCAAGTTGACTATGACAGCTTTCAAACAATATAAAATTCAAATTAAATTAGATTTTATTTAAGTATATGTATTAAAAAACCTTTCAGAATTTAATTCTTTTGTATGAAAAACCAAAATAGTGGTCCCTATTTTCGTTTGAGGAGTATATATTTGAGCAACTATCTATTATAAATACGACTAGTTACACTATTCTACTACTACTGATGAAACTATTCTATACCGTATTAAAACAAATCAACGCATATTTTAAAGTATGGCAACACTTATGCGATATTTACCACAAAACCAGATATGTATTCTCCAAAAAAAGTTATGTTCCCATCCTTATCTGACATTTTGTCACGCATGAAATCGTTGACCTGAAATAAATAAATAACAAATTAAACAATTGAATATTATTATTATCTACTCCCATGCTTTAAGCCCTCTACAAAAGTTTTTGAAATTGTTGGTTTATTGCCAAAGTAACTATTATATCATTCAAACGAGTGTTATTATGTTGTACTAAATTTCATAATGCAACTCCTTCGCTTTTTCGTTTAGTTTTGGTTTTGGTCGAACTTTGAAAACAATATTTTAACTAAATACCTATTTGACGACCTTCGTGGTCGAGTGGCTTTGTACACCGGTTTTCAAGGTGTCGCCATCTATGAGGTCCCGCGTTCGATGCCCGGTTAGGTCAACTTAGAAAATGAACTTTTCTATATTGGCTCAGGTCTGGGTTTGGGTGTTAGTGATTTCACCGTTGTCTCTGATTTCCATGACACAAGTGCTTTAGTTGCTTACTTTGGAATCGGAGCAATGTATGTGATGTTGTCAAATATTTATTATTATTTATTACCTATAAAATAGTAATATAAATAATATTAGAAAAAATACTAGAAAATCGACTCACCCGTAGCACCTCAGACGGGACTCGAACCCGCACCCTTAGGATTCTGACCCAATGCACTGACCAATTATGCTACCGACCCGGTAATATTATAAAATAGCATTGCGAATGCGGTAAATCTAAATTTATAAACTAGTAGTTAGTGTAAGAAACTCACAGACAGTTTAATAGCTTTCTCCGGCGCGACGCCAATCAGTTGCATGCCCATGCCCTTATATAGACTTCTGGCTCCCTCATTCTGTACGATTTTCTTGAAGCAGTCCAAGTAATTCGCATACAATTGTTCTCCTTTAGGACCGATGCGTTGGCTCTGTATTCTGGTCTTCACAAAGTCTATGGGGTATACCGCTGCTGCTCCTAAGCCTTAAGAATAGATTGGAAATAAATAGACAGTTAGGACACTAGTAGCTCAATCAAACTAGTTTTTTAAAATACTGGGTAACTAACCATTCGGAAGAAATAGAAAATAGGTACACTGCACAAATAAAATATAAAGTATTTAAATTTTGAGATTTTAGCATTCACAATGCTATTTTATTCCCGTCCGAGAACATGATCTGGTGCGAGTCGTATTTTTTCTAGTATATTATTTAGTATTAAATATAAAGTAGCTAAACCACAGATAATCTATGTAATACTATAATGGTTTTAATTAAATTACGGTAATAAATAATTCAAGAACAACTGTGTCCGTTTTACTAGTTGTCTTGTGATTGTAAAACACAACCATAATAATATATCAGGTGTAAAATATTTATCGATAAAAAAAATTCTTACAGCCCGCCATAGCACCGATGAAGAATCTGTAGACATTCTCGAGAATTTGAATAAACACGCTTCGCTCGTCAGGACTCTGGCACAACACAAATACATATAATTAAATAAATTATAATGCGGCCGCTGAGAATGCACAGTTGATAGATAATCAAGTTCCTTAAATCAATTTTAATAAAGTCTATTTTCGATTCTAACAAATCTGTTAAATCTGCATTCTCTCGACGGTAATTTTAAGGAAACCATCTATTTATTCTTAAATTTATTGCCTTTCGCATTAAGTACAAATTAAAAAAAACATAAATCTTTAAAATAGATCGCTGGGTCATATCCGGCTCGAAGGACCATGTTTGACATAAGTACTGGTGTGTAATTGATGTTTTATGGGCGATTCTTACTAAAACACCGGCAACCGAGTAATATTAATAAAAAATAAGTAATATAAGTAAAAGTTATATATTTACCGAGACCGCTTTAATTTCAGCGATACTTTGCTTGACCCGACGGTAGTAATGCTCTGGTGTGATTTCCCTTAAATAACTGTACAAAATGGTGCTGTAAAAGAACACGAATTTAGATAAACTAAAAACGATGATTGTTAACATAAAATAAATTATATTAGTGTACCTAAATCAAAAAAACCGGCCAAGTGAGCGTCATACTCGCGCACGAAGGGTTCCGTATAAGGGAGGGGCCCCTAAATATTTGTTTAATTTGAATTTAATTCTGTGAATATTTCAAGCGTTTCTACCTGTTGCTGTTATCAATATCGAGCAAAAAAGAACAAAAATCACGTTTGTTGTATGGGAGCACCCTTAGATAATTATTTTATTGTTTCTTAGTATTTGTTGTTATAGCGGCAACAGAAATACATCATCTGTAAAAATTTCAAATGTCTAAAACTGTCACGGTTCATAAGATACAGTCTGGTGACAGACGGACGGACAGCGGAGTCGTAGTAATAGGGTCCCTTTGGGTACGGAACCCTAAAAATGGATCTTCTAGTACATATTGCCATAATTCTTGGATAAATATAAGAACAACTACTCTTACAATTTTGCTTTGATAACTAAGTTTCGTGTGTAGACGTATACGCATGCGATTTACTTACTCGTCATCATGTATCTTTTTGCATATTGCAAACAATATATCAACTTGCAGCGGAGTTATTTGACTGATCATCTGTGCCGAATGTAGGAATTCGTTTTTATTAACTGGTGTTTTTTTATCCCCGCCCGTTGCGTAAAGATATACTCTTTTAAATAGCTCCATATTATTCAGCAAATTATTGAATGCCATGTAGTAGGAGAAACCAATTCTGATCTTGCCTTCGGGAAAACTTGGTGACTGGAAAATATTATTACACTCTTTACAATAAAAACACGGTTACATATGAAGATGATTAAAATTGTGAGCAAAGGTGAGCTTTATCTCTAAAAGAGATCTCTTCCAGCCAACCTAGTATCTTTGTAAGTAAGGCGCTGCCACAAAAAGCAAAATAATTGTTGACAAATAATAAAAAAAAACTTAAAGAAGAAATTACATTTTCATTCCTTTTTTCCTAGCATGGGTTAATTACTTTACCCATCTTTCGAAAAACTAGACATTTGCAAAACAGTGAGGGTACTTTATTATCGTTTTAATAGTTTTAATGAAACATATTTTATTTGACTGGTCGAATAGCTGGATTTTAGGTGATGCTACAATATAATAATAGGTAGTCGGAGAAGTTCACGGCCTTTTTGAAGCAGGAATTTTGCGTGTAATATTTCTGGCAATACTAATCTTAGGCGGGAATGTTATAATTGTTTAACAGCTGACTTTCCGGTAATAGCGGTAAAATTAAAACAAATTGATAATTGTCTAGCTCATTCATATTTTTTATAATTTTTATTATAAGTATACGTTTTGCAAATTTTTTTTGATAAGGGTTCAGACCCTTAACGAAAAAAAATATAATGCTGTTAGTGCTCCAAAAATGGTTTGTAATGTTTATAGAGAAGATAGAAGATAGATGCTTTGTCGAATACTACTGTAAAAAACGGTTCAGCAGATTCAGGTCTTGTAATTTTGATGATAAAGGTGTTCCTCTCTGTGGTATGTACCTTTATTATTTTTAGTACAAAAAGGCCGCGAACATTTCCGACTACCTAATAGAAAAGTTACTAATAAAAGGCAAAAGCATGACTTACATTAATAATATTCTTCTTAACTGTATCATTTACAAGATGGCTTTTCACAGTCAGCAAGATATCTTTAAAGTCAGCAATATCAATGAAACCATCTCTATTATATTTCCTAAAGGCTATTAAGCCGTATTCCTCGTGGAAGTCATGAAGAAATTGGCTGAAATCCTCAAAAGCTAAAACTCTTGTCTTGTCTTCACCGAAATATAGTTTGGTGAAGTCACTGTCTAAGTCAAATGGTAGTTTTTGGTGAATTACACATTTTTTCATGAGATTAACAAAGTCATCTGGAAGCAAAATTACAATAATAAACTTTAAAATTAATCATAAGTTTCGTGTTCTTTGTTTTTACTACAGGTTCTTTAACACCATTTAATTGAATACTAACCGTAAGTAACATAATCATTTTTGTTACTGCTTCGAAATAGGCTGAATGCGGTCCTGTAGAGGGCATCCGGTGAACATAGAAGCTTTTCAAATGTCTCAAACTCATCAAATGATATGTATCCATCTTTGTCGAGATCGACAATGGACGCGATAAGGTCGAGGGACTCTCTGTTGTAATTGTCTAAAAAAACAAGGTAAGATAAGCAAAATGCATAATTTTATACCACAGATAATATAATCAGTTTCTCAAATAGCCTTATAAAACTGAATATGGAAGATAGTAGGGTCCATGCAAAGAATCCCGGAAAATTATTATAAACCCTGAAATCACAATTTTTTTGAAAAAAAAAGATAAACTGCAGGGTGGCAACCCTAGACCGAAACTGTATTTTGCTTTTACCTATTAATAGAATTGATTAACGAAACAATAGTATATTCGCGTCTAGGCTTGTCACTTAGCAATTCCCATTCAAATAAAAGCTTAAAGGAATATTATACAAAGAATTAAACATTGCATAAGAGTATACCGACCGTGTTCATATAATCCTAGAAATTTTCTGATAAAGTTTTCATTGGTGATGACCTTCTCTCCATTTCTGTCGGTTTCTGTGGCAAACTGTAGAAATATCTCCCGTAACTTTGATGTGTCTGCTCTTTTTAACTACAAAAGACAAGTTAACATAGGTACTTAACTATGTTTAAATAAGGTAAAAAAGCACATAATATTTTTAAAGTTTCATCTAGTTACTAAATAATATATACTAGAAAATATTCGACTTGAAGAATTGTCTGAGGCGGGAATCGAACCCGCGACCTTTGGAAGTCCGGTCCAATGCTCAGTTGTATTATTATAATAATATGTAGGTAGCTCAGTTGGAAGGAGCCCGAAATGAAAAAAATACCTACAGCGACGCGGCACCACTTGTAAATTCAGGTAGTGTAACACCTGGCGGCGGGGGCGCGCTTTTATGTACTTACAAGATGCTTTACAAGTGGTAATAATTGAAAATCGCCAGTAAACTAGTTTAAAGAACAATAAAACGTGTGAAAGTGGTCAAACTGCATTGTTGTGGAACGCGGCGAGTCAGAACTCAGCACGCCATTTAGGCTGGCCCCAGACCTACCGGTTTCAGTTCTTTGCTTTGCTGTTTTAGTTGAACAGGGGCTAACGCATTAAACTTCGGAGTCTGCCGGGCTTCAAATTAAAATAGATAAATCGAGCCCCAATCGGGCCAAAATGGCGAACCCTAATTTACTATGTCACACGAACATCGATATCTTCTAAACAACTACAATACGAAACTTCTTACTTCGCTGTTTTAAGTTGATGCCCAGCCGACTTTCCGAAGTTCGATGCGTTAGCCGGTACGGCCTCCTGTTCTACTAGAACAGCAAAGCAAAGAAATTAAATCGGTAGGTCTGGGGCCAGCCTTAAGTTGTCGCCATAACGCCTATAGTAAAAGTTAATAGCAATGTCTCTTATTGAAGTATATAAAACTCCAATAAGAGACATGTTAAAATGCAACTTATTTGGCGTTTTTTTGTAAGTAACCTTAAATAGCCCCATATTGAATTTTGGGGCTATGAGAGAACTTGTAGTTTTGAACTTGTAGTCACCAGCTCTCTAGCACAGGTTAAAGTTAAGGTTGGGATTAATTTTATGGGTCATACTTAAGTTAAACATATTCAAATGTACTTAGTCAAATCTATTGTTGTTTTAAATGGAAATAATTAACATAAACATACTCTGGCATGAGTGAGTATCATGGAATAAAGTAGGTACATGTTTAAGTTCAAGCATTTCAGTTGGTATTTTTCATTGTATTGTAATAATTTGTTTTTTTATTTTCACTAGACATTTATGTTTATCGAATAAAATGGCTTTTGATTTAATTTTGCAGACATTGGAACAACTTTGTTTTGGCCATTTTATTTGTTGTACAAAATTTTGTTCTTTTCTTCTGTCAAATTTTCAGAGGCAGACGTTAAATTGACATTGACAGCTGGTTAGCAGGCCAAAGAGTAAAGTAAAGTTAGAAAAGTACGCGGCAGGCCTCAGAAGAATAATATTTTTCTGAGTGGCAGGCAGTCATAATCCTCTTGTTTATTCTTCTACCATATCTCTATCTCCTCTACTTCAGTTTTACGATCTTGATTCTCGTTCCACCATCCACCCACAAACGCACTATAACGCTGTTGCGGTATAGAAGAATAACTAAAGGTTATTCTTCTGAGGTTGCGGCTCAGAAGAATAACATAATATAAACTCACTGATTAAGAGCATGTACTGACTTTGGCCAGCCGTCAACCGCTCCGTTTGGCTTGAGGCTGCGGCCAACCGTGGGCGGCGGCATTACAGTCAGCAGCACATCATCTGGTTTTACAAAACTGTCAAAATCTGCAATTTATTTTAAACCTTAATTTCTTCGAATTTAAGTATAAAATTGATTGAATATAATTACCCAGCGTGCTGTTGACACGTAAAAAATTCCTTAAGCCTCGGGACCACTTGAAGAAATATAAGATTTTGATTCATCTTTCTGTAGCTTCCTTTGTGGATCTGAAGCAAAATACAAAAATTGATAATTTTTTGTTGAGATTCTTGTTGCCAAAAAGTTTTAAACATGATCAGAGAGAGACGTCACTGATTTAATCACGTCACTGATCACAGACTGAACACAGTGTGTTCTCAGTTATTTTACCAATCACTGACCTGAAAAAATGTTACCAATAGTTTACAGCTGAATGACATTTCTTTTATAGGTACAAGAAAAATGACATTTGCATAGAAAAAAATACATTTTCAGAGGTAAAATAACTGTGAACGGACTGTATGTTCATAATCAAAGGCTCACACCAATTTTACATCGGAAAAAAGAGCAAGAATGTCAATTTTCAGAGGTAAAAATTAAATAACTGTGAAGAGAGAAGGTAATACCATTTTTTTATCCTGTGGTAATACCAAGAACTTTATAAGTATATAGTTTTACTGTGAACCTCAGAAGAATAAGTAGGACAAAGTGACTGACAGCAAAGATACATCATATGTTATTCTTCTGAGGCTTCTGAGCCTCTGAGTACTTTCAGAGTTCTGAGCATTCTTATATGGACGAGATATGGACATTTTAAGCAAAGAGCATTGAATTGTCAATCTTCAAACGAAATAAAAGCCACAGTTTACAAAGTTTTCCACAGCATAAAAATTTTCAGTACCTAGCTATTTTTGTTCTATGAATGAAATCTATGATGTTGCCTAACAGAAGGAACACGAAGCAAAAAAAGCAAGCAGATCGAGCTTAATCAAAAAGTTAGCACATCAGGTTATACAAAACTGTCAAAAATTTTTTTTGAACCTTAATTTCTTCGGATTTAGGTCTAAAATTGATTGAATATGATTACCCTGTCGTGGAAGTCCAGCGTGCCGTTAGACTTTACATTGTCGGCGGTGCGTGTATTGATAGATTTTTTTTCTAAGCACTTGATATGGAAAATCTCCTGTTTAAAAATAATATAAGTACATACCTACAGAATATACTACCGATTAAAAAAAAACTAAATCCAGTGGAATCATTTATTGAACATTAGAGTCAAGAGCCTGTTTCACAATGTAAAAGTAAGTCTGCGGCGGTATCGGCTAAAAACATTGAAGTTCATGTTAACTGTATTTTGACAGATGTATGTGATACATTGCCACTTTTCTTTGGTAAGTTTTTATTTGTGCCAAAACGAAGTAGCAATGTATCACATACATCTGTCAAAACTCAGTTAACATGAACTTCAATGTTTTTAGCCGCTAGAGCCCCGGGGTAGCTTACTAGATAGATGAATTGACATATTTTTCATATCACAACTGTCAAATCATCTGTCAAGTAAGCTACTCTATTTTGATTGTGAAACAGGCCCTTATATTGAAATATTGCAGAAAATATGTACAGAAAAGTTAAAAAAGGAAATTCCATTAAAACAGTGTTTGGTTAAGTAGGTACTTATCATTACAAAACTTTATATTACCTACCTTCACAAAAATCACTTAGGTCACTTAATCACTTAGTCAGCAGCACGTCAGGTTATACCTTAGTATACAAAACTGACAAATATCTGCAATTTATTTTCAACCTTAACATCTTCGCGTTTAAAATTTATTGAATAATGCCACGTGCCGTTGACTGTACATTGCCTGCTGTTTGTTTAGCAACTTTGTTTTTTAATAAATATTTGACAATCGGAGCAATGTGTATTGCTCCGATCCCAAAGTAAGTAGCTAAAGTACTTGTGTTATGGAAATCAGAGACAACGGTGGTATCACAAACACCCAGACCTGAGCCAATATAGAAAAGTTCATTTTCTAAATTGACCCAACCGGGGATCGAACCCGGGGCCGCAGAGATGGCGACACCTTGAAAACCGGTGTGCAAAGCTACTCGACCACGGAGGTCGTTACGAACATTAAACTAAGAAAAACCTACCAAAATTACATACACACAAGTACCTACCTAAACTGATATAATAAATAAATACTGACTAGATTAGTGGATGTAGGTATTCTCTATTATTATCACGATTCAAATTCTAGCACAAACAAATTACAATTTTATTTGATGCATACTAGTAGCGAGGAGTGAAATTATGGCGAAGGTAAGACATTCTACAAAAATGATCTGATTCTGATCTGGGGCCCTACCGGCGAACTTCGACGGGTCTGCCGAGCTTCAACTTAAATCAGAAAAATCGAAGTAAGGAGTTTCGTATTGTAACTACTTTTCGCCGAAGTTATTTAGAAGATATCGATGTTCGTGTGACATCATGAGTTGGGGTTCGCCATTTTGGCCCGATTGGGGTCGATTTATTTGTTTTAATTTGAAGTCCGGCAGTCTTTCCGAAGTTCGATGTGTTAGCCAGTACGGCCCCTGCATAGTGGATCGGTGGGGTGGAATTTATAAGAGGTAAGTCGATGGGAATCGGCTTGTATGGAACTTTTGCCACTAATGCACACACGTTTGCGCGAGTGGCGAGATGATCAGGCGAATAGCGACCTCATGTTAAACATAAGCCCGCTATTCGCTTCGCCACTCACGCGCTCGCGTTGGGAGCGGCACACTCGCGCGAATGTTTGATTACGGCACTTTGCCCTTACGTTAACAGGTCATAAGGTCTCTTAAAAGTAATCTGCATTTTAAATTCACATTTTTAGAAATAATTAAGTTAGATAAGTACTCAATAAATAATCAGGGCTTTCAAAATGACAAAAAACTGTAGGTTCGATAGATGGCGTTGATAAACAGGCACACGTGTCAACTGTAGAAAACGTGGGAAAAAGAAAACACAATTCACATGAAAACACCACTAACAACAAACGCCATCTAGTGAGGCAAATAGTTAATATTTTTTAAAATGTCACTTTGAAATGCCCTCATTGTATTCGCAAGTCTACTGCTGCTCGGGGAAGGAGAAACGTGGGAGAGAGATGCCGAAATTGGTCTCGAGTCCGGTGATCACGGGGATGGCCACCTGGTAGCCGCCGATGTGGTGCGGCGTGCTCGCGCGCAGCTCCGAGCTTCGATTGGACACATTGAAAGAAGAAGCACAAAATATATACTCCGTTCCACGCCACGAATCGAACTCTTACCCCCTTACTAATAAAGATTGTATAGCAAATGTATAAGTTACAGTGTTTTGTCCCTTTCTTTTTAATGTCAAACTTAAATAGTTTGGCAGAGAATCACCACTGTGTAACTTATACATCTGCTATACAATCTTTATTAGTAAGGGGGCTAGGGAATAAAATACTCGCAGCTCATTGGTCAATGCGCGTGGCTAGAGCTGGGCTTTAGGGCCAATGTGCGCTCACGGACCGATTTTCTTTAGGAGTTCGTTGCGTGGAATGGACTTCTGTGTGTTTAAGACAGAAGCGCTGCTCTTCCCGTATTCGAAAACACTTCTTGACCAATATGTCATAGTTTGGCCTGAGATTGTATCTATGTAGGTAGTTAATAAATACGTAATTGGTATGAGTGCGCGCCCGGAAAACTACGGTATGATCTAAACAGCTTCTGTCTAATTATTATGTGTATTTTGTGGCAGATGTGGGTCCAAAATAATAACCGATATCCAACCAGTCTATTAACACCCTCTGTAGCTCTACCATAAGTTGATGCGAATTGTTTTCGCTACCGTAAACTATCGGAAACTTACAGTCAATGCGAGTAAAAGAGCAAAAACGATAGTTACGGTAGCGAAAACAGTTTGCATCAACTCATGGTAGGGCCACTGTAGTCCGGCGGCAACAATGGGTGCATAATGAATGCATGCTGGATTAGAAAGTTATTTTTGTAACTATGTCTAATCTCCTACCACGTCCTGTATACATATTAAAAATATTTCGATTTAAAAAAAGTCATGGAGGGACCTATTAATATTGGACAAATGGACATGCATAAGCTCTCATGGCAGAGCTTGACAGACAGATCGTACTCGATCATATTTGTTAAGCAACTCTCAGTTCGGCCAGGTGTCGGATGGGTGACCGTTAAGTGGCATTACAACTGAGCGGTTCCGTGTTTCGGAGGGAACGTTAAACCGTCGGTCCCGGCTGTTGTCATCTGATAACAGTCGTTAAGCCAAATCAGAGGCCTTACAGACGGCTTGATAAACTCTAACACCAGAGGTGGCCACTAATCCTCATACGATAAGAAGTAGATAGATAAGTAAATAAAGTAGGTATTTACTTGTGTTTGGAAATAACATCACGGTCCAAGGAATTGACACCCAAGATATTACTAGATCGAGAACCGAACCCAGAGTCGCAGAATCCTAAATATTGGTAATTTTCTTAAATTAGAGACTAACTGCCGTACTCAATTAGTCTCCAATTTAAAACAATGTCAATTAAGTTCAATGCTTCATTAAGTATCGTGTCAATATGGAAAATAAAGAGACATCACCAACTTTGATGAAGCATTAAAAACTTAATTGACGTCTCTGAGTACGGCAGTTAGACAACCCTTAAGCAAATTATAGCAATATTAATAATACTCACGACCCTCCAAAGTCAATATAGATCAGCCGTTGTAGGATCTCGTAAGCAGTGAGTGTCACAGCAAACTGCGGCGAAGAGCGGCAGACTCGAGCTACAAATAACAAAAGGCTTAATTTTTAATTTTATTTTATTTTACAATCTTCGGTAAGGCCGAATGGCCGAAAACATGAGGGCGCCGCTTGAGTGTATAGGAGCCTAATGGCCGAATACTCAAACGTCACTCAACTTTGAGAGGCTCTCAAACATCGTTCTGTTGCATTAAATGTCAAAGATACGACAAAGACATCATGATGTTTGAGCGCCCCTCTAGTTGTTGTAAGTTGAGTATCATATGAGTATTTGGCCATTAGGCTCCTATACACTCAAGTGGCGCCCTCATCTTAATTAAATTTATTGCTTGCTAAGTACAAATGTATCGAAAATTCACATGCATTGAAACTAAGGTCCTATAGTTTACCTATTTACAAACAATAACCTCGGAATATATCTATATTTGTAGTAGTATAAGCAAAAGTGTGAAAAATAAATTTAATTAAGATGAGGGCGCCACTTTGTGGTATATAGGTCCCTTGCAGTTTTATTTATAAATAAATTTACATAAGTTTATGAGGTACCTACCTACTTGTTACGAAAAATAAGGTAAAATAAGACTAATTTAGTTTATTTTATAAGGTCACTGTATGTAATGGGAAAATACCTCGGACATGCTGTGCACCATTTTTTCCTGTCTTTCAACCTTTAGGGTCTCAGTATGTGATGCGTTTTTTCACGTCCTGGACAGAACAGGACGATTTCTTGCCATCGTTGTAAGTGTTTTAAAATATAGTAACAGATTTTATGTGATGACATATATGACGACCTCCGTGGTCGAGTGGCTTTGTACACCGGTTTTCAAGGTGTTGCCATCTCTGAGGTCCCGGGTTCGAAAAGTAGAAAATGAACTTTTCTATATTGGCTCAGGTCTGGGTGTTTGTGATACCACCATTGTCTCTGATTTCCATAACACAAGTGCTTTAGCTATTTACTTTGGAATCGGAGCAATGTATGTGATGTTGTCAAATAGTTAATATTTAATAGTTTAATTTGATGAGAACACGTTTAGGTACCTGACTCTCCGACCCACGGACGGGACGGGATATAGGTGGATGGAAAAATGTATGGTGCACAGCACGTCTCCGTTGCGATTTTAAACTAAAATTGAGATTTAATTTTGTGGAACCACTTAATTTTGTGGACTTTTACATAAGTAATGTTAAGAATATTTTTATGGTAGGTACCTAGTAAACTTTTAAATCTACCTATTCATAGCCATCGCGATTGTTTAAATTGAAACATTAACATACCTGTTGGCACCTGGCATGAGGTAAAATAGAATAAAGTACATGTTCAACCATTTCAAATGGTATTTTTCATTATATTGTAATCATTTGTATTTTTTTTTCACTACATAGACATTTAGTTTTATCGAATAAAATTAGAATTCCTTATTTTGATCATTTTGTTTTTGTTTACTATCTTTTTTCTGTCAAAATTTGCCGATGTGAAATCTGACGTGACGTGACAATGACAGTGACATTGACAGCCGACAGTCATCATAATCCTCTTGTCTACTACACATGCTCTATCTTCTCTATGTTATGGTCATAGAGTCTGCGCGTATTCACACGACACCGGACCGCGTATGAACTAACAGCACGCTCTAGGTGTTGAGTCGCAATATTAATGCGTATGAAAGTGTTAAGTTTACTGCACTTTCAATGCACTCAATGTTGAAATTCGTAAATTCATTGCAATCTTTTAGTTCAAATTTCTCCTCAACGTGACGTTCTAGACCTTTATGTTACACTAGCTTTTGCCCGCGACTTCGTTCGCGTGGACATTTTAGAAAATCTTTAGTATCCTTAACCCTTCAACGCCCGGAAAATGAGACACAATAGATATTCCATTGTTATCCGGCCGGCCGCCTGCGTCCGTTCGGGCGTTGATGAATTTAAATGCTGGTAGAAAGCGGTCCCGTCCCCGTTTTCCAAAATCCTTTCTTAGTGCTCACCTGCAACAATGAAAGTGATCTACTCTCCAATAATAATGTTTTTACCTTCGATCAACCTGTAGGGCTCTATCACACATTTCAATTTTCCTAAAAAAGTAGGGGGTGGATTTTTAAAAATCCTTTCTTAGCGCTCACTTACCTACACCATAAAAAGTATCTACACTCCAAAAATGATGTCCAGCCGTTAGGGTTCGTCCCCTCCTTTGAGTTACAATGTACCTACTTAAGAACTCTATGCTACGCGAATGCCAAAAACCAAGATTCAGTAACTAACCAAGATCTATGTAGTTACTGAATCTATCACCAGTTCATAAATTGGGAGGCCTCTCGGAAAAAGAACTGGCGAAGAAAACTCAAAGAGGTTGTGTCGACCCCCCTTAATAATATTCGCGCTGTAATTCGTAAAAAGTGTTTTATTTCTATTGAACTGTACGCGCGTATAACAAGGTGTCAGATAGACAAATAATAGGACCTTGAAAAAGGACATTGGCAAAAATAATCCTCGAAATTCCCGACGAGATGTCACGAGACAAATCAATACCTAAATATCGGTATTAGGTATCGATTTGTCCCGGTCAAAATTGAATCTGTCTTTCACTGTGGTTGTTGCATTCCGAATAATAAGTTCGTTAGCGACTTCGCAGTTGCGGTTGCGGCGGCAAACAAGGGCGCATCGGCACATCGGCCCATCACTACGCTTCCCGATAGTTGATGACGTAAAATCGTCTCTATTTTGTATGAAATATAGTTTTTAATCTGTTGAAGTGGTATTCGAAAATGAAATTCCAGGTCTTTCTATATTTTAACGATAAAAAAATTCGCTCTATATAAAATAAACTAGAGACAGCAAGTTCTTAATTTTAGAGGCAAAGTCTGGGAAAATTAAAGACAAAGTACCTAGGTAGGTAAGTAATAAATTTTAATTTGATCTTTTTGCATGCGATTTTGTCGAAAACTCTGATAGAAAATGGCAACTTTTTGTTTTCTTTTCTCACATGTAGATAAATTAAATCGTAATTATTAAATCGGTTCATAAACAAAGAAGTTATGCTCGATCATCCATAAAAAATCATTAATGGTTACGAAAATTACAGTACTTTTAGGATATCATGAAAACTACTAAACCGATTTTGCAAAAAATGGGAGTAATTTTCAAATCTTCAACATCTGGAAATACTTATATTTTTGAAAATTATCAAAATATTTTTTCCAATCGGTTCATAAATGAAAGACTACTGAGATAACAAATATTAAAAAAAAACAACCGATTTGATAACCTCTTCCTTCTTTTTTTTTTGAAGTTGAATAAAAAAGAATACAATTAAAATTGTGTAAGTACTTTTACTTACAACCTGGATTCTTTAAACACTGTTCCAAGTTTATTGGAGTTTGTCGCAAAGTAACATAATTAAGTAAGTTCAAGTAATATTGAATTTAATGCACCTTACCAAAGGACGTTAATAATAACGAGCATTCCACAGGGAGCTTACAGTTTCACATTTAATAGTTTGCTCAAATTAATTTAGTTTTCAATTATATAACAACATTTAGTGAGCCGTACTGTTGAACAATAGGGTAGAATTAACTTGCAATGTATTTTGTTAATAACAACCACAGATAATAATAATACTATACTTAAGACTAACACACTACACAATCCAGAAAAAATAATACGCAAACATGGTTATCCTGCAGATCGAAAAGATTAACACTTTTCTATGTTATTTCCGCGGTTTCATCCACATAATGATCCTTTATGAGGAATAGGGTTGCCACCCTACTCTAAAATAGAGTATTGTCTATTGTCTAAAATAGAGTAAATATAGCTTAGAATAATAATATAAAGATATACCGTAGGTGATGTACTCTATAATCTACGACAGCAAATAGAGTACGCTAAAATACTCAAAGTGAAAAGTAACAGAAAACCTGGCGTCGTCTACGTGGAAAATTGTTAAACCGAGATCCACGTTGGGTCACAAACACCCGCACTTAAATAATGGTTTATTTTGGAAACTGGCTCAAAATTTAACTAACAAAATTAATTTTACAAAATTAAACTATTATTTTAGTTATTTGAAAGATATACCTATATTTTAATTGATTTGTTAAATAAAATAACAAAAAATACAGAATTAATAACTTTGACTATCTGTTTTTCTAAACCACTCCAAAAATATAACAAAAACAACCGAATATTATTTTTAACCCTCTTAATGAAAAATATTATAAAGTTGTTTAATATATTATCATAAAGTTTTTGGTGGCTATGTAGCCATAAAATACCTAGAAGTAGTCATAGGTGACTTGGGTAGTTAGTAACTCGTTTTCCCCAGTATTGGTCGTCTACAAAACCCATGCTATGGGGGCCCCAAACCTGTAATGAATTTATTTTCTTGCTACGAAACCAGTTTCGTAGCTCGTAGCAAATAAATCCCAAGGAAATATTTTTTCTTCTCTGGTTGACGACTGAAGAGCGTTTTTCAGTCTTGGTAAAATAGATTTGTAGTGATAATAATTTAACAGCAGTCTCGATTGTAAAGCTGTTACTTTTGGCATAATTACATTAACGACACCAAACAAATTTTTTTTTTGTCGAACTAGGTATGTACCTCCCCTACATAATTATGAAGTGGGGATGATTTTTTTTTTCTCGTCTATCTCATATTGTGAGTTCTCGTTGGATAGGTCTTTAAAAAAATATTGCAGGATTGTAGAGACCACTTTTCGATTTAGGGATCCGTTTGCGAAATATTAGGCTTTAAATTGCAAAATTTAGTAAGAGCCGAGTGTTCCCTCCCCTCTCAGCTAAACGGTTGCTTTTTGGATACGTAAAAAATTCAGGACAATAAAACATTTATTGAAATTAAAAGGAAAACTACCACTGCTAGGTACTCGTAACCTTTAGGTAAGCTTTACAAGTTGACGAGTAACGCTTTACGAGTTGACGAGTAACAGTCAAATTGGTCAATCAACTTTGAATATTTATTTAAAATTGGAAAAGTTTTCATAGGTACACATACATGCCATTGAATAGTTGGGTATTATACTTATTTATAGTGGTTAGTTGTGTAAAACAGGGAGTAAATATAAGTTTATAACCGTGGGAACACCCCTAGGGAACCTTTGGCTGAGATGAAAAGTATTCTATTTTTTAATCCAGGCTTTAAACTATATCCTCCATACTAATAAAGATTGTATAGCAGATGTATAAGTTATACAGTGGTGACTCTTTGTCAAACTATTTAAGTTTGACATAAAAAGAAAGGGATAAAACACTGTGTAACTTATACATCTGCTATACAATCTTTATTTGTAAGAGGGTAAGAGTGCCAAATTAAAAAAAATATCAAAAACTTTCACATTTTATAATATTAGTGGGATGGTATAGTGTAAGGTAATTACGGAACCTTATACTGCGCGTAGCTCGACACGCACTTGGCCGGTTTTAATAACTATACATTCTTATTCTTACAAAAATATTGAACATCTTTGTTGGTTGGCTGAAATAAGAGACTTTCTCAGCATAAATCAACAGCATCAACGAAAATCATCCGAATAAACTTTATACACAGTTGGGCAGTATTTCTTAGCCAAGCTGTCATACGGGGAGCCTCCAACAGCCCTGAGGTGTTGTGTGACATGGCTCCATACGTGGTAGACAAAAGGATCGCTCGTTGGTATTTCACCGACTTCGAAGAAGACTTTGCCTTGTTGCCATCCAATGGGATAGAAGAGTTCTGGGCCATAGACTTCGAAACCTGTGAAGGCATTGAACTCGAAATTAATTTGTTTTAAAGTAAATACTGAATCTTCTTTTTGAACTATAGTTTTTGCGCCTACAGACCTTAAGAATATAGGTAATTATGCGCGGTAATAAATGTGGCCCCATTGGTCTGTAAAATAGTAAAGTTGTTAGTCCCAAGATATGGCAACTGGGACATTTTTAACAAAAATCACATGCCATAGCGAGGTTGAAATGTTAGAAAGGGCGCGCCCCCTCTAGCATGACCAACGAAACACGATATGATATAGCGATTTATCAAGTTTAACTGTCAAAAGACAATGAATTTTGGTAGTAAAACACTATATCAAGCGATATACAAGGTGTTACAAAAGTACCCCTAATGCCGAATATGGTAGATAGGGACCATCAAACTGAACAACTTTTACTATGGGACCAAATCTGAAATCGCGAATAAAAAATCAGCTGTTTCATACAAAAATTAAAATCGAAAATATCAAAATGTATGAAACAGCTGATTTTTTTTTCGCGATTTCAGAGTTGGTCCCATAGTAAAAGTTGTTCAGTTTGATGGTCCCTATATACCATATTCGGCATTAGGGGTACTTTTGTAACACCTTGTATATCGTGTTTCGTCGTTCATGCTAGGGGGGCAGCTATGCTCGTCGCCGCTATACTAAAGTAACTAAAGTCAATATTGACAACGTTTTTTTTTCTCCGCCACTTCATTGGACTACACTGAGCCCTAATACAATAGGTAGTTAATTTACTGACCCTTGCATGTTGCTGCTGACATTAAACTGATATCAGCCGTAGAACATATCTTCTTGAGGACCCTCGTGATAACCCCAGGCCCATTCTGACCCCAAACGTCTCCCCTATAGTTTCTTTTTATGTCCCTGTAATAAAAAATAGACTTCATGAGAATATTCTGTTAGTATTTCACTATAATTAGGTATTTATTTTAGCTCGCCACACGACAAAACGTTGTCGTAAACTCGTCTCGAGAGATCAGTAGCTCTACCATGAGTTAATGCAAACTGTTTTCACTACCGAAAACTATCGGATACACTGTCAATGCGAGTCCCCGAAAACGATGGTTTACGGTAGCGTAAACAGTTTGCGTCAACTATGGTTAGGCCACAGAAAACGAGACGCTCTGTCCCGCTCATCAGTCATCACATCAGGCGCTAGTAGACAAAATTTTGTCGTTGTCCGTTTGCTGTAAGCCGGCTGTAAATTGCCCTTTTTTATTAGATTTTAGTTTTGTTCTTCTTAACATAGTTTGTACAAAATGTATACCTAAGTACTTATTGAGTTTTTAAACACACCTTATAGCTGTCAAAGCAATAGATCTTCCCACATTGTCTCCAGAAAAGGCCATAGCTCCTGCAGCTATTGACCAAGTGCTCTCCCTTGCCGCCCAGTTCTTCGCCAGAAAAGTCAGTGGCTTCACCACTACAACATCAAGGTCTAGATACACCCCACCCCATTTAAACAGCGTCAGGTACCTTAGCACATCGGACGTATGAGATATGCGCCATCTTGTCCTGTTCAAAGCTCCTTCAGCAACAAAGCGTTCTAAAGGAGTTCCTTTCGCATACTCCGTCGGGTGAATCCTGAAGATATTCACATTTTTTAACTCTCGAAGAAGAAAGGCACTCTTTTTTAATGATTCTTTAGTGCCAGGTGCTGTCAATAGCACGTTGATGTTCCAATGAGGATGTGCTCTCGCTGCGGACTCCACGGAGCACGCTTGGCGGGAATCCAATCCGCCTTTGCAAGAAGTTTCGTGGAAATATATGGAGTTAGGTGGAAATGCTCGATAGTCAGCTGTTTCTAAGACGTCTTCGTCATCCATGTTGTAACAGGATATGTTTTCTAGAGGCTTCCAGTGCACGAAGTAGAGATCAGGGGATAAATCGGTCATCATAATAATGATAAAAGACAGAATTAATAATGAAGCTATAACTAGGATAGATTTACGGCATTTTATTACGTTTTTGAGCATTTTAATTGTTGTTTTGCTAACTCTGAGAAGTTAAATTGGACCCCAAAACCAAAGTTTTTTTTTAAATCTACAGTTAGATTGTTGAGTATTTTGGTAGACTCAAATGACGTCCAACAATATTGCCAAGGCTTGAAGAAATGGTAGCAATTACAGCAGACTACCTTGAAATCGTTGTCGTCGATCGTATGGGAACTAATCCACCTGCTGGCATTTTGCATTGCAGTCCATATTAATCCAATCCAATTATAATCAAATTTACTTAGATGCCTTGAATTTTACAAATTGCCATAGTTGCCTACTAGTACATGCGCGACATTTTTGACCGAGGAGCGGGAGCGAAGCGTGAGCGAAGCGTCTCTGCTTTAGCTTGGGCAACTTTCGTATGTCTGTTCGATGCATCAATCGAGAGGCCTAATTTTTGTGGCCTAAATTTTGTTCAAACCAAAGAGAATGTAACAACTCCGTTATTCAAACTAAAAAAGAGTAGCGGCCAAAATTTGGATCTGCCCCTTTTGCCACAAATGACTTATATGCCTTTTGCCAAGTGATTACTTGCTCAGTGCCTTTTACTGCAAGGTCCTCAATTCATCATTGAAATGCTTCAGACAGTCCCACAAATTATAAAGTTAATGTACTAAGTGACAATCCGCAATACAAAATTCATCCGTCACGATGACATCAATCACGTCATAGAGTTTACGACAAGAAGTTTATAATCATATTCTATGACACTAGAAGATGCGTCACCGAATAGGCATGAGGAATTAAAAAATATCCTAAATTCCCTTGAAATGACGTCATTTATCTTTTTCAACTCTTTCTTTAGGGCGAAAACTAAGCGAAAACTATACTATATCTATGGCGAAAACAATGTTGTCCATTCGTAGGACTGTCAGTACCATCAGCGAAAATTTTTCTAAGTCTATGGTCAGTACAATTAGGTCAAAAATTTTTTTCAGGGCAGTGAAATAAGTACTACAGATCATAAACTTATTATACTCCTGTATAAAAAAAATTCAGGTCAGTGACTCCCGTAGTACCTATAAATAAGTCTATGCTAGGTACAGTTTATAATGCTGGCTTTCGCCTACGGTTCATAAAACCAATACAAACATTAGAATCTAAACAATTTTGTAATGTATATGTTTGTAAATGCAAAAGTTTGTATGTTTGGATATCCAAACATACTTTCCAGCCCCCCTTTTGGTCGGCGGCGGCGCAACACGAAATATTTTAATGATTATTTTCGGTTGGCTTCTCTCCGGACGGACGATACGTTTTGGAATGGTGGTCATACTGGTCATGTACAGTACGGCTGGTCAAAAGTCAAAACTAAGCGTATGTTAGGGATTTCCATTAATAACGTGCCACCCCCTTCACCCTGATGATACGCGGTGAGGTTTTAGACTAACCTGTCCTCCCACCCTAAAGTCTCGTGTATTTTGTTTGTACCCTTAAAATGTCCAGGCAGACATTAGATGCAAATTATTTTGGTTTATAAATCGCGCGTTTAATGAAAAAATAAATACACGTGATATCTCACTACATTGTGATATTTCGTGATTTTTTCCGAACCCTCTCCCCCCTTTCGAGCCTCACGTGATTAATGAACGTCCCCTAATTGTTCCGTATTCAAGAACAATACTTAAACGACCCTTGCCTATGCGAACGCACTGCGTTGTAATAGAGCTCTGTGATTGGTTCGTTTGTTTTACGCATGACGCGTGATTGGTAGAATCAAGAATCAAGAATTTATTTAGAAATAAAACACTTTTTACGGATTACAGCGCGTATATTATTAATTCAGGTGTTGTTTTGGAATTATTTAGTTTGTATTTATTGGTTTTTTAGAATTCCCGACGTTTCGACTCGAATTTATTTGCTAGAATGCGGTACATAAAGGTCTTAATATATTTCATATTCTCACATCACATCTACCAGGAGCTGGCATGCAAAATATAATAGTAATAAGTATAGTATGTCAACATTAATATCAATATCATTCAAAATCATCATTATACATTTATAATGATCTGATCATTATATCATTATAAATTTATAAGGTAGTCCGGACGCTGTGCGTCCGCGGACACTGTGAGACCTCATTTGCCTATTATTATATTGTGTGTCATCAAACCTGCCCCCTAGCATTACCAGGGCCCTATTTAATAAAAGTGTCAATTTTTCACCTGTCATGACAATTTTATATCCATTGCGTCAGCCAATCTGAAATCAGATCAAACTATTCATAGCTGCACTGCAATGTAAACCAAAATGTCATGACAATTGACAAATTGTCACGTCATTAAATAAGGCCCAGGTTTTAGTTTCGATAATGGGAAGGTAATAGAAGAATTAAGTGGTATTTAATGAAAAACCATTAAGTAATAGAGCATTAAAACCATTAAGTAATCTCACTTAGGGCCATTGCTCTTCATAACTTTTATTAATGACTTATCATCACATATTCTGCACTGCAAATATGAGTTCTTTGCAGATGACCTAAAAATTTACAAAAAAATTGAACGGCTGGAGGATGTTGCGCTAGTGCAGAGCGACCTTGATAGGATACAAGACTGGTGTGACGGCAACGGCATGGCTCTCAATGCTAACAAATGCTCCTTCATACGTTTTACAAGAAAGTCTCAACCTTTTTCTTCTTCCTATAAAATTAATGGAGATAACCTACAGGAAACGACTGAAATTCGGGACCTTGGTGTCATAATTGATTCAAGACTAACATTCACAAATCACATAACCAAAATAGTAGCCAAAGCTTCGCAGATGATGGGGTTCATATTAAGGAACTCAAAGCAATTCAGCACGGCCACAGTGTTATTATTATACAATGCTTTAGTTCGGAGTCAATTGGAATATTGCAGCGTTGTGTGGAACCCTCAGTACGCCGTGCATTCCCAACGAATCGAGCAGGTCCAGCGAACGTTAACCAGACGCCTCGCCTTCAAGGCTTCCGGCTTTTCTCATCGAAATCCGTACGAGCAGCGAATGGCATTCTTCGAGTTACAGTCGTTGCGTGATCGACTCACAATTCAGGACTTAGTGTTTCTGCATAAGACCATTAACTTTTCCTCTAACTGCGAGCGGGTCCTTGAACTTTTTTCTCTGACAGTCCCATACAATATGCCTAGAAAACCTATTACCAAAACTTTCCATCCAGCGGCAAGCCGGACAAATTTGGGTAGGCAGTCGCCTGTCGTCAGAATTGGCAACGAATACAACCACATTGGCGCAATGCTGCCTAATCTCGATGTGTTCTCCGATTCTCCCAATAGTTTTAAGATTAAGATTGGAAAGCATCTTCGTAAAGTGTAATTCGTGTTCCGCTTGCATTTTAATTTATTTTAATTTTATTTTATTTTAATTTTAGTGCTTTTATATATAACTTACTGTTTTAATTGAATTTGTGCATCTTACTACGAATGTTGTGTATACCTATAATAAGCGTACATATAAGAACCGATCCTATATTCTTGTTGCTGCATTGTTGTATATGTATGCTGTTGGTGTACCTTTTTAATAAATAAATAAATTAATATGACGACCTCCGTGGTCGAGTGGCTTTGTACACCGGTTTTCAAGTTGTCGCCATCTCTAAAGTCCCGGGTTCGATCCCCGGTTGGGTCAATTTAGGAAACGAACTTTTCTATATTGGCTCAGGTCTGGGTGTTTGTGATACCACCGTTGTCTCTGATTTCCATAACACAAGTGCTTTAGCTACTTACTTAGGAATTGGAGCAATGTATGTGATGTTGTCAAATATTTATTTATTTGTTATTAATTTATTTACATTGTTGTAAACTGCGGCCCAGCGTCTGCTGTGGGAAGACGGGAGTACGTAATGACCGCCTCTGTGGTCTAATGGTTCGCCTACCCGTATAAGACGCAGGAGTCCCGGGTTCGATTCCCAGGAGGGGGGTACATTTGTAATCGGTTTGGTTGGTGGTGGGGCTTATTTCAAGTCCGCCTGGCTAGCTACCACCATCTTACCTAAGTCTGACGCCATAACAACAATTTAAAAATTGTTGTGTTCCGGCAGTTGGAGGTAAGATAGCCAGTTCATCAGTGTGTAGTGCGCTTCCACCTTCGGCTTTATCGTCACATAACATCAAGTGAAGTGAGGTGAAGGCCAACCGCTAAACCATTGTGAATAAAAATAAAAAATAAAAATGACTTTCGGCGCCGTGCGCTCACCGTCCTCATCGCAGTATTTAAAAAATGTTGACGCGCATAGAGGTGTGAAACATCTCATCCCCTCGCCTGTCATGCTATCACTGAGCACCATTGTGTTGATGACTAACCATCTACTCTATGAATAACGATGTCGACCTGATCCAGCTGGTGAATGACGTGATTGGACCGACAACTACCACAGAATACCTAGTTTATATGGCGGATGTTTTACCGAATTAGGCGAAGGGTTATTATCGTATTTAATACTTTCAACAATATATTCTGTGCTGTCACACGAATTTTCAAGTTTTCACTTCCCAAAAAGCCGTTTCGGATTCCTTCGGAATTTTCCGTCGGCCGAGAACGGCGCGGCGATCAAGCGGTCAAAATGATCGCGAGATCGCGTGCACTCTTCGCGTGCGCCGTTCCCGCGTCGTCGGCTCCGCTCTTGAGTGCTCAATAAGGGAAGCACGCGAAAATTGTTGGATTAGTACGACTGGAGGTGATGTTTTTTATTAGCCTGAGTCATTGAGCAATTTCATTTTTTTTTTGCATTCACAATGCTATTTTAAGAACAGGAGGCAAATCTCCAGGACACGACAGTCTTAAGTGCGACCTAAAGTACGCTGGAGATGCTGAATAATATCCTGTCTAGGGTACTTACTTCTATGTTTTATACAACGTGTTACAAAAGTAGCCCTAATGCCGAATATGCTAGATAGGGACCATCAAACCGAACAACTTTTACTATGGGACCAACTTTGAAATCGCGAAAAAAAAATCAGTTGTTTCATACAAAAATTAATTACGAAAATATCAAATGTATGAAACAGCTGATTTTTTTTTCGCGATTTCAGAGTTGGTCTTATAGTAAAAGTTGTTTAGTTTAATGTTCCCTATCTACTATATTCGGCATTAGGGGTATTTTTGTAACACGTTGTATAGTAAGCCGCTAGTAGAGACTAGCGGCTGCCTGTGACTTGGTTACCCTTTTATTTTAAGCTTCTATTAGTTTGCAATGAAGTTAATACATTCAGATACTTATTCTATTTAATTTTTCACAGTTTGGGACTAGAGCCGGCAATGAGCGAGTGATTATCTTTACACTGACGAAAATTGATAATCCAACTATCAGAGGAGCTGCACAAATGTTGAACATTGTTATTAAAAGCAAACAAGCCACATCTAGCAACTCGAAATCTTAATTTTGTGCGTTAAACGCGTAACATCTAAAATGTGTTAAGAATAGGGAAGAATTTGTTCTTGATAAAGGGAAAATTTGGTCGTTGGTAATGTAAGTAATAGTATTAAGTAGCGAAGGTGTAACGAAACGAAATAATCTATTTAAATTGAAAGATTGATATAAGAGATTTTGATTTGTTTAGACAAAATTTCAAAATTAAATCGCGGTGGTAAAACTATTATAAATATAACTTTTCGCAAAATACCAAATTAAGACATGTAGACCATCAGCCATTTTTAATGTCCCCACTGCTGGGGCACAGGCCTTCATTCTTAAGGAGGATGAGCCATGACCAACCATGCGGGCTCAATGCGGATTGGTGCGACTGCAAATGCAGCCGGGACCAACGGCTTAACGTGTTTTCCGAAGCATGGAGGAGCTCGATATAATACATTTTTGGTCACCCATCCCATGACTGACTCTTGCGAAAGTAACTTAACCTCCGCAATCGCTGGGCCAGGTGCTATACCACTGCGCCACCAAGCTCCTCAGAATTAAGAGATGTATTAAGTATTATTGTGAAAAATATCACCTTACGTTACTATAGACAAACTAATTTCACCAACTCAATTTTAAACTACACTTAACTTTTTCCTGTGGGAAATGTGCTTTGTCATAAGCAATATATCTAGAAATTTCCACCCGGGGCACGTACTATGAACGTAAACATAGATAACTTGGTACGGAGGTGGTTCAATATATTAGCAGACGTGTCTTGCACCTAGGAATATACAGTCCTTATGGGACACGTTAATAAATGTTTAAGAATTTGTGAAGGTACTTACCGAGGGGTTATTGAGGAAATTGATTTTAAGACTCCTTTTAAGATTGAGTAAATTGTGCCTTGCTTTATTTAGTTAAGCTTTTAAGTGAGGTTTAGCGTTTGTCTGAAAATAGATCTTATGGCGAAGAGGTAAATACTTTTTTCAGTTATGTTTTGCTAGAAGGCTTACGAAGAGATAAAAGATGTATTAAGGCAACTACTAATTTGTTTTCGGTGAACTTTTGGTGCACTTTTGGTATCAGTATTATATTTTATTTCAGTATAGAGTTGCGTAGATGACATGCAAATAATTGAGTGCTAACTTAATTTGAAAACGATCTTGGTTCAAAGGATACTTTTACAGAGCACATTAAGTGCAGTGTAAGGTGTATTTACAAAATATGTACAGTCGAGTTCAATAATATGTACGCACCTTTGACAGTTCATCAACATCGTGCCTTAAGGCCCGGTTTCCACCAAAGCGGAGAGGAGAGGAGACGAGAAGACATGTGCTGCGAAGCTGGCAGGTTATTTCCACCAAAGCAGAGAGGAGATGCGTAGCGGAGAGGAGTGTGAGCTGTGCATAGCGGAGATGTGAGCTGTGAATCGAATGACGCTTTCGCGTGTGCGAGGGTCGGGCAGAAGGCAGCGGAGAACATAGCGCGCGATCGCGGGCGCCGCGCTGCCTCCGCCCAGCCGCTCGGCTACACACATCTCCGCTCGGTACAAAATTTTATAGAAATTTGAGACATCTCCTCTTCTCTCCGTTTGATCCATTTCCACCGAAGCTAAGTGGAGAGGAGATGTAGAAATAATGAAATCTGATTGGTTATTCAAATCACATCGCCTCTCGTCTCCTCACATCTCCGCTTTGGTGGAAACCGGGCCAAATAGCTACACCTCGCTGGGCACGCGTGTGCGGCAGCTCGTACAGCATCCTGAGCGCGTTGGCTATCCGCTAGGACTCTCCACTGCTACTGGTTGCAGCTTCATACCCCTGTCACTAGCTATTATTATCTAAATCACAGGGTCAAACCGCATCGGTGGTCAAATTATAATTTGTTGTGTCGCTAAATTTACTAACACTAGAATAAGATCATCATGTAACTAACAACTTGTATGGATTTTTTATATCCCAAATAAATGTTTAATTATTATTATTATTATTAAAAGTCAACATCTGTCAAAAGTGCTTACATTACATATTAATGAACTCGACTGTACAACATACTATGTAAAGTATGTTGTACATTGCCAAAACCATAAATACTAATTTAAATGGTCGCGTCCGTATTTCCTAGTGCAGTAACGTTTCGTCTAACACAGAACTATTCAAATCACAACCACGCATACCCATTAATATTGGAGCTGTTTAAACAAGTATAAACCAGTCGGACATGAAATACCTCAAAGATAGCTGTAGTAAGGAGGTTTTCAATGCATTTAGTATTTTAATCCATTGCAAAAAGGTAACATTGACGATGTATGGTTAAAGATAATAAAGCCGGGTCCATAGCGCGTGTTTTGCCCTACACAATCAACAAAATGATAAATAATAATATAAATAAATAAATATTTTACAGCATCACATACATTGCTCCGATTCCAAAGTAAGTAGCTAAAGTACTTGTGTTATGAAAATCAGAGACAACGGTGGTATCACAAACACCCAGACCTGAGCCAATACAGAAAAGTTCGTTTCCTAAATTGACCCAACCGGGGATCGAACCCGGGACCTCAGAGATGACGACACCTTGAAAACCGGTGTACAAAGCCACTCGACCACGGAGGTCGTCAAAGTCACAAAAACATGTCAACATTCAACAAAATCGTCTACACAGAACATTGTTTCACTACACATTTTTGTTTGCATCAACAATGTTTTTGCTTTCCATGCCCAGTGGAAAACACGTACACAAAACAATCCTTGCGCGGGTAGTTTGGCAGAGTTTGTACTGTCATAATAATCATCTGTCATTTTAACACTTTGCTAGCGTTTTGCGCCAATTTTGTGCAAGTACATATGGATTGGATTAAGAACAAATCTAAACTTATGTAGCTTTTAAGAGAAAGAGACCTGTTTGATTTTGTTTAAAAAAAAACTTATTTTGTTTGCTAGAAAAACTAAGTTCTGTCTACATAAGTCACGCGAGTAGTAGACGGCGTGTATGGTGAAACCTGTTTCAGAAACAAAGTTCTGTGTATGTGTTTTTGTTGAATGTTTTCGAAAAAAAATAACTGTAGACCCGGCTTTACGATTCATGTTTATGGTCTTCTGCATTTCCTTTGTTGTGTCCTGCTTTATATCGTTTAAACAATCCCATAGATTTTAGATATTTAAAGTCGAAGGAGTAGGTATATAAACTTTTTTTCAGTCAAGTCGAACAGGAGTATAATAGTAGAGTTTCTGATAAAACTGATAAGTTTTCAATCTTCATCTTCAGCGTAAGGATTTGAATAGGTAAGGAAATAATTACGATTCAAAAATTAAATTTTAATTAATTAAAATTTAATTACAACAACTTCAATATCGCTATTCTATTAATTAATAAAGCCAACTAAAACTACTTTAGATTAAAATAATGTGTCAAATTCTCGTAACAGAAATTGCTATTATTACATTATTATTTGTGCTTTGTAGTGTAGGTAACTATAACCACATCAAACAAACCGGAGCTCATTGTTATAAATCTACATCACTAGTGTGGTAACTAGGGGTGTGCTAATCATTCAGTCATCGCTTGTTTTTGTAGCGTCACTAGTGTAGTGTATTATTAGCACTGTCATTTATTTCAGCACAGGAAACACGAAAATAGTTATAAAAATAACAACTGATGGCCAATAGGACGATCTAAATTCATATTTGGACAAGGTCATAAATACAAACAGACATATTGCTGGTATTTCAAGATAATTCAAAATACTTATAATAGAATTCCGTTAATTGAAATAATGCAGTACAAGAACTAACAGTTCTACAGCCACACTCAAAATCGTCAATTAATTTTAATGATTTATTGAATTTGGGTTATCTCTTTTTTCCATGATTAAAAGTATTAACCAAACTTAATTATGTAGATCTCGTTCAGCGAACTATTTCTAAATTCGATGAAACATTCGGCCCTCTCTAATAGGAACCGACGACGGCGGCGGTTGCAAACACTGCGGTCAATTTAATATTTGCGCTGCTTAACTTTACGAAGCTCTGTCAATAAGGCATTCACGCTGTAACAATGGGCAAGTGGGGTACACAAGTGTCCCGAATAAACATCGATCTTGCGCGCTATTTGTTTTACGGCGGGCGCCGCAAACAGGCTCTTGGCGACAATGATGCAGACGAGCGATTTCTACATAAAACTTTAAAAAAATAAAGAAACTGTGTAATAATGATATTTTTCAACTCGTACACAATTCACAGATTTCATGAAAAAAACGGCAGATTTTAACATCCCTGAGCTCGTATTTTAGGTGGCTCTGCTGGAGAGGTCCTTGCCAGAGCCACAATCAATGCCATTATTTTGTAACCTCGTACACGTACAGTGATAACAAGCACATGTACAACATGTACATTACTAGTTACTTTTCGACGATAAAGTAGCCGTTTCGTGTAGAGGGTTATTTACTTTATATACTTACGTCCTTAAAAATATTTTAAGTGCATCATTTTAAGATAGTATAATTGATTGGTATTTTCCATGGTGGCTCTGTTGCAGAGGACACCCACTAGTTATATCGTAGCCGCTACGGTACGCTACGGGCTACGTTAGTGCTACGAAGCAAATGCTACGAACTTGCGTTTGAAATTAGAAGTTTTGCTATTATATTTGTTTAGGTTACATTTTGTGAACTTCAAATTATACGAATAGTGAAGAATAAGAGAGATCATTTTGAAGTATGATTATTACTATCAGTATACGAATTTTTTTACGTACTTACATGGCAGTGCAGTCTAAACGTGGTTGTTTAAAAGAATAACAGTGTTTTATTTGTAAATCTCGTACATGTCTGTAATAAACATCAGAAATTAATATTTTCAACTCTATCGGGTACATTGTTGGTTGGTGTAGTGAGCAGCGTTCAACTTAATTTCTCTTTTTCAAAGCAAAATAATGCAACGGAAGCGTTCTTAACTACAGTCAGCCATCGCTCATTATTTTCAAACATTTTACATGACTATGCTACTTATTAAGCGAGGCTTAGACTAGCAAGATCTTCCTGCAATTTCTTGAGAGTGAAAGTTCTGCAAGCTGCATCACTTTGATAATTTAGCTTGCCACACCTGTTTACACAGTGGTAACAACTTGAGGAAGTCAACTTCTGCAAGATTTATTGCTAATCTAAACCTGGCTTTATGAGCGTTCCATCCGCTAGTCTGCAACGGCCAGCATCTCGGCACATAACAGTGCGATCAAATACCCGAGGCAGTATTGCTCGCCACTCAATTCGCTCAACCAATCAAATGCGTAGTTGACAAGCTTTCTTTGTCTGTTGTTGCTGTTGTTGCCACTGTTATCTCCTTGTTGAAATGTTTCTATTGATGTTGAAATAATATGTCTTGGAAAGAACTCGCAATCTTTTTATATGTGCTAGATGTTTTCATTGCACACAGCCAATATTAAAGTACATACTTATAAATTTAATAATATTAATATAAATAATAAATATAATAAAATTGTGTAGTACAGAAAATCACTAATCAAATTATTAGGCTGGCATTTACGATCTTGTCAAATTAATTTTATCGAAGAAATTATTAAATTCTTGCTTAAATGAAATGGAATATTTGTTTATTAAATATATCGAGTATGTAAGAATTTTGAATATCTTAGTAGAAGTTTTTCGTAGAAAAGTGTATTTTGTTTCCAAAACAATATCAAAAGATAGTTTCTTTCATTTCAAACTTAGTATTTTAGATTTTCTTAATTTATGCTACCTAAAATGACATCGACTTAATGTGACTTAAATATAATATATTTTTATAATTTGATATTTAATTTTGAATTTAGGATTTCTGTTGACTTTGTAAGTATAATTTATGTCTGAACAATTGTTATACTTAGTAGTAATAATAGTCTCTATAAAGCTGACACTTACTAACATTTGCGTGCCTACAGCACGTACAGATTTAAGACAGAATATTGCTGAAAACTTAGATTAGAAACATTGTCATCCATCTCAATGTAATGTACACAATATCGTGATTCTGATTCTAAAAAATAGAATTTAAAACTTTTCTTTACATTCTATTCTATCCCATTTTATGTACAGTACCTAACCGTGTCTTCATCAAGTACTTTTACAACGCTAATGACATCACAAATAAGTTTTTCCTACTCTTTACTCGCGAAACTGGCACTAAACTGTGAGCCACCCATAAAAAAGCATGTAGAAGCACTTGAATCTGGTGAGTTACATGCCATTACCCCACTTTACGACGCTTCCAACCAACTATCTCCGACAAATTCGGAATATTCCTTACGCGCTAAAATTGGGCGTAAAATAGTTTGACGGGCGCATAAAAAATGTATACCTCCACATTCGGTGCTTGCTATCGTGTATTCACGGCACACGTATTCAATACGCTTTAAGAAATACCAACGCGTCCATGCTTACATGAAAGGTAAGGTGCACACTGAGATAATATTTATTGATAAATAAAAAACACAATACGAGGAGATCAATTGTACAGTGAGATGCTTGCTAGTAATGCAGCAGCTGACACTAGAAGAGAACTATAAATCAAGGTATTCTATTGGTGAACTTTCACACAGCTCCGCTCGGATCGGCACCTCGTGGCGATTTAACTTTCGCTAGGATCGGTCATGCGATAGGTGGACTAAAAATATTGGTATAAGTAATTATAAATTATCTGGAACACCTCCGTGCTTCGGAAGGGTACGTTGGTGTCTTCTGCATACCAATCAGTCTATTTCGTCCATTCATATGGAAGGTCCAAGGCGTCGTCCTAATTGGCTTCGATCGTAAGACTGTCGCGCGATGACCAATTAGGTAAAAGACGATGCCTAAAGTGTGTGTGTTTAATCTCGTCGTGCAACGCATCGTTTGCTCGTATGATCATAGCCATTATAGCTACAGCAGTGGGGAAATTAAAAATTACGGTGATGATAATGAAATAAAATAGGCATATTTACTTAGAAGCGAATAAACGTGCCTTCCGAAATTTGCAGGTCATGTACAGAGATAATAATTTAACGGTCAGCCAGTTGAGGATTTGACATTGCTAATGATATTTAATTGCAATCATACACTGGAAAGCTTCTCACACATGAAACATCTCATTCCAAAACATACGTCTGTACTCGTATTAAAAAAAATATCTATAAAACCTTCATATATTCATATTGAAGTGGCGATTGCGTGTGGTAAAGCTAAAATCATTGCACATTACAGTTAATCGTGTTCATCAAAAATAATAATCGGTGACGTTAAACTAAGCGATGAAGCTAATCTAGTCGTTCAATAAATCGCTTAAGCTCTAAGCTTATTTCTGCATGTGGTACGAAAGCTCGTGTGTCACGATACTTGAGTATAAAATTCAAAAGTCATATATAATTTGATTGAATGGCGTTAAATAATTAGTGTCACGCTTGGGTAAGCTGGATTTAGAATATTATGGAGTTTTTGCGATCTTAATGTATTTAATGGCAGGCGCGGATATATGTCTTGGTCTCGAGGGGTGGGGAGGAGGGGGAGGACTGCTGTCTAAAGATAATCCCCCGGTCAAAAACTATAACGACGTTAAATAAAGTGTATGTAAGCAAAAGTTGCCAACGTTTAAATGTAGGTGTGCTTAATTCGGACAGTATCTATAACCGTATTAGTGTTGTTCCACAGAAAATATTATTGTATATTGACAACACGTTTCACTTTTTTAAGATCGCTACTATTTTAGGGGGGGCGGAACTTTTCGCATAATGTCGATTGTCCTAAAGTCGTTTGTCATACATCAATTGGCATAATCATCAAATAGCATAACACTAATGTCACATAATTTTTCCTTCGCATAACTTTTAAGTAGCATAACTGTCTAAAGGCATATTATTATGAAGCATAACAAATTAAATCCCTAATTTCATTTGGCATAATATTTGGCAGTCATAAAAACCTTTAGCATAATTTTATTTGCCATAACTATAGAAAAACCTAATTTTATTTGGCATATTATAGGTAGTCCTTAAATATTTTACCATTATTTTACGTGTTTATTTCACAATTAGAGATTTCATTAATTAAAATGAAATCTCTAATTTTGTATGGCATAAATTATTTAGTCCTAAATCTTTTGCATGGTGCATGCCTGCTTGCATGCTTGCACGTTGGGTGCTTGCTTGCAAAATGCTTGACGGGGGGTGCAGGGGGGCCAATCCCCTTGCTCGGGGGGGTCGGGGGGCCTGAGGCCCCCCGCTATAAAGAAAAACTTTTAACGCACTAGGTAGGTTAGGTTAGGTTAGTGTTTTGACCACTCGCAGCGGAGCTCCACAATGCTTGCTTGCATGCTGCATGCCTGCTTGCATGCTGCATGCCTGCTTGCTTGCTGCATGCTTGCTTGCATGCTGCATGCTTGCTTAATAATAATTTACATGGTTAAAGAGGGAATTAGCCTACACTGTATTAGGACTTTTAAAATTATGCGTCGCGATAATATGCAACATGATGATTATTGGTTTTAAAATTATGGAACATGATATTATGACAATAAATGTTATGCTTAAAATTACGGAGCCATTTTAGGTCGTTTTCTAAAAACTACTGCATGAAATGATTATTAATTATCCACGCTTCCAATTTTCGCTCCCAGTGTACAATAGAAACGTAACATTGACGAATGAATGCGAAGACGGATCGGCCCCTGACAAACGACCCGACTGACGAACGCACGAGCGATCACGTGAAAGTGCGACGTGCGACGCGACGTGCGACGTTCCACTTCGAAAATGGAAGGAACTCATATTGCCGTCACATACGTAGGTATGACTTTTAAATTAACGAGTCAGGAGTAATTTGACGTCGATATTGGTTTCGTTGACTTTGAGAACACGTCACGCACGACACGACCCTATTTTTTACACGACTGCCCAAAAGAGTATATTGTGTTCAGGGTTCATGTATGTTTGTATGTATGTATGTGAGTTTCTTTATTCCACCATAACTTCTAAATACCTGAACAGATTTGGATGTGTGAGGTATTGTTAGAATCTTTACATAACTCCGAGTGACACCGGCTATAGATTTTTAGAAAAAAGTCAAAATATTGGTTGCATGACGCCATTTTGTAATGTGAAAAAATTTTTTTCTTCTTCAATTGTTACAATATGGTTATCAATTATTATCATCAAATGAAAGGCCTTGATAAGCATACTCCAAAATTATATAATTTGTCAATAAAATGTATGACATAATTAAATAAAGATTAAAAAAAAGAAACATATCTGGCAGGGCGCCAATGACGAGCTAAAAAGTTTAATAACAAGTATCATTGCAGTCGGGGGATCTCTTTGATTAAAAAATGTTTCACAGTACGGTCCCCCGACTGCAATGACACTTGTTATTTAACTTTTAGTTCCTTTTTGGCAGGGCAGTCGTGTTTTTAATATATTTTATCAATAGTAAGTACATACTTTTTATTTTATTTTATTTATTCTGCTATTACATAGACACTTCTTAAGTGTCATAAGTGTCGTAAGTCAAAGTAAGTTAGTAAGTAACTAACTTACTTTGTGGTTTTAAGCGAAATGCACAGCCAATTAAAGATAAACACGTCACGCAAAATGGCAAAAGAAGCCATTCTTTACCTACTTTAATAAAAAATATATAAAATAATGCTTATTATTTATAGTAGTACTATAGTGCATTTAATAATATGTAATAGTGCACAATTTATTATGAACCACCCACCTACAACTACAAAACAAAAGAAAACCTGTTTAGTGACAATACTTTTTTTTAAATTTGGTAGACTGGATAGTCTACCAAATTTCAACTAGAAAGTTTACCAAAACTAGACATATATGCAGATGCATGTAAGTCTAGTTTTCTAGAATGAATGTTATATCATTTACAAATTCTGCATATAGGTGAGGTCGAACCGAATTTTGTTTTTCTGAAAGGAGGGCAGAGTGGTAGGAGCTGGGTTCTCGGATATCTGTAAGGCACCTCAAATCTTATTTGGCTCAGTAAATCTGGATACCTAGTCCGGTATCCAAATGGTTCCGTAATAACTTGTAAAGGAATACAAGATCCAATCTACGGTTTTCAAGAACGGAAAGTACTTATTTTTTATAATCCTTCCTCCTAACGGAAAGTACTTATTTTTTATAATCCTTATTTTTTATTCTTCAATCCCTACGGTTTTCAAGAACGGAAAGTACTTATTTTTTATATTTCTTTACTTCATATTGTTTGTTTTTAACACTTTCAAAGGGTGTTATCCTCAAAGCTTCGATGCTACATTTGATCCTGCGTATTATGTTTTTATTATTAAAGTACGGTAAGTACCTATTTTCATATGAATCGAGCACATGTCGCCGCTCTCACGTGCGACCGTGGACGGCACGATGTAATTACCCGGTTCTGTTTAATTTCATGAATTGTAATGACTCTCGTAAAAGATGAGTGTAATTAAATTTAAAAGCAAATACGCGCTTGATTTATTGCGAGCAGTTTTGAATGTGTTTTGCTAAATAATTGATTTATAGACTAATGAGGCTTAATAAAATGGTAGGAAGTACTTTGAGTGACGTTTGGACAACATTTTATGTGGTACATAAACATTTGTAAATTTGAACACTTCTCCGGATTGCTACGCGTGTATTTTTAATTCAGATGTGTTAGGGTTTATTGTTTTTTTACCGACGTTTCGGCACTTTTTCAGGGGCCGTCGTCATGGTTCGTCATCTTTTTGTCCAAAGGTCTAAGTCGTATTTTAATATATAGGAATATTTCATAATCGGAATATACCTGCAAGTTTCAAAGTGTGACGTGATTTAAAAAAAATTGCGGACGAGGACTCTGCCAAAAATTTTCAAACCCCTTTTTTAAAATTAAGACTAAACTACTGAATCTACAGTTCACAAATTGGGAGGCTTTTCGGAGAAAAAGAAGTACTTACCTAAGTAAAAAGTAAAACATACCGTTTAATAATTTGGCTGCCAAACCAATTTCAAAACGTCCATTCATTTAGAAATAGGTACAGATGCGTTCAGTTTACCAATCATTTTAAGTCTCCTATTAAGCATAAAGTCTCTAATTGAGTTTATTTATCGTGACGTCAGAATGAGCCCGCTTGTCTCCCAAAATGTTTTACAATTCAATAGCTTGTCGCAAGCGTTAATTGGACTGCTTTAATGAATATCAATTGACCGTGTAAAGGACGCTTTACACATTACCTATAGTTGTAAACTTCGCTACCCCCGTTGTTAAGTGAATTCTGCTGAATCGAAATGGCTGATAATTGAAATGGGCCAAAACAGTTGGTTTGTAAATTGTATACGCAAATTGGTGGGCAACAAATCAAAAGGCCAATGGAATACTGAAGAGGTAGAATACTGAAGAGGTAGAATACTGAAGAGGTAGAATACTGAAGGGGTAGAATACTTATTATTATTATTACTATCGTATGAGGATTAGTGGCCACCTCTGGTGTTAGAGTTCATGAAGCCGCCTAAGGCCTCTAACTTGGCTTAATGACTGTTATAAGATGACAACAGCCGGGACCGACGGTTTAACGTGCCCTCCAAAGCACGGAAGCGCTCAGTTGTAATGCCAGTTAACGGTCACCCATCCGACACTTGGCCGGACTGAGCGTTGCTTAACAAACGAGATCGAGTACGATCAGTCTGTCAAGATCCGCCATGAGCGCTTCAGGTACAATACTAAAAGGGTTGAATATTGAAATTTTCCACTCAAATTGAAGCCAAATTAACATGGAATATGACACCACCTTAAAAACATAACTAGCAAAAAATACTTACTTTAAAATAGATACTTCTATTTGAAATAAAGCGCTCCATTTATCATAATTTTTTTTTGTTATTTATCTAATTTGATTTTGCATTTTCTATCGCCCCGGCTCTTTGGGTGTGGCCAAGATATTCAATATTCAGTTCAGACAGGTTACAGTGTTTCAAAAATATAAATAAATATATTTGACAACATCACATACATTGCTGCGATTCCAAAGTACTCGTAAGTAGCTAAATCACTTGTGTTATGGAAATCTGAGACAAAGGTGGTATCACAAACACCCAGACCTGAGCCAATATAGAAAAGTTCGTTTTCTAAATTGACCCAACCGGGGATTGAACGCGGGCCCTCAGATGGCGACACCTTGGAAACCGGTGTACAAAGCCACTCGACCACGGGGGTCGTAATATTATAATGTTTTTTAGAACGGTGTTGTATCAAAATCGAACTGATCTAATAAAAACAAGGAGGGCAAATAACTCCAGCCAACACCGTAAGAAAGCTCGAGGATTATGATTCTCATTATAGCTGTTATCTTTTAATCACTCGAAATGAGGCGATCGCTCAAGCTATCCCCACCTCGCTATCGCCGACGCCGGCTAATGGGAAAAATAATGGCGGGCTTTTATCTGGGTTCTATTGGCCTCATGTAGGACGTTATCTCGTCCGACACTGCGTCGATACGGGATCTAGTGAGCGGACAGAGGCAACATTTCTAATATTTGGATTATTTATATGTATTTTACACGGGTTATATTAACCTCGTATAGGGCGTTATCTCGTCCAACACTGCATCGACAAAGGAGCCAGTACAGACAAAGACAAAATTTTGAGTATTTGGTTTAGTTACAAAAAACATGGATTCTATTGGTCTCATGTTGGACGTTATTTTTTTCCGACACTGTGTCGACACAGGAGCCAGTAAGCGGACAGAGGCAAAACTTCTAACTTTTGGGTTAGGTTACAATTACATAGGTTTTATTGGCCGCATATGAGATGTCATCTCGTAGCACACTGTATTAACACAAGAGCAAACAAACGGACAGACTGACAAAAAATCCGAACCATATCCAACACATAGGAATTTGAATAAGTGACTTACATTATGTTGGGGTCGGTCCACTTTGATATAGCCAAACTGTCAACTGACACATTTGTTTCTACTATTTTTTTCATACCCTAGGCCTCGCTTAGGGCGTTATCTCGTCCGGCACTGCGTCGACACAAGACTCAGTAAACGGACAGTGACTAAATTTCTTACACAAGAACATGACGTGGACTCTATAAGGTTAAGTATTTCCATCCAAAAAGAGTGCATGCAAATACATACCAACGCATAGTCGCCACTATGTTCACAGTTTGATTTGAAGTGAGAAAGCACTTCACGATTGCTTAGTCCATTATTTGCAACTATTCATTGTTTCAAACACAACAGCGCACTAGTTGCTTTCTAAAAATAAAATAAAAAGTAGTGATTTTGTCTCTGTTCGCTTACTAACTCTACCGTTTCAAGCACCTTTAACCGAGTGTGTTAATGAGTATTTTCTTTTGGAGAGCGATACTGTATTGCAATTTATGTTATGAAATATACAGTTTATTATGTTTTGTAAAATATTAATTTTAAGACAAGTTAAAGACTTTCAATGAAAGTAGTTCATGTCAAGACTGTTAGGAGACGTAATTTACAAAAAATACATACCATCGATGTACCTATGTAAAGTCCATTTATTCTTACTTGTCGTTTATTAAAATATTTTGACATTTACAAGGTGTTACAAAAATACCCCTAATGCCGAATATTTTATATAGGGCCAACTCTGAAATCGCGAAAAAAATTAATGTTGATATTTTCGATTTTAATTTTTGTATGAAACAGCTGATTTTTTGTTGATCCCATAGTAAAAGTTGATCAGTTTGATGGTCCCTATATACCATATTCGGCATTAGGGGTATTTTTGTAACACCTTGTATAGGTCTTTTAAAATGAAATTGTTATTTTAAAATATGTTGTCTTATTAAAACATCTTAAAATTTTAATTCATCAACGCCCGAGTGGCCGAATGCGGCCGGATAAAAATAGTATATCTATTGAGTCTTATTTTCCGGGCCTTGAAGGGTTTAAAAGCATCCAATTAACGTTGTTATCTTATAATCGGTAGTAATGAGACACGGGACCTTCCCACTCCGCCCGGTTTTCTAAGGGTCCTATCTTACTAGAACACCAGTGGCGGCGCAACCAACAAACTGTGTATACGTCGCAGGGTTATGAGGAAACCAAGAATTTCATGAAATCCCTAGGGATACCACGAAATCACGGCAGATGTTAAATCATATGCCAGCCAGATAGGTTCTGCTACCGCGGCTTGCTGGCTTCGGTCGCTCGGCTCGTGCGTTATGGCAGTAAAACCTAACCTCCTCCTCGCTCGTTTCGCTCACTCGTCATCGCACCTGGTTTTCTGTATTATGTAACATCACTAAACATTTTAGTAAAAAAAGGTAAAAAATAAGAAAATTCGACATCTGCCGTAAATTCCTAGGGATGGTATACCTAGGGATTTCGTGATATCCTTGATATCCACATTATACAACGACAAATATACAGATGTACCTCACCTCACTTTTCCCGCTCACACCATGCTGAGGTGAGCGGAACAGACATTGCGCTTATGCGGGAATATGTCGGCTGAGGTGAGCGGAACAGACATTGCGCTTATGCGGGATATGTCGAGGAAGTGTTTCTTGGTGCGCATGCTAAGCACATTGGTGTCCGCTTGGTTGTGCATCCAGTTTGGGGGCGGCAAGCGAACCACCTGCTACTGGTGGCGGCACGGCCTTAGTGCCCGTTCACACAGCGATCCGTTTTACAGGTAGAAATTTATCGGATACGTTTTTAATAATAATAATAATAAAATTCTTTATCTACTCTTCACAAAGGTTATTATAATACGTAACTATACTATGAGCTAAAGCTTACGAATAAAATACTTGCCGTTTTTATTCGGTAATGGCATGTAGTTGTATGAGCCTGTTCACACACAACACAGTATATCGGATCCGTATGTGTACTGTATCTATAGCAAAGGATACGATAAATCGTTCCTGTAAATAGGGTGTGAACATCACATCCAGTAGCGACGGATCTGTTAAAAATGATACGTTAAATACAGACCTGCTGTGTAAGCGCACAGTTAGTTGCAGCAGTCCGCAGTCCTAGTGAGATATGCCCTAAGAGCAAGCAAGCGGGAAAAATAAATAAGTATTCTTTAGATATCCTAAGCCCTAAGTGAAAAACAAGAATAGACTGCCTTTACGTAAGTACATCGGGATTTAGCTACAGGGTGTATCGGAATTTAGCAAATAAAAATTTATATTATGTTTATTATGTACAGGAAAATCGATGCACTCCGGTTTTCTTGGTGTCGCCATCTTTGTGGAGGTTCGATCCCCGGCTGGATCAATTAAAAAAACTAACTTCTATATTGTCCCAGGTGTGGGTGTTTGTGGTAACAAAGTTGTCTCTGATTTCCTCTTTCTCATGAATTTTAATTTCTGTGACGAGTCTGGGTTTAAATACACATAGTAATGTATATATTTAAAAAGTATATTGGTATTAGGGGCTTAAGTATGAAATTACTTTTTTGTATAGAGAATTTTAAAGATGTTGAATTTTCCATACTAACATTTTCGTGATTTATTTAACAACCATGAACGCTAATGTTTTAGAAATTTTATCCACTAATGTTTAAACTTAGATAACGTATGCCACTTAGATTAATTGAAAAAATAAGTATCGGCTAAGTAACAACGAAATAAGAGGTCATATCTGCTAATAAAAAAAGGAGTTACGAATAATAGTTACCAATTTACAGGTTAATATTTTTGCGCATAACTTCAGAACGACTGAACCGAATTAGATGATTCTTTTTTTGTGTTGATTATTATTAGGACAAGGTTTGTATAAATATAATTTTCCAATTTTTTTACGGAATAACGTAAAAAATAATGTTTCCAATTTTCTATCATTTTAAATCGCAATACAATTAATAGATAGCGCCATTACTATGATTAACAAAAGAAATGTCAGTATTAATAGATTACACCACCCGTGTGAAGCCGGGGCGGGCAGCTAGTTCTGAATAAAAATTAATTATTAAATTTAGATTATTCGCATTCACAATGTTATTTTTATATTAAGATAAATAATATTAGAAAAAATACTAGAAAAAATCGACTCACCCGTAGCACCTCAGACGGGACTACGGGTGCTACGGGTGAGTCGATTTTTTTTAATATTATTTATCTTAATACAAAAATAAAACAGCGAAAAATCTAAATTTAATAACTCGAAGCGACTCGGTAGCATAATTGGTCAGTGCATTGGGCCGGAATCCCAAGGGTGCGGGTTCGCGTCCCGTCTGAGGTACTACGGGTGAGTCGATTTTTTCTGATATTATTTATCTTAAAAATTAATTGTAAGCTTAGGTCACATAAGTTATACTTTAGTGTTGAATTTCTTCAAGTTTTGTATAATATTTACCTGATTTAAAATAAATAAAAGATCTTTGTGACATCTGTTAAGATTAGAGCTTCTTGTACTTAAGTATATAGATTTTCCAAATAATATTTATTTATTTGATCCTACATATTTTTTATTAAAGAGTTTAGACCAAGGAAATCAATCTTATTATGGTACCTATTGAAAAACAACTTTCTTACTTATTAAATTTAGATTTTTCTCATTCACAATGCTATTTTTATATTAAGATAAATAATATTAGAAACAGACGGGACTCGAACCCGCACCCTTGAAATTCCGGCCCAATGCACTGACCTATTATGCTATGCTAGCGACTCGGTAGCATAATTGGTCAGTAAATTGGGCCGGAATCCCAAGGTAGCGGGTCGAGTCTCGTCTGAGGTGCTCCGGGTGAGTCGACTTTTTCTAGTATTTTTTCTAATATTATTTATCTTAACTTTCTTAATCATAATCATAATCATTTATTTATTTAGTTCCACGTTCTCATATAACTGATTCAGTATATCAAGAGACCAAGCAAATGTATTTCAAGTATGCCTCCATGGAACATAATATCATAATGTGATTTCCCGTCACAGTTACTTTGTCACTCGATACTACAATTGAATCCCGTGTCGTTATGTGCCCTTTTGCAAACTTATCTGCTGGATTTTTCTTACTTCGCTAGTATTTTCCGAGTCTGTTTTTGGTATACGATATCTCTTGTATGTACGATAGACCTTGTCTGCTTGGTATTTTGGTTTAAGTAGTGAATTTAAGTACTTATCGATGGATATCATTAATGTTATTTTATATTTGGAAACAATTAATGGCATTTGATAAATTCAAATTTCAAAACTCATTTATTCACTCTAGGCTGTTACAACACTTTTGTATCTCAAAGAAGCTGCGCCTTCGGTTCGGAAACTCTAAGCGGGAGACCTTGTGGGAGAAGAACCGGCAAGAAACTCGTCAAGGGCTGCTTTTTTCTCGCCATATATTTCACACAGAGTCATCAAAAATTGAAAAATGTCCTCAGCATTTAAAGTAAGATCATTTCAGAGTATTTAGGAGTATTTAGGCTCAGGCTTGTAGAAACGATTTAAACACCTCTGTGGTCTAGTGGTTCGCCCACCCGTGTAAGACGCAGTGGTCCCGGGTTCGATTCCCAGTAGAGGGGCACAATTTTACTCGGTTTGGTTATGGTGCTAGGGCTTACTTCAAGTCCGCCTGGCTAGCTACCTAAGTCTGACGCTATAACAACAATTTAAAAAATATTGTGTTGCGGCAGTTAGAGGTAAGATAGCCAGTTCCTCAGTGGTGAGGATTCCGGGTGTAGTGCGCTTCCACCTTCGGCCTTATCGTCACTTAACATCAGGTGAAATGAAAGTCAAGCACTAACCCGTAGTGAAAAATTATTAAAACGCTTATCTGGTAATGTCGATTAGCTAGAAGGTGGTTATGTTTACGAGTAGATCAATTAATTGTGAGTTCCATGTACAAAATTAAAGCTAAACCAAATCACTTTTAAAAGCGACCAAGCAGCTTTCATTTTGTCTTCATAATCCGTCGAGAGATAAATGTGATGATTATATGAACGACCTCCGTGGTCGAGTGGTTTGTACACCGGTTTTCAAGGTGTCGCCATCTCTGAGGTCCCGGGTTCGATCCCCGGTTGGGTCAATTTAGAAAACGAACTTTTCAATATTGGCTCAGGTCTGGGTGTTTGTGATACCACCGTTGTCTCCGATTTCCATAACACAAGTGCTTTAGCACTTGATTAATATTTGTTATAAATAGTCATTGCTGCCATTGTCCAATAAAGCTTTAAGAATTAACAATCATTTTAGGTACGAAAAGTATTCAAACTTACGCATTTATCAAAAAAACTACTTTTGTTATCGCAAGGTGTTAAACTAAGCAACAAAGCTGAATCGCCAAGAATGCCGAATGTAGTTAAGGAATGCCCTTCAGAAAACATATTAAATAGTTGGAGAGGTTGTCCGCAGGCGACCGGGGCGGATCAACTAGATGCGGTCAGCGCGGCTTGAGACTGGGTTAGGACATGGTGTAGTGAGGAGATAATAGCGGAATTTTTGGAACAGCCATACTCAACCTTTTTCTACTCTTGGCCACATAATTTGCTACTGTTTCATCTTGTGGGCCGCAATAATTTACCTACCTACCAGACATGTATAATTATGCGACGTAAAATAAAACTACATATTAGAAATTAAGTATTTATTCAAAAATTAATGTGACTTCATACATTTTCATGTTTTCGATTTTAATTTTTGTATGAAACAGCTGATTTTTTTACGCGATTTCAGAGTTGGTCCTATAGTAAAAGTTGTTCAGTTTGATAGTCTCTATACAAGGTGTTACAAAAATACCCCTAATGCCGAATATGGTATATAGGGACCATCAAATTGAACAACTTTTACAATGGGACCAACTCTGAAAACGCGAAAAAAAAATCAGCTGTTTCATACATTTTGATATTTTCGATTTTAATTTTTGTATGAAACAGCTGATTTTTTTTTCGCGATTTCAGAGTTGGCCCCATAGTAAAAGTTGTTCAGTTTGATGGTCCCTATATACCGTATTCGGCATTAGGGATATTTTTCTAACATGTTGTATTTCATATTCGGCATTAGGGGTATTTTTGTAACATGTTGTATATTATATGTATATTTCACTAGAAAAATAATTATCCGCTCATCTTCTCAATGTAACCTTTATCTTTTAAATCCGTTAGCTAAGGATGTATCGACCTTTGTTCGTCCCTTCACATCAAGCCCCGATGAATATTTCAGCACACCTCAAATTTGCTAAAGTCAGTCCTGCATTAGACCTTTACTGGATTATCCCTCATTATTTAGAAAGCTTATTGAGAAGATTGTTTGTTGTGACATCTTCAAAAGATAAAGCGTATTTCGTCAGTTTTAAATACATGATAAATCTTTGAAATAGACTTTCTGAAACCATAATATTTTGGGTCTTAGATTAACCCAGGCCCGACACGAAAGATACTAGGTTTTTTGTTGTAGTAAGTGACTATAACATGACTAAATTATATATTTTTCTTATACTTACCATCTAGTATAAATAACACAAATGCCAATCTTTCTATTCCAGTTCTTTTCTCGCTGTAAGCGTTATCAATATGAGAAGGTATCCGCGACGGTATAATAAAATATAGCGTGTCTCGAGCGGCATGTAAAAAGATAGCTGATAAAAATTAAGTAAAGTAAGTAAAGTAAGAGTAAGTAAAAAATTGCTTTATTCAAATAAACTTAGTAATTAAGCGCTTTTGAATCGTCTATATTTTTCTACCACCCGTTCCAGACTTTTTTAACTGACAAGAAGAACAGGCGCAAGAAACTTATCAGTTTTAACAGAAATAAGTAATAAGTAACGATATTTACAAACTTAAATATATCGTTACCAAATACAATACATATAACAGGTTATTAACAACAAGTACTTACTAGCATTAAGTTATTGTGTTACATCATTTCCACGCATTCCGGTCTTTCAGATAATCGTCTACTTTATTCATCCTTTAACCATGAGCGTCTTTTTGACATGATTTTTAAATTCATGCAAAGGTAGATCAATCACTTGTTGTGGAACTTTATTAAACAAGGTTATGTGTTTCCCCATAAATGAACCTCTAGTTTTTGCAAGTCTAAATCTTGGAACGGCAAGTTTATCTTTATTCCTTGTAATAATATGGTGATTATCACTGTAAGTAAACACATATCAAAAAGACACTGAACAAGTAATCGTGAATGGTATTTTCACAAAAAGAAAAGCTTCATTAATGGACCAGCCGACTTAGATAACACGCGATCGTAGCACATAGCCACAAAATAGAAACTCTGTGTGTACGCATACGCGCTACGGAAGTTACGTAGCATGCTCCACGGCCAGGGGGCCGTTACTTAATCAGGGGATTAAGTAACTCTGTTTCTAACAACTTTTGATTGAAACTGACAGAAATCACAGTTACATTGCTGCTTTAGTAAGAATCAATGTGGCAACTATGTTACAATGTAATTAAAGCAGCAATGTAACTCCGATTTCTGTCAGTTTCTTGATTGCAACAGTTACGTAATCAGGGGGCCAAGTGAGCGATGCTGCACACCGACTGCGCGTGCTACTACAAAGATTATTGTCCGAACAAAGGTTCGGCCGAAACCGAAACTGATACCGAGGCCGAAAATTCGGTTTCTGTTTTGGCTGAAAAACCTTACGGTCACTAGTGTTTGTGATACTTACGTCCTATACACAGGATGTAGCTTATAATGATTTTAGTTTAAAAAACTTCGTCCGATATTGAATTTAGGTGCCATCTTTCATATTTGCTCTTGGGTATCATACACTGTATTACCACTCTCATTTTATGACGTACTACGAAGGAGTAAGGAAGCTTCCCCGATTTTATAATATTACACTCCCTATAAAAGTTACGTGACTATCTCTCAGTACGCAGTACGCTCGCATTATATAATATTCAATTTCTTGAAAATAAATTCTTTAGTATGAAGATCTTAGTGTAAAGAACTTGGCGTGTTCAGTGATTGATATTATAACATCTCGAGGCTTTAGTTGAATATAAGGTTAAAAAATAACATTTTATGATATTATAGTTACCTAAATACCGGTCGGTATGTAAAATAGTTTCACGCAGTCGCCCCAGTTGTAGTTTTAATTATCCTATATAATACCTCAAGTGGCGCCCTCATTTTAAGGCCCCTATATACCTCAAGTGGCGCCCTCATTTAATTAAATTTATTGCTCGTTAAGTACATAATGTATCGAAATATCACATGTACAGAATGAAGCTAAGGTTCTATAGTTTATTCAGAAACAATAACTTCATTAAAATACAGTTCGTTGAAGTAGTAGTAGTAGTAGTAGTTCGTAAAGTGCTAAAAGTGGCCACTTTTAGCACTTTTGCGAACTACTACTACAACAAGCAAAATTTTACTGAGGTTATTGTTTGTAAATAAACTATAGAACCTTAGCTTCAATCTGTACATGTGAATTTTCGATACATTATGTACTTAGCGAGCAATAAATTTAATTAAAATGAGGGCGCCACTTGAGGTATATAAGGGCCTTAAATGATAGATAGTAAAAAAATGTGAGTCTCTGCTAAAAAATTAAATAAAACTCATCCTTACCTGGAATCTTGGACGAAGTGTTATAATTAAAATACAGCAGAAAAAAAAACACGTAAGTATAATACAACGTGTATAATTTTATTGCGTCTTCATTGAGAGTGACATAATTTGTGTTTCTCTTTTGTTGTTTTTGTCGAAACACGTTTTTTTCTCATGTCAGGTTTAATTTTCTCATCATAATGTTTCGAGAATGATTTATCAAGTGTGCGACTTTGGTTTCATTGCCAAAGTAAATGTCACAATACATTTATTCAAATAACCGCTTTTCCTACCACTTCTATATTTTTCTACCACCCGTATTCATGATTACCATGATGTTTTCAATACTTTATATATTGGGTTCTTTCACAAATTCATTGATAAAATACTTTTATAGACAACAACGCGTATATGACGTATATAACTAATAAAGCATAAAGTTAAATTGTATGTTGTTTAAAAAAATATATCTAATAGATGTCACCACGAGGTTTTCAAAGCAGTACTATGTGCTGTTTGGTATATTACCTATTTGATATAATTGAAGCTAGATGACGCTTCTAATTTGAATCATTTTTCGAAAGGGGTGTTTTCTTTTTCGATAAGTAATTTCGAAAAATTTAATCGACGAAATTATTCTATGTAATTATAGAACATGCTCACAAAATTTCACGAGAATCGGTTGAGAAATGCGACCTGTAGAGGAGAACAGACGGACAGCTGGAAAGCCGAACAGCGGGACAGACATACGAAAACCTTTTTTGTCCAAGTTAAAACGGAGACGCTTCGCACTCGCTCGGTCAAATGTAAAAAACATTTTAGTTGTATACAAGGTGTTACAAAAATACCCCTAATGCCGAACATGGTATATAGGGACCATCAAACTGAACAACTTTTACTATGGGGCCAACTCTGAAATCGCGAAAAAAAATCAGCTGTTTCATACATTTTGATATTTTCGATTTTAATTTTTGTATGAAACAGCTGATTTTTTTTTTTGAACTTAAGGTTTCTTCTATCATTGATCCTAGTTCAATTTCGAAATAAAAGACTGGATTGTTACTCAATGCGATCTTTTTCTTATTGCGATTTTTTTAAAGAAATGAACAACAAACCCGTACATCTTTATTCTACGTAATTGTGTGTTGTATGTTTTTATCATAATGATACGTTATGTTTCATCACATAAAAGTTATATCATGACAACTTGCAAAATAACATGTCTACCAAGCTTATATGCAACTTGTTTGAATTAGTTGTTAAACGTATCGAGGTTTGCACAAGCACTGAATTAATTTTGCTCGGGGCTCGCTAAATGTTTGCTAGGTGAGCTCACAGGTTTGTGCGGACAGAAACAAAAAAAATAGGCTTAATATTATCGCTTTAACCGATAGTAGGGACAAATAAGACTGATTGAATGATATAATAACAACTACCTACTCATATTGCCGACCTCCGTGGTCGAGTGGCTTTGTACACCGGTTTTTCAAGGTGTCGCCATCTCTGAGGTCCCGGGTTCGATCCCCGGATGGGTCAATTTAGAAAACGAACTTTTCTATATTGGCTCAGGTCTGGGTGTTCGTGATACCACCGTTGTCTCTGATTTCCACTACACAAGTGCTTTAGCTACTTACTTTGGAATCGGAGCAATGTATGTGATGTTGTCAAATATTTATTATTATTTATTTATTCATATTATTGACAAATAAGGTGGATTTTAGAGAGCCACAAATGTTTAGTAAAATTCGCGAAAGTCGGTAAATGCAAACCATTGCAGTTTAATCCATATAGGTGTTAAGTAAAAGTACTTCCAAAAATTATCAAGTTTCACGATACACAAAACTGATGGTTAAACTGAAAATTAAGGTTATTTTTTTTAAGTTTCACTGGTATTATGCATTGTCTGTGTGTGGTGTCTATAGACACCACAGTGTCAAATGAATATTTATCTATCTATCTAAACTAATTGACATAATTCGTTTCAACAAAATTAAAAGAGCAATAATATTGATAAAAAGCGCGCAATGTAACAGATTTTTTTTAATCCACAACGAGCTTACTAAACCATAGTAGCTTATTAAATAATACTTGGCCTTCATCTAACCTGATGTTAAGTGACGTTAAAGCCGAAAGTGTAAGCGCACTACACCCGGAATCCTCACCTTTAAGGAACTGGCTATCTTACCTCTAACTGCCAGAACACAACAATATTTAAATTGTTGTTTTGGCGTCAGACTTAGGTAAGATAGTGGAAGCTAGCCCGAGTACAAATTGCACCCCCCTCCTGGGAATAGAACCCAGGACTCCTGCTACTAAACCACAGAGGCGGTTAAACAGTGGTGTTATTTCTTCAGCTCTAGGTTTTGGAATCTGTTTGCCTCTGCTCGATGACTCACCTCTGTGCTGAGATTCTGAAGGTCGTCTCCTCTTTGTGTTTGAGCGCTAACGACATAGTTCGCATTAATTTCTCCTTGAAGGTCGATATAACTTGTTTTGTGATGCTCGATAAACAAAATAAGCTAATTAATTTGCCACTTATGTTTGCGCACGCGATTACGGATTAGGCAGTTTCAGCCATAGATGGAATCAGAGAAATCAAATATTAAGTCAATAATTAATGCATAAGGTAGATTCTTAAAACTAGATTTGGATTATTGGTGATTTTTATGGCAAAAAATGCGATATGATTTGATTTATCAGATTAAACATTTATGCTTCATTGGAAAATAGCTTTATCTGTTTTCTTTATTGTGTCGTCACACTCCGGACACTCCGTATAAACGTCTCGTTTATCTGCTACTTCTATTACATAAACAGAATGACGTCTGTACACATTGCGTATGTGTGGGTGAAGTGATCAGGGTTACCTACCTGAGATTGATTAGGCACTTACCTTTTCTAAACATTCTGTTTTTCTGCTAACTGTTATGGAAACTTTTACGTCATTATCATATTGTCAGTATCAACTGTCACAATACAAAATACTCTTTGCAATTGTCGAACCGAGTGACGACGGCCTTCAATAAAGATACAGATAACTCGCCAACCTAGTGCGGGGCGGGGTGCGGTACCGCAGATCGGTGGGAGGGTGGGAGTGGCCTTTCTGTACGTCAGGTACTATTATTAATTATGTGGTATCGTCTTCTATTCTTTTAAGTAAGAAAGTATTTTGAAACAAAAGCTGTGTTAAAACTAAACTAAACTCTATCCGTCGAAAACCAACACAATCCCCAAATAAGTCTCAAAAGGGTTTAATCCATCCAACGCTGTTTCTTAATGAGACTAGTTAGTAAGCTGAGTGCACAATAGCATGCAGTTGCATTTGCAATAGATATGCATCGCATGGTGACATTTGTGCATCACGTGAATTCAGTATTCCTGCTGAGTGCTTGTTTTCTGTGATGCCTTCACATTTACAATTCTGAACTAATACTTTGGCTGAACGGAAAATTAAAATTTTATCTGGACACCAAAAGCTGAATTTGATTGATAAAATAATCGCGCGCGCGTGTGCAAAATTCAAAATATGTTTATTCACTCAGTGAATAAAATCGCGTTTTATTCACTGTTATCGATCGATGAATTAAGTGCTCTTTTTCGAGTGGCGATGGTAAAAAAGGTACTTAGTAAGGTAGTGGCTTCACTTTAGGGCATTTTAGTTATCATGTTTGAGACATCGATTCAAGGTTCTAATTGCTCAAATTGCTCGCCTTATTTAGGGCAATCATGAACTTATTTTGGCTGAAACACGCGGTAAATGGACGCACCCATCCGAAAAGCCGCACGTGTAACTAACTTGTGATTGGAATTTGTGGCTGTTCCGGTTTTACTATTAACATTTGTGGTAATTCAGTTTTGAGGCAGGGATATTATGCAGTTGATTTTTCTTATTTTAACGTATTTATAATACCAAATAATATACTAGAAAAAATACGACTCGCACCAGATCATGTTCTCGGACGGGAATCGAACCCGCGACCTTTGATGTATTTATTCTTTGTTTTTTTATTGATGACAACTTTGTCAGGTTTTTAAGTGTAATTGACAGTAAAATGTGTAGAACTATCGGTATTTTTTAAGGAAATATTAAAATTTATGTTCTTTAATTTTTAAATGCTTCATTTTATTGGATGATACGGCTTAAGAGAAAGTTGAATGTGAGATGACGAGTGTTAAATATGTATGGAAGAAAATATGTGCTAAAGTTATGATTGAAAAGCTTTTTTTTAAACCTCAAGCTATCCCTGGTGGTATTCGCTAAACATCTGGAAATGCTGACCGCTAATCTGCAAGCCGAATGCATGCCAAAGCTGTGGTTTTTTTTTATATTTTACTAAATAGTTACTCTTTTTGTATACGAACCCTTATGCTCTCATAGCCGTTAATCGGCGCAGTGCCGCAGACAGCTCAGGCGCTAATGAGAAAAATAATGACGAACGAGTCAAAGCCGGTAATCAACACCCAGATGCGACCTCACCTTTTGCAGTTCCCCGCTGATAAAACTTTGACAACTATCTGGGTCATTGGGGTAGTGACGTTTTAATATCGCAACTCTGGCTTTTTGTAGGCACTCAATGCTCTTGTTGTTTTCTATTTTGAAAAATCTTTAGTTAAGACTTATCATTGTCCTAGCCCACGCTAGGAGTAAAAGCAGCGCTGCAGTACCGCGATTAATTTTAAGTTTATGTTACCGTTAAAGTGCGTAAACCAGTTAGAGTGCAAATTAACTAGTTAATCTGCGTAATAAAAAAATCTTAGGTTAGCTTAGGTTAGAACTATGACCTAAAACGACGTTTATGTAAAATTTACTTTCAATAGAGGTCTTTAACATAAATTTCCTGAAGTCATGGCTATTTCACTCACTGTCTTCCGCAATTTAACGGTGTAGCATCCGTTAATATGCAGAATAACTAGATAAAGAGAGGAAATCCGCTATTTAAAAAAAAATATGCTAAAAAACTTTTATCGGATCGTACCTGGTAATTTGCAGATTACCTAGTTAATTTGCACATAACGTATTCCGTACTTTAGCGGTAACATTAATACAATTTAGCTATTTAAAAATTGCCAATGGAGATTGTTAATTTTGGGTCAGTCTACGGATCAACCAGCCTGTTCATTAAATGTTGTATGGTACAGTGGTTTAGCGCCTGGTCCAGCGATTGCGGAGGATAAGCAACTTTCGCAAGGGTCGGTCATGGGATGGGTGACCAAATTTTTATTATCTCGAGCTACTCCGTGCTTTGGAAGGCACATTGCGCCGTTGGTCCCGGCTGCATTGGCAGTCGTTAACACCAACCAATCCGTATTGGGCCCGCGTGGTAGGTTATGATCCACCCATAAGGAAGACCTGTGCCCCAGCAGTAAGGACATTTATAAAAATGGCTGATGGTCCCTTGAATGTCATTCAGGCCGCTGATTTAGTAGAAACGGCTAGGCTGTTAATAGGAAAGCTGATTAGCTGGTTGGGCTGCGACATAGATATGATAAAATGTTACGGAAACTATATCTTCAATTCAATATTTCTTCCCATTCAAAATCTCAAACGTCCCAGCCAATCGGAAAGTAAAGGACAGCATTCACTGACGAAGGTTTAGTATAAATGAAATAAATCTTGTGACCTAGACGCAGTGGAGCCTGGAGGGAAATAAGATAATGTGTACCTTTGTTCTATCTGAGCTTCGACTTTAGTCTTTGAGACCTTTAGCTTGGTGTGTGGTACAAGTTATAAGACGTTACTAAAATTAATGTTAAAATATAATGTATCTTTTAAACCTCTAGACAATTCGTGTTTACTGCTCCCATAGTTACCGTAGCGTCATTAGCGTCATCACGTTTGCTCGTCTCATAGCCGGGGCGAAATGGGTCCCATCAGTAAATCTCATAAAAATTATAGTTAGACATTACGTTTTATTTCTCAAACTAAAAAAAATTGTTTTATAAAAAGAAAACTATGAAAGTTTATTATCCGCATCTATTTATTCATTTCATCTATCTAAAGCCAAATGGAATGACCTCGTGAATTCCTCTTTTGCCGGTTCCGTAACTATTTTTCATAACTCCTACGAAAACGGAAGTTTTTTTTCTCGTTTAATAACCGGTTATCAAATAATAAACTTCCACCAGTAAGGGCTTATTTCACAATGTCAAAGTAAGTTCTGAGTAGCTTACTTGACAGTTGTGATATTATGAAAAATATGTTAAATCTTCTGTCAAGTAAGCTAATCAGAACTTACTTTTATATTGTAAAAAGGCCCTAAGTCTAATAAAAATAACTGACCACGCTTAAATTGATTTCTTTAGCAACAAAAAACAACCGAGTAAATTCTCTTATTACTTGCACCTACCCAAAGCCAAGCAGGCGTAGAAACGGAACGACCTCGCGAATCCCACCAGTAAATCTCGTAAAAAGGATTTGCCCCCTTGTACCCACGCGATTTACAACCACAATACTGCGCCCGCATCAATATAGTTTTTGCAGTTCGCCGAAGACAGTGAAAAAGGTTACGAGGCTAACATTTCGTTTTACGCGCGATTTGATTGATTAAACTGTGAATGGACCAGTTAGGAGTTAGCGGCTAGGAATAGATTTTCTATAAAAGAATACTGATTTATTCATTATCTTGCAAAATCCTGACTTTGATTTTATGTAATGTTTAGCTTTCTTTCCATCTGCGACATCAATGAATTTCACTTCCCTTACAAAATACACAATGCTCAATGATTGTAAAATACATACTTATTGTTTTGTAAAGTTGCTTGATTTGTAACTTGAATCCTACACGTAATGACGTAGAGTCAAAACTAAAAATTGATGCAGTCTTTTGTTTTCCATTATTGTTCAATTGTTCAGTTCAATTTTAAATTTTAAATTTCGAACAAAAGCTGAAACTCCTCTTTTGTTTGTTAGGTCGACAGAACACTTTTTAGTATGAAATAAAAAGTCACCAATTTTACATCGCGTTTTTTGTAAGGTTCAAATTATTTCTCTTAAGGCCTGTTTTATTTAATTGATTACAGATATCAGCTATATTTTTATTTAATAAAATTATTTGATAAAAACATAAAGGACCGTATTGACAGGTTCTTGATATGTTCCAGTTATCAGACCTGGGCCCTAATTAATAACGTGACAATTTGTCAATAGTTATGACAATTTGGTTTACATTGCGGTGTAACTATGAGTAGTTTGTTCTTTTTTATAAATTGGTTAACGCAATGGCTATATAAAATTGCTATGACAGGTGACAAATTGTCATTGTCTATTAAATAGGGCCCTGACATCAGTCAGGTTTTGTTTACATTTATTAAAATTGAAACAAAATCTGTTCCATTTTTAAACTATACCATAATATGATAGGGACTCCGTAATTATAGGCTCTATGAAATTATCTGTCAAATAAGGAGGGGGGGGTGGGGGGGTGGGGGGAGTTAACAAGAAGCTGGTCTTTAAACATGATAAAAAGCAATGTAATCAAATCCTCATAATACCTTTTTTGTAATTACATACTTAATTTACCTCATGTTTTCATAATGGCTCACGTAGGATGCTACGCGTTAGTAACCATGTCACGTTTCCTATCGAGTAGTATCAGTGCTGATGTTGGATTGTGTTGCCAACAAATTAAATAAAAACAATCTAAAAATAACATCATTTTATCAGTAGAAATTGTTATTAAAGGGACGGCCATGAAATTATCCGCGTTTATAAACTACTTAACATATATAAAATATATAAATAAATATAAATATTTGACAACATCACATACATTGTTCCGATTCCAAAGTAAGTAGCTAAAGCACTTGTGTTATGGAAATCAGAGACAACGGTGGTATCACAAACATACAGACCTGAGACAATATGGAAAAGTTCGTTTTCTAAATTGACCCAACCGGGGATCGAACCCGGGACCTCAGAGATGGCGACACCTTAAAAACCGGTGTACAAAGCCACTCGACCACGGAGGTCGTCGATGTACTGTAGTACTGTAGAAATTATATATGTTGTAATTTTATGTTAGGGGCGGCCCAATAGTCGTACCACTTACCCTGTTTTTTTTTTGATTTGGTCCTTATTTTCAACAACCGCGCCAACTTATACTTGACGCACTGTATATTTCCAGATTCTTATTTTCCCACTTGTTTGTTTGGAGTTGGGGGTTTAGTCGTGCCCCCGGGCTGCGTCTCCCGGGATTTAGTAGTTCACGGTCAATTACGTAGCCGAAACCCGAGCGATTTATATCGCGTCGACAACTCCGCGGCGCCGACTCCATTACACCTGTATTTGTAGTTGGCAGCGATTTTCCAACTTTGGAGAGGAAAATTGAAAAATATATTATTAATTTGAGTTAAGAGATTATCGTGACGCAAAGAAAAAACCCTATAAGTAAATCCAACAAACCAACGCATAAAAAATTCGTCACATCACCGCTGAAAGCAGTTTCAGACAAAGTCTATTTTTAATTTACAACGGGTTAGTGCTTGGCCTTCACCTCACCTGATGTTTAGTGACGATAAGGCTGAAGGTGGAAGCGCACTACACCCGGAATTCTCACCACTGAGGAACTGGCTATCTTACTTCTAACTGTCGGAACACAACAATTTTTATTTTTTTTTGTTATGGCGTCAGACTTAGGTAAGATGGTGGAAGCTAGTCAGGAGGACTTGAAATAAGCTCTACCATCAACAAAACCGAGTACAAATATTCCCCTTCTGGGAATCGAACCCGGGACCCCTGCGTCTTACACAGGTGGGCGAACTCCACTAGACCACAGAGGCTGTTAAAACCACTTAGAGTCGGTGCGAGTTACCCACTTGAAAATCACAAACATTTTATTTAAAGTAGGTAGGTTATTGCGGTACCCGCATTCTGGACGAGACTTGTCCGAGTGCGGCAATTGTAAACCGTGCTTGACTTACACAAGCACGTTACAGTCTAATAGAATTCGCATCACCTAGGTACTTATGATTATTTCAACATCACTTAAAGATGAAAACATGAACTAAGTATTATTAAGAAGAGCACATTCACTACCAGTGTTTTAATTTTAATAAAAATAATATAAGTATCAACGGAAAAAATATTTTTTCAAAATATATCTTTAAATAGAAGTAATATTTGAGAACCACTGTTTTAGATAGTCGCTCAGCTGAGTCGGCGCGACCCTGTAATGGATTTCTGACGTTGAAATAAGTGATAGATCACCGCAGTGAAGCATTACCTGCGATATACCAAAACAACTGTCTCGAATAATAATATCAAACTACTCACTTGCATGGTTATACTGTGTATAAACATGTTTTATATGTTTTTTTTCTGGAGGATAGGGTTGCTAGAGTCTAATTTTGGCACTCAACATCAAGGGAGTTGTCTTTTTGGGCTGTATTGACGTATTTACGTCGTGAATGTCGTAAGAAGCCTATGTATGCGATCAGCGCAAGACCGGCGAGGAGATCATCGGAGGAAGTCTAAATACCTAGCAGTGGGCGTCATGAGGCTGATAATATGATGGTCCTTCGAGCCGGATCTTTATTTTATTTGCAGAAATAAGAGATAGTGGACTGTAGAAAATGTATATATTTGTAAATTGTTGTAAGAAGCCGTTAGTCGCCCGCTCGCGCGCTGGGTGGATAACCATGTGGGGGGCCGTCAGCCGCCCAGTCCAAGGTTTGGGCCCAATCGCCGACCGCTTCCGAAGAATAACGAGAGCGCCGCTCGTGTTCCAACAATGATGATGACATCTTTTGGTTTTCTTGCTTATGTCTTATGTGTGAGTGTAAAGGTATAGGCGTGTTTGTATGATTGTGTATATAGTTACCTACTAAGTTTGCGAATCTTAAAAGATAATGATAATTTTTATATAATACTAAATAATATACTAGAAAAAATAGGACTCGCACCAGATCATGTTCTCGGACGGGAATAGAACCCGCGACCTTTGGATAACCGGTCCAATGCTCTGACCGCTGAGCTACCGAGTCACTAAAAATAGGACTCGCACCAGATCATGTTCTCGGACGGGAATCGAACCCGCGACCTTTGGATAACCGGTCCAATGCTCTGACCGCTGAGCTACCGAGTCACTAGTGGGAACGTCGAATTTAAAGCTTAAATCTCAAAATTTCAAATAATGATAATTGTTTATCTTTTCTAAATTATGAGTTTAAGTTAACGCTTTATACCTTTGTCATGGATTTAACGAGAGAAGTATTCCAGCAATTTTCTACTGAAAAGTTTATAAAAACGGTTCTCCGGTTCCACATGAACAGCTTATAAATATCATGTCTTGGCACCAACTTTCAGAAGTTTTGGAGTTCGTGAAAGTATTTAATTGATTCTGAGGAAAGATGTGTAATATTTGTTCAGAATTCCTGGAAAGTTTTATTTTTCTTTGATATGGTGGATAGGTATAAGTGTTTGAAGCTTTAGTATCAGTAGTAAATCTTTTTTGTGATTTTAAGGGCCCTATACAACATGTTACACAAATACCCCTAATGCTGAATATGGTATATAGGGACCATCAAACTGAACAACTTTTACTATGGAACCAACTCTGAAATCGCGAAAAAAATCAGCTGTTTAATACATTTTGATATCTTTGATTTTAATTTTTGTATGAAACAGCTGTTTTTTTTTCGCGATTTCAGAGTTGGTCCCATAGTAAAAGTTGTTCAGTTTGATGGTCCCTATATACCATATTCGGCATTAGGGGTATTTTCGTAACATGTTGTATACCTCAAAGTGGCACTCTCATCTTAATTAAATTTATTGCTCGCTAAGTACATAATGTATCGAAAATTCACAAGTACCTACAGATTGACGCTAAGGTTCTACAGTTTATTTACAAATAATAAGCTCAGTAAAATATAGGTATTTGTAGTAGTAGTACGCAAATGTGCCAAAAGTGATCAGTTTTTGCTCTTAACCTCGCCTCAGCCTAGAATATTCACATAATTATATACACTTACCGAGCAATGAATTTAATTAAGATTGGGGCACCACTTAAGGGATATAGGTAGATTTATATCTCGTACTCTGACTAATCATATAAGTATGTGATTACTACAAAATTTAGCAAAGAGAAAGTTAGCGAACGGGAAATATAGTAATTGTAAAGAACACAAATAAGCTTCTTACTACGAAGCTCCTTCTATTGAGACAGTACATTCGAAAATTATTTAACACACGTATTTACGGAAAGAAGAGTGAATGAAGCGAACAGAGACAAAAATACATTGCTCTACAATATAAATATATTTACATCGTCATTTATAATTAAGCCAAAATCTTCTAAAAATATTTATTCGCGAACACGATCAATTTAGTCATTATCAATTTGTTACATAGAAAAATGGGCAACAATAATTACAAAATTTGGAAACATTCTTGGAGTTCATTTAAAGATATCGAGTTTGATTTTTACTGAACGAACTAACATAGCTGTAGTAAAGAGAAATTATGAGACGTCCAGATGACAGAAAAACGTTTATTACAACCGCGTGGAAAAGCGTATGACCTACGTATTAGGTACTTTTTGCGGTACAAGATTTGGTTAAAAGCAAAAGTTGTCGCTAGACACTTGTTAGTAATAAAGAGTATGTATGTACTTAACACACAATATTATAGTCAAATAATCAAACTACTTACGTAAATTTATAATTTTATCAGGCTTTGTCTCTGTTCGATTAAACAGTTCTGTATCAAGGATACGGAGGAAATCTCCTTATCGCACTTGAAATCTCTCGAGTGATAATAATAAATCTTGTTGCATTTGCTTGTTGAGTGTAACTCCGTATTTATTAAGGCTGTAAAGGGAAAGTACAGATGTTGGAATTTAAGTAACAATATACAAGGTGTTACAAAAATACCCCTAATGCCGAATATGGTAGATAGGGACCATAAAACTGAACAACTTTTACTATGGGACCAATTCTGAAATCGCGAAAAAAAAAATCAGCTGTTTCATACATTTTGATATTTTCGATTTTAATTTTTGTATGAAACAGCTGATTTTTTTTTCGCGATTTCAGAGTTGGTCCCATAGTAAAAGTTATTCAGTTTGATGGTCCCTATCCACCATATTCGGCATTAGGGGTACTTTTGTAACACCTTGTATATTTACTCATTCTGTTTCACGTAATTTTAACATGTAATAGCAATATTAAATACTGTTTCAGTTTGATGAAAGCTTTTGAATTAACGTTGATGTTACATTTTCATTCACAAGCGCTTACCACTACACCCAAATTATGAATGAGTTTAAATTTCAAGAGAAGTTCGAACTAAAAATTTGACGACCTCCTTGGTCGAGTGGCTTTGTGCACCGGTTTTCAAGGTGTCGCCATCTCTGAGGTCCCGGGTTCGATCCCCGGTTGGGTCAATTTAGAAAACGAACTTTTCTCTATTGGCTCAGGTCTGGGTGTTTGTGGTGGTACGGTGGTACCGTTGTCTCTGATTTCCATAACGCAAGTGCATTAGCTACTTACTTTGGAATCGGAGCAATGTATGTGGTTGTTAAAATATTTATTTATTTATTTATTAAATGAAAACACCCTTAAAGTATCTCCTTTCTAACAAAACAAGAATCATCTAAATGGGTTTATAAACAAATAAGTTATGTCTGAAGATTCGTAAAAACTCGTGCAAAAGTTACCTAAAAATTACAGTATTTTCAGGATTACTCGAAAACTACTGAACCGATTTAAATTTTTCAAAAAATGGTACCAACTTGGTAATAAACCTGATAAAGTAACGTTTGAATCATGTCAATCGGTTCAGCCGTTTTTGAGTAATCGGTGGACATACATAAAAAATAATAATAATAATAAACAGACGAACATAGAACCTCCTCCTTTTTTGAAGTCGGTTAAAAAATCTAAAATTAAGGGCATAGGTATACATAGTTAGTCATTTTTTCCTACTAAATGCTGAACTGATGCATCGGATGGAAACTGATGTAACAAATAACTAACCAAGCTTCAGCTTGGGCAAAAATGCTTTCGTATGTCTTTCCGGTGTCCGGATGTCCGTTTGTTCTCCTCTACAGGTCGCATTTCTCAACCGATTCTCGTGAAGTTTTGTGGGCAGGTTCGATAATTGCAAAAACAAGTTTAATGCGTGTGTGGCTGTTTACCTGATGAGATTTGTCTTAGAGTCTGAGACTTAGACGAAGATTTTACTTTATGCACTAGAGCATGAAAAGCGATTTTATGCAGCCTATACCCAACTTAAAGACGAACTTTACGAGCATGAGAAGTGAAAAAACATATTTTAGCCGTTTTGAAAAATGTTCAAAAATAACACAAACCTTTTTTGTTAGTTGTGCAAAGCGTTTTTTGTTTTTAATTTTTAGAAGACTCAAAGTTCATATTTCAATATCAATCAAAACATTTGTGGTCAACAATCCAAAATTTGAAAATAATAAGGTTGTGACAGAACTTATGACTGCGTATATTATTTGTTTTTAAAAAACATACTATTTGATTTATTTTTAACGCGAGGTCTACAGCTTTCTACAGAAAGATTTTTAAATATTTTTGTGCCATCAATGTCACAAAATACTTGTATTTGTAGGAAAAAAATATAAGAAACAACGTAAATGAAAAGATTAATCTTTTCCTTTTAAACTGCTTTGAACAATCTTTTAACCACTAGAATTTCCCGTTTATTCCCCTCTAAGAACTAACGCGGGCCATAACGTGGTCCATAATTTATCTGCAACTACCGTCTTGGACCATCGGATCAAATGTTTATGGCCTAATGAAGGCATAAAGAAGAAAATAATAAAAGGTTTAAACGTAGCTGTAATACGTTGGCCGAGAGTGTTTACTGCCGGTCAGCGTTGGGAATTAAACTTTTACTGCTAGCAGTAAGGCTGGGTTTTGTTTGGCAGCGATTATTAACAATTTCATTGTAATATTGTATACTTTTTGATTTCTACAGAGTGATCGGCCTCCAGCCCATTAACCTTTCAACGCCCGGAAAATGAGACACAATAGATGTTCCATTGTTATCCGGCCGCACGAGGCCGCTCGGGCGATGATGAATTTTATTAAGGGGCTGACATGAGCCAACTAGCGCCGCCAATCGACTTTATTTTATTTATTCTAAATAAGCCCAATTTCTTAAAAAAGGAATCAGTCAAGGTCTTGTGAATGACGTCTAATGTTTATTGAATAATGTTACAACATTACAAAATGTGTGCAATAGTTAAAACACGTTTGAACCAACAGTGGCCACTTTTAACAAAAGCGCGTTTTAAAACTGTTTGAATGCTTTGCCTTCAATAAATATTAGACGTTATCAACAAAACCTTGGCTGATTCCTTTTTAAAAAAACTGGGCTTATTTAGAATAAATAAAATTAAACCGACTTGCGGCGCTAGTTGGCTCATGTCAGCCCCTTAATGCAGAATAATCACCTATGATACTATTTCAGTATCTGGATCGATACAAACCAAAACTACCCCTTCGGATCTCAAAAAGCGCTTCGTTTTTTTGTCCTCTTTAATTTATATTTATTCTTAGCGTAACAATGTTATTGTTACGTAACATTTTTACGAGCTTGGTGGCTTAAACGAAGTAAGATTTTACTGTTGTCGTGTTTATTAGAATCTGTAGATGCTACACGCGTAGCACTGATAAGTGCCGTAGCAGTTATATAAGAGATCGCTACGAAATTACTCAATCAATAACAATGTTATTGTTACGCTATAGGTTTCATGGTCTTTTTTTAAGATACCGAGAATTTATTCTAAGGTCGAACCTATCGATAGGTGTCATATTAGGACGTTCCTTATTTTGATAAATATTCGAATGTCGTTTTGCTTTTTTTAAACAAATGTTCACAGGAGAGCCATTCTTATCTTCAATATTTAAAGGACTTTCTGTCCAAGTAGTACATAAAAAAAGCCACCCTATAATATGACATTTATTTGATAATCACTTATTGGAACCACAGCTTTACTTTAGACTACAGTCTGATGTGCAGAAAGCGTTGCGAACGAGTTTCTATTGAAACGAAATGTAAAAGAGTCCGGCTGTTTGTTGAATCGGACAGTTGTAGTGCAGTCAGTTTATTCTTATACAAAGTCATGAAAACTAGTATTAAGGCCTGTATTATAAACCGCTCTCAAAGTTGAGAGCTATCTTGAGATAATATAAAATCATAGTATACTTGTATATTTCTCTTTCGTCACGGTTAACGCCTTGTGAATCATATTTTTTTTAATTCTTTTTTTACATTATTGGAAAAATACATAATCGTTTGAATGTCCTGCTTAGTCCGTAAGTTGAATGCATATAACGCATGCCGTGGCAGCCTTATTAAGACATCACTTAAGATTGTATTTCATAGTTATACAAGGTGTTACAAAAATACCCCTAATGCCGAATATGGTAGATAGGGACCATCAAACTGAATAACTTTTACTATGGGACCAACTCTGAAATCGCGAAAAAAAATATCAGCTGTTTCATACATTTTGATATTTTCGTAATAAATTTTTGTATGAAACAGCTGTTTTTTTTGCGATTTCAAAGTTGGTCCCATAGTAAAAGTTGTTCAGTTTGATGGTCCTTATCTACCATATTCGGCATTAGGGGTACTTTTGTAACACGTTATATAATACTTAACTTGTGTAAGGTGAATGTACTTGTTGGTTGTCCTTAAATAAACAAAATAAAAAAATAAATACTCGAGATGCTATTCGAAAGAGTATCTATTCAAAAATCAGTTATTCCAATTTAAATATTTATCATTACCTAGTAGTTATTTCGAGTATTGAGTTAATCTGCGATACCTACTAGATAGGAATATTTTATTCTAACTTTTCTGTCAAGAGATGTGCCAATAAGGACGCGACGTTTTTACTGTTAATTAATTTTTAAAAAAGCTTATAAAAAACTTTGATTAACCCTTAAACTGACCATAACGTTTACTATAAAAGCTGGCGTTTAAAACGCAAGTAAACCAAGGGTTACTCAGCTCATAATAGTTAAATTAACAACCAGCTTGGCTGACCGACTTTAACGCCCACAATATATTTAATCAGTCGTTGATTAAAAGGAAACACGACCTTTTTATTACGGCTATAGCTCTTAAGCACTGGACACTTATTAGAAACGTTAAATGTAGTGCGTAGAAGATATTGCTCCTTGATAATGGTGCTAAGAAATGAAAGGGGATGTTCCAGGAAGTTATATTGCGCTGCTATATTTTCAGAACATTAAATAAGTTTTAATTTAAGTTTAATTGGAAAAAGATACGCTTATAGGTATTGAATTCAAGGAAGTGAAAGAAAAAGTTGGCAATTTTACCAATGTAATGAGTAGATTCAAACTTTTCAGTTGTATTGCGAGGTCCCTTTGGTCCCTTAGTATTTATGTTTTAAAAGAACATTAGTTTTGTAAATAAAAAATAAGAATTTTCTTTAAAAATATCAAAGAAAAAAAGATTTTTTTTCTTTTTTTTTTGGGGGTTTTTTCCATATGGATACGCCAATCCCATTGTATCTTCTCACAATACCATACCAACATGATTGTAACCAATCTAAAAACAATATTAATTTAAGTAAGTAGGTACTTAAAATTACCAAGGTTATGGAAATGGAATTACTGTTCACATTTTTTTACTAAACTACTTAATTTCTTTGCCGAATCTGATGCTGGGTTTGCTAGAATACTTTGAATTAGCTCTACGTCCTTAATATTCAAATGTAATTCGGTGAACAGTAATTCCCTTTCTACCCGGTTCATGGCACAATCCAACAGCATGTGCTGTGAAAAAAAATCTTGTTTTATGTATTAATCTTCAAAATTATTATTATTAAGTAAAAAAAAAATAACCACGGGCACGTAGTCGTAGCATTTAAAAAAGTATACTAGCTATACTGCACTTTTACAAATACCTTAACATTTCTTGCTACTTAAGAAAATAATAAAAAAACGTCTAATAATTTTTTTAATAGTAAAGTATGCATTAAAACTGTTGCTCGAACATAAAAACTTCACCAAGTCAGGGGCGCAGAACATTTTGATCCATTTCCAGAGGTGTTAAATAGAACAAAAAGAGGAAAAAATATCAGACGGTGTAGAAAATTAACTCCTCCTTTCCGTGGAACACCTAGGCTTTGGGAATTTGTCGGATGCTCGGGTAAACCGTGGGGCCGTAATGAGGATCCGCGATGTGACGTGACTAATGGATGAGGCAAAACTTGTTGTTTATTCATATTTTTATTTAATAACACAGTATTTTGCCTTAGCCGCATTTTCCTGTAACATTTTTACGAGCTTGGTAGCTGAAACGAAGTAAGATTTTACTGTTGCCGTGTTTATTAGAATCTGTAGATGCTACACGCGTAGCACTGATAAGTGCCGTAGCAGTTTTATACGAGATCGCTACGAAATTACTCAATCAAATTTAAATGTAGTGTTATAATATTTTTATTTCTATGTAGGTAATCACAGAGTTGGTTTGTAGTTATGAAATAAAATCAAAATATAAAACATTATGACGAAAAATAACTTCATTACAGGATCAAAAACCCAAGGGAATCTTTTATATATTAAAGAAATCATAAAAAAATCCTACTGAATGCCAAGTAAATAAAGGTTAAAATGTTAAAAACAAGATTTTGTAAGTTTGGAGGAGTTTGTTGGCGCAGTACGTTACCGCATCACCTGTGATTGCGGCAGTTAAGCAACTTCCGCATAAATCAGTCAGGGATGGGTGACCAAAATTTATTATTTTAAGCTCCTCCTTAAGCCGTTGGTCCCTGCTGCATTTGCAGTCGTTTACATCTACCAATCCGCATCGGGCCCGCGTGGTGGGTCGTGGCCCATCCTCTTTATCCACCCATAAGGGAGGCCTGTGCCTCAGCAGTAGGGACAATAATAAAATAGCTGATGTGCTATACCACCTTGCCGCCACGTGGCTCAGTGTAACCCTGCAAAGGCTGAGCTTATGACGGGAAGAGAATTCATTACTTTCTCATTAAATTGTAACGTTGCAGTATGAAATTTTCTAGTCTGCCCGACGAATACTTTATTAACCTCAAATTGCTTACGCCGGCTATCTGACCGGTGCAAAAATTTAATAAAAAGACAATGTTGTCCATAGTTTTTTTTTTTCAATTTAGAAGAATTTAGTTAGCATATAATGATGATTATGTAGATTTATATAAATATAATTAGACTTACGCCCTCACTAATGGTTGTGAACAGTGACTCTCTGTCAAACTACTGAAGTTCAAAATTATTAAAAAAAGAAAAAAGACTGAAAACTTGTAAACATACGCTGTACAAATATCTTGTAAAATAACTCTGAAGTCGTGGCTGTATGGCGCAAATGAGCCTTTGCCTTTTCTGCACATAGCGGAAAAAATGAACCAAAAAAAAAGCACTGCAAAACTAATCCATTTCAGCTTGGGCAAAATGCTTTCGTTTGTCCTTCCGCTGTTCGACTGTCCGTTTATTCTCCTCTACAGGTCGCATTTCTTAACCGGTTCTCGTGTTTGTGCGCAGCTTCTATAATTATATAGCTTTTTTTTGCTCAGCCAGATTTTCGATTTTTTTAATTACTCATTTTAAAATCACGCTGCCTAAAATGTAAAAAGATTATAAGGGCAAAATGACTAAAATGCAGAATTACTAAATATGTTTAAAATCAGAAGCGCTATCTAGCCTCAAATAGATATAATAGAAGAATACCTACCAAAGAGCACTTTTAGTCTTACTGCTTTTAAAAGCTCGTGGTTACATCTAAAGATTAATTTTTAAACAACATACAATTTGAGCTACTTTTTAAACTCACAAACGTGAGGTCTACAGCTCACTCAGCCACTAGTAAAATAAAATTTTCTTTGTTATGTGAGTAGAATAATAGTGAAAGTACTTGTGATGATGAAGATAATTGCTTTAAAATACTAAAAGCCGTAGATTACATAGTGATGTCAAAGACGAAAGACGTTGAAATGTGAATTAACTTAATTGAATAATAGCTAGAGGATTGCATCTACCAGCATTGAGTTGCTAATAATTAAGGCATTCATTATGCTATTAAATGTCATGTAGATAACGGCTTATTTTAATACCACAGAAACTTATTCAGCTGTTAATTTCACACGAACTCGTAAACTGAAAAATGACATTTAAAACGTAAATATCTAAGAAATAAACCACACACACACCCAAAACGATTTCAGTGCTCACGCCGCCCACACAGAACTTAGGTTTGAATATTTGAAATTTTGAGATTTAAGCATTCACAATGCTATTTTTATATAAGACTAAATAATATACTAGAAAAAATAGGACTCGCACCAGATCATGTTCTCGGACGGGAATCGAACCCGCGACCTTTGGATATCCGGTCCAATGCTCTGACCGCTGAGCTACCGAGTCACTGGTGAGAACGTCGAATTTCTTCTAGTATATCAACTCTTACGCTGCAAGCCAGCGCCATCTCACCAATGTAGAAGGAATTAACCTCGACATTCAACTGAACATCTTTCCAGATATTTTTAAACAGTTGATTAAGATGTTGGACCGGATATCCAAAGGTCGCGGGTTCGATTCCCGTCCGAGAACATGATCTGGTGCGAGTCCTATTTTTTCTAGTATATTATTTAGTATTAGGTTTGAATGTTGGAATTGTTAATTAGTAGTCTATGATACAAGGTTGTCAAGGTGGTTTTTAAAACGAGTTTACATTTTATAAAGCTTCCGCCCGATGAAAAGTTTGCTGACAAAAAGTATCGTTCTGTAATTAGTATTTCGTCGTAACGGATTTGTTTGCTACCAAAATGGTCTTTTTATTCATTCACGGAATTTGTTGCTTATGACTTCGTCACAGTAACGCAATCGGAATGCTTTATATTGTTTTGATCGTCATTGCGCATTTGGATATTGTCAGCCTTACTACAAAAGATTTTAAAACACTGTTTAGTTTAGACCGTGTTTAAATGTGTTGCAGTCCCTTTCAAACCAAATATAAATTTCAAACCATATTGTCAAAAAAGTGACAGCATCACATTTAAACAGTCTAAGTTAAACACTTGTTGATCCGTGTTTTAAGATCTTTTGTGGTGGTCGTGTATGTTTATTCGCCCCAGAGTTGCGCCATTTCATTGTTTCTTCACACCGTTGAAAGCACACTACCACTAAATAATGTACAAATAAGCAAAAAAATAAAATAAAAGCATGTATATAACGTGTGAAAAAATCAATATCATTCTTATTTTCTCCAAATGTCTTCCTTCGTCCACTGCATCACAAACATCATGATCATGTAACACCTGTAGTTGCCAGCAAACTAAAATCTATTAGCACGTGCAGTCGGTGTGTGGCTTCGCCAGCTCGGACGGAGCGCGTACTTAAAATGCAATTAAATTGACAATAGACAATGATCCGCTCCAACTTCACTCCAGAATATATGGCAAAGAGAAAATTTTAAAGATCAAAATACTTCGTTTTGTACCACAAGAGCTCTGAACTTCACTTCGCGTCACATTTGTTGTGCATTGTTAATTCATCGCATTGTAACTTTTGTAGAGCGCGTTGTGCTACGACCGCGCTGCCCATGTCGGTCGACCTTCTTTTTGTAATAATTCTATACACAATTATATTTTTTAAAGGGTTGTTCACCCTTCACTTATAATTTATTACTGTTTTATGTCATTCGACACACGCTGTATTTTGCTGGCTGACGAATAATCATTAATTGAAAGCTAAGAAGTTTCCCTGTGGAAAAATGCTATCATTTTCATAATATGTAATATTTCATGACTGATTTTGCAAACGCCTTCATCGTCAGATTAATCCTCTGATTTCGGACACCTACGCCTCATATTCGTATCGGTTTATAAAGAGCTTAAACGGATTTATTAAGCTCTTTGCTTTAAAATTCAAATTCGTTTGACGAGTCTCGTGAGCTTTGAAGGTGGATCTCTCGATAATCCATCTAGTTGAATCAAAAATGGGACGTGTTGGATTTCAGAAGATAGGATTAGTCAAAGGCTTTTAAGGCAAATGAAAGAGATTTTTTTGAGCCAAACTCGTCAGTAAATTTATATGTTGGATACAATTTTCTTTTTAAATAACGAATAGAATTCATTCTTTAAATAGAAGAAGGTCTCGGAATTAAAAATGACAATAACGATGATGGAAAAATGATGGACGTTTGAATATTTTTTTTATTATTTTTGAGATTGCTTGAAATATCAATAGCAAACATCCAATCGTAGACGGAAAATTCCACTTTAGATAGACTCAGAATCATGAGTCGACTATGCCCTGAAAGTTTTAGCTAGGGTGCTACTAACACCCGTATAAATAATGTCGTTTGAAAATCAGGTGATGAAATCCTAAAGATTCGGGTATGTTAACCTTTTGTTATACCAACACAGGAAACCTCTTTTACATAACCCTTCCACAGTCTATCAAAATACCAACATTATAACATTTATCTAGAACACATTTATGTGATAATACTCCTAGCAACCGACTGGGAGAGAAGCATTTGAAAAGGACTTAAATATAACGTCGTCATTTATCTGACATAGGTACTTTCATACGATACAAACATAACCAAATAAGCAATGTTATTACGGGGTAACCGATTCACACAAAGCTATTGTGTAGAAAAACATTATACTTTTTGAACACATTTTGTGAACATCTGATAGCGTTACTCTCCAATTGAAAAGAGTAAGATGCGGAATACAAAAAACGGACATTGAAAAAGGTAAAGATATATCTGCTTGAGGGATCTGAACAAATTTGGGTGTACTTTTGCAAATTTTGTCCCCTGTCCGGATGATTCCTAGATAGCGCTAAGTGTAGTAGCTCCACAAATTAGAGGTTTATAGGACCAGTTTTTGAGTTTACATTTGGTTTGTCAATCGCCGTGTTTGAGTAGTTTTACACGACAAGTGGTGTCATCTTTGAATGCCACCGTCGACTTTCGACCGAGATAATTATAGGTAGAAAATGAGATGTGATAATAATCATAGTTATTAATAACTTTTAATCAGAGCGATGTAGGTATGCGCTGATGACTTACTTACTCGTATATTGTATTATATTCAATTATATTTTTTTTATACCGTAGTCTATAACTATTGCCAAATCTCAGTGTGTGTGTGTGCACTTTCATTTGTCAACAGAATAAAAAAAAACAAAAAAAATATTTTAATACTTTTCTGTTTTTGCGAAAAAAGTTGATCCAGTGATGAAAAAATCACGTAGGTAGCTTTTTTGTGGTGACACTACACGAAACGTTGAATGAGTTATGGGCATGTGAAGGCACTTGGAAAGTTAAGAGTGTCGTGATGAATGGCTTTTACATTTTCATTTGGGAATCTGATCTGCATTTTGTTTTTGGTCAAAAGTGAAGTGTGGATGGGACATCGCTTTTGGCCTTTTTGTGAATTCGCCGATCATTTTTTTTGAGGCACTGGGAAATTTATATTCATCACAGAGTATATTAAGATAAAACATTCATATTTTTTGCTTTTCTTTTTAATGTTTACACACATAATGTACACACACATAATTACATAAATAATGCACATGTGTACTTTGTGAAAAAAATATCGATTACTATATAGTACCTATACTACTAAATAGCGCTATAATTAATTTCATTCACTCATGACTTCAATAATTGTTTTCTGTGGCAAAATCCGAAAAACTACGAATTGTATTTGAAAAATTCGTTTTTGTTCAACAAGAACGGCGAGCAATTTTATAACGCGCAGGTGATTCGAAACGTGTCGTTGACTTCTCGATTTGAAACTCGGAAATTCTTTACGATCATCGACACCGACTTCCGTAGCGTTTCTAAAATTCTTTCCCCTAGTTTTGCTGAGAGCAAGAACGGTTTACCTTACTAGCTGTTTACGTTCATTTTTTTTTAGGAATGCGGTTAGAAAATGTTTCTCATGTGTATCTTTGAACTGTTATTCTTGTGATGACATGCCATGTGTACAAAGTGCCCAGGGCTCTATTTAATAAACGTGACAATTTGTCACCTGTCATGACCTGTCAATGAATTAACTACACATAGCTATACCGCAATGTAAACCAAATTGTCATGACAATTGACAAATTGTCACGATATTAAATAGGGCCCAGTTTCCATTTAAATTAAATTTTTTTTCGAATAAATGACGCATAAAGCGTAGGTACCTATTACAAATGTTCGTACAAACTTTCCTTTTATTTTCAGAACGCATCAATTTAGTATGAAAATCGAGTATTTCAAAAACACAGTAGGGCAATGCCGTGCGTATTATTTTTAACACGTTTTAATTTTATCAAAGCACACATGTTGCTGCATCATTCACATAACAAGGATCGTTGCTCACCAGAAAAAACACGCCAAGTTCATTTTACGAAAGCACGGAGTTTAAATTAAGTTTATCTTCTACATAATATATATGGTTTTTCAATTCATTTCTTCAGTCTTTAAGCTGATAGAAACACTGTCTTGTGAATGTCAAAGAAGCTACGCCATGCGAGAGACCTTATTATTATAACGAAAACATATATATATTATTTCAGATGTCAATGGTAGGTGCTCTATTCTCAAATGGCACATATAATAATTTAACAGGCGCCTGCATTTCAACGCCAGGTGATGATTAAAGCATTCTACGTGTGCCTCGCCTGGGGCACCTCGGATATTGTCGAATAATCATGTTAAAATAGCATGTGCCGTGGCGGGAATAACTATCGAAGGTTGAAGATTAATGGATTTAAGTGATTCGAAAGATCAAAAATATATGGTTGAATTAATAAAACAGCATTCTAGCGCGCGGTTGCTAGAGTCGAGTTTGATGATAAAAATTAATGCGATTCAGTTTTATATAAAAAAATGTAATTGGCATTTATTTTGAATTTTTTATTTAATAGAAACCTAAACAAATGCTGCCTATATCCGAATAACATCACAAGAAGAGTTAATTATACCTACTCAAATTGCAAATTATTTTGGTATTACGTTTGTTTGGGATGCTCACTGATCGCCGGAATATTAAGGCTGGTTTTTGGATGTCCTACACAGAAGATAAAATAAATAAGTATTGAGAGCGTTGGTTTATTGTACGATTTATAAATTGATACGGGCAAACTACATATTATAAGTTATAAAAATTATTCAGTTTAGATTTTTCGCATTCACAATACTACTTTTATATTAAAATAAATAATATTAGCAAAAATACTAGAACAAATCGGCTCACCCGTATACAAATTGTTATTGTCTATAATGTTATGAAAAAAAAGAGTACACCAAGCTTTAAAACTTACAAAATAATACTCAGACAGTAATTAGCAAATCGACGATTAAAATATAAAAAAAAACTTGTCAAAAGTACTCTTGACTTCACCTCCTCAACGATTACGACGAGGGGAAAATATGGCGGAGTAATAAAAACATTATTATGGGTTCCGTTGAAAATGAAGTCAATTTGTGAGATGACACTTTTATTGCTTTCTGTGCATGCGACAAAATTGAAGAGTTGCTTTTATGAAGCAAATTTTAATATTGTAGTGGTAATCTGCTTGCGTCGGCTGTGGCGGCTCGTCAACGGTTTATTTATTCACTTTTTTATGGGTGAGGTTGGCCATCAAAAAGTATTAAGGCTCCTATATACCTCAAGTGGCGCCCTCATTTTAATTAAATTTATTGCTCGCCAAAGTGGCCACTTTTGGCACTTTGCGAACTACTACTACAACGAACAAAATTTTACTGAAGTTATTGTTTGTAAATAAACTATAGAACCTTAGCTTCAATCTGTACATGTGAAATTTCGATACATTATGGACTTAGCGAGCAATAAATTTAATTAAAATGAGGGCGCCACTTGAGGTATATAGGGGCCTTAAAGTTAATATTTTGTACGGGTTGAGTTTACAACTACGAACATATTATACTGGCTGATTGTTACTATTGCGAATGTCTTTTGTCTTATTTTGTTTTGAATATTCGTTTAGGATTTATTATCTGAAAACCTTCCAACAATTAATAATTAACAATACAAAAATCTTGCACTTCAGAGATAGGACATACTATAAGTTATCGGTAAAGTATTGTTAATGGAAATTATGTATGTACTAAATTACCGAAGCAACAGGCGTAGGTCGATCCATAACTGACTTTCTTAGAGTTGATATAATTACAAAGCTTGATATGATATAGGCTTATATAGGTAAGTATAATAATAATAATATTTGACAACATCACATACATTGCTCCGATTCCAAAGTAAGTAGCTAAAACACTTGTGTTATGGAAATCAGAGACAACGGTAGTATCAAAAACACCCAGACCTGAGCCAATATAGAAAAGTTTGTTTCCTAAATTGATCCAACCGGGATCGAACCCGGGACCTCAGAGATGGCGACACCTTGAAAACCGGTGTACAAAGCCACTCGATCACGGAGGTCGTCAAGTATGTATAAAAATCGTTTATGTACTTACGAAGAATTAATTTACTACACCCATTTGAACTTTATGTTATTGTAATTAGAAACGCTAATTTCGAAACCTAAAATAATACACCGACCCCTAACGTATACTGACGAGAAAAAATTGTTCGCGACAAAAACTCGCACCGTGTCTGGTAATTAAATTAACAGTCCCCGAGTTTAGTTAATTTCAGTTCTGAAGTAGCAACTGTTGTATTTTACGGCGAGAACAATCGAGTCACACGCACCTGGGGCGGTAAAGCCTGGGACACACGAATGGGAGGTGTCCGAATGCGTTCGTGTTTCATCAGTCATGGTGGTATGTTCGAAATTGTACCTCGTTTTCCTTATTTACTTATAAATTAGGAACTTCATTGTACGGTGAGGACATGATTGTGTACAAAATAATCTCCAAGTCGGAAACAGTTTTAATGATTATTAAACGAGTATTATGGGGCTCATTGTACTTGTTGTACGTTGCTTAGACCTACTTACAGACTTGAAATTAACAGTTTTTTGAGTAAAATATTTTTTTTGCATTATATTTTCTTAAATTTATACAAAGAATTGTTAAATTTTTAGATTTTTCGCATTCACAATGCTATTTTTGTATTAAGATAAATAATATTAGAAAAAATGCAAGAAAATATCGAATGTGGGGGTGTGTATTTCCTCACATTGATGAAATTGCGCTGGCTTGCAGCGAAGAAGTAAAAAGTACTAGAAAATTTCGCCGCTCCCACTAGCGACTCGGTAGCATAATTGGTCAGTGCATTGGGCCGGAATCCCAAGGGTGCGGGTTCGAGTCCCGTCTGAGGTGCTACGGTTCATACATATAATGTTTTATTAATAAAATATATTTGAATGGATGATAATTCAGATGAAGTATAAGTTTGTTAATTTCCACAAGTTTTTCAACTTAGTTTATTATTGTAGCAAAAATATTATAAATCTATTTAATCTAATATATTAAATACACTTGTAATTATTTTCAAAATTTAGATTATCATTATAATTTAATATTTTTTTTATTCGTATGTACTGGGCTTTAGATAATACGACATATGCACGCTAAATGGAACCTTAATGTGTTCATCTTTATGATGAGTGCCTATTTTTAGATACATGTGTTTGGAATTTATTTGCACTTTATAATCGTCTGTAGATCCATATTTAGTCATTATCATATCAGCCGTAAGACACTCATTGCTGTGTATATCTAAAAAGCTGATAAGTTTCTTGCGCCGTTCTTCTTGTCAGTTAAAAAAGTCTAAATCAAATCAAATCAAATCAATTAATCTTTTTTATTGCAATCATGTGGTTAACATAGGTGTACACATTAGAAAACAGTACCAGAACATGAACCCTGTCTAGGGTATCGCAACATAAAATAGTTCTTAATTAGGTTTAGAAAAGAAATAACGAGTATTAACATTATTTTAAATTTAATAAAAATAAAAAACAAAAACAAATCTACAGGTACATTAAAAACTGGAACGGGTGGTAGGAAAATATAGACGATTCAAAAGTGCTTAATTATTAAGTTTATTTAAATAAAATAATTTTGACTATTGACTATTGTTTCTTGCCAGTTCTTCTCGTTACAAGGTCTCCCGCTTAGGGTTTGCGAACCGATGGCGTAGCTTCTTTGTCATTCACAAGTGCTTGTAACAGCCTAGACTGAATAAATGAGTTTTGAATTTTGAATTTTTGAATTGACTATAGGCCTCTCCAAGGATCAGCAGGAATAAAACTAGTTGATTTAAAAAAAAAACACCTTCAATCATATTATGCCAATTCAGAATAAATGTACTATTCGTGAAATAGGATTTGGTTTGGTTTTGTGAAACATTTGATTTTACGGTCATATGACACTAGATCAAAATATACCCATCGGTGTGTCTTTCGGTCACGAGAAAAATACCCACGCTATGCTTACATTATGATATATGTATATTTGACAACTTCACTTATATTGCTCCGATTCCAAAGTAAGTACTAAAGCACTTGTGTTATGGAAATCAGAGACAACGGTGGTATCACAAACACCCAGACCTGAGTCAATATAGAAAAGTTCGTTTTCTAAATAGACCCAACCGGGGATCGAACCTGGGAAATCAGAGATGGCGACACCTTGAAAACCGGTGTATTCGACCACAGAGGTCGTCAATGTATGTTTGTATGTGTAAGTGCGTAAACGTAAATCCACGATTAGTTCTGAGCAGCTCTTCTGCCTATTTATGTATTTCTTGTGAGACCTATGTATTTTAGCGAATCGCATTAAGAGGACGCTTAACCCAGAACTGTAGTTCCTACTATCATTAAAGCATTCCGGGTCACTTGTCCGAAAGGCGACAAATGAGTCGAAGTTCATTTCATCCGATTGACACGTTCTGCTTCATCCTTACTTGTAATCCGGGCGTAAGTGACGTCATTTAGCAGGATACTTACGGGATAGAAAGGGAAGGTAACGGACCGTTGAGCTGTAACAAAAAAGTTGTAAAGATTCCCTTTGAAGTTTTTATAGGGGTTCCGTAGGTGGAAAGACTTGAGTTTTTTCTTTGCCTTGTTTTTGTTATAAGAAGTTGAGAGACTTTTCATTTGATGGGCATATTGAAAACTTGGATAAAAGTTATTTTTTATATTGATCAATGAGATGGTGTTTGCAGTCACTTTTACAAACAAAATTTCATTTAAAAAGAAGGTCATACAGAAAAAAAAACATTTATCAAATTATATTCATTATCAGAATGGCTGAATGCTACCCAAATTATGGCTTCTACAGACAATTTATTAATAACTGTAATTTTTATTCAAAATTTTATTTCCTTCGTCATAAAATGTGATATTTACACGAGTTGACTTGGAAGGCGACTTTGCTGGTCAATTTTAGTCAACTGGCGTTTTTTATAGACAATCGCTTTTGTAAAATCTAATGCCAAGCGTAATTTATATAAGGTGGCGATTAGATTTTACAAGCGATTGTCGATCAAAAGCGCTAGTTGACTCAAATTGCCAACAAGTCGCCTGATAAGTGTACCCGTGTAAATATCACACTAGCTTTTGATTTTCAAAGCACCAAAGCTCCAACAGCATCTATATTGGAAGGTACTTATCATTTCTCTCAAAAATAAATTCTGTATGGAACCCTATCGTAGTGAGAGTAATCGAGCGAGCAAGTCCGAGGTTGTTAATGTCTGTTCTTACTCAAGACGTTGACAAAGGTGCAGTCCTCTGGATTAGTGTTCGTCCAACTGCGAAGGATTGCACCGAAGAGTCCGGCAAATGTCATTTATATCTATAATGATTCTTAAATCTTATAAACTGTCAGCAAAATTTTAATACCGTTGTAGGTATAACGAGCTTCTTAAATCTTACAAGCTAAGAATCAGAATAGACCAGTGGTGCCCAACTGGTATTGCTCCAAGGGTTATTTTGAAAATCCCGAGCCACGTGGGCACCAGCGAGTTATTTAAAAAACATAAGTGCTAATACCTATCGCTCGTATCACGCTGTGAAGTTGTTGCAAATCACACTTAAATAATGATGGGGCAAATAAATAATAAATAAATAAATATTAGACAACATCACAAACATTGCTCCGATCCCAAAGTAAGTAGCTAAAGCACTTGTGTTATAGAAATCAGAGACAACGGTGGTAAACACACACACCCAAATGCAATAAATTTCTTTTAAATCGCAGTGTCTATAGCTCTGTCAGAGCTGCAAAGCGCCTAACACTCAAATAATATTGGGGCATTTGCAACGAATATCTTTTAGATCGCAGTAACTGTTTTGGTGATAAATAATAGAGGCACACTTTAATTAGACGGACATCTTTATTGAGAGAGAGACACATCATTCAAGACATATACTTACATAACTAACCACAGACCATGTGGGTACTGTGACAGTAACTGCAGCTCTGTCAGAGCTGCAAAACGCCTAACACTCAAATAATAATGGGGCATTTGCAACAAATATCTTATAGATCGCAGTGATTGCAGCTCTGTCAAAGCTGCAAAGCGCCTAACACTCAAATAATAATTGGGCATTTGCAACAAATTTCTTATAGATTGCAGTGATTGCAGATCTGTCAGAGCTGCAAAGTCCCTAACACTCAAATAATAATGGGGCATTTGCAACGAATATCTTTTAGATCGCAGTAACTGCAGCTCTGTCAGAGCTGCAAAGCCCCTAACACTCAAATAATAATGGGGCATTTGCAACAAATATCTTATAGATCGCAGTGATTGCAGCTCTGTCAGAGCTGCAAAGAGCCTAACACTCAAATAATAATTGGGCATTTGCAACAAATTTCTTATAGATTGCAGTGATTGCAGCTCTGTCAGAGCTGCAAAGCCCCTAACACTCAAATAATATTGGTGCATTTGCAACAAATATTGCTAGGCCAAATACTCGAATAACCTTTACCAATACTAAGCGCAATCTCAAGAGAACAGTGTACATATCAATTGTTCGACGACTGAGATTAAATCAGCAGCCAGAATTGAATCGACATTTATGTAATCAATCTGGGTCACAGAATAACAGATCAGTCGATCACAGCACACCGATCTTGGAGATACAATCTATTGGATTCTATAAATTTTAAGATCAAATTCGAATTTTATTTCTTACTTTGTGATGCTACACAATAGAGATGTTTACGACATTTTCTTTATAATCAAATGTTATCAAGGTCAATACACTTCTAAGACTTTTGCGCGTACAGTTCATTAGAAATAAAACACTTCTTACGGATTACAGAGCGTATATTGTTAATTTAGATCTTATTTTAGAATTATTTAGTTTGGATTTATTGGTTTTTTGTTATCAAGGTGTTTATAACTTCTGCCCCGACAAAAATGCAAAAAACAGTTTCCTGTACACAAAACATTAATAACTTTTGGCGTTAATTTAAAACCTCATTGCTCATTGATAATTGAAAAACATTTATTATAGAGCATTATTAACTAAGATGGTCCTAATCACGTTTTTTTATCCTAAATTACAATAAAACAAATCTTGCAAAATAACAAAGTTCAATAAAGTTTTATATAAAAAGATTTAAACGCCCATCCCGTTATAAAATCATCACATAAAAATTACGTAAAATGTATGTCACAGTCTCACCAACCTGAATCATTAGAGACGAGAAATAGTGTTCAAAATACGAAACGTACATCCAAAATTGCAATTTATATTCAAACAAATTAAGTACTTAGAAACTGTGTGGCGACATAGCCGGTGTTGCTGCAACACGCGCGTCACATCGCTAACAATGGCGGGGAATGTTAATTGCTGTCGTTTGTCGCGCGACACTGATAAATGTTGACGCTTGTCACTTGGAGATTTCGTACACACACACTGGGTTGGATAAAAGACGCTTTTATGATAATCATTTGGAAAATTCAAGTTTTCATTAGAGAACGTCTTATCATGTTTGTTATTTACGGTCAGGAATACCTTTATTTATCAACTGTGAATAATTATAAACTCGACTTCTCAACTATAATATCTTAAGACATTATTCAAAAATTATAAAATGTCAAATAAAGTGATAAAAGATGAAATATCTAAATTCTACTATTATGTTGACGTTGAATAAGTAAATACCAATTTTGTAAATGGTCTGTGGTAAATACTAATACGCTTCGAATCAAATTTAAACTTTTCAGTTTGATGTTTGTTTACAAAACATGACTAAATATCATAACTGATTGCCAAAGTCCGATGAATTATTTATTTGTTGTTTGTATACGAGAACTGATTCGGATTTATTTGTATTCAAAAACACGTGATAAGGTTTGATACATTTTGTCTTCAAAAATAAAAAAACGTTTTTTTTTCTCTTTTCCGTTACTTTAAATCGCAATATAACTAATAAATGGTACCACCCGTGCAAAGCCAGGGCGGGCAGCTAGTTGTTAATAATCCCTCTACATATCCCCTTTACATACGTATGCACTTAAATATAATTATTAATTTTAGATATGTAACTTTTAAATTTTAATTTTAACTTCATAACTGTAACTGCTAATTCATATTCTAAGCCAATATTTTATTGCTACTTCCCATATTTTTTTAACGTCACAAAAGTTATGAAACTCTGTAATTGGCTTAGGAGTAAAAAATTTCTAAGTAAGATAAGATGCTCTTAAGTTTCTAAATAAATTTATTTAAAAATTATATTATTTATAGAATACCCATGACAGGTAACCGTGCCAGTGCGTACAAAGATTCCGGAGATCCAGTCATGAATTTAATCTGGAGAATAGAGTGAGACCCGCCACAAACGTCTCCAGCCATCTCTATAATTTGAGCCGCGGCTGGTAATATTTTTAATAGAATAATCTGCTTGCTAATAATACTTTTGATGTATTGTGTTGTGGTTTATTTTGAGATATTTTTGTCGGTTCATACCTATTATAATAGATGAATTTACACCTCATTGATTTAATGTACCCTATTTTATTACAAGCGGCCCGTCCGCATGGACCCTAGGGAACCTTTAACCAGGGTAAAAAGTAGCCCATAAATAATCTAGGTTCTAATCTGTCTACCAACCAAATTTCATCCAAATCTGTCCAGCCGATTAAACGTGAAGAAGTAACAAACACACACACACACACACACATAAACTTTGGCATTCATAATATTTTATAGGAATAGGATATGATAAGAGATAGGACATAGGATAAGCAGTATAATAGTAGGAGTGACCAACAATTTATTATCTCGAGCTCCTCCGTGCTTCGGCACGGCACGTTAAGCCCTTGGCCCCGGATGCATTTGCAGTCGTTAGCACCCACCAATCCGCATTAGGCCCGCGTGGTGGGTCATGGCCCATCCTCCTTATCCACTCTTATGAAAGGCCTGTGCCCCAACAGTGGGGACATTAAAATGGCTGATGGTCATTTACAAGGTGTTACAAAAGTAGTAAGTAGTTTAATTTTTGTACGGCTGATTTTTTTTTCGCGATTTCAGATTTGGTCCCATAGTAAAAATTGTTTAGTTTGACGGTCCCTATATTACATATTCGGCATTAGGGGTACTTTTGTAACACCTTGTATAGTAGGATAAAACTACTGACAGTTTGACCCTTATTGCTCTCGGGGTACCCTTTCCATCGCTAGTGTTTTTTAAACACAGATTAATATCACACATCTAGTATTTACGACCAAAAACCGTGAACATGGCTCGCTTTGGAACTTTTTTACCATTCACCTCTTTCACCTGAGAGGCTCTGTAGTTCGAAACATTTTAGTGGGTTAGCTCAGGAGTTAGCTCTCTTTTTAGGGTTCCGTATCAAAATGGTAAAAAGGAACCCTTATGGTGCGACCCAGTCTGTCTGTCTGTCTGTCTGTCACAGCTGGATATCTCGAGAACTACTAATGCTATCAACTTGAAATTTGTAATAGTTTTAGATGACGTTTGCCCAACTATTTTGCAAATAAGAGAAATAAAAATATTCATATTTTTTTTTGGCAACAGGGATTGAAAGGGGGTCTTAAAAATTCGAATTGAGGCTACTAGGGCATGATATGAAAGAACGCTGCTTGCACATTCTCAAACATTTTTTTTATTTTTTTAGGCCGCATAGATTTTGACTTTTTTTTTAGATGTTATGTTCAAATAATATTTAAAAAAAATGTGTAGTTTAAATCAAAATAATTAAATCATCAATTTGTTTTATTAAAATAAAAATAATCATTTGTGTACCTAATAACTGTATTTTACCACTCACACATATTAAATTTAGTTTTTTTCCCTCCATTTAAGAGACATTTTAAGGTAAGTCTTAAAATTAATTTATCTGTGATTATTACAGAACTACAATTATTTTTATTTCTTGTTTTCCTACGTAATTAAAGAAATAGGTACTTCAAGAGCCTATTTCTTTTATTACATGCAGAGGTTTATAAGTTAGTTGAGTTAAAAAAAAAACATTATTTACAATTTTTTATACCCAGCTCCCGGTCTAAATGTTTTATGTAGTGTCGTTAAGGGGTTGAAAGTGCCCCAAACTCGTCTCGCGGAGTACAGCGGAACTCCATTACTTGGCCCACCTCACGGGTTGCTTCTATTTTTTTACTGTTCAAGGATTTATGGTCGTGGCGCTATTTGGGGCCCATTGTTTATTGACTTTTGAACTGATCCGCTTAAAAAAGTTTTGTCAAGGTGTTTATGAGGCGTAACGAAGTTTCTTTAGTGTTTAATATTATTTGTTAAGCCAATAGATTTATAGTAAAAAAGCTACTTATTTGCTTATAATTACAAAAGGATAGATTAACGTTCAATTTGACAGGTTAATAATTATGTATTGCGTGCTAATGATAAAAATAAGCGGTCTTTGTTCATGAATTTAAAGCAGATACTGATCCTGAGATAGACGTGAAATAAAACCATACTAAACATCAAATAACCTTTAAACCACGCGAGAATCCTTATCAAGTATTTCATTTCATTGTAATAGTACCTACACGCGTAAAATGTCAGAAGTGAATATTATGAAATCAGTGAAATTAAGCGACACCGCCCACGAGCGATTAATCGCTGAGCGATTTTTTTGTTGCCGAGAATAAAACATACAGAGTTCAATACGTAAACGCCCACGAGCTACAAAAGTAGCTCAGCTACTAATCGCCCGCGAAATGACACTGACAAGAGTGACAAAGGGTTTAAATTGCCAGCGACAAAAAAAACGCTGCGATTAACACCGCGATTAACGCCGCGATTAACGCCGCCATTATCGCGGTGACAAAAAGTCGCTCGTGGGCGGGAAGCCTTAAAAATGAGTTTCGAACACTTGAGAGAATATTAAATTTCAATGAAAACTTTGTGCTTATTATAATTTTTCTGAAATCTTTCACGAGAAAAGTACTAGGTATCCAATCCCACTGCTTTTTTATGGCAAAAAGTTATTAAAAAAGGAAACAAAAGAGGACTCTTAATGTTTTCCGCAGAGGAGTTAAAGTCTTTGTCCTCAAATTTTTTTGAATGAGCAAAGTGTCCGTAACTTCGATTCATTATATTCAAATCGATTCAGCGGAATCATCCTTGTAAGCATTTTTGGAATTATGACGGTTTTGGGTGATCAGCAAAGTTTTTTTTAATGAAATTGTCATTAGAAATTGACAGGAAACGTAGTGTTGAATCAACTTAAAATAAGTGTCGATTAATTCTTATTTATCAGCTAAAGAAAGCCTGCTACTTCCTCCTATTCATAGGGCAAACTTTATGGTACCTACCCTATGTCTATTTTTGTATCCCTGACAACGTGATCTTATGCGTATGATGATCGTATGAGACGTGAAAGCGTAACAAAGAAACAAACACACTTTCGCATTCATAAAATTAGTCTATTAGTAAGGTCAGTAAGGATTTTTATGCCTTTTGCGTTTATACAAATGATATTTGATTGACTGTGAGGAGTGACACGTACAATTACGTCTCACCCTCCCTAGTCAACAATAGACACAACAAAAAGTTGGTCTCGTGTTAAACGTAGGTACAATTTTCAGCTCTATCAGCGAGAAAAGTGTTATAGGCAAGAATAGTTATTTTCACGTGACTTTCCTGGCAAAAAGCTAAATTCAGCATTAGAAACTGAATCTCTAACTCTTTTGGAGTTCAACTATCTTTATCGCTGGACGCACTCATTTTTACAATAACCTGCTACTTTTTTGAATTCGGTTAAATATAGTTCAATCAAAATTCAAACTTATGCTGAAATATATTGATTCATTCAGTCAAGAGTAAAGTATATTCCCGTCACTTTGTTTTACATTACGGTGTGTTTGTTTCTTTTTCAATTATTTACAATCATAAAATACACTTTTTTATTATATTTTATATTTTTTTCTTATTTTATATTTATTTCATACATGCGACATATTTCGTCCGTACTCTTTATTTCAAATTACTTATCAACCTTCTTTTCAACAATCTTTGTTTAAAACTCCTTGGTATATCTGCGTATTTTATTTATTATGGTATATAGGTGCTTTTTAATTTATGTCCGACAGAAAATGATTATAAAGTTCTTGCCGACAAAATTCTATTCTATCTACCCTTTTGTTACATATCAATTTTACAAGTCTCATCCTTTTCGCTCTATTTATTTTTTCTTTATAAGTATTACAAAAGGTGATGTTAGAAATTAAAAAAAAAAAAACACTTTTCCCCACGTTAGCAGCAAAAATCTTTACTCAAGTTTTTACGCACCAAAAGCGCCCTTTTCGTGCTGGACAAAAAGTTATTAGATCTTAGGAATTCTTGGCATTGCAAATCCATTAAAGTTGATGACACCTGTATATAAGATAGAATTCTGCTAACTGTCAAAGTTCAGTCGCTCTGCGTTTAATAACAGACGCCTTTGTCAATACTGCAAGAGTCTGATTACTTAAGTTTCAGAAGTTATTACTATTATATGTATAAGCTGAAACTAATTCTAGGCAAAGTTAGTTCATTATTATGTATATGAATGTAAAGCAAATAATTAACAATAGTTAAGGTGCGATTTTTTAATCATTATTATCATACCAGTCAATTTTAATGTCCCACTGCTGAAGCGGATGGGCCCTATTCAACCACGCGGGCCCAATGCGGACTGATGGGTGGTAACGACTGCAAATGCAGCCGGTACCAATGGTTTAATAGGCCTTCCGAACTTGAAATATTGATTTTGGGTCACTGAAAGTTGCATAACTAACTGAAGCTTTTGTTTCAACGTTCTTTAAAAAAAATTAAAACAGGTATATATTGAACAAAAAGTTGATTAAATCTAAGATAAGAAGCTAACACGCGTATTCAAGAACAATACTGAATCAAATGACCCTTGCTTATGCGAGCGCACTGCGTTGAAATAGCGCTGTGATTGGTTCGTTAGTTTTACGTATTACGAATGATTGGTAGTTGGGACGTTTGTGCATCCGCGGGCACTGTGAAAACTCATAATAATATTTGTGAACACGGGTGTAAAAATTTTTCTTTGTTCTGTGATTAAACATTAATGTCTATGGATATTTATAAAACCTGCCCTGTTTATCAAAACTTACAAGTCTTGTACTTATTATAATCAAGCATTTTCCTTATGAAAATCACTAAGCTAAAAGTGTGATAGTTTGTTTAACAAATGTTTTCACAACTTGTGTTCGTGATTTCGTTAATCAAAAAATCTTTTTAACTTATACAAGGTGTTACATAAAATACTCCTAATGCCGAATATGGTATAATAGGGACCATCAAACTAAACAACTTTTACTATGGGACCAACTCTGAAATCACGAAAAAATAATCAGCTGTTTCATACATTTTGATATTTTCGATTTCAATTTTTGTATGAAACAGCTGATTTTTATTTCGCGATTTCAGAGTTGGTCCCATCGTAAAAGTTAATCAAATTTCTTGCTTGCAGCGTAAGAGTTGATATACTAGGAGAAATACGACGTTCCCACTAGTGACTCAGTAGCTCAGCGATCAGAGCATTGGACCGGATATCCAAAGGTCGCGGGTTCGATTCCCGTCCGAGAACATGATCTGGTGCGAGTCGTATTTTTTCTAGTATATTATTTGGTATTATATAAAAATAGCATTGTGAATGCTAAAATCTCAAATTTCAAAATTACATGAACTTGTAAAATTTTTCTAGGAAAATGTAATTTGTAGACTTGTAAGTTTTGATAAACAGGGCACAGGTTACATAAACAAAAGACGTGCGGTTCTTTTATATCACTTTGAATGGTTATCGTTGTATGAGACCAAGACAAAGACAATCCAACTTATACTACATTACATTAAAGTTTAAGTTCCATTTTGCATGTTCGAAACCCCGATGCACCAACCTATAAGGAGAAAGAACAGCACAACTGCCTTAGTTCTCCATCCACAAAGCATTATCTGAATTCCTAACAACAAAGATAAAATATACTTTTGCTAAAAGCGACCGTATACACTGTAGGGTTGTCAACTATTTACTTGGTAACTTTGAAAGTGCGTCCCTTGAGAGAATAGACGGCTTAGTTGGTGGCACGTTTATCATGATAAACCGACGATTGCTCGGCGCAGTGGCAGCGATCGAATCGAGAGGTTCTGAGTTCGAATTCTGATAAGGGCATTATGATTTTTTGATGACTATAAGCATTTTTTCTGAGTCCTTTTGAGAGTGAGTTAGATTTTTTTAAGGTTTTAACAAACCTCCTTACCAACCTTGTATCATAAACTACTATTACAGGGCCTTGCTTGAGTTGACGTCCAAAACTGTTCTTCTTAATGGCGGACAAAGTGGCGTGATTGGCTAACAAGGCATTCTTGTAGGGGCACAAAAGTTGATGAGACTCATAGTTGCGGACATTGAATCGCATTGTTATATTACTTTAGGCAAGGTGAGTTTACGAAACCTACTCTTTCACTATCTCTTTAGAATATGGTGGATTATTGCATAGCTTTAATTGTCGCTTCGCCAGAAATTTGACGAAATTTAGTACATTTTTATTGATTTCTGGAATACTTGATCATTTATTAAAAATCTACTCGGTTAAGGTAATCAATACAAAAGCTTTCCTTTTTGCATAAAAAGACATATCACTGTCGTTGAAAATTACGAGAACTGACGATTGGAAGTTTATTTTTCTAAGCTTTTATGGAGTTATTTAGTGGTGTTTCAATGGAGTTACCAAGCCATTTTTCAATATTCTGTTCGGTTAACTTGTTTCTTTGTTTCTTTTTCAGTCTTCTTTTGTGAAGTAGAATTCTACATAAGTTCTTCACATTGGAAGCTTAAAAATCAATCTTTTAATCAGATCGTAAACTGGCCTCGCCTCAAAAACATAGCGTATATTCTTACAAATGTTTTGCTTTGCTTATTTGGGACATTAGTAGTGTGTTTTGTCCACATTAAAGTAAGACAGTATCGGTGTTAAGTACTACAAAAGATTTTTTTTTTATTGAATCAGGCATTACTTGGAAGTAATGCCTGAAAGTCCCAAACCATTGTGAAAAGAGAAATATATGTAGCTTACTCCCGCAAAAAATGCAGGATGCACCGCCCGCCCGCCCGCAAAAAAATGCACACCACAAAAATATTAGTGCACAATACTTGCATTTAGCATGACAGCGACACACCTTGCACCTTCACCAATTAGACTACTCTACACGTGTTTCGCCCCAACCCGGAGCATCCTCAGGAGTTAGATCGTGCGTGTACCAACACCGTTTCGGTGTTGGTTCACGCACGATATTTTTGTGGTGTGCATGTGCATTTTTTTGCGTGCGGGCGGGCGGTGCATCCTGCATATATTTTTTGCGGGAGTAAGCTACATATATTTCTCTTTTCACAATACTACAAAAGATTTTAAACTGTGTTTAATTTAGACACAGTCTTAATGTTATGATGTAGGTAACTTTTTAAAATATTGTTTGAATGAACCATATCACATTTATACAGTGTCTTAATGAAACAAAGTTTAAAAATCTTTTGTAATAACACGGTATAAATTGAGCAACAACCCTACACAAGCGAGGGAGATAGCTAAAGTGCACTCAGATAATTTTGAAGCAACTGGTAGAAAACAATACAAGTTTACCGGTGCACTCTATTTGTAAAGACATAAGAATGGTAATCGGATCAACTGTTTGCAGACAAGCACAGTTCACATGATAGATAGTGACCATAGACTGTAAAAACTGTCCAAGTGCGTGGCGGGGCACCCGCAGTATAGGATTCCGCAGATACCTTATACAATTACCATATTATGGCTATAAACTTTATAACCTATTTATCCACGACCTTATAAACTACATAGATTTTCAAAAATACGGCGTTTGGTGATCGAGGGATATTCTTAATACGGCGTTTGGTGATCGAGGGATATTCTTAATACGGCGTTTGGTGATCGAGGGATATTCTTAATACGGCGTTTGGTGATCGAGGGATATTCTTAATACGGCGTTTGGTGATCGAGGGATATTCTTAATACGGCGTTTGGTGATCGAGGGATATTCTTAATACGGCGTTTGGTGATCGAGGGATATTCTTAATTCGGCGTTTGGTGATCGAGGGATATTCTTAATACGGGGTTTGGTGATCGAGGGATATCCTTTGGCAGGGTGAATCTTCTGAACCCTTAGATCAAATTTAAGAAGGGGAGCCATCTTGGATTTTTGTATGGAAGGAAGTTTTAACGGTCTTTTTTGAATGGATTTTTTTTATACCTATCGTGTGGGGTAACGAATGAAAGGACTTCGCAACTCATAAATAAAACAATACATGGGTAAATTTATATATTTATTGCGTGTCACAGAATTCTCCATTACATTTTAGAAAGTCTTTAATTCGGTCAAACTATTTTTTCTAACATAAGCAGGACATGTTTTTCATACGCTATGACGGCCTCTTCTGGCCCCATAAATGTTTTTTTTCTCATGGCGTTTTTAATTTCTATAGGATAAGAAGTCGCAAAATGTAAGCTCTAAGCTTATTGCGGAATAAATAAATAAATAATAAATAAATATTTGAGAACACCACATACATTGCTCCGATTCCAAAGTAAGTAGCTAAAGCACTTGTGTTATGGAAATCAGGGACAACGGTGGTATCACAAACACCCAGACCTGAGCCAATATACAAAAGTTCGTTTTTCTAAATTGACCCAACCGGGGATCGAACCCGGGACCTCAGAGATGGCGACACCTTGAAAACCGGTGTACAAAGCCACTCGACCACGGAGGTCGGAATGGATCATGAACTCCAACTTCAAAGATAAAATCCCTTTTTAAAATGATCTAAGGGTTCAGGAGGTTCACCCTGCCAAAGGAAATTACGCTTTTATGTCGTGAGAGCAGACGCTACTATTTGTTTAGTTTGAGGATCATGGATATTAACATAATTAATATAAGTTAAACTCCTATACTTGGTAAAAATAAATGTGTAATTTGACCATCAGCCTTTTTTAATGTCCCCACTGCTGGAACACAGGCCTTCCTTATGGATGGATAAGGAAGATGGGCCATAACCCACCACGCGGGCCCAATGCGGATTAGTGGGTGTTAACTACTGCAAATTCAGCCGGGACCAACGGCTTAACGTGCCTTCCGAAGCACGGAGAAGCTCAAGTTAATACATTTTTGGTCATCCATCCCATGACCGACCCTCGCGAAAGTTGCTTAACCTCCGCAATTGCTGGGCCAGGCGCTAAACCACTGCGCCATCGAGCTCCTCATTTTTTATTTAATTGCTTTTAGATAAGAATGTTGCCTTGAAATGGTGTGAAAGCGAGAATAGCGTACTTAAGGTAATATAAAGCTTTTAAAATTATGAATAATATTCATTCATTTCTAATGAAATTAAGAGCATTAGAAAAATATTCAGACATTTTAATGTTTAAGTGAGCATTAAATTTATAATCGCTGAGGCATCGTAATTCAAAAGCTGCTTAGTGTCTATTTGACGAGGTTTTAACTCTATAGCTGTGTCAAAGAAAATAGTTGTGATGTCAGAAGCTTTGATATAAGATTCGAGTTCAATGGTATTTTGTCTTTGAGATATATTAGCCTGAATATTTTAATAGCGATTCGAATAAACAAGATTCTCAGACTGTCTAGTAATATTTCGCAAGATCTTGGATGTAAGTAAATATGCGAAAAGATTTTGAAAAGTAAATTCTTATAAAACTCGTGTATTAGACTTCTTAGAATGTTATGAATGGATGAGCGTGAATTTAATGTCTGTAATAAATATTATTTAATTTACAGATGAACAGATTATAGATAAACCTCTACGCAGATGTTGCGTTGCTATGACACTAGTGTAGATTTCGTGAACTGCCTTGCCTTAACCCTTCAACGCCCGGAAAATAAGTCACAATAGATATTCCATTGTCATCCGGCCGCCTGCGTCCGCTCGGGCGTTGATGAATTAAGCAGAATACTATAATCTTCAGGGACACAAACTGAAATAAAAGAGACCACTAAATAAAAAGTTGTTATTTGTACACACAAGTAAAAATTTATTTATTACTTAATCTCATATTATTCGCCGAGCATTCTGTCGTACTATGATTGTTCGAAAGCAACCTCCGGTCGGCCAGATTTATTATTCAAGCGCACGTACGATATGCACATGCTTTGGGAAAAACGTAGCGTAACGTAACCTGACCACTGACCGACTCCGGCCGAAATAATGTTTTTACCATATATAAAAATGGATTAATTCATGAAACTAATAACTTATTCTCCTAGCACTCTGTCGTACTATGATTGTTCAAAAGCAACCTCCGGACGGCCATTTATTATTCAAGCGCACGTACGATATGCACATGCTTTGGGAAAAACGTAGCGTAACGTAACGTGACCACTGACCGACTCCGGCCGGAATTTCTACCGTTTGGGAGGAATTAAGACTGGGAGAATTATTTATGTGGGTGAATAAGCATTTTATTATTGTAACTATTTTTTTAAGATTTTGAAATTCATAATCTACAGGGACATCAAACCAAAATGTACAACTAAATGAAATAATTGATGTTTTCACCACATATAAAAATGGATTCATTCATGACACTAATAATTTATTCTTCCAGCATTCTGTTGTCTATGATTGTTCAAAACTAACCTCCGAAAAGTAAACACGAATTTTGCGTTGTGGATTTTTGGCAGTGACCACAACGCGTTGTGGGTGTTTTTTTTCGCTCAATGAGCGATTTCGGTCATTGAGCCTAACATATACAATGTGTTGTTCGCACAACACCCAAAAAAGCTTTTAGACACTATAAATATTCCCTTTACAGTGTTAGTTGCCAACAGTTTAGTTGTCAAAAACACTTTAGAAGCATCACTAAAACTGTGCGAACTAAGGCATGACGGCCATCAAATTCACAGTCAATTTGCTTCAAAGGTCCGTGCCGTCACGCTGCAGAGCACGGACCAGTTATGGAACAGTTATTGCCGAGTGAGCTAATATGTCGAACCGAATGGATTTGGGTGCCGGACTTTAAATTCAAACCAAAAAGTTCAGCAAAAAATTATTAAAGTTCGTTTCTTGCCACTTTGTTGCTTTTTTCTTTTATTTATTCTTGAAACTATATAGACCATTCTTGTCCTAGCAGTTACACAGTAATGTAAACTGCAAGTTGTTGTGGTCACGTTACAAATACAGAACTGTCCGTGACGTGACGTCATGGTGGCGAGCCGAGGACAGGATTAATGCGGGCAGCCTACAGCTTACGAGCGCCCTTAGGATGTTGTTTGCGGCCTAGGTGTTACGGACAGCTTCGATCAAGTGCAAATAGTGGAAAAAGTGATTAAAATGTGACTAGCAAAAAGACTGTTTAGTGGACACTAAGTGCGTTACTAGTGATAAAATCTGTGTTTGTGAATATCTCATGTAAGTACGCACTTTATAAGCAGTAGCTAGTTAAGACGATTAGTTTGTGTTTTTAATTTCTTTAAAGTTTATTAATATGTAATGTTCTATTTGGTTTTAAATTGAAGCTTATAAAAAGTGCTGTAAAATGAAGTATTTAACGTAGCTGTAAGTTTTATAGTTTATGAAATAATTAAGTTTTAGCTCAATTGGGTATTGTTTAGGTATTTAGGTATCCTAGAAAATAAATGATATTCAGGTGTGTCGTTTTTATTGACCTAAAAGGTAACGTTTCATGGTTTGAGGTAATGGGCTAGGTAATTTAGGTCTAGGAGGTGGTAGTCGCGACCTATGGATGAGTCTAGGTCAGACGCCAGCCTTTGTCCTAAAAGCCCTAAGGTTTTGACTTGGTATTTGGGTAAGATTTGTCAAAATAAAGGCCTCTTGTATAGGTCTCTGATAGTAAAATAAGGAACCTAATACCTAAACATCCTCGCGCGGCTGAGGCGGGGCTCTCTTTATGGTATTGCCGCTCATTCGACCCTACACCTTTATTATTACTGTTTGTGGATCGCGTGTGGTGTGTGTAGTGCTTTCCGTATCCTCGTCGCAGTCGGTCGTGTGTGCTCCGCTACCCGCGTGTAGCCCCCTCCGTCTCCGAGTGTGTGCGCGAAGTGCTATCCATATTTCCTGCGTCGAGCCCCTTGGCTCCGCGGCAAATACCGTCTGTTTCCCAAGAGAAACAAACATAGATAGTGACTATTTTCGCGAAATTGACGCTCCAAGTGTTTTGTGTTGTGTCAGTGTTTATGTGGTTGTTTCCAACATAGGGCTTCACCAGTAAATTTTTTGTGAAAAATTTCTCGGTGTACCCTACGCCGAAACAGTGAAATACCCTCCCCAAACCAAAACAATTTCACCATCTTCCCTCTCTCTCGCACTCCCAACCTACCCTCATTTTTATTTATAAAATAAAAGTGTTGTGTCGGAAGTGGCAATACCGCGTAGAGAGCCCCTACAGACTTTGAATAAATTATTATGCTACCGCAACGCTCGCGACCGCCGGACCGCGGTGGAGGTGACACCTCCGAGCCAGTAGCCGAAACGGAAGCCTGCGCGCCCATTAAACAGGTTCGCCCGTGTTTGCCCTCCGAGGAACCGTCCGGGAGTGGGGTTGTTGACCAACCCACCCCCCCGCACGTACCCCTTGGACTGCATCCCCGCGATCCTCGCCGCCGTCCCTTCGAAGACATCGGAGGAGACGAGAAGCGCCCCCGACTGGGGCCATCGCCGCCGAAATCCTCAGCCACCGAAGAAGACTCATCCTCGAACGAGTATGAGTCGGACGCAGGATCTGAGGGCGGGATGGAAGGGCCCTCAAGCCCTCTCCCGCTCTCCAACACCGACTCCACGTCGTACGCGGGATTGGAGGTGAGTGAGAGCGCGCCGGCGCGGTCCTATGCCCAGGCATTAGAGACCCCGGCGCCGCCCCCACCTCCCTCCCCTCTACCGACCAACGTCCAACCGCAGCAGCATTCAACGGAGCCGCGCCCCAGGGGCTACCCACCGATTGTGGTAGAATCACTGCCCAATTGGACTGACCATTTCCGGGTGTTGACGGGCAAGCTCGGACACCCGCCCAACGCGCGCCCTTTTGGGAAAGGGGTCAGATTCCTGCCCAAGACACCTGAAGAGTACAGGTGCGTTCAGGCGTATCTGACCGAGGCGGCTGAGGCAGACCCCACCATCTCGTGGTTCTGCTACTCGCCGCCCCAAGACCGCCCGACGAAAGTCGCAATTAGGGGGCTGCCTGCTAGCACCCCCCCGGACCAGATCAAAGCCGCGCTGGAGGAGCTCGGCTTCACCATCCTCCACTGCCGGGCCATTGCCGGCAGCCAAGGCCGCCCGGGCTGCCTTTTCCACGCGCAGTTGGAGCACCTGGAGGCCCCCGAGTTGACCCGCCTCTACGCAATCACCGAGCTGTTGTACATGCCCGGGGTGATTGTGGAGGCCTGGCGTCCTCGGAAAGGGCCTGCCCAGTGTCACCGCTGCCAGGCGTTCGGTCACGCCTCGACCAATTGCCACCGCCCGCAGAAGTGCGTACGATGCGCGGGCGACCATCCGGGCGCTCAATGCACTCGGGCCAGGTCTGACCCGCCCACCTGCGCAAACTGCGCCCTCCCGCATGCCGCCAACGATCGACGGTGCAAGGTGTTCCTGCGCGAGGCGAGGCGCTCGGGCTCCAGCGTTCCCCCTCCCATTCCGAGAGGGGTCGAGCGAGATCCCAGACGCCCCCGCCCGCAGGCACCACCCACCGCACCGCCAAGCGCAGACATGCGCGACACCCAGACGGGCGCTACACTAGCGCCTCCCGCAAACCCGCCCACCGAGCGCGGGGCACCCGCCTCGATCGGCCGCAGGCGCCGCCGTGGTGGCCGCCGCCGTCCTCGGCAGAGCGCCACCACCCAGGCCCCAGCTGCGACATCCACGCCGACTGCAGCCGAGTCGGTTTTTCCGCACGGGGGGTCGCAAGCACCCCCGACCGCTCCCAGAGCCCCACGCGCTCCCCTACCCCTAGCAGCCGCGAGGCAGCCAGTCCCCCCTCCCCCTCAACCACAACCACGGGGATATCAACAACCCCCACCCCCCACCTGGGAGCACTCTCAGCCCCCTCCCCCCCCCTTCAGAACTCACCCCCAGCCCCAGCTCCCTACCAAGTACCAACCCTCCCAGCCCCAGCAGCAGAGGGGTACGTCCACCCTTCAACAACAGAGGGGCCCACAACAAGGCCCCACTCATCCACCTCAGACCTCCCTTGCCCAGGCCCAGTTGATCAACCAACAACTGGCCCAAATGCTCAGCAGCATCCTGGGGTCCCTGCTCCTAAGCATCCAGCAGGGGATGGACCCGATACAGGCGGTCCTGCGGGAGATGACCCGTCTCATCTCCGCCTCTCACCCAGTACATTACGTCTAATGTACTGGAACCCGGGAGGCATCCGGCAGAAGATGGACCAGCTCCGCCTCCTCACCCAGTCGCAGGACATCCACATCGTCCTCCTGGGTGAGACGCTCTTAACAAACAAGGCAACCCTCCGCCTGCCTAACTACATCACGTACCGTAGGGATGAGATGTCGCCACAGGGCCGCCCATACAGGGGCACGGCGGTCCTGATCAGGAGGGACATCATCCACGACGAGCTGCCTTGGCCAGACTTCGCCAGCACCAGGTCCATCGGCGTGAGAGTGCGCGCCGGTGGATCTGAGATCAATATATTTGCCGCCTACCGCCCTCCTCAATCGGGCATCCATCCACCCGACCTCAGGGCCATCTTCTCCGACCAGACCCCCACCGTGTTGGCAGGGGACCTGAACGCGAAACACCCAGCGTGGGGGTCCAGCACCACCTCGACCGACGGCCGCCGACTGCTGGAGGTGGCGACAGATCTGGACATCGAGGTGCTGGGACCGGATGCACCCACCCACTACCCGACCACAGATAACAATCAACCCAGCACCATAGATGTGGTGCTCTCCAAGGGCATCGCCAGCCCCATCAACGTGGAGGTACTGTATGAGGTCGATACGCCACACCTGCCGCTGCTAATAACATTGGCCACCGCTCCAGACGCAGTGGCCCCACCCCGTACCAAATTCAAGACCGACTGGGAGGCCTACAGGAAATCCATGGCGGGCGTCAGTCTGCCTGGTCCTCTCACTGCCAGGGAGGAGGTTGACGCCGCCATCGATTTCCTCACCAACAAGATGCAGGATGTACTGGCCTCCCACACCAAACCAAAGCCTCCAACCCAACGTCGTGATGCCCTCCCCCGCCACCTGCAGAAGATGCTGGAGGAGAAGAAGAGGCTCAAACGCCTGTGGACCCAATCCAGGTGTCCACGAGTAAAGTCGAGCCTCAATAAATCCACCAGCGACCTCCGCGAGGCGGTGAGTACGTGGCGCGGGTCGACTTGGGAAGCCACCATCGACCGTGCAGCCGAACACCTGCCCAGCCTCCACAATCTAAATAGGAGGCTGACGAGGACCCCGCAGCCCACGTACCCACTACTGGACACCGACGGCCAGAAGAGGTACGCAGCCCTAGACAGGGCCCGTATCCTGGCCGATCACCTGGCCGTCCAGTTTTCTCCTCATCCAGCAGCACCACCAGCGACCCAGCACCACAGGGCGGTGACCCACGAAGTGGCGGAGTTCCTGGCCACCTCCCCACCGCCATTACCAGGTGACGCCTTCATCTCGCCGGCGGAGGTCAAGAAGATGGCCCTCCACTTAAACCCAAAGAAGGCCCCAGGGCCTGACAACCTACCTCCCATGGCGCTGTCAGCGCTTCCCAGGAAGGGGTGGGCGATGCTGGCCCGAATCTTAAATGCCGCAATGCGCCTAAACTACTTCCCGACCGCCTGGAAGAAGGGTCGGGTCATTACGATCCCTAAACCGGGCAAGGATCGGCGCCAGGCCGCCAACCAACGCCCCATAACGCTGCTCAACCATGCAGCCAAGCTGTTCGAGCGCCTCCTGCTGCGTCGCCTCTACCCCTCCATCACCCTGAGGGATGACCAATTCGGCTTCCGTAGCGGGCACTCAACAACGCTCCAGCTGGCACGGGTGCTCCACCACATGGCGGCCAACCATAATAGGGGCAACTGCACAGTGGCCGCCTTCCTAGACATCGAAAAGGCCTTCGACCGGGTTTGGCACCCCGGTCTAATATACAAGATGACGAAGAACACGGAGGTCCACCCGGCCCTCGTTCAGCTGTTGGCCTCGTTCCTGGAGGGCCGACACTTCACCGTCGCAGTGGAGGGTCAGGAGTCCGAACTGCGTCCCATAAGGGCCGGAGTCCCCCAAGGCAGCTGCTTGTCCCCGCTCCTTTACGCCGTTTACACCAACGACATTCCTTCCGCCAACGACCACCTAAAGGAGTGGGAGCCACGGGTCGAGCTGGCGCTGTTTGCGGACGACAGCGCCTTCTACACTTCCTCCCCGTGGCCCAAAGCTGCTGTGATGCGACTCCAAAAGCAACTGGACCTCCTCCCGCCCTGGTTAGACAACTGGAGGATTGCGGTGAACGTGGGCAAGACCACCGCAATCCTCGTAGGAACGCGAAGGAAGGCGCCTACGCAGTTGGCGCTGAAGGGCGAGACCATCAAGTGGCAGCCTAACATCAAATACCTGGGCTGCCACATAGACCGGGAGCTCCACATGGTCCAACAAGTGGACCACATGACCACAGCGGCACGCGCAGCCAGGGCCATCCTGCGCCCCGTACTAAATTCAAGACTGCCCCTGCGAACAAAATTGGCCATCTATAAAACCCACGTCCGGTCGCGAATGACTTATGCTGCACCGGCGTGGTACGCCTTTTGTTCGCAGACCCAGAAGGCGAGACTGCAGAGACAGCAGGACATGGCGCTCCGCGTCATCACCCAGGCGGGGCGCTATGTGAGGAACGCGGTCATAGAAAGGGACCTCAAGATGGAGCCCGTGCACGAATTCGTGGGCCGTCTTGCGCGGCGGCTGTTCCACAGTGCTGACCACGGCCCCCACCAACATCTACAGGGCATCGCACCTATGCCAATTCAAGCTCCTTCCCCCACCACCACAACCACAAGGGCCAAGAGGAAGACGAAGGCGCTGCCCCGTCACACCGTGCCCCCCGCCACATCCCCAGCCCACCCCTCCCAATCATAGTTATCCTCCCCCCACCCCACACCATTACACAACACTCCCCCCCCCGTTGCGTAAGCCGTGGCCTGCTCGCTGGCGCTCGCTGGGCCTCCCCCATCATGGGGGTCTCACCCGGTGCGGCAGACCGCGCTGAGGGCCGCGCTGCAACTTCCGGCGGAGGGCACACCTTTCGTTAAGGACGGCCGTGTAACACGGCAACCAAACACCGTGGGGCAGCAGCCTCACGAGAAGAAGCCCGGGGAAAGAGCGAAAGCTCGAACCCGTACCCGCTCCGCGGAAGAACCAGAGAGTACTGTTTGTGCGGGTAGGGTTGAATGAGTGAAAGAGAGGTAAGAAGTAAAATGTAAATACGATTTTTAGAATACCCAAGTTAAGTAAAGAATATTAGCTCACGCTATTAGTGCATAGTTGCCACCAGGCAAAATTACACTTAAGGACGTGCGGGCGTAGGAAAAGTGGTAAGCTCGCATCGTCCATTTCTTTGTTAGTAACCGACCACAATATATGGGCATTCAGTAAGCTGGTGTTTTTATTCTTCTCCGCTTGGCGAATACATACATCCTATGGTGAAGTTGAGGTTGCATCGTCAACAGCGCTTCGTGGTCCTTCTAACCGGATGAAAAGAATCTGCGCGTCAAGCAGTGCTTCGTGATCCTTGAAGAGCGCGGATAAGAAGAAAAAATCTGCGTGTCAAGCGAGAAGATTGAAGAAAAGAAGCATCACAGTAACTTAGTCACTATTACGCGGGAAGAATCACAGTAACTAGTCACTATTACGCGGGTGGACCGCGGCTCATACTGCCACACCCTCACGGTGCCAAGTGTGGTTAGTGTGAGTAACGCCGTTCAAGGCGGTGCAGTCTAACGGACACGGCTGCCAGCCGCCTTTTTCAAGGCAGCTGAAATTGTCCGACTACGCCGGTACGGGTTGTGTCGCACTGAGGGCCGGACTGTAGGCACTGCCGACGCTGCCGGGTGTTCACCCCGGTGGCCGAGCACCTCGGAGTGGCGCAGCTTCTCTGCCGGGTAGTTCCTCCCTTCCACTCCTGCTACGACCTCCATCCTCACCCGGGCTCCCCTCGGTAGTTTGCCCGGGCGGGATTGTTAGGAGTAGGGCGTCCACATCAAGAAAGAAGAAGATGCCAATAACAAGAAGCCAATCTGGAGGGAAGAAGAGGGGGGCAATTACGTATGAAGAGCCACCGGCGTCACCATCGACGATCGCGCAACAACCACCGCCACCACCACCGTTATTGACGACAGTTACGACGCAAGAAGAGGCCACAGAAAGTGGTAAAGAGAGACCGTTACCGCCGCCGCCCACCAAGGAAGTTGACGATGGCAACGCCGCCGCCGCCGCCGCTACAGACACTGAGGCTTTGAGACATAACCCGTCGTCAGTGTGTTCGTCAAGTGTCGCGGCACGCGTCCGGCAGGCGCAACTTCGGGCCGCGGAACAATTGGCCGAAATAAAGAGACGAGAAATGGAACTAGAACGTGATTTAATTCAGCAAAGGTTACAAGTAGAAATGGACACTATTATGGAGGCGAGCTTACCCGCCGAGAGCGTTCCAGAGAGGCTGAAAGAATGGTTGGATACCACAGCCGATCCTCGGTGTCGGGTAGACGAAAATTTAGAGCGAGACGGAGATATCGTTCCCGTCGTTTCGCAAGACAGAGACAGAGATATCGCCCCTGTTGTCGTGCAAGACAGAGAAAGGAATATGAAGCGCAATGAGGCGTGCGCCTTAGAAACAGATAGAAACCGAACGTTTTGGGTAAATCCAATGGAGGCTGACGCGAGGCCCGTAGTCGATACGAAAAAGGGCTACGGGGTGGAAAACCTCGCTGAAACATTGGACAGGGTTCTATCGAGACGACCAATGCCGCGGTACGCGCAAGAGTTGCCCGTGTTTAGTGGCTCACCAAATGAATGGTTGTTATTCAAGGCCGCAGTGCGTGATTCCACACGATTATACAAGTTCACTGCAGAGGAAAATCTAGCAAGATTACGCGTGAGCTTGAAAGGGGAGGCGAAAGAAAGTGTGTCGGCGCTATTATGGAGTGCGACCGACCCCGATCGTATTATGACCACACTAGAACAATGCTACGGCCGCCCTGAAGTGCTTATAGATAGAGCGCTCGAAGATATGAAAAGCTTACCGCGTTCGGGTACGAGTGCCACAGAATTGAATACCCTCGCTGTGAAATTGCAAAATATAGTTTGCGTGATTCAAGCGGTTGATGACCGAGGTTACTTACGAAATCCGCTATTGGTTCGGGAAGTAGTCAAGAAGCTCAGCCCGCATTTATTATCGAACTGGGTCGCCTACGCAGAGAAGAATGAATCGAGTGAACCTGAAATAATTATTTTATCTCGATTTCTAATGAAAGAGGCTGACTGCGCGCTGCGTTATGCATACGTACCGACCACGTCACAGCAAAGAGAAAACGTCGCTGTAAAAAACCGTATCGAGAAACGCACTGACAAAAAGAAAAATGTAGCAAGAATATACACTTTGGGCCAGAAAGAGACGCCGCCGGCGCCGTGTTTAGTATATGGAAACGATCATGAGGTACCCCACTGTAACAAGTACAAAGCCATGACGGTAGATGAGAGATGGCAGTGGGCAAGAAATAATGGAGTGTGCTTTCGGTGTGTGAACAACAAGCACCGGAGGTTCCGCTGTACACACAAACTATGCGGGGTGAACAATTGTGTTGCGCGTCACCACGCTACGTTGCATAAGGACCGTGCCGCTAGTAATGAAGAGACGTTGGTGCGAGAGTCACAGACTGAGATGATCGCCACGGTTAATAGGGCCAACGTCGCGGCGAAAGTCATGTTAAAGGTGTGTCCAGTGACAGTTAAAGGACCCGGCGGTGCCGTACGGACATACGCGCTGCTGGACGAGGGTTCGACAGTGACGATCGTAGATCAAGACCTGGCGGACGAAATAGGTGCGAAAGGGCCTGTAAGCGACTTGCGTATATGTAGTATAAATGCGCAAGGGAGCGTAGCGAACAGTGAAAACGTAAACTTAGTGTTAGTAGCAAGAGACGAAAGCACCCATCATGTTCGCGCTAAAACGATGACAAGTTTGACGCTCAATCATCAAACAGTTAGTGAAGATTGCTTACAGTACGCACACTTGAGAAGATTATCGGCTAGTGACGTGTGTTATGACAGAGTGAAACCACGTTTACTGATCGGGGCCGATAATTGGCATTTGATTGTGTCACGAAAGTTGTTAATGGGCAATAAGAGACAACCGGTAGCGTCGCTCACAAAACTAGGGTGGGTCATACACGGAACGGCGCCCCGAATTATGGCGCTAGAGGGCGCGTCTAACATATACAAGACGGAGCTCATCGCACCCGAGGTTGAATTGCAAGACATGGTGAAACGTTACTTTGAAATAGACGCACTCGGTATCGCTAGGAGGGAACGCGAAAACCCGATGGAAATTAGAGCGGTGAAAGCGTTCAATGAGAATATTAAGCGAGTCGGCGGCCAGTGCGAAGTACGACTACCGTGGAAGAGAGATGACGTCACGCTACCGCCCAGTTATTATAACGCTGTAAAGCGCTTGAAGTCTATAGAACGCAAGATGGACCGGTCAAGCGACTTTGAAAGAGCTTATACAAAACAGATAGAAAATTTATTCACGAAAGGCTACGCGGAGCAGTGCAGTGAGAAAGAGACAGACGATCCACGATCATGGTACCTGCCTCACTTCGCGGTTACTAACGTGAACAAGCCGGGGAAGATAAGATTGGTTTTCGATGCGGCAGCAAAAGCCAATGATGTTTGCCTCAATGATGAGCTTTTAGAGGGGCCCGATTTATTACAAGATTTAAATGGGTTGCTTTTGCGGTTCCGTGAGAAAAGGATAGCAATAACAGCCGACATTCAAGAGATGTTTTTACAAGTGAAGATTGCACCTATTGATCAACCGGCACAGATGTTTCTATGGAGAGGCGGTGATAGAGAGGGACCGCCACGAAAATATAAAATGACTTCAATGATATTTGGGGCAAAGAGTTCGCCATTTTTAGCACATAGTGTGCGCGACTGGAACGCGAGAGAGAGCGCCGACGAGTACCCGCTAGCGTGTCAAGCGATAACAAACAACCATTATATGGATGACTGGGTGGACTGTTTCGATGATGAGAAACGGGCGATTACTACGATGAAACAAGTGATTGAAGTGCACAGGCGCGCAGGATTCAAGCTGACAGGCTTCAACTCAAACGAAGCTAAAGTCTTAGCTGAGCTGCCATTAGAGAGCCGTGCTGCGTCATCGTTCAAGCAACTGGGGTCCAACCTAGACGACTGTGGTCGCACGCTGGGGTTACTTTGGGATGCGGCGACCGACACACTTGGGTTCAACACGACGCTCGCAAGGGTACCGGCTGAAGTGAAGGCGCTAGCAAGACCGCCGACTAAAAGAGAAGCGCTAAGCGCGGTGATGTCGGTTTTCGATCCGTTGGGCTTATTAAGTTACTACACCATACGAGCGAAGATTGTATTGCAAAAAATATGGAAACTAAATGTAGAATGGGACGAGACTCTGCCAGGGCCGGAGGCCGAAGAGATGATCGAATGGCTAAGAGACATAGAGAAGCTACGAACACTGAGATTACCGCGCCTCTACGCTCGAACGGGGGGAGAGCCGAGCCGAGAACTGCATGTATTTTGTGATGCAAGTGAGGCTGCATACGCGACCGCGGCATACTGGCGCGTCAAGCATGAAGATGGTGAAGTAGAAGTAGCGCTAGCGGCCGCTAAAGCACGGGTAGCGCCAATGAAACCACTCACCGTACCGCGGTTAGAGCTACAAGCGGCGTTGATAGGAGCACGACTGGCAAGCTCTATTAAGAAACAGCAAGGCTGGGAACCCGAAAAAACTGTGTATTGGACAGATTCGCGTACCGTATGGCATTGGATACGTAATGATAGCGTGCGCTACGCGCCATACGTAGCGCACCGCTTAGGCGAGATAGCCGAGACCACGGACGCTAGCCAATGGAGATGGGTTCCGACAGCGCTGAACGTGGCGGACGACGCAACGCGCTCTAATGTTGAGATGAAAACGTGTGACGACAGATGGTTTAAAGGACCCAAATATTTATATGAAGATGAGGCTTTATGGCCCACATGTGATATCGTAACGGAAGAAGACACGGTAGAGATAGTGCTCACGACAATGGCAGAAGCAAACGATAGTGTGCCTCGAGCCGAGCGTTTTTCCTCATATGAACGCTTGGTGAGAGCGATGGCAAGAGTGTTACTATTCGTACGCAAATGTCGTAACCGTGCCGCTACGATAAATGTACAGCTGTTAGAAGAGGCTGAGATGAGATTGCAACGAGAGTCGCAGCGCCAATGTTTCGCTGAAGATATAGAACGAATCACAGCAAAGCGAAACCTCAGAGCGGGGAGCCGGCTACGAAAACTGGATCCGTATTTGGACGAACGAGGTGTGCTGCGTGCCAGGGGACGAATAGGGGCAGCGGGTGTGTCTGCCCCCGCTACTCACCCCGTAGTAATGGACGGCAGGCACCCGTATGCGCGGTTGCTACTAGATCGTGAGCACCGTCGCGCCCACCACGCACACAATGAGCGCGTAGTGAATGAAGTCAGAGCCAAATACTGGATACTACGACTGAGACCGACGATACGCACTGTGGCTAGCAAATGCGTATTTTGCCGCGTACGAAAGGCACGCCCTGTGGTTCCGGTGCACGGAGATTTACCTAAGGCAAGATTACAGCCATTTACAAGACCATTTACAAACTGTGGAGTGGATTTCTTCGGGCCAATGACGGTGACGGTGGGACGGCGGCATGAAAAACGGTGGGGCGCATTATTTACGTGTCTCACAACAAGAGCGATACATATAGAATTGGTGGCGTCGCTATCGACAGACTCGGCAATCATGGCTCTAAGAAGAATGGGCGCGCGCCGTGGATGGCCGCGTCTAATGTACTCAGACAATGCAACAAACTTCAGAGGCGCCGACGTTGAGTTACGTCGTGCGATAGAAGAATGGGAACCGGCGCTACGCGATTACGCGCTAACAGAGCGTATGGACTGGCGATACATCGCGCCGGGCGCGCCGCATCAGGGAGGCGCGTGGGAGAGGCTCGTGCGCTCGGTAAAAAGCGCGCTACGAGTCACTTTGAACGAGAAGTCACCGCGAGAAGAGGTACTGGCAACGCTGTTGGCGGAGGTGGAGCACACCATAAACGCTCGCCCGCTAACCCACGTTCCAGTTAGCGAGGAAGATCCAGAGGCGCTCACCCCGAATCACTTTCTATTGGGGGGTTCGCGCGGCCTGCCACTCACTGGGCCGTGCGAGCCAGCCTCGCGCAAGCTGTGGCGTGCTGCGCAGGCGCTGGCCGACGAGTACTGGCGCCGCTGGGTGCGCGAGTACCTGCCTGAGCTCATTCCGCGTGGGGACACGCGTGACGTCACGGGCCGCTCACTTAAGCCCGGTGACGTCGTCATCATCGTGGACTCCAGTCTGCCTCGCAATGTGTGGCCGCGAGGCGTCGTGACGGCGGTGCATCCAGGACCAGACGGCGAGATTCGCAACGCTGATGTCAAGACAAGAGGAGGTGTTTTTCGTCGCCCGACAGCGAGATTGGCTGTCCTCCCTACTGAAGAGGAAGGTGCCGCGAGTGCTGCACCGGGGGGAGACTGTTACGGACAGCTTCGATCAAGTGCAAATAGTGGAAAAAGTGATTAAAATGTGACTAGCAAAAAGACTGTTTAGTGGACACTAAGTGCGTTACTAGTGATAAAATCTGTGTTTGTGAATATCTCATGTAAGTACGCACTTTATAAGCAGTAGCTAGTTAAGACGATTAGTTTGTGTTTTTAATTTCTTTAAAGTTTATTAATATGTAATGTTCTATTTGGTTTTAAATTGAAGCTTATAAAAAGTGCTGTAAAATGAAGTATTTAACGTAGCTGTAAGTTTTATAGTTTATGAAATAATTAAGTTTTAGCTCAATTGGGTATTGTTTAGGTATTTAGGTATCCTAGAAAATAAATGATATTCAGGTGTGTCGTTTTTATTGACCTAAAAGGTAACGTTTCATGGTTTGAGGTAATGGGCTAGGTAATTTAGGTCTAGGAGGTGGTAGTCGCGACCTATGGATGAGTCTAGGTCAGACGCCAGCCTTTGTCCTAAAAGCCCTAAGGTTTTGACTTGGTATTTGGGTAAGATTTGTCAAAATAAAGGCCTCTTGTATAGGTCTCTGATAGTAAAATAAGGAACCTAATACCTAAACATCCTCGCGCGGCTGAGGCGGGGCTCTCTTTATGGTATTGCCGCTCATTCGACCCTACACCTTTATTATTACTGTTTGTGCGGGTAGGGTTCAATGAGTGAAAGAGAGGTAAGAAGTAAAATGTAAATACGATTTTTAGAATACCCAAGTTAAGTAAAGAATATTAGCTCACGCTATTAGTGCATAGTTGCCACCAGGCAAAATTACACTTAAGGACGTGCGGGCGTAGGAAAAGTGGTAAGCTCGCATCGTCCATTTCTTTGTTAGTAACCGACCACAATATATGGGCATTCAGTAAGCTGGTGTTTTTATTCTTCTCCGCTTGGCGAATACATACATCCTATGGTGAAGTTGAGGTTGCATCGTCAACACTAGGAATACCTACTTGTAAGGCGTTTTTTTTAAATTTATTTATGACTCAACCAACAACTAGGTACATTCGCAGATTATATTTTATTCAAATCTTTTAATGGTAGTATATTTTCGTCAGCAAAGTGGAATTTTCATACTGGAAATATTCCGTTTCGTTAGTAATCTCTGAAGATGCGATGATTTCTTTTCTTATATCTTGGAAGCGCAGGGTGATGAAGTACAGACACGAAACTGGTACAAAATGAAGTTAGTAGTGAAACCAAAAGAAAAGTTATTTAGAATTACGTCACGCAGATGTCCCATGACTTTTTCAAACTAAAAACAAAAGTCTAAAAGGGACTTTTTACGTCACAGATGCGACGTCAAATGAATTTATGCCTCCCCACTGACCCGAATCACGGAGGGAAGGTAAACCATTACTCAATAAACCATCATACCCACGTTAAACTCGCTAGATTTATTGACGCCGCCCGAAATGCGTGCGTATGTCCAAAAGTTTTGAAGCAACTGTTTATTCTTGTCAAGCCTAAGTCACAGGAACCAGAATTAAAGCTTAGAACAAACAAAAAGCGCGGGTACACTTCCTACCTACACGCCCGTACAAAAGCTAGAAGAAACGAAAAGCGCGGGTACACTTCCTACCTACACGCCCGTACAAAAGCTAGAACAAACGAAGAGCGCGGGTACACTTTCTACCTACACGCCCGCACAAAAGCTAGAAGAAACGAAATGCGCGGGTACACTTCCTACCCACACGCCCGTACAAAAGCTAGAACAAACGAAAAGCGCGGGTACACTTCCTACCTACACGCCCGTACAAAAGCTAGAACAAACGAAAAGCGCGGGTACACTTCCTACCTACACGCCCGTACAAAAGCTAGAACAAACGAAAAGCGCGGGTACACTTTCTACCTACACGCCCGTACAAAAGCTAGAAGAAACGAAAAGCGCGGGTACACTTCCTACCTACACGCCCGTACAAAAGCTAGAAGAAACGAAATGCGCGGGTACACTTCCTACACACTCGTACGTTATTGAACGTACAGAACGTTATTGCAAGAACTCTAGCTAGTGAAAAATCTATTTAACATTTCTTTACTGATTTTACAACGAGATTCAAAACAAGACTCTTTTACAACTTTTGTGAGTGTGTGTGTGCTTTAGCAAATTAATCTGGCTATCGATGTTGAATTTCCAGTAAATACCGCTGCATCTTTTAACTCCAACCACAAAGGAAGGGTCTCTCAAGACCCTCATACATTATAGTTTAGAATAAGCCGTCTCGGCTAGTGAAATTTTAAGTGCTATAGCTATGTTGTTACGGACTTGTAATTTAATTTGTCTTTTAGTCAGTAATATATGCCTCCATAACTCATAAAGGAGGGATAAATGAGTAATTTAGAACGTGAAGATAGTGTAGTGTTAAAGTGAGATGTGCCGTTATAGAGGCTGCTTCGCTTCACACAAATACGTTTAAAATTAATATGAAGAGCCCTTAGGTTAAGATTGAGTAGAATTTATTAACAAATCTGGCTAAACTTGACGGTGCAGCTATGAAGTATGAAAATTTAAGTTGTGAAATTATTGAACAAGAGAATACAGTCAAAACAGCTAACAAACATGATAATGAGTAGAGCATCTTGAAGAAGATATAACAGTTTTTATTCCAAGATGTTCATCGAGATCATAGAAACTAAAAAACAAAATTTATTTCATCAGAAACTAACAATGCTTGACATAACTAATAGTAAGCTTTTCATTTTGAAACAAAGTTATACTGCATTTACAGCACAGCAAGAATTTAACGAAGAATGGCGTACAGATAAGGACCATTCAGCTCAAACGCCAATCCCTCTGACTTTCAGTGCAACACCGACACATCTGTTAGCCAAAAGCGTATGGAATTTTAATCCGACACAACAATGCAAAGAAAACTTTGTTCAGTGGGATTTAAGTCGAAAGTGCATTTGGATGTTTCGACAGCGGCACAAAGTTGGTGCAAACATTCCCGACCAACTTGGAGTCATGGCGGGCATTATACTCATAGTCACCTATGCACAGCCAAAGTGCCCCCCATAAATTCTGTCAGTGTAAGTTTAAACGGTTCTCGAGGAGTCTAAGTTGAAATCAGAGCGACTGGATGTGGCTCTAAGAAAATCAAACTGTAACACTAAGATCGCTTCAGTTTGATTTTTTAAATTGTCATTGGTGTTGTAATTTAAAATTATCAATGTTTTGTCTCATTATTCTAAGCCATAGAACAATGAGACAAAACGTTGATTTTTTCTTAATTATTTTCAATTTATATTAGGGTTTAAACTAAAGTAATTGTGTAACGATTGTTTTATCTATTTCTATCTATCGTGTAAAGAAATGCATAATAAAAACAGCTAGTGCTTTACCCTCTTTGTCCATAATCAGCTGATGATGGTCGTTAATATGACAAATGTGAATATAATGAACTTAAATTTAAGTGCTTTTGAATAAATAAATAAAATACAGCTCTCTTCTTTATAATATTGCACTTTCAAACATTACAACCAAATAAAGGCTAATAAGTACGTACCTATTCTTAGTTGAAATAAAAGGAATTAAACGCGTACGTAACTACTGTTAAGTATTTTCACACCTACCTGTTTTCCCGACGTTTCGACCGAGTTGCATCGGCCGTGGTCTCGGGCAATCTGACGCAGTGTTACCAAACTGCCCGATTTTGGACTGCATCTCCCGATCAGCACTACTTTTCTCCCGAAATTTGATAATAAGTGGTAAAAACCCAATGTTCAGTTTAAAAACCTGAGTTAAAAACGAACGTATCCTTATTTTCATTTTTACTCGAAACACTGAACGCATCATTCGTCACACATTCCTTATAAAGTACCTTCTCCATTATTAAAAGTAACGAAATATCTATAGTCATCTCTGTTTTTCACTTGCTTTGTGTACGAATCAGAAAGTGATAGCTTGCTGTATGATTGAAAACTTAAGTAAGTTCGGTGGAAGCCGGTTTTTCTATATTGGATTTTAAAGTTTTGACGGCATCTTCTTGTAAACAACTTAAAACGATACATCGTCGCATTGTCTATTACTATTACAATATGTTATAATAAAAACTTTTTTTAAAAGTGACATCTTTTCATTTGTATAATCTCCCGAATTCTCCCGATTTTTTTACTGTAATTCTACCACATTTCTATTTTTTGGTTTGGTAACACTGATCTGACGGCCGATGCAAGTCGGTCGAAACGTCGGGAAAATAGGTAGGTGTGATATACCTATCATTAGTTACGCACGCTTTTAATTCTTGTTATGTCAAGAGTACAATGCAACGCGAAAGTTTAAAAGTGTATACAGTCTCTATTCTTTCTTAGTCATTTCCGTTTCCTCTTTATCGTTGCTCAAACTTTTCCCAGAAGACGTATATTTCTCTATACACTGTTGTCCCAGCTTCTAATAAAGTGGTCAGAGTCGAAGCAAGATTAACAGCCTCTCTTTATTGTTGTTTGCGTTAGGTGGCGGCCATATTGCTTATGTTTATTCATGATACAACTTGGGCACACGTGGCTGCTGAAATTTTTAGTAGTTTAACCTTATGCCTCCTTTGTGGGTATACCATTAGTTTTAAAGTGTGGTTTTGTGATCGTCTGAGTTAGATCACACGCAGGATATTTGAAATGTATAGATCTTAACCACAGTTTGGCTTAATTGTCAGCTATGGCATTGATAAAATACATAATAATTAGCTTAATTAAATAAATAAATATTTGACAACATCACATACATTGCTCCAAATCCAAAGTAAGTAGCTAAAGCACTTGTGTTATGGAAATCAGAGACAACGGTGGTATCACAAAAACCCAGACCTGAGCCAGTACAGAAAGTTCGTTTTCTAAATTGACCCAACCGGGGTTCGAATCCGGGATCTCAGAGATGGCGACACAACTTGAAAACCGGTGTACAAAGCCACTCGACCACGGAGGTTTTCAAATAAAGTTGAAGACATTTTAGATTGTTATCTATGACAGTCATTTTATAATTTTATGAATGAATCGTCTCTTACTGTTACTAATCTGAAGCTTTTTAATGCATAAAACCACAAAACGCCGTAAAACGCTGTCTAGAATCAAACCAACACAGGTTGTATACCAGCAAGGTATGCAACCTCCGCGAAAACAACTTTTATTATTCCAATAATTACGATCGTCTTTTGTTAAGTGACGCTCTTTGCACACCGATTTAGACACTAGAATGTAATACATGTAAATAAGTTTTGAATTACCAATATATTATTTTTACCGCAAGTTGATGTGTTTTTAATCAATATAAGTATCACCGAGTACATCTTGAATTGTACATTGGTCCTTACGATAGCCGGATATACTAGCAAAAATTAAAAAAAAAAATCAACTGTGATACAATTTTGCATACTAACGGTGCCGTGGCTTTTCATCACGCTGAAACGAGGTTTACGCTATTTTCAAAACTTTATTCCCGAGTACAACGCCGTTAATCAAGACGGAAAGTTACGTTGCGTCCGTCCAACCGTCCAAGGGTGAAACTCCGGTCAAAATCAAAAGTCGTTGGCAGCAGCAAACAACAGACCATACCAGCAGAGGTACCTCAACCATCCAGTAAACAGTGAGTGAATTTTGCACATTATTGAGAAGAAAATCTTGTGGCGTGGCAACTGCAGAAACGATTTGAACATTAACTTTTTAGTACTTACTTATAGTTTGGTGTAGAAAATAATTTGTAAAATATTAGTTTTTTTTTATTGTAAGATTGATTTACCACGCAAGTGTAGTTTTCAAACAGTTTTAAAGTTATCTTTCAGTATATTCGTGTTCAGAATCAAACATGGAAGCTTATTATAAAATACAAGATGATATTAAGTCTGTTATTATTAGTGAACATGTTAATTTTAAAAAGTTACCTATCGATCGTCTCTCTTTGGACTATGTAGAGACTCAGTTAAAAGCTTTAGACGGGCTATGGAGATGTTTGGTGGACACGCACCGGACTATAATAATTAAAATAGACACATTAAAATACAAGGCTTCCAGTTATTACAAAAATGAAATATATGAAACCACGATAGAACTATATTATGATTTTAAGACTGATTTAAAAAATGTGTTACACGAAATTGCAAATCGCAGTTCTTATAGTTATTTGCCGCCTGTGAACTCAATGCCAAATTTTAGTCATGTCCATCGCGCCACAACAATTTCATGTGTTTATTGCTCAGAAATGCATGAGTTATGTGACTGTAAATATTTTGTACAGCATAGCGTAGAGGTAAGGTGTAATTTTGTTATTTCAAAAAATCTGTGCTTTAATTGTATGGGTTCCAATCACTCAATGTTTACATGCCGTCAAACCTCCAGGTGCCGCGTGTGTAAGAAAAAACATCACTCGCTATTACATTTTAGTGTCGAAACATCAACGGAAAACCATGTCGTAGATTCAATCGTTGACAAGTCGAGTGCCATTGTCGTAGAAACAACTTCATTGCCTAGTGATACAAATGTTCCAGAGGAAGTAAATCCCAATCGCACTATTGCATTTGTAGGGGTGCAGTCTCAGTCGGGTAATCACTGCACTCACAAATCCTTGGTCGATCAGCGAACACATTCTTTTATCCCAGATGCCGCTGTGCAATCGCAAATACTACCAGCTAAAGCACTTGTTTCAAGCCTTGGCGATCACAGTGACTCTGTATCTAAACCATCAGTTGGTTTCAAGCTACCGTCCATACATGATGTCAGCTTAGTTGTAGACATCAGGGCTCATGTACTGGACAAAGGAACATCAATCTTATTACCCCAAAAATTAACTTGCGAAAAGCTTCCGCAGTTAATAGGGACTCAATTAGCAGACCTTGAGTTTTTTATTCCCAATAAAATTGACTTGCGTCTAGAAGCTGATAGTTTCAGCCAGATTGTAGTGGAAGGTATGATCAAGTGTTCTCCAGGTGCTCTAGTAACTCAGAATACTAGGCTTGGATGGATGCTATCTGGCCAAGTTTTTCAAAACCCTTTGGACAGCTACCAGTCGCGTCACGAAAACACAGTCTATTTACATGCTAGTATTGGGAATTTAGAGACAAAACCGTTAGAAATGGTTGACAAAAAACATATCACTCAAGTTGAGCATGTAACAATATTTGAAAAACCCACGACTAGAGAAAACACTAGTCTTGCTATAGTTAGGCTTTCGTTTCGCTCTTCTGATTCTCATTGTTATCATTTTCACTACTTAGAAAAGATATCTTACGGTTCTTTTAAAAATGAAAGAACTATGTATAAAGTCGCATTTGATGTAAATATTTTGTATTTACATAAAAAGTTGTATATAATTCGAGTCAAATTAAAAATTGTGATTTCACCCACTGTAAGGGTTTCCATTTTTCGTTTATTATTGTACGACATAGTATATTTCTAATGTGGTCACCTGGAGGTCTGAACAATTTTATTGTAGAAAATGAGCCTTCCTTAGACATAAGACAATACCACCAAATACAGTCCACTGAAGTTAAGTTAGGAATCATTAGGGCGGGCTGTACAATAACCTAGTTTAGGTTCAGATCTTTTTGTATTATTTAGTCTCGAGCATTAGAAGCAGTAAAAGCATAATTTAAGTTTCGTCTAGTTTGTTTTCATTGTAAAGTTCAGCTTGTGATGTTACATATCCACATTCAACATTTTATATTATTATATATAATTTATGTTTTGTTTGATTTAAAGTTATAGATCAATAAGTTAATAATTATTGTTAATTCTTAAGTTAAGATGATTTTTTAAGTTTTATGTTGTGGCTCAATATGTTATTTTGTTTCTGTAAACCTAGTATATGTAAGACTGCGAATCTGCAAATTTTATTTTGTTTGTTTGTAGTTACATTGTCATTATGATGGACATGCTGTCCATGGCGGGCGGTATGTCTAGAATCAAACCAACACAGGTTGTATACCAGCAAGGTATGCAACCTCCGCGAAAACAACTTTTATTATTCCAATAATTACGATCGTCTTTTGTTAAGTGACGCTCTTTGCACACCGATTTAGACACTAGAATGTAATACATGTAAATAAGTTTTGAATTACCAATATATTATTTTTACCGCAAGTTGATGTGTTTTTAATCAATATAAGTATCACCGAGTACATCTTGAATTGTACAACGCCTAACTCTGAAAATATCACTTACTTAAACATAAAACTAGAACAAAATGAAATTTTCAATTTCGAATCCAGTCAAATAAGCCAATATCGCGAAATGTTTGTCTCACCGCACCTCCGACTTTCCAACTCAATACAGTTTTAAACCACGTTATCGAAGCAAACCGATGCAACTACGGCAGAAGTAGATTTTCACCTAGAAAATACCACTGCGGTTCTGAAAGTTTTTCAGAACTTTGAAATTTAAAACTTGGCACTGTGAACGCGAGCTTAGCGCGCCACGCGGGCGCCTTTGTATAAATTAAGCGAACGACGACAAATTAAAGAATTTATCATGCGCTCGGAATGTATCGACGTTCGCGTTCTTTCTACACTAATTTTACCTTTGCTTTGAATTCAATCGCTCTATCGAGGCAAAGAAATTAAATGTTGTATTGTTTATTTACAGGGTGTCCGGGAAATCATAGATAATCTTTTACCTGCCGAGGGGCCACATTGGGATCTACCAATAAAAAAATGACCTTAGTAAAAGTCTTATGATTTCCGAGATTTTTGATATTTTATGCAATTTTGTAAAATCTACCTTTGATCAGGTTTTCATGCCATTTCTACAAATTAAAACTTTTTCGAGTACGGTTTTTTTTATTTTAATCTTGAATCATTCTGCTATCGATTGAATACAGGAAAATTACAGATATATCCTCTTTTAAACACCTAAAATTTAGGTCCAAACTTAAAATGTTGACCTACAAAAAAAAATTACCTTACTTTTGATGGGCTAAGGTCCTTTTTTTATTTAATTTCTTTATTTTGTTTTTATTGGTAGATCCCAATGTAGCCCATCGGCAGGTAAAAGATTATCCTTCACTTCCCGGACACCCTGTATGTACGGGTTTTCTTTCAATATTTATCGTATGTTTATGACTAGACGGTTTTATTATCGAATAACTCCCAAAGGCATAGGAGAATTTTTGTCACTAAATAATTTTAATAATAAACTGACAAAATGTCTCATTGATAAGTACTTCTACGTACAATTAAAAAAATCTTGGGTGGCAAATATTTGTATCTACGGTTTAGCTTCACATTTAAGTAGGGTTTTTTTTTCATTTTAGTCATATTTGTTGAATTAAATTGATGTAAGTGTTTAAACTTGACACAATTCAAAAATTTACTGTTTTTTTATTAATATAATTTTACTAACATTTAAAATGAATGGAAAATATTTTAAAGACTTTTTAGTGGTATTTTTGAAAAAAAAAAATTTGACAACATCACATACATTGCTCCGATTCCAAAGTAAGTAGCTAAAGCACTTGTGTTATGGAAATCAGAGACAACGGTGGTATCACAACCCCCAGACCTGAGTCAATATAGAAAAGTTCGTTTTCTAAATTAACCCAACCGGGGATCGAACCCGGGACCACAGAGATAGCGACGCCGTGAAAACCGGTGTACAAATCCACTCGACCACGGAGGTCGAAACAATGTTATAAAATGAAGAATTCAATGTTTTCAGAAATGTATTTTGCCTTTTTGTTTGCTGAAATATTCAGCGAAATATGTTACACTTTTTATTTTAGTTCATCAACATTGTAAGGGCAAACCTTGTTCCTAGCAAAATAAATATTTTGATTATGACTCTTCTAAAAGGAGCATGTTACAGTTTACAGGTATAAGATAACGTAGTAATACAAGTTTTATTAAGTCTAAAATACGATTAAAATAAGTAAACAAACTGAAAAAATATACCCATGTAATAAATATAGGTAGGTACGTATTTTGTAATTTGGATACAGTCCAAAACGTGTTGGATTTAAAACGTAAATACCAATTGCATTTAAAAACTAGTTTTAACGCGCAATGGTTTGTGAGCAACGGTAACAAACTTATACATTCCAGATAAACGTATTTTATTTAAAGTAAAACTTTATTAGTAGTAACAAAATCGAAAACAATTTTTAATTCAATCCCACGAGCCTTCTAATAAATTTTGTTTTGAATAAAACTTACTCGACTCAAAATACTCAAATAATTACACGATTAAACCGAAACAAAAAGTTGTCTAATGCCGCACGTTTAGCGACTTCAAAGAATTCTTTTTCAGACTACTTTTGCGCCGAAATTTCACAAAGTTGGAATAGAATATCTTAAAATTCCACTTAAAAGGCAATAAACAGTTTGTTGGTTTCCCTTTAGGCTTTGACTGTGAGTGATTTCGTTTCTTTTAAGCGGTTCATTGAATGACATAAAAACTCTTTGCGACTGTCAGGTACTGATGTTACCAACGAGCATTGATTAGTTGTATCGTAATTTGGACCTTGTTGTGTGGTTGACAGATGTGTTTCTGGTTTGTCAGTGAAATGCCGTGGGTCTCATTAATGTTGATAGAGGAATGGCGTGTGGATGCTTGAAGGATCTGATGGCGTGAGCGTCCCCTGCGTTATTATTGGATGCTTATCAGGTTTAGTGGCTTGATAACGTTACTAGCTTGTGGTTAAATTAAATCATACATTTTATAACAAGGTAGAATTAAGTAGATGGTATCTTTTATCCATGTTCCCATCCGTCCTGTCTGATATTGTACAATGTAAATGATAAAATTAGTTTTAGCTTTTAATAGAGCGTAATTTTAACCGTGTCTATAGCACACAATTATAGAGAAAACAGAAGACCCACTTGGTTCTCCGAAAATTAATCTGGATCGTTTACGAATTTTTATTTCTAAGCGCTAAAATTTTAACTCATATAATTACGGCGGATTACTATTATTCTTTTCATTTGATTGTCGACCTCCGTGGTCGAGTGGCTTTGTACATCGGTTTTCAAGATCTCTGAGGTACCGGGTTCGGTCCGGTTGGGTCAATTTTGAAAACGAACTTTTCTATATTGGCTCAGGTGTGGGTGTTTGTGATATCACCGTTGTCTCTGATTTTCCATAACACAAGTGCTTTAGCTACTTACTTTGGAATCGGAGCAATGTATGTGATATTGTCAAATAAAAAAAAAAAAAAAACTTTGATGTTGAATTGAATTCATACGATATTTGATAATATATCATAATTTTACATTTACCAAAGTGATAAGACCATTGAATAAAATAGCCTCCATTAACCGACAATAAACATACAGGCAGGCCACGGCTACTAGGCGCGCATAAAAAGGCGGAGATCTCATCTCCATACAGCCGTAGGAGTTACGTGGATCACCGTGGTGTTTTACATGAAAAAGGAAAAGCCCTATACGGGGAAAAGCAATATCATGTTAGTGCCACCGTATTGAAGACGCGAGTTATGAGCGAAGGCGGGATAGATTGTTGCGTATCTTTAATAGCACTGTAATATTTGTATTTTTTATGAAATAAAATACTTTTTAACGGATACAGTACGGATTTCAGTAAAACCGCGCTAGTATCGGATAAAAGTGTTTAGTTCATTCATGTCTAGTGAGCGCGTAAGCTTGAGAGGTGAAAATGTATTTTTTTAATCATGATTTTGTAACTAAATTTAAAATAATTTTATTCCGATCGGAAATATAATTCTAGACTCAAGTTTTTCAAACAAAGTCTGACACTGTCTCTTTTGTACTGTCGCTTTTATTTGAAAACTTGAGAAAGTTTAAGAAGTATAAAACGCCTTTTTTCCAATCGGAATAATTGTAATTTTAGTTATTTTTAAACTATAAGCTGTATGCATCCGATGCGTTTACTTACCCGTTTTTGCGAGATTGAGTAATAAACATCCAAATATGTAAAAAATACTTACATTTTTTTTTATTTAGAATAATAAGTAGGACTGTATGTAACAAGTTAAACGCTCACCGTTGATAAATTGGACTGCACATTATGTAAGTACTTCTCATAAAACGACTAAACTCAGAAGGACCATTGTGAAATAGTAAACACAGCCCGGTGACAGCCCCGACTCAGTCTTTTCATATTATTATGTTAGGCACATTGTGCAGGTATCATCAGAAAAGCATCCATGTACCTACTGTGTCAGATTTATTTATATATGTCGTGGGCCAATCGTTGAACTGGGCCGATCGAGATCTGCCTGGTCACAATGTGCCGGCATTTCATGATCTTGCCAATAATTTCATGATGTGCCCAATTAAAAATTAGGCAGATCGAAAAAAGCAACCTATTCGTCGATTCGCCCTAGGTACTAGTACTTGGCCACATCGAGATGTGGCTGGACGCATCGAAATATTATATTTCCGTTTCGCGACGCTTGTGGCGCTGTAACGCTGTTTGCTCTCTCTATCTCTATATATTTTTTTTTACTACCTGCTCGTCAATGGCATATTATGTGTCATGCAAACCTTTCCTAAAGTAAGTAATTTTTCCCATGGGAATAATGTGATTTGAATTTTGTATGCAATCTATGTAGTCGTGCTTGATCGAGGTTGGATTTTATTCTGAGTTTGGCTGCATGTTATCATTTTCTTTGCACTGCCTATACAAATAAAAAAAACCTAAACTTTTTACGAAATTCATTTTCACCCGCGCATCAAGAAGGATTTATTCGAATGTCGAACTGACCACTACAGAATAGATGAAAAAGAAATACTTAAGTACTTTCTTTATAACAGTCGTTGGTTTCAGTTGCCTCGCAGAAAGTATAAAAAGTAGAGTATGTATCGCGGGCTTAAATGTGTATTTGTCTTAGGCGATCTTGAACACCTCGTACTCGGGGTTCAATATAGCGCCCGGGACATAATACACTACTTTAAGCCCTTATTGCATAATCTACTATTAGATATTCATTTTTAGATGGCGCCTGGGCCGTGTTAATGTTCTTTCAATAGTACTCCTTTTTTACATAGATTTTGTTAATAAAACACATAAAGCGATACTTATCATGTTATTATTATGAAATGAAATATACTTTATAATAATGGATTAATTTCAATTCATATACATATAACTGACTTAATGTACATTATTACTAGCGACCTCCCGCGACTTCGTCTGCGTGCAAAGTTTTTTGCTATCCCTCGAGAAAAAATATTTTTTTCGGGATGAAAGGTAAAAGTATGTCCTTCTCTGTACCCCTGACAACGAGTATGCATAATGATCGGTTCAGTAGTTAACCGATCATTATGCATACGTGAAGGCGTAACAAATAAACAAACGGACTTTCGCATTAATAATATTAGTAAGGATATGTAAGGATGTCTCTATCATAAGTAAAATAATAATCAATTTTAATTAATTAAGTATTTAAAAGAACGAAATATCTAATAATACTAATATAATGTTACAGAATTTAAGTCACTCATTCTGCCAACACCCTTGCACATGTACAATTTAACCTTAATAATTGTCAATTTTATACCATGTGACTGTGCAATAAAGAAATTATGAAATTACTTTTAAAACACCATTGCGACACGGTTACTAAGTCAATCAAGACCAATAACCTCTATAGCAGAGGCTCTAGGGGTTAATTATGGGATCAGCCGGCTTCGCATTCTCCTATTAGCTCTTTCTATCAACAATCGGAAACATCGTTCGCAGTTCGCTAATGTGAGAATACTTTTTTTTTCAAAGAATTAAGTAAGGATGTTGGGTTAGGCCTATACAAGGTGTTACAAAAATACCCCTAATGCCGAATATGGTATATAGGGACCATCAAACTGAACAACTTTTACTATGGGACCAACTCTGAAATCGCGAAAAAAACATCAAAAAATATTTACGAGTTAGTTTAAAAAACGAAGAATGAAATAAATAAGTACCTCTTATCGCAAATATGGTCTCGATTGTGCCAATGTTAAATTTCTTGTCTCAATGGTGTGATGTTCTAACTTTTATTATCTAATTTTGATTACCTACAGACATGCATTAATGCTATGTATGGATTACAATTTCCGACACCTAGGTAGAAAAGAGCATTTATTCCAATTTCGATCCAAGTGTTTGGACACACTTATTAAAATTCCACTCTTTATGCCTATTTAGGCCCACATGTTATTGTTTAGCTACATTGCTTGGTCTATTTTGCACATTATTGACTTTTTTATTAAACGGAAAAGTACACAACGCACACTCTTATCAATAAAAAATGTACTTAATGATAATTTGCATTATTAAGTACAATTATTAGTAGTTAAAGTACAGGGTTTAAGTTACTAAGTACACGCATTACCAGAGATCAGTTCGCATTTTCAGACTAACTTAAGTTAAAATTACGAATGGCAAAATGGCGTCCTTTTGAATCGTTTATGTGCTTTTTTATTGTTGTTTTATTTCAGAGCGTAATGTGGTATTTACACGAGTCGACTTGACAGGCAGCTTGGCAGGCGATTTTAATCAAATAGCGCTTTATATCGACAATCGCTTGTAAAATGTAATCGGAAACCTAATTTCAATGAGGTGCCGATTAGATTTTACATGCGATTGTCTATAAAAAGCGCAACTTTTTGAATTATGTGTCTGTAATGTATGAGTATATATATAGCGTGCACTTATGTATTAAGTTAGTAATAAAGTAATCTCAACATCTAACGACGTCTACGTGATTTAATGAGAATATTATGAAGACAGAAGATAGAATGAGTAATGAGAGAGCCCCATTATCAAATGTATGCATGCGGCCGGGGGACGTTCGTTGTCCTGGAAGCGAAGACTCACCACAGTGACCATTGTGAAGAAAATGAAGAAAAATATCGAGTACCTGCGTGAGTAAATCCTGTGACTACATCGTTGACAGACAATGTTATAAGTGACATTTTTTTTTTAGATCTGTAGAATACTTTATTACTAAACTGACTTAATACATAAGTGCACGCTATATATATACTCATACTTTACATGTCTTCACAAAAAGTAATCTGAATTTGTTTAAAAAGAAGCATGAGGTGTGTACATTCTCAACCAGATATCCAAATCAATTAGTGTTGCCATCTTGCTCAACAACGTGTTGCCGAAGGAATTGTTATCTCGTGTCAATAAAATTATTCAATAAACTACTAATGAAACAATTTAAATGTGCGTTGTATCGATTACTGACTGACAAGTGTTTTTATAGTGTAAATGAATTGATTAATTGCAAATTTTAAATATTATCGAAACATTTTTTAATTTTTATATATTACTAGCGGCCCGCCCCGGCTTCGCACGGGTACAATGTAGTTACTAATGTGGTGAGTGTGACGTTATTAGACTAAACTACAGGATATTTATATATAGTGGTGGCCACATAATTAAGGACGCCAGTCGATTTTCATACAAACGAAGTAACTTTTAAGCATTGCTTCTCCGCCAGGGATTGACCGAGCGGTGATCTGGTGATGGCCATCCAGGGAGTGAATGGAGGAGATCCAGATTTTTATACACACCCAAGTGATCTGACCAGCATTTTAAGAGATGTAAGGATATGTTTAAAAATACCGCGAATATAGCATAAAACTGTATGAAAATCTTACAACTGAAAATTCAGATGCTTACATCTCTTAGAATGCTGACCAGATCAGTTGGGTGTGTATTGCGATCTGAATCTTCTCCATTCACTCCCTGGATGGTCATCATCAGATCACAGTTAGTTCAATCCCTAGCGGAAAACCAAGACTTTAAAATTACCTCGTTTGTATGAAAATCGACTTGTGTCCTTAATTATGTGGCCACCACTATATGTATATGTGTATACGACGTACACAACTTACGCAAGGGGTGTTATAAGTTTGACCAGTGTGTGTCTGTCTGTCTAAGGCAACGTAGCTCCCAAACTTATAAACCGATTTTGATGCGGTTTTTTGAGCATAGTTTAAAAGATCTAAGTGTACAGACGACGGAACTCCTAAACCATTGATCCGATTATGATGAAACTTTGGTGAGTTGTTCTGCTTACGACCCAGAAGGTCCCTGGCTAAAAAAACGGAGCATTGCAATACGCATGCCGGGTACAGCTAGTTCTAAATAAAAATATGTTGTGCATTATCAAGATTATCAACCTCGATCATCCAACACTTCTCTATAATATACAACGTGTTACAAAAATACTCCTAATGCCGAATATGGTATATAGGGACCATCAAACTGAACAACTTTTACTATGGGACCAACTCTGAAATAGCGAAATAAAAATCAGCTGTTTCATACAAAAATTAAATTAATCAATCAATATATTTATTTGCTTGAACATGGGTATAAACAATACAGTTGACTTAAATTTAACAAAGTACGCCATATCCTACCCTCGCGGGTGTGCAAATTATTATCATGCAGAACACTTAAACAATATTGAAAATAGTTGCCAAAATTCTTTAACTTATTTAAGAAAAACAATAAACATGCTGCGCTACTGAGATTCATATAAATGAGGTGATTAAATTGTCCTAAATATTCGGGATAACGTTACATTAAATAATCATAAAAATGACATAAAAAGATAGTAGTGCTCTAAATGTCAAAGAAATTAAAATGTTGTGATTGTAAATAATTTCAATAATAATTTTATTTGTCCTTGATATATTCGTCAATCGAGTAATATGCTTTGTCAATTAGAAATTTATTTAATTGTTTCTTAAAAATATTAGGATTCTTTAATTAATAATTTCTTTAATATTTTGCGGTAATTTGTTATAAATTTTAACACCCATTGAGAAGACACTTTTGGAGTACATACTGGTCTTACATGCAGTGGATTGTAGCACATTTTTATAGCTTTAACTATTTAAAGTTTTGTAATTGGTAATGTTCTTTTTAACATACAAAACTGACTCGCGGATATATAGCAAAGGAAGCGTCAGTATTTGGAGTTCTTTAAAATACGGTTTCCAAGAGTCTGTTTGTTTTAAGTGACACATGGCAATGTGCACATTTTTTTTGAGCTTTGAAGGCTGTCTCCTTATCTGTGGAGTTTCCCCAAAATAAGACACCATACTTGATTGTGGATCCTACATAAGCATGATTACACACTTAAGAGCGCTTTCCTGTTTTCAACTTTTCGTAGCAAGTACAGAGCATAATGAAAACCTACCCAATTTTGAACATATTATGTGTTCTATATGCGGTTTCCAATTTAAACTGGCGTCGATATAGATACCCAAGAATTTAGTGCATTGAATCTGTTTTATAGAATTATTGTCATGATTAATATTTAATGCATTGAAATTACTAATTTAAAATCTAAAATTTCAAAATGTATGAAATAGCTGATTTTTTTTCGCGATTTGAGAGTTGGTCCCAATAGTAAAAGTTGTTCAGTTTGATGATCCCTATATACCATATTCGGCATTAGGGGTATTTTTGTAACATGTTGAATACCTACCACATTTTTTGTCATGTTATCCGGTTGCAAAATAAAAAGGCTATTCAGCAAGCTGACTCTCGAGCAGGCGACATTAGAGCTGGCCATGGGAGAAACAATCACTGCGCAGATCTACACCTGCCGCTCTTAAACTTTGTCCCTGTGCTTTATTAATTGTCATAGCATATAAGCGACTTGACCGGATATTGTATTCTTTTAAAATTAATCTGATAATCAGATGGAATAATTTTGCACCTTATTAAAATGCAATAAGGAAAAAATGTCAGCACTACCAACATAACGCCATAGGTACTATTCAAAAAAATACTACGTTGAGATGTCAAATGATATACATTAAATCCTCCAACGATGTATTCTGTGCTCCAACGCACACACACGCACACTGTTTTGATAGATATGATTGAATTTTAACTTTGTATAGCGGTAATAAAGTGAAAATTTGACTCTTTGACGTTAGGAACATACCTACATTGTTTAAACAACCGTGAGTGCTTGTTATTTAATATGAACTTTATTTAAATATTAGTAAAGCTCAAATTGACTCTACTTTTTAGTTAGAAAACGTTTGTATGGGAAAGAGAAAAGGGCTGTTTTAAAGGTTTTCCGGCAGTTATTCGAATTTTTCTCGCCGTAAAAACCATCCTTGAACTTCAACGAACATTTAAAAAAAAGAATTGGCCAAATTGGTCCAGGCGTTGTTGAGTTATGCGCTTAGCAACACATTTTGCGATTCATTTTTATATTATAGATTATGATTTAGGTATTTATTCAATTCGATTACTTTTGGACATGTTTTAACTATTATTATTATTGATTTTTATTTTATTTATGATTATTTTGCGACATTGTTAATTTATTATTAATCAAGACCCATCTCTAATTTGCATACCAATGTTATTTGGTTAAATGTGAGAAACGAAATCGATAAATTTTATAATCTTGTACTGACCATATTTACAGCAATTAAGAATTATTTATTTATTTAATTGACAAAAATCGCTTACCAATTCGCCTGCCAGGTCGACCCGTGTAAATACCGCCTTATTTTTATGTCTTAAGACCCTGTGTGACGGGGTGTAAGAATGTTAGCCGCTTCTGGACCGGTCTTAAAACATGGCTTTTTATTACCTTGAAATCCAAAGCTTATTGCAAGATTAGGAAAAATATATTGAAAATAAATATTTGGATAATCAAAAACTTTAAAGTTTAAAAGAAAAGTCTTAAAAGTTTTATAATTTTGGTAAAAATAATTGATAGATAAAGTTAGTTTAATTTCGTCATTATTTTAAACTAAAATAGAAATCTTAGGTTCTTACATTAATTTTCCATCAATGGTTTTTTTCAAAAATGGCCGATGTCGGTAGTGATATTTACCGCTGGTCTTCTTAAATTTTGAGATTTTAGCATTCACAATGCTATTTTTATACAATATCAAATAATATACCAGAAAAAATACGACTCGCACCAGATTATGTTCTCGAACGGGAATCGAACCCGCGAAATTTGGATATCCGGTCCAATGCTCTGACCGCTGAGCTACCGAGTCACTAGGTAGGTACCGAGTTACTAGGTAGGTAGTGACTCGGTAGCTCAGCGGTCAGAGCATTGGACCAGATATCCAAAGGTCGCGGGTTCGATTCCCGTTCGAGAACGTGATCTGGCGCTGGTCTTCTGTTGAGCAGGTCTTCTAAACGTTCAGATTCAAGAATTACAGTAGTGAGGAAGGAGAACCGAGCATTACAGTTTGCAACCTGTAATATTCAGTTCTATAAAAGTTTGTTACAACATGTAGTAACATCATTCCCTAGATAATTGACGACCTCCGTGGTCGAGTGGTTTTGTACACCGCTTTTCAAGGTGTCGCCATCTCTGAGGTCCCGGGTTCGATCCCCGGTTAAGTCAATTTGGAAAACGAACTTTTCTATATTGGCTCAGGTCTGGGTGTTTGTGATACCACCGTTGTCTCTGATTTCCATTACACAAGTGCTTTAGCTACTTACTTTGGAATCGGAGCAATGTATGTGATGTTGTCAAATATCAAATATATAAAATATATTATATAGGTTACAAAATAGAATTTCAAAAATCGATTTTGAATTGTTTATCTCGTCATGTTCAGTCAGGGAGGAGTATTCTAACATAATGTTCAAAATCGAATCTCATTAACATTACAGGCGAATGTGCCGGTAAACAGAACTGTAACCAGTGTGAAAGCACCTTAAAGAATAAGTTAACCCATCAAGGCCCAGAAAATCAGACAATAGATATTTTATTGTTGTCCGGCCGCATTCGGGCGTTGATGAATTCATTAGTAAGAAGTTAAGTTGGAAATAGTAATACTTCTTAATGTATTCAAGCTATATAAGCCAGTTAAATAACATTGCAATTACAGAGCAGAAACAAGTGACATGAAGATAATGCCGTGTCAGAACCATCATCCACTCGGGTCGTCTTGTTTAGTTTGTTGGCAACAAACAAATTACCCGACCTTCACGGTGCGGTATGATTGACGTGCAAGTCAGGATTTTGCTTTCGGTTTGAGATTTTTTCCTCCTGTTTTCTTATAAAAGAAACATAATATAATAATTTGACGACCTCCTTGGTCGAGTGGTTTTGTACACCGGCTTTCAAGGTGTCGCCATCTCTGAGGTCCCGGGGTTGATCCCCGGTTGGGTCAATTTAGAAGACGAACTTTTCTATATTGGCTCAGGTCTGGGTGTTTGTGATACCACCGTTGTCTCCGATTTCCATAACACAATTGCTTTAGCTACTTACTTTGGAATCGGAGCAATGTATGTGATGTTGTCAAATATTTATTTATTTAATAGTTACGATATGACTGCGCTAGTACATCTATCGGTCAGTGTTTTATTTATAAGACTTGCCCCTCTAGCATGAACATTGAAACGCGATATTATACAGAATCATGTTTATAGCGTTTTATCGACACTCAACTGTCAAAATCCATTGTCTTTTGACAGTTGAGTGTCGATAAAAGGCTATATCACGTGATATACAACGTGTTACAATAACCCCTAAAGCCGAATTTGGTAGATAGGTACCATGCAGACAGCCCTGGAAAATTATTATAAACCCTGAAAACCAACGCTTTAAAAAAAAACTTTTTGGTATTATATAAAACTTTTTCTTTTCATGATAAACTGCATAGTGGCAAACCTACCAAAGTCTGTTTGCTATTGCCCATTAATAGGATTGATTATAGAAAATAATAATCTATTTGCGTCTAGGGCTGTAACTTTGCAGTTTTTCATTCAAATAAAAATATGCATAAAAGCAACATAACGTCGACTTGATCTTTCTTTCGGTCGGTTAATTAATTCAGTTAGTCGGTTAAAAACCTATACCGTTTACTCCCGTACTTTTGCGAAGAGGAAGTATTTTTTTAAAATTTCTTCACGAAACCAATAATTATTTATTAATAGGGAAAAGTTTCAAAAGTTTGGGTTAGCTTAAGGTAGCTAATTCTAAAAATAAAAAAATTCAGCCTATTTGATTTTTTTCAGACATTCCCCATTCCGACCCAACAGTCTAGATATTTATAAATACCTTACATCAGCAATATTCCTATGACATTTCCAAAGACAGTCTTAGGGTATAATCAACCTATGTGCAGTTAATTATTTCGTTTGTCCCCAAACCAAATTGATCGTTAAACAAACTTATTAATACTCATATTAGCACCACACAAAAACTTGGCAAAGTCAGATATATCAGGGTAGATGCTGACATCTCGAGGGAAAACCTAAATCTGTTATTATTAATGGTGGAAGTTTTAATTGTGGTGCGTGGTGCCGACACTGCCTATCATTATAGTCCTCTGGGCTATTAAAGTTTTTGTTATGCAACCTGATTTGACAAAATAATGGCATTATATACCTCACGTTGATCACATACTGCCGCTTCCGTCGCTCGTAATATAAATATAAATAAATATAAATATTTGACAACATCACATACATTGCTCCGATTCCAAAGTAAGTAACTAAAGCACTTGTGTTATGGAAATCAGTGACAACGGTGGTATCACAAACGCCCAGACCTGAGCCAATATAGAAAAGTTCGTTTTCTAAATTGACCCAACCGGGGATCGAACCCGGGACCTCAGAGATGGCGACACCTTGAAAACCGGTGTACAAAGCCACTCGACCACGGAGGTCGTCGAATGCAAGCTCAATTACAAAGCGAGCGCGAAGCGTGTTCGTTTCAGCTTGGGTAAAAATGCATTCGTATGTCTGTCCGGCTGTCTCGCTGTCAGTCTTTTTTCATCTACAGGTCGCATTTCTCAACCGATTCTCGTAAAATTTTGTGAGCAGGTTCTATAATAAATGGAATTTAGTTTCTCGTTTCATTTTTTCGTTTTTTTTTAATGGTGGTGATATGCAGAAACATCACATTTCAGCCATTTCGATAAATTTTCGAAAATGACAATCACGTGGTCTACAGCTCTACAGAGCCACTAGTTTTATAACAATTAATAAACATGACTATATGCTATATTAATAGTTGAAGATCATCTTACCGCCAGGCCACGCGACGCGCGAATTGTCTTGCATTTCGCACTAGACTGCACTTAACGAATTCGCGTCGCCGGTTGCAGTTTCACGTGGCCAAGCCGTTAGTGCTTAAGTGCACTACGGCCGCATATGGTGGAAGTTTCATAAAACGATAAGATTAGATTTATTTTATCGTTAAACTCTATTTCACAGGAAAGTTAAGTACACTAGAACAGCAGCACTATTTATAGATATTGATGATCTGTTATTTAAAGCCATTTATTTAAGATCGTATCGAAAGTGTTTGTTAAGTGCTGTTTATCTTCAAAACTTCTCAACAAAAGCACAACCTTTATCGATTGATTCCTCGATACAAATTATTCGATTGGGAAAATCGCTTTTATAATCGTTCACCTTGAAGAAAAGGTCGATCCCCTTGGTTCGGTAAATATGCCGCGTAATTATCCGTGGCTAATGCGACCTAAATATTTACATATTTGAGAAGCAAGAAATAAAGATATTGTTTATTCAGGACTCGCCCTGTAGCTATAACATTTTATCAGAGATTTTTTTCTAAGAATCTGTGGGCTGTCTTTTTTTAAATCCCTTACAGTTCTAAAGAGTTCTATTAAGCTATAACAAAAACATCGATTTTTCTTGAGAAACAAAACATTATTGTTAAGATAATTTAGCTATAATACTAACATTGTTTTTTATTGGAAAAAAATACGTTATTTTTTATTGTTAAGATAATATAGTATTTTGATGGAGTAATTCATTTTATGTCTCAGTTTTATATAATATAGTTTAAGTGCAACAAAACTCTGTAATTCCAAAAATATTTTATCTCTTTGACTTCTTGTTCAGATGAAACTAAATTTAAACATCTACTATAAGCGACTTCTGCTTTTTTCGTGGCATAAAGTCCTTATAAAATCACTTGAACACATGAAGGGTCGATTCAAAAGCCCTAAATTTTTAAGTTTATTTGAATAAAGATTATTTTGTATTTGACTTTGACTTTGTGGGCCTTATCACGAAAGATTTTAAAATACTGTTCACCAAGTATTTAACATAGACACTGTTTAAATGTAATGCTGTCACTTTTTGACAATATTGTTTGAAAGAGACGACATCACATTGTGATGTAAAATCTTTTGTGATAAGGCTGTGAGTGTTTTAACACTGAGACTGCGAAAGTCATGCCTGTGTTTATTGTAATGTATGAGTATATACAACGTGTTACAAAAATACCCCTAATGCCGAATATGGTCTATAAGGACCATCAAACTGATTAACTTTTACTATGGGACCAACTCTGAAATCGCGAAAAAAAAATCTGCTGTTTCATACATTTTTATATTTTCGATTTTAATTTTTGTTTCGTCAAATTACGAATTTAACGAAAAGTGGCACTTTTCGCAAAAAACCTGTATTAAACTAAACGACAGGCTATAAAATATTGTTTTAGCTATAAAAACTACCACAAAGCTTCTTCGGAGTACACTACAGAGAGATAATTCACAATTTCGTCTTTATTTAAGCACTGTGATTTTTTTTCCAATGGCGGCACTAGTGTGTAGACTACCACTATTATTACAAAATGTATCATCTAATCAAAGTAAAGACCTCCAATAACGAAAATTGTATCAGGAAACTTTTCATTGGATTGAGAATCATTCCAGCTCATTTCATTAAATAAATAGAAGGTATTCCCGAAGCCGTGTCGTGGGACTCAGTGCGATTACATTGCTCTGAATATTTGATGACGTATTGGCAAGTGTTGGCGGGAAAAGGTCACTGTTTGATCACCAAGTGATGCTCGCCTTAATATAGCCATTTTACCGATACTGATTGACGACCTCCGTGGTCGAGTGGCTTTGTACACCGGTTTTCAAGGTGTCGCCATCTCTGAGGTCCCGGGTTCGATCTCCGGTTGGGTCAATTTAGAAAACGAACTTTTCTATATTGGCTTAGGTCTGGGTGTTTGTGATACCGGCGTTGTCCCTGATTTCCATAACACAAGTGCTTTAGCTACTTACTTTAAAATCGGAGCAATTTATGTGATGTTGTCAAATATTTATTTATTTATTATTTATTATCTATTCTCATGCACTGTGGTTTTGGAAAAGAAAATAAAGTGCTCTCTGGTTTTGGATGACATTAAAAATGGTTTTATCTTATTCTGAATAATCTTGTAATATCAAGAAAATCATAGCATTTTCTTTAATATCGTCCAAAACCAGAGAGAACTTTATTTTCTTTTCCAAAACCACAGTGCATGAGAACAGATAATACAACACTGATTTCAAAAGTTGAGATAGAAATTTTATATTTCAAAGTCGTAAGATTATAAAGTTACTATTGATATTTCGACTTGGCAAGGTAGATTAAAATAAATCACTTTACGAACATTTATGCAATTATTTAAAATCGAACGTGAACATTTTTAAGGTGACTTTTAGGCAACTGTAATATTTGTGTAACCAAAAATTTATAATATGACATTCAGTTGTATTGATTTTTTACTTTAACTTTGACCTTAAGAAAAACAGTATCCGTCGGTACGTCAAAAGAAAAAATGGATCCGACGTATCGTAAGGTGTGTCTACATACGATAGCTTTCTCGTCCCCTTTCACTTTCACCTGACGCAATCAATAGCGCATTTGACCGTGCGCTTCTGCTTTCCTCTTGCGCTATCAACAGAGGCATGCCTCAGGACATGCAATAGCGCATGCCCTATCTTATAAAAAAACGTCAAATTTGTATGGCAGAAAGTTGAACGTGAAAGCGTACGGTTTGAGGACAATCAATATTGCATGTGTTTGACTCAAGTTGACTAAAGTTGACAGGGAAAACGCACGGCTTCGAGGCAGTATTGCATGCGTTTGACTCAAGTTGACTAAAGTTGACAGGGAAAACGCACGGCTTGGAGGCAGTATTGCATGCGTTTGACTCAAGTTGACTAAAGTTGACAGGGAAAACGCACGGCTTGGAGGCAGTATTGCATGCGTTTGACTCAAGTTGACTAAAGTTGACAGGGAAAACGCACGGCTTGGAGGCAGTATTGCATGCGTTTGACTCAAGTTGACTAAAGTTGACAGGGAAAACGCACGGCTTGGAGGCAGTATTGCATGCGTTTGACGTAAGTAAAAGTAAAAGTAAAAATTGCTTTATTCAAATAAACTTAGTTATTAAGCGCTTTTGAATCGTCTATATTTTTCTACCACCCGTTCCAGACTTTTTTAACTGACAAGAAGAACAGGCGCAAGAAACTTATCAGCTTTAACAGAAAAAAGTAATAAGTAACGATATTTACAAACTTAAATATATCGTTACCAAATACAATACATATAACAGGTTATTAACAACAAGTACTTACTAGCAAGTTATTGTGTTACAACATTTCCACGCATTCCGGTCTTTCAGATAATCGTCTACTTTATAATAACCTAAGTTAAATACATAATAGTGTTTGGTTGTGCAAATAAAATAAAATCATTCACTCATTCGAATTGAAAGTTGAAGCGACTCGGTGAAGACAGACCTTTGCGTGGGGTATCAAGTTAAATACATACTAAATACTGAGGTCCACGACCTCTTGTTTATTTTCAAACAGGGTACCTTAAAACACTTTAATGTTTTTGTCAAGTTCAAAAATATTATAAGTCTTCTTCTACAAATAAAATAAAAATAAAACGTTTACAATGTCGTGCCTCCAGTATAAATTAATTCGTTCATGTTTTCCACATGGCAGCACAACCTCTGAGGATCTTTTAATCTAGGCAGGATCAAAGCTGTTTCCACCACTGAGTATTTATTCACCCCCTTGCTAATAAAGATTGCATAACAGATGTTTAGTTACACAATGTTTTGTCCCTTTCTTTTTAATGTCTAGTCTAGTAGTAGGTCTGTTTGTTCTTTGTCAACATTCTATAGGAATTTTTCAATTCTCTCGACCGTGGTGTTTCCTCTTAAATAGGTTGACAGAGAGTAACTATTGTGTAACTATACATCTGCTATACAATCTTTATTAGTAAGGGAGTCAATGTATATCTACTTTGTAACTATAGGAGACTGAATTCTGTCAAGGATTGACACTTGACAATAGGGTATTGAGAGGCAATATTGTACGAATATGTTGTAGTGCATGTCTCATATAGATGTAAGGTTTACGCAAATAAATCAGTTAGTAAAAAAAATATAATACATAAATAATAAATTAATATTTGACAACATCACGTACATTGCTCCGATCCAAAGTAAGTAGCTAAAGCACTTGTGTTATGGAAATCAGAGACAACGGTGGTATCACAAACACCCAGACCTGAGCCAATATAGAAAAGTTCGTTTTCTAAATTGACCCAACCGGGGTTAGAACCCGGGACCTCAGAGATGGTGACACCTTGAAAACCGGTGTACAAAGCCACTCGACCACGGAGGTCGTCAAATGTAATACACTATAAAAAAATCGAGTCGTCACCGGAATGCTGAAGACTCAAATTTAAAAATTATACTTTTGTAGAGTAGAACTCATCGTTGAACTATACCTACGACACAGTGATTTTTTTATCCGTTCTGTCCTACTATTAGAAGTTACTGGTAGAACATAGGTTCTACCAGTCACTTCTAATAGTACTAACGTACTAACTAGTAACATATTTTTTGTTCGTTTATTTCTACTAGTAAAACAAAACGGATTTATTAATCCGTTTATTCCAACCAGTAGAAATAAATGGATAATTTTCTCCGTTTAAACTAAACAGAATAACTATACGGGCTACTTCGTTTCATCTTAATCAATTGTCAAAATATCTGGAAAGATATTTCAATTGAATGTCGAGGTAATTACTCACATTGATGAAATAACGCTGGCTTGCAGCGTAAGAGTGGGATATACTAGAAAAATTTCGACGATGCCACTAGTGACTCAGTAGCTCAGCGGTCAGAGCCTTGGACCGGACTTCCAAAGGTCGCGGGTTCGATTCCCGTCTGAGACATTCTGGTGACGAGTCTAATTTTTTGTAGCACATTATTTAGTATTGAGAATTCAAAAATCTCAGATTAAAAAAATCAGTTAATATTAACATATTACCTATTCTTAATTATTTGACGTCTCCCGGTCGCCACAAAAAAGAACAGATCCAGAGACCAGTCTAACTACTAATTCAAGTGAAGTGCTTTCCAACTAACATTTCATTAAATTTTTATTTATATTATTAATTATATTTTGACATGGAATTTCGTTAAAATATAAGTTTACTTATTAAAATATCACTTCAGCAACGCCTCACGTTTATTTTATTCATCGGCAGCTTTCGTTTGATCCCATCTTAGTATAAAAGTCTTTCTAGTGTAAAAGCCACTCTAGATGGCGCCTTTGATCCCCAATCCACTTAGCTTTTACACAGAATATTATATAAAAGGATAATTTGAGAACTAAACACTTATAAGCGGTTTATATTTATTAGAATTAATTATTATTGTATTTCATTAAAAATTGAAATTTTTTGTAGTAGCATTCATTATAAGGCACAACTATATTTGTGAAAGTGAAACATTTCGCGGTCAGACCCAGACATGTCTCATTTCTGTGACTGCCTGGGGCCAGGCCTGTCCTTTAAATTAAATAAAAAAAAAGTAGGTACCCTAATCTCATTGCAAGTGATTGATTCAACTACATTCAATGAAGAAGATTAAAACCATGTGCTATGTTTTTTGGTTTTTATGCTGTCTGGTACAAAATACATCGAAAGTTTAAAAAGTTAGTCTGAGCTTTTGACGATCTTTGCCAGTTCGTTTCGTTGCAAGGCCTCCCGCTCAGGACTTGCGAACCTATGGCGTAGTTTCTTTGACATTCCATACAGACCATAGACTTATTTATACTTCCGTAAAGTAGGTATAATAAGTTTTTGGCCTAGACTGAATGAACGAATTTGAATTGAATTTAATATAATATACTTGCAAATGACATTATTTAAATCAAAAACACAGCAGGCTCTGATACGTCTGGTAAATCATAGTGATGACCCTGACTGATTGAAAAAAAAACTTATTTGTTCTATCTTACAGATCACAAAACAATACTGAGACTTATAGGTGTACAAATGACAAATTGACACAATCTATGTGAGAGACTTGTATCTATGCTAAGAAAAGCTAAAAAATATTTATAGCTAGGTATAATGAATACTCAACTATATGCTTCATCGATTTATCTATGCAAAATTGTATCTTAAGTACTTTATTTCAATATAAGCAAATCCTGTACCATTCTAGAATAATCAGCGTAAAGAGGCTGAGATTACATCGTCAAACAAACACATAATTTTATATAAGCACGCAATCATTTCGATGGGATCACGGCGAAAACGCCGAGTTACGTACTTAACACAGGTTTGGGACATATGGAGTTGTCAAATAGCAAGCGTTGCGTTGTTCTAAAACCAAATCGAAATAGTTAACATTACGTTCATGTAATAAAAATTCGAAGAACCCGTGACAATCTTAGAAATACGTTCATTTAAGCACCTACCCCCTTATTAAGAGCGCGTAGTCTGCACACTAGCGCCGCCATTGGAATAAAAATTATAGTGCTTAAATAAAAACGAAGTTGTGAATTATCTCTCTGTAGTGCATTCCGAAGAAGCTGTGTGGTACTTTTTATCGTTTAAACAATATTTTATTTCTCAATTTATTGCTAATTGCGAGTTTAATTGCTAAAAGTGGCCACTTTTCGCAAAAAAAACTCCATTAAACTAAACGACATACTAGAAATTATTGTTTAAGAGATATAAAATACCAAAAAGCTTCTTTGGAGTGCACTACAGAGAGATAATTCACAATTTCGTCTTATTTTGCAGGCGCGCTATATAGTGTTCAGACTACGCGCTCTTAATAAACGAATAGTCACCTAGTTTAACCAAAAAGTTTGCTTAGGAATATGAGGCTTTGAGACATCAATCGTAAGGAGTAATATTGCTTAGCAATATTTTTGGTTAAACCGGGCGTAAACTTACTCTTCGTTAATTAATAAGACCACTAAAGATAATCTTTACAATGTGGCCCAAATGACAACAGCTTCTCGTAAGGGCCACCTGCACAAGAATCTCTGTTTATATCCACGCTAAAACAGATAATGGTAACTTCATTCAAACACAACGTCGTCATTATTTTATTGCGCAAGCTGTTAAAATGTAAGAGTTTCACGTTTTTATTATATTTTTATTTTCTTTTAACTAATTATCTTATCAATTAAAATTATCTAAAGCACCAAATAAAATACTAGAAAAAATCACCAGATCATGTTCTCGGACGGAAATCGAACCCGCGACCTTTGGATATCCGGTCCAATGCGAATTTCTCCTAGTATATCAACTCTTACGCTGCAAGCCAGCGCCATCTCACCAATGTACAAGGAACTACCTCGACATCAATTGTATACCTTTCCAGATATTTTTATTGTTATTTGTTCAGATGGAAATCGGTCCACACCTCGCTTCGCTCACCATCCTCCACAGCGGTGTGTATCATCAACAATCGTCACCAAGCGCCTCCCTTTACTGATGTTAATGGCAGCTATTTGACGCTAGACGTTGACAAATACAAGTCCTCCAGCTAACTGGTTAACCCTCGGTGTCTCGTGACGCATCCCCCCCTCTTCCCTGGGTGGGGGAAGACATATGGCATAATCGGAGATCATTCCGCGACACTAACTGTACTCTTTTTTCGGTTTGATTTGGTACACTGTCGTTGGTTTTTGTGTGTCACGGAATGTAAAATAATCTTTATTTTTATTTTTAACCTTTCGACGCCCGGAAAATGAGACACAATAGATATTCCATTATAATCCGTCCACCTGCGTCCACTCGGGCGTTGATTAACTAATCATCGTAATATAATGTCACTAGGTATTAGCAGTCAATTCGCTGCTATGCTTACAAATGATTTTAATAAACATATTAGGCTTCAAACTTATGACACCCCTCTTTGCGCTGCGTCGGGGGTTAAAAATCAAAATGAAGTCCTCTTTGACAGTACCTATTTAAGGCACTACATACGGCACTACGTGTTCTATATAATCTGTAATAAATTATGTCAATCTGTGCTATAAACTGTCAAGTATATTATTACTCTATGATTAATTATGTCCTGTCTCTTTCAAAATATGATTAATATATTTGTAAACACTAATAAACGCTCAACTCAAGTGCATTTTATAATTTCATAATTATCATGGCTGTGCCAGCCCGGTTGGGTCAATTTAGAAAACGAACTTTTCTATATTGGCTCAGGTCTGGGTGTTTGTGATACCACCGTTGTCTCTGATTTCCATAACACAAGTGCTTTAGCTACTTACTTTGGAATCGGAGCAATGTATGTGATGTTGTCAAATATTTAATCTAATTTAATTTAATTTAACATGTTACAAAAATACTCCTAATGCCGAATATGGTATATAGGGAACATCAAACTGATCAACTATTATTATGGGATCAAGTCTGAAATCGTGAAAAAAAAATCAGATGTTTCATAAAATAAAATATAAAATATCAAAATGTATGAAACAGCTGATTTTTTTTTCACGATTTCAGAGTTGGTCCCTTAGCAAAAGTTGTTCAGTTTGATGGTGCCTATATACCATATTCGGCATTAGGGGTATTTTTGTAACATGTTGTATAATAAATGTGAAGTTTGTGTGTTTAGATGTTCGTTGCTCTTTGCCGTTTGTTGTGATATAAGTAATTTTCTCATATGTACAGTCATGTTTAAAAATATTAATACAGTTTAGAACTTTGTCACTTTGTTGTAGGTGTCATTTGTCATTAATTTATTTTCTAAAAAGTTAAAGCTCTAGAGTGAAAAAGTTCTAAACTGTATAGAATATACTTCGTGATCGTGACTAACAATAACAACATCAGCGTCAACAAATTAATGGAAAAAAGCACAACATTTACAGAATTATGTTTCATGATATCCACAAGTTTTGTTTCATCTTATTTATTTGTCACAACTGCTATTTCAATTCACGTCCCATCTCCCACGCAAATCAGTTTAAAATATAACATTCAAGGAAATTACCAGATAAAATTAAGTACATACGATGGCACCTCAAACTACACATGTTGACCTTGAGACTGCATTTATTCCCTACGTAATAAAAGCTGTTTTCGCAGTTTAACTGTATAACCTGACGTGCTGTCGTGTGTACCTACGCACAAATTTCGTATTCCGAGACTAAAATGACAGAGTTAGACAACATTGAATTCTTTCGAACGCTAATAAAGTTTAGTACGTCGGTCGTCGCAGTTATTGATCTGTACCCGTATTAAAATGTAGGCACCAGTCTTAATTTGCATGAATCATTAGGGCTGTCACTCAGTTTTTCATTGGTTTAATAATTTATGGGATTTAAGGATATTTTCACCGTGGCCCAGCGACTGCGTAGGTTAAGAAACTTTCGCAAGAGTCGGTCACGGGATGGGTGATCAAAAATATATTATCTCGAGCTTCTTCGTGCTTCGGAAGGCACGTTTAGCCGTTAGTCCCGGCTGCATTTGCAGTCGCTAACACCCACCAATCCGAATTGGGCCTGCGTGGTGGGTTATGGCCCATCTTCCTTATCTACCCGTAAGGAAAGCCGGGGCCCCAGTAGTGGGTCTTTAAAAATGGCTGATATCGAAGGATTATTTTTACCAATATTGTCATTACCACCGCAAAGATTTATGTGCAAAATATTTATTTTTATTATTATTTAAGAATTTGATATTTCAGTCATTTACAGTATTAATAGATTAACTTGAAAGCAAAACTACAAAAAAACTAAGGTGTTCTGTCATTAATTAAAAAACTTATCACTGTCCTACATACTCAACATCTTAACATAATATAACTAAAATAAAAAGGCAATTAACTTTTTATGTAAATTTACCGCTCAACTTTTTAAAACATCTGAATCCATGAACTGAAACACAGCTGATCGTTGATTCTTAATTGAATATCGATTTACTTATAAGGAAAATAATTATGATTATTAAATTTGAGATTTTAGAATTCGCAATGGTATTTTTATACATTACTAAATAATATATTGGAAAATATACGACTCGCACCAGATCATATTCTCAGGCGGGAAACGAACCCTTGACTTTTAGAAGAATCGGTAGCTCAGCGGTAAGAGCATTGCACCGGACTTTCAAATGTTGTAACATTGATTGCCTAACCTAACTAACTAATGTCATTTTAAAAATTTGATATTTTTTTTTATTTTTTCCATAATTAAATTTCCTAACTACCTTGTGTAAGCCCTGAGAAGGGCTCCGTTTAAGTACACGCTCTAATATCGGTGCTTGAGCGTGGCGGCGCTATAACTTGGCAAATTGTTCTGTCAGTCTGTCCGTCCCGGCTGCCTGAGCGAAGGCTTTATACGGATTTGTTAAGCTATTGTTTGCACCTGGATTGCTTTATCGCTTCAAGTCGATAGTTGTCAAGATAGTAAAAATTAACCCCTGGTGGTTTAGAGATATAAAGCATTATGTTATGAATGAGCGATAAAACACTGGTCAGTACGGAATTAATTAATGAACACCAAGCAGTTATAAAGAGAAAGAATTAATGATTTCATATAGAATCTCTTGCTGATTCAGTTATTGATTTGGTCGTATTGCTAAACAGATTTTTTCGGTTTGCAATCAGGTTTGAATCAATCAAATGAAGAAGATAACGAAAAGCCAACGAATGACAGAGATCATAAACTTAGGTTCATAATTTACAAAGTTATAACTATTGTTACCGAACAATCAGAAGTTTTTGATAGGCTAAATATCAAGATGCTTCGACACAGATAAAACGATACTATTTTAACAGATTAAATTAATTGAAACAGTTTTTTAAAAATATTGCTTAATAATATTTAGTTGTGTATTATTTGTAAAAGAGCGCACATCCCGCCAGCAAACTATTTATATAGTTTGGCAGGTTTTAAGTAAAAACTGTTACGTATCTGTTGATCAATAAAAAACACCCTTTCTTTCTCTAATTACAGATTGCCTAGACAAACAGAGAACAGAGATTCTGGCCTAGAGGCTGCTTGGAGGAATTGGAGAGGCGGATATGCGCTGCAGAAGCAGAAGAGAAGAAGAATATAGATAGATATATTTCTAGTACTTTGCTTAAGTAGACTATTATCCCATTCCAATACATAATAATTTCCATGGCGCATGCAACTGCGCCGAAATATCCGAGTTTAAAAAATAAACAGGTACATGGTGCAAATCCCGATGTAGTTTATTCTAATAACGTCAATAACCATGGAAATTTAAAACATTTTATAATAATTTCCGCCCAAATGAATTCGTAATTGATTCACCAACAGTTTATTGGGATTCAGTAGGCACTAAAGGCCGCCAGCCGGGGCGGCAAACGACGCGGTTACTAACCGCGGGCCGCTAATCTAAATCCGTTAAATTTGCTCCAATCGTGAACTGGAGTTCTCAATCTTTATATGCACTGACGACATAGTTACGTACATAAATGCAGTGAACTAAATCTATGGAAGTGTAATTGCAAACAAATATTATTAATACGGGGTTAAAAAATTACAACTAAGCATTTTTAGCTCCGCCCAATTAGTTGTAACTTTTAAGTGGTGCCATTTTTTGAGCGGAATGCTTGTTCCATAGAATTTAGTTCGCTGCATAAATGTATGTATGATACTTGGCACATGTTTGAGATTTTTGCAGCGTTCTTAGAAAATAAGATGGAGATTAAGGAAATCTTTGTAATTCTTAGAATTTCTACCTTTTTCGCCCTTTTATGTTTCGTTTGATTATTTGTATTTGCTTTAAAGACGTTTTGTTGGTTAAATTATGGGTTGTCATTTAATGTGCCTCAATATTTTGCATTATATAAAAAAAATTGCAAGAAAAGAATTGGCAACATCCCAATGACTTTTATGTTGAATAGTCATTGGACATCGTAATGTCTTTTAGTCTCTTTCTAAAAGAAATTATGATGTCGAGAGTAGGGTGTCTACGACGACGATCAGAAATGATTTTCACACGTTTATCTGTGTTTTTGGAGCAAAATTAATGTTAGAACCCTAATGGATGAAGACAGAACAATAAATATCGTTATTGTGTAATTTTAGGTATGTGATGTTCGTTTTCGTTTCTAAAAATGTAATTGTTGCAGAAATATATGGTGGCAGAGACGTCGATGTTATGACCTTGCTATTTAAAACTTTAACCAACCAGTTTGGCGTTCTGACAAAAGGAAACTGACCTATTGACGAATTTCGAGACACTGACGAATGAGGTAAACAGGGTTACGTTTAGCCAAAGTAACATTTACAAACGCTATCGCTTCGCTTCGAAAAATGTTTAGATTTGACGTTTTAAATTTCGATTGATAACGAAACCTTATGTCAATCCCATACATGTTTCAAAAGCGAAGCAATAACGAAGATTTGCAAATGTTACTTTGGCTAGACCCCCTGACCAGTTAGAGAAAGGTAATTAGGGAAACTGACGAGTGATAACCCTACCCTTTAGCAGTACCTATGCTCTATCGCTTCGCTTCGAAATTTTTTAGATTTGACGTTTTAAATTTCAATTAATAACGAAACCTTATGTCGATCCCATACATGTTTCAAAAGCGAAGCAATAACGAAGATTTGCAAATGTTACTTTGGCTAGACCCCCTGACCAGTTAGAGAAAGGTAATTAGGGAAACTGACGAGTGATAACCCTACCCTTTAGCCGTACCTATGCTCTATCGCTTCGCTTCGAAATTTTTTCAGATTTGACGTTTTAAATTTCAATTAATAACGAAACCTTATGTCAATCCCATACATGTTTCAAAAGCGAAGCAATAACGAAGATTTGCAAATGTTACTTTGGCTAGACCCCCTGACCAGTTAGAGAAAGGTAATTAGGGAAACTGACGAGTGATAACCCTACCCTTTAGCCGTACCTATGCTCTATCGCTTCGCTTCGAAATTTTTTTAGATTTGACGTTTTAAATTTCAATTAATAACGAAACCTTATGTCAATCCCATACATGTTTCAAAAGCGAAGCAATAACGAAGATTTGCAAATGTTACTTTGGCTAGACCCCCTGACCAGTTAGAGAAAGGTAATTAGGGAAACTGACGAGTGATAACCCTACCCTTTAGCCGTACCTATACTCGTCGCACATAGCATAGTATCTGCTCTAATGGCCCATTAAGTTGCTCCGGCACGCGACGACACAGCTCCGTTTGTATCCCTATTTATTGTTGGCGGTGGGTGTTGGAGCCACGGCATTGGTGATCTCTTGGCTTTATAAAATCTGACTGTAATTTTTTTTCGTATAACTACTGAAAATTAACCATGTGCTCCAATGGTATATTATGTTGCGCGAACATTGCTCGATATATTTATAGTTAGCGGTGGGTTTTGGAGCCATGGCATTGATGGTTCTTGGCTCTCCACTTCATGGCTCTTGGTTATTATAAAATCTGACTTTAAATCCGTTACTTATAACTTTTTAAATTTTGAGATTTAAGCATTCACAATGCTATTTTATATAATACTAAATAATATACTAGAAAAAATAGGACTCGCACCAGATCACCAGATTCCCGTCCGAGAACATGATCTGGTGCGAGTCCTATTTTTTCTAGTATATTATTTAGTATTACCGTTACTTATAACATAGTGTATGCTCCAATGGTATATTATGTTGCGCCAACATCGCTCGATATATTTACTGTTAGCAATGGGTGTACGGCATAGTGATCTCTTGCTTTTTATATATTCTGACTGTATATCCGCAGCATACTCGTATATTTAACATTGGTTAGGTAGCATGATTGTGCTCCAATGTTTCATTGAATTGCGACAATTGTCGCGGAAGTAAAACGAATTACAGCCTTTTCAAGAGATTTTAATGTAGCAATGCAATTTTATACAAGAACGAAACAGTCAGGAAAAAATATGACAACCGTTGCTTGGAAACTTACAGACTAAAGAACAAAGACAATGGCCACAGCCTAAATAACTATCACAACAATATTGCTCGGTATTCATAGTTAGCGATAGATTTTGGAGCCATGGCATTGGTGATCACATCGGCTTTTATAAAATCATAAATAATTTTTACCTCTCAACCTTACGCGCTCACTAGACATGTGGTCAGACGTGTGGTCAAACGTGTGGTACTTTCAATAAAACCGCGTTAGTATCCGTTAAAAGTGATTCATTTAACATAAATCATTTATTCACAATGACCGTAGTTCTTTCATGGGTCTAGTATAATGTTCTGTACTATAATTCAAGTGATTCGAGTCATCGATTTTTTTTTTCTTTTCTTTTTAATTATAGTTTGTGAGAAGTGTCCTACCTACTTAAAAAACGTATCTACAGGTTTCTTGACTCGTCGCCTTAATATGGGTAGCTTTAGTATGTCATGCTCACTTTAAACATTTCTGCGGTAGTGTCGTGTGAGGCGGGTCGTTACGTTCCCTCAAATATGGTTGAGCGAAGCGATGGCGGGTTCATGCGTCATGCTCGTGAACGGGTGCTGCCAGTGGGAATGGGTCTGCTTCTGTCTACTTGTATTAAGGACGTCGCACACATATATGTATATAAATGTTTAATATTATCTATATGTATGGCACTTCTTACCCAAAAGATGAAATTCATAACTAATACCTTGTTTTGATTTTTTTTTTTATTGCAATCTTTCACTTTCTATAGGCCTATGAAAAGCTTTTGGATATTAGTTTTCAATTCGATGCCTTAACATGGGTAGTCTAAGTATGTCATGCTCTCTTTAATCATTTCTATGGTGGTGCCGTGTGAGGCGGGTCGTTACGTTCCCTCAAATATGGTTGAGCGAAGCGATGGCTGGTTCATGCGTCATGCTCGTGAACGGGTGCTGCCAGTGGGAATGGGTCTGCTTCTGCCTACTTGTCTTAACGTTTATTGAATTGTATGAATTGATATATATATTTTTTGTAATAGCCTAGGCTGAACCTTAAATTTTGAATTAAGCTTGACACCTGTAAATTGATTCAGTAGAAATGAGCTAATTAAATAATGTTATTTATTTATGAATCTATGTTAATGGTAACATTTATGAATACTATCAATGTAATGTCTGGAAACGATATACATATTTGTAAATATCGTTCCTTCTAATAAAGCTGATAAGTTTTTTGCGCCCATTTTTCTTGTCAGCTAAAAGACGTCATAATTGGTGGTAGGATAAAAGAATTGACGATTTAAAAATGCTTGTTATGTGAGCTTATTTGAATAAAGAATTTTTCAATTTCAATTTCAATTTCGATAATGTTACAAATCTAACCGTACATCCGTAGCATATAACATAGTATCTGCTCCAATGGTCCATATTCGACGACCTCCATGGTCGAGTGGCTTTGTACACCGGTTTTCAAGGTGTCGCCATCTCTGAGGTCCCGGGTTCGATCCCCGGTTGAGTCAATTTAGAAAACGAACTTTTCTAAATTGGCTCAGGTCTGTGATTTCCATAACACAAATGCTTTAGCTATTTACTTTGGAATCGGAGCAATGTATGTGATGTTGACAAATTTATTATTTATTATTATTTATATATTAAGTTGTTCCGGCACAGGACGACACCACTCCGTTGAAACCACCATTGTTATATAAATGTTTCGTAAAAAAAAAACTTTTCACATCGTTGTTTTCATGGCCCACTTAGTAGATTTACGCAGTACGCAGAGTAGAAGCGTGTTGACCCGTCTGATCGCAGTTTATGTCTCGCCCGGACACGATGTGTGCACGCGTCGCAACGCACTAATGCACCGATGGATTTCGTTGATTTAATGAATCAATTTGCTTAGAACTTTATAAGGTTCATTGGAGGAGATTTATGGTGTCGTAGGTGTGAAGTGCAATAATCAAACATTGGACGAGACGGTATTCTTCACACTCTAGGCTCCTAGTTAGATAGAATACAAGAGCCATACTCCATGTTTTGTTGATTGCTATTGCAATTACACTTGGACAATAAAACACATAAATATTGGTACAATTGTATAAAACATTGTTTTCAAGAGGAAGAAAGTATATCGGATTATTTAAAACAAATGACAGTCACAACGCAATACGAAAATTGCGTCACACAATTTATTTTTCTTAAAGCGACGTTAGACGATGTAACAACGCAACAACAATCTTGTAGGCAGTAAACAGTTCAATCTGGCGACGTAGCCTCTTTATGGGTCATATTAGGCGGTGGAACGGCGGTAATGGCGGCGCGCGATGGAATGTGCGAAATTAAACATATATATGTCGCGACAGGTGAATGTGTAACGGTGAATTGAAGTGAGATGTATATCTCTAATGTTCTGAATAGGATGTTTTGTATCAATTTTTAATGGCTGCTCGCTGACTCGCACTTTTGAAAACTTCGACCTATTCGTAAAATAATCAATCTTCGATTCATCGACATTCTGGTACGATAAACCTATTACTGAAGCACTAGGCATGCCTATTACTGATGCACTTGGCAAAATGTCTAGACAATTATTGGAATATTTCACCTGCAAGACTACGCTGTCACATACCAGACCGAAGGCTTTGTAGCTACGAAAGAAAGTTAAAAAGTTCACATTCATTTACAGAAACAATAACTAATTTATACTTATCTAATATTAAACTTATTAAATAAAAGTTTTGAAAAATGATTCCTTTCCTAAAGAAATTGGTTTTAAGTGCAAAAATAAATGCTTATGTTAATTAATATTCTTTGGAAGGCCTTTTGAAATGGGTCCGTGATAAATTGAAAGAAAGCTTGATAAGAGTGTGACGTTGTAAATTGTCGCGATCAGAAAGAAGGATGGAAAACAATTAATTATTTTAAAATCGACGCCTGAGACAAAACGGCTCAAGTGACGAAGCTATTAAGTTCTTCACTTAATGTAGTCTCTTTGAAGGTCCTTTGAGATTGTGCCATTATTGAATGTTTTTGTTCGCTTTTAAACGTATATAAGGCTGAACAACAATATATCTCTGAGGTCCCGGGTTCGATCCCCGGTTGGGTCAATTTAGAAAACGAACTTTTCTATATTGGCTCAGGTCTGGGTGTTTGTGATACCACTGTTGTATCTGATTTACCATAACACAAGTGCTTTAGCTACTTATTTTGGAATCGGAGCAATGTATGTGATGTTGTCAAATATTTATTTATTATTTGTCTGTCGAAATCATTAAAAAATATGTCCGTATAAATTCAGCATCTTAGTACAAATAGTTGCGAAGCTAATAAAGGTATTTTTTGCATTTAAGTATTTATTCACTGAGCGAGCCCGAAGCGCGGGCGAAGCGGCTCTGGTTCAGCTTGGGCAAAAATGTTTTCGTATGTCCTTCCGGTGTCCGTTTGTTCTCCTTTACAGGATGCATTTCTCAACCGATTCTCGATGCAAATTTGTGAGCAGGTTGGATAATTATCTATAATTTTTTGGTCGAAACAGTTTTTTTATTTTTTTCAAAATAGCGGAGATATAGTTTTTTTCTCTATAGTTGTTCGTGCTACGGGTACAGATAAATATTACTGTCAAAGTTATCTATTTTAACAGACTTTCATTCAACGTAATACTAAATAGATGTGATGAAACAATGACTTAAAATTAATTTTACACTTAGAGCTTAAATTGAATGTTCAAAGTGTAATAACAAAATCGCCTTTCAATTAGAATTCGAGGAAACCACTTGGGAAACATTTTCATCTTAAGATATCAGCAGATCTCTTTAAGGCACCTGTTCCCAAACTCTTCCTATCGGATATTAATTGTGAAATGAATAATTTATGAGAAATAACGCTGATCGTCAGGATTATTTGTCGTTATCCAGCCATTAGAGAGTGTCGTTAGGAACGAAGCTGGGGGCACTCGCGTTAATGTTACTTGTTTTGATACTTTAGAAATCGTTATTTATTATTAGAATTAACTATATCGAGATCTACACCATCTTCCGTGACCATGGCGCATGCAACTGCGCCGAAATATCGGAGTCTCAAAAATAAACAGGTACATGGTGTAAATACCGATATAGTTTATTCTCATAACGTCAATAACCATAGAAATTTAAAACATTATATCGTTATTTGTAAATCACTAAAATAGGTATGTTGTGACATCACAACACCAACGTGAGGGCGCTGGCGGCGACGATCGCTACATCAGCGCCTCCTACAATATTTGATTAATCTTACCTAGCAACACCGGAAAGGATATTGTTATTACTGACTTTGAAAAGGCTTGATTCGATGGGCTAGCCATCATTTAATTTTAGTTTTCTGTTTTTATTGTGAGATAATTCTGGGCTCATTAAACCAGCCAACTAAACCCCTTCAGCCGTTTTCGCAACTGCGATCCGCAACTCTACATTCGGAATATTAATTTTCCTCATCCGACTGGACTCTGCACACAAAAACGCAGGTACCTATTTATTTCGCATCGGGACGAGAAGTGCAATGTCAATTATTTACAAAATTATGGAAAATAATATGCTTTAGATAACTTTTAAATTTTGAGATTTAAGCATTCACAATGCTATTTTATATAATACCAAATAATATACTAGAAAAAATACGACTCGCACCAGATCATGTTCTCGGACGGGAATCGAATCCGCGAACTTTTGGATATTCGGTCCAATACTCTGACCGCTGGGCTACCGAGTCACTAGTGGGAACGTCGAATTTCTCCTAGTATATCAACTCTTACGCTGCAAGCCAGCGCCATCTCACCATTGTATCCAAAAGTAAAAAAAAAAAAAACAGACGAACATAGAACCTCCTCCTTTTTTTTGAAGTCGGTTAATAAAAGGTAAAGGATATCCAAAGGTCGCGGGTTCGATTCCCGTCCGAGAACATGATCTGGTGCGAGTCCTATTTTTTCTAGTATATTATTTGGTGCTTTAGATAATTTTAATTGATAAGATAATTAGTTAAAAGAAATAGAAAAACCGCGTATTGAATTTATCAATAATATTTGTACAAAGGAAAAAATACACGCATTTGTCTTACAAACGTGTGAGTGCTTTGAGTCGTCACCATCATCATCCTCAAGTCATTTTTAATTACGCCACTGCTTGGATACAGACCTTCCTAATGGATATTATAAAGAAGACTTTTGTTTGAAAGTTTGATAACATGATATAGTTCTTCTATCTCACGAAGACCGTTTTGCTATGAATGTGTTAGTCTTGCACATGCTCATAGTTTTAGTTTGCGTCTGCACGCCGTATTACGCACACTAAAATAATGTGTATATGCACGCCTAACAACATACAAAGCCAAATGGTCTTCGTAAGGTAGAATAACTATACCACAGATAACATAATACTGGTTGTACCGAATGCTTATACCTCAACGCGAGTCGTTTATCGTCCCGTTGATGGTTTACGCTAAATTTCCCAATGAGATAGGGTATCGGATTCATGGCTTGTAAAACCCGATGTAAAGGGCAGAACGAGCGAAGCCGCATTGAAAAATGATATTTTCTACTATTCACTGAAATACGGGCCTTTCCGAGACGTGGATCGGTAATACGATAAGGTTTTATCTGCGCAGCTTATTTTCAGGCGTAGTTCTTTGTGAATGTGCTTTTCAAGATTATGAAAAAATTTGACATTATTCCGGGGCGCGATGGCGTTAATTTTTTGAAGAACAAATCTAAATAAATCGTTACCGTTTCATATAGTTCCGATAATAACAAACCCAACAAAAAAAAATGATCTGGTGCAGTCGTTCTGAAGTTATGCGCTGACATACATTTACGCGATTAATTTTTATTTATATAGACTAGCTTCCGCCCGCGACTTCGTCCGCATGGACATTGGAGAAAATCTATAGAGAACCTTTGACTTATTTTAGATTTATTTTATTGAAAATAAATGTGACCAAATGTCCTGTATTATCCCACGGAAACAAAAAACCGGGATAAAAAGTATCCCATGTGTTAAGTTGGATCCAAATATCGATCACGGAAATATGAATTAATGTAAGGGACAATATACCGAAAATGAGTTATATACACCGTTGGATTCGGAATTTTACGCTCCATCGAATGGTATACTTGAAATGTTGATATCTTGAAAAAAAATCATTTTTTTGTCCCTTACAGTACACATTTTGAGAGGTCCTAAACAAATCTTAACGACAAATTTTGACGTATCATACACTTGTACAAAATGTCATTTTTAGTTTTAAGGTATGTCTCATAAAAAGTTATATATGGCCTTTACCCTAACCACGTTTTCGTTTTTCTAAACCTGATCAGCCTTACGTTACTTTATGATTTATGTATTTGGCAATGATGTCCCTTACATTAATATGCCAGCGTGTGTAATAATTTACGTGTTTCTTACATTACTTTAATAGAATATGAATTCATTTTATTTTTCTAATATTACAATATAACTAGTAGAGAGCAAAACAGAAAACTAGAGCCCGTCCCCGCCTGCTCCGCCCGCTGCATGCTTCGTGTATCGTAGGTAAACATTAATCGATTATGGAAATATAAATTAATGTAAGGGACAAAGGTCTACTTTTCAGGAGGAGCAAAAAACAAATTTTATTTATAACAATTGCTAGTATTTTTTTAACTTTTTATTCTACTAATTTGATGCCTATAGCAAAGTTGCTTAGGTTTAAGAGCTCTATAAAGCTATGCAAGCAAAACTAAGATTATCTTTATGGATTTCAAAATAGCATGTCTCTTATATAAAAAATAAATTTAAATGCGTTGTATACCTTAATAAAAATAATATTAGTAATTTTAGAAGTAACTGGTTTAGTACTAGTTATTGCTGTATCTTAATTAAATACTATAATAAAATTGTACTTTCAAAAGCAATTAATCATTAAAAGTATTTATTTTTATTCTGCGTTTAACAATAATTAGTCTCAATATTAACAATGATGGCACATTATAGGAAAAATCATTTTTGAATGATAATCAACTGTTTATATAACCAAAAAAATATATTCCAAAATTTCAAGTTCAATAGATTTTTTAAAGTAATTATGGTTATTAAATTATAATTAAAAAAACAATTCAATTTGAAATTTTAGTATTATAGCAATTTAATATAAAGAACTCAGTAAGATAATAACGATGTTCACACTATTAATTTATACTTAACCGTATTAATTAAGGGCCGATTGTTGCAAGGTCAGGTAAAATTTAATCGTAGAGTAAACTTTATAATGTAATACAAACGATTGTTAAATATGTCACGTCAATTATCAAGGCATTTAACGATGGTTAGAGCTTACTCAACGACTAAATTTTATCTGACTTAGGTAAAATTTGCCTAAAGCGAAAATACTACAACCTAATTGTTAACTGCAGCAGTTTGCATTATCAACAATCCAACGAAACATTATAAACAACATAACAACGTTATCAAATATCCAAAAAAAGCTCAAACAGGTTAAGTGGAGGAAATTATTCCCTACTAGAGTCTTCGTCTTAGTCTTATTTAAAGTGTCTTTAATTTTATTTTTATAAGGAATACTTAAGTAATCCTTCTGATATGTTTTAGGTATAATACCCTTTTCACAAAGTTTTATTAAATCATGAAACTTGATGACGAAGACTCTAGAAGGGAATAAGTTCCTCCACTTATTAAATTTTTATGATTTTCATTCTTATTTTTAATCGCATCGCGACCTGTTTCTCTTCCTCCTCTTTTTTTGGATTGTAGATAACGTTTTCATGTTGTTTATAATGTTTCGTTGGATTGTTGATAATGCAAACTGCTGCAGTTAACAATTAGGTTGTAGTATTTTCGCTTTAGGCAAATTTTTCCTAAGTCAGATAAAATTTAGTCGTTGAGTAAGCTCTAACCATCGTTCAATGCCTTGATATTTGACGTGACATTTAAAAATCGTTCGTATTACATTATAAATTTTACCCTACGATTAAATTTTACCTGACTTTGGAACAATCGGCTCTTAATTAATATGGTTAAGTATAAATTAGTAGTGTGTATATTGTTATTATCTTGCTTAAGTTCTTTATATTAAATTGCTATAATACTCAAATTTCAAATAGAATTGATTTTTTAATTATAAATTAATAACCAAAATTACTTGAAAAAATCTATTGAACTTGAAATTTTGGAAACTATTTTTTTAGTTATATAAACAGTTGATTATCATTCAAAAATGTTTTTCCTATAATCTGCCATCATTGTTAACAATGAGACTGATTATGTTTAACGCTGAATAAAAATAAATACTTTAAATGATCAATTTTTGTATCATTTTATGTATTCACAATAATAGCAATTTTTTTTTATCTAAATTAAATCAAGTTAACCAATTTGCTTTTGAAAGTAAAATTTTATTATAGTATTTAGTTAGGATACAGCAATAATTAAACCCAAAAGGGTACCTTACTTCAAAAAATACTAATATAATTTTTGTAAATATGACTGTTACATTACTGCGGAGTATTTTTGTGTTAAATGCAATTAAGGTAAAGAACGCATCTACATTTATTTTTAATGTAAGAGACATGCTATTTCGGAATCCATAAAGATAATCTTAATTTTGCTTGCATAGCTTTATTGAGCTCTCAAACCTAAGCAACTTTGCTATAGGCATCAAGTAAGTAGAATAAAAAATGAAAAAAATACAAGCAATTATTATAAATAAAATTTGTTTTTTGCTCCTCCTGAAAAGTAGACCTTTGTCCCTTACATTAATTCATATTTCCGTGATCGATATGGTGTCCCAAATTTCAGCCGATTTCGTTCAGCCATCAAAGCGTGATTAGGGCAACAATCAAGACCCACAAACTTTCACATTTATAATATTAGTAGGATATAGTAACTACTTACTGTATTACATATTGGTCAGTTATTAGAATCATATTAATCATAATCATATTTGACAACATCACATACATTGCTCCGATTAAAAAGTAAGTATCTAAAGCACTTATGTTATGGAAATCAGAGGCAACGGGGTATCACAAACACCCAGACCTGAGCCAATATAGAAAAGTTCGTTTTCTAAATTGACCCGACCGGGGATCGAACCCGGGACCTCAGAGATGGCGACATCTTGAAAACCGGTATACAAATACACTCGACCACGGAGGTCGTCAAATCAAAGAATAAAGCTACATATTTTATTTATAAGTCATTAAAGTTCCGTAAAAACCATTGTAGGTTTTATGATTAAATTGTGCATTGTGGTTGTTTTAATTCGGTGCGGTTACGGAAAATCCGCAAAATGTAAATTGCACATGTTTGCAAAAAGATATCTCAGTGGAATAATTTGTAATTTTTATTTAATGTTATTTAACTGTTGTTCTATAATTATATGCTAAGTTTTAAGAGTTTGTAAGGGAAAAATGTTTGTGAGGAGCTCGATGGCGCAGTGGTTCAGCGCCTGTCCCGGTGATTCCAGAGGCAACTTTCGCATTTCGCAAGGTCAGTCATGGGATGGGTGACCAAAAATGTATTTTGTCCTTGCTTTCTCCTCCTTGCTTCGGAAGGCACGTTAAGCCGTTGGTCCCGGCTGCATTTGCAGTCACTAATCCACATTCGGCCCACGTGGTTCGTTATGGCCCGTCCTCCTTATCCACCTATAAAAAAGGCCTCTGCCCCAGCAGTTGAGGATCATAAAAATGGCTGATGTTCAGTCAAGGGGAAAATATTAAATAATAAAATGTTTAAAAAAGTCTTTTGTCTCTGTTTGTCTAGGTACAATCAACGATAATGACTCAACATTTCAAAACCAGTTAAATGCTCTTGAATTTGTTTTAAGTGAAGGAAGAGTGATTTTTTAAGTACAAAAGACTTAATATGTAGCAGAAATACCTTAAGCGTAATAGCGATCAGTAAAAGCTAAAGAAATTCAAACGACCAAAAAATAGAGTTATTTTCATACGCCCGTTTTAACTGGTGAGTAAAATAACCATTTCAACCAGCGAATAAAAATGCCAGACCACAGACTGAAACCTAATGCAGCTTGTCAAATAAATAAAGTTTGAGCAGAAAATTAAACATTAATAAACTTGCTCTAGGGGAATCTCATTTAATTTCATTGTTCATGGCATCAAAATTATGTAAATTAACATCAGTTTAAATTAAAAAAAATCGTTAAATTTCGTCAAAAAGTTTCGGCAGTTTACGGTTGGTAATATTTTAATGAAATACTTGTTCTTTAGTTATTAGATTCTGTTTAAGACACTTTTAGGGTTCCGTACCAAAATGGTACAAAAATAGCAAATGCGGTTAAGTTCCGTTTTTAAACACAGTCGTGGTTGGCGTAAATTTTAAAAGCAATGTAAATATAACTTGTTTTATTTTGCTGATCATCTGTGTTAACGTGAATAAATTTACGCTGTGACCATGAGTCGGCGACGAAAACAAAAAAAAAAGATAACATTGTGCAGAAATTCTGCACGTGACCAGGGTACTATGTTATTTTCTACATATATCTCCATAATTCTCGGATTTCGCTGTCCAATCTACGTAACAAAATTTAGTTACGAGTCAACTGGATTAAATTTAACAGGCTAGATTGTTGGGTGGCGAGTCAAAAAGGTATGAAAACTTTTTAATAGTTTATACTAAATAATATAGTAGAAAAAATACGACTCGCACCAGATCATGTTCTCGGACGGGAATCGAACCCGCGACCTTTGGATATCCGGTCCAATGCTCTGACCGCTGAGCTACCGAGTCACCATTCCCGCTACGCATTCCCATCCGAGAACATGATCTGGTGCGAGTCGTATTTTTTTTAGTATATTATTTAGTATTATATAAAAATAGCATTGTGAATGCTAAAATCTCAAAATTTAAACTTTTTAATAGTTAGTTTTTAGGGTTCCGTACTTCAAAAGGAAAAAAAAACAGAACCATAGGATCACTTTGTTGTCCGTCTTTCAAGACCCTTTATCTCGGGAACGCGTGGAGGTATGGTATCGAAGGCATGGCTTAATATAACCTGTAATTTAATAGAAGGTATACATTACAGGCGAGCGCGGGAAGTTACCATTTACATTGTTGAGAACGGTTTGAAGCCCGAGCCGTAGTCGAGGGTTTTGATCATTCGAGGCAATGTATGCTTTCCACACAAGGCTTGTTTAGTGTTTTTCTCAAGAAATGAGACAAAATACAATTATCTTAATATTTTATTTTTTTATTAGTGATTAAGTGAATTTTTAAATTGATCAGTGTGGCCATGTTAAACGACCAGTCATGCAACCTTAAAGTCAAATAATATAAAGAAATGCTAGCTGAGTTATATCGATTGAATTTGGAATACTACGTGCGGGAAGTAACCAATGAAATTCATTTCTGAACTGAATTTCAAAAGAGTGTGATGAAACAGACTACCAAGGCCCTATTTAATAACGTGACAATTTGTCAATTAAATATTGTAAAGAAATAAAATTTGACAATTTGGTTTAGGAACATTGCGGTGTAGCTACTTATAGTTTGTTCTATTTTCAAATTGATTGACGCAATGGATATTGATTTGTCATGACAGGTGACAAATTGTCACGTTTATTAAATAGGACCCAGGTAAATGTGGAACCTTCAACGGGAGGAAAAAGAATACGTTCTTTTTCAAATAAAATGCTCATATGATAGAGCATAATTTTTGTGATTGAAAATATTTTTTTTTCCAATCACAAAAATATCGTTTCACACTAATGCCCTTACTAATAAAGATTGTATAGCAGATGTAAAGTTACACAATGGTTACTCTGTCAAACTATTTAAGTTTGACATTAAAAAGAAAGGGACAAAACACTGTAACTATACATCTGCTATACAATCTTTATTAGTAAGGGCATTAGTGTGAAAATATATTTTTGTGATTGGAAAAATATTTTTTCCTTTCTAATAGTGAATTAGATACTAAGTAATACAAAAGTATTTTTGGTATCTAAAGTGGTTTGTTACGTAATCCTCTTAACCCGTCAACTTATGTAAGGGGTTCATGTAGACTAAGTTTAGGTTAAATTGAGAAAGGCATATTCCATTTTAGTAAGATCCGATTACAAGCGCGTCACACCTAAGGCTCTGGACCCTCACGTCCTCTCTTCGTTTGTGTTACAAACAAACGTGTCGCCGGCGGACCGTGGCAGACTAAATTGTGGCGCAGAACGGCTTTTGTGAATAATAATAATAATATTTGGTGTCTGTATCCGTCATTAGCCACTTTTGTCCTTACTGCTGGGGCACAGTCTACCCTTATGGATGCATAAGGGGGATGGGCAATATAACCCATCATGCGGGTCCAATGCAGATTCAGCCGGGGCCAATGAGGAGGAGCTCGAAATAATTCATTTTTGGTCACTTGAGATCAAACTTGACATTAAAACTAGGTTATGTAAAACTGGACTTTACTAGACGTGATTTTTAAAGAACTTTGTGAAATTGGCCCTAGGAAATAAATAAAATCTCAGTATAACCAAACCTTCTGTTTCACTTTGCTTTCATAGTTCCGCCCGCCTCGAAAGACTGCACAGTGTGTAATAATTCAAACGTCTACTGACATTTTCATCGGATTTGGGGAACTGAAACCGAACCGATTCTAAGCATTTCATATTAAGTTTCACTAAAGCATAATAATGTAATACCTACCGTATTTTAGATTTAAGCTCTAATACCTCATATTGTGTTATGTATTATTAACGTAAGTAAGTGATAGGCATTTATTGCCTAGGTAAGTAAATTTTTGTTAAATAACGGGAAATAAAAACAGTTTATAGTAACACCTCTACATATATACGTTTTTATTGCACTAAAAATAATTGTCATAGGTCATAATGATAATTGTGAGCAAAGGTGGACTTATCTCTGAAAAAATATCTCTTCCAGTCAACCTCCTTCCTTCCAGCTGACCTAAAAGGTGTCAAAAATGTATAAGAAAGCGGGTACATAAAGTGCAAGACATAAACATATATTTTTTAATAGAAAACCTATACTAATATACAAGTACATAATATAATAAAATATGCCTACATTAAATATATACTACATAATCAAACAGTTAATTATGAGCTGATGTTCTTAAGATACAGGGTACGATATTGTACTACAACATCTTCCATAATATTGGATAGGCAACGTGGCGTCTGCAGGCCCATCTTTCCCACTGGGCACTCTGGGCACGTGCCCAGGGCCCCGCGATCGATAGGGGCCCCCTAGTTCCTGCCAGATCGCTAAACGATAACGGATGCTTATAATTACCAAAAAACGTATAAAACATATTTAGGTATTTCGAAAACTTAAACAATAATTACTAACTTCAAATACTTTTGCATGCGCATAGCTATCCTACTCTTACCCGAATATCAGGCTTTCTGATGTGATTTCGGCATGTTTAGATAAATTTAAGTCAAGACCATAGGGCCCCCCAAATGTGCCCAGGGCCTCAAATAGGTTAAAGTCGGCCTTGGGCGTCTGCTATACAATCAACTTAAGTAAACACGAAAGTGCAAATGCTAATCAATGTACCCAGCGCATAATTCAGTGTGACTCGGAAAAAGTCGGATATCCCTCGGAATTCACAGGCCATATTAAATTGGCCAGTAAAACCGGATTGCCTTTGCTTTATTAGTGACTAATTTGATTTTATGTTCCACCGCAACGGTCTCGAGCCGTGACTGGAAAATAAACAAAATGTATCTCCATTTTGTTCGGTGGGACTTTAACATTCGTTGCGGTTTTTTGAATACGCTTTGAATAAGTCCTTGGCCAATGTTTTGTTTGAATCCCCGCATTGGATAAATCATTGCGTTTTGTTTTGGATCTCGGTTCTTTTTTTTACGGTTTGATAGATTTAAATTAGATAAATAAATGAACACATTTTGATAGCCCCATCTCAGTACCCTTAGCACGAACATTCGATAGAGTAATTTTGTATGAGAAATTTGTACACCGCCATCTACCGCCAAAGAGCGAAATGAAATTTTATCATAGATAATTTACTCTATCGAGTACTTTTACGCGCGTTTTTTTTCTCGACAGATGTTCTTGCTAAGGGTACAGATCCTTAAACATACTTGTCTTGTTTATTTCATAATTTGGATATAATATGTTCAAACTTGGAAATTCTATATTTAATTCTACTTAAGACTCTTCCTATTACTTAAAAAGCGGATTAAATATAAAATATTACTTACAGCCGCTCTCATAGACGTCAATTAATTTTAATTTGTCGTGTCATCTTATACTTTTACTAGGAACACAGATATTAAAATAGAACAAGAAAGAAATAATTGCACCAACACTTTGATATTAATGTATTAAAATCACATTATAGTATGATTACTTACTTCTCCTATTTTACACCCCCCTTGATTAATATTCTGTCAATCTCACCATACCTCCGGTTGTCTGGAAGAAATCGCTCTTAGTGATAAGACCACCATGTTTAGCATTGTAAGTTTTATTGTTAATTCTTTTTATATATGTTTCTTGGTGTTAAAATAAAGTTTTATCTAATCTAAAATTAATTCGAAGTCTCTGAGTGCAAGTTTGAATCTATGTCAAAACGTTTGTACACACCTAACTTTATAAATTTGTAAAGAATAACTAAAATAAAACATTAGCAGTCGTGTAAAAAGAGCTTTTAATTTCATAATTATGTTTTAGAGATAAGAAGCATGTTGAACTAATTGCGCGAGCGTGTTATTCGAATCGCAAAAGCGCTTGTCACGAGCAACGATAACGACTTGATATCGAAATAATTTTATCGATAAAAGAAAATCTTATAAGCTTGTTTTTATTTACGGAAACTTTCTTGTAACATTATAATATTACGTTAACAATCATAATGTAATACTTAAGTCAATTCATTCTTACCTCATCCGGGAATCGAACTTGAAATCTCGAAGGTGCTGTTGCGAAGTAAAATAAGATGCTATTTATGTTTCGTTGTCAAAGAGTTTGACAACGAAACGTCAAAGAGTTTCGGATCCAATTAAAAAGTGAATGAAGAGTTTTTGGCGCCATTTTGTCGAGTTCGGTTTGGTGTGTATTTTAATTATTTTCAAATTGATTCATAGTGGATATTGTGTCTTAAAATTGGTGCAGTTATATGGTACAAGTGTCTACGCAACTGTACAATATGTGGGATAATTGAAATAGGCGCGATCTTGGTTGTGTGAAGCTGAGACTTTTATTGAAGTGGTGGCTTCCTCGGCAGAACTAACCAAGTAAACTGTCTTGATATACTTGGTGCCAAATGCTCCAAACAGCATTGGAATGCGATGCACCCGCATTCTAAAGAAAAATTAAACAATATCTACCACTGAACTATTTGACACTTGACACTGGCAAAAATTACTTCCAAGAGGAAAGTAGATTGCCATAACAAATAAAGAAGAAGAAAAAGAGAATGACTTTAAAAGTGATCATTCTTATCTCATATTGATTCGTCTTTTGTTTCGAACGGCCATTGTCGGTGAAGGAGCGACCGCTGACCCAGTGCAATGACCCGACAAATGTACACAAGAGCTTAATCACCAGACTCTTCCTTTTTATCATTGGTATATTTACGTTTTCAGATAATTTGGCAAATGGAGGGGGAAGATTCTTAGCCCATTAGGCACCTAATTTAATCTTCCAAAGAGCATTTATCAACCATCGGTGTGTGGGTGAATTCACATTAATTTTGCAATGAATTAAATTAGAACAGGTCAGCCACCTACCATGATGCAAGTACTTAATACAATTTAACACAATAAAATGGACACTGATAATTCGATTGGATTAGTGCGGATCAACCCGCAGATTATAGTTTAAAAACTCATTTACTTAATGAAGGTAAGTAAAAATTCTTAGGAGTCCGACGAACAATGAGCTTCCCATACAAACGTAATAACAAAATTATTTGCAATGTGAGCATAATTAACTCATCTTGTGATGTTATTCGGATTGAGACAGTATTTGTAGAGGGGTCTATTAAATAAAAAATCCAAAATACCAAACCAAATAAAAATTAATGCGCTAAGTAGTTTTGTATGAAAAAATGTAATTGGCATTTATTTTGTATTGGGTAAGTATTTTGGATTTTTTTATTTATGTAATTGAACCCTAGACAAATACTGTGTTAATCCGAATAACATCACAAGAAGAGTTAATTATGCTCAAGTTACAAATCATGTTGGTATTACGTTTGTATGGGAAGCTCACTGTTCGCCGGACTCTTAACTAGTGGTCCATATCGAACGAGGTCAGCTGTTTAAATATTAATTGCTGCAACAAATGATTATGTTCGTTGTTTGCTCTTGTTAAGCAATGGGCTAGGAGTGTCGTATGCGTTTGCAATACAAAATTTATTATTTATACAATGATAGATAATAGTGAATTAAAATTACTTCAGATTTTTGTTTGTCACTATACTACGTTTTGCGTTTGAATCAACGCATTGAGCGCATATCTTCACAAAAAGCGTTGAACTTTTTGTTTTAAATATAAATAATTATTAAATAATCATAAATTCATCTTCAAAGAATTCGATGATTTCATTCATAACTTCCTTTCTGAACCCGTAAATGCTTACGGTTTTTTAGAGACCCTTTCGTCCGTACATAGGAATGTATTCATATGGCATAAACTATCTCGCTGCGACCAGTTACAGCTGACACTGAGGGGTAAATTGGGGGTGCTATTTGACGTGCGAAGTGTACTATTCTTGTACGCGGTCACAGGTCACGGTACACTGGTGGGACATTCGAAGCTTTCAAGAGAAAAGTGTGGTACGACCTACTTTGACTGAGAGTTAGGTTGAACGTACAGTGAACTGACAAATCGCTTGGACTAAGAAATCGTAGAAACGCAAACGGATAGCGGTTTATATTCTATTAGACTGTGTCTCTTTTAGGCTCTTTAAGTGTTATACTTATATGCAATAAAACATATTTTACAGAAATAATGTCAAAAATGGTTTTATAGGTCACCGCCAACGTATCAAAATATTAAAGTGCTTTAGTAAATTCTTTAAATAAACAGTGACAAATAAATATGATTATTGGACGTCCCCTTTGTGTTCGCGTTCGCATCGGATCGCAAAATGCGGAGAGCGCATCGTGGTATTCGTGGTTCGCACACGTACACACTTTGCAGGTTCGCGGAGCGCGGAGGTTCGCTCTATCTACCTCGCACAACTCTAGTGTAACGGCACCCTAATAGTCTTATCTTACGTTTTTTTTTAAAACAAAATAGTGTTCTATTTTTCTTGTCCTGTCGCAGACGAAGTACAAAGATACGAATGCCTTTTGTTTTTAAAAGCAGCAGATAGCTCAATCGCTTGTTTTCATCTTATTTTTTCTTCGTTTTCTAAAGGATTGATCAGAAACAAATGAAACTTCATTCCCTTTTCTTAAACATCCTATTTTATTCACTTACATTGACTTTCAGTTCGCTTACTTTTATATACAATTTTTTTATCATATCACAATCAAATAGCGACGAGAATCACATAAATGACATTACCTAATTACATCCATGAGTATGGTTCTATACATAATCATCTTTCACATTTATTAATTACAGAACTAAAGATATTACCAATATTTAGTAAATTTTATACATCCTCAGTTTTGGGCAAATAAAATAAAACGACGATAGTTATTTAAAAACATTAAACTAAGGTACTTATAGTTCTTGCAGCAGAGAAGAGTTAAATAAATTGGAAGCATTTATGCTGACTATTTTATTAACATTTCTATTAAATTTGTAACATTCATTCTATGATTGTTCCAAAACGCCTTTTATTGAGAGAATTATGACGTTAGTAAAATTAAAATGGCGTATATCATGACGGCGGCTGAGTTTTGAGCCGCGCGCGACGCTAGCGCCGACGCGGGGTTGCGGACGCATGCACGAAACTCGTGGTAGTCGGCTCTCGTTATTGCGCAGTAGTGGAAGTGCACGCATGTTGAGTCACAGTCGGAGATGTCAGGCGAGTGGCGTACGCGCAGCGCTGAAAGGTACCTGAGAAGGAGTTTTGATTAAAATAAAAACTGTCTTTGTTTATTAATTTGTATAAAACCCTATCTATATTATGTGGAAGTAGTGCTTTATTTTAGGCATCTAAGCCAAAATTTTTGCCAAATTGTGGAGCTCGGTGGCGCAGTGGTATAGCGCCTGGCCCATCGATTGCTGTGGTTAAGCAACTTTCGCAAGGGTCAGTCATGGGACCAAATGGTGACCAAACATTTTATTATCTCGAGCTCTTCTGTGCTTCGTGGGTCTATTTTAATATTTACACATCGCGATTAATGTTTTAACCATTTGATTCAATTTATTTTCCCTAAGAGACTTCCTCGTTGTTTATTTTTGCAAATTTTGTCAAATATTCTAATAATCTGAGCGATGCAATCTCAAAGTTAGACTTTTTTTAATGATTATTTGCTTCGATGTAAGTTTCCAAAAGTTAGTCTTCTACTTACTTGGTAAATATAGTTCTATCATGATAGTTCCTTATCCTTTCTGCCAGCGCATCCAGAGAGGTCGCACTGACCTCCCTCAAGCCGTAATATTGCGTCAAGTTATACTCGACTGCCCAGTGCACCTCGCCTCTGGTGTTTGTTACGTCTAAATAATACTGCGTGTAGTCCAATACCTGAAAAACATGCAAACAGTTATATAGGAGAAAGGGATAATGTATGAAAGTCAACAGACTGCACAGTACCGAAAAATTGCTCATTAAGTTATGGTGCATGTACCGTAACTCCTTTAGTCTATTGCGAGCGACCGATAGAAACAGTTGATGCGACGCGAAGGTTGGTTGTGACACAATTTTAGTTTTGAACAGCTCGTCTATGTAATTGAAGTCATTTTTGAAAGTAATATAAAAGTACTAAAAGGCTTCTGTGTATTTTAAACAACGGATCATTGTAAGAATATTGTTCTTCATAAGAGTATGACCTTGCTACAATATTTTAAAGATTAAATTACCTTGCCAGTATTGGAATCAAACTTATAAAGCCTTAATCCTGGATTTGATATACTGCCTGCTCCTCTCGGAGTTAGCGATGGTGCTAATAGGGCCCATGATACAGGCCGACCTAGAGGAATAGAAAACGTTTATTTTAGTGATTAGTATCTAACCAAGGCAATGTTTCAATTTGACTAATTCATTTCTTTTTTGCGGCGTAATAAAGCTCAGAGCTTCAGTAGACATATTTTATTGCTTCGTAAATTGGGACCCAATTCCACTATTAGTTTATGAATTCATAACTTGAAACTTTCGATTCCGATGCAATGCAACTGTTTTCGTTTAGTTTAAAAATATGTCAGGAAAATTTCTTAGAACAAAACTTCCCCTGATAGGTCATTTAAATTAAAATTACCGTCTCTGTAAATAAGTCTGAAGGTGTCAGCATGGCGATGCCCATAAAACTGTCCAGCGATGACGTCGCTGAAGGATTTGATGACGTGCAGCAGTCTTGCGTTGGCAGAAGGGATCAGTTCACCACCTCCTGCTGCTGTGGAGCTTCCAGCGTTGTGACGCTCTTCTACTCCCGGCCCTGCGTGGGCTACAAGGTATACCTAAAACAAATACTTTGTATCGACTTTGTTTTGGAGGAATCTTTGACTTTTTATGGCAAACTTTAGTCCTTCAGGGACACACACTAGGACCTGTTCACTTTCATCCATAAAGAAAGAGCTATGTCTAAGAACAGGTGTCATCTTGTTTATTTCATTAACTTTGTTATTTCAGAAGAGAATGGTATATTCAAAAATAATAACTTCGGTTACCGATACCGATTTTGATTTAACATTTCTGTGTCCAATAAGTTATCCTAAAAAAATCTACCCCTTTTCCATAATAATATAAAGATGAGTTGAATCCTTACCATCTCTTTCTTTCTCCTAGCTTTCTGCAGTACCCCTTCTAGCCATTCCCATTGCGCTCTGCCGTGGTGGGAGTGGGAGCCGTCACTCCGCGCAGCACCTCCCGACCATAGTACACTGTTCAGCACCACGATCCTTAACTTGCTATGTGACTGCTCTATAGTGTAGTATCCACCTTTGGAAAGTGTTTTAGTCTGTTAATTGAAAATAAATGTCAAAAGGCCAAACAAAGGGTATTTATTCTTCGTGTTGGATAATGAGTGACTTGACGGATAAAGAGTGACTTAACCATTGCCTATTTGTATCAACTTTAACCCCGTTGTCATAGCTATTGAGAGTCCAAGTCTGCCTCTGATGTAGGGACTAAAGGATTAAAGTAGGTAGTTTCCGAAGTCATGAAGAGACTCGAGGTAGTAAATGTTTTGTCAAATCTGATATATGTGGGATGACTTTTAACAAAAACAAAGCCGCCTTCGAAAAGACTAACAAATACAGCTTTAATAATAAGCAGCTCAGCTATCCGATATCAAAAACGTCTTTTGAAGTCGGCTGGTCCCATATCACCCACAGGATATATTTCGTTTTTTTATATAGACTTTTATTGTGCTTTATTCTAAAGAAGACTTCGACTTCATAAGACGTTTTTAATACGAAAAATGCGATACTATTAGTAATTATGCAGATTTTGAATAAAATTTCATGCTTTTTAGAGATGCTTATTTTTAAAGCTGAGTTTGTTAGATTACACATTATTATTATATGTATGTCACGCTGTCAACTCATCCCCCGTTGCGCGACATATATCTACTATGGTTTAAAATTTTTGTTGCACCCCCCGCGACAAAATTTAACGTTCTCTCTCATGCAACGGGTGCAGGAAAATCCCTGTTTGTGGAAGGCTTCAAAATTGAACTAAAAAGGACCGAAACAATTTTATCATACAAGCATTTCTTTATTATTCTTCTTATTATTTATATTATTAATTGCATACTGAATGTGCTTAGCCACTATGTTGATTCTCGCATTAAGTATACAAAGTTTTACTTGAAGTTAAACACAAATGACAACTCAAAAATTAACTCTCTTTTGAGGTTCTTTAGTAGAAGTTAATTTGATAGCAAATATTTTATTATCCCTATAACGATATTTACTCTTCTGTGTGAATTAAAGTCAAGAGATTTAAATCAGCGTTAAATTAAACCTCGTACAATGTTAAGTTTGATACCGCTTGAAGTATTTCAGTTAATCTTTTTGTAGTTGTGGTCGTACGAAGCGAGTTAAAATTCGGACACTTTGTTCCTGCAGAAATATTCATGTGAAATTCATGATGGCAGCACTTTACAGAGGAATTTCTACTTCAGATGCACTTACTTTTAATAAGGCAATTAGCTAACTTCGTGCAATATTTTGCGTGATAGTTGCAACTGGAATTTATTTCGCTGTTATTTTGAGTTATTTAGCTTTTAACAATTATTGGATAAAACAGCTTAAAGCGGATGATATTAATTAAAGACGAAATAAGTTAGAGGATATGCACTGTGTTTATGTTGAGGGATTAATAATGACTCAGCGGTAACATTTTGTTTGATCAATATACTCGTAAGTATCAGTTCCGAGAATAATACAGTAACAAGCTTGTTGGCCTTAGGCTACCTTGCATGTCTCCTCAGACAGACTGGTATTCACATTTAAATAAGAAATTATTAATAATTGATTTTTAGATGGTGATTTTTATGGATAGCAAGTAGTAAATAAAAACGGTGTGGTAATGCAGAGGTTTCATTGATAAGGCGAATTGTATTAAGAATAGCTGTGTATTGCTCCGCTACAGTAAAAACACGTTTTTCATTACCTATATTGATCATCCTGTTTGCTTTTTCTTTGATACTTATAGCGTCGCTGTCACAGCATCATGCAATATTCTCATGCATCACACAATGAGAAGATGCAGTTGATGAAATTCGTTTGAGTCTGTTATGTCCGGCACGCAAGTCGAATGCCTCGACTCGACACAACTATGTTCGTGCTAACTTAACTTTGTTAACTAGACTAGACGAGAATTTATAAAGAGTTGGCTAAGCAGAATTACGTTAATCCTCCACAAGACAAACTTTAAACTAGAAGAAAAACAACTCAATCTCACGCAAGATGGATTATTTTTATTTTCTAGTACATAATCCTAATACATATATTGAAACAATCCCAACGGCCTAAAAAGACAAGTAAAATTATAATGTTTGCAAATAAACTGACATCTGTAAAAAGTAAATAATAAATTGTTGGGTCTGAAAATCTGCTTTTTGCTCTTGAGCTTATACTTCACCGACCTTTTTGTGTTACTACTGCAGAATACATAAGTAAGTAAGTAACTTACAAACTACTTACGTTTTACTTAAGTTAGAAATACAAACTGTGGCTACTAAACGTCTGACTTAGCACTTCTGTCACCTTTCTTACCAGATTCAAACGTCTGGAGTGCTTCAGCTACTGCATTCACCAGACCAGACCACCAGACCAGTCGCCTGGATTGTGGGGGATCGTTTTGGCCCAGCACGGGGAACACAAACTGGCTACTAAACGCCAGATTCAGCACGTCGGTCACGTAAATTACCAATTTCAATCGTCTGGAGGTCAGCCATTGCATCCACATGTCGACCAGTTGCCTGGACTGCGGGGGGTCGTAGCGTCCCCAGCACGGGGAACACAAACTGGGTACTAAACGTCCGACTCAGCACTTCTGTTACGTATGTTACCAGTTTCAAACGTCTGGACAGCTTCTGTAGGCAGCCAATGCATCCACATATCGACCAATCGCCTCGACTGCGGGGGATCATTGTGGCCCAGCGCGGGGAACACAAACTGGGTACTAAACGTCCGACTCAGCACTTCTGTTACGTATCTTACCAGTTTCAAACGTCTGGAGAGCTTCTGTAGGCAGCCAATGCATCCACATGTCGACCAGCCGCCTCGACGGCGGGGGGTCATTGTGGCCCAGCGCGGGGAACACAAACTGGCTACTAAACGTCCGACTCAGCACGTCTGTCACGTTTCTCACTGCTTCTAGCTTAAACTCTTCAGTCATGTGCTCCATCGACGAGGAGAGGATGTCTCTGTGAAAGAAACAGCAAGTTAACGGAAAATGAAGGTAAGTATCTGCTGTTTTTTTCCTTGAATATAAGTATTAGCTGTGAGATTGTTGTCTTCATACCTGAGCTGCAGAACTCGCGTTTTTTATATTTTTGAAATGGCTGAAATATGATATTTCCCCATATCTCTGCCATTATGAAAAATTTCGAAAAAATGAATTGACAAAATTATCAATACAAATATTGACCCTGCTCACAAAACTTCACGAGAACCGATTGAGAAATGCGACCAGTAGAGGAGAACAGCAGGAAAACGGAAGGCCGAATATATGAAAGCATTTTTGTCCAAGCTGAAACGGAGACGCTTCGCACTCGCTCGGTCAATTACAGAATTCCAATAGCTCATACTGTGTACAATTAAGTAGTTCTATTTAATCAAAAGTTTTTGATTGATTTACTACGTCTCCGTTACTATAAGTGCCAAACTTTTAGTTGACTCTTCAGTTATTATAGTTTCGTTAGTGAAAATGAACCAAGTTCCAAAGTTCCAATTATTTTCCATTGTCTTTTGGAGCTTATAGAGCACTAAAAGGTTGAGTCATGTTCTCGCAGAACACTAAAAGCCCTGACTTGGCTGTTTTAATATCCGCGAGGGTTGGCAGGTTGAATCGTGTATTCGTACATTTTAAAATCATTTAGGACCTTAGAATAATAACACCTAGAATCCGAATCCTTGTATGTAAAGTGAGGTAAAAATACTGAGCCAAAATGGCTCAACTGGCTGAAAGCTAATGGCTTTAGCTTTCAGATTCATACGCTGAGGTCTATTATCAATTTAATTGCATTGCACTTATATGTATTTTGAATTCCGTAATTTATATACTTCATTAGCTTCGATACGACTAAGTTGCCAACCATGTCATTAGGCTATATAAGTAGTGTTTTAATGAACTTCTTTTATTTTATTAATAACTATTGTTTCATAAACTACACTAGGATTTTCGCTAAGACTTGTCATATAGGTATGTGAGTATATAAATTCATAATAACAAACTCCACAAGAAGTTTTCAGGTTTTATTTAAACAAAATTAAACGTCGTACAGTCAAAAACATGCTGGGCTACCCCAACATTGTCGAATTTTCTCAATAGTTTTTAAGCTTAAGGGCAAACAATTTAAAGTTCAAAATTAATTGGAGATTTTTGACAGTTTCTATAACGTGATGTGCTAATGACTTAATTGTACATACAGAGTTATTTGTAAAACGCCAATAACCTCTCTAACAGTTGTTTGTGTTTTACAAAAAACCCTGTTGAACAGGTTAAAACTACATATAATACGTTATTTAAGCAGTATTTCAACCCTAAAATACACAACGTCACTTTGCATCTAGAGTAATTCGTTTCTCCAAAACGATATCTCGACATGAGTCGCATTTAGGTACTACAAACGTCGATCGGTGTTCGTTCTCGAAAATTTTTATGTCCGGCTGCACCGCGCGATTTCCGTCCTGTCGCGAAAATTCCCGGTGCCATCTATAAATCCCGAACCACACAATATTTTGTGCCATTGTTGATCTGTACGAAGTACGGATTTAAATTTCGGTATGGTACAGAAAAGATGCTGGGAATTTGTGGCGATTCAAAATGAGAAAGACCTTTGTCAACGAAGAATTGTCCGTGATATTTTTGTGCTTTATTAGATTGTGGCTACTTTTTTCAAAGGTTGGCACGTGGCTTACAGGAAACCCAATTCCATCACATAATGCACACCAGTCATTTTTATTGGCAAAAGGAATAAAACGTGAGTACATATCTATAACGTTACAAAGTGCGAGCCAAAGAAAAATAACAAATGCATTGCTGCCAAAGATAAAGTTAAATTTATTGTGATTATTTAAAAAACGGGCAAGAGTGAGTCCAAGGGCACCAAGGGTTCCGTACCATAATTTTGAAAAAGTTAACTATTTAGAGACATCGTTTTATTTTTCCTATAATCTTTACATAAACTTCTATCACATAAAAAAAATCAGATTTTTCTCTATGCAAACTTCGGATTTAGGGGGAGAGGGGGTGGGGGGAGAACTATTTTTTTTACATTTTTCATCAAAAGTCGAAAACTATGCGCCCTAAAGTTCAAAATTACAGTCCCTGTTGCAAAAATATTTAAATATTTTTATTTTTCTCTTATTTGCAAAATAGTTGGACAAACGTCATCTAAAACTATTTAAAATTCTCAAAATACTCAAAATATTACTTAGCTTAGTTTCTAGACTATTTGGAGATCATGAGGTTCTTGAATATAAGTGTATTTCCAATCTGGTATGAAAGACATAAGGTTACATCTCAAAGCAAAATGGTGGCCAAACGCTTTCCTATTTCAAATAAAAACAGAAACCCAATAGTTTCCAAGAATTGACGAAATAAACATATTTCCATGTAAAAGGAAAATGAAGGGAAATTTATGATTTTAGGTCTGGAACCCTTTGAATCCATTTGTACGAGGCTTTGAGTCTGGCCGTGAGGCGTGATTTCCGTTTCGGTCCGAATATTTGCTCAGTGCGTTCTATAAATCGTATAGGCTCTATAAATCTTCGACCGCACGACACTTCACGCACGCTTCAGAATACTTCTGCAATGGAAACAAAAAACCGGATGCCTGATCGAAGATAAACGTAGATTTGTATAATATGTAGATTGGGTGTTGGTGAAATCAAATGTTTGCCTGCTGCATTGGATTCCAATGTATAGAGGATCGAGTCTGTTTTTAGCTCAAATCTGTGTGGGAGTAAAGAGTAATTACGTGTCGTATTTTAATAACGATTATTATAAAATAATATTGTTTTATTTAATGACTCCTTCATGACACCCCTACCATGTGGCCATGCTAGGGGGCATGGCCACCGAAACACGATATATATCGCGTGATAAAGCGTTTTGTCGACACCCAACTGTCAAAATCCATTGTCTTTTAACAATTAAACGTGATAATTTGCTGTATCATATCGCGTTTCAGTGGTCATGCTACGGGGGCTAGCATTGAAAGTGTATTAAAGCTGTTAGTTTATTTCTTAGGTATTATTGACAAAAAATATTTGAACTGACACCCCGTACACAGCACGAACTCCAGTGTACAGGGGTCAGGCGCTGTCACACGTGTGGTCATTTGTTACAAAACAACCAACAATGCCGAATATAGTAGATAGGGACTATCAAACTAAACAATTTTTACTATGGGACCAACTCTGAAATGGCGAAAAAGAATTAGCTGTTTCATACTTTTTTAATTTTCATTATCAATTTTTGTATGAAACAGCTGATTATTTCGCGAGTAAAAGTTGTTCAGTTTGATGGTCCCTATCATATTCGGCATTACAAGTTGTTTTGTAACATCTGTGGTCATTGCTACTTCTTGTGTATGACCCATTATAGGTAATGAACAGTTAGTTGCACTAACCCCGTCCACAACACGAACTCCAGTGTGTCCGGGTGTCTCTCCGCCATGAATGCCGCAGCACTCTGAATCAGGGGCCAGGAACTATCACACGTGTGGTCACGGTGGCGGCCATTGCGGTGGCTGTGCTCGTTGCTCACACGTCCGTGTTTGCAACCTGAAACAAAAAACTGATTTTAATATCATTAAATAATGTTATTTATTTATGAATCTATGTTAATGGTAACATGTATGAATACTTTGAATGTAATGTCTGGAAACGATATACATATTTGTAAATATCGTTCCTTCTAATAAAGCTGATAAGTTTTTTGCGCCCATTTTTCTTGTCAGCTAAAAGACGTCATAATGGGTGGTAGGATAAAAGAATTGACGATTTAAAAATGCTTGTTATGTGAGCTTATTTGAATAAAGAATTTTTCAATTTCAATTTCAATTTCAATAAGTTAAGTAATTTCTTAATTTCCCAAATGACAACAATCGAAATTGTACTAATAATAGAGTGTCTGTAAAGTGAAATTACCTATTACCATTGCACTAATGGGACAGCGGGAAATTCAAGGAAAAATACCTAACTATAGTCAACGCCAAGCAAACTGGCACACGCAGTCATAAAACTAAACAAAAACTTAATATCGCTCTCTCGCTCGCACTTACGGACCAACACAATCCCAGCGCTTTAAACCTGGGTCAAACCAAATGCGTGTGCGTTGAAGCAGCATAGCGCGTTATTGCGTTGCGTAGTGTGATGGCAAACGAGACTTTGTAATGTATGAAATGGCGCTTTAAGCCACACAAAACATGCCTGATGCGCAGCAGCCGCGTGACATTCGGTGTGACCTAATACTGTCATATACAAGACATGTCAACGCAACGCTACGCTCTGTGCTGCGTATAACGGTTCTACCGTCTCAAAAAATGAAGCTAAGCTATCATTTGACAGATGGATGTGGCACATCGCTACTTCTTTTTGTCACAAATAAAAAGTAGCAATGTATCACATCCATCTGTTAAATGAAAGCGAAATTGCGATAGCAATGTAAGTTAGGCGGTAGAGACCATGGGCTCAATTGTTTCAAGGCTGTGTCCCAGTTTGGTCGGCGTCGGGTACAATACAATTCAACATTATTATTATTAAAAATAAACAAAATCAAAAAATCAAAACTAGTACATACACGCTATAAATAAAGACACAATCACTTTAAACTTTTTTTATTCAAGGTTTTTATCCCATTTATTTGAATACGAGTTATTTTTAAAGCTTTGCGAGGATTAAGCCTCGTAAAAGCAATCAAAAAACGTCAACACACCAATCAAAACTGCCCAAATATAAGCAAAGATACATTTTAGATAAAAGCACAGAATAAAAGTTCGAAGAGGAAATCAAGAGAGGTCAAAACAACTCAAAAAGCTGTTTCTGTAAGCTTCAGAGAGGTGGAATACGGCTTTGTGTTGCCATGTGTAAAATTATGAAGAGATCGTTCGTTCAAGGCTGATTAATCTCATAAAATTCTAGGAACATTTTTTTAACACTCTGCAAGAACGATGCAATGGATGCGAAACCAAATAGTTCGCATTTATTTTTCATCGAGAAGTAGATATGTTACCTAGATTTTTTTTAATCTATAATTTTGTGTTATATTAGTGTCTTGTTAAGATAACTTCTTTAAAAATAGATATCTCCCGGGCGAATCTACGTTGTTTCTTACTTTCTGCGTCCTTGTCGTTTACTCGAAAATCTTTAAAAATCCAATGCATCACAATAAATATGTTAAAAATATGCAAATTAATATAATTAATATTATTATCGTACTCTAAAGTAAATGATGGCAAATTCCGTTGTGATGCATTGGATTTTTAAAGATTTTCGAGTAAACGGCAATGACGCAGGAAGTAAGAAACAAAACAAAATAACGTAGATTCACCCTCGCCCCCTTCCTGTAGTCGTTTTTTTATAATGCTTTATTAGTGCTTTTACAAGAAATAAATCAATGGGATTTTCTCTTTAAATTTTTCACCAAAAAACCAATTGAAATTCAACAATTTATATACACCAATCAAAAGCCTAATAATAGGGAATGAGATATTTTGATAGAGGGCAAGAGAAATTTGCAATCAAGAGAAGCCAAAACAACTCAAAAGCTGTATCTATAAGCAGAGGTGGAACACGGCTTTGTGTTGCCAGGTGCAAAATAATGAAGAGCCCGCTCGTTCGACTGCATAGTTTGTTCGCTGGCTGCATTGTCTGCGTGCTGTTGTTTAGGCAAATGAACCGAATTCCTTTGAGATATAACTTTGGACATTGGTCACTGTCCAAATGCCGAAGTCGCATGCGGAAACTAGTGTTATTAATTAAAGTATATACTCTATAAAATTATTAAAGATTCTATAAAAGTATTATTATATTCCTGGCAACCTTTTTCTGTTGCTGTGGCGTTTGTTGATTTTTTGTTAATTTGAGCGAAACAGTATATCTTATTTTTTTATTAAGACATAATAACAGACAGAAAACAAGTATACAATTAAAACTCTCATACATTAGGTGCATGTCTGTGCCCAATTACAATTGTGCACAATTTTTTATAGAAACAGGACATAACAGTTACTTGTTAATTTTAACACAAAAGAAAGATTATAAAATTAAGTTGAGAGAATAAAGTACTTATATATTTTATTAGGCTTAATATTAAGGAACGAAACAATAATTATTAAAGACTGGGATGCAACATGAGAGCTCTTTTTAAAGAATTGACATGACAATTGAATATGTCGTGATCTTATCTAGGTGCGTACTAGTCTGGCAATGCCTTGACAATATTTATTTGGTTAGGCGTTTTCATAAATGTATATACGATAGTATAAGGTTTTTAAATAACTTTATTAAAACTTTTATAAAATGACGTTTTCTATTAGATTCGTGCAGTGAGTTTACCAGTCTAGCAGCATTTCAACAACCATTAAATAGTCTGGCAACAGTTTTTTAGGATTGTTTATTTCGCTACTTCATAGAAAATAAAAGATATAACTTTTATAAAATGACGTAATTCTGTTGAATTTTCACCAGTTTTCATCCCCCTCTCCTCCCACACCCAACGGCACTGAGTAGCCAGACTAACATATTGATAGTCCAGAAATAAGCCAGTACCCAATTATAGAATCTCATTCATTATAAAATGACGTGGAATCTGTGCTGCTATCTCTTGGCTTAAAGTGCCAAAACTAGTGAAGTTATCATAGATAGTAGTAGTAGTAGTTATATTCGTCCTTTTCAGGACAGGCGAAGGTCTAAGCCATACTGCCAGTTCTTGAGTTGATTTTGTTTCATTTTTCATTAGAATGCGGGTGCATCGTATTCCAATGCTGCTTGGAGCATTTGGCACCAAGTATATCAAGACAGTTTACTCGATTAGTTCTGCCGAGGACGCCACCACTTCAATAAAAGTCTCAGCTTCACATAACCAAGATCGCGCCTATTTCAATTATCCCACATATTGTTCAGTTGCGTAGACACTTGTACCATATAACTGCACCAATTTTAAGACACAATATCCACTATGAATCAATTTGAAAATAATTAAAATAGACACCTAACCGAACTCTACAAAATGGCGCCAAAAACTCCTCATTTCCTGATCATAGATATCCGCTACATAAAAGTAGAAGGAGGATAGAATGAGGAAGATAGATGCTTGATTTAGACTGACAGTTGACAGTGTATATGTCCGCTTTTCTAAAAGCAGTGTCCAGCACATTTGCGAATACGTATTGACAAAATATTATGCACTAACAGGTAAAGAAAACGTTAATACTGGAGAATATGGCCCAAATACATTGAGCTAACAAGTAGTAAAGCCCATAATCCGCTTATCATTTTCATCCGTTTATCATTTTCATTAGGAAGTATTGTCATTAGCTCGCTCAGTTTCACTTTCATTAGCACTGCGCATACATACAGGTACATATATTTCACAGTCATATTTATTCACAAGAGCCATGTATAGATTATAGAGTATAGAGGTATAATTTTCTAACAAAACTCGACGTTAACTTGCAGAAGTAAACTAGTAAACATTCTACGACCATTAAAATTAATTATAAACGTAACGGGAGAATATCGCCACGTCATGTCTTAGTAATACGTCATAGAAATGAAATGTGGGTATAGTTATTCTAAACTAACAATAGGCTTCGGTGCTAAATGAGAAAGTACACTAATGTTAACAAAGCACATTCATGCTTGTAATCAGGTTGGTCCTACTTATAAATTATTCTGACCTATTTCGCTTTGTGAGTAAATTCTGATTGTTTCAATTGGATTATTTAGGGTAAGTCTGGACTGAAAATCTGACCGGTGGCGTTACGAGGCGTAGGAGATGTAACATTCGCAACGGGTATGCTTCGTTAAGCCGTGTACTAAAACCCGAGTAACATGCTCGTTTCGAAGTCTTTGCTCGCACGTGTTCCAGCCGCCCTAGCATGACTACCGAAACGCGATATGATAAAGTGATTTATCGCGTTTAACTGTCAAAAGACAATGGATTTTGACAGTTGAATGTCGATAAAACGCTATATCGCGCGAGATATATCGTGTTTCGGTGCTCAAGCTAGGCAAGCAAGTGTCGCAAGCCACTCTCAGTCAAAATGTCGACTTGTCGCGGCGTAGGTACAGACTAAAACGCGTTGCACTCAAAGGGATTCGCCAACAACCGACAGCCGGCGAAGCACTCGAATTGAACAACGAGCGGCTCGTTGCTCGCGTGTTCGTGTTCGTTTCCAGGTACTGACTGCACGAATGCTCGCTTTGTTACATGTTATATATGCCCCGTTACACCGGTCAGCACCCACATTTACGATAATATTTTTTATAACCCTTGAGATGAAACTTCATGCTAGCTAACGAACCTGACAGCCTCATATTTAATATATTCCGTTTCTTTTTTTTTTAAATAATACCTACTTTATTGACGATTAAACTACAACGGCCTTCAAAACTAAGTACTACACTTATAAAATTGTAATAACTTTTAATATACTCAAGATATATTTTCAAAATAAAAAGGACTAAATTTTTTTTTCTTAATAATAACTTTGCAATCGATAACCTTCTTGAAAAAAAAGCCTTTTTTTAATTTAAAAACTCTAACTTCTATTGGTTAGGAGAATTATTGCAATTTTTAAAGTTTGATACTAAGTTTTAAAGGCCAGTGCATATAGAGTTCCGTAACTCATTAATTAAATTAATTATTAATGAAATTTTCATGAAATCTGACTGTTTCATGAAATGATCAAGCACTTCGTATTACATACATATATAGACATAGATAGATATTTTTATTTGTTGCAAACGCACAAAGATACATCTAGTATCATCAAACCTATTATTTTTTTTTAAATCGAGGAGTTAGTTATTCAATTTAGTTTTATTTGTAGATATTATAAGCTCGCTTGTTTTAAACTTAGTACACAACACAATACATAAATCTAACACAATAATTTCTAACGTATTCAAAGCCAAAATGAACTTAAGTCCGTTGAAATTAGTATCCATTATTCACTGAAGCTTTAAACTTTGTTACTATTTGTACACTATGTATGGTGCATAGCTTAAATATACTACTAATGTACTCTGAAACTCATTGCTAGTTGTTTATGCAACATATTTGTGTTCATTTGAGTTAAAATGGCGAATGTACGAAGTAATGTTGACTAATAATTCGTAGAAAGAGCTTGAAATACGAGATATGATATTTAAAGTGACTTTACTTGCCGTGAGACGGTTGCAGATAGTAATGTTGATTTTCTGGCTATTATTGCGAATTCTGTGTTTGAACTTCTCTTGAGTAAAATAAAACAAGAGCTATGACCCCGTTACAGGTTTTAAGGTGTACGTCACGATAGTAAAACTGCGAAAACAGCTTTTATTACGTAGGGCATAAAGGCGGTCTCAAGATCAACATGTATAGTCTGAGGTGCCGTCGTGTGTACATTACACCAACTCAACACACATACTCCACTGAGACTTGCACAGTAAATCATGCTAATATTGATTTATTTACTTGTCTCTTTCTAGATTTAGAAACAAAAAATAAAAACATGACTGCCCTTAAAAAACGAATTAAAAAGTTAAATAACAAGTCATTGCAGTCGGGGAACCGTTCTGAAGAACAGTTTTTAATCAAAGAAGTTCCCCGACTGCAATGCTACATGTTTTTTAATTTTTAGTTCGTTTTTGGAAGGGCAGTCGAGTTTTTAACATTTTATAAAACTATTTATTTTTATATCATTTTAGTGACAAGTTATCCAGTTTTGGAATGTGCTCATTAAGGCCTTTCATTTGATACCCATATTGTTTTTTTTTTTAATTATAAAATGGCGTCATGCGGCCGAATAAAGAAGCCTACATAGATACATACACAAAAACATAAATTAATCCTGAACACAATCCACTCTACTATTTTTGAGTAGTCGTGTAAATGTCAATATACAAGGTGTTACAAAAATACCCCTAATGCCGAATATGGTATATAGGGACCATCAAACTGATCAACTTTTATTATGGGACCAACTCTGAAATCGCGAAAAAAAATCAGCTGTTTCATACATTTTGATATTTTCGATTTTAATTTTTGTATGAAACAGCTGATTTTTTTTTCGCGATTTCAGAGTTGGTTTCATAGTAAAAATTGATCAGTTTGATGGTCCCTATATACCATATTCGGCATTAGGGGTATTTTTGTAACACCTTGTTCTAGCTATTGAACTCCTTTATGATAGTTTGTCAGCTGTTAATGGAGTTCTTAGCACACTTTAGTTCAATCGTTTTTTTTTAATTTAAGCAGTAGTTAGTGCCTAATCATAGATTGAGAAACAGGAACTTACGACCTTACCACAAAAGATTTTAAAACGCTTAACAAGTGTTTAACTTAGACACTGTTTAAATGTGATGCTGTCACTTTTTTGACAATATTGTTTGAAACAGACGGCATCACATTTAAACAGTGTCTAAATTAAACAATGTTTTAAAATGTTTTGTGGTAAGGTCGTTAGTGTTTAATATAGATCACAATCAAATGTTTTATTATATACGAAGTTAGCGCAAAAAAATTTAAATTCACTGTTATCTGTGGAGGCTTGTAATTGGCTCCTTATACTTACGTAATATTATAAAAATAAAATAAAATAATAGTATAAGACGATTGATGCTTGTCTCTATTTGCTGTTCAGCAAAAAATTAAATACACTCACTTTATTATAAAACACACAGACTTAATATTTTGCCAATGCTCGAAGTTTTGTTAGCAAATGGTATCGACCGATATGTATTCAAGCGGGTCATAGCGTGTTTAGTAACGAGCGACTTTTCACGGTGATCGTATGTTAATTAGAACAACACTAGTTTAGTATTTGTTACTTATTTACACAACTTAGTAGGTAAGTAGGCATTGGTAATTCACCGTTAATTTGCATGAAACTTCTAGATTATGACTACGAGGGAATGTAATGATACCTTCTGGAAATACTAGACTATAAAATAACACAAAGACATAAATAAAATAAAATATAAAATGACATCTAGCCCCAAAGTAAGCAAAACTTTTTTAAATATATAATTATTATACATAGTAACACCCAGACCCGCCACAGAAATTAAAATTCATCATTTCTATATCTGCCCGGCCGGGAATCGAACCCGGGACCTCTTGCGTGTTAGACCGGCAGGTTGACCACTGCACCAGTCAGGTCAAAATTAAAATTAGGTGCTTAAAATTCCACATTTAGTTTTATTTTTCGTAAAATCATTTTTTTTATTTCTAATAATAACTTATTAAATAAAAACCTCTAAGGAGCCATTTTCGGTATGGAATGCACCTTAAACACAATATTTAAACTAAAAAATAAATATCTTACCTCTGTGGAATTCCGGTGAATTGTGGAAGGGGTCATAATGAAGATCTGTGATGTGCCAGAAGTAACCTGCAATAACAACAAATAGGATAAATAATATATTAGAAAAAATCGACTCAGGCCGGGACTCCACCAAAGCGGAGACGAGACGAGCGGAGAGGAGATGTTTTTTAAACAACCAATAGAATTGAGTTATTGACACGTCTCCTCTCCGCTCAGCTTCAGTGGAGATCGCTGTGCGGAGATGTCTAATATTTGTATGTCGCGATGGAAGCGGAGATGTGAGCTGTGCGCGGACGACGCGCAGTGGAGACGAGAGATATGAGCGGCGTGCAGTGAGCGATGTCACCCTCCCCCCTCTCGCACTGAGCACTCGCGTACTGAGCACTCAACGCCCCGCACCCGAGCTGAAAAACATCTCTTCTCGCACAGCACACAGCACACCGCACACATCTCCGCTTTGGTGGAGTCCCGCGAGCTGAAAAACATCTCTTCTCGCACAGCACACAGCACACCGCACACATCTCTGCTTTGGTGGAGTCCCGGCCTCACCCGTAGCACCTCAGACGGGTATCGAACCCGCACCCTTGGGATTCCGGCCCAATGCACTGACCAATTTATGCTACCGAGTCGCTAGTGGGAGCGGCGAAATCTTCTAGCATTTTTCACATCTTCGCTGCAAGCCAGCGTAATTTCATCAATGTGAGGAAATACCCCGATATTCAAAAGAAACATCTTTCCAGATGTTTTGACAATTGATTAAAATGAAACAGCTATATAATTATTAAATTGGGATTTTTCGCATTCACAATGCTATTTCAAAGGTGCGGGTTCGAGTCCCGTCTGTGGTGCTACGGGTGAGTCAATTTTTTCTAATATATTATTTATCTTAATTTAAAAAATAGCACTGTGAATGCGAAAAATCTCAATTTAATAACAACAAATAGGTTCATATTATATAAAAAAAATCGATGCAAATAGACTAAATAAATATTTTTTCCGTGATCTTACTTGACACCACTTTTTGTGTCATGACCACGGATTCCTGACTGATTCCTGGCATGACCACGGAGGATTTCCTTATTTTTTTGTTGAAAAAAGGTGTACTTTATATACATTTGAACAAAAAAAATGTACTCTTCTAATTTCGACATTCTGGCATACCTAAGTTAGTATTACCTCACAAGTAAGAACTTGTTGTTGTAAGAATACTTTTAATAAGGATTTTAACTTGGTTTGAAAGTATACACTGGGTGTGAGTTGTATGGGTTTTTATGTAAAAATACTATATTGAGATATTTCACCTCCTCACTTTTTCAAATTTTTCCCTCTCGCTCGTTAGTTTGAGCTAGTATTAGCTTACTGCCCACGGCATCGTTAGTGGGGCAGTACGTGGTATTTTTTCACATGAAATTGTATTTATAATCGTTTTGTGTGTTACAACAAAGGTATTTTTAAAGAAAAGCTAGAATTCATGGAATATTAAAGAATATTTGACGACCTCCGTGGTGGAGTGGCTTCGAACACCGACGGGCTGATTAGGTAACTCTGAAGTTACATTGCTGCTTTAAGTAAGATAGTTAATAGATTTAAGATAGCAATATAACTGCGATTTCTGTCAGAGTTGATTCTAACAAAGTTACATAATCATGGGGCGGGTTTCAAGGTGTCGCCAACTCTGAGGTCCCGGGTTCGATCCCCGGTTGGGTCAATTTAGAAAACGAACTTTTCTATATTGGTTCAGGTCTGGGTGTTTGTGATGCAACCGTTGTCTCTGATTTCCATAATATGTGATGTTGTCAAATAAAAAATATTTTTTAAAATAATTTTAATAATATTCCATGATAGAAACAAACGCTATTGTTTTCTAAATTAAAGTATTTACAAATCAAACCGCAAAATCGATTATAAAAACGTTTTATCTGTGATAAAACTATCCAATGTCACTTATCTCTCTAATTACCCTGTTAAAACACGTAGTACAAAGTGCAATACAATAAAATTGACAACAGACAGTGATCCACTGCAACTTCACTTAAGAATAAAAAATACGACGTATCGTTTTGTACCGCAAACGCTCTGAAGTTAGCAACTTCAGTTGTACATTGTTAAATTAATATTCTGTGGTTAAAATGTCGAACTGTCTATTTTATTGTTTTTTCCTAGCAAAACCATTTCGGCGACTGAACCTTTGTCATAGGTACAGAGAAGGACATAAGGTACCTTTCATCCCAAAAAAAGTAACATACTGATTTATAACTGACCACGCACTTTAGTACTTCCAACCTCATTAAAAAAACGCATTATTAACATTAGTCTAACTACTTAAATAAAATTAGTGATTTTCTTAGAATCGTTTATTTTTCAATCCGAATTCGGAATATTGATAATTGTTTCCGAATCCGAAATCGGAATATTAATTTTGTTGTCTTTCTATAGATTTAAGACTTTTTCCCAAACAAATGAACAACTTACCAATCTTAGCATCAGTGAGATTTAGCCAGAGGAGGCCAACTATGTACACAACCACACTGCTCAGATTCATGTTCCAATCTTACATGGCGCCAGCCTTCTGTAGCGATCCGCAATCATCTCGAGTCGGTCACCCCTGTGGACAAAACAAACGGATGTTAATAGAAAAACTGAGAGGTTAAAAAATTATCAATAAAATGGCCTGTTTAAATAGAAAAAAATACTATTGACTTTTGTGTCATATCTAGAACTGTTTTTCGAACTTACGTAATGATAATGCGTTCAAACAAATAAGTACTTAATATTTAATTATATAGGATAAAACAGACGCTAAGGACGGACGCTTTCTTAACATTTTTATTTAGTATAGCTAACGTCTAATATTTGGTAATAGTCAATATCAAGTAAGAAACATATTTGAGTTATCAAATTTTTGGCTGTGACAATAGTTCATTCGAAATTTCCTTCGATACTTCAATAGCTCTTTGAACTTTGTTGTGACAATACACGTTAATGAGTCAAATAGTCAAAATTTATTTATTCAAATAAACTTAATAATTAGTATTACTTAGCACTTAGCATATAATTAGCACTTTTGAATCGTCTATTTTTTCCTACCGCCCGTTCCAGACTTTTTTAACTGACAAGAAGAACAGGCGCAAGAAACTTATCAGCTTTAACAGAAATAAGTAACGATATTTACAAACTGAATTATTAGTATTATTGCAAGTAAATTTACAGTATTGCCTTAAAACTTACATGGCTAGATCAATCATAAAAATATATTTCGATTGATACCTAACACTACATACTTAATTTGAAAATTATAGCTTAAATTGTCAAAAATATGAAAAATATTTAAACGCCTTTCTCTCAAAACGGGCGTTTCAAAGATACTGTGTTTTGGATGCATAAGGCAGTTCAACATGCTTATAAGCGTTGCAAGTTCGCGGAGCGATATAGTTTCGCGAACATAGTGCATATCTATTTCATTGAATCAGGCGTCACTTGGCGGAAGTCCCAAACCATTGTGAAAAGAGAAATATATGTAGCTTACTCTCGCAAAAAATGCACCGCCCGCCTGCCTGCAAAAAAATGCACATGCACACCACAAAAATATGCGTTTCGCCCCAACCCGGAGCAACTCCTGAGGATGCTCCGGGTTGGGGCGAAACACGTGTAGATTAGTCTTATTGGCGAAGGTGCAAGGTGTGTCGCTGTCTTGCTGAATGCAGGTATTGTGCACTGATATTTTTGTGGTGTGCATGTGCATTTTTTGCAGGCGGGCGGGTGGTGCATCCAGCATATATTTTTTGTGGGAGTAAGCTACATATATTTCTCTTTTTACAATAGTGTATATCTTAAAACTACCTTTACATTATTATCAGAATAAAACACTCCACGCATAATGATCAGTGAAAAGGTACGTATACACAATCCGCTTAGAATTATACTGATTGAGCGTATTTGCATATTTGATGGTCGTGTCCGCAATTTAGCTTTTTATACAAATTGTGTAACAGTTGTACGCTTATGTAACAAATTGTTCCTTTGTTAGGAAATTCGATAACGGGCTTTAGATGAACATTATTACTCGGAGTAATGATGAAATTGCCTGCGGAATAACAAGATTCTTTGTTGTTGCTAAAAATGAAAATTAGATTTATTTTATTTTGGGGAGATCTATTTCTATTGGACCTAATATTAAAGATAAATATTTTTTCTAATGCTTTACCTATCGTACCTGATGTTTTGCAAGGTCATTTTTATCTTTAGTTTATTTTTCTATCTTGTTCAAGGTACAGGGTGATTTGGTAAATTAAAGGTATGAGGTATTTATTTTATAAAGAAATTATTTCAGATATCTTAGGCGTTGACACACCTCGGATACTCCATATAAAAGTCTCGTTTGTATCTCCTACTTCTATTATATAAACAGAATGACGTCTGTACACATTGCGTATGTGGGTAAAGGGTTCAGGGCTACTTACCTTTTTTAAACATTCGCTGAAAAGTTAATTGTCATGAAAACTTTTACGTAATTATCATATTGTCTGTATCAACTTTCATATTACAAAAGCACTCTTTGCAACTATCGAACAGAGCAACGGTCGTCGGACGGCGAAGGCCCTCAATAATAATACAGCTAACTCGACAACCTAGTGCGGGGCAGGGTGCGGTACCGCAGATCGGTGGGAGGGTGGGAGTGTCCATTCTGTACGTCAGTACTATTATTAATTCTGTGGCGTTGATTTATTTCATTCTTTTTAAGCCACCGTGGACCAAATAGTTTAGTTAATAGGCTTAAAAATTATTTTAAGCCTATTAACTAAAATATCCTTATCCAAAAATGACACTGCTGTAAACTGAAACATTGTTGGTATTCCGCCCAAACCACGATCTCACGGAGGTTCAACGAAAAATTTAATTAGTATGCAAAGTCAGCCCCTGTCGTTAATTAGTTCTGGGCCGAAACAACACAAGCCAAAAATATGTTTTTTGAAAAATGCTTTACAAATACTGACTAAGTTGTTTTCATTAAATTGAGATTCTTCGCCTTCACAATGTTATTTTTATATTAAGACAAATAATATATTAGAAATAATCGACCTACCCGTAGCACCTCAGACGGGACTCGAACCCGCACCTTTGGGATTCCGGCCCAATGCACTGACCAAATATGCTACCGAATCTCTCGGCAGTGCATTGAGCTGGAATCCCAAAGGTGCGCTTTGAGTCCCGTCTGAGGGGGGGCTACGGGTGAATCGATTTTTTCTAGTATTCTTCTAATATCTCTGGAAGTTAGCTAGTAAATCTTGTCGAATTAAACAAAAGTTTTTGCATAATACTGAATAATATACTAGAAAAAATACGACTCGCACCAGATCATGTTCTCGGACGGGAATCGAACCCGCGACCTTTGGATATCCGGTCCAATGCTCTGACCGCTGAGCTCGGCAGCTCAGTATTATTTAGTATTATATAAAAATAGCATTGTGAATGCTAAAATCTCAAAATTTAAAAGTTTTTGCGTTTATGTATTTGTTTTACCCACATTATAATAATAATAATAATCTTTATTTGTGCTATAAATGTTTACAGAACTAATAAACGTTAATAACTGCATTAGTCTTAGACTGTGGACAGTTAATGAGCTCCAAGTAAACACTACAAACGTTTTTTTTAACTTTTATCAAGTCCCGTGGCATTTTATCTTTTTTTTTTTCTTTATTGAGACAAACATAAACATGGTTCTTCTTTATAAAACAAAGGTCTGTAATGTTGTTACTGAGAAGGACAAACTGAGTATACACTGTCACTAATAATATTGCTTAGTAACAGTTACAGCACTAAAAGCTAATGTTTATTTTTAATGTTGATATTTTAGCATTCACAATACTAAATAATATACAAGAAAGAATTTAACTCGTCACCAGATAATTTTCCAAGGCGGGAGTCGAACCCGCGGCTTTTGGAAGTCCGGTCCAATACTCTTCCAACAGTGTTACCGAGTCACTGACAAGAAAGTTATCTGGTGGCGAGTAAATTTAGCTAGACCTTTTTTTGACCCAACCGGGGATCGAACCCGGGACCTCAGAGATGGCGACACCTTGAAAACCGGTGTACAAAGCCACTCGACCACGGTGGTCGTCGTAAATGTTTTCTAGTATATTATTTAGTAACATATAAAAGCTAATGGTTTAGGAGTCAGTAATATTTAATGAAAGATGTTTTTTTATCCACGACGGGATAGACGGGACAGTACTTGGCCTTCACCTCACCTGATGTTAGGTGACGGTTCACGATTCAAACAAATAAAAAAGTCAAAGAATAGAATAAAACTGTGTACAATAAAAAAACTAGGGCCCTATTTAATAACCTAACAATTTATCAATTGCCATGACAATTTGGTTTACATTGCGGTGTAGCTATGAATAGTTTTTTTCTATTTTCAAATAGGTTGACGTAATGTTTATAATAACATTTATTAAAAGGGCCCAGAACATCACCGCCTAAGAACATTAATTACTGTATTAGCTATTTTAGGAACATTCTGTTTTTTTATATACCAGAAAAGTCTATCTACAAAAAAATATGACTTGACCACTTGACCATCAGCCATTTTTTTAATGTCCCCACTGCTGTGGCACAGGCCTTCCTTATGGGTGGATAAGGAGGATTGGCTATGACCTACCACGCGGGCCCAAAGCGGATTGGTGGGTGCTAACGACTGCAAATGCAGCCAGGTCCAACGAGTTTTTGTGATGCTTTGAAAGCACGGGGGAGCTCGAAATAGCTAATTTTTGTTCACCCATCTCATGACCGACCATTGCGAAAGTTCCTTAACCTCCGCAATCGCTGGGCCAGGCACTATATCACAGTGCCATCGCTAGGAGCTCTCCTACAAAAAATATAGGTACAACAATGTAAAAACTTGAAAACATTGAGAAAGGCTAAAATTGTTTGGTTGATAACTGAATAAAAATGTAACATGTTCACGTTATACAAATAGAAGATATTTTTTCAAAGCTAGAAGCATTTTCTCCGTATTGAAAGTCAAACAGGACCGAACAAAATGTTTGTGGAGACAGTCGGAGCCAGTATCGTTGCTTTGTGTCAAAACAACCCGCGAAACGGGGAAATACGACAACTTTGAAAAGTTGGGATCCATTTCAAAATAATATAAGCAGTAAATAGTACTTAGACAAGTTCTTTATCAATGTTATTTACGGTAAGTACACTCGCCGTCAGATAAATTATAGCAGACGAGGTGTACAAATACTTCGGAACAGTTTAAAATGTCAATAAGTTGTCATACACTACAAGTTACCAATAATATCTGAACATTGACTACTTCATTAATATCTGAGCAGATGCATGTCAAATAGTGAAGTAATGTTCAGATATTAATGATAACTTGTAGTTTAGGAATTTATTATAGTTTAGGACCTCCGTGGTCGAGTGTCTTTGTACACCGGTTTTCAAGGTGTCGCCATCTCTGAGGTCCCGGGTTCGATCCCCGGTTGGGTCAATTTAGAAAACGAACTTTTCTATATTGGCTCAGGTCTGGGTGTTTGTGATACCACCGTTGTCTCTGATTTCCATTACACAAGTGCTTTAGCTACTTAATTTGGAATCGGAGCAACGTATGTGATGTTGTCAAATATTTGGTCACCTTGTCTGCTGCAATATATCTGACAGAGACTGTACTAATATTTAAATCAAGTCAATTATTAGCTAGTTGTATGTACCTAAATCGACAGATGATGGACTTTCTTGATACTTCTATTTTTTCCGTCACAAAAACATATTTCTGTTATTCTTTGGCGGCGGATTTATTGTATGGTCTGTGTGCAGCGGACAGTCGGTCGGTGCCGAGCGGCTTATTCGATCTAGTGATGACTTTTCTGGGCGGCGCAAAGAGATAGAGCTATAAAACGCTGATTCGAGTCGTATTCTAGGGTTTCAGTAATCTATCAGTGACGAAGGGTGAAATTATGGGGAAGGGAAGCCGTTCTACAAAAATGTTATGATCTGCATAGTGGATCAGTGGGGTGGGATTTTCAAAAGGTAAGCTGATGGGTGTCGGCTTGTATGAACCCTTCGCCACTGCTACCCACTATGACTTTACTCATGTTATTCGATGAATAGTGTATCGAAGTAAGCATTAAGCAGAACTGAAGATTTTCCGACAGACTTTCCTTGCTTCACGATATTTCGTCACAATATTCTATTTACACAATAATAATATTTATTATACTTATTGCCGTCGTTTCGCTATGTCAAATAAAAAATAAACCAATTACACATAGGTCCATAACAACCCCAATATTTAATAACAGTAGTACCTCAATCTAAGAAGCAATGCCGCCAGCTATTATTTCTACGCACAAAATCATAAAAAGGCAGTCTTTACGACAACCGCAATATTGAGCAATACAGTGGCTCGCAATCACCACGGAACCACGGCCGAGAAAATACGAAGTAATTTACTGACGGTAAACATAAATACCTCAGTGCACCCTTTGTGGATGTACAAATCCCTACAGAATCCCCTCCTACTACGGATGTCGGAGGCGAAACGATTTTTTGTGGAACAAAAAACAGAAAACTATTAAAGTGACGCTTACATTGGTTTCTCCTTCTTTTCGCTTTGTTCCAAACGATCAACGCATTAGGTAATTCCTTTTTTGCACATAGCGTAGTGTAATGGATATTTTCCTTTTGTCATAGAATTAATAGTACTGACGTACTTTAGTGAGCAAACTCCTTTGTCTCGGCGATAAATGCAGACAATTATTGACAATTAGTTACTACAGTACCACAACCTCAGTGGTGATACGTCATGGATCCTCCACATGCAAAGGCCTGGCCTGCAGGATCGTACGGAGAGGCGTGGCCTTCCGCGGCCTTCCGGCCAAAACTCATCGTGTAGGTTCGAGGTGCGTGCGCGTAGGGTGAGGGGGGTTGAACTAGCAAATCCCCCCTGGTTACGCCTATGGTTTCCATGGCAAGATGACCAAGTTACTCCACATTCATCGCACATAGACATCGTAGAATAGAGCTAAAAAACCGCTCGGCCATTCCTCAGCTTGTTCATTGTTTCAGAATCATAGGACGACCTCCATGGTCGAGTGGCTTTGCACACCGGTTTTCAAGGTGTTGCCATCTCTGAGGTTCCGGGTTCGATCCCCGGTTGGGTCAATTTAGAAAATGAACTTTTCTATATTGGCTCAGGTCTGGGTGTTTGTGATTCCACCGTTGTCTCTGATTTCCATAACACAAGTGCTTTAGCTACTTACTTTGGGATCAGAGCAATGTATGTGATGTTGTCAAATATTTATGTTGTCAAATATTTATTTAAATCAGAAACGGTAATGTGAATGATAAGTTATCGAGATAAACTGGTAAGGGCAAGATAAAGGGTTGCTAGGGGCAGCTCCAGCGCCGTGTACGAGATTTGTTTCTAATCAATTTGCGAGTAATTATGTGGGTTGTGTCGCACCTCGCTGAAAGCTCTCTCAGAGTAATGGATCATTTACTCAGTAATTGCTATATTCTATCATTTTCAACATAAATACAAATATAATTTAGGCTTTTTTGATCAATAATATTTTGTAAGGTTAAGGTAGAGCAACTTGTAATTTGTAAAACTAAGGCAAAGTAACTTGTTATTTTGTAAAACTACCTTAAATACTTATAAAAGCTTCTTTATAAAACAAAATTTGTTTTTAGGAGAAAGTTAACAAAGGTGATTTATTTATTTGCAAGTCACAAGTTGAAAAAGTGTTACAAAATAGTACAAGTGAAGCCCTGCTAAGGCACAGCAATAGTTCTGTAATCTCGGGAGAAGTTCATGCGAAACAAAAGTCGTTAACATAAAGATCGATAGGTATTCATTTGAATAATTACCACATAAATGAAGAATATTCTCATTAGGTGCCTCATTAATCAAATTGTCAAACGAATGACGAATTAATTTTATGTAAATTTGAAAATGGTATAAAGAGCGCCAGAAATCAAATCAAGTCTCAAGATATTACTCATGCAAATTACAAAGTGAAATAATATTTCCTCTTTATGATAGAACTAGCTGATGCCTGCGACTACGTCTGCGCGTAATTCGGCTTTATAACATACCCTTGTTTGAGGATTCCGGATCTAGTACGCATCCACCTTTGGCCGTTTCACCACTAACACTTTGGAACACGCGCCTCAATTTGTAACATATATGTACTCGCTACCGGGTCCAGACTGTACAGACCCATTAGTTTCTTGGCATATATTCATTTGATGACCTCCGTGATCGAGAGGCTTTGTACACCGGGTTTCAAGGTGTCGCCATCTCTGAGGTTCGATCCCCGGTTAGGTCAATTTAGAAAACGAACTTTTCTATATTGGCTCAGTCTGGGTGTTTGTGCCACCGTTGTCTCTGATTTACATAACTCAAGTGCTTTAGCTACTTACTTTGGAATCGGGGCAATGTATGTGAAGTTGTCAAATATTTATTATTTATTTATTATATATTTTTCAAATTACTTAAGTTATCTGAGAATAGTACAATGACTTCAATTACATAGACGAGCTGTTCAAAACTAAAATTGTGTCACAACCAACCTTCGTGGCGCATCAACTGTTTCTATCGGTCGGTCACAATACACTAAAGGAGTTTTGGTGTATGCACCGTAACTTAATGAGCAATTTTTCGGTACTGTACAGCCAGTCTAGTGTAGTATATACATAGAAGTCTTTGAAATAGTATTCTATTTTGAAGTTAGTTATATAACTGAGTTAGAAGCCACAGATTGGTCAGAGTTGGCTCTAAGTAGGAAGGAATGGCGTGGTCTATTGTCGGAGGCCAAGATCCACTTCGAGTCCTGGAACCACAGCTGTAAGTAAGTATATACCAGACAGTTTCGTGAATTTATTTTTATTATCCTAAAAACAATTGAAGTATTTTTTCTAAACACGTTTTCTCAAAAAAGTAATTAGGTACCTATTAGTAGTAATTACCTTACCACAAAAGATTTTAAAACACTGTTCAACAAGTGTTTAACTTAGACACTGTTTAAATGTGATGCTGTCACTTTTTTGACAATATTATTATGATTTCAAACAGATGGCATCACATTTAAACAGTGTCTAAATTAAACAGTGTTTTAAAATCTTTTGTGGTAAGGCCGTAACATTATGTTACCTTTTTAATTAACCTTTGCTGTTGAAGCTAAATCATTACGGTGTGAAAAATAATGCCGAATCCTACTGAAATTGTAATAATTAATGAGAAATTCAATTTGGTCGATCCAACAAATTTCTTGGGTGTTACTCTTGACTGTAAATTACAATGGAATAATATGCATAATTATCGCAGCTCTAGCTGGCGAGCTATAAAGCTCTGCTGCCAATGCCATTAGAAAAGTTTGACAGAAAACAAATGTAAATACTGATAGATTAGTGTGTTTCAGTTATTTTCATAGCATTATGTCATAATGTATTCTTTTGTGGAGGATAGCAGTCGATATAAATACTATTTTGGTTTTACAAAAACAAGCAATAAGAGCTAATGATCAAATAAGTTCTAGAACATCTTTTAGGGATAGGTTCAAAGAGGTCGGTATAGTGACAACAGCATCTCAATTTATATTGAACTTCTACGTCGCAATATTAACTTATATACAAAACATTAGTAATTGCATGGGACAGTCAGAACACCAAAAATAAAGACAAACTTGTAATACCTCGGTACAGATTAGAAAAATTACGTAGTTCTTTCATAGGTAATGCTAAATGCTAATAGTGCTTAGCAAGACGGTTTTTCTATTTTAAATACAAGGTTAATATTTTGCGACAAAGCAATCTATTTCAATCTCCGGATCCACTTTTTTAAAGTTATTTTTGTCAAGCATCACAATCGAGAATCGTCATAATTCATGAATGTAAGTCAATTTATGTTCGAAGTTGAGATACAGCAATCTCTCTCAGAAACGTTGTCAACTTGAAGTTATTTTAACTTCCCTAAAGAACCTTCAAGGCTCCGATATAATTACAAACACTCAATTATTCAATATATCGATTAGTCATCTACCTACTTTGTTACGCAGGAAACTTGGTCGAATATTTTTCTCGAGTTTCTTGCCAACTTTATAACACACACAACAGTTTATGCTGTGATTAATCGACGCTGATGAAACAAAACTAATGTTCCTGATAGTGACAAATGACAGTCGGACTTTCCCGCCACTGTGTGTGTCATATTGTTAATTAACTGCGTTCTTGTTGGGCGATAACCGTATTTCATATTAATGTCAACTGAACAAAATTAGTTGGAGTCGACGAGATTGTTTGAACTGATTTTTCTGAATGTCAAAATACTGATTGTTTGCTCACTGAACCATTATGTTATTGATGCAATACATATATCTTTATTTGTTCTCTCACAAACATATTGTGTACAGATATATAAAGGAGGAAAGCCTTGAAGTAAGTTGCTGACAACATTTAATTATTTACGTAAGAGACTGGTTTCTGCGCTAGGAGACCTGTAAGACAAATAACCAGCCTCTCCAACGCTGGACCAGGTGTATAATATCAAAAACTTACATCTCTTTTTTTAATTTATGTATTTACATCTATTATGTGAGGATATTTTATTTTAAGGTTCATTGTGCGTGTTGTATTTATACAACATGTTACAAAAATACCCCTAATGCCGAAAATGGTATATAGGGACCATCAAACTGAACAACTTTTACTAAGGGACCAACTCTGAAATCGCGATAAAAAAATCAGCTGTTTCATACATTTTCATATTTTCGAATATAATTTTTGTATGAAAAGCTGAATTTTTTTTCGTGATTTCAGAGTTGGTCCCATAGTAAAAGTTATTCAGTTTGATGGTCCCTATCTACCATATTCGGCATTAGGGGTACTTTTGTAACACGTTGTATATGTATTACGACTAATTGTTGCGTTATGAATTCTGTTTGTTTTGACACTTATGATGATCGTTGTTTATATACGTATACAAAAGAGTAATAATTGTAAGTAATAATTAATTCATCAACGCCGGAGCGGACGCATGCGGCCGGATAACAATGGAATATCTATTGTGTCTCATTTTGCGGGCGTCGAAGGATTAAAAAAACGCTTTTGGTTTTAGGTTGTTATAATAAAACGAAAAAGTCCATAACCGAGGAGTGAGAGATTTACCTAAAGAGAAATACTAGTGTTGTAGTATGCGTTAATGCCGTTCGATTACTATAAAATCAATGTGTGTGGTCTGTGACAGTTTGTTGCAATAAAGATATCGTATAGGAAACGTCTTCGTTTTACTCTGCACCGAGCCACAAGCAAAAATCATCTTTAAGCATCATTCTCGCAAGCTACAAAATCATTGCAAATAATTTCTTACTTTAAAGTATGACTTCTTAAAAATATAGAAATAAATTAAAATAAATGTAAATACTATAGTATTTTAAAGTAAGATAAATAGTATTAGAAAAAATACTAGAAAAAATCGACTCACCCGTAGCACCTCAGACGGGACTCGAACCCGCACCCTTGGGATTCCGGCCCAATGCACTGACCAATTATGCTACCGAATCCCGTCTGATGTGCTACGGGTGACTCGATTTTTTCTAGTATTTTTTCTAATATTATTTATCTTAATATAAAAATAGCATTGTAAATGCGAAAAATCTAAATTTAATAAGTATTTTATAGTGTTTTATATACATCGAAATTTGTATGTAGAGAACTGAACACCGAAATACCCAACAAAATGAAGTATCACAACAATATTTGCTTCCTCAACACCAGACATTTTGTCAGAAATGCTCAAACATTTTCTTAGCCAATCTATGAATAAAGTGACGTTCAATCCTCTATGAAATCCGAAGAGGTCTATATTCTAAACGTCACCCGCACTCGATTTATCCGGAACATCCACTCGTCCGTACCCGCGCATCCCGAACTAAGCAAAACACATAAACATGACGCCACACTCGACCGCCACTTGGACCGGCAGTGTGACGGACAAATGGCACTCCACCGGAGTTACTGACGCGATGGATCGAGACGCGAGTGGGAGCGATTTATGTATTGACACTTTTAATGGACTGTTTTGAATCCATTTTTCAGTCCAGCAGTAGTTAACTCGACAGTCATCTTGGAACGGTCAGGTTGATGGACAAATGAACGCTCAAACACAGTTACCGACGCGTGACGCAACGGACCAAGACGCGAGTGGGAGCGATTTATGTATTGACACTTTTAATTGCCTGTTTTGAATCCATTTTTCAGTCCAGCGGTAGTTAACTCGACAGTCATCTTGGAACGGTCAGGTTGATGGACAAATGAACGCTCAAACACAGTTACCGACGCGTGACGCAACGGACCAAGACGCGAGTGGGAGCGATTTATGTATTGACACTTTTAATTGCCTGTTTTGAATCCATTTTTCAGTCCAGCGGTAGTTAACTCGACAGTCATCTTGGAACGGTCAGGTTGATGGACAAATGAACGCTCAAACACAGTTACCGACGCGTGACGCAACGGACCAAGACGCGAGTGGGAGCGATTTATGTATTGACACTTTTTAATGGACTTGTTATATTTTGACTCCATTTTTCAGTTATAACAATATCAAGAGCGAACAAACATATTGGAACGGATAGTGTGATGGACAAATAGGCACCCCACCAGAGAATTGTACTAAGTATTATGTAATGTATTCTGTGACCGGAGTTACTGACGCGATGGATCGAGCGAAAGCGTCTTGACGTTAACATACTCGATGGTCATCTTAGAGATGATCGTATGACATAAAAACAAACGCTCGAGCACAGTTACCGACGCATGACGCGATGCATCGAAAGTTTAAAGTATAAAAGATATACTTACTGTGATCGAAACGTGAGTGGAAAGAGATAAGTGTCAATATTTTTAATGGACTGTTTAAACTCAATCTTGCTTGATTGATGGCTGCGACTTCGTAAAGAGAAAAAAAACACTGTTTTACAATAGAGTAGGTTACAATTTCTTTGAAGTAATTTGTCAAGCAAGTCAAAACCACAGCCAGCCAATGTTTATGGTTAAAAATCAATAATGTTGTCTGTTATAGTGCGTTTTTATGTGAAATTCTATAAAACATTGAGATGATCTTGGAGTTAAGAGGATTACATTTAAAAATATTTTCTACAAACCATACCTAACAAAGTAGCTTACACCCGTCTTCAAGAACAATACTCAAACGACCCTTGTCTACGCGAACGCACTGCGATGAAATAGAGCTCTGTTTGGTTTACGTGTTACGTGTGATTGGTAGTTGGGACGCTGTGCGTCTGCGGGTAGTGTGAGACCCCATAGGGGGTAACTGACCACATTGTTCCCCTAGCCGGGGCCAAGCGGGTACTGGGAGGCGAATCACTGCCTGCCTTGCACGGCCCTGACAGAATGGGGGGGATGGCTGAACTTACCCGGCCATCCCCCAGCGGAGGAGGCCTGGGAGAGAGAGCCGGGCAGGCCGTGTTGCCGTTGGGGTGAATGCCACTCCAGCCCCCCACACAGCGTTATGGCTGGCGGCAGTGGCGGCGAGAGGGTAAGTGCCGTAGTTTTTTAATGGGTATTCCCTCCTCCCGAGATCCCATCGAACCACTTGGTTGGTTGGGATCACGGGAGGCAGTCGTGGAGGGAGCCGCAACGCTGAATGTTGCGGTCCCCTGGCGAGCCCCACATAACCCCTCCCCGTTCACCTACGGGGGAAGAAGCGCGTAAATGTGTTTTTCTACGGCATTTAAAAAAAAAAAAAATTAAAATAAAAAAAAAGTGTGAGACCTCATAGTAATATTTGTGAATACGGATGTTAGTCGCCTGCCTCTCGTGACTCAACTAAGCAAATGCTTGAGTTCAACAACGATCGTTGTTCTGAGTGATTGACGGTACAACTGTTGTAGGCTGTGAGTGCAAATGACCTTTTTTGTCGACCGTACCTTGTTAGTGTGTTTACTGCAGCAAGGTAATTTAGAACCTATTTGAAAGAACATTAGCCCTAATGTTCGTTGAATGAGGCACGAAAGAAATAATAGACAAAGTTTCGTGATGGTTCTGTTTGACGATTTCTTTTTATAAAGCCTTGCTATTTAATCTTTGCGAGCTTAATATGGACCATGTCATAATGTCATGTCCATGTTATGCCATAAACAACTAAACAATATATTTTTGTGCTTTTTTAAATTTAATTGACATGTTATTCATTGGATTTTTTATTTAATATCATCAAAAATATTTATGTAAAGGTTAGAAAACTTGACGGTCTTACTTTATTATTAATATTTCGCTGATATTTATGGCAAAAATATTCAACATTCATCGACAAAATTGATGTATTAAATAATAATTAAAGAAATACCTCTAAATAAGTGAAACCAAAAGTTTATAAATAAATAAATAGGTAAATGCTTGGACAATTTCACACAGCGTAAGATGGGTGCTAGACAACTAATATACTACTTATATATTTTTAAATATATACTTATTATACATAGTAACACCCAAACCCGTCAAAGAAATTGAAATTCATCATTTCAACTTCTGTTTGGCCGGGAATCGAACCCAGGACCTCTATTGCGTGGTAGACCGGCATGTTGACCACTGCACCACTCGGGTCGTCAAAGTTAATTCAACAGTCAAGAGTTAATTCAACAGTATACCTTTGTACACTCGCAACACAATACGCAATGAAGTAGCCAAGTGTGTAGAAATAAATAAGAGAGCAAACTACTAGAGATTGGTGAAATCCACAAGCGAACCGGCAAAATACAAAACGAAAAAGAATACAAATTATTAAATTTAGATTTTTCGCATTCACAATGCTATTTTTATATTAAGATAAATAATATTAGAAAAAATACTAGAAAAAATCATCCCGTCTGAGGTGCTACGGGTGAGTCGATTTTTTCTAGTATTTTTTCTAATATTATTTATCTTAGAATACAAATTACTTTGCATTTCTTACATAAGTTATATGTACCTACTTTACTTACTTAAAAATAAGAAGATCCGACTAACTAAACGACCCGAGGAATACCCTCGAATCGTGGAATACTTTAACTTAACTTGTTTACATATTATCATCTGCCCTGCTCAAATGGCCAACATTCTATGCGTTTGAACGCTACGTTAACTTTTAAAGTTTAAATAGCTATTGACAATTAAATCACTGACTTTGATGCATTATTGACGAGCTTACGACAGATAATTTTATAGCTTTTTATATATTATAAGAGCAGTATGTTTCTTTAAAAAAAAATACACTTATAATAAGCAATAAAAATTGAATTGAATTGAAACATCAAATATAAATATCAAACCTTCATCATCACACATTTCTGTTAGCGAGTCATTGAAAAGGGGTTTAGATTGAAATAGTTAATTTCAGAAAGCTCCATTTGACGTTCAATTTTAAACTACTCGGCATTGTAATATCCGACGGGGAATACAGTTTAAAGAACTCGGCAATCCAATTAAAAGTTTCTGACTTATTCAAATTTTAACTTCTCTCAATCCATGAGCGGATTTAGACACAGTTTTTAATGGACCTAGTTGGTCATTTGTGTTTAGGGATCCGTATCCTAAGCACGAACATGTATCGAGAAAAAAACGCGCGTAAAAACTCGAGTCAGTCAAAGATTTCTATGTGTATACTACACTAGACAGGCTGTATAGTACCGAAAAATTGCCCATTAAGTTACGGTGCATAATAATAAATAAATAAATATTGGACAACATCACATACATTGCTCCGATTCCAAAGTAAGTAGCTAAAGCACTTGTGTTATGGAAATCAGCGACAACGGTGGTATCACAAACACCCAGACCTGAGCCAATATAGAAAAGTTCGTTTTCTAAATTTACCCAACCGGGGATCGAACCCGGGACCAAAGATATGGCGACACCTTGAAAACCGGCGTAGAAACCACTCGACCACGGAGGTCGTCATAGAGGAGGAGCATGCACCGCAACTCCTTTAGTGTATTGCGAGCGACCGATAGAAACAGTTGATGCGCCGCGAAGGTTGGTTGTGACACAATTTTAGTTTTGAACAGCTCGTCTATGTAATTGAAGTCATTGGATTCAGTAGTTAGTGTGTAAAGCGGATTAAGATTTTTCATACAAAATTACTCCATCGTGGTTTTTTACGCTCGTTTTTTTCTCAATCGTGCTATGGGTGCTATTATGTCGATGGATTAACAGTGCAGTTTCGTTACGAACAAATTTAAAAAGTACATTAAAAATGTAATTGTTGTTTATTAAACAATTACTTCTTTTTAAAAGCTAAAGTTTCTGATTTTATTAATAACTGTTAATCAAATTCACATTCTTCAACCAACTTAACAGTTTTATCGGGCTGCGCCATTTTAAAATGAGAACGTACAGTCGCTGTTCTAGAACGTCTAGAATGTACCAAATCGTACCAATACAAAATGGACTCGTCCAATTCGAATGCGTGTGCAACAAATCAATTGTATAAACGAATATATGCAATAAATCTATACAAATCAATATCATCAAAATATAATCTATTTAGGCGCTTTTTCAAAGATAAGTAAATCCGGCTCGAAGGACCAGAAAATAAAAGATTTTACGAAAAATACCTCCGTATAACTTTTCATAGCGCATACACGTTATCAGGGGTTGTCGTTGACATAGTGTGGTACCTTTTATATAGAAAAAAAAAGTTCCCAAGGGATAGAAAAATAATCTGTGTACGCAAAGAAGCCGCAGGAGGACACTAATATTCTAATATAGCATTCTAACGAGAGAATAGTTTAACAATAAATTTAAACTTGAAGAGCGTCATGAAGCAATCAGGGGCAATGCCCCTACCATGAGTTGATACAAACTGTTTACGCTACCGTAAACTATCGGATATACTACTCTCAGTCAATGCGAGTGAAAGAGAGAAAACGATAGTTTACGGTAACGTAAACAGTTTGCATCAACTCATGGTAGGGCCAAAGTTATCTGATTAGCTCGATGCCGTGTAACGTGTTCCAACACTGGCCCGGGGCGGCAAATGTATAAAATATACCGGATTGTAGCTTATATCATGTGATGCGAACTGGGTAGTCCCGGATCGAGTTCACCCTTGCCTTACTAATAGCTATAATGTAATAAACACAGTGTTTTATCTCTTTCTTTTTTAACGTCTATGAAGTCGGGTGGGGCTTTAAGAATTAAAAAATCAAATTGAGAAAGAGAAACCACGATAAATGTTATTATGATTAAAAAAGAAAAATATCTTTAGCCCCACCCGACTTCAAAAGACGTTTTTTTAATATCAGATATGCGTAGGTACTTGAATAGTAATTATGCAGATTTGAATATTATTTCTTGCTTTTTAGAGCTGTTGTTTTTTAAAGCTGTTTTTTTATAGCAATTTTTTTAAGGTTTTTTGAAGGAGGTTTTTCTTTTTAATTTTTAAAAGTTTTTAATGTTCGAACTTAGCAGTTTGGTAAAGTCACCGTATAAATTCGTGTATACATTTTCTACACAAGATTGCTTTAGTATATTTACCTAAAGTTATTTCTAATAACTTATTATCATTATTAAATACGTTGTGTGTGTGTTGTGCTATAAAATTGTGTTTACTTAAACTGTCAATACTGACATTTTTTTTTTCTAAGGCTTTTCTATATTGTTTTCACTTTAGACACGAATCCGGATCGTACGTAAACGTACGAATTAAGTGCGCTCACTGAATACGTTTTTCTTCGTCAAATAGATATCGCATTCGTGAATTCATGTTTGGTTGAAGCGCAATGAATAAACTAAATCTGTATCTTTAAGATAATTCTGTTATAACTCAGAGACTGGTGAATCGAATGGATGCGTGAAATATAATATTTAAGAAGATATGGTTTCGGTAAATTTCAATATATGGAAGACAAATAATGGTAGCTTGAATCACTCCGATCCCACAAACATTTATGTTCGTAAATCAGGTTAATAAATATATTAAGCGTTAAAAAAGTTATGTTACAAACGTGTTTTAAAATCTCAAAAAGTTCGGATTGTATTCGGACGTCGTAAGTGTGCACGCTGCGCTCCCATAGTACTTGGAAGTCGGGAACGTTCATGCGTATTCGTACGTGTTCGCACGAGTAAAATTTGTACGAAAACGCGTCCAAAGTGCTCACGGCCTAAAGCTTTTCGTTAAGTTTGACTCTGATAGTCATTAGTAATTTTAGACAAGACAGCTGTCTTTATGTTCTAAAAGTTTGATTACTTAAACTTAACTTTATCTGTAATAATGTTTGTTTAAATTTTTCATTTCGCATTGTTAGAGAGGGGGAAAAAGAGGAGGCTCAAAGTAAGGCAAATAAATTATATTAATAATAAATACAAACCAAAATACCACCAATGACACAGCAAAAACAGGAAAAAGATGCGAAGACCGATAGAAAAAAGGCAAAGATCAAAATCAAACCATAGACAAAAAATATTTAAATACACACCTGGCCTGATGGCCAGTTCGTTACACGCATAAAAGATTTTATGTTTTTTGGGTAACTATAAAATATTTTCTAAGAGACGATAATGTTTCTTTTCAACAGTACTTTCAGTTTTTTTTCTATATTTTTTTGAATAAAAAATGTTAAATATAAAAGTATTTAAAAACAAGAAGTTTACACATTTTCTTCCTTACAATGAGTTTCGCTCCAGAAGCTATTCTCATTAAGAAAAACTTGCCTTTTGTTATATAACAATGTGATTCAAAGGCAACCTATCCTTTGTGAATGCATTTTCTGTACCAGATATTTTGTATTCAGACAACGTCAAAGCATGAAAATCTGCTTGGTGAAGAAATTAGTGCAATATTGACTTTGTAAGCAATCTCTCAAAAGTAGTCTTTACGAACCAAAATAAAGTGTAATGAAAGATTGAGGTAGATTTTTATTATATTGAAAAAAATATGTACAAAATCAGGATGTCTCACTTATAGTGGTGGCCAGATAATTAAGGACACCAGTCGATATTCATACAAACGAGGTAATTTTGAAGCCTTGGTTCTCCGCCAAAGATTGATCTAGCTAGATGCTAGCTAGATGATGGCCATCCAGGGAGTGAATGGAGGAGATTTTAAAAAAAACCGCGAAATTTGCATTAAAATGTATGGAAATCCTGAAACTGAAAACTCTGATCCTGGTGTCCTTAATTATCTGGCCACCACTATGTACTTCAAAGTTTAAATGGCAAACCAAAATATTTATACACTTTCTATAAACATGATTTTAATATGATATAAAATCTGTAGGGCTTGCAAACCAATGGGATGGCGTCCTTGATTTTCACAACTGCTTTATAACAGCCTATATTGACTAGATTGGATTTAAATATGAAAGTATGTAAAAAAAGATGACGACAATATTAGACAAAAATACTTTTTTTGTTGTTTATAAAAAAATATTAGGCCTTCGAGTTCTTCTGTGCTTCGGAAAGCACGTGCCATTGGTCCCGGCTGCATTTGCAGTCGTTGACACGCAATCCCAACTCGTATTTGGCCCGCGTGATAGGTTATGACCCGTCCTCCCCTCCTTATGGAGGGCTTGTGTCCGAGCAATAGGAAAAAAAATAGCTGATATGCAAAACATTTGAGGCTTTACCAGCTATACCAGCTCAATTTCAGTTTGAAATGCAAAAGTCCAATCAAAAAAAAAACAACGGACCGGTCACCCATTTTATTAGCAACCTCTACAACCGTCGCTTAACTTTGATTAACTCCAAGATGGGACACAGACAGGCATTATTATAAACAGGCAAAGTCCAGCCCCAGGTGTGTTAGTCCGCCTGATTTATAATTTAAGCCTCCTTGTGTGGCTCAAGTGACAGTTATTCGGCGAGGGACTCAACCCTCCAGAGCTAATTAAAGTTAGAAGTTTCTCGATTGAGTTTCCGCTCTATTAACTGTCAAGTCTTGTTTAATATTTAGAGTTAATGTGGCCAGTTTTGATGACGATGTGGGTGATGTGTGTGTCTTATCCAAAGTAGCTAATGAAAATAATAGAAGTATTAACCAAAAATATCGTTAAGACACTTATTTAAAAAACTGGAGTTGGCAAACATTGTATACAGCAAAACATTATAACTAACGTGTATAAAAAATGAAATAATATCGTAAGTTGTAATCAAATGACATAGTTAAGTACTTAAAAATATGAAAATAGTAAATAATAATAATAAATAAATATTTGAAAACATCACATACATTGCTCCGATTCCAAAGTAAGTAGCTAATGCACTTGTGTTATGGAAATCAGAGACAACGATGGTATCATAAACACTCAGACCGGCGGGCTTACTCAACAGCACCTTAGAGGAGTCGACTCACTGACTATATCTTATACTGTTTTACGATCACGAAAACGCCGAACGTTCACGAGTGCTGTTGAGTAAGCCGAGCCTATAGAAAAGTTAGTTTTCTACATTGACCCAACCGGGGATTGAATCCGGGACCTCAGAGATGGCGACACCTTGAAAACCGGTGTACAAAGCCACTCGACCACGGAGGTCGTCAAATATATATAATACATATATATGAGAATATTCCTAATAAAAACGTTTCAAGAGCTCTCAGTAATAAATATATATAATTATGCCATGATAAAAAATGGAAACCTAGAATTTCTGATTAGAAATAAACATAAATCTAGTTGATTCGGTATAGAACACTATGAGTGCAAGAGATCTTCTTCCTTACACCATCCCTCTTAACAAAACCTCCCAGGGGTACTTTTGAAATAATCGTAAAAATGAGAAGTCGTAGAGGAGATAGGCTGGCTGTTGTATTTACTTCGCCTCGTTCGCTGTTTTTCCTTGTTAACACTCTACGATGTACAGTCACGTCTAAAAATATGTATACAGTTTAGAACTTTGTCATTTGTTGTAGTTGTCATTTGTCTTTGATTTCTGTTCAAAAAGTAATAGCTTTTAGATTGACAAAGTTCTAAAGTGTACACATATTTATACACGTGACTGTACTTGCAAACTATTTTCTTAACATTTAACCGTGTAAAAGCATTTGCAGTTAAATGAAACAGCGAATAAGAATTTAGAAATAATGCTGACGACCTCCGTGGTCGAGTGGCTTTGTACACCGGTTTTCAAGGTGTCGCCATCTCTGAGGTCGCGGGTTCGATCCCCGGTTGGGTCAATTTAGAAAACGAACTTTTCTATATTGGCTCAGGTCTGGGTGTTTGTGATACCACTGTTGTCTCTGATTTCCATAACACAAGTGCTTTAGCTACTTACTTTGGAATCGGAGCAAAGTATGTGATGCTGTCAAATATTTATTAAAAAAAAAGAATTAATGTTTGCTTTTGCGAAAAAGTTTACAAACATTGAATTTTACCTTTGACAAAAATGGCTGAATGGATTTCGATGAAACTCGTTTGAAAGTAGGTACATAGAGAGTTTAAGGCGAGGCCAATTCACGATCTGTTGAAAAGATTGATTTTTAAGCTTCCAATATGTAGAATTTTACTTCACAAAAATTACTGTAGATTGAAAAAGAAACAAAAACACAATAACCAAACAGTATATTGAAAAATGGCTTGGTAACTCTATAAAAAAATCCATAAAAACTTACAAAAATAAACTTCCAATCGTCAGATTTCGTAATTTTCAACGACAGTGGTATAATTTTTTATGCAAAAAGAATAGCTTCTTTATTGAATAAATGATCCAGTATTCCAGTAATCAATAAAAATTTACTAAATTACGTTAAATATCTGGGCATGCAATAATCCACCATATTCTAAAGTTATAGATTTCGTAAACTGCCCTGCCTTAAAAGGCCTGGATTAACATATAACCTTGGCTATTTATACCACTTGTATGTTTCCGTGAGATGATTTAATTCTTTAACCAAGCTAGTTTTTAAATGACTTTAAAAACATATTTTAAATTTGTGGCCGGCACTTATTTATGAACAGCGAGCCTAACTAAATCTTGATATCGTATATAAGGAAATATATTTATTACCATACACCGTGTATTTCTAATTCGTCAATGCTAATGACCAACTTGTGACAGGAAGTTTGTAATTGAATAGCATATGTTTATATAATAATGCGTACGCACAATTCTACTACCTACATTGATATTGGAATAATACCCCTGAAAATAACTCATCGATCATGAAATACAATAGCTTAACATTAATTCCAAACCAAGTTTTCCTTATTTCATAGACTAGATTAGTTTACAAAAGTGGTGATATAAATGCTTTGTAAGTGATTTGTAAGGCCATAATTTATTCTGTGGTAACGCTGCTATGTTCAAAATCCTACGAGTTTTCTTTGTTGGCATAATAGTAATGGTTTGTTGCTTTATGCGTTTCATTTATTAGGCGAGGGCCACACTATAAGTGACAGAGATAAACTACGAACTATGCTTGTGTATAAGAAGACGCTAACCTAGACGCATCGCTTGCAGTGTAGCCATCTGCGATTGTAGGTAATTCAGATGTTCACTAGGATCAGTCACTAAGCGAGTATAACTTGGCTCTAAGCAGTAAGCCAGGCTCTTTGTAGTGTGGCCTTAGTCTTACTTTAGTGCGATCCAAAATCTGTCTTGCAATTCACCAACAAGTCACAATGTCTTTTAAGGCAAGTTCAATATCAGCCATTGTTAATGTCCCCTCTGTTTAATTCCAAGTAGGTTATTGAAAATAGTTATGTTGACTATATCTGAAAAAAATATCTGTTGGTGGATTAAAAGAAATACTCTCATTTTATCTTTGAGGTAAAAAAATAAGAAAAGGTGAAGGGAGTAAACACGTTTCATCCTCCTTAAGATTCAAAAAGGAACTTCTTTAAGAAGCTCACTCAAAACACTTAACGGAATAACTATGAGGCTATTAAGCAGGGGTTAAGAATTTTACGAGCCTCATAAAAACGTCATTATGACACGAGAACCCGAGAGATGACGCTTTTGTATAAAAAAGCGATTTATATAAATATGTAACGGTTTCACCAAATGAGCCCTTCATTTTCAGCTGAGGAGGCATTCTCTGAGCTTCTGAAGTCATCAAAATGTTATTTAAAAGTCTGAGGTGGTAAAAATGACACCAGTAAATAATCCCTCTTATCCCTACAAATATTATGCAGCACCCTTCTATATTTTTTTTATACACCGTCAATTTTTAAGTATATCTAAAAATGAAATGGGGATTAAGATAAATAATATTAGAAAAAATACTAGAAAAATCGACTCACCCGTAGCACCTCAGACAGGACTCGAACCCGCACCCTTGGGATTTCGGCCCAATGCACTGACCAATTATGCTACCGAGTCGCTAGTGGGAGCGGCAAAGTTTTCTAGTACTTTTTACTTCTTCGCTGCAAGCCAGCGCAATTTCATCAATGCGAGGAAATAATATTATTTATCTTAATATAAAAAGAGCATTGTGAATGCGAAACATCTAAATTTAATAATGAAATGGGGATTTCAGAGCACGTGAATGAACAACTTTTACATACTATCATTATAGTTGAGTCGATGTTGTCTTTTCTATGGAACAGCTGATATTTTTTTTCGCGATTCCGTGGTTGGCTCCGTTGTAAAAGTTGTTCATTTACCTGGTCTGAAATCCCCATTTCATTTTTAGATATACTTAATAATAAATAATTAATACTTGGACAATTTCCCACAGCGCCATCTTGCCCCAAACTAAGCAAAGATTATAATATGGGTGCTATCTACAACTGATATACTACTTATATACTTTTTTTAATATATACTTAATATTGTATATGTGGAGGTTTGTAATTGGCTTTAAGTAACTTATAATGTCCTATTCATATGCCTATAAAAGCTGTAAACCTTCCTAAAATAAAATAAATAAAATAAATAATTAAAAAATATTTGATTGAATCAGGTGTCACTTGGCGGAAGTCCCAAACCATTGTGAAAAGATAAATTAGGCGGGCTACAATAACCTCCATCTGATTTTGATTGACTACTGTAATTAACTAGAAAATCATTTTAGGTACAGTTTTCATTAATTTGTTGGAAACACTATTTTAGGGAAATAATTTAAACTTTTATCATAAAGATTATTCATCCGAAAGCGAATACATTACATAACTAAATTTAATAATAAAAAACTTAAAAAGTCTAAATATAAAGGGTCATAATACACCGGGCAGTGCAACACATGTAAATGTAAATAGGTACTTGTAAATAAATGATTACATAATATAATAATTACATTCATTTTCTATTTCTTTTTTGACAACCCTTGCACATTTGCGACTGATAGCGTCAGTACCTACACGGACGGCGGCACGCGGCGGTGTCGTCCAACATCAAAGACGTTTACCAACTGCATGGATTGTAAAACTGTGGATATATATTGAAATTAACTGTGTATAACCACTACTGAACCCAACTTCTCATCAACCATTTTAATGTAGGTTTCAAAATATGGAATAAAATATTTATGTAGCTAAGTCTTCTTTGTTTCCTTCTTTTTACTTTTATTAATGGACGGTTTTGTGTTTTATACAATTGCGTACCTATTATTTCTGGTAGCTATCACGAAAGAGACGGATCCTAATCCATCATATCGCATTACATGATATTAGCGCCAGGCCACGCGAAGCGGCGAACGGCGATGCGACTAGCGAATTTTCCCCTTTATTATTGCGCGCTGCTAAGGCAGGCCCCAGACCTACCGGTTTCATTTTTTTGCTTTGCTGTTTTAGTAGAACAAGGGGCCGTACCGGAAAGTCTGCCGGAATTCAATTTAAAACAGATAAATCGAAGTAAGAAGTTTCGTATTGTAGTTATTTAGAAGATATCGATGTTTGTGTGGCATCATAAATTAGGGTTCGCCATTTTGGCCCGATTGGGGCTCGATTTATCTGTTTTAATTTGAAGCCCGGCAAACTTTCCGAAGTTCGATGCGTTAGGTGGTAGCCCCTGTTCAACTAAAACAGCAAAGCAAAGAAATGAAACCGGTAGGTTTGTGGCCAGCCTAATTGTTCACAATTCGCGGCATCACACGCGGCGGCCGTTAGATTAGACAAATCTAATATAAATTCGAAAGTAAGTTCGCTTTTACGTCTTAACTTCTCAACCGACGAAATTTTACATTCACTTTGTCAGGGGCACAGAAAAGGACATACGTTATTTTCATTCAGAAAAGCCGGCCAAGTTGGCCCACGCGCAATACAGGGTTCCGTAGTAACCTCCTCTACCATACCATAAGGCTATAAACTTATATTATTCCCTGTTTTACGCTACTTATGACTACAACTAAGTATAATACCTAACTATTCAATAAAATTTGTAACTACGAAATATTTTATTACTACTAGACCACAGAGGCAGATATAAAAGTAAGCTATTGTTGCCAAGCCGGCCACTTTTTTACAAGTTAATGGTGTTTTACTTTTAACTTATATTTTTGAATTCTGTACTTTTTATACTTTAACATATTTTTCTTTGGTTTTGTACTCTGTATTTTTATTACTTATTTCAAGTTGTGTTCAGTTTCATGTATCAGTTTACTACAATAAAACTATATTTAAACCCGCCTTTCATTATTTAGAAACCCACTTTACTTTATCTCAGTTTCAGCTTTGAAAAGTAATTGTGTATGCCTAAAGTATTCACTATACCTTCGATACTTTGCAGTATTAGATGTAATTATTGCGTTTATTCATATTCATGGATGCCATTCAGAATTCCATATAAATACGATGGCGTCCCGAATACGGTTTCGTAAGTTATTTATGTTATGGGCTCACAAGAACTTTATGACACAAATGTATCTCAATGTAACGCAATTTCAAGCTACATTATTGCAGGCAAATATCGAAGTTATATAATGTACTATTTGCTTGTTCAATTGTGAGTAAAAAAAGGTAAAAAAATCTTACTTGAGAGATTCCAGGCAGTACCTATAATATAAAACATTAATAATAACAATGAAGGTTTTTTGATTGTTTCGAATTAATAATCTATAAACTTATAATATACCTGACCCTTTAATTGAACTTAAAATAATAATAATAATAAATATTTGACAATATTACATACATTGCGTAAGTAGCTAAAGCACTTGTGTTATGAAAATCAGAGACAACGGTGGTATCACAAACACCCAGACCTGAGCTAATATAGAAAAGTTCGTTTTCTAAATTGACCCAACCGGGGATCAAACCCGGGACCTCAGAGATGGCGACACCTTGAAAACCGGTGTACAAAGCCACTCGACCACGGAGGTCGTCATACACAATACACATTCACATTTATTATAAACACTGGATTCTTATCTGAATATGGTTGTTATTTTAAAAGGTTTAGTTTCTATTAGTAAAAACTAGACGTCTTGTAAAAATCCTAAAGGCTTCTTACAGAAAAGAAGTCTAAAGTGCTTAAGTGAGAGATTATGCGAAAGTATGCACATATGTTTAAAGTATTAGCATAATGACACGGGCGAAACCTTCAGAACTAAGGATCGCTCATGTTCTTTGGAACTAACGCAGCTCCAAAGACGGGCGGCATGTGAGAAAACCTTGATCTATTAAAAAAAAAAGATTTTACACCACTGTTCAACAAGTGTTTAACTTAGACACTGTTTAAATGTGATGCTGTCACTTTTATGACAATATTGTTTAAAAGAAACGGAATCAAATATAAACAGTATCTAAATTAAACAGTGTTTTAAAATCTTTTGTGGTAAGGCCGTATGGGTTTTGTTTCTGAGGAAATGTCACTAATTATCTTTAAATAAGTGACGTTCCGAGGAACTCGGTGGCGCAGTGGTATGGCGCCTGGCCCATCGATTGCGGTGGCTAAGCAACTTTCGCAAGGGTCGGTCATGGGATGGGTGACCAAAAATTTGGTATCTCGAACTCCTTGATACACCATCTCAAACAAAGTCCACGCAGACGAAGTCACGTTCGGCCGCTAGTACATAGATATGTTAGTTAGTTAGTGATAACGATCAATCGCATTTCCTTATCAGAACTAAAAGGATCTCTCAGCTTAATAAATACCTAAACCTCTTACTCCCAATTTATTTTTCCCCATAAAGACATGACACTGATGAAAATAAGGGGAGATTTCAAAGAACTTTGTACTATGTTTATACACGGACAGACAAGGAACCATTTTAATCTAATCGCCCCGGAATACAGAGAGGACGGAGATTAAAATTAATCTTATTAACGAGGGATTTTTTTTGGAACTCGTAAATGGGCATGAAATATTATGTTGTATTATTTGGCGGGTTTTAATAAAAGGAACGTTTAAATGGGAAATGTGAGACGGGAATTCTTTGAGACCTAAAATTGTTGATCTGCATTGTAGATATTTATTTACCCCGCGATTTGTCTGGCATTGTTGAGTGGTGAAACTTGCTGTTATTCTTTTGTACTTACTTCTAGAAATTATATTTCTCATAATGTAAGATAAATCTTTAAACACTCTGTATGTATGTATATTATTTATACTTAACATCTTTATAAATGTATGCTGCAAATGAGATTTAGATTAAAACTTATTTGTTAATGGTCTTCAATTTTTAAAAGTTAAGGTGCTTCTTTGAATGCTTACGATTATTTATTACATAAAAAACGGTGAAGAGCGAGTCGGACTCGCGCACCCAGGGTTCCGTTCTTTCCATCATCATTCTGAAAAAGTTTACTATTTAGAGGCATCGTTTTTTTTTCTGTAATCTGCACATAAACTTCTATCACATAAAATAATTTCAGTTTTTTCTTAATGCAAACTTCGGAGATAAAGGGGGGGAGAAGAGGTGGGAACGGTATTTTTTTTCATTTTTCAATCAAAAGTCGAAAACTATGCGGCCAAAAATAAAAACAAATGTTTGAGAATGTGCAAAAAAAATTTTAGTATTTTTTATATAGTTGGGCAAACGTCATCTAAAACTATTCAAAATTTCAAGTTGATAGCATTAGTAGTTCTCGAAATATCCAGCTGACAGACAGACAGACAGACTTAGTCACACCATAAGGGTTCCTTTTTACCATTTTGGTACGGTTACCATTTGGTAAAAAGATCTTACATTTTACATTTATAAGGTAAGATTGATGAAATCGATCTGCTACTGCGATCTCAATCCCGCCTGCCTAACATCGAGATTGTATTATAGCATCGTCTTCCCACGAGAGAGGCCAATTTCATAATGTGGACAATGATGGACTAATATCACAGGTTATGGATGACATACGATTAACATACGTTATGTTTTTAGATTTAAATATATAAGGTATTTGGCGGGAATGACAGGAGCAACGTATGGCAATCAAACATTAAAGAAAAGTAAAGTAAAAAATTGCTTGATTCTAATAAACTTAGTAATTAAGCGCTTTTGAATCATCTATATTTTTCGACCACCCGTACCAGACTATTTAACTGACAAGAAGAACAGGCGCAAGACTTATCAGCTTTAACATTCGAGCCTGTTGCACACTAATTTGATTGCGCAAACGCAGCCACCAAGGCTTACATACCCAACCCAAAGAAGAATGGCAAGGGCCCATGTATTTTCAGAACCACATAAAGGCTTAGCGTGCCAAGAAGTAAATAGCATGATTTTAATCCTCTATTAAAGCCTAATAAATTATGTAATCGTAAGATACACTTTAAAGCTGGGGATAAAAAGTTGATTTTAAAACCTAACCTCAAAACAGCACCTAGTAGGTAGGCAATCATTTCTTTGGTTTGGTAATACCTAACCTACACAGAATGATTTTTATTTATAAGCTTTAGGTGAGGCTGGTTATGAAATCTATATTTATTTAGTCATTAGACCGTAATAGACAATAGCATATACCTACAACCCATCTATCACTATTGACCTGAAACACAGTATAATAACGATAGGTAAGTATATCGACATTCAACTGCCAAAGTACAATAGATTATTGCAATAACAGATATCATATCGTGCTTTAGTACTGTGGACATCCTAGGGGGGACTGACATACCTACCATCAGGGGCTCTATCCGCCGCTGGGGCTCTATCAGCTTAAAACATTGAAGTTCATGTTAACTGTGTTTTGACAGATGTATGTGATATATTGCTACTTTTCTTTGGTAAGTTTTTATTTGTGCCAAAACGAAGTAGCAATGTATCACATACATCTGTCAAAACACAGTTAACATGAACTTCAATGTTTTTAGCCGATACCGCCGCTGGTATGGATGATCGAAGCCTACCATTGATACTGTTAACAGTAATGAATAGGTACACTTACACCTATTAAAAAGTAGATTTTCTTTTAGTCGAAATAATCGATTTGTAATGAATCGGTTATTCTACTTGGGCAACACAGACTTAATAACATTGCCGTTCCTATACTGCTGTCATGTTGGCTATCCTAGAATATATTTACCAGGGGCTCTATCAGCTAAAAACATTGAAGTTCATGTTAACTGTGTTTTGACAGATGTATGTGATACATTGCTACTTCGTCTTGGCACAAATAACAACTTAACAAAGAAAAATAGCAATGTATCACATACATCTGTCAAAACACAGTTAACATGAACTTCAATGTTTTTAGCTGATACCGCCGCTGATTGGTCCGCTGTCTTTTTTTTCTAGAGGGGCCAATATAACAATAATAAACTAAACCTCACAAAAGCGTTTTGTTTCAGAACAATTGCGTTTTGTTTCTAGCTAAGAAGAATATTACAATCATCTTTTTCTAAATGTTGCCTTCTTGTTTACGAACACTTTAAATTGAAAAATAACCACCAAATTATGACCTTTAAATCTCATAAGGTTTGAATTGGGCACGCTCAGTATTTATGAATTTGAAAAATGGTTCCCAGTTTGCCATTCTCCTTTACAATATGGAACTTAACGAACTACCTGATTTCTTACAAAATCTGTTCCGTTTTTAAATTAAAACAAGAGATGAGAATATCCGGAGCGGAAACTAAGTATAATAAAGGCTTTTGGTATTCGAAATATTTAAGAAAATCTGTCCTGCAATCAATACCTTTTCTTAAGTTAATTGTGTTAACTAATTCATTTGTTTCGAATATAAACTAATTAATTCCGTAAACAATCACCAACGCAGTTCCACTAAACTCAAACGACGGGTCGTTTACGAGACTGTCATAATAATTAACCTAATTCACTAAGTTTATTCGAATTCCAACTATTTACATAAAGTTAAGCTTCAGTGGTAATTATAGGGTCTCGGCCTCTGCTGTAATGACAGGGCAAAGATTCAAAATTACCAAAACATTGCAACTATTTAGGTAGTTCAAGTGAGGAACAGGACGAAGTATTTTTTAAATTTGAGATTTTATCATTCACAATGCTATTTTTATACAATATTAAAATAATATACCTACTAGAAAAAATACAACTCGCACCAGATCATATTCTCGGACGGGAATAAACCCGCCACCTTTGGATGTCCGGTCCAATGCTCTTACTGCTGAGCTACCGAGTCACTAGCGGCATCGTCGAATTTCTTCTAGTATATCCCACTCTTACGCTGCAAACCAGCGTTATTTCATCAATGTAAGGAATTACCTATTTCTTGTCCACCTTATTAAGATACAAAAATACAGTCTTTTATTTCAAAAGTTAATAAGCTCATCAAATAAAGACTTCGCTTAATCTCCTTCTCACATGAAAAATACAATTTGAAGTTTACAAAATAACCCCGACATTACCTCAGTCACGTCACCGAAACTCCGAAACAAACAATATCATGGCTAATGACAAAGTTCTGACTAACTTTTCAACGGCGCCTTTATTTTGTACGCTATAAAAAGGGACAATGAACACGACAAACGAGGGGGATCTCATCGCGATTATGGCTTTTATAGACATGAAAATAAGGCAGATATACTTTTTATTGGGCAATTCATTCTAACAGATTTGACTTCCCGAAATGTTTTAATTCAAGAGACGGCAATTTCTTGAAGTTTAGAGGACACCAAATAAAAACAATATAATAATGAGCGATTGATAAATATGGTAAAATCAAAGACAATAATAATAATAATGGAAAGTTATAATTTTAAAAAACTACGAGATTTTCAGGCTCCTTTAAACAGGTTAATGTTCCATAATCACGTGATAACTTAGAATGCATGGCCATAAAGATAGTGCACAAAAAACACAAAGAAAAAGTTTTGTCCGCCACCCTTTAGTTCTGCGACTAACTACTTCAGCTTACTAATTAGCTCACGACCAAAGACGTTCCAAAGTTGAGAAACTATTACTGTTTCACTTAAAAGCCCAGCCCCAGCACTGACCCTTGAGGAACACCTTAGAATATAATTATTATAATGAAACAAAATGAGAGTCGCTTGCAGCCTCGGTGATACCTGCGAAGTAATCTCTAAGGACTCCGAAACGGGCTAGTGTTTTAAATAGTAATTCGCTTTAATCTCTCGCGGCAGCCCTTTGTGTAGGAGGAGTGTCTTCTGCGAAAATAACGCCGAATAATTTTATCTGACCCGCTAATTCCTCAGTATAGTTCATTAAGGTTCTGGCTTAGTACATTTATAAGTAAATAATTACCGTCATCCGCATGGACATCCGCAAAATCCATAGGGAACCTTTGACATAACATATTATTATGATAGATAGTACCTACTTTTTATCCTACTTTGATAGTTTATAATTTAGAACTAAAATCCAAGTTATAAACTATTTGTGTGCCAAATTTCATCCAAATTGAGAAGGAAACATCCGAATAACCAAACATCTAAACTTTCATATTTATAATATTAGTAGGATTTCCGATGTAGCTGATTATTAGTTGTTTAGAGACCAAATTGTCCTTTGCTACGCCGTAGCTTCTACGATATTCTCGTAGTAGGGTGATTGTATGTCGCAGCTACGTAGTTAGTAATTGCTACGTAAGTTTAGAAATTAGAAGGGTTAAAATAATTAATTCTGTTCAGGTGGACATTTTAGATGTACTTTGTTACCTACTAATAGAATACATTATAAATAACATTTTAATAAACTATACTGTTAGGTTTGAAAGCGTTCGGATAGAAATAAAAGAAACCACTCACAAAAATTCCAGAACCTTCGGTAAGCAAAGAGTTGTTTTGTTTCCAAGTAATTGAACTTCTTTGTAATTTTAAGAGGCTTCGTTTTTCGTGTTTCCATTAATCACTTTGCGCAGACCTTTAATTAGTTTTGTGGCAATCAACTAGTTAAATTTACTTTTCCGGGCAACAAACGGAGACATTCCGTTTTATTCTTGTAGTCATTATGTTGTTGAAAACAAAGATCTATGAATTATTTTAACTGTTTACAAAAGTGTGTATGCAGTTGCACTACTGACACTGCTTTGATTAATTTTTCAGATAAACCACAACTTTATCAAAAAAAAATATCAATGTTTTATGTCTTACATGATGAAAATTATACAAAGTTTCATTTTGAAAGAATACACTTCATCTTTCTAATTTCATACTATTAGTTACAACATTAACTTATTCTACAACCACTGAGGATAACTTTCTCCCTTCTTACTGAACAAAACCAACAATGAAATGCTAACACCGTTTTTTGCGAAGAACCCGAAAAGATTGCGTTAGTTTAACTGCCGGACTTAGAACAATTTTTACCACTAACAAAACTACTGTGCTATGTCCCTTCTGGGATTCAACATTTGTGGCCAATTCACAAGACCACAAAGGTGGTTAAAAGTTTGCCAACTAAAAGTGTAAATAACGTAAGATGTGTAAAAGAGATAGAATGATGTATGTTTGTGTTCTTTTTTAATTCTTTTGTTTAGGATGAAGAAGTCTGTAAACACGATTAAGTAATTATAATAAAGCCGCATACTGAAGCAAACAATTCATTATATTTCAATCCCACGATTTTAGATTCTCTACCTTAATGTATTTCGAAGTCAAAGCTGGAAGTTGGAACTATTGTCCCTTACTTACACGGAAAAAATCACAATAGGCTCTATATGAGTCTATCAGAATCGATGAACCAGAGAGCTTTAAAGAAAGAAAAAAAGATGATAATTTATTTTTAACTACCTACTGTAGGCAATATTTTTGATGACCCTATGACTTCATCGTGAAATATACAACTATAATTCTACAACATCACATAATTGCTCCGATTCCAAAGTAAGAAGTTAAAGTACTTATGTGTTATAGAAATCAGAGACAACGTTGTTTACACAAACACCCAGTCCTGAGACTATATAGAAAAGTAAGTTCCTTTTCTAAATTGACCCAGCCGTGGACCGAACCCGGGGCCTCAAAAATAGAAGTACAAGTAGTGCGTTAGTATCTCTAGTGCGATACTAAATAATCTAGTATACTATTTAATATTGTATAAAAATAGCATTGTGAATGCTATAGCCTCAAATTTAAAAATCTCTAGTACGAGTTTACACAAACTATAATCGTAATCGAAAACTTTTGCTGTCTTTTTTCGATGTCGTTGGTTAGCATAATACAAACTGGACTAGGGCATTGGGTTCATTTTAACGCAACAAATACGAAGAATGAGGGACAGCTAATTGCAAATTATGATTTTAGTAAATGAGGCAGGAGTCTTAAAAAGTATGAATACTTCCAACCAAATAAATATTCTAATTTTATATAATACTAAATAATATACTAGAAAAAATAGGAATCGCACCAGATCATGTTCTCGGACGGGAATCGAACCCGCGACCTTTGGATAACCGGTCCAATGCTCTGACCGCTGAGCTACCGAGTATTAAGAGTAATTTTAATATTTTTTTTAAATTATAATATTTCCAAGTGATATTAAATTTAATGCGTTAATTTTATTTTGAAATCCAATACCATTCACAATGAACTTAATAAGGTTTCATGAATTTGATCCATATTAAAGTCTATCTCGTAAAATGTTCCCATTTTACTATCAATAAAAGCCACTTATTACCAAGGCCAGGTCTTCTCGTGGACATTATTAGCTCTATGGCCCATACTCAAGCGCTGCCCTATGAAAGGGTCTGTTCACATAAAAGGCTAATAAAACTATAAATGTAATATACGAAGTGAGACGGGAGAATTTAGTTTTTCGTCAAAGAAGGGTTATGATGCCCTTTTGTTGGCTAAAGGAAATACCGTGGAGGTTTTTGAATAGGCTGCGCATTATGTTTCAGATCATTTAATTTTGACGTATAATATCATTATTCACTATACATATAGAAAATGCGGATATTGCGAACAAGGTTTATTGAATACTAAATATACCGCGCTCGGTAGCTCAGTGGTAAAAGCATTGGACCGGCAAGCATCCAAAGGTCGCGGGCTCGATTCCCGTCCGAGAATATGATCCGGTATGAGTCGTGTTTTTTCCAGTAAATTATTTAGTATTGTAAAATAATAACATTGTGAATGCTAAAATCTCAAATTTAAAAAATATTTATTGTCGAGTTGAATAATACTTTGCCAGTGGCATTTTGAATAAAATATTGTATAAAATGTTGTCGAGGCTAATTCATAGTGTTATCGATTCTGTCTCTTTGTTGGACAATAACATTTCAATCAATTACTTCCTCATTATATTATTTGTCTTATAGTACTGCGGGCTTATTAAAAAATGGAAATAAAATAAAAATATTCTTTATTCAAATAACATAACAAGCATTTTTAAATCGCCAATTCTTTTACCCTACCCATTACGACGTCTTTTAGCTGTCAAGGAAAATTGGCGCAAAAAACTTATCTACTACTTTACTACTTTTTTACGGTTTCTTACTTAGTACTTTTTCTACTTTAGTTTAATAAGTAATTGTGACATAGTTCAAAACACAGAACAGCATTTTTTTTTCTTACTCTTTTTTTGCCTAAGTGTGATTACACAAATATATTTGCGAATGAGACAACCTTATTTTAACATTACAGTTTTTTCCATAAGTATAACATTATTACACAGCCAAATTGAATATCGCCTAATTTTCTCAATATAACGGAAACAAAAATGTCAACATCCCCAAGACAGTGCGACGCGAATTGTTCACAACCCAATTTCTTTTTTAAATTCCCTTTTCCTTTATTTCTTTTTTTCCTTAATACACACAAAGAGATGTGACGCAACTTGGACCCTTGAGGAGGAATTATGGCGAAAGGTGTCTGAGAAATACTCGCTAGCATGCGACGGGTCGCGATCACGTCTGAGAAATAAATCTCTGGGTGGAAGCAGATAATAATAATGTCAAACATTCATCATGTCGAGCGATACTTGAATACATATAGCTAACTAGCTGTGACGTCATTTTACCTATAAGACCTTCAAGGATACAAGATTATCATACTACATATCGTGAAAAGGTATTATTGAGCAACTTGTTACATACATCCATTCGTATACATTTGAATAAAGTTTCAAATTCTACATCGAGTGTAACAAAAGTAATTTTATTTTAACCGTCTCTGTGGTCTAGTGATTCGCTCAACCCGTGTAAGATGCAGGGGCTCGGATTCGAATCCCAGAAGAGGGGTACATTTTGTACTCGGTTTGGTTGGTGGTAGGGCTTGTTTCAAGCCCGCCTAGGTAGCTATTTACCACTATCTTACCTAAGTGTGACGCCATAATAACAATTTAATATTTTTATGTTCCGGTAGATAGAGGTAAGATAGGTAGTTCTTCAGTGATTGAGGATCCTGGATGTAGTGCGCTTCCACCTTAAGCCTTATCGTCATTTAACATGAGGTGATGTGAAGGCCAAGCACCGACCGTTGTAGATAAAAAAAATAACAACTAATTAGAAGCTTTGTTATAAATAACTAGATTTTTTCTTTGATTGAATTCTAGGTGTATTATGAATTTACGCTTACTATATTCGATAGCGATTATGGTTGAGATTTGACAACTTTTAGTTTAGTGTGGTTACCACCAGAGGCGCTGTACCTAATTGCATAGTACAGTACAGTCGCTATAGAGTTAAGTAAATGTAACAGTGCAAACTCATAGCATATACAGGCACTGATCGAAGATTTTCATCAAACTGCTGATCAAACAAAACCATAGCAAATGTTATTCGAAAAAAATCTCAAGTTACCCATTCTAATTATACCATACCCTAAAGAATGTGCAGGCCTTCAAAGGTCTGCATCTTTCCCTGATTACGAGGGAATTGTTGCCTGGAATTTACTGGAAATTTGCTTCGGCTATTCCAAACGGGTCGAGCAAAACATTTAATTGAACACAATTTGAAACGCGTAATGAAACGAAATCAACGCTCTCATAATGTGAAAACGGAAAGCTATTTAAAAACTGACGGTCAAAAGACGTCTTGTTAAATAAATAAAAAATAAATCTTTTCCCTTCGTTTTATGGTCTTATCAAAATCATCGTTCTAATTGTTTATTTAAAATAACGATATCAACATTTTAATGGTCAGTTACAGATTACACACACACACACACACACACACACACACACACACACACACACACACACACAGACACACACACACACACACACACACACACACCACTCACGACACTAAGCGAAAGATCAGTATTGGTTTTAAGGACCGTTTTTTGTAAGTAGTTATCAGTAGTTTGAAATAGAATAGCTACATTATAGTGTCTATCTTTTTTTGTACGATTGTGTTTTGGAAGAGCTCCTGATACAGGCACAGAATGCCTACTGGGTTGGTCCCAATCACTGTTTATATTTGTAACTCCGATAGACTGTAATAATTATTTTTGTTTTTATTTTATTTTTATTTTTGATTACAGTTACGTTTCCTCTATTGTTAACCAACAAACCATTTTGTCCACCTAGTAGGACAGTCAGTATTTTTTAACAGACTTCGATCTCGAATAGACAGTACAAAAAAAAAATAAGATCATCCGTAGATTCCTTCTCATCTAAAAAAACTTTCGAGTTATACTTTATAACTTAGGAAGTAATAGCCAGTTTTCAGAATATTCAAAGTCAAAACAAAAATAAATAAATAAACTCTCATTAATTCCATTTCGCATTACGTTCCACTAATTGACATTCATCAACCTTCAAACGTGAAATGAGCAGGGCCCGTCTAACCGACATTATTAAGGAATGTAGGCCTTTGCCCTTCGCGTAATTGGTCCAGCTATTTGAGATGGGCACAGCAAATCGTTTTTATTACACGCCACGAAAGAAACAAAAGATTTCGCCTTATTAAAAGTGGGCTCGGTTGGAAAAGGCAGCTTCCCAGAACACGGAGCTACGTTTAATTTCAATTCCCAATGAAATAAAACTTTTTGTGGTTTTTGCTGTTCGTTGAATTACATGGACTGCTTTTTTTGGTGTCCTTTGAGCAATGAGATTCGAGAGAATATTTAATTAATAACAGTATTTTTATATGTTTTGAAGAGATAAATACTGTCGCTAGGGAGACTTCGAAATATTAAATTTCAGTTTTATTAGATGTGCTAGAAATTTATTATACGGATTCACAATTTGAAGACTAATTTGCTACAAATAAAAAGAGCAAAAAAACGAGGAGAATAAAACATCTGCTTGGGTACCCAAATAAAGTGTAATGGGGCTTCTTTATCATTTTATGTACTCTACAACATATGTTTATTTTATGGCTTAATTTAAACTCGGACCAACCTGTCAGGGTAACAAGCTATTTTGCTATGTATTTAGGATAGGTTCTTTCTTGGATTTTAATTAAAATGTTAACTGAACCTTTACGTTTAATTCAACTAAGTGAATTTCTGGTTAGTTAGTGTTACTAAAACACTTTAAATAAAAATAATATTGTAATACATCAAGGATAGGTACATTCAGAAGATTCTTTCATATCAATTGACAAAAGACTAATTATTATGAAGTAGGAGTGTAAGACAGGTGCGGTATTTTTAAGTTTGAGTATGATCCAACCAATCCCACAATAAAAAACGGTCAAGAGCAAGTCGGACTCGCGCACCGAGGGTTCCGTCCTTTCCATCATTATTCTGAAAAAGTTTACTATTTGGAGACATCGTTTTATTTTTCCTGTAATCTTTACATCTAAAATTATTTCAAATTTCAAGTAGATAGCATTAGTAGTTCTCGAGATATCCACGGAACCCTAAAAATACGTTTTATCGCTTGCCATACACACTCTTCGCCAGTTAATCGGCCCTAGTGATCACTTCGAAAAATAAACTAAAAAAAAGACTAAACTACAATATATAATTAGCTACCGAGTCGCTAAGAGCATTGGACCGGACATCCAAAGGTCGCGGGTTCGATTCCCGTCCGAGAATATGATATGTGTGAATCGTGTTTTTTCTAGTATATTATTTAGTATTATATAAAAATAGCATTGTGAATGCTAAAATCTGAAATTTAAAACGACTAAACTACTTGTAGCATGCACCTTTACGTGACTCATAATATTTGTAAAATATGAACTATGGTGGTTATGGCACGAGCACTTACGAACAGGCACGATAGGATACGTACTCTAGTAGCACCATTGGTAGCGTATGACAAGGTTGTTGACTTTATTACTTTGATTAAGTATGAGAAATGCTAACTCTTAATAAAAAAACCCCATACAAAAAAGCTAACTATTAGAAAGTTAAAAAAATAACATCATTATCATCAAGTCATAATAGATATATGACAAAATCGTAGACGTCGGGGGACCGCTAAGTTAATGGATTTACATGTAAGCTCGTCGTATGTCTGGACTGATAGGTATACTGTTAGGTATAGCTGATGATACGAATACGAATGTGATCTCACCTTTATTTTTGTTAAAATACGAGAGGTATGTTTCATGCATAAATATGGAGTTCACATGACATTAAATGGCGGTTTATTTTCAACCATAACTTGAGTTATAGCTACTACTGTAAGGCGTATCGAAAGTTGACTTCGGTACAATAATAAATAATAAATTTTTGACAACATCACATACATTGCTCCGATTCCAAAGTAAGTAGCTAAAGCACTTGTGTTATGGAAATCAGAGACAACGGTGGTATCACAAACACCCAGACCTGAGCCAATATAGAAATGTTCGTTTTATAAATTGACCCAACCGGGGATCGAACCCGGGACCTCAGAGATCGACGACACCTTGAAAATCGGTGTACAAAGCCACTCGACCACGGAGGTCGTCAGAATGTGGCCGAACAACTAGATCAATATGATGAAAATCATAATGTAAAATTACTTGAATGATTAAAACTAATCTTTGATTGTGTTATTATTATAGGTAACTTTAATTTAAACCTGAGACTACAAAAAACAAGCAAAATAGCGCGAGAATGTTAAAGATGAACATTATATAAATGCTTTACTTTTATCACCTGTAAAATTCCTAACAAAAGCCACAAATAAAATAAAATATCTGAAATGTAAATAACATTTACAACTGTCGCTAACGATAGCAAAAACTGTATTGATTTTGACTCAAAAGAATATTTCCAGTACAGAAAAAGGAAAGAAACTTAATTTTCCGACGTTTTATGGTTCAGAGAAAATTGCAGCAGGTCCCTATTGGAAAATGAAATACTTCTTGCTCGATATAAAAAAGTTGGACAAGCCAACTGGCTAGGCAAATTTTGTACCAATTTTCCTAACAGATCTTATTTAATGAAAACGATTTTTTTTTGTACACCCACTTTGTAAATCTATTTAACTCATCAAGGTGACGACCTCCGTGGTTGAGTGGCTTTGTACACCGGTTCTCAAGGTGCCGCCATCTCCGAGGTCCCGGGTTCGATCCCCAGTTGTGTCAATTTAGAAAACGAACTTTTCTATATTGGCTCAGGACTGGGTGTTTGTGATACCACCGTTGTCTCTGATTATCATAACACAAGTGCTTTAGCTTCTTACTTTGGAATTGGAGTAATGTATGTGATGTTGTAAAAAAAATGTCCGGAAATGAGACACTATAGATTTTTCATTGCTGTCCGGCCACATTCGGCCGATCGGGCATTGATTAATTAATTCCAACTAATATTATTAATGTGCAAGTGAGTTTGTTTGTATATTTGTTGAGTCACGCATAGTTCAAATACATTGCTAATATCAAAGTAAGAAGCATTACTAAAATACACACCTATTTCTAAAATAAAATAAAATAAATTTAATTGTATAACAATTTTCCTAACTTAATTTTATATATAACAAGTTTTCACCTTCACCTTCACGTCGTAACTTCTCAACCGATCATCATGAAATTTTGCATACACGTTGTCACCAGGGTTAAAAAGGGACATAGGGCATCTTTCCCTGTTCCCGTGGGATACAAAAATTAGTTTAAGACGATTTCCACCATTGCAATGAGGCCAACTGACATGAATAAATATAATAAACTGGACACTGACATTTTTTTCACTACGACTTACATTAATACATATTAGGTATTTTATGGCATTTTTGGCAAAAATGCCATAAAAAACCTATTTCGACGCGAACGAATTCGCGGGCAAAAGCTAGTTTCCTATAACTTTCATAACTATCCAATTATGCTACCAAGCTAGTGGGAGCGGCGAATTTTTCTAGTAATTTTACTTCTTCGCTGCAAGCCAACGCAATTTCATCACGGGTTCGAGTACCGTCTGAGGTGCTAGGCGTGAGTCGATTTTTTCAAAATATTTAAAATTATTTTTATAACTACTTTTTTCTAATAAAAAGTTAAACTCTTTTAGGGGTTTCTTTTGTAGGTACTAGACATTTCAAGCATTTCCGACTCCAACGTTCGATCTTCATTAATTCAGAAAATATGTTACAGAATATTTCCACTACATTAAAAACAGCCGCAAAATTTTGCCTTTACAACATTTTTAAGCTGAAGTGAACAGCCTCTATGAATAATGATATTCATAAATTATTCATTTTAAATTTACAATGACTAGCGACTTATGTTCTTCTCAAGATGCTGGTTTTATATCTTTAATCTGGTCAAAGTATATTTTACTAGTGACTGCCCGCGACTTCGTCTGCGTGGACATTAACTTCTCTATCCCACAAAACAATACTTTTTTCTGGATGAAAAGTACCCATATTCCTTTTACGTATCCCAGACGACGTGTATGCAAAATTTCATGATGATTGATTAAGTAGTTTAACAAACATACAAAATCACTTTCACATTAATGATAATAAGTTAGGATTGTCTGAACTAAAATATTACATAGTTTGTTTATTGAATACACAGTTTGTTTATTACGACAGTTTCTAATTTATTTGCATTTGATGTTACTATCCAATTTTGCGCAATAGTTTGAAAGCTTGAATATTAAATAAAATGAAATCACGAAAAGTATGTCAACTGAAATAGATGGTGTCAACTAACTAATTGACTAATACTTAATTGTTTCCTTTGATTCCATTATTCAGTCACGTTGCTTGATTTACGACCAAAAATTATTCGGTTGGTTTGAATATTTTAATCCCAAACAAACGAACTTATCGTATACCAGAACTTATCTTCTTACATAAATTAATTATCAAAGAAGTGTAGAAATAACAATGACTCGAGAATAAAACTATTTTACTGGCTATTTGAACCCGTGGCAACCCGTGGCGTGGCGTTGTAGGGTTAATGTCATTGCACGAAACCGGTAGAGGTTACAAAACAGCCATTAACCAACATCAAATATTTATGACGACCTAAGTAGTGCAGTGGTCAACATCACAAGAGGTCCCGGGTTCGATTCCCGGCCGGGCAGAAATTGAATTGATGAATTTTAATTTTTGTGACGGGTCTGGGTGTTACTATGTATAATAAGTATATATTTTAAAAGTATGCAAGTAGTATATCAGTTGTGTAGCACCCATATTACAAGCTTTGCTTAGTTTGGGGCTAGATAGCGCTGTGTGAAATTGTCCAGTCATTTATTTATTATTTATTTATACAAATTCTATATGCTAACTATTACTGAACAGTCAAAGAGCGATTAAAACCTTTCGAAACCCAGGTGTTAAATCAACGACATCAAAAACACGAGTCTATCTATACAAACTCTGCAATGAAGGCGGAATTTGGTGGTATTGTCGGCCTAATTCTATTGATAAACTTTTCTTTTGGTACAGTCAGCAGGCAGCGTTGGGTTACCACCGCAGGATTTTCTTCAATCGATTTTTATCTTAAATCCCAAGGCTTTATAGTTAAAAATCAACTGAAAATATTCGAGTGTTTTATTTACCTGAAAGTAGGTCTGCAGAAGTAGACATTATTTTATAGATTTCAAAAAGTCCCACTGTCATTTACATTCATCTGTTATTGTACTCGTAGGTTTTTGGGTTTACTCAAAAAACCCTTTGAAGGTTTTCATTTAGATTTCATGTTTTGGCATCCGATCAATAATCTGTTACTTTTGCCGACTTTACTTGGGCACACCCAGCATTGCTGCGGTTGTTCGAAAAGTTTCTTGCGAATTTTGTGTTACAAGATTTGAATTGGCAAAGTTGTGTGGGATTAAAAGTATATATTAAAAGTGCTCAGAATATTCTTTTTAGAAAGCATATTTTATATGCTTTTGCAATACTTACAGAAATTTTACTAAAATCTAATTTTTCTTCAAAATGACAAGAATTCACTTCAAATCTATGGAGAAAATGTATTTAAAGAATGCAAAAGAATTTTACAGTCGAAGCACTAATATTTCAAAGTAATATTTAAAACGTTAGTGCTTCGATATTAAATATTCGACAGTAAAATGAATTTTAACTAGCAGTATTAAAAAGAGGTACGTAATTTTCTTTTTATATGATACTCTACTGAACGGAAATTGCTTTCATTTATTCTATTTTTTGCTACATTAGAATATAAACATAAAATTAATATGGAAACCTTATTTATAACTAATGAAATACGTAGTATTTTAACGATCGTTGCTAAAGTTGACGACGTCCGTGGTCGAGTGGCTTAATTGTACACCGGTTTTCAAGGTGTCGTCATCTCTGAGGTCCCGGGTTCGATCCCCGGTTGTTTCAATTTAGAAAAAACGAACTTTTCTGTATTGGCTCAGGTCTGGGTGTTTGTGATACCACCGTTGCCTCTGATTTCCATAACACAAGTTTAGCTAATTACTTTGGAACCGGAGCAATGTATGTGATGTTGTCCAAAATTTATTTATTATTATTTATTAAAGTGAAAAGATTATAATAATCACAAATCACACAAAGCATATATATATATTAGATGTCTGAAATAATAATCTTATTTAAATGTTACCAAAACCAAAATACGAACCTACAAATCAATGTTTTACAGTTAATCAATATTTCTTTCCGAGTCGTCAATTAAACATTGCCTTCCATAAAGCCTTCCAATTCCCCTATCTACACGTTGAAAACTCCAACAAAGCTTCAGTTTAATCCAAAAATCTCCGACCGGATGATTAATTACGATCAGGGCTAATTGCTAATACATAAGTATCTCCACATCTCCCCGGCTTCATTTATTTGGAGTCTGACAGTTTTGGTCGGTGCATGTGTGCTTAAGACGCCGACGAACAGTGAGCTTCCCATACAAACGTAATACCAAAATGATTTGCAATTTGAGCATAATTAACTCTTCTTGTGTTGTTATTCAGATTAAGACAGTATTTGTCTGTTTCAATTCAATAAAAAGTCCAAAATACTAACCCAATTCAAAATAAATGCCTTTTTTTCATACAAAACTGTAAATTGCAATATTTTTAATTGGTTCAGTGTTTCGGATTTTTTATTTAATAGAAACCTAGACAAAATACTGTCTTAATCCGAATAACATCACAAGAAGAGTTAATTATGCTCAAATTGCAAATCATTTTGGTATTACGTTTGTATAAGAAGCTCACTGTTCGTCGGTGTCTTAAGATGAAACTCATCACCTAAAGCTCGCCCACTATAATAGGTATTTTAAAACTCAAATCAAAATCATTTGTAGGTTTTATTTATGAAATTAACCAATTTTTTATGGTGTGCCTGGCGGTAGTGGTGTTAAGCGGTGATACGAACTACGGTGAAATGCGTTTGCCTAGAAGTAACCTATTTACTCGTGACTTGAAGTACCTATCAGGAAACAAAGACTCAGGCAAGGAGTTTCATTCTCTAGCGGTACGGATGATAAAATTAGAAGCAAAACGCCTAGTGAATCTTTGGGATATCCACAAAAAACAGTGGCGCAGACGTCGACGACAGCGGCAACGTCTGGTTGTTCGATGGAAGAAGCGAGATAGACGACTTTATAAGGTTATTACCAAACACCCTGTATATTGTGAACATTTTAAAATGTTATTATTACACCTGTATAAATCATCAAGTTATTCTTCCAATGGCAGACATGCACTTAATAATATTACTGACGTCACATCAAAGAAATTAAAAAAAAACAAAAGACAGTCTCTTCATGGCCGCACTGGAGTGTACTTGATTGATTCCGAAGACTTCAAACGATAAAACCAGAACTTTATCTTTGCCATTTCGTTTATGTTCCAAAGAAAATATTCTCTTTGACTTTAGCCATAGAGTTGAAACTTTATGTCAAGACTTAAAATGCTGATTGCACCAAAATTCAATAAAATTGTTTGTATTGTAATTTAAATTGTTAAAAAAAAGTTTAAAATATATTTATGACATAGCTACAGACAGTGTTAGAAATCAAATGAATAACCGTTTGGTTTTTCAAAATACTTATTATAAATAATGTTCACACATAACTGAAAATACGAGGTAAAACTTCAGTTATCTTTTTCCTTGACCCCACATATTGTAATTGACTTTGTTACTACGCATTTAATCTAAAGCCTCAAAGCAACCATACACCTACATACCCAATTTGTATTCCGAACATACTAATACCTAGCATTAACGAAATAAGCCAGACCCTTCGAAAAACAACAGTCCTATTTGCATAATAGAAAAAGGTCCTCACGTATTGGGTATTCCATCGGCGATCGTCCCTCGGAATTACGAACACGAAAAAAAAATCAAATATATCACGGATTAGAACATCAACACGTATCGGTATTTGAGTTCACTCGCGAAGCTTCACCACGCGATGGACACATCCGCTCGTGACGGCGGTCGAGCGACGAATGGCTCACAGAAAGCTCACAGGTGCGAAACACACTACACTGGGTATTTTTACCCTTATTTAGTGGGAAATCACTTTGATTTGGGTCCGCAATTATCTGACCCGATTTGATTTAATGATTGGTACCGGAAATAGATTTTTTAAGCTTTATTGTAATTATGTGTGATATAATCTCCGAGGGTGGTACTCGAAGTTTCGTTAATGTGAGCAATTCGTGTTTTATGTTCTGATATGCTAGTGTTGATTCAGGAATAAATGTAGATTACAGAAAAGATTTGAAATTGCTTATTGAAAACTAAATTACATTGTTTATAAACTACTAAATAAGGTTGCATGTGTAAAATTAGAGTCCATTTAAAAATATGCACTGCTCGATTCTCATATATTAACTGAAAGAAAGAAAGAAAGAAAGAAATAATATTTATTTGAGACAACACATACAAAATAAAAAAACAAACTATAGCACGTTGCCTCAAAACGGTCCCGACTCAGCATAATGCATGGTCTGCGACCAGCGCTGGTCTTCCGTCGGGACCGATTTGTGGACGCTGCGATGATGACACAAAAAGTAATAATTTAATTAAAAATAACAAAACACTGAATGTTCGTGTACGTGACGTATTGCAGTAGTTCGTATTGACATTCTACGGTCCTTATTTTCTTAATCATCTTAAGATCCCCACGGCAGATACAAAAGTGCCGAAACGTCAAGAAAATAATGATAATTGTGTCTGCAAGAATTTTGCCACTCTACGTTGAACGCAAAACGTATGTTGTTGGTCTCTACCCGAGTTTCATCTCTGGGGTACGGCCACAGACCATATAACAAATATAAAGTCTGTGGTGACGGCTGAAAATCGGTGTTTTGCCGACAGGCAAATTTAATAATCGTGCTTTTATACCTCACGATGTTAATAGTAAAGTGGACATTTCTATAAGCTTTCATAGGTATTAAGTTTAGCCTAACAAAGTATCTGTAAGTATTATCCTTTGTACGTGTATTACGACGTGCTCATTTTACATTTTATTATTATTAGGAAATAAAGAATTTTGAAAAAAAAAAAATACACCGAGCCTGGAATTTTTGTTTGTCCCTTTGTTTCCAGTCTTTAATTTAATATGTTTTTTATTTATTTATTTAAACTTTATTGCAGAAACTTACAGCAAATGGCGGACTTAATGCTATAAAGTATTCTCTAACAGTCAACCGGTATGTAAATGTTTTAGCAAATTTAATATGTTTAGAAAACTTTCTATCTATCTATCACAGACCATATAACAAATACGTGCTATCTATCTATTTTTTTTTTTAATTGAATAATTTTGGTTTACTTTAAGTCATAACAGTTAACGACTCCGTGTCCAAGCTTTTATGCTCTTTCCAAGAATGACTTATCGAACTATGTAAAATGTAGTGATGAAAATACAATTTCACGCATTATAAATTACTTAATTATCTCATCTTAAAATATCCAGGTAATCACAACCATTTAATGGCGAAATAGTGACAGAGACAATAACCAATCCGTTGCGAAGGACCAACTTTTCTATGCGTATGCAATAGTTGTCTCACACACACGCACACACGCACATTATCCTGTCACTCACACAAGGGCTTACCAACGGTGATTAATCAACGGATTAAGTCCACAGATCAAATACTGAACCAAACTGATTGCTCCCATAGACAATTGATCCCGTTTTGATAGTTTAGCTCTATTTAAGTGCTTCACAGCTGGAGAGCAACTAAATTCTATTTAGCTTTGTTAACTATTCAGAGTGTGCCTTTGTATACTTTTCGGTGTTTTAGTATCTATTTTTATGGCAAAATTTTTAAAAGTTATGAAATAGATCTTATTGTTTTGTTAAAAATCTGTTAAATTTAAGTTTTTGTAGTGAATAATGGGCTCGAAATATATGTTAATAATGCAATATGCAGCTGGTAGCTAGAACTTGCTTATAAAAGTCTTTTGTAAACCCTAATACTCGCAATATATAAATAATGTCATAAATAATAATACTTTAAGTTATCTTTAAAGAACCATTTCTCAAATCAAAAAATCTTATAAAATCTTGAAACAGATATAATATTTTATTTATAGTTCAATATTCGTTTCACCGACTACTATTAAATAAAATAGTTTTAACAACTCAAATTAACTTTTTAAATTTTTGAGATTTAAGTATTCACAATGCTATTTTTATACAATACTAAATAATATACTAGAAAAAATAGGACTCGCAGCACTCAAATTAATTTTACAAAGTGCCCAAACTCAAATGTTGAATTTATTCTTTAGTTAGTTATTGCAGGTTCAGTGAGTACACCTTTGTTGAAATTATTTTCTTAATCGAAATTATACTAAAAGTTATTCCGACCGAGTCTTACGATGAAAGAATCTCTGTGAAATACTAACAGCCTCAGGACCCAAGAGATAATCAAAAGTTAAACAAACGTAACATGATGTACTACGTTAATGTAACGCTTTGTGTACTTTATTTAGAACATGAGAGTGTTAATCATTATTATTGTGCTTAGATAATTATGGTTAACAATATTATTAATATAATTATTATATCATCGTATATAGATCGTAGTAATTCATAATCATTATAATTCGCAATTACTACTAATTTAATGTAACTGAACGCGGAAATTCAACTCTCACCAAACCCATTAAAACATTGCTCGTAAATTATTTGTATGAAAATTTAATACGAAAATATACTATTTTAGATCGATCAAGAGTTTGTTGCAAACTACTGAAAAATGTGCATGAATTAACGATCTTATAATTTCAATAATATTTATACATAACTCAAGTCCCAAATATGTATAAGTTAATATTATATAAAGAAAACTCGACTTTTACAACTCCTAACTATTCCCAACTATAGGTGTCCTTCGCAGTTCCAAATAAAAAAGGCTGTCGGCAAACTTCGCACCTAATCATACTTTTTCATCTCGACGCAAAAGTTTGGGGGAAATATGAAAAATAAAACAATGGAGAGAGTAGGGAACTACCGAGGAACTGGCGGGAACTATCTCTTTTGTGGGATCCCGTTTGTTTTACTTTACAATATTCAGTGGGAAGTTGGCAACCTAATTACTGGGGTACCTTAGAACTGCAGAGCGTATCTGACGGAATCATGTGGGGGAGTTAGCTCCGACTTTTGTCATATCATATGTAATTGGGACTAAATTTAGTTGATGGTAGAATAAAAAAAAAAATATATACAACAGGTTAAAAAAGTAGTAGATAGGGTACGATGTATGCAACCCCGGGAAATTGTAATAGCCCCTGAAAATCGCCACCTTAAAAAAACTTCTCTTCATGTTAAACTGCACAGTGGCAACCCTAGATTAAAATTGTTTTGATTTTTATCGAAAACAACAGTCAATTTGCGTCTAGGGTTGTCACTTTACAGTTTTCCATGCAAATAAAAAACTTTGAAGTGAAAGTAAAAGAAAGCGTGGGATTCAAGTGTTAAAATCCTGAGTGATTCGTGGCCCTCGATATAAAACCGTTTTATTCAAGAGTTGCATACTATACGAGAAAAAGAAAGATTTAAATATTATTTGCACAAGGAGTTTGTATGTCGAGTATTCTTTGCACAAGGAGTTTGTATCGAGTATTCTTTGCGCAATGAGGTTGTATAGCATTGAGATGGAGGTCGAATTGTGTTCTAAATTCAAACACCAAAATAGTGATTAAAAGTGCTTCACTCATAGACTTAGAAAAATTTTCGGTGCGCGCTTCACTGTATTCAGTGAATAAAATAAGCTTTTTAGAAGGAAAATGGTATAAACAATATTTATTTACTTCTTTATTTACCTAATATTCCTAATGGATTACTATTTTTCTATCCAAACACTGTAATTATAACGTATATTTGAACCAAAAGGTCAAAAAGCTTGTTATTATTCGTTATTTATAGAGCGACAATTACTTTGGTCACGCCATTAAAACTCACTTTTAACAAGGAGCTATTATAGGCGAGTGAATGGAAAGAAATTTCATCAGATACATATACTATTAATAGGTAAAAAGTTCTTGACGTAATTATGTGTGTTATGTACCAACTTTATTGTTCTGTTTTTCAGGGAATTTTTTATCGCACTTTCTTCAGAAATACCTCTTTTCTAAACTACTTTGGAGCAATTTAGCTACCTGTCAGCAAAATATTTTTAGATTTTAGATCGTGTTAAAGCAAAAGGCATACAAGGACATATATTATAACGTTACTACATCTGATAAAAGATTATAATAATAAAAAGCACTGCTGGATAATTTTGTAACAATTTTGCTACAATTATAAATTATTGTTACAATTTTAAGTTTTTGATTGGTTATGAGAACTATTTTACTCTATATGCAACTTAAATAATGAACCACAATTGATATTAATGAGCATTCGAAAATTCTGTTATACTTCTATAAGATGTCACTAAAAGTCAAATAAAGATTAACTCACTACCCTTAACCTAAACTAACTTCAGTCTCTTGCGATTCAGAATCCACATAAGCCGGCCAAAAAAAACCTTATATCTGAGGCACAAGAGTGTAATTACGAAAACTTCTTTTACATCGACAAAAGGCTATCTAGGGATCCTTAGTCCAACTTTACAATGTGTTCTATACTTTGAGCACATGTAATTTATTGGCGTTTCAAATTTAATTGCGACTACCACCCGACTTAATAAATTACGAACAAACTGGAACAACTACGAAAAACCAAAAGGCACTTGTACAAAAGTAGCCAGCGGTCATTAGAGTGTGTTTATGGCGTGGTAATCAATTCGGTCACGCGATAGTACATTCAGCAACGAAAGACGCCTAACACTTAAAGTACTATGTCACAGTAATTTTTTGACAGATATCTCATAGTTTGAAACATTACTCAAAAAAGTTACTTTGACAAAGCATTCAAGTGTTAGGCAATTTTCGTTGCTGACTTTACCAAACTATGTTGAAGTCGAACAGAGATAAAGCTCTATACATTATAATGCATAGGAACAACAATGTTCGATACATTGTTGTTCGTAAGAAGCCAGTTAGGTTGTGACAGTTGGGACGTGGTTCCTATGAGTATCTGTACGAAATAAAGAAATAAAGTAATAATATTATGCTGATGGTGGGAGTCAACGCACCTTTATTGACAGTACCAAGATTATCATTCACGCAAACCCAAACCTCAATCAACTTGTCAAGCGAATACATCGGATAGGAGGACAACATTAACCTGACGAGTGCTACCATAGTTTATGTGGATCTTGCAAGTTAATATTTTAACTTATAACATTATATTCAAAGCGACGACCTCCTTGGTCGAGTGGATTTGTACACCGGTTTTCAAGGTGTCGCCATCTCTGAGGTCCCGGGTTCGATCCTCGGTTGGGTCAATTTAGAAAACGAACTTTTCTATATTGGCTCAGGTCTGGGTGTTTGTGATACCACCGTTGTCTCCGATTTCCATAACACAAGTGCTTTAGCTACTTAGTTTGGAATCGGAGCAATGTATGTGATGTTGTCAAATATTTATTTATTTATTTATTTAAATCAAATCAATTATCAGTTTAACATTTCTGCACGGAGAATACATTCCTTTATTCTTCATATGGAATGTTTGTATGTTCTGTTAATACTGTTAACAATATTGAACTCTGTAATATTCTGGAATATTGAATATTGCTCTCACTATGCAGAGTGAATAAAAAACACGGTAGAAGATGGTTCTAAAACTTACGAATATCTAAAAATATTTTTTAATTAAAAATATGTAATATCCACTTTTTCATTATGAAAAAGGGGAACTTAAATTCAGTCTAAGAATGCTGTTGAATCGTAGAACCTACTTAGTTAATATTAGTTTTAATAGATGCAAAGTTGTTAATTTCAGTGCGTGCACCGAAAACAAGCAAATATTCAGTTAAATTACAGAGCCACGAAATCCCATAGAAAACTAATAACAACCAGAGTTCTAGACCAATAGTTTGAGGTTATTTCACCAACTTTTAATGGTCGCACTGACGAATGTTTTTGAAATTTAGAAACGAGGAAATTAACCGTAGTTAAGGTTACTTTTTATTATTTAAAAAAAATCGTTGATTAAAATGAAATATTTTTTAGTTTCAATTTGTATTGGACAAGCTTTTTTATCAGTACAAACGATTTATTAGACTATTAAATTGGAACACTATCTAAATTGTTTATTTAGATTTTATTATTTTGTATAATGTACACACACAGAGTCTAACTAACAACTAACTGGCTTTTATAGACATCAAAAAAAACAATTCTTCCTTGAATTTGTTCAAGAATTTGGTGTACTTATACAAAAAAATAAAATGTATTTTTGAGGTATTAACAACAGACATAACATTATTTTGAACGTTCGAAAGTTCGTTTATGAAGTCTTTTGAACTATAAACGCTACTGAAAAGGTTTTTTGACTGAAACAGCAAAGTCATATACTATCAAAATACTATTCTATCTGAAAATGTACTACGAGTATAATATATGGGAGGCTTTTAATTTCCTCCCTTGAAACTTTCAAAAAAGCTATATCCATTAACCAACACAAGAAATAATTTCTCTGAACAATTGAAAAGGTCAGTGTCGGCACTTTCCACGATTCTCTTTTCAGACCTCGCCGGAAGTCCCGCCCCCTTATTAACAATGTGCCGCGTTCGCTCAGCACTTCCGGTGCCACGTGAACTTCCGGTTCTTTTGGGTATGTGGGCTTTTCGGCTGTTTCAAGTTTGGAGTAATGATTAAGTTCTTCGTGAACTGGTTTTGTTTCTGAATTTAATGTAGGTTCATACATGAAGTTATTTTCAGTAACATACAAAACTGCTTTTATAAAAACCTTATTTTTCTTATGATTTGTCTGTGTAAGAAAGTACCAACAACATTAAGCGCGCACATAGATTCCTTACAAATCATCTTACTTGCTACGAGTCGTCGTAGCATATCGTAGTAAGACGTTCTACGAGAATTCGTAGCAGACATACTCAGTTATAATGATCCCAATGTTTAGATAAATAGTTTATCTATTGCTTTCTTTTCAATATCAACTTAACAGTATAAACTTAATCATAGAGCTACTATATCTAATTCCAATAACTTTAAGTAGGTAAACACCAAGCTATGCTGCTCACAAAAAGCTGAGCCAGAAGGACATTTTACTATTATTTAAGTATTAAGGTTGCTGACTTGAGTGCTATTGTGTTTTTACTTACATTCATTATTTTAAACGAATAAAATATTTAAAGTAAGTATAAATTCAGTACGAATGTTCAGTGGTTAATTTCCGAACATTATTGCTCTCCTTGCCTTGTTTCATTTGTGCTAAGAATAAGTATGAATTCGAGTTAGATGGAAAGTAAATCCGAGTTCTAATAAATATTTCACATAAAATAAATTGCTTGAAAAAAATCAAATACAATGAAATAAATAAATTGTCACAAAACCTGCGAAACGACATATAAAAGTTAGCAAAACAACAAAAAAGTGTCGTATCAATAACAACGTTCGAGAAAGTGTTGCGCAGATTTCAGATTTTCTTTCTCTTTGTGACGCCAAATTGGTTCCTGTGAACTTCCCGCAAAAAGAACGCCAAATAAAGCGTCAGGAGTATAAGGCTCTTTATACACTTCCACTTTTGACAGCGATACAATCGCGCATTTATCAAGGAAGTGCCGGCGTTTGTATCGATTCATAGGCCACATTGTGAACGAAACGTGACAAAACGTAGTTTAATTACCTTCGCTTATGTCTCACGTCACTACTGCAACTTTAATTATTGTCGACTTGAGTGGTGCAATGGTCAACATGCCGGTCTACCACGCAAGAGGTCCCAATTTCGATTCCCGGCCGGGCAGTAATTGAAATGATGAATTTTATTTTCTGTGTTTGGTCTGGGCGATACTATGTATAATAAGTTTATATTAAAAAAAGTATATAAGTAGTATATCAGTTGTCTAGGATGTGTTTAGTGTGGAACATACGGCCAAATATGTAAAAAAGATTATACATACAAACCAAAGAAATCACGTGATAAGTTTAGTAAGGGATGACCAAAATTTTGTGGCGAATTTCGATACCATGTTTCTTGGAGAAATTTGTTTAGGTACATGGACTGAACACATCCTTGGTTAGTGATTAAAAAATAACCCTATATGTCGTGTGATCACAACTGAACCGCTGCATAAACGCTGCTAAAATTCGTAGTGTGTAAAGGACCTAGTAGTAAAGGGCCTTAGTATAAAGACTCGCTCAACACCGTTGTATGTTGACAATCCAAGTATTTCTTTGTAAACTGGGCCATGAAGCTAAAGCCGATCAATAAGGTCAACCGACACTACTTGTGTACCTTAAACTTCATTCCATAATTTATCAGCTTACAAACGTTTTCCCTACACTATTATTCAATCGATAATAATTATATTAGGAACTTATTTATTGTTAATTAGTAAGTAGGCTACATCACACACACCTCATGTTTAGTACCTATGCTACATTGTCTATGATTAAATAGAGATTATTAGATTAAAAAATCATTGTGAATCTTGAACAAAATGTAAAAAGGAATAGTCTCCAAGCATTTGGTAACGATATAATTTATTTGTAAATATCGTTACTTCTGATTTCTGACAAAGCTGATAAGTTTCTTGCGCCCATTCTTCTTGTCAGCTAAAAAAGTCTCGAATGGGTAGTAGGAAAATATAGACAATTCAAAAGCACTTAATATCTAAGTTTATTTGAATAAATAATTTTTCATTTTCATTTTCATTGTCCTTGTGTGCACAAAAAAAGTACATTTTCTGAAATATAGGATAATATGCAATATCCTTTGAAAAGTTGCTCCTCAACTTAGCAACATTTTTTTTACATTTTGTAATGCAACGGCAAAGCCTGCATCACTTGATCTCTCGTAATCCGTCCACGTATATTCACAAAGGTAAAAATTTAGTCCATGTTTATTCAGAAACAGTTACAAAATTACATTCGACGAAATAATCCTGCAATAAATTCTACTTTCAATCATACAATTTTAATAAATTAGCATAACAAAATTTGTCCTTGGAATATCAATCTCAAAGACAAATTGGTAACCAGACAAGCGGTCGCTAGATACATTCATAAAACTCAATACAACACCTTTGCGCATTTTCCGTGGACAATACAATGTAATTCAGTGGTATTTGGGCTCAGTGATTTAGCATAAAGTCCTAAAGGCTGTGTTTTCGTCACAAGATGTAGCGGATGTGCAAAAGGTAAAATGCAGTTTTTTAAATGTTAATATTAAAGTTCTATTGTTGACTTTGTATCTAACCCATCTCTTTATCACACATTAGTAGGATAATAATTTCTTAGTTATGAGCTTTGTTCATAAAAGCATCAATAACCTCGTATGAAACCAAACCATTTTGAGACTCATCAAGTTTAAATTAAAATATTAAAATGCTAGGTACCTTCACTTCAACTGTTTGATTTTATTGATGTTTCATGTAAGATCTTATGAAATTGTTTATGGTGTTAACAAAATGACACGGACTATCGACGTACTACGCGTTCACTTCGTTATTGCCGTCGACGACTGTTATGACGTCACAGCTAACGGTAATGTAGACAAAAAAGTAATCATGTTTTTCAACTGTTTATCATTTTTTTCTTGTTCAAAGAGTGTCATTAATTTATATAACAAGTTAGGTTCGCCATTATGTAGGAACTTTACTTGTTTAATCATTATAACAACACAAATAACGAACGTAATGATTAAATCAACAGAAACAAAAATTAAGCTTTGCGTTGTTACCCGTACTAGAAAGGCGACGCAGGGAGTGCGGTATGACGAAGCGGGCCGGGAGGTAGCGGCTATGATGAAGTGAACGCGTAGTAGCAAGTAATTATGCAGACAACTCCCTATCAACTGTTGAACGATGCTTGCTTTAAAACAGATACTTTTCATACATTATCGTTTGCTAAATTAAGTGCTAATTTAATGAACAATATTATTTAACACTGAAAACATTTGATAAATATAAGTAAATCTATACTAATATTATAAACCGCTATTATAGACCGCTACTGGACCGGTAAGCTCAGCTAATACAATGTACATTATCATTAACAACGAACATTAATAATACGTGGCCGGAAATAGAAAATATCATAACGCCCATATCCGGCCTCTAGTTTGACGGTTCGCCGATTATAGGACTCATAGTCACTCTATGTTCGGCTTCAGATTTCGAATTCAGATTTTTGACCAGTTTCTTAGTCCTAGCCCCGGACATGCTTTAATTTAATAACTAATATAGATTTATGAGAAAATATCATTTCAAATCGGTCTCAAGGAAACGAGAAATCTGTTTAAGTGATTAACATCACGTACCCCAGAACTTGTTTGTCTCCTCGAACTTGACTACTAAATTGCACAATGAGCGCCACAACCACGCGGGTCGCTGGTCAAATCGCTACTGAGTGCAAACCAGACGACGGCTTGCCGCCATTTTGACAATCCTTATGAGTGATATAATAAAGCTTCTTTTCGTAAAAAAAGCCATAAGAATTGAATATACCTACACAGTTTATTTAATATTTTGTTTGAGTGGCCAAATTTAGGACGTGTCTGAATTTAGGCGTTGTCACCCTAGTGTTTGTATTTCAAAATTTTTACATCAATAGAAAGCTAAGCCATTGATCCTTGAATGACTTAGCCCCGGTTTTTGAGGAACTTACCGATAATTTATCGGAGGTTTAACTTTATCGGAGGGGTCCACATTATCCGGTTTATATTTAATTGAATTACTTTAAACCAGATAAAGTTAAACCTTGATAAAGTACCCAGAAACCGGGGGTTAGACTAAAAGACTATACCTAGGTATTCCTACACGAGGTGGAGTTCAAAGCGGGAGAAGTCACGAGCAGAATCAAGTGCTTTATAAAGGAGTATTTACAATTGTGCACCGCTCCGCTCAGCACCTTAGCCTCAACCTCAACCAAGGTAAGCGACAAAAACCGCAAGGGCGTCCATAAAGTTTGATTAGATTTCGTAACACGCCCACCCTCCTATTAGAATGCGTGGAATACTGTAATTGAATTATTTTCTAGGTCATCACCCCGGTACGTTTGCTGTCACAGTTGACATCGAACCAACTAAATCTGTGTCAAATTTTATATAATTCTGTAGGACTGGGATGATTTTGTCTGTATTACCTTGAAAGGCTTGTGTGGTTATTTGCAATAAATTACTTAATTTTAAATATCAATCTCAATCAAAATATCAAAATATTATTTCGTGATTGACATGGCGAAAAATATACGGAGGATTATACAAAAGCAAGCGAACTCAACTTAGCTCATTTTCACCTTTTTGCCAACCTGAATCTGATGAGCACCCGATTTCCGGTAAGCAACTTAATGTAAACGTTATATTAGATTATCAGACAACTAACTGAGATCAATAACTTTAAGCTTGATAAAACAGTTAAAAAAAGCTGTATGAGACACCTCATTTTAATCAAGGCCTTTCTTCTTAAGGCGAACTACTACTACATAAAATGAGGGCGCCACTTGAGGTATATAGGGGCCTTAATACGAGGAATACAACGTGTTAAAAGAAAACCTAAAGCTAAATATGGTAGATAGGGTGCCATGCATTCAAACCCTAAAAATATTATAAACCCTGAAAACCGCCACTTTAAAAAAAGCTTTTCCTAATTAACCGCGTAGTGGCAACCCTAAATCTAAATTTAATGTAGCTTTTGCTCATTAATGGAATTGACTATCATAAACAATAGTCTATTTGCGTCTAGGGTTGTAACTTTGCAGTTTTCCATACAAAAAAAAAATACGGATTATTATGGAACAACCTGTATAATAATAAGTTCGTTCATACCATAAATAAAACATAGTAGGTGTCAAACGCAACGACGCGTGTGCAAATAAATACGTTTAGTATTGCCGTGGCCTTTATTTCGCAACCGTGTGATATAATGTGTGATTAATGGAGTAAGAAATAATACTTCTTCCTCTTATGAATAAAACCTAATACGAGAACCAGATAAAAAGGTATTTCTATTAAGAAACAAGTATAGTAAATAATATATGATACACTTAAAATAATTGTTTTCCACTTCTCATGCTCGTAATGTTTGTCTTTATGTTGGGTATAGATTGCATAAAATCGCTCTACGCTCTAGTGCATAAAGTAAAATCTTCGTCAAAGTCTCACACTCTAAGACAAAGGTCGTCAGGTAAACAGCCACACACGCAATTAAACTTCGATAAATAAACTTGTTTTTGCAATATTGCTATTCAATTTCCTCACAATCGAAGTGAAAAGCAGAGAGTATAACTCGTACATAAAACCCATTTTACGCACTTGTTATGCAATCTAATATTTTTTCAATTTACTGTCAACGCAAGGGCTGATGGTTTTCTACTAGTTGTATAATGAATACTTACAAATGAAAGGTGATAACAATACAAAAATAAATAAAGGTCAATTTCATTGTTATGAAGTTTGTTTATTTACTTTGCTTGTTATTTTGTAACATAAACTCTTGTTGTTGCTTTTGTAGGAGTGTTGTATAAGTTGCTGCATTATTTAAGTGGCCCGGTGATGAATTAGTTATGGACTGACCTTCCCAGCCTAAACTCGGACATGAAATTTAAAGGCAATCGTTCCTACGTTCAAGTTTATATAACTTTAAATAAACAAAAAGGAACCGCAATCTTTGTGAGGAAGCAAGATTGCAGAATGTTTTATTTAGCTGCATTTTGTTCACGTAGAAGCTGAGCAGAAGTAGAAATTTTAAAACAAAGCCGCCATGTTGTTCTTGTTATTAAGTTACAATGGAATACTAAAGCCGCGCTCACACGAGGCGACTTTAGTTGATCAATTATTATCGGTCAACAAAAAATGTACGTGCTTGCGATTCGAACGTTCAGACTGTTCAAATCGCAAGCGACTTAGCAGTTACTGTTGATCAACTAAAATCGCTTCGTGTGAACCCGCTATAACATGAATATACTTCAAAGCAGATCGTAAATAATACAATAATAATTAAAGTTGTGTTGTAAGAAGAAGATTTTTCTAGTATATTAGTTAGTTCATTGTATTAAAATAGCATTGTGAATGCTAATATCTCATATTTAGAAAATATTATCAACCATTTTTAGATATAATTAAAAAATAACCGCGAACATAACCACGTGCATGCACACGTGCAAAAGGTGCACTCCATCTGCAGCAGCGCCACCAAGAGGGATAATGTTCTGTCATCCTGCCATCCTTACTTATCCTTACTAATATTATAAATGCGAAAGTCTGTTTGTTTGTTTGTTACGCCTTCACGTCTTAACTACTGAACCGATCGTTATGAAATTTTGCATACACGTTGTCAGGGGTACAGAGAAGGACATAGGTAGCTTTCATCCCGAAAAAAATAATTGTTCCCGAGGGATAGCAAAAAACTTTCCACGCAGACGAAGTAGCGGGCGGTCGCTAGTTATCTATATATATAGAAATAACATTTATATCTTAAACTTTACCTAGAATAAACGACAATTGGCTCCTCCTACTACTACCTTATTATGGAAGTAATCCTATTTTTTTCCTAGTTTAGTTTATCTTAAATGCGGTTAGGTTACTATTACAGGGTGTTACAAAACAACCCACAATGCCGAATATGGTAGATTGGCACCATTAAACTGAAAAAAAAATCAGCTGTTTCATACAAAAAATAATAACGATAATATCAAAATGTATGATTTCGCGATTACAGAGTTAGTCTCATGGTAAAAGTTGTTCAATTGGATGTACCATACCATATTCGGCATTGCGGGTTTTTTTGTAACACCCTGTAGAATAGAAAGAGACCGTGTTATTCAAAAATACGAATGCGTAAAATAAGTGTAAACGTTTTTTGTCTCTTTCTGTCCAATCATTTAGTTTGAACAAACACTTTTATAACTAAATAGATTTGCATTTGAATTTTATATGAAAAACACAATATATTTCAGTAGTAGAAGTCATAAATACTAGCAATTTAGTTTTACGGCCGGATAAAGCCGCCAGTAAAATTGTACGCACATGTCAATTGAATTGAGCACTTTATACCAATGATAATATTTCTTTTTTTATTGATGATCCTGTTTTTTTTAGTTCTATTTTTATAGGTCATTTTGATTTGCGAGCCCCTAACGTACGCATTTCGTCGGACATTGTTATCTTAGGATTCCTATGATCATGGAAGGTCATTCAGCAGTATAGGTTATGGATGCTAATGTGGCTGTTATATAAAGTCGTATTTCTTGTATGTTTAGTCGTTTATGAATTATTGATAATAGTTACTTTTGCTTTACTTTTGACATTTGCATTACAAGAGATTTACATTTCCAAAAATCCAGCGTACCAAAGATACTTTCACTTTCACTTTTATTCAAAACATTAGCTACTTTACTTCGTTTAATTCATTCACAACCGTATTAGGTTTAAAAAAAATGGTTTAAAGACTTTATTTTCAAAAAAGACTTACATAAGTCACTTACGTGAAAATAAAAGTACAAAGTTATTTTTTCATACATCACCAAGCCTTCAATATTAGTAGTAATACTTAACTATAAAAACGAAATTTAGGCATATAGTTCGTAATTTTGAATTATATAATGACACAGTTTGGACTTAAAGTGATTGGGTCGTTTGTTTTGCGTATTACTTGTGATTGGTAGTTGAAATGCTGTGCGGCCGCGGACACTGTGATACCTCATAGTAATGTTTGTGTATACGGTTGTCAGAATATTATGTTTTACCGCCAGTGAATGAAAAACTGTATGGGTAAGTGATTTAATCATGAAATAATTTGAAAATATTAATTATAAATTCTTTGGTACATTTATTGAAGTTGAGTTAGTGTTTATAACATACAGCCTTACTCAGAATAAAATCTCATTGCACTTAAATATTTTTGAAACCAACCTCGATCAAGCACGACTACCTGGGTTGCATTCCAAATTCAAATCACATTATTTCCCATGGGAAAAAATGATATTCAGTACAACATTATGACCCGGTTAGACCGTGGGGCTGTAATAACTTACTTTAGGAAAGGTTTTCATGACACATAATATGCCATGGACGAGCAGGTACTATAAAAATTATGTTTTAATTTCCATTAAAGCTGTCTCAAACAAGTTTGTAGAATATTTAAGCGATAATTGCGCTTGAATTAACTAACGAAATACCCTCTCCCCTCCCATCAAAACATATCAACACACCCTAAAAAAGATAATACTTACTTCCAAACCCTATTAATGTTGGCATCGCTAGAAGATAATAATAAAATAATTATACTTTCACCAAATACTGGGTATATTATTTATAATGTTTTGGTGACATAGTATATTCTCGCTTATTATGATTACCTATTCTATTAAACTATTATGTCTGAGTTTTTTTTAACTGGCAGTTTTAAGAGTTCTTTACAATGGTACGTGCTAAGGAGCACGTACAGGGCCCTATTTAATAAACGTGATAATTTGTCATCTGTCAATTTGATATCCATTGCGTCAACCGATTTGAAAATAGAACAAACTACTCATAGCTACACCGCAATGTAAACCAAATAGTCATGACAATTGACAAATTGCCACGTTTAAGTAGGGCCCAACTATCGAAAAAAATAACGCGTGTAAAAACATTTGGTAGAGTAATTTTCGAAATAAAATTTTCCATAGATAATTACTCTATTGAGTACTTTTACGTGCGTTTTTAACTAAAGCACCTAGTACATTAACACAGTATCAGTCACGCGAACAGTCCGCCCTGTATTTCTATGTATAAGGCTTATGTTAAAACTTTAATCCCTCTCAGTCGAACGCTCGCTAACATCGTAATAGGAAAGTGTTGTATTCAAAACTGCTTTTAGTGCTCCGATTGCGAACTGACGGATTTCAGATTGCGTTTTCCTTGTATGTACGTTATTTTGTAGGAGGTTTAAGCCAGTAAAAGCTCGTCATATTATCTTTATTCATACATACATAACCGCTTCTGTGGTCTAGTGGTTCGCCCGCCTGTGTAAGACGCAGGTGTCACGGGTTCAATTCCCAAGAGGGAGGTACATTTGTACTCGGTTTGGTTGGTGGTAGGGCTTATTTCAAGTCCGGTTACCACCATCTAAGTCTGACGCCATAACAACAATTTAAAAATTGTTGTGTTCCGGCAGTTAGAGGTAAGACAACCGGCTCCTCATTGGTGAGGATTCTAGGTGTAGTGCACTTACACTTTCGGCCTTCGTCACTTAACGTCAGGTGGGGTAAAGGCCAAACACTATCCCTTTGTGGATAAAAAACATTTAAAATACTTGACGACTTCCGTGGTTAAGTAGTAAAAGTAAAAGTAAAAAATTGCTTTATTCAAATAAACTTAATAAGTAAGCGCTTTTGAATCGTCTATATTTTTCTACCACCGGTTCCAGACTTTTTTAACTAACAAGAAGCACAGGCGCAGGAAACTTTGATAAGTTTCCAAGCTGATAGCTTTAACATAGTTTTCAACCATGGTTATTTTGGTGTCACCATCTCTCCTTTGAGGTCGTGTCTCCCCTGGTGTCTCCATCTCTTTATAAAGAGATGTTACTAGGGCCGTGGCTCCCGTAAATGCGGGATACAAAGCCCCCCCATTTATTTAATAATTTTATGGTGATGTTGTCTCTTATAAACTGTTGACTACAAAGTTAATATTTACACCTCAATATTTTGATGTTTTATTCTTTTTGCAAAAAATATCTAACATAAATGTTTTTTTTATCGCACAGCTTATCGGTCTCTTCAATTACAGTGTATTTGACAGCAGAAGGATAAGTTGACGAATAAAAGGTAAAGGATGATGCTCAAAAAACCTAAATATTTAATTTAATCTATCAATCTTTACATCATCCTTGATAGCCTGACTAGTGCTGTGGTCAACATGCCAGTCTTCCACGCAAGAGGTCCCAGTTCGGTTCTCGGCACAGAAATTGAAATTATGAATTTTAATTTCTGTGACGGGTCTATCTGTTACTATATATAATAATTATATATTCAAAAAGTATATTAGTTGTGTAGCTTTGCTTAGTTTGGGGCTAGATGGCGCTGTGTGAAATTATCCAAACATTTATTATTATTTTCCTATCCGACAACTACCTTTGATAAAAAAACTATCAAATTCAAAGTAGTTTCAATCATTACTCATAATGTGTAATTAAATCTGTGAAAGCAGCTCTGGTTAAACTAATAGTTTTGTGATTAGGTTTTCCGTCCATACATTTTGGGCATTCTCCTTAAATATTCGTTTTTTAACTATCTTTTTAATCTACAGTCGGAGAGTGCAGGGTGGTGTAAGTGTTGTTTACAAATACTAGTGATGTATTATTAGTTGTGCTCTTAATTTTTCTACTAACTGGACATTTAAAAGTTTATTTAAAGTGGGGTGAAACTGGAAACCAGTAAAATGTGGGTCCAAATGAGAATGTGGGTGGAAAAGGTGGGTCCAAATAGGAATAAATGATAGTATTAATATAGCTCAATCGTGTTTATAAAAAAAATCATATCTACTCTTAAAATCGCTTAAAAATACAAATTTCGCACCTTTTACTACCTACCTACTCATAATAGGAATACAAAACTAAAAACTAACCAATTTAGTCATTTGGGCGGTTTTTAACATTAGTTTATTTATTTACTATTGAAATTACAGTACTATGAGATTTTGGAGTTGGTTGTTCAAGACAATTTTATAGGAACGTGTATTTTGTGTTACCTTTGTCTTTCTTTTACTTTAGTTGATTTGTTTTGAAGCTCAGAAAATATTATTTTAATTTTAGCATGAATGTAAACATTTTATGTAGAAAAATAAAAAATATTTTATTTTAACATAGAGTTTATCTGGCAGTAATTTTCGTCCACTTACCTTTTTACGTGAACTTAAATCATTTTGATATTTTTACTGAAACATAAAAGCTTAGAGCAATAACATAGAAAAGCATTAACTATAATTTATGCTACCTATTTCATTTAATGTTCATACTGCACAGCACGACCTTGTTCCTCCATCCCCTTTCCACCATCAGGGTACCAGACGTAGGTTAGCATATCACCCTTAGGCCGACATCACACGGACTGCACCACAACAACCGCACGAACTCGCATCAGCAACCGCACGCAGTCGCTATATTCAACTGCATGCAGTGGTCTGTAGTCGGATCTGACTTCAAGCAGTTGACGCCAAGCATCTAGACCAGTAGCTCAGTGTTAGGTTTGACTGCAGACTAACTGCTATAGTCAGATTTTATGGGACTTGGCCGTTAACCGTTCTATAAGCATTATAGGTGTGGATAAAAGTCAACGGCCAAGTCACATAAAATCTGTCTATAGTAATAAAGAATTTCCGTAAGAAACCTTAGACTTGGCTTGGCGCTACTTAGAGATTTCATCACTTTCTATAGAGAAATAAGCAGCTTCATCGAGACTTGGCTTGTTTTTTACAGGATGTTTTTCGTGGGATACTATTTACGGAATCAAACCAGCGCAGGTTGTACCTCTATACCAGCAAGGTATGCAACCTCCGCGGAACCAACATTTATTTTTCTAATGGCACACATGCCGGCACGGGTCGCCGGCTTTTGTCGAACGGCACGTTTGTCAAGCTTAAAGCTGCCGGGCGCATCGCGGCTTGCCCGGCGGTTAGGCCGGGTGCCGCCGGCATAGTGTGTAGAAGCCTTAATAACCACGATCGTCTTTTGTTTAGTGAGGCTCTTTGTACTCCTGCATTAGTTTAAAAAAATGCGGACTTCATTACTCTTCTATATTGCCAAATAGCATTATAAAATCCTTACTAATATTAGAAATGTGAAAATCAGTTTGTTTCTCTGTTACGCCTTAACGTCTTAACTACTCAGCCGATTACAATGAAATTATGCATACATGTTGTCAGGGGTATAGAGAAGGACATAGGGTACCATTCATCCTGAAAAAGTACTGTTTCCGGGAGACATAACTGACCCCGCAGATGAAGTCGCATGCGGTCGCTAGTACTAAAATAAAATTTAAATAATCCACATTACTGCGTAAATCATTTTCTGGGCCGCAGCTGTTTCAGCGAATGCTCTATATTTTCGCTTATTTTTCTTAATCTCTAGTAAGCTGCTTATAATATGTTTAAAGCCTTACATTGGGCCGAGCCAAATCCCTTTTTGTTTGCTGTATCTCTCTTCCAAGTCGGTGTTTTGTTTGCGATTAACGTCGAAAGGTACATTTTCGTATGGAATAAATAAACAGCAAAAAACATTTTTCTACGGGATTTTCCGCTTGAGCAATTTAGAGACGAGTTCTTTTTTCTAGTGAAATGTTTTTAAATTTGAGATTTTAGCATTCACAATGCTATTTTTAAACAATACTAAATAATATACTAGAAAAAATACGACTTGCACCAGATCATATTCTCGGACGGGAATCGAACCCGCGACCTTTGGATATCCGGTCCAATGCTCTTACCGCTGAGCTACCGAGTCACTAGTGACATTGTCGAATTTCTGGCTGCTTGGCTGGCTTGCAGCGTAGGAGTTGGATACATTAAAAAAACTTTCCACGCAGACGAAGTCGCGGGCGGTCGCTAGTCTAAACAAACCCGGTACAGTTAAATAACATCTAATCTAACAAGGGAATTTGAGTCCTAATAAGAGCACTGTGCCCAAGATACAGTTTTAACTAGTTCTGGTGCAGATGTCATTTGTTTGTTTCAAAGATGTTTAGTTCATTTAAGTATGAGATGTTTAAAAACCTTTTTATTTTTATGTCAATAAATGTTTTTATTATTTACTTTTATTATTATTATTATCATGCAGAAACTAAACAAAAACTGGTACCACAGCGAGACAAAGGCAAAAGTCCTGCTCGATGACTTGGAAAAATTCAATTACACGGCTGTCCCGCTTGCATTCTAATGGACAGCCGGCCGACTCCCCAATCGCATAGTATAATAGTCAGTAGTAAGATACTGGAAAAACGTCAATATATTTCTACGAGGATCTGCGAATTTTGGCGCTTATAAGATGTTAGTGAACTTAGCAGAACATTGTCCAGAAAATCAAAAATAAATGTGCGTTCTTTTCGCATGCAGCTGAGTTCTACAGTTCCTGATAGTTTTTAAAAATAGTTTTGGCGTTTTTACCTAAAAAAGTCGATTGACAAAATGCTCTGCTAACTTCCCGTAGCAGATCATTTTGCAGCAAATCAAAAAAAAAGTCGCAGTTGTGTGTGTGGTTTTGTGTATTTCTACAATTTAAGCGTTAATAATAGAATAATAAGTGAGTTTTTTCACTAAAAACCGAATTGCCCAACGGCTTTTTCACGGGCAAATGATTTGTGTGTTCATGGTTGAATAGGAAACTACGAAACAACTGGAATTTGCATGAAAACGTGGTTCCTTGACTTCGTTCATTTACGTGCTATAAGCTCTCTTTCTTTCTCTCTCCCCCTCCCTGTTTTCTCTCTGTCTCTCTCTATAATGCTGATTAATGCTCCGTCTAAGAAAGAACTGACTACTGCTGTTCAGTGAACAGAACTCCTTAGATTGAAATCGAGACAATCGCTATGATAATTGCTATACAGTGAAGGAGTGATTGCGTGAGAGGTCACTCGCGTCGGTGGATTAAATATACATGATTCAATTTGTTTGCGCTGTTGCTAGTATACTGTGTATACCTATGTATACAGGAACTGAAATAAGATCGATGTAACAAGGATAGTTTAGTAAGAATTCTATTAATAAGAAAGTGTTTAGTAGATGGTATACTAATAATATGAGTACGACATGAGTTTGAGTTATCAAAGGCTTAGAATACCCGATTGAACATCAGCCGTCGACCTTCACGAAAGAAGATTTTTGATCAAAGGTTCGCCGGTGTGGCAATAGGTTACCGGAAAATGCGTTGTGCAAACATTGCCATGTCTGTATTCTGAAAAGCCTGGTTGCCTTAATTCATCAACGCCCGAGCGGTCGTATGTGGCCGGATAACAATGGAATATCTATTGTGTCTCATTTTCTGGGCGTTTTAGGATTAAATAAAGATTTTTATTATTAAAACTAAATAAAATTTTTGGGTATTTCATAATAACCCATAAAATTTAGTTTTTTATTTACATGGAAAACTGCAAAGTGACACCCTAAACGCAAATAGACTATTGTTTTTCAGTCAATTCCATCAATGGGCAAAAGCAAAACGCAATTTAGGTCTAGGGTTGCCACTATGCAGTTTATAATAAAAATATCTCCCATATTTGGTTTTAGGTGTTTTTTGTAACACGTTTTTAAGTGTTTTTTTCTATGTGTAACTATTTTTCTCACAACAAAGAAAACAAAATTACCATTAAATAGCTATATCAATGTTCATAATTTAATTAACTTACTTAAGTCATAATCCGTGGGACAACGATAATCACTTTATAATTTCGCACACGACTGGTTACACCGCTTCACGGGGCAAAGCCTTAATTATTAATTAACTAAGTTATTAACCTTATCTTTTATTGTAGGGGATAAAAGCCCAGTGGATCAGCACTTAAAAACTGGTACGGACCGGTGGATAGAGTAGTGTTGCAAAATTTCGTAATGAACTTATTAGGGAGGTCGTAAAATTCGAGTGAGGGACTTTGGCAACTCCCTCCCAGCGGGGTAAAGCCTGATTATAATGTGTACACTTCCTTATTTTGGTCATTCCTTGGTTATTTCAGCTGTGCTATTCCTTAAAGCATTTATAATGGGTGTTTGTAATTACTTATTAAAAACGTATACAACGTGTTACAAAAGTACCCCTAATGCCGAATATGGTAGATAGGGACCATCAACCTGAACAACTTTTACTATGGGACCAACTCTGAAACCGCGAAAAAAAAATCAGCTGTTTCATACATATTGATATTTTTGTAATTATTTTTTGTATGAAACAGCTGATACTTTTTTCGCGATTTCAAAGTTGGTCCCATAGTTAAAGTTGTTCAGTTTGATGGTCCCTATCTATCATATTCGGCATTATGGGTACTTTTGTAACACCTTGTATACCCCAGTTAAATCAAATATTTTGTAAATTAATCATTACTTGTAACAATTTTTTCTAACAGTGGCAGCTCTTAAACCTGTTTGATAATGATGTGAGTTGGGTCTAAAATAGACCAACGAAATGATCAAACAACGTTCCTTAACTCAATCAATCCATCCAACTTTACTTCCTTTGAGTCGATTCTCTAAAAATAGCTCTACGATGCGGCAACGCTGTCACATAGACGATAGCGCTCGGACGACAAGCTCGCCGATGGTCGAAACTATTTTCTATACAAAAATGACGTATGCGTCGAGATGCGCTCAACGCTGCGGATATTTTCAGAGAATTGAGGGGCAGATCCTTATCAAAGTGAAAAATGCGAATGTCTGTTTGTTTGTTTGTTACGCCATAACGTCTTAAGTTCTGAACCGATCATCATGAATTTTGCATTCACGATGTTAGGAGTACAGAGAAGGACATAGGTAAAAGAAGTACTGTTCCCGAGGGATAGAGAAATTACCGTTCTAGCAAACGAAGTCGCGGGCGGCCGCTAGTTGCATATAATTGACTAAATTTTGACGTTCTTACCACAAAAGATTTTAAAACACTGTTCAGCAAGTGTTTAACTTAGACACTGTTTAAATGTTAAATAGGAACCCTTATGGTGCGACTCAGTCTGTCTGTCTGTCTGTCACAGCTGGATATCTTGAGAACTACTAATGTTATCAACTTGGGAATAATTTTAGATGACGTTTGCCCAACTATTTTGCATATAATTGAGAAATAAAAATGTCTCTAAATAGTAAACTTTTTCAGAATGGTTGTACGGAACCTTCGGTGCGCGAGTCCGACTCGCTCGAACTCGTTTGACAATATTGTTTCAAAGAGACAGCATCACATGTAAGCAGTGTCTAAATTAAACAGTGTTTTAAAATCATTTGTGGTAAGGCCCCAATAGTTCCTTGAAAGATTGCTATTGAAAATGAAAATGAAAATGAAAAATTATTTATTCAAATAAACTTAGATAGTAAGTGCTTTTGAATTGTCTATATTTTCCTACTACCCATTCGAGAAACAAGACCCAATTCACACATCACTGCCTTTCCTAGTTAGTATCTAATTAACAAGTTTGAGTTTCAATTATTTCATTTTGTGGCCTTAACGAATAGACAAACTAAAGGCCAGTTCGTTAATTTCCATCAATGAAAGAAACAGAGTTGTGGCCAATAACTAACCAAGTTTCAAGCTTTTTGTTCCAAAACAAAACACCTCGAACCAAATTTTAACGAAGGCGAGCAATTAAAACTTAAGCATAATTCTGCTGTAGGGAACTCTCGCTTATTTTATGCGATAATTAGTTTGATACTTTTGAACTTATCTCTATCAATCAACAAATATTGATACGAATAAACTCTCTTTTATATACTACGTGTATCAAAAATACCCCTAATGCCGAATATGGTAGATAGGGACCATCAAACTGATCAACTTTTACTATGGGACCAACATTGAAATAGTGAAAAAAAATCAGCTGTTTCATACAAACATTAAAATCGGAAATATCAAAATGTATTAAACAGCTGATTTTTTTATTGCGATTTCAGAGTTGTTGCCTTAGTAAAAGTTGCTCAGTTTGATGGTCCCTATATACTATATTCGGCATTAGGGGTATTTTTGTAACATGTTGTATAGAGCAAGTGGTAGATATCCTTCTGTCCATTCTTTATTTCGTAAAAAATGTGTATGTGTAAAACAATAAATAAATAAGGAAATGAACGCCATCCAAAAAAGTGTCGATCATCGGCCATTTTAAATGTCCCCACTGCTGGGGCACAGGTCTTCCTTATGGGTGGATAAGGAGGATGGGCCATAACCCACCACGCGGGCCCAATGCGGATTGGTGGGTGTTAACGACCAACGGCTTAACGTGCCTTCCGAAGCATGGAGGAGCTCGAGATAATAAATTTTTGGTCACCCATCCCATGACCGACCCTTGCGAAAGTCGCTTAACCTCCACAATCGCTGGGCCAGGCGCTATACCACTGCGCCGAGCTCAACAATATAATTATGTATGTAAAAGCAATTTATGAATTCGATCCTCACTCACTCTTTTCACCGCGAATTTCAGGCAATACGTCATAACAATTGTCGACAATACCCCAATCCTGGGAAACCTCGCAAAATATTTCCCCATTGAAAACGTATTAAAGCCCAATAAATAACATAATAACCCGCAGTCACGCGATTATACCACGCATAACCTTGGGCATTGTAACACCAAGTGATATGCCGTATTCCTTGCTGATAAGCTTCATATTCCCGCATCAAAAATAAAGTTTTCGGAAGGGTGTAAGGGAGTAACGGCTCAGTAATTACCTGTCAAAAGTTTAAGGGCACATAGAAATATTGGGCGGTTTCACACTGTCACATGTCAAAACTCTGTTACGACAGCCCTAGCCCGGTTATAATGATGGTTGACGCCATGGAATAATATAAGCATTAAATAACTTCTTGCCAACATATCTCATATCTTTTCACTAATGACAGCAAGATTATTCCCATATATTATGCAGTAATAGCAAAACTATAGTGGGGTAACTTGGCCATGTTCATAGGGCAATGATGAAGTGGGGTGACTCATAAAAATATTCTTTAATACTTTATGTCGTCACGATGTGACAATTGAAATACATACAAATAACAGGTACAGCGATTTTTAATTTTTTTAAATTTTTCTATTAATTAATTATGGGAAGCAAGTTAGCATAGGCGTAAATAACTAATACAGGAAGCAAATAAGTACCTACTCTTCCAATAATAATTTATCTTAAAAATTAAGTGCTTGAACCAATAACAAATGTTTTTTAACAAATACTAGGTATGTAGGTGACCCATATACAATTAATGATAGTGTCACGCATGACACGTTATTCAAAGATAAATGTATTTCGGTGGTCAATATTATTTGTATGTACTTTATGTTTAGTTAGTAAAAATAAGTTTCATAAATGAAAAATGAAGCGCGTGAAGATTTTCTTTTATTTAAAATGTTCGATTGTCTTTAGATTTATGCATCAGAATAAATACGAAAAATAATGTTTCCTTATGATATTTTAATCATATCCTACTATTTAATATAATAATAATATCATAAATGTGAAATTTTGGATGTTCAAAGGTTTGGATGTTTGTTACTAAATCGCGCAAAAACGGCTGGACGGATTTGGATGAAATTTAGCACACATAGCCCAGGCTATGTGTGCTAAATTTCAGCATATGTACCCAGGTACATAGGATATTTTTATTCCGGGCAAAAGTTTCTTAAGGATTTTCCGAATGTCCACGCAGACGAAGTCGTGGGCGGAAGCTAGTTGTAACTAAACCTGTAAAAAAAATCCCCAACACCAATACTTTGATTAAAAGTTGGAAGTTAATTAAACTGTAAGGTCCGCAAGGGAGCTATGTACGTCTACGATTGGTCTCTTAAAATAAAGTCGATTTAAGTCTCTTCTTTTTCCTGTTGTGTGAAATTGAAAAGTTACTATAATTTAACTAAATAACATTCTACATTTATACTAAACACCAATACACTACACTCTAATTCTTGTGAAAGTTTTCTTTATTTATAAGTTTTTTATTTGGTCCTTAGAGCAGGATAGTAACAAAATTTATTATTTTAATCAACACAAAAATACATAAAAAAATATTGAAATAATGAATTAAAGAAATAATAATAACATCAAAGTCGAATCGCTATAAATATCAGACTTATAAACCTTGAAATGGCAACACTCGATTTTATGAGACTTCAATTTTGTCCGCAAATTGTATTTTCCTCATTTCTGTAAGAAATGAGGATTCCAATTGGTTACCATAGCAATTCTTTTTATAGAAAATTGATCAAACATTATATCGACTTGTACGTGTTCATTACGAAACACTTGACGACCTGAGTGGTGCAGTGGTCAACATCCGGTCTACCACGCAAGAGGTCCCGGGTTCGATTCCCGGCGAAGCAGAAATTGAAATGATGAATTGTAATTTCGGTGACGGGACTCGATTAAAAAAAATTAGACTCGGCTTTTAGGTGTATTATAAGCAAATATGAACCTTCTCAAAGCCGAGAACGAGCCGAAATAACGCGTTTTATTACGACACTAGTTTTCTGCCGATTGCCATTTAAAATTAACATTAATAATCTTATTATAATAGTGACTCATGCCGAAACATATATTGATAGTGGCAGTATAATTATATCCAAAATCTGGGCCCTAACCACTAGTTAAAAAAAAATAGCAATACAATGCAAGATGTATTTTCACGGAAATTGCTTTAACTTTAGTTAAATATGTAAGTAGAATTTGGCCGCGTTCATGTAATGACTAGAGATGGGCAAAGGACCCGATTTTTACCCGACTGCTGGGTTTAAACCCAATAAAAACCCAGATTGTATGTTAAAGAAACTTTTTAATTTTTTTTTATTTCTATTGATATGTCAAATGTGACGTTGCTATAGAAACATTTTTTTGTTAAAACAATACAGAAAATTATTCAAAGGATAAAACATCTCTTATTTATAAAGAATTTTTTTAGTTCAAGAAAATGGTGTATGGTATGGGCGTTAACTGGGTTTAAACCCAGCAGTCGGGTAAAAATCGGGTCCTTTGCCCATCTCTAGTAATGACACAACTAAGTACTGTGTGTGGCGTTAAAAATGAAATATAATTTGAATATGAATTTTATCATCAGCATTAAATAGATACCTTTATTTTCAAAACTGAAATTTCGCTTAAGTATTCCCACTGGTACTTTCAAGATCATAAATTGACAAAACATGCTTAGAATATTAATAATTAACCTAATACGAAGCTTATTAATAAATAAAGACAGGTCATAAATTTTAATTAAAGCACTTATTAAAATATCTTCATATTAAGTCTGTTTAATTCCAAGTTTACCCCACTAAATATGAGTTATTATGCCGTTATGGCCCAATAAAATGAAAATTAAACATACGCTGATAAAAATTATCCTTAGTGTCTAGAGAATAAGATACACAATTGTTTGCACACTAACCTCATTGTCTATCGTAAATTGACTCCTTAACTCATAATCGTGACCTTTAAATCTTAATTTTTCTCTAATAAATACACCGTGAAAATTCTCGTTGCTGAGATTGTTGCTGATATTTATTTTATGATCGCGGCAATTTATAGTTTTTTTATTTAATTTCTTTTGGTAAATTCCAGTTAAGGAAATTATATTTATGAACTAATTTTGAAAAAATAATAATAAAATAACTCTTTTTATTACTTTGGTTACAGCTGTTTTTGTTTTTGTTAAATAAACTTAACACGTGTAAAATAATAAACAGCGGGATGAATTCAGAAATGTCGAATATAGGACAAATATTTAAGGCTCCTACATCCCTCAAGTGGTGCCCTCATTTCAATTAAATTTATTGCTCGCTAAGTACATAATGTATCGAAAATTCACATGTACAGATTGAAGCTAAGGTTCTATAGTTTATTTACAAACAATAACTTCAATACAATACAGTTCGTTGATGTAGTAGTAGGCACAAGAGCAAAATGTGGCCACTTTTAGCACTTTTGCCAACTACTACTACAACGAACAAAAGAGCTATTCCTTTCTAATGAATTAATTGAAATTGCAATGTTTAAAGAGCCAGATTTCAGCAATACTTTATTATCAAAGTACAAACAGTTTTTCACATAAAGATGTCCACAGAGTAAAAGGTGAGAGCCACACGGTGGCATAGAGTATGTTACAAACTGTAGAAGGCGGGAATTTTAAAATAGAGCATTCAACACTCCCACTAAATTAAAGCCTTCTTTAAAAATAAATGCAATGAGAAGCTTTGACTAAATATTAGTGACAACATGGCACGATTTAATTCCTATTTTATCTCTTAACAGGTTAAATTTTACTTTACATAAGGGTTTGGTAAAAATATCTGCACATTGCTCATTACTACACACATAGTTTAAATCAATAATTTTTGCATAATATTTTTCCTTAATAAAATGAAACTTAATGTCTATGTGTTTGCATCTTTTGTGAAAGTTTATGTTTTTAATTACACTTATAGCACTTTGATTGTCTAAATTTAAACACACAGATTTTTGATTAAATTCACCAATGTCACTTAACAACTGTTTGACCCACATAGCCTCTTTAGTGGCAGAGCAGGCTGCCATAAATTCTGCTTCAGTAGTTGATAAGGCCACTGTTTGCTGTCTTTGACTGGACCAAGTCACTGCTGCTCCATTTTTAATAAAAACATATCCAGTGACTGAACGTCTTGTATTGGGGTCGTTAGCATAATCTGCATCACTGTAGCCTATCACTATGTTGGGCTCAGATGTCGGTTGATAGCACAATCCAAAATCTTTGGTTTCTTTTAAATATTTAAAAATTTTCTTTACAGCATTCCAATGGGATTCATTGTAACAATTTAAAAATCTACTCACCAGGCTCACAGCGAATGTAATATCTGGTCTGCTTACTATGGCCAGGTGTAGCAATGATCCAACTGCTTCTCGGTATGGAATGGCTTTTTCTATCTGACAGTCTCCTTTCTCCAACTTTGTATGTGGATCTACTGGAACACTGTTGGATTTAGCATTGTTTAAATTAAATTTATTTAACAACTTTTCAATGTAGTTAGATTGATGTATAAAAATATGTTTGTTACTTTTCTCTATTTCCATTCCAACAAAGTTTCTGAGTGAACAAATCTTAACTTCAAAGATTGACTGTAAATCATCAATTAATTCGTTTAATGCTGATTTATCTTTGGAGATAATTAACCCGTCATCAACATACAAACACAGGTAACATTTTGCTCCATTAATTGTGCCAACATACACACATTGATCTGCCTTACTGTTGACTAAACCAAATTTCTTTAAAACTGAGTCAAATTTTGAATTCCAGCATCTGGGAGCCTGTTTCAACCCATACAATGATTTATTGAGTTTACATACCTTATTTGGTTCGCATGTTACACCTTCAGGGACAGACATGTATATGTTCTCTTCCAGCTCACCGTAGAGAAAAGCTGTTTTAATATCCAGTTGTACGATTTCAAGGTTGTGTTGTACAGCTTCTGATAATAATAAACGAATGGAATCGTACCTGACGGTTGGGGCAAATGTTTCCTGGTAATCAATGCCTTTGGTTTGAGCATATCCTTTTGCACAAAGCCGGGATTTGTAGCGTAGGCCTGTTGATTCTTCTTTAAGTCGAAACACCCATTTGCATCCAATTAAGCGTACGTTGGGAGGTTTGTCAACTAAGCTCCATGTATTATTTTTGTGATGAGCATCAAGTTCTTCTTTTATTGACTTTTTCCATTCTGATGCATCAACAGATTCTAATGCTTTTTCATAAGTTTCAGGAACATCATTCTGTAAGATTCGTTCTTCATAGCACAGGTAAGAACTGTCTTCTGTTGCTTTAGCATTTAAATTTTGTTTTCTTGGTCTTAACGTGATATTTCTTTCAGGTAAGGATTCTATACTTTCATCAGGTAAGTACTCGGTGTCTGATTGTGATTTGTTTTCAGTCACACTGCTAAAGGAGTCATCAGTTACAGGGTCTTCACTTTCTTTAGTTTCATTATCACATTCTTTTATGGTTAACTTGACTGGTACATAATCTCTTTTAACTGTTGATTCAAGAAACATGGCATCTCTGCTCTTTATTACTGTTCTTGTGTTAGGTATGATAAATCTATATCCTTTAGTATTTTCGCAGTACCCAATAAAAATCAATTTTTGAGATTTTGAGTCCCATTTCTTTCTTTTCTCTTTTGGGAGATGAACCATCGCTTCACATCCAAATGTTCTCATATGGCTGACATTGGGTTTCTGACCTGACCACATTTCTTCTGGTGTTTTAAAAGACAGAGACTTTGTCGGAGAACGGTTGATTATGTATGCAGCTGTATAGATTGCTTCAGCCCAATAGCCTTTTGATAAATTGGCATTTAATAGCATACATCTTGCTTTTTCCACTAGGGTTCTATTCATGCGTTCAGCTGTACCGTTTTGCTCTGGTGTATAGGGTGTGGTTGTCTGATGAACTATTCCGGAATCCTTAAGAAAGTCTGAGAAATTTTGATTGACATATTCAAGTCCATTATCTGAGCGGAGACCTTTAATACGACAATTTAACTGATTCTCAACTTGATTTTTGAACTCCTGAAATTTTTCTAAAACTTCTGTTTTCTTATGAAGGGTATACACAAATATCTTCTTTGAGTAATCATCCAGGAATGTCAAGAAATATCTGGCTCCACCTAATGATTGTGTCTCCATTGGTCCGCAGACATCAGAATGGATCAATTCCAGTAGGCCTTTGCTTTGAGAGCCTTGACTTTTAAAAGGTAAACGTGTTTGTTTCCCTTCCTGACACGTTATACACTTAATATCTTCATTAACTTTAGTTAATTTTAAATCAGCTGTATTTTCAGTCATTTTCTTCATACTTTGAAGATTCAGATGACCCATTCTTTGGTGCCACAGGTAAGAATCTTGCTCAACAACATCTGATATGCATGCATAGCCACTAGGCATATTTAACCGGTACATATTATTTATTAAGCTTGCCGTTCCCACAATCTCACTTTTTCTGTTTAGGATAGCACAACCATTCTGATCAAACTTAACTTGGCCACCATTCTTGATAATTTGACTAACTGACAGCAGGTTGGTAGCAAGCCCAGGTACATATAACACATTCTTAAACAATATTTCATTCTCATGGCCTCTTCCATTGTAGACATTTAAGCTTATTTGTCCAGAGCTTAAAACAGGTAATGTTTTACTATTTGCAACTTTAATAGTTTTTATATTTGATGTTGTTTCTTCTTGAAGCAAATTATGGTGTTTGGTCATATGAACAGAAGCACCTGAATCAACATACCAGGCATCAGTGTAGTCCAATGAAGCTATGAATACAGCGGCATAGTGTGAGCTGTTTTGCTTGTCTGAATGAGTCTTCTGATTCTTTTTAGGTTTGGATTTACATTCTGGGCTTTTATGACCATATTTGTTACATGTATAGCAGCGTGGGCCTTTTGAGAAACTTTTGTTTTTATTTTGAAATTTCTGACTTGTAGCAAACGCTGATGAATTATTTTCACTTTGTTTGACATCTTGCAAGAGTTTTGATTTCACTGAGTCAGAAGTAATCTTTATTCCTGAGCTTTCGATTGCTATTATCATCGGTTGGTATGATTCAGGTAGACCGGAGAGCAACAGTGTTCCGAGCCACTCATCATCTACATGAAAACCAATATTTCTCAGTTTATGTGCTGTCGTCATTATTTTGCTTACGTATTCTTCTACATTTAGACATCCAGTTAGTGAAGTATTGCATAGGTCACGCAGCAGTCCTACTCGGCGTGTCAGCCCGGAGTCATCAAAAGCGCGGGATAAATTTTCCCATACTTCTTTTGCTGTGACTGCCTCTTGTATATGGACATAATTCATCGGATCGACAAGTAGTATTATTTTTGTTTTCGCCTTTGTATCACGCTTTGGATCAATTTTTGTCGGATCCTTGTATTCGATGCAGTCCCACAACTCTTCATGCTGTAGATAAGTTTTAACAGCAAAACGCCAAGTAGCGTAGTTTTCACGACCCGTTAACTTTTCAATTAATGCCAGTGAATTGCTTGATGCCATTTTAGTTGTGATGATTCGAAGATTTTAGTCCAAAAAAAAAATGATTGTGATAAAAACAGCACGTTGCACTTATAGAGGTTATGAATTTTTACTTTCACTATATTTTTGCAAGATTTCGTATTTATTATTATTAGGGCTTGCTGGGCCCATAACCTAATGAATTAATTGAAATTGCAATGTTTAAAGAGCCAGATTTCAGCAATACTTTATTATCAAAGTACAAACAGTTTTTCACATAAAGATGTCCACAGAGTAAAAGGTGAGAGCCACACGGTGGCATAGAGTATGTTACAAACTGTAGAAGGCGGGAATTTTAAAATAGAGCATTCAACACTTTCTAATACCAAAAACTAATAAGAAATGGTATTTGTTTATTACCGTTATAAAATTTATATTCCCAACGAATACCAAATTTTATTTTTTTAATAAATTTGGTATTTGTTGAGAATAGAAAATTTATAACGGCAATAAACAAATACCATTGGTATTAGTTTTTGGTATTCGAAAGGAATAGATCGAACAAAATTTTACTGAGGTTATTGTTTGTAAATAATAGAACCTTAGCTTCAATCTGTACATGTGAATTTTCGATATAATATGTAGTTAGCAAGCAATAAATTAAATTAAGATGAGGGTGCCACTTTGAGGTATATAGGGGCCTTAAGTGAAAGCTCCAAAGTATAATGCTTACGTCCCATTTTCGAGTAACACTTTTTGTAAAGAGAAAAGCGTATTTCCAGTAATACGTCTGTTATTGAATAATTGAATAAATCAAGGTAATGGTTCGGGTTTTAAGCAAATGGATTTGTTTTCAAAAAGGCTTCCGTCACCGGGTCATCTGTCAAAGTGGAGCCATAAAAAAGGCGGGTGGCGTTTTATTATTTCTCTACAAGCTTCCACCCGCGACTTCGTTCGCGTGGAAAGGAAAAATTTTGACTGGAATTAAATATTAAATATTTGACAACATCGCATACATTGCTCCGATTTCAAAGTAAGTAGCTGAAGCACTTGTGTTATGGAAATCAGAGACAACGGTGGTATCACAAACACCCAGACCTGAGTCAATATAGAAAAGTTCGTTTTCTAAATTGACTCAACCGGGGATCGAACCCGGGTCCTCAGAGATGGCGACATCTTGAAACCCGGTGTACAAAGCCACTCAACCACGGAGGTCGTCCAATAAAAATATTCTTTGTTTTAATCCAGTCTATAAACGATGTGTGTGACAAATTTCATCCAAATCCGTTCAACCGTTTTTGCGTGATTGAGTAACAAACATCCAAACTTACAAACTTTCACATTTATTAATCATTATTCTTATTTTACTTTAATCGATTTCCTGCAAAAAGTATGTACTTGAAGTACCGGATTCAATATTATCAAATTTTTTAATTTTCAAAATGGGTAAAATTCTCTATGTCGTGTCTTCGTAAGTATAAATTTGGCAAGAATTAGGCGTTAAGTGGGGGTGCTTGCTCTCCATATCCGGTTAACTACCATAAAGGATCCGGCTAAATACCCAAATAAGCAAAGACTGGGTCATAGTTTCCGGGCTGAACCTGACTCTAGATTGCGAAGAATCCTTTCTTTTCGAGTTGTTTAAATTTTTTACCTTTTTTATTTACGCAAACTGTCTGGAATTCGTAATGGCTTATGATAAACATATTATGGATCGTCAAAATACAACAGATTGGACATAAAATACGATCTATAATAACGAGATTGTGGGAAGCTACTGGATGCAGGAAGTCAAGTGCAGGTTCAATCGTATCGATGTAATTATTGGGTGAGGTTTTTTTCCCAACAGTGGGCGTCGTGAAGCGGTCAATGATATACCTAGATGGATATTGCATACTGATGTTTTTAATGTTGCCATTGTAACAATGTACGATAACAATTTTTCCAACAAAACTCGCTCACTCCACAGCCCCAAATATGGCGCAATATACTACAAATCTTCTTGTTATCATTCTACCTACATTTAGTTGCCAATAAACGTCACAAAACCTCTAGCAGGCTTGACAGTTGAAAAATCTCATCTGTCCCGAGCATTTCATTAGACGGATTTCATTTCATCGAAACATTTGGGATAATGGGGAATGATGGGTGGGCCTTGGCCAATTATAAGGAGAGCGCGATTCCGGGAACTGGGGCAAATGGTATTTTAAATTATGCACTTAGGTACGTGAGTGCTATCGTGAGCCTAATTAAAGGAGATACTTATGAGTGAGTGTCTCTATGATACAGGCTGTATTTTTGTTCACTCTCCAAGGGTGTCTTCAGTCCATTAAACTAAACAACTTTCTCTAAAAAACATAGGGCCAAATATGTAAAAAAAAATTGACTATCCATACAAATCAAAGAGATCACGTGATCAGTTTACTAAGAAATGGCTATTTTTGGTGTATTTAGACACATACTTCTTTGAGAAATTTGTTCAATTTCATAGACTGGACACATCCTTAAAATTTGAAAAGTGAATATAAATACACAACGTGTAGACACCTGTATTAAAAAGAGGTTTTTTAATGTAAAGTCCTAAAACACAGTTTCTTAAAAACTAAAGCTTTTTACTGCAAAAAGCTGTGAATCCAAAGTAAGTAGCTAAAGCACTTGTGTTACGGAAATCAGAGACAACAAATTCCCAGATCTGAAACAATATAGAAAATTTGGTTATCTAAATTGTCCCACCCGGGGGTCGAACCCGGGACTTCAGAGCTGGCAACACCTTGAAAACCAGGCAAAAAAATTTGGTAAAGATTAAAAATGTTATCAAATGGAAATGAAACTATCCATTCATATCAGACCTCCACAAAACATTATATAACACACCACGAATCCCCCCATAAACTTTATTATTGACAATAAATTCTACGTTTTCAATTCCCCGCCAAAGCTAGCCTGTTCAAAATTATTTCCCAGCTAGTTGAATTGAGTTCACACTTAGCCCGCTTAATAAGCTATCTAAGAAACAATTTCCTCCAAGGATAGCTATCTTTATTAGCTCTTGCGAAATGAATAGGGGAAATAATAGGGAGACCCAGTATTAATATTATCTTTTGGTGTCCGTAAATTAATCCCAAGCGTCTGACAATAACTGGATAGAGTGTTAAACTTGACTGTCCCTTTAGCTGTACGAGGTGGAATAATATGGATAAGCTCTTAGTTTTTAAAAACATTATTATGTTATTAAGATTCTTACTGATGTTAAGTGATGATAAGGGCGAAGGTGGAAGTGCATTACACTAGGCATCCTCAACCACTGAGGAACTAAATATCTTACCTCTAACTTCCGAAACACAACAATGTGAATAGTTGTCATGACGACATTTGATTAATCTATCTTTGGAATTTGTTCCAAGCAATAATAATGTTTCTATTAATGATAATTTAATTAATTTAAATTGCAACTTGAGACAATAGAGGTGCCCTCTAGCTCAGTGATGACAAAAGAAAAGTCAAAATGCTTAAATATAGTTCATCAAAACATGCAAGGCTTTTCTGGCAAAGATTTAGAAGTTAGTTTGTTTTTAAATTCTGAGAATATTGATGTGCTATGTGTTACTGAGCATTGGTTAAAAAATTATGAACTGATCATAAATATAGATAATTATAGTAATGCAAGTTCGTTTAGTAGGAATTTTGCTATAAGAGGTGGAACGCTTATATTATTGCATAATTCAATACAATATAAAGAGCGCAAAGATGTAATATCTCATACAATTGAACAAATTATTGAGCTCTCTTGTGTGGAACTGGAACAAATGATTATAATTTGTGTATATAGACCCCCATCTGGGAACTACCCAGCGTTTGAGTCCGCTATGGAGGAAGTTTTAATAAAAACATGTAGAAGCAATAAAAAAGTGGTGGTATGTGGGGATTTTAATGTTGATATTCTAGAATCTAACCACCTCTCGAGTAGGTTCATTAACTTATTTAAATCTTTTAATTTGTTTCACACTTTTGAAGAGCCGACTCGAATAACGCCCACATCAGCTACTTGTTTGGATAATATTTTTTCAAATTGTAATATCCTTAAAAAATATATATTAAATTGTATTAGATCCGACCATAGCGGACAATTTGCCTCTATAGAGCACCATCATGTTTGTCCTAAACGCGAAAAAGTTTGTAGGTCAATAAATAAACATTGTGTAGATAAATTTAGGAATAACATTATGGATAAACTTGAAAATTTACCAGTACCTTCTATGGAACCCAATATCCTTTACAATCATTTATTTAGTGTGGTCCAAATTGAATTTAATAAAAATTTTAAACAAAGGGTAATCAAATGTAGCAATAAAAAGGAATTTAGTGATTGGGCCACACCAGGTATTTATCAGAGTAGAAATAAATTATATGAACTGTATGCTTTAAAAGCTACTTCCTGTGACCCTAATTTCATTGAATATGTCAGGAAGTATTCCAAAACATTTAGAAATGTATGTATTCTTGCAAAGTCCATGTCTATCTCAAATAAAATTAAATCATCGGCGAATAAAATAAAGGCTACATGGAATATTATTAATCAAGAAACAGGGAAACCAAAAGATAAAATAAATTCTTTCTCTCTTAAACTTGGAAATAAGACTGTAGATTCCGATATTGAAGTTGCGGGTGTTTTTGAGGATTTTTTCACTCGGATTCCCCTGGAAACTACTGGTAATCTAAATTCCTGTCCTAGCATTGCTATCGCCCTCCTTGAGTCAAGTGTTGATAAGTGTAATGAAGTTTTCAATTTTAAATATATTAACAGTGATGATATCATAAAAGCTTTTAAAATAATTAATGTTAAAAAAACAGAGGATCTATGGGGCATTTCTACCAATATTATTAAATCAATTATTGATGTAATAGCTCCTTATTTAGCGTTTATTTTTAACAAATGCATTGACGAAGGTATCTTTCCTGACTTAATGAAATACAGTAAATTAATTCCTCTGTTTAAAGCAGGAGATAAAAGTGATCCAACAAATTTTAGACCAATATCTATTTTACCTGCACTAAGTAAACTATTTGAAAAAATTATATATCTTCAATTATTAGAATATTTTACAAAGAATAATATACTACATAAGAATCAGTTTGGTTTTTCGAAAGGCAAAAGCACTACTGATGCTGGAATTGCACTTTTGAAGCATATCTTTGACGCTTGGGAGGCTAAGCAAGATGTAATTGTCATTTTTTGTGACCTTTCTAAAGCGTTCGATTGTGTTGATCACATAACTCTCTTAAAGAAGTTAGAACATTATGGTATCTCTAATAAATCAGTTAGCCTTATGCAATCTTATCTATGTGGTAGAACACAACAAGTAATTATTAATAAAGCGGCATCTACTGGAGCCCCCATTAGCATGGGCGTGCCCCAAGGATCGATATTGGGACCTTTACTGTTCTTAATCTATATTAATGACCTACCTTACTACGCGGAGAATTTATGTGAGACAGTGCTATTTGCAGATGATACCTCCTTAGTCTTCAAAGTCGATAGAGGTAATAATTGTTCTGACGATGTAAATAGTGCTCTCTCTAAAGTTTTGAATTGGTTTAACATTAATAATTTAGCATTAAACCCGAAGAAAACAAAATGTGTAAAATTCACTTTACCTAATGTAAGGCAGGTAGACGTGCATATTAATTTGAATGCAGAAGTAGTCGAGTGTGTTGAGAGCACAAAATTTCTAGGTATTACAGTAGATTCACGACTACAATGGGATCCACATATTGATGCCTTGTCGAGTAGACTCAGTTCTGCGGCATTCGCAGTTAAACAAATAAGGCTCTTAACTGACATTGAAACGGCAAGGCTGGTCTATTTTAGTTATTTTCATAGTGTAATGTCCTACGGAATGTTGTTGTGGGGCTCAGCAGCTAATATTGGAAATATTTTTGTGCTCCAAAAAAGAGCTGTTCGCGCCATATACAACCTTCGGCCGCGAGATTCTTTAAGAGAATTGTTTAAAGAAATTAATATTTTAACAGTGGCAGGCCAATACATCTATGATAATTTAGTTAATGTAAGGAAACATTATTGCTCACTTGCTAAAAATAGTGATGTACACCGTTTTAATACAAGAAATAAAGACAAACTTGCCGTTCCAAGTTTTAGACTAGCAAAAACTAGGGGCTCATTTATGGGGAAAGGAATTGCCCTTTTGAATAAAGTTCCACAAAATGTAATTGAACTGCCTTTGCATGAATTCAAAATACATGTTAAAAAGACGCTCATGAGCAAAGGTTATTACAAAGTAGAAGATTATTTAAAAGACAGCAATGCATGGATGTAACATTATAAGTAACTATCTGATTTTCAGTTTTTAATAACTTTATTGTTTTTTAATTATGTTGTTTTAAATGAAGGTATTTGGTAACGATATAATTTTTTGTAAATATCGTTACTCTGATTTCTGACAAAGCTGATAAGTTTCTTGCGCCCATTCTTCTTGTCGGCTAAAAAAGTCTCGAATGGGTGGTAGGAAAATATAGACCATTCAAAAGCACTTAATATCTAAGTTTATTTGAATAAAGAATATTTCATTTCATTTCATTTCATTTCGTCAGACTTAGGAAAAAAATTCTAACTTATTAAAATGCTGTCAAGTACAAAAATAAGTATTGTCTGTTATAAAGCTCTATAGAGGATACATTTCATCCAGTAAAAATACTATATTGTTATCTTAGGTACATAATTGTTACATACATTTGTCGCTTTAAAAATATTTGGCTCCACCTGGAAATCAGTGTTGCACATGCTCTGGCAATAGCTGAGGCTGGAGACCATTTCGGCAAAGTTTAATTGTTTTTTTTTATTTGTATTGGTGTACATATTATGCACTTTTTTTGTAAACTTCTTAAGCTGATTTTTTTTTTACTTTCCATTTCACTTTCTTTACATACTTGAGATAATCCACACAAATCTTTCTTATTTGAATCCCAAGGTATCGTCTTAATTTGTTGACCGTATCCTTTAACGGGCGGCATAAACATCAAATATCTAAGGACCGGCATGAGCCGTGAAATTAAGGTTTTACCAGCAGCAATTCTTAGCCTCGTTAACTCTGTGGTCGATGGGCTTCGATGAAGGACGGCGCAAATCGAATAGGCTGTTACGAGTTTGAAATGTGTGATATTGGCGTCGTTATCGATATTTCCCTGGGGAATTTTACATGGAAAATTAAGAGCGCTTTCTTTATTGGTTCGAAAAATGTGTTATTTTTTGTTATTTGCCCTTTGTGTGACAGTAAAGTATCAACTATTAATTTATGTGAAGATGTGCTGATGGCAATTCTGAGCCTCGTTAGCTCTGTGGTTGATGGGATTCGATGAAGGACGGCGCGAATCCGATAGGCTGTTACGAGTTTGTTGTGTCTGCGATATTGATGCCGATGTCGATATTTAATTACGGTTTTCACGTGGGGTTTTATGAGTACTCTCATTAAATTTGCAAACACATGAATGAGAGACAAAAATAATCCACCGGAAAAACAACTGACTGATCACGAATCGTTCTTCTATCTATTTTTATGCCAGACCCAAGAATTAACATCTGAAACCAGCTTAAAGAAAACTCTGAATTTTCTAGAAATTAATTTAGAAACTTGAACGGTGTTCTGAAATGTTTTTTTGCCAATAACTACTAGGGCTCTGTGCGAAATCACATTTCACATTCAATAAAATTGGAACTTTTCGAATGATTGCCAAACTTCAGTGGGTGCGTCGAAAGTCAAGCTTTTTTCGTTTAATCTTTTTTTTTCTTTTTTGCATATTTGATGCGTATTTCATATTCAAATCTGCTCGTTAAATAAATTTGTGGGGCGGAATATTTGACAGGCGTTAAGCGTCGTGAATGTTGTTTGAAGTGTTTGCTCAAATGCGTGGTTAATAATTCTCATTTTGGAGAGATTGCAACGAGTGTCGTCTGTCTAAAATTAGACAGAAACTTCTTTTACAAAGAAATGTAAATCATCAAAGACTTTAATGAAAAACGTGACACAAATTATACTTACCTGAGATAAAAATAAGTTTGAAACCAATTACGACCTCTAAGCAAAAAATATAAGCAAAGCCAATAAAAGTGGTAATTTACTTTGTATTAACATTATTCTTCCACTTTTCAAAGTCCGATAACCCTCAGTCTAATAAAATTAGTCGATTATCTATTTTTCTGAAATTGGTAATATTTTATTTGATAATGTTATAACAGCATTTAAGTTTTTGGTAGTTTTTATTCTGTAGTATTTCAATGCAAAAAACACACATGATTAAGCTACTTACTATTATTGCTTAAAACAAGCGGTTTACAGCGCAACTAAAACCAACAATATAATGATGAATGATAATTATTTTTCCATGGTGTACAGTCACACTGCTCCGTCTTCTGTCGTGGTGGTTGTCATATCGAAGGGTCGACTAAGTATATTTTTAAGATTAAGATAAATAATTTTAGAACAAATACTAGAAAAAATCGACTCACCCGTAGCACCTCAGACGGGACTGAGGTGCTACGGGAGCCTCGTCTGAGGTGCTACGGGTGAGTCGATTTTTTCTAGTATTTTTTCTAAAATTATTTATCTTAATATAAAAATAGCATTGTGAATGCGAAAAATCTAAATTTAAAAAAAGTTATATTTTTTAGGTTTTCCACAGAATATAATTATAGTTTTTTTTTCCATGGAGTACACTTGTACAGTCAATTACACACTGCTCCGTCTTCTGTCGTGGTGGTCATATCGAAGGGTCGACCAAGTATATTTTTTAGGTTAAACCACAGATAATACGTTAAACGCTTAAAGGCATCTAAACAGAAAACTACACTGACCTTCAAAACTTAGTACCACACTTTTAAAATTGCAATTTCTCTTAAACAATAGGAGTAAGAGTTTTGAAATAAAAAAAGGTTTTTTTTCAAGAAAGTTTTTTAAAAAGGATTTTTTAAAGTGTGGTGCTAAATTTTGAAGGCCAGTGTAGTTATATTTACGGCCCAAGTTTTGTGGCGAAACTGATTTTGAGAATTAAATTAAAACGTTATACTTTAAGACGGGTAGCGAAGTTGGTCATAAATTTAACTCCTTAAGAGATGACTCATGCTATACCATGTTGGATTCGAGCCGAGTCTTGGCCGTAGCATAGCTAATATCCACATTGATTTAGAAGATAAATAAGCAATATAAATATTAGACAACATCACAAACATTGCTCTGATCCCAAAGTAAGTTGCTAAAGCACTTGTGTTATGGAAATCAGAGACAACGGTGGTAAACACACACACCCAGAGCTGAGCCAATATTAAAAAGTTAGTTTTCTAAATTGACCCAGCCGGGGATCGAACCCGTGACCTCAGAGATGGCGACACCTTGAAAACCGGCATACAACCCACTCGACCACGGAGGTCGTCAAAGATACTATTGAATTTCCCATAAATTTTCTAAGGACATGCTCACGCTATACCGAGCGCCAACCGAGCAACGAACGACGCTAGAAGACAACAAATGTATGAGAATCGTGCTATGGTCGAGCGTCTCAACTCGGACTCGGCACGGTGTAACGTGAGTCATCCTTAAATTGGCTTCACCGAGTTGCACCGCCATAAACTCTTTTACAACCTATGTTGCAGTTTATTAAGCGACATGTTACGACTTGCTTTAACTTCATTAATTAAAATCAACCATTATTAACTGTTTGATTTAATAAAAAAGCAACAATTATGGCGGCATGTCTCTTTTTATTCCGTAATTGGGATTTACTACTCTCTATCAATGATGAAAAGTGTCTTCATTAAAACTCCCCATTAAATTTTTAATGATGGCTTCTTATTAAAATATCCCGTAGCACAGTGTAAAGTAGCCACTATGAAAGTTTCAAATAATATAAACATTCATGACGACCTGACGTTTAAGTAAAATCGCAATAGCTTTTCGTGTGTACAGAAAGTGGACTAGCTTTCCATTTAACAATAATGCTACTTCAAAAGCTTAAAATTAAGCAAGAAACAAAAAAGAAATATAAGCTATTAACTTTCTATTCCATAAAATCCACAAATGTTTATTAATTTTGTGTTTGCCACATATCGACAGACACTTGTTATCTTACTGTTCAACTCTTTCAACTATGCCTGAAGTGTCGTAAAAATATACTTACCTTACCTACACAGATTATTAGTAATGACTATAAAACAGCTGATCCCTTTGTTCCAACAATGTAATATCGTTTTAATTAAATTTCAAAAAACCTGTTGTTTTAAGGTTTATTACTGAGGAACGAGCGAGCTTAAAAAATATCCGTTTTATGAAAGATATTACAGAGAGCTTTATTGCAATCCCAAAGTATTGAATCGTGAAAGCTCTTTTTAGTGCTTATGTACTCTCTTTAAGGGGCTGACATGAGCCAACTAGCGCAGCTAGTCGATTTTATTTAATTTATTCTAAATAAGCCAAATTTCCTAAAAAAGGAATCAGTTAAGGTTTTGTTACTAACGTCTAATATTTATTGAATAACTTTAAACAGTTTAAAAAGGCATTCAAACAGTTTATGAACGCGATTTTGTTAAAAGTGGCCACTGTTGGTTCAAACCCGTTTTTAAACTAATGCACGCATTTTGTAATGTTGTAACGTTATTCAATAAACATTAGACATCATTCACAAGACCTTTGACTGATTCCTTTTTTAAGAAATTGGGCTTACTTAGAATAAATAAAATAAAATCGACTGGCGGCGCTAGTTGGCTCATGTCAGCCCCTTAATACAGGGTTGACTATCGTAATAAGATAAAGTAGGTACTTCAATCTTAATATTATTAGCCAGGATGTAAGTATGTAGGATTATGGTTTTTTCCGATTGATAAATTAATCAACCCTACGTTTTTGTTTCTTTTTATGTTCATCCCATATAGCGCCTAATAAAATAAAAATATGGGGTCTAATAAAACTTAACTTGGTATTTTTAGTACCATAGGGCTCGGTTGCATCAACTTAATTCAACTATAGAAGTACATAACACAAACTTATCTGAGCCGGTGGTCAAAACTAGAACTAAGCGTTATTACATATTGTTACCTAGGTTACGCCATAGACGACAGCGACGCTGTTTGTTGTTTGTGTCGGTTAAAGTTAAGGTTAAATCAAGGTGACTCAGCCATAGTGTAATATTTTTAGTAGGCATATACAACATGTTACGCAAATACCCCTAATGCCGTATATGGTATATAGGGACCATCAAACTAAACAATTTTTACTATGGAACCAACTCTCAAATCGCGAAAAAAAAAATCAGCCGTTTCATACATTTTGATATTTTCGATTTTAATTTTTATATGAAACAGGGGTTTTTTCGCGATTTCAGAGTTGGTCCCATAGTATTTTTTTTTCTTTGCGATATTTCAGTGATTTTAAACACTTGTCCAATGTTTATGTTTGATGTCGTGGTGACAGCGGTGGACAAATGGCCTAACCCCTCGGCCATGACATTACCGCTCTTGCGTCCTGCGACTTGCCTCTCGGCAAACACTGCGCGGTCGAGACGACGAGCTGAGAGGGTGACGTCGAGGCAGCGCGCAGTGGTTGCCGAGCCGTAAGACGCAGGACGCGCGTGCGGTGATGTCGTGGCCGAGGCGTAACCGCGCACGGCAACGACCGGCTTGCTGAAGCCGATGATCGTGAAATTAGCTCAATGATTTTCTCGCTCTAGCGAGGGTCTCTTTTGGGCGAGGGACAGAGACAAAGCTTAAAAAAAATGCGGGCCAGTGTAGCTTAAAGCTACCCTAAAACGACAAATAGCTAAAACTGTTTTCACGTAACGAGCCCACATATCATGCTGACATTAGCCTCGTTATACAGCACCGTCCACCGGCGGCTGTCAGCGCACAATCTAATTTGCCCTTCGTTGCCAACCGGCGACGAACGCGCAATTAGTTTGAGTGTTAGCTATGAATAGAATAATTATTACTAGGCTCCTAATATGATTTACGTTGAGTCGTGTTTTTGCTTGTGTGCCCTAACCCTTATATGGATTGCTACAAAGATTTTATGGGCTTAATAACTTGATGTGACCTTTTGATTACACTCTTTGATCTATTTTTTGTAGAAGCTTGTTTTTATACCTTCAGTGTACTCTTATCTCATCAAAAAACAAACTTATAAAAATGAAGTCGATAAAACCAAACAAAGATAATAATATAGTTGTTCTATCTCACGAAGACCGTTTTACTATGAATGTTGTTAGGCGTGCGCATGCACATTATTTTGGTGTGCGAAATACGCAAGCGTGCAGACGCCATTTATAGACGAATACAGTATTAATCCTTATAAATTTAAATACGTTAGTTAAGCATCTCATGCACTTTATAATTATAATCTTTTACACCATATAATTTAATGAATAAATTCGTCTTAGGACGTGTCACAAAAACTACACCGAAGCGAAGCGAGGGCGGGTTGCTAGTTTAATACGACAATTTCGACGACCTGAGTGGTGGCAGTGGTCAACATGCTGGTCTACCACGCAAGAGTTCCCGGGTTCGATTCCCGGCTGGGCAGAAATTGAAATGATCAATTTTAATTTCTGTGACAGGTCTGGGTGTTGCTATGTATTATAAGTATATATTTAAAAAGTATATAAGTAGTGTATATTAGTTGTCTAGCACCCATATTACAAGCTTTGCTTTGTTAGGGGCTAGATGGTGCTCTGTGAAATTGTCCAAGCAAAAAAATAAATAAAATAAAAAAATACATACAACAATGGTTTGATGTTTTCGTCCCGATACTTCAATTAGGTACGCGAAAAAAGGCTCGCACTCATCGCAGACGAACCAAATAATATTTCTAAGCGTCGGGAAATAAAATAAATACATGAACACTTAAAAGGAAATGGCAGTCCGATCGCTGAGGTCGCAATCCGATTAGGAGTTCTCCAAGAGATTAAGGAAGATCGGGGCTCTACTTAATAAGTACTGATACGAATCTGCACTTACGGGATGAAATAAATTGAGGACAGAAGGGCCGCTCGCTACAAACCGACGTTTTCCCTGCATGCATACATTGACATTTCGTTCAGTAGCCCTATTACAAACGGAGCCTTATTACTGTCACTCATGTGTCCGTCTGTCCGTCCGTCGTCTGTCAAAAAGCTTTAGCAGCTAACCGTTGATGTTAAAGTCGTCATATTTGCAGCTAAGGTATGTCTTGCCGACCCAAAGCCAAGTGAAGTATAAAAAATATTTAAATATATTTAGTGAATTACCCCCATACAAGTGTAGGTCAAACGAGTAGCACAGATAAGCCCCGCCCCTTAGCCTTAAATATCCCAAAGACTTCTATGTATATACTACACTAGACGGAATGTACAGTACCAAAAAATTGCTCAGTGCATGTACCCAAACTCCTTTAGTCTATTGCGAGCGACCGATAGAAACAGTTGCGCCGCGAAGGTTGGTTGTGACACAATTTTAGTTTTGAACAGCTCGTCTATGTAATTAAAGTCATTGAAATATTCACTATGTAATACCCTAACACCATCGGTATCATTTATAACAGAATTCAAATTCAAAAATATCCGGAACTTTTAATCACAGAGAAACTCGTCGTTTTGGATAAGCCGATTATTAAAAAGGGTTTACTCGGTTTCACTGTGATCCGAGTGAAATTTTGGGGCAATCATATTACGCGCATAATGCCTACCTCGTCCATAAAATTCAGGCTCTGACGGTAATTTAAACTCGATATTTTTCGTTTCATTAGGGAATGGTTACATTAAAAAAAAACTTGGAAAGACTTGTAATGGTGAAATGTTATTATGTTATTCACTTCCTTTCAATGTAAAAAAACTAGTTTATACTTAACAGCTTCTTTAAAGTAAAGAAGTTAAAGATAAGAAATATATTTAATTTATATAGGTATTTCCTGACGTTCCAATTTTTTTCAGGAACAGTGGTTAATTATAAAAACTTATTTTTTTTATAGAAAAGGATTTCACGAGATCTGACACTCAAAGCAATGACCATCAGCCATTTTGAATGTCCCCACTGCTGGGGCAAAGGGCCAAATGAAGGGCCTTCCTTATGGGTGGATAAGGAGGATGGCCTCACCACACGGGCCCAATGCGGATTGGTGGGTGCTAATGACTGCAAATGCAGGCGGGACCAACGGCTTAACGTGCCTTCCGAAGCACGGAGGAGCTCGAGATAATAAATTTTTGGTCACCCATCCCATTACGGACCCTTGCGAAAGTTGCCGCTGGGCCAGGTGCTACACCACTGCGCGACCAAGCTTTCTCAAAACAATACCACGTAATTCCATGCACCAATCAAATGGTACAGATACCAAAACTGCAATAAAATGAATAAATTATAAATAAATAAATAAATATTTGATAACATCACATACATTGCTCCGATTCCAAAGTAAATAGCTAAAGCACTTGTGTTATGGAAATCAGAGACAACGGTGGTATCACAAACACCCAGACCTGAGCCAATATAGAAAAGTTCGTTTTCTACATTGACCCAACCGGGGATCGAACCCGGGACCTCAGAGATGGCGACACCTTGAAAACCGGTCTACAAAGCCACTCGACCACGGAGGTCGTCAAAAAGAAAGAACAATCCTGTGCAATTATTTAATTTTAAAAATGGTCTAATTGTACGGAAGTACATTTCTCTGTAAGCTGCTGCTGAAAATGCTTTCAATTATCAAATTTAGATTTTTCGCATTCACAATGCTATTTTTAAATTAAGATAAATAATATTAGAAATAATACGAGAAAAAATCGACTCACCCGTAGCACCCTCAGACGGGACTCGAATACTAGAAAATTTCGCCGCTCCCACTAGCGACTCGGTAGCATAATTGGTCAGTGCATTGGGCCGGAATCCCAAGGGTGCGGGTTCGAGTCCCGTCTGAGGTGCTACGGGTGAGTCGATTTTTTCTAGTATTTTTTCTAATATTATTTATCTTAATGCTTTCAATTGTCATAAATAATTAATGTCTAGGTATTAATTGCGTTTTTATACAACTTTCAAGGATACTTTTTTCTTATACAGGAAACTTAGATTGTAACATATTTTTTTCACTTCCATACGGTTCTTTAATATCAGAATAAAATAAAACTCGCTTAAAACTTTTCAATGCTCAAATAAGCTCAGCAGATAAGGCTTTAAAGTTAATAAAGTTTAAATTCCCACAAAATCTGGTGAAACTGGCTGCAGTTTGGAAAACCGCCAATGTAGATCTCATAAAAACCCCATCCTTCAAAGTGCACGATCTAGGTTAATTTTTTAGCCGAAACGCAATCAGCGTGACCGTTGGCTAGGCATTTTTGCCGTTTCCACCATTTTGTCGAGTCGAGGCAACGCTCACAAAATGGCCGAATGGAACGCACTTTCAAACAACATTCAGCTTTGGTCACGGCAAAGTAAGAGATGGAGTTGGTATTACGTATTCGGGTATTTGTACGTTTTATGTACTTATGTACTGTATAAATTATACCTGCGTAAATGCTCTGTAAACGCTGTGGTAACAACACTCAATAAAATAAAATAAAAATTTATGTTTTTTATTAACAGCCTGATGTTTTTTTTTGTACGAGTGTTTTTTTTATATATGTTTTTTTTATAAAAGTATTTGTACGAGTTCCACTTAGTTGACCACGGACTCCGTACAGGAATATGTTGAAAGTTATAGTTGGCAGTTCCGTAGTTAGTTGATGTCTTGAAGTTGTTTCCGTAGTGAAGATAAAGGATATCAATTCATTATTTCACACTTTTATGAGTTTTATTTTTTAAATAAATAATAAATAAATATTTGACAACATCACATATATTGCTCCGATTCCAAAGTGGCTAAAGCACTTGTGTTATGGAAATCGGAGACAACGGTGGTATCACAAACACCCAGACCTGAGCCAATATAGAAAAGTTCGTTTTCTAAATTGACCCAACCGGGGATCGAACCCGGGACCTCAGAGATGACGACACCTTGAAAACCGGTGTACAAAGCCACTCGACCACGTTAAAGTTAGTTAGTTGATAGTTAAGTTACAGTTTAAAGTTGATGGGTCTTATCTCGACCGTAGCCGATAATAATCTCATAAGAAATAATTAAAACTAAAAGTTAAATTCAAAGTGCTGACGCGCGACCTAAATTAGACGTAATGCTGCTCATTCGGTCAGTAACATCGGTGGCAAAAATGTACGGTGTCAGACCGTACATGTTAGTTAAAGTGAACTAAGTAACTACCAGAATATGAGGCCCTGTCAAGGTAGCGTATTTTACTTAAAAAAAAACATCCTTCAAAACCCGAAAATAAAACAGCTTCAAAATTAAATACTTCTAAAAAGCAAGAAACAATATTCAAATGATTAGATACCCATATCAATTTTAATAAAACACGTCTTTTGAAGTCGGTAGGGGATTTAAGAATTTTAAAAAAGTTGTCCTTCCGATCCACCCGATTTTAATATACGAATTGGCTTATTATAAAAGGTCGACTTGAGAACTTCTCCCTTTTTTGAAGTCGGCTAAAAACAGTGCGTTTGCTTCTCTTTAGAAAAAAATATACATTTATATCAGTTTCATAAAAGGAATTCATCTATTTAAATTTAAAATAAAAAACCATAACTAGTAAAACTAACGGTTTAACTCTTGAGACAGTATTGTCACAACTGAAACACAATAATCACCCAACTAAGAATCGAACTATGAACAGAACAATGCTTTGCATTTCTAAGTACTAAAGTCACATTAATGATGTGACTCACAAACCTCACAAAGTCCTCAAGTTACGAACAGTTATTACGACTGACTTGAACTTTAGATGGCACAGATTTAGGGTGTCTACTTACTACACAGTCGTTTGAAATATAACACAATGGAATCATTAATTTATTATTATATTATATTATCTTACTCCTATTTAGAAGCCTTTTTAGTTTACCGTAATCTATAATATTTTTTCCTAGTGAATCTCAAATTTAACGTATCCGAAATAGCTTAACTATTGTGCGTATAATCGGGGACATGACGCGACTGAGTGACTGCCGCCAACGACTGCAAAAAACACCACCGGAAAAAGGACAGTTCGCTATCGGTAAATTTCGGAACAAAAGTTGCGGTAAAAAGCACCCTCTGTGAAAAAAGGCGCGTTGAACAAATGAAAGTTCCTTTGGTACTTTGTCACAAAAACAGAATCCACAAATTCGTGGAAACTGGTTAAAAGAACTCGAAATAGTTAGGTTAGGTACAGCAAAAAGTTTACAAATGGAACGTTTGACATTTTGATACTGGAATGCAATAAATGAGGTTGGTGTTCCTAACATTCTGAGAGCATAAATTGTTCGGCAAAATCAGTAGGTCACCCTGACCCTATTTAATAACGTGACAATTTGTCAATTGTCATGACAATTCGGCTTACATTGCGTTGTAGCTATAAGTAATTTGTTCTTTTTTCTTAGTTGACGCGGATATGAAATTGTCATAACAAGTGACAAATTGTCACGTTTATTAAATATTGCCCTGATGTATGTACACAATGGAATAATAGCTAATGCTATTCATTATTCCTGCCAATTTTGTGGACAGCTTAAAAGTGATAAATGGTGTAATTGGACATACCAGTGGTGTTTGGTGGTTAGTTATTTAGATTGCAAATCAGTTTCGATAATAGCTTATATATGTTTTTATCTCATTTGAATAATATCTTGATTAAGTATAAGTTTTGCATAAACTTTCCGATGCAATGTTAATCGTACTAGCATTTAAACCAGAACGATGAGTCAGAATTCATAAAAAAATTCAATATTATTGTTTGTCAGTTTAAGGCTTCCTGCCCACGACCGATTAATGTATGATCTATTCTCAGCGACAAAAAATCGCTTAGCGATTAATCAGTTCGATACGTAAATTCCCACGAGCTACAAAAAGTAGCTCAACGACTATTCGCGCGCGAAATGACACTGACAATAGTGACAAAGGGTTTACTTAGCCAGCGACAAAAAAACGCCACGATCATCGCCGCGATCAACGCCGCGATAATCGCAGCTGCAAAAAGTCGCTCGTGGTCGCTGACGCTAAAGGCACTTTACAACGAAAGTTTTTGTACTGAAAATATCCAACAAAAACAGCAAGGGATTACTTGTACGCTAATAATCAAACAGGTAAACTTTTAAATAAATTAATAATAATAAATAAATAAATTTGACAACATCACATACATTGCTCCGATTCCAAAGTAAGTAGCTAAAGCACTTGTGTTATGGAAATCAGACACAACGGTGGTATCACAAACACCCAGACCTGATCCAATATAAAAAAGTTCGTTTTTCTAAATTGACCCAACCGGGGATCGAACCCGGGACCTCAGAGATGGCAACACCTTGAAAACCGGTGTACAAAGCCACTAGACCACGGAGGTCGTCAATAAATAAATAATAATTTATTTATTTCCACCAAAGTTACATACAATTATTAAAAGATGACGAGCCTACGAAAGTAAATATCATTTCTAGTCATTAGGCTTCGCTCGGTAAATGCCTCCATACAATGGAACTTACAACATAATCATACTAAATAAAGTCACTACACAGCTTTATCAAAGAGCGCCATCTTTAGTCCATTAATCATAGCAGTTCATTAATTTTAGCAGAAATCACGTGGGTTCAACCGCCTGTGAAAAAAAAGAGAATTTCTTTTTTCGTAAAACTTTTTTCACATGTTTGGAATTGGAAGTCACTTTGCTGTTGTGATTTTAATTTTATTTTTAGATCTATGTTATTGTATTTACTGTATTCACGAATCGTGAATGCTGAATACAGAATTCAACATTCGTGCTCGTAACGATAGATAAATCGGTATTAGATTTTTTGTCACAAACCAATAGAACATCACACGTCCTACGAATAGTATATCTTTTAAGTGCGAAAAAGTCTAGGATTCAACCAATCAGCCCTACAAAAATAGGTCATGTCTTTGGTTTGAAATAAAACAAGTTATACTGTGTGATAATTCCATACAGTTTAATGTTTTTTTTTTTAATTTCCATGGTTTTTGACGTTATTAGAATAAACCATATCGGGATTTACACCATGTACCTGTTTACTTTTTTTAAACAACATTCATCCGAAAATAAAACTAACCTGTGAGATGGAGGCAGACAGAAGCTTAGCATTCCTAGATGTCAAGATTAAGGTGCGTGTTGACAGTACGCTCAGCCACTCTGTATACAGAAAACCTACACACACAGATCGCTACCTCAAAGCTACTTCGCATCATCATCCTGGACATCTAAACTCTGTAGTGGCATCACTAACAAACCGTGCATATGATCTTTGTGATGATGAACACCTGCACAACGAGTTACAACACGTGCGGCATGTCCTACAAAGCAATGGATATTCAGGAAAGCTTCCACCGAGACACAAGAAAAAGCACCAGTTACAGAGGCAGGAAGTAGATAGACAGCCGGTATTTTTACCATATGTAAAGGGAGTGACGGATAAGGTTTCAAATATTTAAAAAAAGTACGCAATAAAAACTATCTTCACTCCTTTGAAACAGGTATCGCAATGTCTACGGTCCCCGATAGATAGTTTTCCTTTGGAGAAACCTGGTGTTTATAAGATCGACTGCAGTTGTGGTAGTTCATATATCGGCCAAACTAAACGCACAATAGCACAACGCAAAAATCGGCCATCGCTGAACATTTACTTCATTCGGACACAAATCACTGGATCGAGTTGCATAACCCTCAGATTATCTCAACAGAACGCCACTACATACCAAGAATGGTCAGAGAAGCGATTGAAATTACCAAATACAAAAATTTCAATCGTGAAGATGGGTTTAAATTGTCGAGTGTTTGGAACCCCGTAATCCGGTTGTGTAAAAACAACATGAAATGTAAAAGCGCCGTTTCGCGTACAGATACAGTGAGTGTCGTGTGTCGTGAACAGATTCGAGTGAGTAGTGAGTTTGCAGACAGTGGTACCGGTATCGAGCGTAATAATAAAAGACTTAGACGGAGGGTAGACCTATTTGTCTGCCAATAACATCTACCCGCACGCAACAATCGACAGTTCTTCCGTGACCATGGCGCATGCAACTGCGCCGAAATATCGGAGTCTCAAAAATAAACAGGTACATGGTGTAAATCCCGATATAGTTTATTCCATACAGTTTACTTCTTAATTGCTATAATAAAAGAACTAGATGGCCTTCTGAAAGGTGTAAGTACTTTCTTTAGGCGAAAATGTCCGCTGTGGCCCTTATAAAAAAACAATACGTCTAACCATTTTGTACATTTTCCACTGTTTTAGCTAAAAAGTAATTTTAACTTCAACCGTTTTCGAAATTAGTGATGGGGTGTGGAGGATCTATACCGGTAATTGCCGATACGAACGCGAACGTGACAGTGTTTACCCGTCGATTTCGCTTGTTACTGAAACTCTATAGAAAATATTTGTGTAGCTCCACGCGTAATAGATTTTTCGATTAGTCTAGGTCGTCTATTTCTAGAAAAAGCTCTATGTAAAAAAACTTATTAATGTATACTTTGATAAATTGGATATCATTTCAAATTTTCTTGATGTATCAAATATATGAAATATTTACATGACCATCAGCCATTTTTAATGTCCCCACTGCTGGGGCACAGGCCTTCCTTATGGGTGGATAAGGAGGATGGGCCATGACCAACCACGCGGGCTCAATGCGGATCGTGGGTGATAACAATTGCAAATGCAGCTGGAACCAACAGCTTAACGTGCCTTCCGAAGCACGGAAGTGCTCGAGATAATAAATTTTGGTCACCCATCCCATGACCGACCCTTGCGAAAGTTGCTTAACCTCCGCAATCGATGGGCCAGGCGCTATACCACTACCCCACCGAGATCCTTGAAAACAAAACTTTTACATACCTTAAATCATTTAATTCAAAAGCTTGCTTGTTATTTTACTGTATAGTACGCGCGAAAATCTAAGAAGTATACAAAAAATATCGAAACATTATTTATTCAAATAAAACCATTTCGAATCTTAATTTTATGAACAACAAGATCTTGAAGTTTTAAAGACTTTGAATGTCATTTTTCAAATATTAAAACTTAATACAACATTAATAGAATTTCGATTAACAATCGTAGTGGTACAGCCGATAAAGAAAGTAATTCCGACATTACAAGTGAAGGGTTGAATCGATGCCGGCAATTACCGGTGCGACACGAAACAACATGACGCTGTTTGCCGAACGATTTTACCCGTAACTCGAACTTGCAGTAAGCTCAACACTGTTATTGATTAGGTAACTGGAGGTAACTCGGAACATATTGTTTCGAAAGCAACGCAACAAACTCAAACTAAGCCTTCCCGCCCACGAGCGACTGTTTGTAGCTGCGATAATCACGGCGTTAATCGTGGCGTTTTTTTGTCGCTGGCTAAGTTTTTCACTCTTGTCAGTGTCATTTCGCGGCTTCGTGGGTGATTAGTCAGTAACTCTGTATGTTTTGTTCTCGGCGACAAAAAATCGCACAGCGATTAATCGCTCTTGGGCGGAAAGCCTAACACAGACTTTTGTCACAGACGATTTTTGTTTACCCTGTGATTTTGTGTACTGTGCTAATTCTGTGCTTGTTCTATCCATTCCACATTGTTTTTTCATATGCTTTATTAAGGCTCGATGGAATGGCAGTTTATTTATTGTGTTTGTTTAAAATAACTACTTTCACTAGTAATGTTATAAAGTTTCGTCATGATTGTTTTTTTTTCTTTTGATGTATATTGTTATTACTATGACTTTTCTTCCATTGCTATCGACTGCCGAAAATCGATAGAATGGCAAGCAATACCTATGCAAATAAAAATACCAACATTGTTTATTGTTGTTTCTTTTGAGTAGTAATAAACAATTTCTTATTATTTCTTTGTTACCTTCTCGTTAAAAATAAATTGAAAATATAATAACACTATAAAAGAGGTTAACAATAAAGTTCATTGGCGTTGATATTAGGCCGTCGCTCCACTTACAATAATTACTTGTCGTATTTAATGAGTTTAGACATTTTGTGGCGCTACTATAATAGTTAGTACTTACCACTTTATATCATATGTGGCCCGGTGTTTATAATTAACGACTCGTCAATGATAACCAAAAAGTAAACATTAAAAAAAAAATCACTTGGCACTAAATTATGCCAACATTTACTGTGTATTCATTGTAACTTATATTTTTTAACTACTGCCCTAAAACATAGCAATATACATATACAACATGTTACAAAAATACCCCTAATGCCGAATATGGTATATAGGGACCATCAAACTGAACAACTTTTACTATGGGGCCAACTCTGAAATCGCGAAAAAAAATCAGCTGTTTCATACAAAAATTTAAATCGTAAATATTAAAATGTATGAAACAGCTGATTTTTTTTTCGCGATTTCAGAGTTGGCCCCATGGTAAAAGTTGTTCAGTTTGATGGTCTCTATCTACCATATTCGGGATTAGGGGTACTTTTGTAACACGTTGTATAATAATATACCTAGGTAAGTAAGTACTGTTCCCAAGGGATAAAAAATATCGGTCCACGCAGACGAAGTCACGGGCGGCCGCCTGTAATCTATTATATCACAATCTCAGAATTAAGAGATACATGATCTTTGAGATACACCATTATAGAGAACAGCAAAATTTGTTGTATCTCTAAGCTAATAAAGTGATTTAGCCACGTTCGTAACACGATTGTTCAAGTTCCGACCGTTCTCAGACATCGGTGCAACGAAATGAGAAAAGTTGTGACCTTGGGGGTTAAAGCCGTGATGAAACGGACGAATGGGGTGATTCTTGTGGCCTCACAATTCGCCCCAACTGGGAAATACTTTTTGAAATGATTTGTAGGTTATACGATACAGCTGTTTCATACAAAACTTATTTGAGCTGTAGAAAAAAACATGTATGTAGCAGCTTTGGTTTTTTCACAATTTCAGAGATTTTCCTTACAAAAAGTTGTTCATAATGATCAATTTTCTATCAATCAAGATGCTCGAAGGTTCTATCAGCTAAACATGACTAAAACTAAAATTGACAGTGAACTTAATTTTTTATTTGAATTAATCATAATTGTTTGACAGTTGAATTTTTCCAAGAGGATGAAAAATATGTCAATATAAATATAAAAAAATATCAAATATGACATTTTCATAATGTCATAAGTATTTGATATTTTTTTTATTCTTAGAGAAAGTTCAATCCCTGTCTCAGGAAAAAGTGTACCTTTACTTCAGTCGTATACTAAACCCATAATACTTATTTTATGACAATAAATAGCCATAAACAAGTGGACAAGATGAATAACCCGATAACCGGACACAGGATTTGTCCTCGAGATTGTTCGATTGCTCGCGGCATTTCGAGCTTTTGTTGAGATCGAATCGAGAAAGGAGATTGAATGTTTAAAGTCTCTCTCGGACAAGTGGATTTTCGACAGTCGATAGCGATGGAAGAAGAATCATGGTAAATAAATGCCAAAATAAATTCACAACTAACAAAAAAACAATTATGACGAAACTTTATAACATCACCAGTGAAAATAGTTATTATAAACAAACATAATAAACAAAAAAAACAACAACTTAACTGCAATATTCTACTCTCAACTTGTTAAAACTTATTTATGCTTAACGGTGTTAGACTCACTATTAATTAGTAAATGAAATTAAGTAAAGGTATTGTTTTTTATTAATGTAATACATGTGAAACCGTTTGTTCGACTCCAATAAATGAAAAAAGATAGATTTGGCATCACGTGACGGTACACGCATGTTCGTTGTGTGCTTCCAAAGTATGTGTTTTTTCTGCCTCTCTGCTGCATATAGATCTTCCGCCTTTACGTTATATTGAGTATGTTATTGGGTTTCATCCCTTTTGAAAACTGGTACAGGAACTACACGACGAAAAATAGTGTTATTTGACTCGTTCTCCTGTAATGCAAGGCGAATCACATCCCCGGCTGGGGCGTTTCCAATTCCAGCAAAAACATCCGCCATGCTATCCCACATAAATCCATACTAATATCTAATAGAGATAGGTATTGTACGATGGTATATCTGTGTCTTTATGTATTACTTTTTGTAATGTATGTAGATTGTATAAAGATGAATTCAAAATTCAAAACTCATTTATTCAGTCTAGGCTGTTACAAACACTTATGATGTCAAAGAAGCTACGCCATCGGTTCGCAAACCCCTTGTAACGAGAGGAACCGGCAAGAAACTCGTCAAGGGCTGCTTTTTTCTACCGAGTCGTCAATATTTGAAAAATGAGGTCAGCATTGAAAGTGACGTCATTTTCCATCACAATAATTAACAAAGTTTACATTCAATGGGTAATTGGACTTTAAAGACGAACATAGAGCCCTTAAATTATTGTTTCGCGATTGCAGAGTTGGTCCCGTAGTAAAAGTTGTTCAGTTTGATGGTCCCAATCTACCATATTCGGCATTAGGGGTACTTTTGTAACACGTTGTATATACGATTGACCTCTACATGCAACTAAAGTTATTCTTCAACAAAAGTCTACATATTGCAGTATATGAACTCGCGACCTCAACAGATTCAAACGGCACCTGAAGTTGTTTCATCTTCGTTGGTGGCAAAATGAGAAAAGTTGCCAACCGACTAGCTTGGATGACTGTTTCCAACTATTCTGTATTGTTTAGACAGAATGTTACTTTGTTTGTAAAATTTTATTTTATTTTATCGACTCATTCGTGGTAAAGGCTACGCAAGAGTTTGGGAGAACACAATTTTGGTGATAATTAATAACTTATTAAAATGAATGATAATATTTAATGTGTTTAAACATACTCTCGAATGTTTCTAAAGTAAATTTAATATCGCTAAAACAACATTTTTCTTAATCATTACATTTTCCGTGAAATAAGATAGGAAAGGATAGCATTAAAACCATGAATCCATTACTATGCTACAAAAGTAATTTGAGAAGATCGATGGCGCTGTGGTATAGCGCCTGGCCCATCGATTGCGGAGGTTAAGCAACTTTCGCAAGGGTCGGTCACGGGATGGGTGACCAAAAGTTTACTATCTCGAGCTCCTCCGTGCTTTTGAAGGCACGTTAAGCCGTTGGTCTCGGCTGCATTTGCAGTCGTTAGCACCCACCAATCTGCATTAGGCCCGCGTGGTCGTTAGGCCTCCTTATCCACCCATAAGGAAGGCCTGTGCCCCAGCAATGGGGACATTAAAATGGCTTATGGTCAAAAGTAATTAAACGACTGCTATAGTTATGTATTTAACTGTAAGAACTGAAAAAAGTAGTTTTTGACGTATTTTGCATATAGCTTAACTTTTTTTGCTTGCAAAAGGTAGTTTCACTCTCCCCTAAGGGGTCCAAATAACATATCGAAAATGCAGCTATCGCAAGCTTTTATTTTATTTGTTAGCTATATGACTAGCGTAATTATTGTTATGATTAAGTCGAGGTTGTAAATACAGGGTTTTAGTAGCACCCTAGCGAAAACTTTTAGGACATAGTCGACTCATGATTCTGAATATACAAGGTGTTACAAAAGTACCCCTAATGCCGAATATGGTAGATAGGGACCATCAAACTGAACAACTTTTACTATGGGACCAACTTTGAAACCGCGAAAAAAAATCAACTGTTTCATACAAAAATTAATTACGAAAATATCAAAATGTATGAAACAGCTGATTTTTTTTCGCGATTTCAGAGTTGGTCCCATAGTAAAAGTTGTTCAGTTTGATGGTCCCTATCTACTATATTCGGCATTAGGGGTACTTTTGTAACACCTTGTATATATGAAGTGGAATTTTCCGTCGCAAATTCATAAAAAGTTGAGTAATTTTTTGTTTTTTTTTTCACACAGTCTGTATTAGTTGCATTATAGAGCCTTACAGAAAAGTAATTAAAATATCAACATTTTATAAACCCGCAATGTATGTACAACAAGAGCAGCTATTTGATCGCGGTCGAAGGCGCGCTCCCGCGATGTTATCGAGTTATTACGCGTACATTGCTGCTCAACAAAAAATCAAAATCTCAACTATGCATTTGCGACAAGTGGTTCCATTGAAAAAGTTGCTTAACTCTAAGGGTAGAATCATCCTTTAAAGTTTTCGCTAGGGTACTACTAATACCCTTTTTATTTAAAAAAAACTTTTATAAAAAGTGCATTACATCTGTTTCCAACTTAAAGTACTTACAAACAAAACAAACTGACAATTAGGAACAATCAAACAACTGCAATAAAGCACGGTTCAAAACGTAAAGTTGGACACGCGTTAAAGTTTTTAACTATAATAGTTATAATACCACCACCAGTGGAGATTAGATGAGAAAAGTTAGCATGAACGGAAGCTTTTTAATGTCCCCGCTTAGAACTGTAGTGGAAACTTGTTGGTTATTAAACGCTATTATATGAAGATGGTAGATATTATTTTTTATTTTACTATTTCTTTTTAGACCATCGACATAGGAGACTGCTAATATTTATAAGACACTGATGCCTTTTAGCTATATAAAAACTATTTTCTTTTTATTAATTTTCATCAGACTCATTATTAGCTTAGAAATTTTGGGACCTAACTGAGCTCCCTAAAATATGCTAAAATAATTCGAATTCAAATCAACACGCACAAACTGTTAATGCTTCTCTAATTTCAAATTTGGAACGATCGTCATTTCTCTAGAGAGCAAATAGTTGAGCTCAACGGATGATTTATATCCGAGTATTAATCAAATCATTATTCAGGCATGGAGATTAAATTCCCTAAACATGGCGGAACAAAACTTGAATAGGCTAATTCCAGTAGCCAATGGAAATAGATGATTAGTGCTTTATAACCTTTAAACTGAGCTCATATATTACTATATTCCAACAAAACTTGTAAACGATTTATGAGATACATTAAATCCTAGTAAGTGTGACTAGGAGCTCATCCTTAGACAAGTGACAAACTATGTCCGGTATATTTTGCATGAGACATCTATAAAGAACTCCCCTTTTTTAAATTGAATCGAATACTCCCACCTTTTCAACTGGTTTGTGCAAAATGTTGTACTTTCGTCTAAAATACCGGTCTACATATTGCTTCGCCTAGCACGTTAAATTATACGAGTGCTGATTAACTCCTCATTCAAAAATCAATTTCATTGTATAAGCGTAACTCCCCAAAACACACATCAACTGCAAACTGCACGTCTTTATTTGACGAAAAACATCCAGTCTTTTTTTCCGCTACAGAAGATAGTAGTAGCCTCTAAAGTCAAACTTACACATCATCATATGTATTCTGTGGCATCTTAAAATACAAACCTACTAATAAAGATTGTATAGCAGAAGTATAGTTACACAGTGTTTCGTCCCCTTCTTTTTAATGTCAAACTTAAATAGTTGGACAGAGAGTTACCATTGTGTAACTATACATCTGCGACATAATTTTTATTAGTAAGGTAAGACAAGAGAACAATCGCATAGCACCGTCCATTTTACGTCACCACTTACAGCCAGCGCATTACTATACCATATGAAGATGAACCACACAAGTTAAGGTAACGACGCCATGCTGCCCTCGGCCCTACGGCCGCCGAATACAAATCGACGGGCGGGCCAGTCACGCGTATGTGTAATATGACCCTAATAAATATCAGACGGAACTGTTATATTTATTAGCTTTGGCTTTACATCATTGTTTGGGACATGCTCTTTATATTTGATGGGGTTATTTTCTTTCATTCGAGTTGTCGGCTGTCGATTTTTGGTAACAATGTTTGTGTTAATACGACTGAAGTGCCTGTGAGGATAATCCCTTCTGTTACCTACTGACTGAAGGTATCGTATTGTTTTTGATAATATAACAAGAATATAACATTGTGTGATTCTAATCCGTACTTTGTTTGTTTGTTTGTTAGGCGGCCCCTAGACCTACAATAACATTGTACAAAACTTTCATTGCGCAATAACATTGAAATACACTTTGAACCCAAACGAGCAATTATATTGCTCAATAATATAAATTGCGCAATATTTTCGTCGTAGTATAGTATTGATCCGTGTAAGTATTTCGTGTGCTACCGTCAGTAAGATGTCAGAACTAGATTTTGCTGCAGCTTTAATGTTGCTACTTATGCTTCAATACCAATGTAAGCGTCGCTGGTTAAAAAAAATATCTGACCCTACATAGTGCATTAAACGAATATGGTACAATAAAAATTTTACTTAATACTAAATAATATACTAGAAAAATACGACTCGCACCAGATCATGTTCTCGCACGGGAATCGAACCCGCAACCTTTGGATACTACCGAGCTATATAGCTACCGAGTCTTTCAGCGGTCAGAGCATTGGACTGGATATCCAAAGGTCGCGGGTTCAATTCCCGTCCGAGAACATGATCTGGTGCGAGTCGTATTTTTATAGTATATTATTTAGTATTATGTAAAAATAGCATTGTGAATGCCAAAATCTCAAAAATTTAAAATTTTACTTGCTCAAACTTTTGTTCATACATTGCGCAATCTTCAATATTAACCCTAAACGGTCAATCAAGTTGAGCAATATTATTGATCGTTTAGCCCGCCTTACGATTTCACGTCTTATCAACTCAAGCGATCGTCATGAAATGCATACACGTTTTTGCATACAAAGCATACACACAGGGTACAGAAAAGGATGGAAAAAAAGTAAGGAAGCACTGTTCCCGAGGGATAGAAAGATAACTGTCCACGAAGACGAAGAACAAGAAAGACAGGGTTACCTGTCTGCAAAAAAAATTTATGGACGTAGATTTACATATCTATTTAAACTGTTAACTGAAAGAATTTAAAAACTTTCACCAGGAAAATGTTTCGTGATTGGTATTTTCCCTGCCAGTACAACCTTCGTGTAATAGAATTATTACCTTCGCCGAAAGCCTGACGTCAAGGGTCACTAATTCGTTTTTTATTACGATCGTTACGACCCCCGCTAAATAAAAAAAAATAGCTAAAAACATACAGATTTTTGCACGCTACGAAAACCATTAATGCTCCATTACTGGGACCCATAATCGAATGTCGAGAGGGTTTAACGATAATTAAAAATAAATAAAATTTAGCTTTCCAGACATTCAATTTTCGTTTTAATGTGGAAACCATTTCTGTTGCATTTCGGCCTTCTGTCCTTAAAATATTTTACATTTTATTAATGTTACATTGTATAATGGTAAACCCGCCGTGGTTAATTACGTTTTGCAATCGTAACGTAACCATAACCGTATTCACCGTGTTTTATGGTAACTTAATAGACTCGATGTACGTTAACGAGTGCATCAAACATTTACAACGTCCGATTCCGATGCAATAGTAATGACATTAATTTACGAATGTCACAATACAATCGTAAACCACTAATGAATAGCAGAATGCGAAACTTGCATTTAGTTGAATTTCGACTTCAATTAATTAATGCTATGACTATATGTCTCATATATATATATACTAGTGGCCCGCCCCGGCTTCGCACGGGTACAATGTAGTTACTAATGTGGTGAGTGTGAAGTTATTAGACTATACTACAGGATATCTATATAGGTATAGTAGTGGCCACATAATTAAGGACGCCAGTCAATTTTCATACAAACGAAGTAACTTTTAAGCATTGCTTCTCCGCCAGGGATTGACCGAGCGGTGATCTGGTGATGGCCATCCAGGGAGTGAATGGAGGAGATCCAGATTTCTATACACACCCAAGTGATCTGACCAGCATTTTAAGAGATGTAAGGATATGTTTAAAAAAACCGCGAATATAGTATAGAAATGTATGAAAACTTGCAACTGTAAATTCTTATGCTTACATCTCTTAGAATGCTGACCAGATCAGTTGGGTGTGTATTGCTATCTGAATCTTCTCTATTCACTCCCTGGATGGCCATCATCAAATCACAGCTAGTTCAATCCCTAGCGGAAAACAAAGACTTCAAAATTACCTCGTTTGTATGAAAATCGACTTGTGTCCTTAATTATGTGGCCACCGCTATATGTATATACGACGTACACAACATACGCAAGGGGTGTTATAAGTTTGACTTGTGTGTGTCTGTCTGTCTGAGGCAACCTAGCTCCCAAACTTATGGACCGGTTTTTTGCGGTTTTTTATGCATAGCTTAAAAGATCTAAGTGTACAGACGACGGGACTCCTAAACCATTGATCCGATTATGATGAAACTTTGGCGAGTTGTTCTGCTTACGACCGAGAAAGTCCCTGGCTAAAAAAACGGAGCATTGCAATATACGCATGGCGGGTGCAGCTAGTTCTAAATAAAAATATGTTGTGCATTAACAGGATTCTCAATCTCGATCATCCAACACTTCTCTATAATAAAAATCAGCTGTTTCATACAAAAATTCAAATCGAAATATGGTCCCAATATTAAAAGTTGTTCAGTTTGATGGTCCCTATATACCATATTCGGCATTAGGGGTATTTTTGTAACATGTTCTATACCTACCACATTTCTTGTCATGTTATCCGGTTGCAAAATAAAAAGGCTATTCGGCGAGCTGACTCTCGAGCAGGCGACATTAGAGCTGGCCATGGGAGAAACAATCACTGCAGATCTACACCAGCCGCTCTTAAACTTTGTCCCTGTGCTTTATTAACTGTTATAGCACAGGCGACCTGACCGAATATTGTATTCTTTTAAAATTAAACTGATAATTAGATGGAATAATTTTGCACCTTATTACAACGCAAGGAAGAAAAAAATGACAGCACTGCCAACATAACGCCATAGGAACTATTCAATGAAATGCATTCTACCTACTCTCAGGGGAAATGACCAAAGAGAATGTATTACTACGTTGAGATGACAAATGATATTTATTTTTCTTAATTAATCAATCAAATGCACAAAATAGTTTCAATTCCGACGTCGAAGTCAATCACAGCAAAATTAGCTTTATATCACTTTTTAACCCTGTTAGGTGATAAATATTAAAAAAATACGAAACACGTGTTCAATTAATTTTGTGAAAGAATGTCTATGCCAAATTTCAAGTCAATCGGGCCAAGGAATCGCGTCCTCCCATACAAACTTTGCCACCCTGTTTCACCCCTTTAGGGGTTGAATTTCGCAAAATCCCGTCTTAGTGAGCACCTACGCCCTAAAAGGAGCCCCCATGCAAAATTTGAGACTCCTAGCACTTGTAGTTTCTGAGATTTCGTGATCAGTGAGTGAGTGAGTGAGTGAGTGATTTTCCCTTTTATATATATAGATACTGCAGTTTCGCCGCGTGTGACCCGCAGGCTGCTCAGCCTCAATCGCCCAGACCTCCGGATAGTTGTAGGTACACTTACAGGTCACTTAGCTTTAAACCGACAACTATTCATCATGAATGCGACAGACAGTCCTCTATGCAGGAGATGCCTGGAAGCAGAGGAAACAGCCGCCCACGTGATCCTGGAGTGCGTGGGGCTGGCCACACAACGGGCAGAAATCCTCACAGAGGTGAGGTCGCTCCTAGAAGCCTGTGAACGCCCCAGGAGGCTTCTGCGCTTCTGGAAGGAGCTGGGATGGCTCGATTAGCCATACCGATGATATGAGGTTTTACGCATAACGGACCAAATTGGTCTAAATGCGGAGAAAAGTGCCCACCACCAATACCATGTCTCATATACACATACATAGGTATAAAATACTTCTGACGAATGTTACGTATAGAAAACACTGAAAACATATACTCTGTACTATGTTCTTAGTGTCAGTCTCAACAATTCAACATACATTGTATATAATGTTTGACGACCTCCGTGGTCGAGTGGCTTGCACGCCGGTTTTCATGGCGTCGTCACCATCTCTTGAGATCCCGGGTTCGATCCCCGGCTGGGTCAATGTAGAAAATGATCTTTTCTATATTGTTTCAGGTCTGGGTGTTTGTGATACCACCGTTGTCACTGATTTACATGACATAAGTGCTTTAGCTTCTTACTTTGGAATCGGAGCAATGTATGTGATGTTGTCAAATATTTATATATTTATTTAATATCAGATGGTACAACCCTTTTTCAATTTCAAATTCTAATAATTATGTCATCAAAAGGTAATAAATAACTTACCCAAAAGCTTTGCTCAAAATAAACCTTTTACTCAAATCGGAGTATAATAAACGTTTTCTGATTGCACGAAAAATGGGATAATGTTCCAAAACAAAGCAATATATTTTTAGATAACAGATAAACGCTCCACTTCCGGGAGTGATGATAAATCATTACTCTTGTGGATGTTTTTTTCGTTGCGATTGTTCATTGGTAAAATGGAATTTGTTATCAGGCACAAAAATGTTGGGATACGCGCCACTGATTGGACGAAATTGAAAATTCGGTTTTTAAATAATTCGAACTGAATTCAAATCGAAAAGGAAACCTTTTAAGCTACATAGGTATCGGGAATACCGAATAAGTAATTTTATAAAAACACTGGCGCTTTAACAAAAAAATATATATTACGAATTACAAAGTTTAATATTTTATTTGTTTCGTTAAGTGCTCTCGTGCGATTATGAGCCATTGGTGTTATAAAATGTTTTTATTTTTACTAGCAACCGGACTATTTTTATTTTTTTAAATTTGGATATTTATCAAATAAAGCTCCGGCGAACCGAGAGCTTCCCATATAAACGTAATACCAGAATGATTTGCAATCGGAGCATAATTAACTCTTCTGTTATTCGGATTGAGACAGTACTTGTCTAGGTTTCTAGTCAAAAAAAAATCCAAAATACTAAACCAAATAAAAATTAATGCGATTTACAGTTTTGTATGAAAAAATGTAATTGGCATTTATTTCGAATTGGGTAAGTATTTTGAATTTTTATTTAATAGAAACCTAAACATATACTGTCTTAATCCGAATAACATCACAAGAAGAGTTAATTATGCTCAAATTGCAAATCATTTTGGTATTTGACGACTACGTGGTCGAGTGGCTTTGTACATCGGTTTCCAAGGTGTTGCCATCTCTGAGGTCCCGGGTTCGATCCCCGGTTGGGTCATTTTAGAAAACGAACTTTTCTATATTGGCTCAGGTCTGGGTGTTTGTGATACCACCGTTGTCTCTGATTTCCATAACACAAGTGCTTTAGCTACTTACTTTGGAATCGGAGCAATGTATGTGATGTTGTCAACTGATGATGATGATGATGCTGGCACCTTACGCATGATAATTGCACCCGTATTCAATAACAATACTCAAGCGATCCTTGCAGCGAACGCACTGCGTTGTAATAGAGCTCTGTGATTAGTTTGTTTGGTTTTACGTATGACGTGTGATTGATAGTCTGCGTCCGCGGGCACTTTGAGACCTCATAGTAATGTGTGTTAGACGACGAGTCCCAGAATATATGAACCCTTTGAGCACATAAATATTATCAAAAAATATTAATGAATGAGAATAATACGTTCGAACCTACTGCACTTCTAAATTCAAAATTCCATCGGGCGCTAAATGCTTGTTTTTTTTCTTTTTTCCATTACAGTAATAGCAAACACTAAAGTTTTCTAACGACCAGTACTTTTTTAATAATTTCCTTACCTTTCTAGTAAACTATACGAAGATATTTCGACCAGTTTCATTTAGAGTTTTAGTAAGAGATGAATGAGATGATAATTATGATAAGATAACACATGATTTATGATAATAATTCCAAAATGTCACTAACCTCCAAATCTGAATAAATTAATCGCAACCCAACTACATCTCCATTCCCTAGTTACGTAACCGAAACAAAACGTGATGCGATTTGTAACCGGCCACGAGTCACGTAGCCCAGCGATTAAGGAGTTATATGTGGGATTAAAGTACCGATTTACCCGTGAACGATGTTTATTGTGGGCCAAAGCTTCCGCTTATGATTGGGTCTTTTGAACATCGCTGTGTTTAGAGGATTAGCTTCGCTTGATTGGATTGGAGTGTCGTTATTTTAGTTGGACTAGACAAAGTTAATTCAATAAAACTGAGATTTTTATAGAATGGATTTTTCGCTTAAAGTAGAAAAACCTTACAGACAATTTGGATTTTTACACGTTACAGTTTTCCGTGATGAGTTTGTGAATTTGTACCGAATCAAATGCCGTTTGTGAATATCGAAATTCAAATAATGAGTATTGTTTGTTATTTTCAAATTTGATATTTTAGCATTCGCAATGCTTTTTTAATACAATACTAAATAATAACTGGGAAAAAATCGACTCATCACAGTCTCATCTCAGGCGGGAATCGAACCTGCGATTTTTAGAAGTCCGGTCCAATGCTCTGACCGCTCAGTTACCGAGTCACGTGACTCGGTAACCTGATAACGCTGATAAGTTTGTTGCGCCCGTTCTTCTTGTCAATTAAAAAAGTCTGGAACTTGTGGTAGGAAAATATGGACGATTTAAAAGTGCTTAATTATTAAGTTTATTTGAATATAGAAATTTCGATTCTCGACTCTTGTCTCTCCTATATGTACATCGTTATTTTATTTACCAGCTACTAAAACTACAAAAAAATAAAGAGTAAACTGTCTTAACTGAGAACTATCCTCTTTTTAGTTGGTATCTATCAAAAAATAACAATATAGGTATATTTATTAAGCTTACTAACCATAATCCAGATACTTAAATGTCAAATAAAATAAATACAATGCGATCAAATTGATTTTAACCGCCTCTGTGGTCTAGTGGTTCACCCACTCGTGTAAGACGCAGGGGTCCCGGGTTCGATTCCCAGTAGGGGGGTACATTTTACTCGGTTTGGTTGGTGGTAGGGCTTACTTCAAGTCCGCCTGGCTAGCTACCACCATCTTATCTAAGTCTGACGCCATTACAGCAATTTAAAAATGTTGTTTTCTGGCAGTTAGAGGTAAGATAGCCAGTTCCTCAGCGCTGAGGATTCCGGGTGTAGTGCGCTTTCACCTTTGGTCTTATCATCACTTAACATCAGGTGAGATGAAGGCCAAGCACTAACCCGTAGTGGATACAAAAAATAATTGACAATAGATCCCTGATCTGCGGCAACTTCAGAGCGCTTGCGGTAAAAGGCCCTATTTTAAACTGTAAAATTTTCTCTTTCCCATACTTTCTCGAGTAAAGTTGCAGCGGATCGTAAGCATAAGAAATAACGCCTAACCCAGTTGTTTCCTATAAAATAAAAGTACATTTTCCTTGCTACAAATAAGGACCAAATTAAGTTACCATCAAATAATCGAAAGGGTGTATACAGGACCAATCCAATTTTGGTCTCATTCGGTGAAACAGCTCCGAATAGATTGGAAATTTGATCGATGCGGCAATTAGATCGAAACATCTTATGAAGTTACCGAGATTGGCTAGTTTGGTACCAATTTGAATTCTAAATTCCCTGGGAAAGTTGCTTGGCGCAAAACTATGTTTCATTTTAGCAATTATTTCGTTACTAAATAATATACTAGAAAAATAGGACTCGCACCAGATCATGTTCTCGGACGGGAATCGAACCCGCGAACTTTAGATATCCGGTCCAATGCTCTGACCGCTGAGCTACCGAGTCACTAGTGGGAACGTCAAATTTCTTCTAGTATATCAACTCTTACGCTGCAAGCCAGCGCCATCTCACCAATGTACAAGGAATTACCTCGACATTCAACTGAACATCTTTTCAGATAAAATATTTTTAAACAGTTGATTAAGATGAGAAAGCTATATAGCATTGGACCGGATATCCAAAGGTCGCGGGTTCGATTCCCGTCCGAGAACATGATCTGGTGCGAGTCCTATTTTTTCTAGTATATTATTTAGTATTATATAAAAATAGCATTGTGAATGCTTAAATCTCAAAATTTAAAAAAATATTTTTTTTATTTTCATTATACTTAGTTTGTTTATGTTAACATTATATCAACTTGGTATTTGGTTTTCGAGCCGAGTTTGTAAATAATAATAACCACTAATTATGTATTTATTTTCACTAAGTATTATTATGCGTGAAAACTACTTACCTATTTATTTACAGTTTTAAACTTTCGCGGTACATATTTATTTTTGTAGAACCTTTATCTTAGTCCTTTGGATTCTAAGCCGTAAGTAAAAAACTATACAATAGCAAAATATAAGTAAATAATAATAAATAAATAAATATTTGACAACATCACATACATTGCTCCGATTCCAAAATAAATAGCTATAACACTACGGAAATCAGAGACAACGGTGGTATCACAAACACCCAGACCTCAGCCAATATAGAAAAAAATGTTTTTTTTTCTAAATTGACCCAACCGGGGATTGAATCCGGGACCTCAAAGATGGTGACACCTTGAAAATCGGTGTACAAAGCCACACGACCACGGAGGTCGTCGAATGTTTATATTAAAAATATGCTTACAAATGAACACAGCAAATATCCTATAGGAAAAAAGCCCACATAACAGAGTTATTTAACCCCTCACCGGGACATATTAGACAAGGCTATGATTCGGCGAAAGTCATAGATCGTCAACCTTCGTGCATTAATTCAAACAAAGCCACCAATGTCACCGGCTGCTATTACTTATACGCGGCCGCTCCCATATTGCGCGCCCGTCAACTCGGCTACATTATCCCTTTGCGCGGTTGCATGAATGTATGTACTTGTTATCTATGGTCGCCTTTTTGTCCGGTATTTTTGACACCTTTTTTAATTTCTTATGGCGTATAATCAGTAAAAACGATTTATCATTACACTCGTGCTTTTTTGAGTTTTGATATCCTTACTTACTAATATTATAAATTCGAAAGTCCGTTTGTTTGTTTGTTACGCCTACGTCTTAACTTCTGAACCGATCATCATGAAATTTTGCATACACGTTGTCAGGGGTACAGAAAAGGATATAGGGTACCTTTCATCCCGAAAAAAAATTTTTACCGAGGGATAGCAAAAAAACTTTCCACGCAGACGAAGTCGCGGGCGGTCGCTAGTATAAAAAAAAAAAATCCATACTAATATTACAAATGCGAAAGTAAGTTTGCTTGTTTGTTTGTTACGCCTTCACGTCCTGCAAACACATTGTCAGGAATACTGAAAAGGACATAAGCTATCTTCCATCTAGAAAAATTATACTGTTCCCGAGGGATACAAAAAATACTTTTAAGAAAGAACATAGTTCTTTCATTACAACGCGGCCTATACACATTATTAACAATACATAAATAATAAACTGGTCACCACATTGTAAATCGCGGGCAAAATCTAAACTGCTTTAAAAACTATTTTCACGCGAATGAAGTCGCAGGCAAAAGCTAGTTGTAAATAAAAATATTATGGTGAAAAAGAAGGCAATAATCTTAAGTAAACAAATCAATAAAAAATATAACATGTTTATATTGTTAAGTTGTTAAGTCGATACATTAGAATCAAAGACAAGTTAATGTGAAAGACATGCAAAAATTTTTAAACTTAAATATGTATTATGGTTGGTTCACCATCTATCCCGCTACCGATAATTACACAATACCACACACTCATATACATTACACATACGCTAAATTCAATATGTCGGGTGATTAGTTCCTAATAACCTGAGTTCCATTTCTCAGTTACATACCGCGCACCGCCGGTCGCACCCTCCACTCGCAATAAATCCACTGTTGTCGTAGACAGAAAAACCCGCCCGCAGAACATTCTGTAATAATGGATTTATTAATTTCACGCCACCAAACCCCTCTAGATTGCCGTTTCAACGTGCGAATTTCTTTATTTTTATTACTTGTTATGTTGAAATTAATATAAAATGGCTAAATAATATAAATAAAATGTTCGGAAAAGGTTGTGCGTTTCGGTAAGTTCGGATAGTACTTATACAAGGTGTTACAAAACACCCCTAATGTCGAATATGGTATATAGCGACCATCAAACTGAACAAATTTTACTATGAGACCGCGAAAAAAATCGCGAAAAAAAAAATCAGCTGTTTCATACATTTTGATATTTTCGATTTTAATTTTTGTATGAAACAGCTGATTTTTTTTCGCGATTTCAGAGTTAGCTCCATAATAAAAGTTGTACAGTTTGATGGTCCCTATATACCATATTCGGCATTAGGGGTATTTTTGTAACACCTTATATAGCTATTCTGTGGTACTGCCAGTACCTTGAGATATAAAGTATCGCTGGCCATTATATTTTTACACACTAGGTACTATCGTAAACTAGATTTTGACCGAGACTTCATTCGCTAATATTGTTTTTGATAATCCATCTAATAATGAATGGTCAAAGACAATACAGAATCTCGGATTTATTTTGCTAACAAGAACTTCAAATTCATTCTATACAAGCTTACTTAGTAGCAAAAAAGATCTAAGTCTATGGTAAGTATGAAGATAATTCTTTTTACTCTATACTCTTTTGTCCAAAATACGGCGGTTAATTATCTATTTATCTTTATTAATATCTCATCTCATTTGTTTTTTTTCTCATTTGCTTTTTGTAATCGCTACAGTGTATTGACTTTCAAACTTCTATTTTAAGTACACGGATCCTCGTTGTGACCATCAGCTATCTTTAATGTCTCCACTGCTGGGGTACAGGCCTTCCTTAAGGGTGGATAAGTAGCATGGGTCACGACCAACCATGCTGGCCCAATGCTGCCAATAAGCCCAGCTGAAATTCATGTTACTATAACATGAATTTCAATTGGGAATTCATGTTATAGTTTTGCGTTTCAATTTCAAATGTTACCATATCGGAGGACTCGCACCAGATCGTGTTCTCACGGGAATCGATTCCCGTCCGAGAAAATGATCTGGTGCGAGTCCTATTTTTTCTAATATATTATTTAGTATTATATAAAAATAGCATTGTGAATGCTTAAATCTCAAAATTTCAAATAGTTACCATATCATGTTACTATAAGTACATATTTAAAAAGTATATAAGTAAATATCAGATGTATAGCACCCATATAACAAGCTTTACTTAGTTTGGGACTAGATGGCACTGTGTGAAATTGTTCGAGCATTTATTTATAATAATTATTTCTTTAACCCTTCAACGCCCGGAATATGAGACACAACAGATATTCCATTGTTATCTGGCCGCACGAGGCCGCCGGGCGTTGATGAATTAATAACACTATGGTGCGAGTAATGTTACGTGAAACAAATGTATTATTATTATTTTGTTTAAAGAAATAATCTTGTTTTACCCATTTTTCCCTATTTCCCCTGAAATAAAGGTTTTCCTTTACCTGTTGGAAACTTAGTTGAATTTTTCGAGCGTCCGTTTATTTCATTTTTCATTTTCCAAGTTTTCAGTTTCATTAAAACTACTTAAACCACTCACGTCAGTCTGAAATTAACACATCTTTGTTTTCCGTTTTGCCAAACCATTTTTTCTTTCCACATCGCTGCTCTTAAATTATATGAATTTTATGCTTTTCTTTCATGAATATCATGTCTGCTTTGCATATGCATTTTTTATACAAGGGACCATCAAACTGAACAACTTTTACTATGGGACCAACTCTGAAATCGCGAAAAAAAAACAGCTGTTCCAAACATTTTGATATTTTCGATTTTAATTTTTGTATGAAACAGCTGATTTTTTTTTCGCGATTTCAGAGTTGGTCCCATAGTAAAAGTTGTTCAGTTTGATGGTCCCTATCTACCATATTCGGCATTAGGGGTATTTTTGTAACACCTTGTATATCCCATAATTTCCCAGCGTAATTTTTAAACCTTTTACTAAACAATAGCCAAATTTTATTTATGCAGAGATCAGAGGTTCTAAAAAAGGAAGATTAAATGTTAAACATTAAAAATCCTGTGCAAACCCTAAGGCTTCCCTCCCACGAGCGACTTTTTGTCGCCGTGAAAATCGCGGCGTTAATCGCGGCGTTTTTACGTCACTGGCTAAGTAAACCCTTTGTCACTCTTATCAGTGTCATTTCGCGGGCGTTTAGTCGCTGAGCTACTTTTTGCAGCTCGTGGGCGTTTACGTATTGTAATACTCTGTATGTTCTATTCTTGGCGACAAAAAATCACTCGGCGATTAATCACTCGTGGGCGGTGACGCTAAATGTGTCATTAATTTATGAAACACTAGCAGCAACCCGCGACTTTGTCTGGACTGTTATTTTTGTATCCCTCGGCAACAGTATTTTTTTCTGAATGATAGATATCCTATTTTCTTTTCTGTATCCCTGACAAGGTGAATGCAAAATTTCATGATGATCGGTTGAGTATTTAATTAAGACGTAACAACGAAACAAACTCACTTTCGCATTTATAATATTAACTTATATTAGATTACACTATCTAATATAAGTTAAATTTATAAATGCGAAAAATTAAATAATAATAAATATAATGATAATAGTCGAGTGGAATCATATTTGACACCGATAATGTTTTATATATTTTTTTATTTATGAAATAATTTTAGGGATAGGAAATGAAACATTAACTAAAATCAACAAATATGTTTGTATATAATATACAATCTTGTCGCTTAGAACCGTAACCTACCTACCGAAAGGTAACCTTTTTATTTTATCACAAGCGGGCCCCCGCGACTTCGTCCGTGTGGACCCCAGCTCCCCTAGCATGACCACCGAAACACGATATGATATAGCAAATTGATCACGTTTGACTGTCAAAAGACAATAGATTTTGACAGTTGGGTGTCGATAAAACGCTATATCACGCGATATGTCGTAGATTTTCTTACGCGGTCGTAGATTTTCTTTTGTAAATGTAAATTGTGCAAGATATTGTAATAATTTTTTTAATAGTTAATGTTAACTTGTATGTCAAGTAGCTTCCAGTTAATGTTGCCCCGTCGTAGACTTAATTCACCTGGGCGAATTCTTCATATCATACAATGATTTTCTTAGCTATATGTTATCGAGTAGTAGACAGCGATTTCTTAACTAGTTGAAATTTATTTTACCTACCCATTGAATGTAAACTTTGTTAATTATTGTTATGGAAAATGACGTCACTTTAAATGCCGACCTCATTTTTCAAATTTTGACGACTCTGTATGAAATATACAGGGAGAAAAAAGCAGCCCTTGACGAGTTTCTTGCCGGTTCTTCTCGTTATAAGGTCTCCCGCTTAGGGTTTGCGAACCGATGGCGTAGCTTCTTTGACATTCACAAGTGCTTGTAACAGCCTAGATTGAATAAATGAGTTTTGAATTTTGAATTTTTGAATATTATATCGTGTTTCTTCGGTCATGCTAGGGGGGATGGGAACTTTTGACCGGGATAAAAAGCTGCGTTAATGTTAATCCAGGTTATAAACTTTAGATGTGCCAAATTTCATCCAAATCCTTCCTGCCGTAATTAAGGTGTGAAGAGTTAACAAACACCCACACACAAACTTTCGCATATAAAATATTTGAAGGATACACACTACACAAACTGCCATCCAAAACGAATTATTCGATACTAAAAATATTCGCTGTGGGACCAAAATCGATTCCTGACATTTCGAATCTTGTCACGTACCAGATCTTGAAGATGGAGATCGGTAACTGTCTCACAAAATATTTAACAGTAAGGCACGGCAGCCATTTTATGATCGCTATTAATCCAAAGGTATGCTTTATCTTATGTTTATGGCAACATTAATTAGGCTTTACCTTTATGTACAGTCGACAGCACTTCAGACTATACATGTTGACCTTGAGACCGTCTTTATGGCCTACGTTATAAAAGCTGTTTTCGTAGTTCAACTGTTTAAATTACCGTGCTGTCGTGCGTACCATTACTACTTATTAGTCCCTTTTGTTTATTAGTCTGGATGTCCTTCATACAGGTCATTTTAATGCCCTACTAAGCACAACAGCATAATCCTATTTATTTAAATTTTGTTAAACCATATTTTAGTGTCCCTAATATATACACTTCTAAAACTTTCGTGCGTACAGTTCATTAGAAATAAAACACTTTTTACGCATTACAGCGCGTATATTAAAAATCTCATAAAAAGGCTGCTCATATTTTTCTTATAAAAATATTAGCAGCCTTTTGCTTTGGTCCTCCCGTGACCACGGCCCCAGAAAAGGTGTCGAAACGTCGGGAATTCTAAAAACCAATAAATTCAAACTAAATAATTCTAAAACAACACCTGAATTAATAATATACGCGCTGTAATCCGTAAAAAGTGTTTTTATTTCTAATGTCCCTTATATGTAAGATTTTGTAAACGTTTTTGATGAAAAATAAATTATTATTATTATGCATTCTGTGGTTTCGGTGAAAACCTTTATGAGATGCGCTAAAGTGAAGCAGTGCTATTAATTGCACTCTTCCACTGTCTGTTACAGAGTGGGCTATAAAGTTGACAATGGTAGGGAGAGCTTTCACCAAGTTTTAACTTTTATTTAACTTTATGGGTGTCAAACACGCTCGGTTAGTGGCGACGACGGGAAACCATAAACATTTGAGATACCATACGTAACTATTAAAATATAACTAAGCCAATTGTATTTGGCCATGTCTCTAGGCGGGGTAACGACTCCATAGAGCGGCTGGTCGTGAAGGGCAAAGTGGAGGGAACCAGATCACGTGGCAGGTCACCGATGCGCTGGACCGACCAAGTTAAATCCGCAGTGGGAAACCGTGTGTCTGACTGCGCCAGACACTCTACCAATCGGGAGAGATGGCGGGAGATCGTGCGGAAAGCTGAGTCCGCCTCTACCACCGACGTGGAGGCCTCAACGTGACCACGACCGCTCTGCCAAGAGCGAAACGACGAAGAAGAAGAATTGTATTCTTGAAAAAAAAAACTGATTTATAGCACAAGGCAAATGTTCCAGTGACTACTAACTAGGTATTAGACGACCTCTTTGGTCGAGTTGGTCGAGTGGCTTTGTACACCGGTTTTCAAGGTGTCGCCATCTATGAGGTCCCAGTCTCGATCCCCGGTTGGGTCAATTTAGAAAACGAACTTTTCTATATTGGCTCAGGTCTGGCTGTTTGTGATACCACCGTTGTCTCCGATTTCCATAACACAAGTGCTTTAGCTACTTACTTTGGAATCGGAGCAATGTATGTGATGTTGTCAAATATTTATACAAAATAATTACTTACTAATAACTTTGAAAACGATAAAAACCAATTTTCAAAGAGGCACCTTAAAAAGAACTTTCTAGCCAACGCTATTATTTTTTAATCAAATTTACCTTTCCACTTTACAGTGTTATTAGTTATTATCGCTACCATAATTGATAGAAAAGATAACTAATGTGATATTTATACGAGTCAACTTGACACGCTTGTTAAATCTAATTGCAAAACTAATTTGAATGAGGTGGCAACTCGATATAGTGCACGCAGCAAAAAAATCCCAAATATACTGCTCTGTGGATTGAATAACTGTAATCGAATATTCAGTGGCATGCAAAAATGTCAATGTCAGCAAACATTTCGGAGGCAAACCGTTGGCGGATTTCACATAAACCTATTTTATATCGACGCGAAGTATTTTAACGTTTGCACGAGAATTGTGAACACGTAAAATACAGTCGCAGCGGTTCTAACAATTTTTTTAAAACGTCCACCAATCCGCATTGGGCCCGCGTAGTGGGTTTTGGCCCATTCTCCTTGTCCCATGAGAAAGGCCTGTGCCACAGCAGTGAGGAAAATATAAATGTCTGATGTGGTAATGATAATTTAACCCAGGTTTAAAGTTTATTAAAAACCAACAAAATTACGATTTTATCTCGCTAAAGAGGAAATCTAATAACTTACAAAATTTCTGACACCTGTGTGTAGTAGCGGATGTCGGCCATTTTTAATCAGAATCTGCAGAAATCTATATATATATAAGGGAAAATCACTCACTCACTGATCACGAAATCTCAGAAACTGCAAGTGCTAGGAGTCTCAAATTTTGCATGGGGGCTCCTTTTAAGGCGTAGGTGCTCACTAAGACGGGATTTTGCGAAATTCAACCCCTAAAGGGGTGAAACAGGGTGGTAAAGTTTGTATGGGAGAACGCGATTCCTTGGCCCGATTGACTTGGAATTTGGCATAGACATTCTTTCACAAAATTAATTGAACACGTGTTTCGTATTTTTTAAATATTTATTACCTAACAGGGTTAAAAGTGATAAAAAGCTACTTTTGCTGTGATTGACTTCGACGTCGGAATTGAAACTTTTTTGTGCATTTGATTGATTAAATAAGAAAAATAAATATCATTTGTCATATCAACGTAGTATTACATTCTCTTTGGTCATTTCCCCTGAGAGTAGGTAAAATGCATTATCGCCATAGGCATTGAATAGTACCTATGGCGTTATGTTGACAGTGCTGTCATTTTTTCCTTATTGCGTTGTAACAACGTGCAAAATTATTCCCTCTAATTATCAGTTTAATTTTAAAAGAATACAATATTCGGTCAAGTCGCCTATGCTATGACAATTAATAAAGCACAGGGACAAAGTTTAAAAGCGGCTGGTGTAGATCTGCGCAGTGATTGTTTCTCCCATGGCCAGCTCTAATGTAGCCTGCTCGAAAGTCAGCTCGCCGAATAGCCTTTTTATTTTGCAACCGGATAACATGATAAGAAATGTGGTAGGTATACAACATGTTACAAAAATACCCTTAATGCTGAATATGGTATATAGGGACCAACTCTGAAATCGCGAAATAAAAATCAGCTGTTTGATACAAAAATTCAAATCGAAAATATCAAAATGTATATACCGTATTCGGCATTAAGGGTATTTTTGTTACATGTTGTATATTATAGAGAAGTGTTGGATGATCGAGATTGATAATCCTGATAATGCACAACATATTTTATTTAGAACTAGCTGCACCCGGCATGCGTATTGCAATGCTCCGTTTTTTTAGCCAGGGACTTTCCCGGTCGTAAGCAGAACAACTCACCAAAGTTTCATCATAATCGGATCAATGGTTTAGGAGTCCCGTTGTCTGTACACTTTGATCTTTTAAACTATGCATAAAAAACCCCAACCAAATTGGTCCATAAGTTTGGGAGCTAGGTTGTCTCAGACAGACAGACACACATAAGTCAAACTTATAACACCCCTTGCGTATGTTGTGTACGTCGTATATACATAAAGTGGTGGCCACATAATTAAGGACACAAGTCGATTTTCATACAAACGAGGTAATTTTGAAGTCTTGGTTTTCCGCTAGGGATTGAACTAGCTATGATCTGATGATGGCCATTCAGGGAGTGAATGGAGAAGATTATGATAGCAATACACACCCAACTGATCTGGTCAGCATTCTAAGAGATGTAAGCATAAGAATTTTCAGTTGCAAGTTTTCATACATTTCTATACTATATTCGCGGTTTTTTTAAACATATCCTTACATCTCTTAAAATGCTGGTCAGATCACTTTGGTGTGTGTAGAAATCTGGATCTCCTCTATTCACTCCTTGGATGGCCATCATCAGATCACCGCTCGGTCAATCCCTGGCGGAGAAGCAATGCTTAAAAGTTACTTCGTTTGTAAGAAAATCGACCAGCGTCCTTAATTTTGTGGCCACCACTATATATAGTTATCCTGTAGTATAGTCTAATAACTTCACACTCATCACATTAGTAACTACATTGTACCCGTGCGAAGCCGGGGCGGGCCACTAGTAATAAATATTAGTATACAATTGAAAGCAGTCGAGTTCATAAATATGTAAGCACTATTGACAGATGTTGACTTTTATTACAAAGGCTGATGAACTGTCAAAGGTGCGTGCATATTATTGAACTTAACTGTACCTAGTGAATGAGAACCTTCAACACATCAACACACTTGTTCATTTTACTGAAACCGAGTAACTATAATAATTAAAATTTTTAAAATAACAAAAGTGTTTCTTTCACTCCCTAAGGAGGCCTAAAATTATCGTGAGGAACAGCCCTTACTTTAAAAAAATTAAGAGATTCCGTTACATGTCCGCTGTCTGTTGAAACACGCTCAACATTGCCACAAACTTATTTGCTTATGCGGACAATGTTGGAAGGAACTACATTTCATAGCTCAGGTAGAAAAAACACTAGCAATATAATGCAAATAACGAAGATTTTAAAATTACACATGATTTTTTGTATCGTTTTCGAAGTATTTTGTTTTTAAAATAGAATTAATAATATAACAAAGTAATTTTAAATGCGACACTAGCGCCACTGTCAACTGCACTGATAAAGTGGCCGCAGTAAATATGAAGACATCACGCGACGCCGTTCGGTCTCATTACCATACAAATTACAATTTGTTGGCTTTCCTTTCGCCCCATTTCAAAACGGGGGTTAGTGCGGAATGTTTCGGCAGTTTATTTTGCCGGCTTTGATGGTAAGGAAGATTATGGTGTTCCAGGGTTGTCACGCTTATCGTTTGTAAATTAATATCAGATATTCTAGCAACGTAACGAAGGAGCACGATCAATTATGTATTCTGTGCCTCGATGGGGCAGTGAGTTAACGCATTCGGGCTGCGGTTGCGGCAGTTAAGCAAATATGACAAGGGTCGGTAGTAGGATGCTTCAGTCTCTCAGTTGAAATCTTTACAACATTACAAATGAGTATTAATTAACTTACGAAATTGCTTTTATTTTTTGTTGCGTTTCCCTGTTTCCAGCATACAGAAATCAATCATGAGTTGAGATTATTTTATTTTTACACAGATATCAGGGCTTCCCCGATGTTTCAGCCCTGTGGCAACCCTAGCTTCGGGGCTAAACAGGTGCTTCTGCGATGCTAACTAGAAGAGCTCATTTGTGTATATGAAAGGAAATTTTAATTCCCCTGTTTTGTCTTGCTGTTTCTCATTATGCGTTATTACTAGGGCGATATTTGAAATGTATTTTTGAGAGAAAGGAGGTTAATTAGATTACTTTTTTCTTTTTTGAAGACCTCGCTAGCTCCCTCGTCTTTTTAACAGTTTCACGGTTGAAAAAATAGTTTTATTTATTCTTATGCCAAAACTAATTTACTTTTTTATAACTCGAATGTATTAAAAAACTAGTGTGTAGTCTGCGCGAAATCGCCCTTTAGACGTTATTTTGCAAGCGCGCTGAGGGGTTATCAGCAGCTAATTTTATAAACATAAAACTTTAGTCACCCGTCCCCATGTTATTTACAGCGGGTCGCTAGGGCCAGATTTTTTTAAAAATCCCAATGAACCCCACGTGGGGCCAGAGGCGTAGGGTCGGCTGAGAATAATTCTCCCTGACCACGACTCCTGAAAAGGCGCCAAAACGTCGGGAAATAAAAAACCAATAAACCAAACCAACATCTGAAACATACACGTTGTTATCCGTAAAAGTGGTTAATAATGGAAATATCTAAGAAATGTATAATGTGAACAATTTATTTTTTCTATATCAATTCGATTATTTATCGATTTGACGCCATTACTTTGTTACGATTCTATTACGATCGCGATGTGGCATCGTAAAGAGAGCGTAATTTTCACTTGCATCATAAAAAGGGATGGGTAGAGCCACTTGACCAGCGCGTCAGTTTTTATTATTAACATTCGGTTTATTGCTATTGAAGTGGTTTTATGCGGGAATCGCTCGACTTTAAGCAGTTATTTTTTACAATTATTGTATCTGTAAACTATATTAGATGAAACTCGATGGTGCAGTGGTTTAGCCCATTTTACTATATTTTTTTTCTTAACCAACTAACAGCCTAGTTCGTTTGTTGGTAATATAAGGGTTTAGCCTATATTACTTACTAACAAATCTTCTCTCCACTAACCGTCTAGTTTATTTTGACTAAGGTGTAGAGTTTGTGAAGTTATGGCTTACAGTGTTAGGGTGTGTAGAGTTAGAAGCTTGGCTCTAAACGAGGTCTGATAACTTTTTGTCAGTGCGAGCCATATATAGTCTCGTCTTGGCAACATTTTACATAAAAATGTTTTTGGTGGGATTTATTTTCGTGCCTCGGTAATTCTATTTTCATTGAATGTAAATTCTATCGACTCGAAATGACATCGAAGTAGAACACTGCATTCAGCGTATACCTAACGATAAGCTGTTATTCGAAGTGATACATATAAAAACGTCTAAAATAAAACATATCGATTTCAGCCGAGTGGTTTTTGCCATAAAAACGGAATTATTCGAATCGTTTGACGATCGAATGAGTTTCGGTGTATTGGTGATTCTGATTTTAATATGCCGAAAGTGTTTGTGCGCGATTTCTTTCGCGTTTCGGATACTCGATTTATAATATTTTTTTATCAAAATTAATAGTAATAAGTATAGTACGGGATGGATTTACTTAAAGTTACCCACATAACCGAACCAAAAGTTTATAGTCAAAATTTCTCACATACTTTTTCAGGTGACTAGGGAAAATGAGACTGACAAACGCAATAAAATAATAAGTTACTACAGGGTCACAGTATCTGTGGTCCTCGCTGGAAAGCGATTCCCTCCCGCTTCCCCCTAACCTGTTTCAAAAAATAAAATAAAAGGTCACACTCAATTTAAGGGAGCTTTTATTACTTTCTTATTTCTAGTAATCCTTTTTTTTAAACAAATGAATACAAATACAGAACCTTTATTTGCTTATTTATTCATTGCACACACCTATTTATTCATTTTTTAACAAAACCCTCACTTTTTCATTTATTGCATACACCTTTTTATTTATTTTAACAAAATTATCACTTTATCATTCATTGCATGCTGTATAGTATGTTGGTAGGTATACCTACCAGCATCATAATTTCCACAGATATTAATGACCGTGTTGTACTTTCAAATTTAAAAATGTTTAATGCTAATAATTAACAAAAAAGTAGTCAAAGAAAGATTTAATTATTAAATAAAATATATGAAATATGAATTCTAACGATTGCCAGCTGTGCGATTTTACTACTATTTTCTATCAAAAGAATCGTGTTATAAAAGAACCACTACTCGATATTAGTATTCCTACTGCAAAATGAATACAACTCGGTTGATTGATCTTTTGCCATGCACGCTAAACAAAAACAGTGCAATCAACTGCAATGAGGACACACAGATACTAAGGTTGTAGAACAAAACTATCACGTTATCATAAATTAATTGCCTTTTTTTATTTATTATTTAACAAAACTATCACTTTGTCATTCATTGCATACAACTTTTCATTTATTTATTAACAAAACTATCACTTTTATTGCATACACCTTTTATTTATATTTTAACAAAATTATCACTTTATCATTCCTTGTTTTCTATACACCTACCAACATCATAAAATTAATTATTAACACGTTTAATATGTTTTTTTATATATTTTGGTCACAAGCTTTTTGACTCACTCTGAGTCTGAGGGTGTCAGGCTGAGACCATCAAATCTTTGAAGAGCTTGATACCTTTAATAATGTTACAAAGAATGCAGCAAAATATAGAGTTCTGTAATAACTACAGTAGAGTTTGTTGTTATCTAGCCTCCTTTCAGCATCGGAGACCTTGTTTTTTTTTCTTCCTAGTCGTGTGTGACATTAGTAACAGCCAATCTCTAAATTAAAAGTGAAGGTTTGCTACCGAGCTTCATTAATATCGTTGCATTGTCCGCGGAGCGCCAATCTAACGTCCCATTACACACCGTTTCAAATGTGCGCTTTCCCACTAGCAATATCAAAATTAGCTGCTAATGAAATGGTAGCTTTTCAAATCTGTTATGTTTGTTAAAATTACGCTTTAACCGTGGCTCGTGATAGTCGAAAGGCTCGCTTACTATTTTTATTACAAACATGATTTATTAATTTCTGTGTAACAACTAAGTTATTATTATATTGGACCAATAACAATGTATTACCAGTTTACTGTTGTTGTATAATTAATTTCTTTTGTACATTTTGGATCAATAAATATGTCTTGTAGTTTTGATTCAGCTTTGTGAAACTAAAAAAAGATTCTGTTATTCTCACTTATAAATCGTAACGAAGAATTCAAGTTCAAAATATAAACTAAAGTCACAATATTGTTTTTTAAAGGATATTATTTTCAAAACTTGAACGGCTATCAATAGCTGTAATTTGGGTGAATCAACTTTTTAGGCACTCCTTTGTGGAGAAAATTTTACACAACTAATAATATTTTAATATGATATTTTTTTTAAATATGCAACGTATTTCAAAAATATGATTATCATATTATCTTAAATTAGTATGTGTCGCAATGTCTGATCTCTATTTATTGAGTTTTAAGGGAAAAAGTGACTAAGAGTAGCGTTATGTATCTCCTGCGTTACTATTTTAAAAACGTTGATTCAAGAAATAAAAACCACAATTTTCGGAATATTAGAAAATAATCATTTATTACAGTCTAGAAGCAGTCTTTTTGCATAGGCAGGAACATTTATTAACACTTAAAATAAAAGTTATATTGAGTTGAATCTCCACTGCGTTACTTTGGACACATTTTAACACTTAACTTCGAAATAAATCTTAAAATGTAACAATCAGCATCAAACACTATAAACTTTAGGACGTGATAAACTTTAGTACAGTTAATTATAAACATATTATCGTTAAAGAAAAATAATCTGTGAAGTAATCTCCTTCAAACTTAAAAATAACCAAGGGACATTTTGGTAACGCAAGAGAAAAAAATGGTAACGCCTGAGAAAGTAAGCAATTACTTTGCCTTCTTTCTCCGGCGTTACCATTCTTTTTAATAATACAATTAGTAAAATGCCATCTTTGGAATAATCAACACTTATCACTAAACATTATGATCTATTTTGAGATCTGAAAAAATCTACTTCTTAACTTTTTATGAAATAAAAACTTATACTAAATTAGTCTTACTTTTTCTCGAACACATTAATTGAGTTTTTGAACTCCAAATAAATTCTATGACCTTTCTTTACTATATCTGGTGTTGGCAATTGCTGGATAATATCATCAAACTCTACGTAAGCGATATCTTTATCGTCCATCTGAAAGCGTGTAGCATTTTCATTTTTAACTTTTAAAAACATTACCTTCACTTCTCCGTCTTCCTCCATATCTGACAATGCTTTGCATGCATAAGTGTAAACTTTTTTTCGCGGTTTATCTAAATACACGTTAACTAGCAAGTAATTACCAGCTTCAATTTTTGATTTTTTGCCATAACTTGAGCTTGGCTCTTCTTCTGAAGGAGGGCCGTATATTTCATCATATATACTTTGGCGTTGGTTGGTTATGTCCTTCAATTTTTTAGAAATTTGAATAGCAATCAGCGGGTCCTCGTCATCTGAAGACCATTCCAGGCGTGTAGGCACCTCATTACATTTGTGCAAATTAGTGATATTACTAGTTATTGAGTCCGTTGTCATAATTGGAATGTTTAAAGCAGAACTATCATTATCTTTTGTATAGTCTGGAGTAGAATTTGTAGCTATAACAACTTCGTTTTCGGTTTGACAGTAACTTTTCAAATCATATGTCATAGGATTAAAGCAATCACAGAATCCTCTTTTGCCATAACATTCTGTTTCACAAAAGCAGCCCAATTCTCGGTATTTTATTATTCCGTAACAATCTGAGAACACTTGGTGCACTTTCAAAGTGCCAATTAGTCTTCGAATATTGTTGGGAACAAGTTTTTGTTGGTCATGGATATCTTTTTCGTCAATGAGATACAGCACTATTTTGCTGGCATCTTTCAGTCTCTCATAAAATTGTTCAACATCAGCAATGTCTTGACCATCAGCCACAATTTTATCCGCAGATCTCTTCAGGAAACCACCGATTCCATCTGCTGGGCCCTTTCCATGGCCGGCTTCGAAAAATGACCACGTCATATTGCAAAACCCGTAATCAAATGTCTTTGCGCACATAAAATAGAAATTATGTTTTTGCCGATATTGTGTGCTGGGACCATCAGAATGAAAGTGAATTGTATCAATGTTAGAATGTTTAGATTTTATCCATATTAATATTGGGTCTAAATGGCTCCAAATTGCAGCAGGTTGATGGTTGTTCGATCCGGAAATGGTACAAAATGAGTGGACATCATAACCTTTAGGAGATTCGCCATTAAAAATATATACTACGACAGTATGCAGTGATATTTGTTTCCGAGATCCTCCGAAATGATGTGATTGTATTTCTTCGCTGTATTTACAATTGTAATTTTCGCTAAAGTCCACTACAACAATGCACTCGTTTGGCCGAATTCGCTCTACACAGCGTCGAAAATTTTTAAATTGTATCTTTATGTTATATACGTGTCTTTTGAATATTGCTAAATCCTTCTCAAATCTTTGTATAAAAATGTCTACTTCTTCGCTTAAGTCTTCTTTAACGTTCTTTATTACTTTTATCGTTCTTCCATCTTTTTCGTATGTCTCTTCTTTTCGGACCCACTCTGACCACCTCACAATACCATTCATGTTTTCAATATTGTAATTATATGTTTTAGTGGCGCATTGTTGGCATGTGCCATACATGCAGTCCTTTGAATTGGCACAGCAGACTGTTGACTCGATTATTATATTAAGATCATCTGTTCCCGTTATGCCTTTCTTTTTAAGTGATTTTGCTTTATAAGCAAAATTTGTGTGGGTTTTGCAAAGGCAAGTATCCCTGGCATCAACAGACGCACTGACAATATAAAAAGGTTTATTTTTTGTGAAATAAAAATATGAGCATTTAAGATTGGGATTTTCGTTCTTGAATGTTTTGTATAAGGATTTCATTGAGTCAAGTAAGAACCTCTTCTGAACTTTGTTCCCGTTCTTTGTTAAGGTTTCTTTCTTTCCAGCCGTAGCGCGCGAAATGTCGTCTCTACTATAGAAATCTTTAATTATTTTTTTTAGTTTGGTCTCTTTATTCAAAGATGTACTAGTTGTTAGAATTTTGTCAACTCCTAAATTTTCCATCAGCAGCTTTTTCTTTATCCTTGAGTCTCTTATTTCGGATGAAGTAAATATATTTTTTATTGTTTCTCGTTCCTTTCTAGATTTCGTAACTTTGAATGTTTTCTTAATAGCGGCGCTAAGAATTTTGTACTTTGTATCTTCAGCTATCTTACTTGCTTTGTCAGTCTTTGCTTCATTGCTTCTTTGAAATCTTTTTTTATATTTTTCGTATTTCCGCTTTAGTTTCTCATTTTCTAGCTTTAATTTCTCGTTTTGTCTATAAACCCTTGATCTGTCTTTTTTTACTTTCTTTCTTCCCCTTACTTTTGCCGAAGATACCACTGATTCGCCTGATGGGGTCACACATAAAGGAGTAGCTGGTGGAGGTACATATGGCGGAGGCGTTGCTGGCGGTGTTTCGTTCTGATTCTCTACATAGTTAGGTTGCGGTGAACTCGGCGGTGTATTTTGTAAAATATTTTGAACGGCTTTTTTGCGTTTTTCCGATTCCCGTTTTCGTAGTCTCCATATCATATTGGCATTATACCTTTCTTTTGGATTTAAATCTTTAACCAATCTTTTAGTCTTATGGTACCTCTCTCTATGCTTTTTCTTGGCATCTTCATACTTATCTGGATTATTCTTGAGTCGTTCTCTATATCGTTTCTGCTTTTCAGCAGCAGTAAGAGGCATGTTTAATTTTTGACTATCCAAATCCAAATCTGAAACAAAAAAACTACCTTAATCGTAACCGATCGTGATTTCTATGGAGTTGCACACATCTAAAGGCTGCGGCAATCGCCTAACATCAGGCGGTTCGTAGCTTGTTTGTCACCACCGTAGTATAGAGAGAAAAACAAATGTAAATAAATAGGTAACTAATAAATCTACGAAGTCGAAAACCATCATACGGATGTTCATAGCACAAACGTTGACTCCGGAAGATTTAAACCCACAGCCGGGTTGTCAAATATCCGGTAATAATAATTAACCGACCTAATGTTTAATTAACAGTAGTATAAATGTTGTAGCATAAACCTATTACTTTTGTGAAATTGATACCTTTAAATGCATGTAACGCCAGAGAATGTAAGAGCACTTTTATATGGAAGTGGTCTTACATTCTCTGGCGTTACTGGTAACGCAGTAGAAGATTTTTGGAATATACCCTATTACTGCATCTACATTAAAATAATATCTATTTTACGATATCGACTTTGACCTCAGACCAAAATGGCTTCGATATTTAGTAATAACATTGAAAAAGTAATAATATTTACCAAAATTTTGGCGGTAACGCAGTACACCAGCAATAAACCCACGCGCACCGCTCGAGAGCTCACGCCACACTGATGACCAATCGGAGCGACGTTGGCCATGTCGAATAATGAGTACAAAGGGCTAGGCACACGAGCTAGTGTTGGCGAAGCGTATAACGCCATCTCTGTCTAAATTTGTGAATTATAGTGGTAACGCTGTGGATGTGATTTTTTACTCGGTGTTAGGGACGAACAAATAAAAATTTGTTAAAAATTGATTAATTAAATAATTGTGTGTTTGGACTGTTTAAATAATAAGTGTGATTGTTTTTTTCTAAATACAATGTAAAAATACAAGCTTCATATGTAACTTATTAAAGTTATGTAGAGAAGTATCATCAAGGATGCCATCGGGGACAAGGTTTATTACTATGTGGAGTATTTTTCCTCAACTGCGTTACTACGAAATTGACAAATAATAATAAAAAAATCATTTATAAGATATTAAGAACAGTATTGGAATAGCTCTAACTTTTTAATTAACCTAAGTTCTTTTCAGTTCAAAGTATTTTATGGTCTTTTTTTCAATATTATCAACGAGGACGTAAAAGGAGTGCCTAAAAAGTTGATTCACCCATTTAGCATGAATGTATATTAATTACACAGAAAAAGTGGTAGAATAAAGACTAGATTTTTTTTTCAGTGTACCTACCTCCTCTACATGTAAAGTGGGGATCTCTCACTGGGGTATCTTTGGATAGGTCTTACAAATATTATAAGTTAGTGAAAATCACTTATAGATTGAGGGATGTGTTTGCAAAATATTTAGCTGTTTAAATTTTTTTTTTTAAAGTAAATTTTGCACTTTAGTGCAGTTTAATGCAGTTATTATACTTAGTTTTAGTCGTTAGTTGTGTAGAACAGAAAGTAAATAATATAAAGATTATAGCCATGTGGTAACTATATAAGGTAACTGCGGAACACTATACTGCGCGTGGCCCGACATACACTTGGCCAGTTTTTTAATCTATATCTATGCTCTTGTTTTTCACTTACCACAAATAAATTTCAACAGATACATCATTCTGAAAGCAATCTAATAATTTGGTTTGTTCAAAGCTTTTAAGTTTTAGGAAACAGCTAAAAAGCCCAATATAAGGTGTGATCAATGAATCATTTTAATTTATGAAGCACATAGAGTTTCATATTTCCTAAACTTATCTCTACAGAAAAATATCTTAATTTTACTTAAAAAAAAAACTTTTAAAATAATTAGTCATTATAGATGAAGGTTATTCTGAAATAATCATCTAAACAAGATTCTTAGAGTGTTTACTTTGATAGTTAATAAAGCAGTCGACGTAACAACTTTACTAACATAACTACACATCAGATCGACAACCCTATTAGACTCGTTAAAACTCTCAATAATTTGCTTCAATCCTTTGCCTTTACAATTAGGTTGAATATCGTTTAACAACGGTATCTGTAGGTATCATATGCGTCTTGTATGTGCCAAGAGCGATCGGAAGTCGTCACAGGCCGTGAACCAGCCAATATCCGCTTGGAGCGCGCTTTGACGCCGGAATGTATTGACAACCCTGACGAGCAAAGCGTTCGATTTTTGAAAAGACTTTTTTATTTTATTTTTGCGAGTGAAGAGTTTAGCGAATGAGGTTTTTATCTCTGTTTTAATAAAGTGAATTCAGAAGCCAAAACTCACAAACGGTGAAAACCAATATTGACTGCAAAAATCAGGCAAAAATGGTTTCATATTCATATTCATATTCTTTATTTTGCGTTCTTGTTGTATACATGGTGTTTACAATATAAAATTCCAAACAAGAACCCCACAGGGGTACAGCAAATTACTTACAAACTAGAAAACAATATTAGATGTATCATTAATACTGGACGGATTAAACAATTAAACAATAGCAAGTACTTAAATTAATGTATCATCTTCAAATTCCTTAATATTATAATATGCCTTTTCCAGAAGAATATTTTTGACTGCTTTATCAAATTTAACACTTTGGAGGGCTTTTACATTATTTGGCAAGTGGTTATATAGTTGGACAGCCATGTAGGATGGTCTTTTTTTAAACAGCTCGAGATGAGGTGTGAGTTGGCACAACGTCTAGGCACGGCTTCTACTCGTTTGAAATATTGTGGGCTCGTTCGCAGGACGTTTGTCAAAACCACTTTTAACTAATTTTTGCAGTCAAAAGTGGTTTCAAATAAGAACGTTGAACGTTTTACACATTGCCGGTTAAAAGGGTTACCAACGTCCTTAGTCAAAAACGTTTTGATTTTTGCAGTCAAAAGTGGTTTTGACCGGTTATGAGTTTTGACTGAAACAGATACAACGGATGCGTAGTTTTGCTTGAAATTCACCCGACTGATGCAAAAGGGTAATGTTTTTTGAAAAGATTAAATAAATGTTATATTTAGGCAGCGAAACGAGTATTTTAATAGATAGGGTTCGATTCCCGTCCGAGAACATGATCTGGTGCGAGTCCTATTTTTTCTAGTATATTATTTAGTATTGTATAAAAGTAGCATTGTGAATGCTTAAATCTCAAAATTTAAAAAGTTATATAGCTTTCTCATCTTAATCAACTGTTTAAAAATATCTAGAAAGATGTTCAGTTGAATGTCGAAGTTAATTCCTTCTAGATTGGTGAGATGGCGCTGGCTTGCAGCGTAAGAGTTGATATACTAGAAGAAATTCGACGTTCCCACTAGTGACTCGGTAGCTCAGCGGTCAGAGCATTGGACCGGATATCCAAAGGTCGCGGGTTCGATTCCCGTCCGAGAACATGATCTAGTGCGAGTCCTATATTTTTTTCTAGTATATTATTTAGTATTTTAATAGATATTTTAAAGATTTTCAAAGGTGGGATGAGGGGCGTAACATCAAAATTTACCCAAAAGTACCTAAATAAAGACTAACACTTTATTACACTCTAAGTAAACCATTCGGAAACAAATATTTGAGATGCCAGTGGTCAGTGAATAAGTTCATAAACTTGGATTACTCATGTTTGCTTGTTTTCCTTTCATTTTTTATTGAGTTTTGGGAGAAAATCCCTGCATTCAGTCGTATGAGCTACCTACCAAAGCTTTTGATAAGTTATATGGTGTGACTAAATATTTTAAACCTATTTCTATTGAGTAATTTCAGGATGGGAAACTTTTGCTTGTATAACAATTTGTTTTTTTACTATGTATGTTTTTTTCTCTGTTCTTTATTTATGTAATTTTAATACATAAGTTTTTAAGATGATCAACGTTCAGGGTGGTTTATTTAGTGCCTTGCACTAAATCTCATAAGCATTATAGTTGCAGAAAGCCAGTGCAGTTGTCACGGCTAAAATATTAAATAGCCACGTAGAGCAACTGAGTGAATAACAACTGGGCGAATAATAACTGAGCGAATAGCAACTGAGCGAATACCAACAATGCAAATAGCAACTGAGCGAATAGCAATTATGCGAATAACAACTGAGCGAATAGCAACTGGGCTAATAGAAGCTGGGCGAATAGCAACTGGGCAAATAGAAGCTGGGCGAATAGCAACTGGGCAAATAGCAACTGAGAGAATAGCAACTGGGCGAATAGCAACTGGGTGAAAAGCAACTGAGCGAATAGAAACTGGGCGAATAGCAACTGGGCTAATAGAAGCTGGGCGAATAGCAACTGGGCAAATAGCAACTGAGCGAATAGCAACTGGGCGAATAGCAACTGGGTGAAAAGCAACTGAGCGAATAGAAACTGGGCGAACAGCAACTGGGTGAATAGCAACTGAAGTACTATTTAATATTTTCGCAAACTGTTCTTGTTAATTGTACCCTATTGTATTAAAAAGATTGAAAACTGTTTTAAGTAGAACACTTCAGTTGCTTTTCACTACGTAATTTGCTCTTAGTGGAATATTTCACTGCTTAAACTGAGCATAGGCCTATTTGGCTCTTACGTTTAGTTTAACATGATATTTTCAATATTTACTGTCTTGCTTTGTACTAAATATTTTTTTTTCTTCTTTCATTCTTTAACTCTTTAAAATAAACCCCAATACTTCATTATATGTTGTTTTAAAATATATAATAAATAAATTAAATTAACAGTTCAGACTTTTCATTAACCCATCTTCAAACGAAAAGGTGTTTTAATAAGGCGACATAAATAACACGCCGCCCATCGCCTCGCTAATAACTAAGATTATTTATCCCCAATTTATGTGCGCCCCTGGTTATCTATGTAGGGTTGGCCAGAATTTATACCCGGGGAAGGCTGTGGCCAGAATCCGATATCCGGTCCTGACGAGTATCGCTTTGCATTCGGTCGGTGCATTTCAAATGGAGACTATTTTCAAATACTATTGGAAAATGCATATAAATATAAAAAAATAAATAAATATTTGACAACATCACATACATTGCTCCGATTCCAAAGTAAGTAGCTAAAGCACTTGTGTTATGGAAATCAGAGACAACGGTGGTATCACAAACACCCAGACCTGAGCCAATACAGAAAAGTTCGTTTTCTAAATTGGCCCAACCGGGGATCGAACCCGGGACCTCAGAGATGGCGACACCTTGAAAACCGGTGTACAAAGCCACTCGGCCACTGAGATCGTCAAATATGCGTTTACTGTAGTGTTATTTTATTTCGTCTTATGATTATAAACGCGACAGTGAGTTTCTTTGTTTGTTACGCCTTCACGTCTTAACTACTTAACCGATTATCATGAAATTTTTTATTTACGTTGTCAGGGGTACAGAAAAAGACATAGGCCTTTCATCTCGAAAATAAAAACTGTTCCCGAGGGATAGAAAGAAAACTGTCTACGCAGACAAAGTCGCGGGCGGTCGCTAGTTAAACAAACAAATGAAGTTGGAACAGTAATGGAAGTATTGGACGTTATTAATAGTTAAAAAACTATATCTTCACAAATTAGTGATGAAGTCCAAAACGTAAGCAATTTCGAAATATAATAGGTACCTAATTAGTACCTAGATGTTTTTTTGTCACTATAATATCAATATACAAGATGTTACAAAAATACCCCTTATGCCGAATATGATATATAGGGACCATCAAACTGAACAACTTTTACTATGGGGCCAACTCTGAAATCGCGAAAAAAAAATCAGCTGTTTCATACATTTTGATATTTTCTATTTTAAATTTTGTATGAAACAGCTGATTTTTTTTCGCGATTTCAGAGTTGGTCCCATAGTAAAAGTTGTTCAGTTTGATGGTCCCTATATACCATATTCGGCATTTGGGGTATTTTTGTAACACCTTGTATAAACACACACATGTAGAGGTATCAATTCTAAAACTAAAAAAGTTATAAGCCTAATCGTCATTAAAACCTCTAGAAATTTTAAATTAAAATTAAAACCTCTAGAATTGGACCTCTAGAAAACACTTCTAAAAACTTAAAAACGAAATAAAAAATCACTGCAGGACTGTGGGTACTGCAAATAACGCGCAGTGCACAATGCTATGAAATGTGCGGTAGAACTGTTTGGGTGCACTGGGCGGGCGTGCTCACATTAACTGCATTTTGCAGCTCTCTAAGCACAATGCATCGTTGGCACAATGATGAGGCTTTACGATGGTCAGTGATAGTCAAACTTAGGAAAGAAAAGGAACAAAGATATTAAAGACTAATAAAGATGTATATTAAAATATAATTAACTCAACAAAAAACAAGAAAACGAACAGGGGGTTTCTAGCCAAAATAACATTTGCAAATCTTCGTCATCGCTTCGCTTTTGAAACATGTATGGGATTGACATAAGGTTTCGTTATCACTCAAAATTTAAAACGTCAAATCCATACATATTTTGAAGCGAAAATTTGTAAATGTGACATTGGCTACGGGCTCTGGTACTTAGTTGACTGTCATTTACATTGACGCTTTTTCTTGTTCCTGTATAATATAATAATCTGTGAATCGTTATGTCGGTACAGATTATGTTTTCCTCTTGCACTCTGTAAAACAGTTCATTCCACTCGTAGTTCGTCTATTGAATTTTTATTTTAATCTGTAGCGTGCACGCTACATTTTTGGTATTGTAGTGTATTGCAGGTTCGCGAACATAGTGTGTACAAACCTTTAGTTAAAAAGTAATGTTCCACGACCTATTATCCAGAAGAGAACGGTATCCCAGAGTTCAAACAAACTGGCTTTTAAAAAACGTTGCTCTTTGTGTAGCTTTCACGGTAAGTTCATCATTCATCTTCCCATCTCTTTTAAAACAAAAAGAGCGTTGAATAGTAAAAAAAACACATTGGAGGAGCTCTTTGTATAAGTTACTTTACACAACCGCTTTGTTATCTGTGCGTTTCAGATGTCAAAACCTCTGTCAGACACAGTGTAAAGGGTACATTTTTAAGTTCCAACCGAAGCCTTTGTCACAAAACTTCGCTTAGCTTAACTCGACCGGAACATCCCAGCTTTTGTCGGCATTATTAGGAAAATAATTAATCAGACCGGTTTGTATTTACTCGCCAAAACTTAGATTTTTTATTGTAAAAGCTTTATTTAATTACCTTCCGAGATTAAAGTAGGAGGAAGTAACTTTACGCCGTACAAAAGGACAAGGGATCCCTAACTATTTGTTCTGTTGCGTAAATAGAAATTACTTTTTTTAGGCCAACAACAAGGAGCTAGGCAAAGATGTTTTATGTATTACAGAGCAGACAGAATGTTAAGTTACCTATTTTAACACGTTTTTATTAGGTTGCTTTTTATTTGTTTCTTTGTTTGTTTGTCCACTTTAGCAAACGATATTATACTAACTTCCCGATAAGCTAGTATAAACTTTGAACATTGGTCAAAACTGGAAGATAGTGCATATTAAGGTGTCATTGAGCTGATCTGATGATGGAAACGGAAGAAGGCCACATAAATTCTGTAATAAAACCATGCAACCCCTTCAAGTTTGGGCTCGTTTAATTCGTCTTGACGAGTACTCTGATATGAAACAATTTCCAGGGTCTGATGATGTAGCCGGAAGAAGGCCACGGGAAATCTATTAGAAAACCATGCTAGCAGATCGAGTTTGGGCTCGTTTGATTCGTCTTGACGAGTACTCTGTTGAGAAAATGATGGAGCCGGAAGAAGGCCACATGAACTCTATAATAATACCACACAATCTATTTGGGCTCGTTCGATTTATCTTGACAAGTACTCTATAGAAGATGATGTATTTTCAGTTTTAACTCAATGACTGAAAAGCAAAAAACTTTAGACCTATGAAAGGACCACGGATTTTTTTTTATTTATACTGAGGCATTAGAGTAATAATTATCAATACAAAAGCTATGCCCAGGCGATATTATCCTTGAAATAACCTTCAGTAGTGTAACAGCCTTTACTCATAAGATTGGATTTAAAAGTATTTTTTAGTTCTTTAACTTGTTGTGGAATCTTATAATAAAAGGTAATACATCTACCTACACAAAAAAGAGCTACTAATGATAACAAAATAAAAATAAAACACGACTACCTTGCCAAAAACGAACTTAAAGGTTAAATAACAAGTTTCATTGCATTCGGGGGATCTCTTTGATTGAAAATTGTTCCACAAAATGGTTTCCCGACAGCAATTATTCTTGTTATTAGTATTACTTTTTAGTTCGTTTTTGCCAGAGCAGTCGTGTTTTTTTATTATTTATTTCACACATTTTTTTTTTCTTCAAAAAATATAGCAAGTGTCATTCAGGATGATGTAAAAATTCTAATGATACCACACACATCCAAATCCGTTAAGGCATTTAGAAGTTATGGTGGAATAAAGAAACTCACATACCCACAAACATACATGAACCCTGAACACATTACACTCTCTGTTTTTTTGGGGAGTCGTGTAAAAATTGCATTAGTTCAACTATCGGTCAAGAGGTGGCGCAGACCTTAAACTGCAATATTCTACACCGCAGTGCATTTATGTATGTACATATAAGTGCATTATGTACATATGTACGGAAACCTCGGTGCGCGAGTCCGATTTGCTCTTGACTGGTTTTTTGTTACAATTTTACCTTATCTATAAAAAAAATTTGGAATTGAGAACCAATAGTAGCGAAATAAGTTACGTCGAGTAGAGCTTTGTTACACTATATTGGGCTATTCACTTCGTTGGAACTTAATGTTGTCTTATTCCAAATTGTTCCCTTTGAGTAGTCCACCATTATTAGAGTTTTTTCAAAGTTCAGCGTTAGGGATGGTATTCACTGTAAAATTTAACGGAAAAGAGTACTTTTCGTTAAATTTTACAGAAAATTCAGTATGCCAAACAGCTCTTAATAAAATACAAAAAAAACACATTTGAAGGGTACAGGGAAAGACGTATCATTTGAGGATAGTTTTAAGAAAATTGATAAAACTTATTTAACTTTGTCGGACAATGATCTTTTTAAATACAGAGAGTGCGAACTATGTTAGAAACAATAACCTCTGTTAAAAATAATAAAAGAAAGCTATCGAGATATTTTTTATTTGACCTTTTGAAAGAACTATAAGTACTTATAGGCTACTTTTGTGCTCGAAATTTTCACTTTTTCATGAAACCATAAAAGGACAATCTGTATAAAAGATGTACCTACCTACATTTTTTTTGTATGCCGAAGAAAAACGCCTTTACGCGTTTACCCTCTCGCAGGTGAGCGAGAGGGGGGTATGTGGGGCTCGCCAGGAGGGGACCGCAACATTCAACATTGCGGCTCCCTCCACGACTGCCTCCCGTGATCCCACCCAACCAAGTGGTTCGGTGGGATCTCGGGAGGAGGGAAAACCCACTAAAAAACTCCGGCACTTGCCCACTCGCCACCAGACGGTCATTTGGGGAGCCATGGGTGGTAATTACCTCACTGACCTGGTGGCACGTCCGGCTTACCGGGCCTCCTCGCGGTTGGGAGATGGCCCGGCAAGTTTGGCCATCTCCCCAGAAGGTCGGGGACCGTGCAATGCAGGCGATGGGTCACCCCCCATCACCCGCGTGGTCCCCGTTAGGACGGTATGAGGTGCGCGTAGCGCCTCCTCCTAGCGCCCAACCGCCTGCGTCGGAGCCGGTTCGCATGAGCTTCCTCTTCACGAGCTCCGATGCCTCCTTCTGGAGGACCACGTCCTCACAGAAGGAGACTACCGCCTCCCAGGATCTCTCGGTGGCCAGCATGGCTTGTACCACACTGGGCAGCGAGAGATCCCTCCCAATCACAGCGACTAGCACTGTGTAGCACTGTGCACACGCTTCCTTACCTATCCGACACAGGTACTTTCCGAAGCACCCATGCCCGGAAAGTACCTGCCTCAGCCTATAAGTTAGCGTCCCGTGCTTCCTAGAGTCCTCTAACCTCGGACAGATTGCCTCTGCAGTTCTCGTAGGGTTCTGCCTGTCTAGAACAACTGTACCTATAATTTTATCATAGATGTAGTCTCCGAACGATAACTTTAATGTAAGAAGTTGACGCATAAAGTCGAATTATTTTCCGCTACCGTGGATGGTAAAGGAAACACTAGCCAGGGTAGCGGCACGCCGACACAAATTTGTGTTGTGCATTTTGAAAACCACGCAGAGTTGCACCCAAGCCGAGTGCTATGAACAATGTACATACAACAACCTCGATTCCCGATATTGACAATGTTTTAGATACTTATTTAATTTAATGATATAAATTAGCTACAAACACTTTGAGCAGGGTTAGATTGCGCTCTTGATAAATCAAATTGTATTTTGTTATGATTTGTGAATGATTTGTCTATTATCATTAATTTATATTTTACCACTTTTTCGACGTAATTAATATACACATTACTGTTAAATTACAGCTTTCTAGTACTTAGGGCCACGGAGCTAAGCCGCGGACGGACGGACAGGCGGATATGGCGAAAATATAAGGGTTCCTTGTTGGTTGACTTGAGTACGGAACCCTAAAAACTGTAGTCTTTTGCAAAAGTGGATAAACAAGATTGTAGTACACTCGCACATGCAAGCATATTCCAATTAAACGAATTAATTATTCGACGAAGCAGAGAAACTTCTAGCAATGTCGATAAATACAATTGTAAGTCTTGAAACAATCCATTGTCGGATGAGAAGTGCTTATTTAAATTGCAAAACGCATCAATGTAAACGAGCTATTTGTTTGAATTGCAAAGTTACAGTGAAGTAATAAGAGAAATCTTGTTAGTTATGCGGAATGAGGGATTTGTAAAGCAAGTCTTATTATATATTGAAAGATCTGGTATTAGAAATTCTGAAAAACTTGAATTGTTTACGAAAATAAAACTGAAGAATGAAATAAAATGAAATTTATCGTTCAAATAAACTGTTTATTTGAAGCGATTTGAACAATGATTTTTCATATGTAGTTCATTCGAATTACCGTCATTCGAAACTACGACATCTCGAGCAATAGTGTTTTGGTAAATAATTCATTCGAGCAATCGTTCATCGAGCATGCGTCTTTCGAAAGTAAGTTATTCGAAACTACGACAGCTCGAGCAATAGTGTTTAGGTTGATAATTCATTCGAGCAATCATCGAGAATGCCTTATTCGAAAGTAAGTTGCAGACCCCTAAAATAATCGACTTTTAATGTGTTATAAAAATTACTAGAATCCTCCTTTAGGAACGTGTAGTAATTTCATAAATGAAGCCTCCACATCCTTTTTGGCCACTGGCCTTCTCAATGTTCTTTCTTATCAAGACATGGACAGAAGACTTGTACTAGAGCAAAATTTCCAGTATTATCAATGGATAATACTGGAAATTTTGCTCTAGTACAAATCTTCTGTCCATTCGTTTTCTGTTTAAAATGTTATTTATACAAAACTATTTAAACATCTTATTTAGGTATCAACAAGTATCATAGTCACTAGCCTTAACGGGAGCACCCAAGCAGTCCAAGTTTAAAAGCCCGACAGTAAGAGGCGAGAGTCAAGAGACCGTTGTAAGGGCACTGTGTACGGAGCTTACCACTGCACAACGCCCTACGAGTCTCTAGGGCAGGGGTAACCAACCTTTTCGACAGCTGGGCCAACATTCGGAAATAAAATTTCGCACCGGGCCACACTACTAAATTTTATGTAGCTAAACCACGAACAAAAAAATATATGTTTGAAGAAATTCCAACGTAAAAGAGAAGAAAGTAGTGTTTTTTTACAAATATAATATAATGTAATTTTAATATTGTGATAATTTTTTTAACTTTAAAAAAAAATTTGACTCATTTCCGCGGGCCACAAGTTGACAGTCGGCGGGCCCCGGGTTGGCCACCCTTCCTCTAGGGTGTGTGTTTAATGAGTCGACGCCTTTACTTATTCTACTGGTTTGAATGAGAGAACCAGAGTACTTATGTTTGTCTTCCATTATGTCGAAATATGATATCGGAGTATTGAAAAAAGTTTTTTTTTTTATACGTGACTTTTTCTGCTTGGACCGGTTTTTAACAATCCCTCGGGGACAGTACTTTATTACTAGATGAAAGGCACTCTATGTCGTGTGTAGGTATGCAAAATTGCACTGCTACATGTATACTCAGTTTAAGCATTTTTAGTTAGTTTTTTGTTTTAATTTTTGCACATCAGAACCAAAAACGAAGTTTAGAAGCGTAAAATATAGTTCAGAATAAACTAGATTGCTTAACTTTTAAAATACCATGAACTCTAACTTAAACTCTAACTTTACATAAATATTATTAGAAAAAATACCTGCCGACTCGGTAGCATAATTGCTACCGACTCGATACCATAATTAGTCAGTGCATTGGGCCGGCATCCCGAGGGTGCGGGTTCGAGTCCCGTCTGAGGTGCTACGGGTGAGTCGATTTTTTCTAGTATTTTTTCTAATATATTATTATTTATCTTAATATAAAAATAGTATTGTGAATGCGAAAAATCTCAATTTAATACATGAACACCTTATGAAGACCGTGCTGATATTGTTATATTTGAATAATTGAATCGTTAATTGTTTTAATTCAACTCCATTGTGCGAAATGATATTTTACATAAATTAAATTTAATATTTAATCCATTCATCCGAAGTTCTAAGCACAAGAGTTTTAATTGAATATAAAACCAATCTGTAGAATTTGAATCTACAACTTAGATTGTAGATTCTAATTTGTCAAACTGAACACAGAATGTTCTCAATTTTTAGGGTTTCGTACCCAAAGGGTAAAACGGGACCCAATTGCTAAGACTCCGCTGTCCGTCCGTCCGTCTGTCACTAGGCTGTATCTCATGAACCGTGATAGTGAGACAGTTGAAATTTTCACAGATGACGTATTTCAGTTGCCGCTATAACAACAAAAAAAACAGAATAAAATAAAAATTACAGAGGGCTTCCATACAACAAACGTGATTTTTACGGAACCGGACAAGTGCGAATCGGATTCACGATGTACACACGACGGCACCTCAGACTATACATGTTAACCTTGAGATCACTTGTATGCCCTACGTTATAAAAGCTGTTTTCGCAGTTTAACTGTATAACCTGACGTGCTGTCATCTGTACAATGTACTATTTTTTATAATGAAATCCCAAGCTCGACTTTGTTCAAAGAAGGTTGTCAAAATAATGACCACATTACAAGCATTTTTGAGTAAGCAAACTTACGACTCCCACCAGATCATGTTCTCGGACGGGAATCGAACCCGCGATCTCATCTTAATCAATTGTTAAAAAATATCTGGAAAGATGTTCAGTTGAATGTCGAGGTAATTCCTTGTACATTGGTGAGATGGCGCTGGCTTGCAGCGTAAGAGTTGGTATACTAGAAGAAATTCGACGTTCCCACTAGTGACTCGGTAGCTTTGCGGTCAGAGCATTGGACCGAATATCCAAAGGTCGCGGGTTCGATTCCCGTCCGAGAACATGATCTGGTGCGAGTCGTGTTTTTTCTAGTATTATATAAAAATAGCAATGTGAATGCTAAAATCTAAAAAATTAAAAAAGTAAAAGTTTTAAAGTAAGTTTGTTTAAAATTTAAAAATTATTTGGATTTATATCCCTTTAAAATATAAAAGCGTCAACACAGACTATATTTATCGAGTATCTAATAGCAAAGTTTAATCAAACGTAGTAACGCTATTGGATATTCTGTGGCTAGCTTGGGATACTAAAATGTTGGGTTTATGTACTAAAAGACTAACATCTAAATAAAATACTTCAGCCGTGACGCTTTCAAACCTTAATTCAATCACCCCTTTACTTAACCAATTACATACCCATTAGGGTTAATGGTGATCTCTAAGCTTTTACGAGAAAAGTCACTTTATTCAAGAATACTTAAGTAACTATTATACTATTTAATTATATAAATTCATATAAAACTTACTTTGTTTCAGATCTGAGAATTTTTTTGTACCGTTCGATGTTTTTAATTCCATACTAATTATTTCGGAGTTTATTATTAAAAAAGTTATATGTGAAAACATAATGAGGTGTGTACTCAAAACTTTTGTAGATGGCGCTCTCGGCAATGGTACCTTATTTACAAATTATGGCGGTTGTTTTTTGCGAATTTGTTTAATTTACCTGGAAATAATATATTCTACACTATCAGAGACTGAACTAAATGATGAATTACGAAAGCAAAAGCGGAAGGCATCATTAAAAGGAAATAAAGCTGTAAAAGATATCTTGCCAAACTAAGATTTTTCGAAAAAATCTTAGTTCGGCAAGATTTCTGTTTTATTATCTTTACTTCGTAATCGTAATTATAACTTTGGTGCTTTAGAAAAAGATAGTCTAGAATAGTTAAGATTATGATTAATATATTCATCCACCTACTGAAACATTTAAAAATATAAATGCCAGCACAGCTTTGCCACCTCTGTCTAAACATAATAACCATGAATTTATAGAAAAGTAATAACTGATGTTCATAATAATAATTATGTTTAATTTTTTACTACCAGTAATTTAAATTGTTTGTTAAATGTTTTTTTGTCTTTCGGAAAATTATGGACACCTCAATTATTGCAATTAAAAGGCACACAGAGGCAGTATCACAGTATTTTATGAAAATGATAAAAATAAGACAATTTTCTTATGAAACTGACAGTTCAATTGGGTACTATCGCTAATGCGCAGGAGAACAATGCAGTGATACACCACATTGGACGACCTTCTCTGTGGTCCACTGAATGGCTTGCATACCAATTGATTTTGACGACCTGAGTGGTGCAGTGGTCAACATGCCGGTCTGCGCAAGAGGTCCCGGGTGCGATTCCCGGCGGGGCAGAATTGAAATGATTAATTTCAATTTCTGTTACGGGTCTGGGTCTATGTATAATAAGTATATATTTAAAAAGTATATAAGTAGTACACTAGTTGTCTAGCACCCATATTACAAGCTTTGCTTAGTTTGGGGCTAGATGGCGCTGTGTGAAATTGTCCAAGTATTCATTAATTTATTTATTTAAAAAAATATTTAATTCTTCTTAATTCTTAATTTCATACAAAAAATAATGCTGTATAATAATAGATACTTAGCTAGATGATCTTTTCCACTTCTCTATTCACAAGTCACTTAGCTCAATTGCACTTAAGATAAACACATTATTACATTGTACAATCTACAATGTAGATAACAATCTGTATATAATTACAATTGAACTTATGCAAATGTGGATATGCTTATGTAGCTTATCTTCCGGATGTCCTTGATAAGATAACAGAGAGATAGTGGATAATTGAAAGCCCATTTGAGATATAACTTGCCCTTTATGAGCAAACGTGTGGTGTGGAGGATAGCGCATTGCTAGTTTCCATAATTGGGGAATTAATAAATGTAATTGCAGAACCTGTTTGAATAATTCTTCTTCTTCTTTTTTTGTTATGGCAATCTACTTTCCTGTTGGAAGTAATTTTTGCCAGTGTCAAGTGTTAAATAGTTCAGTGGTAGATATTGTTTAATTTTTCATTAGAATGCGGGTGCATCGCATTCCATTGCTGCTTGGAGCATTTGGCACCAAGTATATCAAGACAGTTTACTCGGTTAGTTCTGCCGAGGAAGCCACCACTTCAATAAAAGTCTCAGCTTCACACAACCAAGATCGCGCCTATTTCAATTATCCCACATATTGTTCAGTTGCGTAGACACTTGTACCATATAACTGCACCAATTTTAATAATAATTAAAATAGACACCAATCCGAACTCGACAAAATAGCGCCAAAAACTCTCGTTTGAATAATTCAGAGAGTTTACTTACTGAAGTAATTAAAAAAACTTTTGAACTGTCAAATAACCTCATCCCACGTTAATTTAACACAATAAATTAACATGAAAATTTATCATGGTGTTATGGCACACACGGGCGTAGATTCATGTTGTTAATTTTCGTGATACATTGTCAGGCAATGCCAATATAATTAACTATTAATAATGAAATTGTCATACTTTTGCAATTTTATGAAAATAAAGTTTTGAAATAGCATTGTGAATGCTAAAATCTCAAATTAATAGCTGTTCCATCTTAACCAATTGTCATAATATCTGAAAAGATATTTTAATTGTATGTCGAGGTAATTCCTTACATTGATGAAATAACGCTGGCTTGCAGCGTAAGAGTGGGATATACTAGAAGAAATTCGACGAAGCCACTAGTGACTCGGTAGTTCAGCGGACATCCAAAGGTCGCGGGTTCAATTCCCGTCCAAAAATATGATCTAGAGCGAGTCGCATTTTTTGTATTATATTATTTAGTATCGTATTTAAATTGCATTGTGAATGCTAAAATTTCAAATTTTAAAATAAAGTTTGTGGTACCTGAACCTTTTCAAGTTAAATAATATGTACTATAACCATATAATATTTCAATGACTCTAACTCAGTCAATAGACAAATATAATGGGAATGCAAAAAAAAACAAAATTAGGTAAGTTCTTTCAGGTGAACCATTTGTTAATCTGTGCAAAACCTAAATCATTAATTGTGGGTATTTGATTCGGCATTCTTATTTTTATTTAACAGTAACCTGAATTTATACGAAAATGATATTCCTTTTTTTAACTTTCTTTCATGTCAAATTTTGAAATTTTTTGCGGGAATTCGTCGCCATATTGCATTCATATATTTTAAATCACGGCAGGAACACGTTCAAACGGTAATCCTTTTTTTTTAATTGACGTCGCTGCCGTTAGTTTCGTATTGTGTTGTTACAAAGCTGTATAAAAATAAATATTGTTCGAAACATTTACAGGTTGAAATGTCTGTGTTCGGTGCTGTGTGAATAATTAATTTGTTTCGTCGGCTGTTAAATGTGTTGGGACACATCGCGCATGGAATTATTGTTCGTTAATATTTCAAAAAGGTTTCAAATTGGACTTATAAATATGTTGCATGTATAATATTAGTTGGTTATTATTATTTTGGCTAATAATTAATGTGAACCGAAATAAAAAAATGCTACCCATTTTTTTTAATATTGTTCAAATCAGTAACCTAGAAATAAATACAGCTAAAACAATAATGGTAATTTGAATCATCATCATCTATCAGCCTGGTACCCTATACTAAGTATTATGTTTGAAAAAACGTATGAACCCAAAATGGGAAAGTTCTTCGGATTACTAACTGAATAACTTTTACTATGAGACCAACGCTGAAATAGCAAAAAAACAGCTGTTTCATACAAAAATTAATAGTAACGAAAATATCAAAATGTATGAAACAGCTGCTTTTTCGCGATTTCAGAGTTGGTTAATAGTAAAAGTTTTTTGTTTTATTTATTTTTTATTTTATTGGATAAGGGAAACATACAGCTCAATATTATACATATGAATGAAAAGTATTATGTTTGTAGATAGGCTAACACAGTTTCCACTAAGAGGAATTAATGCAAAACAAAAGTTGAGTATACACTACATAAGTTAACGAAATTATATCATAGCAAATATAACTTTTCACAAGCAAACCAATGGAAAATTAACACACAACATAGTCAAATGGTATAAACAAAGACATTATATAACACTGACACGTTGATCAGCTGTAATACACTTTTTAAACTTATGAAAACTAAGGGAAAAAATATCGATATGATGATAGTTCTTGTCATAAGAATTACAAGATCTTAAAGAGAAATATTTTTTGGCATAATTGGTGCGACAATAGGGCGGAGCAAAGGTTATCGAGGATCTCAAGCAAAACTTTTTGCATTTATAAAATATCTTACTAGTAGTAGTAAAGTTCTTCAATACCAAATAATATACTAGAAAAAATACGACTCGCACCAGATCATGTTCTCGGACGGGAATCGAACCCGCGACCTTTGGATATCCGGTCCAATGCTCTGACCGCTGAGCTACCGAGTCACTAGTGGGTATTTTTTCTAGTATATTATTTGGTATTATATAAAATAGCATTGTGAATGCTTAAATCTCAAAATTTTAAAGTTATATAGCTTTGTCATCAACACAGAAACATCTTGATCCAGATGTTTCTTTCGAATGTGGGGGTATTTCCTCACATTGATGAAATTGCGCTGGCTTGCAGCGAAGAAGTTAAAAGTACTAGAAAATTTCGCCGCTCCCACTAGCGACTCGGTAGCATAATTGGTCAGTGCATTGGGCCGGAATCCCAAGGGTGCGGGTTCGAGTCCCGTCTGAGGTGCTACGGGTGAGTCGATTTTTTCTAGTATTTTTTCTAATATTATTTATCTTAATATAAAAATAGCATTGTGAATGCGAAAAATCTAAATTTAAAAAAGCGTAAGAGTTGATATACTAGGAGAAATTCGACGTTCCCACTACGACTCGGTAGCTCAGCGGTCAGAGCATTGGACCGGATATCCAAAGGTCGCGGGTTCGATTCCCGTCCGAGAACATGATCTGGTGCGAGTCGTGTTTTTTCTAGTATATTATTTGGTAGTAACGAAAATATTAAAATGTATGAAACAGCCTTGAAACAGCTGTTGTTTTTCGCGATTTCAGAGTTGGTCCGATAGTAAAAGTTGTTCAGTTTGATGGTCCAAAGAAACGGTTTTACCATTTTGGGTTCATTCATGAACACTTTGTATATACCGCGGTATAAGCCCTCCCTCAAGGATCTTCACAATGAATCGTTTCTGCGCTGCTCACACCCAAATACAGTCTATTTATCGTTACTTGTCCTATTCAGTAAAAAGCTTTTGATAGTCGTCATACGTCATTTATGTAATTAAATAAATTGTGATTTCTTTCGTAATCATAACCATTTGTTGTTGACCGAGCGAGTGCGAAGCGCGAGCGAAGCGTCTCCGTTTCAGCTTGGGCAAAAATGCTTTCGTATGTCTGTCTGGCTGTCCGACATTCCGGCTGTCTGTCTGTTCTCCTCTACAGGTCGCATTTCTCAAAGTTCTATAATTGTATAAAATTTTAAGTCGATTTAGTTTTTCGAAATCACCAAATTAGACAAGTAAAGATAAACAGAATGTTTTTGCTTATTTATGAATAAGTAGATTCCAAAGACTATAAATAATTTATTAGATACTCGACCATAATCCACCGAACCAAGTCAGCGGGTGATAAGTGCATACACACAAACATGGGGCTATCCAAACATTTCTAATAATCGTAAACACTAGCGAACTGCCCTCGTAAAAACGTATTGCACACTGCGGTTTTCACTTCGAATTAAATTCACCACACAGCCTAAAAACGCTTCACCAAAATATTCTACGTACTGGATGTTTGAACCGTTTGTTGTGTAAAAAGTGACTGCTCTGCTCAAATCGAAAAGCTCATGGGCGGTATATGGTGACCACAATAATACCCTATTAAGCGAACTATTTTGAGTGCTATTATTTTGCTAATGTGTGGAGCCAGACTGCTAACCTTTAGCAATGGTTGTGTTACAATGAGTCAGGATTACAATTTGGTCTGTTTTGGTAAACGGATAAGTTTGCGTTCACGTTATGAGATGAAGTTTAATCAAATTGTTAAAAAAATAAGGGCTTGTGTTTAAATGCCTACCAGAAATGCATTTATATTATTCAAAATACCTGCCAAAACGGATAAATCCTCACTAAATATTAATTAGCTTCATTTCTATAATACTTCAAGAAACACTTGAAGTATTATAGAAATGAAGCTAATTTCCTTTTTATTTAAGGCTGTGTAATGTATGACCTCAATTTACATGGACTAACGATCAGATGATATAAAAACATTTGACACATGACGACCTCCGTGGTTGAGTGGCTTTGTACACCAGTTTCAAAGGTGTCGCCATCTCTGAGGTCCCGGGTTCGATCCCCGGTTGAGTCAATTTAGAAAACGAACTTTTCTATATTGGCTCAGGTCTGGGTGTTTGTGATACCACCGTTGTCTCTGATTTCCATAACACAAGTGTTTTAGCTACTTACTTTGGAATCGGAGCAATGTATGTGATGTTGTCAAATATTTATTAATTTATTTATTTATTATTTATTATTTATGCAGCATGCAACATGCATGCAAGCATTATGCGAGTGATCAAAACACTAACCTAACCTAACCTACCTGGTGCATTACACACTAAGGCAAATTAGAACTGTAGTTTTTGGTATCAATATTACTGTTTCAGTAAAACAATATTTGGTGAGCATTAATCCATTTTGGCAAGAAAAAATTATTTTGGTGAGCACTTAAAATGTACCCAAAAATAAATAATCGTGTGAGAGCCAGATGCGAACCGCTTTTAATAAGATTATACTATGCATTTGTAACTTTCACTCTTTTCCAGTACTCCAAACTTTTTAGCTATAGAAAACGAACTTTGCATTAGGATTAGAGCAACAGTTTTGAATATGTGGACTCTTTTTTCTATACCTTTCCAAAGAAAAATGTATTTAATAAAATCATATCAAAATTATGATACTTGAAAGTGCTTACAGATTTTAGGACACTAGTAATAACTTTGCTTAATTATGCGTAGACATTCGATTTCATATTACACGAGCAAAGTCGATTACGTAACACACAAATTAGCGTAATGTCCCTTCCACCCGAAACACATCGTGGTCCACAAACTCCCACACACCACATAAACTTTGTCCCGTTATAATAAAGATCAATTTCCTTTATTACAAAGTTAGTTAATAGCACTCATTCACGCCGCAGAAGTTCGGAAACTAATCAGCTAATGGGAAAGAAAGGTACAATCATTATGGATTGTGTGAATTTCATGGAAACGAGTTTTTATGTGGGTATATCATCAATAAGAAAGTTTGCAGCCGCGGTGACGTGAGAAGAGCGAGTTTACAACAATATTTTATGTACAGGTTGGTGAATTTAATGATATTGAGTGTAAACTTTTATTTTAATTTTTTATAGTAGGGGGAATGCATTTACGCATCCTGGAGGTATGTGGGACTTGCCGGGGCGGGGGCACTACCCACTAAACCCCCTACTACAACCCGCACTAACAGGGCCTACGGGACCGTAGTGACACGCACCATGTGGTCCTAGTGTTAACGCCTCATCAGGCCCGTCACTTGGGGGAGGACTATGCAAACGGCCATCCCACTCATGAAATCTAGAGGGGAATGAAGGATTATTGAGTGTTTGCAAAAGGATATCGCTAGTTTCACAGTTCTGCGTTCTCCGAGATCTTTCACAGGTCCCCCGAGGGCACCCGATCTTGTCTAGCCGATTCTTGCGCCTCAGCCGTAGGTCACACAGAAAAGATGTAATTTGAGGACGCGTCGCAGACACGGTGGAGACGGACGGAAGGCAATTTTTTTAAACATAATATATAGAAAAGACACCCGACACATGTTGTAGTTGGTTGTGGTTGCCTGTTTAGTGTCACATTCTGAATTTAATTTAGGTATGTATTAATTTTATAATTTATTTTGTGCCACTAAAAAAATCAGTTTCTATTCTATTCTTAAACAGAAATCAATGACAAATGATAACTATAATAAAATGACAAAGTTTTAAACTGTATAAATTTTAGACGTGACTGTACATAGTTAAGTAAGACGAGAAAGCGTAACAAACAAACACACTTTCGAATATATAATGTTAAGTAGGGATTAAAACAATCTCTAAGTAGGTATACCTACTAGAAGGCTTTTTCACAGTTTTTACGAAACGCTCTGGGTATTAAAGTAGGTATGAGTAAGAGAGCTACAATCTCCTGCTTGAATTGATGAGCTTCTCGTGGATCTGTAGTTGCAATAACGTTATACCTACAAGAGGGCTCGGCTCACGACCCGGCCTAATCACTCTGGGTTTTAAAGTGTAAATTCTAATTACAAAAGCTGGAGTGTTTCGTCCAACTACCGGGCCGAGTTCAACAGGCTTTCGTAGTCTCGCTCTGTGTATAAACACTAATATTTATACTGTGGTTTTTACAGAAAATTTTTGTTTACTCTGTGACTGAGGTGAGACGCGGTCTCCGAGACCGCCGCCGGTGCTTAAACATTTTACGGAATAAAATACAGCACGCGAGAATGAGGCGAGGGAATAGGGACTCTTTACAATATGCCACTGAACTTCTTGACTATAGAACGTAAACGTTAAGCTTGATTCTTATACATTTTTATTTTTACCTGAAATTAGAAATGTTGTGTCATTTTTTACTGTAGAATTAGTTATTTTATTAATTAATTAAAATCAAATAAAATAAATATACCTTCTTGTTTGATTTTATTTTTGAGATTTAAGCATTCACAATGCTATTTTTATATAATACTAAATAATATACTAGAAAAAATAGGACTCGCACCTGATCATGTTCTCGAACCGCTGAGCTATTAAATCGACTCGGTAGCTCAGCGGTCAGAGCATTGGACCGGATATCCAAAGGTCGCGGGTTCGATTCCCGTCCGAGAACATGATCTCGTGCGAGTCCTATTTTTTCTAGTATATTATTTAGTATTTTATAACTTTGTATTTTTTATATATGCAGTTTTTTATTATGCAAAATAACGATCGGTATCCAAATGAATTAAGTGGATTCAAAACAGTTTTTTTTAGTAGAAATATCCTAAAGTTTATCCTTTGTCACATGTCATCAAAACCAAATTCTCAAACAATTTTACTTGGTGATAATCGAGTTACAAGTAAATAAAACCTCACGTAGCACCAACAGGTTACGTATTAATTCTTAAAAGCATAGAGCTGCAGAAGAACGTGCAATGGAAATATTCACCTCGTTGGTGTGTCGATGGAACGTCAGTGTAGTTGATTTACTTCAGGAATAAAAGGAACTGAGGAAATTGTTTTAGTATTAAAAAAAACAGAATATATCACAGGCAAGTTATTTTTGCCCAACTTAAATGTCATTGAATCAATGGTCCCTTGTGACCCGTTGTCCTTTTTTTGCCGACCATACTCGCTTTTTTCATACAAGGCGCGTGATCTTATCGAGTTAATTACACTAAAGTTTTTTTTAATAATATATTGGGTCCCCACTTATGAAAATTACGTTTTTTTTCTCACAAATAAAGCACCTCGTGACTTCTATGATTTAAAATATTCATCAATTGCTTGATATTATATCGCCGGCCCCGGGCAACAAAGCGGTAACCGCTGGTTACCGCCTTTTTAATGTTATTTGATTTTTGGCTTCTCTGAGTATCAATCTATGGCTCCTATTTTTTTCAGATTTTTATACATATTTCCATGAAATAAATTACATTTACAACTTTATTGTACGGAAAATATCTAACTACTAAGTTATGTATTAATTCATTACTCTAAGAAACAAAATACAAAAAACCAGTGAGCATCTTTACTCTAAACATCTAAAAAAAGAAAAACCATAATACATTTAACCGCGTTCTTTAAAATAAAAGTTATAAATCAATAAACTGTAAACACCTCATACGAAGTAATTAGTGGATGATACAGCAGAGCTTTGCCTAAATAGTTCCCGGAATAAGGCGGTAACGCTTAAGAGCTAAAGTGAAAATTACGTCGTAGTAAATACTTACGTTTGTGAATATGAGTAGTCGGTGTGCTTATAAAGCCGTTAAAGACGTTGCGATTGAAACGGTAACGTCTATTATTTGTATTATACATTTTATCGATTATTTCATTAAATATTTAAATAATACCAAATTTTTTTGTAGGGGTTATATGGGTAACAAATTAGCTCTCATTTGACACATTGAACGCCCCATTTGGATAACTGCACGCTGAACTATTAACAAATTAGCTTCTTTTATTTCTCCTGTAAAATTTGATTTTTGATATTACCGCTTTGTTGCCCGGGGCCAGCGATATATATATTTATATATATATATTTTTTTTTTTTTTGTTTTTTTTATATTTGACAACATCACATACATTGCTCCGATTCCAAAGTAAGTAGCTAAAGCACTTGTGTTATGGAAATTAGCAGAAACGACCACATTATTTGTTTTAACTTAGCCAAAACTTATTTTTCGCTTAACCTAAGTGGCGCACGTTATTTTAGTGTTTGAACATTAGTGCATAAAAACTTTAAAGCAAGCGTTCATGGTTGTTGAATAAATGAAGTACTTAAATGTTAGTATGGAAACTGCAACTTCTTTAAACTTTCCATACAAAACGCCGATTTCATAGGTGGAGACTTTAAAATAGGTTGTTTAATCGAAACTAACCACGCTTTAAAGCACGGCTAGCTTTTCAAACATAGTATGTTAAGAAAAACAAAACCTTGAGCCATTAGATTTTTTTTGCATTCGGATTCACCAAATTACCTACCTACTTTTACTACCTACTTTACTTCTTGTCATCTTGAGTGACACAAACTGACTTACATAGAATTTTTAAGACCCACAGACTAGTATTTTTAGAAGGTATCATTCATACGTAGAAGTAGATAAGCAAATGTGTCAAAAACGGCCACTTTTAGAAGTTTTTTATTATTTTGTTTTGCTATCTACATCTAGAAATGACCACAAGGGTATATGATTATAACTTTTGACGACCTCCGTGGTCGAGTGGCTTTGTACACCGGTTTTCAAGGTGTCGCCATCTCTGAGGTCCCAGGTTCGATCCCCGGTTGGGTCAATTAAGAAACTAACTTTTCTATATTGGCTCAGGTCTGGGTGTTTATGAATTCCATAACATAAGTGCTTTAGCTACTAACTTTGGAATCAAAGCAATGTATGTGATGTTGTTAAATATTTATTTATTATATAACTTCTAAAAAAATGGATTATGGGCCTAAAAAATTCCACGTAAAGTTTTATTTAAATAATGTATTATAATTAATTAAATAAAATTCACCGCAGTGCCACTTTGGATCTGAATACCGTCTTAAGAAGAAAAATATTCCCAACTCGCCGTTTTATTGTTGCTACGACATTCAAACTTTACAGTCATACAAAAATAAATGTGAATCCCCAGAGACAAAACTCAGAAAAGTTGTCCAAAAGGAATTGAAAGCCAGACGTAAAATAATGGCTCATGTCACTCCAACTTTGCCACTATAAACTTTGTTCGCTTTGTGCAAAAGTATATTCATAAGAAATAAAGAAATTTAAATATGGATCATGTTTTGGAACAGTTTTGTTCAGAATGGGACCGCTTTATTCTTTTGTGTCCACTAAGTTACAAGTTAGTCTGTCCTTTCTTATCGTATTTAAATGAATCCATTTTTAACTTAGTTTCCCTGTGTATACAATTTTTAAAATAACCCATATCTTCCCAATGTATTTAAATCGGAAAAATACAATATTTTTTGTACCACTTTATAATATTTTCCTATTAAAACTACCAACTATATACAACATGTTACAAAAATACCCCTAATGCCGAATATGGTATATAGGGACCATCAAACTGATCAACTTTTACTCCGGGAAAATTAAAATCGAAAATATCAAAATGTGTGGAACAGCTGATATCTTTTTCGCGATTTGAGAGTTGGTCCCATAGTAAAAGTTGTTCTGTTTGATGGTCCCTATATACCATATTCGCCATTAGGAGTACTTTTGTAACATGTTATATATATTTTTTTCATAATTATATATTTCAGATAGAGCGTTCGGAGAATATAGTCATGGGTTTTGTGTAGACAAATAACAAACCGGGTCATTGTTTTTAACCTATTTTATCATTGGATTAAATGTGAAATATTACTAAAGTCGTAAATATCGCAAAAGATAACAAATATTTTGCAATTTATAAGCGGGAACGTGAATAAAACTATTTTGAAGTAAGAAAAGTTTGGGAACAGTTTAGACGTAAGCCCACTCAACTTTTACTTCATTTAAGTTTTGTATTTTTTTGGCTGACAGCATTCCTCGGCATGCCCTCCGGCATCCTGAAAAAATCATTTTCTGGAGACGACTGGATGAAAAAGAAACATGATAACAAAAATATAAATTAAATTTAATGCATTTGTAACTTAAGTTCATTTCGTTTTGAAAGAAAAAAAAATACCGTCGACTTGATAACCTCCTCCTTTTTTTTAAGTCGGTTAAAAAGACACTACTCTGAGACCTATTATTGCGATTTATGGACGGAATTCCATCCACAGTTACCAGGGGTTCTATCGTCGATGGCACGCTGGCACAGCACTTCAGCCAATAGTTGTCAATTAGCAAGTTTCCTAATGTCCCTCAAATCCACATTTCACTTCGTTCAATACTGAAATCGACATTCTCAGGAGGGATAATGAATGTTTCTGCTGATATTTTAGGGTTTTCGTCGTTGAGCAGATGTTATAATATATCGAAAACATTACTTTATAAATTAAAATAATACTGTTTCACACAATAAAAGTAAATTTTAGTGTTTCCCCTTGAAGAACATCTTCATGGTTCCTGCTATTTCCAGCGCACCTTAAATGGGGCGTTGAATAAAAGATACTGATTTGTAAAAAATAATTAGTTAAATAATTAGTAACGCTATCATCAAATTATTATAAAACAGTAGTTAAGGCCTTTAACCATACAAAGGCAATATAATTTAGTATTTCAGTATTTCAGTATTTATTTATTGCATATCACATTACATAATGAGGTGGAACATTTAATAAGGTCTACATGTGACGCCCTGCAAGGGCATTGCAATATTATTTTATTTTATTTTAAGGGCTATTAATTACTAAATATAACACAAATTTGAAACAATTCACAAAATTAACATTAAATAATTACTTAATCATACAAATTTTAACATTCAGGGTGCTTATCCTTATTTATAATCATCCATTTTTTTATTGAATAATATAACAAAATAACACTGCGCCATTCATAACACCGTACTTATATTATATTTATTTTATTTTATTTACTTGATTCTATATATATATATTAATTGAAATCATTTCTATTTTTAGTTTTAGATGTTTTTATCTTCAAAAAATTCATTTAAATTATAATAGCATTTAGCGATGAGAAATTCTTTTAATCGTTTAATAAAATGAGTAGGTTTATCCAAGTTTTTTAGGTAATTAGGAATGTGGTTAAAAATCTTAATTAACATGGTATGGGGGCTAGATGATACTAATTTCATACTGGAGAAAGGTACTTTTAGTTTGTTTAAGTTACGGTTATTTCTTTTATTATTGATAAGAGGAGAATAAAATTCTGGATGTTTTATAACAAACTTGCATGCTTCTAGAATGTAGATAGATGTAACGGTCAGAATATTATGCTTCACAAAGTGAGATCTGCAGGATTCCATTTGGTCTATGTTAGTAAGTATTCTCACACATTTCTTTTGTAGTACAAATACCCTATCCACATCGCAAGAATTTCCCCATAAAATTACCCCATATGAGAGTATTGAATATGCATATGCATAGTAAGCCGTAAGAGCAGTACCGAAATCAGTTACACGTTTTAAGTGATAGAAAGCATATACAAAAGATGATAATTTGTTAGCTACTTTTTGTATGTGTGGTTTCCAATTAAGATGACTGTCCAGATTAATTCCCAATAAAGCAGCAGAGTTACACGTTTCCAGTGCTATGCCATTGTAGTTATATGATATTTCTAATGAAGATTTTTGATAGGGTTTAAATTGTATGATTTTAGTTTTTTCAAGATTAAGTTGCAAGTGGTGTGATTTCAGCCAATCTGTAATTTTATCAAGATTTGAGTTTAATTTAGATTCAAGTTCTGACGTGGTAGAGCATTGGATTAAGATGGAGATGTCGTCTGCAAATAACACACATACATCATTTAGGTTGTTAGGGAGATTATTTATATAAATGAGGAACAGGATACATCCCAAAACGCTACCCTGTGGGATAGAGCCAGCCACGTGGACTCTATCTGATCTAATTTGACTTATTCTACCCGTTTCGAAGTCAATATTCTCAATTTCAACTTGCTGAGATCGGTTATTGAGGTAAGATCTAAACCATTCATGAGCCAGACCTCTTATTCCAGTTTGGTAGAGTTTATCTAATAGAGTTACATAACAAACTCTATCATACGCTTTACTCATATCGAGAAGAAGCCCAACTGCGATTTTTTTATTCTCTATTACTTGTAATATGCTTTTAATGAATTTATAGACAGCTAACGTGGTGGAGTGATTTTTTCTAAAACCACTTTGGTTTTCATGCAAAATTTTAAACTTTTCATAAAAGGAATAAAGTCGTTTGACCATGGCAGTCTCAAATATTTTTGATGATGTTGTAGGCAGAGCGATAGGGCGAAAATTATTTATTTCAGATGTATTTCCCTTTTTGTGAACCGGTTTAATAATAGATGTTTTTAGGGCATCTGGGAAAACACCCTCAGAAAAGGATTGATTCACTAATGCGGTAAATGGGAGCGTTAATAAATCATCACATTTTCTTACTAATAAGGGAGGAATTTCATCAATACCATAAGATGTTTTATTTTTTAGGTTTTTTATGATATTGTTTATTTCTTTATATTCAACTGGGTTTAAAAAGAATGAATTTTTTAAAGTGTTATTCAAGGGCGGCCTGGTAGCGTTTATATCGATTGAGTGCGAATTTCCAGTTGATGCAAAAAAAGAGTTGAACATGTTAGCTACTAATTTGGGGTCATAGATCATGTTGTTGTTGTTTGTTGTTTTTAGTTTTAGATTTTTATATGTTCGTGTGTTTTTGTTAGTCTCTTTATTGATGATTTGCCACATACATTTTGTTTTATTTAGGGACTTTTCAAAATTACGCTTGTTACAAATTTTTTTGGAAGCATTTACAGTTTTCTTTAATACTTTGCAATATTGTTTATAGTAAGTTTTTAAATTTTTATTTTTACTTCTAGAAACTAGTAATTTTAGAAATCTTTTATAGCGACATGAAGTTTTTAGTCCCGTAGTTAAATAAGTATTTCTTGATTTTATTTTAATTTTTATTAATGTTTTAGGTATACACTTGTTTAGAATTTTTTGTAGCGTATTGTTAAATAAGTTATAATTTTCATTAACGTTATTTTTAGGATGTAATACATTTTCCCAATTTATAGTGGACAGTTCTTTTTTAAATTTACATATATTCTTATCATTAAATACTCGTTTACATATTGTGAGTTGTTCTAAGTTAATAGTATTAAAGGGTAGAGAAAGTAATAAACCGCGGTGGTCTGAAAAACCAAACTCACGTACAGCTATGTTTACATCTTTAATTTTGAAATTAATAAATAGCAAGTCTAAACATGTGGAACTGGTTGGCGTAATTCTAGTGGGTTCTTTAATCTTTTGACGAAAGTTATAGGATAACATTAAGTTAGAGAGTCTTTTTTTCTCGTTACTATTTTTTAGAAAGTCTGTGTTTAAATCACCGCCTATAATTATATTTTTTGATATATCTTTTTTTGAGAGTAGTTCTAAAAGACTTTCCAGACGCAAATAGAATACTTCTACTTCTCTTTTACTACAGGGCCAGTAAAGATTTATTATTAACAGATTCAATTTGGGGATTTCAATAGCACATATTTCAAAAATCATTTCCACTGACAGAGTGGACAGATCTAATCGATTACAATATTCTAATGTATTTTTTATGAGTATACATACACCACCACCATCGTGCTGGTCTCTACAAAAGAACGAGCATATAGTAAAACCATCTATTTTTAGTAAATCTTTCTTATGTGTGTTTAACCATGACTCGGATATACATATAATGTGTAAATTAGGAATATCGTCTAAAACGGCCTCTAGAAGGTGAGTTTTATTACATATACTTTGCATATTTTGGAACATAATATTTAAGTTAGTTACGAAAGGAAGAGTTACTTGCTGGAATTTCTTTGCTTTTTCTTGGTACCATATTGTTTACTTGCGTGTTTTCTCCATTTCTTGATTTATTTGAAGGTAGGCTTGAGGATCGAGTGGTTCGTTCGTAGATTGACAGTTGCTGAATGGGTTTGTTATCATCACTTTGTTCTTCAAATTGCGCGCTAGGGTTAGTCATCGTGTCATTGTTTCGTAATAGATTTGTTGTCTCTTTTCCATTGATAATTAACTTGTTGTTCCTGATAATTGCATGTTGTCCATTTTTTCGTGCCAATAGTAGAGCACGGTTTAATGTTCTTTTTTCTTTCAAAGCCTGCGGACTTAAATATTCGGTGATACCGAACCCAGATTCTTTTAGATATATCGAGTTTTCTAGTATTTGTTTTTTTATCCTTTTACTCATTAATTCAATTTTAACTGGTCTTCTATTGCTTTTTTTGCCAATAAATGTAGCTTCTTCAATGTAGCCTGACAAATCCACGTTAAGTAAGTTGTAAAAAATGTTTACGATTCTCTCTATTATTTCTGTTTCAGTTTCCCAGTAATATTCGGCAAGACCATGCAGGACGAGTATTTTTTCATGGGATGTGTTTATTATTTCGGTTTCTTTTGATTCATGTGAATTAAGACGTTGAATCTTATTTTGCAGACTTTCATAATCAGCTTGGAGTGTATGACATCTTTGGTTTAGCTCTTTTATTTTTGTGTTTAGACTTGAGATATCTTGTTTTATCTGTGTTTGTTCAGCTGTAATTTTTTCTGATGTATTTTTAAAGTCCGCTCTAATTTCAGATAAAGCATTTTCTAGCTCTTTTCGGAAGGAAGTTTGGACTGCTGATATTATTTGTTGGTTATTTTTTTGCAGAATTTGTATGAGTTTTTTAACTGTAATCTGTTCATCCTCTTGCTCGTGGCAAAGTATTGAGTTATTGATATTCTCGGATTGTGGAGTTCCAAAGGTTAAAGTATTTCCAAGGGGGGAGATCATAGAGTCGTCATCACTACTGGCCGATCTTTCTTCAGTGTGACGGAGTCTATTTTTCCTTTTGGTGACGTTTCGATCAGTTGAAGCCGCCTGAATATTCAGCGTAGCATGTAAGTGTTGGTGGGATCGAACAGGTGTATTTGAATTATCAGTTTTTGGTTCTTTCGATCGGCACAGTTGACATTTCCATGACTGTTTATGTTCTCCTGTCATTGTGTTATAGAAACGCTGTTCAGATACATTTGCACATTCAAGGTCATAACTCTGGTGACAGATTGTACATTTTAAAAATCTCCTATCGGGAATATCTTGGTGGCAGCCAGCGCATATGCCCGCCATCTTACGGAAAGTATAAACCTGATTATAGATGTTTCAAAGTTCTCAATATAGATGGAGTAAGTTATTCCAGTCCACAGGTGTAGGTACTCTACTCGTCACTAGATGGCGCTACGTGTAGGAAATCTCGAATGCGACTGGGTGACGGAAGGTACAAAGTCCAATTTAGTTTTGTTTACAAAATTTTTGTTAAGTTCGTTATTTAGTTTTAAATATTATGCACTATTATCATGTATTTTTCACTTAATGTTTATGTTTTAGTTATTTCACGTAACTCACATATATTTCACATTTCAAAAAGATTTTCTTATAAAAGTTTTAATCATAAAATTGATCATTCAAGCACTTTGAAGTTTTTTTTTATTTATTATTCCGTTTTTGTTCTCACAAACACTTTCACTTATTGTTTGGCACTTGTTTATCACTTCTACAATTTTATTATAATAGGTTTTGGTCATAAACTATTTGTTTACTTAAATAAAGTACGCAAACGATGTTGTAAGCACAGCGCCCTCTGTGCGGCATGTAGGTATAAAGTCAAAATTTAAATTTAAATTGCACAAAATAGTACATTTACGTAATTTTTAGGGTTCCATACGCAAAGGGTAAAACGGGCGCTATTACTAAGACTCTGCTGTCTGTTTGTCTGCTTGTCTGTCCGTCTGTCAATTTTAACAGATGATGTATTTCTGTTGCCGCTATATCGACAACAGGTAGACACTTGAAATATTCACAGAATAATTAGTTATATATTCACTATAAAAATAAATAATTAAATAAAATACAACAAATATTTAAGGGGGTCTCCCATACAACAAACGTGTTTTGTTTTTGCTCGTTTTTATAGATGGATGGAACGTTATTCAATAAACATTAGACGTCATTCACAAGACCTTGACTGATTCCTTTTTTAAGAAATTGGGCTTATTTAGAATAAATAAAATAAAATCGACTGGCGGCGCTAGTTGGAAAATGTCAGCCTCTTAAATGGGGCGCTGGGTTATCATCACCTCAGATAATGAATTACTAATTGCAAATGTTACATTCCATAAAAGCATTTTATTATAAACTAACGACCCTTTGCTTCGCTTCGGTTTCTTTATTTTTTTGCCAAATGCGACATTCCAACCACACCCAAAAAGAAAAAAACCTTACAGTCGTCACCTCCATTCGCTTCATAAGTCTATTTCCGTCCCGTTCGAGTCCCATCCCGTCATCGGTTGAGAAACGCGCTTGATTTTATTTTAGCGCGCGTTAAACATTTCGTGACATCTCCTAAGGTATTTCTTTTAATAGTGTGGTGTAAAAGGTTAAAATAGTGTGCATAATGCTTAAGTTAACTAACGTATTTAAGTTGATAAGGATTAATACTCTATCCTTCTAAATAGCTTTCCAAATTACTGCTTTGTACGTGACCATTTTTTAAGAAGATAATATAATGGGTATAGTAAGCTATTCTTAAAAGATAGATGTATACGCTATCGCGGACTTTTTGTAGATCTATAAAAGAGGAACAGTTCCATCATACATTATTTTGTTATAGCTCATAAGTTTTATGCAGCGTTTTTGATGCAAGCTCCCAGTCGACTTAATTTTTGCCGACATCTTCAACAATTATCGTCATATTTCTACAAATTCACAAAAAACCTCAACATATTATACACCTAAACCTCAGGAATTACTCTATCATTTGGTGAATGCCGCATGAAAATCTGTTCAGTAGTTTTTGAGTTTATAACGAATAAACAGACAGAAAGATGCAGTGAGGGACTTTGTTTTATAATTTGTAGTAATATTTCATCTAGTAAACTAGCAAAAGCAAACAGGATAACTTACCTGCGTCCATCATTGTCGGGACTGCAACCTAATTGGGGGGCGACATGAAAAATTACTGATTCCTTGTTACCACAGAGTTTGTGGGCTTATTTTATTTTCCCAACTTCTGTTGGGAAAGGAATTATGTCGGCTTAAGTTAAGTCTGTCAATCTTAGGGACAATTTGGTTTTCACTTAAAGTAATATTAGCTCGTAATATCTCATAACAGTTATATAACTGTCCTTTAATACATATTAAAGGACTTCGACTCCAGATGCTTGCATGTCTTTTGTTAATTTAATGCTCCGAATAGTATATCGCTTCTGTAGTCACACCCGTATTCACAAACATTACTACGAGGTCTCATAGTGATTCATGAACAAACTTGAGTCAGAATCAACGCCATGTGTTCAAAAAAAGTACAGCAAGTAAACGCACAGCTAATATAGCAGGCGAGGTATGTTAAGCAACGCATAGTGTAGGTCATAGAGAAAGGTAAAAAAACCTCCTTCAAAAAACCCTAAAAAAATTGCTATAAAAAAACAGCTTCAAAAAACAGCAGCTCTAAAAAGCAAGAAATAATATTCAAATTGCATAATTACTATTCAAGTACCTACGCATATCTGATATTAAAAAAACGTCTTTTGAAGTCGGGTGGGGCTAAAGATATTTTTCTTTTTTAATCATAATAACATTTATCGTGGTTTCTCTTTCTCTATTTGATTTTTTAATTCTTAAAGCCCCACCCGACTTCATAAGACGTTTTTTTAATATCAGATATGCGTAGGTACTTGAATAGTAATTATGCAATTTGAATATTATTTCTTGCTTTTTAGAGCTGCTGTTTTTTGAAGCTGTTTTTTTATAGCAATTTTTTTAGGGTTTTTTGAAGGAGGTTTTTCTTTTTAATTTTTAAAAGTTTTTTATTTTTAACTTTTTTGTGGTAGGACATGGGGTAGGTGACCAAAGTGTATTATCTCGAGCTCCTCCGTGCTTCAGAAGACACGTTAAGCCGTTAGTTCCAGCTACATTTGCATATTAACACCCACCAATCCGCATTGGGCCCGCGCGGTGGGTTATGGTCCATCCTATTCATCAGCCCATAAGTAAGGCTTGTATCCCAGCCCCAGTAGTGACAATAAAAATAGCTGATGCGAAACCTTTCAATAACGTAGAGTAATCACTAATACACTATCATATTTGATTTTGAAGAGTTCTCTTGTGTATCTTCGAAGTCCAAAGTTCAATGTGAAGGAAATTTGAATGAAAACATCCTTAAAGTATCCCCTTTCTAACAAAACAAGAATCATCTAAATCGGTTTATAAACAAAGAAGTTATGCTTGAAGATCCGTTAAAACTCGTGCAAAAGTTACCTAAAAAATTACAGTATTTTCAGGATTACTCGAAAACTACTGAACCGATTTAAAATTAAAAAAAATGGGACCACCTGGGGAGCAAACCTGATAAAGTGGCGTTTGAATCATGTCAATCGGTTCAGCCGTTTTCGAGTTATCGGTGGACATACATAAAAAAAAAAAAAAAAAAAAAAAAAAAAAAACAAATAAACAGTCGAACATAGAACCTCCTCCTTTTTTTGAAGTCGGTTAAAAATATGGTGTTTTGTGTAACGTCAAAAAATTACACTGACCTTCAAACTTCAAATACGATAGATAAGAGAGCAAAGATAATATTATATCACTATGGAAGAGAGTAACTTATTTCGTATGCAGAATAGATTTTTTTAGAAATGTGTTCATTTGACATGTTTTTCTACTCTCTACTACCTACTATCATCTATGGCCTAGCTGTTGAAATCTCATGGCAAATACTAGAGTGAACAAAGCAACACAAAATTGGCCAATCACAGGGCCGCATTAAATGCAGTGCGATCGCTCATCAAAGAGCGCCCTAATTGTCATATGCAACGCATTGTGAAATGCCTTACTTCGCACAGTAAAGATTTTCTACATAGACAAGTATTATTTGTGAATACGCCAGACCAAAAGGATCGACATTTATAAGTTGCGCTCAATGACTTCAATTACATGTGTGTGTGTATACAAGGTGTTACAAAAATACCCCTAATGCCGAATATGGTATATAGGGACCGTCAAACTGAACAACTTTTACTACAGGGCCAACTCTGAAATCGCGAAAAAAATATCAGCTGTTTCATACATTTTGATATTTTCGATTTTAATTTTTGTATGAAACAGCTGATTTTTTCGCGATTTCAGAGTTGGTCCCACAGTAAAAGTTGATCAGTTTGAAGGTCCCTATATACCATATTCGGCATTAGGGGTACTTTTGTAACACCTTGTATACAAAGAAGTCTTTGCGTGCGCTCGATGTTATGCTGTTGACCAACTATTCTGCATCGTTTGCACAACATTTGATCAGATTTGAGCCAAAAAACAAAACGCACCAATTTTATGCGTTGCCTTATTTCTTATAATTTATTAGTCAAAGTTTATGATTATCTTTCTCTCATAATTAATTTTATTATTTTGTACTCGACAGCTTGTACTTGACAATATGATGACGTTATAAAAACATTCGTTCGTATACAACGTGTTACAAAAACACCCCAAATGCCGAATATGGTATATGGGGACCATCATACTGAATAACTTTTACTATGGGACCAACTCTGAAATTGCGAAAAGAAATCAGCTGTTTTATACATTTTGATATTTTCTTAAATATTTTTTGTATGAAACAGCTGATTTTTTTTCGAGATTTCAAAGTTGATCCCACAGTAAAAGTTGTTCAGTTTGATGGTCCCTATCTACCATATTCGGCATAAGGGGTATTTCTGTAACACGTTGTATAAACACCTTATTGATCGAGCGAGGGCGAAGCGCGAGCGAAGCGTCTCCGTTTCAGCTCCTAAGCTGAAACGGAGACGGAGACTCAAGTTTACCATTAAACATTTTCAGAATGATGGTACGGAACCCTCGGTGCGCGAGTCCGACTCGCTATTGACCGTTTTTTTGTTATCTGCATGAGTGTAGAATGTGTTCAAAAGTATCTAACATCTAACCTGTAACCTATAAAGTCAAGATAGGAATTATTTTTGTTCAAAGTGCAACGAGCAACTTAAAATCTCAGATAACGTGCTTTTTAAAGCGGTTGTAACCTCAAAGCACTTACATTAGTGTAGTTGCAAAACTTCTAAGCGTTCACGTGTGCTCTTCGTAACTAACTCATCTTAGTTACTCACTTATGGTGAACTCTGGTTCACGTCGCTTCTATAAAATGTGCTAGAAGATTTAAGCTACCACGAAATATAAAATAATAAATAAATAAATAAATATTTGACAACATCACATACATTGCTCCGATTCCAAAGTAAGTAGCTAAAGCACTTGTGTTATGGAAATCGGTGACAACGGTGGTATCACAAACACCCAGACCTGAGCCAATATAGAAAAGTTCGTTTTCTAAATTAACCCAACCGGGGATCGAACCCGGGACCTCAGAGATGGCGACACCTTGAAAACCGGTGTACAAAGCCACTCGACCACAGAGGTCGTCAACATACAGCCTAACACTGAATAAAATCTCATTGCACCTTAACATTTTTGAAACCAACCTCGATCAAGCACGACTATATTGGTTGCATTCTAAATTTAAATCACATTATTCCCATGGGAAAAATGACTTACTTTAGGAAAGGTTTGCATGACACATAATATGCCATTGACGAGCAGATAGTATAAAAAGAAACTTATACGCTTTGTTTCAAATTATCTTCCCTAATTGAATTAGCGAAACCACTTATCGCAAAACGCAACCGCAAAATGCGAAGATTTGGCTTTGTGTCAAAACTATATCCTAATTCTGCCTTCTGAGGGTTGAGCATTTCTGCCTTTCAAGTCCACCGATGCCTACTGAGATACGTCACTATGACGAGAACGCCTTCAGACGTCATACGTACAAAAGCGTCAAGGAACAATGGATTACCAACTTGAATTATCCTGTTGCTACCTGTACCATTCAAAGTGAATTAACAAAAGGTTCACTCACAATAATAATTATGACGTAGGACACTGTTTTTTTAAATATCAGGAACAAACTATAGCATTCTTTAAAGTTAGTGTTGAATTCGTCGCTGCGGCAGCGCTGTCTTGCTGGTGTCATAACCCAACCCAAAAAGAATAAGCTGTTTCATACATTTTGATATTAATTTTGTATGAAACAGCTGATTTTTTTTTCGTGATTTCAAAGTTGGTGACATAGTAAAAGGAAAACAATAATAAGTAAAGATTTAATTTCCATGGCTGCAATAAAAATTGTTGAAATTGAAATTCAAAAGCCTTTAAAACCTAAATATTTATAAAAAATGTGAAAGTGAGGACACAGACAAAGTCATGTAATAGTTTTGTCATATTATATTACACCAAGTTCTTTTGCTGTTGACTGTACATAGTAATTATCCACCAAGATACGTTATATGGAGGGTAAATGTTGAGGATGTGTGAATCTCGTATTTGAGACCGGAATTTGTAAAGATCTTAAGCTGCTTAGGAGTGATTAGATAGTTAAACCCAAATTTAAGCGGTTCAAACTAAGGCCAGTAATTATCTCGATATTTTGTATTTTATACTAGACTAGCGACCGCCCGCGACTTCGTCTGCGTAAACAGTTATTTTGCTATCCCTCAGGAACTATTTTTTTCTGAATAAAAGGTACCCTATGTCCTCGGTACCCCTGAAAACGTGTATGCAAAATTTTATGATGATCGGTTGTACTCAACCGATCATCATTAAGACGTGAAGGCATAACAAACAAACAAACATCAAACAAACAAAGACACTTAAAAAAAAAAAAAAAATATCTTTATTATTACTACAAGTAATATTTAACAATATGTGACAAACACTTACTTTCGCATTTATAATATTAGTAGGGATAAGTTAGGACTAGCAGCTGCCCGCTATTTCGTTCGCATGGTATATTTGAGAGATTTTTAACTTGTCTTAGTGCTCAGCTCACACACAATAAAAAAAAATGTCTTGTGCAAAAATTCAAGTTTCTAGTTCTAATACTTAGAGGCTGTGTACGAATATGTCACTAGTCATTCCGTTTCTTCTTTTATTTTAACTAGTTGATAAATTATAGAAATATTCCTATTAAAAAAAAGTACGTGAACAATAAAATACAGATTATTTTTATAAGTTGATGTATTGTATTAATTAAGTTTTTATCTCGAAAAAACTTTGCTTAAACCGGTTTGGTTTGCAAAAAGCACATGTTAATTAAACCTACCATTGGTAAGATTTCTGAGTATAATTTTTTTGAGTATAATTTGAGTATAATTTTTTAATCTTTCCTATGTAATGTAGAATTCATGTTACAGTAAAAGCTCAGTGCTTAATTAAATAAGACCGAAAACTAATAGTCCAACTAGTCCATGAAACTCAATAAACAAGCCTGCAACAGCCTGCCAAAGAGCTAAAGGTAATCCCAAACTTGAACAACTTAATTCGTAACCAATAAAGCAGAGTTTGTCGCCAAATTGAGACAAATGCGGTCGGTTCATTAAACTTACAGTTTAATTTATCAATACTTAAACTGATATTTACTTCAAGTTACATAAAACAATGAGTCACTCATTGTTGGGGCAGTCTAGTAAGTATAGTTGTACATGGCTGGCAGCTCCTATTTCGTTATTATTATACATAATATTGGATAAAGTATCAAGTGCAATATGGGTCTGCCAAAAAGCTAAAGGTAATCCCAAACTTGAACAACTTAATACGTAACTAATAAAGCGGAGTTTGTCGCCAAATTGAGAGAAATGCGGTTGGTTTATTAAACTTACAGTTTAATTTAGCAATACTTAAAGTGTTATTTCCTTCAAGTTACAAAACAGTGATTCACTTAGGCTCGGTTGCATCATCTTAATTTAACTATAACAGTACATGACACAAACTTATCTGACCCGGTGGCCAAAACTGGAACTAATTGTTATTACATATTGTTACCTAGGCTACGCCATAGACGACAGCGACGCTGTCACCAAGTCAGATAATTTTGAGATTGTTAAAGTTAAGGTTAAATCAAGATGATGCAACTCGGCCTTATTGTTGGGGCAGTCTAGTAAGTTTAATTTTACATGGCTGGTAGTTCCGCTCTTTCGTTGTTTTTTTACATAATTTGTAAAAGTAAGTATAAGTATCAAGTGCAATATAGGTCTGCCAATGATCTCAAGGTAATCCTAAACTTGAACAACTTAATACGTAACTAATAAAGCGGAGTTTGTCGCCAAATTGAGACAAATGCTCTCGGTTCATTATACTCAGAGTTTAATTTAGCTACGTGGGATGCTCAGTCCATTCATCCACATTAGTGGGGGTCAGAGACAAATTAGATTTATTACGTTTTTCAGAAACACGGAACGGACCGCTTGAAAACTTTTCCGAAGTTGATGAACACGAAAAATGGGCCATTTGTTGCCAAAAAAAGAAAAACGTTTATGGAAGTTATCATTTGTTTATAAGATAAAAAGGTTATTTATTATGTCCACCTTTATTAACTACTTTGCAGTCACAAAACAAATAAAAAAAAAATTTCTGTCAAGTATGAATGAAAAATATGAAATGTGGATTTTTATGCACCTTTTTTGATATAACTTTTGATGGAAACGACATAGCTGAACACGGGATAGATTTGATAGAAATTAGTCAATATAAAAGGATGAAAACCTTGATAAACTAAAACGGGAACATAACGGTGATTACAATTTTAAAATAGGTTATGGATTTATCTGGCATTGTTATAAGTATGTTTTCATGCGATCACTTTCCCAAACGCTATCCTAAAACATAATATAGAGAGCAGTGACAGGCTCTTTTAACCCTGGGGGCAACTATGTCCTTAAAATGTAGAAAAAGAATAAGCGATAGTAGGTAGTTGTATGAACTTGCATCTCTGATATTACATGAGTATAGCGCCACTGCGCGTACGCATATCATCATCATCATTTAAGAGTCCCGCGAACAGTGAGCTTCCCATACAAACGTAATACCGAAATTATTAGCAATTAGAGCATAATTAACTCTTCTTGTGATGTTATTCGGGTTAAGACAGTATTTGTCTAGGGTTCTATTGAATAAAAAATAGATAATACCAAACCAAATTTAAAGTATTACGATTCACAGTTTTTTATGAAAAAATGTAATTGGCATTTATTTTGAATGAGGTTAGTATTTTGGATTTTTTATTTGATAGAACCCTAGACAAATACTGTCTTAATCCGAATAACATCACAAAAAGAGTTAATTATGATCAAATTGCAGCAAATCATTTTGGTAATACCAATGGTTTGTAGGGGAAGTTCACTGTTGGCTGAATTCTTAAACTTAAATAATATGTTGCAAAGTAAAAAAACAAAGACACTTTCATTGAGTGTCACTTCTATGAAACTCTACGTTCAAACGTAGAGTATGAAAATTGTAAAGTGTTAAAGAATTACATACAATCCAGACTAGATTCATATTAAGAGCTATTGCCAAATTCCGTTCTCCAGAGTAATGATTTTAGCCCTTCATTGTATTAGTTTCGTGTTCATAAATCGCAAACAACTCTCATATCCCTATGCTTTTACTATACTCAGAACGCTCTTGTGCATAACACACCTTTTTATAGTGATTTATTGTCTTTGGTTAGAGTCTGTCACGTTTGACGTCGGCGTTTTTTTTAATGGAAATAAATGTATTATATAATTAATAAGGCAACGAGACAAAACTTTTAAAACACAAATTATCACAACCAAAGCAAAAAAACAAAAAAATAACGCCGACGTCAAACGTGACAGACTCTAACCAAAGACAATAAATCACTATAAAAAAGGTGCGCTATGCACACTCTTATGCGACAAGCGATATTTTCTACTGCAACACAAGCAAGAACGCAAAAACAAAGCAAAAACTCACCATCCTAAACAAAACACATTAGTTAATTACCCAATCTTAACCAAGTTAAGAACAGTCATTACTAAATCAGCTTAACTTCTCAATTAGTTATTCACTTTGGATACAATGTGGTTACAAAATGGAAAATTTGATTTACCTCCGAACCTTTCTTTGTTCGCTGCCTTATCTCTCCAATAAACGTGAATTATAGTCGACCACTGTTCGGGAAGTCCAAGAGTATATTTCAGAAAGATTGTCTAATTTAAAATCCCTCTTAGTCTACTAATTTTGAAGTGCTGTGCAATTATTTCTCCACAAAAGCTGTCGAAGATAACAATGGATGCGTTGTTCGAGATTTTCTCTGAAAACCTTCAGTTTTTAAAACTAAGAACTTTCTAGAAAATGTTACTATTAATCTCAACCTTCATTCCTTTTCTTTTAAATTCTTGCTGTATTCAGATAAGTAATATTACTTTTGGATGTCTCAAGATTTAATATTGAAGCATTGGAATGGACTGCAATTAATATCTTTAGTGCTTTAATCATCATTGGAACTGGAACTTAATAATTTAAAAGAAAACCTACATTGTTTACTTTTACAAAACATATTTAATGCTATCGAATAAAACATAAAAATACCAGTAAAATTATTTGATTCGCGTCACTTAGTGGAAGTCCCAAACCGCAAAAAAATATATGGAACAACAAAGTACTTATACTAGCAAGTTATGTGTTACATCATTTCCACGCATTTCAGTCTTTCAGATAATCATCTACTTTATAATAACCCTTACCCATGAGCGTCTTTCTAACATGATATTTAAATTCATGCAAAGATAAAGACTTCAAGGATCACTTCTATATTTATTTTAAGATAACTTTAAACCATTAATGCTTTCTTTCACCTTACAGTTGGTAAAGTGAAAGAAAGTACGTAATGGTTAAGGTTGTAATTTTATCGGTTGTGAAAAAAGAAATATATATGTAGCTTACTTCCGCAAAAAAATATATGCAAGATGCACCGCCCGCCCGCCCGCAAAGAAATGCACATGCACACCACAAAATATCAGTGCATATATTTTATAAATATCGTTACTTATTTCTGTTAAAGCTGATAAGTTTCTTGCGCCCGTTCTTTTTATTAGTTAAAAAAGTCTGGAACGGGCGGTAAGAAAATATAGACGACACAAGCGCTTCATTACTAAGTTTATTTGAATAAAGATATTTTTGACTTCGACTTCGACTTTCTAATGGTCTTTGTCTAAATAACTTGAAGGATGCAGAATCTGGATTCAGTAACACAGATAAATATATAGCTTTACTAGATATTTTAATGTAATATACACACAACTACGTACTTACTATAACACGTAAATCTAACAAAATGTCTTGTCCTCATAAATTCCTGCGCTCTGATAGCTTTTAAGCCCTTGCGTCGTAAATAGTATAAAGGCGGTGTGTTCTAAAAATCACCCCCGTGGGTGTAAAGGGCCTATTACCTATAAAAAGTAAAGCGACAATCGAACGATGTTCATCCGACTCCGTGACATTATAATCTTATAAATAAGGTTCCAAATTAAGTAAGTCGAACGACGAACATCGTTCGTTATCGTGGCTATTTTTTGTAATAGGACCTCGAACGCCATAAAATAAATATCGATATGAGATAAAATACGTAACAGAAGATTTTGCTTACGGTGAATGCAGCTTTAGCGGTATGGTGATGGAGTGTGGGTAAGAGTGGTGGATAACATTATAAAAGCCTAAAGTAGTAAAGTTGAAAGGCCGATGTAGAAAAACATCAACAGCCTAGTAACAAAAACTTTATTAAACAATGTCATAACTGTCACGTTATTTTATCCAACTCTTTTGGCCGAATATCCAAACGTCACTCAACTTAGAGAGGCTCTCAAACATCGTCCTGACGCATCAAATGTCAAAGATACGACAAAGACAGCATGATGTTTGAGCGCCCCTCAAAGTAGAGTATCGTTTGAGTATTCGGCCATTTGTTGAGTATTTAACATACTATACAAGTGGTGTAAAGATAATCAGCCCCCTTACTCAAATGGCCAACATTCTATGCGTTTTATTGCTACGCTTACTATATCCCGGTCAAGTTAACTCGGTACCGGAAGCGAAAGCAACCCCTCTCCTTTTCTCCTTGCCTCACGCCAACGTCGTCATGCCAGGGGTCTAGCCAAAATAACATTTGCAAATCTTCGTTATCGCTTCGCTTTCCAAAAATATATGGAATTGACCTTAGGTTTAGTTATTAATCGAATTTTAAAACGTCAAATCCATACATTTGTCGGAGCGAAGCGATAGCGAAAATTTGTATATGTGACATTGGCTACGGGCTCAGTAGCGTTAACATCACATACATTGCTCCGATTCCAAAGTAAGTAGCTAAAGCACATATTGTGTTATGGAAATCAAAGACAAAGGTGGTATTACAAACACCCAGACCAAAGCCAATACAGAAAAGTTCGTTTTCTAAATTGACCCAACCGGGGATCGAACTCGGGACCTCAGAGATGGCGACACCTTGAAAACCGGTGTACAAAGCCACTCGACCACGGAGGTCGTCAATAATAACCATGTGAAAACGCCCGAATAGAAAAAAAATATCCACATGTCCGCATCTCCCAAAAAAATAACCCATCACCGTTCTAAATTCGGTTTAAACGTCAATTCGATTCGGAAGCGAATGAATTAGGTCATAGCCAAGCTGAGTGATAGTCCGGTCGTAAACCAGCGTGTGACCCTACGGGTATAACCCGTAAAATATGTTTTAGAGCCATCCCCAATTCTGCCCATATTGACGGCTCGGGTCGACATTGAAAATGAAGTTTTTTGTATGCATTGAAGGGTTTTATGGCAAAGAGCGGGATAACGGGATGTGTGACATGCCAGCGCTCTTTTGTGAAGTGTCGATATATTTTTAAGGGTTTTATTTTTAAATAGTTTGTGCAGTTTGCGCACCTGTCTCGTGGATTCCTTTTGTGGTTCGGCTTTGTATGAAGCGTTGTTTACATTTTTTTGTGTATGGATAATTGAAACTGGATGTAAGGTAAACCGTCAATGGAAATATCATTCCAATACTTTGTTTCACACTAAGGCCACGTACGCACTGACAGGCGGCTCGCTTAACGCCTAGAGCCTGGCAAGTCACTTAGCGTGTAGCGAAGTGAATCGAACGTTCTATAATGTCCGCAATCAGCCGCACTGTGCGCTTGGCGACTTCGTTAAGCGACTAGCGAAAGCGTCAAGCTGGCACCGGTTGTGAACATTTATGAACGTTTCTTTTACTTCACTACATGCTAAGTGACTGGAGTGATAGGAAAATATAGACTTTTCAAAAGTTTATTTTTAATAAAGAAATTTAAGCTAAGCTGTAGTTGTAATCAAAAAAATCGAAATGAGATTTCCTATAGAGAATTTCTTTCGAGTACTTTTACGCGCGTTTTTTCTCGATCGATATTTGTGTTACTGTACTGGAGTTTACTAAACAAAGTACTGTGAAAGTAGTAAGATTTTCTTACAATTAAACTTATTTCAAAAGTTGAATGTTTTTTTTCATAGCATAAGCATTTAACAAAAAAAAGGGCGCTAAGCTAACCTGTCAGTGCGTACGCGGCCTTGAAGTTGTTGTAAACGAATTTGTTTGGTTTTATTGTATTATTTCTATTTAATTATATTCTGATTATTTTTTTTGTGAATAATACGTTGTATTTAAAATTACTTAGCTGATTTTTTTTTTTTAATCATTTAAAGACGACACCTTGATGAATATAATTTACTTATGAGGACAGATTACACTTTGGATTGACTTATTTGGTAAACTAATCTTGTCAACTTATTTTTATACTTATGTAGAATGTCTCTGCTAAGATTAGTTGGTGCTGTGAAAGACTGATTTCTTTGTTATTTCACTTCTTAGCTTTCATGATCAGTTGAGTACTACTAAAAAGAAGTAAATCTGGTGAAACGGCTTGCCTTATAATCTTCGTGTGCTTCACGACATTGTAGAGCATGGTAGTTATTTATGGGGTAATAACTGCTAAAGTAACGTCCCTAGACCTTTCTCACGGTGAAATTGTGTGTTCAAATGTTCCCCGTAATGCTTTTTTAAGCAAACTATACTGTATTCGTTATAGAGAGACACTTAACGTAAACAACCTTGACTTAACATGCGTTTAATAAAAAAAAACATGAATATTAAAATGTGAAATATTATTTTAAAGTAAATCGTCGCGATTATTTCGATTGCGATTATTAATCTTTCGGCTTACTTACTTATATCCGTAAACTATCACTTACTAGCGACTGCCCGCGACTTTGTCTGCGTGAAAAGTTTGTTTGCTATACCTCGAGAACAATTTTTTTCGGGATGAAAGGTACCCTAAGATCCTTTTCTGTACCCCTGACAACGTGTATACAAAATTTCATGATGATCGGTTCAGTAGTTAAGACGTAAAGGCGTAACAAACAAACAAACAAACGGACTTTCGCATTGGTCCACTAGTAATATTATAAAGTAAGGATAAGTAAGAATGCTCTGAAATATAATCTTTATTTGAAAATAGAATGCGGGTGGTTCCACATTTACGTGGTGGTCTGGTTCATCACATTCTTACTTTGAAATTCAGTGCGGGAAGTAGTATTCCAAATTCAAAACGGTAGAACTCATCAGCTAGCATTTTTTTTTTAAATATGGTTGCATGACAGTCGTCGTCACACGAACGAAATTAAATGAAGCAGAATTTCTCGCTTAAACTCGATAAATACCCAAAAAATTGTCAAATTAAATTAAAAATGTAATCCTTGCAACAATGTTGCGTTACTCTTTTGAAATTAAGACTTCACAGAAGCAATGCATCTTGCGGATCACTGGTCCCGATCTCAGCTGCTTTGTTTGAACTAAATTAAGCTGCAGCTATCCATTAACTTCGTCTGCACCACAAAATAAATGCAAAGCTGGTAAAACCGACTGCATCTCGTTGTTGGGGCGAAAAATAATTACATTCTTTTGCGTATAAATATTAACAGTACACAATTAAATTGTATAATTTATTTAACAGATTTTTTCTAAAAACTACGTTATGCTAGCTTCCACCTTACTGTGATCATTTCGATAATTCCTTTTTAGCGGATGACTATGTTATGACACAATTAGGGTTGCCAGGTGTTCGGATTTAGCCGGAAATGTTTGACCTCTTGTCCGGCCTGTCCGGCTTTTGTTAGGCTTTTAGTGTGGCTGCCGCGCGAGTCGCAAGTAATGCCACGACACGACTACCCCGCTGACTGACCGCTGTTTGCAAGGCGGTAATTAATATTGTCCGGCTTTAGAAACATATGGCCGGCTTTAAAAAAAGCTATAATTAGCTATAAAAAAGGTATATCCGGCTTTTAGAGTAAAATGTCCGGCCAAATTAAGCGCCGAGTCCGGCTCTTGTATTTTTGGACCTGGCAACCCTAGACACAATAGATATCTAACCAAGATCTTGTCTAACAAGAAAAAAAAGTAATGTTCCAAAAAACTACCAACAGATTTCCTTTCCTAATTTATAACAATTCGAAGTATTAGTGATATTAGTCAGATTGAGCATGTAGGTAGGTACCTATCTTTTTTTTTAAATAAAACATGTTTTTTTTATTTGTTCATTTCACAATCAGTCAAATTGAATAAAATACCAGCGCCCTATATAATAAAAGTGACAAATTGTCACCTGTCATGACAATTTTATATCCATTGCGTCAACGAATTTGAAAATAGAACAAACTACTCGTAGCTACGCCGCAACATAAACAAATTGTCATGACAATTGACAAATTGTCACGTCATTAAATAGGACCCTGTACTAACATAACGTACCAATTACTCTAATATCTATTCATTGGATGAATCCATTTCTGTTCAATTAACAATTGGCTGTTGATTTTAAGTATTCCATCAATTTAATATAAATAATGATCAGTTTAATTCTTTCCGATTCGGGAACGCTCAACGAAATGTAAATGTGTTAATTTGGCAATGAGCTTTTTGATCAGATCCGATGCTGATTAATGATTGAATTTATTATTGTTTCAATAATAAAGCTGTTAAAATATGAAGATGTTGAAACCATATTTTTAAATGTTGCAAATGCAATAAATAAGTTATGCGACATTTAAGTTTGTGGTTCTGTCATTATTTCATTACCACAATATAAGTGCTTTGGTAACTTACGTTGAGAAATTATGTTATGACGTGATGTGATGTAATACACATCATAAAGTATTATTTAAAAATTAAGTTAGACAGGTACTTAGGTACATAACACAGGTTGAGGGCGGATGTATTAACTTTGAAGTTAATATCCATTATTATGGTAATAGGTAGGTACTATCCCAACTGTACTACTTGCAAGAAGACCTTGCAAGAAGTAGACCGAGCGAGCGCCAAGCGCGAGTGAAGTGTCACCGTTTCAGCTTGTTCAAAAAGCTTTCGAATGTCTGTCCGGCTGTCTCCTCTACAGATCGCATTTCTCAACCGATTCTCTTGAAATTTTGTAAGCAGGTTCTAAAATTAAATGGAATTTTTGTCGATTAAGTGTTTCGATTTTTTTTAAATGGCAGAGATATGGGGAAAAATCATAATTCAGCAATTCGAAAAAACTTAAATGAATATAAAATCTCCTTAAAAAAATAACAAAAACAGTTATAAATATACAGCTATAAAAAGCATGAAATATTCAAAATCTGTATAATTACTAATTAAGTACGCATATCTGATACTAGAAAATGTCTTTTGAAGTCGGGTGGGGCAAAGGGATGTTTTCCGTTTTCTTAATATAAACTTTCATACATTTCAATGGTATAAATAATTAACCCTAATAACTCAATATACATATTCGCGCTGTTTGTTGATAAGGAGTTCTGTTGTACACCTTAGTCACTTGGTAATCTAATTCTAGTCCGGTTAGCGCAATGGCTTAGATCATTGGCCATCTTTAGCAAGGGTCAGTCATGGGATGAGTGATTTTTTTTTTAATGGGATAAGCTTGGGAGCAAACCTGATAAAATAACTTTTGAATCATTTTAATCAGTCCAGCCGTTTTTGTTTTCAATTAATTGGTAAAAATACATAAAAAAACAACCATACAGCCTTTTTTTAAGTCGGTTAAAAATGTAAAAAAATCTCACAAACAGATTCAGATTCAGATTCAGATTAGATTCAGATTCAGATTCAGATTATTTATTCACACGAAACACGGTACACAGATGTTAAAATAAAAAATAATAAGTCCAAACATGTTTCACTAAAATTAGTATGCGAATGTCATAAATTAATTTCCATTAATATTAAATTACATTAAAATTATTATATTAAAATTATTAGGTTACATTGTTATATTAATTATTACAAACAAACATGCCATAAACATTCCAAGTCAAAGAAAAAACAAAACATAATATTAAAATAAATGTCATTTTAAATATTCTTTAACAGAATAGAAGGACTGTTCCTGTAGCCATAACTTTACGGTTCCACGGAACCGTGTTTCTGGAAGAGATTTAAACTCATTAGGGAGTGCATTAAATACATTGACACACATAGCCGCACAATTTTTTAAATAGAGTTTAGTCTTCGGTCTGATATTGTAAGTAAGTTTCTCAGAATTCTTTGTGGGTCTTTGCGTAATGTCTTTGAACTTAGTAAACAGATGACTATTGGATTTTACGAAACAAACTAAATTCAAAATATACATACATGGCAGTGTCAAGACATGCAATTTTTTAAATAAAAACCTACAAGTATCATCCGGTGCCAGTCCATACATAGCTCGGATACATTTTTTTTGGCCAACAAAGGCCCTATGAGCATCTGTACTGTTACCCCAAAGCAACAGGCCATAATCCAGCGCTGAATACACATAAGCATAGTACGCTATAATTAATGTGTTATGCGATGTTGTCCGTCTGAGCTTACTGAGAAGATAAATATAACTATTTAATTTTGCACATACTTTGTCAATATGAGCTTTCCAATTCATATGATTGTCTAATATAATACCTAAAAATTTTGTTTCAGTCATTTCTTTAATACATTGTCCATTATAATTTAAATGAAAATTATTAGTTGAAGCACCATAATTAATAAATTGTATAAAACATGTCTTGTCAAAATTAATACATAAATTATTACACATCGTCCATTTTGAAATATCATTAATAGTATTGTTAATTTTCAATTCATAATTATCCATGTCAATATCATTCTTAGATGTCACTATTACTGAAATATCATCGGCAAACAAAACACATTTATGTTCTATTGCATTAGGTAAATCATTTATATATAAAATAAATAGAATAGGTCCAAGTATAGTTCCTTGTGGAACACCGTATGAATTAAGTCTACTTTTTGATTTATAATTTATTATTGTCTGAGATTCATTAATATTTGTGATTTCAACATACTGCGTTCTATTTTTTAAATAACTATTAATCCAGTTTAGAACAGGTCCTCTAAACCCTAAATTATCTAGTTTATCCAATAAAATTTTGTGGGATATAAAATCAAACGCCTTTGACATATCAAAGAAAATGGCTGTAACTTTTTCTTTCCTATCCATACCTTTTATAATTTCGTCAGTAAGATCAAAACCAGCAAAGCTTGTTGATTTCTTATTTTGAAAGCCATATTGTTGTTTATTAACAACATTGTATTTCTTCAAGAATTTAACTATACGCTTGACCATAGCTTTTTCAAATAATTTGGCCAGGACTGAAACTAAGGTGACAGGTCTATAGTTGTTTAAATGTTTAGTATCACCTTTTTTATGTATAGGCCTAACAACTGACATTTTGAGTATGGTTGGAAAAGTACCATTTTCAAAGGATAGGTTTATTAAATATGTAAGGACTTTGGCCAAAACTGCCCTACAATTCTTAAGTATGTCAGTTGAAATATTATCAAAACCCTCCGATCTTGTACTATTTAATGACAATATTAATTTCAAAATTTCGTCAACTGTATAAGGCTCAAGATACATACTATTGCGTAGCCTTATCTTATTTGTATTATGACAATTTTGGCTATTATTAATATTTGTCGTATCAATAAAATGATCATTAAAAGCTTCCGCAATTTGTTGTGGGTCTGTTACTATATTGCCACCAAGAGAAATCCTTTCAATAAACTTTTTGTTTATATTACTAGTATTGTCTTTTATTACATTCCAAGAGGCTCGACATCGATTCTTAGATTGTGCTATATATTTATCATTATTTGATTTTTGCGCTTGATTCAAGCAACGTCTCAACATACTTGAATATTCTCTATACTTTGTTTTATTTTGATTTGTTTTTGATTTATAATAGCTAAATCTAAGCCTTCTCTTTGTGGCACAGCTCTTTTTCAAGCCCTTAGATATCCACTTAAGATGGCGAACTTTGTTGTTAATGCATATTTTAACTTCAGGAAAACATAATTGATAAAATAAAACGAAGATATCATGAAATTTTGTGTAAGCTTTATCGATATCTGTCTCCTGGCAGACATCAGACCACGTTAAACCTGACATACATTCTCTGAATTTATTGACGTTATCCTCACAATAATCACGTTTGATTATATAGTATTTTAGTGGTGGTGTAGATTTTTTGATAACCGGGATACTTAGCATTTGTGCCATATCATGATCAGATAGAGCTAGGGGTAATACTTGAGCAGTAGCATTACTGACATTGCTAAATATCAAGTCTAAACACGAGTTTAGTCTGGTTGGACAGTTGATATGGGAGGTTAAATTAAAGTTTTTTAATAAATCCAGTAGCTTCTGCTTGTGTTTAGAACTTTCCATCAGATTAATGTTAAAATCTCCAACAATTACGCACTTGGCTTTACAATTGTTTTTAAAGATCGTATAAAATAAGTATTCAAGTTTAGCGAAGAACAAGTCAAAGTCGTTTATTCTTGTTTTTGGAACTCTGTAAATACAAATGACTTTAAGATTATATCTACCAATATATGCACCGCAACATTCTAAATAATTATCCAGACCTAAACTATTAACTTCAGTAAGGGGCTGAAAATTAAGACCTCTTTTTACCATAACACATACCCCACCTCTCTTTTTTTTATTTTTTCTACAGTACGAGGCCGCGAGTTCATAGTCGTGTAAGCGAATGTGGTTTTCACAACCAACTTGAATAAATGTTTCACTCAGACATATTATATCCGGGGTCATATTTTTTGAGTGGAGTTCAGACAATGCTATTTCTAAAATCGGTCTTTTTCGCGACAGACTTTGGATATTTTGATGTAATATTCTAATATTGACATTATTTGCTTTGCTCACGAAAAAATGACTGAGGTGGTGTATCAACTCTATTTTCATTCAAAGTGGGTTCAGCGCTAGGTAAATGGCTGTTATTTAAGCTTGAGCATTTAGGAGCACCACTTGAATTACTTTGCAGTTTTTTATTTAATTTCTGAAAATAATACGGTATCGTGCCCTTTTTATTCACTACCTTAATAGTCTTTTTAGGCATCATAGTAAGGTTTTTTATGTGTTCCCTTATTTTTTTAAAACATAGAAACTCTTTTTCATAATCTATATAATCTATACATAAGTTTATTTTGTCACATAAGAATTTCATAAATTTATAATTATTATTATCCAATGAAATGTCAAGATGCTTTAAATTATTAAAATGTTTAGTCCATAATCTTATATTATAATTCAATGTCATTTCATTCATACAACTATTTTTTAAAACTGGTAATAAAAGTACATTTGTCATATTTAATTTGTTAATTAATATACATATATTGGAATTTAATCTATGCATATCAATGTCATGTCCACCTAAGCTAATAATTATCATGTCATCATTTGTAAAATCATGTAACATATTATTATTATTACAATATTCCAATATTTCGGTACTGGTTGCATCAGTCATAATATGAGCATAACATTTATATTTATTATTCCACTTTCCACATCTTGAATTTGTTAAAGTCACTGCTAGTCCACGTAACTGTTCATCACCAATTATAAAAATACGATTTTGTTTAGTCTGATGTGTTTTGTTACTAGCGCCATCTGTTGTCGAGAGCTGTAATTGTTCCAATTCCATAATATTATCTTGAGTGTGTTTTTCTTCTGCTGGTGGCGACGATACAACAACGGAGCTATCTATGAAAGTGTTGGTTTCTAGCGGAGCCAATGCAGTATTATTGGGAACAGCAATTTGAAGAGTTTCTATTTGATTTTCAGCACCTGTTATTGAACAATTTAAGTCTTTAGTTCCTTCATTTCTCTTTTTCTTATGTTTTGTTGAACTTTTTGTCGGCGTTGATTTGCATATACGAGTTAGTTGACTTATCTTCAACTCATATTCAGTTAGTCGCTTACTTAGACTATGATTTTCAGAGACTAAATTAGTTATTTCATTTTCAGCTATTTCTAATTTTTCCTCTAATTTATATACTTTCTTTTTCAACTCGTCTATTTCCTCGCTGCAGTTTGTACTAAGTTTTGAAAAACTTCTGTTTAAAACTTGTTTCGGTGTGGAAGTAATAGATGAATAATCTGTCTCTTCTTCATCGGAAAGCCGTTCAGATAAATTTAGTGAAGGATTACTCTGTAGATTTCTTTTACGCTTCGTCACGTGATCCATCTCAAAAGAATTATTTTCTGATTCAATCGGTTTTTTTTCATTTTTATTATTTGACGCATTGTAACAAGCATCACATTTAAAAGCTTTTTTATTAGTTGGAGTCATTATTCTAAACCGCTGAAAAGAAACGTTTGTACAGTCCAAGTGATATTTTTTCTCACATGCAGCACATATCAAAAATTGCTTATTTACAATACTTTTACTGCACTTATTACAGTTAGCTGACATATTGGCGTGTTGAGTTAAAAGACCAAAGAAATTTTTAATTTCAAAAATATTTTTTGGTTCTTGATTTGATCTGCTGTCGTCTCGGTTCCATGTGCGTAGAAAGTCCGCTGGTATAACCACTCGGCTATAGTTGCGATAATTACGTCGTTCAATTTAGTAGTCATATGCGGCCGGTAACACTTCTGCTTTAAAGCATGGATGGATTAACCATTAGAGTATCTTGCTAGAGATGTCACTAGATGGCGTTACGTGTCACGCCTCATAAACCGTCTTAAAACACATTCGTAATAATAAAAACATACGACTCGCTGTTTTATTTATGACAATAAAAGTTTAACTACAATATTCGTAACTTGAAATTGAGTTTAAAGTTATATTTTATCATATAAAACTCAAATAGGAAGTTAAATAAAGGTTTTAGAATAAAACATAAAAGTTACCTTGCATATAGTCAACTATGAAAGTAGCAAATGTCTTTATAACTTTATCGCGCCAACAATTACCTTCTTTAACTAGGTTATTAGAACACTACTAAAAAATTGTTACAGGTGTGACAAAGTACTAAAGTGTTTAGCTACTTAAGACATTGAAGTCAGCAGGAAAGAATAATGCCTTTCAATATACGGAGTGAGAAAGGGGTGAAGGCAAAATTGCCTGTAATAATAATACCTCCCCATTGGGTCTTGCCCTATCACTTTATAGTGGTGTTCGTGCAGATATTGGTGCCATGTTTGCCACAGGCTAGTAAATGAATGAAAATATTTTATTGACCGTGCGAATGCGAAGCGCGAGCGAAGCGTCTTTCCTTCAGCTTGGGCAAAAAATATTTGGTATGTCTGTTTTCCGGCTGTCCGGATGTTCTCCTCTAAAGGTCGCATTTCTCAACCGATTCTCGTGAAATTTTGTGAGCAGGTTCGATGATTATATTATTTTGATCTTCGATTTTAATTTTTGTATGAAAACAGCTGATATTTTTTTCACGATTTTCATAGACTTACTTATAAATACTTTTAGATCGTCCAGATTTGATTGATTCACAATGCTATTTTTATATTAAGATAAATTATATTAGAAAAAATACTAGAAAAAATCGACTCACCTGTAGCACCTCAGACGCGACTCGAACCATAATTGGTCAGTGCATTGGGCCGGAATCCCAAGGGTGCGGGTTCGAGTCCCGTCTGAGGTGCTACGGGTGAGTCGATTTTTTCTAATATTATTTACAAATATTGTTGTTTGGTAACAAAACATAACACATAAATCTATTGTTTTTCAAGAATTATCCAAATTTTTTAATTACATCCAGGCATTAAATTGTGGAAAACCCTTACCTCTGTTCTGTTATGAGTGGAAGCTAATAGTCAGATAAAGGAGATTTTTACATCATTGACTACAAAAAAGAACTTATACCTCTACGTGTCCGCGCATGATATTTGAGTTTATTTTTTTAACAAGAACAGGAACTCAAAGGGCGCATGAAACCGCGAGCGTGTCACATACTCAATTACTCATCTCCCCCACTTCAGAATCTTTGGAATTCAATTGTTTTATTTTTGTGATATTTGAAACCTTTGTTATGAAGAATGTGTGCACGCGCAGCGTCCGCATAGCACCCGCTTCGTGATCACTCCACGTATGCGTAATTTTAAGTTTTCAGGTAGAGACAGCCCAGGAGTGGCTTCCTGCGCGCTGACCGAGTCCAACATGCCGTTTAGTATACCTAAAGATTGTATTTGCCCTCACTCTAATAAAAAAAGGTACCTATAACAAAACGAATACCTAATCTGCTAGACTTTACCAGAAGATAACTAAAATAGTTTTATTGGGGTACCGTTAAATTATGCATTCCTACTCTGTGGCATGACCTACGAAGAGACATCAATCTGTACACGCCCTCGTCTAACATGAAGCGCCATGTTGCTAAGGCATACATACACGGACATAATTTCCGATAGAACGCCCGCTCCATGTAGCTGTGTGTGAGCTTTACTTTTATTTGGAGTGAAGAGTATTTTTTTATTTCGTTCAACGTTTTAGTGCCAGCTATTTTTGTTACAACTTCGTTAGATTTTCCGTCGAAAATCTATCAAAATATCCCTTTTGCGAGATAAAGAATTATTTGGCTGGTAGCCTTTTTCTGCCCCTAGAAGCAGAGTTCTTGTATTTAAAGGGAGTTAAAATAAACTGAGTCGAAATAGCTTAGTATTGTATCAAAATAGCCTAGTTTTAAGATTTATATCCTTTATCGTTACCTAATCGTAACTAAAATCCAATTTGACGACCTCCGTGGTCGAGTGGCTTTGTACACCGGTTTTCAAGGTGTCGCCATCTCTGAGGTCCCGGGTTCGATCCCCGGTTGGGTCAATTTAGAAAACGAACTTTTCCATATTGGCTCAGGTCTGGGTGTTTGTGATACCACCGTTGTCTCTGATTTCCATAACACAAGTGCTTTAGCTACTTACTTTGGAATTGGAGCAATGTATGTGATGTTGTCTAATATTTATATATATTTATTTTAAATAAAATAGTAAATTATCTCCTCAAGGTAGGTAAATTGAAAGTTTATCGTTCCAACATTTCGGGGGCCAGAATTTTAAAGTTAATGCTCAAAACCTAAATACTAAAAAGTCATACAAATATTTGGATTTATAAATCGCAAAGGTTGTTCTGTTTTCTTGATTTTGATTCAGAAATATTGCTAGTTTTACTTGGAATAGAACCAAATATTTGGTGCGAGCATTTTAATAGACCAGTGATATAAAATCTCCTAATGAGCCTTCCACAGCGAAAATAGCATAAGCCTGAACATTTCTAGAGAAATTCCAACAATCCTAACTTACTGGCCAAATGAGAGTTCCAAAGGAAATCTGTGAGAAGCCCACGCCAGCGGTTCTAAGCCGATTTCTGCAAGACTCAAAGCAACTTGCTTTCTGACGCTTTCCTATTGCCTTAATTTTGTAACAAATATTTGAGAGAAGTCTCATTATTCTTTTTTTTAATGGAATTCAAAATTCCGCCTGTATGTGGCCAGTCTAAATTATTAAACCCCTGCAGGCGAAGTCGTGGGCTGATGCTTGTTAGACTAGACGCAGACGGAATTTTGATTCGGAATTCCGAAACGGTATCATTCCGGACACAGCTAATCCATTCAAATCTATGGACCGGCCCCCACACAAATGCGGTATTTTTCCGTATGGAATTTTCATTCGCTATCGATATTCGGTTTTGGAATTCCGAATAAGTACCCTTAGCACGAATACCTATCTAGAAAAAAACGCGCGTAAAAGTATTCGAGAGCAATTATCTATGGGAAATTTGATTTCGCTTTTCGGCGCTAGGTAGCGCTGTACAAATTTCCCATACAAAATTACTCGCTTTTACGTGTGTTATTTTTTTCGATAGCTGTTCATGCTACGAGTACAGATTCTGTCTGTATGTGGCCGTGCTTACATTACATTTTGCAAGCACTTTTTTAATTACGTTCGTTGCAATACCATTTCATAGACTGTCTTTCAAAAATTTCACTTCTAACTTTGCCAGTATAATAAACCATCTTATCTACTGATTTCATAATTTTCCCCAAAGCACAAAAAGGTTTTCTAAATCACTTTAACAGTATCCAATTGAAGGGAAAATTCCAAGCAATGCTTACAAAAGAAAAGGCTCTTGAAAACGTTAAGCTGATTTTCAGTAAGGCTCAGTCTGAAAGGGGCACTGACCACGACAATTTAAGGAATGCGGAAAGAAATATCTTTTATTCTTCGCTATTTAATAAGCTTTACTAGATTCAAAGACGTTTTTATTCAATCGTTCATTTATTTTTACACTACGAATCCTATCTAAAGTAGGTATAGTAAGATGTTTTCTTCTTGAAAATTCCCCATTCTCCCATTCTTCTTGTCAGCTAAAAAAGTCTCGAATGGGAAATAGGAAAATATAGACCATTCAAAAGCACTTAATATCTAAGTTTATTTGAATAAAGAATATTTCATTTCATTTCATTTCATTTCATTTCATTTCATTTCATTTCATTTCTTATTCCTTGGTGAGTTTTAGAGTTCCGTAGTCAAGTACAAGGAACCCTAATAGTTTCGCCATGTCCGTCTGTCTGTTCGCGGCTTATCTCAGAGGCCCTTAGTACTAGAAAGTTGTAATTTGTCAATGTAGGTTTGTGAAGACCCCTTGATGATTCAGGAACCGTTTGCAAAATATTTATAGCCTATGCAATAAAGTAGCTAACTATATCCTATTGAAGTTAATACCATGTAAGCATTTATTTATACAACGATATTTATAATAACGCACAATAATATAATTTAATCTAATATAAAAAAAGTCATTTCTAATGTTATGTTATTTTTAATAATGTTATGTTTTTGTTTATTTTTTCCCGTTAGGTGCTTTTAAGATTTCGAACATTTAAATAAGCCTGAATTTAATTTTAATTTTATTACCAATACTGTTATGTCCTTACAGGGCTCATTTGTATTCACCAAAATAATTTTAAGATCCTTAATGTACCACATGAAATGCAATAAAATTTCAATTTCAATTTCAATAAATATATTCTATTCTATTAGGCTTTTAAGTGCAAACTACCAGGTGAACGGATGCGTGAAAAAATTCTGGAAAATAGTACATATAATAAATGGAAAATGAAAACTATCTATACAATATATTTACATTTTATAATAATGCAAGCTTCCGGGAGGAGATCGTTTTCACCAAAATGCGAATGTCAATGTAAAAAAAAAATTTGTTGACACGCCATTGTGCTCCGCGTTTTTGCATTGTTTATATCATTTTATTGTTTATTTCTGTGAATTGTGATATAAAAAAAAGAATCGTTACTTTGAGGACTTGTTATAATGTTAACGCGTTAATAAATATTAGTGTTTTAATTTTTAAAGAATTTTTTTCTCAGAAAGACAACGTTGTCACTTATATGACAACATTATAAATAAAAAGACTAAAACAGTTCGTGGTCGCAAAAGCAACTTACTAACAAAGCCGAATATAAATTAATTAATCTACAATACAATTTAACAATTCAATGCACAGACCCGTGACCCACTTCCTTAAATTGCGTACTAATAATTTGCTGAGCAAGTTTCTTCTTAAGTACGTTAAACGAGTCTTCACTTTTTATAGGCGTGGGTATTTTATTATAAAGTTGTGCTCCTTCAAGTTAATGTAATCATAGTTTTGCCGTAATTTTTGCGATGTTTGGGTAGTACAAGAAAACTAGCGCAGCGAGTTGTAGATTGAGAGTTTAGTGAACGAAAATACAAGTGTTATTTTATTTTATTATATTTATTTATTTTATTTATTATTAAGTATTACCTATTACTTACTTTATTAACTTTTATTAACTATTGCTAATATACCAGTAAATACTTTTGATGTTCATTAGATTTGTTTCATCGTATATTTGTTTTGTGGATGTCAGATAATGGTAATTATAAAAAAAATTAAACAGTGATGATCATTTTTTGACACAAAAAGTTTGGTTGGTGTGGTGTCTGTGGTCATAGATTTTGACGTTGTTTTTTTTTTATTTTTAGCTTGAATTAAAGCATTTGAGCCTATGTAAGTCTGATTCAGTTTGTATTATAATTTTATTCACTTTTTTATATCCGTTTTATCTGTAGTACCATGTCAGTAATAAGATTATCGCGACCCTCGATTTTTTGTTACGTCCATTTTATCATCAAATACTTAGTAAATCAGATCTCGGACGTTTCAAGCCATTTTTTGTTTTCGTACTGGACGCTTGAGTAAGTAGTATTCTAGAATTGAATCCTTGCTCTTTAGCAAGGCATTGTGGGAATGAATCTATATTCATTCCCACAATGCTACGCGAGGCTATTGAAATTGTCCGTTTTTATTTATATTTTTAGTTGTGCGATTATAAATCAGTCCAGTCAGTCTATAGTCAAAATTTCTTTATTCAAATAAACTTAATAATTTAGCACTTTTGAATCGTCTATATTTTCGTACCACCCGTTCCAGACTTTTTTAACTGACAAGAAGAACAGCAAGAAACTTATCAGCTTTAACAGAAATAGGTAACGATATTTACAAATTTAAATATATCGTTACCAAATACAGTACAACAGGATTATTAACAACAAAGTACTTATCTGTTACATGTTACATCATTTCCACGCATTTCGGTCTTTCAGATCGTCTACTTTATAATAATCTTTACCCATAAGCCAATAGTCAATAGTCAAAATTTCTTTATACAAATAAACTTAATAATTTAGCACTTTTGAATCGTCTATATTTTCGTACCACCCGTTCCAGACTTTTTTAACTGACAAGAAGAACAGCAAGAAACTTATCAGCTTTAACAGAAACAGGTAACGATATTTACAAATTTAAATATATCGTTACCAAATACAGTACAACAGGATTATTAACAACAAAGTACTTATCTGTTACATGTTACATAATTTCCACGCATTTCGGTCTTTTAGATCGTCTACTTTATAAACTTTACCCATAAGCGTCTTTTTAACACGGTTTTTAAATTCATGCAAACTAAGATCAATCACTTGTCGTGGAACTTTATTAAAAAAGGCTATGCCTTTCCCCAAAAATGAACCTCTATTTTTTGCAAGTCTAAATCTTGGAATGGCAAGTTTATCTTTATTTCTTGTATTAAAGTGGTGATTATCGCTGTTCTTAGCAAATTAATCCAAGTGTTTCATTACGTATACTAAGGCAGGCAGGATATATTATTATATAAGTTGTGTACAATAATGTTTTTTCTGCGCTGAATAGTAGTATCTACCAATAATGTAGAGATTTTTCACGACCGAGTTCACTTGAAGTAGATTTTGTGTGTGGAAATCCTCAGGAAGAGAGGATTTAACTTAAGCTGGTCCCGTACACCTCGAATCGTGGCATGTTTGTAGTACACCTTACCACTTTAATATTCTTAGATTTCATGTCCTTACATGGATACATAAGGGATTTTTATTGTATTAAACTTTAGTATTACTGTAATTGGTTGAAACACACAGGATGCGATCCGCTCTAATATCACCGCCATCTATGCGATATGTGGTATCGAAACGCAACGAATGTGGAAGGGATAAGAGAACTCCATACATCGCATAGATCGCAGCGATCTGCGGATCGGATCGCATAACCGGAATGCATCCTGTGTGTTTGAGCTCTGAGTAATTTATAACTTATTGAGTCAGCTCCCGCCCGCGACTTCGTCCACGTGGACATTCGGGAAATCCCTAGGGATCCTTTGACAGGGAAAGTATCTTATGTTTTAATCAGGCTATAAACTATCTGTGTGCTAAATTTTATCCAAATCCGTTTAGCAGTTTTTGTGTGATTAAGTACTACAAACCTCCAAACACCTAAACATATCTTAGATTTTACATTGTCGTTTGAATTTTCTTTGTGCCTCGATTCTGCGCTAATGTTATCGTAACAATAATAATTGTGCTTCAATAGTGTTTCAACAGTATTGCTTTTTGTGTTATAATAACATGATAGATCATCAGCCATTTTTAATATCCCCACTGTTAGGGCACAAGCCTTTCTTATGGGTGGATAATGAGTGTGGGCCATAACCCACCACGCGAGCCCAGTGTGTTCTGTTGGGTGTTAACGACTGCAAATACAGCCAAGACCAACCGAAAGGCTTAACGTGCCCTCAGCACGGAGGAGATTATAAATTTTTGGTCACCCATCCCATGACCGATTGTGAAAGTTGCTTTACCTTCGCAATCACTGGGCCAGGCGATATACCATTGCGCCACCGAGCTTCTCTATAATTAGATCAAAATAATAATTGTTCTATCTAACACTAATAAACTATTTTTCCTTATTAATCGCATAACTGTATCTCATCATCATCGGTGGTAATTTGATTCATGTGATATTCATGACTCGGGGCATAAATTACAAAATGGGCCGGTTTCAATATGAATGTTAATTCGGTTATTATCAGCCGACAGATTCAGTGCATTAGATGCAATATTGCAGTGTTGAAACCGTCAAAATAATTTGTCAATCTTAACTATGTTCAATGTATTGTTTAAACATAATTTGAAGGTTTGTGCTACACATTTTAAATAAACAGCATGTTAGAAAAAATGCTAGAAAAAATCGACTCACCCGTAGCACCTCAGACGGGACTCGAACCCGCACCCTTGGGATTCCGGCCCATCTTATCTTAATATAAAAATAGCATTGTGAATGCGAAAAATCTAAATTTAATAAACAGCAACTATTAGACAACGTAAGAAAAGTCAAGGAGATGATCCAGTAAGTGATTATAAGCAGAAACAAATTAATATATATTTTTTTTTCTTGTTTTATTTTAGACAGGCAAGCGCTTGACCGCTATCACGCCTGGTGGTAAGCGATGATGCGATCAAGGCTTGCTTCACTCGCAACTTGAAGGCCCCCACATTGTACCTATCGGGAAACACAGACTCAAGCAAAGAGTTCCACTTCTAGCAGTACGGATGATAAAATTTGAAGCATAACGCTTTGGAATAACCACCAAAAAACGGTGGCGCAGATTCGTCTGATTGTCCGATGGAAGAAAGGGAGATGGCGGAATTAGGTTGTGCGATTTCGCTGCAAACTCACCAAAATGTATCCGATAAAAAACCTTGTAACGTTGCGTCTGTAGCAGCACCTACCATACCTACGCCACACATATCACGACACACGACACAATAACAAGATTTCTCACCGTGGTACTAGATGGCGCTAGTATCAAGAAACAAGAATATTAAGTATGGAGTAGCATCTCGCAGTATGGAAATTCTACATCTCGCTAACGAAGTTCACTCAGCGACTTACAATATATACAACTTCCAACCATCATCGGTTGGACCGCGGTCTCCGGGCTAATCAGCCCAGAGGAAGATCTTCCCCTTTGGCCATCCTATCAGTGGCTACCTTACCTTCCACATCATTTTCCATACTTATCATCCCTACACGTCTATGCTCGAGGCTTTTAAGCTTATTAAAGAAAAGAGTGTCGTTGCCGATGAGCTTCTTGGCCCTCCGCTCAATAAACTCAAGCGTCTGGAGCTGGTTTTAGGCGGCTCCATCCCAAAAATGAGAGCAGTACTCCATACACAATCGGGGTTATTTTTTCCTTTCCACCGTTTCCTAGTAGCACCTGAGTAGCATGCGCTGTCGTCTGCGTGGACAGTAATTTTTTATCACTCGGGAACAGTACTTTTTGGGGATGAAAGGTACTCTATGTCCTTTTCTAACAATGTTTAAGCAAAATTTCACGATGATCGGTTGAGGAGTTACGACGTGAAGGCGTAACAAATAAACAAACAAACTTAAAAATAGCATTGTGAATGCGAAAAAATCTAAAATTTAATAATTATATAGCTGTTTCATCTTTATCGATTGTCAAAAACATCTGGAAAGATGTTTCTTTCGAATGTGGGGGTATTGATTGACTCGGTAGCATAATTGGTCAGTGCATTGGGCCCGAATCCCAAGGGTGCGGGTTCGAGTCCCGTCTGAGGTGCTACGGGTGAGTCGATTTTTCTAGTATTTTTTCTAATATTATTTATCTTAATTTTTAAACTAGCATTGTGAATGCGAAAAAATCTAAAATTTAATAAACAAACTTACTTTCGGATTTATAATATTAGTAAGGATTATGTAGGACCACAGAATACATAATAGTACAAATGTACGACGTAGGGTTCACTACCCGCATTATGACGTCATAACGCGAGTCAAAATGACACTTTTCTAGACAATATAACTTTTCTGTTTTAAGAGATATCGCGAAAATTTATTCACAGTTGTTCATGTTCATGAACCATAAGCTATTGGATAAGACACTAAACAAAAATCGATGGCCAGACTGACTGAAATAAAACAACAATCATCGGAAGTATAAGTTATAATAAAAGTTCATAATAATGAAATTATAGCATACATTTTCAATAGGTATATGTCTAGCACAGTGTTCGAAATACATTATCATGACGTGAGCATTACTTTTCGTTTTAATTACATAGCTAATTCCAGTACAAATTTAATTTAATTTGCTTTATTAAAAATGGGGGTGAATACTGCACTGCACCGGCTATACTTCAGTTCTTCCCCTTAACTGTAGTATATCCCATACTTACATTGAAGAAGTAATGAGATGTGAAATTTATATTATATTTTGCACCAACACGAATAAAGTGGTTACAAATTACTTCACAGTAGAATACATTCTAAGTCGATAACGCATTGTGCGCATTGCATAAAAATTTGGTCGAAGCTTTGAAGTGCAATGACTTAAAGTAGTTTGTGTAAATTTCCCCGATTTACACATTAAAAGATTACAGATAATTAGACTAGAGAACTTAACTTTGGAAAAACGACTCACAACTCTCCCATTTCATGTTTATTTAGAAGAAAGTCCGCTCTCCGTACAAATTAAAGCTAGGATTAGAAAGTCTTAGATTGATACTTGAAAGCTTCTAAGCATCCCTCATTCCTCCTACAATATTTACCATCTTAGTCAAAATTCAGATCACTCCTTCGCAGGAGATGGTCCCCGTAAACAAATCTAGTCCTACATCGCTAAGACGTAAGCTATCTTTATTCATCTAACTAAGGCAGGGAATTACGAAACCTAGCGTTTACTTACAAGAGTACGAGATAAAAGAAGATAATTATCAAATAATGCATTTATCACTAAACTTCTGTACTTAATCGACTCATTAAAACTATTATTCTACAAAATCTGCCAAAAAGCGATCGTTCTAACGCTAAAAAAGCTAAAATATTTACTATTTTAACTAATATCTTAGTTGCTAATAATATCGTTAATTTGTGCTCTACATCTATTGGCAAAAACGTGAATCAATATTGGAATTTATCGTGTCTGTGGATAGCTATTTTATAATTAATATATTTTAAACTCTAACTTTGTGTTTCATTATTATTTAGGTACTTATTTAATAGACTGTATTTAATGAGAGACAAACCTTTAATTTAGAGGCACTTCTTAAGTGGCTTAATCTGAAACAGGATATATCAGTGCATGTTTATTGCTATACAATATTAAACGACGAACGTAAGCCTAATATGGATGTTGAAATTGGTAAATATTATCACAATAGGGTAAACATTGGACTGAAAGATTTACAAGATACATTTTTACGGCTCGTGAAACAGACTTCATGTTACAAAACAACACACCGAAATTTTGGCCTTACATTTACTTCCGTACTATTTATCTCTCTATTAATTTTTTACACAATAATTTCACGTTTCATTAATAAAATCTATCTCTCATATTTATTTGTATATCCGATGTATATTTTACGAATCTGGAGCACGTATTTCTACAGTGACAGATGTGGGTCCAGGAGCGGTGGGTGATCGAAGTGTAGCTGAGCGCAGTGACGTGGCTGAGTGACCGCTACTTGCTCTGGAACCGCGGCGAGAACCTATGGAGCAAGAAATATTACCTTTGAAACATACTGATATTGCTAAACTCAATGAATCAAGAACGCTTTGATCGATTCTCAAAGCAGCAAAAGGACAGAAAGCAATACCTACCAAACAAATTCTTTAATAGCTGATTTGAAGAAATTCTGTAAGTAGTTACTTAAGTATATTAGTAGTGTATACATTCAGAGTCAGACTAAATGCGAAATACTTCATGGTTCATATTATACATGCATTTACTAGTATCCTGACAGAAGTCAACGAAGAAATCAAGGTGTGTGTTTCTAAATTTAAGTAAGTCCTTGTGGTCCTTAAAAGATACTCTAATAGTTTCAGTCAAAGGTTTCAAATCTAACCGTGCTTGAAGACCAAAACAAAATGAGGTAGATGCGGGTCTTATAACATATTTACATTCCTTGTTGTTTGTCATGCTATTTGAAGTATTGCTTTATTAACATTAAGCCTTAGCAATTATATTTAAATGTTATTACTTTATAGTTCTCTGTAATTAATTCTCACGATTTTACTAAATACATTGTATTGCTTTCATTCCTGAATGATAAAGCTGATTTTTTATGTTCAACACCATGCATATCTACATTATTGAAAGCATATTCAATATCCGCCATCTTGGAAAGCAATTTTTAATTAATTACAATCTAGTTGCTAATATTATTTCTATTTCCTTTTAATTGCTTGTTAATGATTTCTAATTCTTTAGCACTGAATCATTCGCATCTATCCCGTTTATTTTAGTCGATGAATGAAATCAAACTGTGGGAGCTGAAGCAAAATTAAATTTCAATGTAACCTGAGGGTTTTCGGTGTAGCTGATGACTTTTGTGATGGCGTGCTGTTGGTAGACGAAAATTAAATAATCATGAGTGTTCGGGAAATCAAACATTGTGAACAAATAATAGGCTTATACTGTCAATATCTTATTTCAGAAAAAGCTTGTGTTCTTTTTGCGTTGTGACTTGTTAAATCGATATCATTTAATTGGTACGGAATATTTCTAACCAAAAATGAGTCGTAAAAGGGTATCCCGAATCTAAACAATTAAAAAATAAGTGTGCAGTAAAAACAACATGGAGTTTTATATACTAAAGCACTATGAAATAAAAATCTCTTTTAGTAAAAGCAACAACTCGTAAATAAAAACAATCGACATTAAATTGAAAGGCTGCATTCAGACGACACAACTCAACTCAAACTCAAGTCAACCGCAGCCCACCTTGAAATACGTCGCTTACAATTTTGAGTCTTATGACACATTAATAAGCTCAGGTGTAATATTGAGATGAGTTTGAGGACATTCGGGTTGAGTTTGGGTTGAATTTGAGTTGAGTTTCAGTTGAGTTTGGGTTGAGTTCGGGTCGTGTGTTATCGTCTGAACGCAGCCTAATTGTACGTACACAAAATTGAAATATAGGTACTAGGATTTAATTCGAAACGTAGTACTTGTCATTGGTTTTTTGATCAAGTAAAATTGGATGTCCCTACTTTTTTCATATTCAATAAAGTGAACCTTACAGAAGACCAGAATGGGTTATAAAGAAATGATAGGAAGTGTATTAATAATGCAGATTCCTTTAGGGATACTTAGCTCAATAAAAACTGAGTACGGTGCAATTACATAAAAGTTTTTTTCTGTCATTCATTAGAGAACATTTTGTTGCAAATATGGGTATAAAAATATGGCCTGTCTACCCGTTAAATATAGGCATTTCGCTGTATCTGTTCGTCTTCTACCACCTGCAGCCTATAACATAAAAAGAATCGCAATAATCGGACGCAATTCGTCATGAATAGTGTCACGGAGTGGGACGAACATCGTCCGCTTATCGTTATTGTTTTTATGTAATAGGCCTGCAGTACCCTTACTCAGTAAAATAAGACAATAGGACGAGAAACCGGTGCAAAGTTTTTAAAGCTAGCGCTCCAAACCCGAGAAATCCTATAAATCAATGGCTTATTCAATCCAATTACGATATGTTAGATGTTACCTGGACCGGGCGAGTGTGGTCTAAGATCCTGCTGGCTGGCCTGTCTCGACGGAGGACGCATGCTGATCCGGGAACCTCGACGATCCTGGAACACAACACTCAATGTTCATTGCCTATACTCAAAACTACAAAAAGCCATGCTTTTAAACTACTTATGAAATTCGAAAGTGTTTTGTTCTCAAGTTTCTTTCAACGTTTTTTAACTTTTGAATGATTTTACTATTTTATTATGCATCTCGTTTGTGATGTGTGGCCTTTCTTCTATACAGGACAACCCATTTCCCCAGATATACCTTATTTGTAATGCTGGGGCCACAATAACGGCCGATGCCGTTAAATTTTCGAATTGATGATCCTTATGTTTATAGGCATAAGGAAAATTAGCGCCATAATTAATGCCGTTAAGTCTTAGTGTGGCCCCAGCATAAAATACCAACAACCTCGCAGAAGTAGATTGCTCACATCATAAACAACAACATTTGTTTTACGACTTTTTCTAAAACAGATAAAAAATATCGACTGTCCATACAAATGTCCGCTGATCATGATCGAGATTTGTATGCAAAAAGTCGTTTTTTTCGGAAAGTCGTGGAACTAACGTTGTTGTTAATGATGTTAGTAATCTACTCCTGTGAAGTTGTTGGTGTTTTACAAATAACCTTGTATAAACATGGTACAAAAATACCCCTAATGCCAAATATGGTATATAGGGACCATCAAACTGATCAACTTTTACTATGGGACCAACTCTGAAATCGCGAAAAAAATAATCAGCTGTTTCATACATTTGATATTTTCGATTTTAATTTTTGTATGAAACAGCTGATTTTTTTTCGCAATTTCAGAGTTGGTCCATAGGGTTGGGTCAATTTAGAAAACGAACTTTTCTATATTGGCTCAGGTCTAGGTGTTTGTGATACCACCGTTGTCTCTGATTTCCATAACACAAGTGCTTTAGCTACTAACTTTGGAATCGGAGCAATGTATGTGATGACAAATATTTATTTATTTAACTTTGAAAGAAACTTGACTTCATTCATTCCATCATGCATCAAATATAGTTTAAACTGTGTAGTGTTTTAGGATTTGTTTCAGTATTCTTGTGTGATCAATCACAGTTAGCGTGTCATTTATTTAATTAGTAAAATGTTGTTAAAATTTATAGGTACGGTTCTTTCTACTTCAGCATAAATTGAGAAGCTAATCTACCTAAAAGAAGATCCACATTCCCAAAGGCGAAAGTCCAATAGATCTAATTTCATACACGTGTAGGTATAACAGTGGGAGATTTAAAAAAAGTCCGATTTAATCAATTACTAAGGCGGTACTTACACGGGTCGACTCGGTCGTTTAGTCAATTAGCGATTATTATCGACAACAACTTGTAAAATCGCCACCTCATTCAAATTAGGTTTGCGATTAGTTATATATTAGATTAGTTGCGATTAGTTACATCATACATTGTAACATCTTTATAACAACATGATGCAATAAAGAACTTTGAACTTTTGAACTTTTTGAACAAGTGATTGTCGATAAAAGCGCTAAATTAGTCGCCTGTCAAGTTGACTCGTGTAGATACCACATAACTACTTGGTGCTTGAAGGTGAGCTTTAGAAGACTTTCAAAGAAATTTTGAAAAAAGTTTTAACTGTTTCGAATAGTCTTGATGGATGACCGCACGATCTTATGTTACCTTTACCTGCGCGTGAAGCAACTTGGAATCTCTCAATAGAGACACATTCATCAGCCGTGGGTTTGGAGTGTTGAAGATTGTCCTGTTTTCCCTCCATCTCGCTCTGAAAATCGTCGCAAGTCACTTTGAATATTAAGTTTGTCAAACTGTGTTAGTTTTCCAATTTTGAATCTTTGGACCATATCAATCCTTTATTGCGTGAAAGTAATAAACGATACGACAATTTCGACTGAAAAAATCTTAAATTCACTTTTTAGATGGATAAAACTAACTAACAAGAGTGATTGAGTAGTAAGTTTTTTATTATTTAACTTTGATTTTCTGAATATTTTGTATTTTTTGCGAGGCTTCCTCATCCAAAAATCCAAAAAGTACCTACGTACCAGTTGTAGCTCTGGCCTAGTAACAAATTATCAGAAAAATCCAAATAACATTTGTAAAACTAATATTACAAAAAAAAACAAAAACAGAACTTATGAATAATAAAAATGATAAGAGATACATTACATTGACATTTTATAATTTACTGTTGGCACGCAGGCAGTTAAGTAAAATAGTAATGAGAAGAATGTGCTTGCTTTTCTGAGCATAGCTTTTTAAAACTCAAGTTGGTAATTGCCCTCTCATCATAGCTCAGTGGTAGAGCATTCGACTGCAGATCGAGAGGTCCCCGGTTCAAACCCGGGTGTCCTCTAAATTATTATTTTATTTTTTCTGGAAAGATCCAAAAATTTGCATTTGAGGTGAAACGGTTTTTCTTGTATTTCAACGATTTTCCAGTAAAATCAACTTGTTGGTTTGAAAATTTCGTGACAACGACTAACTCTTCTCTTTTTCTATATTTATTTCCGATGTGTACTTGTTCTTTAGTATTGGAACTGCAGAAAAGCCTGTTTTGCTCAAGTACGATATCGCAAATGGTAATTAGTAATGGTGATCGCCCCACGACGCCCCTGGGTTAATGCTGCGATGCCGATGCCCCAGGGGGTCGTAACGCACAGTTTGGGAAGCGCTGATATGTATGGATACTACTAACGCTTAGGTGTTTTATCTGGATAGTAAGAGATCAAAAATTTAATTAGTGGAGATTAAAAAATCTTTCATCTAACCATTTTTCATAATCACCTGCTAAATAGACGAAGGACCACGCATATGATGACGAACATGAGAGCCATCCCCACCAGAACTCCGATCATTGCAGGGTCTAATGTCTTCAGTGATTCCTCCACTCTCTTTTCCTCTGAAAATAGATAAATATTCGTGGTTATATATACATCTCTGTATATTTATGTCGCCTTGGTACTTTTAGGGGTTAACACAATTTCATAAAAGTGCACTGTTTTTTTAATGATTTCTACAATAAATTGTTTTATTTCCCATAACATAGTTGTGTTTTTGAATGAACCACATGCTAACAGAGGCATCGCACGCCATCTAGCGATCTGACTCCACACATACAAACTGGGCAGCAAGTTCGTCAAATCTTTTGAATATCCTACCGCAAGGGGCGCTGTACTTTTCATAATTATTTCACAGTTCCTGAAAGATGTCGCTAAACTCGTGCGGTATCTGCGAAGTGCACATATTTGAAAAATACTGTTCGTAATACAGAAGTGTACAAAAAGTTCAGCCTGTTGAAACCACAAAAAAAATGTTTTGTGGATAAAATGCAGTACCTTACGCAAAATCCAACACTTCCTATATCTCCTAAGCAATGAATAACGTGATTTTTTTTTATCCCTATTCTACTTATATATTGGGTCCTTACCTATCAATTTGGCGTTTTTTTCTCACATGCAGAGAACCTCATAACTAATGTGATTTAATTTATTCATAAGTTGCTGGATATTACTTCAAATTATGACAATATCCGTCAACTATCAAAATCATTAAAGTATTTTATTTTGTTTTCTTGGCGAAAATTGCTACTTTTTCCGTTGTAACTTAACCGAAACTTATTTTTTTCGCTTAAGTTATGTTGTCTAAGTAAGCTTAACGTTCAAGCGTTTGTACATAAAAGTTTTGTTACAATAGCGTTTACGGTTGTTAAATAAATTACGAAATCGCTAGTATGGAAAATGCAATTTTTTTAAAAATCTCCATACAAAACGTCAATTTCATTGGTAAGGACCTAATATTATCGAAAGGCTCACGTGTGCATATAAGTGTCCCATCCGCCGCCTCCACGGCCACCATTTCGAACTTGCACTCGCATTTCTCGTTCCGGCATTCGGTTTTGAAGTCGGAGTACTCGCATTGTTCGTTGAAACTGCATGTCTGGTTTACGCCGGCGGCTGGAAACAGCAAATTTCATCTCAGGAGTTATAAAAGAAAGAAAGAAATATATCGACAAAATCGACACAAAAATTCGAATTCCTTTGTCACTTGCAAAGCAATGGTTTTACTTAATAATAAATTATTCCAGGATTTTTGAATTATTGAGGAGCTCGGTGGCGCTGTGGTATAGAGCCTGGCCCATCGATTGCGGAGGTTAAGCAACTTCCGCAAGGGTTGGTCATGGGATGGGTGACCAAAAACTTATTATCTCAAGCTCCTCCGTGCTTCGGAAGGCACGTTAAACCGTTGGTCCCAACTGCATTAGCAGTCGTCAGCACCCACCAATTCGCATTGGGCCCGCGTGGTGGGTCATGGCCCATCCTCCTTTTCCACCCATAAGGAAGACCTGTGCCCTAGTAGTGGGGACATTAAAATGGCTGATGGTCAAATTATTCCAATACATATACAATGGTTGTGTAAAATGTACCTAGGTAGATACCAGACCTAAGACCGAATACTAAAACGTCACTCAACTTTGAGAAGCTCTCAAACATCGTCCTCGCGCATCAAATTTCAAAGATACGACAAAGACAGCATGATGTTTGAGCGCCCCTCAAAGTTAAGTATCGTTTAAGTATTCGGCCACTAATCATTCAGACTCCCCAAGACCTTTCTGCATTATTGAAGTTGACGAAAATGGTCCAGACACATGCGACCAGGCAGCTTTGTATTGCATCGACCGGTGTTTCTTTTAATAAAAACATTAAATTTAATACTTCATTATTAACCATTTTTATAGAACATAAGTAAAAAAAAAAAACAAAAAAAAAAGTGTCTCTCTATTATGAACCTTATAAATATAATTTTACTAACCATCTATTTAAGTCACATGAGAGCTAATAAACCTTTCTTTTTATTTACTTTATGTTAATATTTATAACTATGTAATAGCGTAACTTTAATAGCTTTGAAATTGAGCTTTCAGTATTATGCCGCGCTTACCGCACCTTTCGATTAACTATAAATGCCTCGGACAGGAAATAGTAAAAACAAAAGAACAGAATATAATTATTTCCCTCTCACTGGAGTACCTCTATTGATGATCTGCATCAATTTGTGTTCAAATATTTCATTTTTAAGAACATAAGGCTTCTAACAAAAAAGAATCACGATAGTCGGACGATGTTCGTTGATCAATTTACTCAATTTTGAACCTTATACATGAATTAATAATGTCACGGGGTTGGACGAACATCGCACCCTTATCGCGAAGCTTTTTTATAATCCCTCCAATATATCCGTACATTTGTAAATAAGAATTTGCTAACTATTATTGTGAGTAGTGAATCTGAATACGATTTTCAATTTGTATTTGACATAGACAATTTAGTACACCCTTACTAATAAAGATTGTATAACAGATGTATAGTTACACAGTGTTTTGTCCCTTTCTTTTTAATGTCAAACTTAATTGTTTGACAGAGAGTAACCATTGTGTAACTATACATCAGCTATACAATCTTTATTAGTAAGGGGGGTAGAATTTAAAATTGATTTCTATTTCATGAGTTTAAATAATACTTCTATGTTAAAGAATAGGAGTCTACATTAGAAACACCAGAAGATACACATCATAAATTATTGAACAATACATTATTGTTCTCTTATACACATTCTATCTAACTTCCCATTACCACTTCCGCCTCGGTTTGTCAGATTATAACTACCTTTCCATTAACCATCATGACAAATAGTGTATGCGCAAAATGAATGCCCTGAGGGAAGCAATTAGTAAGTAATCCCCAAACAAAGGATTTGATTGATGTATCACAACAATAATGTTCAAACATACAAAATAAACTATTATTATTGTTCGCTAAATATTGATTTAAAAGCAACGGAAACTGGTAAATTCATTTCGGAATAAAACTGCTTTTCTTTTTTTTAAATTTTGAGATTTAAGCATTCACAATGCTATTTTATATAATACCAAATAATATACTAGAAAAATTACGACTCGCACCAGATCATGTTCTCGGATGGGAATCGAACCCGCGACCTTTGGATATCCGGTCCAATGCTCTGACCGCTGAGCTACCGAGTCACTGATCGATTCCCGTCCGAGAACATGATCTGGTGCGAGTCGTAATTTTCCTGCTTTTCTATTGTTTTCGTTTTTTGTTCGAGTCTTGGCAAACACTGTTTTTGATGGGGCTAATTTTGCTTTAATGTAATAATTCATATCCATTTAATGACTTCCAATTCAGAGTCATCAACGATTCTGTTACATTCGGTTGAACGTCGGAGTTTGTTAATGTTAACTACTATCATCAGCCTCAATATATCCTATTTCATATGCAAAATCTCGATGCCTTAAAATCAGAACAACGAGTATAGTGACGTCATATTATGCTAAAAACTTCCACATTTTTGCCATTAAAAGGTTCCAGTTGACAAAACGTTTATAAAACACGCAACCAACTTTGTGCTGTACTATATCGATCCGGTATTTCCCTTTAGCACTCATTATTCGACCCCACCATAATTTTCGCTGGGTTTAACGAACGAGAAATTGATTTATGTCCAGACTTCTAGAACATTTTTTCTGTTGCCTTAATGCACTTATGATTATAATGTCGTAAGACATGCACATAAATTACTAGACGAATATACCTATTTCTTTTTACGCTGAAAAGTTTTTTTACTTATATTAAAGATGACATACCAGGAAAATAAATTCGCAAACGCTACATACGAATAAGAACGTGAAACGCACTCACATCAAAATATTGAAAAGCTTATTTATCCAGCGAGGCATACACATTTGTTCGCAAAAAATCCCAGGGCTGAGTAAGATGCTCGCTAAAAACTCCCTCGGGCATTTTCTTTTTGCCTAAAAACCTTCTGCACCTACGCTACCTACGTACAACCTGATTTAAAAATCGATGAGATACCAGCAACTGCGAGTGACAAAAGGATATGACGAACATAACAGAACATCGTCGTGCTTTCCCATTCGTTATGAGACTCAATCTCTATCTGGATCTATTCGAAAGAGCAAAGTGGACTATTCTTTTTTTAGAGTGCTGTGATATTTGTTCATACGCTATTAAATTTTGGCTCTCTTACTTAATACTTGTATATTGCTCAGAAGAAAATAGGAGTCACTATATGGCTTTCCATACAAACGAGCTAACTTTGAAAAGGTTTTTTTAAAATAAATACAATCTGATTTTATTTAAATTTGATATTGTCCGAAAGCTGTAAAAGTTTATTATAGAATCAACTGTATAATTTCTCATATTCGCCGTGTGTCAGTTAGAATTGAAAAATGTTAAATTTCGCTGTTTTTTTGTATGAAATCCAATTTAGAACACACACGGCGAATAGGAAGAATTTTACAGTAAAGTCCACAAGTTGTTTGATTCAGCTTTCGAATAAGAATATCAAATTAAAATAATCATATTGAATTAATATTTAAAAAAACCTTTCCAAAGTCAACTTGTTTGTATGGAAAACCATAAAGTGGCTCCTATTTTCATTTGAGTAGTATATTATCTAACCGTCCCGAACCCCGTCCGAGAACATGATCTGGTGCGAGTCCTATTTTTTCTAGTATATTATTTAGTATTATATAAAAATAGCATTGTGAATGCTTAAATCTCAAAATTTCAAATAGGATGAAGATTATATACTTCTAATAATTAACACAATCTTGCTTATAATAACATAATAGCTTGCTATGTATTGCTAAAAATACACGCAATGTTAGTACCAGTGGCAGGTGCGTGAAACATTTATCACACACGCCCTAAAGACAAAAGCTTTCTTTTGTGAAAAGAGACATGAACAAAGAAATACACCAAAAAAAGGTTTTATTTTAGCTCTGTTTAGGCACTGTAATAGTAGTTTTTATGATGCAAGGTTGGTAAGGAGGTTTTTAAAACGAGTTCACGTTTTGTAAGCCTAAGCCGCAGGCAGAAGGCTTCTAACCGTTACAAGTCTAAACAACCTTAACAACGACAACGACGTTTTTCAATACATTTGCGAGAAAACAATAGTTACCTACTGAAATAAAAATAGTTTAAGAAAGGCGAATGTCTTCAAAACATTCAGCCTTATACTACTTAGATTAAAAAAACAAAATGGTCATAATCACTTTAAATTTTGTAATTTATTACCTACAGTAATTAACATTTATTGACAATTAAAAGAATTCATTGCTTCATTTTATTTACTCATTATAATTATCATGAATGAAACTCTTTGGCAGTAATCTTATTAGACAGTAATGTACATATTGGAATAGAAATAAAAAAACGTAAACAAAAACACACGGCGTGCAGTAAAATCAACTTTCCGCACGCTGAACTGTCATCGAAAACACACATTTTCGAGCGACTGTATTCAAAAAGTACATACTAAGTAACAATTCTCTTTTAGTAGACCAAATTATACACTTCTAAAACTTTCGCGCGTACAGTTCATTAGAATGGAAAGGTGTCGAAACGTCGGGAATTCTAAAAACCAATAAATACAAACTAAATAATTCTAAAACAACACCTGAATTAATAATATACGCGCTGTAATCCGTAAAAAGTGTTTTATTTCTAATAGACCAAATTTTTTATTTACTACCTATTTTGATATTTAGAATGAAGTTGGTAGCTATTATCATCTCCTCGACAGTCAACTGTTAAATACTCTAGTGGCAGATTTATATTGACCTAGTTCACGTCTCCATTTATGCTGTCGAGCTGTTGGATCTGTAAAAGCAGATTTTATCTAATCCATTGGATCCAGTAACTGGAGCGTGGAAATAGTGATTTAAATGGTTATTTGCTCTTATTAGTGCCAGTTACTTTGCATCTTTTTAATGACAAGCGGTCATAAAAAAAATTCAGAAGCATTCGTTCATAGACATTTCATATTCGACAACAATTCATTAATAGTAGCTTCTCCCGTACCGTGCATTCACACAGCGGATCAGTATTTACAGGACTTGTCAACGGATCCGTCGCTACTGGATGTGATGTTCACACCGCATTTGCAGGACCGTTTTATCGTATCCGTTGCTATAGATACAGTACATGGATCCGATATACTGTTGTATGTGAATACGTTTATACAACTACACACGCCATTGCCGAATAATAAGGGATCCGATAAAACGGACCTGTAAAACGGATCGCTGTGTGAACGGGCAAAATCTTAAGTGAACGTAGCAAACTATTGCTACGTTCGAAATTTTGAGATTTAAGCATTCACAATGCTATTTTTATATAATACTAAATAATATACTAGAAAAAATAGGACTCGCACCGACTTGAGGTTAATTCCTTCTACATTGGTGAGGTGGCGCTGGCTTGCAGCGTAAGAGTTGATATACTAGAAGAAATTCGACGTTCCCACTAGTGACTCGGTAGCTCAGCGGTCAGAGCATTGGACCGGTTATCCAAAGGTCGCGGGTTCGATTCCCGTCCGAGAACATGATCTGGTGCGAGTCCTATTTTTTCTAGTATATTATTTAGTATTATATTGCTACGTTCACACGGACTCAAGATTTACCGGATTAGATTTTTACCGTATAGGGCAGAACCGAATACTCTGTTCACACGGCAATCGGTTTTTCTTTTCTGCAAAAAACTGAATGGTGTGTCATCATGTAAATATGCTATTCGGTTTTTAAAAACCGAATCTGCGCTCGTGTGTACGCATGTATTAAAGTGCTATTGCCACTGAACCGTATTCGGTATTTTGCCGTGTGACCAAATCTGATTGCAGTCGCAAAATCGGATGTCAAGTTTTGCCCGTTTCGGTTGATTGTCGGATCTCAAAACCGAATGGAGTTATGAACTCATACATTTAAATTATATTGTGACTAAACCGTATCCTGCAAAAATCAGATCCGGCATGTCTCCGTGTGAACGTAGCGTTAGGCCCGAATTTTTAAACCGCTCTCAACGTTGAGAGCTATCTTGAGATCATACTTGAGATGCTGTTCTTATAAGAAGAGCGGTTTGTTTATACCTTCAGTAGACTTAATTCACCTAGGTCATATCACCTGGGTAATTTAAATCTACCAAAAAGTATACTTAATTCACCCAGGTGATTTAAGTGCACCCTTAAGTAGACTTAATTCACCTAAGTGATTAAGGTGCATCCTTAAGTAGACTTAATGCACCCAGGCTATGGGGATTTACCTTCAGTTGACTTAATTCACCAAGGTCATATCACCTGGGTGAATGAAACCTACCAAAAAGTATACTTAATTCACCCAGGTGGTTTAAGTGCACCCTTAAGTAGACTTAAAGCTTCACTATCGACAGTCTTGTTCAGACAGTCAAGTACTAACACGGGAGGTAACGGGCATTTCTGTTTTGTACCCCCAACATGAGTCACTGTAAGTTTCTTTTAACTGTATTAATTGTATAATAGTATGCACAATAAAAGTTTTTACTATTATCATCATCCTCAGCAATCTTATTTTAAATGCCTTTAAGCCCAGCTTTTATAGGCATCGAGCGGCTATTAAAAATATAATATGTAAATAACATATTCTGTACTTACATCTTCCACACTTGTCCACGTGGTTGGTGACCGGTAGTTCCGGGGGGCAAGTGCAGATCTTCTGGTAGTCGTCGCAGACTGAATCCGGGAACATGCATTCAGCAACCGTTGTGCAGGTGTCGCCATACTGACCGCGAGGTCGATCTGTAAATAAATGTCAAAAGAAGGTTCTTCTTCTTTTTTTGTTATGGCAATCTACTTTCCTCTTGGAAGTAATTTTTGCCAGTGTCAAGTGTTAAATAGTTCAGTGGTAGATATTGTTTAATTTTTCATTAGAATGCGGGTGCATCGCATTCCAATGCTGCTTGGAGCATTTGGCACCAAGTATATCAAGACAGTTTACTCGGTTAGTTCTGCCGAGGAAGCCACCACTTCAATAAAAGTCTCAGCTTCACACAACCAAGATCGCGCCTATTTCAATTAACCCACATATTGTTCAGTTGCGTAGACACTTGTACCATATAACTGCACCAATTTTAAGACACAATATCCACTATGAATCAATTTGAAAATAATTAAAATAGACACCAAACCGAACTCGACAAAATGGCGCCAAAAACTCCAAAAGAAAGTAAAAAAACCCTGCAACGGCTGAAAAGAAAGTACATAAGATAGGTACCTATCTATTTCAATATTTGTAATACCTATACATTGAGTCGGTTATTAAAAAAAAAAATATTTTCAGCCAGGTTAGGGCCCTTAAATCAGGGGTTTTACCGCGCAAGTGTCGTCGGCATCGCTATCACCTTTATTTGACAGATAGATGTGACACATTGCTACTTCTTTTTGGCACAAATGAAAACTTACCAAAGAAAAGTAGCAATGTGTCACATCTATCTGTCATTAAGAAGCCGATAGCGATGCCGGCGACACCTGCGCGGTTGACTCAGAGTTGATATAAAATATACAAGGTGTTACAAAAGTACCCCTAATGCCGAATATGGTAGATAGGGACCATCAAACTGAACAACTTTTACTATGGGACCAACTCTGAAATCTCGAAAAAAATAATCAGCTGTTTCATACAAAAATTAAAATCGAAAATATCAAAATGTATGAAACAGCTGATTTTTTTTTCCTGATTTCAGAGTTGGTCCCATAGTAAAAGTTGTTCAGTTTGATGGTCCCTATATACCATATTCGGCATTAGGAGTATTTTTGTAACACCTTGTATATGGTTTTATTGATATAAATGTATGGTTTTACTGCAGTGTTTTCAGATTTGCAACATGCAGGTAAGCAGGGGGTTCGTATGTGGGGCTTGCCAGGAGGGGACGTTACGGCTCCCTCCACCTTCCACCTTCCGTGGTCCCACCCAGACAGTGGCTCGATGGGACCCCGGGAATACCCACTAAAAAACTCGGTACTTGCCCTCATGCGCCGCTCAGCATTGTACGTGTAACGACTTTAACCCTTCAAAGCCCGGAAAATGAGACACAATAGATATTCTATTGCTGTCCGGCCGCATTCGGCCGCTTGACCGTTGATGAATTTAAGAAGCAATTTAAAGAGGAATTTTAATCATCTGTTTATTTCTGGGTCAAAATTCTAAACTATTTATTTGGAGATACTGGCTGACCTGCCCGACATGCGTTTGCAATGCCACGTACAGATGAACGGCTTAGGAAATTCCAAAGTTTCAACACAAACGGATGAATGGCTAAAACCTTTTTATTTATGATAGATATTTCGCAGGCATACGAACAACTCATCAAAGTTTTATTAAAAAAATCAAGATTTATTGCAAGTCACCTGTTGTAAGGTGTTACAGAATTGGCAGTATAGTACAAGTGATAAATTTACGTTCTGCTAAAAAACATAAAAAAAATGAAGTTTTAAGATATTTAAAAGAAGAAACTTAATTTACTTTACACTGCAAGAGACAGCAACTTGGAAGAAATGAAAATTATTCATAAATAACCCACATCCCAAAACGCTAAAATATCAATTTTGGTAAATCATTTTACTTCCAGCTGTGCTCGTACGACGTTGAAGGCACCAGCTGCCAGCTGTACAGATCCGTTTACTTTATAAATATTTGATCTTGAAGGTTCTGAAAATGGTTTTAAAGACTTCGTGTAATCTTATAACTTCTCGAGTTTGGTGAATTTATTATGTGGAGTTAGGAAGAAAATGGTTCTTATATGTTTATTGCAGCAGTAAAACTATAGGTGACACTGGCTAAAAAGTTCATGTGATGCAGATGCATAATTGTTGTTTTGTAAATATGAGCGATTAAAAAAAACTTTTTTTTTATATTTTAATCATTACCCTTTTTACTAACGACCAATCTCTTCTTGAATCTAAAAGAATTCAAATCCAACGTCGATTTCAAATCTCATTTCACGCCAAATTTCAATATTAGCAAAAATTCACTTAATAAGCGCAACATATATATTGCCGAACCAATTTACGTAATAGTGTAGTTATTCTATCTCACGAAGTCAGTTTGGCTATGAATGTTGTTAGGCGTGCATGCATATGCCTTTCTTGCCCATACACGCCGTAGCGTGCAGCGTGCATATACACATTGTTATGCGTACATAACAATGTGTATATGCACGCTCTCAAGGTTTCGCACACTAAAATATGTGCATGTGCACGCCTAAGCCGAACGGACTTCGTGAGATAGAAGAACTATACTATTTATATATTCTGTGATATTGGCTCAATACAACGACGCTAGTGACGCAAATCAAGAGAACTTTACAATTTTTAAAGTAGATTAGTCGGAATTTATTTCAGAAGTAAGCCTGCCTATTACAATTTCTTAAAAGAAGGTTACCTATTGATAACGGAGCCTTTTTAATTCGTATTTAAACGGCTACTTATCCCAATGGAACGAAAAACTTCGCTTTAGAAAGCTTAAAAAACGAGATTCTTTGTAAGATCGAGTTCTTTCATGAAATATTAAAAGAGGCGAAAGGGCGGTGGATTGTATTGAAATACATAAACGAGAAGATATGCATTTTGGAGATCCGGAAAAGTAATTGAAAAGTCATGAAGCTTTTATTAAACAAGGCTTTATAAGATATAAAATGTAGAATAGGATGGGATTGGCTAGTGAATGATTGTGTTTAGATTTTATAATGATAATATTTTTATAGGTAATAATAATATAATAAATGCAGGCCAAGTCCATAGGCACCTAAGTTTAGGATAATTTATCCTACATCGCAAATGAGCCCTCGCTCCACGTCGCCGTTTTTCTACCGGAGCACCATTTATGGTAATCTCCCCATAGGTCTATAGTATTAGCACCGATCTACCAGCGCTTATCGGTGCCGGTCAGCGCCGGTAGTCAGCGCAGGCAGTTGGTGCCGAGTCTCCAGACGTGGCGGCCCAGCGCTAATCAGATCTAGGGAGAGCAGGTCAGTGCTGCTTCGTCTTATGTACCGACAGCAGGCGCCGACTCCGTGCGCAAACCGGCGCCGATCTACCAGCGTCAATACCCATTTCCATTAAAGTGACTTACGCAATATGTCATCGTCGGCTAAGCAGAGGGGTGGCAAGCTGAGCGCTAAGAGCGTCGCGAGCGCGGCTAGCGAGGCCGCTGCCCGCGCAGAGCGCTCGCCTCGCATGCCGCTCACTGCGCCCGCGTCACATGCCAAACCACCTGCAACAAAACACATCAACAGCAGTAGATCAACAGCTATACTAAATAATATTATCTCCAGATCACGCTCTCGGACGGGAATCGAACCCGCGACCCTTGGATAACCGGTCCAATGCTCCGACCGCCGAGCCACCGAGTCACTAGTGGGAACGTCGAATTTCTTCTAGTATATCAACTCTTACGCTGCAAGCCAGCGCCATCTCACCAATGTAGAAGGAATTAACTTCAACATTCAACTGAACATCTTTCCAGATATTTTTAAACAGTTGATTAAGATGAGAAAGCTTTTTAACTATTTGAAATTTTGAGATTTAAGCATTCACAATGCTATTTTTATATAATACTAAATAATATACTAGAAAAAACAGTACTCGCACCAGATCACGCTCTCGGACGGGAATCGAACCCGCGACCCTTGGATAACCGGTCCAATGCTCCGACCGCCGAGCCACCGAGTCACTAGTGGGAACGTCGAATTTCTTCTAGTATATCAACTCTTACGCTGCAAGCCAGCGCCATCTCACCAATGTAGAAGGAATTAACTTCAACATTCAACTGAACATCTTTCCAGATATTTTTAAACAGTTGATTAAGATGAGAAAGCTTTTTAACTATTTGAAATTTTGAGATTTAAGCATTCACAATGCTATTTTTATATAATACTAAATAATATACTAGAAAAAACAGTACTCGCACCAGATCACGCTCTCGGACGGGAATCGAACCCGCGACCCTTGGATAACCGGTCCAATGCTCCGACCGCCGAGCCACCGAGTCACTAGTGGGAACGTCGAATTTCTTCTAGTATATCAACTCTTACGCTGCAAGCCAGCGCCATCTCACCAATGTAGAAGGAATTAACTTCAACATTCAACTGAACATCTTTCCAGATATTTTTAAACAGTTGATTAAGATGAGAAAGCTTTTTAACTATTTGAAATTTTGAGATTTAAGCATTCACAATGCTATTTTTATATAATACTAAATAATATACTAGAAAAAACAGTACTCGCACCAGATCACGCTCTCGGACGGGAATCGAACCCGCGACCCTTGGATAACCGGTCCAATGCTCCGACCGCCGAGCCACCGAGTCACTAGTGGGAACGTCGAATTTCTTCTAGTATATCAACTCTTACGCTGCAAGCCAGCGCCATCTCACCAATGTAGAAGGAATTAACTTCAACATTCAACTGAACATCTTTCCAGATATTTTTAAACAGTTGATTAAGATGAGAAAGCTTTTTAACTATTTGAAATTTTGAGATTTAAGCATTCACAATGCTATTTTTATATAATACTAAATAATATACTAGAAAAAACAGTACTCGCACCAGATCACGCTCTCGGACGGGAATCGAACCCGCGACCCTTGGATAACCGGTCCAATGCTCCGACCGCCGAGCCACCGAGTCACTAGTGGGAACGTCGAATTTTTCGTCGAATTTTTCGATTCCCGTCCGAGAGCGTGATCTGGTGCGAGTACTGTTTTTTCTAGTATATTATTTAGTATTATATAAAAATAGCATTGTGAATGCTTAAATCTCAAAATTTCAAATAGTTAAAAAGCTTTCTCATCTTAATCAACTGTTTAAAAATATCTGGAAAGATGTTCAGTTGAATGTTGAAGTTAATTCCTTCTACATTGGTGAGATGGCGCTGGCTTGCAGCGTAAGAGTTGATATACTAGAAGAAATTCGACGTTCCCACTAGTGACTCGGTGGCTCGGCGGTCGGAGCATTGGACCGGTTATCCAAAGGATCGCGGGTTCGATTCCCGTCCGAGAGCGTGATCTGGTGCGAGTACTGTTTTTTCTAGTATATTATTTAGTATTATATAAAAATAGCATTGTGAATGCTTAAATCTCAAAATTTCAAATAGTTAAAAAGCTTTCTCATCTTAATCAACTGTTTAAAAATATCTGGAAAGATGTTCAGTTGAATGTTGAAGTTAATTCCTTCTACATTGGTGAGATGGCGCTGGCTTGCAGCGTAAGAGTTGATATACTAGAAGAAATTCGACGTTCCCACTAGTGACTCGGTGGCTCGGCGGTCGGAGCATTGGACCGGTTATCCAAGGGTCGCGGGTTCGATTCCCGTCCGAGAGCGTGATCTGGTGCGAGTACTGTTTTTTCTAGTATATTATTTAGTATTATATAAAAATAGCATTGTGAATGCTTAAATCTCAAAATTTCAAATAGTTAAAAAGCTTTCTCATCTTAATCAACTGTTTAAAAATATCTGGAAAGATGTTCAGTTGAATGTTGAAGTTAATTCCTTCTACATTGGTGAGATGGCGCTGGCTTGCAGCGTAAGAGTTGATATACTAGAAGAAATTCGACGTTCCCACTAGTGACTCGGTGGCTCGGCGGTCGGAGCATTGGACCGGTTATCCAAGGGTCGCGGGTTCGATTCCCGTCCGAGAGCGTGATCTGGTGCGAGTACTGTTTTTTCTAGTATATTATTTAGTATTATATAAAAATAGCATTGTGAATGCTTAAATCTCAAAATTTCAAATAGTTAAAAAGCTTTCTCATCTTAATCAACTGTTTAAAAATATCTGGAAAGATGTTCAGTTGAATGTTGAAGTTAATTCCTTCTACATTGGTGAGATGGCGCTGGCTTGCAGCGTAAGAGTTGATATACTAGAAGAAATTCGACGTTCCCACTAGTGACTCGGTGGCTCGGCGGTCGGAGCATTGGACCGGTTATCCAAGGGTCGCGGGTTCGATTCCCGTCCGAGAGCGTGATCTGGTGCGAGTACTGTTTTTTCTAGTATATTATTTAGTATTATATAAAAATAGCATTGTGAATGCTTAAATCTCAAAATTTCAAATAATATTATCTCTATTTATTTTCATCTTCAATATATCTGGAAAGATATTTTAATTGAATGTTTAGGTAATTCCTCACATTGATGAAATAACGCTGGCTTGCAGCGTAATTATTCCATATTCCAATAGTGGGATATGGGTCTAAAATGTAAAACAACTAAGATGAATTGTGTTCTACTCTACTCTTTCTATTTATAACAGCCCTTGTACATATCGATAATCGAAAACAATAACGCGCGTAAAAACATTATATAGAATACATTTGTATGGGAAATTTGTACAGTGCCATCTACCGCCGAAAAGCGAAATGAGTTCTTCATAAAGAATTACTCTATCGAGTACTTTTAAGCGCGTTTTTTTCTCGATTGCCGACTCTACACTTCTTGCTGCACTTAAAATTACAAAAGCTGTTGATCTTTAGAGATTTTAGCATTTACCAAAGATTAAATATAACCTAAATGACAACGCAGCGGTATGGTTTTATCGTTCAGAATTAGCGCGATTGGGCCCCTGTCGTGCTAGGCAGGCTAAAATAATGACGGAGACAAACGCATCCTAAATCACGCACCACAGGTCACGGACATACCTAAGCGTCATGATAAATGAAGATGACGGTGTCGGATCTCATTATCATGATGTAATAAATTTATTCAACGATTCCGTCTAATGTTATGAAGTCAGCGAATTTTCCTTGTCAGAAGAGAAAGGTAATATCTACCATTACGACACTAAAGCCTTATGCGAGAACAAATTGACGGCAACCTGATACTCCCGTGCGGGATTTGCATTTTGAAGGCTTTTGTCATATTTACATAGGAGAATGGAGGCAAAATGAATATTCTGCGGTAATACGAATGTAATCTCATTTCGTTCACTAATGTGATACTTTAGGCACAGAATTAGTAAGGTTTAGTAAACATGTGTAAAAGTTCAGGTTATTCTTGAAGTTTTAGTGACGAAGAACATGCACGTCTATCGCCGTTTTAACTCATCCCTGCTACGTTTATCACAAACCAAGGCAGGGTACAGTGCTTGCGATCAAATTAAAAAAAACATGCTATATATTGCATAGTGTAAACGGGGCTTAAGCTACGAGTACCAAGCCACTGCCACAGACTACAATAACCAGAAATCAATAAAGACACCATAGAAATAAAAGGAGGTAAATATTGCAAGAATCTGCTTCTAACTTCGCATTATTAACCTATTTTGTATAGGTCGAAACTACCTTTGAAATAGGTGCAGATCTCGTTAGCCAGTCCCTTGCGGTTTGGCTGAAAGCTGCCAGTTTCCCATCTAATCAGGTGCAACTATTACCGAAGAAAATAAAATTGACAGAAATGTTTCGTAACGCGAGATTCTGGTTCAAACTGGAATTTTATAAATATGCTAGGCAAAGACTTCTATGTGTATAACTAAACTAGACCGTGCATTTTAGTGACAAATTATATAGTTCTGATAAGTGCTGATCAAGGCCTTTCATTTATTATCCATTAAGTAATAATTGAATAAAAAAATATTTTTCACATTGCTAAACGGCCTCTTTAAGCCGACATAATATATTACTGACATTTTTCAATAAATCTTTAGCCAGTGTCTCTCAAAGTGATGTAAGGGTTCTAACGATACCTTACACATCAGCATCTGTTCAGACATTTAGAAGTTATAGTGGAACAATGAAACTCAAATACATACAAACAAACATGAACCCTGAAGCTGAACACAAAACACTTTTCATTTTTTAGACAGTCGTATAAAAATAGGCATTATTTCTGCTGTCTGATTATTTCATATTATACAACCTTAAAAGATAAATTGAAAACTGCCTAAAGAAACAAATCTACATCACTATACAAATCCAATTCCATTTTTAATGCCCCACTGCTGGGACACAGGCCTTCTTTATGGGTGGATAAGGAGGATGGACCATGACCCACCACGCGGGCTCAATGCAGATTGGTGGGTAGTAACGACTGCAAATGCACCCGGGATCAACGGTTTAACGTGCTCGAGATAATACATGCAGGTGCAGGGAGGGGGTATGTGATCCCGTGACCGACCCTTGCAAAAGTCGCTTAACCTTCGCAATCGCTGGGCTAGGCGCTAAACCACTGCGCCATTGAGCTCCTCGTACATTACCTACATAATATTTAGGTAGATACATTGATATTTTAAATTATTGCTTTCCGTTTCTACTCAAACGAATCTCAAAGCAAACCCATTTATGATAAAAAAGGCCACCTTAAATTCAAAAAGTTGTCAAATTTGACAGAAACTCTATGAAACTGACAGCTTCCTTAAAGCTTCCTTTCTAATGTGGAGGTATTTCCTCACATTGATGAAATTACGCTGGCTTGCAGCGAAAAAGTAAAAAGTACTAGAAAATTTCGCCGCTCCCACTAGCGACTCGGTAGCATAATTGGTCAGTGCATTGGGCCGGAAACCCAAGGGTGCGGGTTCGAGTCCCGTCTGAGGTGCTACGGGTGAGTCGATTTTTTCTTGTATTTTTTCTAATATTATTTATCTTAGCTTCCTTAAAGTTAAGGAGACCTTCACTAAAGATTTTAGCTAAGAAACCTTTGAGTATTCGGCCATTACCTATTAAATTCGTTCACCATTATTTCATCCAAAATAATCCGCTTAGCTCTGATTCGATAATCCTTAGTTTAATCCCTTCGTGTTTTAAACCAAGTAAGCCGCTTATTCGTCGCTACTCAATAAATATTATATTCTTCTTTAAAAGGTAGTTTGCAATCAATTAAAATCGTGTCATTTGTAATTTAGTGATCTATCTATTCTGTAGTGATAAACTAAAATATGATCAACAGAATACTTAAGAAACTGAGTTTCCTGATAAGTTTAATGTAAAAAAAAATTGCTATACGATAATACTAATTGCGAAAGCATAAGAAAACCTAACTGAACTTTTCTATGAAACTGGTTTCAACGCTTTAACAATATTAACCAACGGCTTTTTAAAGGTAAAGAAAACGCGGTAATACCCAGCCAGCTTAATCGACAAAGGGATCGGTTATACTTATAAGTTATAAGTTATAACCAGCCCCTCGCGAGTAGTTAAATTTAGTCGAACAGATGCAAAACGTAAAAAAGTCAATTGGTGTAGAGCTATTCAATGTAGGTATTACATAAAAATAATGAGCGAATATTAGAAATATTATTTTTTGTCACCTATCCGATGACCGACCCTATCAAATGTTGACATTAATTTGTATTATTTGATACACTACTCGATTTTCTTTTCAAAAATCTGAGGGCCTATTAAAAAAAATAATCACGATAGTTGGACGATGTTCTTTGATCGATTGATTTGATCTTGAACTCTATAATGTAACATCGTACGCTTATCGCGATGCTTTTTGCAATAGGCCCTCTGTATCACAAAATTCTTTTCAACACACTTGATCGTAAAGTGAGCCTTATTACGTCGCTTTTAGTGCCATGAACCGACCTATAACAAACATGTGCGTAATATATTATACACTAGTGCGTAATCGAATTATCCCTACAAGACTCCAATTACATAGACGAGCTGATCAAAATTAAAATTGCGTCACAACCAACCTTCGCGGCGCTCCCAATGTTCACTCACCCCTTTGTTCGCAAAATATTCTTGCATTGGGCGCAAAATAAAACTGCGCGCCTTGTCCCATACTTTTTTAACATTTTGTTTTTATCGTGTGGTAAATTATTTAGTTTTTTCCTCGCAAATGTGTTGAAAAACGTCGTATGAAACTCGTGAGCTCTGCTTATTACACACTCGGTTAAATTACGCCCAATTAATGAGCAACTTAAACTCACTTGTATCACAATATACTATTAAGATATGCGGAATTGGTTCCTCTTGTGATAATATGCGTAAATATTTTTTTTTTGATATAATTATGCAACTCATTAATTTCCTGACGTCTCGCCAATAAAAAATAGAGTAACTATTATCGCTATGACAATGTATTAAAATCCTATTTTTATTATTGTCTCTGACCGATGTGTTACCCCTGTGACTAAGATTACTTCCCTGAAATAAGTTCTGTGGGAAACGCTCCTTTGCGGTCGGCCATTGTTCGTATAATTATTAATATAATACCTTTCCTAATGAAAGACAAAGGCATCAACTGAACAGGTAATTGACAAGCGACTATTATTGAAAAGAAATAATAAATCACTTAGGAAAATTATTAAGTTTGAGTCGGACTGAAACTGAACTTCCATACAATATATAAGGAAACTTTTATTTTATTACGGAATATTTTTTCTTATATACCTACCTAATTTTTAGGGTTACGTAGTCAACAAGGAACTTATAGTTTTGCCATAGCCGCCTTTCCATCTGTCCGTTTGTTCGTCTGTCCGTCTGTCTGTCTGTCTGTCTGTCTGTCCGTCTGTCCGTCCCCAGCCTAGCTCATAGACGCTTAGTACTAGAAAGTTGTAATTTGGCATGGATAAACATATTAATCACGCCGATAAAGTGGTGAAGTAAAATTTTGAAAAAAAAATTTTTAGGTTATTTCCCCTACACGTGAAGTGGGGATGTAATTTTTTTTCTTGTCTACCCCATAGTGTAGGGTGCCGTTGGATAGCAATTTTAAAAATATTGCGGGTTTGTGAAAACAGTTTTTTGATTGAGGCATCCGTTTTCTTATTATCTGTTTATGGTTCATTAGTGCGAAAATTATTGGCGTAATTATTTCATTAAAGAATTGGACGAAGATTGTTTACCGAATCAGACAAGTAAAAATAAAAAGAATATATATACCTATTAAGTACTCCAGAATGCTGAAATTTGAAATAGACGTAAAATATTTTACAATTTAAGCATCCATTGAGAAGGGATAAGTTGTTATTTTGTTCACGCATTACGAAAACATACGATCCCATTACTATTTTTATCTAGTTTATTTATTTATTTTTATTTTAACACAATACAGCTATTTTTACAGGGGTTCCTAATACAATAGTAATACAGTAGTTACACCTATACAGGGTCATTTTTAATTCATTTAAAACCTCTCGTGGGGTTGATCAGACCATCAAACTGAACAACTTTCATTATGGGACCAACCTTGAAATCGCGAAAAAAAAACAGCTGTTTCATACATTTCGATGGAGTAGGCATTGTACTTTTGTATGAAACAGCTGTTTTTTTTTAGCGATTTCAAGGTTGGTCCCATAATGAAAGTTGTTCAGTTTGATGGTATGATCAACCCCACGAGAAGTTTTAAATGACCCTGTATAAGATTTTGTGACTGTTGTGATAATGTTTAGCTCCTTTTCAGTTAAAAATTATTAGTGACTTTAAGATATAGGTCGGTGAGCTAAACAATTTTTTTATAATTAATAGTGCGCACATCCACGTCTACACACTGTCTGTAGAAAGATATGACCTACCACACATACGCTGACAGATGATTTAAAATAGAAAAAGTTGCCTTTTCTGTAATAGGTAATTCAAATGACTTCAATTTCGATCGGGATGGATTAACCTGACTTTTACGTAAAACTACCATTTTGTAATTGCAAAATGTTATTTATTTTTACCGACTTCAAAAGGTACTCAATTAGACCCGTATTTTTTTTTGTTTTTTTTTTGTTTTTTGTCTGATTTTGTAATTGCAAAATGTTGACTATTTTTACCGACTTCAAAAGGTACTCAATTCGACCCGTATTTTTTTTTTTGTTTTTTGTATGTACTGATTACTCTGGCGTTGGTGTGCCGATTTTAATAATTGTTTTTTTGTTCGATTGAGTATACTTTCAATTTTGTGAAGTAATTTTGACTCAATCTACTTTGTGACTATGTTTTTTTAATAACGAAAGCTTATTTGACTCACAACCTTTGGGTTTGACGTGACTCAAAATGGCTGAAAGTAATTCGGTTCATAACTGAGCGAAATTTTGTTAGGATATTCCAGGAATCTAGCTCATCAATCATTTTTGAAATTGTATGATTGATTAAGCCAAATTAGAATGAATTTGTTTCCTTTTTCATGTTTGTGTTGGTAGGTAACAATCTTGAAAGTAACTAAATTAATTTTAAATGCTAATGGGATGAAAAAGGCTGAACTAACTATATCTTTTGTAAAGCCTTTTTTGGGTCATTTTAGAGTTTAAATCTGTACGAATAAGTTTAAAATTAGAAAAGCAAATCCGATTGGAATGTTCGCACGTTTAAAACTTTCCCTGTGAATATAGATTTAACCAACTTTAAGTGGGCAAACTTGGGCGAACTTACCGATTTTCATAATTTTTCAACTTGGCACTGAAAATACCCTTCCATTTGTGCAGTGGCCATAACATAGCAAGATATATTTTTATTTCAGTTGGCATACAGAGAACTTCATGATCTTCAACGTCGTAATATTTATATGCAAAATCATAAGTCTGAAAATTTTCCCTGTGGATTCAAGTACAGTCAGCAGCACGCTGGATTAGCACAAAATGTCTTACCCAATCGATTACTAACTTAAAATCCGTTATGTATAGTTCAAAATCAATTGAAAACATTTTACAGTTTTGTATAGCCTCCTTTCTTTACTCCTGGCGGGTTATGCATAGGACATCAACATCAATTTCAATATTTTTTTTTGTAAAAACGAAAAATATTTTTTACTTTTTTGGAAACCCTATGTAGTTTTACAGTTTAAAATTGTATAGCAGAAGTTACACAGTGTTTTGTCCCTTTCTTTTTGATGTCAATCTCAAATAGTTTGACAGAGAGTCACCACTGTGTAACTAAACATCTGCTATACAATCTTTATTAGTAAAGGGGTAAATATTTTGTGGTTATTTTTCTACTTTTAATTGAATTCGGAAACTTTAAATACTTACCTTCAGGGGTTAGGATAGCATGAAGTACTGCTGAATGTACACACGACAGCGCGTCAGATTATACAGTTAAACTGCGGAAATAGCTTTTATTACGTAGGACATAAAGTCGGCCTCAAGGTCACCATTTATAATCTGAGGTGCCGTATTGTGTACATAAGCTGTCAACTGCGAAACCAACATTATGCACTATACTAACAGTAGAAATAATAAGTAACTACTATGTGCGTGCGTGCGTCACGCACACCTGGGAGCCACGAGACGGTAATCAGTGCAGACCACAACCCTAAATTTTGAATCATTGATCAAATTTATAATAATTCTACAACTCTATCAATCACAGTAATAGGCGATAAACTTTTTGACTTGTTATAAGTGATTACGGTATCTTTACGCGGTAATGCGAAAGTCATATGATTGGATGTTTACATATTAGCGGGCTCAAAACAAAAAAAAAATAAAAACTGTTCAGCAAATGTTTAGACCATAGACTTAGAAAAATTTTCGCTGCGCTCAAGATTTAGACATTATTTAAATGTGATGCTGTCACTTCATTGACAATATTGTTTGATAGAGACGGCATCACGTTTAAACAGTGTTTTAAAATATTTTGTACTCAATCACGCAAAAACGACTGAACTTACGACTACAGTACGTACAAACTTCAATTGTTCACGCAGTCGGCAGCTAGTCACAAATAAATCGATATCTTTTATGTGGGAAATAAAAAAGTCACATTATACTATAAGTATGTTGATGTAGTTTCTATGCGGAACTTTATTAAATAATCCAAAAATTAGTAATACGTAATAATTTATCTATATTTTCAACTTTATTCGTATGGGCATGAGCAACAGCGCGATAAATAGATTTAGATTTATCATAGTTTTCAAAGTCAAAAATATCTTGATTCAAATAAACTTAGTAATTAAGCGCTTTTGAATCGTCTATATTTTCCTACCACCCGTTCCAGACTTTGTTAACTGATAAGAAGAACGGGCTCAAGAAACTTATCAGCTTTAACAGAAAATATAAGAAAGATATTTACAAACTTAAATATATCGTTACCAAATACAGTACAACAGATTATTAACAACAAAGTATAAACTTCGTCTACTTTAAAACCCATGAACGTCTTTTTAACATGATTTTTTGTAATAGAAATAAAAAATGATTTATTGCATGAATGTGGTATAACAGGATTGTGTTGCTTAGTTTGAAACTAAATGATTGGTGTGGGTTTTTTACCAAATTATTTGTTTGACTAATACCTTTTAAAAATGTCCCTAAAATAAGTCACCTCGTTTCAAGAGCTGACTTGTTTTCAGCCGAGTTGTTGATGTCAGCAACACAAGAAACAAAAAAGTCTCCGACACACTCCAGGGACATCCAGAATTTTCCAGAAGGTTCTCGCAAAGGGAAAAAGGTTTATAAGCGAAGCGAAGTTCCAGCCGGTAAAGGACAAGCGTTCAGTTAATTTTCTTGCCAGATAAATTGAATTTGGGCCCTGTTGCCAAACCTGCTGTATTGGCTTGGAATTGGAATCCTATACGTACTTGTGGAAGTGTATAAATGCTTGAACAATTTCACACTGCGCCATCTAGCCCCAAACTAAACAAAGCTTGTAATATGAGTGCTATACTATAATAGAGACAAGTGATATACTATAATACTTATATACTTTTTAAATACTTTGTTGTTAATAACCTGTTGTATGTATTGTATTTGGTAACGATATATTTAAGTTTGTTAATATCGTTACTTATTTCTGTTAAAGCTGATAAGTTTCTTGCGCCTGTTCTTCTTGTCAGTAAAAAAAGTCTGGAACGGGTGGTAGAAAAATATAGACGATTCAAAAACGCTTAATTACTAAGTTTATTTAAATAAATAATTTTTTTACTTTTTAATTTATATTGAAAATATATACTTATTATACATAGTAACACCCATACCCGTCACAGAAATTAAAATTAATAATAATAACTGGTCTTTAAATAAAGCGGTTGAATAATATGGTGGTTGGTAAGTAATTGAAGAGAACTAGTTAAAGCTGGGCAGATTTCACCAAAGATCTTGGCGAACTGGATGCTACAGACTGGTCAGAATTAGCACTAATGGCCTCAAAGGATTCTTAGCCAGGTCTCCTTAGCTTTAAGGAAGCTGTCAGGTGCTGTCAATTTCAAAGAGTTTCTGTCAAACCTGACAACTGTTTTTTTTTATTTAAGGTGGCCTTAACTTTAAGATTCCTTTGAGTATTTGGTCGTAAGAAGCAAAGAACGGCGTGCTCTATTCTCTACGGCTAAGACCTATATCGGGCCTTTGAACTATAACTAGAAAAGAAAGACTTCTAAAAAAAACCTTACTTTTAAATAATAAGAAACACACAAAAGCTTTCAAAACCGCCAATAAATTGATTTCCTCTGACCTCTATGGTGACGCAATATCAAATCACACCGTTACATTCCATTACCGACAACACGAGAATTCCATCAATAATTTTCCTACTATCATATTTCATCAACATCAGACAAGTTAAGTGTCGCACAATTGCAATGCAGAAACTAGCATACTAGATACACTAGTTATTCTGGAAAATTCAGGATACCTTATTTGACAGATAATTACGATTATTATTAGTTTACGATCTGATGAAAATATTGATTTTTAAGCTTCCAATGTGGAGAACTGATGTAGAATTCTACTTCACAAAAATTACTCTAGACTGAAAAAGAAACTTAACAAATAGGATAGCTCTTTTGTTGATCTAACACAGTAACCGTGATTTGATCCCGTGAATGATCCCGTATTCCAGATATCAATAAAAATGTACTAATTTTCGTAAAATTTCTGGCGTAGCGACAATTAAAGCTATGCAATAATCAACCTTATTCTAAAGAGACAGTAAAAGAGTAGATTTCGTGAAGTGCCTTGTAAAGGCACTTTTCTTATGAATGATATGTAAAAATAACGATTATAGCGCGTTTTTCGGGTACCGTAGCCTATGGCATAAAACGCAACCCTTATAGATATTTAATATACAGGCTATGCCACAGCAGCTGAGCTGGTGCTGTAAATGTTAGTAAATAGCAACTACTTTACAGTGCATTACAAATTCACTTGGTCCTATGACTATCTCCCATATTGTACTATCTTCAGTTACCCCGCAATCGTATAGCCTCATTTCAATTTATGTCACGTAGGAACATTTCAAACGCAGCACGTAGGCAAATTTGAGCTTTACTCACGACATTGTTAGAATATAATATCGTTTTCCCAAATTTTAAGTCGTCAATGACAGGCAAAGATCCTTTGAATTTTGATGTTCTTATGCCGTGTATTCACATTGCAAGACTGGCTCGCGAGCCATGCATTGCGAAACAGCTTCGTGATGTAGAGACACGTTTATTTCGCTACCTAATATGGTTTTATTTAGAAACCAACTGCTTTATTTTGAATGATGGATGGGGTTGACAACGATTTTTGGTTTTTTATTCATACATCTTTCATAAGCGAAATAATAGCGGAGATCTGTAAATATATATTATTTTCCAGGGAGGCCTCTGGTTCTGGCCTCTGATTTTCTCTGGTGATCGTTCCCTCGCGACAATGCGACCATTTTAAGTATCTAAAAAGTAATGGACGTATCTCTTCTCTTTTGCTAATCAAGTGTGTGGAGTTAAAAGTTCCAATATTTAATAATTAGTTAAGTGACTCGGTAGCTCAGCGGTCAGAGCATTGGACCGGATATCCAAAGGTTGCGGGTTCGATTCCCGTCCGAGAACATGATCTGGTGCGAGTCCTATTTTTTCTAGTATATTATTTAGTATTAAGATATTGAAGTTTGTATCCCAAAATTTTGCTGATTTCTGGATTTGAAGAAAAAGTTCTATCCGACATTTTCAGACTACTTATTGTTTTTTTTTTTACTTTTAACTGTAAAATAGGACTATTTTTTCTAGTATATTATTTAGTATTGTATAAAAATAGCATTGTGAATGCTTAAATCTCAAAATTTAAAAAGTTATATAGCTTTCTCATCTTAATCAACTGTTTAAAAATATCTGGAAAGATGTTCAGTTGAATGTCGAAGTTAATTCCTTCTACATTGGTGAGATGGCGCTGGCTTGCAGCGTAAGAGTTGATATACTAGAAGAAATTCGACGTTCCCACTAGTGACTCGGTAGCTCAGCGGTCAGAGCATTGGACCGGATATCCAAAGGTCGCGGGTTCGATTCCCGTCCGAGAACATGATCTGGTGCGAGTCCTATTTTTTCTAGTATATTATTTAGTATTGTAAAGATATACTTAAGAATCTACTTAAAAGTTTATTTGAACTAGTGGAGCTGTTTACCCCGCGTTTGTGATATTTTTCGAAATGGCTGAAATATGATGTTTCCCATATCCATTAGTCAGTTATTATTACAACAATACGGTATCGGCTGATACTTCATGGTCAAGGCACGTCAAAGTCCAAAAAATCTTCATTGACCGAGCGAGAGCTAAGCGTCTCCGTTTCAAATTAGTCAAAAAAATGCTTTCGTATGTCTGTCCCGCTGTCCGGCTTTCCGGCTGTCCGTCTGTTCTCCTCTACAGGTCGCATTTCTCAACCGATTCTCGTGAAATTTTGTGAGCAGGTTCTATAATTCTAAATAATTTTTTTCTCGATTCAGTTTTTAGATTTTTTGAAAATGGCGGAGTAATGTGGGAATTATCATATTTCAGCCATTTCCAAAAATGTTTAAACATGTCACAATCGTGAAGTCTACAGCTGTACAGAGCCACTAGTATAATCTCTAACTGTTTAAAGATCGCCATATATTTTTTGAAGCAAAAACTAAACATCGGTGTAAAGCGAGGGGAGAAAATATCTCACAAAAAATCTAACAATAGAAAAAGCAAATAACAAAAGCCCCCAACCGTCTTTTAATTTCTACCTCCATAGTTCCCATGAAAAGGTACTGCGTGAGACTGCATTTCTTTCATTGAAGGCTCATTCGTCGCCAGAATTGCTTTCTGTGACAGGTGTCTTTGCTAATTCAATCACCATAAAAAGCACCTTATGGCTTACAAAATTAGGTTTCATTTCATTCGCCATACCCAACGCATGCGTGGTTTGGATACCGCAGTGCGCGGCGCCTATGAGACGAGTCTACGTGCGGTTTCCCCATTACAAAAAAAAAGTGATGTTTGTCAAACATTTGGGCCATAGTAGTAGCTACTGCATTGGCTGATGTTGGGCGAACGTTGGTCGCATGCATGGTATGCCCTGAATAGTTTTTTTCGTTACATTTTATGCAAATGTATCGATGTTATGCAGAATAGTTGGATTTGACACGGAATCACTAGAACATTACGTGTAATGGAGTTATACGATCATGTGAATATATGCATTGCGCCTGACACCAGCGATAAGGGTTAAACCATTTTAGCAAGAGACGTATAAACATGTAAATAAGTGTTCGAATAAGCATTTCCAAATGATAGAATAACGAAATGAGTTCGTAAGATGGAAATGCAGATAGTTGCTACACGTTAAGAGGGCGTAGTCTGCACACTAGCGCCACCATTGGAAAAAAATCATAGTGCCTAAATAAAGACAAAATTGCGAATTATCTCTTTGTAGTGCACTCCGTAGAAGCTTTGTGGTTCTTTTTATTGCTTTAACAATATTTTCTATCCTGTCGTTTAGTTTAATAAAGATTTTTTGCGATAAGTGGCCAATTTTAACAATAAAACTCCATTTAACTAAACGACAGGCTAGAAAATATTGTTTAAGTGATAAAAAGAACCACAAAGCTTCTTCGGAGTGCACTACAGAGAGATAATTCACAATTTCGTCTTTATTTAAGCACTTTGATTTTTTTTCCAATGGCGGCGCTAGTGAGCAGACTATGCAGCCTTAAATGCTGTTGGTAAAATAAAATTAGGAGCCAGAAACCAGGTCATTATCAGTAAGCGTTAAAACATATTATGACCAGCCCCCTTACTCAAATGGCTAACTTTGTATACGTTTAAACGCTACGCTTACTTTTGAAGCTTAAATTATGAGCAATAAACGATTAAATCACATGTCACAAACTTATGTAAATCACAGACTTTGATGTATTAGCTTTAATAGTAAGCGTAGCGTTCAAACGCATAGAATGTTGGCAATTTGAGCAGGGAGGCTAGATTCTATCAGGCAGATCAATCTTTCTCTTCCTCTAAATTTTTTTCTTTGTCACAATATAAATCTATACATATCGCGGCGTTAATCACGGCTTTAATCGCGGCGATAATCACGGCGTTTTTTTGTCGCTGATTAAGTAAACCAATTGTCACTCTTATCACTGTCAGTGTCATTTCGCGGGCGACTATATACTCGTTGAGTTACTTTTTGTAGCTCGTGGGCGTTTACGTATTAAACTCTGTATGTTCTATTCTCGGCGACAAAAATCGCTCAGCGATTAATCGCTCGTGGGCGTGGAAGTTTAACGACCATTGGTTTAGCGCAGTTAAATCTGAACCATTCCACTGAAAGGGCTATCAAATAAAATGGCAATAAGTAAAGGTGAATGAACCTTTTATTTTAGGTATTTGAAGAAGGTTTCATTCATATTTTGTGCATTAAAATGTAAGCTAAACATGTTGTGGTTTGTAATAAAAAACGTTTAGAAAACAAGTCCTTATTAAAATTTAAGTTTATATGTTATCACGTATTGAGTGACTTCAAACCCCACTTGTACTGCCCCTAAAAAGGACTCAAATCATCAACATCATACGTACTTTTTGATTAATATAATAAATATTATTTTCTCATTACTAACACGCGTTTATGAAGTATATAATCCGCGCGCGATGAGTCGAGAATGGGATGGAACCTTGTCAAATTGAAAAGAAAATTGACTAAATTTTAGTTAGCAAACCTCACCTCGGATGCGTGGCACCGTGTTTTAGGATATCCCAGTGGCTGGCTGACGTACCGTGCGCGTCTCAGTTTGACAAGGTTCCATCCCATTCTCCTCGCGCGCGTATTATACCTACCGCCATACAATACAAATAGTTTGATACCGATCTAAAAGTACTACTAAGCCGTCATAATGAATAAGGGAGTTGTGAAACAAGGTAACCTAACCTAACCTAACCTAACCTAAGTCATTAAAATATACATAACGGTACCCGTAGCAACGAACATTTGAAGCTAATATCCTCAAATGAGGAGTCCATTTACCTTTTATTAGTTAACCAAAAGCATGCCATGACAATACACCGGTCGTTTAATTTTGATGTTAACGTCGAGAGTAATAAAAAATAATTTGGATTGCGCACGATGTTGTTCAACTCTCGTGGTGAAGTGTATTACGGTAGAAAAAATATTTTTACTGAACTTACTCCTTTAAAAAAAAAAATTATAGTAAAATAAAAATATTATACCAGGGTGAAACTTTGTAATCTATTTTATTTTTCATTGAATTATCAATATAATTCTGCTTCTCAATCCACTTCTATCGAAGTTTGAACAGCATCATAGCTATCTTGACTCTCCGTTAAAGGGATGAATTTGTTGTTAGTATCTGAATCAAACACTCAGGTTTTTTTTGCCAAGAATGTCTCCTACAACTCTTCATTTACTATTTTTCATGAAGTATCTTTAGGGTAAATCTATATTCGAAATTTTTCACCACAGGACTAAAATACGACAGTTGGTGGGATTGATGGTATTGAATAGCTCAAGATGTCTGGTAAAATAATGACAAAAGGGCTTAAATTGTAACGCTAAAAAGCACTCGATTAAGAGCTTTAACGATGCAATAAAAATGTATTTATAAAAAAGTCACTCTTTATACTTAACAAAACTTTACCCATCTGGAAAATGAGACACAATAGATATTCCATTATTATCCGGCCGCCTGCGTCCGCTCGGGAGTTGATGAATTAAATGAGTAAGTAATTTATCGCCTGAAAAACTCAAAGACCATTGAGTTTTTCAGATGATTAATAACAATAAAATGACACGACTAAATGGTGAAAAGCTTCCTCAAATGTTCAAAAGTCGAAATGAAAAAGTTAACAGAAACTCATCTTGTTCATAATTCACACGAAATAAAAGTCGTTAAGCACCAGCAAATTTCGACTTCAGACCGATTCGTCAAAATCAGAGTGCTATTAAAATGCCACAATCGAAGTTTATTTGGTGGGGAATCGATACGGCCGGCAATCAATTGGAGAGCTTGCTCCATCGAGTGCCCGCCAAGGTCAAGCCTAATTTCTTTTGGCCCTATTAAGGCCCCTATATCCCTCAAAGTGGCACCCTCATATTTTTTTAATTTATTGCTCGCTAACTACATAATACAGGGTCATTTGTAATTCATTTAAAACCTCTCGTGGGGTTGATCAGACCATCAAACTGAACAACTTTTTCGCTATTTCAAGGTTGGTCCCATAATGAAAGTTGTTCAGTTTGATGGTCTGATCAACCCCACGAGAGGTTTTAAATGAATTAAAAATAAGCCTGTATATCGAAAATTCACATGTGCAGATTAAAGCTAAGGTTCTATAGTTTATTTACAAACAATAACCTCAGTAAAATTTTGTTCGTTGTAGTAGTAGTTGGCAAAAGTGCTAAAAGTGGCCACATTTTGCTCTTGTGCCTACCGTAACCTTAGCTTCAATCTGTACATGTGAATTTTTGATACATTATGTACTTAGCGAGCAATAAATTTAATTAAAATGAGGGCGCCACTTGAGGTATATAGGGGCCTTAACATAAACAAATCAATTGGCCAAAGAGTACCGGCACTTTGATAGAAAATTGCGAGATTTGTATACCCTTTGCTGCCTTATTAAAAAAAACGAATAGTAATTGACGACCTGAGTGGTGCAGTGGTCAACATGCTGGTTAACCACGCAGAGGTCCCGGGTTCGATTCCCGGCTGGGTAGAAATTGAAATGATGAATTTTGATTTCTGTGACGGGTCTGGGTGTTACTATATATAATAAGTTTATATTTTAAAAGTATATAAGTAGTATATCAGTTGTTTAGCACCCATATTACAAGCTTTGCTTAGTTTGGGGCTAGATGGCGCTGTGTGAAATTGTCCAAGCATTTATTTATTTAATTTTACACCCCCACTCTCGACGGGATCGAGTTCACGTTAGGATCGAATTAACTTAAAAAATATGTTATTTTGGCTCTTTGGAAATTGCCGTGGTTTCCATTGTAGTGTTTAACATTTATTCGATTCGAACTCAAACTTGATCTCGTCGGTTCGGTTGTACCCAAGAACTAAGAATTAATTTTAAGTTCTTGGTTAAGGAAGATTAGTCTTTAGGGTGACTTCTCAAAGCTTCGTATTCCTAAACAGACTTTTTGGTAAAACTAGATGTGATCTTCGTATAATCAACATGATTGCGTTCAACTTACAAATTTTAATAACCCATATTCATTTGTTAAACTCTAAATTCTTTATCCTTCAATATCCTTTCATCAGATATAAAATTACACCTGAGTGATGTTGAATACACGAAATTTAATGATTTTACTAAATGGTTTTAATTAAACTTAATTGCACACAAAAGGGACACGAGAACGTGATGTAATCTTACTTCAGTTGAAAACCAAAACACCAGTTTTGTCAAGTTTCATGAAAGTACACAAGTTTCATGTAAACTTGATAGTCTTGTAGTATAAGTTTGAATAATAAACACCCACTAGATTGTGTTTCTGATGAACATTCAGTTCACTTTACGACATGGATGTTTCGAAAACAATGCAGAGATAATTAAAGATACAGATTCATATAAAATGTTGTCTATATATTATAGATAAAGTCTGTTTATCCTTACTTGTCTTATTTAGTAAACAGTTTTTGACAGTTATTTAATTTTATTTATTAATTTTAGGAAGACTATTGACTAATACATTTTACTTCATAACAAATTAGCAACAAAGAGTCATTTATAAGTCTCCACTGATAGAAACATATTGTATAGCTAATGATACAGTTAAGCACAACACTAGAATGAGTTAACTGTTAGATATTGATGAAAGTGGCTTATTGTGAACGTCACAAGTAACCTAACTGCACCAAAATTTAATGGAATGAAATGCCCCATTTGTCATAAGTACGTCTTTTAAACTTAAACTTGTCATCAACAATTAACAATATCTTTCGTATTCTATCTGTGGAAAAAGATTTGTTGTATTTTTAGATGATTATTTTAATAAAGAGTTGAGTGACGATTGTTTACTAAAAATAGAACAAGTAAGGATCAACAGACAAAAAACATTTACAAATCATAATCATAAATTTTTATTTGCATATTCATCAACGCCCGAGCGGCCGAATGCGGCCGGGAAACAATATAATATCTATTGTGTATCATTTTCCGGGCCTTTAAGCGTTAAAACATGGTAAAGAGGATGTAATTATTAGAACGTAGTACAATACATGTTTTATCGATATGCAAATATTTTGTCGTCATGCTTTTGATAATTATTAATCAGGTACTTATATAAAATTCAATTAACTACAATAATTACTTAAATTAGATAAAATTGTACTAACTATAAAGTTTTATTACAAAATTAAGATAAAACAAAAGTTTTCGTCTATTAATAATTAAAATTAATTTATATTCATTTTCCTCATATCCACAATACTTTAATGTAAGTAATAAGCGCATTTTAATCTAACTTATCTAAAACCTTCATTTTAACTACCTTACTTATTTACGAAAGCAAAATGTTTTTGACTTTTACGTAACTAAAATTCCTTTTGTAAGGAAAACAAAAAACGACCTAATCAAATGAAAAGCCCTTTGAAAAAGTCCGAGAGCTTTACGACTGTGTTACAAACTCGATTGCTTACATAAAATAGGTACATACTTACTGTGTATAGGCAATAATGTTTTCTAAAGGTTTCCGTTTTAAGGGATCCAAACGGAACCTTATTGTGTAAGGTAACCTTTATCTCTACTAAACTGTATTTCAAAGTGACCTCTTATCTCTAAGCTTTAGAGTTGAATTTCTTCATAAATTGATCATGTTTATTTAGATGCCTATAACAGAACCATCAACGTTGAATATTTTATCTCATGTATGTGTTGTATTTCAACTTCCTTGTATCACAAACTAACTGCTATAAGAATAAATAAATAAATAAATGCTTGGACAATTTCACACAGCGCAATCTAGCCCCAAACTAAGCAAAGCTTGTAATATGGGCGCTAGACAACTGATATACTACTTGTATACTCTTTAAATATATACTTATAATACATAGTAACACCCAGACCCGTCACAGAAATTAAAATGCGTCATTTTTATTTCGGCGCAGTCGGGAATCGAAATAGACTAATTACTAGAAATATACGTACGTACGTACCTCAGGGATGTCAAAGGTACGGCCCGCGGGCCACATCCGGCCCGCAAGCCATTTCAATATGACCCGCGACCAGAATCTACTTATTTATTTATTCGCAAGCTCAAGATAATTACTTTTTAATACCTTTGCATGAAAATGTAAGTACTTAAACTAAATAAGTTTGAGTTTTTAATTTTGAGTCTGACACCCCTTTTTTGACATCCCTGGTCTACGTTACCTAACATAAAATACTTGGTAACACCAGATGAGAGCAACAAAAAAAAAATAATAATAAACCCGCCTGCATTAAAAGACAAGTCAACTGAAAAGATGAAAAAAATATTTAATATTATAGGCAACATAATAATATGCAGTCGGAGGCATGTATAAAGTGACATTATTAATTATTTGACTTATCATTAAATTCTAACTACATAACACTTTCCTTGCAGCCGGTTAAAAAAATATACGAAAGAAATTGTGTTACTTATTTTGCGAGTCCAAAATCCTTTAAGCGTTTCAAGATTAAGTGGTCGTAATAGGATTGCTGCAGCGCTATTGCAAAGTAGGAGCTTTAAAACGTCCCTTTGTCTTAAAGCCGGCTATAAATCTTTTTGTCAACCGATCTTGCATAATGGTACAGAATACATTAATAGTATGATCTGCGCGCGATGAGAATGGGATGGAAGTTTGCTAAATTAAGACGCGTTTGTTCGCTGGCCAGCCACAGAGATATCAAAAAACACAGTGTCGCGCATCCGAGGTGAGGGAACTTTTGCTGCAACAACTTCATGTAAGATCACAAGTAAACAATCAGTTGATTAATTAAATTAAAATTAACTAATCAATCAATTTTTGATATACTATGACAAGGTTCCATCCCATTCTCATCGCGCGCGGATTATACAATATAATGATGTGTTGGGCAGAAATTCTGTATTAATTTACCATGTCATGAGATAACAAATGTTAGCTATGTTTCAACAATACCAATCATTAGTAAAAAATAGGTTTATTTTTGTAACTAATTGTTCACGTCAATTATTTTTTGTTTAGGATTATAAAAACAAATAAAATTGTAACATCTAATTGAATTCTCTGGTGACGAGGAATCTCTATCCTGCCGTGTCACAGTTTTATATTAAGAGGAAACACCACGGTCGAGAGAATGGAAAAAATCCTATAGAAAGTTGACAAAATCAACGTTTCGTAGTCCCCTGTTTTATCCTCCAAAACTAGACCAATTTAAATACTTTTTACATAAAAAAATAAAGAAAGGATTTGCCTGTGTTCCTATGTTTTGCTCGATGTCTAAACAATGGCATTTTTTTTTTAAATTTTAATGAAAAAATATTTAAATCGGTCTAGTTTTGGAACACGCTTTAGTAATATGTTTATAAATTATCATCAACACAATTTACCTAATTACCTATTATAAAAAAATACATATCTCACAAGTTACATAAAAAAGCTCAAAGACTTAATATTTATTTATTCAGTGCTCTAACCACACTTTGTGAATATTCGTCCCTAGCTTCACGGTCTAACAGAAAGTTCATGCTCTGAAAAGCTGCTTACGACGCTTAGAATATCCCTTTAAAACATATGATACCCTTCTTGAAAGGGTTGCTGTGTTTAATAGAGATAATAGATGAACGTTCAAACGACGGCACCTCAGACTATACATGTTGACCTTGAGACCGCCTTTATGCCCTACGTAATAAAAGCTGTTTTTGCAGTTTAACTGTATAACCTGACTTGCTGTCGTGTGTACATACAAGACTTTTTACCGAACTATAAGAACGGTAATGTTTTTTGCGCGGAACCACATTGGTCTTCAAAACCTAGTACCACTTTTAAAATTGTAATAACTTTTAAAATACACAAGATATATTTTCGAAATAAAAAAGACTAAAAAAAGGATATATTTTTAAATAATGACTTCACAATCGATAACCTTCTTAAAAAAAAAATTTTTCTTTCAAAACTCTAACTTTTATTGTTTAAGAGAAATTGCAATTTTAAAAGTGTGGTACTAAATTTTGAAGGCCAGTGTTTGCTAGTCTCATTATAACATGTAAATGGGTGGTTCTGCAAATGTAAATCTAAAAAAAAAACATGATTTTAGAATTTCTTTTTTAACCTATACTTATGGCATTATGTTTTGTATCCCTGATTTAACAAACCGTCAATTATGCTAAAAAACTAAGAGAACATAAACTTTCTACTTATTAAAATTGTGTTTTTAGACCTTCTGTAACAGAACTTAAAATTTCCATTAAGTATTCCAAGTCTTTTTTAACTCTGATAATATTGTTTCCACGTTTAATATTGAGCATAAATCCTTTTTATACAGCTGTTACAGGACTGTAAAAAACATCTAGAGTAGCTACAGTCCATTTACACTCGCGTGCTGTTTGAACAAAGATGGCGTGTCGTCTTGAGTACACGAAAATGTATCAAATTGCTTTCAGACGTAACGACTTTTGTGAACAATTTTGTCGCTGAATGTGTTCGAAAATATTGTTAGTTTAAATTGGTAATATAAAACAAATATCAAGTTTTAACAAAATGTGTCTTTGTAAATGAAATTTGATGAAATTATTGAATAATCTGTGTCATGATATGTAATAGAATCTGGCGTTACGGGCGGGCAGGCCTGTCTATCCCACCTGTCCCATTGACCCAGTCCCATAATGGGCAGGTGGGATGATTATGTCCCACTAGTCCCATGGGACAAATGATACTAATATATTTCATAATCGATGTACCATTAGTCCCATGGGACAACTGATACTGATATATTTTTTAAATTATGTCCCAGTAGTCCCATAGGACTATTGTTAATTCTCCCAGATTTATACATACAAGGTTTTGGCAATCTTTTAAAGTAAAAATCTAATCGCGATATGGCGATGTATAAAATATATAAGATGGAACCAAATTATGTAACAATACTGACACAGGTGAAAGTGCTGCTTAAACTGAACAACTTTCGATTAGGTCGAAAAATAAAAAAAAACATACTTCCATACAAAATATATTGATTAGCTTACCGACTCAATACTATGGAAAGGCGAAAAAAAATGTATCGACCTATGCTCCTCGGAAAAAGTTGTTCAGTTTAAACAACACTATCACCTGTTTCAGTGTCGTTAAATAATTTTGTTCCACCTTACATACACCGCCATTTTGTAATCGTTTTAATCCTCTCGCCTGAGTGTTCTAAACAACTTAACATCTTTTCCAAAGAAACATGTCGAAATAAGACAAAAAAATGCTTTCCCATACTAATACATTGTTTTATCTGTCTATGTAGTTAGAATGGGAAGACCACAATTTTTGTCGTTTTTCGACCCATGTTTTTTTGGGCAAAAATGTGTAGTTTCATTGATATTTGTCATTAAAACGACGGTGTTTTTACATATTTTACCATCTGTTACTTAAAGTTATTGTTAAATATTGTTTTTTCAATCGATTAATCTGTGTCGTTTTTATACTTTGCTATGAAAACCATGGTCATTATAGTTATACCTAGGTTATAAGTTAGCTGTCTGAATAATTCTAAATCATTAACAGAAGAGGAGTAACTTAAAAGTAAGAGCTTTAAGTTAATCCTCTTCTGGTAATGAAATTACTGAAAATTAGCCCAATTCCATCCAGTAAAATCATCTAAAAAACCCTTCGTACTAAAACTCCCGTTTCTCTGTTCGAAGGCCATAATTCGCAGAACCGTGAAGCGTTGCTTTATTTCATGGTTGGTAGTCATTGGCTACAGTTTCTTCAAGTTCCGGTGTAAGAAGTTTTTCTTGCAATATTTCATTAAAGTTGTGGCTTAATAAAACTTTATTTTAGTTCAAATCTCGAGATATAATTATTATGTTTGGATTTTTTTGATATAGTAATTTGTCTAGCGACATTACAATCTATCAAACACGTATATTGTGATATAAGAAAAATAATTACATTTACCAAAATTTTGAGATTTTAGCATTCACAATGCTATTTTTATATAATACCTAATAATATACTAGAAAAAATACGACTCGCACCAGATCATGTTCTCGGACGGGAATCGAACCCGTGACCTTTGTATATCCGGTCCAATGCTCTGACCGCTGAGCTACCAAGTCACTCAGCTCAGCAGTGTATATTATTTGGTATTTTACCAACCTTCTAAACTTTTAAGTACTTACTTAATACGTACTTACTTACTTAATATCTTATACGTACTTACTTAATAACTTATATTATAAGAGTGACTTCTTTGTAACATAAAATGGTTTTTACTATTAAACATATTTTTATGATAAAAGTGTAACATGGGTACTTTCTTTGGAAATTTTAATGAAACCGTAATTATTAGTAAAACATGTTTATATTTTAAAAACACTTGTGAAAACTACCTTACTAAGTTCGGCTGCTGCTTATAACGTTATTAATCAAGTTCATTTTAATTTGATAAGTTCGTAAGCTAGGGTAACCATCTAATAGCGGTCGGTGAACTTACGGGGAAAGCTTCCGGCAGAACGGCGTAATATCCGGATGGTAATAACACGGAGGTGTCACGAAATTGACCCTTATTGTGCGAACATTGCAAAAAATTAAGGCTTAAGAGAGGTTGTACCATTTTTGTCTTATTTTGTAGTTGTGTGGGACTATTAGTCCCTTTTATTCAGGAAAGAGTCCTTCCTTATGGAGAATTTACCATATATAACCATGCGGGTCCATTAGGAAATGTTTGACCAAGACAAAAAGCATTAGATCATGTTCTCGGACGGGAATCAAACCCGCGACCTTTGGATATCCGGTCCAATGCTCTGACTGCTGAGCTACCGAGCCACTAGTGGGAACGTCGAATTTCTTCTAGTATATCAACTCTTACGCTGCAAGCCAGCGCCATCTCACCAATGTACAAGGTTCGATTCCCGTCCGAGAACATGATCGGGTGCGAGTCGTATTTTTTCTAGTAAATTTTTTGGTATTATATAAAAATAGCATTGTGAATGCAAAAATCTCAAAATTTAAAAAACAAAAAGCATTCTTTGTTTTAATTCAGGTTATTAACTGTGTTCCAAATTCCATCCAAATCCGTCTAGCCGTTTAGGCGTGAAGAGGTAACAATAACACTCACAAACTTTCGCATTCATAATTTATATGTGGGATATATTATTATAATCATTAAACCATTATTTATAACCCCACTGCGCCATACTTGCATCGTATAATGAAGTGTCTTTGCTAGTAAATATTTTATGTGACTTTAAGCAGAGACTGGTACCGCTCGCTCGAATGTTAATGGCCTCTAATAATCGCATTCAGTTCAATCAAGTCCGATAAAGTTACTAACGAACGCCAACCGTTAAAGCTCGGAATGAAGTTGAGAAGTAGATTTGGATTTCACTATTTATTAATGTTATTAATATAAATAAATAGTTGAAGATGATGTTGACATTTACTAACTCGAAAGTGGGAATATTCTATGTATAGTTGTTGTAAAGGTGCGTACAGACTATGTCATGTCATATGTCATTAGGCAGGTTTATGATTCCCGAACATTCACCTACCTATATTCGATTTTACCGTCCGGCTTTGCCGATTGATGCCGGCCCGCTATGTTTAGCAACTACCAAGCCGAGTGATAATGTGCGGCAGCCGAGCGGCAGTGATTCCCGAACATTCATCTTCAATTATGTTCGATTTTGCCGCCCGGCCATGCCGATTAATGCCGGCAAGCTTATGTTTGTAGCAGCCCTAATACATAATAACAATGTGCATGTGCATGCTTAACACATTCATAGCACAACAATGTTCGTAAGATAGAACAACTATTAAAGATTAAGATAAATAATATTATAAAAAATACTAGAAAAAATCGACTCACCCGTAGCACCTCACATTGATGAAATTGCGCTGGCTTGCAGCGAAGAAGTAAAAAGTACTAGAAAATTTCGCCGCTCCCACTAGCGACTCGGTAGCATAACTGGTCAATGCATTGGGCCGGAATCCCAAGGGTGCGGGTTCGAGTCCCGTCTGAGGTGCTACGGGTGAGTCGATTTTTTCTAGTATTTTTTCTAATATTATTTATCTTAATATAAAAATAGCATTGTGAATGCGAAAAATCTAAATTTAATTAATAACTATAAATATCTGAAGTAAGTTTACACTACTTTCACTGTAATTTCACTTTGTAATCCACTTATTAACCATTATTACTTACAAACTTTCTCCTAATACTTCACCCGAGATTGTGTTCCACAAACTTTGCAAATTCTAAGCGAGCATATTAAATAAACTACAGTTCATAAGTTAGGAGATGACTTAGTAATTAACTGAAAGTTATGAATGAACTTTCAAAGGTCAATGTATGAAAACTTAACATAAAATGTATGTAGTTTTTAATTTAATATGCTTATTAAAAAGTTTTATTTTTATTAAACTGGAAATAATGCTGTTACAGCTAAATTTTGCCTGGTAAACTTTTAAGTAAAAGTAAGATTATGTTTTTGTACCCAATTATAAGTACGTTAAATAAAATAATTATTATAAAAAGACAATCGAAAAATTATCCATCCAAATGATATTTGTGATTTTGTGTCTTAATTAGTAACACATGAGAATGGGATAGAACCTTGTCATAGTAAATTGAAAATTGACTAATTAGTTAATTTTAATGGTTAAAAAAAAATTAAATTAATCAACTAATTGTTAACTTGTTATCTTACTTGAAGTTACTGCAGCAAAAGTTCCCTCAACTCGGATGCGTGACACCATGTTTTTGGATATTCCTGTGGCAACAATCGCGTCTCAGTTTGACAAGGTTCCATCCCCTTCTCATCGCACGTGGATTATAACTAACACCTTTGTACATATTTTTATGTTTGAAATTGCTGTCATCATTATTATAAAAGATGTCTGAATGAAATGAATGAATTACATACATATTTTGAAAGTTCATACAGATGAATTTTCCAAATAGAGATTGCAATCCAGCAAAGTGGGATCCCGCAGTCCAGCGGGATCCAGCACAATTTCAGGACTGCGGGATTCCGCAACAGCTTGTGAAACCGCTATGCGGAAATAATGTATTCAAGCAAACAAATTTTTCAGGACAAAACATTTTGAGAATTTTTCGTTAAATCGTCTGAACGCTAAGAAAGGCCTCTAGGCTACATTGTATCCCGGAAAATGTACCTAATATCTCTTATCTAACCCCGATAAAGATTTTCATAATACAAGTCCTACCAAAACCGCTGCGGGCGTATGCGACATTTTCTCTGCCTATCAGATACATTTTTGCTAAAAACCAGATGTTCAGATTTTGCTGATATTTGATTTTCCACTTTTATTTGGACACAGTTTGTTCTTACAAATTACTCACAGTCACTAGTGTCCTTTTAATTTTATTCCTTAACTTGGAAACACTTGATCTTAGCTTCCGGAGGGCCTATTGCAAAAAGCATCGCGATAAACGGTTCGTCCCACTCCGTGACATTTTAACTCGTGTAAGGTTCAAAATCAAGTAAATCGATCAACGGACATCGTCCGACTAGCGTGATTATTTTTTGTAATGGGGCCTCTCATTTTGAATGATGATTGAAATTAAACCAAAACATACTGAATCCTCGTTCAAGGTGGGACAGAAAGAATGGAAGAACTTGAATTATAAACTGACAACGAACCGACCACGTAACCGCCATTTGGCATATTTTTGTTTTGTTTATATTTTGTAAAATTATCGCAAACGACAAGTATTTAACTTACTTTGCATAATTTATTATCGTACATAAAGTAGGATGCTTGTTGTAATAACCTAAATCCTAGTATATTATCGTAAGCGACCTAGTATTTTGTCGTAAGCGACAGGTACTATACTTAAGATATTATTATATCCGTCAAAGGACAAAAAACTGAATGGGTTGTAACTTACAATAAAAACCTCCAAAAATTAAATTAAATTATATTCTATTGTGCATTCTAAAGTCAGTGGTATAAAATGCAAAATGAGCTGATATGGCGGTTACTATAAAAACACTTTTATGCAAATTTTGGCGATTACGATGTTCGACTTCAATACAAAGTCCTATTAAAATAGAAAACCCTTTTCTTTAAAGACTTACCAATGATTAACTATGATGGTCACCTGCCAAGTGGTCTTAGAAAAAGCTCTACTAAAACGAGCATAAATATGCCTCTCTTATTTGTCCCCAGGGCCCTATTTAATAAACGTGACAATTTGTCACTTGTCATGACAATTTTATATCCATTGCGTCAACTAATTTGAAAATAGAACAAACTACACATACCTACACAGCAACGTAAACCAAATTGTCATGACAATTGATACAAATGGAACACCGATCAATAGTCATCAAATATCATGAAAGCTATTCCAAGATGAAAAATAATGTTACCTACCTGAACATCGTAATATCTCATTTTGTCCTTTCAAGATCACCGACCGACCAATATTTCACCGCTATATCCCTTACTCCCAGTTGTGAAATAAATCAATCTCCTTAAACTGATATGAAGTTGGCGAAAGACATTAAGGCTTCTACGGTGATACTCCTTACCCAAGTCGTTAGGGTAACGTCACAGGACAAAATAGACCTAAATTATTTGAATATTAAAATGGTTTTTACCTTGGCGGTTTTTGCTTTTCGGTTTTCAGGTGTGTAAGAATTTTATGTGAGGCAGTGTAGGTACACGTTAAAAAGTGGTACCTACACATGGTTATAATCTTTTTTAGGGTTCCGTAGTCAAGTCAACAAGGAACCCTTATCGTTTCGCCATGTCCGTCTGTCAGTCTGTCAGTTTGTCCGTCCGCAGCTTAGCTCAGAGGCCCTCGGTACTAGAAAGCAGTAATTAGACATGACTATGCATATTAATAACGCTGAAAATGTAATAGAAAAAATCTTAAAAAATATTTTTTAGTGTACCTCGCCTACGTGTAAAGTGGGGATGACATGTTTTTTCTTATTTTTTTTTTAATATTTGACAACATTACCTACATTGCTCCGATTCCAAAGTAAGTAGCTAAAGCACTTGTACCAGATTATGTTCTCGGACGGGAATCGAACCCGCGACCTTTGGATATCCGGTCCGGTGCGAGCCGTATTTTTTCTAGTATATTATTTTGTATTATATAAAATAGCATTGTGAATGCTAAAATCTCAAAATTTAAAAATTAAAGCACTTGTGTTATAGAAATCAGACACAACGGTGGTATCACAAACACCCAGACCTGAGCCAATATAGAAAAGTTCGTTTTCTAAATCGACCCAACCGGGGATCGAACCCGGGACCTCAGAGATGGCGACACCTTGAAAACCCGTGTGCAAAGCCACTCGACCACGGAGGTTGTCAATTATTTCATAATGTGGAGTGTCGTTGGATAGATCTTTTAAAAATGTTGTAGGTTTGCGAAAACCACTTTTCGATTCAGGGATACAATAGGATGTATTGTATCCCGATGATTTTTTATAAGCTTCGAAGTGCAAAATATTGTTGTAGGTAGAGCTTATACTAAAACCTTAATTTGAAAACATATTTTATCTAGAAAGTTCGAACCATAAGTTCGAATAGACGACGTTGCGTCGTCTCTATTTTTGTCCTATTTCTAAAAGAAAATTTGCCACACAAAATCAGACGCTATTGTCCAGATTTCATCATAAGAAAAACTTTGAAAAGCACCATTGTTGCTAAGAAACGTTTTTCGATAAGAACCATGACTCAATCGAAGTCTGTAGAAGCTGAATCATTCTAGGTTGCTGTAGGGCTGACTAAAAAAAAACGCCTTTATCGCACGATATTCGTCGATTATTTCTGGGCTTATAATGTCATGAAGTTTAAATGAACGCCGTCCGATTATCGTGATTCGATTTACGGAGTAGGCCCTAGGTTAGGAAACCCAGTCATTTGATACCTCCCTTACTAATAAAGATTGTATAGCAGATGCATAGTTACACAGTGTTTTGAGCACGTATCACACTCTCTACGCCCTTACTAATAAAGATTGTACAACAGTTGCAATTAGTTACACATTATTTTGTCCCTTTCTTTTTAATGTCAAACTTAAATGACAGAGAGTAACCATTGTGTAACTATACATCTGCTATACAATCTTTATTAGTAATAATCTATAGTATTATACTTTTGCACAGGAATAGAAATTATAGTGATTCAGAGTGTTTCTAAGAAATACTAGAATTTTCTTTTGTTGTGTAATATAAAAACTATTACACAGCTAAACAATTAATATAGTCGTTTACTACGTTTTGACTAATGGAAAACATATTCCAATAAGAAATTGCAACAGCGTTATAGATGAAGGTGGTCGATGTCGCAGATTTATATTGGACGCGAATATCAAGGATATACGCGGTAGTTAAAAAAAACCTTTTAAATCCCGATTAGTACAGTTATTTATAACAGTATCTTCTTATCTGTGACAAAAATAATACTATTTCTTTGATTAAAGGGTTAAAAAATTAGTAACTTGACTGAGATCTTAGTTTTGTTTATTAAGGGCTGATTTTTCAAACCTTAATTAACAAATATTAGTCTGTTCAAATATTAACCAAATAAAATTAAAGTCATCCAAAAAATGTGACAGACAAATGAATCACAAAAGTTTTTAATTTAGCGGTATAATACGCTATCAAACGGATAAAGCTTTATTTAGGCATTGAAAAATCAGCCCTTAAAGGTATCCGTTTGCTATATCTACATCAAAAACTATCGCACTGTCTGTTTAAATTTCATTGACAGTTTTACCAACAGGATCCATCTTTCCAATAGTTTTAATTATCGTTGACTATTTACACAACTGTTGTTGAACAACAGTTATGTAAACAACGATAACTAACAACTAAGAGTAACAATTTCGTACAATATTAACAAGCGCGAGGCAAATATTCATCCCCCCTATATCTCGTTATCCATGCCAAATATAGGAATGAGGTCGTAAACGAAACAAACAAACCGAACTCCCCGATTCCCAGCCAGAAACACACGGCCTTACCACAAAAGATTTTAAAACACTGTTTAATTTAGACATTGTTTAAATGTGGTCCAAAAAGTGACAGCATCACCATTTGAACAGTGTCTAAGATAAACACTTGTTGAACACTGTTTTAAAATCTTTTGTTGTAAGGCCGACAATGTTTGTCAATTGAAATATTTCTCCCAGTTTTTGTAATTACTATGATTTCGGTTTCCAAAAAGACAGTGCACTTTTCAAAAACAAAATTTCACAGTAAATCACCGTGTCTTCTTAGTCACAAGGCAAAATGTAAAGAAAACTGCCAGACAGTTCTAACGACGAATTCAACACTGCTAACTTTAGGGGCATTATGCTTCTGGCAATCATAAAAAGAGCCTAAAATAATGGCTAAATATATTAAGAAATAAAATATTTCAGCAACATACTCTTACTGAAAACGCAGATTGACTATTGTTACCAGAAGTTTTGTATAATTTTCCTAAACAATCGAGCTACAAAGGTCGGCTTATGTTAGCAACTCCGGTTGGGTCTAAACAAACACTTTCATATTTAGGTAGCGGGAACAGGTTAAACAAAGGACCTTAATGGACGATGCGATGTAATGGGATAAAGCCGTACGTTCCAGTAAGAAATAAAACACTTTTTCGTCAAGACTAGATCTTAATAAAGCTTTGACGAATGTATAATTCAACTCCACAATGTCTCTAGAATACTTGAAATGTAAAGTTCAGTATCTCTGTGATTCTCACCATCATCCCCTTCACTCTGCTCTTGCTATCTTTACTCCTCTGTTCCATTCTGGCTATATGTCCGATTCCTTTACGCTGCAAGATCAGGAGATCTCCGAGCAAATTCTCATTTAAAAAAAAATCCCATTCGCTCCCTGGATGGCCATCATCAGATCACAGTTAGGTCAATCCCTAGCGTAAAATCAAGACTTCAAAATTACCTTGTTTGTATGAAAAACGACTTGTGTCCTTAATTATGTGGCCACCACTATATACCACATACATTGCTCCGATTCCAAAGTAAGTAACTAAAGCACTTGTGTTATGGAAATCAAAGACAACGGTGGTATAACAAACACCCAGACCTGAGCCAATATAGAAAAGTTCGTTTTCTAAATTGACCCAACCGGGGATCGAATCCGGGACCTCAAAGGTGGCGACACCTTGAAAGCCGGTGTACAAAGCCACTCGATCACGGAGGTCGTCAAATATAATGTATAGATAGAAAATAAAAGGCGAAATAATGGGTACACGCAGAGTTGGAAGAAAGCCAAACTCTGCTAGAAGCGAAATGAGAAGACAAAGATTAATAAGGTCAAGTGTATAAATATCGGTGTGTAAATATCGATTTTTTAAATTGTCCCTCCCTTTCATGCCGTCCTCAAACGTAAGTCACTGCGGATGATAAGGGTCAGTTGGTACACACACTATATTAATATTCAACATGTTTATCTATAAATGGCAACTAGGGACTTAATAATCCCCACAGCTTTTCCTTTAACATGATATTTTAAAATCTGTTTGAAATGATGTAGTGCCAACATTTTTGTCGGTTAGTATTAGTTTGGCTCTGTAGAGCTCGCGCTTGTGATATTTTTGAATATTTTTCGAAATGGTTGAAATATGATTTTTCTCCATATTTCAGCCATTTTGAAAAATTTCGATAAACAGAATGGACAAAAAATCTATATAATTATAGAACCTGCTCACAAAATTTCATGAGAAACGGTTGAGAAATGCGACCTGTAGAGGAGAACAGACGCACAGCGGGACAGCCGGACGGACATACAAAAGCATTTTTACCCAAGCTGAAAAGGAGACGCTTCGCTCTCGCTTCGCACTCGCTCGGTCAATAATAATACAGTCAAAGTCAGAGAGTCAAGTCAGAGCATAGACTTAGAAAAATTTTCAGTCAGAGAGTACATGATACTACGGACCGTACTTCGTCAAATTATAATTTCACGAAAATGAACGATTATCTAGTTCAAATTTTCTGACAAATTATATGCTATCGAGTTACATTATAATGTAACGGTTATTATGATTTTACGGTGACGCCAGGATAATTATGACTGGCTGGCTCAGTGAGCTGTAGACCTCGAACAAATTGTATGTTCTTCAAAAAAAATCTAATAGTCGACGTCTGCTGATGAAAAGTAAGACTGGCAGTACTATGTGTTGTTTGATGAGTTAGGGAATCTTTCATTATATATATTCAAAGCTAGATGGCACTTCTAATTAAATTATGAGCAGTTTTCGAATGGGTTAATTTTTTATTCGCAAAATTTCGAAAAACTGGTTCGGCAAATTTATTTACATAATTTCTCAAAAGCATCTAAACAAAAATAGATAAAAAAAACTTGTAAAGCCTACTCAGCTGTGATAGTTCTCCTTTTAACTTCGTCATATTATATACAATTATCGTGAATTTTTTCTCTTATCCAAAAACAACCATTTGGCTGGCAGGGGGGTGGGGGGGACGGGGGGACACTTGACTCCAACAAGATTTTGCACTTTAAAGCTGAATAATTCATAAACGGATGCCTCAATCAAAAAATTGATTCCACAAACCCGCAATATTTTTAAAATTGCTATCTAACAACACCTTACACTATGGGGTAGACAAGAAAAAAAAACTACATCCCCACTTCACGTGTAGGGGAGGTAACATAATTTTTTTTTTTTCAAAATATTAATAATCACCACTTTGTCGGCGTGATTAATATGCCAAATTACAGCTTTCTAGGACGAAGAGTCTATGAGCTAGGGATTACCAGACGTTGTTGTTGTTGACTACGGAACCCTAAAAACGATACTATCTTCATCCATGTAACACATCTTTATTTTATAAAACCTACTTTTTTCTTTCTCCCAAGATGACAGTAGCGAAACTAATCAATTATTATGAGTACACAGTGCGGTAGTTTGAATTTTACGACCAAACGTGCCACGCAAGAAGTCACTATTGCTATGAAATTATTCTAAGGACATTTTTAGTATTTTTTCTTACCTGTACTTTAAGAAGAGAATGTTTCTGTTGCAAGTCAAGTATAATCCGCGCGTGATAAGAATGGGATGGAACCATGTCAGCGAAAATTGACTTATAAGTTAATTTTAATTTACTTAATTAATCAACTAATTATTTACTTGTTATCGTACTTGAAGTTGCTGCAGCAAAGTTCCCTCGCCTCGAATGCGTGACACCATGTTTTAGGATATCCCTGTGGCTGACCGGCGTACCGTGCGTGTCTCAGTTTGACAAGGTTCCATCCCATTCTCATCGCACGCGGATTATACTTAGGATATTGTTAACACTTGGCTTTGAAACGTTTATTTAAATTAAGTTTAAAAACGCGATTACTACTTTATCGAGAATGAATAATAGATTTGAAAACATGATATAAAATGGCAGTCGAAAATTACGTTTACATTCTGCGTAATTTCAGTCTATAATTCAATTTCAAGAAACAACGATTTCACTAATCCCTTTCTCGAAAATGAACTTTGATACTTCAATCTTAAGACTAACTTTCCTAAAACAGTAGCTGTTATCATAATGTATTCAAAATGAACGTCAGTATCGCAAAACGGAATAATTTACGAGTTGACGAAAAACAGTCTACTCCACAGCTTCGAGTTTTATTAGAAAAAGGTAAGTATTCTTTAGGAAAACCTTTTTGGAGTGAACTTTGTAAGTCCTCGGGAGTCGGGATATTTTGTTACGCGACCCTAGTATTGCGTTCAACTAATACGGGGATTTGTAAACTAGAACACGCAATACTTTTTTGTACAATCGACCAAATTGAATCATGACCCACCTTAAGGTTATTTTCTTACTTTATTATTTTCTTATATATAAAAATGTTTAATATTATCTATATGTATGGCACTTCTTACCCAAAAGATAAAATTCATAACTAATACCTTGTTTTTTTTAATTGCAATCTTTCACTTTCTATAGGCCTATGAAAAGCTTTTGGATATAAGTTTTCGATTCGATGCCTTAACATGGGTAGCCTAAGTATGTCATGCTCTCTTTAATCATTTCTGCGGTGGTGTCATGTGAGGCGGGTCGTTACGTTCTCTCAAATATGGTTGAGCGAAGCAATGGCTGGTTCATGTGTCATGCTCGTGAACGGGTGCTGCCAGTGGGAATGGGTCTGGTTCTGCCTACCTGTCTTAACGTTTATTGAATTGTATGAATTGATTTTATTTTTGTAGCAGCCTAGACTGAACCTTAAATTTTGAATTAAGCTTAAACCCTTTAAATTTATTCAGTGGAAATGAGCTAATTAAATAACGTTATTTATTTATGAATCTATCTTAATTGTAACATGTATGAATGTAATGTCTGGAAACGATATACATATCGTTCCTTCTGATAAAGCTGATAAGTTTTTTGCGCCTATTTTCTTGACAGCTAAAAGACGTCATAATGGGTGGTAGGGTAAAAGAATTGACGATTTAAAAATGCTTATAATGTGAGCTTATTTGAATAAAGAATTTTTCAATTACAATTTCAATTTCAATTACAGTCATACAAATACAATGAGGTTGAAATTAGCTTGAACAAACATTACCTTGGTAACGAACCTGTTATTATTTTATTAGACACTGACAGTCACTGACTTGGCTATGGTAAAAACAATATATTTAACAGACTCGACTATACTCGTTCATGACAACAGAGAAATGATGTTACTATCTCAGTCATCTATAATATAAAAATGAATCGCAAAATGTGTTGCTAAGCGCATAACTCCACAACGCCTGGACCAATTTGGCCAATTCTTTTTTTTAAATATTCGTTGAAGTTCAAGGATGGTTTTTACGGCGAGAAAAAATCGAATAACTGCCGGAAAAACCTTTAAAACAGCCCTTTTCTCTTTCCCATACAAACGTTTTCTAACTAAAACGTAGAGTCAATTTGAGCTTTATTATTATTGTATAAAGTTCATATTAAATTACAAGCACTCACGGTTGTTTAAACAATGTAGGTATGTTCCTAATGTCAAAAAGTCAATTTGCACTTTATTATCAGTAGGTATACAAAGTTAAAATTCAATCATATCTATCAAAACAGTGTGCGTGTGTGCGTTGGAGGATTTAATGTATATCATTTGACATCTCAACGTAGTATTATATTCTCTTTGGTCATTTCCCCTGAGAGTAGGTAGAATGCATTTTTCATTGAATAGTACCTATGGCGTTATGTTGGTAGTGCTGACATTTTTTTCTTAATACGTTGTAATAAGGTGCAAAATTATTCCATCTGCTTATCAGATTAATTTTAAAAGTATACAATATACGGTCAAGTTGCTTATATGCTATGACAATTAATAAAGCACAGGGACAAAGTTTAAGAGCGGCTGGTGTAGAACTGCGCATTGATTGTTTCACCCATGGCCAGCTCTAATGTCGCCAGCTCGAGAGTCAGCTTGCCGGATAGCCTTTTTATTTTGCAACCGGATAACATGACAAGAAATGTGGTAGGTATTCAACATGTTACAAAAATACCCCTAATGCCGAATATGGTATATATGGACTATCAAACTGAACAACTTTTACTATTGGGACTAACTCTCAAATCGCGAAAAAAAATCAGCTGTTTCATACATTTAGAAATTTTCGATTTTAAAAATAGTAATTTCGATACATTAAATATTAACCATGACAATAATTCTATAAAACAGATTCAATGCACTAAATTCTTGGGTATCTATATCGACGCCAGTTTAAATTGGAAACCGCATATAGAACACATGATATGTTCAAAAGCGAAAAGTTGCAAACAGGGAAGCGTTCTAAATGCATAATCATGCTTATGTAGGATCCACAATCAAGTATGGTGTCTTATTTTGGGGAAACTCCACAGATAAGGAGACAGCCTTCAAAGCTCAAAAAAAATGTGTACGGGCAATGTGTCACTTAAAACAAACAGACTCTTGGAAACCGTATTTTAAAGAACTCCAAATACTGACGCTCCCTTAGCTATATATCCGCGAGTCAGTTATATATGTTAAAAAGAACATTACCAATTACAAAACTTTAAATAGTTTAAGCTATAAAAATGTGCTACAATCCACTGCATGTAAGACCAGTTAGTACTCCAAAAGTGTCTTCACAATGGGTGTTAATATTTATAACAAATTACCGCACAATATTAAAGAAATTTGAGAATCCTAATATTTTTAAGTAACAATTAAATAAATTTCTAATTGACAAAGCATATAATTTACTCGATTGACGAATATATCAAGGACAAATAAAATTATTATTGTAATTATTTACAATCATGACATTTTAATTTCTTTGACATTTAGAGCACTACTCTACTATCTTTTTATGTCATTTTTATGATTATTTAATGTAACGTTATCCCGAATATTTAGGACAAATTAATCACCTAATTTATATGTACCTCAGTTGCGCGGCATGTTTATTGTTTTTCTTAAATAAGTTAAAGAATTTTGGCAACTATTTTCAATGTTGTTTAAGTGTTCTGCATGACAATAATTTGCACACCCGCGAGGGTAGGATATGGCGTACTTTGTTAATTTTAAGTCAGCTGTATTGTTTATACCCATGTTCAAGCAAATCAATATATTGATTGATTAATTTAATTTTTGTATGAAACAGCTGATTTTTATTTCGCTATTTCAGAGTTGGTCCCATAGTAAAAGTTGTTATTTGATGTCCCTATATACCATATTCGGTATTAGGAGTATTTTTGTAAAACGTTGTATGTTATAGAGAAGTGTTGGATGATCGAGGTTGATAATCCTGATAATGCACAACATATTTTTATTTAGAAGCTGTACCCGGCATGCGTATTGCAATGCTCCGTTTTTTTAGCCAGGGACCTTCTCGGTCGTAAGCAGAACAACTCACCAAAGTTTCATCATAATCGGATCAAATGGTTTAGGAGTTCCGTCGTCTGTACACTTAGATCTTTTAAACTATGCTCAAAAAACTGCATCAAAATCGGTCCATAAGTTTGGGAGCTAGGTTGCCTTAGAGACAGACAGACACACACAGGTCAAACTTATAACACCCCTTGCGTATGTTGTGTACGTCGTATACACATATACATATAGTGGTGGCCACATAATTAAGGACACAAGTCGATTTTCATACAAACGAGGTAATTTTAAAGTCTTGGTTTTCCGCTAGGGATTGAACTAGCTGTGATCTGATGATGACCATCCAGGGCGTGAATGGAGAAGATTTAGATCGTAATACACACCCAACTGATCTGGTCAGCATTCTAAGAGATGTAAGCATCAGAATTGTCAGTAGCAAGATTTTCATACATTTTAATGCTATATTCGCGGTATTTTTAAATATATCCTTACATCTCTTAAAATGCTGGTCAGATCACTTGGGTGTGTATAGAAATCTGGATCTCCTCCATTCACTCCCTGGATGGCCATCACCAGATCACCGCTCGGTCAATCCCTGGCGGAGAAGCAATGCTTAAAAGTTACTTCGTTTGTATGAAAATCGACTGGCGTCTTTAATTATGTGGCCACCACTATATATTATTATAAGATATCCTGTAGTATAGTCTAATAACTTCACACTCACCACATTAGTAACTATATTGTACCCGTGCGAAGCCGGAGCGGGCCGCTAGTTCATTATATTTTTTCTCATTGACTGACTTACTACTTGACATCTGACCCACTGTCATATGTGTCATAATGTCATTTTATTTTTAAAATTTTAATACTTTTTCTGCAGTTAAAAGAGTTAGGATTATGAGCCATATCTTTTTAGAAATTCAAAACATGACTGCTTTATTTAAAAACGTATCTACTGCAGTGGTAACAAAGGTTGAAATTGCATAGATCTGACCGGTGATCATAAATTTTTATTCATATTGAAAACGTACTAAGTGCAATATACATGATAGAGATATTTAAGAAAACCTTACTTTTTTATTGTTTCAAAGGAATTATCGGCTCGACTGTACTTGTACAATATTTCGTTTTCACCAGTTTGAGAAGGGTTCCATAATGTTTTAGTTTATTTTGTTCCTCTCTTTACTTATGTATTCTAAAAGGTTTATCATAATATTTTAGTTACGAAGGTTGATATTCAGCCAAATGAAACGTTTTCACAAATCTTTGTAGTTAGTTAGGGCAAATTTAATGTTTGTTTTTCTTTGTACACAAGTATGCACAGTGTGAATCGAAATAATACGCCATAAGCCAAATCTTTTAAGTTCAATCTAGACGGCAACAGGTAGGTTATTCTAAATTTTACAGAATATATAAAAAAAACAAGCCGTCGCGTCGATAGCTATAGATTTTTGAAAGTAAAATACCAAAATCATGGAAAAGTAATAAGATTTAATTAGTGTTTTTTGCAATTTTACAATCTTGAAGTTTTTCGTCGTAGCAAAGATATTTCATTTAAGTTACCACTTTTACTTGGCAACCCGTCAAAATTTTCCTTTTTGTATTAGGTAATATTTTTATAGATGAAAAAATGTATTCAAGTAATAAATTCAAGTAAAACAGTATTGTAATAAAAACTATGGCCACGTCACACTACTTACAATGTGTGTGTGTTTTATTATCACTCAGCAGTTGACTGAGCTTCGACTGTCTATCTATACGAATAAATAATCAGTCTCCATCGAGTCTGCCAAGCGTGGAGATTATGACAATGTCTTTGAACGGGAGAAGTCTTGCAGTGGACTATTACTGGGCGTATGATGATGATAATACTATTTTTTGAGCCAAATAAGTGACAGTTTACCAGTTTGTCACCATCACAAGAACAAAAATCCCTCACAAGTTTTACAATTTTCCTGGGAAGAAAAGCAGCTGACACATCTGTTTCACAAACAATACTACGAGGTCTCACAGTAGTCGCGGACGCACTGTGTCCAACAATCACACTTAATACATAAAGAGGTTAATTCCTTCTACATTGGTGAGATGGCGCTGGCTTGCAGCGTAAGAGTTGATATTACTAGAAGAAATTCGACGTTCTCACCAGTGACTCGGTAGCTCAGCGGTCAGAGCATTGGACCGGATATCCAAAGGTCGCGGGTTCGATTCCCGTCCGAGAACATGATCTGGTGCGAGTCCTATTTTTTCTAGTATATTATTTAGTATTACATAAAACGAACCAATCACAGAGCTCTATTTCAACGCAATGCTTTCGCATAGGCAACGGAAGGGTCGTTTGAGTATTGCTCTTGGATACGTGTTCTAATTTAAGGTTGTATACATTAGTTTACATTATTTATGCTGCTGTGAAGCATCTCACGTTTGTTCTCAATCGACTTGTATCGTACAACTAAAAGATGTCCTTACGGCACTACACTAGAACCCAACGTTTCCTTGACTTTATTTCCTTACAGCTGGTAAATACAAGGAAAAATTCCAAATTACAAAAGTTTATGGAGCATCTATCTCTTGAACTGCTCTTCTCAAGCAAGTTTCGTAGCAAGGAACTTTCTACAATACACCAAATGAAACTTCGTACGATAAAACTGACTTTTTTAATTAGAATGCTGAATAAATAACAAGTTTAGCGTTAACTTAATTAAACTACAAAGACTGACGTTGATGGTAATACCAATGTTTTGATGGCTTATTTATTCATTTAACCCGGTGTCATGGGGGTAGGGTCTGTGAGGCCCGGCCTATTTTATTTTTGCTCACGTTCTATTACCCCTCGTGTGACTTTGCCGTTCTTCTCAGTAGTTGGAGCTGTTGAGTTGTCCTACACGTTGCAAGTAACACATTTATTCAATGGCGACCACGGTAGGAGTTACACGTCGACAAAGTTCAAAGAGGTAAGTGAGACCCACCCCCTCAGTCAATGTAGCAATTTCACACCATGCCAATACATATCATATTAATTATTTAACTATGTTTATGCTTTTATATTCAGTTTTTTTTAAATATTTTTATGATTTTAGTTCTCAATATATTTTATTTTAGCTGTGTTTGTTGTAGTAGGTTGTTGTAGGTAGTTAATAAATGGGTCTAGAAGAGATAGAGGTAGAAAGAGGTAGCAACGAAAATAGTGCTGAATAATGATTGGTATTATTATTTTCAAAGATAAACAAATCTAATATCAAAAAATGTCATATAACATTAAAATTGGTTGTTGATTTAATAATAAAAGTTACAATTAATTAGAAGGTTTTTTGGTTGATTTTCTGAAAAAAAAATAATATAAAAAAAATTATTAAAAACTTATTATTTTGTGTTATTTTTATTTGTTTTATTTACTTAAGGTACCAAAAAAGATATACCCTACTAAATATTACTTTTATATTTATATAGTACTAATTTAATTTATATCCAAAAAGCGGGTCGGTAAGACCCACCCTCGCTGTCCGTGTTTTCCACTCTCATGACGCCGGGTTAATCGTAAATAATTGATAAGTTGTGATAAACAAACACTAAACTGTGTATACCCATCTTAAATATCGAATCATTGAAAGATTTTTCACAAAACTTTTTGAAAGTTTACTTCAATTTTGAACTGTGTGTATAAAAAACCTGATAGCATCTCACCACTTGATGTTCCTCTGGCCTAATTTCTCTAATTACTTGTCTTTCCCAGAAAGGCAGTTAACATGGAGGTCACGTACCCCGTTTGATTGTGTTCAAGCTCCGAAGTAATAGAAGTACTTCCTCGAAGCTATTTCACACCACACCAGCACTCCTAATGATAATGGAGTTGAGGGAAATGTGTATTCAGATTTTTTTGGTCACTTTAAGATATCGGTCGATTGATGGGATGGTGATGATGCTGATATCGGTGTGATGCAAAAACATTTTTATACACTTTTGAGATTTCCGCATGTACAGTCGCCATCTATATAGTAGCAAACAAGGTGACAAATATTTCTAAACAGTTTAAAATGTCGATAAGTTACCAATTATATCTGAACATTCATTACTTTATTAATATCTGAACAGATGCTTGTCAATCATTTCTATACACACAACTATTTGTTTAGTTTCTTGGGTGCTGTGTTAGTTGTGTGTATTGAAATAATTGACAAGCATCTGCTCAGATATCAGTAAAATAATGAATGTTCAGAAATTATTGGTAACTTGTAGTGTATGAAACTTATTGACATTTTAAACTGTTCAGAAATATTTGGTCACCTTGTCTGCTACGATTAGGGTTGCCAACTATACTGTTACAAACAGTATTATACTGTTTTTCACTACATTATACTTTTTACTATTGAACAAAAAAAAGTATTCAAAAATAATGTTTTCAGCAAGCATCACTGGTCACAGGTACCCGTACATCTGTTACAAAAAGTAAACGCCCAACATTACGTTTTAGGCAAAAATGACATAAAATTGATAAGTTATGCGTGAAGCACTAAGAAATATGTAATCAAAACGTTAAAAAAGAAATACTGTTCAATTATCTAAAATACTGTTAATTTTTTATTTTCCGACCTTATTATACTTTTTATTTTGTAAAAATAGTTGGCAACCCTAGCTACGATATGTCTGATGGCGACTGTACTATTCGTTTTAAAAGGTAATTTTGGTCAAAGTCATATTATTTTATCAGAACACGCTTTACATCTGTGTTAACACTAAAAGTGTTTGCGCTACATTTACTTTTCGTTCAAAATTAACGCAAAGCTTTTGTTTAAACCCCGACCTTTTCAGTGGGTTTAAGCTGTTCACATTTATTTGGTGAACATAATTGAACTTGACTTGGCTATTTCTCTTTGTAACACTTTTAAATGGTTGTGGAGTTTTGAGGCTTCTGTGTTTTTAATTCAATAAACTGAATAGACCCTTCCCCCCGACAACACGTAACTTTTATGTTTTACAGTATTACAATAATTTCTATTCTAAAAGTTTAAAGTACAACGTATGTACCTACCTTTTAAGATCGGTATACTTAATGCGTAGACGGACTAAACCGTGTTTTGCCTAAATATCATATTTATTAGCTTTATTACTAACCCGTTGACTGACAAGAATTTCTCTTTTAATATAATTTTGTGGTAACAACATTTCACGTTGCACACATATAACATTTAGGTAAACTCATAAATCTATTCCTTTCTATAGTCTTTTTATTATTTACTTACTAAAAAGTCATTAAATCTATATATATGAGAGAGAAAATCACTCACTCACTCATCATGAAATCTCAGTATTTGAATTGAATAGCGAATATTCAAAGTATTTTGTATGGGAATCGCCATTTCCGGTTACTTTTGACAGCTAACTTTTGATAAAGAGGTTTTAGTCTGAATAATGATAACAGGACCGTAGTGTTGCTTTCGTTTTAGTATTCGGCAGCTTTGTTATTAACTTACTAATTTAAAAGATAGCGCTGGTTAAATAAAATTGACAATCATTAAATTGTAGGTGATATGAAGTTCACAGATATACAAACAATTAGACTAGAAACCTGATTCAAAACATAAAAATAAATTAGTTACACAAGAGGATTAGTTATTTATAAAATATGATGCAATTAACGATTTGCTCGAATTACTATTTTTAATGAAAATTAATTGCTTTTAAATTGTGTCATTTGGAATATTTTAGGATAACAACATTTGTCTGTTAATTAAAGCTGTGTTTGGATTTGATGTTAATGGCCTATCAGAAATTTTCAAATCAAGTTTGTTTTTCCTGCTCAAAGTTTGATTAGAAATATTTTGATGGAAATGTGTTTGTGACAGCTGATCGATAAGGCAAGTTCAGTGAAAATGTTGTCACCTCATTTCCTTTCTGTTATTTTGTTTACTCGTTGAATATTGCGTGCTACGCGTTGATTGATATTATTATAATCTTTGGATTTTTTGTGTTGTTTAAATATGTAAATAATAATAAATAGTAAGAATGTAAATAAATGCGTGGACAATTTCACACAGCGCCATCTAGCCCCAAACTAAGCAAAGATTGTAATGTGGGTACTAGACAACTGATATATTACTTATTTACTTTTTTAAATATATACTTATTTTATAAAGTAACAACCAAACCCGTCACAGAAATTAAAATTATCATTTCAATTTCTGCCCGGTAGGGAATCGAAACCGGGACCTCTTGCGTGGTAGACCGGCATTGACCACTGCACCACTCAGGTCGTTTCTAACTCTAAAAATTCTAACTGTTTAGAATTTCATATTTAGTGACATGAGCAAGGTAATTTAAATTTTTCACCCTAATCTAATTACAAACGAATATTTAACAATAGTTTCTGTTCTAATTTTTTGTTTTTATAAAGACTTTAGATGACATTGAATGTGCAATCTTTGGTTGAAGTATAATATACAATTCAGCAGCGCTATTAAAAAAAAACTGTAAGTCCATCCATTTTTTTACAATAAGAACAGCTCAGCTTATCTTTTTTCGTATTTTACTGGCCTGACTATAGGCATTGTGGTAATCTGTGGATATTGCGGACTTATTTTACAACTCGTTGCTTTGTGGGGATCTGGCGCGGTGCCAATGGGAAACGCATGCTATGTGCAGCGAGACATACGGGAAAATTTATCGAGCGGTCCCGCAAGGCATAGTCATTGATTATACGAAATCGCATCTTCTATGGCCTTGGTTACCGTGTAAAAGAAAACCTAACCCAAAAATACAACGTATTAAAAATAACTCTAAAACCGAGTATGGTGCTCTTAGATATGGTATCATATATGGATAAAAACCCCGAACAATTATTATAAACCCTGAAAACTTTGTTAACCTGCATTGGCAACCCAAGACCTAAATTGTGTTTAGCTTTTTCCCATTAATGGGATTGATTATCGATAATTGTGCCGTAGTTACTCATGTATTATTTAATTAACAAATAATTCAATAATCACCTACCTCATTAACAGAGTTTAAAACTCTTTTTCACCATTCGGTGTGTCCGCCACAATAAGAGTTAATGACGCAATATTAGCCTGTGTTTTTACAATGTACTCTGCATTGCAATCGCAAACCGACTCGTAGAAGTTAGTTTAATGACCTAATTTTGGAAAAAATAAGTATCTTTATATAATCAAGAATCCGTAACCAATTTCTTAAGTTCTACTGAAAAGTTATGCAAAAATAAGTTTCGTAACTGCAACTCTATTTGGGCAAAAATAATGGTTAAATAGCAATTAAGTTAAAAGTTACATAATTATACCTAACGTATTATTATAAAAAGGTCCTAAATTAAAGCAATTAAACTGTTTGCGACATAGTTTACCGAAAAAAAAGTATGTCGTGCCAACCACAATCGTGCATGTAACTTTATCTTGATTAACTATTTTTGATAACGTTATTTCCATGGAAAGACCTCGGTCATATTAAGCTGTAGGATTAACTTCCTTTTACTGATTAAATAAAACCTTTAAAAATGTTATTTATTTTTGTTTCAAAATTGGTGTACCAAAAATAAATTTCCAAAAATAGGGTTACAGTTTATCGATAATTTGAGTATCGAAATTTATAATGCTTGTAATAAATTGAAAACAGTTTTTTTGTGTAAATAAACTTACCGTTTCATTCCGATACACAAAGAGCTTCTGTCCAAAACTAGCCGGGCTTATGCCAAGCGGTATCGAACCTTAATCCCTCCAGCAACATGTGTTAAAACCACCTGGCACCTACGTTTAACACTTTTAAAGTATCACTGTCACTATTTATTTTTCCTTTAGCATCGTAATTGTTCGAGGAAGTGATTGCAGTGGTTCCTGGCTGAAGCGGGCGCGGTCTCTCACTTCTGATTACTAACTACAGTAGCGTCAGTTAGAGATGGGAAACGGGGGTGGTTAAGCTACGATGAAATAGAAAAAAGTTGTGTCACGAAAAAAGGAAGTGCTAGTTTTTTTACTAATATTATGAAGAGACCAATGTTTATATATTATTGCCAACATCGTTGTAATTTGAATAATTTTAAATAAAAATAAATATCGTATATCGTATCGCTGGCTTGCAGCGAAGAAGTTAAAAGTACTAGAAAATTTCGCCGCTCCCACTAGCGACTCGGTAGCATAAAATTGGTCAGTGCATTGGGCCGGAATCCCAAGGGTGCGGGTTCGAGTCCCGTCTGAGGTGCTACGGGTGACTCGACTTTTTCTAGTATTTTTTCTAATATTATTTATCTTAATATAAAAATAGCATTGTGAATGCAAAAAATCTAAAATTTAATAATTATATAGCTGTTTCATCTTTATCGATTGTCAAAACCTCTGGAAAGACGTTTCTTTCGAATGTGGGGGTATTTCCTCACATTGATGAAATTGCGCTGGCTTGCAGCGAAGAAGCTAAAAGTACTAGAAAATTTCGCCGCTCCCACTAGCGACTCGGTAGCATAATTGGTCAGTACATTGGGCCGAAATCCCAAGGGTGCGGGTTCGAGTCCCGTCTGAGGTGCTAAGGGTGAGTCGACGTTTTCTAGTATTTTTTCTAATATTATTTATCTTAAAAATAAATATAATCTGATTCGAATTGACAGAGTTGATTGCCACACGAGGTCACGAGTCCAAAATAAGAAATGAATACTTTTTTTATGTGATACACACCAAGACTTTTAGTAATCGCTATGGGTAAACCTATAGTCATAATGAAATTACGAATGATTTGCAAAAGTCGATAAGTGTTTTAACGAATTGTGATACATCATCATGGAGTCGATCGTTTACAAAAACTCATTCAATACAGTTCAAATAAAATTGTCTTATTATTTTCCACCACACAACCAAGTGGAAAATTATCGAGTTTTCCAAAGCGCCCGCCGGTCATTGCTCGATAGATCGCCTCTTGGCCGCAGTCACACCCCTATTAATGCATCGCGCATGCGTACTGCACGATTAGCATTGCTGCCACGGGTTAAGGGAATATCACGAACATCACGTGTTTACGTGTTATACAAGTCACGATAGATGGCGTTTAATTTTTTAATGTTACAAAAAGGGGATGGACACAAATACATAAAATAGAAGCTGGGACTCAAAAACCAATTGCAACTATTTAAAAACCTATAGAAATAAAAATGGGTAGTATACTAGACAAGTACTGACTTAATCCGAATATCATCACAAGAAGAATTAATTATGCTCAAATTGCAAATCATTTTGGTATTACGTTTGTATGGGAAGGTCACCGTTCGCCGGCGTCTTAATGAGCAATTTTTCAGTACTGTACAGCCTGTCTAGTGTAGTATATACATAGAAGTCTTTGGGTGAAGGTGTCTACTTTAGGGAGGATAAACTTATATAGCTTTTTGACAACGGGAGTGGACCCTGCGTATCTAAGTGGACCGTGTGGAATGGCTCATCTCGTTTCTCCCGGGAAAAGACCTGGAGTGGAGCACGAGGAACACGCTTCTTTATGGGACTACACTAGAGAATGGGACGTATAATTGCTTTTTTTTTATCCCGGTCAAAGGTTCCCTGGGGATTTCCCGAATGTCGGAAACTAGAAGGGGACAAAAGTTCACGTGGACGAAGTTACTCACGAAGTTACAGAAATATTTAATCCATTGGCACATGAAATATTTTGTCTTCGCTCTGCTTTACAGACAAATACACAGAGTAATTTTTAAGTAGGTATATCTAAAAAAGAAATGGGCGAATCTCTTTCCTTTTCTAATGAATTATGTGCAGTTAAGTTTCAGTATTTAATAATAATTAGTCAAGATATTGAGGTTTGTTGGTGTCCCAAAATTTTACTGATTTCTGGATTAAGAGCTCATTCATAGACTTACACGCGTGTAATCAATAGAGACTATCTTATTTACGTAAATCATGAAAATAATAAATGCGTCTACGCACGCGTCTTGCTGTCATTGTGAGTTTACCGATTAAGGCTCCTATATACCTCAAGTGGCCACTTTTAGCACTTTTGCGAACTACTACTACAACGAACAAAATTTTACTGAGGTTATTGTTTGTAAATTAACTATAGAACCTTAGCTTCAATCTGTACATGTGAATTTTCGATACATTATGTAGTTAGCGAGCAATAAATTTAATTAAGATGAGGGCGCCACTTGAGTTACATAGGGGCCTTAATCAAGATCTCCTTCCGATATTTTTTTTACTTTTACCTGCACATACATATTCGGTAACACGGGTTGATATCCCCATTTCATTTTTAGATACACTTAAAAATAAAGGGCATAGAGTTCCAAATGCAAACGCTTTTAAATGGAGTATAAAATAACTATATCGATCTTCTTATTTTTGGCCAGATATCAACTCAAAGAGAGAATTTGAGAAGCTGGAAAATGTACTCTAAATTTAAGAGACAAGGTAGGTTTCATTTTGATATAAAACGGAAGCAAGTTTTAATACAACGAAAAGAGTTGTTATAAGAGATCGCTGAAATGTAATATTTTTGAAGCTGGTGAAGTGTTAAGTTGGTAAGTACCCAGACCGATAGAGGGGCCATGGTGAATTTTAATATTAAAACATAACTATAATAATAAAACTTTACTTGGAATTCTTAAGACCCATAGTCTTAGTATTTTTAGAAGTTATCATTTCATCCCCTCCTAGTCATTTCCAGAAGTAGATAGCAAAATTACTAAAAGTGGCCGTTGACTATTTTATTTTGCTTTTAAAGAAAACAAAAACTAGAGGTTAACTTAACATTTTTAGGTAAATGTACGTATAAACGTACTACCGGTTTTGGTGAATTGTTCAGAATTAGCTCAGTCGGGATTTTTTCATTACGTTTTGAATTTCGGGATTCATATTTCTTATTATTTCCGGATCAAGCCCTCGTGTTTGTATAATGTAAGTATTGTGTGTGTGTGTGTATATAAAAATAGAGAAGATAAAAATAAACTTGTTTTGTTTATTAACACCAAAAGTAAGATCATAAAAAATGCGTGCCACCCCTACATAAAGGGATATTAGGAAATGTTTAGCGTTCCTCCCGCAAGGACGTGATGGGAATGAAAATCTGGAATATTTCCAGAATAATGTTTATATGGAATAGCTAAAAAATCATCACATAGTTTTGTTGATAGGTACATAATTATAGCTGGTCGCTTATTGAAAATGAAATTGAAATTGAAAAAATCTTTATTCAAATAAGCTCACATAACAAGCATTTTTAAATCGTCAATTCTTTTATCCTACCACCCATTATGACGTCTTTTAACTGACAAGAAAAATGGGCGCAAAAAACTTATCAGCTTTATTAGAAGGAACGATATTTACAAATATGTATATCGTTTCCAAACATTACATTCAAAGTATTCATACATGTTACCATTAACATAGATTCATAAATAAATAACATTATTTAATTAGCTCATTTCTACTACATCAATTTACAGGTGTCAAGCTTAATTCAAAATTTAAGGTTCAGCCTAGGCTATTACAAAATATATATATATCAATTTATACAATTCAATAAACGTTAAGACAAGTAGGCAGAAGCAGACCCATTCCCACTGGCAGCACCCGTTCACGAGCATGACGCATGAACCAGCCATCGCTTCGCTCAACCATATTTGAGGGAACGTAACGACCCGCCTCACACAACACCACCATAGAAATGATTAAAGAGAGCATGACATACTTAGGCTACCCATGTTAAGGCATCGAACTGAAAACTAATATCCAAAACTAATTATTCTTTATATTAAAAGTAACTTTGATTTTACACTAAGTAGGTAAGTTTATCACTGCCATAGTATATATAAATAATAAATATTTGAGAACATCATATACATTGCTCCGATTCCAAAGTAAGTAGCTAAAGCACTTGTGTTATGGAAATCAGAGACAACGGTGGTATCACAAACACCCAGACCTGAGGCAATATAGAAAAGTTCGTTTTCTAAATTGACCCAACCGGGAATCGAACCCGGGACCTCAGAGATAGCGACACCTTGAAAACCGGTGTACAAAGCCACTCGACCAAGGAGGTCGTCGTATAAAATGAGAGAAGACCTGTAGGAGCATCAAATTACCTACATCGCATCGCTGTTACAAGGACTTGTGAATGTCAAAGAAGCTACTATTTTAGCTAGATTGTCGTTGGGTCAGAAAGAAAAAAAAGTATTTCTCTCTCAGAAAGTGATATCGAACCGCATTGAATAATTATGTTCCACAAGTATAGAATAGAATAGAATAACATAGCTTTTATTGCCATAAATACTGTGTACAATTTGCAGGTCGACTTGCAGTATTATATTAGTAACAACAGTAGACCCATAACGGGTATGCAATTTGAGAGTTACATAATAATATTTATATACTATACAACATGTTACAAAAATACCCTTATTCCAAATATGGTATATAGGGACCATCAAACTGATCAACTTTTACTATGAGACCAACTCTGAAATCGCAAAAAAAATCAGCTATTTCATACATTTTGATATTTTCGATTTAAATTTTTGTATGAAACAGCTGATTTTTTGTTCGCGATTTCAGAGTTGGTCCCATAGTAAAAGTTGATCAGTATTATATACCATATTCGGCATTAGGGGTATTTGTAACATGTTGTATAGTAGTAATATATACTCAGTTCACATGGGAGCCGCGGTGCAACATGCATGAATGCATCGAGCGCATCAGCCGCCATTAATAATAAATGATGCAGTTAGCCATTCCCACAGACAATGAAAGGACTTTCATGTTAAAAAACAGTGCATCAAAAAAACTAAATTGAAAAAATTGCAATGAGTAGTCACCATTATCAGGTTTTTGATGACGGATAATGATGGTGGGACCACGCGGCGGACATTGTATTTTTTAATTATTATTATAAAGTTTATTTTTTTATTAATATTAAGACGATTAGTCCCCTCACAGTGGCGCCCTCATCATATTTAAATTTATTGCTCGCTAAGTACATAAGAATATATACATAATTGAAGCTAAGGTTCTATAGTTTATTTACAAACAAACCCCTCAGTAAAATATAGTTTGTTGTAATAGTAGCAGGCAAAAGAGCACTAAGTGGCCACTTTTGGGACATTTGGCTGCTACTACTACAACGAACTACATTTTACTGAGGTTATTGTTTGTAAATAAACTATAGAACCTTAGCTTCGATCTGTACGTGTGAATTTTCGATACATTATGTACTTAGCGAGCAATAAATGTAATTATGATGAGGGCGCCACTGTGAGGGCACTAATCGCCTTAATAAAAAATACTAAATTACAAACTAAATAATAAGCGTTTTCCAAAGACGAATTATTATTAATGTAAAGAATAAAAGCATTAATTTATTTATGTAAACTTCCGTTCTAGAAAGTAAACATCTTGTTTTAGTAAGTTGTAAAGAGAAAAACATAAAATATTATTAGCTTTTTTGAAAGATGGACAATCTGTCTGTTAAGTAGAATTTAGATTTTGCTGGTCAAAGGCATTTTTGAAGAAAATTTCAGCTGTAACGAATGAGCAATAACTTAACTTAACTTAACTTAACAATTTTTTCTTGGAATGTATTATTGTCAAGGATTTAGTTATAGGTAGAGGAAAAAAATACAAAATGTTTATAGAAAATAAGATATTAAAAAAAGCTCAAATGTTTTTGAAGATTCTAAAGCCATTTTTAGGGTTCGTACCAAAATGGTAGAAAGGAACTCTTATGGTGTGACTCAGTCTGTCAAAAATTTGAAATAGTTTTAGATGACATTTGCACAACTATTTTGCAAATACGCAAGAAATATTTCAAGCTTTCAAGGATGTCTTAAAAATTCGAAGTGGGGCTAATTAAAAGAGCGCTGCTGTTTGTACATTCTCAATATTTTTTTTAGGCGGCATCGTGTTCGACTTTTGATGAAAAATACAAGAAAATACAGTGCCCGTAGCACGTACACCCATCTAGCGAGAAAGAAAAAACTTGCGTAAAACATTTGATAGAGTAATTTTCATTACTACATTATATTTTAATTGTACAGCGCCATCTACCGCCAAAAATCAAAATGTAATTTTACATAGATATATAGGTACTCTATCTTTTTTTTCGATGGATATTCTTGTTAAGGGTACATTCTCAAAGGGTAGAAAAATAACTGTCCACGCAGATGAAGTCGCGGTTAACCGCTAGGGTATATTTAAGAGAGAGGTTAAGTATTATTTTAATTAATTTATAATTAATCCAAGCCGGTTATAACTGTGTGAACTGGAGCGGGAATAGAACGCGTGGCCGATGGCGCCCACTCAGCTGTGGTTAATTGTTATGTAGCAACGTAGGTAATATTATTACTTATACTTAATTAATATCATGAAAATAATAACGTAGTACCTACCTACATTTAATTTACTTTTAGTAAAATATAGGCACAGAACAATACTTGAACAAAAATGTAAGGCTGCAAGCGGACAAATTTTGATAATGTTGACTGATTGTTTTTTTTTATTATTAATAATTATTAAATCAATAAAAGAAAACGTATGTCTAATACATAGCCTCGCAAAACTGTTTACACAGTTTGACTGCAGGATCAGTGTGTCTCGAACTTCTAGTCTGCACACTAGCGCCGCCATTGGAAAAAAACATAGTGCTTAGATTAAGACGAAATTACGAATTATCTCTCTGTAGTGCACTCCGAGTAAGCTTTGTGGTACTTTTAATAACTAAAACAATATTTTCTAGACTGTCGTTTAGTTTAACGGAGTTTTATTGCTAAAATTGGCCACTTTTCGCAAAAAAAACTCTATTTAACTAAACGACAAGCTAGAAATTATTGTTTAAGCTATAAAAAGTACCAGAAAGCATCTTCGGAGTGCACCACAGAGAGATATTTCACAATTTTGTCTTTATTTAAGCACTGTGTTTTTTTTCCAATGGCGGCGCCAGTGTGCAGACTACGCAACCTTAAGTTTAATCAAAATAGTTGCTTGAAGAGTAATTTCATATGAATTACACTCGTCATTTCAAAATTAGAATAGATTTTACTACCCTAAAAATTATTACAACTCATTAGTCTGTATCCTCTTATGTATCAAAGAAATGTTGTATTTTTTGTTTATTTGGTTCCCGGTGTATATCATCGGGCAAACTATTCAGTAAGTATGGTAATCGTTTTTTTAATATCCTATCTCCATAGTAGTTGTTAACACTAGGAACCTTTAGTTTGCCCGACGATAAAGACCGGCCTTTCTATTGTCTAATTTCAAAATCTATCGCAATCGCTTTCAGGATGAAAAACATTGATGCTTCTTTTTGGCACAAATAAAAACTTACCCAAGAAATGCAGCAATGTGTCGGATCCAACTGTCAAATGAAAGCGATTGCGGTAGATTTTCAAATTAGACAATTAGCCCCCTGGGGCCCTACCGGCTTACTTTTCGAACTTCGGCGAATCTGCCGAGCTTCAACTTAAAACAGATTAATCTAAGTAAGGAGTTTCGTATTGTACTATTCGCCAAAGTTATTTAGAAGATATCGATGTTCGTGTGACATCATGAATTGGGGTTCGCCATTTTGGCCCGATTGGGCCTCTGTTTATCTGTACGGCCCCAGGGGCCGTACCGGCTAACGCATCCAACTTCGGAAAGTCTGCCGGGCTTCAAATAAAAACAGATAAATCGAGCCCCAATCGGATTAAAATGGCGAACCTCAATTCATGATGTCACATGAACATCGATATCTTCTAAATAACTTTGGCGAATAGTACAATACGAAACTCCTTACTTCGATTTATCTGTTTTAAGTTGAAGCTCGGCAGACCCGGCGAAGTTCGAAAAGATAGCCGGTAGGGCCCCTGGTTCCATGATTGTGATCGATCAATGACAGGTTATGCTCTTGAGTGTTATGATTTAAAACCAGGAGGTATTTATGTTTTAAGCTAATTGATAGAATATTACTTTTTTTTGTATTACGATGGATTAAAAAATTTTTTAATACTTACTATACGGTTCTGATTTCTGTATACTTATTCCATAACTTTTTTGCAGTCCCTTTGTTTGTTTCTCTCTTCTGTTACAACATAAATAGCAAGTAAAAGTTCACGTACTCGTAGATAAATGCCAATTCTATTAAAATACGTTGTTATTCTACTGCATAGTCAAGGTAATGGTTCTGTGGTCTTTATCTACTTTATTCCGTTTTTATCTACTTTATTCCGTAACTTTTTACTTTGTCTGTTTCTCTCTTCTACACTATGTCTATCTATGAGAAATCTCATTTCGCTTTTCGGCGGTAGATGGCGCTGTACAAATTTCCTATACAAAGTTTAAAATTACTCTATCGAATATATTTCTTTATTACAATTTACTACCATCTTGACAAAATTTATGGAACTACCGTTCTTTGCATTGAAAGCGCCTATGTCAAGCTTTGTGAAGTTCAAGGTGCGCGAACTTCAGTATAGATGGCGTTAGCAGGTGTGAAATAAAATACGAAATTATTAGATGAAAAAAATACGAAACTCTAGCAGTTTATTATCTAAGATTTACTTCAATGAAAAATAAGTAAAAAAAAAAGAAACTTTTTACATGACTGCCCAAAAAAAGAGTGTTTTGAAAGAGTGGCTACTTACTTTGGAATCGGAGCAATGTATGTGATGTTGTTTAATATTTATTTATTTACCTCAGAAATAGATAAACACTTTGGTTGACTTGCTTTCAACAACACAAAAATGCTTTAGTATGTCCTTGTAGGTTCCGTAGTTGTAGTGTTTCCGTAGGTTCGATAATTAGATTAGATTTTTTTTGTCGAGCCAGTTTTTCGAAATATTACGAAAAAAAATCACCCATTCGAAAAATGCTCAAAATTAGAAGCGTCATCTGGCTTAAAATAGATATACTAAAAGAATACCTACCAAACAGCACATACTACTGCTTTTCAAAAGCAGTTTCAACCTTGCGGCGACATCTATAAGATTAATTTTTAAACAACATACAATTTGAGCAAGGTCTACGCTCACTGAGCCACTAGTTAATAAGTTTTTTTTATTAGGGATGCAGCACTATAGTTATTGGAACGAAAAGAAGTACAGTTAAAGTGCCCGCAGTTGCATATAGTTGGTCCAGCACGCAAGAGAATTTCTTATCAGACATTTCTCGTAATGCTCGGCCGGGCTAAGTTGCAGTCAAGTATGACCAACATAAGGTTACATTCACATTATTTTATTGCATGTGTATACGCCTGCTATAAAAGGGTTAAGTATTATTATTCCCTGTATTCGCATCGCAGTAAGGCACTGGTTTTGCTCCTTAAAGCACACGGACAGCAATATGCATTGTTCTTGTTTCAATAATGTATCTCGGTGAGATTATCAAGATTATTTTAATTTCATCTGACTGATAGAAATCTGTTGCCGGTTAAAAATCCGCACTTAATTAAATTACATCAAAGAATTTCTATTAATATTTTATTTTTTTTAATTACCTTTTAGTCTTTTTAAGTTTTTTAACGAAAGTCCCTGTAAGTAGAATACTTAAAGTTTATTCATTTTCTCACATCATCACTTTTTACATTAATCTCAAAAGATTTTTGACCTTAACTTTCTTATTTAACTATCGAGAATAATCAAGATTCAGACAAAAGAATATTAGACAGAAAGGCTTTAGACCGATATCAAACTTCAACTGCAACACAAATTCTTGCGCAATACCCCGAAACAATACAACAAAGTAAAGCGAGAATAATTAATCATATTTTAACGAGACTTTTAATCAAAACACAATGAAAATACCAAATCTATTAACTATTAATGTCAAGCGGATTGACTTGGTTTACTTGAAAACATATAAAATGTAACTTCAATAAAAAATCATTTAGTTATCGCGACATCCACAAAAGAAAATAAATGAATATTATTGTGGAATTTAAGTTCTAAGTTTAAATAAAACTTCTTTGATAATGTCATAGTGAAATAAAAAAAATAAGATAAACTTTTTTGTCAAAAGTGTTAACCCTAAAGTGAATGAGGTGACAATGAATTTCTCCGAATACTATGGTGATGGGGTCTTTCCGACCCCCAAAGAGTTTGCAAAGGGCGTGGGGCGGATATTCTACCTAAATCACCCAAAGGATCATTTATATGAAGATGTGGATGACGTACCGAACATATATGTACAGGTATAATTCATTTTGACTTATTTATCGGACTCATTCTAGTAATATTGTATTTTTTTACAAATAAAGTGATAAAATACTAAATACTAGAAAAAATACAACTCGCAACAGATCATGTTCTTGGACGGGAATCGAACCCGCGACCTTTGGATATCCGTTCTATATAAAAATAGCGTTGTGAATGCTAAAATCTCAAAATAAAAAAAGTGACATTTATTAAATTCAATGGTTGTGAATTAATAACAGAAAGATCGTGTGATAAACACAAAATAACTGTCAGTATAAAAAATTTTTTTTTTTGTAATTTTAAATTTATCCGTATTATTCATAAAAAAAAACGCTTAATAAACCTATTTTAGTTAAAATGTGTTTTGTTTTCTTCGTTCAAACTCTGTTTATAATGCGAAAGAAAAGACAATACACTTTTTAACTAAAATAGGTTTATTAAGCGTTTTAATGTTTATGAATAATATTCAAAATTATCTATGTATGTATTTGTATTCTCTGTAACTATCTGTTTTTTAGTCATGGCCATACTTCTTCATGTTTATGCTGTTGGAACACATAGTCCTGAAGATGGAAGGCAAGAAGGGGCTCAGACTCAACGACGGCATCACCAGTATCTCCAACGGGATGTTCCTTGAAGGTGGCAGGTATGACAAAGAACACACGGCAGCTAGGGTTGCCACCTTTTTTAGACTAATAAACACAATGGTTCCTAAAGGTTGAAAAAAAGCATACAGTGTTTTAAAGTATTATTTATTTTTACCTTTAAAAACATACTTTTTATTACTTTTGGCAATTTATCCTAGAGAAATAACAAGTCATGTGAAATAAAGTATTTTTACGTACTTTATTTTCCTCATAAAGTATAGAGTACAATTACCCCGAAATAAAGTATATTATTATACTTTATTATAAAGTGCAGGTGGCAACCCTAACGACAGCACTTTTTTTCTCGATAACTGTACCCTTAGCACGAACATCTATCGAGATAAAAACGCGCGTAAAATTACTCGATAGTATAATTATCTATGGAAAATGTCATTTCGCTTTTCGGCGGTAGATGGCGCTGTACAAACTTCCTATTCAAAGTTACTCTATAGAATGTTTTTACGCGCGTTATTTTTTTCGATAGCTGTTCGTGGTACGGTTTTGCCACGTTTCGCGGTCGGATACCGGACACTACATTGCGCGACACGTCGCAGATCGCTGCCTTCGATACGTGTGTGTAAACAAATAGATTTATCTATATATTTTAAATAATTATGTATGTTAGTCTGTAAGGTATATATTCTATGGGCCTAGTAGCCGGAAATAAATGGTTGAATAAAAAAATAACACTTGGTTTTGGACACCAACAAAAAGTTAAAGTAAAAAAAAAGAAAAACCTCCTTCAAAAAACCTGAAAACATAAACAAAAACTGCTTTAAAATTAAATGCCTTTAAAAGGCAAGCAATAATATTCAAATTATTAGTTACGCATATCAATATTAATAAAACACGTCTAATGAAGTCGTGTGGGGCTTTTAGAAATTAGAAAAAGAAAAGATGGTCCTCCCGCCCCTCCCATTTTTGGGACCATACACGAACTGTGTTCTTTCAAATAAAAAAAGAATAATTGAAATCGGTTAACAACTGGTGAAGTTATGTTAAAACATACATTAAAAAAACCGTCGACTTGATAACCTCCTCCTTTTTTTGAAGTCGGTTAAAAAGGTTAGGAAGCTTACAAAAAATATATTTTATGAAATTCATGATAGTTCCTCCTTTTTAAAAGAAAGTTAAATGGAAAATTGGCGCAATTACCTTTGAAGCGACGTGACCCGTTAATTGATAAAACCTTTTAGCTAAATTAAAAAAGGACCAAAAGGAAACACTGACACGACAATGTTTAAGGGCGCTAATGACACTGACGAAGCAAGAAAAAGACGCTTAAATACTTACAAATCTTATTAATTAAAATGAAAGTTTAGGACATTTAAAAAGTTTTTTTTTGTGTAAGGAAATTATTAACTTTGAATTACGATTTCCTACTTTTTGGCAATTTTAAAAGTATTCATAAATTACTGGAAGTACTTCCCTTTTCGCTGAATTACTATATGTTGAAGAGAACCTGCCTGAACAATTAAACCAAGATCAAGCTATGTCGTTTTTTACTCGTAATAATATACATATGATGTTTATCTTATGTCACTCAAGGATAGTGTTATTTTCTATCAGAAATCAGAAATTAAACAACTTTACGCCTTAATATAGTATAAATAGGGTAGGATAGAAGTCTTGCAAGAATTTGATTGTATTCAATCTCGTCCATTTCATACTCGCGGCGCGTCTATATTAAAATTTACTAATCCTAATAGAATCGTCTGAAACGCAATCCTTTCATCTGTTTTAGTTCATTAATTAAATGTTAACAGAAATATTGATTCAGCTTTACATCTAAGTCTCATTTCACTGCGCAGTAATAATGTTTTGTTTGTAAAATAATGATAAACCTAATTATTAAACCATTGTTATCGATTTCAATTGGGATTTGTAATCTATAAGTTAATAGTTTTGCGGTGGGGTAAACTATTACTATTATTTATAATCACAAAACCAAATAGTACTCACTCACTCAGAACCCTTGTTTTAAAGTTAATTTATAAAACAGAACAAAATCTTCATTATTTTTCAAGTTCAATGACATTAATTTTTACCAATTTTACATTAAACTTTATATGATAGTTAAATAAATAAATATTTGACAACATCACGTACATTGCTCCGATTCCAAAGTAAGTAGCTAAAGCACTTGTGTTATGAAAATCAGAGACAACGGTGGTATTACAAACACCCAGACCTGAGTCAATACAGAAAAGTTCGTTTTTGTAAATTGACCCAACCGGGGATCGAACCCGGGACCTCAGAGATGGCGACACCTTGAAAACCGGTGTACAAAGCCACTCGACCACGGAGGTCGTCGATAGTTAAGTTAAAGTAGTTTTTGTTTTTAGGTCCTGTGCCACGCTACGCCTTTAAATACAATAAATATTTCTGTTATCACAAGAGCAGCGTAAGAGTTGATATACTAGGAGAAATTCGACGTTCCCACTAGTGACTCGGTAGCTCAGCGGTCAGCATTGGATCGGATATCCAAAGGTCGCGGGTTCGATTCCCATCTAAGAACATGATCTGATGCGAGTCGTATTTTTTCTAGTATATTATTTGGTAGTATAAACAAATAAATAATATTTACAGGTTAGTATGGCGAGGCGCAGAAGCGTATCTGTACACTTGGATATACACAAACTGGAGACTGGTGGAGTTGCCATGGGCTAACACAGCCACGTGGTTCTTAGCTGCTTTGGGAGTCGATTTCTGTTACTACTGGATGCATAGAGCTTGCCATGGTTAGTGCCAATAGAGATTATGATGTGTTAGTTTTATTGAAACTATATCAGACCGCGTGGCATCGCGCCGCCACGCTATTTGGGATCGGTGTTTTTCGTCGCCCCGTGCGGTTTCTGAGTAAGCCTGCCTTACTCACTTACTTAAATTTTTTCCTGAAACAAAATGGGGGACAGACCTGAATACCGAAATAAATGACAAAAAGGCTTCGTGTTTTTATTTACTCGTTTTGGTAAGTGAGATTCGTGCGCAATGCGTTGATTTTACTGTGGCTATAGCTGTCGTACACATGTTTTCAGGGTGGGACAAATTTAAAGTTTGTAGGACAATGTGGGACGTTTCTTATACAGGGTAACAATAAGGACAAATGCGGGACTGTCTCTCCCAATGCGGGAAGGTTGGCAGCCTTATTTCTGAGTGACGGAAAAAGATAGGCATGGAAAAATGCGAATTATTTGCGTTCGAAAAATAACACTTTTAACCGTCTATTTATAGAAATCCACATCCTATGGGCACAGCACCAGGTGCATCATACGTCTGAGGACTTCAATATGGGAGTCGGCATCAGGCAGTCCATACTGCAAGGCTGGTGTGGATTCGTGAGTACATAACTTATTACTAGCCGACTGCAATTATATCCAGGTGGAGTTTTTGGGAATATTAATAGCCCATGTCCTTCACCAATGTCTTATCTAACATTGTTTCTAGACAGGGAGACAGAAATACTTTTTATTTATTTTATGCATTTATACTTGATGACCTCCGTGGTCGAGTGGCTTTGTACAACGGTTTTCAAGGTGTCACCACCTCTGAGGTCCCCGATTCGATCCCAGGTTAAGTCAATTTAGAAAACGAACTTTTCTATATTGGCTCAGGTCTGGGTGTTTGTGATACCACCGTTGTCTCTGATTTCCATAACACAAGTGCTTCAGCTACTTTCTTTGAAATCGGAGTAATGTATGTGATGTTGTCAAATATTTATATTTATTTATTTATACTATTAGTATGGATATATAGTATCGGTAAATTATGTTTGTTGCCAAACCCTTTTAAGAATCTCTAGAAGGGTACCTCTTACAACTGGTGGCTCTGTAGAGCTGTAGACCTCGCGATTTTGTGACATTTTAACTGGCTGAAATATAATTTTTCCCATCTTTTAATTCGAAAAGCTGAAGAGACAACGTTTTTATATAATTATAGAACCTGCTCACAAAATTTCACGAGAATCTGTTAAGAAATGCGACCTGTAGAGGAGAACAAACGGACAGACATACAGCGGGATGACATACGAAAGAATTTTTGCCCAAGCTGAAGCATAGTCGACAATAATACATAGATTCCAATCTAACTGTGATACTATTGTAATGACTTAAACTAACGTTTCTGTTTTTTTTTAAATTTTGGGATTTTAAGCATTCACAATGCTAGTTTATATAATACCAAATAATATACTAGAAAAAATACGACTCGCACCAGATCATGTTCTCGGACGGGAATCGAACCCGCGACCTTTGGATATCCGGTCCAATGCTCTGACCGCTGACTCGAGCTCAGCGGTCAGAGCATTGGACCGGATATCCAAAGGTCGCGGGTTCGATTCCCGTCCGAGAACATGATCTGGTGCGAGTCGTATTTTTTCTAGTATATTATTTGGTATTATATAACGTTTCTGTTTTAAGCGTCGTCTACGTTTGAAACCGAAACATTAATTTCACTTCAGTGCCTTCACACCACTTACTGATGTAAAAGCCTTTGTAAACACAAGCTACCGAAGCTTCAAAACCTTTGTTAACCTTAACTTGCTCAATAACTTTCCACAACAATGCACAAACTATGTCTTTGTTGCTGAACTTTAACCGTAACAGCTATAGAGAACTGCTTTTGGAGTTTTAACATATGTTATTTGGAAGTAAGCTTCGAATTTGAGAGATATTGGAGCTGGCAGAAAACAAAACAAAGTTGTACTACTTACCTATTTTTAAACTACTTATAAATCTATGAAAAAATCATATACCGGCCATTGACATATATTTTGGGAACCAAAAACAGATCTCGGACGCAACATACTTCTGGAGGATCGGACCAGAAAAACTCAATCATTCAGAATTCAAAACTCATTTATTCAGTCTAGGCTGTTACAAGCACTTGTAAATGTCAAAGAAGCTACGCCATCGGTTCGTAAACCCTAAGCTTATAGCGAGAAGAACCGGCAAGAAACTCGTTAAGGGCTGCTTTTTTCTTCCTGTATATTTCATACAGAGTCGTCAAAAATTGAAAAATGAGGTCAGCATTTAAAGTAACTGTATTTTCCATCACAATAATAATTAACAAAGTTTACATTCAATGAGTAGTTAAAATAACTTTCAACTAGTTGAGAAATCACTGTCTACTTCTCGATAACGCATAGCTAAGAAAATCATATTGTATGATATGAAGAATTAGCCCATCGGATGGACATTTCGAATGTGTGTCACTATAGTGGTACTCCTAACAAGTCCAAGAGACTATCTATATCAAGTATAACTATATCTATATCAAGTACTCCTAACAAGTCCAAGAGACTATCTATATCAAGTATAACCTTCCCACTGCCAAGCTTCGGTGGCTCTCAAACGTGTTAGGATTTGAAAGGAGTAGTATCCACTTCTGGGTTAAAAACTATACCTGTGTATGTTTAGACTTGTACGACTATAGTTATTATAATCGCATTATGTCGTTTAACGACCTCCGTGGCGATTGGCTTTGTACACCGGTTTTCAAGGTGTCACCATCTCTGAGATCCCGGGTTCTATCCCCGGTTGGGTCAATTTAGAAAACAAACTTTCCTATATTGGCTCAGGTCTGGGTGTTTGTTATACCACCGTTGTCTATGATTTCCATAACACAAGTGCTTTAGCTACTTACTTTGGAATCGGAGCAATGTATGTGTTATCAAATATTTTATTATCATACTTAGTCAGTCTAAACTGATTAAAAAAATCACTTCCTTAAAATGAACTGGAGTTATATAGTTTTGGTTGTGGTTTAACAAGTACCTGGCATTGGTTTTTATTTTTTAAGATCTTTTTTGTTCCTTTTTTATTTTCAATTTCATTTTAATAGTCGCATAGTTTAATTGTTTTAAATCGTAGGGTTCTTTTTTGGCGGTGCTTCTTTTTGAGCAGACTGCCGCACCTCTTAAAACATTAGATATAACACTATAAAAATATTCAGCCAAGTTCAATTTTAAAGTTTCATAATAGTTCAAATTCTTCTACCAGGTATTCTATCTTCCACTGGCGCTAGCGATCCCTCCAGCGCAGTTCGTTCTTCACCATCAGTTCAGCTACCTCTACATGTTCTGGATCCACACCGAGTCCATCAAGACCCTCGGGCCTTTGGAGTACTTCCTGAATACTCCGAGTCATCACAGGATCCATCATGGCAAGGACTATTTTAATACTCTCCTGCTAGTTTGCTTATTAATGATAACAAGTTTGACAAGCTTTTCATTAACGCACTTATCTTGTTGTTTCCTTGAAAATTGAAATTCAGAATTTAACAAAATATATTAAAAACGGTGTTTAACCCTTCAACGCCCGGAAAACTTAATCTATGCTATAACTGTTTCAATAGTAATTAACAATATTTTCTGTACTTTTTTGATTTATCTGCATAATTTTGTATACCTAACCCAATCCATATCAATCAATATCAATTTTATTTTATTTATTCGAATACAAATTTTTTTTCCTGGAATTCCATAGTAATATCCATATAAAGCATCAATTTTCTTCCGAGTTTCTCGTTTCAATCTCATCTAACATTATTATATTTTCCAAGCTTCAAAAATTACTATCGCTATCCGGCATCCATTCAATTCCATTATCGTGAATGCGATATATCTAGTTTCAAGGGGGTAACCATTGAAACTACATTTTGTTTCGTTTAAATTAAACCTAGAAATGGAGTTCGAATGAAGTATTTTCCCTTTGATGATTTAAATATTTAATAAACATTAGACGTCATTCTTAAGACCTTGACTGATTCCTGTTTTAAGAATTTGGGCTTATACAGAATAAATAAAATAAAATTGACTGGCGGCGCTAGTTGGTTCATGTCAGTCCCTTAAGACGTAACTATTGCATTACGTCCATTAACTTCTAAAATAAATATATACAAATATTCGCAAAAATATAGAAGCGAAAAACGATTTTGCTGCGAGTTTTTACGCGTCATTTAACATGTTGTATATACAACATGTTGCAAAAATACCCTTAATGCCGAATATGGTATATAGGGACCATCAAACTGAACAACTTTTAATACGGGACTGAAATCGCGAAAAAAAATCATTTGTTCATACATTTTGATATTATCGATTTCAATTTTTGTATGAAACAGCTGATATTTTTTTCGTGATTTCAGAGTTGGTCCCATAGTAAAAGTTGATCAGTTTGATGGTCCCTATATACCATATTCGGAATTAGGGGTATTTTTGTAACATGTTGTATATTATTAAGTGCCCATACATTTTTGTTACAGGCAGTAACCCGTACTGCATAGACGTGAACTACGGCGGAGTACTAATTATCTGGGACAAGCTATTCGGTACATTCAGACCTGAGAAGGAAAGTGACAGAATCGTCTATGGACTGATCTACAACCAACCATCCTTCAACCCTCTTCATCTGCAGGTAATAAATATTATTAAAATGTAAAAAAAAATATAAAAAAGGTAACATACAATTTCAGTTTCAATTCGATGTTGGAAAATAGTTTCAGAGCGTTGACGCAAACGGCATTTTATACAAACTTTCATGTTCTTATTTTTCTTGGGCTAAACTGACATCAGTTTAGCCCTTTTAGGCTGACATAGTCCCTTCTCAAACGATACGGGTTCAAAGTCAACTGCAGAATTAATGTTACTGTTCATTACAATTTAGGTACTCAGATGCGACAACAATAAAACAGATACAGCAAGTGAATAATATAAATGTAGATTTGACAACATCTCATACATTGCTCCGATTCCAAAGTAAGTAGCTAAAGCATTTGTGTTATAGAAATCAGAGACAACGGTGGTATCACAAACACCCAGACCTTCATTTTCTAAATTGACCCAACCGGGGATCGAACCCGGGACCTCAGAGATGGCGACACCTTGAAAACCGGTGTACAAAGCCACTCGACCACGGAGGTCGTCAAATATCAAGAATAGAAATATTTACCAGGATACGAACTAGGCTAGAACAGGGATCACAAAGTTAAAAGTTCTCACGATATTCAATACTTTTGCTCGGTTCTGGAAGTGTTCTGTTTCTATTAGTAAGTGGGTAGGAGAATGGATTGACTTGGCAAAGGTACTTACTGTGCTTAGCATTCTTAAGGTGTAAGTAACAAAAATATTCAAAGGTTGTGGTTGCTTCCTTACCTTAACGCGCGTACTGAGGGTTACGGACAGTTTTTACGTGATTTAACTACAAAATTAACGATTTTTTTCTTCCAATTTGTGCTGTAGGTCATAATAGTAGTTAAACTCTTAACCTTAGGTAAGGGTACAGCTATCGAAAAAAAAACTCGATAGAGTAATTCTCTATGAGAAATCTCATTTCGCTTTTCGGCGATAGATGACGCTGTTCAAATTTTTACGCGCGTTATTTTTTTCAATGGCTGTTCGTGCTACGGGTACTGATGTCAAAACACTCATTTCATAACAACCTCTTTTGTTTCAGACTTTCTATACTGGCTATGTAGTGAGCAGGTTCCACAGCTACGACAAGTGTGTTCACAAGCTTAGGGCAGTATTCAGCAGACCCAGTTGGAAGCCAGAGAATGCTATCAGATTCAAGGACATGGCTGAGGATGTAAGTTTTTGAAATAAATAATATAAATATTTGACATCACATACATTGCTCCGATTTCAATGTAAGTAGCCGAAGCACTTCTGTTATGGAAATCAGAGACAACGGTGGTATCACAAACACCCAGATCTGAGCCAATATATAAAAGTTTGTTTTTCTAAATTGACCCAACCGGGGATCGAACCCGGGAGACATCTTTTAAAAAAATTTAACTTTAAGATAAATTGCATTTTTTTTATTGATACCCTTAGGGTAAAATTAGGATATTTGTGTAACTTTAAATAACATTTTAAAAATTATAGACACTTATTTAAAAATTGTTTTTTTTTTGTTATTTTCAGCCGGCGATCTATACACGAATCAAATATGACGTGATTCTTCCGAGATGGTGCACCTTCTATCTTCTTACACATTACGCACTTGTGCTTTATGGGTTTCATCACCTTTTCACCATCCATTTGGTAAGATCATGATATTTTAGTACTAGTACAAGTCCAAATGAAATGCTGACAGCAAAATTGTATTCTAATGCCTTTATTATTCTAAAGCCTTTTATTCTAATGAACTCGTGGTTCATGGATCCCCATACAGGCGATCCACGGCTCGGCTTGTATGGCGATTCTAAGCAGTGTTATTTCTCTGTAGATATTCTGTGGCGCAGTGGTTAAGCGCCTGGTTTTGCGATTGCGGCACGTGAAGCCGTTGGTCCCAGCTGCATTTGCAGTCGTTTACACCCACCAATCCGCATTGGACCCGCGTGGTGGGTTATGGCCCAGCCCATCCTCCCTATCATCGACCTTTAAGGGAGGCCTGTTCCCCAGCAGTAGGGATATTAAAAATGGCTGATGTCACCTACTTAGGTACCTATCTAAACAATTCAGATTGAATCAAAGGGTAAGTAATTAACTTGGCAACTTTTTTTGGCCAATCTGGTGGCGTGGCTGACAACAATGTAACGGCATCCTGTTAAGGTATCGCTAGCTTACCTACCTACAAGAGATATACAATATTATATCTATAAAATACATACTAACCCCCTTACTAATAAAGATTGTACAGCAGATGTATAGTTACACAATGGTTACTCTCTGTCAAACTATTTAAGTTTGAAATTAAAAAGAAAGGGACAAAACACTGTGTAACTATACATCTATTATACAATGTTTATTAGTAAGAGGGTAAAGGTACGAGTTGGTAGCCGACTGCAGACAGCAGCAGAGGACGTGTCGCAGCGACACTTCGTCTGCTGCTCTGGTTTCTATGTATTTCCATGACGACGACCGTGTCGCTAGCTACGGAAGGTATTTCATAGAAATAGGTACATCTTCTTCTTGTTGTTGTTGTTGCTCTCTACTACTGGAGGTTCGCCAACAGCTCAGCGAATCTAGCCCTATCTTACGCCAAGCGGAAAAGTTGTTCAAAGCTGAGAAATACATAGAAACCAGTAGTGTCGCTGCGACACGTCTGTCTGCAGTCGGCTACGAACTCCCATCTTAACATATCCTCCTTGTTTCAGACGATGCCTCCACTTCTTGTATTCTTACTAGTCCTCCACATCCTCGGGTCATTGACAGTATTCGGGATGATTCTGGACGCGTCTCCTCGGGCTCCAACATTCGAGATGGTCAGGTGTTCCCTGATCTTCCTTCTGGCTTACTGGCTGGACCCAGCTTATGGGGTGATAGATGCTCCTCTTCAGCTCTTCTACTTAGCTTCTGGGTTGTTCTGGTTCGTCTTTGTGTATAAGACTATTGAGATTCAATCTGTGAAGCAGGGTATATAAAAGTGTATGTGTAAGATAGCATTGAAGAGGATATCACCAGAAATTCGTTTAATGTTATTGTATAAGATAAATAAATATCCCAATTGCATTGCAAGTGTTTCATTTTGTCAAAAATAAATAATACTTTATTTCCATACAATGTGCTTTTTTTCTACCTTTAGCAACCAATGCGTACTTTATTAGTCCAAAAAAAGTGTGGTGCTCTGCCGCAGAGCCACCACTTTAGAAATCGATCATTTATATCTTAAAATGACGTTCGATAAACGTACATGCTGTACATGTGCTTGTTATCGCTGTACGTATACGAGGTTACAAAATAATAAGCATTGATTGTGGCTCTGCCAGGGAGTATACTCTCCAGCAGTGCCACCTAAAATACGACCTCAGGGATGTTTAAAGCTGCCGTTTTTTCATGAAATCTGCTGTACGAACTCTGTGAATCGTGTACGGGTTGAAAAATATCACTAAAAGACAGTGGTTTTATTTCTTTTAACATAACTAAAATTTTCATAAAAAGCGCCGTTATTTTATGTCAGCAGGTTATTATCTAGACTTTTTTTCTAGAATGCCTCTCATTTTAATTAAAATCAAATTACATATTTCGAGCAAAATACCTAAACATTTGTAATAGAAATTTTCCCTTTGGGGTAAATAAAAAGTTTGGGGTATAAAATTTACCCCAAAAAGAAGTTACTTCAGTCGGTACAGCAATAATAAGGGGCGACGTAACTCAGACATCCATGGACCAAAAATAAAACCTATGGGCGCCGTTAATATAAAAAGAAAGTGTCCATGAATCGAAGTGAATTGAAGTCGGGTGGGCTTTAAGATTTAACACATAAAATTGAAAAACATAACTGCTGACATAAAATAACGGCGCTTTTTATGAAAATTTTAGTTATGTTAAAAGAAATAAAACCACTGTCTTTTAGTGATATTTTTCAACCCGTACACGATTCACAGAGTTCGTACAGCAGATTTCATGAAAAAACGGCAGCTTTAAACATCCCTGAGGTCGTATTTTAGGTGGCACTGCTGGAGAGTATACTCCCTGGCAGAGCCACAATCAATGCTTATTATTTTGTAACCTCGTATACGTACAGCGATAACAAGCACATGTACAGCATGTACGTTTATCGAACGTCATTTTAAGATATAAATGATCGATTTCTAAAGTGGTGGCTCTGCGGCAGAGCACCACACCAAAAAAAAGGTAAACCCTGTAGCTTTTGCACTGGAAACATTTTGATTTTTTTATCTGTGGAGGGTTTAGTTTGGCTCCTAATAGTATACTTATGTATCTACTTTGTAACGTTAGCTGTAAGCCCCCCAAATATTATAAAATAAAATAAAATAATAATCATAACACATATAATTGCTCTATAAGAGCAATACGTATTGTTACTTATTGCTCTATATAAAGTGACAGGCAGCTTTTTAATCACAATCTAAAATTGTGAAAACTAGAAAAATAACCAACAGAACTGCCAAGTTTGAGTTAATTAAGTTGGTGGGTAATCTTCTACAACCATGCGTTATATAAATAACGCATATAAACGTTATATAAATAACGCATGATTGTAAAAGATTTACCGAGATGAATAATCATCTCGGTTGAATTGAATCCCATGTAGAACGATTTTTTTTTTTTAGCTTGGACAATTTCACACATCGCCCTCTAGCCCCAAACTAAGCAAAACTTGTAATATGAGTGCTAGACAACTGATATACTACTTATATAATTTTTAAATATACTTATTATACATAGTAACACCCAGACCCGTCACAGAAAAAATAAAATTCATCATTTCAATTTCTGCCCGGCCGGGAATCGAACCCGGGACCGCTTGCGTGGTAGACCGGCATGTTGACCACTGCACCACTCAGGTCGTCAATAGTTGGATTATCTTAACAAACATATTTTAGACAATAACATATTTGACTCTTGTTACTCGAAACTTGACTAAAGTTTTACGCGATAAGGACGTGTAAAAAGAAATAAGTAACAATGCTATTTGGGAAGTATTAACAAGCTAAGTTAAGTCAAGAAAGTCATCTAAGTTGTGCTAAAAGTTGACCGAACTCATTCAGAACTTTCTTTTCCGATTTCACTTAAATATCACTTATGGTTTGAAGTCAGAGTTAAATTAAGTTGCAGATGATAAAAAGTAACAGCCATATTCTAAAAGGGAATTCAGAAAATTAGTCAATAATAAGATGAAATGAAAGCCACTCCTTCTTCGAAGTCGGTTAAAAAGGTAAAACCCTACCCAACATTTTCAAGGGGAAAATTCATATCTTGTTTAAGTACCTAATAATGTCAAAACACTCACCCACTGAAAAAGAACTGAATACTTACTGTCATATTTAAAGTGAAATCATGTTTAATAGTAGATTATGCAACAAGGGCTTAAAGTAGTGTATTATGTCCCGGGCGCTTTATTGAACTTTCTTATTGGCGATTCAAGATCGCTCAAGACAAATACACATTTAAGCCCGCGATGCATACTCTATTTTTTAATACTTTGTGCGAGGCAATTGAAACCAATGACTGTTATAAAGAAAGTTCTTAAGTATTTATTTAAGAAATTCAAATCACATTATTTCCCATGGGAAAAAAATATATTCAGTACAACATTATGACCCAGCTAGACCGTGGGGCTGTTGTTGGGGAGAATGCCACTCCGGCCCCCCACACAGCGTCATGGCTGGCGGCACTGGCGGCGAGAGGGTAAGTGCCGTAGTTTTTTAGTGGGTATTCCCTCCTCCCGAGATTCCACCGAACCACTTGGTTGGGTGGGATCACAGGAGGCAGTCGTGGAGGGAGCCGAAACGTTGAATGTTGCGGTCCCCTCCTGGCGAGCCCCACATACCCCCCTCTCACTCACCTGTGGGAGGGGAAGCGCGTAAATGCGTTTTTCTACGGCATATAAAAAAAAAAAGACCGTGGGTCTGTAATGACTTACTTTCTCACATTTGTAAAAACAATAAAAGATCCAGAAAATATTGGAGCACTTGCACAAATTGAAGATTAATTTCTTTAATTTGATTTTTTTTTTGAGTACTTTTGTCAAAATTTAATTTTGTTTTTGTATTAGAATTAATTAGAACTACTTAGTTAGCCGCACTTTTTATGAAAACTATATTTGCATGTTGTGCATGGTTGTAATTGAGGTACAAATTTACACCTATAAGCCAGGAGACTCCGCTCTTTCTTAATTATTTTTATATTTACAGTCACTTTAATTTCCTTATTTAAATACTTAATTAAGAAAAATATCCTATTAATTTTATGGTGCTTTATGTCTAGAATTGCTTAAAGTAAGTGATTTCTATATGTCGTCGGATAATCGTATAAACCGGATCTTTTGTATTGATGGATCGTAAAAGACCGGATAAGGAATCTAAGATAGATTTTCGCAATTGTCCGAGCAATTTTTAGGATCTTTGTAAAAATCCCAGTATGTTTCGGACAATTGGAAACTTGAATGCTGATTGGATAATCTAAAAGTCGATCTAGTCTGATCAGAACATGACTCTTCTTATTATAGGTAGCCGTTAGCCGATCAGGGGCTCTATCGGCTAAAAACATTGAAGTTCAGGTTAACTGTGTTTTGACAGATGTATGTGATACATTGCTACTTCGTTTTGGCACAAATAAAATCTTACCAAAGAAAACTGTCAAAACACAGTTAACATGAACTTCAATGTTTTTTTGTAGCCGATACCGCCGCAGAGAATCCGTCAGTCTGTAAGCTTGACATCAGCCAATCAGCGCGCGCAAAATTAATAGTCATTTACCTAAGATACGCTGGATTTTTATGTAAATCTTAAATTTTACTCAGACGATTGTAAAAATCTGTCTCAGATTCTAATTATCCGGTTTTTTTAAATCATACTAGGATTTTTGTAAAGATCCAATTTGTACGATTATCCTACGACAGATACAAACTCAGCAAGCACGCATGATGCAGCGTGAAGCGGAATGTTAGATACGCCTTACTCCATAGGAAAAACGGAAGTCAGAGTTTATTGCCAACATTGCGATAGAATAAAGGATTAAACTGTCTTAAGTGTTAAAAAATATAATTAAATAATAGTTATCATGCAATCTAAACAAGGATAACAACACAACAAATGAAAAAAACAATTAACGCAATAATCGATTAGATTGAGTGAGAATCGCCATGATGCAATATCCAGATTAGTTACATTTACAAAGAACCTAGTTACCTCAAAATATGCCTATTTACCGCAATAATTTTCCATAATAAACATTGACGAAAAAATATTTTTTGTTCTAATTTAACTCGCTTTATATATGCGGAATTACGCAAATAACGATTTATGAACTGTTCGAGTTATTTCGATCGTTAGAGACAACTTATTTTATTGACGCGGAAGCGAATAAGGCTTGTCAAAAACAACTTTAAGTCTTTACCATAAAGTTGTAAATGACGTCGTTAAAACACGGAGGTAAATACGACAATGCTTGACTCCACACTTTTAATGAACTCGTGCTTATGGCGCACTTATGCTCCTACTTCACTTTGAGAATACTTTTACCTTCCAAAAATTTAAGAACACACTAAGGTACTTGGTTCGAAGACGTGTAGCTTATAATATATGATATACACGTGTTACAAAAATACCCCTAATGCCGAATATGGTAAATAGGGTCCATCAAACTAAACAACTTTTACAATGGGACCAACTTTGAAATCGCGGAAAAAAAACAGCTGTTTCATACATTTTGATATTTTCGATTTTAATTTTTGTATGAATTAGGGGTATATTTGTAACATGTTGTATAATTAGGTCAACTGAATTTGAAATGTGATTTGTAAAGCATGTTTATGTGTTGATCTTAGAATAATAACACCTAGAAGCGGAGTCCTTGTATGTAAAGTGCGGCAGCTAAAACTGAGCTAAGATGGCTCAGTTTTCAGATTTATATCCTTCATACGTTTCCTAATCGTAACTAAAATCCAATAAAATAGTAACTAATCCCCTAAAGGTAGGGAAATTGAAACTTTTTCGTTCTTATAGGTACGATTAGGTAATAAAAATCTGAAAACTGAGCCATTTTGGCTCAGTTTAATTTGCCTCACTTTTGACAGTGCGCTTTGTAGGGAACTATCGTTCTAGGTTGTTATTATTCTAAGGTGTTGATTAAGATTGCTGTAGTTTTTTTTTCAAGTGCGACACCTATTGTTCTATGTTGTTATTAAAAAGTATCTCTTCAAGATACTGTGCTTAAAATTAAAAAAGTTCGTACGTACAGTCACGTCTATTTATATATAGTTTAGTACTTTGTCACTTTGTTGTAGTTGTCTTTTGTCATTGATTTCTGTTCAAAAAAGTAATAGCTTTTAAAGTAACATAGTTCTAAACTATAGTATACATATTTATAGACGTGATTGTACATACAAGTTGTTTTTTATCTGTCGATGAAAGAGGAAAAGTCAGGAAAGAGAGATCCCGTGGTAACAACCAATTTGTAGAATGATAAATGGACACACGAATCCGTTTTATTGTTTTAAGTCTATTCAAAGTCGTTGACACTGCATTACAAAGTTAAAAATAATCTCAGACCGTTGTAAAACAGATATCAATGTAATGTAACATGTTTGGAATATTTTTTTAATATATTTTTCAGACATTATTACAAGCCCGAAGTATCGAACATGAATCTATTTTTTTTCTCGCATTCCCACAAACTCATAAACAATAACTTACCTAAATCTCGTATACGCTGAACAACCCACCAATCTAGGTATATTTAAAAAATAAGAATGATTAAAAAGCACGAAAACAAGCCATTTAAATATAAAAATAATTCTATTTCAATCAAATCTTGGACATAATGGGAATTACTTAGCTTTATTATTGTTATTTTTTTATCCACAACGATATAGTCACCTGATGTTATGTGACGATGAGGCCAAAAGTGTGACGCTTAATTGCGATTGTCAATTTTTCCGTCAATTAACAATCGCTTCAATTGCACATGTAAACAATCAATGTTCGCGTCAATGAGTGTCAATTACTTAAAAATTATTTGAAATTTTGAGATTTAAGCATTCACAATGCTATTTTTATATAATACTAAATAATATACTAGAAAAAATAGGACTCGCACCAGATCATGTTCTCGGACGGGAATCGAACCCGCGACCTTTGGATATCCGGTCCAATGCTCTGACCACTGAGCTACCGAGTCACTAGTGACTTAAAAATTGTCAATCGCAAATGATCGTTACCGGAGCGTTTAACTGCCGGAACACAACAAATGTCAAATTGTCATCAGACTTAAGTAAGATAGTAAAACTAGCCAGGCGGACTTGAAATAAGCCCTACCACCAACCAAACCGACTACAAATGTACCCTTATCCTGGGAATTGAACCTGCGACCCCACTCTTACACGTGTGAGCGAACCACAAGACCACAGAGGCGGTTAAAAAACAAAATAACTGCGTTTGTTTGTAAATAAATCTTAAGACTAACAAAAACTAAAGCATGTAGTAGCTTACATCAATTGAATAACAACATAGGTAATAACAATAATCAATTCATTAACACTTGACTATGAAAGCAATGTTGTATGTTGCATCATAATCTATTAGCATTTCGGACAGGTGATGATAAATAAATATCACAATTAAATACGCAATATATTGCATTGCATAGGTGATGAACGAGCAAGCTTAATAATGAATAGTAATCACATTTTAATCTTACCACACAGTCAAGAAGGCTTATGCATTCATTTAAATTAAATTCTTAAAGATAATTACTCAAATTAATTTAATACGTTTTTTCTGCATTCTAAAATAAAATAAAAATAGATTTCACGCTCCACGTAACCATCAGAGTCTATTGAAAATGAACATCAAAAATACAAAATACTATTAATAGTATCCATTTTTAAGATTTGTTTTTTTTATTGAATTAGTACAAAACTTTGAAATCACAGCAAACCCATGAACTTTATTTAAAGGTACTATTAATAGTATCCATTTTTAAGATTTGTTTTTTTTTATTGTTTTAGTACAAAACTTTGAAATCACAGCAAACCCATGAACTTTCTTTAAAGGTAGGTAGTACTATAAATTAAACTTTAGTACTATAAACTAAAACTTATAAAACTTTCTAAGATTTGTTTTGATGCCCTCTCTCCTTTCAACTTTGGCTCTATCTCCAGGGGTTTTTTCAACTGGTAATCATTCAATGAAAAGGGCACCTGTCCAGATGAATATTTTCCGAGATATTGCTGTTTTAAGTTTGACAGCTGTCATCTGAAATATAGGTAGATCTCGCCAAAACCTTTCATTTCTTCAAAGACTCCATCAGTCTGGGATGAGTACCTACTTTCCAAGATATTGCTGTTTTAGGTTTGAAAGCTGTCATCTGAAACGAAGATCTCACCAGGAACATAATTTTTTTCAATGACACCAATTTTTTCAAGTTAAATAATACATTTATTACATATAAACCATCCATATATACTTTACTCTTTAATACTGAGACCTCACGACTGCGTATGCGCTATACAGACTGCCACCACAGTAATTTTAATATTTGTCCGGCAAATCGTTTTTTTTTCGATTTATTCGAAATTTCTCAAAAACTACACGACCGATTATCAAAGTCACTACACTACTACACATTGACAAAGTACTAACTAACAAAAATATCAAAGATCTCCGAGCCCTGCACATTTTGATTTCTCCTCCAATCCGGTCGATCTACGGTTATGTCGCACTTTTGGTTGAACATGAAAATTGGGCACATACACTGGTGATCACAATAAACATTTTCAATGTTAAAAAAATAATATTTTATCAAAAAATACATCCTTCGAATGTAAGGAGCGCAGCAAGCCAGCGTCATTTCATCATCAATGACATGTGTAATTGTGTACCCTCACAAGTAAAAACTTCAACGAAACGACTTCTGTTGTATCAGTGGCTTATGGGTTATTTACATAGGTCTATTTTAGAGACCTGTGAGTGACAGCCGACTTTAGTCACTAGCAAGTCGCTTGTAATATTGAATAGCAGGACACATCGGTGATGGTGTCGCTGTCGTCTATGCAGTTGATGGTGTAACCTAGGCAACAATATGTAATAACGTAGTTCCAATTTTGGTCACCGGATCAGATATGTTTATGCAGTCTCCTGCAGCCTAGGCCGCATTGCCATTTACACAGTCGATTTTCGCCTTGCGGCAAAAGTCGTGCGGCTTTAGTCACTCGTTTAAATACCACATTATCGGTCATCGCATTCATCCGGATTATTTATATATATGTATATTTATAACAAAAAATACATTATCATTTATTTTACTTTGTCTCAGCTTGTTTGATGCCGACGTTGCTTGAGATGATACCACCAAATTAGCTGATGTTTAGATAGTATGCTTGTATAAGTTGAAATTTGCCTCACTCAAACTACTGCCTACATATTTCTACTGTGGTGCCCAGTAGCGAAATGTTGAATGACGTTTCAAGATCAAGGTCCATAGCTCACTTAGTTGTGAAAGCTGTTTGTATGTGAACAAGGACGGTGCTTAAGCTGGTAGGAACTTATATCTTAAGTATACAAAACATATTAACTTTATGCAATTTTATCTATGTGGTAGAACTCAAAAAGTAATTATTAATAAAGTTGAATCTGATGGAGGCTATTAACATGGGCGTTCCCCAAGGTTCCATATTGGGACATTTACTATTCTTAATCTATATAAATGAGCTACCTTACTACGCGGAGAATTTATGTGAGACGAGTGCTATTTGCAGATGGTACCTCCTTAGTCTTTAAAGTTAATAGAGGTAAAAATTGTTCTGACGCTGTTATAGTTTGCATTGGTTCAACATTAATAATTAAGCATTCAAGACGATCGGGTATTGAACCTAAGCCAAGGTTCTAGAACGAAATTAATCTTAATAGCAATTACAAGAAATAACGTTATTTATTATTATTGTGGTTTGATTCTCAATAAGACATAATTTTATTGCTCGTCATGTTATCGATTGTTATCAATACTTAGAAGACAAGTTATTGTTTTTCCTGTTTAATGGTAATGTAAAAAAGGATAAATAAAGCATTATTAGAGATTAAACTTTAAGTAACGTTCAGTTAAAAAACAACTACCTTTTGATACTAGAAAAAATACGACTCACACGATCACATTCTCGGACGGTAATCGAACCCGCGATTTTTTAATGTCTGGTCTAATGCTCTTATCGCTGAGCTACCGAGTCACTAGTGGCATCGTCAGTCTCTTACGCTGCAAGCCAGCGTTTTTTCATCGTTTCGTCGTCTTTCCAGATATTTTGACAATTGATTAAGATAAAAAAGCTATTTAATTTTTAAATTTAACTGTAACTGTAAACTGTAATTAAGATTTTATCAATCACATTGTTATGTTAATACAATACTAAATAATATACTAGAATAAACGAATGCATCAAAAAAATAAGAATGCTAAAATCTCAAATTTAAAAAACTACAACTTAATTTTATCATGTCGTCATCAACCCACATGTGTAAAAAAAAGTTTGTACATTATTTGCTTACGGCGTAGTTACTAACAAAAATAACAATGTAACGAGACAAATATTTTTCTGGCATTACTAATTGCTAGGTATTTGTCGTCATAGTTTGTAAACATATTTACGAATTGCCTGTATTGTTTTCGTTCAATACCAGCGACCGCTTTCGATTTTGTCCATGTGGACTTTGTACCAGGCTCCATACGAACTATAATTTTCCCTTTTAGGGTTCCGTACCAAAATGGTAAAAAGGAACCCTTATGGTGCGACTCAGTCTGTCTGTCTGTCACAGCTGGATATCTCGAGAACTACTAATGCTATCAACTTGGGAATAGTTTTAAATGACGTGTGCCCAACTATTTTGCAAATAAGAGAGAAATAAAAATATTTATATTTTTTTGCAACAGGGACTGAAAGGGGGTCTTAAAAATTCGAAATGAAGCTACTAGGGCATATGGGGTATCATATGAAAGAGCGCTGCTTGCATATTCTCAAACTTTTTTTTTAATTATAGTTATTTCTTACACACAATTGACCACCCACAATTCTATTTTCATGAAAGCTTCATTGTAAGATTTTCAGTTTAAGATATAAGCTATTTTGTTAATGTAAATAAATATAAATAAATAATACAAATGTAAATAAATAATACAATACTAAATAATATACGACTCGCACCAGATCATATTCTCAGACGGGAATCGAACCCGCGATCTGTGAATGTCCAGTTCAGTGCTCTTACCGCTGAGCTACCGAGTCACTAGTTGCATCGATGAATTTCCTCTAATATATCCCACTATTACGCTTCAAGCCAGCGTTATTTCATTAATGTTTAAATCTCTAATTTACTCATAGTTTAGCCTATTTTAGCTAGTTCAACGCGAAATCATATAGGGGAAAAGGGTATAATGATTGGCACGCGAAAGTACTCGCTTTGACATCATGTTACTCTGAATATTGACATAATCGACTGCTAAATTAATTTTCTAAGAAAACATATTTTTTTTTGTATAGACCTGTTTTTTATCATTTTCTATACAGAACGAATCGTTTTTTTATACGAAATAACACATGTCTGTTCTTTAAAATTGATTTAAAAACTAAGCAGTTCTCAGTGGTATTAAAAAGTAAGTATAGTTGGAAACTGAGGCTGGAACCTCGTTAGAACACTGACCTCCATATATTTTTTTCAGGTCAGTGGGTTGGAAACATTAAAAATTAGTTTATTCTATGCTCATTGGTAGCTGTCAACTGTCAATGTCAATTGATTTTTACTCCCATAGTGATTACATTCTCTTTGTTTACTTCTTCTCAATACAAATACAGCAGCAAAGTGAATGCACGCTTTTTATTTCGCTGCCTCAATCATTTTCAAGTTTAACGAAAATATTTCCTTGAATGTGTTATTTGTAAAGTTTAGATTAACATGATGGTTCAGAGAAGTGTTTAAGGATCTTAAGGTCACGACTTTAGGAATTACACGAGAGTACTGATTATGATTTGCGGTTACTGACAGTAGAAAAAAATTAGCAGAACCCGTAGCACGAACATAAACCGAGAAAAACCGCGCGTAAAAAATTAGATAGAGTAATTTTGCATGGGAAATTTGTTTGAGGGCCTGTTCCACAGTGTTTAAGTTCCGAGTAGCTTACTTGACAAATAATTTGACAGTTGTGATATGAAAAATATGTCAAATCATCTGTCAAGTAAGCTACTCAGCTCAGAACTTAGTTTTAAGATTGTGAAATAGGCCCTGAGTGTCGAAAATCGAAATAAGATTTCTTATAGACAAATCCTCTATCAAGTACTTTACGCAGATTGTTTTCTCGATAGTTGGATACAGTACCCCTAACAAGAACATCTATCAAGAAAAAAGTGCATAAAAGCGCGTACTTATTCGATAGAGTAATTCTCTATTGGAAATGACATTTCTCTTTTCAGCGTTAGATGGCTATACAAATTTTCCATACAAAATTACTCTACATTGATTTTTTTCGTGTGAAGGGTACAGAACAGAACTCACAAGGATAAGGTCCCGAAATGATTATAACTTATACCTTAGGATGGTTTACATAGCGCCACGCATCTGGCATCACGTTCTGTCATTCAAAAATCACGCACATTGAGAGCTTACATTTTATTTATTACATTAATCAGTTATATTATAAAGAAGTCTTACATAAGTTTGGGACAAAATACTTATCCGGAATTCAATACTTTTTTTAAATTATAATTTTTACACCTCTCCATCTGAATTGACTGACAAACTCACAAATCAAATGCAAATAATTCTTATTAAGGAGGTCAACATGACCATCAGCCATTTTACTGTCCCCACTGTTGGGCACAGGCCTTCTTTAAGGGTAGATAAGGAGGATGGGCCATGATCCACCACGCGGGCCCAACAATGCGGATTGGTGGGTGCTAACAACTGCAAATGCAGCCGGGACCAACAGCTTAACAACAGCGTACCTTACGAAGCACGGAGGAGCTCGAGATAATAAATTTTTGGTCACCCATCCCATGACTGACCCTTGTGAAAGTTGCTTAAACTCCGCAATCGATCGGTCAGGTGCTATACCACTACGCCACCGAGCTCCTCATTAAGGCGGTACCCAGACTGAAAGTAGCACCTCGCTGAATTTTATTTATGATTGTAATTATAATACATAATTTTAACAAAACTTTACGTGGAATTTTTATGACTCATAGTCTAGCAGTGGCGAAGGGTCCATACAAACCGATTCCCATCGGCTTACCTTTCAGAAATCCCACCCCACCGATCCACTATGTAGAATCATAACATTTTTGTAAAACGGCTTACCTTCGCCATAATTTCACCCTCCGCCATTGTAGTTTAGTATTTTTAAAAGGTATCATTACATTTCCTCGTAGTCATTTCTAGAAGTAAAACTGCTAAAAGTGGCCGTTTTTGACATATTTGCACACACACACTTCTACGAATGACTACGAGGGAATGTAATCCCTTTTAAAAATACAAGACTACGGATCTTTAAAATTCAAAGTTTTTAACGCAATTCTTTTCTATTATAAACATAGACTTAGAAAAATTTTCGCTGCGATTATAACTTATTAAATAAAAACCTCTGAGGGCGCCACTTTCGGTATGGAATGCACCTTAATACGTGACACAGATTGTCAATTGGTTTGATTGACAACAAAAACGTGGCCATACTGGTATGACAAACTAGTATGACCACGAGGAAACGGCGAAAATAATAGGCATTGGACACGAATCGCTCGAATCCGATACAGTAGCCATTTTGTTTAAGTTACAGTCTTCGATACTGTACTAATGTAAAATGTTGAGTTTATTCAGAAGTCCTAATTAATATTACCAACTTGACAAATTATTTTTTCCTTCGAGGAGTATTGAAGCTCCGTTTGTCCACCGTCGCCGCCACCTTGCCGTCATCATCACGAGAATGAGATGACGGTACAGCTTCAAACTTGATTATTTATTTATTTTTTAATACTTATTGACGTAGTTAGACTCATAAAATTAATTACAGTGACGGCGCTAGTAGGCATTTAAACCCTTTGTGTAGTAAAAAGTTAGTAGTAGAATAATTATTTATTAAGGGGCTTATGGCTTATATTAAGTTATTGACCTTAACAGCCATTCGGTCTTGAGTCAACGACCTTCCGCGTAGGAAGTGACCTCGATGTCATTAATACTGAAGCCAAGAAAATACTATCTCGTGTTAGAGCTGGTTCACATTATCTTAGTTGTTAGTAGAGTGCGTGTCGTTCTCGAATACGAGTGCATTAGTAGTTTTGGTACCTTTCCAGTGAGCGTTTACTTCTTCCAGTAGTGTCATTTGATTAATCCACTCTACTAATATGCTACTAAAATGTCTATTTACATGCCTCCAGTAGCGAGGAGTGTCGCGCGGGGCATAAGCGGGCGCGCAGGAAGTGCTACTCGCGGTAAAAATCATTTTGATTCAAGTTGAAAGGCAACTAAAACGTTACTCGCTTTAGTCATCAATATCGTATTGACATCATGCTCATCTTTCCCACTGGGCACTCTGAGCACGTGCCCAGGGCCCCGCGATCGATAGGGGCCCCTAGTTCCTGATGGCTAAACGATAACGGATTCTTTTAAGCAAAAAACATATAAAACGTATTTCATTAAATCATTTAGGTATTTCAAAAAATTAAACAATAATTACTGACTGCAAATGTTACTTGCTTACTAGCTTTTTCATGCGCATAGCTTTCCTACTCTTGCCCGAAAATCAGGGTTACTAATCTGATTTCGGCATGTTTAGATAAATTTAAGTCAAGGGCCCCCTTATCTTAATGTGCCCAGGGCCTCTTTCATTTTAGTAGCATTAGAGTGCATTAGTCAAATTACACTACTGGAAGAAGTGTAAACGCTCACTGGAAAGGCACAAAACTACTAATGCACTATGCTTACACGTTTCTACTAATGCACTCTCCTAGAGTACTTTACTAACAGCTAAGATAATGTGAACCAGTCTTTAGAGAAAGTGAACTAATACGGTAGGCTTAGAAAAGGGATATTTATTGCTTGCTATCATAGACAGTGGTTGCACTTTGCCTCAGAAAACTTCTTGTGTAACAGAAATGAGAGACAACGACGCTACCACAGACACCGAACCGAGACGATAAAGGAAAAGTTAGGTTTTTTTCTTTGATCCAGCTTTGAGGGATCGAACTCAGTTTATTATTGTAGAAATGCGTGAGATACTACAGAATAAACAATAACTATCCTGTAATTTATATTATTACCCCCTTACTAAAAAAGATTGTATAGCAGATGTATAAGTTACACAGTGGTGACTCTCTGTCAAACTATTTAAGTTTGACATTAAAAAGAAAGGGACAATACACCGTGTAACTTATACATCTGCTATACAATCTTTATTAGATAATACATTCAGCATTCAAATTTCCAATTGTTCAAAACATATGATTTTTACAAAGATCTTAAAAATTGCTCGGGCAACTTATCCTAGATTCTAATTATCCGGTCCTTTACAGTCGACCTAGATTTTTTGCAAAGTTCCGGTTAATACGATTATCTTACGACATAAATAAATATTTCTGTAATTCTATTATTTTTTGTAAATTTGTTAAGGAAAATAAATACCAAAATCAAAATTAGTCAAATGAATATAATTAATTTATAGATTTTATACGACACCATTTTTGTTTATGATCATGGTGAATGAATATTTACGACCTTTTCACATATTTTATTAATTTTTAACAATTTTATATTTTTGAACATCTAATTTGAATAAATCAAAGACTTGATGAGGTTATTTACCTTTACAACAAGTTGTATTATTATAGACTTTTGTACCAGATAAATTCCGTAAAAAAATACACTTATTTAAAAATAAATACCTATTCATTTTTGTAAAATGCTTCGATTTTGGATCATAATACTAAAACTGAATCTTAATAGATTTTAAAAAGTCTAAATAGTTATTATAAGAATATTTAAGACTAAAAACCATTAGGTATAAAACCAAACAGACCAAATCAATCGACCGCTTTCTGTTTGAGGAAAACCTACATTTATAATACAGTGACATATGTTGGCACTTTTTACAGTTTCCTTACTTTAAAAAGGGACAATTATGTTGTCAAACAGGGGATATTTTTTTGCTAGTCGACTATTGTCACGCAAACTTGACTCAGCTCCAATCTCATGTCAAGAATTACTGACAAATCTAGAATTATGTCGACTTGTAAAAAATATACCTGTTTCACAACATACTTGTCCCTAATTAAAGTAACAATATTGTAAAATTAACCGACATTATGTCACTGACAAATGTAGACTTGGTGAAATAGGGCCCAGGTTATATCGTGCGGGTTGAGTCCTGTGCCCATCAGTGGGATAAAAAGTAGCCTATATCCTACCCCAAGGTCCCATTTATATCCGTACCAAATTTCATCAAAACCGGTCCACCGGTCTAGGCGTGAAAACGTAACAGACAGACAGAGTTACTTTCGCATTTATTCAAAGTCAAAGTCAAAAATAGCTTTATTCAAATAAACTTAGTAGTAAAACGCTTTTGAATCGTCTATAATTTCCTAACACCCGTTCCAAACTTTTAACTGACCAGAAGAATGGGCGCAAGAAACTTATCAGCTTCAACAGAAGATATATATAACGATATTTACAAACTTAAATATATCGTTACCAAATACAATCCAACAGATTATTATTATAATATAATTGACGACCTCTGTGGTCCAGTGGCTTTGTACACCGGTTTTAAAGGTGTCGCCATCTCTGAGGTCCCGGGTTCGATCCCCGGTTGGGTCAATTTAGAAAACGAGCTTTTCTATATTGGCTCAGGTCTGGGTGTTTGTGATACCACCGTTGTCTTTGATTTCCATAACACAAGTGCTTTAGCTACTTACTTTGGAATCGGAGCAATGTATGTGATGTTGTCAAATATTTATTTAAATTTATTTATTTATTTATAATTAAGTAGTACTACGTATGCAGATGCAAGCATATTAATGATAGTGACACATGAAACATGTTACTATAATTAACATAAAGAACAAATTTCATCCGCATAAGCAAAATAAGCAATGCAATAATTATTGAACAGTACAATCTTTTTTAAGTATTATTATGTATAATAGATAGGTGAGAGCTTGATGGTGCAGTAGTTGCAGGTTGTAGTTCCAGGCGCTAGCCTGGCCCTGCGATTGCGGAGGTTAAGCAACTTTGGCAAGGGTCGGTCATGGGATGGGTGACCAGCAATTTATTATCTCGAGATTCTTCATACTTCGGAAGGCACGTTAAGCCGTTGGTCCCGGCTACATTTGCAGTCGTTAACACCCACCAATCCGCATTGGGCTTGCGTGGTGGGTTACGGCCCAACCTTCTTATCCACCTATTAGGAAGGCCTGTGCCCCAGCAGTGAGGACTTTGAAAAAATGGCTGATGTCATGTCATGTCATGTACTATAATGTACCAAATTATTATCTTTTTAAACTTTTTGAGATTTGAGCATCCACAATGCTATTTTTATATAATTCTAAATAATATACTAGAAAAAATACGACTCTCACCATGATTTGGTCGATCGAGTCGTATTTTTCCTTGTATATTATTTAGGATAAAATTATTATCATATGATATATGATATATATTCATCTATTATGATAGATAGTCGAAATTCTACTCCGTAGGTGTATCAACTAATTGTTAAGTTGACTTTTCTTATGTTAGTTTCTTATAGATTATGTTGAAATCGGTGTATCTTATGTACCAAATGAAAAAATCTTATACAACAAAACATTTTTCCTCCTACCTTCAGATAATAAAATAACAAACACAACAAGTGTCCACAAAATCTCCCAAAATCCTTATATAATATTATCTGCAACATATTGTCATACTCGTACAAGATAATCGTGCTAAATATACATATACATATGTATACATATGTTTTAGTGTCCACAGCTTATCAGAAAGTAAACAGTTACGGGTGATATTACCTAAACTCGCGGTTATTAATACTACCAACATATTGTTGCGTCAACCCTTCGATGTACTATGTGGTCTAAAAGACCCGTATGGCGCCTGCGGAACAATAAAATTCTACTGAAAAAATATTAAAACTTTGAGATCATTAAAATCAAAAGCTAATTTATTTATAATATAATATTTAAATTCGAATATTGGGTCAACCCTTCGATGAAGTGGTCTAAAAGACTTGTATGGGACCTGTGGAACAATAACATTCTACTGAAAAAATGTACGCTTGGCTTATTTTATAGAGTAAAAAATAAATATAAATATGTCATACTTCTAACAAACTCAACATTACCAAAACAAGAAACTCCAGCAAAAACAAAAACGCAGTAAAAAAATGTTTCAATTAATCCACTTGATATCAAAAATACATGCACCACACGAGTGTTAGTATTCTTGGCTTAGCCACCGAACTGCCGGCTATTAATACAAATACGACCTCCTCGGTGCGACTGTTTACATTCGATACTTTGCGCGAGTGCACGCCGGCTGTTCGGTTTTTCAATCGATATTTACATTCAAATCGATCTCCCGTTCGAATTTCGAACTTTTAACCGAAACTACTTTTTGGTTCTCTTTATGGACTTTTTGAAACGGGACGTTACGTGTTGAGGGTTGAATCTCCACGATTCTTAGGGTAATTGACTGGTTAAACTGATTATTGTGAATTTTCATATTGTGTGTGTTAGAATGTGATAAGAATTCATTGAGTGAACACTGAAGATATTTTAGCTTCATTGTTGTAAGTATTTGGATTTCTTTACTGTTCTTTCATCGTATTTCCTTTGTTTTGATTTTGACATTGTCATGTGTTTAGCAAGGTCTGTTTAAAATTCATACACGTACATGTGATTGTTCGGTTGGTGATGTGACAAGAGTGTAATTGTTTTGATATAACAATTGGATAGATAAATTAATACCAATAATAGTACTCATATAAGTAAATGCACTTATTTAAAACTTTTACGTAAATTATCACGAGGCATATTTTAACTTTATGACGCTGTAGAACTGTTGTTGACGCTCTCAAGTTAAGTTTATGATTGTTGTTTAAAATTTAAGTTTTTTTTTTCTCCTACCATAACTAACAATCCCTTTACCCGCATTCGAAACCGTATGTTCGTAACCAGTTACTATAGCTTACAATTATCTCTGAGAAGATCGTTTTGACAAATATTCACTTTATACTCATCGAAAGGAAGATAAAATATTTCTTTTTTAAATTTGAGATTTTAGCATTCACAATGCTATTTTTATATAATACTAAATAATATACTAGAAAAAATACCACTCGCACCAGATCATGTTCTCGGACGGGAATCGAACCCGCGACCTTTGTCCATATTTATAAAACATTTCGTTTACTTTTCTTAGCCAACCTTAATATTGGCAATTTTGACTCTTTCATTAAGGCCTCATTTTACTGAGGTTATTGTTTGTAAATAAACTATGGAACCTTAGCTTCAATCTGTACATGTGAATTTTCGATACATTATGGACTTAGCGAGCAATAAATATAATAAAAATGAGGGCGCCACTTGAGGTATATAGGAGCCTTAAGCAAAATATTGGCGTAACTACCTACACTGTATAGTTTACCCGCTTTTGGATTCCCGGTAGCTCAGCGGTCAGAGCATTGGACCGGATATCCAAAGATCGCGGGTTCGATTCCCGTCCGAGAATATGATCTGGTGCGAGTCGTATTTTTTCTAGTATGTTATTTAGTATTGTATAAAAATAGCATTGTGAATGCCAAAATCTTAAATAATAAAAAAACGATACTTAAGTATATTTAAGTAACTTGGCATTATCATAGTTGAGAATAATGTCAAGAGCTTCTTTTAGAATGGAAAACAGACTAAGGGCAACACTCATCAACGAAACCCCTCAAGTATTCATAGGCCATTGCCACCTTTCTATTTATATTTAATGACTACTTGCCGGTCTACCACGCGAGAGGTCCCGGGTTCGATTCCCGGCCATGCAGAAATTTAAATGATGAATTTTGATTTTAGTGACGGGTCTGGGTGTTACTATGTATATTAAGTACATAATCTAAAAAGTATATTAAGTAGTATATCAGTTGTTTAGTACTCATATTACAAGCATTGCTTAGTTTTGTGCTAGTGCTGTGTGAAATTATCCAAGCACTTATTTATTTAATAATATCAGTACAATAGAAAATCAATGTTACGTGTATTGAACAGCTGATTTTCCTTTTGTTATTTTATCAATAACGCAACTAATTATTGAATGTTTTTCTTTATTATGAAGAGTTTGACACAGTTTACTTTTTAACTCTTGAACGCCTGGAAAATTAGACACAATAGATATTCCATTGTTATCCGGCTGCCTGCGTCCGCTCGGGCGTTGGTGAATTAATGAAAAGTCTGAAAATCACGTAGACAAAATCACGGGCCAAAGCTAGTCATATATAGAGTTATTTGTAAAACACCGACAATCTCACAGGAGTGGATTACTAACATCATAAACAAAAATGTACACACGACGGCACCTCAGACTATACATGTTGACCTTGAGACCGCCTTTATGCCCTACGTAATAAAAGCTGTTTTCGCAGTTTAACTGTATAACCTGACGTGTTGTTGTGTGTACTTGCTATACAAATGTCCGAACAGCTGATCGAGTTTTGAATGGAAAACCATATATTTATGTATTTTTTTTAGAAAAGTAGAACAAACGTTGTGGTTTATGATGTTAGTAATCTACTTATGTGAAGTTGTTGATGTTTTTCAAATAACCCTATATGATTGCTTGTAATGACGAGTGGCTTTGTACACCGGTATTCAAGGTGTCGCCATCTCTGAGGGTTCGATCCCCGCTTGGGTCAATTTAGAAAAACGAACTTTTCTATAGTGGCTCAGGTCTGGGTGTTTGTGATACCACCGTTGTCTCTGGTTTCCATAACACAAGTGCTTTAGCTATTTACTTTGGAATCGGAGCAATGTATGTGATGTTGTCAAATATTTATTATAAATATACCCCAAAATAAACAGTGTACTATTTTACTATGTTATCATGAATAAATAAAATAAACCTTCCATGTTTGTTATCATAAGTATTGTCACACTGTACCACATAGCAAGGCCACGCACGTGCATGTAAACATTGCACATTTACAACAAATAAATGTCAATGTTATCTTTTACAAAATAATTATTTTTTATTATCACAAAGTTTTGACGATAAATTTTAGCTGAAACGTTGACATTTTGGTTAGGTGTATGAAAAACAGACAGACGGACAGCAGAGTCTTAGTAATAGGGTATCGTTTTACCCTTTGGGTACGCAACCCTAAAAATATTAAAATGTCAATATTTTCTTATAGCGAATAGCTTAAACGTAAACGAAACAATAACGATATAGTTTTTTTATCTTTTTTTTTAATTAGCGCAATTTCCCAACTCTATCTTTAATGATTTTCCAAAAAACATAACCAATGTTTTTAAAAAAACATTGGTTATGTTTTTAAACATAACTAATATTATGAATGCGAAAGTCTGTTTGTTTGTTACGCCTTCACATCTGAACTACTGAACCGATCATCACGAAATTTTGCATACACATTGTCAGGGGTACAGAAAATACAAAGGGTATCTTTCATCCCAAAAAAAAATAGTTACCGAGGGATACTAAAAAAGCTTTCCACGCGGACGAAGTCGCGGGCGGTCGCTAGTTAGTTATATTTTTACTGGAATTCCTGCGGGAAGTGCAATTCCACGTGGACCAAGTCGCGGGCGGAAGCTAGTATCTTATATGTGTGATACAAAGTATAGACTATAGATAATCAAGGTATATAAATGGACTGTTTTCCTCTTCCGTGGTGCTATTTACCGACTTCCTTTGCTCTAAAATATATAATACAAGTTACACAATGTAGAATAGTGTTTATGATAACTTTATGTCAGTAAATCCATTACAGTTGAAAGTAAAGTTAAATTATAACGCGAATTAACGAACTCAGTATTGATGGCATTCCATTTTTGAGATTAAGTTAATCCTTAATAAAACATCTAATACATCTGTTATATAATCTTTATTAGTAAGGGGGAATGTGTACCAGAATAAGAGCACACGCACAATATGGTGGATAGAATAACATGCATACAAATATAGAAAGTTATTAAAAACCCTGAAAACCACAATTTTATTAAAAAAATATATTATATGAGAAGCTGCATAGTGGCAACCCTAGACCGAAATTGTGTTTTACTTTTGCCCATTAATTGGATTGTTTATTGAAAACAATAGTTTATTTGCGTCTAGGGTTGCGACTATACAGTATTATTTTTTTTATTTGATTTTCAGGCTTTATAATAATTTTCCGGGGTTGTATCCATGGTACCCTACCCATCATACCCTGCTTGTGCCCCTGAAGCGAAAGCGAAAGCGTAAACGTGAATGAAATCTGAAAAAAAATCACTTGTTCCTTAAATTTTTCAATTTTTACATATGGGTATCAAATGAAAGGCCTTCATGAACACATTCCAATATTATATGTTTTGTAACTAAATACATGACTTTCAAAATAAATGCACAACTATCTTAATCTCGCGAACGAAGTCGCGGGCAAAAGCTAGTACATAATAAGAATGCATCGTTATTTTGTAGCTTTAAAACTAAACTTTTTTGCCAAAGAGACATGGGTCAAAAAAGGGCAAAAAAAACTCTCTCATTTAATGGAAGGTATATTTTAACATGTTTTAGCTGTGTATTTGGTACTAGCGACCGCCCATGACTTCGTCTGCTTGCTGCTGGGGAAGTTTTTTGCTATCCCTCGGGAACAATTATTTTTTTCGGGATGAAAGGTTCTCTGTACCCCTGACAACGTGTATGCAAAATTTCATGATGATCGGTTCAGTACTTAAGATGTGAAGGCGTAACAAACAAACAAACAAACGGACTTTCGCATTTATAATATTAGTAAGGATAGAAGGGCCAATTTTTTGTCGTTTTTCGACCCATGTTTCTTTGGTAAATATTAAGTTTCATTGTTAGAACAATTACATAAAACGAGTACAAAATAACGGTGTGTATAAACATCAATGATTCGGAAACAAATGTTTGTTCTCATCACAATTAATGTTTGCCCCAACGGGGATTCGAAGCAGTGACCGTGACCCTTAGCGCAGAAAGGAATAATACAGACTATCAATTGAAAAATAATTTATAGTTTACTAGTCATAATAACATTACACTAACATTGTATTGTAATATTCTGAGCACAGGTTAAAGATAAGTTATTGTTGTCGTTTTTAGAATTGCAGACAACTAATTATTTTGTAACAAACCAAGCAATACTTTCAATTTGAAAACTGTTATAGATTTAGTTCTTTTTTTTAATACTGTCACAAATAAGTAAATGACCATGACATGGAGCTATTTTTAACCGACTTCAAAAAAAGGAGGAGGTTCTATGTTCGTCTGTTTATTTGTTTTTTTTTTAACGTCTTATGAAGTCGGGTGGGGCTTTAAGAATTAAAAAATCAAATTAAGAAAGAGATACCACGATAAATGTTATAATGATTAAAAAAGGAAAATATCTTTAGCCCCACCCGAATTCAAAAGACGTTTTTTTGTAATATCAGATATGCGTAGGTACTTGAATAGTAATTATGCAGATATTTGAATATTATTTCTTGCTTTTTTGGAGCTGTTGCTTTTTTTAATGTCCCCTCTGCTGGCACAGGCCTTCCTTATGGGTGAATAAGGAGGATGGGCTATGACCCACCACGCGGGCCCAATGCGGATTGGTGGGTCCTATGACCGGCCCTTGCGAAAGTTGCTTAACCTCCGCAATCGCCAGGCCAGGCGCTAAATCCACTGCGCCATCGAGCTCCTCAACACAAAAACTTAAAAACGTAAAATAAAAATAATTTTAACTTTTTTTACAATTTTTTACTAAGCGAGGCATACTTAGGTAGGCCTAAAGATAAAGATAGTGTGTAAATGATCTTGCATAACACCGATAAGTAAGGTCAAGTTGCCAATAACTTATGTTAATAAACTTGTTACTCGCACGCTCGGTGCAAAGGAACTATCAATTCTATTTTAATATCGATGTCTCAAGCATAAATTAAGTAAATTGATAGTTATTTGAGCAGCAACTTACGAATTTGATTCATAACCAATCGATATTTTTTTTCCACTTTTCTTTGGAATTAATGTATAGTTTGACCTCTAAATGAAAAAAATCAGATGTTTACTTTAATTTATTCAAAACTATTTTTGTAGCCTCTATTTTTTTAAATGAAATCTGGTTTTCCTGTTACCTTAATAACTCCAGCAACATAACTTTTAGCTTCTGAAGTTTTATTAACATTTTTTTTTTTCTTAATTCGATTACCAAACAAGAGGGAAATGTACTTATCTAAAATATAGAGTTAATTGCCAATTACACGCTATCACGTTTAGTTGCTCAATGTTGTTGTTATCCAATATGTGCCAAAAATAATTTGGTTCATGTCCCCAACAAAAGGATATCCGGCTAAATTAAGGAAAATAATAAAAATAAAGAAGTAGGTACTTACATGAAACTTGTTTTTGTTTTTTTTTGCCAAAATAAAAACCAATATCTAGTTTTTATGTTATAGAAAACGGTCAAGAGCCAGAAAAACGATCTTTCATATGATACCCCATATGTCCTGTAGCCTCAATTCGAATTTTTAAGCCCCCGTTCAGTCCCTGTTGCAAAAAATATATAAATATTTTTATTTTTCTCTTATTTGCAAAATAGTTTGGTAAACGTCATCTACAAGTTGATAGCATTAGTAGTTCTCGAGATATCCAGCTGTGACAGACAGACTGAGTCGCACCATAAGGTTTCCTTTTTACCATTTTGGTACGGAACCCTAAAAAGTACTCTTGAAGGCCCATTTTTATTTCAAAATGGCGCCCTAATCTTGATTAAATTAATTAAATATTTCGAAATTTTAATTCTACAGTTTATTTACAAACAATAATAGTTCATTGTAGTAGTAGTAGGAAAAGTGCTTGAAGTGGCCACTTTTGGCGCTTTTGCTTACTACTACTACAGTAGTAGAAGTCTACAAACTATACTTTACTGGTTATTTTCTGTTTTTTGTTTTCACCATTTTAGTTTTGTTAACCTAGGTATATTATTGCTTAGAAATATATTTCTCGGCGAAGGTAGACCCAAATATTGATTCAAATAAATCGTACAATCACAAAACTATAGAAAGATAGTTAGCAGCCCTATCGCATGTTGATACCGCGCGGTTGTAGGTAAATATTTCAAGTACAGCGCCGAGTTGCAATTCTGTATAGATTGTCGTTACCGTGCCTGAGACAATATAGAAAAGTTTGTTTTCTTACTCAGCCGGGATCGAACCCAGGACCTCAAAGATGTCTCCGTGTGGCTTGTACAAGCTTGTGTACGAACCATATGACCACGGAGGTTTATAAACACAAATTAGACATAATTATCTAAAGACTATCAGAAAAAAATAGAAACAATGTGAGGAAAGTTTTTCCAGAAACATATTAATAGTTTATTAACGACAATTTCAAATCCGTTGACCTTTGATAATATTCATTTAGTCAAAAGGATCCGTATTTTTATGATTCTGCGGTCAGCTAATACTTTTGTTTGTCGCATCATCGGAGTTATTATTTAATTGCTCTGTTTTTTCTCGTGTTTGCGGTTTAACCTTTTTAAGCCACTGTTTTAATTAACTATTTTATTAATTTGTATCCTGCTTTTTGCATTAATTTGGTGTACAGCTATTTGTTTTGTGTTTAGATTCATTTAGGGTAAAAAAAATGACATCATCGCATATTTTTGTACGGTCCCCAAATTCTAAATTAAAATTACTACAGGTCTTCCTTATGGGTGGATAAGAAGGATGGGCCATTACCCATCCCGCAGGCCCAATACGGATTGGTGGATGTTAATGACAGCAAATGCAGACAGCATGAGTGTGGGTGAAAGAACGATAGGTGTGACGTTTAGTGTGCGAGCGAGAAGTAAGTATGAGCGACGCCATTTGCATAAAAAATATCAAATAGTTTAGTCACAGGAAATATACTTTTCAGTTACTGTTTTCAATACAATCTATGGGCTATTTAGTTTGTTTATATTTTTGTTTTGGCCCTAGGAATTATTTGATGGTTTCAAAATACTAGTGCCACCAATGTTTTCATGTATTGTCATATTGTCGTCTCCAGGGCCCTATTTAATAACGTGACAATTTGTCAATTATCATGACAATTTTATATCCATTGCGTCAACCTATTTCAAAATCTACTCATAGCTACACCGCAACGTAAACCAAATGGTCATGCATGACAAATGACAAATTGTCTAGTTATTAAACAGGGCCCTGGTTATATATTTTTTAGTTTTGTGGTAAGTGTACATACTACTAAATTTAAATTGTTCGCATTCACAATGCTATTTTTATATTAAATTATTTTTTATTTATATAATCGTCTTTTTCTAGTATTTTTCCAAAATTATTTATCTGAAGTGTACATATTATTTTTTACTTTAACACTAATGACGATCGGGATGGTTTACCAAGGGCTTACTTGTATTGTAATTGTCAAACGTATATTTACTATGTAATCTATTGCACAACTAGTGAAAAAAAAATAATACATGACCATTAGTGGTTGACCTCATAACGAGGGTACAGATAATGATATCATTTTTTTTATACATTTTACAGGCAATCATGACATAAGTCATTATGATAGTCTGTGGGTGGTAAACTGTTTTATTATCTATGCTTTTTAATCTATAAGAAATTTAAAAATTCCCACAAAGGCTCCACCTGTAGAACTAAAGCTTATACCTCTGATAATAATAAAACAATTGAGAATATTAAAAAACATTTTTCAAAAGAATACAAAAATTGTCATGATAGTGCCAGCTTTTTAAATTAGTACATCGTTAAATATAAGCAAAATCATAGGTGCCTTCACCGCCTCTGATATTAATTCAACCATTTTTTTTTTACTTTTTTATGTTAGATGGGCAAACGCTTGACCGCTATCACGCCTGAGGGCCTACTCAAATGAACATTCTACTAAAATTAACTCGAGCAGAATAGAACGTCAATGTATGGGATTGACAGGAGCTAAGCGTTAGCTTGTATCATTCCCATATAGTAGATTATGCAATAAGGGCTTAAAGTAGTGTATTATGTTACGGGCGCTATATTGAACCCCGAGTACGAGGGATTCTATGGTTAACTCCCGAGCGGAGCGAGGGAGTTAACCATAGAATCCTGAGTACGAGGTGTTCAAGATCGCCCAAGACAAATACACATTTAAGCCCGCGATGCATACTCTACTTTTTATACTTTCTGCGAGGCAATTGAAACCAATGACTGTTATAAAGAAAGTACTTAAGTATTTATTTAAAAAAAAATTGTCGTCTATTCTGTAATGGTCAGCTCGACATTCGAATAAATCCTTCTTGGTGCGCGGGTGAAAATGAATTTCGTAAAAAGTTTTCATACTTTTCTTTTTTTTTAATTTGTAGGCAGTGCAAGAAAATGATAACATAAATAAATAAATATTTGACAGCATCACATACCGATTCCAAAGTAAGTAGCTAAAGCACTTGTGTTATGAAAATCAGAGACAACGGTGGTATCACAAACACCCAGACCTGAGCCAATATAGAAAAAATCGTTTTCTAAATTGACCCAACCGGGGATCGAACCTGGGACCTCAGAGATGGCGACACCTTGAAAACCTCGACAAAGCCAAACCTGTACAAAGCCACTCGACCACGGAGGTCGTCAACATAAAGCCTAACTCTGAATAAAATCTCATTGCACCTTAACATTTTTGAAACCAACCTCGATCAAGCACGACTACATAGGTTGCATTCCAAATTCAAATCACATTATTCCCCATGGGAAAAATGACTTACTTTAGGAAAGGTTTGCATGACACATAATATGCCATTGACGAGCAGGTAGTATAAAAATTATATTGTTATTCTATTCTACAAGCTTTATTTTAGTATAATAAAATTTTGTATATGACGCGATGTACGATATAACGCGCTTGCCTAGAAGTAACATAATCACTCGCGTCTTGAAGGCCCCCAGATTGTACCTAAACCACACCCCGGACACTCCATACAAAAAGTGCGTTTTAACTACAACATAAACAGATTACGTTTGTACACACTGCGAATGTGTGCGTGAACCTTTTAGGGTTGACTCTTGACATCTGTTGAGCTCGTATGTTAGCACAAACAACTCGCGCGTGCGACACAGCCCCGGAGAATGAACTTCTGATCTTACTACGGATTGTGGGGGGAGGTGCGGTATCCCGCATCGGCGGGAGGCGGGGTATGGCCGTTCTGTACGTCAGTACTATACTAATTTGTGCCTAAAAACAAACTCAGGCAAGAAGTTCCACTTTCTAGCGGTACAGATGATAAAATTTCTAGCAATCACAAAGGAAAAACTAGACTTGTTCCTTTTCCTGAAATAAATCACCTTATTATTAAGTGAATAACTAAACGTAAAAATCTTTTTCTCACCAGAATTTTGCACATATATCCTCCATATTTTCCAATTACCAACTTGACTGCATAATATATTTCTCGAGATAACTGAGTGAGACTGGCAGTTTTCGTCGTGAATTTTTTCGAGTTCACAACTTCGTAAACCTTTACGTAAAAGTTAAATTTTTTCGTACGTAAATTGAATAAGTTACTTATAATTGAATTTTTTCCACATACGCATGTTGATATTTGAAACAGATATAATCGGATATACTGCTCACAGTCAATGCGAGTGGGAAAAAACGATAGTTTACGGTAGCGAAAACAGTTTTCATCAACTCATGGTAGGGCCCCAGGTTAAGGTTCGATAAACAAATAGCTTTTTTGTCGATTCAATTTATCGATATTTTTCTAAATGGCGGAGATATTTGAAAAATACATATTTAAGCCATTCAAAAAATGTGACTACCGCGAGGTCTACATCTCACAGAGTCACTAGTAATAAAAAATCTTAAATACTTACGCAAAGAAAAAAAAGCAAACTTTTGACGACCTGAGTGTTGCAGTGGTCATTATGCTAGTCCACCAAGCAAGAGGTCCCGGGTTCGATTCCCGGCCGGGGCAGAAATTGAAATGATGAATTTTAATTTCTGTGACGGGTCTGGGTGCTAATTTATAATAAGATTAATAAGTATATATTTAAAAAGTATATAAATTGTATATCAGTTGTCTAGCCCCCTTATTACAAGCTTTGCTTAGTTTGGGGCTAGATGGCGCTGTGTGAAATTGCCCAAGCATTACTGAACTAGATATTATTATGTCAAATGTTAAAGCAATACTTTTTAAAATAAATAGGTACGACTCGTTATATTTAGTTGGTCAAACATTTTCGCGTACTCTCAATTTTATAATAAGTACTATTATCAACTTATTCGAACATTTGTTTTAAGCATGCCTAAGATAACCTTTGACGGGAAGTGCCGACAGAAATTGATTGTACTTCTATTGTAGAACTTGTAAAACAATTAAATTGATAAAGAAAGATCCTATAATGATCGCGAGCAGGCTCGACTGCGGCTACATCAACCATTGTTGTATGATTCACGTGAATAACGTGTTACAAAAGTACCCCTAATGCCGAATATGGTAGATAGGGACCATCAAACTGAACAACTTTTACTATGGGACCAACTCTGAAATCGCGAAAATAAAATCAGCTGTTTCATACAAAAATTAATTACGAAAATATCAAAACGTATGAAACAGTTGTTTTTTTTCGCGATTTCAGAGTTGGTCCCATAGTAAAAGTTGTTCAGTTTGATGGTCCCTATCTATCATATTCGGCATTAGGGGTACTTTTGTAACACCTTGTATATGTTTAGTGTTGCTGCGTCTTTGTCTGTATTGTTATGCTCTTACTAACATTACATTTACTCGTAAATATCGTTGTTACTAACCATCTGAATGAGTCTAAGTAGCCCGAAATAAATGATTTTATTATTATTATAATCACATAAAGAAAATTAAAAAGGTACTTTGTTGAGTGACACAAAATTTCATGTCCCCATCTCATCAGCTTTTTCACAAAAATACTCCCAGTTGTCACCCCGGGGGACAGTGTTAGGGGACTCCTGGGAATAATTGGCGAGTTCGAGGCAAATAGCGAGCATGAAGGTGTAATTGCGCCAATAGAAGCCGCACGATGTCCACTACTGGGAACAGCTATCGAGAAAAAAACGCGCGTAAAAGTACTCGAAAGAGTAATAATCTTCCTCAAGAACCACTATACCAATTGGTGAAAACCCCATGAAAATTCGTTCAGTAGTTTTTGAGTTTATGGCGAACTGACGATGCGGCGAGGGACTTTGTTTTATAATATGTAGTGATGTATACTTAGTATTTATTATATTATGTATATTATAATACAATAGTAAAATCTCTGCTTATTTTGGAACTAAAATGATTAGTGTGCGTTTTCAGAATGCGTTTAATTTCATTAAAGAGGTAACGAACAGCGTAGATTTTTTTTAAATCACGCACGCACGATTGTAATGTTGCATTTTGCGTCATTTTATATGACAGGTCATGTTTAACGGTTTTGCATACAAATGTGAGATGATACATAACTATTCAATATCTTTAAGATTTTCGAATTCACAATCTGTTTTAATTACTATGTTAAACTCGTCTCTAACTGTTCAAGTTCTGTTATCATAAAATATTCATGTTTGTATAATTATAAAAAAGCTTTAATTATATAACCTTAACCCGAAAATGAGAATTCTTACAGACATACAGATCTCAATATGTAAAAGAGGTAAACTTTTCGTTTATCTTGCTCGGCTGTCTGTCTGTCCTTTTCAGGTTCTATTTTATATACTTATCTTCGAGAAACGAGAAGATCTAAGTTTTCTATTAACACTGATTTCGAAACAACAACCCCGACAACTGTAAAGATGGATTACAGAGCTTTTAAAACTTTACCAATCTCAACTTTAAAATTAAAAATAAGAGCGTATTGCTCACGATGCTATAGAAAAGATCTGTACCCCTAGCACGAACATCTAACGAGAAAAAAAACGCGCGTTAAAGTACTCGATAGAGTAATTCTCTATGGGAAATCGCATTTTGGTTTTCGGCGGTAGATGGCGCTGTACAAATTACCCATACAAAATAATTATGAGAAACATATCGCGCGGTACTCTGATTTCATTATACATTAATGAAAATTAAAAAAAACACGCTTAATTACTCGTACATGTACCAATTAGGTAGGTATGTACTAAACATTGTTCTGTCACAATTTTTTTGTGTTTAACATTATAATAGTCCTATCACGAACATCTAACGAGAAAAAATACGCTAGAGTAATTATCTATGAAAAATTTAATTTCGCTTTTCGGCGTTAGATGGCGCTGTACAAATTACCCATACAAAATTACTCTATCGAATGATTTTACGTCCGTTATTTTTTTTCGAAAGCTGTTCGTGCTAAGGGTAAACATATCTTGTTCATTTTTGGCTATTTATTAGCTATTTTTTGTGCCTTCAGATAATAAAAACCAGATAACAAATAGCTTCCCAATAACAAACCAATATAAAAAAATTGGATGACCTAGTTTGTACTACGCTATCTGATTATCATATCAGAATTTCAACAAGAAAGATTTTTTTACTGACGATAATTTAGTACCATGACACACCAATTTACTTTCATTAGTGGGATTGGCTTATTGAACAAGCGTTTATAGTTGCTGTGACAAAGTTACCCGTAGCACAAACATCTATCGAGAAAAAACGCGAGTAAAAGAAATCAATGTAGTAATTTTGTATGAAAAATTGTACAGTGCCATCTACCGTCCAAAAGCGAAATAATGTTTTTTTCATAAGCAATTACTCAATCGAGTACTTTTACGCTTTTTTTTCACGATAGATGTTTTTGTTACGGGTACAGTTACTTGTACAGCCGACTGTACAACAATATAAATTATCTGCCTTTGATCAGATACCCATAAGAGGAAACACCACGGTCGAGAGAATTGAAAAATTCCTATAGAAAGTTGACAAAATCAACGTTTCGTAGTCCCCTGTTTCCTCCTCCAAAACTAGACCAATTTGAATACTATTTTCATTAAAAAATTACGACATGCTTTGGCTGTGTTCTTATGTTTTGATTTTTTTATATAATCTCGTCTTTAATTGTTGGATGTCTAAACAAGGGATTTTTTTCAATTATTGAAGATTAATATATCTCTTTTAATAATTAATTTATGAAAAAAGGAAAACATAGAAACACAGCCTAATCCTTTTATTAAATTTTAATGAAAAAAGTATTTAAATCCGTTTAGTTTTGGAGGAGGAAACAGGGACAACGAAACGTTGATTTTGTTAACTTTCTATAGGATTTTTTCAATTCTCTCGACCGTGGTATTTCCTCTTAAAAAGTTCGCAGAGTCGGGAGTTCGTCCCTTGACCTCTCAATGATGGACAATGGAGGGAATTAATTGTTCCACAGAGGGATTCGTTAGGCGGTTTGATTATGCCCATTTGTACTGTACGAAAGAGATAATATAGAGCAGGGATGCCCAAACTTTTTTTTTTTTGCAAGAGACCCCTTTTCCAAAACCTCAGACCCCCATAGCCAAATTACCTTAAAAATCTTATCAAATATCAAGTGTAATTAATAATGATTCGTTTATGTCGACCCCCGGGAACTCGATTTCGTCCCCAAGGGGTCGATATCGACCACTTTGGGAATCCCTGATATAGAGGTTGGAGGAATTTATTATTCAAAAAGTAAGAATCGTGATTTAGACTAACCAAATCAAACAAAAATTAATTGTTCAGTTACCCATATTATTATCTACAAATATATCTTGACCATCAGCCATTTTTAATGTCCCCACTGCTGGGGCACAGGCCTTCCTTATAAGTGGATAAGGAGGATGGGCCATAATATATATATATATATATATATATATATATATATTTGACAACACCACATACATTACTCCGATTCCAAAGTAAGTAGCTAAAGCATTTGTTTTATGGAAATCAGAGACAACGGTGGTATCACAAACACCCAGACCTGAACCAATATAGAAAAGTTCGTTTTCTTAATTGACCGAACCGGGAATCGAACCCGGGACCTCAGAGACCGGGACACCTTGAAAACCGGTGTACAAAGCCACTCGACCACGGAGGTCGTCAAACTTTTACGCGCGTTTTTTCTCGATCGATATTCGTGTTACTGTACTGGTTTCAGATTCAGTTTACTAAACAAAGTACTGTAGTAAGATTTTCTTACAATTAAACTTATTTCAACAGTTGAATGTTTTTTTTTCAGAAACATCACAATGGCGTCGGCCATGTCTTTCGCCAACACCACCGCTGGGAATGGCTATTCCGAAGTGTTGGGCGAGCATCTCAAGGGTGTGGGCAGACTGTTCTACATACACTACCCTCAGGACACCCTGTATGAGAAGAAGGACGATGTGCCTAACTTCTTTAGACAGGTAAGAGTTAGAAAAAAAACGGTCAAGAGCGAGTCGACTCGCGCACCGAGGGTTCCGTACCATCATTCTGAAAAAGTTTGCTATTTAAAGACATCGTTTTATTTTACCTGTAATCTTTACATAAACTTCTTTCACATAAAATAATTTCAGATTTTTCTCAATGCAAACTTCGGGGATAAGGCCCCCCCCTTTTATTACATTTTTCATCAAAAGTCGAAAACTATGCGTCACAATTTTTTTTTTTAAATGATTGAGAATGTGCAAGCAGCGCCCTTTTATATTAGTATGCTACCCCATATGCCCTAGTAACCTCACTTCGAATTTTTAAGACCCACTTTCAGGCCCTGTTGAAAAAAATTTATAAATATTTTTATTTCTCTCTTATTTGCAAAATAGTTGAGCAAACGTCATCTAAAACTATTCCAAATTTCAAAAATTCAAGTTGATAGCATTAGTAGTTCTCGAGATATCCAGTTGTGACAGAAAGACAGACAAACAGACTGAGTCGCACCATTAGGGTTCCTTTTTACTATTTTGGTACGGGACCCTAAAAAGCATTGGAGTGGTTTGAATCAAGTATGCAATAAATCAGAAATTCAAATTCTTTATTCAGTCTAAACCAGGGTTTCTTAAAGTGTGGTACATGGACCCCTAGGGGGTATCATGTATATCAGAAGTCGGTAGTAAACCCTTCCCGGAATGAAAATACCAATGAAACAGATTTTGAATATAGAATTATTTTAATCCTAAAATATTGTTTAACTTTTGAAAGTAGTCCGTGACTGCAAAAAGTTTACGAAACACTGGTCTAAGCTGTTACAAACACTTGTGAATGTCAAAGAAGCTACGCCATCGGTTCGCAAACTTTAATCGCGGAGAGATCTTGTAAAATGTATTCATTCAGAATTATTATTAGAAAAATTGATATTTAAACAATGTCCGTTATCTATTGTAAATTATTTTATTGTATTTTTTAATAACATAACTTTATTTAATTATTTTAGTCTGTGTCTTATTATTCGGCTTTTTATGGTACCTATTTTTAATACAGTATTATCCAATAACTTATTTTTCTTCAACCACATCCTATTTAATAGAATATTGACTAACGCAGTCATGACCTGAATTTCGAAATAAAACATTCTAATTTTAATAACAAATTGAATCTCGTGTCAATATACTGTTGACATCAAAACTGTGTTAACAAGCTAAATTAGATCCTATTGCTTTTGAATAGGGGGTAATTGAAAAGTAAATTCTTTTGCTTGATTACCAGTCAATGCGTGTAACCCTGACTTAGATTGTGAAATAAACCTTCAACTTTATCATACATTTTGAACGAAGTATGTAAACTATGGTCAAATGAAAAGGGGGCAATTAAAAAAACTTTCTACGACCACAGCTTATGAATAGGAAACAATACGTTTAGAAAAAAATAATAAATAATAATAATAAATGCTTGGACAATTTCACACAGCGCCATCTAACCCCAAACTACGCAAAGCTTGTAATATGGATACTAGACAACTGATATATAACTTACTAGCGGCCCGCCCCGGCTTCGCACGGGTACAATGTAGTTACTAATGTGGTGAGTGTGAAGTTATTAGACTATACTAAAGGATATCTATATATAGTGGTGGCCACATAATTAAGGACGCCAGTCGATTTTCATACAAACGAAGTAACTTTTAAGCATTGCTTCTCCGCCAGGGATTGACCGAGCGGTGATCTGGTGATGGCCATCCAGGGAGTGAATCGAGGAGATCCAGATTTCAATACACACCCAAGTGATCTGACCAGCATTTTAAGAGATGTAAGGATATATTAAAAAAAACCGCGAATATAGCATAAAAATGTATGAAAATCTTGCAACTGAAAATTCGGATCCTTACATCTCTTAGAATGCTGATCAGATCAGTTGGGTGTGTATTGCGATCTGCATGTTTTCCACTCACTCCCTGGATCAGATCACAAATATGTCAATCCCTAGCGGAAATCCATATTTTCAAAATTACCTCATTTGTATGAAAATCGTCTTGTGTCCTTAATTATGTGGCCACCACATAGAACAATTTAAACAAACCTTAATTATGTGGCCACCACTATAAGCTTTAATAGAACAATATAATGAAACGTATAGAATGTTGGCCGTTTTAGTAGGGCAGGTCATGAAACGAAACCTCTCAGTGGTCGACGAAATACGCGATACGCGCGTAACCTGTAGTTTCATATTACAAACCAACAGCAGTAAATATCCGAACACCTACAAAGGTTCATATTACAGCGGTTTCGACATTGTTTGTGTTGGTAAAGTCGGACAGAGTCAAAATGAATAATTTTCTGAGCAGAAAAGAGATAAGATATAAAATGATGCATAACCTAAGAAAATACCTGTTTTCTACAGTATCATAGAGAATTGTTGGTTGGGCTAAATATATGTGTCCTATAGCTACCAAACGAATATAAAGTTCAGAAGGTTCAGAAAATAAAACAAGGGATTTGGGTGACGAGCGGCCAAGACCGGCGCGCAATGATAACTGTTTTTTTATTTAAATTTAAATGCACAGACAGACATCGGTTACTACATAAGATGATCTGACGTTGCTGCATGCACACATATACATGTAAGGAATCTTATTACTGTGTGCCTACAGCAGCCCCCCTCTTAAAAGGAAGAGAAAAAAAAATCAAAACAAAAATACACAAGTTAAAATTTCATCAAATTTTGTTAAATTTGGCTGATGATTACACAAGTTAATATGAATACAATAATAAGTAATAAAACAATCACGCCAATGTTTACAAAGTGAAACGTAAGTAATGCTGATAACTAGAATTAGTAGGTAAGTACTGTAGGACTCAGATGAAGTTATACCTTAAATTTTAGATATTTTGTTTTAATGATAATAGGTAATTGTAACAACAAACATGATAACAGGTAAGTATTTTTAATGTTAATTAGTACTCGTCTACCCAAAAGAATGTTACATAACTATATACCTATTTTAATTAAATCTACATACATCACATCACACATTACGTCATCCGGGATACACACTCTGCGCTCCCTGAATGGTGGAAGTTGGTGGTTGCACTGTATGTACCTGGACCACCGGCGGTGAAGCACCAAATGCGGCTGACGCTTCCTTACGGAACCAACCTCGCATCTTCTTCTTAAACTGACTTTTTAACAGGAACATTATCAGCACTCCAAATAATGCTGCGATTACTATCAGGACGATTCCCATGAAATTCACCTTTTCTCCAATACTTTCGTTGGAAACACTTTGTGCAAGTGCCACGTTATTTTGCTGTGGTTTACTATTGTAATTACCCATTCTTGTAATAAGCTATTTGTAAAAACCCGACCACTGTAGGCAAGATTCAAAACGTTAATTAAAAGTTAGTATTAAAATGTCAGTTTAAGTGGTTGAAAAACCATTGATTTCAACATACATAATAAAAATTAATGTATTCAGCGATTTCAACAAAATACTTACATATTTTTAAATAATCGCTATGATTTTATTTTTATTCATAGATAGGCAATCACTTCCGTTCAGACATTGCAAAACGATTTACCTAAAGTAAAATTATAAACTAAACACAACATACATGGCTACATATTATTGTATGCAATAAAAAAATAACGTGTTATTCGTCTAGCCCTACGACATAAGTCTTGGGATCGGTGCTCGATTACAGTGTAATACTATAGACCACTAGACGAAAAACAAACCTTAAACCAATCATTTACTCAGTAGCTTAATCACTAACTAAATCTAACTGGCTTCCTTACCTCTCTGCCACTGCGCGTGGTAAAGGTATGAGTACCCGTAGCCTTATCGCTATCGGCCGTCTCAGTTTTATTAGTTAGTAAACAATCATTTGGTGGCTGTTTCATTAAAATTGGTTCATCATTAATCATATAAGCGGGTTTTAGCCTATCAATCGACACTTTTACTTTCTTACCGGGCATTTGTAAAACAAAACATTTATCCAACCTTTCTATCACGAGATAAGGGCCCTCGTAAGGAGGTTGTAGTGATCGCTTAACCAGGTCGGTCCGCACGAAAACATGCGAGCAACTGCGTAAGTCCGAATGAACAAAAATAGTGCGTGAATCCCTATGTTTAACAGGTTTCGGTTTGAGTCTTTGAATGATATCCCGAATTTTCTCAGCATATTCGTACGTATCGCTACTTCTATGGCTGGAACTATCATAAAAATCTCCGGGCATCCTTAATGTCTTACCAAAAGCTAGCTCGGCAGCACTCACTCCAGTGTCACTACGGGGTGCTGCTCGTAGTCCAAACAATACTGTAGGTAATTCCTCCACCCACGTACCTTGGTCGCTTCGTGCCATCAGCGCTGCCTTCATCGAACGATGAAACCTCTCCACTGCCCCATTACTTTGCGGATGGTAAGCTGTGGTACGTAACCTACATATACCTAGGCATTTCATCAATTCATTGAATAAACTGCTTTCAAACTGCCTGCCCTGATCGGTTGTGATCCTAACAGGACAGCCATATCGCGCAATCCAACCTTCATACAAGGTTTTGGCTACCGTTTTTGCGTAAATATCTTTTAGTGCAAAAGCTTCCGGCCACCCCGTGGTCCTATCAACTATCGTTAAACAGTACCTAAATCCATCATCCGAAATAGGTAATGGTCCTACTAGGTCGACATGAAGGTGATCAAAACGGCCACTAGGTTCAAATTGCCCTAATCCTGAAACCGTATGCCTAATTACTTTCGATTTCTGACATTGAACACAGGTTTTAGCCCAATTTCTTACGTCTGTATTCATAGCTGGCCAAAAGTATTTAGATGTTACCAATTTCGTTGTTGTCCTTATTCCGGGATGAGATAGATCGTGGACCGCGTGAAATGCCTTTTTCCTAAACTCTACAGGTAAATACGGCCTGATATTTTTAGACGAGACCTCACAAACAATTTCATTCTGAGAATCGGTCAAAACAATTCGCTTGAATTCCATTCGCCCACTCGCTTGCTCTAGCAACTTCGTCAGCTCGGTGTCCGCTTGCTGCGCATCAGCTAATTCAGCGTAATTAATAACCGTGGGACTAACTATAGTCTCAACCCGCGATAATGCGTCCGCAACTATGTTATTACTACCGCTAATATGCCTAATGTCCGTGGTAAACTCACTGATAAACATAAGCTGCCTAATCCGTCTAGGTGTTTCTTTGTCACTTGGCTTTTTTGAAAAAGCATATGCTAAGGGTTTATGATCGGTGAAAATGGTAAAAGGTCTACCTTCCACTAAATATCTAAAATGTAGTACTGCTAAATAAATTGCCAGTAACTCGCGATCGTACGCGCTATATTTTAATTGAATGTCATTAAGCTTTCTAGAAAAATAACCTATTGGTTTCCAGTGTGTCCCTACCTTTATTTGTAACACGCTACCTACGCAGTCATTCGATGCATCCGCCATAATAGCAAGCTCCGCGTTCCTAATAGGATAAGTCAGTACGGCGGCGTTTTGTAAACTGGTTCTGCATTTCTCGAATGCGGCGTCAGCTTCAGGTGTCCACTGAATAACAGATTTGTCTTTCTTTTTAGCACCTTTTAAATATTTATTTAACTTGATATTCAGCTGCCCGAGGTAAACTTGCCCTATAAAAATTTGTCATTCCTAAAAACCGTCGCAACTGATCTATCGTTTTCGGTTTTGGAAAATCGATTACCGCCTGAACTTTGTCTTTTAAAGGAGTAATTCCGGATGCGGTTACCTCGTAGCCTAAAAATTCGAGTTTCTCCTGACCGAAAGAACATTTTGTTAAATTAATTGTTATTCCAAACTGATTTAACCTTTCGAAAATAGCCTTTAAATGCGCCCTGTGTAATTCTTCCGTTTCGCTTGCGACGATGACGTCATCAATATAACAGAAATAAAAAATATCAGAATATTGGTTAGCTCTCGATTCTCCGATTTTCGATTCCGTAAACGAATTTTCTAACCCCTGAAAAACGGTGTTGTTCATAAACCTCTGAAATGTTTGCGCCGCGTTTCGCAACCCGAAGGTCATACGCGGAAACTCGTATAATCCAAAGGGTGTGGTTATCGCCGTTTTTTCGATGTCCTCATGCGCGACCAAAATATTATGGTAAGCCCTATTAACGTCAAGTCTCGAAAAAAATTTCTTATCCCCTAACACATAAGTAAAATCATGCAACCGTGGTATAGGGTACCTATCTGGCTTAGTTACAGCGTTTAAGGCCCTGTAATCCCCACAAGGACGCAACTGCCCGTCCTTTTTCGGCACAACATGTAAGGGACTCGCCCATGCACTTTTTGAGGGGCGACATATACCGAGTTCTTGCATACGCCTAAATTCCTCCTTAACCGCGCTATACCTTTCGGGTGCTAAAGGCCTTGCTCGCGCGAACACTGGGGGACCTACCGTTTCAATGTGGTGATACACCGAATGGCGTGGATTTTCTATAAATGACACAGGTTTAGTGATTTCAGGAAACTGTGAAAGTAAATCAGAATAAGCATTATTACTATCGACCGTGGTTAATGATGAACCATTCCACGAAACAATTGATCCAATTACACTTAAGTTTGTTATTTTATCTAAAAGTTTTCGGCCACTTAAATCTACTAACAGTTTATGATGCAGCAAAAAATCTGCGCCGATTATCGGCTGACCGACTTCTGCTATAATAAAAGTCCATGTATAAGGTCGTCTCAACCCTAAATTTAAAGTTACAGTTTTTGTTCCGAAAGTTTTAATTACCGAACCGTTAGCGGCATATAATTTATAATCACAATTACTATCTTTACATTTCCAAAAATAATTTTTATTCACAGGTAACACAGATACATTTGCTCCAGTGTCTATTAAAAAACGCATACCTGAAACTTTATCGCACACTATGAGGCGGTTATTCGTAGTGCAGGGGCCCGCCATCGGCTGCGTCTAGTTTTCCGGTTGCTTATGGATTTTCTCACCCTTCCAGTTACATGGCTCGACACACTTGACAGCTTTTTCCCGATAGCGGAAATGGTAAAAACACAGCCAGTTTCCGCTTTTCCGACTGCTGCCGCTCCGAGATGGTGATCGCCCGTTCCTCGATGCCGATGTGGACTTGTGACCGCTGCGATTCTGCTCCCTGGATCTGCCTCGTTCTAGATTATTCAGTCGTAGGTTTATTTTAGCCAATTGCCCCAGGAGAGTGTCAGCAGCACCGGTAGCTGGTTTCCCCGGGTTGTCCTTGATCTCTGCTACTTGCATTGCTCCCATACTCGTGTTTTCCATGACTTTGTCTGCTATTTTCGCCAATACGTCAAGGTCTGTAGAGTCTGTGACCGCTAGAATGGCTCTAATCGACGTCGGTAAATGTGATTGCCACAAGACCTTTAATGTTTCGTCGGGCACTTTCTCTTGAGCCAAATTGCGCATTCGACGCAACAGCTGCGATGGACGCTGATCTCCTAGCTCCATTTCCCCAATCAGTTTCTGGACTTGCCTGCTGGCCGACTCTTCAAATATCGTTAAAAGGCGTTCTTTGAGCGTCGCGTATTTATTAGTATCAGGTGGTTTTACGAGGATGTCCGTCACCTGGCCTATAATTTCCTTACTTAGCTTGGTTATTACTAAGTCATATCTGGCTAAATCGGACAGTCGTTGTTGGTTGATTGTAGCTTCCAATCTGACAAACCACACTCGAGGTTGATCAGGCCAAAACTCCGGGATACGCGACGCCAAAGTTATCTGCTCCAACGCTGCTCCAGGCGGTGGTGGTGCTATGGCAGGTTGTAGTGACGCCCCGGGTTGTGGAGGCACTCCCGTATTTGGTTGCACGGACGGAGTAGTCATGCTTTATTATTTAAAAAAAATTCGATATCGTTAAACCTTTAATTCTGGGCCCCGAGACTAAAGGGAGTTATCACTGCGCCGCGGTAAGTATTCCGACACCGGTCACTCTGACGAGTAAAATGTCCTTGTTATTTATAGTCACTGATTAACTTTAGTGTTCACTTTTAGGGGTCACCAATGTTGGTTGGGCTAAATATATGTGTCCTATAGCTACCAAACGAATATAAAGTTCAGAAGGTTCAGAAAATAAAACAAGGGATTTGGGTGACGAGCGGCCAAGACCGGCGCGCAATGATAACTGTTTTTTTATTTAAATTTAAATGCACAGACAGACATCGGTTACTACATAAGATGATCTGACGTTGCTGCATGCACACATATACATGTAAGGAATCTTATTACTGTGTGCCTACAGAATAATAGCAACGCTTTTCAACTCTTGTCGTTCATGAAATCTCAAACCAGTAAGATTAAATAAATTTATAAATAGGTTTATTAGTTTATTAATCCTCAGTTATTACATTGCATCAATAAAAAACCATAAACAGAATAGAGTACTTTTAACACGAACAGCTATCGAAAAAAATAACGATCGTAAAAACATTCGATTTTGTGTGGACAATTTGTACAGCTCCATCTACCGCCGATTTTCATAGATAATTAACTACTCTATCGAGTACTTTGTGCGTTCGTGCTTAAAGGTCTGTAGCTTTAGCACGAACAGCTATCAAAAAGAATAACGCGTGTAAAAACATTTGCTAGAGTTATTTTGTATGGGGAATTTGTACAGCCCCATCTACCGCCGAAAAGCGGAATGATAATTATTCTTTTGAGTAATTTTACGTGCGTTTATTTTTCTCCATAGATATTCATGCTAAGGATACTGCTTTCAGGTACTTCTATTTTTAAAGTATAAAAATAATGACTTCTTTTTAGGCTGTTAGCGTCTGAATGAAATGTTTTCTCTGTTCGATTGCAACTTCTGTGTGGCTACTTCAATAATATTGATGGAACCCAAAAACAGTTTTATCAGTTATCTGACTGATATTGCTAGAGTTGATTCAAATTTTATAAGTGACGAAGTGATTTCAAGTTATTCAACAAAATGGATTTTAACTCTTACGATGTACGTATTAACACACCTTGAAACAAATTTTCGTTGGTTACGTGGCAACCCACGTAGCTGTTATGACATAATTAGTATTTCAATTTACAGGTTCAGCTTGTTATAAATATTTTTTGTTTCTAAAACTGACAACCGATAATGCGTAACTAATAGTAAGTGGTAAGGTTAGAACAGCAAGGAGCAAAAAATCAAAACGAGTGTCAACTACATAATACGTTACTCGTGCCTATATAGCTTCTTAAATCGTCCAAGAATTTACGGACGGACACCAAAATTAAATGAGGCACAAGCTTGTGATTTGTACCACGATGGGAAAACATTGTCTTATATATATCTATACATTTAATAAATCTGTAAATTATAAATGTTTGTGCGCGCATTACACAAAAACCGTTGAACAGATTTTGATGAGTTTTTCACAGTTTGGTAGCTTAGGGTCCAACTTAAAATCTAAGCCTATGCCTATGTTTCATTAAATTCGGCTGGGTAAACCAGGGAAACAGCTTGAACTCTCCGTTGTTACTAAAACTTTCATACTAAGGAAGCACTCATTTAAAATGGTCGCCATATTTTTTAGTTTTAAATAAAATGCAAATGACAGGCATAATATTGACCTACTGATGCAGTCCCATTTTTAACCGACTTCGAAAAAGGTTATCAAGTCGACGGTATTTTTTTTTGTCTTGTAAGAAAAAAGATCTCAGTATTTACAATGTCATCTGCTTGAAAAAAACACAACAGTTTCTTGTTCGAGACATTTATTTGATGTGGAAATTTTCTTTGTTTCAGTCGTGGCCGTATTTTTTCATATTTATGATTTTGGAACACATCGTATTGCGATTGAAGGGCAAAAAGGGAATAAGACTGAATGACGGGATCACAAGCATATCCCATGGCTTACTGCAGGAATGTGGAAGGTATTTTGTTTTCATTTAGTGCTTATCATAAAAATCCTTTGCAAAAAAAATTGCAGTGGTGAAAGTTTTAAAGCAGTTTTCAGGTAGGTTTTTTTTATTATTGAGATCCCTTAAGGATTTTCGTTAAGAGCACTTAGTCTGCACACTAGCGCTGCCATTGGGAAAAAAGCATAGTGCTTAAATAAAGACGAAACTGAATTATCTCCCTGTAGTGCACTCCGAAGAAGCTTTGTGGTACTTTTTATCGCTTAAACAATATTTTCCAGCCTGTCGTTTAGTTTAATGGAGTTTTTTTGCGATAAGTAGCTACTTTTAACAATAAAACTCCAGAAATTATGAACCAATATAATACTGTCGCTTGTATAGTCGAACTCAGATTTATCTGTACACATTTGTACTTTGTTACACCAAATAAAACGCTTTTTCTATACGTTTCAACCCTATTATTTGATTACTTTGATTGGTGCAACATAGTACTAAAGTGTCTAGAATTTCTTGAGAACGTTACTTCTTTCTTTCCAGGCTAGTTTGGCGAGGGGCGGAGTCATACATGTATACGTGGATATACGCAAACTACAGATTAGTTGAACTGCCCTGGGATAACACGTTCACCTGGTATGCAGCAGCCATCGGCGTCGACTTCTGCTATTACTGGATGCACAGGGCTTGTCATGGTGAGTTTTATAGTCAAAGTCAAACTTATGTTTGTTGATTGACCCTTCAACGCCCGGAAAATGAGACACAATAGATATTCCATTGTTATCCGGCCGCATGCGTCCGCTCGGGCGTTGATGAGTTAAAATAAAATAATATTGAAAATTAAGTGCTTTCCAATTGTCAATAATTTCTTACCATCCCATTCAAAAACGTTATAATTGACACGAAGAAGTCATACTTTACTACATAGAATTCATTACTCAATTCTTCTCAGAGGCTTGGGTATCTGAAAATGGGAATCATAATATTTATATGTTTCCCTTGGGGAACTTTGTAGTCACACAGTGTGATCTCGACATGTTACGCCTTGTGTAAAAAATGGTTTTTGTGCACTGGATCAAACCAACATACTTTTTTTCTTTTGGCGATCACAATATTTAATTCTTTTGACAATAAAGATATTATGCTTTTCAAAAGCACAACCACTGAATCATAATTTATTCAAAATTAAGTCTCTCATCCCCATAACACGCCAGTGTCGTCGTCTCTCGCATATTCAATTACATTTCCAACTTAATTTATTTCGCTGTTGTCTTAGCATTCAAGTGACGCAAGACGTCATATAAAATGTACTTTTCAAGTGAAATAAAACTGTTCTAAAGTTCAAAGTTGGTAAAAGACGAAATATTTGAAAGATAGGTAATAATAATATAATTTAAAAATGTTAAATAACTCGTCTGAGCCACTGAACAAGTTTTGATAAATTTTAGTGAAGATATAGATTGAGCCACGGTGAAGGTCATAGGGTACCTGTTGTCACCAAAATAAATATCGAAGAGAGTGAAATGGATAGAGAATGAAAGTTCGTATAGGGACCCGGGGACCTGGGGACCTGGGGACCCGGGACCGGTCACGGTGACATGCAAAGCATTCTCCCTACTGTAAAAGAAAAGGTTTCACCGTTAGAGACCTTTAAAGACTAGGTAGTACTCCAAACTAGGGTTGCCAGACGCCCCATGTTTCAGTCATAATTTTAAACGTCCCGTCGGGACAGACACTGTCCCGTATTTTATGATTTCTAGATCTAGCGCCTATTTTGTTCGTTTTATTTTTTTACTGTTCCGCAATACGTATGTGTTACGTTCATGCTAACAACGCAGAGAGACTAAAAACCGTTTTCAACTATAAGCGTAACTGCATTCAATTCGATAAATATGTAAAATTAAACAAAGATAATCATGTTAAAACTAACACGATCTTCTTTAAAATATAACTAGCAATAAAATACGTAAAAATAAGAAACTGTCCCGGGGAAAAAATTATATTCTTTTTTTTGTCAAATTGAGTATTTTGTCCTTTGCAGGATCAAAGTCTGGTAATCCTACTCCAAATCCTTTAACAGCCAGTGTGCGTTGCTGTACAAGACGCGCAATTTTTTGCGTAAAACTTGCGAAGTAAAAGTTTCGTCATACTGAGCTACATGGTTGTTGAGCGACACGTTGCGCGTCACTTGTTGTCTAGTGAATACAGGGCTTAATATTTGTTTGTTAATTTTAGAGGTCCACATCCTATGGGCTCAGCACCAGGTGCACCATACTTCAGAGGACTTCAACATGGGAGTCGGCATCAGGCAGTCGGTGCTTCAAGGCTGGTGTGGATTTGTAAGTTTTAATTACATAGAAAATACAATCAGCAATCAAAGTTGCTTAACACTTTAGTACTTTGTCATGGCAACTTTTTTATAAATGTTTCAAACTGTGAGACATTCTGTTCAAAACAATTGCTATGACAAAGTACTAAATTGTTAAGCTACTTTTGCTGCCGACCGTACAAACATAGGGGAGAGTTTTCCTAAAGGGGAAACACGTGACCTTTTGTAGCACGGAATCCACTATTAACACCATATTATTTGGTATGGACTCTAATTATCTGAAAATTAGGGGTTTTATGTTTTTGGCTTGGCATAAATAATTGCAAAGTTAAAAAAGTTTTTTTTAAATATATTTCACTGAGTTTATTTATTTACTTATAATATCAACTCCAAAAATAGTGCATGTTCGTTTCTTACGAGTTGAGCATGCCTACGCATATGTTTAATAATATTGAGTTCATAATAAGAGAAGTATATTGCCGAAATAATATTTGTATATGAAATTCCAAGACTTGGCATATGTTGAAAGTTCAATAGAATTTTAGGAGAAAACAAAAGTTGTGTCTTATCGTGTATAAAGACAAACATCGATGTTGAAACATGAATTAATCTTTCATTCATTGTTCTTCAAGCATTAAATTAAGAGGGCGTAGTCTGCACACTAGCGCCGCCATTGGGGAAAAAATCATAGTGCTGAAATAAAGAATTATCTCTCTGCAGTGCACTCCGTAGAAGCTTTGTGGTTCTTTTTATCGATTAAACAATATTTTCTATCCTGTCGTTTAGTTTAATGGAGATTTTTTGCGATAAGTAGCCACTTTTAACAATAAAACTCCATTTAACTACAACAATGGCGGCGCTAGTGTGCAGACTATGCAGACTTAAGGCACAAACATTATTTTAAATTAAAACATAGTTGTATTAAGTAAACCTAATGGTTACTCGATAAATCTTTTTCTTAGAGGCAACTAATTTGAAAAAGAAGTACCTAACAAGACAAGTCACATAATCAAACTAGTTGCCAACTAAAACTTCGTTTACTTACACGAAATCAATTTATTACCTGAGAACTTTTGCTGAACTTCCGAAGGTCTACCGACTAACATCTGTATACTGATTGGTATGTCTCTAGAACTATTGAAGTATTTACTTAACAATCTTAAGATAATCTTGTTGTTAAACCCAAAGCATATACCTTCGTTATTTTGTCATGACTGTAATAATTCATATTTCGTGCAACAGATGGCGTTGCCTGTTTAGAGTTTTTGTCTTTCACATATCTAGCTCCGATAATTACCATTATACAACCTTCGCCAACGATATTTTCCTTTCCATCCAAAAGTTATGAGCCACGAGTCGAGAACTTGTTCACTACACTAGTTAACTACTAGGTAATAGGAGTTTGGACTATTTCACACAGCGCCATTTAGCCCCAAACTAAGCAAAGCTTCTAATATGGGTGCTAGACAACTGATATACTACTTGAATATTTTTAAAAATACTAATACTTATTACACATAGTAACACCCAGAAATAGAAATTCATAATTTCAATTTCTGCCCGGCCGGGAATCGAACCCGGGACGGGACTTACGTGGTAGACCGGCATGTTGACCACTGCACCACTCAGGTCGTCGATTAGTTATAGTTAGTGGCTTAGTGCTACTGTACTGCTTGCTTACCCACCGCTGAGGGATCACAGGCAGGTCTCCCTTATGGGTGGAAAAACAGAATAGATTAGTCCCAAGCCCACCACATTAACCCAATGCAATCTGTTTATGCGCTAGTGTGCAGACTAGGCGCTCTTAATAGGCATAAGCAAAACACAATTTTGGTCTAGGGTTGCCACTATGCAGTTTTGCATGCAAACATTTTTTTTTATCATAGTGCTTAAATAAAGACGAAATTGTGAATTATCTCTCTGTAGTGCACTCCGAAGAAGTTATGTGGTACTTTATATCGGTTAAAAAATTTTTTTAGCCTGTCGTTTAGTTTAATGGAGTTTTTTTTGTGAAAAGTGGCTACTTACTGTACATTAATAAATATAAATAAATAAATATCAGACAAAATCACAAAAACTTTTTCCAAAGTAAGTAGCTAAGACACTTACGTTATACTTCACGTATCACGTCACGTCATCTTACAACTTATGTTATACAAATCAGACAACGGTGGAACAATACATAGACCCAGACCTGAACCAATATAGAAAAGTTCGTTTTTCAAATTGACCTAGCCGGGGATAGAACCTGGGACCTCAGAGATGACGACTCCTTGAAAACCTGTACAAGCCACTCGACCACGGAGGTCGTCGGATATATTCGAATGTATGTATGAAATGTTTAATCTTATCTTTTTGTCACCAGATATTCTACCTCCCGCTGGCACTAGCGATCCCACCCGCGCAGTTTGTGATGCATCACCAATTCAGCTATATTTACATGTTCTGGATTCACACAGAAGCCATCAAGAGCTTAGGCCCTCTGGAGTTCATACTGAACACGCCGAGTCATCACAGGGTCCATCATGGTAAGGGGTTTGTTTATAATACGATTTTGACGACCTCCGTGGTCGAGTGGCTTTGTACACCGGTTTTCAAGGTGTCGCCATCTCTGAGGTCCCGGGTTCGATCCCCGGTTGGGTCAATTTAGAAATCGGAGAAATGTATGTGATGTTGTCAAATATTTATTTATTTATAATAAATATGTCTCCAAAAACCCTTGTGAAGCATTGTTCTAAATCCAACTATGAGTTTAAAAATCGGTTAATAACTGGTGAAGGTATGTTAAAACATACATAAAAATATAAATAATAAAAAAAGAATTACCGTCAACTTGATAACCTCCTCCTCTTTTGAAGTCGGTTAAAAAAGGGTTTGCAAGTTTGGATGTTATAAGTAATTTTGCGCGCTACTTATCCTTTTAAAAAACTTTCACTATATTGTAGAAGCTTTACTATTCCTGAGTGATAATAAGATATTATTGACCGAGCGAGTGCGAAGCGTCTCCGCTTCAGCTAGGGCAAAAATGCTTTCGAATGTACAGACGATAGCACGTCAGGTTATACAGTTAAACTGCGAAAACAGCTTTTATTACGTAGGGCATAAAGGCGGTCTCAAGGTGATACTATTTATTTTAAAGCGAGGTGTACAGCTCACAGATCCACTAGAAATATTAATGAGGAGCGTCGGAACAAAAACCGATAGATCACATTTTGATTTTTTTTATTTTTATGATGGCAATTGGTTGTTCTCGTACATATCTTGCTCTGTGGTTAACGTAACCTGGTCAAAAACTGCTAAATCCGCTCTAGATCTGGCTTCGAAATACCCGAATCTGAACATAAACCGATAAATACACTAATCGTACTAAACAACGATGGCGATCGGAACAGATACCGATAAATCCTTACCATTTTTCCTACCAGCGTTTTATCAAACACCGATACATCCTACAGTGTTTTATCAAAAACCGATATATCCATTTTTTTTGTTTTTATATCTCAACAGGTATTACAGTCACGAATGCCGAATTTAGGTTTCCAAACAGTGGTTCTAACACCAATAAAATGATATATTTCGTTTAACTCTAAATTAGAAAACCATGAACTTGGCCAGTTTTTTACATTTGTCCACAAAAAACACAAATGTGATTTATCGGTTTCTGTTCCGACGCTCCTGTCTAATTATGTCTGTATTTTGACAAAAAATCTGCATTAAGGCCACGCACGCACTAACAGGCGCCTTGCTTAGCGCCTAGAGCGAAATTAAAAGAGCGTCCTATAATGTTCGCAACCGGCCGCTGCGCCTAGAGCTTAGCGAGTCGCCTAGCGTGTAGCGGAGTAAAAGGAATATTTTATATTGTTCGCAACCGGCCGCATAGCAACGACGCCGCCAAGCGTGTAGTGCATCCGACCGGTTACTAGCCCTAGCTAGACGCTAAGTAGGCCGCCTAAAAGTTATACATTAGCATATATTTTGTGATTTTCAAAGCTTTCAAAAAAAACAATTCTAATTACTTTACCTTCGTTTATCACCGGCTTTCACAATTTCATAATTAATTAATAATCCCATCCTTTCGTCGCTACCTAAATATTAAACTGGATTTTATTCATAAAATATGGAAATACTCGTTTCAAATTATTCTACTTTGATGTCAGCCTTAACTAATTAAATCCTGTTTGGATTATCTGCTGCTTAGTATTTATGGAACGGTTGATGTTTTTACTATTGGACGCGCTCTGAATAAATTTAACATCAAAAACACTCCCTCGTACATTGTCAAAACAAAGAAAACATTACTTTCTAACAGAAAATTAATGTAAAAAATCGGACGCACCCGCGCCCTTTGGCATCGGTAAGCCGACGATAACACGACTAAAAAAATGTTTCGATCAAACACAGGTACGTTCGAACAACTAGTCTTCGAACATCGGTGGTACAATCGTTTCTAAGCGACATAAAGAATAGGGATAGGGAATAATGCAAAGCAGAGCTTTTACAACTACAAAAGCTGCAATACGCACAGCATACTTATTATAGCTTCTTCGCTTTCCCATGTTCTAAATTAGCTCTTATACAAAGTGGAAGATCGAAAGAGGATTACAGATTTAATATTACAGTCAATTTATGACGCTTATCCTCGCTGTTAAATAAAGATGAAATTGGTAATTTCGTTTCCTATAAATCTTCGCGTAATTGAAAAAGGGAGGGTGGGAGGTGAATTTGAAAATAAATCTTGCATTTACTTTCTTGCTGGGTTGGTTAAAATACCAATTATTTTGGATACGGGGCAGTTTAATGATTTTACGTTTGCCCTTTGTAGCCGTAGCTAGGTGCGTTACATAGACAATATGTCACCCAGGTCCGGTTCGATTCCTTGTAAAAATCAAGTTTTACTGTGTTCTTTGTTTTATTCGTCGTGACGTGCACATAATATGTGAACTTTTATCTACACTCATACACTAAATCCTCTACAAAAGATTCTGAAACAGTTAGCTTTTTGCCAACATTAAAACAACCAGTGTCATAGTAGCCATAATATCATCCAAACGAGTGGCTGGGGGCGCCGCCAACCCCCCCGAGGCCACACCCTCCGCGCGCGAGTGTTATAATGTTGTACTTAATTTCATAGTGCAACTCTTTCGAAAATGTGGTTATTATGACACTGGTTGTTTTAATGTTGGCAATAAGCTAATTGTTTCGGATCCTTTCACAGAGGATTCATATCATGGGTTTAGGATAAAGTCTTGTATGTACATGTGATTATACAACAGTTGCATAAATATTATGTTCCTTCAAACTAAATTTTTAAGATAAAGCATGTTTTTTTCTTTTTTTCCACAGGCAGCAACAAATACTGCTTGGACGTAAACTACGGAGGAGTCCTCATCATTTGGGACCGCATCTTCGGCACCTTCCGACCAGAGTCGGATAAAGTGGAGATTGTCTATGGACTCATTTATAACCAGCCTTCTTTCAACCCATTGTATTTACAAGTAAGTTCTTTAATAATTTGTCTAGCAAGTGTTAATAAGAAAACTAAACCGGACAAGTGCGAGTTGGACTCGCCCACCAAGGGTTCCATACAGTTTAATTTCAACTCGATACCATCACGCGTTTCCGAGATAAAGGGTCTTGACAGACAGACAGTGAGACGAACAACAAAGTGATCTTATAAGGGTTCCATTTTTTTCTTTTAAGGTATGGACCATAAAAATGGATAAAAAATGCTGAGAGTGATTAAAAAAATTAGGTTATTTTGCCGAAAAGTTAAAGTTTTATTTTAATGTTTTGTAAAATACTGAATAGTGAGAAAACAAAACCCTACCGTGTTATTTTTGTTACCAGTTTGTAAAAGTGAATTTTAATATCACGATTTCCATACCATTAATAAAATCCAATTGTCTCACGGAATAAAGGAAAATGTTCAATAAAAACCTCACTTTGAGGATAACATAATATTCAATTAGGGTAGTTCTTTATTATCTCCGATATTGACGAGATCTTTTCATCTTTCATCATGTTTTCTTTTTGTTTGGGAATATTATGATTACCTTTATTGTTTTTGAAAGCTTTATACAGAGTGTTTGGTAATAAAACCTTATAAAGCTAAATATGGTAGATAGGGTACCCTAAAAACCGCCACCATAAAAAGACTTTATTTTTATGATAATCTGCATAGTGGATTACCTTAGACCGAAATTGTGTATTGATTACTGGGATTGATTATCGAATACAATAGTCTTCTTGCGTCTAGGGTTGTCATTTTGCATTTCCCATACAAATATAAATACAAAATTTCTCAGCCATGTGGTGGTTTGCAGGGTTTATAATATTGTCCGGGGTAGCATGGGTACGATGCATACGACCCCGGACAATTATTATAAACAATGGCAATTATTATCTGCAATTTTCGTCTTTACAAGCCTTTCACCAAACAGCCCGTATTTTGAAAATGAGACTCTTTGTTGATTATACTACAGTGTGAAAAAAAATGATCGTGATTGGAGATCGTAAAGGTATAATTTCCAAAAATAAGTAACTATGATATTTATACCCTGAAAGCCGAAAGAAAATGCTATCGCATTATTTTTATACGAACATGTTCACTTCACAGTCTAATAAATAGAAAAATACCATGATTAATTCGCCCATATCTGAATCATTGAACTTGCACCGACACAAAACTATGATTTAGTGAACATATATAAAAATAAAGAGGTTTCTCGTTATTAATATTAGGGTTTGTATTATTTTCAATATAATTACTTCATTATTATTATGAACATTTTATAAAAATAAAAAAAAACTTAATATTTTTGGGTTTATCATGCCTATCATACACAAAATTTTGTATTACAGACTTTCATTGGGTGTAACTATCTCAAAATTTCAACATAATTACTTTGCTTGGCCAACATAATTACTTTATTAAAATGTTTGCTTCGGAACTAAATCTGCTGGACCAAAAATCTCCCATTCCATGGCCATCAGCCATTTTAAGTCCCCACTGCAATAAAAACATGTTACAAAAATACCCCTAATGCCGAATATGGTAAATATAGACCATCAAACTGATCAACTTTTACTATGGGACCAACTCTCAAATTGTATGAACATTTTGATATTTTCGATTTTAATTTTTGTATGAAACAGCTGATATTGTTTTTAACGATTTCAGAGTTGGTCCCATAGTAAAAGTTGTTCAGTTTGATGGTCCCTATCTACCATATTCGGCATTAGGGGTATTTTTGTAACACGTTGTATAACCAAACACCTAGTAATATAAATGTTAACTACATAATTACACCGTCATTACCAGAATTGGCTCAAAGCAGAAAGCTCATTAGTTTGTTTAATTAAATCCATTTCTGAACATCTATATAGATATTCCTATAAGTATGTATGTTTAAGTAAAATATTTGTGTAATTGTAAGGGTCTTGTCATAGGACTTCTACACATAGATGAAAATATCGCATAAATATTTCACACTGCCTGAAAAACAATGTCAATTAAAAGCCAAAAAATTTATCAAACCAAGAACTTAAAATATGTCATAGCATATAAATTTAAAGTTCATGGGCCAAATGCTCACGCCAAATAAAAAAAATATTCCAAATAACCGAAATACCTTTACAGAGCAGGTTTCAAAAAGGCCAGCAGGTCAACAGCGAAAATATTCGAAGTAAAAAAATTACTTTACTAATTAAACGGTAAACTGAAACGGTTTTTCAGTTAAAAGCACCTCTCGCCTGTAATTGGCTGAAACCATTACCTCCAAAGAACCGTTCTCACTCTTATTATATTTAAACTCCAAACATTTAGGTACGTTAAAATAAAATATTTACTTTGGTACCTATTTTACTAAATTAGATTGTTTTGCATATTTTGGAGGTTTACATTTTTCTTGAATATACCTCTAAAAATGTTAAATCATCTTTATGTGTGACTGACCATCAGCCATTTTTAATGTCCCCACTAACTGCTAGGGACACAGGCCTTCCTTAAGGGTGGATAAGAGGATGGGCGATAACCCACGCAGACCCAATGCGGATTGGTAACTAATTGGTCCGTAGCCTTGCATTGAAAACCCTACCTTGTGAAATCTAATGCTTTATTAATCCTAGTATACAGCAGAGAACAATAAACCTTTGCAAATTTAATAATTCAAAAGGTTAAGGATCAAATTGGAAACCACGCCGTGGAATTACAAATTCACAAAATGTTTACCAGAAGGCATATTGGAATTGCGCTCGACCAAAGCCTATTTGTACAGTCACGTCTATAATACAGTTTAGAACTTTGTCACTTTAAAAGCTTTTACTTTTTTGAACGAAAATCTATGACAAATGACAACTACATTAAAGTGACAAAGTTCTAATCTGTATACATATTTTTAGACGTAACTGTACATCAACTATTACAGCAATACTAATTTTGTGAGATAGAATAAGATTTATCTCAGTTTAACAATATTATTTACTTGACCATCAGCTATTTTAAAGTCCCCACTGCTGGGGCATAGGCCTTCCTTATGGGTGGATAAGGAGGATCCACCCATAAGGAAGGCCACAACGCGGGCCCAATGCGGATTGTTGGGTGTTAACGACTGCAAATGCAGCCGGGACCATCGGGTTAACGTGCCTTCCGAAACACGGAAGAGCTCGAAAATTTTTAATCACCCATCCCATGATCGACAATCTGTTCTGTGCCAGCGTTCAAAGAAAAATACAGTTATTTAAGGCCAGTTTTTTGTTTCAGGGTTTCTACACCGCCTATGTGATGGAAAAGTTCAGAAGGTTCGACAAGTTTGGCGACCGGTTCAAGGCAGTCTTCTATGGACCAAGCTGGGAACCTGGCACTCATCGGTTAGGAGACGAGGCCATGAAAGTTGATGTAAGTTTAGTCGTTACTCTAGAAAGAGGATTATTGGCTATAGTATAAAGATTTGATGAGCAATAAGACTGGAAAGGTCTTGATATGATGGTGTTACCAGATAAAAGACGCACGTCAAATAAAATATAAAAAACTGTTTAATACAGTTCTTCAATCAATTTATCAGAGTGTTTATTGAAACACGTAAGTAAGTAAGTATTGTGAAAAAATTGTGCCCTTCTCTAAGCCTGTGTCAGGAGTATCCGCTCTCTATATACAGGCTGTTTGGTAATAGCCTTATACAGCCGAATACGGTAGATAGGATACCTACCTACAAAAACCCTGAAAACCTGAGAACCGAGAAAATTTTCATTTTGTTTGTATATAAAAATGCAAATGACAACCCTAGTCGCAAATAGACTATTGTATCCGATAATCAATCCCGTTAATGGGCAAAATCAAAACACCATTTTGGTCTAAGGTTGCCACTATGCAGTTATCTTAAAAAGAAACCGCCGCCTCTAGCGGTAACAACACTATACTAAAAGTAGTAATACAAACGTCAACTTCAGACGCTATCAAGAATAGTAAACTCATAATACGCCTGCAGTGTTTTCGCCACCGCACTAACAAAAGTTTTACTTCACTGCCGCGCTACCTATGCACAGCCAAATACAAACAGAGCTTCTATAAGTTAGCACTGATTAAATTACCTTATTTTTTTAACAGATCCTGCCTAGAGAGAAGTATGACGTCCATCTACCCACTTGGTGCAATGTTTACCTGGTGTTCCACTACAGTATAGTTTTGTATGGATTCTTTGAGCTTGCAGCTAGATATATGGTGAGTTCTATTTAAACTTACTGTTTATTTAATCATCTTAGATATCATGTTGCAAAATAATACAATCCGAACGCTATTCTTACTCTAACAATATTTCTGAGAGGAAAGAATAAGAAGAGAAAAATGCTGAGTAGGGTTGTCCAAAATTTAAAGTACCATTTCTGAGGCCTTTAAAGAACACTTTTAATTATTCTCCAAAAACTTAGGGTTCAGAAGGTTAGATAAGAAATAAGGGTTTTTAGAAAGATTACCATAACCCTTCAGGCTAAAAGAAAAAATATCCCAGTGAGGATCAATCAATGTTCAGAAACGTGTTTTCTCTCGATCGAAATAAAATCCACTTGATATTTTGATCTCCAAAGCTTCGGAATAGGGGATTTTAATAGAAAATAGTTCTTTTTCTGTGTTTTGCCAAGCTTGTGTTTACTGTTCTCGGAGCGTGTACCTATTTGCGAATTTTGATTTGGTGAGTTTGAGTTACGAGTACCTTTTTTTTTGTATCAAGAGGAGAATGCAATCTTTACGCATACCAAACGGCATGTTGGGGTCGGTCACCCCCCAGGTTATTGAGTTACGAGTACCTAGTTTTACCACGTTATCAAACAAATTCAAACAACAAAAATATTTATATTATCAAATAAGCTATCCCTTTATAAAAAAATAGTCAATTAGGAATTTTGTTAGTCACTATCAAAGCTATTATTAATAATGTTAACAGTTTAGTCGAAATAATTTCGGCACTCTCATCTATTGAAATGTTAAAATTATTAGCTATTTTTCAGTTTAAGAAACTTTGTTATTTCTCCATTTTCTATTCTCGTTAGAAAACCAGTAAGTAGGTGGTTTTATACAAGGCCTCAGCATGCTTTCAAAAGCCATAGAAAGTTTGGAATAATAGACCCGGATCATTTTGTTTCAATTAGAGAAGTCCAAACAAACCGTCTATTTTTGTAACAGACACAACTTGTTCTTGTTGATATTTTCAACTTTCTAGCCAAACCATTTACAAAGCCGTGAACACAAATTTCAATCAAAGTTGAGTTATTATTAGAAATGTTAAAATTATCCACCTCCATAATAGAATCTTAATTACTTCAGACCCATCTTTCTTCTGATAAGTAGGTGCCTATTATTACAAAATTATAAGTGAAATTAAATGTTTTGATAGCAATAGATATAAATAAATAAATAAATATTTGACAACATCACATACATTGCTCCGATTCCAAAAGTAAGTAGCTATAGCACTTGTGTTTTAGAAACCAGAGACAACGGTGGTATCACAAACACCCAATATAAAAAAGTTTGTTTTCTAAATTGACCTAACTGGGGATCGATCCCGGGACCTCAGAGATGGCGACACCTTGAAAACTGGTGTACCAAGCCACTCACCCACGGAGGTCTTTAATAAAAGGATATTTTAATAACCATTCTTCGTTTATTCGATTATTTATTTTCAGGACCGAAACTAATTCTTTTGTGCCGTTTATTTTAATTATACCCTCTTCCAGACGATTCAAAATCATTAAAATTTTACACACTTCGGATTATTGTAAAAACACAGTTAGAAGACCTTCGTCTAGTCTTTTTTCTTTACAATCATTCCTAAAAATAAGTTGTTTCCATATTTACTATTCTATATTAACAGTTTTATTGCTTTTTCTTTGCAGGGCATGACACCAATCTCCGTGTTGTTGTTCGCTCTCTACATCGTTGCCTGCCTCACCATCATTGGAATGTTATTCGACAACTCCAAGTACGCTCCTATCCTCGAAGTTATCAGGTGTTCTTTCCTGGCTTTCCTCACCAGAAGCCTCATTGGCACCAGCCCCTTAGGAACCTCCTTACAAGTCTTCTACGTCATCTCAGCCATGTTCTGGTGTTTAAACATCTTGAAATTGCTAGAGATCAAGAAAACGCAGAAGGTGGAATAATATTTCATAAAAATATTACTTACCTCATTCAGTCACTATTAAGAAAAATGTATTTTGAAATAAACATTGGTTGCAAACTGTATTACAACGTGATTTTTGTAACTGATGCTTCTTCAAGAATTATTTGTAAGTTTAGTAAATGATGGGAGTATTGAAGTGGACTTTAAGTATCAAATGCGAAATAATCCTATGATATGTAATAAAAAGGTACCTACTATAGTTGAAAAAATAAACTGAGATAAGGACAAAAATATGAAGTGAAAGTGATAAAGTGCTGCAAAAATAACCTCTAAAAATAAAAATTGTTTATCTATTTAAGTTGAAGACCGGCAAAGAGAAATCCATATTTTATTTAGAGGAAATACACTATTTTTATTAGTTTTCAAAATAGTTTTTTACTATGGCAGCTAAAAGGGGCAAGAATTTGTGACTGATGATTTGGACAAGCATATTCGTGACACTACACGTCTTCATGTAATAGCTTAAATTAAATAAGGTCTTGTATAGCAAAGTCTACATTAAAACAAAATGTTGGTTTGTCAAATACATTGTGTATGACATTGTTGGTTTGTACATTATCTTCAACTTTTTATAGATGGACTTTCAGCTCAAAAACAAAACATTTCTTTTTATTGTACTGTCGAACTTTTGAATCAGTAATTATCAGATTATGGCAAGTTTGAAAATGTTGTGATCATGATGGATTTTGTTTTCAAAAGAATTAAAATTTAAGTTATGTATCGTGTCTGACTAGTGTTATAATCATGACTGATCAACATGCCTTGTGACTTAAAATTACAAATTTTTGTACTTTTTAATAAAAAAAAACTTTATAATAATCATTTTTTAAATGTTTTAAAAATATGTTTGCATAATTATATTGTTTAAATAGCAATAAGTTTTACAGTAGTTATTGAAACTGTAGTACTACAAATTCCAGTACGAATGCTATTTTTTATCATATTGTTTGAAGTTCAGTTGTTTAATAAGTGTGTGATTGATCTGGAATCATAGTTTATAAACAAAACAATTATTGTTTTTTAGCTTAATATTATGATTGACGTTTATATGTATGTGTAAGTTCTTGTACTTCTAATGCCTTGTTTCTGAGGTATTTTATCGGAGGTTTATTTGTCCGATAAGGGGTCTACACTATCTGGTTTATAGTAATAAAAATAACCATAAACCAGATAATGTAGACCCTTTATCGAATAGATAAACCTCCGATAAAGTATCTCTGAAAGCCGGATTAATTGATTTAAGTATAGCTTACAGTTAAAATTAAATATTTGTGCAAGCGACTGCCAATGGAAGTGGCCTTAAAAATACCAAATAATTACTTATAAAATGTTTATGTTTCAACCATTGATAATTAAGCTGTTAACTCACGAATATGTGAGGAAGATAAAAAAGGCCTTTCCACAAAAGATTTTAAAACACTGTTCAACAAGTGTTTAACTAAGACACTGTTTAAATATGGTTTAAATGTGATGTTGTCACTTTTTTGACAATATTGTTCATTGAGAGACAGCATCACATTAAAACAGTGTCTAGATCAAATATTTTAAAATCTTTTGTGGTAAGACCGAATTATAGTTTTACGATTATATAAAACAACATACTTTATAAGATTTATTTTTAATCACTGTTCTGTTTATAGGACAAGTGAAGCATATAGATACTTTTATAAGCTAAAAATAACTTAAATACACTTTGCTTGCTGAACCAATGTGTAAACTTTGCAGCTATTTATTGTTACCTACTTATACTCAACAAATTTGCATTTTAATAGGTTTTTAAGAATATGGGGCTTGATTCTGATACACATTTTTAATGTCCCCACTGCTGGGGCACAGGCCTTCCTTATGGGGGGATAAGGAGGATGGGCCATAACCCACCACGCAGGCCCAACGCGGATTGGTGGGTGTTAACGACTGCAAATGCAGCCGTGACCAACGGCTTAACGTGCCTTCCGAAGCACAGAGGAACTCGAGATAATCAATTTTTGGTCACCCATCCCATGACCGATCCTTTCGAAAGTTGCTTAACCTCGGCAATCGCAGGGCAAGGCTGGCGCTAAACTACTACACCACCAAGCTTCTCATAATTATCTTTATTTCTTCTATTGAAAGATTTTAATAGTCAAAATTGTCATTTTTAAACGTTTCTTTCGGTTTTAACTCAATTTCTATTATGTAATAGTAATTATTTATGTTTGTTAGTTAAAAGTTAAACTGAGTGGAAAGTTCTTAATTTTATACTTCAGTGTGTGACAGAATCGAGCCAACTTTGTTATTAATATTATGTTAAATACTGCTACTTAATATTATTTATGGAAACAATTATAATGTTATTGTAAAAAAATTGTAGTAAAAAGCATAATTATGAAAATTACTTACGTGGTTTTATTACTTTTAGTGTCTAGACTACAGCTAGACACGTTACGTGACCGAAGATCGGCGACAACGCTTTATAAAAAAAAAGCTACTTTTTTATTTGAGATTTTAGCATTCACAATGCTATTTTTATATAATACTAAATAATATACCTACTAGAAAAAATACGACTCGCACCTGCCTTTCTTTTGTCTAATTTAAAAATCTATCGCAATCGCTTTTAGGATGAAACACATTGATGCTTCTTTTTGGCACAAATAAAAACTTACCAAATAAATGCAGCAATGTGTCGGATCCAACTGTCAAATGAAAGCGATTGCGATAGATTTTTAAATTAGACAATAAGCCCCATCATAAAACATGATCTGAAAATACGACTCGCACCTGATCATAGAACATGATCTGGTGCGAGTCGTATATTTTCTAGTATATTATTTAGTAATATATAAAAATATAAAAAATATATAAAAACCATTCACAAAGCTTTGCAGGCGTAAATAGGCCGAACATCATCAGTCGTGTATCTGCAGCACAGTGTGTCTAGACACTAACGCCCTTACCACAGAAGATTTTAAAACACTGTTTAATTTAGACACTGTTTAAATGTGATGCCATCACTTTTGAACAATATTTTCAAAAAAGTGACAACATCACATTTAAACAGTGTCTAAGTTAAACACTTGTTGAACAGTGTTTTAAAATCTTTTGTGGTAAGGCCGTAAAACACTAATCCTTCGTGGGGATTTAGTGTTCCTAAAAGCTACTACTTAAATTACTTGAATCTAACATTCAGGGTCATGAGATCCAGATTGACTTACCTAAGTTCTAATTTTCTTGGACTACCTATAGTACGTTTTTCGCGACAAAAGAAACTCTTCTCAATCTACAGTAATTTGAGGTGAAAAACGGCAACATTTTAGAAAAACGAAAAAACAAACATTCGCTAGTTCAAAACCGATTCAAAACAATGAAGTTTTGACGATGTCCGTGGTCGAGTGGTTTGTACGCCGGTTTTCAAGGTGTCATCATCTCTGAGGTCCCGGGTTTGATCCCTGGCTGGGTCAATTAAGAAAACTAACTTTTCTATATTCATTGTAAAATTCTGGTATTAGTTGTAGAATTGTTTACTGTCAGCGAAGATTAGGATATTATGGTCGCATGCGGACAATAGCATACAAGACCCTTCTCCGCGACCACATGCGTGTGAAAGCACATAACAAAAAAGCATGTAAGTAGTAACTATTTAGTAATCTGTGATGTAAGTGCCTTTAGACTATCAGACAATCTGTAGCTGCGGTACTGTGCTGCTTATTTTAAATATGAGGGGCAATTATTTTTATTTTTTAAACTTGTGGGAAACAGTTGAACAATTTGAACCAGTTTCTAATTCAAAATAAAAAAATGCCCCTAATTTTTAACTCATTTAAGAACAAATCACTTTTATTATTCAGACACTCAACAATTTTAAAAAGTGTTGCAGTATGAAAGTAATTTCAAAGTTATTTATTTACAAAGCATTCGCTATTAACGACAACACTTATTAATATTATAATAATCGACCCTATACCCTTGTAATAGGGGTCAAAATACAAACATGCGATCAAAGCCATGAAATGAAAAAGATCTCGCCGAAATTCGAAGACAACTCAATAAAAAAGTTAGCGAGGGGTGAAATTGTTGCGAATTGTCAGAGTTTTGGGAAACAGTCAAGTGGGAGTTGTGTACACACCACAGACTACATTATACATTTACACAAACACACACACACTCACTATCTGCCATTTGTAATGTCCTCACTTGGCACAAGTCTTCGTTATAGATAAATAATAAATAAATAATCAATATTAGACAACATCACAAACATTGCTCTGATCCCAAAGTAAGTAGCTAAAGCACTTGTATTGTGGAAATCAGAGACAACGATGTTAAACACACACACCCAGACCTGAGCCAATATAGAAAAGTTAGTTTTCTAAATTGACCCAGCCGGGGATCGAACCCGGGACCTCAGAGATGGCGACACCTTGAAAACCGGCGTACAAACCACTCGACCACGGAGGTCGTCAAATGATATAAATAATAGATGGATATAGCGGGTACATAGCGGGAAATACAATAGGCCGACGCGGGCCACGTATCCCGATTTGGGCGCACCCAATAATATACTCTATGTGCGCGTCAAAAGACATAGTTTTCGTTGCGTCACGTAACGTGGTACCGCGTCAGAAGGCGTGGATACACGTGGATGTAGAGCAGCTCTAAAAGACTAACCTCTATGTTAAATGTATGGGGGATCGACGCGCCGCCGTGGTCGGCGGTCGCCGAAAGAGGCGTACGTAGTCCACGTCGCATCGGCCCTATGTAGTTCCCGCTTAAGGAGGATCTTACTTAACCGGGGGTCCAACGTGGATCAGAGGGTGTTAAGGTCTGTAACACTATTATACTACCATACACAATACTGCCATGGAGTTGGTCCACGATTTTGAATGAGGTTTTAGTCCTAGTATATTTGACTTGCTTTCAGTTACCTATTATGTTTCTTTTTTGCTAATGCTATATTCATTTGCGTTGTGTCGAATTTTGTGTTCATGTGTGTTGCAGTGCAGCATAGTGTGCCAAAAAAAACATTCGGTTTTGGAAATGACAATGTGTATATCTCTGTAAATCTCATAAAAATCGTGATTATACGTATAAACACTATTACAACTTTTTCAAAACTTCATAATTCATTTTTAAGAAAATTATGAAGTCGTTAAGTAATTCAGATTTTAAAAAATAAACTGTTCATAAAATTACATTTTATTTGAAACTTCGTTATTATCAGAATGTTGCGTAGGTAATTACAGTTACAGGAGAAAGGAAATCTCACATTTCAGTCTTGCAATCACACAAAAACCAACTATACAATCTTTTGTAATTCTATCCAAGTTCCTTTTCATTGCTATCAAAATTACTAACTATCAACTAACAGCCGTATATCAATACTAGTAGTATTCAAGGAAAATTATAAAACGTACCAACTAGGGGTAATCTGGGAAGCGAAGGAAGTCGCCCGCCACAGCACAGTAGTCTTTTCGAAGCCTCTGTGCTGTGAAGACGCGCTGTCAGTAGGTACAGAAAATTCCCGCTTCAAATATCGGAAAGTTGACACGTTTACATTTATCGTTTTTAATAGTAAAATAAGAAAGTGTGTGTTAAATTGTGAAGTTTTGTTAACATTTTATGGACGCTTTCAAAAAATCTTTTTTCGGTAAGTTATAATCATTTTTCTTTGATTATTTTTGTGTTATTAGAATTTAATGTGTGTATTTTTTTATCAATATAAAACTAATTAATTTAACACTTTATTTACATTGTTCATTTATATCTGTCAACTGGGATTTATTTATTTAAACCGTCAACAGAGTTAACAAGATCATGATACATTAAAAACAAGTCAGATTAGTTTTTTTTTTTTATGCACCTCTTAATTATAGACAGCCTCATCATGCGCCATAAACAAGGATATGAATACAAGTACACCACTATGACATTTCAAAATGTTTTTCTAAATTGTTATACAAAAAAAAATTACAAATGGCACACGTACCTAGAAAACGTAAAATAATTGAAAAACGAAAATGCAATAATTTTAGGATGCACCCTTTGATAAAAACCTGTAGTAAAATCTTTAAGTACTATCTAAGTACGATGGAGTTTAACGAATTTCTGAAATTCCAGATTCCACTTCAAGTGAGGTAAATGAAGAAAGACTCTGTTTTTTTTTTCTTTTTTCTAAGTGAAAATATTTTTAACAGAACAATGCATGTGATGTTATTAGTATATAACACGTAAAGATATTATAATATAATACTCCATACCGAAAAAAAATCAGTTTCCGTTCAATTTAATTCAGTTTTAATGAAAACAGTTAAGCTAACCAACGATTTTTAGGTAAATGTAACCTTAATGTCACGTTTCGGTTTTAGTTCAAACGTTCAAAATTAGCCATGTTTTCATAAACCTGAAGAATTTGTTACAAACTAAAATTAACTGTTGTTATCTCTATTGTGTTAATTTTTTTCATATACAACGTGTTACAAAAATACCCCTAATGCCGAAAATGGTAGATAGAGACTATCAAACTGAATAACGTTTAATATGGGACCAACTCTGAAATCGCGAAAAAAAATCTGCTGTTCCATACATTTTGATATTTTCGTAATTAATTTTTGTATGAAACAGCTGACTTTTTTTTCGCGATTTCAAAGTTAGTCCCATAGTAAAAGTAGTTTAGTTTGATGGTCCCTATCTACCATATTCGGCATTAGGGGTATTTTTGTAACACGTTGTATAGTCAACTCGTAGGTAGGTAGGTACCAAAATCTGAAAAAAGATAATTTTGAAGGATCTGTACCTTCAGCCTGTCTAAAAGAGTATTTGAAACGTGAAAGTTATGATAATGTACTAAACTCGTTAACAATTTAATGTAGGTACAGGAATTGTACATTTCATACCAGCAAGAGAATTTAATTTAAATAATTACTTCAGTTTGGAACTTTTGCGCCGTTATTCATACGCATTCATACCATTTTCACCAACTTTTGACATAACTAGTTCAGAATTATGTATGCAAATGCCATATTTTATGCCAACTGGCAAAATAGCTAGACAGTCTAATAGCCTAATCTTGACAGAGTATTCAAAGTATAGCTGGAATATTCAAATAAGAATCTTTAGAAATAGGATTTTTCTATTATATTTTTATATTTGAGTTATGCTGTCTAGGCTGTATACTATATATTGTATATTCCCCGGAATAAGTAGAAAATGAATGATGATGTCAGGAAATAAATTGATAGCAATTTTTGGGCTTAAAAAGTTAAGGACCTTGTTCTAAAACCTCGTCTTTGAAAGAAGAGAAATATAAAATATTTTATTAGCTTAAAAAACATTATAACAAGCAATATATTTTTAACTAAAAATTAACATTCTGTTCTTTTTAATTTTAAAAATAAAGATTTTTAAGACTATGTCATGAAAATTATAATACCAATCAAAATTCATAGAAGTCATGCTTTCTCGTGATTATAATATGTGATGTCTCTGAAATATGTGAGTTTAGTCTGTGGTAAAAAAAAACAGTCAGGAGCGAGTCAGACTCGCGCACCGAGGGTTCCGTACCATCGTAAATATAAATACACTGCAGAGTAGAATAATTTATTGCAGTATTAGGTCAGCGCCATCTCATGACCGATAATGGAAATAATAGTTTTTTCAGTGATGTAGAATATTGCCGTTGTAGGTCAGCGCCATCTCTTGCCTGATAGTAGAACTAATGTAAATTTTGTTGATGGTTTCTGAACAAGTGTGCTATTAAGAAAGATCGTTTTATGTTTCCTGTAATCTTTACATCTACTTCTATAGCAGGCTCTATACTCGCACCGCGAAAGCACGCGAAGACTGCGAACCGCGACTGTGGATGGTTTCGCGGCAACGTGATCGTACTTCGCAGCGTTCCCCGTCCGGTATCCATTTTTACGGCCGCGGTTCGCAGGCTGTACGTAGAGCCCGCATATCACACAGAATAATTTCAGATTTTTCTATATGCAAACTTCGGAGATAAGGGGACGGGGTTGGTATTTTTGTTACATTTTTCATCAAAAGTCGAAAACTTAGACCACATAGTTTTCGACTTCTGATGAAAAATGTAAAAAAGGAAATATGTCTGAGAAGGTGCAAACAGCGCTCTCTCATAATATGACACCTTACATTCCCTAGTAGCTCCACTTCCAATTTTTAAGACCCCCTTTCAGTCCCTGTTACAAAATATGTATATTTATTTTTATTTCTTTCTTATTTGCAAAATTTCAAGTTGATAGTATTAGTATTTCTTGAGATATCCAGATGTGACAGACAGATAGACAGACTGAGTCGCACCATAAAGGGTTCCTTTTTACCATTTTGGTACAGAACCCTAATTAGGACTTATCTTGGGAGCAAAAATAAAATATACGGAATATTTCTTTTTTTGTATAAAACGTTTTGGAAGATGTGAAATGTTAGGAATATGAATGTGCATTCTCATTTTACATGTAATATTAAAATGAATAAAATTACGAATATGATGTAGGTAGGCACATTTACTTAATGTATAGAACGAGATGCTTACATTAACAGTTAACAAAGTGCTGTTTACAATGTGGACTTACTTTACCGTGGCAACAACTAGTGACTCTACGTAAAATAACTATAGCCTGAAATTTTAATAATTTGGTTCTCCCAGTGAGGTGGTTCCACTCATGATTACAAGCAACTTTTACTATGGGGCAACTCTGATGTACTGCTAAAAATAATCAGCCGTTCCATTCATTAAGGTCGAATAGGTATTGCGCTTTTGTATGGAATAGCTGATTTTTTTAGCAGTATCAGAGTTGGTACCGTAGTAAAAGTTGCTTGTAATCATGAGTGGAACCACCCTACTAAGGGAACCAAATGACAAAAATTTCAGCGTGTATCACTATACATAGTGGCTCTGTGAGCTGTAAACATCGCGCTTGTTACATTTTTGATCATTTTTGGAAATCGCTGAAATATGTTTTTTATTTCAAATAATTTCGAAAAACTGAATCTACTAAATATTTTATATAAATAACGACCTGAGTGGTGCTTATGATAACATGCCGTCTACCACGCAAGAGGTCCCGGGTTCGACTCCCGGCCGGGCAGAAATTTAAATGATGAATTTTAATTTCTATGACGGGTCTAGGTGCTACTATGAATAATAAGTATATATTTAAAAAGTCTATAAGTAGTATATCAGTTGTCTAGCACCCATATTACAAGCTTTGCTTAGTTTGGGGTTATTTTTTTTTTTTTTTTCATTGCCCTGTTGTGTTTTTGAATAAAATTAAATAAATCGAAAGTTTGTGCTTTTGAAAAGAAAATTCACTAATGACAACAAAACAAAGAAAAAAATATGATCTTCTAAAAAACAAACCATGGACAAATAAAAATCCTTCATGGTACAACACGGTATAACATTAAACAGATGGCGCTGTGTGAAATTGTCCAAGCATTTATTTATTAAAATATCGAACCAGGCTCACATAGTTCACGACGATCGGTTGAGAAATGCGACCTACGAAAACATTTTTTCCCAAGCGAAACGGAGACGCTACGCACTCGCTCGGTCAATTATTCAATTTTAATACATTTCGTTTGTGTAGGTATACCTACCACTTTCATTTTCTCTACTTAATTCAGTTTGTAAATTAGTAGAGTATATCAACCGGCAGTTGTTTCAGAAACAAAAGTAAAATTAACAAATTTTTGTTTATTTTCATTTATTCTCGGCTGGTTCTCGGTAAAATGAGATGTACGAATTGCTGATGTCAAACAAACAACAATGTTTGTAAATGTTGTGATGTTTGGTTGGTAATTTCGAACAACAATACGAAACATGTTATTGTAGCATTAGCACGTATCTCGTTAAATTTTTATTTATGAATTCGTAACAAAAAATTGTTGCCTCTTTTCAGTTTATTATTATTCTGAATAATATGTAATAAAAACGTTAGCAAAAATACAAGTACATAATACTTACAACCTTACTTATTTCAATAAGTTATTATTAATAATAGTATTTAATTTTCTCATGCGAGTTTTGTTATATGAAGCCCATTAATCCACATTGGACCCGCGTGGTGTGTTAATCCCATCCCCCTCATCCACCCATAAATATGGCCAGTGCCTTAGCAGTGGATATGTTAGGCTCAAGACCGAAATCGCGAAAAAACCGTTCACAACGCGTTATGAGCGTAGCAAAAATCCACAACGTGAAATTCGTGTTATGGCTCTTACTGTACGTTTCCACTGCATTAACTTGTTAAGCCAACATTGTTAAATTAACAATATTGTTAACAGAGTCCATGACATCCGCAACTAATAACAAGACAATGTTGGTTAACATGTTAATCGCAACTACTGGTCAATCAACATGTCAAGATTAACATCGTCGGGTTACATGTCAACAAAATTTCATTATTTTGACAAACAACAGCTTATCATATAATTCACGAACATAATATTTCCAGACATAAGCCATGTCGTTCCCTAAAAAATTATGTAGAAAGTAGATTAAAGTACTACTCAGTTATATGAGAAAAAATCTTAAAGTGACCTCAAATTTTGTAATTTTTCAATGCTATGCCAACAAATTATTGAAACTATAATTAAAAAAACTTAGCTAGTTCTCTAGTTTTGTGATTGACAGTTTTCCAAAATAAGATTAATTAGTTTATTAGTTATTAATAATTAAAAACGATAGGTAATGTTGGCAATAATTTCGATAATGCTTATTATGAAATTATCTTCCAGCGTTGTATCTATCTATCTTCCACTTCTACCCTAGTGTCAATAATTTGGTAGTTTACCTTGTGTTTGTAGTCTTTTGTTAAAATATTTATTATCAACTAGTTGGGGATAATCCACAGCCCTACTTAACACGTTAACAACTGACTTGTGGCCGAATACTCAAACGTCACTAAACTTTGAGAGGCTCTCAAACATCGTCCTGGCGCATTAAATGTCAAAGATACGACAAAGACAGCATGATGTTTGAGCGCCCCTCAAAGTTGACTATCATTTGAGTATTCGGCCATTGGTCTATCAAAATCGTCGGATGTTTATTGTTGAGTGTTGGTGTTTATGTTGATTACAGTGGAAACGCGTTGCTAATTTGGTATGATGATCACGACGCGAATTTCGCTTAGTGGTCTTTCTGTAATTATAACAACACGTCATTTGCGGTTTATGAGAGCCATAAAACGAATTTCACCTTGTGGATTTTTGGCAGTGACCACACCGCGTTGTGAGCGGTTTTTTTCTCAATAAATAAATAAATAAATTTGACAACAATCATCACATACATTGCTCCGATTCCAAAGTAAGTAGCTAAAGCACTTGTCTTATGGAAATCAGAGACAACGGTGGTCTCACAAACACCCAGACCTGAGCCAATATGGAAAAGTTAGTTTTCTAAATTGACCCAGCCGGGGATCGAACCCGGGACCTCAGAGATGGCGACACCTTGAAAACCGGTGTACAAAGCCACTCGACTACGGAGGTCAATGAGCGATTTTGGTCTTTGAGCCTAACAGATACATTAAAATTCATACTTGGCCAATGCAACACACACTGCGAAATACTTTAGCGAACTACCTACGCACTTTTAGCGGTAATACCCTGAAAATATCAAAAATCCGTTAATATCCGTAAAAGGGTTTTATTTAAATCAATATTAGTACGCGCAATATCTAAAAAGCGTAAACATTAATAAATAATAGCAGCTGATTATGCAAAAACATTATTCTCTTGAACATTCATCTTAATGGGTCAATTGTTTGCTCGAAACAAAAGGGCTCGCTGTTTTTCCAATATCATATACACTTGAGTCTCTAAAGCCCCATTCTAATAGAATGGAAATTAAATTTTCATCTATTCCATCCCGTTATGTTCCTATTGACATTATAAGTACTTTGGACGTGCTTTTAAATACTCACAGATATGTATTATGTTATGTAATAAGAATAGTCTTTTAATTTTGGGGATATGGAGGTTTTTGAACCCATACAACAATTAATTATGGGAACAATATTTTCTGTCACCTAAGTTTAGATGTGTCACTAATCTGCAATACCCAAATTATAATATCTATCCCCAAGAAATATATTAGTCATCATATTTATCAAATCTGTCTCTAAGTATAAATCACCGTATTAATGTAAATATGTCTCTTAAATTATAGTCTGATCACTTTTTTCTATAACCTAAATATAAGATCTGTCCTCTAAAAAGTAAGTCCCTGGCAGCAATAATATATTTGTACCTAAAATAGTAAATCTATCACCTTATAAATCTAATCAACAAACATTTTAATCGTTCAATCATCAAAATAATAGATGTGTCACTTAATTAATAGAAAAATTCCTAAGTAGGGGCGGAGTCAAATTGGCGGGCTGTGAAAATTTAAATGCACTAGGTAGGTTAGGTTAGGTTAGTGTTTAGACCACTCGCAGCGGAGCGAGCGAAGCTCCATAAATATCAGGATCAACTAGTTTGGCCATTATGCTTATATCAGGATCAACTAGTTTGCCCTAGCCTAAACTGGGTTATCCTATCGGGCTTAGGACAAACTATGTAGTTTGGTCTAGGCTATACCAGTTAATCCCATCGCGTATAGGAAGAACTAGTTTAACCTAGGCCAAACTAGTTTGTCCTGAAAATCGGGTTTGGCCGGTAACAAATATACCTAACTAACTCGCACAGCTCGCACTTGACTGCAGTGTTTTGTTTAATTTTAGATAAGTAGTGTTTTTGTTTCGATTTTAAATGTAAATTATATGATTAAAACCTATTGTAGTTTAATTTAATTAATTGTACCCATATTTTCAAATTTCAGTTGAATTATGTAATAAATTAATATTATTTTTCAATGATCAAATATATTTTTAGGTAAACATTTTTAATTGTTTGGTGATTCAGTTTTAGTGACACTTTTATTATTTAGAAACCCAATATAATTATTTGATGATAATTACTTGGAAATAATATTTGATGATATTATTTCCAAGTAATTATTAATTAATATTTAGGTAAGCGTTTTTATATTTTTTGGTGATTAAATTTAAGTGACAGATCTACTATTTTAGGAACAAATATTATTTATTAGGTCACTGAAAATGCATTTATTAGGTAATTGATAAAACATTAATTATTATCATGATAAAACATAAACCCATTAATTATTATCAATTCCTTGAATGGAAAATGCTACCTTTCTTGGTAGTCGGGTCCATAATGTCACAAATAAAACCATTTTTATGTTTTAATGATCTCTTCGTATTTTTGTATTCAACGGGAAAAGAAATTCCCGTTGGCCAGACTAGTCTGACCATCAATCTGACCACTCGGAATAACCTCTCTGTTTGACAAAATCTGTGGTCTATAGTAGTTTGTACACCCGTTCGATCCCCGGCTGGGTCAATTTATAAAACTAACTTTTCTATATTGATTCAGGTCTGGGTGTTTGTAGATCTACGGTTGTCTCTGATTTCCATAACACAAGAGATTTAGCTATGACTTTGGAATCAGAGCAATGTCTGTGATGTTGTCTAATATTTATATAATTCGTATGTCTACCGACTAAAATGTCTGTACAGAAATAACTCCACAAACTTCGTTGGTTAATTAATGATCTATTATAGTACTGCAGCTGAATTAGTAATAATGTAGACAGAAAGTCTAGGTAAGCATAATAATATTATCTCCTTCAGAAAAAGGAGTATATTTTAGATCTTCAAACAAACACACGTTAGTGTAGATACATCGTGATATAACATAGTCATTTATTCCATAAACAAATTATTATCGTATTGGAAATTACAAACATGAAGAAATCACATAAAAATGTTTTATAACATATTTTCTCGTAAGGGGTCTCTTATTACACCAATTTCAATATCGTAATGTATCTCATTACGTAATGTAAAACGCACGGTTTATCAAGATACTCCGTCTAAAACATACGGTACTTTTTTAAATCTTAGCAAAGAGTTTTTATGTCAGAAAAGAGGTCTGCATTTTATGAATGAAAATTAACTTTGGGGGATAAAATATAATAATAGTAGATTATGCAATAAGGGCTTAAAGTAGTGTATTGTGTCCCGGGCGCTATTATTGAACCCCGAGTACGAGGGATTCTATGGTTAACTCCCGAGCGGAGCGAGGGAGTTAAGGCTAGAATCCTGAGTACGAGGTGTTCAAGATCGCCCAAGACAAATACACATTTAAGCCCGCGATGCATACTCTACTTTTTATACTTTCTGCGAGGCAATTGAAACCAATGACTGTTATAAAGAAAGTACTTAAGTAACTATTTAAAGTTAGAATAATAAAATATGAAAAATTAAGAATATTTATTGAAAATTAAAAGTTATGTTAGAAACAAAGTTACATTCTTTGGTACATTTATAGTTGGGTTAGAGTTTATGTTTTTGTCGTCTATTCTGTAGTGGTCAGTGCGACATTCAAATAAATCCTTCTTGTTGCGCGGGTGAAAATGAATTTCGTAAAAAGTTTTCATGATAACATACAGCCTAACTCAGAATAAGATCTCATTGCACCTAAACTTTTTTGAAACCAACATCGATCAAGCACAACTACAAGGGTTGCATTCCAAATTCAAATCACATTATTCCCCATGGGAAAAATGACTTACTTTAGGAAAGGTTTGCATGACATATAATATGCCATTGACGAGCAGGTAGTATAAAAATAAACATTTAAGTGTTTAATTTCATTGATTTTGACAATAAATTACAACCATTTATCTGTAACAAAAACACAGAAATATTAATTTACTTTAATTATTATTTATTGAGCACTGCCACTTTATTAGTAATACTGGCTGTTTTTTATGCCTTTGCCTTTAACAAGTGATAAAAAATGCATTCGTTTAAGAAAGTCCGAGTTTTATTCATTTCCTCGCAAATATGTTATAAAACGTCGTATGACATACCTGCGCATAATTACCGCACTTATATCATAATGTACTATTACTGAATAGATATAGTTTTTTTTCTATAAGAAAGACTTGAGAGTCCGGCGAACATTAAGCTTCCCATATAAACGTAATACCAAAATAATTATCAATTTGAGCATAATTAACTGTTCTTGTGATGTTATTCGGAATAAGACAGTATTTGTCTAGGGTTCTATTAAATATAAAATAAAAGTTGATGCGATTTACAGTTTTGTATGAAAAAATAATTGGCATTTATTTTGAACTGGGTTGGTATTTTGTTTTTTTATTTGATTGAACCCTAGACAAATACTGTCTTTATCTTCAGATTTTACGCACTTTACAAACCACATTAACAAAGTTTTCAAAGCTTTTTGTATAAAGCATAAACCTCATTACGTATTTGGCATGTAATCCATCTTAAATAGTATTTAAACCGTAAAAGATTTTCGTGTCTATACAAAAAAGTCCGCCATTATTCTCTAGATCTAAAAACCGTTGCGTAACGACTTCTACTCGATTAACCTTTTTAAGTCTCGAGCAAGTTTCCAAGAATAACTATGAAAATTTTACTTTGATTTTGTTAGTCATAAAATATTATTGACAGGGGTATTATTTAGGTAGTATTTAGGCGTGGCGTGACCTGGCGTAAAGTTTTAAAACTAAATAGTAACTAATAAGATATGTAAAAGAGAGTTTTAATAATAATAATAATAAATATTAGACTACATCACAAACATTGCTCTGATCCCAAAGTAAGTAGCTAAAGTACTTGTGTTATGGAAATCAGAGACAACGGTGGTAAACACAGACACCCAGACCTGAGCCAATATAGAAAAGTTAGTTTTCTAAATTGAACCAGCTAGGGATCGAACCCGGGACCTCAGAGATTGCGACACCTTGAATACCGGTATACAAACCACTCGATCACGGAGGTCGTCGTCTTTGAATACCTATGGGTGTTATTTATGTTGTAAACCAAAACTCAGCCCAAGACGGATTGGTGGATGATTACCATTTTTTTACCATTTCTTGTAGGTAGGCCTTATGAAAGTATTACTTCCCGTGTGGCATTACATTATAACTTTTTTAAATCATTATATCGCAATTACATAATGGCGTAAATGGACTCTACTGACACTAATTAACTGGCAGTCATAATTAATAATTATAACCATACTCCTAGCAAAAAGCTTTGAGCAAGAACAATCATCTTATACTATACGCAAATGTAATTCGAAATAAACTCACGTCGCTATTGTTAAGCCAAAATCGAACAACCATAGAATAACATCATTTAGGCCTCTGCCTCGAATTTTGCGGGCAGCGGGGCGACGGCGGTGGCGCTAGAGCGGCAGGATTTTATGCGTTAAGGCTGGCCCCAGACCTACCTTTTTCATTTCTTTGCTTTGCTGTTCTAGTAGAACAGGGGGCCGTACCGGCTAACGCATCGAACTACGGAAAGTCTGCCGGGCTTCAACTTAAAACAGATAAATCGAAGTAAGAAGTTTCGTATTGTAGTTATTTAGAGGATATCGATGTTCGTGTAACATCATAAATTAGAGTTCGCCATTTTGGCCCGATTGGGGCTCGATTTATCTCTTTTATTTTGTAGTCCGGCAGACTTTCCGAAGTTCGATGCGTTAGCTGGTAGCCCCTGTTCAACGAAAACAGCAAAGCAAAGAAATGAAACCGGTAGGTCTGTGGCCAGCCTAAATCAAATGGGCCTGACCTGACCTCCAAAACAGCGGCACAGCAGCGGGGCGGGAGCGGGCGACAAGTGATGCACTCTAGCGCTCCCGCGCAGTCGCGTCGCCGCCGACGCCGCCCCGCTACCCGCAAAATTCGATGCAGAGGCTTTATACTCGGCATTCGATAGGACAATAGAAACCTACCTCTCATTGTAGATATCGGAATAATACGATTTCATACGTAATCGAACGACTTCACGCCACAATTTCAATAGGCACATAATATTTGTCCATCAGCCATTTTTAATGTCCCCACTGCTGGGGCATAGGCTTTCCTTATGGTTGGATAAGGAGGATGGGCCATGACCCACCACACGGGCCCATTGCGGATTGGTGGGTGCTAACGACTGCAAATGCAGCCGAGACCAACGGCTTAACGTGCCTTCCGAAGCACGGAGGAGCTCGAGATAATAAATTTTTGGTCCCATGACCGACCCTCGCGAAAGTTACTTTACCTCCGCAATCGCTGGGCCAGGCGCTATACCACTGCGCCACCGAGCTCCCAGGCATATAATATTTGTGATGTCCTATTAATCTCAAAATTGCCAACTCATCCGATTCAGCATAACATAAATGACGATGTAAATGACGAATTAAATACTCTTCCTAATTAAAATTAATGTAGGTATGAGTAAATACAATTAAGTTCTATCTAAGGAGTGACGTGACTTAATACATAATTAATAATTTAGGACTAACTTTGATGAATCCACTAATCAATCAATTTAACTAATGAAATTTGTGAATTAGATTTGAGACCATCAGCCATTTTTTCTTTTCCCCACTGCTGGGGCACAGGCCTTCCTTATGGTTGGATAAGGAGGATGGGCCCACCACGCGGGCCCAATGCGGATTAATGGGTGTTAACGACTGCAAATGCAGCCGGGACCAACGGCTTAACGTGCCTTCCGAAGCACGGAGGAGCTCGAGATAATAATTTTTTGGTTACTCATGACCGACTCTTGCTAAAGTTGCTAAACCTCCCCGGTTTTAAACAGTCGAAGTGACAGCCAACCCGAAATCAAACACATTCATGCAAATTCAAGTCAAAAAATAATAATAAAACCTTTCACCGGGATAAAATAATATCCTTTGTTTTAATCCAGGTTATAAACTATCTGTGTACCAAAATCCGTCCAGCCGTTCATGCGTCTTTGAGTAACAAACATTTAAACATTCAATCTTTCACATTTTTATAATGAAAATAAATAATTAAATAATAAATATTTGGCAACATCACATATGTACATTGTTCCGATTCCAAAGGAAGTAGCCAAAGCACTTGTGTTATGGAAATCAGAGACAACGGTGGTATCACAAACACCCAGACCAGAGCCAATATAGAAAAGTTCGTTTACTAAATTGACTCAACCGGGGACCTCAGAGATGGCGACACCTTGAAAACCGGTGTACAAAGCCACTTGACTACGAAGGTCTTTGGATACGGATAATATTAATAGGAGTCGGATTAGTAGGATACGCTATAAAAGAAAAAGGTATTAATCATAAATAAATAAATTGCTTGGAAAATTTCACACAGCTTCATTTAGCCCCAAACTAAGCAAAGCTTATGATATCGGTGCTAGACAACTGATATAGTTACTTATATACTTTTTAAATACAGCCTGAAATTTTAATCATTTGATTCCCTTATTAGGGTGGTTCCACTAATGATTACCAGCAACTTTTACTATGGGGCCAACTCTGATATCGCGAAAAAAAATCAGCTATTCCATACAAAAGCGCAATACCTACTCGACCTTAATGTATGGTCGAGTGGAACAACTGTTTTTTTTTTTCGCGATATCAGAGTTGGCTCCATAGTAAAAGTTGCTTGTAATCATGGAACCACCCCACTAAGGGAACCAAATAATTTAAATTTCAGCGTTAAACTTATTATACATAGCACCACTCAGGTCGTAATAATCATAGATTGCAGCGTAAGAGTTGATATACTAGAAGAAATTCGACATTCTCACTAGTGACTTGGTAGCTCAGCGGTCAGAGCATTGGACCGGATATCCAAAGGTCGCGGGTTCGATTCCCGTCCGAGAACATGATCTGGTGCGAGTCCTATTTTTTCTAGTATATTATTTAGTATTATATAAAAATAGCTTAAATGCTTAAATCTCAAAATTTCAAATAATCATAGATTATTTAATTTTCATAATTCAATTCGAAACGCTCTTAAATCTTCATTAATGTGTGTCAGCTAGGCAGTACGCCACTACCATACCCAATTTGTTAATGGCTATTGGCTAACAAACGAACCACTAAATCGACGTTAATGGATCAAATAGGGCGCAACGAAGCTCTCTGATGGTTTGCAAATGGAAAATGGGTGTTCGATGATACTCTTAAGGCCCCTATACACCTCAAGTGGCGCCCTCATTTTAATTAAATTTATTGCTCGCTAAGTACATAATCTAATCGAAAATTCACATGTACAGATTGAAGTTAAGGTTCTATAGTTTATTTACAAATAATAACCTCAGTATAATATATTTAGTGGTAGTAGTAGTTCGCAAAAGTGCCAAAAGTGGCCACTTTTAGCAGTTTTGCGAACTTCTACTACAACGAACAATATTTTACTGAGGTTATTGTTTGTAAATAAACTATAGAACCTTAGCTTCAATCTGTACACGTGAATTTTCCATACATTATGTACTTAGCGAGCAATAAATTTAATTAAAATGAGGGCGCCACTTGAGGTATATAGGAGCCTTAATAGCTACCTACTTTACATACTCGTGTTTCGTACAATTAAAGGGAAATCGTTATTCGTGTAACGAGCTCGTGAAAAATGCCTATTCAGTACCCGTAGCACAAAAATCTATAAAGAAAAAAACGCGTATAAAAGTGCTCGATAGATGTTCATGCTAGGAGTACTGGCTAGTACAGTCACGTTTATAAATATGTATACAGTTTAGAACTCTGTCAGTCTAAAAGCTTTTACTTTTTTGAATGGAAATCAATGACTATAGTGACAACTACATCAAAGTGATAGAGTTCTTAACTGTATACATATTTTTAGACTTGACTACTGTACCTACATGGCTTAACCTTCACAATCTGAAGATTCACACTAAACTAGATGAAAGAAAAATTACTGTAAATTACCTTCTTACGGCTAAACCGTTTAACCGATTTCGCTAAATGGAGATAACTTTGAAGAGCAATAGCCTCCTTTCAAAAAATCATCCCCACTTTATAGCCCCGATTTAGAAAGAATTACCTAATAGAGAAGAGAGTTAAGGACTCTGTGACAAACACAACGCTCGTAATCCCATTTCTCATAAAAAGTTCTATTCTGGTAAAAACAAACTCTCCCGTTTTTTACTGTGCAAAAATCTTAAAGCAACCAATGAAGACATTTTTAGTTCCAAATCTAAAAACACTTTACTGTAAATTATGATTATTTATTACATAGAGATCCCTAAGAAATCAATATACTTTTCTCTGACAATTTATGACTATATCTCATCCTAGTACTTTACATGAAAAGTGAATTAAAAGAAAAGTGGTGTTGCGCCATCTTTGAAACTTTGTATCTCTTTTAAGTGCAATTCAGAAAAAAAACGTTTTTTAAATCACTGTCCTACCGTGATTACGTTTACACCGTAGATCCAATTTAAGGTTGTTTATTGCGACCCACTCCAACAACGTTACGAGTTACGAGGTGTCATTATTTTGCGGATGACGTATATTTGAAATTAAGACAAAACCTTTTAAGGCAGTCATCTCAATATAAATTGCCGGCACTTTTTGTAGGATTTTGTTTTGGATTATACAACGTGTTACAAAAAAATCCCTAATACAGAATATGGTTGATAGTGACTATCAAACTGAATAACTTTTACTATGGGACCAATACATTTTGATATTTTCGTAATTAATTTTTGTATGAAACAGCTGATTTTTTTTTCGCCATTTCAAAGTTGGTCCCATAGTAAAAGTTGTTCAGTTTGATAGTCCCTATCTACCATATTTGGCATTAGAGGTATTTTTGTAACACGTTGTATACGTGTATATAGCATACAACGCCCTTTAAAATCGTTACTAACTAGTGGCTCTGTGAGCGGTAGACCTCGCGTTTGGGACATTTTTCAAAATGGCTGAAATACGACTTTCCCCATATCTCTGCCATTTCGAAAAAAATTCGAAAAACTGAATTGACAAACAAATTTTATAATTATTGAACATGAGCCTGTAGCCAATGTCACATTTAAAAATTTTCGCTATCGCTTCGCTCCGAAAATGTATGGATTTGACGTTTTAAAGTTCGATTGTTAACAAAACCTTATGTCAATCCCATACATGTTTCGAAAGCGAAGCTATAACGAAGATTTGAAAATGTTACTTTGGCTAGAGGGTCTTCTCACAAAATTTCTCGACAATCGGTTGAGAAATGCAACCAGTAGATGTGAACTGACGGACAGCCGGACGGACATACGAAATCATTTTTGCACAAGTTGAAATAGAGACGCTTCGCGTTCGTCCAGTCACCTAGCAATAATATTTTCGTAATTGAATAAAAACAAACTTTACAAGAAGCCTCCATTTTTTGAATTCTAAATCGTTATCGTATTAGTAATTTAATTATTAATTGTATTAAAACAATTCACACACAAAATGTTGTTTATATTTTAAGCAATATTTATAAACAGAAAATAACAATACTGGCTTAAAAATAATTGAATATGTATGTTTCGTGCCGAGATAGCCAGTGATATTAAAATGAAACAAAATGGTAAGTAATTAAACGAAACTTTCATAATTATATTGAAAACGTGACTCTTGAAAATCTGCTTAATTAATTTTTGGCGCTTCAATTAATGAATTTAAGAATAATATTTCCTCCTTAGAGTAGTATTATGTAACGATTGCAATATAATAGTGCTCTGAATATATAGTGCCATAGGTAGTGTAGCGGCGCGATCATACCGCTACATAAGCAAAAGTACAATACGTAAACATTACGCAGATGTGACGTCGCACTACGTCAAGCTAACATCAAGGCAAAAATTTTTGAAGACCTGACTCACGACATCGAAGTTGTCTAAGCACTTCGCATAAATACAAATTCCAACATCATACAGTGGGACCGCGGTCCCCGGGCACAGACACCTAGCTCGGCGGAAGTACTTCCCTTTGCGCTGAATTTATAGCAAAGAGATCCAGCCTCTACAGGTAGCAAACTTATTTAACTTATTATTTACACATACGAAACCACACGAAACGTTAGGTAATACTTCTATAAATGTTTAATGTAATATAGAATAACAGAATAGATATTAGTTTTACGTGCTTCCGAGTGCATAGTGCAGTGCAGCCGCGCTTTTCGCAGAATCTACATTTAATTAATTTGTACTAAAAATTGTTTAATTTTGCAACAGTTTACTTCACCACACACATCACGGCCGTGCTGGCCTTAGCAGATTAGTATCATTTTGACGCAAAAAATTGCTATAAAAAACAGCTTCAAAAAACAACAGCTCTAAAAAGCAAGAAATAATATTAAAATCTGCATAAGTACCTACGCATATCTGATATAAAATAACGTCTTTTGAAGTCGGGTGGGGCTAAAAGTTATTTTTTAACCGACTTCAAAAAAAGGAGGAGGTTCTATGTTCGACTGTTTATTTGTTTTTTTTTTTTATTTTTTTTATTTTATTTTTTTATGTATGTCCACCGATAACTCGAAAACGGCTGAACTGATTGACATGATTCAAACGCCACTTTATCAGGTTTGCTCCCCAGGTGGTCCCATTTTTTGAAAATTTTAAATCGGTTCAGTAGTTTTCGAGTAATCCTGAAAATACTGTAATTTTTTAGGTAACTTTTGCACGAGTTTTAACGGATCTTCAGACATAACTTCTTTGTTTATAAACCGATTTAGATGATTCTTGTTTCGTTAGAAAGGGGATACTTTAAGGATGTTTTCATTCAAATTTCCTTCACATTAGACCTTGGACTTCGAAGATACACAAGAGAACTCTTCAAAATCAAATATGATAGTGTATTAGTGATTACTCTACGGTATTGAAAGGTTTCGCATCAGCCATTTTTATTGTCACTACTGGGGCTGGGATACAAGCCTTACTTATGGGCTGATGAATAGGATGGGCCATAACCTACCGCGCGGGCCCAATGCGGATTGGTGGGTGTTAATGTGCAAATGTAGCTGGAACTAACGGCTTAACGTGTCTTCTGAAGCACGGAGGAGATAATACACTTTGGTCACCTACCCCATGTCTGACCCTTGCTAAAATTAACAGTGCGAAAAGTGGATATTGAGTTACTAGGCGTATTATACCATTGAAATGTGTGAAATATGAATAAAATATATTTATATCATCGCTTACATTTACTTATACATACCTACTTAACTTTTTTGTGGTCGTAAATTTAAGCAACGATATACTTATATTTTATTCATATTTCACACCTTTTAATGGTATAATACTCTTAATAACTCAATTTCCACTTTTCGCGCTGTTAATTTTAGCAAGGGTCAGTCATGGGGTGCGTGACCAAAGTGTATTATCTCGAGCTCCTCCGTGCTTCAGAAGACACGTTAAGCCGTTAGTCCCAGCTACATTTGCACTCATTAACACCCACCAATCCGCATTGGGCCCGCGCGGTGGGTTATGGTCCATCCTATTCATCAGCCCATAAGTAAGGCTTGTATCCCAGCCCCAGCAGTGTGAATAAAAATGGCTGATGCGAAACCTTTCAATACCGTAGAGTAATCACTAATACACTATCCTATTTGATTTTGAAGAGTTCTCTTGAGTATCTTCGAAGTCCAAAGTCCAATGTGCAGGAATTTTTAATGTAAACACCCTTAAAGTATCCCCTTTCTAACGAAACAAGAATTATCTAAATCGGTTTATAAACAAAGAAGCTATGTCTGAAGATCCGTTAAAACTCGTGCTAAAGTTACCAAAAAAATTACAGTATTTTCAGGATTACTCGAAAACTACTGAACCGATTTAAATTTTTTTAAAAATGGGACCAACTGGGGAATAAACCTGATAAAGTGGCGTTTGAATCATGTCAATTGGTTTAGCCGTTTTCGAGTAATCGGTGGACATACATAAAAAAAAAAGAAGAAGAAAGCTTACGTGCTCGAGATGGTTCTTAGCTATAATATATGATAATCTGTTCAGCCATTTGAAGATCATCAGCTCATATTTGGATGAAAAACACACTCAAAGATAACCTGGATGTTATATAAAAGTATCCTATGTTTTAACATAGGATACTTTTATCGTAATCGTAATAAGGTTCCCTAGGGATATTCGAAATGTCCACACAAACACTGTCGTGAGCGGAAGCTAATTTTACACTTTCAAAATGTTTTAACATAGGATACTTTTATCGTAATCGTAATAAGGTTCCCTAGGGATATTCGAAATGTCCACACAAACACTGTCGTGAGCGGAAGCTAATTTTACACTTTCAAAATGTTTTAACATAGGATACTTTTATCGTAATCGTAATAAGGTTCCCTAGGGATATTCGAAATGTCCACACAAACACTGTCGTGAGCGGAAGCTGATTTTACACTTTCAGAATGATTTCAATTTTCATAACCAAACATAGCTTAGTAATCGAAATTTCAAAACAAATGTTGCATCACACCAAATTCCATCTGTTAGCTTGTGAAGTTGTTTGAAGCAGAGTTATCAAAGTGATTTAGATTTGTGAATATTCCTGAAGTTTCTGACGAAATTCAGAGTCGGGAAGTATTTACATCATTAATGGAAATTTCTATTTACTCATCCATTAAGGCATGAGCACGGTATAAAAGTATTTTGCATTCCCTCTCTTTCTCTCTATTCCATTCCATATCTCTCTGCTATTTCCAATTTGCGATAATGTTATCTCGAAGGCTGTAATAAAACGCAAATAGCTAAAAAATATAAAGATATGATAGATAGTGGACCCTGTGAATTTCACTTTCACCTAGAATCAATTTAACCTTGAAAATTTTAAAATATTAAAACCAGCGCCATCTATTTATTTTAAATACTAACTATTTAATTAGTTAATAACAAAGCAGGTGAATACTAAAACGAAAGCAACACTACGTATAAAAATTATATATAAATAAATAAATAAATAAATATTTGACAACATCACATACACTGCTTCGATTCCAAAGTAAGTAGCTAAAGCACTTGTATTATGAAAATCAGAGACAACGGTGGTATCACAAACACCCAGACCTGAGCCAATATAGAAAAGTTCGTTTTTCTAAATTGACCCAACCGGGGATCGAACCCGGGTCCTCACAGATGGCGACACCTTGAAAACCGGTGTACAAAGCCACTCGACCACGGAGATCGTCAAAACGTATGTTACAAAACTCCACGAGAATTGCTTGAGAAAGAACAAACGGACAGCGGGACAGCCCGAACTTGGAAGGACATACGAAATATTTTTACCCAAGCTTCAAGAAAAGTGTCGGTCGCGCTTCGCGCTCGCTCGGTCAACTAAACTTCTTTAACAAAAGTGAACTGTCAAAAGTAATTCGAAATGGCGATTCCCATACAAAATTCCCAATGATGAATTTTCGATTTAGCTGTTCTTTTGGGTTTTTCCTAGTTTTTTGTTTCTCAACCACCCCTGTACAAACCAAAAAATCGGCCAAGACATTTTTTAGTTTTAGCCAGACTAACTTTTTATATATAAGATAAAGAGTTATAAATAAAAAAAAATACAAAAATACGTAATTTGAACAATAAAAAGGTAATTTTTCTATTTTTATTTTATTGACTAGACTAGTTTACAAATTTATATATTATGTGTCAAGCAAGTTTCACAAGAAAAACTGAATATTTTATACCCAAAAACAAAACTATCATGTTCAACTCGACTGTGACTTTACCTTGCTTACTTACGTACACACGTAAAACTTTTATATACAAGGTGTTACAAAAATAACCCTAATGCCGAATATGGTATATAGGGACCATCAAACTGAACAACTTTTACTATGGGACCAACTCTGAAATTGCGAAAAAAAATCAGCTGTTTCATACATTTTGATATTTTCAATTTTAATTTTTGTATGATAAGCTGATTTTTTTTTCGCGATTTCAGACTTGGTCCTGTAGTAAAAGTTGTTCAGTTTGATGGTCCCTATGTACCATATTCGGCATTAGGGGTATTTTTGTAACACCTTGTATATGTATACTTACAAAAAAGAATTCAGTATAAAATTAAAAATATATCAAATATGAAAAAAAAATCTGTTTAACTTAAAAGGTGCCTCTATCAATCACACTGAAGCGGCTGAAGCACCAATAAAAAGCCAAAACTTCCCAATTTTTCTCAATCGTCGGTAATTTTTCGATCCTTACTTCATCAAGGCGAGTGGAGAGGTCAATTTCAGCTGTGAAAGGAATAAAAAATTACATGACATCCATTCGAGTCCTTTAAATGGCTGAAACGTGTTCAGTTTGATAAATAATGCCCTTGTTTTTTGGAGTGCTACAACGGAAAATTATGGCAGCCGAGTTTTTTTTTGCGATACAATTTACGTGATACTAACGTTAAATAGGTTTATGATAAAAAAGATAGTATAGATACAGAGACTATAAGAAATAAGAGAGGTGCTCTTGATTTATAACAAACGATTTTACAAAATAATTTAGTTCACAATTGCTTGTAATTACGACTGATAAAAAATAATTAGCTAATTATACGATTAGATTCCTCCAGAATACCAGCGTTGCAGTGGCATGATTCGGTATGTAACTGTAGCATTGCTGAGGACGATGCCTAGTTAGACACGCACAAATTAGTTTTTTAAGAATATTCTATTTTTTTAATTCCCATTGTTGCGGTCAATAAATTGTTTTTCTTTCTTTCTTTCAAATGCAGCCAAGACTTAACTGTCAATTTCAACAAAACTTTCCCTTACCTTAACATATACGGCTGAAACTTTCAACCTACTTATTCAAATTCATGTATAACATGAATCACGCTTTCACTGCGAAAGACGTCTGTCAGCTGATAATTTCCAAGTCAGATTTCGTTTCAAAGGAGTTCTCATAAAATTTTCTCACCACAAATGTGTTAAGGGACAAAACGTCTACCTTTACTCCCGACATTTCATGTTCCTATTGCTATTCCCTAAGGCTGCGTTACGGGCGAATTGAATACTAAAAGCTCTAGAGACTGGCTGACTGAAAAAGATGAAAAGGTGGTTAGCATGTTTACGTTATAAAGCCAGATTTTACGAAAACATTATGCGATTTTAATGGAATGGCTATAAGACTTATAAGTTTAACAGTTATATTATAATAAAGTATAAACCTAAAATAATTATAGTAAGTTTTTAAATATTATATAACTAACTAAACTGCACTAGAAGACCTTGCTGAAAAAGAACTTGCAATTTTAACGATTATTGTTTGTTTCAGATCTTTCGTTCGCCTCACCTACCACACCAGTGACATCCGATGTAGTCACCTCTTTCATTAATAACATTGGAGAAAAAAATCCTTATGAAACGAAAACTATGTACTGTTCCGTCGTTCAATTGTGAAGACGACATGGAGGAGCTGAATGTGGTAAGGTTCTATGTCATCATCATCTCCATTTATTTTTGGATCAAATTGTAAATAACGTAATAACCTAACGCTAACTTAAACTTTTCTTCAAATTGTAATTTCAAAAGCTTGTCGGTTCTATGCAATACGATAATACGTCATACCATACTTGTGATTATGCGAACCTATTTTATAGTAAAGTTTTATGTTAGCGCTCAAATCAATAGGTGTAATTACGATTTAAGTTATTACAATTAAACTCGCTCACATTGCACGATCTATATAAGTAATACTTGACTTTTTGCTTGACATTTAAGTTACAAATAAAAAGACATTGTGTTTTCTAAAAAGTTTATTAAAAATAAAGTACTAAAATACAATAATAACATAAACACACTAAAGATAATTACATTAAATGAGAATATTCATAAGAAATGTGTGCGATCAATAATTAGCTCTGGCAAAAAAATCTATAATTAGGAACCCGATAGTGATTCTGACGTTATTTTCAACTCACGATCCTTTTACGGGCTTACGAAAGCGACACTCACTGATGTACTCGGAGACGTGAATTAAGTTTAATGCTTCATGTATCGTTTTGTAGTACTTTTATCATGGAAAAAAAGAGAAAGCAGCAACTTTGAGTACGGCGGCGGTTAGTGTCAATTGAACAATTGCGCTCCATATCTTTTTCTTAAACCAGAAATACCCAAGAGCTCATTATTGAACCAAAGATACTGATGAGAACGCCTCAAAAACACCGTTTTGTACCTCGACGAGACTGAATCGAGTGTATATGCCATTGAATATGTGAAAAGAGAAATATAATGTAGCTTACTCCCGCAAAAAATATATGCAGGATGCACCTTTTTTGCGGGAGTAAGCTACATATATTTCTCTTTTTACAATGGTTTGGGACTTCCGCCAAGTAATGCCTGATTCAATCAAATACATTGAATATGTTTTTTTATAACTCTTAGTTTGTGTAGCAGGTATTCATGTAGTATGCAGCTCACATTTCGTCGTCGTCGTCATCGTCAGGCTCCACGATTTCGTCTTCATCCTCCTCCGCATCTAGCTCGTACACAGTTGGTGGTGGCGGTGGTTTTCTTACAGGAGTAGAGGCTTCCTCTTCAATTCTATTACTATGCATATTTACATAGCAATCAAATGGATTTAAGGCCTGCCTCCTCTCCTTTCCTTCCGCCAGTGTGTTATCCCAAGAAAATGCAACTTTGTACGGATTCTCTTGGACTGTTTTCTTTGCGTTATTCTTTAGGTAAAAGTAATCATCCATATATTCCTTCTTCAAAGCTTTTTTGTTATCCGACAAATAACTTTTTTTCTCTTTAGGTTTCTTTTTAATTGCTTCAGGAAACAGTATAGCTACTGTATCGTTGAAAATAGTTTTCTGATTCTTCATAATATCCAACATCCTTCTTTCTTTTTCTAATCGCTGAGCTTCTAGCTCTCGTAACGGTTTTTCATGCTCTATCAATTCAGCTCTATTGATCCTTTTTTTCACAGCTATAGTTCTCTCGATGAGCTTTTGTATTATCTGCTGCCATCTTTCTTCAGGTCCTACTACTTTCAACTTCTGTAATCGTCTTGCTTCTGCTTCGTCTTCTAGCCTTTTCTCTTCTTCTTCTCTCAATCGACGTTTTTCTTCTTCTTTTTCTGCGAGTAAAGCGCCTTCTTTTCGTTTCATTTCAAGAAGGATTTGAGGATTATTCTTCATCCAATCTTCTTGCCATTTTATAAAAGATTGCATAACTTTCAAGTCTCTTGATAACATACTTTGGAAACGGCCCGTGTATACTGGATTTTCAATCATAAATATGGGTGGATCCAAAAACATCCGGAATGATCCATTGACATCACTAACGCCAAGTATGTTTTTTGCCAATGGCAAAGTATGCAAACTTACACCTGTTAGCATAGTACCTGATAAGGTTTGAACCGAAATAGGTTTATCACTTCTGATAAGCAAATCCCAAGTTTCGAGATCGCCTTCAGACGTGGATATAAATAGTAAACTAGGTTTATACTGTGACCAGGCTCCATCTGTCAACCGGTAAGGTCGCTTTTTCCAAATAAGCGGTCGGTTTAACAATTTGTCAGACCAAATTGCAAATATTTTTCCACCAACTGATAAAGTAACATCATTTAGGAATGGATTTCTTTGAGTAGAAGATACAATGCCGTCATGTATATAACAACGAAATTTTATGTCGCAATATTCAGAATTAACCACTTCCCCGGTATTGAACTGATGACCTTCCCAAGTGACTCTTCTTAACTCTCCATGTTGAGAACCACAGTATAAAACCATAGAAATGTCGCTTTCAGTTTGGGGAACGATTTCACATTTAAAATACTTTCTCCCCATACCGGTATTTTTAGGAACGTGAATATAGTTCAAAACAGGAGGATTCATGGCAAAGGATTGTAAAGACAAAGTTTCTGGCTTTCCAGCTATCCCTAATATAATTTTGTAACACGGTTGCAAATTGCGATCCAATATTTTAAATGGAGACACATCGACTGTCAACCCTGATGGTCTTCTTGCTATCCTTTTCGACTTTTTTATTTTCTTTCCCTCAAACAAGGTAACATTATCTACAGACAAATTCCAAATTAAGATATTACCATCTTCAGACCCAGTGAAAAACATTAGTGACTGCTTATCTTTTGGCATTACACTAGTGGTCCCAGTTGGAGAAACCGCAAAATTTGGAGGGAACCATTTAATAGCAGTCACCGGTCCATAATGACTAGTCATCAAGTTACTCAATACGGTGGATTGTACAACTGCTTTATCTTGGACGCTTTTCATCCAACCCATGTGGGCATTCATAGCGATTCTATATCTTTCTCTCGTCTCGCTTAGTACTTCAACTCTTTCTACATTTTCCAATTTACTAGTCAAATCCCAAATAACTATTTGACCATTAATACATCCTCCAACTAATATGTTTTCATTGAACGGACAGAAAGATAACGTTTTAACCTCGCGTGGAGCTTCCAAATACAGTTTTGGTAATAAACTGTCTATATGACTCCATATCATTACAGGATTTAAACCATATACAGCTCTTTGTATTGGATCAGGTCGAGTCCCCAGTGATCTCATAACAGTAGGTGACCCATCAGAGTAACAGATGGCAACAATACCAGACCACATTGGATGAAACACTGCGCTAGACACGTACTTGTCTTTAGCTCTGACATCCGTAAAACAAACATATTCCTCAAAAGCCATAGTATCATATATACCTACTAATTTTTCTGTAACCAAATTTGGATAATCATTGCAATACATATCCATTACAGTATTAAGTTCAATAATAGATTTCATTTCTGTTGACTTTGACGATACGAAGCCATTTATCATTTTGATATACGAAGCCCGTCGCATGCGTTTTAGTGCTGCACGGTAAGCTATCAAACCTACTTCGTCAACTTTTTCTTTTTCTGCCTCCTCTTCTTCTGAACTTTCTTCTTCTTTTTCTTCATCATCACCCGCTTTTGCACCAGCGTCACCGCCTCCTTCAATATCATCCATCTTCCCCAATGCATCCGCAATCGATTGTGTCCACATATTTTGAGGATATTTCAAAACTGTCTGTGCTTCTCTATTTACCATTGGGGGAGCAATTTGAGATGCACAATCTACTCGCCTGCGGAAAACATTATTAAACTTTTGTCTATAGGGTGTTAATTCTATATAACCATCACGAACCGCATTCGAATCTCTCACTTTGAATTTTAATGGTTGATATTCAGTTGGAAACTTTGCTTTAATTTCCATTTCCATCAAAGGCCTGGTATTAACTGGTCTAAGTTCTATTATTTCTCGTTCACTACCTAAACTTTTCCACGGCCTCGGTTTCTTCTGTACTGCCTTTTCTAACTTTTTTTCCTGCCTTTTAATAAATCTATCTGATTGTTGCTTACAATGGTCTCTAGCTTCTACAGTGCAGCATACATAAAATTCGTCGGTGTCTTTAGATTCGTCTACAATATATCCTATAAGTATCATGTCTTCAGTGTAGGCTTCTATATGTTCCTTTATTGGAAAAAACTCTGATAATTCTCCACCGATCTCTATATTTTCTATGATCTTTGCTTTGCTAACACTTTTCCAAGGATATTGGGCATTAACATGTGAGCCAACTACCATTTCTATTTGTATTTGTGTCTCTTCACCTAACAAGACTATATAAACACCCTCAACGTCGTATTTCGGTATAAAACGCTTTCTGCGAGGCTGCGGTTGTTGTGTTGCCATTTTCTCAGATGAGACTGGAACAATAAGATAATATTTAATTTATTTTAAAATATTTACTTCGTCAACAAACACCACGAAGAATTGCGACAGGTTTTGTTATGACATTAACTGTCAAGTTTCACTCGTTGATTATTTTGCTCTTCATATAATAAATACGTTCATGTACAAAGGAGGATTTATACAGATTTGATTTGTAAATTATATATAATAGAAATCTAAATAGTGAACCGTATAACAAAACTTTTTGATTCAAACAAGAAAGAAAGGATTAACTGGAAATTAATATCGAAAATGAACAATGGAATCGCAAACGCTTCGGTTTCATTAAATTTTGAATAGAGCGCAAACACCGCAGTTCGTAATAAACTTTGCATCTTTTGCGGACGGGGCTGTTATTATAGCTTGCACATAATATTTTGAGTTCAATAATGAGGTGGCTGTCGTTCCATCATTTTGTGTTAGCGTTGGTATTATGTTGGTGGCGGCGGTGTGAATTATGCTTAAGGGAATTACACAGACCAAATTGACAAGATTCGCTTAGCTATTTAACTCGAACAGTAGAAATGATTACGTCTTGAAAAAATACATGTTATTGATATACCTTTTACGAAGAAAATATTAGTAGTATTAAATTTTAAATTCAATTAATAATTTACAAAAAAAATCCAAATACATTTTTAGCTGATTTCTAAGACCTATTATCTCGAAAGTTATTCGACCAAATTAATTGTTTCTAAAAATAGTTTTACGTGATAGTAAATAAATTAGTAATATCATATTTTTAAAGAAAAGTTTTGAAAATCAAAAAAAATATCAAATTTCTTTGATCGCGGGCAACGCAATGTGACCACCACGGTAGAGCACGCACTGATTTGTACCTACTTCAATGTAAAAACTTTTAATTCGATATTACAACATTACTTCGAACATTATAAAGCTGCTAATTGTAGCATATGTAATCGCTTTAACACTCGTTTAAGAGTCTCTGTTTTATTATTTGATAAATGGATTAAAACCGCAGTTTTACCGTTTTACAAGCAAAGTGGGTTTAGCGGTTGTGAGTTGGAACTATACTAGCAGTGTTTGTTACTTTCGAGATTCACGTGTTATGGGACTTTAATAAAAAGAGGTTAGGAAAAAAGTGTTTTGACATGACTGTCTATAGACTTTATCAGGGCCCTATTTAATAAACGTGACAATTTGTCTTCTGTCATGACAATTTTATATCCATTGCGTCAACCAATTTGAAAATAGAACAAACTACTCATAGCTACACCGCAACTTAAACCAAATTGTCATGACAATTGACAAATTGTCACGTTATTTAATAGGGCCCAGGTATTTAATAGCCCAACTACGTATTAACAAAATGATGCCGGTTCTGCTTTCACACTTTTAATTAATTTGAAAAAAAGAGGATTAAAATCCATAAACATTTTCTTAGATGGGAACAGCCACAGAATTTAATGAGATTTATTTATAAAACGTCAATTTACTGACCGCATGTTTGTATGAAATCCATTAAACATTTTTAAAGTCCTAAAATACAAAATATGCCTTTGATATATAAAATTTTCATAAAAAATCGCTTAGTTGCTATAAAAATGCTGGAACAATGACTCTTTGTTTCGTAACAATAGGATCTTGATAAAAGCTGTAAGGTCTTAAATAGTACGAGACCTATTAAATATTCGCTATAATGGGAGCTTCAGACGATGGCAACTTTGGACAAAAAGTGTAAACCACCTGTAATAAGTTGCCGGCTTAAAGAGTCTGTCTTTGTTACCCTATCCTAGAAATATTGAGGACTCGAGTCCATGAGCCTTAATTTGACAGACTCTACTCGGCCATTTAAGATGCCATTTTCAAGCTAGCGTTCGCGGCAGTATTTTAGCGTCGAAAATATCATCGTGTAAACTTGCCTTTAGGTGTACGGATCGGTAAGTTATGCCCTTTTATTAATATATTTTGTCATTCGAATACTTTCACTGTTATTTTCATACTGAGAGAATATTCTCATAACGTTATGAATTAAGAAAAGTCAAATTTTTTCAACCAAGAATCTGCTTTTGTATTTCAAATTGTCAACAAGTATATAACTCGACTAGCACCAGATCATATTCTCGGACGAGGAGTCGATTTTTTTCTAGTATATTACAAAAATCTCTGAAAAGTAGCTACCTCTAAATTATTTCAATATTTAATTACATTTACTAACAGTGCAATCACACTAGGTAATTTGCCCAAATTTGATTGCATATAGAATTATCAAGTTTTTGCCCTCTTTTGTTCTCAAGTTGCTCCAATCAACCATGAATCCTGATTTGCTAGTGTCAATAAACCAATCGGGCGACCAAATCTGGTAATACCCTTTTGAATACCCGAATTCAGGTAAACACATAATGTGATTACGCGTTAAGCAACCACAATGAACTTAAAGTAGTCCGCGCTCGTCGGCATTTTTCGTCTTCGCATTGGCATTTAAACATTTATTAAATTTTTAGATTTTAGGCATTCACAATGTTTTTTTTTATATTAAGATAATCAAATGTCGAAGGTATTTCTTCTCATTGATGAAATACGCTGGCTTACTGCGAAAACGTAAAAAGTCCTAGAAAATTTCGCCGGTTCGATTCCCGTCTAAGGTGCTACGGGTGACTCAATTTTTTTGTAGTTCCTATATTAATTGTCTTAATTAAAACGTTTGTCTTTTGACGAAAGAGATTCAAAATTATCTTTGACTCGGTGCTTGGTTTTGCCCAGACACAGTTCCGATGCTCCGATCTGATGGGCGAAACACGTGTACAGTGGAATAAGGGCACAAAATACATAATAGTGCAAGTATAAGGGCCAGGTGTGTTGCTGTCGGTGTGTCTGCATTTATTTGAGGGTGGGCGAGTGTTGCATAGATTTCTTGCATATTTTACCATATGATCTGTGAGAGTAGCTCGGTGGCGCAGTGGTATAGCGCCTGGCTCATCGATTGCGGTGGTTAAGCATCTTTCGCAGGGGTCAGGCATGGGATGGGTGACCAAAAATTTATCATCTCGAGCTCCTTACGTTAGCCGTTACTTAAGGCACGTAAAGCGGTTGGCTCCTGGTGCATTTGCAGTCGTTAGCACCTACAAATCAGCATTGAGCCCGCGTGGTGGGTCATGGCCCATCCTCCTTATAAACCCATAAGAAAAGCCTGTGCCCCAACACCGGTGACATCAAAAATGGTGGTAATGTTCTGGTGAACTTATTGCTTAATATAGCTTTTGCATTAATTATAACCAGTGGACTTCCGCAAGATAACGCCTGATTCTATTAAAAACTTCTCAAGAGACTTATTTTCTTACCATCTTCAAATTCATCAGCCGAGTCATCATCACTTGAAGCTGGTACTTCTTTTATGACATCTTCTTCTGCATCATCATCACTTAGGTCATCAAGACTTTCCAAAGGCTTAAGCATTTTTAGGTCAAGATTATAAGCAGTTTTTAATAATACTACCTTTTAGAATCTCATTTACAATAATTATAAAAGGACAAAGCACTTTAATGAAAAGTTATGTTGAACAAATACTAACAAACGGATGTTCCAAAAACTTGTTCATAAATGGAAGTCATGTAAACAACCGTTTTCATTGTAGTCCTTTCTTAGCAACGCGCCTGCGCTTTTCAACTCTTCGTATTAATTAACAAGCCGGTCACAAGGATACGGTTAGTCTTAGCAACGCGTTACGGCACAGAATAAAATAATAAAATAAATAATACTGCCAGTGTAGCTAAAAAGGCATATTGTCGTTGTCCCCTACTGTTTTTAGGGTTCCGTACTAAAATGGTAAAAGGGAACCCTTATGGTGCAAATCAGTCTAGTCAGTCAGTCGAGAACTACTAATGCTATCAACTTGAAATTTTACAAATAAGAGAGAGATTTTTTTTTTTAATTCGATGTGAGGCTACTAAGGCATATGGGGTATGAAAGAGCACTGCTTGCTTATTCTTAAACATTTTTGTTTTTTAGGCCGCATAGTTTTCTACTTTTGATGAAAAAAGTAAAAAAATACATTTCCCGCCTCTCCCTCCCCCTCCTTATCTCCGAAGTTTACATGGAGAAAAATCTGAAATTATTTTATGTCATAGAATATGTAAAGGCTACAGGAAAAATAAAACGATATCTCTAAATAGTAAACTTTTTTAGAATGATGGTACGGAAACGTCGATGCGTGAGTCCGACTCGCTCTTGACCGGTTTCTTCTATTAGAAATGGATATAAAAAAACTTTCTTTTCCTGATATCCCCCAGTGGTGGACAAAGGTATAGGGAATAGGCCGCTAAAAGCGATGATAAACTTCGCCATTTGAATCTGAACGGAACGTTTAAATAAGTTTTAAATAGAAACTAAAACTTTTTTCTTTTTATTGTGTTGTAATAGAAAACTACAGAACGCCTACTATTGAAGAAATAGATAGCCATTGTTATTTTCGAATTTCGAATGTCCACGTGGACATTCGAAATTCGTGGTGGTAATCCCTAGGGAACCTTTGAGCAGGATAAAAAAGAATCCTATATTTTAAGAAATTGTTGTCCTATTAGTTATCAATATTGCGGTTAGATTCTTAGGCTGAGTTGCATCATCTTGATTCAACCTTAACTTTAACAAACACAAACTTATTTGACTTGGTGACAGCGTCGCTGTTGTCTATGGCGTAACTTAGGTAACTATATGTAATAACACTTGGTTATAGTTTTAGCCACCGGTTCAGATAAATTTGTCATGTACTGTTGTAGTTAAATTAAGATGATGCAACCGAGCCTTAGTTTAAAAAATGGCCAGTGACTTTAATTTCACCCTGTAGTTCGGATGTAAGCCTTTGTTACCCATTTTTTATAATATAATACATTATTTATTTTTCCCACAGGCAGCTCTTTCCCGAAGAAAGGAGTCAGCGGCTCCTCTTACGGGGGAAAGAGACACCACGATCTTCCATCACGCTTTCTCTTACCCTCTCGCTTTGATGCTTCGGCTGCGAGTGCTTCAGGTAAATTATTAAATTTCTCTTTTATTAATACCCTTTAAACATTTCTAAGGAAAATGTTTACAATACCCTTATTTCCTAAATAAAGAATTACAAATGTTATTTGCTAGAGGCCCTAAATGCTTTAGTACACACGAAATATTTCTAATTTCTACCTACCGTACCTGAGAAATGTTTCGTGAATGAAACAAATGAAATGAAAACAATTTGACGACCTCCTTGGTCGAGTGGCTTTGTACACCGGTTTTAAGGTGTCGCCATCTCTGAGGTCCCGAGTTCGATCCCCGGTTGGGTCAATTTAGAAAACGAACTTTTCTATATTGGCTCAGGTCTGGGTGCTTGTGATACCACCGTTGTCTCCAATTTTCCATATCACAAGTGCTTTAGCTACTTACTTTGGAATCGGAGCAATGTATGTGATGTTGTCAAATATTAAAAAAAACATCATGAAGAGAAATGATAAGTATATTTCATTCCTTTCCAATAATTTACAATTTGCTCGTGTAAGGGCCTGTTTCACAATCTAAAAGTAAGTTCTGAATAGCTTACTGGACAGATGATTTGACATATTTTTCGTATCACAACTGCCAAATCATCTGTCTGTCCAGTGTAACATTATGAAACAGGTCCTAAGTATCATGGGTTTATCACATACGTTGGAAACATAATTTCCTTATCACACACTCTTTTAGGTGAACTTAAAACCACATGAACTAAAATCGAAAATAGAGGAGATTTCAATCTACACTTATGCATGTGAAAAGCTGTAGGCTTTTTGTACTGAGAAAGTAGTCCAGTATTCAGGTAATTTTGCCTGGAAATAGTTCAAGGAGTTTTGATTTCTTGTGCGTCCTGTCCGGTAGGTAGCTCTGAGGGCTGTTAATCATATATTAAATTCTATAATATTTTTTGCAGGTCCCCTTGCTTTTCTCACAATAATATTCCTTTTTTAGACTTCTTTTTTCAAAGTCAGATAATTTAAAAAGAATCAAGGACTCGATCACATTTTCGGTTTTTAGGGTTCCGTACCTCAAAAGGAAAAAAACCCTTGTAGGATTACTTTGTTGTCCGTCTGTCTGTCTGTCAAGACCCTTTATCTGGGGAACTTTGACATAGTTTTCAAGGTCGCAAATTTAATGTATGATTAACAGCCCTCAGTGCTACCTTAACGCACAAGTAATAAAAACTCCTTGAATCATTTCACCAGACACACAACACACACGAAACACATTCTAATGTTTCGCCACTCGTCGCTTGAAAAAGAAGATTGAAAAATGAATATTTCAATTCAACAGAAATTTTCGTAATCAATTTGTAGTTATAGCGGGTGCTAATGGCCTAGACGGAAAAGGCACGGGTTGTTGCAAACAATCTTTTAAAATCGAGATTGTTTTCATGCCGCGTTGACGCTTAGGGATCCGCAACAAAATAAGTGCTATCTTCTTTTTAGAATATACTTTTCATTGCTATGTAAGTACTGTAACGTGTGGAGGCGTAAATAAATTAAAATAATGTTTTAAATCGATATAACTATTTACTTTTAGCTTTTTTTGACATATATCCAATTCACAACATTAATATTGGCCGTCGTCCATGTCTGTGCACGGCGTGTCTTTTCTTCTTTTCTTTTCAAAACGATTCTTAGTTTTTAGGGTTCCGTACCAAAATGGTAAAAAGGAACCCTGATGGTGCGACTCAGTCCGTCTGCAACACACATTACAAACTTGCCCAAAATAACAAAACACGAACGCAATCGTCAAATATTTAAAAAAAAAACTTACTATATCGCAGAAGTCATTCATCAAAGATTTTTTTTAATTTATCGAGTAAAAATAATATTAATAGTGGAGATTCAAAAAAAGTTTCATTCTCCTAGAATATTGCACTTCACAAGCAGTCAAGTTTGTTTCAAGTAAGTAGCGAATCAAAAGAAATATACAGATTTTTTTATTAATATACAGAACCCTTGAAACATCTGCAACACTTGACTTCAGTTGAAACAGCTTTCTAGTAGTCTATTCTTTTTAATAACACTTCAAAAGTATTCAAAAGAATTCGATTGAGTGAGTTACGGACTCAAATAATCGAACTTTGTAGATTTTTTCTTTCAATTTGTTAAAGGGGTAGTTTTATATTAAATCCGGCTCTTTTAAAGGATAAAAAAAAGCGAAAGAAGCGTCTCTGCTTCAGCTTGGGCAAAAATGCTTTCGTATGTCTGTCTGTTCTCCTCTACAGGCCACATTTCTCAAACGAGTCTCGTGAAATTGTGTGAGCAGGTTCAATAATAATATAGATTTTTTTATCGAGACAGCTTTTCGAAATTTAAATTAAAAGCGCCATCTAGCTTCGAATAGAAAAAGAATACCTAACCCACCAAACAGCACATTACATAGCACTACGAAGTTGACACTGCTTTTCAAAAGCAGGGTCAACCTCGTAGCGACATCTATTAGATTAATTTTTAAACATTACATACAATTCTAATTCGATTCAATTCGAATTTAAATTCAAGGTCTACAGCTCACCGAGCCACTAGTGTAAAAATGTTCGTTAACGGTGTCGACTGTCGACTCGCTAACTAAAGCACTTATCGAATACTGGGCACTGGCTGTGAAAAAAAATATATTCGTGCCATTTGTTAAGAGATATCGACATTGCTTGTAGGAAATGTTGGAATATAGACTGGATTTTCATACAGTGTTATGAAATTTTGAGATTTAAGCATTCACAATGCTATTTTTATATAATACTAAATAATATACTAGAAAAAATAGGACTCGCACCAGATCATGTTCTCGGACGGGAATCGAACCCGCGACCTTTGGATAACCGGTCCAATGCTCTGACCGCTGAGCTACCGAGTCACTAGTGGGAACGTCGAATTTCTTCTAGTATATCAACTCTTACGCTGCAAGCCAGCGCCATCTCACCAATGTAGAAGGAATTAACTTCAACATTCAACTGAACATCTTTCCAGATATTTTTAAACAGTTGATTAAGATGAGAAAGCTTTTTAACTATTTGAAATTTTGAGATTTAAGCATTCACAATGCTATTTTTATATAATACTAAATAATATACTAGAAAAAATAGGACTCGCACCAGATCATGTTCTCGGACGGGAATCGAACCCGCGACCTTTGGATAACCGGTCCAATGCTCTGACCGATGAGCTACCGAGTCACTAGTGGGAACGTCGAATTTCTTCTAGTATATCAACTCTTACGCTGCAAGCCAGCGCCATCTCACCAATGTAGAAGGAATTAACTTCAACATTCAACTGAACATCTTTCCAGATATTTTTAAACAGTTGATTAAGATGAGAAAGCTTTTTAACTATTTGAAATTTTGAGATTTAAGCACTCGGTAGCTCAGCGGTCAGAGCATTGGACCGGTTATCCAAAGGTCGCGGGTTCGATTCCCGTCCGAGAACATGATCTGGTGCGAGTCCTATTTTTTCTAGTATATTATTTAGTATTATACAGTGTTATTTTAGAATCGGGGCAATGTATTGTTGTCCAAGATTATTTATTTATATTTAATATTTATTTATTAAACAACAAACCAATATTCACAAATTACGAATTATGCCTCTCAAACGCTATCTCATTTGTTAAAAGCCTCATCAATATTGAAACGTTGTCTGAAACCACTCATAATTGAGTGAGCACCGATGAATAATTAATATAAGGTCTCTCTGAGGGCAGTAATGACCATTGAGATGACATATTTATTTCATCAGCCATTTTTAGGGTTCCGAAGTCAACAAGGAACAATAGTTTCGCCATGTCAGTCTGTCCGTCTGTCCATCCCCAGCCTAGCTCATAGACGCTTAGTACTAGAAAATTTGTAATTTGGCATAGATATAACTAAAATTTTGAAAAATATTTTTTCCCCTACACGTGAAATGGGGATGTATTTTTGTTTTCTCGTCTACCCCATAGTGTGGGGTGTCGTTGGATAGCAATTTTAAAAATATTGCGGGTTTGTGAAAACAGTTTTTTGATTGAGGCATCCGTTTGCGAGTTATTAAGCTTTAAAGCGCAAAATTTTGTTAAAGTCAAGTGTCCCCACCCTCTGCCAGACGAAGGGTTGTTTCTAGATAAGTGAAAAAATTCGCGGTAGTTGTATATATGACAAAGTTAAAAGAAAAACTATCACAGCTCAATAGGCTTTACAAGTTTACGAGTAACAGTCGACCAACTTATAAAATGTACTTGGCACAGTGCAAATTCCTCATCGAGAACTACTTAAATAACGTTGTCAGGTATGTGAAACCGGTAGTATCTACATTTACGTCTATGAACCAAAATGGGCTACGAAACCCTACACTGCGCGTGGCCCGACACGCACTTGGCCTGTTTTTAATTATTTATCAACATCTTGTGAACAAGTCACCTACTCCCAATTATTGATTGATACCTTTTTACTCTTTGCAGTCGGGTAAAAATATTTACCAAATTTGGTAGACATCACCAAATCCGATTCAAAATCACAACCGATAAGTCTTACCCTGAACAATGCTGAGAATCCATCAACTCCGACCAATACAATTGCCAATTGACGCGATTGATTACAATTGGTGCGGTTGATTGAGAATTTCGTCGATGGGTACGGATAACAGAAAAAAAATACGATATATAACAAAATATGATCCAAATTCGTGTTATTTGACTTATATTTTGTTCTATCGTATCAGTTATGATTATAAAACATAAAAAATCTTATTTTCCATTATAACTGTTGATATTATTTAAGGGGCTGACATGAGCCAACTAGCGCCGCCAATCGATTTTATTTAATTTATTCTAAATAAGCCCAATTTCTTAAAAAAGGAATCAGTCAAGGTCTTGTGAATAACGTCTAACGTTTATTGAATAACGTTACAACATTACAAAATGTACTTTTATTAACAAAACCTTGACTGATTCCTTTTTAAGAAATTGGGCTTATTTAGAATAAATAAAATAAAACCGACTGGCGGCGCTAGTTGGCTCATGTCAGCCCCTTAAGAAAATTATTTTACTTATTACAGTATTTTTAAGAAATATTCTGCACTGACAAAAACACTGAGCAAGCAAAAGTCAGACGGAATCTGCGCTGTGACACATTCATTATGTTCTTTTAATTTTCCCATTTAATCTAATGTTCTTTTTTACCCGACTGCAAGGAAAGGGTTATGTTTTTCACGCGTAACTTGTATTATATGTACGTTTATATATAATATTCTCTATTACCTCATATTTGAAACGGCTGGACGGATTTCTATAATTAAGATATCGTTTGGCAGCCCAAGTGTTCTCAGGTAAGTGACATTAACATTGACATTAGCAGCTTTGCGGTGCTATTAATTGAAGAAAAAATTTTTTTTCTAGTATACTGCAATATTTATTTATATCATACACTAAAGAAAGTTGAAATTCTAACATTAAATTGAGGTAGGTCTTTTGCTGACTATCCTTTCCTGAATAAACTCGTGTACAAAAATAAATAAACGCATATTGTATAGTGATGGGGAAAATGCGGCATTGGCAGATTTGGGAATATTCCCAGTAAGCGCTTAAAAATTCACGCCCACTGGGCATTGTTTTTGCATTTATTTTGTGTAACAAAATGTATCTTCAAATTATATTTAACATTGAAAGACATTTGATTTAGTTAAATTCATTATGATTCATTGTTAAAAAGCAATAGCATAATTATCAGTCATTATTAACTGACATTATTAACGGTAGCATACTTCACAATAAACTTTGAATTAGTAAATATCGGCGAAGGCTTTTATTACTGATTAGACGAAGTAAACTGTAGCAAGATTTATTTTTTTTTTAAAAATAGTTGATTAACAGAAACTTTACTATCGCGTTAATTTTATTTTTTAACCTTGTTGCCGCCCGTGACTTCGTCTGCGTGGACATATATTGCTATCCCTCGGGAACAGTACTTTTTTATGGATGAAAGTACCCCTGACAACGTGTGTGCAAAATTTCATATGACAACTGTAAGAAACAAACAAACAAATTCACCATCTCATTTATAATATTAGTTAGGATATTGTTGATTTCGTTTGTACGGTTAAATTAAACTTATATCAGAAAAAAATACCAAAACACCCAATTCTAAAAAAAATATTTGTTAATTCACCATTATTTCATTATATTTCTTTTAATATTTTTCATTATTCCCAAAACGCCTGGGTTTTTTTCCCAATTTTCCGGCCCGGGCAGAAAAATTTGCCCATCTCTAATCTTGTATGGTTTTTATTTAATCAAAAAATAAATAAGCAATTTAGATTTTTTATAATATTTTTTTTATTTTTCACATATCGACATATTATTCCACTAGTGAAATGTTCAGAAAAACCCAAGCAAATTCTCTTTCTGCCCAGATATTCAGAGCATGCATAATATAAATTGCAATAGCCATGTGCGATCAAATAGGCTCAACCCTTCAGAGGCGAGGTATTTGAAGCATGATTCTGTATTGGTTAAGTATATAGGTCTTCAAATTATTGTACTCTAAGAATCTGACAATTCTGAGTTATGCGAATGTGGACATCTGATACTGCTTATAGTTTAGGAAATTTTAATAAATTAATCATGCAAGCGTTTTTAATGACTCATATGTTCTGTGTGGCACCAGTTATAGCCCATCATCATAAAAAAATTTTTGGTCACCCATCCCATGACCGACCCTTGCGAAAGTTGCTTAACCTCCTCAATCGATGAGCAGGCGCTATACCGAGCGCCACCGAGCTCCTTGTATCATGCTTCAATATTGTATTTTTTAAATAAATTTTAGATAAACAGTTAGTGGAAAATTATGCAGATTAAAAAAAACAGATGACACAAACTTATTATTGTTTGCGATTTACTTAATACAGATATAAGATTTTTAACATTTATTATATATTTTTAATATTTGCGCTTAAAAGTACTGGGAACCCTCATCCTATTCGTCGTCTCGACGGTGACCTATAATAACTATTATCACAGTATAATAACATACTGCGTCAGGACTAGCACTCCGAGAGAGAGGAAGTGACGTGTCTACACAAGCTTACGTCATCTCACTATCGATATTGAAAATAATGTCCATGCGTCTTTAACTCGAACTGTTTTGTTTGTTAATAGAAACAAATCATAATTAAAATGCACTACAATAATTTTGTATTGAGTGTGACAGAAAAATATCCTTCATTCTTTGCTTGTTACTATAAAGTCGCGCAACTGGATAGTGACGTAAGCTTGTGTTACTCTCGGAATGCCTGACTTTGTTTTCATGGACCATGCAATGACCTTTCCCCCCCAGACCCACCGAAGCCCACATACAATTTCACGCGGGTTGAGAATACAAAACTATATCGGTGACGATTTTCAGTGGAACCAACTTGTACAACTATTTAGGTGTGCATTGTAAGCTTAATTTTAGCTTTGTACAAAGATAAGGGAAAGTCATATCGTATTTATTATTACAGATCGAATTTGGTGATTATTACTATGCATTCCTATGTACAACAATCTTATACAAAAAGTCCATAACAGTATATTATGCAATTAGTGAATAAAAGACGGATTTAAAGCGAGGGCCATAGATGAATCACGAGCAATCCTTCAGATTCTAACGATTCAGGAGTTTTAGAATCCTGAACGACGGGAGTGATTCATGGCCCTCGTGATAAAATCCGTTTTATTCAAGAGTTGCATACTATATTTTATACCATGACTACGAGAAAAAGAAAGATTTAAGCGAAAATATTTTTTCCACAAGGAGTTTGTATATCGGGTACTCTTTGCACAAGGAGTTTGTATCGAGTATTTTTGCACAAGGAGGTTGTATAGTATTGAAATGGTTTATCGAATTGTGTTCTAAATTCAATATCAAAATAGTGATTAATAGTAGATTATGCATTAAGGGCTTAAAGTAGTGTATTGTGTCCCGGGCGCTATTATTGAACCCCGAGTACGAGGGATTCTATGGTTAACTCCCGAGCGGAGCGAGGGAGTTAAGGCTAGAATCCTGAGTACGAGGTGTTCAAGATCGCCCATGACAAATACACATTTAAGCCCGCGATGCATACTCTACTTTTTATACTTTCTGCGAGGCAATTGAAACCAATGACTGTTATAAAGAAAGTACTTAAGTAATTATTTAAAGTTAGAATAATAAAAAATGAAAAATAAAGAATATTTATTGAATATTAAAAGTTATGTTAGAAACATTACACCAATTGTGCAACGACAAAGTTACATTCTTTGGTACATTTATAGTTGGGTTAGAGTTTATGTTTTTTTCGTCTATTCTGTAGTGGTCAGTTCGACATTCAAATAAATCCTTCTTGGTGCGCGGGTGAAAATGAATTTCGTAAAAAGTTTTCATGATAACATACAGCCTAACTGAGAATAAGATCTCATTGCACCTAAACTTTTTTGAAACCAACATCGATCAAGCACGACTACAAGGGTTGCATTCCAAATTCAAATCACATTATTCCCCATGGGAAAAATGACTTACTTTAGGAAAGGTTTGCATGACACATAATATGCCATTGACGAGCAGGTAGTATAAAAAAGTGCTTTTTAGTCACTGTTTTCAGTGAATAAAATAAGCTTTTTAGAGGGGGAATGGTATAAATATATTTTTAAAACCTAATTAATAGATTGGTGCGATCGACCGCGTAGTGACAAAATAACGAATGAAAATAATACACAAACATGAATAAATAAAAGTGTAAGCGCATTACACCCGGAATCCTCACTACTGAGGAACTGGCTATCAGAACTTTAACTTTCGCAAAATCCCGTCTTAGTCTTATTTAGCGCCTACGCCCTAAAAGGAGCCCCCATGCAAAATTTGAGACTCCTAGCACTTGTAGTTTCTGAGATTTCGTGATGAGTGAGTAAGTAAGTGAGTGATTTTCTCTATAGAGAATATATATATAGAGAAGATAAGTACTAGTCGGTGACCGCATAAAGCCTAACCGTATGTAGGAAATCTTCACCTAAACATATAATGTAACAAAGCATTTAGATATTCATATCTTTGCTGAGATTAAATCGGCTGCATTCACTACACTCGTGTAGACTTATAGCGCCCCATTCACTTGAACATTATCATAATAGAGAAGGTTTCATTGTTGTTCGAGAGCCTCCATTGTGCACGGAAACTGGGATGCATCATTAACTTGCTTCCGACTCCTGGAGATAGCTTCAAATACGCCTTTATTGACAATTCATTTCCGGTATTCGATTTGCATTCGTTTTGTTAGTATTTTGTTTTTATTGTTTTCAATTTATGCAACAAAAAGATTTCAAACGTTTGGTCAGTCTGAAGCTTTAGTATTCTCTTTAGATTTTAAGACGCGTAAAAAACGCGTGAAAATTGAAACAGCCAAAATTTAAAGATGTAATAGCAAAAAGCAAAGATATTAGGTTAATAAAAAACTATTAAAGAAATACCTAATATCTATGGCCCTTATATCACTAGATTCAAAAATATTTGGGTGTTACTATGTATAATAAGTATATATTTGAAAAGTATATAAGTAGTATATCAGTTGTCTAGTACCCATAGCTAGCTTTGCTTAGTTTGGGGCTAGATGGCGCTGTGTGAAATTGTCCAAGCATTTATTTATTTATTGAAGTAAATAAAACCATAAACATGACCCTGTAAGGGTATTGCAACTTAAAATTTTATTAAATTGAAATTACTTAAGAGGCTGACATGAGCCAACTAGCGCAGCCAGTCGAATTTCTTAAAAAAGGAATCAGTCAAGGTTTTGGTAATAACGTCTAATATTCATTGAATAACTTTACACAGTTTGAAAAGGCATTTAAACATTTTAAAACGCGTTTTTGTTAAAAGTGGCTACTGTTGGTTCAAACCGTTTTCAAACTATTGCACGCATTTTGTAATGTTGTAACGTTATTGAATAAACATTAGACGTCATTTACAAGACCTTGACTGATTCCCTTTTTAAGAAATTGTGTTTATTTAAATAAATAAAATAAAATTGAATGGCGGCGCTAGTTGGCTCATGTCAGCCCCTTAAACATTATTTTAAAGTTTTTTTAGGTAACATTAACAAAAAATAAGATCCAGTGGGTACCATGTTTTTGAAAGAAGGTCGAATAGCTCCTATCGTGTAGGTAAGGTCCAATTATTACGGTCCCCATCGGACTGTACAAGACCACTAACGAATAGGAATAGAAATTCTATTTAGCAGGCACTTTTCTTTACCTCGTTTAAATTCTGTTAAACATTTTCTTGTAGTTTACATTTGTTATAATTTACGACGTGTATTACTATAAGATTCGAGCAAAACTAATAAAAAGAATGACCGTAAAGTATTTCGCGGTCTCATTCCGTGGAGACTGCCCGACCGCCATTTATTTCAATATTTCCTGATAAAAATGTACACTGGAAGGATTTTCTATTTGCTAGGAACATTCTTTCCAACCTTAATGGCCTCGTAAAAACGTTCTCAATTTTTCGATCAAACATGTTCTACTGTTACGGTATTTATTTTGCTTTATAAATTAATATTAAATGGTTAATAATGTTTTTGTGAAAAATGTAGATCGATGAAAGATAATTGTGTTATTAGATAAACATAAGCTTGAAACAGTTATAACATAAATATAATTAACATTATCAAATGTTAAGTTTGTATGTTTGTTGACGACCTGAGTGGTGCAGTGATCAACATGCCGGTCTACCACGCAAGAGTCCCGGGTTCGATTCCCGTCCGGGCAGAAATTTAAATGATAAATTTCAAATTTTGTGACGGGTCTGGGTGTTACTATGTATAATAAGTATATATTTAAAAAGTATATAAGTAGTAAATCAGTTGTCTAGCACTCATATTATAAGCTTTGCTTACTTTGGGGCTAGATGGTGGTGTATCAAATTGTCCAAGCATTTATTATTATTATTTATTATTATTATTATAAGTTGTGTTAAAAATACTACAGTAGGTACATCACAGTCTGCGACGAATTGAGGTAAGATAGGATTGTAGGGTTAACGTGTGTTTATTTGCTGGAAATGCTAACCCAGTCCGTCACAGCCAGAGACGAATTGTATTAGGGTTTCCATATACGCTCCCGGGTCCAGTTACGTACTGCAGTACGTCATAGTCTGCGACGAATTGAGGTAGGATTAACATATGTTTACTTGCTGGAAATGCTAATCCAGTTCGTCACAGCCTGCGGGGACGAATTGTAGGTATTAGGGTTTCCATATACACTCCCGGGAATTACATTTTACTGTCCCGGAATATCCTAAATACTAGTTTTTGGGAATACGGCTAAGTTCATAATGACCGCGCGGTGCCGCGCAGTATAGCGAATGCACGCGCGACAGTCTAGCGGCTAGCTAGCTATTTGTTCAATTCAAACCGTGCGGGTCGATTCGCTGCAGATTTGTAGCACCGCGATGATCTTGCGCGCGAGTCGCAGCGCGCTGCGCTGTGCAGTTATTTGAACATAACCTACCAGCCCCCTATAACATGACCACCAAAACACGATATGTATCGCGTGATATAGTGTTTATAAAAGTAATAAATTGCTATAAATCCCGCTTCGGCGGTCATGCTAAGGGATTTAGCTGCACTTACATATCTGTATTTTTCTATTGCCCGTCCAACAGTCAACAGTTGTATGGACTTCTAAACTCCAACTCCGTTCGTAACCCCTAGAAATGTCCATATTGTCCCCTCTTCCTAGTTTTGTCCCGGAATTGGCCCGAATTTGTCCAGCAAATCTGACAACCCTAGGTTGTATGCATGTCCTATTACCGTACTAGGGATTTTACGGGTTTACCAAACACCTTGTACACAAGAATTATTTGTTCGCAGATCGTATGTGGCATATCTGCGATGGTGATGGGCAGCGTTGCCTTCATAGAAGAGAGGCAGAAGTTCAACATGGGTCTTGGCATTCCAGCAGGTGGCATCAGCGTCTTAGCTGCAGGTAAGAAAAAAATGTCTATTCATGAACATAAAGCAAAATAACCTAACAAATATCTGTGTAAAACATTAACGCTATTAGAAAAAAAACATGGTTTTCTTTAGCTAAATAATTTATCAGCTAGATAAACCTGTGAGTACTCTGGAAATAAAACATTTGAATTTGAAATAAAACAAACACGCAACAAAACATTTTTAATTCTAGAATACGTAGGTATGTACTTGTAAAATAATTTTACAATATAATTATTAGCTTTATAGCTAGCTCCAATAATATAACTATTTAATGTATTGTGTAATAAGAGAATTACTTCTGATTTCTGACAAAGCTGATGAGTTTCGTGCGCCCATTCTTCGTGTCAGCTAAAAAGTTTCGAATGGGTGGTAGTAAAATATAGACAATTCAAAAGCTCTTAATATGTAAGTTTATTCGAATGAAGAATTTTTCATTTCATTTCAATCATTTTTTCTTTTTCTTGGGCGTTTTCGCTGGAGATGGATAGAAAATCAATTAAAAGACTTTCCCGTAAAAGGATTAATTACTTTCTCTGACGTCATTCGTTAGTATACTTTTTGAAGTTGTACAATTAAAACTTAATTTTCGAATGAAAAGTACGACCCTGTATTACAAGCTCTTAAAACTTGCCAGTTTTCTGAATATATTATATATATTTGAAAACATCACATACATTGCTCCGATTCCATAGTAAGTAGATAAAACACTTGTGTTATGGAAATCAGAGACAACGGTGGTATCACAAACACCCAGACCTGAGCCAATACAGAAAAGTTCGTTTTCTAAATTGACCCTACCGGGGATCGAACCCGGGACCTCAAAGATAGTGACACCTTGAAAACTGGTGTAGTAAGCCACTCGACCACGAAGGTCGTGAATGGCTGCGAATCAATGCGTCTCTTTTATTTGCTATATAGCGAAAAAGAGATGGAACTATTGCAATTAATAAACGTGGCAAGTTCTAAGAGCTTGTAATACGCCCCCAGGGTTTATTTAATAAACGTGACAATTTGTCATCTGTCTGCGTCAACCAATTTGAAACTAGAACAAACTACTCATAGCTCCACCGCAAAGTAAACCAAATCGTCATGAATTTAATTAATTGACAAATTGTCACGTTACTAATCAGAGCCCTGCAAAGTTAAATTTACATAATGACACTCTATTCAGAGATCAATATATTAAGAGGCCGGCGGACAGTAAACTTTCGGTACAAATGTAATACCAAAATGATTTGCAATTTGAGCATTTATTAACTCTTCTTGTGATGTTTTTCTATTAAATTAAAAAGCCAATATACCAAACCAAATAAAAATTAATGCAATTTACAGTTGTGGGTGAAAAAATGTAATTGGCATTTATTTTGTATTGGGTTACAGAGTACTTTGTTTTTTTTTATTTAATAGAACCCTCGAGAAATACTGTCTTAATCCGAATGACATCACAAAAACAGTTAATTAAGCTCAAATAGCAAATCATTACCGACTTTAAAAGAAGGGAGGTACTTTATTCGAACCGTTTTTTTTTGTTTTTTGTATGTACACCGATTACTCTGGTGTGCCGATTTTAATAATCGGTTTTTTTGGCATTACGTTTGTATAGAAAGTTCACTGTCCGGCGGTCTCTACTCACAGCTGAAAGGCATCTCCCTTCCTTAGAATTAACTGCTCGTTCGCCTTATCTCGTACTTATTCATGACTTAACTGTAATAAGCGTTTAAACAAAGGAGTTTGTGAATAGAAAAGATAAGAATTTTAATCAATGTAGATACTTACTTTTTTATAACTCCATAGAAAAACTAGCGACTGCCCGCAACTTTTTCTGCGTGGAAAGTTTTTTGCTATCCCTCGGGAACAATAATTTTTTGTACATATAATAATTTGTTGACAACGTGTATGCAAAATTTCATGGTGATCGGTTCAGTAGTTAAGGCGTAACAAACAAACGGACTTTCGCATTTATAATATTACTTAGTAAGAATATCTCCCGCCCGCGTCTTCTTCCACGTGGACATTCGGAAAATCCCTAGGGAACCTTTGACTGTGCACTTTAACGTTCAACTTTCTGCCATACAAATTTGACGTTTTTTTATAAGATAGGGCATGCGCTATTGCATGTCCTGAGGCATGCCTCTGTTGAAAGCGCAAGAGGAAAGCAAAAGCGCACGGTTAAGTGCGCTATTGATTACGTCAGGTGAAAGTGTAATGGAACAGGAAAACGATCGTATGTAGACACACCTTTATAAACAGAACACTAACATCTTGTATTAACAGCAGTACCTATTCTGAGCAAACTTGTTAGTGAAGATTTATTAATTGTGAAACGAACACAGAGCAGAAATACACACACAGTATTGCACGGAAAATCAAATTTAGCTTCAGTCGACAAAGCATGAAGTACAATACTATTTGTCACGTTGGTGCTTACCCATTGGTTCTCAAATTAACGTGACGCGACTACGCGCTATCATTTGTGTAAGACTGTGGCTTTAGTGATAACGGGCAGCGGGATGTAAACATTAGGGTGCGGTTCCACTGAAGCACCGCTCCGCTTAGCTCCGCCTCAGTGGAAACGCAGCCTTTCTCTCCAAAAGATGATTTATGATTTCACCGATAATTATGCTTGCTATCGCATAGTAATTATTAGTATGAACATTGCCACAACGCCTAAGTGGCTATTATTTAAAAATTACTTACCGCTTTCTATACTTTTACGTGTAAATCCTCAATGAAGACTGCGGAAAATCGTAATTTTAGGTGCTGTCTTTAGTATAGAAAATCGAAAAGGATGGCATAAACATAGTTTTTTTGCTATATAGGAGAATAGTCGTGATAATTCTCAGATCCGTAATGTAGGTATATCATTCTAATGTAGCAGGGATGGAAAACCCTTTATTCAGATTTTAAACGGTATATTGCCTTGTAAAGACATAACCCTAAAATTACGACGTTTAAACCTGAAAACTGAAGATAGGGCTAACTACCTATTTTAAAAAAACTTTGAATTATAAATCCTTTAGTAACTGAATAAATTAAATGCTATTTTTTGCGATGATATTCCGTAAAGTGATTGACCCTTGAAACATAGCATTTCCATATCACCTTTGAAAATCCATGTAATAGGTACCTATAAGAATAGCATTTTTTTATTTAATAATTAGTTTCATACTACAGAGGAGTTTTTAAATAAAATTTCTCTTTTAATACCCAAATCGCTTTGAACAGCTGTCTCCATTCACACGTCACGGGGCTGGACCGCAGTGACAGGCGTAGCGGGAGCAGGCGCGAACGCAGCGAGCGTTTTGTGGGCTGCCTCGGCGTGTCTACTCTTGGCGCTGGTCGTGCAGTGCTGCAGGACGATACTGGACCCGCCTAGTGTTAACCATAGGTAAACATTAATCTTTGTTACGTAAATTGATTCTGTAGTGGTTGTCTGTAGTTAACTTTTTTCGTATCCATTTTTCTTATTAACGTATCAAAGAGAGGAGGTGGAAATTAATGAAAAGTCAAGTCTAAACTCCACGATCACGTTGAAAATAAATAAGTATCATAATTAACCGAAAGTTAGTAAATTGTAGTGGCTGGAATTTTTAATGCCAATTTATTTGATAAAACGCCGAAAACTTCTTGCTCTTCCTAATAAATAAATGAAATTTCTTTTCAGCGACGGACCTGAAACTGATGAGTCAAATCCATCTTCCCGCGACTTAGTGGTCATTGCGTGTATACAAATCGTGCTCGCCGCAGCCACACTCCTCAGCGCAGCTGTCTGCGCGCGCATCGACTGCATCACATGACGCGAGCCGCAACGCTCGCTCACCCGCCGCCGCGTGAGCGAGGCGCCCGCTCTCGCTACCTCCTCCGCTACCGCCGAGATTAATGTGTCACCTTCCGATATCACCATTGAGAGAGAAAAAGGTGGTCGTGTCGCCTGGCTTATTTAAATTCGGTTCGGTGAAGTGTAAAACTGAAAGAAGATTTGATGACATTTTGTAAATAAGTGTAAATAAATTGTTACGGTATGAAACTCAGCGATCTATTGTGGATTCTGTTTTATCATTTAATTGATAATTTTAGTAGTGTATTTTAAACCAGGCGGCTAACAAATAACAAAGTTTCATTTTTATTGATAAATGGACGACATTTTCATGAAGGAAATATTTATTAGAAGGAAAAGGAAGGAAATATTTTCTGTCCTTTGCCTACGTTTTTATTTTAAATCTGCAGTTGCCATAGAGATATTTGATAGCAACGCGACTTTAAAGGTTAAAATGATAATTATATGCAAAATGCTCGGGGTGTTTGTTCAAATATAGGCTGACATTATTAACATGTTAGCCCTTAGCTTTAAATAAAACCTTTCTGCAAACACCCCACCTTATGTCTTCACTTTATTTTATTTTCAACAGTGACATACTTAGAAAAAATATATTAAATTAAAAACATTTGTTTTTACAGATTTTCAGTAAAGGTAACTTTTAAAACCATATGAGGTTTATAGCACTAGAAAATAAGAACTATCAGAGTTAAATTTATTATCTAATTGTAAAAAAAAATAACTTTGTAAAAGTAAGGATAGATATAAAATATGTATATTATGTTAAAGTTACAATACTTGTAAAATTGTAAATAACCACTTCTATTTATTACTTCATGTGCAAGTAATTTTAAATGACATTCTTATTTTTTTTATTACTTCAAAAAGGAAAAAGGACTAACAGATACCTAACAAATTTAATTAAATTAAAATTATAACAAATCATTTTATAGAATAAACCTGCAGTACATTTTTCGTTTTGTTATAAATCTTGTACATACATATCTTTATTCTAAAATCATAAGTAATTTTTATTATCTTTCTCAGTTATTATTTCTAGTATGTAAGTGTAAATGCGAAAGACACATTTTTCTAAAATAAACATATGCTTTAAGTTAAGTTGTCGTCATTTTCCCAATATTCAATCAAAAGTTTTTCACTGAAAAAGTCTTCCAACAATTTTTTATCCCAAACTAAACGAAGCTATGTTTATAAATAACTGATTTATAATATTTAAAGAGACACCGTAACTTCATTGTATGCTAAATTCACATACCTTTTCTCGCTAAAATCTCGAATTAGCCGTCTATGAATTGAATAAAAACGACACAGTTTTCTTTCCCTTGTCAAAAACAAATGACAATTAAGAGTCCGACGGACAGTGAGCTTCCCATACAAACGTAATACCTAAATGATTTGCAGTTTGAGCATAATTATCTCTTCTTGTGATGTTATTCGGATTAAGACAGTATTTGTCTAAGTTTCTATGAAATAAACATTCCAAAATAATAAACCAAATAAAAATTAATGCGATTTACAGTTTTGTATGAAACATGTAATTGGCATTTATTTCGAATTAGGTTTAGAATTTTTATTTAATAGTAACCTAGACAAATACTGTCTTAATCCGAATAATACAACAAGAAGAGTTAATTATGCTGAAATTGCAAATCATTTCGGTATTACGTTTGTATGGGAAGCTCTCGGTTCGCCGGACTCTTAACAACTTCCCCAAACACATTTCAGAAAAAGTCGTTCTAAGTGTTAGGTTGCTTTTTTTATTATAGATTATAGATAGGCAAGGTGCGGGATGTAGTAGGGGGTTTAGAGGGTAGTGCCCCTGGCGAGTCCCACATACCTTCAGGGTGCGTAAATACATTCCCCCTACTATAAAAAATAAAAAAAAAGCGCTTACCGCTATCACGCCTGGACGCCTGGGTGGTAAGCGATGATGCGATCTACGATGAACCGCGCTTGTCTAAAAAATATAAGGTAATACCGTATTAACTGTAAAAACTGTGTTTAGAAATCACATCACCTGACAACCCCTTTACGTTTAACTTTAAGTTTCTACACATTAAGAATAATAATAAAAATCTGAAAATTATTTAAGTTTTTTTTTTTTTTTTTTATTATAATTATTATCGTCGTCATCGATTCTTTCGTTATTTAACCTACACAACCACATGATAATAATAAATAGTAGACTTAATTCACCTGGGCTAATTCTTCATATCATACAATTCTCAACTAGTTGAAATTTATTTTACCTACCCATTGAATGTTAACTTTGTTAATTATTGTAATGGAAAATGACGTCACTTTAAATGCCGACCTCATTTTTCAAATTTTGACGACTCTGTATGAAATATACAGGGAGAAAAAAGCAGCCCTTGACGAGTTTCTTGCCGGTTCTTCTCGTTACAAGGTCTCCCGCTTAGGGTTTGCGAACCGATGGCGTAGCTTCTTTGACATTCACAAGTGCTTGTAACAGCCTAGACTGAATAAACGAGTTTTGAATTTTGAATTTTGAATTTTGAATACAACAATAATTGAACAACTATGGTATTCCCTTACGCACGGTACGATACGTGTGCGTTTTTTCATCAGCTGTTTGGATTAAGGCTCCTATATACCTCAAGTGGCGCCCTCATTTTAATTAAATTTATTGCTCGCTAAGTACATAATGTATCGAAAATTCACATGTACAGATTGAAGCTAAGGTTCTATAGTTTATTTACAAACAATAACCTCAGTAAAATTTTGTTCGTTGTAAACTAATACTAGTTCGCAAAAGTGCTAAAAGTGGCCACTTTTGGCACATTCGCGAACTACTACTACAATGAATTATGTTATACTGAGGTTATTGTTTGTAAATAAACTATAGAACCTTGGCTTCAATCTGTACATGTGAATTTTCGATACATTATGTACTTAGCGAGCAATAAATTTAATTAAAATGAGGGCGCCACTTGAGGTATATAGGAGCCTTAATGACGCGCGCCAGCCAGCGGCGATGATTAAAAATATTTTTCTGTATTTTTTTATTTTTTTTTATTGTGTTCTAAACACATCACCTGACCCCTTTAGGTTTTCACAGTTAATACGGTACCACCTTATAATATAATCTATTCACTCGCGACTTGAAGGCCCCCAGATTGTTCCTATCAGGAAACACAGACTCAGGCTAGGAGTTTCTTAATGACACTGCGAACACTCTTTGCTTTAGTGGAATTATACTAACGACGCCCTAATTACAAGGAACTTTTATCTAGGGTTGTCATTTACGGGATTTGTCTTTGTGGAAAAAGGAATCTGATATTTCCGACAGTCACAAAGGAGATTAGACCATGTATTTCTCTTTGCTTGGTCAGCCTTGTTTTGTTCGTAATATAAATACCTTTGTTTATAGTTCTTCTCATATTTATTGCAAGTAAAAGTTAAGAGTCCGGTGATCAGTGAGCTTCCCATACAAACGTTATACCAAAATGATTTGCAATTTCAGCATAATTAACTCTTCTTGTGATGTTATTCGGATTAAGACAGTATTTGTCTAGGTTTCTATAAATAAATAAATTCCAATTACATTTTTTCATACAAAACTGTAAATCGAATAAATTTTTATTTGGTTTAGTATTTTGGATTTTTATTAAATAGAAACCTAGACAAATACTGTTTTAATCCGAATAACATCACAAGAAGAGTTAATTATGCTGAAATTGCAAATCATTTTGGTATTACGTTTGTATGGGAAGCTCACTGATTGCCGGAGCCTTAAGCTAGATCTGTAATGGATGGTCACCGGATAACGACGTTCCGTGGGAAAGCCCTGGCTTCCTACTAGTAAGACCGAAGACCTGGTGAAAATTGCAGGAAGCCGCTGGATGCGGGCAGCGCAGGGCCGATCGTCATGGAGATCCTTGGGGCCTATGCGCAGCAGTGGATGTCCTGCAACAGAACTGATGACGATGTAAGACATAAGCTATTAAGGAACCCTAGACCTAGAATTAAATAAATTTGTACACGGCACCTCAGACTATACATGTTGACCTTGAGACCGCATTCATGCCCTACGTAATAAAAGCTGTTTTCGCATTTTAGCTGTAAAACCTGACGTGCTGTCGTGTGTACTTTATAATTCGAATCGGCCATTTGGAGCGCACAGATTGTATTTATAAAAGGTTAATTTTAATCCAGTACCCTTAGCACGAACAGTTATCGAAAAACATGCCGCGCGTAAAAACATTCGATAGAGTAATTTTGTATGGAAAATTTGTACAGCGCCATCTACCGCCGAAAAGCAAAATGAAATTTTCCATAAAAATAATTACTCAATCGAGTACTTTTACGCGCGTTTTTTTTCTCGATTGCTGTTCGTGCTAAGGGTATAGATGGACTTATAAATACTTAATCTGATGTTTCATTCAGATATACGACTTTACAGTATGTACCTACCTTTTGCAAATTGTAGTAAGTCACTATTAGTTTGTATGCATGTGCCAATTTGAATATTATTTTCTTAAGTTTTATTTAATTTGAATTTATAAGTAAAGTAAAAGGCGATAGTTGCCCCTCATGTTTGCTGTGCCTAATTGAAACTATACGAGGCAGCCCTCGAAATCGGAGCTTGGATTAAGTTCAAGTTTTAATGAGTCCTTTTCCAGTTAACAGTCAGTTACTCGGAGTTCACTATGGCTCACTTATTCAAGAACGTTACGGATACTATGCCTCTTTATCATATCATATACGTCTGTTTAAACAAATAATTTAAATGCTTTTGTATGTCCGATTGTCCGTCTGTTCTCCTCTTCAAGGGCTCTACCGGCTAACTTTTCAAACATCGGCGGGTCTGCCGAGCATCAACTTAAAACAGATAAATCAAGCCCCAATCGGGCCAAAATGGCGAACCCCAATTCATGATGTTACACGAACATCGACATCTTCTAAATAACTTTAGCGAATAGTATAATACGAAACTCCTTTCTTCGATTTATCTGTTTTAAGTTGAAGCTCGGCAGACCCGCCGAAGTTCGAAAAGTTAGCCGGTATGGGCCCGGTCGCATTTCTCAACCAATTCTTGAATTCTCGTGGCAATTTTGTAACAAGGTTATTTAATTATATGGATTTTTATGTTTGTGACATTTTTGAAATTTTTTTCAAATAGCTAAAATATGTTTTCTTTTCGAAAGATTTCGAAAAACTGAATTGACAAAAAAATCTATATTAATTATCGAACTTTATTATAATTTAATAATTTTATTATACAGATGTTTTTGGGCGATACAGTTTTCAAAATATTAAAAAAACGCGAGGTTTATAGCTCATAGAGCTACTAGTTAATTCTCGTATAACTAATAAATTTTCATCTCGAGTCACTATAATACCTGAGACGTGTTTTCCCGTCAATTTACAAACTAAATTAATTTCCTACCACAGCTAGTCATATAAATCTTCATACTAAATGCGGCTTTACGTTTCACGTGAGTTATGACGTCATTAACATGCTCTCAAGCTTGAAGAGAAGCTCGGAAGATTACCTTTCAAATGACTTTGTCTCATTTTACGTATCTCAAAGAATAATGACAGGTGGCTACAAACGCAACTGTCGCTTGATATTAAAATAGTATATTACCTAGGCTGTAGCATTCGGCATGCCGTTATCTATTAAAAAAAAGAAAATAAAAATAAAAACGTCATTAAACTGCTTGGAAATTTTTCGACGTATTTTAATCTGTCGGTCGTCTAAACTTGTTGGTGTTTTGGATTTCCTAGTCTGTAAGCCTGCATGTATGTTTATAAAATAAATAAATAAATAAAGACGGTGCATTTTATTATATGTTTAAGATAACGAAAAGTCTTAAATAAACTGAAAAAACAACAAAGAAACAACCATACAATGCAAGGCTATGCATTCCACAGGCCTATTCACCTAGATGTCAAAAGTAGCTTTTTAGGAATAAATAGTAGATTGTCGGACAAGGGTTGTACAATTCAAGATGTACTCGGTGATACTTATGTTGATTATTTACATTCTAGTGTCTAAATCGGTGTGCAAAGAGCGTCACTTAACAAAAGACGATCGTAATTATTAGAATAATAAAAGTTGTTTTCGCGGAGGTTGCATGCCTTGCTGGTATACAACCTATGTTGATTTGATTCTAGACAAGGGTTGAAAGGAAGTAATTCCCATACAAGTACCCTCGAGATATTTAAACACACAAAAAATAGTTTCACCAGTGTTAAACACTCTACTTTTCATTTCGAATATATTTAAGGAAAGTGAAAAAAAATGTTTATGAAGAGTTACAAAATGAACGACTTTCGGCACCGCACAGCCTATATAAATAGTAGTATCCTGCCAAATTAAAGCCGCAATTACCTACATATGCCAATCTAGTGTCCAATTTAGGAACCAAAGGGCTGCCACCCGTACTTGACAATAAAATATTGTATAATAAGTTCAACTTTAACAGTGAATTTACACTAATAACTATTTTTTTATTTTCAATTCTCATCTCTAATCGTAAACAATGTTTACCTTTCTGTTATTAGTGTACATTCACTGTTAAAATCGAACTTATTACTTATACAAAAAATATTGTACAAACCAGTGTAACCAAACTAACATACAAACTAACCACAGAACAAAGAAATATATTTTTTCTTTGCTCTGTGGTCCAGCCTAAAGTTATAATTCGCACTGGCTGTTTATACACAAGTCACACACAAGTATAGCATGGCCGCGCAACATTTTTTTTTACTCTAAGCCATATATATATATATTTAATTATGTAGGTACTCTTTTTTGTTGCCGGTGAGGTAACTCCATGGCCGACTACGTAACCAAATTCATTTCTATTTTTAAATAATTTTCCCTAGGATGGAAAGCAGTGTTTTCCGCCCTCTGTTTGGTTTAAATAAACATCACTTTACAAGTATGAGAAATTAAAAAGTAGTAATTCATGCGTCATCTTTCAAACAGCCTCAAAACTTTATCACATTACGCTTACAAGATAAAGTCTTTATCTTCGCTGAGACTTTTCTAACATTTCTAACTTTTCAACTCTACATAAGCAATAGACAGCTTCATTTAAAAAAAACGGTTAAGAGCGAGCCGGACGCGCACCGAGGGTTCCGTACCATCATTCTGAAAAAGTTTACTCTTTAGAGACATCGTTTTGTTTTTCCTGTAATCATTACATAAACTTCTATCACATAAAAAAATTAACGATTTTTCTCTATGCAAACTTCGGACATAAGGGGGGCAACGGTATTCATTTTTACATTTTTTATCAAAAGTTGAAAACTGCGGCCTAAAAAAAGGTTGAGGAAGTGCAAGCAGCGCTCTTTCATATAATAATCAATTGACCCTATAATACCCCTATATGCCCTAGTAGCCTCACTTAGAATTTTTAAGAACCCCTTTCAGCAAAAAAAAAAAAATATTTTCATTTCTCTCTTATTTACAAAATAGTTGGGCAAACGCCATCTAAAACTATTCCAAATTTCAAGTTGATAGCATTAATAGTTATCGAGATATCCAGTTGTGACAGATAGCCAGACAGACAGACAGGCAGACTGAGTCGCACCATAAGGGTTCTTTTTACCATTTTGGTACGGAACCCTAAAAAGCGCTATTGGAACGAAGCCAAAAGGAATTATCACGTCAGTGGAAACTAATCGGATTGCTCCGTACAAGTTGGGAATGGATTTAGAAATCTAACAACTGCAGTGAAGCCGAGTTGGGAATATAAAGTTTGTTTTGCAATACACTTTTTGGGAATTGATGCAAATAAAATAATTCGATGAAAAACAAACAAGACACAACTTAAGGGGACGCACAACGCTGGAAGTTTTCATAGTGAAAATTATCGAAATTATTGACTGTAGTTTTAATTCTTAATTTGAATTTTTCATACAAAAATTAAAATCGAAAAAATCAAAATGTATGAAACAGCTGTTTTTTTTGCGATTTCACAGTTGGTCCCATAGTAAAAGTTGTTCAGTTTGATGGTCCCTATATACCATATTCGGCATTAGGGGTATTTTTGTAACATGTTGTATACAGTGAAGTCGTATTTTTAGGTTGTCTTCAAATCTAACTCAAGAGTGAAACACGTCAAGATCGAAACACATCAAAAACTGTTTCACTCTTTATTCAAATTAGAGAAATATCGTGATCTATCAGATTTTTATGATTTTTTTTTCGAACTAGATATATTTCGTAGAAAAAAGTTAACTGTGGTCTCTGGACCGAACACACAATAAAGTTAGTGTGGAGAATAAAATAGAATCTAATTTCAAAATCGTTTGCGAATAATATGCTTTTATTAAAGCTAGTGAAGAGCTATAGCTAACCTATTCATTAATAGCTCGCAGCCTCCGACATTGCTTAGTCAGATAGAAAATTCGTTTCACTGAATTTCTTTATTACCTAGGTAACTTTAGTAATATATTACCTAACCTAGTTGATAATTTCATGCAATATGAAAGACAAATAAAACTAACTGATCAAAAACAATAATTGTCTAATATTTTTTTCTTCGTCAAGTTCTTATCCATGAAGGTTCTTCAACTTGTTTTTTTTGTGCTTACGCCGTATGTCTTTTCAAACTTTCAAGTTGAAAACCTTTGAAATAAATAAACCCGTTTTAGATACGGACACTATGCATCCATAAAAATAGTGGAGAATATTTACAAAAATCTTAAACAATATATGAATACAAAATCTATCTCAAAGGCTGGAATTAAGTTGTAATCAACTTTCTCTGAATCGTATATCAGGTAGTCGAAAAAGTTCGCGGCCTTTTTGTACTAAAAATAATAAAGATACCACAGCGAGGAACATCTTTATCATCAAAATTACAAGACCGAAATCTGCTGAATCATTTTTTGCAGTAGTATTAGACAAAGCATCTTCACTATAAACATGACGAACCATTTTTAAGCACTAGCAGCATTTTTTTTTCGTGAAGGGTCTGAACCCTTATCGAAAAAAAATTGCAAAACTTATCTAATTAAAAATATGAACAAGCAAGACAATATTATCAATTTGTTTTAATTTTACCGCTATTACTTGAAAGTCAGCTGTTAAACAATCTAATATTACATTCCCGCCTAAGTAGTATTGCTGGAAATATAACCCTCAAAATTCATGCTTCAAAAGGCTTTCATTAACTATTATTTATGTCAGTCCAAATCGAAACGCATACGACCTCCTTAGTCGAGTGGCTTAGTATACCGGTTTTCAAGGTGTCGCCATCTCTGAGGTCCCGGGTTCGATCCCCGGTTGGGTCAATTTAGAAAACGAACTTTTCTATATTGGCTTAGGTCTGGGTGTTTGTGATACCACCGTTGTCTCCGATTTCCATAACACAAGTGCTTTAGCTACTTACTTTGGAATCGGAGCAATGTATGTGATGTTGTCAAATATTTATTATTATTATTTATTAACGCTGAGGCAAGAAACTGCTACCGTTTCGTTTGTAGCGGCGCGATCATACCGCTACATAAGCAAAACGACGAATGACAAATAAAGTACAATCGATAAACATTACGCAGACGTGAAGTCGCACTACGTCAAGCTAACATCGAGGCAAAAATGTATGAAGACTTGACTCACGATATCAAAGTTTTCTAAGCACTTCACATAAATACAAATTACAAACATCGAACAGTAGGACCGCGGTCCCCGAGCACAGTGCGGAACTTCCCTTTTCGCTGAACAAATGGCGAAGAGATCCTGCCTCAACACATTTATAACTGAAATTAGCGAAATTGTCTAACTGAACGAACTTCCTAAACTAGCGACATAAGATTAAGCACAGAACAGAGATTTTTTTTACTCTACTCTGTTCTGTGGGCGTATGTTACTACTAAGAAAAGCATTAGGCGTGACAAACAGCGGATTATAAGTTTGTATAGAAATCGCACATGGAAGGATTTTTAAACACACAACGATTTCTTTTATATTCATAGTACCTGTACGTACAAGCTTCTTAATTTGTGAGTATTTTATTCAAGTTTTCTTCCTTTCTTTAGAGAAAGAAAAGTTTACTAGATTTAAGATTTTGTTTCAAAAATACGTTTCATAATATAATTGCTGGTTGTGAATCGACACTAAACTGTGAAGTTTGACTGTCACAACTTTACCTCAATTTACATACACGTGAAAAGGGACTGAAAGTCGGTTCAGGAGTTGATGTAAACATTCAAGAACAAGAAAAGGAAACGACAAACTAGGACCTGCCCCTAGAGCAAAACTGGGGACGTGGGTGCAAGTCTTAAGATGCCGGCTAACAGTGAGGTTCCCATTCAAACGTAATACCGAAATGATTTGGAATTTGGCATAATTAACTGTTTTTGTAATGTTATTCGAATTAAGACAGTATTTGTCTAGGTTTCTATTAAACAAAAATTCCAAAATACTAACCCAACTTAAAATAAATGCCAATTATATTTATTCATACAAAACTGTAAATCGCATTCATTTTTATTTGGTTTAGTATTTTTTTATTTTTAATTTAATAGAAACCTAGACAAATACTGTGTTAATTACCTGGATTAACCCAAATAACATCACAAGAAGAGTTAATTATGCTCAAATTGCAAATCATTTTGGTATTACGTTTGTATGGGAAGCTCACTGTTCGCCGGAGTCTTAAAGATAACTACTTAGTATATACTCATGTACACTTTGTTAGTTTATTCATATCCCTCATGCAATATGCAGATTATTTATTTACATTCATAATGTTAAAAATTTACAACGGACGGATTATGAGAAATATTGCAAGCGAGCATAAAATAATGTCACTTCATATCTTAAAAAAAAAGTTATTCAACGCATTTACGCCTGTAACAACGGTGTACCGTTTCACTGTTGTTATAGGCATAAATGTCCCAAATATGTCAGTAGCCACTAAAAGGAATAAAAACGCTAACGCTTATGACACATGCTCAACTAAAGTACCTTTGATCACCTCGTAAGAGCAACAAAGCTGCGATGGAAGAGAAAAATAAAACATTTCGGAGAATTTGTCCTGAAAGTTCGTCTTAAAATGTTTACAACACTATTTTAGTTGTAACTTATAAAGAGATACCTTTGTAACTTTGTTGATCGTAATATTAGTTTGTATAAGGAACATTCGTTTGAACTCATGGATTCGAAAAGAAAGGCATATTGTCCAATAGAAAGTGAATTACTTTTTTTATTATTTCATAAGGGTGGCTTAAGTGTATTTATGTTCGCTTTACGAGTGGTCGTAACCTACCGTACTAACACACTTCTATGTACTTTTCGAACTTGGAATTCAGGCTGAACATTTTTGATGCAAAATTCTATCCTGTCTATTGTTGCAAATAAACCTGTTTTAAACCAGAATTTGGTTAAAAACCACGACCGTTCAGTACATTAATTAAATAATTAATATCGGTACTTAAAAATAAAGAAAAAAATTATTGACCGCTTTATCTTTAATTTAAAACAATATTTCATAAATGTACTGAAAACATGGTCGGGTTTTAAGCCATAATCTAGTTTAAACCGGTTTATTTGCAATTATAATCCTGTCTGCATCATTATCAGAATTTTATCCACCTTATTCTGAAACTGGACTGTGGACTACTGATAGACCATTTAACGGCTACCGGTTGAGAGATGAACTATTATGTGCTAAAAAGAAGACAGAGGTAGCATCAGTTTTAAACCAAGTCTAATTTTAAACCTCGGTTTTAAAATAAGGCGGTTAATGTTTTAATGGCGAGGCGAGTCGAGCAAAGTCGAGAAGTGAGAGTGGCGAGGGAAGTCTCACTTGTGGGTAAAAATATGACCGGGAGAAGATGCATGCCTTCACCTAGCAGGCCCAATACAAATTGATACGTTTTAACTACCTGCTAAATGCAATCGGAACAGCCAGCGTTACGTGGCTTCCAAAGCAAGAGAAGCTCAAGATTTCTGAGGACCAGCCTTAGCAAAAAGACTTATCAGAAGACCAGCCATAAAGTACATTCCTTAACAAAAGACAACAACCTAAAACCAATTCATCGCAACATTAAGCTTTTTCTTTCGTATTCCGTCACGTTAAATCAAACGAAAAGAAGAAATTTCTCTTCATATTCTTGGCAGCACTTGACTTGACCCAGAGTAATAATATATGACAGGCTGTCAAGTATATTGTACAATTTCCCGTCTAAGATGACAGTGAGGTATATAAAATAAATGGGACACACTATAAATGTCTTGAAGATACCGAACCTCCATTACTTACGATATGATATGTGTTTGCCGACACGTAAGTTTTTTAGAAAATATTTCTCGTACAAAAGCCACTCTACTCCATGATTGATGACCGAAAATCGAGTTTTTTGAGGGCAATTTTAGAAAAACCAATCTTTCTCAAATGCTATTAATCTCTACAAATCAACTGATAATCTACTCATTTGTAGTCACAGCTTGTGAAAAGATTTGATGTCATTTTTAACGAAAAAATTTTTGATCAGTATAATTATTTATGAATAGTTTTGTATAACAGAATGTAATGGTTTTTTTAAATATTAGACAACATCACAAATATTGCTCTGATCCCAAAGTAAGTAGCTTATGCGCTTGTGTTATGGAAATGAGAGACAACGGTGGAACTACAAATACCCAGACCTGAGCCAATATATAAAAGTTCGTTTTCTAAATTGACCTAGCCGAGGATCGAACCCGGGACCTCAGAGATGGCGACCCATATGAATCTTTGACGACCACGGAGGTCGTCAAAGATTCATAATTTTATATTCAGAAGATTTGAAATTATTAAGGTTACAATACGAGAACACGATCATAAGCAAAGTTAACTGACTTAAAATAAAAAGACTTTAATATACGACACCGGTCAGGAATCTCAGTTTGGAATATAGTTTAGGACTGGGTGTAGGAGAATTATAGTTTTAAAGTTTACCCACAAGAACAGACTATAGGGAAGTCGTTGGATGAAGATATGAAATGAAATGAGATCCTTGGGTTATCCCGTCAACATCACGGGAAGTAGATAGATGGATGGCGAGATCGATGAGAGAGATTCCTAGGGGGGCCTTGAACATCTTCCTGCAGCTAAGATAAAAATGTTTAGGTAACATTTTTTTATTTAGACACTTCATAAAAGTACCTAACTCTGTTTTATTAACACTGTGTGCATTTTATCTCGCTTGATCGCACCGCACTACCCTTTATACATCCAATATTTATCGCTCCAAGATAATAAAGAGTGATGGGGTATGAAACTCGTGGTTATAGCCTTAAATGTGCAAACGGTCCACTTTGATCAACCATCCCTTTGCTGTTGTGGCCATAGTTTTACAAATCGGTAGGATAACTCGACTCTGAGCGTTTCCACATTTGACCGCACCCGACCTAAATAAGCACCGGGTGCTAGGTTTCGTTCCCACTTTACTTGTCAAATTGACTAACACCAGGGTTTACTTGTCAAATTGTGTACAGCTGATTTTAAATTAATTTTAATTATTAAATTCTATGTTTTGTTAAAGTATTTTGTAATAAAAGTGTAATTTGAATAATAATAAATAGCGGCAAGTGTTATCAAGACTTTCCAACCAGGAATTTTCGTAATACAACGCAGACAAATCTGTAACGTTCATCGTTCAAATTGACGAAGATTGACTTTGAAGAATTTTCAAAAAAGGCGTGATTTCTTCAAGAATCTAAAGACTACACAGTGGAATACGACAATCTAAACCGGGGGAGTATTTTCTTTATACTTACACTAAGATTAAAAGACAAAACTATTCTGACTGATTTATGAGAATATTGTTTGTGTTGTGTGTATGGCGAGTTGGCTCTCAATTTTTACTCATCCCTAACATTACTTTTTACAAGATTCACACTAGTGAATAGCGTCATATTTCATAACGATTTGGCACTGTTAACCTCTCTTTACTTGACTTATAGTGGAAGTAAAGTTGATGGTGACCTTAATTGCCACAGTCATTCATTAATCTTACAACTCATAACATAACAAGCATCACACTATACAGAATTACTTTTACTTACTTACAGACAAACTAATTGTGCAACCAACTTGCCAGGTACCTGTTGTAATCTGTTTTTTTTTCTTTAAATTAAAAATAAGTATTCAAGTTTATCGGTCAGAGTGTTAAGTAGTTGATAAATCTTCTTTTGTTTTATATTATTATTTTTCAATCCGAGTCTGCTTCACAGCTAAATAACTTGTAGTGATAAAAATACTAGTGAAGGTTAATCAGTCCTTACTTTATTTATTCAAAGAAAAACTGATGGTGATACCTGTTACTTACTTACTTTATAGTCATACAATCAATTAGAAATTAAGTACCTACATAATAAACACAAACACTGTTGAATATAGTTAACTGTACTTTACAAAGTAAATTTCATGCTATCAGTCACCTGATTGCACTACCCACATTTTTTTTCTCTTTTTTTTCTTTTATTCAATAACTTATAACTTGATTTTAATAACTTTTAATAATAAACAACACTGTAAAGTTAGCTTTATTTACATTATATTAACTACTTATTGTATATTTGCAGTAAATACGGCTTTAAATTCTCAATTCAAGATGTTGACCCGTAAGGCAACTGCGAAGGATATGGAGCTCAAACTCAAGCACACCTTGGAGGACTTGAAGGCTGCCAAAGAGCTTAACAATACTCTTCTGCAAGAAAGAGAGGATAGTGAATGCGAGATCCTCAAGACCATTACTCGGAACACCGAACTCAAGAATGAGCTTGCTGAGCTTCATATAAAGTACTCTGAAATTGTTGATAAGTGCAACCATATGGAAGACTTTATTCAGTCATTTAGAGAATGCAGTGACACACATGAACAGGCATTGAGTCGCATAACAGATCTTGAAATCAGTTTGTCTCTTGCTCAAAAGAATATTTTAGAGTTAGAACAGGAAAATAAAACTATAACTGAAGAAAAGCACTCTCAAAGTCTGTTCAGTGAGTTACAGCAGTGTGATTCTGCAATATATGATAAATCAATTTTGGTTTGTAACAACCTTAATGATAAATCAAATATTAGCAGAAATAACTGCCAACTCAATAGTGGGAAAAAAATTAAAAAATATATTAAGTTGAATAGATACATTAGGAAAACACAAAAGTTAATAAAAAGGCAAAATTACTATAGTGAATATTCAAAGTTGAGAAAAGAACGCAAGTCATTGTTAGAGCAATTAAATGTAATAAGTAGGAATACAAGTATTAAAAATAAAGAATGTGAAACAGTTAGTAATCAATTGGGTGAAAAAATAGACAATTTAGAATTATCACTCAGGGAAATGTATAATAACTTGAGTGAGTTTTCTCGCAAGCAATTAAATTATCAAAAGCTTGCTGCAAATGATATGATTGACATGTGTAATTTTAACACAGACCGGTTTGAGTCCCTAGGCAGAAAACCGAACTGCAGCTGCTTAAATAAAAATGTTGAATTGATGATGAAAGATGCTTCTACCCAGTCTGCCCCAGAGTGTTTAACTACTTATGTTGTGGGTGAGCCTGAAGTTTCTAATATTTACAATAGTACTCGTATATTAAGCACCAATAATAGGTCATGTAAGAAAAATAATTGCAGTGAAACAATTATGTATTGTGATGAAATTGGAAAGAACTTGGGCCAAATAATTCAAAATCACTTAGGAGGAAACATTATTAATTATTGCATGCCTGGGTCAACTTTGGATGACATAATGAAAATAATTGTAAAAAAATCATACAGTGCCAACACCAACTTGATAATTCTAATTGGAAATAGGGGTAATGTTACCAAAAACCAATTGATGACATATTGTAATTCCCTTTGTTCTTTGAATGTTAGGAAAGTGATATTGTTTACATTCCCCTACAGTAACAGTCTGTCACAGGCGGAAAATAACTTAAGATATAATTTGAATTTATCTTTAAATACAGTGGCATTTCATAATAGCCAACAGTTGCACCTAATTGACATTAATAAATTATTGAATAATTTTTATTTGACAAAAGATAAATATTATCTGCCTTCTTCTTTTAGAAGACAAATAGCAGTATCGCTATCTTTTTATTTAAAACAACTAGCCAATAATCTGGCTAGAAAAACATCTGCTTCTATTGAGCAGTTAAGTTTTGACATGTGTAATTCTACTTTGGAATCTGTTCCAAATAATATTATATTACATGATGCTAGTAATAATTTACTACATTTAAATTACCACTTGAGACAATAGAGGCGTCCTCTAGCGTTGAGCCGACAACAGAAAAGCCAAACTGTCTGAGAATTGTACACCAAAATATGCAAGGCTTTTCTGGCAAAGATTTAGAAATAAGCTTATTTTTAAATTCTGAAGATATTGATGTGTTATGTGTTACTGAGCATTGGTTGAAAGAGCACGAACTAATTTTAAGTTTGGATAATTATAGAATTGTTAGCTCACTTAGTAGAAAATTTGCTATGAGAGGGGGTTCACTTATTATTCTACACAATAGCTTACAATATAAAGAGCGCAAAGATGTAGTTTCCCTCTCAATTGAACGAACCATCGAGTTGTCTTGTGTGGAACTTGATCAAATAATTATAGTATGTGCTTATAGACCCCCCAATTCGAATTACTCTGAGTTTGAGTCCACTATGGAGGAAGTCCTAAAAGTAACATGCAGGAAGAATAAAAGAGTCGCGATTTGTGGGGATTTTAACGTCGACATTTTAGATCCTAAATTGTCACAGCTCTCGAGTAGGTTCATAAACCTATTTAAATCTTTTAATTTGCTACATACTTTTAATGAACCAACACGAATCACACCCACTTCGGCAACCTGCTTAGATAATATTTTCTCCAACTGTAATGTACTTGAAAAATCGATTTTAAATTGTATTAAATCCGACCACAGTGGACAGTTAGCATCTATTGAGCACCATCATGTTCTGCCTAAACGGGAAATAATGTGTAGGCCAATAAGGAAACACTGTATTAAAAAATTCAGAACTAATGTCACAAGTAAAATTGAAACTTTACCAGAGCCAAATTTTGAGGCTAATAACTTATATAATCACTTATTTAGTATAGTCCAAGATGAATTTAGTCAAACTTTTAAACAAAAAGTGATCAAATGTAACGATAATAGAAAATTTAGTGACTGGGCCACACCCGGTATATATATAAGCAGAAGGAGGCTATACGATCTTTATGCAGAAAAAGCCACTTCCTGTGATTCAAACTTCATTGAATTTGTCAAGAAGTATTCACAAACATTCAAGGAAGTTTGTATCCTAGCAAAGTCCAAGTATTTCTCGAATCAGATTAAATCAGCTGACAATAAAATTAGGACTACTTGGAATATTATTAACAAAGAAACAGGCAAAACAAAATCCAGTGTAAATTCCTTCTGTTTAAAAATTGGTGATCAAACATTTAAATCTGACGATGAGGTCGCTGGAGTCTTTGAAAATTTTTTTGCTCGAATACCAATAGAAACTACCAGTACTCTTAGTGCTTGTTCCAACATCGCTATCTCCCTTTTAGAGTCAAGTGTTGATAAATGCAAGGAAACCTTCTCTTTTAAATATATAAGTAGTGAAGATATAATTAAAGCATTTAAATCAATTAACGTCAAAAAAACAGAAGATCTCTGGGGCATGTCAACAAGCATCATTAAATCAATAATTGATATACTAGCCCCTTACTTGGCTTTCATTTTTAACAAATGTATTGATGAAGGGATATTCCCTGACTTAATGAAAAATAGTAAATTGATTCCTCTTTTTAAGTCTGGTAATAAAACTGACCCAGCTAACTTTAGACCAATATCTATACTGCCAGCACTTAGTAAAATATTTGAAAAAATTATATATTTTCAATTATTAGATTACTTTACATCAAATAATATACTTCATAAAAATCAGTTTGGATTTTCCAAAGGTAAAAGTACTACTGATGCTGGAATTGCTCTTCTCAAACATATCCTTGATGCTTGGGAGGAAAAGCAAGATGTGATTGGTATTTTTTGTGACCTTTCTAAGGCATTCGATTGTGTTGATCACCAAACACTATTAAAGAAGCTAGAACATTATGGTGTCTCTGTTAATACAGTTAGTCTTATGAAATCTTATTTGTACAATAGAACCCAGAAAGTAGTGATTAATAGAACTGAATCTACTGGAGCCCCCATCAATATGGGGGTGCCACAGGGATCAATATTGGGACCTTTGCTGTTTTTAATTTATATAAATGACCTTCCTAACTACGCGAATAATTTATGTGAGACAGTGCTATTTGCGGATGATACTTCTTTAGTTTTCAAAGTCAACAGAGGTAATAACTGTTCTGACGAAGTAAATAGCGCTCTCTCTAAAGTTTCATACTGGTTTAATAGTAATAATTTAGCACTCAACCCCAAAAAAACTAAATGTGTTAAATTTTCATTACCGAATGTTGAGCACGTCGAATTGAATATTAATCTGAATGACGTTGGAGTTGAGTTTACGGAGAGTACAAAATTTCTAGGTATTACACTAGATTCACGACTGCAATGGGATCCTCATATTGAAGCTTTGTCAAGTAGACTTAGTTCTGCGGCCTTCGCCGTTAAGAAAATAAGACTTTTAACTGATATTGAAACGGCAAGGTTGGTATATTTTAGTTATTTTCACAGTGTAATGTCTTATGGGCTACTATTGTGGGGCTCGGCTGCCAACATTCAAAATATTTTTATACTTCAAAAAAGAGCTGTTCGTGCCATATATAATCTTCGTCGAAGAGATTCCTTGAGAGAATTGTTTAAAGAAATAAATATACTAACTTTGGCTGGCCAATACATATATGAAAATTTACTATGTGTAAGGAAACACTATGATTCATTTGCTAAGAACAGCGATAATCACCATATTAATACAAGGAATAAAGATAAACTTGCCGTTCCAAGATTTAGGCTTGCAAAAACTAGAGGTTCATTTATGGGGAAACGCATAACCTTGTTTAATAAAGTTCCACAACAAGTGATTGATCTACCTTTGCATGAATTTAAAAATCATGTCAAAAAGACGCTCATGGGTAAAGGTTATTATAAAGTAGACGATTATTTGAAAGACCGGAATGCGTGGAAATGATGTAACACAATAACTCGCTAGTAAGTACTTTATTGTTAATAACCTGTTGTATTTTTTTGTATTTGGTAACGATATATTTAAGTTTGTAAATATCGTTACTTATTTCTGTTAAAGCTGATAAGTTTCTTGCGCCTGTTCTTCTTGTCAGTTAAAAAAGTCTGGAACAGGTGGTAGAAAAATATAGACGATTCAAAAGCGCTTAATTACTAAGTTTATTTGAATAAAGCAATTTTTTACTTTACTTTACTTTACTTTACTTGTTCTACTGGAAAGTTCTACCGTAGAACTAATGATACTTATTTTTTCTCATTAGTGCTACAATTTAGTACTTTGTGGTAGGACTAATGAGAAAAAGTCTCATTAGTTTTACGGTAGAACTAACCAGTAGAACAAATGGGAACAAAACGGTGCTAGTGCCAATTATTGTAAAGGTTATATTGTTTGATATTGAACAACCTATCCCTTGAGATATTACATAATGCTTTTAGAGCGAATCTAGTTAGTCACAACAGATTGATTTTCATAATACGTTACAACTAAAATTAGTCAGATTTCTTTTTGAGTAGGGAACAAACTAGAGTTACTAATTATTCAAGATGTAGATACCTCGAGTTAGCTGTGATAAAATTATAGTCACTTATAGTTATAGACAGGATTGAAAAAATCTGTTTGTCAGAAATTCAAATAAATCATATGATCATCCTATCATCTCAAATTCATGGCTTGTAATTAATATTTTCAGACCACTGTCTTATCCCATCATGACCGAACCTCATGGTCACCCTACTCGCAGTATAATCGGCGGACTAGCTCTTTAGCTCAACATCGAGTTTGTTTCCAAGTAATAGACTATTATTTTCCGGCTATCTTAACATTTATTATGCTGTTCTAATTTTATAGCTATTCCGCAGACAGTAAAACTGTAGGAAAATGAAAATTTATAAATATGTTTTTCTAAACACGTTTTCATTACTTTAGTGATTTAAGTAGCAAACTTAAATCACTATCACCTTCAGTCCAACTTTAGTATGTTATGATACAAGTGAGCATAGCTCACGAGTTTCATACGACGACGTTTTCTATTACGCACTAGTGTGTAATGTTATTACGCGCGTGTGTGTTAAATCTCGGTTTATGGCCCTAAAAACGATGTAATAAGGCTCATTTTACGAGCAAGCGTATTGAAACAATTATATATATAATATAATAAACATAATTCTGAAAATACATGCATCATACTTAGTAACATATTTTCTAAGTAAAGCTAAAAATAGATGATACGAAATTGGAATACCGATAAAAAGAGTTAAGAATTGATATTACCAATCGTCGCAATTTCCCACAACACGAAGTTTGAAATTTACTAACTTTTTTCTTTGTTGAAATAAAATATATTAGGAGCTATTAAACCGAGTAAATGTCTTAACTTACATAAATACATTGTTTGCTATTCCACTCTCTTTTTATTTTTCTTTTATTGCAGAAGAAAGCTTGAAAAATACAAAACATTTTTCCTCCGTAGAGCCAGTTTGTTAGTTAATCAAATAAAATTAGGATCATCTTGCGGAGACACGGTTCAATCCAATTAGATCAGTCTGTTGAGTACGTGAGGTGTGGTCCAAGACAAAGACTTTTGAAAATGTAAATTATATAGATTCTATATTAGAAAATTAAATGAAAACATTGAGTCAGTTTTACAGATAATTCCATAGAAACAATTCCGTTTGAAATTAATCTTAATTAAACCAGAAGATAGTTGCTATATCTAGACTGAGAATAGTACTAGTAATGGTAACGAGTAAAGTATCATCTAAATCGGTTTATAGACAAATCAAAATATAGTTGAACATCCGTCTAAATTTATATAAAAGGGTAATGAAATCGACTGTATTTTCAGGATTTCCTGAAAACTAATGAACCGATTACAAAATTTTCAAAAAATTTGGGTACAATACTAATGTTTGAATCATTTCAATCGGTTCAGCCGTCTTCGAGTAATCGGAAAACATACCTAGCCAAAAATATATACGCGACGGATATATAAATTCCTCCTTTTAATTTTTTTAAGTCGGTTATAAATCTTCGAGCACCCAATAGAGAGACCAATAGAGTAAACTGCAATTTAATTAAATATATGTTCTTTGTAGTATTTTTTCTAACCTTTAGTAAAGCTCTACTGTATCAAAAACTCTTAACTTGGACTAGACTTCATACTGTCTTTGCTAAGAATGTTAGTTTAGATTTTCAATTCGCAATCATCTACTAGCACTACCAAAGTAACGTTATCCTTCTACTTATTAAATTATTATCAAACGGGGACGTAAAAAAAGTTTTATCTACCGCTTTAGTCAGTACTCTATTAATTCTATGGGCCTATTCCCGTTGTCCCCCCACTTTTTATATGGGGGATATCGGGAAAAAGTTGAAAAAAGTATGTAAAAAAAATATGTAGTGGACAAAAGTGGGAGACAACGGGAAAAGGTCATTTTGTGGCTTAAGTACAGTATAGTCTGTTAAACGGCTATACAAACTAAATCGTTCTCGCTTATCATTCGCACCACCAGTGCCGTCACCGTTGCAATCCATTCTCGTATATCCAATTTACGCACACAAACATAACTGTAGAATTGCATACATCTGGAGTCTGGACACAATGTTATTGTTTTATTAAGGAAACTGAAAACACTGCCCAACTTAAATGACTCTTTACTTAAGTATATTCCCAGTGCAATTACTTTTTTTTACTTAGGAAGCGAAGTATACCGCTTATAAAACAAAATTCCACCACACACTATCAGCCATTTTTAATGTCCCTACTGATAGACGCAGGCCTTCCTTACGGAAGGATAAGGAACTTAACGTGACTTCCGAAGCACGGAGGAGCTCGAGTTAATAAATTTTTGGTCACTCATCCCATGACCGACCCTTGCGATAGTTGCTTAACCTCCGCAATCGCTGGGCCGTATGTAGGACCACTGTTCACCACGTCCCCGCACGGAGAGACGAAATCGCATGGAGTTTCCCACGCCTAAACATCAGAAAACCCTAGTTCATTACGTCTGCGACATATAAATAATCAGTCTACTCTAGGTGACGAAATCGACTAGGCTTTCTCGCGTTATTTCATGTTATTTCATTAGAAAACCTTGCTCATCACGTCCCCAATGAGTGACCAAATCGGGTTTCCGTTGACTTTTTTTTTTCTAGAAAGCCCTGTTCAGTTCGTCACCTTTTATTGAAAGATATTCAAACTTCTAAATAGTGAGAAATAGTAAGAGTTTTAAAAAGTATTAAATTTTCCAAAACCTATAAGTTATAAGAATACCTATATGTTTACTTACTGGCAGAAGATATTTAAAATGCGTGTATGTGTGTTTGTTACCTCTTCACTAAACGGCTGCATGGTTTTGTTTGCTAGAGTTTATAACCTGAAGTTACAAATAGGCTACTTTTTATCCCGGTCAAAGGTTCCCTAGGGACCAAACGGACGAAGTCGCGGGCAGCCGCTAGTTATTTATACTTGTCAAAGGTAATGATGAATCTATTATAACGAAGCGTGAACTAGTCACATAATATGGGAGCCTTTCCCAAATTTGCCGAACCGTACAAATTTCCATAACAATAGGTTCAGTCCATAGCACAACGAAAGCTTACAAATCTTACAATAGGTACAAAGTGAAATTTAGATAACCCATCTGACCCGGCAGGCAAATTTGATCTTTTTCCCTTTGTACCAAGAAACGGAACCAAATGTCAAACGCGATATCGCAAAGGCCCTAGATTTATTGCTCCGATTATTCGTATAATCTCGTTTTATTTAGTGGACAAGCGAGGATTACGGATATAAAAGGTGCGGTTCCACCAGTACGACTGAATTTTAAATTAATTGTATGATATTAAAATTATCTGACAAGAAAGTATATTGGAGCATACCTAATCCGGCACTAGTGAATACAAGTTCCAACGTAGAACAGTTTGACCGCGGTCCCTTGCTCAGACGCCTAGCTCTGCGGAAGTACTTCCCTTTTCGCTGAGTATGGCAAGGAGATCCTGCCTCAACAATAACAATATTTCAACACGCAGTAACAGAACATCCCCTAAAGCAGGCTCGGAGATTTGAGTGTTTCCAGACACCATCGCACCATTGATCAAGCTGTAACTTCAATGTTTCATTTACTATTTGAAATCACTTTAATTAGCACGCACAGCGAACATCTATAAATTATTGCTAATTGCTAACCAACAGCTAAAAGTTACCTACCTCTTAGCCTAAATCAAGTAAGTGCAAAGGTACTCTTAAATAATACTGACATTGTAATTTCAAGAGCTAGGAATAATAGCGCCCTCATTTTGACGTAATTTAATTCCAGGCCATACCTGTACCAAAATCCACTTTAAGTGCGGTCACAAGTATCTCCACAGGATCTTAGGGCTGTCACACTAATACTAAAATTAATTTAAAAAAAGTGCGAGTCGGACTCGCCCACCGAGGGTTTCGTACAAACTCGATGATTGATTATGTACTTGTAAGTAAAGACTTTTTTTATGATTTAATTAGAAAAGTATAGTTTTCAGATTTGTCTCTGTCTCTGTACCTATAAGACGATATTACTTGCCTAGTTCTAGGTCAACGGGAAGTACCTACCCTATAAATTTTGATTCCTTTGAGAGTGTGGAAGTATGCGTTTTTTGCGGTATTTTTTTTTGTGAATTTAGAAGTTTCATTTTTTACAGTTTCAAAGGACTGTAGACCTGAGTGTGTGGTTTTAATTTCAACTCGATACCTCCACGCATTGCCGAGATAAATGTTAGGTACAGACGGACAGAAAACCAGACAGACAGACGGACAATAAAGTGGTCCTATAAGGGTTCCGTTTTTTTCCTTTTGAGGTACGGAACCCTAAAAAAGGTTAATATTCCTTAAATATGTCCAATTAAAATTATAATCAAAATTATTTTGTGACCTGAGTAGTGCAGTGGTCAACAAGCTGGACAACTACGCAATAGGTCCTGTCGCGTGGTATGCGCCAGTGTGGTACGCGGTCGCCATTCTAGAACCTTTTCGCTCCAACGCCAACGGTTCTTCTCGCTATGTGTCCCGCCCACTGCCACTTCAGCTGAGCAACCTTTCGAGCGATGTCGGTTACTTTACTTCTTCTACGGATCTTTAGTTCTCCTACGGATCTCTTCATTTCTGATTCGATCACGTAGGGAAACTCCGAGCATGGCTCTTTCCATTGCACGCTGGGTGACCTTGAGTCTAGCACCCATATTACAAGCTTTGTTTAGTTTGGGGCTAGAAGGCGCTGGTGTAGAATAACGAATAGGAAGAAAAGCGATTGTCCAGAACGTCGATTAATTCAAATTGTCCAAACATTTATTGTTATTAAGTATTATTATTATTTTACTTTTACGAAGTTATGAAATACGTTTTCCGAAAAAAAAGTGAAATACAGACTTCAACCACAGTAGATTGCATCATATATGATGCATCATATATGATGCAATAGTAGATTATACAACAAGTGAATTAAAAGGAAATTTAATTCGAGATACTAAGTTGGATCCCGAGTGTAGCGAAGGTTTCTATATTGTGAAATCATTCTTATATTTTTCACATTCAATTAAATAAGTACTTTAACTTATTCAACTAGTAAAATGGTGTTTGAAACTAATAATATATTTATCTACGTCAGTCCTTGATAAATTACTTCCACGATTTTTATGCATATTTATTTTTAACAGAACTGTTAATTAATTTAGGAGTCGACAACCCTAGCTTGAAGCGCACCATCTCAGAACCTCAAGAGCAATTACTACATCAAATACTTACTTAAGTATAGACTCATGTCCACACTGGAGCACTCTCGAACACTGGAACATTCCCCAATATTCTCGAAGGTTCTTCTCGAAAACACTCGAAAGACAACGCCTGTTCGTCCATGAAAAAGGACGAAAAATCCTCTTTATTACCAATAAATCAGTTGGTGAGTTAAACATATCACTGAAAATAGAAAATCAGTCGCAAAAAAATGATAAATGACACAACAAATATTTTTCTGATCCCAAAAATATGAATCTGTTTATGTGTTTTATTCAGATGAAAAAACTTTAGTTAGACAACCTGGCTGGCGGCTTTGTTGAATAAAAAGTTTGACATTATTTATTACTGTTTAAATATCAGCTTAAAAATACTGCTGGTGGTTATAAACTTCGCAATCTGATTAAAACTTGACGCGATAACTAATTTTATCATCAATCTTAATTTCATCATGCAAATTAGGATTAACGGCTGAACGTATTACATTATAAACCCGGTTAACTCAATTTAAAACAATTTAAACTCAGTTTACTTTCAACATATAAAATTACATGTTTTGGATTATTTATTTTCATAACTTAGATGGCTTAATTTTTGTTCCTATATAAAAGAAATTTTACATTCTCATGTTCATTTGTATCGATGCGTTACGTCAGTCAGTTTTATTTGACAAGAAGAATGGATGCAAGGAAACTTACCAGCTCTACCTTTATAACGAACGATATTCTCATTATTCGCATAGTAATGCGAAAAATAAAAGAAAATAACTATAATTAATAATCAACTGACACTGCACTTCTTCTTCTTCTTTTTAGGGTTCCGTACCTCAAAAGGAAAAAACGGAACCCTTATAGGATCACTTTGTTGTCCGTTTTTGTTATGGCAATCTACTTTCCTCTTGGAAGTAATTTTTGCCAGTGTCAAGTGTTAAATAGTTCAGTGGTAGATATTGTTTAATTTTTCATTAGAATGCGGGTGCATCGCATTCCAATGCTGCTTGGAGAATTTGGCACCTACTCGGTTAGTTCTGCCGAGGAAGCCACCACTTCAATAAAAGTCTCAGCTTCACACAAGCAAGATCGCGCCTATTTCAATTATCCCACATATTGTTCAGTTGCGTAGACACTTGTACCATATAACTGCACCAATTTTAAGACACAATATCCACTATGAATCAATTTGAAAATAATTAAAATAGACACCAAACCGAACTCGACAAAATGGCGCCAAAAACTCCGAGTGTCCACTGCACTTCTAATGCTACCTTTAACATTTATTTTTTTATTTCCGACACAAATGTTATATGTTTATTTATTTATTTATTTAAGTAAGGCTTACCAACTCAACACATACATGGCATTCATAATTTAAAAGAACAAATAACAATTATTGTAGATATGCGTCTAAATTATAGGTATGCACAACATTCAAAACTATATAGACCTATTTTTTTTTATTAGTTTTTAAAATTGGAAAAATAATTAATTATTTAATTTTTAATTATATTTATAAAATAATTAAAAATTTAATACAAAATGTTTTTAACTATAAATACCTTATGAACTTATGAACATCACCTAAACTTCTCAAGTCTAGTGGGACGTGTGCGGTGTGATGTGTCTGCTTTAATTACTGTGGATTGCACAGTGTCCTTTACCTACTTGGACATCTGAATACCTCGTGTGAGTCGTGTAGTCGAGATTCCAGTGGTAATTAACTTACTTACTTAACCCACTAGCTAAGCCGGGTAATGTGGTATTTACACGGGTGACTAAAGTCGCACGACTTTTGCCGCACGGCGAAAATCGACTGTGAAAACTGTAAATATCAATTCGGCCTAGGCCGCAGGTGAGTGAACAATCTTATCTGTACCCTTAGCACGAACATATATCGAGAAAAAAAAACGTGCTTAAAAGTACTCGATAGAGTAATAATCTATGGAAAATTTCATTTCTCTTGTCGCCGGTAGATGGCGCTGTACAAATTTCTCATACAAAATCACTCAATCGAATGTTTTTACGCGCGTTATTTTTCTCGATAGATGTTCGTGATCTGGTGGCCAAAACTGAAACTAAGTGTTATAACATATTGTTACCTAGGTTATGCCATCGACTACATAGACGACAGCACCACCATAGATGTGTCACCTGCGATGCAACTTTACCAAAAACTCTAAATTCATGCTATGACGCCATGAATTCAAAACAAAAAAAGAAATCCTTTCATACGATTTTTTATGTGACATACTGTGTGTATTTTGTACTATAGCCAAGTCATTATTATACTGCCTCAGAAAGAAAATAATATTTATTTTCCCGGAAAACCAGCGGCTACAAAATAACATAACGTATGCCTCCATTATGTTAATTAGGTGCTGTACAGTGTACACGACCTGAGTGGTGCAGTAGTCAACATGCCGGTCTACCACGCAAGAGGTCCCGGGTTCGATTTCCGGCTCGGCAATTGAAATGATGAATTTTCAATTTCTGTGACGGGTCTTGGTGTTACTATGTATTATATAATATGTATATATTTAAAAAGTATAAAAGTAGTATATCAGTTGTCTTGCACCCATATTACAAGCTTTGCTTAGTTTGGAGCTAGATAGCGCTGTGAGAAATTGACCATGCATTTATTTATTTATTTATTTATTATTTATTACTCATTTAGGTATTTCATTTAAAGTTGTACAGCCCATAGTAGTAGTTGACGACCGCCGTGTACGAGTGGCTTTGTACATGGGTTTTCAAGGTGTCGCCATCTCTGTCCCGGGTTCGATCCCCGGTTGAGTCAATTTAGAAAACGAACTTTTCTATATTGACTCAGGTCTGGGTATTTGTAATACCACCGTTGTCTCTGATTTCCATAACACAAGTGCTTTAGCTCTTACTTTGGAATAAGAGCAATGTATGAGATGTTGTCAAATATTTATTTATATAGTCATTTCAGGCAAGGCAATTTTACGATCACTCTTGTAGGTACGTCAAAAAGCATCTACCTATGACAAGGGTTTTTTTACACCGGGAAAAAAAACATAGTGAATTTATTGCATTATACCTACAACGAATACGTCAATAACATATAACTCCAACCGTATGCATAATTCAGTTCACATGTTTTCATAATCTCGGGCTGAGCTTAGACACAATTCCTTCGCATATCAACACCCAGCTCACGTCTGACAATATTGCTATCACACTGAATTACTAGAAAACGCAACCCAGCTTCAACAGCAGACGCAATAAAACTCTGCCTTACGTCAGTATGTATTTTTAATAAATGATGAAATTGGGTCGAATGATCAATTAGGGTAAAATTATAATCTATAAAACATGTATACAATTGGCACATCATAATATAACTTACGTAACGTAATACGAAGATATACTATACCATAGTAAAGTATAGTTGTAGTAGAATAAGAGAAAAACACTTTACTAAATAATTTACTACAAATAAACATAACCCTTTCCTTGCAGTCGGGTAAAAAATACGACTCGCACCAGATTATATTCTCGGACGGGAATCGAACCTGACCTTGACCTTTGACGACCTCCTTGGTCGAGTGGCTTTGTACACCGGTTTTCAAGGTGTCGCCATCTCTGAGGTCCCGAGTTCGATCCCCGATTGGGTCAATTTAGAAAACGAACTTTTCTATATTGTCTCAGGTCTGGGGGTTTGTAATACCACCGTTGTCTCCGATTTCCATAACACAAGTGCTTTAGCTACTTACATTGGAATCGGAGCAATGTATGTGATGTTGTCGAATATTTATTTATTTATTTGAATGTCCGGTCCAATTCTCTTACCGCTGAGCTACCGAGTCGAGTTGACTTGGTCAGCCAGTTAAGTCGTATATTATTTAGTATTGTATAAAAATAGCAATGTGAACGCTAAAGTCTCACGTTCAGAAAAACACTTTTTTTGTTTCGTTGGGGAAATGCAAATTACTCATTCCCCCACTTGGGTGGGGTGGGACCTAACCTTTTAAATTTTAATTAGAATTTTGCATACAGAACAAAACAACAAAATTTTTACAAAAAAAAAACAGGAGAGAAACCCTCCAAAGATTTATATTTTTTGGTTAAATTATTCTCAAGACATTCATAGCTGTCGTTTTCGTCATGTTAGAGAGACATGAGTAAGATAAATGTTGAATAATAATGGTTTTCTTTGCTTTCAATAAAAACATTCGTAAGATGTATGACAAAATAATGTAAAGAGAATACGATATTACAAATTGCTTTTGGTATGGTTGGCGTATTGGCTACGCATTGTGGAAAAAATATCAGAAACTACTATCCAAATATGTTATTTCTAACTGGTATGTTGTCCAAATATCGGGTTTTTTAACACGTAAAATCGAATACGTAATTGTCAGATACAGTTGGATTTTTTCTTAAAAGTTCAAATAATGTACCGTCTGGGATACTAAACTTCTACAGCGATATTAAATCGTAAAGTCCATAAACTATACTAGCATTATATTTTAATCCAAATTATTATTCTCTTTGGAGATGAGTTAATCTAGCCTATTCTAACCCGAGAAAGGATCTCAACCACAATATCAAATGATATTATCGAATATCGATAAAATATCCATTATGAAAAGAGAAATATATGTAGCTTACTCCCGCACAAACTCTCTCTTTTCACAATGGTTTGGGACTTCCGCCAAGTAATGCCTGATTCAATCAAATAAATATCCATTACACCACTAACATCAACTTAATGGATGTTGCCTCTGCGAGTGGTACAAAAAACGCATTATCAGTCACAATCATCTTAAAAAGCTCATTTCATTTATGTACATTTATCGTTGTTTTTACGTAACTACATGTAAACAACAAGAGAGCTGACGATGACGGCGTTGTATGTACACATACAAGCGTCCTTATTTATTCACTTTTTTTTCTCTTGTTTAGAGCTATCCTACTGTGTATAATGTTGTTTTATAATGATAATATTGTTAACCAATCTATATCCAGGGGCCGTACCGGCTAACGCATCGAACTTTGGAGTGTCTGCCGGGCTTCAAATTAAAACAGATAAATCGAGCCACAATCGGGCCAAAATGGCGAACCCCAATTCATGATGTCACACGAACATTATATCTTCTAAATAACTTTAGCGAATAGTATAATACGAAACTCCTTATTTCGATTTATCTGTTTTAAATTGAAGCTCGGTAGACCCGCCGAAGTTCGAAAAGTTAGCCGGTAGGGACCCAGAAATATTATTGAAAATAAGCTTTATCGTCTTTTGAGTGATTTCAATATTAACTCTAATTCCAATGAAATAGTAGATTGTAACATGAAGAAGCAAAATAATATTTTTACGGCGAGGGCGCTTTTTTGAATCCAAAGCGAAGTGAGGGATTTGAGAGTAGAATCCTGAGCTTAGCGAGGGATTCTTTAGTAGAATTATGAACGTAGCGAGGGATTCAAAGTACGTTGGCCGAGCCAAAAATATATTTGGTGCCCGAGTGATACAGTCAACTTTTCATCACCCTCTATGAGAAAATAAAAGGCGCCTCATATTTTATTGTCATAATTGTTATTTAATGAAACATCGAGTTACAACTAAATTGATATTAAATAGTAACTTATAATAAAACTATGATAAATAATATTAGAAAAAATACTAGAAAAAATCGACTCACCCGTAGCACCTCAGACGGGACACGAACCCGAACCCTTGGGATTCCGGCCCAATGCACTGACCAATTATGCTACCGAGTCGCTAGTGGGAGCGGCGAAATTTTCTAGTACTTTTAACTTCTTCGCTGCAAGCCAGCGCAATTTCATCAATGTGAAGAAATACCCCACATTCGAAAGAAACATCTTTCCAGATGTTTTAACAATCGATAAAGATGAAACAGCTATATAATTATTAAATTTAGATTTTTCGCATTCACAATGCTATTTTTATATTATGATAAATAATATTAGAAAAAATACTAGAAAAAATCGACTCACCCGTAGCACCTCAAGACGGGACTACGGGTGCTACGGGTGAGTCGATTTTTTCTAGTATTTTTCTAATATTATTTATCATAATATAAAAATAGCATTGTGAATGCGAAAAATCTAAATTTAATAATTATAATAAAACTACTAAAAACTTATATTTACATTTCTAACAATCCGTGAAAATTGACGAAAACGCGGTCTGTAGTTCGCGCGTTTTAAATTTGATTTCTTTTTTTTATTCAATCGGCGGCGCGACTATGGGCCATCGTACCAACCAGTCTTTATTCAAACAATATTTGCGTTCAATTTCTTTGGCGCTGAACACTAAGATGTACTAAATTCAAAAAGTGCGCGGCAAAGATAATTGCGGCGCACTTACTACTTATAAAGAGGATTAATAACTCACCACACCAAAAACATCACCTTTGGGTGCACTTAAAGGCGAACCAAGTCGGAAATACGAATACTAATACGAATCGAATACGAACACAAAAAGAAAACGAATACGAATATTACTACAGACACGAACAAAAACACGAACACGAACACGAACACAAACAAAACGAAAACGGAAACGGAAACGAAAACGAAAACGGAAATGGAAACGGAAACGGAAACGGAAACGGAAACGAAAATGGAAATGGCGACGGAAACGGAAACGGAAACGGAAGCGGAGACGGAGACGGAGACGGACACGGAAACGGAAACGGAAACGGAAACGGAAACCGAAACGGAAACGGAAACGGAAACGAAAGGGAAAACGAATACTTATACGAATACGTATACGCATACGAATACGAATATTGCTACGAACACGAACACAAACACGAACACGTTTACGAATACGAATTCGTATTCTTGAACCTCTTTATTATTCGAACATTTCGAATATTCAAATGCAAGGCCTAATACGAATAGTGTTGGAATAATTAGCATTAGCAATAATTATTAATTGCTAAAGGCAAGTCGTCCTTTTCGAATAGATGGGATGAAAATACCTTAGCTACCCCCCCGCGGAGTTCATTGGCTCCAGCTACTCGAAGCAACGAAACAATTAGGGTGCAAATTTGAAAAATCGACGGCTTCGCGTAAGCATGTCACACCCGGGTTAAAACTACAAATAAAACTGCATTAGCGTAATCGTCTAGTCTAGACGTTTGCTTTTCGGTCGTTTTTGTCATTTGGTATTCCACTGAATATTTCTATTCGATTACCTTCCTCGTGCCATTTCAAAGTCGCCAAACAGAATCCGTAAATATTTGTTGGCAATCATCCATTTACAGTTAGTTTATGACTAAGCTATTTTCAATCTAAAAAAATCATAATATTAAAACTCGACTGCTCTGCCAAAAACAAACTAGAAAGTTAAATAAGTCAAGTGTCATTGCAGTCGGGGGACTTCTTTGATTTAAAATGGTTTCAAAAAACGATTTCCCTACTGCAATGACACTTGTTATCTAACTTTTTTTTTAGTTCGTTTTTGGCAGAGCAGTCGTGTTTTTAATATTTTTTTTTTATATTTCTCATATTTTTGTGACAAATTGTATAGTTTTGGAATGTGCTCATCAAGGCCTTTAATTTGATGCCGATATTGTAATAATTAAAGAATCATCATTTATTTTCACACTTGAAGGTGGTGTGGTACAGTCGCCATATTGTTTTTTTTTTTCAAAAAAATATAGCCAGTGTTACTCGGCATGATGTAAGGATTCTAACGATACATTCAAATCTGTTAAGGTATTTAGAAGTTAGGTATGGTGGAATAAAGAAACTTACAAACCCACAAACATACGTGAACTTTAAACACATTCCACTCTCAGTTTTTTGGGCAGTCGTGTAATAAAAGAGAGATCAATCTAAAGGCTCCTACACACTATGCCGGCAGCACTGCCGCCAGCCTTACCGCCGGACAAGCCGCGATGCACGCGGCAGCTTTTAGCTAGACAAACGTGCCGCTCAACAAAATCCACCGGCCGTGCCGCCGGCATAGTCTGTAGGAGCCATAACATAACAACTAAAATTTTCTGTCAATGTAATTTGTTCGTTACCTCTTTACGTGGAAGATAATTAATTTAAATGTATAAAGCAGAAGTTATTTTTAGCAGCTACACCTTCAGTAATTAGCAGATCAGTTAGGGATCAGTTAGAACATAAAACAGGCGACTCATTCCGCAAATGGATTCCGGAGTGTCGACTCTTTATCACGAAATGACCGTATTAACGTAATTAAACGCTGTTTCAACGTAGGTAGTTTGCCTTTTACAGATGACCTTTTTTTGTAATCTTCTTCTTTTCAGCCTTAAGGAGACGCATCGATAATCTATTTTCGTATCGACTGTCTCGCTCAAACTCTCGTAAATTACACTTAACTGTCTCACAGATTGCAAGCAGTTTTGCGACGCCAAATTGGTGTTTTACGTTTAAATAAAAATCTATAAAATATTTTTTAAAATTGAACTGGCATTTTAAAGTGTGTTATTAGACTAATCTACTTAGAAAAATTAAAGTCTTAAATAGGTCAGGTTTGTCTGTAAAATGCAAATCTCTGTTTTTAAAGAGGTTTCTTTGATATTTTTTTCTCTGTTTTAAAAGTTAACGAATCGTGTTTCTGCAACTGACAAAATGAAGTCAATTAAGTAAATAATCAGGTTATTAAACACCACTTTAATATGTTTTGTAATTAAATATAATAAATATAAATATTTGACAACATCACATTATATTGTTCCGATTCCAAAGTAAGTAGCTAAAGCACTTGTGTTATGGAAATCAGAGCCAACAGTGGTATCACAAACACCCAGACCTGAGCCAATATAGGAAAGTTCGTTTTCTAAATTGACCCAACCGGGGATCGAACCCGGGACCTCAGAGATGGCTACACCTTGAAAACCGGTGTGCAAAGCCACTCGACCACGGAGGTCGTCAAAAGTGTAATTGATGAGAAAAATCGAGATCCCTGCCACCAAAATGTCCGATGCGTCCTCTTAAGTCACCCACTGCTGAGTGTAGGCCTCCTCTCTCATTTGCACGCCATCCCGATCGGTCTTGTCCTTTTCTCATCCAGTTTTTCCCCGCTGTTGTGGTGGTTGGTTTTTGTAATAATGGAGCTCAGATTATTAGTTTTCCTATACAACAAGTATGCTTGACGGATTTACGCATCAAAATACTACGTTCCACGTAGTTTTACGTCATTTACTGCGACTACGTTTTCGCGTAGGTATAAGTACAATGAATTGGAAAATCAATAAACACAATGAGAACCCTTTTCGCTCGCCAACTCACAATTGGATTTCAACCATATTGTCAACATATCAATAGAGATCCTTTCTACTGATTGTGGAGTACCCTATTTCTATAGATATATATTATAACAAAAGGAGAACCAAAAGCAGGTACCTATCAAGGGCCGAAACATAGGGAAATGCAAAAATCCTATAAAATCTCAGCCAAAACATTAGGATGGTACCCATCACATTGTTTTATTGCGCGAAAAAGTAACAAAAATGTTAAATATGCCAAACAGCCCAATGCGGATTCGTAGATGCTAACGACTGCAAATGCAGAACTTGAACCCTGAAAGGTTCAGAGTAATGGCATCACGTTCTGAATACGAACAGCGAAATTATACTTAATTATGGTGTTGTATGCACTAATTATTTTTATTTATTTAGCAGGACTTGCAATTATTATTATGTATATATAGGATACGATACGAGGAGCTCGATGGTGCAGTGGTTTAGCGCTTGGCCCATTGATTGCGGAGGTTTAGCAACTTTCGCACGGGTCGGTCATGGGATTGGTGACCAAAAAGTTATTGCCTCGAGCTTCTCCGTGCTTCGGAAGACACGTTAAGCCGTTAGTCCCAGCTACATTTGCACTCATTAACACCCACCAATCCGCATTGGGCCCGCGCGGTGGGTTATGGCCCATCCTATTCATCAGCCCATAAGTAAGGCTTGTATCCCAGCCCCAGCAGTGACAGTAAAAATGGCTGATGCGAAACCTTTCAATACCGTAGAGTAATCACTATTACACTATCCTATTTGATTTTGAAGAGTTCTCTTGTGTATCTTCGAAGTCCAAGGTCCAATATGAAGGAAATTTATATGAAAACACCCTTAAAGTATCCCCTTTCTAACAAAATAAGAATCATCTAAATCGGTTTATAAACAAAAAGTTATGTCTGAAGATCCGTTAAAACTCGTGCAAAAGTTACCTAAAAAATTACAGTATTTTCAGGATTACTCAAAAACTACAGAACCGATTTAAAATTTAAAAAAAAATGTGACCAACTTGGGAACAAACCTGATAAAGTGGCGTTTGAATCATGTCAATCGGTTCAGCCGTTTTAGAGTAATCAGTGGACATACAAAAAGAAATAAAATACAGACGAACATAGAACCTCCTCCTTTGTCCTCTTACATTAAAAAAATAGTCGACTTTACGCAATTTTCGCAAAAGTTAAGTTAACCCGTCGGTGGATAGATTAGCATTATTTATGCCCACCATACATACCGCATAAGCCCGTTTTTTGTAAGTTTTTTTTCTCGTGCCACATCTTGAGCATGAAGCGTTTCGTTTCACCGACGCATTTATCCGATATTTCTTTCATGATCTTAATGTACTTGAGCCATCGTTTGGAGAAACGCTGAATAATGGATGGATGAGTTGCCCTCTGGTAATGGAGTGTAGGCAAGCTTTTTGTTTCACATCTATAGTTTATTCATGATTATAAGAAGATCGGAATACGCATAACACATTTATTACTTAATTTATCAATCTGACTGTTCTTCAATTGGTGTCGAGTAATCATTATTTTCAGTGCAATTTGATTATTAACTATACATTTCATGACACTTCCATATTTTCTGAACGAAGCTACCATAGCAGCTCCCCAAGCATGACCACCGAAACGCGATATGATATAGCGATTTATCGAGGTTAGCTGTCAAAGGATTTTGATAGTTATGTGTCGATGAAACGCTATATCACGCAATTTATATCGTGTTTCGTCGGTCTTGCTAGGGTGGCAGAATGATCCTAGACCAAAACTACATTGTAGAAAAAAATCCAATCTGAACTACAATGGCAAAAAAACATAAATTTAAAAAAAACCTTAAAAAATTGCTATAAAAAAAGCTTCAAAAAGCAACAGCTCTAATAAGCAAGAAATAATATTCAAATTTGCATAATTACTATTCAAGTACCTACGCATATCTGATATTAAAAAAACGTCCTTTGAAGTCGGGTGAACACCCACCAATCCTCATTGGGCCCGTGCGGTGGGTTATGGTCCATCTTATTCATCAGCCCATAAGTAAGGCTCGTATTCCAGCCCCAGCAGTGACAATAAAAATGGCTGATGCGAAACCTTTCAATACCGTAGAGTAATCACTAATACACTATTCTATTTGATTTTGAAGAGTTCTCTTCTTTGAAGTCCAAGGTCCAATTTGAAGGAAATTTAAATGAAAACACCCTTAAAGTATCCCCTTTTTAACAAAACAAGAATCATCTAAATCGGTTTATACACAAAGAAGTTATGTCTGAAGATCCGTTAAAACTCGTGCAAAAGTTACCTACCTAAAAAATTACAGTATTTTTAGGATTACTCGAAAACTACTGAACTGATTTAAAATTTTCAAAAAATGGGACCATCTTGGGAACTAACCTAATAAATGTCAATCGGTTCAGCCGTTTTTGAGTAATCGGTGGACATACATAAAAAATAAACAAATAAACAGACAAACATAGAACCTCCTCCTTTTTTTTAAGTCGGTTAAAAATATAAACCACCATGTTAAAAAATCATTCTATAAAAAAACTTCCATAGCAGAAATGATCCTAAACATAACTACCACATCTAGTAAAATACCACACAAACAAAAATTCTAAACAGTTCGAAATAAAAACAAAACTTGCCGAGGTTCTGAGAAAAATATGGCCATTTAAGGTTCCGCATAATGATAATTTGCACACCCGTGAAGGTAGCAATTATGTCTGTCTTTATTAATTTTAAGTCATCTGTATTGTTTATACCCATGTTCAGGCAAATAAATAAATAACGTAGGTATATTGATTGATTGATATTAATTGATTTCCTTAAGAATACTTTTTAGAGTTCCGTACCAAAATGGTAGAAAGGAACCCGTATGGTGCGACTCAGTCTGTCTGTCTGTCACAGCTGGATATCTCGAGAATTACTAATGCTCTCAACTTGGGGATAGTTTTAGATGACTTTTGCCTAACTATTTTGCAAATAAGAGAGAAATAAAAATATTTATATATTTTTTTTGCAACAGGGACTGAAAGGGGGTCTTAAAATTGATCGAAGTGAGGCTACTGGGGCATATGAGGTATCATATAAAAGAGCGCTGCTTGCACATTATCATAATTTTTTTTTAAGCCGCATAGTTATCGTGATGAAAAATTAAAAAAAGATACCGTCCCCCACCTAGACAGAGCACCTCAGACGCGACTCGAACTCGCACCCTTGGGGTTCCGGCCTAATGCACTGACCAATTAGCTACCGAGTCGCTGGTGGAAGCGGCGAAATCTTCTAGTACTTTTTACTTCTTCGATGCAAGCCAGCGTAATTCCATCAATGTGAGGAAATACCCCCGACATCTTAATACAAAAATATCATTGTGGATATGAAAAATCTCAATTTGATAATATTCTGTTTTTTTTCAATTGTTGTCACAGATATTTACACTTATAGGTCTGAGTGTCTCCAATACGCAAGCAATTTTTTTCAAAGCTTCCTTTAAGTCTGAACCCTGGATAGACATGGGATGACGAGGGTAGGCCTTCAAGAGACACGTCGCTAAGTAATCCTGGTAGGTATACAAGTAAGTATACAACAAAATACAAGTATACAACACACCCTATTAGTCCCGATTACTTAGAAAAAAGAGGGTTCACCTCTTCGAACGAAAAAGCTCAGTTACAATTCTAACTTACTTACTTAATAAACCTTATTCAGAAAACCTTTTTGAGCTAGAAAGAGATAAGAAATAAATTACTTATTTCTTTACGTTCATGAAATTGAATAAGAGCTCAAACATACAGGATTCCACAATAACATTACTTATTATTAACTTATACAGATAATTTTATTTTTAAAATTGCAGAGTTAGAGTAGAAATATATTTCAGTAAGAAGACTGAGCAACAAAATCACATCTTTTAGCTACCTTCCTTGTTAATTAGTGTTCTGCACCCTGTGGGAGGAAATAAAGCTAAGAAAGCTAAAGCAAGCTCGTAACTCCGAGTAAATAATATACTTATCTTGAGAAAACTTTAAGATCATTAACGGCTAAGCAACTTAAGTAAAGGCGAGTGACGAGAGAAGCTTCTTTCAGGCGCTTTGAAAATCACGCTTAGTTATGTTTTCTTGCAGAAAAAGGTTTATATTATTAACTAGCTTCCGCCCGCATCTTTTTCCGCGTTGACAGTTGAAAATCCAGTATCTTACGTTATAATCTAGGCTGTAAACGACATAAACATCCAAACTGTCACATTTACAATATAGTAAGGTATGGGAATTAAATATTTTATAGTTTAAACAAATACGGTACCACATTCATAATGAACCTTTATTTTGCCATAAGAAACCGATTCGAAAACCGAAAACGCTATATTTTTCTGTTAGAAACTTCGTATCTCTATTTCATTATTTTAACAAGAGGTTGCTATTTGAAACTTTTTTTTTTCAACTCGCTAATCTCACGGTTCGCAATAAATATGAAAACAAGAAAAACATAGATGCCAGGGAAGAATATAAAAGTATTTATTTATTCATTTCATACTCTTTATTGTACACACAGAAAAAAACAGAGAAACAGTACCTACAACATAAAGGAGACATACAAATCAGGCCTTAAATGTAATCGGTATTTCTTAAAATATTAAATAACTTCGAAAGTCATCTCGCAAATCATCTCACACAAAAATAGTAACTTTTCGTTTGACATACTTTCGATGTGACAAGCCAGAATTTTAAGTCCTTATTTTTCGAAATGAACCAATTTTAATAGAACTTCATACACATAAGCAAAATACATCTAAAAAGTTAGTTGAAAACATTTTCGATAAATAGTGTTACAGCTAGACAGATTTTAAATTTTCCATAGAAACAGAAATTTCCAATTACCTTTTTAAAAATTAGACATTTTTTAAATTTAATTAAGCGCGATCACTCACGTTTCACGGAAAGGCGCGACTACTCTAGGGGTTTTTTTTACTATAAGAAGCGCATGCCTATCTTCACTTCATTTTATTTTAATAGATCATCTTAATATTAAGCAAAGGTTATTACAAAGTAGAAGATTATATAAAAGACAGCAATGCATGGATGTAACATTATAAGTAACTATCCTAATTTTCAGTTTTTAATAACTTTATTGTTTTTTAATTATGTTGTTTTAAATGAAGGTATTTGGTAACGATATAATTTCTTTGTAAATATCGTTACTCTGATTTCTGACAAAGCTGATAAGTTTCTTGCGCCCATTCTTCTTGTCAGCTAAAATAGTCTCGAATGGGTGGTAGGAAAATATAGACCATTCAAAAGCACTTAATATTTAAGTTTATTTGAATAAAGAATATTTCATTTCATTGAAAAAACATACATAAAAAAATATATATAAAATAAAAAAATAAAACAGATGACTTGATAACCTCCTCCTTTTTTTGAAGTCGGTTAAAAAGGACATTCTCAGTAATGCTGCGCTTCAGTACTTGTCTATCAAGTTTTAGACTAACTTAACTACCTAGGTTCTTAATATTTTGCTGCTATCACCAAGTACAGTACTCCCAAATTAATAATGCACATGCAGATCTTCGCTTATTGTCGTATTCCCGGAAACATCCGAATTATTTTACATAATTCTACTAAATTATGCATGAAGAAAATGCACTTAACCACTCATACATACATATCGTCTTCCGACGCTCGGGGAATACGACTGTTGCCGAACAGTGGCGAAGATTTCTATGCGCATTATCACTTTGGGAGCACTGTACTTTATTATGAATAGTAAATTATACTGTATGATAAATTTTAAAAATTTGACAAATGAAATGATCAAGCAGCTCTTAACGTTTATGAGATAAAGGGTGTAACACACGGACGCTCACGTCTGTCTACGTCGGAAACATTCGCCATTGAGACGCGGTTCGAAGTGACAGTAAAATTCCCACGTTTCAGGGGAATATAGAAATGTTCCTCACGCTCGAGTTGTTGGATTTATATCTTAAGGTTCATCACCTACCGAAAGCGCGCCTTCAGAGGTTTTTATTAAATAAGTTGTTGATTGAAAGGGATTTTAATAAAACTGTACGTGGAATTTTAGGACCCATAGCCTAGTATTTTAAAAGGTATCATTACATATCCTTGTAGTCAGTCAAAAACAGCCACTTAAAGAAGTTTTGCTATCTACTTCTAGAAATTCCATAAAGTTCACCGTGGCGCTACTTTCGCTCTGGATACCGTCTTAAATCCTAACTTAACGAAGTTTAGCTTAAGAATACTTGTTTTATACAAGTATTTTTAATGACACTTATTATACAATGCGATTAAATTAACAATAGACAGTGAACAGTGACTTTGATGACCTCCGTGGTCGAGTGGCTTTGTACACCGGTTTTCAAGGTGTCGCCATCTCTGAGGTCCCGGGTTCGATCCCCGGTTGGGTCAATTTAGAAAACGAACTTTTCTATATTGGCTCTTACTTTGGAATCGGAGCAATGTATGTGATGTTGTCAAATATTTATATTTATTTATTTATTTATCTGCGGCAACTTCAGAGCGCTTGCGGTACAAAACGATGTAATTTCATTTGTAAAATTTTCTCGTTGCCATACATTATCGAGTGAAGTTGCAGCGGATGAATGACTATTGTCAATTTAATCGCATAATACTGATAAGCGCAATGTTTACTGTAAGTACACGAATTGAAATTTTGAATGTGTTATTTTATAAAAATGTTTTGGGTCACGGGATTTTCCAAGAGTACTTATCTATATTTATAACACCTTTTCCACTCCGAATACCTTTAATCACATCGTAGGTATTTACGTCTCGCCCTGACCATTTCAAAGAGAAACAAGTGAAGTGCTAAAAATACGGGATTTTGCGCAAATCCCTGCAGATTTGAAGGTCCTTAACGACGTCCCTTGGGATCCCAAGAACGGGTAGGATAAATATTTGTGTCTCTTGATCCTGGCCAATTATGTAAATATACCGGGTTCGAAGCGTTTTTCATCCGGTCAAGTCGGGATAATCCCGTGGTTTATGTTATTATTAGGGCTTAGCTAGCCGAGTATCAAAGAATTTTCGTATTAATATAACTTTTATACGTGCATTAAATAAAATAACCTAACTAACTATGAGGTTTATGAACAGCTTGACATTTGGCGTCCTCATTGGCACAAAATACGATTTTGTATCATTAGCTTGAGTCTTGTATCGCGAATTCGTGACCCTTGCGTTCTCGGGTTCATTGAGAAACTAATTATAAAACTAACTTAGTACTTTAGTATATTGCCTCGGACAGGGTGTGAGTAAATTGGTTATTCAGTAGCACAAGCACAGGTTTGGCTAATCAAACCTTAGTGACTGCACTGAAAAATCTGTCAAAATCTGCTCTACCTCGCGCTGCGTGTCTCAGCATTGAGTTGTCTATACAGGGTTATATGTAAAACACCAACAACCTCGCAGAAGTAGATTACTAACATCATAAACAACAATATTTTTTCTACGCCTTTTACGAAAACAGACAAAAACATTTTTATTTTCCATACGAATGTCCGAACGAGCTGATCGATTTTGTATGAACAAGTCGATATTTGTTGTCTGTTTTCAGAAAAGTCGTAGAACAAATGTTGTTGTTTATGCTGTTAGTAACACTACTCCTGCGACGTTGTTGGTGTTTTACAATTAACCCTGTATATTAGAAATAAAACACTTTTACGGATTACAGCGCGTATATTATTAATTCAGGTGTTATTTTAGAATTATTTAGTTTGTATTTATTGGTTTTTAGAATTCCCGACGTTTCGACACCTTTCCAGGCGCCGTGGTCACGGGAGGACTAAAGCAAAAAGGCTGCTCATATTTTTATGAAATTACCCGCTTGAAACTTTATAAAAATGTATTCAAGTTTATTAAATCTGTGTTCTGATTTTAATCATTATTAGTTTTGTTAGTGTTTTATTTCTAATGAACTGTACGCGCGAAAGTCTTAGAAGTGTATAACCCTGTATATTTACAAAACACTTCGACTTTTATACAAAAAGCAATGTTCAATATTAAGTATTAAAACCAATTTTTTCCGTTAGGTCCGCGAGCTCTGTTGAACTACTCCGCTGATTTCCCTGGCGAAAACTAAGGGAAGAAACGTACAGACGATTTTATTAATCGATTGAATGCAACTCTACTTGAAATGAAAAGTATTCGACTACGTCTTACAGCAAGAAGATTATACTAATGTCGAAGTAAGATTGTCTAGTTTATTTTTTAAATTACGCATTTTTTTGTTTTCTTTTCGCACTAACTCGACAATTTATCGAAAACAGAAAGCTATATCGAAAAAATTAAAATAAAAACCTCTCGGGGTATTGTTGGGCTACATTTAAAAAAAAACCGAACCTCTATCTCTTACGGTCTAGACTGTGGCTTATCTTGTATGAAGCGAAATGTCAGAATACCGCAGGAGGCGAGCGCGGCGCGGGATATACACCGTTATTCTTTAAGTATATCTAAAAATTAAATGTGGATTTCAGACCACGTGTATGAACAACTTTTACCATTGAGCCAAACACGAAATCGCGAAAAATAAATCAGCTGTTCCATTTAGAAAAGTACAACATCGACTCAACTATAATGTAAGGAATAGCCGATTTTTTTTTTCGATTCCGTGGTTGGATAAATGGTATAAGTTGTCGAGTGACTTTGTACGCCGGTTTTCAAGGTGTCGCCATCTCTGAGGTCCCGGGTCCGATCCCCGGTTGGGTCAATTAGAAAACGAACTCTTCTATATTGGCTCAGGTCTGGGTGTTTGTGATATCACCGTTGTCTCTGATTTCCATAACACAAGTGCTTTAGCTACTTACTTTTGAATCGGAGCAATGTATGTGATGTTGTCAAATATTTATTTAATATTTACATTTATTTGTTATATTATTAAAATAAAATTAATAGGTTATTATGACTGTTATGAAATATGCCAAATTTTTGTTTATGTACTTATTTACAAGTGGATTTTAATAAGCACAATAATGTTTTATTGACAATTTAAAAAGAGAAATTAGTTTCGCAAACAAAATCACGCATGGAAATGTCCTTGTTTCTATTTATAAAATGACCTCTAAGAATATATAGTCGTTGAAGATAAAATTAAGGACGATTTATTTATTTATTAATTCCGATTATGAAAATTTAGGTGTAGGTACCAAATGCTTACAAAAAATCAAATAAAACATTTATTAAAAATCAACTTAAAAAATATTTGTACACATCTACTTATTTGAAACGATTTTAATTAAAATTAAGGCGATTTTTCATTCTGAATAATCCTTGTCTGATAATGAAAATTTTCCACTAGACGTCACAAATCTTGTTACAACTTATTGTTTATAGACGCCTCTAAAAACAACTAAACAAGGTAAATCTAAATCAAATACAACACGGTAATTTTAGATTGTTAACATTGAATCTCAACACGACTACAATTATATAACGAAACGCTAACGTTCATATCAGTCAGTAGTTAATATAGACATAGTGAAGCGGACGTCACACGATAAAGTGAACGGTGACAATACTATACGTAACACAAAAATGACTGTAAACAACAGTTCAAAAAACTTGGAAAACAAAAGAGATCTACATAAAGACGACCCACACAAAGTAAACAAAACTAATCAAGATAAAAAACCGCCGGAAAAAAACACAGTCGAAGTGGAATTTGATGATTTACTATCTTCCGCTGGCGAATTTGGAAGGTATCAGATTTTATTGTTCTTTGCTACCTTCCCGTTTTATGTTTTCGGTGTATTCGTATATTACTCCCAACTATTTATTACCGAATCGTCACCAAACCACTGGTGCTGGATTCCGGAACTGGAGAACTTAACAGAAATCGAAAGGAGAAACTTAGCGATTCCCCAAGACAGCCATACAAGATTTGGGTATTTGCATTGCCGAGCCTATGATGCAAACTGGACGGAAGTATTGTCAAATGGATTAACACCAAATAAAACTTGGAATACGATACCCTGTCAACATGGTTGGGAATTCAACAAAAGTGAGATACCTTATGCAACTATATCCAGCGAATTGGAGTGGGTGTGCGAAAAAGATAGCTATCAAGCGACCGCTCAAGCAATATTTTTCCTTGGTTCAGTTCTTGGAGGGCTCGTTATCGGGTGGATATCCGACCGCTTCGGAAGATTGCCAGCCGCTATAATAAGTAATATTATAGGATGTATCGGTGGTGTCATAAGTACATTTTCAAGAAACTTCATCGAATTTGCCACATGTAGATTTTTCATGGGTATGGCGTATGACAATTGCATGATGATGGCATACTTGATTGCCTTGGAGTATGTGGCGCCGAAGTACAGAAGTCTCATGTCTTGCATGGCATTTGCTCTCTTCTATGCCTTCGCTGTAACAGCATTGCCGTGGTTGATGCTAGCATGCGGAGACTGGCAAATATTTTCTCTAGTCACGAGTGTTCCTTTAGCGTTAGCTATATTGGCTCCATTTTTTCTACCAGAGAGTCCAAGATGGTTACTTTCAAAGGGAAGAGTGGAAGATGCAATACGAAAGGTTCTTACAATCGGTCGAATCAACAAGAAAGAACTGCCGCCCAAACTTATTGACCAATTCAGAGTATCTTCAGCAAATAAGAAACAAGAAGTAACTTCAAGTTGTTTAGAAATATTTAGAAGGCCAGTGTTGAGGAACATGTTCATGTGTATATGTTTGGATTACATGTGTTGTACGATTGTTTTCGACGGATTGGTAAGGAGTGTTGGCCAATTGGACTTTGACTTTTTCATCTCCTTCTCTGTTGTATCTTTTACTGAATTTCCGTCGATGCTTCTCACGGCATTCATAATGGATTGGATGGGAAGAAGGTGGTTAACAACAATCATGATGTCAATCAGCTGTGTTTTCTCCATATTGACTGTTTTCGTGAAAGGGGGTGCCCTTTCATTGACTTTTGCTATAATAGCAAGGTTTGCTGTAAACATAGCTTACAGTGCGGCGATGCAATGGGCTGCAGAAATGCTACCAACATCGGTAAGGGGATCTGGCGTCTCTGTAATTCATATAAGTGGATACATTGCAACCTCTTTAGCACCTTATGTCATATATTTAGAAACGTATATGTACTGGCTTCCTCTGGTTGTTATTGGTGGCATAGCAGGGTTCGGTGCGCTAATAGCATTTGGCTTACCAGAAACAGCTAAAAAAGACATGCCTCAAACGTTTGAAGAAGCAGAAGAGCTGATGAGGAGTCAGAAGTTTTGGGATTTCCCTTGTACGAGAAAAATAAACGTTGAAGGACAGAACAACGAAGCTTATCAAAACTGACGTAATGTTAGTAACTGACGTTATTTTGTCATTTTTAAATCTGAAATGGAAACATATTAAAGATGCTAATGCCATATTATTCAACTTGAGGTGCTAATATGCATCACACACAGACTTCTTAAAGTGACGTTGAGTCATATTACTAATGTATAAGTTTCAGTACCTAAACATATTTTTCATGAAATGTATTTTAGAAGCGAACTATCAAATAATACAACATACCTATAAAGTTATTTAATAAATGTTTTGTTATACATAATCTTGTTTTCACTAAATTACAACCTACAGCAAAATACGACTTCATTAATTGTGCAATAAGATGATAACCTTGTTGATTGAAAGAGTACCCACTATACTATCAAATACCCATGTTTACAGAATAAATAACAAATATTGCCGCTATTTGTAGGTAGCTACTAAATATTTTGTATCTCTTTATACACTACAACTTTAATATGGGACTTAGCTTCTACTTTTACCTGTGTCGTATGATTCAACATAATATTTAAAGTATAACAATTATACTTTTTTTGAATACCTATTTAATCTTTGGCACTTGTGACAAAATCAAATTTCGAAGTCGAAATCAAAAGATACGACCATGTTTGTCGCATGCTTTGATTATATTCATCAGTCCGACGTTCACTTGTTACAGATAAATTTATCTGTATTTACTGTAATTACGGTCACATTTAAAACTACGTTTGTGCTTTAATTTAAATTTTATAGTTCAGCATTTTTTCTCACACATAAAATTCAAATACAAATTCCAGTTCTAACATCCTGGGTAACATCTTTAATGTCGTAGAAAATTACAACCGAGAGGGTAACTTTTCTTATTTTTCCATTTAAAGCCTCGGCGGCTATTCAATATAGGAAACTCGACTTGGAAATATTATAACCCTGTAATAGTATTATAGACTATCTACATTCCGTGGGTCGGTTTTACCATACTTAAAATTAAACAAATGTGAAAAATTTTACATGTTTAACCAGTCTGATTATTACTTTTCTGTTTTTAAGAAAGAGTAAATCTTTGATGATTTATAGAATTTAACTCTCATAATTTAACGGCTAACGAATAATATAACTTGTTTTATGTGCATCTGAACTGAGGGCCCATTTTTTAAATCATGGCGAATCAAACTGTTTGACCGTTACCAAGATAAGGAACTAAAATACTTGTGTAATATAATTCCAAGGCTTCAAAAATATATCACTCTAAAGCGAAATAAAGTAGGGGAAAAATACTTTTTACACAGTTCAGGAGTTGAAATCACATCCTCAGTCTCCAGACTGGTATTGCAAGTCATTTTAGCAAAATCATAGTAGGTACCTAACTGAAAAAGTAGTCAATAGTAGTTAGCAACTGTGTTTTCAATTTTATCTAAGTTGTCATGGTGATCATAATTATCTATGCAAATAAAATGTTCATTGGTATCTATGCAGTGTTGAGATAGGTGGTCATAAACACTTCAAGAAAATAGTCTCTAATCCCTGACAATAAAGTACCTAATGAATTGCACTAACATTTTTATAAATTATACACCGTAATTTTTTAGTCATTTTAATCCCCTTAAAAGAGTTTTTTTTTAATCAACAATGAAAGTAAACATATGTGCCAAAGAAACATGGGTCGACCATAGCGGTACTTTCCCATACTAATACAATTTATTAATTGTAAGCGGTATGGTACAGATCATAATATTTCGACAGTTAACAATATCGTGTGAAAGATTATAATCTAACGGTATTTACAATTTTACGGTGACATATACGAAGGAAAAAACGTATTAAAATTATTAAAATATAGTTTGAAACTGAAATAAAATCGTTGATGAGTTATAGAATTTAACTCTCATAATTTAACGGCTAACGGATTATATAACTTGTTTTACTATCAGATTTATTGCTACCGTTTACTTTTCTATAAATAATTTACTAAAATGGCCTTTGTAAGAAAAGTCTTTTCTTATCTGGTTCGAGCCACAATATGCAAACAAATTTTGAAATATCTAAAAAAGAAAAAAATCTTTAGCTAAACTATCGGCATATTCAATATTTATTTTCAAACCTGCCCCAAAATACATAAGATCGAATCTGATTGAGTATTTATACCGACAAAATAACATTCGTCGTCACGTGCTGAATAAATAATCATATACAGACATCAGAAATCTCTATAATAAATAATAAGTCAGTATGTTACATGGGATTAGGTTTTAAGTATCTAGTTTAATTAATACCAGATTTAAGGAGGGGGAAAAGGGGAAGGCTCAAATTAAGACAAATAGTATAATACTGACCTCCTTCCGTGACTTCGTCCGCGTGGACAGTAGAAAAACCCCCAGTAGGTATTTTCCCCTTTTGCCCGCGACTTACAATAAGGCGACCAAATTAAATGATCTCCTTAGTATATGAAAGCTAGTACTACGGAGAGTTCAAGCTGTTTCCAGGTGCTACCCACCCGAATCAGATGAAACATAGCTAAGTTGGAGCCCAAGCAACCAAACTGTGAAAATCCTATCAAAATCCAAAGCTGTTTTTGCGTGATTCGCGCACAAACATTTAGAATTTACAGTTTTATTATATGTATAGATACAGTAAAGCAGTAAACTTGCATTAAAACGATTTTGCAGCGAGTTTTTACTCGACTAGTACATACGTGGCTTTTAACAACTAGTAGATGTAATTAATAACCCTGTTCTAACCTCTCCTTCGTTAAAATTGATACGGACTATTCAGAAGCGTTCCAGACAAAACGAGGTGTGAGGCAAGGTTTATCACCATTGCTCTTCAATATATATGGAGAGTACATCATGCGAAAAACCCTTAAAGGCTTAAAGAAGGGGTTTGTGGTTGGCGGAAACCGTATCTCAAATTTCCGCTATGCCGATGATACGGTACTGCTTACTATGATATGAAGGACCTCTACACAGACTAGAAAAAGAGAGTAAGAAATTGAAAATGAAGAATTTCATTTCATTCTTTATTCAAATAAGCTTACATAATAAGCATTTTTAAATCGTCAATTATTTTACCCTACCACCCATTATGACGTCTTTTGGCTGACAAGAAAAATGGGCGCAAAAAAACTTATCAGCTTTATCAGAAGGAACGATATTTACAAATATGTATATCGTTTCCAGACAATACATTAATTCATGTTACAAATAACATAGATTAATAAATAAATAACACTATTAAATTAGCTCATTTCTACTGAATCAATTTACAGGGTTGAAGCTTAATTCAAAATTTAAAGTCATTATTCAGTCTAGGCTGTTACGGAAAAAAATCGATTCATACAATTCAATAAACGTTAAGGTAGGTAGGCAGAAGTAGATCTATTCCCACTGGCAGCACCCGTTCACGAGCATGACTCATGAACCAGCCATCGTTTCGCTCAACCGTATTTGAGAGAACGTAACGACCCGCCTCACACGACACTACCGCAGAAATATTTAAAGTAAGGAACTAAGGCTGGCAGTAAATAAAGAGAAAACCAAACTACTTGGTTGGTCTTACATTTATTAATAAGATCTATTATGTAAAATTTGCTTAACATTACTTATTGTGAAACTGTTTGCCGACCCCAATAAAAAGAAAAAAATGTGGTAGATAACGCTGGCAAATTGACAGGTGCCCAATGAATGTATCCAGGGAATAGACAAGATGGACACTTTCATATATTTGGGAGCTCAAATAAACAGAGATGGTAGCAGTGTACCAGAGATCAAGCGCCGCAAAGAGGCAATGACAGAATATGATTTATGAAACTTAACGCAAGTTAAATACGGCACAAATTAAGATAGCTACCCACTGTGCGTGCCAGGCGTGTTGTGGACTTCGTACAAATGCCGTTTATCCTGCACCGCAAATAAAATACCGCAGGAAGTGATGAGTCTGCGGCTGGTCCGCGTCCGTCTGTAATATCACGCACCGTGTATAGGTAGCTTTAGTTAGAGCCACACGGCACAACGACAACGCAATTGCAAACACAAATATCTCACAAATCCGAATTCAGATTTTATTGTGTATTCGGTAAGTGGTTTATTCACAGTTCAATGAACAATTACTCACTTCCGAATACATTTATCGGCCTTTTTCACTACACTATGCAGAAGGATCAAATGATAATAATCTAAAGGTAACCAATATTCTGCTCAAGTAAAAGTTTCCGAGAAAGAAATAATAAAAATGGTTTTCTTATTGGTAGAGTTTGTATTTGAGAAGTTTGGAAGCTATATAAAATGTTGCTAAATCAGCTTACTAACTCCTCAAACTGATTTAGATATTGAATTTGTCTTTTAAATAAAATAATTAAAGACGTTAAATTTAAAACAAGACGAGCCATAAAGTACTACTGTGATTCTATCTGTATAAATAATTATTTTTGTAAACTATTTTTGGCTAAGTTCATGAATACAATACAGTGCTTAAACCAAAAAATAATCACAAAAACACGACTCACTTCTAACAATCAAGTCTACTAAATAATATACTAGAAAAAATAGTCATATACTAGAGAAAATAAGTCAGAGCATTGGACCGGATATCCAAAGGTCGCGGGTTCGATTCCCGTCCAAGAACATGATCTGGTGCGAGTCGTATTTTTTAAAATATATTATTTAGTATTATATAAAAATGCATTGAGAATGCAAAAATCTCAAAATTAAAAAATCAAGTCTAAAGTCTAATACTGGATTAATTAATTATTACAATTAATTGCGAAAAAAACACGTATGGATTACAACGCGTAATTTTAGGCACTGATATTTAAAATTTTGGACATCGCAGTTTCTAAAGTTTATTTATTGTGTCATAATAATTCTCCTTTTATTCTAAATATGAGAATTTAATAGAAGCTTAGTAGATAGTCCATCAATAATAATTATGGTAAGCTTAATTTATTCAATAGAGGATAGAAATTGTTATCGAACGTCAGACCGATTTTAGATTAAAGGATTAACCCCATTTCAAATGAACGAACAGCATTTAGTTAAAGATTATTTCATACCAAACTATTAAGTTGTGTTAAACAACGGAGATCTTGATTGTGTAAAGAAGAGGGACATGATCAAAATCTTCCTGAAAAAACCACGTATAATTTTTAATGCCTGATTTTAAAAAAACTTAAGCAAGCAATATTAGTTGATATAAGTATTATTAAATGTAAAAATATTAAAACCACGATTGTAATGACACTTGTTATTTAACTTTCTAGTTCGTTTTTGGCAGGGCTGTCGTGTTTTTAACATTTTTTATTTTTATTTCACACATTTTAGTAACAAATTGAATACTTTTGGAATGTGCTCACCAAGGCCTTTCATTTGATGCCCATATTGTAAATAATCAAAAGACAAACAATTTCTCACCTTTGAAAGTGGCGTCGAACAGTCGCCATATTATTATTTCTTTATAAAAAAAACATAACCAGTTCTCGGGATGATGTAAGGATGTTAACGATACCCTATCTATACATTTAAAATCCGTTAAGGCATTTAGAAGTTATGGTGGAATAAAGAAACTCATATACCCACATACAAACATACATGAACCCTAAACATTACACTCAGTTTTTTTGGGCAGTCGTGTAAAAATACTAGACCCAAACTATAATCCTAATGAACGAACTTTACGTAGTCAAGCGGCTACGAGCCTGTGCTACGAGCCTCTGCTACGAGTGCTACGTTTTGTAAGTTTCATATCTGCAACTTTCTTTTTAGAGTTCCGTACCATAATGGTGACCCTTATGGTGTCAGTATGTCAGTGTCCTTGTGGACTCAGTCTGTCTGTCAGTCACAGCTGGATATCTCAAGAACTACTAATGCTATCAACTTTAAATTTGGAATAGTTTCTGAATTTAGTTCAACAGGGACTGAAAGGGGGTCTTAAAAATTCGAAGTGAGGCTACTAGGGCATGTGGGGTATCATATGAAGAGCGCTGCTTGCACATTCTCAGATTTTTTTATATGTGATAGAAGTTTATGTAAAGATTACAGGAAATATAAAACGATGTCTCTAAATAGTAAACTTTTTCAGAATGATGGAACCCTCGGTGCGCGATTCCGACTCGATCTAGACCGTATTTTTTTCAATAAACATGATCCTATCTGTCTGCTCTATCTGTCTGCCACAATATTTAGTTTTATTAATTTCTGTAGAGAACAGAATTATAACAATATAGTATTACTTACCTTAAATGGATTTGAACTCTTCATACGAAGGTCAAGTCCCAAATTATTATTTATAGCTTTGGAAAATTGAAACTAAGTTTCGGCCAAATCTCGGAAGCTACAAAAACATAAAAGGAGAAAATAATAGTCGGAAATGCTAAATGACTTTTGTCACGCTGTGTTCCCATAGGGATTATAGAAATCCTATTTCCTCAGAAATCAGTCTATTTCTTTTTCCTGAAAGTTATCTAACATCTGTAGAGATGGACGCTTTTATAAGATTTTCATTTAGGAACATTTTTCAAATTTTAATTTTCTTTACGGTACGTGGTATGAAGATCATTAAAATTTCCAGAACAAAAAATTTACGTTTATTTTAGATTTTGAAAGATTAACATATCATTTACACTAAAATCTTCTTGATCAGTATAGCGTAATGGCGCTGGTTAAACTTAAATCATAAGATTAGCATTAGACTAAACTACTCGATTCGAATTCGATATATGTATTCACTGAGTCATCGCCCTTTGATTGATCCACGTATCTTGGGATCTGATTACTTTGGCAATCGGTTTACCTCAATTTTTTTTAGGCAACGTGAGTAGATTTTTTGTAGAAGGTATCGCTTACCAACGTTTTCATTTATTACGTTATTATTCTTGATAAATCAAAACATTTGTTTATTTTGTACTAAAAGTTGTTCAGCTTATAGGATAGCTAAATCATCATTTAGGCCCATGTCTTCAGATTCCCAAATCTACAGATTCTCATGTCTACAGATTCCCAATTCTACAGATTCTCATTTCTACAAATTCCCAATTCTACAGATTCTCATGTCTACAGACTCCCAATTCTACAGATTCTCATGTCTACAGACTCCCAATTCTACAGATTCTCATGTCTACAGACTCCCAATTCTACAGATTCTCATGTCTACAGATTCCCAATTTTACAGATTCTCATGTCTACAGATTCCCAATTCTACAGATTCTCATGTCTACAGATTCCCAATTCTACAGATTCTCATGTCTGCAGATTCCCAATTCTACAGATTCTCATGTTTACTACTGCCAATAACAAGGGACCTACTACAATCTTTTTTAAAAGGAAGCTAAGAAAAAAGTCTAAACAATATCAATCAAAGTCGTACCATAACACATCTTTCAACCAAATAACAATTTTGTTTTGTGTTGGGAATGAACGTTTGGTAAATGGAATATACTTCAAACAAAACCCGACATTACTTCCAAAATTTTACCAATAACATAAGATTTACAGAGCAACTTAATTTGACACGGTACGAAAGTGCCCACCAATTTCTTGCGGTGGTTACCTAACAGTAAGATTGACGGATCGTTAGTTTGTCAGTTTCCAGACCGTGGCCAAGACGAGGGTACGGAGCTTAAACGTCTCAAACCTGATTGTATCAGTAACGCAGGCTTTCGTCACTCTTGTGATAACGTAAATTAAGAGCCCCGCCGACGAGTTTAGCTGATAGTTTTATTTAATAAATAAAAGTCTTATAATCCGCGCGCGATCAGAATAGAATGGGACCTTGTCAAAGTAAATCGAAAATGGCAGTTAAGCAGTCAAGTAGCGTTAGCATAAAATTCGGAATCTACTTGAATAAATATTAATTTAAAAAAGTAAAAAGTTTTACCTCTTTTTCCACGCATTATAAATTAATCACTAAAAGACATAAATAAATGCTTGGACATTTTCACACAGCGCCATCTAGCCCCAAGTTAAGCAAAGCTTGTAATATGGGTGCTGGACAAATGATAAACTACTTATATATTTTTTAAATATATACTTATTATACATAGTAACACCCGGACCCGTCACAGGAATTAAAATTCATAATTTCTGCCCGACCGGGAATCGAACCCGGGACCTCTTGCATGGTAGACCGGCATGTTGACCACTGCACCACTCAGGTCGTCAATCACTAATATAATCACAAAATAATATATAAATCTCGCATCTAAAATAAAACTCGAGCAGAAATCCACGCGCACAGTTCTACACAACTAGTATTATGCGAGCATCTACGCGAGTTTGCCGACGGTAGCGTCGGCAAACGGCTGGCTGACGGACCGTGGTCCGCCTCAGTTCCAAAAGGTAGCATCCCATTCTCATCGCGCGCGTATTATACTACTTCATAAAGCTTTGCTGGCGAAGAAATATTATAATATATTTTTTTATTTCGGTATTGCGTGCATAAAGTATGTCAATATAAACTCGTTCGGAAGTTTATAATTCGAATTTTACGATACGCGTAGATAAAAACCATTACGGTTCAAACTTACTTCACCATAGCAATAGGAGCCGCTCTAATCACACTTTAGTCTCAAACTGAAGTCTTAAGTGGTGTCTAATATTCAAAGTTACAGATCTCTGAGTCTAAGTCATACTTTGCTGGGAACATTTGGACTTTACGGCCCTGCGTCGGAGCTGCCGAAGTTATGTTATCTGTGCTCGTAACTAAGTAAGTACTAAGTAATTAGCTAAGCGAGTAAAGTCGTGGCAAAATTTTGGCATCGTATATTAGTTATACTGTAGTGTAGTTTATCTAAATGAAATTAAATTGCAGTAAAATCATTTAAGGATAAATTAACAAATTTCTATATTATATGCTAAAAATGACAATGATAAAACGATAAATGTTCATTTCTCGGTCTAAAGAAATATTTACAATAAAACATTTCATGATTGTAAATCTGCATTAATAATTTGGATCAATACACATACAGGCACAAACACAAACACTGAATCATTCGTTTTGTTTTAATATACCTACTTTGCGTACCCGGTAAGTCAATCTGTGAAGTTATGATTATCTTTTGGTTAAAAATCGCATGTACACACGGCAGCACGTCAGGTTATACAATAAAACTGCGAAAACAGCTTTTATTACGTAGGGCATAAAGGCGGTCTCAAGGTCAACATGTATAGTCTAAGGTGCCGTCGTGTGTACAATATTCACATTTATTATATGAAGAGCAGAGCCTTCTGATACAAGTATCTTTATGTTTAAAAGGAGACTCTGGCCACTTGCTACTGTTAATATGATATTTGAAAGTAAATAAATATTTCTGATATTTTTTTAAGAAACATTATCAAATCTGTAAACTTATGCCAAGTCTTGTCTACATTATTTTTACTGTCTACATTTTCCAACGAGGATGCTACCCCCTCAGACGAGGCTACCCATGAGTTAATTGTTTCACAAGATAATGTATATGCCCCATTAGTGGCTACAAATCGCTTCAAGTTCCTGAGCAAACAAGGCGCGTGTATGTTATTAACCTGCAAACCAATTTAGAGGGCTTGATGATCTTTATAATGACATAACATACATAACCTAGGATGTAGAAAATCATAATTCAAAATGTTAACTTTTTAGCAGGTTTTCTCTATAATAATAAATAATATATAGCATTGTGTATACTAAAAATCTCTAAAAAGGTTTTCTCTACTTAATTCAATTTTCTTTGTATATTAAAAAGGGAGCTGTTTACGCCATTAACTTATTTTAATTTCGCGCTCTTCATGAAGTGGTTTCCTTCCTGGTATTGCTATCCTTTTCCCACCCACGGCCCTCCGCCGAGTGAAAGAGAAGAAAACCAGTGCATCGTGTGACAACAGCGCCAATAAATGCACTGTTTTGACTGTTGAAATTCCGGAAAAAATATATTACGAACCATAATGTCGACGCAGTGATTGCGTCTGCGCATTAAAAATTACAATTTAATTACAAAAAATACAATTTCCGCGTCTATAAAAGACTTCTATAAACTGTTTTTAGTGCTTTAGTGCCTAGTGTGCCGGCAGTGAATACAAAGTTCCTGTCCATCCGAGGTGTGGATGTATGAGACGCTCACGTACTGCGTTTCCTGAGGTGTAGCTGGAGGCAAATAATTCCAAAGGCTGAACAGACGTTGGTGAGTCCTTTTTCCTTTCCACTGCCTACTAGGTGCCACATCATATTTTTCTCAACCGCTCCGCTATACAGTCCACTTATTCCCTTCTACATTGGAACGTTATATTTTTAATTTTGGTGAAAAAAAAAGTAGTTAGTAATACTAACTACTTTTTATTTACTACCTTACTGATACCGTATTAACTTAGTACAACTTGTTTGCAGTGATCTTTCAAACGCGGTAGTCGTTGCCCGTCGCTTAATTATGAATCATAAACTATTATGTTAAGAAATGTATGACGAGGTGATAAACCATACTTATGCAGTGGTTTGAACAACAGCAAAAGCTACGTGGACGTAACTAAAAATCGCGTTTGGGTAATTTTTTTGATGGTTGGAGTTTTATTTTGAGGTTGGTCGTGTAAGTTATGTGTTCAACAACGGCCTTACCACAAAAGATTTTAAAACACTGTTTAATTTAGACACTGTTCAAATGTGATGCCGTCTCTTACAAACAATATTGTCAAAAAAGTGACAGCATCACATTTAAACAGTGTCTAAGTTAAACACTTGTTAAACAGTGATTTGTGGTATGGCCGCAGTAAGTTTAAGTTAGACACTGTTTAAACATATTTAAACAGTGTCTAACTTAAACACTTCAAAAAAGTGACAGCATCATAATGCTGTCACTTTTTTGACAGTATGATTTGAAAGGGACGGCATCACATTTAAACAGTGTCTAAATTAAACAGTGTTTTAAAATCTTTTGTGGTAAGGCCGATTGTGTTTTAACATTGAATTTAGAAAATAAATAAAACCTTATTAAATATTAGAAATTTTTGTAGGTTTGCAATTGCATTTGGTGGAGGTTAATACGAATAAATAAATCTTGAGCGAAAGTTGAAAAGGAGAGAGGGCGTAGTTTCAATCAAATCCGAGATTTTTTTTACTTATAGTTTTTGTTTGTAATGGCTTATTCTATCGATTGATTTAGAAAATGACAGATTTTTTTTCAACTTTAAACTCAAATATCTCGGTAAGTATATCACTTACGAGATTTTTTTACTTATTACTTTTCGTTTGTAATGACTTATTCTATCGATTGGCACCACTTTTATCACAGGCCTCCAAAACCGACAGGACGGGTAGGTATGCCAAAAGCACACGATGCTTTTTTTAGAAGTTTTAGGTTATAGTACCTTTCAATAAAATAGCAATGTTTATAACAATGAAATATTTTCTTTATATGAAATTCATACACAAACAAGAATAGATGCAGAAAATTAGATCCAAAATAATTATTATGCTCATGGGTTTGCTGTGATTTCAAAGTATTGTACTAAATTCATGACATTGGATTTTTTTGATGTTCATTTTCAGTGCCTTTTGATAGTTGCGAGAAGAACGAAGTCTGTAATATTTTTACGACTAACTTATTTTGTACAATTTCCAATGAATAGTTGATGAGCATAAAAGTGAAATACTGAAAGCTTTGTAATGTGGACTGTAAAAAGTACTAGACTGAAGTGTAAAACTTCAGCGACATATCGCAGTGGCGTGGAACAAAGTAGGATAGAAACAAAGCAAATCCTGACTTCCTTTAATAATATTATGATTGATATGGTTTGAGCGAGGAGTTTGGAGTCCGCGGTTTGCTAATATAACTTTTAGAATTAAATAGTTTTATCGGTACTAGGCGGTACGCAGACCGATAGTAGCGCCCGCGCCGCGGTGATGTTTATTCAATACTGTAATTATAAAACATAATTTCAGTACTAATTAATATATTAGAAAAAATCGACTCGCACCAGATCATATTCTCGAGTAGGGATCGATTTGAATTTTTGCTAGCTTTATATCATATTATTATTCTCGAATAGGAATCGATTTGAATTTTTGCTAGTTTTATAAAAATAGCATTGTGAATGCTAAAATCTCATTTAAAAACATAATTTCAATTAAAGCAAAAGTAGAATTTGTCTTGTAGGTATTTTTAGGAGGTATCATTACATTCTCTCGTAGTTATTTTAAGAGGTAGATAGCAAAACTGTTTATAGTGGCCGTTTTTAACACTTTTGCTATCTATTTCAATGACTACGAGGGAATGCAATGCAATGAGACTTTCCAAAAATACTAGACTATGGGTCTTATAAAATCTACGTTTAGTTTTATTCAAATCCTTTTTTATTAACAACTTATCAAATAAAAACTTCTGAGGGTGCCACTTTGGTGGTACATCAACCTTAACGGATTTTGATATACTTAGTTTCCATACAAACATAATATATGTCGCCGTTAACTAGCTTAATCAGCCATTCAATTTACAGCCTAGCCTCTTTACTAAACTTTTATTATAAGTAAATAAATAAATATTTGACAACATCACATACATCTCCGATTCCAAAGTAGTTAGCTAAAGCACTTGTGTTATGAAAATCAAAGACAACGGTGGGAACACAAACACCCAGACCTGAGCCAATATAGAAAAGTTCGTTTTCTAAATGGACCCAACCGGGGATCGAACCCGGGACCTCAGAGATGGCGACATCTTTAAAACCGGTGTACAAAGCCACTCGACCACGGAGGTCGTCAGTCTAAGCATTCAGCCAATGTGTCTAATACAACATTAATTTTCATGAACGGCCGCTGATGAAACGGTACCGTTTAAAAGGCTATGCTGTTAATTCAATGGCTGATTAAGCTAGTAACAAACCGATAATATTAAATTGACAGGTAGGCATTTCTATTAAGACTTCCACCGCTGTCATAAATCCTGAGTTAAAGGTACGCATTTCATTGTTAACTAAATTGATTATTATAAGGTCATAGAAAAGTCTGCTTGTATAAAAAGTTGCACAAAGTACATAGCGGCGGCGCTCGGCAGATTTCCAATATTTTGTGTCGCAGTTGCACCGTGCAGCATTATAAACAAGGGTTTTCAGACTGATTTTTCTAAAGAGCTATCTATAAGATTTAGGGCGTGTTAGCGGGCAGACTCAAAATAAAAAAGTCAAACACATGCTAAATTAAAAACTTTATTAATTTTTCTTTTTAATTTTGAGATTTTAGCATTCACAATGCTATTTTTATATAATACTAAATAATATATAATATACTAGATAAAATACGACTCGCACCAGATTATGTTCTCGGACGGGAATCGAACTCGCGACCTTTGGAATTCCGGTCCAATGCTCTGACCGCTGAGCTACCGAGTCACTAGTGGGAACTTCGAATTTCTTCTAGTATATCAACTCTTACGCTGCAAACCAGCGCCATCTCACCAATGTACAAGGCAATGTTCCCACTAGTGACTCGGTAGCTCAGCGGTCAGAGCATTGGACCGGATATCCAAAGAGAACATGATCTGGTGCGAGTCGTATTTTTTCTAGTATATTATTTATTTATTTAGTTTAAAATCCTCACTGGATAGATTCTGGTCGCGAAATAAACCACATGTGGTCTGCAATATAAATAAGTCCATTGGTCTGCGCCCGACTGCATTGTCAAAGCTGACTGCACGAGGTCGCTTTGACACTCTCTAATGAGCTTCTACCCTTTATGTCAAATAAGTTCTAAAACGCTGAATTTTGTCAGCGGAAAAATTCCAAAGGAATGAAAAAGAATTGTGCGATGGAATTTCTTTGGCTTTTCAACTGAGGACAGTCAAATAGAGGTGAGAAAATTGGTCTGTAACGATTCATCTCTGAACTGCATTGGGATGGAGTTTTTTATCTGGTTAGACCATTTTCCAGAAGCCTTGGTTACGGGAGGACTAAAGCAAAAAGGCTGCTCATATTTTTATGAAATTACCCGCTCGGACTTTATGAAAATGCATTTAATTTTATTAAAACATTTTATACTTAGCTGCGTTCTGATTTTAACGAATATTACTGAATTAAAGTTGATTAGAAAACAAGATCTAGCTACTGAGTCTACCACCAGTTCACAAATTGGGAGGCCTCTCAAAGAATTAATAATATACGCGCTGTAATCCGTAAAAGTGCTCGTTTTATTTCTAATGAACTGAATGCCGGAAGTCTTAGAAGTGTATACGAAACTCATCGTTATCACCTTATTCCCTTAATACCTAATAATAAATAAAGATTGTATGGCAGATGTAAAGTTACACAATGGTTACACTCTGTTAAACTATTTAAGTTTAACATTAAAAAGAAAGGAACAAAAAAATAATAAATAAATAAATAAATATTTGACAACATCACATACATTGCTCCGATTCCAAAGAAAGTAGCTAAAACACTTGTGTTAAGGAATATCAGAGACAACGGTGGTATCACAAACACCCAAACCTGAGCCAATATAGAAAAGTTCGTTCTCTAAATTGACCCAACCGGGGATCGAACCCGGGACCTCAGAGATGGCGACACCTTGAAAACCGGTGTACAAAGACTGTGTAACTTAACATCTGCTATACAATCTTTATTAGTAAGGGCGTTAGAATAATAAAAAATACACCTTTATGACGAAGTCTATCGAAAATTGTATTTCCAAGATGGCCTCGAGTTTTCTAAGAGTAGCTCCATAATGATGTTAAATAACTAACTTAAAGGGAGAGTGGGTGACATGCTTTATAAACCCCTTGACAGAATTATTATTGAAGCAAAACCGCGACCTTTTCAGGAAATTCATTCTACACGTTTATTTAATATTATAGACTTCCTTTCATAATAAGGTCACATCGAAAATTTCGAGTTGCTAATAATCATAATCTCATCTTGCCCTGTCAGCTTTTTGTTGCTTTTAGGGTTCCGTACCTCAAAAGGAAAAAATGGAACCCTTATAGGATCACTTTGTTGTCCGTCTGTCTGTCTGTCTGTCTGTCCGTCTGTCAAGACCCTTTATCTTTTTTTGTTTGATTGGGATAATTATTGAGGCAAAATCTTGGTATGTAATATAATATTGGTAGTCGGAAATTTTCCGAATTTTTTTTTGGAATGATGCTTTGTCGAAAACTACTGCAAAAAAAATAGTTCAGCAGATTCAGGTTGTAATTTTGATGATAAAGATGTTCCTCGCTGTGGTATCTTTATTATTTTTAGTACAAAAAGGCCGCGAACTTTTCCGATTACCTAATATGTGATGCGAGGGCTTAGGTACTAGTCATTACTTTACACTCTTATGAAAGTAAAATTAAGTACCTAGTACTACTCATATTCTACAGGCATTTACATTTAATTTTCGTTCCTTTTCTAGAGGTTTAGTTAGGTTGAAGTAATTTTCCGTGCCGACGATTTCTACAGCTTTTTTTTTCTAATACAAACACCAAACAGTTTTAAAAAGTAATCATCGTTATTCATCTGATTACTATACTTACTAAGCTGACATCTCCTAGACCTAGCCTAATATCTTCAGAAGACTCTCATTCATCCTCCATTGTTGAAACTGTCAAAATATGATCGATGGTCGACTTTAGCGGAAAATGGCAATGTATTAAAATCTTAACTTTGCAAAAGTATCGTGAAAATTGACATTTGAATATCATCTTCCAAGATTAGCTCCAGCTTTTAGGTTTTGCTAAAAAGATTTTTTATTAAGAGAGGCACGGATATACTCGTTTCACTTACATTTGTAATTATTTTGATACATGTATTGAATGATTAACCTCAATTAGCGCTTTTAATCGACAATCGCTAGTAAAATAAAATCGCTTCCTCATTGAAATTAGGTTTGCGATTGGATTTTATAAGCGATTGTCGAAAAAAAACGCTAGGGTAAAACCGGGATAGATGCCGCAGTGGGATAGATGCCTCATTTACAAAAAACCTAACTTCCCAGAGTCGCAACTAAGAATTAATAGTATAAGTAGGAGCCGCAGTCACCCCGCACCAGAATTGCCCAGGGTCTGTCGTACGGTGTGGATGCGTTTCGATCGTGCGTGCAATCATCTCCGCGGCTAACTTCACGAATACGTCAAAGATTTAAAGCTTAGTATTTGCCGTTTTATAACTTTTTAAGTAGTTATTAATTCCGTTATATTTATTATTACGTCAATGTACTGGTTCATTAAGTGTGCATCTGGATGTAAATAATTGCTCTTTTGTTTTTAATTTATTTAAAAACTACTTAGGCATCTATCCCTATCACAAAGGATAGTTGCCCTGATTTTTCGAGGTATAGGTGCCCTTAGGGGCATCTATCCCTTCATACACCATATTTGCCCATATAAATGGTCAGCCATATCAGTGTATATTTTCAAATGATTTTTAGTGTACTGTTATATTTTTTATGTTTTTGCGTATATTTATTTTTGAACTCTTTACTGACTGTAGCAGAATCATGCCACGAAAGTACAAAACATGACTTAAACTTCCAAAGAAAAAAGAGAACTAAAGAAAACAAAGAAAGGAACCACCAACAAAGAATAAGACAACAAAAATAAAACAAAAAAATAAACATTACTTTAGTGAAAATCAAATCATTTTAATTAAAAAAAATCATGATTATGCCTGTTGAAAACTTTATAATCAATATTTTATAATAACAATTATTATTAAGAATTAATATGTTTGTTGAACAAAAATTATGATTATTTGTGTCATATTGGAATTATTTTATAACCATAAGAATTAATACATTTAAAAAAATGCAAAATGTTTTTCGTAATTCGACCCATGTTTCTTGGGAGACAATTGTTGTTTCAAGAGTAGAACATGTTTTTGTTTACACAGTATAAAGGTCATCTATCCCGCACTGCTGGCATCTATCCTTCATAGTATTTTCACGGTGGGGCAACTATCCATACAGGTATGCATCTATCCTCAAAAAAAGTGTTTCACAAAAAGCTAAATTATGCAAAATCTGTAATTAATAGGTCAAAAAGAAATAATTATAATTCCACATAAATGATTAAGCTAGCCTACATTCATAGAAATTATTAATATTAATGAATATTTTTTAAATGAGGAGACTATTTTAAAAAGTGGGGCATCTATCCCGGTTTTACCCTAACTGATTAAAATCGCCTGCCAAGTTGCTTGTCAACTCAAATCGTGTAAATACCACATTAGTGGTCCGAAAGATCGGACAAGCCGGTCGGACCACGCGGCCTAAGGGTTTTATTTACATAATTATTCGTTTTTACCGACTTCAAAAGGAGGGAGGTACTCAATTCGACCCGTATTTTTTTTTTGTTTTTTGTTTTTTTAACCTACTGGAACTTGTGGATGAATAAATGAACATTCTATTGGTTAGCGGACTGCACTGGATTGTAAGATTCGAAGGGTAGATTATCAGTGCCAAAAATCTTTAAAGAAAAAATTAATAATTATGTTTTTGTAGAGAAAAAGAACTGAAAAAGCCTATTTTGGTCACCCATCTTTTTTTTACAATTTAGAGAGTATATTTTCAGTCATTCATCATATTATAATAGTACTAAACATACTATTGACTTCAAAGCAAAGAATACTAACAAATATTTTAATTTGACTACCGCCATCTATGGACATTTTTATTCACTAAGTTGTAGATACAATTTAACGCCATCTATATTTAGGAGCTTGTTACCATTATAGCAGTGCTTCCGTTGTTTGTTAAATAAAAGCGCTGCTTTTTGTATCAACTGCAAACAAGTTAATTATGGCCGTAGAAGCAGATATTCATTCACAATCCTGATCCTGGCATTATCGGAGCAAATATGTAGGGTTTTTCTAGAGCTGCAAACAGACAGGCATTTTTTTTTTTTTTGTGAAAATCCTGTTTGTTTTACGGGTTTCTAAAGGTGCGACCAATACCATCAGCAATTTTTTTAATGCCCCCACTGCCACTGCTGGGGCACAGGCCTTCCTTTTGGGTTGATAAGCATGGGCCGTACGTAACCTACCACGCGGGCCCAATGCGGATTAATTGGTGTAAGCGACTGCAAATGCAGCCGGGACCAACGGTTTAACGTGCCTTCCGAAGCACGGAGGAGCTCGAGATACTAAATTTTTGGTCACCCATCCCATAACCGACCCTTGCGAAAGTTGCTTAACTTTAGCAATAGCTGGGCCAGGCGCTAAACCACTGCGCCATCGGGCTTCAAGCCAACGGTATTGGTAATTAAACACACTTGTCGTTATCATTCTTCAGTATTTTATGCTTCTACACTACAGACGTCAACCCAATTACCGAATCCATAGGGTCTTATATTGAGAACAAAAAAACATGTGTCGTGTTTATGTTACACTTTATTTCACAAGATAGAGAACATCAACAAATCTCTTAAAAATTACAATAACGAAAGTCTAATTAGAGCACAGCTACATACCTATAGCTGCATTATACAATATTTACAATGATAAGCTCTTTGGCCTTTACAAAAAAATATACACAAAAAAACATTTATATTTAAAAACGTTCAAAATAAAATAATGAACCAAACACGAGGTAACGAATTTAAAATTAGCAATAAAATTTCAACAATTCAAATTATTAAAAATTATACATTTTTACCACATAATTGTACAGAAGTGGTGCGCGCGAGTTTAATGTGCACTTTATACAATTTCACGAATACTGACGTCGGTAAATCTTTTATTGCTAAAATTTACAACTTAATTCACTTTAAATAACATAATAAAATCCAAAGAAATTGAAGTGGTGAAATAAGATCAAGTTTGAAGATCAAAATTACATCTTATCACACAGAATAAGTTTCAACTAGCCGGGTGAATCTACGGGCGATTTGAACGCTGTCATTCTCTTCAACAAATTTTCATCATTTTTACCGACTTCAAAAGGAGGGAGGTACTCAATTAGACCCGTATCTTTTTCTATTTTTTTTAGAGTAAGATAATTCTGTCCCCGTGTGCAGTGAGGAGAAATAGGTCCCAGACGAGCAGCGTTTAGAAGCATAATTTATATTATTTTAGCAACCTATCATGAAAATTTTGTGTCGAGAATGGCGGCGTTCAAAACGCCCATAAAATCACCCAGCCATGACAATAATAATAGCAGCAAGTGTTAAGGCTTCTATATGTATAACTCGAAGTGGCGCCCTCATTTTAATTAAATTTATTGGTCGCAAAGTACATAATGTATCGAAAATTCACATGCACAGATTGAAGCGAAGGTTCTATAGTTTATTTACAAACAATAACCTCAGTAAAATATAGTTCGTTGTAAAAAGTGGACACCTTTCGCTGTTTTGCCTTCTACTACCACAATGATCTACATTTTACTATACCTTAGCTTCATGTGAATTTTCGATACATTATGTAATTGCGAGCAATAAAATTAATTAAGATGAGGGCGCCACTTGAGAGTGGATATAGGATATAGTCGCCTTAAGTAGACCATACATGATCAAATCTATCGTCGAATTTGCAGCGCTCTTGATCCAACATCCAATCAATATGATCGTGTTTGGCTATCAATCTGTATGACAAATCGACTTCACTCACACGGTCACAATAGCTAGATCAAGCCTTTGATTATACCACTAGCACACCCCGGACACTCCATACAAAAAATGCGTTTTAACTACAACACAAACAGATTACGTTTGTACACGCTGCGAATGTGTGCGTGACCCTTTTAGGGTTGACTCTTGACATCTGTTGAGCTCGTATGTTAGTACAAACAACTCGCGCGCGCGACACAGCCCCGGAGAATGAACTTCCGATGTTACTACCGATTGTGGGGGGAGATCGGCGGGAGGCGGAGTGTGGCCGTTCTGTACGTCAGTACTATTCTAATTCTGTGCTACTGGATCAAACGTCATGATCGTGTATGGCTTACTTTACAAAATAAAATATTCGGTATTTGTATTCATGCAACATTAGTTGATTTTGTGATTGCCAGAGATGAGCAGACAACGTTTTCATTTGTTACTGTTATCATTATTATACTTTTTAATAAGTTTAAGTATTTAGAATTAGTAATTCAAAAATCAACCTAACGGAAATTACTGAAAACTTAATGCACTTAATCATAACATTTAAGTAGCGAAAAACACTAATAGGTGCGTAAGAAAGAAGTAACACTTTACATCGGATAAGTACCATATGATAGGCAAGGAGCTTTTAATAAATAAAATACCAATTTCGCAGCGTCCTGGCCTATCACCGTGTAGCGAAGCGTAACTACCTAAAGTAGGCACAGAAGGGTTCAGTACATTTGGCTTATTACGGGAAAACCTCAGGAATATCACATCAACTATGTTTGCCCTTGGGTGAAAAATTATACATAATCGGAATGTATAATAACTTAAATGTATAAAAGTGAAATATTTCTCTCCAAATATAAAGATTTATGTAAAAACTTTGTACATCTGTAAAATTTTGTGTTTCTATAAAGCTGCCGAGGAAGTTAGTGAATTAATACTTAGAATAAAATATTGCAATCGTCGAGATTTCTTGTGATGAAAGTAAATTATTACTAACTAATTAAATATAGGATAATTTAACTTTAAAAGTTAAATAAGCGCTACCACTAGTAGCACCCAAGGGCTAAGGGTAAAGCGACATTTATTACTTCTAAAATTATCCTATTTTACCCTACAAATAGCGTTGAGCTGAGATCTTGCACCTAACGTTATAATTTATGTATACCTATTAAGATTACAGACTAAATTACGTTCAAATAACGTATCCGGATAGCCGGAACTACCCCGATAAATTAACCGGATGAAACGTAACTTTCATATCCTAACCTGATAATCAAAATAAATAAAGATTTTAAGTTTACCACTATCTCTCTTTAAAGAAAAATAATATTTTACCTTTATGTGAAAAATCTTACGAAGAACAGACAAATGGAGTGAATATTTTAAGTATATCTGTTTAAAATCGTACATTACGTGACCAGAGTGCGTAGTGCGAGTTTTTTACTCGAACGCGTTAACGTAAACTTCATTTCGTAAGGTATTGATAGCCCGCCATCAGGGGCCCTACCGGCTAACTTTTCGAACTTCGGCGGGTCTGTCGAGCTTCAACTTAAAACAGATAAATCGAAGTAAAGAGTTTAATATTGAACTATTCGCCGAAGTTATTTAGAAGATATCGATGTTCGTCTGACATCATGTATTGGGGTTCGCCATTTTGGCCACATTGGGGCTCGATTTATCTGTTTTAATTTGAAGCCCGGCAGACTTTCCGAAGTTCGATGTGTTAGCCGGTACGGCCCCTGGTGGAATACGTGATGAACCTTATCAACGCCATACAAAATTCTAACGCACTCACAATCGAGCGTGAGGTAAATAAACTCGCACAAAGCACTAAGCCACCCTGTTAACTAAATTTTTGCCCTACAACTAACCGCTACAAAAAATATTTGATTTGAACTATTACACGGGATATGTGCTGCTAAACCAAGTACTATTATCAATTATGTAGCATACATATTCTAAAAAAATTGACATAATACAATTCTGATAATTTTTTAAACATTGATTCTCCATCGTGATTCCACATCGTTAAAATTTAGCTAACACACTTTCCTGAGTCTTAACATTTTCTTTACTACATAAAGTAGTCCTGTTGATTTTAGAGATACAATTTTATTATTATTATGGTATTTTCATGACCAATCCACATTATTTAACTACGAATATTTTACGACAGTCATCAAATTTAGAATCGATATCAACCTTAGATTATTGAGTGTCAGAATTGAATAACGACAAGTTTTAGGCTGAGCGTATTTACAGGCTGAAATCCAATCCTTTAAACTGATTATCTAACCACGATATTGATAACTTTAGGACAAACATTTCTTAATCAAAGTAATCAAAATTTAAGGTGCAATAAACGTAAAAAATCATAAGTAATCTTTTAATTATGACTTCTTGTGATTTTTTAGTTTATTTCACCTTGAATTATGATCACTTTGATTTATGAATTTTTTGTCATTTACTAATAGCGCAATTAGATTCTTAAGATTGCCAATGACTTCGATTTCACCCTGTAGAAAATTCTTTTTTTTATTGGTCAATACAATTTATTATCTCATGTCAGAACCTTAGATTTGGCAAACAATGAATATGTACAGAAACATAGTACATACTGTTTCAATTTAACAAGAAGATAATGTTTACGCTCAACCTGATAATTTCCAAATAAGAGTTCGTTTCATATTCAAGTACTTATCTAAACAACATTTTGTCAACGTTTATACACGGGTAATAAGTTATTCCCATTAAATCACAAACCACTATACAGTGCAACAATGTTACTCATAGAAAAACGTATGCGAAAGATTTAGTGCTCACAAACACTCGATAATCGATACGAATCAAACGTGTCAAACATTACTTCTAGAATTACCTAGTCAAGTAAATTTTGGTAACTATATAACATGAAATCTCTCATTTTCAGTCATATCATAAACTGGTTACGTATAATATCGGGATTATTTATTGGCGGAGAACGAACGAGTTACTAAAATACAATCCCCCTTATTAATAAAGATTGTATAGCAGATGTATAGTTACACAATGGTTACTCTCTGTCAAACTATTTAAGTTTGACATTAAAAAGAAAGGGACAAAACACTGTGTAATTATACATCTGTTAACAATATCTATTATTATGGGGGATACATAAATGTTTGTTATAATGTTTTAAACCAGTAGTATTACGCAGAAATGAATTTTCAAATTCTCAAAATTGTTAACTAAACTAACTGAGATGGTTAAGCGTTTCGTTCACTACCAAAATTTCCAGTGTTGATTTTTATTCAATCTTAGTACAGATTACTTTTTTAAATTACACAATACTACCGCATTTTCCGTTCGTGAGCGACAGATTTGGGCCCAAAGGCCTACCGAGTGTCGCGTGGCTAAACGCCGCCATTCCAGAGCCATTCACATCAAAACCATTCATATACTGATTGTTCTGGAGACCGATTAGTAACTCTACTAGAGCATTCGCTGCGCTTTGGGCGTTCAACAACTCGAAGATAATACAGTTGCATTCCGGTTCTGGGTTCTTGAGTGAGTTTTTGCTGGAGTTGGAGCTCGACGAGTTGGTGTTCGAGCCGGGGGGCGCGGGGTGGAGGGGGCAGGTGAGTTGGAGGTTTTTGGGGTATTGGGGGGGGATACCTGACAGGTGATTGGCGGCCGCTCGCGCGTAGAACACGCACGTGTGCCCGTCCGCGTCGGGGAAGTTCGGGTTGCCGTTGTGCTGTAAAGATAAAAACATTATAGGTATTAAATTTGGGCAATGAAACATTTTATAGAAATACGACAATTATTTTTATCTATCCAACTCGATAACCAGGGCGTTATTAGTGCGTAAAAACTCACAGCAAAATCGCTTTTTGTTGCGAGCGTAAATTTCGAATCACCATTTCGCTGCGAATTATCGCCAGTAGAGGTGAAAAGGTATATGTTTCACACGAGAGCAATTTTTCTGTCTCGTCGTTATTTAAAGTTAGCACTCGTAGCATAAAATTACTTGTCCACTAGTTGAACAAATAACGGTGGCCAGCATGCGCGCCACCGCGCCCACGCAGCCCCGCGTGGCCGCGCCGCGCAGGGACAGGGACACAGGGACGGGGACAGGGACAGTAGACGCACCCATATGAGCAGCTGCGCGGCGGCGAGGTGGCCGGCGGCGGCGGCGGCGCGCAGGGCGAGCGCGCGCTCGGCGGCGGAGGGGGCGCGCGGCGGCGGCGCGGCCAGCATGCGCGCCACCGCGCCCACGCAGCCCCGCGTGGCCGCGCCGCGCAGGGACAGGGACGGGGACAGGGACAGTAGACGCACCCATATGAGCAGCTGCGCGGCGGCGAGGTGGCCGGCGGCGGCGGCGGCGCGCAGGGCGAGCGCGCGCTCGGCGGCGGAGGGGGCGCGCGGCGGCGGCGCGGCCAGCATGCGCGCCACCGCGCCCACGCAGCCCCGCGTGGCCGCGCCGCGCAGCGCCTCCAGGTTGGTCGCCACCTCGCCCGACGACAGGAACGCTCGCCGCTCGTATTTTAGCCGGATCCATCTAAAATGGGGAAGATGTAAATGAAAATTTATCCCCTTTTTTAGCCTTAACAGAAACTTTAAGCAATTATAAGAATAACTGTGAAAAAATTATGTTGATATCACGTAAATTGAATTTTTTATAAGCAAATCAATTTGGGAGCGCGTGAAAACTGATTGTGCCTTTCGAGTAATGGCTGTGACGTCACATCGCCGGTTGTGCTACGGGCGGCCGGCAGCGGGGTATGTGGTAGCTTAGCGACAGTATGTGATTGAAGGTTCTCTGTAAACGTACTTTTGTTTATTTTGATACATTTGTTTTGTTATTTTATTTTAAGACTATAGTCAATCTTTGTGGTAAGTATACCAACCAACTAACATTGTATTAGTAGTACATAACGTTATATTAGTCACGTAAAAATACATGTAAGTATTTTTCATACGACCTCTGTATTTTTCAATAAAATACAGAAAGTTTATAAGAGTTCTTCAGATGTATCTTTCGCAAGCTAACGATTTTTACACGTAGGTATTTTTCGATGTATTTTTCGCATTATTAATTTTAACTAATTCTTATTAGGTCTCTGTCTCGTTTATTTGTTTTTTGTCTGACCACTGAAGAAGGCCACAGGAACTCTGTAATAACACCATACAACTCCATCGAGTTTGGGTTCGTTTGATTCGCTTTGACAAGTACCTACTCTGGTGGGAGATGGTTTCCAGGGTCTGATGATGGAACCGGAAGAAGGTCACAGGAACTCTGTAATAAAACGATACAACTCCATCGAATTTGGGCTCGTTTGATTCGTCTTGACCCTAGTCCTAGACGATTTCGTCGTTTTATTAAATCCCATGGGCACTGATTGGCCACCTTCTGGCTCCATCATCAGAAATTGAATATCATCTAGAACCAGAGTCCTTGTCAAGACGAATCTAACGAGCCTAAATTCGATGGTGTTTCATCATTTTATCACAGAGTTCCTAAGGCCACCTTCTGGCTCCATTATCACACCTTGGATATCATCTAGCTGGAACGAGAGTCCTTGTCAAGACGAATCAAACGAGCCTAAACTCGATGGTGCTTCGTTGTTTTTAACCGACTTCAAAAAAAGGAGGAGGTTCTCAGTTCGTCGGAATGTTTGTTTTTTCATGTATGTTACTCGATTACTCAAAGACGGCTGGACCGATTTGAATAATTATTTTTTTATTTAAAAGTATATACTTCCAAGTTGGTCCCTTTGTCATGAGGTCAGGATATGATGATGGAATCCTGGAGAAATCAAGGGAACTCTTCAAATATTATAGGCACACCTATAGCGATTTTGATATTTTCTTAAGTATCTTATGCATTTGCTTTCGGAAAGTACCACTTTGGTGAAGTGAAACTGATGATGAAGACCATAGATGATCATCGGAATTATTCAATACTAAGTATTTCACTGGTACGATATGATTACTTTTACATGGTTGCTAGGCTCATCATAATGCATATGGTGAAGTGGAGCTGATAGTTTGTTCGGAGTTCTCCTGGTACTTCATACCAGGAGAACTTCTCAGCAATTAACGCCCCAGCGTCGGGAAAAGTAGTATTTTGTAAAAGGTGATGAGCCGTTGACATAATGCTGTTGTAACTTAGATAATATCGTCATTAAATATTCCTACCACAGAAAAGTTTAAAATATCAAAGTTTTTTTAAAAAACAAAACCTCCTTAAAAAAAGCCTTAAAAATAACCTAACAATAATAGCTTACAAAAAATGTCTCCAAAAAGTAAAAAATAAAAACCTTTTTTAAAAAAAGAAAAACCGCCTTCAAAGAACCTAAAAACAAAAACAAAAACAGCTTCAAAATTAAATACCTCTAAAAAGCAAGAAATAATATTCAAATTATTAGTTACACATATGAATATTGATATAACTAGCAAATAGCTGTTGCATTCATTGGGGGTTTATTAAATTTTGATATTTTAATTACTTTTCTGTAAATTTAGGTTCCATGCAACTAAAATAGCCTCTGTGTGATAAAAAAATAAAAATAAACACTCAACTTTTAATGAACTTTGCGACAAAAAAATCCACTTCAGATAGACTCAGATTCAGGAGTCGACTATACCCTGAAAGTTTTCGCTAGGGTGCTACTTACACCCTGCATAAGTCTGATTGCCCTTATTTGTCCTATATTTGGTAAACAATCTTCACCCAACTCTTTAATCATTCATAAAATACAACAAATGGTTTTCCACACGTACGATAGAATACGAAAGATATCATTATTTATTAATGAAAATTTGATTTAATAAGTTAACATATTTTTAAACTGCGATTTAATTATAACAGACGTATGACAACTGTCAAAAACTGTTACCTAAAAAACCCTAACACAAAAAAGGTTACTTTTAAAAATTAAAAAATAATATCATCATATCATCAAGTCATAAATAGATTTATGAAAAAATCGTAGACGTCGGGGGACCGCTAAGTATGGATTTAGATCTAAGCTCGTCACATGTCTGGACTGATAGGTAAACTGTTAGGTATCTGTATGGGGGGTTTGTTTATTAAGAGTTAGCTTTTTGTGTCGGGGTATTTTTAATTATTAATTTCAGTTTTATTTCAAGCTTTTTAAACTGAATTTTTGGCGGCCATTTTGTTTTTGTTTTTTATTGCACCTGAATTTGCCCAGGGTGTACATTATTTTAGTCAAAGCACCATCTCTGTATATTTTACCGTTTCGGCAGGCAGTTGACCATCTCCATAATGGCTAAATGGATTTCCATCAAACGTGGCACCATCAAACCAAATCGATTAGATTAGCTTTCAATAAAAAAAATGCATTGAAAAAAAGACAAGTAAGGATAAACAGACTTTATATGATTGTCTTTTTCAGACGAATTTTTTTTCGAAAGTTACACGTATCTTACTCGAAAGATTCGCTATTTTCAACGCTAAATTTAGTACATTGAGGTACTATACATTAGCTGTATGGTATTCCAATCCATAATTCCAAAAATATATATATAAATCTAAAAATTAGGTTCAGCAACAGCACGAGTTCGTTAGCGCGCGAACATCGCGGAGTACGTAACCGGCGAGGTGACGTCACGCGTTGAGCGGTCAACTCCGAGCTGATTTTAAAAACATTCAACTTTGAAAATTAATAGAAAATTCAATTTTTGAGATATCGAAAAAATTCTTTCACTAGTATTTTTTAGATTTTATGTTTGATTTTTCTACATTATAAAAAAAATACACTCATCTTCCCCATTACGAACTGTGTCACTTACGAACTTCTTGGCGGTTTAGCGAGTGCCATCGAAATGATCCATTAATCAATATAAGAAAAAAACATCGGCAGCAAGCAATGATGGATCCTAACTGCGCTCTACGCGTATTTGAAATTTTAAACGAAAAATTATAAAGTGAGAATAAATAAGGGTCAGCTCAAACAAAGCAGTGCTCGAACTGTTCTTAAAGAACGTGAAATGTTCGTGAACTAAAGTCGTAGTCTTTTTGAATCAAAGTAAATCTCTAAAACCAATCTGTAAAGACAAGATGATATCATATTTTATGTAATAAAATACTCACCGTTCCTTCTCTTCCCTCGACGAGGCAGCATGGGGCTTATTATGGCCCCGCAAATCCGCTTCCCACACTGAATTAGCCAACGCATTCCCCAACGTTACCATCACGCTAACGTGCCCCAACCTGCGACAACATAAAAAAGAAATAAAAGTAAATTAAAATGCAGTGAAAGAGCATCATGTGCTTTTGGCATACCTACCTGCCCGCCATTTTGAAAAAAGTCGGTTTTGGAGGCCTGTAATAAAAATGGTGCCAATCGATAGAATAAATCATTACAAATAAAAAGTAATAAGTAAAAAAATCTCGTAAGTGATATACTTTCCGAGATATTTGAGTTTAAAGTTGAAAAACAAAATCTGTCATTTTCTAAATCAATCGATAGAATAAGTCATTACAAACAAAAAGTAATAAGTAAAAAAATCTCGTAAGTAATATACTTACTGAGATATTTAAGTTTGAAGTTGAAAAATAAAATAAGTATTTTTTTAGATCAATCGATAGAATAACTGGAGCACACTTCGCCGGCTGAGCCATGGACGCTTCCTACATACATAAAATAGCTTAACAACAATCTGCATAGACATAACCACTAAATCCAGAATAAGATTTTGTTTTTCAACTTCAAACTCAAATATCTCAGTAAGTATATCACTTACGAGATTTTTTTACTTATTACTTTTTGTTTGTAATTACTTATTCTAGTATTACGGCACAGGCCGCCAAAACCGACTTTTTTCAAAATGGCGGACAGGTAGGTATGCCAGTCTTCATACATAAATGACCGATGGCTTTTACCCGTCTTATTCATAAAGAAGGATGGAAAACCTATAAGCTTGTTATAAGGAATTTCATGAAAATCATTATTCATAATCGCTCGATAGCGAACAATTATCTGGTGCTAGGCAGCACTTTTATCCCTATTTTAGTGAATAACATGGCCGACTACATAATAGTTGATTGAAATGACAGCTTTGTAAAGTTGTTTGTATTGAAATATTCGTTCTAATAGTTGTCAATAGATGGCGGTGTAGCCAACGTGCCTAACGCTAAACCGCGGTGTTTCGATTTTTTGGTGATTTATATAGTCTTGTCGATGCACCTAATAAATAATCTTCGACCTATTTATTTATACTTTTATTTACTACAATGAAATCAGTAATTATGGACCTTATTGGGATTGTACATGCTTTCACATTTATTTACCAACATAATTAACATTTAATGACAGACAATTGTTTTCTTTTTTTTTCGAAATATGTGGATATCAGCCAGCGGATTTGCCTGTTTTGTACGACAACATAATAACACTATAAAGTAGTCCAATGCGACCATTTTCTTTGAATTGTAAGCCTTATCAGCATTTTATATAAAATTTACTATATTAACTCAATTTTAAGGTTTTTTGTGAACAAGGCGGTTACTATTTATAAAATTTACTACTCTCAGAATTTCATTTTAAAGTCTAGAAAACATAAGTAATGATTGTACTAACAAAAATTTTAATAAAATACTATCAACACTGATTTTAGTTCCTTTTCAGACTGCTGCTGCTGCACTCTCTGGTATGGTAACTACTCTTACAATATTAATGTCTTAGTTTTAAGTTTTCTCTTTTTTGTAATGGTTTAATTGTTTTTTTAATGTTGTTGTTTCTGAATAAATGTAGTGTTTTCTGAATAAATAATTATCTATCTAAAAAAAAATTAAGTTACTGGATTGGAGCATAGAAAATGAATATACAAACACGTTTTCTTCAAAATATGTTTAAGAATTAATACTCACGGCCACTCGTCCAAGTCTAGGGAGCGAACCCGCGATATATGCGAGCCGAGGTTCCGGTGCACGCCCGAGCACTCGATGCAGATTAGCACGCCTAGGTTCAAACTCGCCCAGTCTGGGTCTGGAATATAAGAATTTATTAACCAACTTGTTACAAACTATCCATATCAACACTAGTACAAAATGTAAATCAATGTAGTAAAAAAAACAGTCTATAAACATTTTAAGAGGACGTACATCTGCACAATAGCGCCGCCTTTGGTTAAAAAAATCACAATAAAGACGAAATTGTGAATTATCTCTCTGTAGTGCACTCCGAAGAAGCTTTCTGGTACTTTTTACAGCTTAAACAATATTTTCTAGCCTGTCGTTTAGTTTAATAGAGTTTTTTTGCGAAAAGTGGCCACTTTTAGCAAACTCCGTTAAGGAGTTAGATTCGATGTCTCGGTGTGACGCACGATCTAACTCCTGAGGATGCTCCGGGTTGGGGCGAAACACGTGTAGAGTAGTCTAATTGGTGAAGGTGCAAGGTGTGTCGCTGTCATGCTAAATGCAAGTATTGTGCACTGATATTTTTGTGGTGTGCATGTGCATTTTTTTGCGGGCGGGCGGGCGGTGCATCCTGCATATATTTTTGCGGGAGTAAGCTACATATATTTCTCTTTCCACAATAACTATAAGTACACAAGATTTAAATCTAGAAAAGCATTACCTTTCAGAGGTTTATCGTTACCTTGCGCTCCACAGTCGCAGCATTTATCGTTTCCCTTCACCCGCCTGATGTAGTAGGTGGCTCGTACATCACCCGTTGAATTAGCACCCGTCGGCGCCGGCTGCCGTGACGTCTGAACAAATAACAAATAGTCAATAATTGACTTCAAGGGCTGTCAATCACTACAGCGGTCTTCAAGGCGCCAGCCAAGCATGAAGATAATGGCCACATCCTTATAATCCGCGAACGATGAGAATGGGATACTACCTTTTAGAACTGAGACGCGCACAGTCCGTCGGCCAGCCGTAGCGTCGGCAAACTCGCGTAAATGCTCGCATAATGCTAGATGTGTAGAACTGTGCGAGTGGATTTCTGCAGGAATTTTATTTTAAATGCGGGATTCATAATACTAACTTCCGTCCACTCTCAATTTTGTGGCTGCGCTAACGACGTAGAAAAACCCATTTATCACAGAGACCAATCCTTGCTATCTCGCTTTTATGCATAACGCTGTCGCGGTCTGTGTTGTGGTGCGCCTAGGGACCCTCTTGGTTTGGAGCAGTGACTACCTACTGATTGGCTTTAGGCACGTGTGGGCGGGGCGTAGTAAAAATTGCAATATATAATTGAGCATAGAGCCTGAGCATTATGTTTGCAGCAAAGTGGTAGAGCAGCAACTTCCACGATTGTACATACCAGTCGTTGCAGTTAGGCGCCCCCACCTCCCAGCGCCATCTCTCGCCGTCCGAGCTCAGTACAGTATCACTAGTACCTATATGGTTGTAGTATGTGTCCTCACCCGTCCCTGCAGCGAGGCCAGTATCTGCGCCTCGACGGCGGCGACCCACCTCCCAGCGCCATCTCTCGCCGTCCGAGCTCAGTACAGTAACACTAGTACCTATATGGTTGTAGTATGTGTCCTCACCCGTCCCTGCAGCGAGGCCAGTATCTGCGCCTCGACGGCGGCGACCCACGCGTCGCGCCCACCTCCCAGCGCCATCTCTCGCCGTCCGAGCTCAGTACAGTAACACTAGTACCTATATGGTTGTAGTATGTGTCCTCACCCGTCCCTGCAGCGAGGCCAGTATCTGCGCCTCGACGGCGGCGACCCACGCGTCGCGCCCACCTCCCAGCGCCATCTCTCGCCGTCCGAGCTCAGTACAGTAACACTAGTACCTATATGGTTGTAGTATGTGTCCTCACCCGTCCCTGCAGCGAGGCCAGTATCTGCGCCTCGACGGCGGCGACCCACGCGTCGCGCCCACCTCCCAGCGCCATCTCTCGCCGTCCGAGCTCAGTACAGTATCACTAGTACCTATATGGTTGTAGTATGTGTCCTCACCCGTCCCTGCAGCGAGGCCAGTATCTGCGCCTCGACGGCGGCGACCCACGCGTCGCGCCCACCTCCCAGCGCCATCTCTCGCCGTCCGAGCTCAGTACAGTATCACTAGTACCTATATGGTTGTAGTATGTGTCCTCACCCGTCCCTGCAGCGAGGCCAGTATCTGCGCCTCGACGGCGGCGACCCACGCGTCGCGCCCACCTCCCAGCGCCATCTCTCGCCGTCCGAGCTCAGTACAGTAACACTAGTACCTATATGGTTGTAGTATGTGTCCTCACCCGTCCCTGCAGCGAGGCCAGTATCTGCGCCTCGACGGCGGCGACCCACGCGTCGCGCCCACCTCCCAGCGCCATCTCTCGCCGTCCGAGCTCAGTACAGTAACACTAGTACCTATATGGTTGTAGTATGTGTCCTCACCCGTCCCTGCAGCGAGGCCAGTATCTGCGCCTCGACGGCGGCGACCCACGCGTCGCGCCCACCTCCCAGCGCCATCTCTCGCCGTCCGAGCTCAGTACAGTAACACTAGTACCTATATGGTTGTAGTATGTGTCCTCACCCGTCCCTGCAGCGAGGCCAGTATCTGCGCCTCGACGGCGGCGACCCACGCGTCGCGCCCACCTCCCAGCGCCATCTCTCGCCGTCCGAGCTCAGTACAGTAACACTAGTACCTATATGGTTGTAGTATGTGTCCTCACCCGTCCCTGCAGCGAGGCCAGTATCTGCGCCTCGACGGCGGCGACCCACGCGTCGCGCCCACCTCCCAGCGCCATCTCTCGCCGTCCGAGCTCAGTACAGTATCACTAGTACCTATATGGTTGTAGTATGTGTCCTCACCCGTCCCTGCAGCGAGGCCAGTATCTGCGCCTCGACGGCGGCGACCCACGCGTCGCGCCCACCTCCCAGCGCCATCTCTCGCCGTCCGAGCTCAGTACAGTATCACTAGTACCTATATGGTTGTAGTATGTGTCCTCACCCGTCCCTGCAGCGAGGCCAGTATCTGCGCCTCGACGGCGGCGACCCACGCGTCGCGCCCACCTCCCAGCGCCATCTCTCGCCGTCCGAGCTCAGTACAGTAACACTAGTACCTATATGGTTGTAGTATGTGTCCTCACCCGTCCCTGCAGCGAGGCCAGTATCTGCGCCTCGACGGCGGCGACCCACGCGTCGCGCCCACCTCCCAGCGCCATCTCTCGCCGTCCGAGCTCAGTACAGTAACACTAGTACCTATATGGTTGTAGTATGTGTCCTCACCCGTCCCTGCAGCGAGGCCAGTATCTGCGCCTCGACGGCGGCGACCCACGCGTCGCGCCCACCTCCCAGCGCCATCTCTCGCCGTCCGAGCTCAGTACAGTAACACTAGTACCTATATGGTTGTAGTATGTGTCCTCACCCGTCCCTGCAGCGAGGCCAGTATCTGCGCCTCGACGGCGGCGACCCACGCGTCGCGCCCACCTCCCAGCGCCATCTCTCGCCGTCCGAGCTCAGTACAGTAACACTAGTACCTATATGGTTGTAGTATGTGTCCTCACCCGTCCCTGCAGCGAGGCCAGTATCTGCGCCTCGACGGCGGCGACCCACGCGTCGCGCCCACCTCCCAGCGCCATCTCTCGCCGTCCGAGCTCAGTACAGTATCACTAGTACCTATATGGTTGTAGTATGTGTCCTCACCCGTCCCTGCAGCGAGGCCAGTATCTGCGCCTCGACGGCGGCGACCCACGCGTCGCGCCCACCTCCCAGCGCCATCTCTCGCCGTCCGAGCTCAGTACAGTATCACTAGTACCTATATGGTTGTAGTATGTGTCCTCACCCGTCCCTGCAGCGAGGCCAGTATCTGCGCCTCGACGGCGGCGACCCACGCGTCGCGCCCACCTCCCAGCGCCATCTCTCGCCGTCCGAGCTCAGTACAGTAACACTAGTACCTATATGGTTGTAGTATGTGTCCTCACCCGTCCCTGCAGCGAGGCCAGTATCTGCGCCTCGACGGCGGCGACCCACGCGTCGCGCCCACCTCCCAGCGCCATCTCTCGCCGTCCGAGCTCAGTACAGTAACACTAGTACCTATATGGTTGTAGTATGTGTCCTCACCCGTCCCTGCAGCGAGGCCAGTATCTGCGCCTCGACGGCGGCGACCCACGCGTCGCGCCCACCTCCCAGCGCCATCTCTCGCCGTCCGAGCTCAGTACAGTAACACTAGTACCTATATGGTTGTAGTATGTGTCCTCACCCGTCCCTGCAGCGAGGCCAGTATCTGCGCCTCGACGGCGGCGACCCACGCGTCGCGCCCACCTCCCAGCGCCATCTCTCGCCGTCCGAGCTCAGTACAGTAACACTAGTACCTATATGGTTGTAGTATGTGTCCTCACCCGTCCCTGCAGCGAGGCCAGTATCTGCGCCTCGACGGCGGCGACCCACGCGTCGCGCCCACCTCCCAGCGCCATCTCTCGCCGTCCGAGCTCAGTACAGTATCACTAGTACCTATATGGTTGTAGTATGTGTCCTCACCCGTCCCTGCAGCGAGGCCAGTATCTGCGCCTCGACGGCGGCGACCCACGCGTCGCGCCCACCTCCCAGCGCCATCTCTCGCCGTCCGAGCTCAGTACAGTATCACTAGTACCTATATGGTTGTAGTATGTGTCCTCACCCGTCCCTGCAGCGAGGCCAGTATCTGCGCCTCGACGGCGGCGACCCACGCGTCGCGCCCACCTCCCAGCGCCATCTCTCGCCGTCCGAGCTCAGTACAGTAACACTAGTACCTATATGGTTGTAGTATGTGTCCTCACCCGTCCCTGCAGCGAGGCCAGTATCTGCGCCTCGACGGCGGCGACCCACGCGTCGCGCCCACCTCCCAGCGCCATCTCTCGCCGTCCGAGCTCAGTACAGTAACACTAGTACCTATATGGTTGTAGTATGTGTCCTCACCCGTCCCTGCAGCGAGGCCAGTATCTGCGCCTCGACGGCGGCGACCCACGCGTCGCGCCCACCTCCCAGCGCCATCTCTCGCCGTCCGAGCTCAGTACAGTAACACTAGTACCTATATGGTTGTAGTATGTGTCCTCACCCGTCCCTGCAGCGAGGCCAGTATCTGCGCCTCGACGGCGGCGACCCACGCGTCGCGCCCACCTCCCAGCGCCATCTCTCGCCGTCCGAGCTCAGTACAGTAACACTAGTACCTATATGGTTGTAGTATGTGTCCTCACCCGTCCCTGCAGCGAGGCCAGTATCTGCGCCTCGACGGCGGCGACCCACGCGTCGCGCCCACCTCCCAGCGCCATCTCTCGCCGTCCGAGCTCAGTACAGTAACACTAGTACCTATATGGTTGTAGTATGTGTCCTCACCCGTCCCTGCAGCGAGGCCAGTATCTGCGCCTCGACGGCGGCGACCCACGCGTCGCGCCCACCTCCCAGCGCCATCTCTCGCCGTCCGAGCTCAGTACAGTATCACTAGTACCTATATGGTTGTAGTATGTGTCCTCACCCGTCCCTGCAGCGAGGCCAGTATCTGCGCCTCGACGGCGGCGACCCACGCGTCGCGCCCACCTCCCAGCGCCATCTCTCGCCGTCCGAGCTCAGTACAGTAACACTAGTACCTATATGGTTGTAGTATGTGTCCTCACCCGTCCCTGCAGCGAGGCCAGTATCTGCGCCTCGACGGCGGCGACCCACGCGTCGCGCCCACCTCCCAGCGCCATCTCTCGCCGTCCGAGCTCAGTACAGTAACACTAGTACCTATATGGTTGTAGTATGTGTCCTCACCCGTCCCTGCAGCGAGGCCAGTATCTGCGCCTCGACGGCGGCGACCCACGCGTCGCGCCCACCTCCCAGCGCCATCTCTCGCCGTCCGAGCTCAGTACAGTAACACTAGTACCTATATGGTTGTAGTATGTGTCCTCACCCGTCCCTGCAGCGAGGCCAGTATCTGCGCCTCGACGGCGGCGACCCACGCGTCGCGCCCACCTCCCAGCGCCATCTCTCGCCGTCCGAGCTCAGTACAGTATCACTAGTACCTATATGGTTGTAGTATGTGTCCTCACCCGTCCCTGCAGCGAGGCCAGTATCTGCGCCTCGACGGCGGCGACCCACGCGTCGCGCCCACCTCCCAGCGCCATCTCTCGCCGTCCGAGCTCAGTACAGTATCACTAGTACCTATATGGTTGTAGTATGTGTCCTCACCCGTCCCTGCAGCGAGGCCAGTATCTGCGCCTCGACGGCGGCGACCCACGCGTCGCGCCCACCTCCCAGCGCCATCTCTCGCCGTCCGAGCTCAGTACAGTAACACTAGTACCTATATGGTTGTAGTATGTGTCCTCACCCGTCCCTGCAGCGAGGCCAGTATCTGCGCCTCGACGGCGGCGACCCACGCGTCGCGCCCACCTCCCAGCGCCATCTCTCGCCGTCCGAGCTCAGTACAGTAACACTAGTACCTATATGGTTGTAGTATGTGTCCTCACCCGTCCCTGCAGCGAGGCCAGTATCTGCGCCTCGACGGCGGCGACCCACGCGTCGCGCCCACCTCCCAGCGCCATCTCTCGCCGTCCGAGCTCAGTACAGTAACACTAGTACCTATATGGTTGTAGTATGTGTCCTCACCCGTCCCTGCAGCGAGGCCAGTATCTGCGCCTCGACGGCGGCGACCCACGCGTCGCGCCCACCTCCCAGCGCCATCTCTCGCCGTCCGAGCTCAGTACAGTAACACTAGTACCTATATGGTTGTAGTATGTGTCCTCACCCGTCCCTGCAGCGAGGCCAGTATCTGCGCCTCGACGGCGGCGACCCACGCGTCGCGCCCACCTCCCAGCGCCATCTCTCGCCGTCCGAGCTCAGTACAGTAACACTAGTACCTATATGGTTGTAGTATGTGTCCTCACCCGTCCCTGCAGCGAGGCCAGTATCTGCGCCTCGACGGCGGCGACCCACGCGTCGCGCCCACCTCCCAGCGCCATCTCTCGCCGTCCGAGCTCAGTACAGTATCACTAGTACCTATATGGTTGTAGTATGTGTCCTCACCCGTCCCTGCAGCGAGGCCAGTATCTGCGCCTCGACGGCGGCGACCCACGCGTCGCGCCCACCTCCCAGCGCCATCTCTCGCCGTCCGAGCTCAGTACAGTAACACTAGTACCTATATGGTTGTAGTATGTGTCCTCACCCGTCCCTGCAGCGAGGCCAGTATCTGCGCCTCGACGGCGGCGACCCACGCGTCGCGCCCACCTCCCAGCGCCATCTCTCGCCGTCCGAGCTCAGTACAGTAACACTAGTACCTATATGGTTGTAGTATGTGTCCTCACCCGTCCCTGCAGCGAGGCCAGTATCTGCGCCTCGACGGCGGCGACCCACGCGTCGCGCCCACCTCCCAGCGCCATCTCTCGCCGTCCGAGCTCAGTACAGTAACACTAGTACCTATATGGTTGTAGTATGTGTCCTCACCCGTCCCTGCAGCGAGGCCAGTATCTGCGCCTCGACGGCGGCGACCCACGCGTCGCGCCCACCTCCCAGCGCCATCTCTCGCCGTCCGAGCTCAGTACAGTAACACTAGTACCTATATGGTTGTAGTATGTGTCCTCACCCGTCCCTGCAGCGAGGCCAGTATCTGCGCCTCGACGGCGGCGACCCACGCGTCGCGCCCACCTCCCAGCGCCATCTCTCGCCGTCCGAGCTCAGTACAGTAACACTAGTACCTATATGGTTGTAGTATGTGTCCTCACCCGTCCCTGCAGCGAGGCCAGTATCTGCGCCTCGACGGCGGCGACCCACGCGTCGCGCCCACCTCCCAGCGCCATCTCTCGCCGTCCGAGCTCAGTACAGTAACACTAGTACCTATATGGTTGTAGTATGTGTCCTCACCCGTCCCTGCAGCGAGGCCAGTATCTGCGCCTCGACGGCGGCGACCCACGCGTCGCGCCCACCTCCCAGCGCCATCTCTCGCCGTCCGAGCTCAGTACAGTAACACTAGTACCTATATGGTTGTAGTATGTGTCCTCACCCGTCCCTGCAGCGAGGCCAGTATCTGCGCCTCGACGGCGGCGACCCACGCGTCGCGCCCACCTCCCAGCGCCATCTCTCGCCGTCCGAGCTCAGTACAGTAACACTAGTACCTATATGGTTGTAGTATGTGTCCTCACCCGTCCCTGCAGCGAGGCCAGTATCTGCGCCTCGACGGCGGCGACCCACGCGTCGCGCCCACCTCCCAGCGCCATCTCTCGCCGTCCGAGCTCAGTACAGTAACACTAGTACCTATATGGTTGTAGTATGTGTCCTCACCCGTCCCTGCAGCGAGGCCAGTATCTGCGCCTCGACGGCGGCGACCCACGCGTCGCGCCCACCTCCCAGCGCCATCTCTCGCCGTCCGAGCTCAGTACAGTAACACTAGTACCTATATGGTTGTAGTATGTGTCCTCACCCGTCCCTGCAGCGAGGCCAGTATCTGCACCTCGACGGCGGCGACCCACGCGTCGCGCCCACCTCCCAGCGCCATCTCTCGCCGTCCGAGCTCAGTACAGTAACACTAGTACCTATATGGTTGTAGTATGTGTCCTCACCCGTCCCTGCAGCGAGGCCAGTATCTGCGCCTCGACGGCGGCGACCCACGCGTCGCGCCCACCTCCCAGCGCCATCTCTCGCCGTCCGAGCTCAGTACAGTAACACTAGTACCTATATGGTTGTAGTATGTGTCCTCACCCGTCCCTGCAGCGAGGCCAGTATCTGCGCCTCGACGGCGGCGACCCACGCGTCGCGCCCACCTCCCAGCGCCATCTCTCGCCGTCCGAGCTCAGTACAGTAACACTAGTACCTATATGGTTGTAGTATGTGTCCTCACCCGTCCCTGCAGCGAGGCCAGTATCTGCGCCTCGACGGCGGCGACCCACGCGTCGCGCCCACCTCCCAGCGCCATCTCTCGCCGTCCGAGCTCAGTACAGTAACACTAGTACCTATATGGTTGTAGTATGTGTCCTCACCCGTCCCTGCAGCGAGGCCAGTATCTGCGCCTCGACGGCGGCGACCCACGCGTCGCGCCCACCTCCCAGCGCCATCTCTCGCCGTCCGAGCTCAGTACAGTAACACTAGTACCTATATGGTTGTAGTATGTGTCCTCACCCGTCCCTGCAGCGAGGCCAGTATCTGCGCCTCGACGGCGGCGACCCACGCGTCGCGCCCACCTCCCAGCGCCATCTCTCGCCGTCCGAGCTCAGTACAGTAACACTAGTACCTATATGGTTGTAGTATGTGTCCTCACCCGTCCCTGCAGCGAGGCCAGTATCTGCGCCTCGACGGCGGCGACCCACGCGTCGCGCCCACCTCCCAGCGCCATCTCTCGCCGTCCGAGCTCAGTACAGTAACACTAGTACCTATATGGTTGTAGTATGTGTCCTCACCCGTCCCTGCAGCGAGGCCAGTATCTGCGCCTCGACGGCGGCGACCCACGCGTCGCGCCCACCTCCCAGCGCCATCTCTCGCCGTCCGAGCTCAGTACAGTAACACTAGTACCTATATGGTTGTAGTATGTGTCCTCACCCGTCCCTGCAGCGAGGCCAGTATCTGCGCCTCGACGGCGGCGACCCACGCGTCGCGCCCACCTCCCAGCGCCATCTCTCGCCGTCCGAGCTCAGTACAGTAACACTAGTACCTATATGGTTGTAGTATGTGTCCTCACCCGTCCCTGCAGCGAGGCCAGTATCTGCGCCTCGACGGCGGCGACCCACGCGTCGCGCCCACCTCCCAGCGCCATCTCTCGCCGTCCGAGCTCAGTACAGTAACACTAGTACCTATATGGTTGTAGTATGTGTCCTCACCCGTCCCTGCAGCGAGGCCAGTATCTGCGCCTCGACGGCGGCGACCCACGCGTCGCGCTCGGCGGCGGCCGCGCACCCCGCCGCGCCCACCTCCCAGCGCCATCTCTTGCCGTCTAAACTCACTATCGTGAATTCGCATGATGATGCATTTTCGCCCTCTGTTGAAGAGATATAGCATTAAAGGTAAGCTCAAAAAATGAATGAACGATACTATGTGTTATGTTTAGGGTTTGAAACATTTTGCGGTTTTATAAAAGGTTCATTTGATTTTTTATTGGGTTTTTGATTTGATGTTTGTATTTTCCGATGTCTCAGCACCTTTGCAGCCGCTGTGATCGCAGATCACGTAAGTACGTTAGTAAATCTAGAAGCTTCTGCAGTGTCATCTCAATCATTAAAACGACTGATTTTAGCACCTAAGCGGAGTTTTCTATAATAATTTTTCATGGATACTTTGTCAGCCAATAGCCCCGATACCCCAAGGATTTGGTGAGATAAGGTTATTTCGCTCGTTCGAAGCTATCAATCTGATTTCTGAGACAATTATGAAACTGTCTCCTTTGGTCAACCTATTTTGCTACCTAGTTAAAAACACACGATTATTATGTTGTCAAAAATAAAGCGTGAAAATTAAGTCAGGGTTATTTTTATTGTTGTTAAAAACACATGATGAATAAGTTGCCAGAAGTGACCGATAAATCAGACTATGAAAATTGTGTCAAGCTCGTTCTTCAAAACACAATTAATCAGTTGCGAAACGTAGAATAATTTTTGGGATTCAAGTTGAAATATACATCTTAAAGTTTCGTTTTTCTTCACTGTAAACTAAAATAAACCTAAAAACCTCTTTTACAGAGACAATGGTCATGAAACACTGTCAGTTTGTCAAGCTAAAATACTATTGTGAACTTTGTCTTGTTTGTATCTATAAAGTGAATATGTGTGCGTCCGAAGCAAGACATTTACATTCGTAACCGAAAATGTGTTTCATTTTAAATTCAAAGAGTAGGTAGTCGTTAGCACGCGTTCACTTCATCATTGCCGCTACCTCCCGGCCCGCTTCGTCATACCGCACCCCCTGCGTCGCCTTTCTAGTACGGCTATTAACGCAAAGCTAATTTTTTGTTTCTGTTGATTTAATCATTACGTTCGTTATTTGTGTTGTTATAATGATAAAAAAGTGAAGTGCCTACATAATGGCGAACCTAACTTGTTATATAAATTAATGACACTCTGTAAACAAGAAAAAATGAAAAACTGTTGAAAAACATGATTACTTTTTTGTCTACAGTACCGTTAGCTGTGACGTAATAACGGTCGTCGACGGCAATCACGAAGTGAACGCCTAGTACGTACTGCAGTGAGTCCGCACAGAAGTACAATAACACAGCCAAAATAGTTTTACCTTCGTCGCCATCCTTCTTAACCCCGCTGCTCTTCATCCGCCTATGTCGCTTCTTGACGTCCTTGTCGCCGTTGGGCGCGTCGTCGGACGCCAGCGACTGGCGACTCGACGCCGGCTCCTTCATCGTGTCGAACGCCGACAGCAGAGCTTTGTCCGTCACTCTGGTAGGCTTGTCTTTGTAACCTGGTAATGATTATCGATAAGGATATTGTAGCTTAAAGCGAGTTAGACTAACAAGTTCTTCCTGCAATTTCTTGCAGTTTCAGAATTTAGCTAGCCACACCAGAGCCCGTAGCCAATGTCACATTTACAAATTTACGCTATCGCTTCGCTTCGAAAAATGTATGGATTTGACGTTTTAAATTTCGATTGATAACGAAACCTTATGTCAATCCTATACATGTTTCAAAAGCGAAACGATAACGAAGATTTGTAAATGTTACTTTGGCTAGACCCCTTGTTACAGACATAGATAAAGTCACGACAAATTTAATCTGTATTCGGCGGCATAGAAGTGCTCTGCCCTCTCTCTTACATCCCGATCTTTGATAACGTGAAATTGTAATGTCTCAAATAAATTGTTATCATTATAAAAAGGTGGGAATTTCACCAACAACTGTTTGGGCTTGGTGGCACCCGCCTAATCACGTAAAACGGCTGATCGGATTTTAATGAAATTAAAACATCTATGTTTTAATCAAGGAAAACCATGAAGACAACAATAAAATGTATCCAACAACACATAAAATGGGTCCATTTCGAACAACTAATAAGTTAGCTTACATCTTTATACCCGTTCAATTATAATAAGTTTAGATTTCATGGTTTTCTTTTCATTTAATTTATAATGTCACTCACTAACAAAGAGATCCTTTATTATTATTATTTCCCGCCTCCCCCCGCTTCCAGCTTTCAGGGGACTTGGGTGTTATGGTTTCGATTAAGGAGACTGATCACCCGTCCGGCTTCGCTGGCGTCCCCCCTTCTAAATAATAATAATAAGAGATCCTAATGATTGACCCTATCTATTGATATCATAAAAGTACACAGTGTTGCTTTTTCGAATTTTAGCCAGTTCCAATTCCTGGTCCAGGGTGTGGGAAGCGTATTTTAAAAAATCTTTGAATGCAGTTTTGTCTCTTTTCTAAAATAAAGGAATATTTCGTTTAAGTGAAATTTGCCATCTTAATTGTTTAGAGTACTTTCTCATTGGCATTAAAATATTCCACCCTGTCTATAGATTTTTGTTAAACCAAAAAACTTTTTGTTTATTTCATCTCTATGGTTCGATTCTATAAAAATAACGCAGACTCGATTTGTTTGGCCTCGAGACTTTACTGCTTAGTACGGCCCGCAGCCCTTATGCACCACAATAGCAATTAAATCTTCTTAAAAACTTAACACAGAATAACAGTAGGTGTAATCCTAGTTACGATAGATGTATGCGAGATTCGGAGCGTGACGCCATAAACAATTAGCTCATTAAGTTCTAAAGACGCAGCTGTGTCAATTCTTGTATTGAAATACAGTGGTGGACGGATAAATTGAAACACCAGTTTATTTTCATACAAACAAAGTAACGCTGAAGCCTTAGATCTCCACCGGGGATTGAACGAGCTGTGATCTGATGATGACTAGCTAGGGAGTGAATGTAGGAGATCCAAATCGCTATACACACCCAACTGATCTGATCAGCATTTTAAGAGATGAGCCGAGCTCTCCACAATTCACTTCCTGGATTGACATCTCGGTCTTTCACCCATGGCCGATTAGAGTAATACAAATTACGAAAATATATTTTCGGTTAAATACAGTACTTACGCGTGAAATGCAACATTTTTCCGCTCATTGACTGTTACTGTATAATTTGTACATTGTCTAAAACGCAGGAAGGCATTTTTAACAGAATGTCACAATTTTGTCGCGTTTAGCTGAGACGGGAGTCCTGTGTTTCCGTGTCACAATCACAAGACTGTGCCTGACTCATTTGAGAGTCGGCCAATTACCTTACATTCGTCGGTTCTAGCCAATAGCCTATTTGACTGATTTTAGAAAACCATTTTAAATTATTCTTTATTACATAATAAGCACACCACATTGATATTACAGGAAAAATCAATGTTAAAGTTTAAAATTTCAAAACCGCGCTAAAACGCTGTTGCTATCTATGGCGCTGGACACGTGACTTGTTCACACAAGTCACACACAAGTAAAAATTGTAATATAGCAATTTGTCAATAATTTTGGTTCCACTGCTGTTAATATTTCACACGTTACTAACGCTGCTGGTTCTGAGCGAACATTGTATAACGAAACGCGTCTCACTCTCGCGTAACTCTGGACAGGGTCTTAGCTCTAATATTTTCATTAATTCATTTAACATAATATGCAGGGACAACTTACCTAGTGACAGTCCTCCGATGCTGTCGTGTATGTCCAGACTGGTGTACCCATTGTACCCAGGGACCGTGGTGATTATTGACTTGGACCCTCTAGGCTTCTGTCCTGGCACTTTTACTGTTACGTACTGTAGTGAGATTTCTTTGCCGTTCACATCCTCCATGTAATCCTGGAAGAGAATAAGTTTATTAGTTCATTGTAATGTTTCACATCAATAATCCCAAGTAAAGTAAGATACTATTATTACTTGTGAAATACGGGCAATGACAACAGTTGCCCATGACCTAAACTATAGCAGTATATCTCTTACGGCCGTTTTCAAAAAACTATCTTCAGTAAGAGATGCGGATCGCACGCATGTCGTCAGATACGCAAGTCAACATAATCGCAACTCGTCAGATTCGCAACTTGTCAGATTCGCAACTGGTCATTTGTATCTCATCAAATACGCAGCTCGACCCACAGGCATGCAACCCGACAGATTTTGCAACTCGACAGATTTCGCAAGTGTGGCCAAAAGCAAGATGGGCGACCAAATTAGGATCAATAAAGATTGTGAAGACACTTTTTGTGTGGTCAAAAGCAAGATGGGTGACCAAATTAGTATTGATAAATATTGTGTAGCCACATTTTGTGTGGCCATATTAAAGATGGGTGATCATATTAAGGTTGGTATTGGTACGCATATCGTCAGGCATTTGGTCAAAATAAGTCTACAGTATCTGTCGAGTTGCGATTCTGACGAACGGCTTATCTGTCGAATTGCGTGTCTGACGAGTTGCGTACCTATCTGACGAATTGAGTATCCCATTTGATATCTGGCGAAATGCATATTTGACCACTTGCGTATCTGACGACATGCGTGTGATCCGATAAGCCTACTATAGATCTGTTACTAGGCAGCTGTTCATTATACCTTAATCGCTTTATTTACCAGAAATATCTAGCTGGGCCATCAATGGCGTCAGAGAAAAACTTTCCATTGTAGCAAATGACGCGCAAATTAAAATAAATAAATAAAAAAAAAATCATAAACCTCAAAATGAATCAATCGGAGCATCATTTTGATTTTTTAAAGGAGGCCCAATGACTCAGGGCGCTTCTCAATTAGTTAGTTTGTAGGTAATGGTATGTAGTGGCCCAATGGTATGTATCCTATTCTACTTTCTTCATTACAATTTTATTATAATTAACGAATTTCATAGAAAATTGCAATAAAGTTTATCACAACTACAAATCCTCTCCATGCTAAAGATAATGAGGATAAAATAAAATGTATGTCACACACAGATAAAAGATAATAATAATCTCGTGACATTCTAATAAATATAAGTACCGTTTCATAGATACATGTCCTCAAAAAAGTACACTACTTATTTCATCTTTACATGTATTATGTTTTTATTAAAATCATCATCAAGGGCCATTTTTAGGGTTCGGTACTTCAAAAGAAAAAAAAGGGAACCCTTAAGGGATCACTTTGTTGTCCGTCTGTCTATCTGTCAAGACCCTTTATCTCGGGAACGCGTGGAGGTATCATGTTGAAATTAAAACCATATACTCAGGTCTACATTTGTATCCCTGTGTGATAATAAAAATCTATGTTAACGTAAAAAAGATACGGCCGTTTATGTCGCAAAACGCATATTCCAACACTCTCAAGGGAATCAAAATTGATACAAGTACAGGGAAAAGTCTAAAAACTATACATTTGTAATTAAATCATAAAAAGTATAGCCTTTATTTAAGTACCTACAAATTTGTACGGAATCCTCGGTGGACGAGTCCGACTCGTACTTGTCCGTTTTTTAAATGTCCACAGGCCTTTGAACAATGGACAAGGAGGCTGAGCTATATCTTAGCATAACCAGTTGAACCATTAACAACAGCAAATGCAACAGGTACCAACAGCTTAATGTGCCTTCCTAAGCACAGAGAAAATTGAAAAAAAAATTTTTGGTCACCCATTTGATAACCCAGATCAATATTTATTGTAAGAAAGTAATGATAGGTTGGTATCGATTTCATACTACTTTCCGCTGTTTAAAATTAAAACGAATGGCAAGACTCATACGTCACGCAATGTCAAGTGTAATTTTAGAAAATTGGCGTGTGCAACACATTCTTACGAATCGTCGAAGTTTTATTCTATTTGTTTTGAAGTTTTTGATATTGTGAATAAAACATCATCTGTTAATAAACATCGTTACACCGGACGAACGATTTAATCAACCACCCTTTGTTTATTCTTTTTTAATTCCTCTTTTTTTATTTTATTTTACGACATCACATACATTACTCCGATTCCAAAGTAAGTAGCTAAAGCAATTGTGTTATGGAAATCAGAGACAACGGTGGTATCACAATCACCCAAACCTGAACAAAAAATAACAAAGTTCGTTTTCTAAATTGACCCAACCGGGGATCGAACCCGGGACCAGAGATGGCGACACCTTGAAAACCGGTGTACAAAGCCACTCGACCACGGAGGTCGTCTTAACCCTAATCTCAGTAAAAGAACCGGACAAATGCGAGTCGGACTCGCCCACCGAGGGTTCCGTACAAATTTGTATGTATGTAGGTACTTAAACAATTTATGATGTCTAGTTTTCCGAATTTTTCCTGTATTATAGTATAAGACGATATTACTTGCCAAATTTAATAGTTCTAGGTCAACGGAAAGTACTCTATAAATTTTGATTTCCTTGAGTGTCAAAATATGCGTTTTTTGCAGCATAAACGGCCTTATCTTTTTTTACGTTACCTTGGAAGTTTGAATTTTTTTACAGCTTCAAGGGACTGTAGACCTGAGTAAATGGTTTTAATTTGAACTCGATACCTCCACGCGTTCCTGAGGTAAAGGGTCTTGACAGACAGACAGACAACAAAGTGATCCTATAAGGGTTCCGTCCGTTTTTTCTTTTGAGGCACGGAACCCTTAAACAACTATTTTACGAGAACCAAATAACTAAACTATTAGAACAGATGCAGCATCATCATCATCATATCATAAATCATCACCCATTTAATATTTATGGCCAGAAATGACAGAGATAAATAACAAAGTAAGATTTCAATACTTACATGCAAACTAGGATGATAGGTGAGCCTGCCATCATCACATAATGTAACATACTTTTTCTTCCACTCCTTATTCAAAGCTTTACTACTTTTCTTATAAAGGTATCCCTGTTTCAGAGGTATTGCTCTACCAGATCCTAATTCTCCATTCTTAAGCCTGTCATCTCCTTTCTTGGATGGTGTAAAGAGATTGGATCTTCTTCTCGATTTTCTTGAAGTTGTGGGTGTGGAAGAAGGAGTCGGTAAGTCTTTTGAGTCTTTCGCCGATTGGAGGTTGTCTAAGCAGTGTGGTGCGGTGAATTTAACATTATTGTTTTCAGTTGCTATGGATACGAGTCCTGAGGAAGATCCGTGGCTCCCGAGAGAGTTGCCCCATCGGGAAGAGTCAGATCCATTTGTGCTGTGGATCTCGACGACGTGTGTGGATGAGATTCCGCTGCTGTTGGACGACGCATCGAATGACGAAGCGCCCCTGTGTAAGTGATGAGAAGATGCCGACAGTGTTTGGTGGCCGCGTGGTAATGAGTCCTGGAATAAATAAAAAGTATTGGTACTAAATCGTTCATGTTGAACGATGAATGTTGACAGAAGAATTATGATACTAAATAATATACTAGAAAAAATAAGACTCGCACCAGATCATGTTCTCGGACGGGAATCGAACCCGCGACCTTTGGATATCCGGTCCAATGCTCTGACCGCTGAGCTACCGAGTCACTAGTGGGAACGTCGAATTTCTTCTAGTATATCAACTCTTACGCTGCAAGCCAGCGCCATCTCACCAATGTAAAAGGAATCAACCTCGACATTCAACTGAACATCTTTCCAGATATTTTTAAACAGTTGATTAAGATGAGAAAGCTATATAACTTTTTAAATTTTGAGATTTAAGCATTCACAATGCTATTTTATATAATACTAAATAATATACTAGAAAAAATAGGACTCGCACCAGATCATGTTCTCGGACGGGAATCGAACCCGCGACCTTTGGATATCTATTATTATATTATTTTGGATATCTATTATTATTTTATATATATTATTTAGTATTATATAAAATAGCATTGTGCAGCATAACATAAGCTAGTAAGATTTGTAATGATTGTGGTGTCAAATAAACGTCATTATTACTATTATTACAATCCCCTTAAACAGTAGCATTTTTGGATAGCAAGAAAATACATCAGTAAAAGTTACATGCCATATTTTTTTTTACAAATGATGTCAACATGTAGGAACTCCTGTATTGTATTAAAATTTAAATTATACAATTGTAATTTACATCAAAATGAACTGGAAATCAACTTGTTAACCAACTGCCTATAAATTAAAATAAATTATCATAGTCTTAACAAAGTTTACTTTGTGACACAGAGTGACAAAAGTAATAGAAGGCACAGAAAAAATGATGGGTATTCAAATGTGGGTTTTCCAACACACAATCAAGTTATTTATCAATATTTAGAAGAAAATTAACAAATATGACTAGTAATTTATAATGAAACCATAAAATATTATTGTGACCGATCCTGATATCTCGATAATTAAATCAATTTTGAAACAGAACTGAAATCTACAGATAAGATAAATGATAACATTATTATGAAAAAAACATCATTTTGGGAAACACGGCATAATCAATGAGATTATTTTTTAATTTTGTTGTCCAGCGATAAGAACATGACCGATTCTAACATCTCAATAATAAACAAATTTTGGAACAGAACTGAAATTGACAGATAAGATTAACGATATAATTATTTTAAAAAAAACCAGATCATCTTGGGAAACACGACATAATCAATGAGGTTATTTTTTAATTTTGTTATCCAGCGATAAGAGCATTAGACTTTTTAAATTTGAGATTTTAGTGTTCACAATGCTATTTTTATAGGTACAGTCGAGTTCATTAATATGTTGGCACTTTTGACAGGGTGTTGACTTTTATTACAAAGCCATAAAGGTTGATGAACTGTCAAAAGTGCCAACATATGAATGAACTCGACTGTACAACACTAAATAACATACTAGAAAAAATTTGGCTAGTACCATTATCATAATCTCAGACGGGAATCGAACCCGCAACCTTCGGAAGTCCAATCCAATGAGCGCTCTGACTGCTGAGCTACCGAGTGACTTGGTAGGTCAGTTATAATTTAGTATTGTATAACATTAGACTTGCTACTGGTTACTGTGCGATGTAAGATGTTTACATTTAATTTAGAGTAAGTTCTTGGAGTATTATTTCCATATTACAAAAGGTTATTACAAAAATTTATAGTGTTCTTATTCTATTTAATTTTCCTCTGTCAAGTCGAGTAATTCAATTATTGAAATACATGATTAATGTACTGAAGTAGAAAATTATCTACTTCAGATGAACTACATGCCTAGTCTAGATTTCAGTACTTGACTAATTAAAGCATAAATACTAATTATTATGTGATTACTATGGTAGGTAGCTCCAAGATACAGATCTAGAATGGGTCATGGCCAGGGTGGAATGGAATTGCTTTCTATTGAAATAAATGCATACAAAGAGACCCATTTTTCATAAAATAAAAAGCCCATAGACTTACTTCTGGTACATAAAAACTGAAATTAACTGACCAAAACTGAAAACTCGGTATGTAAGTACCTACACATTAAAAATATTTTGGAAATACCGAAGTATCGTTGTAAGAACAATGCTAGAAGAATACTATTACTAATGATTCTAAAGAAGCCCAATGAAGCGTGAAGTAAATTGTAAGGAAAGCGATTTAACAAACCTTGTAGAGGAATGTGGAGTGATTGTGGCTCGGGGAATTTGCCAGTGGTTGTGGCGTGACCGGCCGGGACCCGCCTGACAAACACTGAGATGAAGCCGAAAGCCTAGTCCCAACAATCTTCTGGCACGCTGCAAATTACACAACAATTTAAACATTCTACACCACATTAACATTTCACACACGTTTCCAACCAATTCGCAACGAAAACAACGGTATTTGGACAATAATATATTCACACACATTCATATTTAGTTGATTTTCTACGATCGCGTTCCTCAGCTCTTTGAATATTGTAGCACGAACTTCGACGCCTCAAACTTGATATTGGTGATAAATTTGATTTAAAAATTAACGTTTTATCCATCATTCCATTCAGAAATATCGAAGAGTCCACGTAAATAAATTATTTGGCGACCAACGCGTTCACGACCTAACAGCAAACAATGCAATGCAAAATGTCAATCACAAGAAAACCGAAAACGTAAACAAAGCGCATTTGGAATGAATGAACGAATGAACGACCGCACGGCTGGGGGCCGGTGTTACCACTGCGCGCGGTAAGGACTCCCCGAACACCGAAACAAGATCAACAACTTTGCGGCCTACTAGAAAGACTCATCACACCGCGCGGCACGCGAACATCGACCAAAAAACTTCAATGTTATATAATTTTACAAACAAACTAGTCTCGGCAACAAGCCAACCGGTAATTTATTGTGATTTGATTGAGTGCGTCCGTTGATTTTGAAAACAAATGCGATAATAGTTCAAGTGCATGTGAGAGATCTCACTGATCGCTAGGTTTATCTACGATTATCTTCATTTTTAATCCAAGATAAGCTTTTGATGAATTAATCTGATTCCAGTAATTTTTATTTTCCAGTTCTTGATAATGAAACATGAATTTAAGAATGAATGTATCATTCAAGATTTCAAGAACAGGAAAATAAAATATTATTGTTAGGGAAATTAGGAAAACTGATTCTAAAGGCGATGATGATGATGTCTCGTAAGGTTTAGTAATCAGAGTATTAATGGTAACAGTCTACCATCAAAAAGAAATAAAAAAACTCTTATGCAAATTACTAACAACATCTCGAATTATGACATCATCACATCTCAACGAAGCGCTCGTTAAAGTTCGTTAATGGGAAAACTCACCGTCTTGAAAGACTCTTTCGACATTCAGCCCGTACGTAGCGCACGTCTCGTAGTACGAGCACCTCCGCAGCTCATTCGACAGCTTGCGAGCGCGGTTGTCGTCCACGACGCGTGGACTACTTTCACTTATGGCATCTAGAAGAGTAACCAATCGTTTAATAGGAAATAACTAGAAACTAAATTTTTTCACTAACCATTTTGCAAATTGCTTTCTTACAATGCTGTGATATGAGTTGATCAATGATCTCAGTCACGCTATGTCCCATAGGAAGTAGATTGAATTTAATTGACAGATTTTGCGTGTTGTGATTTTTAAATGTAGTCTATTCTTCCATAAATGAGTTGACTTTTCTATAAGTCGTTCCGTGCACTTACACATACCTATATGAGATTCCGGAATTCGCAATCATCTTACCTTGGGTCCCGACCAATATGATTGGAATCTCAGCGGAATTCCGATAGTGGGACATCTTATTGAAGTAGCTCGATACCGTGTTGTAGCTGATTTCGTTTTCAAGACTAAATACGAAGATCACAGCGTCGACCCAGGCTGTAAACTGTAACAATAGATACGGAAAAGTTATTATTTAATGAATTATCGGTGTAATACCTTAAATTGGTGTATGTACAGTTTTTAAATAAACAAGGCTAATGGAATAATTATTGCACTGGTGCAACAGCAACTGCGACTGCTGTAGGTATAGGTAGTCAAAATACAACTTCTTGTGAGTTACTAATGCTGTCTATATTGCTAGTTTCACCTGCATCGTGTATAAAACTCTATGCATTTGATATTTACTCATCCACACATATATCCAAGCAATCAAGTATGCTATGGAGTAGGTACTAACTATACCATAGTAAAGGACGATCATATTACTTGTTTCGATGACGATGAAGGCATCGTGTACCTATATGTTTAACTTCATGCACAATTGCATACATTTGATATTTACCCATCTTCACATAAATATCCAAGAAAGCAAGTATGCTTCGGTACTATACCATAGTAAAGGACGATACGGATGTCTTTAGATTGTGGAATCATTTGGATTTCCAGTGACAGACACTTTGCAGGACTGAGTCGATTTATAAGACTGCATTGAAATACAATGTTCTTGGTTTGGATATAAACTTATACGGAAAAGTAATGTAATAAGCAACACCCAAGTCAGGCACGCAATGTTACATAAGATTGTAATTACAATATACAGTTACCCTATACAAAGTTGCAAAATATCGTATGTTCAAAGGAAAAAACCGCACCCTTCTTTCAAATCCATGATAATTACGTGGGGTAATTTGGTGCAGTCGTAGGGGTTCAAAAAATAAGGGTTATTGTGATACATACACATCCTGTGACAAGCGTATTAATGAACGCTAAAAGAGTTCGTGCTGCCATACTTAAGATAATGTTTTTAGAATAAAAAATATTATACTAGATGTAAATAAGTGATATTTTCAAATTAGAATCTGCAACGATATCACGCAAGTAGAACACAATATACATATAAGTATATAAAGACGGATATGAAGACATTATAGAATGTGTGAACAACTCAGTTTTCACTTGAATAGGGATAGATATGTAGGCAAGGAGGGTGTCACCCCTTCCTCCATAACAATTGTCGGTATGAGGAGCGACATCCGCCATCAGAGTGCGTGAGGATGACAGGAGGAAAAGCTTGGTTAAAAATCTGGTCTTTTCTGGGGTCCTTTGTCTGTCGTAGGTTAATTTTTGCCTTAGTTTATTGTGCTTTTACTAAAAAAAGGAGAACCGGCACTCGCCATAGAAAAATGCTTAACTTGTATACGATTGAATTTGGTCTTAAAATAAAGCCAATAATATTTGCTACATTGATGAAGATTTGTTTTTTTAGCGCGTTTAGAAAAAAATGATATAAATTATGAATATTTGTTGATATGGAAACACTACGGAAACAACGAGTCATTGAAAAACGTTCCGTTATCCACACTAATAAGTAAAAAAGTACAGCAAATTTTGAATCACAAATTAAAAAAATAAAAAGTATACAACTTCATCATTAAAAGGTAGGGTTTCCTTTCATTTTAAGTGACTTGACTTGCATTGATTTCAAATGTAAATATGTAGTGGCGTATGTGGTTATTTACTAAATTAATAAAATTGTTTTGTTCCTTTTTAAGAGTAGGTAATAAAGTAAATACAACAATTGAATGTTCAACTTTTATCATATTGGCGTGAAATATGGGATATATTTTTCATGCCGGAACTGGTAGTAGCACTAACTGTAATATTACCAATATTTCAACAAAAAAAAACGGATTACGAGTAGTTCGCATGTCGTAATGTAACTAAATAGTAACCGTGAAATGACTTGAAGGTTGCCGGCCGACCTGCACGCCAATGTGAATACCTAGTTTAAACGACGCGTGAAATGAGATGATGATGACACACATTAAGAGTCCAACGAACAGTGAGCTTCCCATACAAAGGTAATACCAAAATGATTTGCAATTTGAACATAATTAACTCTTCTTGTGATGTTACTCGGATTGAGACAGTATTTGTCTATTAAATAAATATTCCAAAATACTATCTCAATCCAAAATAAATGCCAACTAAATTTGTTCATACAAAACTGTAAATCGATTTTTTTATTTTAGTTTATTATTTTGGATTTTTTATTTAATAGAACCCTAGACAAATACTGTCTTAATCCGAATAACATCACAAAAAGAGATTATGCTCAAATTGCAAGTCATTTTGGTATTACGTTTGTATGGGAAGCTCACTGTTCGCCGGTCTCTTAACATAAAACAATCTTGGTCATCTACAACCTACAATAATCGAGAACTTACATGTTAGACTGTGCGAGGATTCAAATAAGCAAAGAGAAGTTAAATATATAAAAAAAATATGAATAAGTAATATAATTGATGTGGTGTAGATGCCGTATGCAGCTTAAAAGATACTACTTATAAGATGAGACATAAAAAACCAATTCCAAAAAATGCATTTTTAAACGAAGATGTGTCCACATAGCTATAAAAAATAGATAAATTTAAAACAGAATGGGTTTCTCACCAGTCCATTTCTGTTATCCCTTGTAGATTTGTAAATATAACACCAATGTCACTAAATAACTATTTACCTTCGTTTGCTAAAGAAGGTATTTATGAAATTTTGAAAAATATTTTATTACATCAACGTTATAAATAGTCTATTCAGAACGGCACACCGATTGCGACTGGGCGGGCGGGCGGCTGTTGGCTAAGGCGGGGAAACCTGTGTTTTTGTTTCATTCCCTCAACCCCAACATCCCTTTTACGAAAGAGATGGCCAGAATGGATGCACTGACTTGATCCAATGCAAACCTTGCAATAGAGCCTGATGCCTAGGTATATTTCATGCGTGCAATATCTGATCTGCGTAATATCCGAGATGCATAAATTTAGAACCATTTCGATCGATTAAAGGGGATATTAAAGTCGTGAATTTTCAATCCTCACACATCAGTTAATTTACCCGGCCGCGTCCCGATATAAGGTCACCGGAAGGCGGAATTTTACTTTCTTCAGCAAGTGACGTCATTTTACGGATTAAGTTGAGTCGTAAGTTTTGGGAGACATAAAGTGCTTTTCGTTTTTTAACTGACATAATTTCAAATTGAACGTTACGTTGCCTATGTTGAACGGGTTCTATTTTTTACGATAATTGTAATGTTATTTGTTGAGATTCCGACTCTTTAAAAATCATTTTTGTAATTTGTAGAACTGTCTTTATCTCAAGATAATCAAATAAAAATGTAATTTCTGACATTCAACGATAATTAATAAAAAAAAACAATCTTGGTAATTACATCAATTAAAACAGTTTAAAGTAATTTTTATATATTATCTATAGGGGTCGCAAATGTCGCAATCGCAAGGGACGTTCGGAGAGGAGCAACCAACTTTCTGAGACCTTGAGTCGGCCGACCGACGACGGGCTACGCTCATCGAGTCCCAGGCTCAAGGTCAGTCGGCATCAAATGTTTGAAAAGAGAAATTAAAATTTCCATCTGAATGAAGGTTGTCTGTCTGTCTCGTCAACAAATAAGATAAATTACATTTATGCTTGCAAACGGCCTGTTAAAAACAATTACTTAATTACTTACTTCGTTATTTTAAAAAGAAAATTCCATTTTGAATAATAAAAGAATGTTTATAAAAAGATCCGAGTAAGTTATGAAGTGAAATATGTGGAGTTGACTTTCATCTTCGTTGACATGGTAAGGAAACAAAATCACGAGGAAGCAAGCAATACGTACGACACAATAGTAGCGTGCGTGCAATGGTCATCGGTAGTAGACCATAAGACCAAAGTGTTCATATACGTTACGTCAACTGAGTTTTGTTCATTCGGTGCATTATTTGCATCAGTTTCACCACAAATATTAAACATTTAAATTCAATTTAATCTTTTTACTTTTCAAATATGATTGAAATAAACTTTCTTAAAGTCCTTAAGTACAAAATGTAATTCCACCTGTCACATCACTGATCTCTGGGGAATTTTTATTTGAATACATGGCACGCATTCATCATCTACAGTTCATACAACGGTCTGCATCGTTACTTTATCATCTTCAAGAATTATTTGTTCCATTCATTCAGTTATGATACCAGCATCAATTTATATTTCCAGAGCATTGTGCTAGAAATTAGACTGTTCATCCGCGAATGAAGCGATAAGCGATAACGTATCCGGTGCATTTATCATTGCAAATGGTAAAAAATGCGCAAGAGACTCCGTATTCTGTACGTCTCTCCAATGGCTATAAAACAAACCCGTCGTAATATTGTAAGTATCTATCAACGCCGACAGCTCATGGCTTTTGTAGTCATCTTAAAAGTACCTACCTTAGAACAGGTTTTTATGCCCCCACAAAAGCGGGGTGCGCTCCGAACAAAAGCAAGTCGGGGCTATCTACTACATGCATACGTGGAGTTGGTTACAGTTTTTTTGTAGCTTGAATAGGAGAAAGAATTACGTCGAGGCAGGTAACTCGATAGGCGAACGTGACCCTTGCGGCTCTCACCGGCTACATTGTTCGTGCTAGGTACATATTGTTTATAGGACTACAGGAGCGTGTAAAATATTTCCATGCAGTCACGTTATTTCTGTTGAAAGCTAACAAAACATGAAGGATCTCATAAGATTGCTGTAGTGCAATTCGTTTGCACAAAACAGCGAAATACTCGTTGCATTGCAGCCAATATAAAATTGTTTCAAAAAAGTGATACTTTTCGTCTTGTTTGTGGATTACAATTAGTACCAAATAAATATGATCGGACATATTTTTTGTTAGAACTTTGGTTCAAGTGGCGTTGACTGATTTATTTATTAGATAATTTAATTTTGTAACACTAACTATAACCGCAAATAAAGTGACATTATGGGGAAGAAAGTTATGAGACACTAGTATCACCCATATTATTATAAGGAGGTATAATAATATTTTTATTGATTATTTGAATGCAAAACGTGAGAAAGGTGTAAAATTAAAGAAACATGATCGAATAATATGTATTAATTTGAGAACACACCATATTCTTAGTGGTCGTCTAATAAAATGCGGTTTCAAAATATTGCGGGACGGTGTATTTGTTCTTGGTAGCGGGCCCACCCTAAATACCATACTAGTTATAGTATGGGCACAACACTCTAGTGTTATTTTCCCCGTAAAACAGCTACGATAATATAACAATGCAGTATGGTATCCAATCCTGCAGCTTCTTATCTATACATTAGGTATGTATAATTATGTTCTAGACTTGACGTGGCGTGACTGCGTGCGCCCTCTTAACAATGTTATGTTTTTTCTGTAATATTAATTAGCTCCAATCCTGCGGGTGGTGCACTAGCCTGGCACTTTTACTAATCACTTGTTTAGTATTTTTACACGCAAGGTATTAGTATTAGTGACAAGTACTAAGCATTAGTAGCTAAGCTCGTGTAAACTTGTCTAGTCTAGTCACTGACAAGTAAACAAGTCAATTTAATTCCAAAAATAATATTATTCTTTATGTTTTTTAACTCATTAACTGTGACTATATAATACTCACCTTTCTGTATTGTGTAACTTTTTTCTTCGTAGGCCAATTTTGTTGTGCACATAGTAAAAAATATTCAATTTTCATGAAATACTAAATGGACTAGGTTTCATCAGCCGACGCCATTGGGACCGTTTCCGCCCGTTCTTAATAATTGACTTGATCGAAACAACGGAGGAACGATTTCTTTAAATTGAGACATATTATTAAACATGACAAAATTAATCTGGCTACTATATAATTTATTTATTGTGTTTTACCGACAGCAAAAATACCGCCTAATTTTTATGCAGGTAACCTCAAGCGTGCAAAAATACAATCCTCCTCCAATAGCAGACAAATAAGCGGGACTATTAAATTATATAGTAATTGAACAAAGTAAAATATTTAGGAGTTCTGTTTTACTAAACAGCACCCACTTTAATTGTAAAAGATAGCAGGGGTTCTCGAACAAACAAACGTTCCACGAAATTACGACCTAATTAAAGAGCCCCATATTCATTAAATTGTATGCGACTTTCTGTTGTATGTTGTATTGTACCTATACGATACATTCCAAAAGCAAATCAACCTTCTAATGACAAATTACAATAATAAACTAAACTTTTGTTAAAATAAAAAACTGGATTAATTTATTTTTTTCACTTCTAACACTGGTGAAAATTTGATTGCCAATGTACGACAGTACTAACTTTTTCTGAAAGTATCGCCAGGTACCGTACCATGTAAGTAAAGCACGTTCTCCCGAAATTTGTTCCTTGCATGCTATCATTTTCCCCTGCATCAAAGTTTCACGAAACGGGAGTACGGGAGAGCACCAAGTTTCATGGAGTTACATAAAAGTTTTTGTAATAAATTGGGTCGATTTAACGAAGGAGGAGAAACGCATGAATAAATTAGATAACATAAATATATTACATCCCATTTCACACAAATTACTTAACTTCCGTGATTTATAAAGGAATTGTCTGACCAGTTCCAGCAATTTAGGTGCATTTACGTAATAATCTTGAAATGGAGATGCCATGCCAGATCACTTTTGTTGATTACAGTACTTTTAAGCTACTAAATAAGTACACAACTGACACAAAACTTACAGTACAAGTAAGATGAACCAACATAGGAATCTTTTGCAATAGAACCGTATTTTTAATTCAGAGCACATCGTGAAATTCCAAGCAAAGAATGTCACTCACACTTCAAATATTTAACCTTCAATGTATCAAGTTTGCGAGCCAACCGAAAAGAGCCCGGTGACCTATGAGATCAACGCACATTCAATGTGAAATAACGGTCTCTATTTTGTTGTTCGTTTGACTCTATGGTTTGGGTAATCGATTCTAAATCACTGACGCACATTTAAACGTCATTTTCGTGTGATTACGAGTAGATAAAAGCAGACTAGAATTCAATTGATCAGCTCAGCAGTGAGACTCGATTTTCTGTAGTACTCGGCCAGCCTCTGTAACTAGCAAATACCTATGCACTTGCGGTGACTGCAATTACATTAATTGCTTTTCTAAACTAGCTGTGTTTACACAGCTATTTACTAAATTTAAACAAATGTCTATTTATATTTTCGTTTTATAAGTTTGTAAATTTAAAAACTATTTGTACACAGATCGTAAGAAGTCATAAATATGTTTACGACTTGTACAGCTGTTCGCGACATGCAGATTGCGATTTCCGTTTTGAATATATGAATAAATTTGACTTTTACTTATTAGTTTTTTTTCACTTATTGCGTAAAAGAAGAATTTGATAATACAATGTACAAATATTGTATTAAAATATACTTACATTAGTTTGAACACAATGTCAATTTTATATTGATTTGTAAATGTAGAACATCCTCGGATAGGTATGGTGTTTTATTTTCATTTTATTTTAGTTTAGACACGAGTCTTTTTTGGGGTTCCTTTTACATTTTTAAGTCTTAGCTAATTACTGTAAATATTATTGTAGCAATGTGAATATTCTCTTAAACAACGTGTTACAAAAAACCCGCAATGCCGAATGACACTAATTAAATTTTACTATAGGACTTTCAAAATACATTATAAAATGACATATTATTACATAAGCAATATTATAGCAAAGTTTTTCACGGCATATACACAAAATACCAACTTAACATTGACAACAATCTTTCTTCATGCCTAACATACACTTACAGACCTACACCAGCGTGGCATACAAAGCTAAAAGCCCTAACGACTAAAAGCTTCTACGTACATTGTAAGATAAATTAATTTATCATACTAGCGAGCAGCAAACTTGAAATTCTGTTACAATACTTGAAGGTCTCTATTATGCCCGAGATCAGAATGGAAGAAGAGGAGTAGGAAAACTAGCAGCTAAAACCACAGAATAAATAAAAGTACTAAAACTTAGCTAGCTGTTTTATTTAATCTGGATTCATATTACCAATGACTCTGTATTATTATTTCGTGGATAGCAATATGAAAAGGAAAACAACACTTAATTATTCAGACTAGATCAATAAGTTTAAGGCAACTGCTACATTCATATTGTACATTTTAGTAGCCCTCCATGAATACCACACTGAAGGAAAGTGTAATTACATTGATTTTCAAACAGAACGCAAGTAGACACTCGGCGACAACGCCAGGAAGGCGCCACACGCAAACGTCTACGTAAATGCTACCCCTACCCGAGTACCCGACTATTGGGTAAAACCTTTTCGAACTGTTAACACTGATACAGTTTCAGCGATAGGTATATCTCACTCATTCATTCAAACAACTTTTTCTTTCGATTCGAGTCGAGAATGGAGAATGGTAGGTAGATATTCTTCTGAGGGTAGATCAGTAGAGTACCTACTTAACTTTATTATAGCGTAGCGTTCGGATTTTACTTTACGGCACCTCTGAGAAGAGAAGTAGATTGGCGTGTGAGCGACTCTCAAACCAAAACTCAAAACAGAGTTGACAGAGTGTGAAATGAAGTTGATTTATTTATTCTTTGGCTAGCAGGGCTGTCTCTCTTTTAGAACGTACCTAGCTGAAGTTATAACCTGTTCATCAATTATGTATGATTTTCTTTGTGCGCCATTCCCTTTTGAGGGCACACGAAGCTCATTTATGTTTCATACGTCTGCTTTCGAATTAGTCAGTCGTGTCTTTTTCAGTACGTCTACCTGAGAGGTTGAAAGTGACTGGGACAGGGATATATTGCATGCATTACTGTGGATAATATTATTAGTCGTTTAGGTCTACGTCTACTAAGACCACGTACGCACCGACAGGTGGCTTGCTTAGCGTTTAGCTAGGTGACTTCTAAGTCACCTAGCGTGTAGCGAAGTAAAATAAACGTTCACGAATGTTCACAACCAACTAGCGAAGGCCGGCCGCACTGCGCACTTGGCGCCTTCGCTAATCGCTACAGCAACAGGCTAGGCATCGAGTTAAATGTACTACGTATTAGAGTAGCCCATCGCTAGCAAAAGTTATTTAGTAATCTGTGACGCAGGTGGAGCAGTGGCATTTTAATAATTAAAGTTAAAATAGCCTTAAGGACTTACTCATGTATTTAATAGTTACATAAACATACCTAAGTAATAAAACAACATGAACGTGACATGCATGCATGCTTATGTCTTTCTTATGTATTATGATGACACGAATCAGATATCATAATAGTGAAATGAAAATATCCATTATTAAATAAATAGTAATTCCATTAAGTAGGTACCTAATGGAAATTAAAATGTCAATGATCGTAATTACATAATAAAACTTACTGAGGAAAAAAATCATTAGGTCTACGTTTACTTATGAAGATTGAATTTTCCAGAAGTAAAAAAAAAAAACCGACCAAGTGCGAGTCGGACTCGCGCACCAAGGGTTCCGTAAAAATCACGTTTGTTGTATGGGAGCCCCCTTTAAATATTTGTTTTATTTTAATTACTTATTTATTTTTAAAGTGAATATAACTAAATATTCTGTGAATATTTCAAGCGCCTACCTGTTGCCGTTATCAATACATATAGGTCAAAAACAAGCAAAAAAAAAAATCACGTTTGGGGACGTTTGTTGAATGGGAGCCCCCTTAATTAATTCTTTTATTGTGTTTTTAGTACTTATTTGTTGTTATAGCGGCAACAGAAATACATCATCTATGCAAATTTCAACTGTCTAACTATCACAGTTCATGAGACACAGCATGAGTTCACAGCCTGGTGACAGACGGACAGACAGACAGCGGAGTCTTAGTAATAGGGTCCCGTTTTGCTCTTTGGGTACGGAACCCTAAAATGTAACTACCTATCCATAAATGATAATCTTGGCAAATCGTCTATGGATTGGGGATTTGGGAATCAGTCTCGATTACGATACCACTTGACCCAAATATCGGATCGGGGTGGTTTCCTTACTACCTTACCTACCTACCTACCCAAATATTTATCGCTACTATTTACTGTTACTTAAGTCAATCAGAGTATCACGCTGCTTCTAAAGATAAAAGCACGTTTTTGAAAAGTTCTTAACATTTAAATAAAGCGTTATTTAGGATTTTAATATATTAAATTACCTTATTTTTTTATAACGTGTCTAAAAAAATTTTGTAGGTACCTAATTGGTCCCAAATTGTTTGTTGGTTTTATTTCAAAGGATACGCACGCGCGGAAGTTTGAAATACTCATCTAAAAAAAAACAAAAGACAAAGACATTTTTGTTAAGTACTTTTGAAGTTAAAAAACGTGTATTCAAAAAAAAGAATAATTGAAATCGGTTAACAACTGGTGAAGTTATGTTAAAACATACATAAAAAAAAGCCGTCGACTTGATAACCTCCTCCTTTTTTTGAAGTCGGTTAAAAAATAAAACAACAAAAGTTTGGATCCACAGATGAAAATATTCGCGGCAAAATTGTACGCATCATGAAGTGGGTCAGGCTCAGGCAGCTACAGCGCTGCAATTACCGGCGAGCGTGCACAATGATGCACAGGACACGGGCTTGAATGCTGGCTCTTGAAACTCTTGATAGCACAGGCAACTTTTCATTAGGAGCGGTATACCTACTTCAGTTTAGGAGGATAGTCACGTTTAAAAATGAGGTTAATTTGCTCTTTTTAACTCCCGACGCAAAAAGAGGGGTGTTATAAGTTTATTAACTAACATCCATAGTGGCGGATTGAAAGTAGACAGTAAACACAAAAGTGCAACTATAAACGTCAAAAACCTTTCCATACGACAAGTCTTCATTTAAAAAATCTGAAAAAAAACTTTTTCATAAAATGTATGAAATTATTTCTCCCGCAAACATTTATAAACACACTTGTACTATGAGGTATTTTGTACTACCTCTACCATGAGTTGCTACGGTAATCTACGTTACGTTACTACAGTCGCTAACGTTTTAACGAGCATTGAATAACGTTATGAAGCCTTTGTCATAGGAATTTGGTACCTACCATGAGTTTACAAAAGTCACTTATTTGACAGATGCCATCGAAGTTTTAAACCTATCAACGTGAGGCGCATAGACTTAGAAAAATTTTCGCTGGGTGGGGCGCACGCAAATGACATTTAAAATAAATCTTACAAGTGTATAAGGCATGCATGGGCCTTAGTCTATGGTACCTATATACACAACACAACGTGTTAAAAATACAAGATTTTCCGTCAAAAACAAAATTTTGCCGAACAGTAAATTGTTTTTCGTTAAAGAACTCTGAGAACTTTGATATTAAAACAAACACAGAACAATCTTTCCAATCCCGCTTGAAGGATCGTGAACGAAAACCTAATACGAAAACTGGCGTGAGTAAAAACTTTGATACTTTAGTTATTTTATTAAAAAACTACAGCAACCACAGATGTAACTTTTTGAGCAAATAAAAAGCTTTTTTCTTTCTTTAAGGTGGCTCGGTAAAGTTTAAAAGAACAGTTTTAGTTGGCGTTTTGCACAAGCAGCAGTTGGTTCTAAAAGGCTTCAGGTGTTTCCTTTACTCGACGACGCAAAACGATTTTGTGCTTTATACTTAACGTTCACAAAGGACTTCAAGTTCGTTTTATTCCGTAGTACACTTTCAACATGATTTACTGTTTATTAAAATAGCTTCAACATTGGTAGTTTGCGACTATTTATGATAGGTATGTAAATATTATCTATGTGGTCTCGAGGGATCCTATTAAGACTGTGTAGAATGACCATTCAGCTTCGACTTTCAGTTGTCAATGTGGGGTCAGTTCTATTAAAAAACCCTTGAAGAAAAATGACTTCTGTGGTTTATTTTATTTATTTTTTCTATGAGTTCTGTTAGTTATAAGTTCTTTCGTCACAGAATATACAAGGTGTTACAAAAGTACCCCTAATGCCGAATATGGTAGATAGGGACCATCAAACTGAACAATTTTTACTATGGGACCAACTATGAAATCGCGAAAAAAAAATCAGCTGTTTCATACATTTTGATATTTTCGATTTTAATTTTTGTATGAAACAGCTGTTTTTTTTTTTCGCGATTTCAGAGTTGGTCTCATAGAAAAAGTTGTTCAGTTTGATGGTCCCTATATACCATATTCGGCATTAGGGGTACTTTTGTAACACCTTGTATAATAGTACTAAAGTATTTCGTCAACAAATTTTTTTACAATCAGCGAAGTCGTGCAATGGCGTAAGTGGATTAGATTTTATATATTCTGTGGTTGTGTTTTTCTAAATAGATTTTGTAGAAGTGATACTCATACTATGACAGTTCGACACAATGGAAAAAGGAGGTATATTCCTTTTCTTATATATTATATTACAGCTAGACCCATTAGGAAATTCGTTACAGAATGTGAAACAAGGCACTTTTTAATATAATGCGCTTAAGAACTTTAATAGTACCGTACCTACCGTGGCCCGTGCAAAGCTCTTTCCCTCATCCTACATTCCGATTCTGCTATGGTATGTTAACTTAGCAAAAACTTCCATCACCTCGACTCTCTATAAAATGAAGCATATCGGGAATGTGTCACGTAAGACATAAATAGAACCAGGCTTTTTACTCAAGTTTTACTTAAGTAATAGCTGTTATTTCTCTTCTACTATTGTGCTCTAAAATGCACAAATAGTTGTTATTTTACCAGTCGAGATATTCTTGTAATAATAAAAAAAACTTTTTTATTTTCATCATGAATGAATTGAATTCTCAAGCATTTCCACTCTCTCACATGATACTCAATTTTAATTGGACATTATAACTCCATTATTATTACTTACTTTTAGGCCTTATCAACTTCAAATTGAAATTGGTCAGTAACTTATAAGCCTTAGGCCGTGTAAATTCCATCGTGTGTAGGATTATTTACTTAAGTTCACAAACTTATTCGTAAAATTACATTATTCAGAAGTCTAATAGCTTAACAGAAGCAACTTTGTTCCAAAATAAGCAACAGTTTCGATCGTATTTCTAAAGAAAAAGGTTATGGAAGGCTTTTGTTCGAAGTTTTTTATAGTTAAAACAATATTGATTTCTCAGCAAAACCTTTTAAATATACAATATACATATATCTAAACAGTAAACACGATAGAGAAACTTAACGTCTTTTTTCCATGAAAGGTCAAGTGGTTTATTGAATTTGTGTAAAGTTTTACCAAGAAAGATTGATTGAAGGCTCTTCATTTAATCTTTAGTCAGGATATCAAAGAAAAGCCTAGCAATCTTCAAATAATTAATTTCAATTTATTTATAATTTGGGCTATTCTCAAAGTAGCGATGGGTTTGTAGGATGAATGCCAAAGATAAAAAAATGTGGGAGGGGAAACATAAGTAGGATATAAAGTCATCGGAAACCGTCGTGCTATTTCACATAGGATTCCACAAAAATAGACAGCGCCAGCGTTTGCTCTTTATGGAGTAAAAGGTTATTTATTCTATTTTTCCGCATCCGGCTCAATCTCGCGTCCCAATTTGGTGTAAATTGATGGGGCCAGTTGTAGGCATACCGCGGTGTATATTGAAAATAGGGTGTCCAAACTATCCACAGAGGCCGGGTTAAAATGGGATAAAATATATTTTCTATTAATTTATTTTTTCGTTGGAACTTTAATTAGTATATTGTATCCTATAAAAAAATATCTCAGATACTTATCAGGAACCTGTGAAACCAAGTACCAAGTGTTTTTTTGTTTTTAAGCTTCATTTTGTTTACATAATATCGTATAAGACGAAGCAGATGTTTTTACTGACTGGGCTCTAATTGGATATGTAGTATGGATTTGGATTGGTTCTATAAAGGTCACAACAAATTTAATGCCGTTAGTCAGTCTCTTGGTAGTCAAGTCACCAAATAAATACCAAGGAGGCAAAAGTTATCCCCTTCAGTCAAAGTAACCAGCCTTTACCAGGTATGACACTCGATTAATATTCTCATATTCTTACATAACAACTCAGCCCGTCCTGCACCCATCACAAACCATAGCCCCACAGTAGGGTCGTCCATTGTCTATATTTAGAGCACTTTATACCGGGACAATCGGTTTGCGGGTCGCGGGCCAATCCAGGCTAATGCGATGACGTCACAGCAATCTACGCTACATCACGAGATTCACGAGGGAACAAATAGGCTAGGCCTTTACATGATACGAGATTGAGGAGATATTTTGGGAAAAGGTTTGCATCGTGTTTTCAGAATCTTAATGGGTAAAAGAATTGATTTATTCAGTCAGAATTAGGTTTTTTAGAAATTGCTATTTAAAACTTCACCGACAAGTCAAAACTTGACTGACCGTTGACGTGACTGAGACGTGACTAAGCTGTGTGAATGATCCTTAAGATATCATATACCGGGACAATCGGTTTTTGGATCTAAGTCGAGCTAAAGAAATGACCTCACAATCAAAACCACAAGAAAACAATCATGATAAGAACTATGGGCTGACCTAATTTGTATTTGTGATAAACTGCATTGTCTAAGAGTAGCTTATTGTCAAAGGGATGAGCTGAGTGCAGTCAAAAGTTTCTAGGTGAGGTATATCAAATATAAAAAGATGTGATTGTGCTGATTAGATAATTTTTATTGTTTTTATTTCATAAAAAGATCCAAAATAAGCCATCACGAAATCTAAATTATATTTAAGCAAATCGTTGCACGTTCCGTAACCGAAATCGATATAGTGATATAACACTTGAATGAGCTCCAATTTCATTTAACTTCAGAAAATCTGGTTTAGATTCTGACATTTAATATGTAGTTGTAGATTTAGCTATCGACAGCTTTTGAGACTACAATGCAGTTCCCTGGGCTTTAATTAAACCGTTCCACGTCTGAAAAGCGGAGCAGTTGGATTTAAATAGTTCGTTAATTCCTTCAGATTTAGTCAAGTAAATGATTTAATGCGAGATTTTAAAAGACAATTGAAAAACAATATAATTAAAGCTTTTTACACTTTTCTAGTGGTTTTCTTCTAATTTGTTTTCTTTTAAATCGTTTATGGAAGGGCAGGTGTTTTTGGTATTTACTCTATTTTTAGTGAGAAGAGTAGATATTATCGTAAACGTACCTATCGTATGTTTGTTTAACATAAATTACTTATATCTAAAAAATACTTCAATTGATGTTATGTCAAGCTATAGGATACATGATATAAAAATGATTAACCTTATTTTGTATGTTTCGTCATACATCCATCCCACGTTAAATCAAACTGTAATTAAGGTTATACAACATAGAATTACTCAACATACACTATGTATTTACATCTACAGTAGCCATTGTAAATGAAAAGGCGTTTAAGCCATGAATTAAACATGTTTTGAGGCTGCAGTCTCGTATTTTAGCATTGTTTCGAAGTACACATTTCGTGTAAGAACTGCCTATTTATTTTCAACAAAGACGCCGTCGCTCATACCATCCAGCCTTCCTCGACCCGAGACAATTCCTGAAATTCCTTTTCAGACATTTAAAATAATTCTGTGAGAGATTTTCAGAGTTCAGCCAACAATTTTAGCTTTGGTCGAACTAAATGTCAATCATTCAAATGTTTTCATAATATAACTAGCGACCGCCCGCGACTTGGTCTGCGTGGAAAGTTTTTTTGCCATCCCTCGGGAACAATTATTTTTTTCGTGATGAAAGGTACCCTATGTCATTTTCTGTACCCCTGACAATGTGTATGCAAAATTTCCTGATGATCGGTTCAGTAGTTAAGACGTGAAGGCGTAACAAACAAAAAAAACGGACTTTCGCATTATAGTAAGGACTAGCTGCCCGCCCGCCTTTTTACGGGTGGCACCATCTATTAGTTATATTGCTATTTAAAATAACGAAAAAGATAAACATTGATTTTTTACATCTTTTAAAAAAAAATACTTTTTATACAAACTTTGTCCTTGTGATAATAACAAACACAACAAAAAATAATTATTTAAGGTGCAGTCGTTCTAAACTCCAGAGTTATGAGCTTACATAGATTTCGGCGATTCATTTTTATTTATAATAGATATTGCTCTACTTTGCATACAGCAAATTATTATATTCTAGTTAAACTTACCTAAAAGATTCGACGATTTTAGTAACTAAAGAGTAAAGCAATGTATTTTCTCAATCAATAAATTACATAACTGACATAATATGTCATCATCTCAGAATCGGAAGTTATTTTTAGTCAGCATATTTTCAACGAAGTAATCGCTTAGTTAAAGGTAAATTATCTTATTTGTTCTATTACTGTAGGAAAGACCTAGTCTAGATGAACCGAAATCACGTACCTAACTAAGTACTACGAAATATTTCTGGAAATTAGGTTCTGCCGCTTTTTTTCATAAAATAACGAATATGCAGTACAAAAATCCAGCTTTCGTGAATAGGTATGATTCGAATTTCGAAACAAACATGGTGGTTGTATCTCTAATGTTTAGCTTCGGTAACATCACCATAAATGTCACGATCGGTAAATATCGTAAAACCGTTAAGCGGCTTGTAAATTCGGCGTAGTAAACCGAGCGGGGTTGCCAGCGTAAATAACATTGGACTATTAAAACGCTCGATCCCTTTTATAGCGGGAATCGATGGCTGGTGAAGGTTCCATTATCGGTCGGAGCGCGAAATGAAAATGGGACGTTTTTGACGAAAGTATCAAAATTGAGTGGACGGTGTATAAAGTGATAGATTACAGTTTTCGAAAAATTAGGCTTCATCTGCTTCACAATTAGATAATGATATTTAATTTTTGCTAGCTAAGTGAAAATATAATGAGCTTTCTTCGGAGCTCACAATCATAAAGTCACAAAATTATTATCTCCAAGAACACGCATACCTAGGTAGAGGTAGTCGAACGATAAATGGGGCTCGGATATAATGTTGGTTTGGACTCCATAATAATGGAAATAATTCAAACAAATTCCCAATAATAGGTGAGTAGGTAAGTAGTCCATAACATAATAGGAACATACTTTCAATGCGATGAGTGAGACCAAAAATGTTTGAAAAATTGGTGATTGTCTGTAAACACGCGACTTATGATTGGATCTTGAATATTTAATAGTTATTGATTGTGAAGGGGAAACATGATAGTCCAAATATACATAGGTATAGGTACCTATTTAAAAAAAAATAGGACCCTTCTTTCTTCTTTGTCTTCGTCAAAACTCAAAAAACGTAGTTTCGAGATATACCTAGCGTGTCAAAGATTTAAAAATACATAGTTCCTGACTGAAGTATTTATGGCTTGATTGTTATACATATACAAGGTGTTACAAAAATACCCCTAATGTCGAATATGGTATATTGTATGAAACGGCTGATTTTTTTTCGCGATTTCAGAGTTGGCCCTATAGTAAAAGTTGTTCAGTTTGATGGTCCCTATATACCATATTCGGCATTAGGGGTATTTTTGTAACATGTTGTATACCTAGTTAGAAAGCAACATTCTTCTACTTTGTATACTTGAAAACAAGTATATAAAGTCTTTGAGACTAATATAGGTATAAGAATAATACAAGCAACTTTTTAGAAACACGTAGGGAGTGCAGAGAGTATTTCACTAATAGGTAGGTAGGGTCGGGTCGGCAACAGTGGCTCGGATTTTTTCGGACACACAAATTATAAAGAAACAGTTGGAGTACCGACCTGAAAATTTCGGTCAACATGCTTTAGTTATTAATGTTTCTCCCTTCATTATTACTTTTTTAAATAAGGCATTATTATAGACGTCCGATATTTATTTTTAAAAAATGGGAAATGGGCCACTGTGTACTGGTACTGGGCTACTGTGACTCGACCCTGTAGTACACAGAGACTCTAACAGTACACAGTTGCTCAACAGTACAAAATTGAATAGAAAACATTTATTATATTTAATCACATTTATTCGTTTAGGTATGTCAGAATTATATTTTAAACATATTAGGCATCAAAATCTGTCTCGTAGTAGCTATAATAAGAATAAAATACTGACAAAATCGAGATCAACCAATTTCTCAAATTTTTTTCTTTGTTGTTTGAGATCCTTTAAATATTTTTATTTTCAAGCAAGTAATCTAATAGACAACATAATGGCGATTAGAATTTAAAAAATCAATAAAATTAAAAAAAAAAATGTTTAGTGCAAACAGTCGAGTGCAAAAGTGCTCGACCCTGTAGTACACAGTGACTCTAACAGTACACAGTTGCTCATCAGTACAATATTAAATAAAAAACATTTATTAATCCAATACTTTGCCATTTATTAATCCTTACTTTGTTGATGCTGAAGTGCGTCATTGTTTATAGACTTTTTTTTATATAAAATTTATAGCAATCAATCAGATTTTATTTTGTTTGTGCGCAAATAATTTTATTTTAAAAACAAACTTTCAAAAACATTACATTATTTTAGGTATAAATGGGTTTAAAAGATTGTTTCTCTTTTTGATAATTGGTAGGTACTGCATTATAATTAGGTTTTATGGCATAAAATATTATTTTTTCCTTTGTAAAATTTAACTTTTCTATTTATATGTACAAGTACTCAGTGACTCACGTAAGTATACAGTGACTCATATAAGTATACAGTGACTCACCGAGTCACTGTATACCTCTGTTTTTTGAGCCACTGAACACGCTGTCGCCATTTTGATTTCACGGACGTACCAATTTTAACAGATTTGACGAAAGGCGAGCAATTCTATGCCATTGCCTAGTATAATAACGTCACTTTCCATATACACACTAACAATTATCAAAATCCTTAAATTTTAGTGTATAAAAACACGTGTAACTTACCTTAAATAGTATTTTTTTAAGCACGAAGACAAATACAGACTCATATCACGACCGAACGGCGCCGGAGCGGGGGGATCACTGGTTTGTACGTGTTTGGCTGTTAAGCGCTACCGATAAATGAGAAATATAGATAGATATTGCTGTTCTTTATGGGAAATATCGTCGCGAGTCATTGTACCCGACTGAGTCACCGTTCCCTACCTGACCCTACACCTACATACGAGTAAAAATAAACAAGCAAAACAGTAATTGCTCAAAATAACAATTAATTTCATATAAAAGTTGACAGGCAATACAGTATCAAGTCAAAGTTAATGGGCTCACAAATATCTATTTTTCAATTCGGTGTGTTAATTCGAAATGCGACAAATTGACATCGTGGTGGTAGCCTGGGTAACGGAACAGAGTTATGACTGTTTTACCAGTTTGTAGAGAAAAAAATGCTGATCTGAAAATTCAAAAAAGGTTGATTGTCATGTGCGTAGGTATAATGATATCGATGAAATCAGACAGGTGCTGGCATAAGCCTTAAATAATTATGGGGTCTCCATAAATCTTGGTAGTTAGGTAAATATCTAGCAAAATTATTATGTAGGTATGGCAAATGAAAATAACGACACTGCACGAAGACAAAAAACAGACGAAAACTTAAGCGCTTTCACATAGTCGCGGCGTAAGCCCGGCGTAAACGTTCACACGGAGACATGCCAGATATTATTTTTGCAGGATACGATTTAGTTACAATATAATTTATATGTATGAGTTCACATGTCCATTCAGTTTTAAGACCGCAAATAACCGAAACGGGCTAAACTTGGCTTTATGTGAAAGCGCTCTTAGTTTCCTGGGAAGCTCACTTTTCCTAAAGACCACGACACTCATTTTATACTTTCATTCGAATTATTCTTTCATATTTTTTTTCAATGTAAGAACTAGAAACAACATCCTTATCTTTAGCTTGTTATTTTAATTACAATATTGCTTCCCTTCTAGCGAATAAGCAATGGCTTTCGATAAATACTCCAAGTAAAGCAATTTCGTCCCATTATGTCATCCTCAACTGCCAACCTGCTGGAAGAATTTCTAATGAAAACCATTAGAGTGCTTGTAAAAGTTCCTTTCTGGATTTTACTAAGAAAAACCGGCGAGGTCCTAGTTACAGAATATACCTACCTACATACCTAATAGGTTATTAGGTCCTATTAAAAGTAGACAGAAAATACCAGTACTTAATAAGTAAGTTCCTCGAATAATACCTAAGTATAAATTACCTAGCTACCTATGTTATATACCTACCTACCTAGGTAGACAGTAAAGTACCTAGATACTTACCTTATTTTATTATTTCCTTAAACCTAGAAGCTCTCTTTGATAAAGATGTGCTAAACTTTTTAAGAAGTTAGGATTTGGCATTTATACTAACCTGCATTTCTGGTGATCCACCTTCATCTCTAATGAGGAGAAGGTAACTGTGTCCATCGATTATAACCTCTTTCTTGAAACGACCCCCTAAAAACAAAAAGAGTCAAGTTGATAAATAAGAATCTTAAAAACATTAGGGAGCTTTCAGACGAGCGACAGTTCTTATCGATGTCTATCGATATTCTTATCGATTCAGTTTCTTATCGATGATGCTAGGCTAACAACAACGACGACGCGACGCCGACGTCGCATGGTTGGGTGAATCTACGTTGTTTTGTTATGTTTCTTACTTACTGCGTCATTGTCGTTTACTCGAAAATCTTTAAAAATCCAATGCATCACAACGGAATTTGCCATCATTTACGTTAGAGTACGATAATAAATTATATTAATTTGCATAATTTTAACTTATTTATTGCGATGCATTGGATTTTCAAAGATTTTCGAGTAATCAACAATGACGCAGGAAGAAAGAAACAACGTAGATTCGCCCGGTTGGTTGCCGATTGACATGGGTTGGTCGGTCGCTCACAAGCCGAGAAACTGCCGCTCGTCTGTGTCAAACAAAGCCCTACCGCAACCGCAAGTGATAATAGGATAGTAGAGTAGCTGGTAGCTATTTCTTCGATGAGCCCTGTCTGCTCCAGGTTGTGCGATATTTTTGTTAGGCATGAGAGCCAGATTGTATCATTTTATTTCGTCATCCATTTGGAACTGTATCCATTCGTAAATGAATGTTAACTATCGTTATATTATCGCGTGGGAGTCGGTTGGTTCCTTTGATTGAAACCCGTATAAAAAAGTACTCTGTGCCCTTAGTTCAGTGAACTTGCGAAGTATGAATATATGAAGTCTTTGTCAAACCATTTAGCGCCATCTGTTATCAGTGCTCGGAACTAAACTAAATCAGTTTCAACACTGCCCTCTAGCGTCATGAATGTAAACTGTTTACACAACTAAACTAGCAAAAGCATGCTCCACTTAACTAAAGTTTTCAAACTGTGAATCTAGATGGCGCTACCAGTATTAAGAAATGTAGAATCTCATCTTTTTTTTTATTTTTGCATTTAATTAAAACTTAAATAATATTAATACATACCTTCAGGGCTTTCTTCTTGCATATACGCGCCTGTGAGGTATCGATGAACTAGTGCAGATTTCCCACTGTCTGGAGAGCCCAGTACTCCGACCCTCAACTCTGTCACTCCTCTTGATGCTGTCCATTCCTGACTGTTTACGAATGAATCTGTAACAATTAATGCAAAGGGTTAGACTTAATTATATTTTTTTGTTGTATAACCTTTGCCCATTAATGGGATTGATTATCGAAAACAATTAGCGTTTATTTGCGGCTAGGGTTGTTACTTTGCAGTTTTCCATGTAAATAAAAAACAAAACTTTACGAAATATTATGAAACACCCTGTACCTATACCTAGGTAGGCACACATTTCCAAGATTTCGATTACCTACTATTGGACAAGATAATATTGAAATTGAAATAAAGTGATAGTCAATTAACCAAACTATTTACCTATGTCCAAGGGTTATAAAACAACTTTCACCGATATCCCATTAGGTACTTCCTATTTTCCAATAGTGGACTGAGCAAGTTCTGTCATAACTGCAGTGAAGCATAACATAACAAGTAACGCGATGACTTTTATTAGTTAGCGGTAGATAAATAGGTGTTATTGATTTGCAACCATGAAGTTCGTATTCATAAAGTAACCAAGAAAATATTCTTGGTCTAGATTTTTTGTAAGTGGATAGTTTTAAAATGGTTTTATACCTTCTAAGCACAACTTTTTTGCCTTTTTTATGTAACTAGCAACGGAACGCATAAATAAACGCTTATCCAAGTCAGTTGTCCCTACCTACCTACTAGGGTTGCCACCCGTACTATATTATATAGTTTCGTGCTATATTTCAGTCATTTATACTATATGTTATAAAAAAAATATATAGTACGAATAATAATGTATTTTTATCGGGGATTCAGTTGTCGCGCTTTTTATGTATTAACTGTGACTGGAACGCACCCACAACGCAGCATTGAGAATTTCAATACGAAACGCTTTCACGTCGTTCGTCGCTCTCTCACGTCACGGCAAGTAAACGTCAACTTTGTGTCACTGTCATGTCTGTTAATTTTTGTCGATGAATGCCGACCGATTTTTGAAGTTACTTACTATTTTTTTCCTGGATTTTATTTTCCAAAAGTACTATATTTTATGCAATGTGTTTTAAAAAAAAAAAACTATTTTACCTCCAAAAAAGGTGGCAACCCTACTACCTACTTATGTCACACTTCCGACATTATTATGAATCTATTTTTATGGCTTTCCACCATGATACGGTTAATCTTGGAGAACGCAACTCCAATATAAATTCACGTTTTATAATAGTGTAAAAAGTAAATTTTAGGTGAGCGTAAAACAAACAAGAATTTCCTAGTTTTCAATTTAAAATATGACTCAGACAGAGCTACCAGCAAAATTCTTTCACAAGCGAAGCACAAAAACGACTCCATTTTTTAGTCTCGGTTAGTTTTCTTTCAAATTCAACAGACGCAATAAAAAGGAGGTAAAGTAAAAAAATCGATTTAAACTTTCTAGAGATATAGCAAAAAAGCGCGCGTGACACTCTGCCTACACTGTGGTAACAACCTTTGCTACGATACTTCATAGTTTGATTACGTTTAGTACTATTATGTATTCTGTGGTTTGCATAGTGTAAAGAAATCTTTAGACTATATCTGTCTTATTCAGAGTGCGTTCATTAAACCAGGGCTAAAGTTAACCTGGTGTTAGACCGCGTACTAACGCCATTTTAGCGCAAATCATATTCAGAGTGACAGTTTAACGTTTAGTCCCACGTTTAAGGATGGTTTACAAGTGGAATCATACATTCATCACTTAAACCTGCTTGAGGGTAAGTTTAAGGGTGGTTTAATGCTATTTTATAACCAAAAACATCTATTTAACTTTTTAAATTTTGAGATTTAAGCATTCACAATGCTATTTTTAAATAATACTAAATAATATACTAGAAAAAACAGGACTCGCACCAGATCATGTTCTCGGACGGGAATCGAACCCGCGACCTTTGGATATCCGGTCCAATGCTCTGACCGCTGAGCTACCGAGTCACTAGTAGTAGGGTTCGATTCCCGTCCGAGAACAAAAACTTCTATGTTGTAATTGTTTAGAACCTCGAAAAAATGGATGAACTAAATGTAATTAGAGAATACGAAGAAGTATTTGAAAATCTGGTGTCACAGCCTAGATTGTGCAGGCCAAGGAAGAATCCATTTCAGGACTATACATACTCCCAACAATATTCAAATCAAACCGCTTTATTTTTATAAAAAAATCTCTTTGACCTACATAGTGGATGGACAAGTGACAATGACATTTTATTTTTCTTCGGGTGATATGATAAGACAAACCATAGACTATTTTGCCTTTCTTCATGTATAAACTCACTCATAATTCACTCCTTCATAACAGTGTTACCATTTCATTGCTTAATCCACGGTTTAGTTATCATGTTGTGGCAAGTGTGTCTCTGAATAACAAAATCGCTAGTCCGGGATCTAAGCATAAAACCAGGTTTTGTTAGGACCGTCTTGCACCCCAGTTTTAAGAAACATCTCTGAATAAGACAGTATAAGTTTTGAAAGCAGCAAATAATAAAATAGAATGGAATAGAACAGATGATTTATTTGTGAAATGCAGGTGTTTGTATTATAATGATGGAAGCTGTCATTTGTTAATCTCACTACATTCCACTTTATATTCTAAGGTATACAAATAATAAAGATATAATGACACAAAACGGGCAACCAATGGCAAAACAATATCATATAAAAGTGTCATGTCAACTATTACTAGTCATCAAGGTTGTCAGCAAAAATTCATTCAAGTTAAAATACAAATGTCAAATTATGAAATAAATTAATGTCAGATTAAAATCGTCGATAACCTACCTACAAAGATAAAACATCAATTAAATAAAGGAACTTGTTTCGCTGATTGATTATTAACTAAGTTTGAGCTTTTTACATTAGCGTTTTCTACTGAATGTTTAAAAAAGGTATTGCCCAAATAATTTGACGACCTCCTTGGTCGAGTGTGGCTTTGTGTTTAGAAAACGAACTTTTCTATATTGGCTCAGGTCTGGGTGTTTGTGATACCACCGTTGTCCCGATTTCCATAACGCAAGTGCTTTAGCTACTTACTTTGGAATCGGAGCAATGTATGTTATGTTGTCAATAATTTTTATTTATTATTTTAAATAATCTTTATTCAAATAAACTTTAAAATTAGGCACTTTTGAATCGTCTTTATTTTCCTACCACCCGTTCCAGACTTTTATAGCTGACAAGAAGAATCATATGTCATTTCCACGCATTTCGGTCTTTCAGATAATCGTCTACTTGTTACCGTGACATTTATCAAGTATTTTAAGTTTAGTACTCCACAAATGCTTGTATATCTTGTAGTACTAGTCATATTTATTCCTTTGTGGGCCAGAACTGGTCGTGAATAGGTCATTCATTTCAATTTGACATCTGTTTACCGTTCGCCAAAGGAGTTAACCATTCAGTGACGTCATTAACGTCTGGATTCCCGTAGTAAATTACCTTTATTGCTTACAAGATGGTAATAAATCAAGGGTTAATATTGGGGTCCTATTGACCCGGCGAGCTAATCGCGGTGTGGGGTTGAATTAAAATTCATGGGTCGTGCAGACCCGCCCATGGACGCTCGTAAAAGTGTAAAATCAGTGTTTAATCGTGTTAACTTGGATGAGTGATGATAGGGGTTTAAGTGATTTCAAGTTGTATTTTGGAGTTTTTGGTAAAGAGTTTTGACTGAGTGTTGCTGGCCATTTTCAGTTTCATTCGCCAGAGATTTTTGGAAATAATAATAATTTATAAGTTCTACTGGTTTCACATGTTTTAATTTAAATATCGGTTCAGAATTTCTATGAAAATCGGTTAAGTAAGTTTAACAGCTAAATTGTTAATTAACAGCCATCATTTTACGTATTTTACATGTCATTTGTTAAATGTCACATTCAATTTATTTTACGATTCCAAGAAAGTAATGGACCTTGCTTAATGCAAGTTCATGCAGTTACACCGGTAAGTCCATATGGCGTAAATCGATGTTTTATGCATAATCGATATAGCTCGGAACAGTCGGAACCCATTACGGGAAGGAAGGAAGCCATATCAAAGCGCGTGTCATGCTAAGCCATACAAGAAAGTTCAAGGTACTATTTACTTTGTCTGTCTCACTTCCCCCTAGTCTTCAAGAGGGGGAGTAGTGGGCGAGTCTCACATACCTCCAGGATACGTAAATGCATTCACCCTACTATAAAAAAGGGGTCACTAGAGCGTTGACAACCCTGACCCCCTTTCCATACCCCCATTAAAAGCTACCAAAAACACGATAGCACGACACAGCAACACGAAACTGCCGAGAGTTACATAGAAAAGTTACTAATATACTTTCGTTTATTGGCACCGATTCAAGAATCGTAATATAATTGTGATGATTAATTTAAAAAAAAAACAGGACGTCTCACGACATACACTTACCCCTGCCCTCTGACGTAACTTTGTTGCAATCAACTCTGACGTTACGAGACAACTATCTTACTTAAAGCAGCAATGTAACTGCGGTTTCAATGGATTTCAATCGAGAATTGTTAGCAACAGAGTTACGTAATCAGCTCCCTGCTCACCTGCTAGGGATGCGTGAATGCATTTTCTACGCCGTAAAATCTACGGCATAAAAACAAAAAGTTTCGTATACCCTAGGCAGGGTAGCTACCATTATACACAAAGAAAATCCAATGCAGTCACTATGCAGTTCTATTCTTAACTAACCCCTCCGTTTAAACAAAGGAATATAAATACTTATTCCATTGTTATAAAACTCAAATACATGTAGGTAGGTAGTACTGTCAATGAAGACTATTGCAGTCACTTCAAACTCTTTCTAATGAAAACAAATGACAACTGAAAAAAAGGTAGGTCATAGCCTCCAGCACGTTCCAAGTTCAGTGTGGATTGAATACAGATAGGCCAGACATCTGTCACGGTAATGCATCTGTCTTTTTTTCTTTCTGTTTTTTTTTCTTTTTCTATGGATTCGAGTGGACATCCACTGGATAGCCTCCTTTGATTGTAAATTTATTTGCGATTTGTCAAACATGAAGAAGAGGCCGAAGAATTACATGTTTTTTTCTTAGCCAATGATTTCAACTGACAGGTAAATCTATGACTGACAGGCAGGCGTTTGATAGACTGTCAGCTTTTGAAGGCTTCAAAGATAAATCTTTGTTTGGAATAATAAGGCAGAGGTCATTGCGTTGTAATGCCAATGTGATATTGCCCTTTTCTGTGAAGCCTGTTTTACATCTTTTTTTGGATTCCATAATTTCCAAATTTTGGAAGTATTTTGCCTAATGTTTTTGATTATTAAGCCTAATGTCACAAAACAAAATACAATTGCCAATATTTAAATTCATCTAATAGGTCAATTTAGATGAATTAAAACATAAACGCTGCTGTATTGCTGCGTTAAAAGACAAAAAAAAACTAAAAATAAGATCCCGACGAACTGAGAACCTCCTCCTTTTTTGTAGTCGGTTAAAAACGAACATATTATTGTGAATTGTAATTTTGATAATATACATTGTAAAGAAAAATAATTGTCGCAAAATTTGTTGGTACTTACCTCCTGTTTTCCATTGAAAGAAACACAAATCCATACACAATGCCTTTTTTTTAGAGCCAGCGGCCGTTAAATTCAGTTCATTGAAAAAGTGTCTTCAATGACTTATGGTTCGTACTTCGTACCACAATGCGCAAAGGTCAGACATACGGAGGTTCTACTCAATGAGGTCTACAGAAACGGAGGTACAATTATTGTCCTTGTGGGAGTTTTTTGATTACTTAGTGGAACATGTTTTTTGTAGTATCATTTGCTTTGGTGAATCACGAGAAGTATTTTTTTAATGATGATGATTGTGTTTGAAGTTTTACTGAAGGAATTTTATGTCATGTGCTTCAAGCCCCGGAAAATGAGACTTTGTTATTTTTGTTGTATTTTAATGAATCCTAATTAATTAGCAATGTTTTTTTTTCAATCACGCTGTGTAGGTACACTATTATTGTCTAGATTAATATTCAACCAATTATCTTTAAAAAAAATGTATTGACTCTAATCTGTTTTTGTACCAAAACAAAAAAAAAGATATTCCATTGTTATCCCGCCGCATTCGGCCGCTCGGGCGTTGATGAATTAAGGGCGGGTTTACATTATTTAAGTTAGTAGAGTGCGAATCGTACTCGAATGCGAATGCATTAGTAGTTTTGGTGCCTTTCCAGTGAGCGTTTACACTTCTTCCAGTCATTTGACTAATGCACTCTACTAATACGCCACTAAAATGTCGATTTACATGCTTCCAGTATATACCCTTATAATAACCTTATAAATCCGAATGGTAAATAGGATACTTTGCATACAACTGATACGACCCCGGAAAATTATTTTAAAGCTAAGAAAATTTGTTTTTTTATTTGTATGGAAAACTGCAACGTGACAACCCTAGACGCAAATAAACTATTGTTTTCGATCAGTCCAAGCAAAACACAATTTGGTTCTAGAGTTACCACTATGCAGTGTATCATAAAAAATATTGTTTTTTAAATTTGGTGGTTTTCAGGGTTTGTAATAATTTCCGGGGTTAATATTACCCCATCTACCATATTCGTATTTATAAGGGTATTACTAAACACCCTGTATAGTGTTTATACACACTCTTCTTGCGTCGGATAACAGTACCAACATAATGAAATGAAAAAGCGTGAGTAAAAACAACTTTTGGTGCGGAAACTAAAAAAAAATAAACTTTTATTGACGCAATAATATGACCTCGTCTCTTTGTCTGTGGTCACCGATCGTGTTAATTTTAACGCTTCAACGACTGAATATTCTTTCTTAAAGTCTATGACTTTTTATAAAAAAATATATGACTCAATGGACTTAAGACAAAAAATTATGGGATAAAAAAAGTTTTTAATATAAACCGCCTCTGTGGTCTAGTGGTTCGCCCACCCGTGTAAGACGCAGGGGTCCCGGGTTCGATTCCCAGGAGGAGGGTACATTTGTACTCGGTTTGGTTGGTGGTAGGATTTATTTAAAGTCCGCCTGGCTAGCTACCACCATCTTACCTAAGTCTGACGCCATAACAAAAATTATAAAATTTTTGTGTTCCGGCAGTTAGAGGTAAGATAGCCAGTTCCTCAGTGGTGAGGATTTCGGGTGTAGTGCGCGTCCACCTTCGGCCTTATCGTCACTTAACATCAGGTGAGGTGAAGGCCAAGCGCTAACCCGTTGTGAATAATTATTTTTTAATTTAAGTATAATTAGTAATAGGAAATACTTAAGAGCACGCAGTCTGCACACTAGCGCCGCCATTGGAAAAATAATCACAGTGCTTAAATAAAGACGAAATTGTGATTTATCTTTCTGTAGTGCACTCCGAAGACTTTGTGGTACTTTTTATCGCTTAAACAATATATTCTAGCCTGTTGTTTAGTTTAATGGAGTTTTTTTTCTAAGTGTATTAAAGTACCAAAGTTTCTTCGGAGTGCACTACAGAGAGATAATTTTCATTTTTGTTTTATTTAAGTACTATGATTTTTTCCAATGGCGGCGCTAGTGTGCAGACTATGCGCTCTTGAGTATTTTTTACCCGACTGCAAGACAAGGGTTATGTTTTTTTTAAATTTGTTTAAGACTTTAGAACGGTTTAACTTAGTACGTAGGTATGTACTAATGTTAAACCGTTCCAATAGTGTTATAAGTAAATACAACGTAACTAATGTTTCATAAAACTTTGTTGTCAGAATCATTATGGTCGTAAATGTAAAGTAATTTCTACGTAACAGTGCCCTGGCGCCTGTTTCAACACATCTTGCCTAAGCAAATTAAATCTTAAGGCATTGTATTAAAGACTTTATTAGTAACTTTGGGTCAGAGACAAGTTAGTCTTAAAATAGCTTGCAAATGCGCTAATGAGTGCAATTTTGCGCCAAATGGTTAGTGAAAAGTCAAGGCAGAAGTTAAGTTACTAGCTTATAAAGAGCAATTCAAATAAAGTGTTTTTTAGGGTTCCGTACCTCAAAAGGAAAAAAAGGAACCCTTATAGGGATCACTTTGTTGTCCGTCTGTCTGTCTGTCTGTCCGTCTGTCAAGACCCTTTATCTCGGGAACGCGTAGAGGTATCGAGTTAAAATTAAAACCATATACTCAAATCTAGGGGCACTTGCAGCTGTGAAAAAATAAAACTTCTAAGTTAACGTAAAAAAAGATACGGCCATTAATGCCTCGAAAAACGCATATTTCGACACCCTCAAGGGAATCAAAATTCATTAGACGCAATGTTTGAATTCTTCTAGTACCAATTTAATTAAACCAAAGACTTTGAAAATTACATAAACCTAATGTTTTAAGCTTACAGTTGTTTTAAGCTTAAATGTTAATTTGAATCTAGTTTTAAGTAATATAAAAAAACTCAAAATTCAAAATTAGCGCAGCGCGATTGCGTCCGAATTTTTGGGGCATGGCGAGTCGTTTAGGAGCATAAGGTCAAAAGCGCAAAATGACAAACGATCGCAAATTGTCAAAAAAGCAGAATGTCAAAAGCGCAGATAGTCAAAAGCGCAGAATGTCAAAAGCGCAGAATGTCAAAAGCGCACACGCACGTATCTTATGCTGGGGCCACACTAAGGCTTAACGGCATTATGGCGCTAATTTTCCTTATGCCTATACACATAAGGTTCATCAATGCGAAAATTCAACGGCGTTGGCCGTTAGTGTGGCCCCAGAATTATAATCACGTTAAAAGGCGTACCTACGTGGTCAGTCAAGGAAATCGTATAATATTCATGTCCCTTATGTTCACCCTTGACTTTACTTGCATATGGAAATATCGAGATTCAATTCGCTTTTAATACGAATTTAATTAAGGACTTCCGAGGTTTTTCATTGTCTGCAGTTAATATCCTCATGCGATATGACCTTTTTGGTAATCTTATAAAGTTCTTGCATATTTTTTTATATTTTTAGGGTTCCGTACCTCAAAAGGAAAAAACGGGTAAAAGGGTTCATAGGACCACTTTGTTGTCCGTCTGTCTGTCTGTCTGTCTGTCTGACCGTCTGTCAAGACCCTTTATTTCTTCTTTAAAACGACAATATGTAGAGTGGTAAAACTCTTTAGAATTACTTCCTTCAATTAAATATTTCAATTGAGTTTTCTTATTTATTTCTGTATAAACTACTTACTTTCTAATTACCTAGGTTGCTCAAAAGGTTTTTTCGTTCAAATCAAAACGTAAAAAATGTACCATTACTCAACAAACAATATCCAAATAGTTAATGCAAGCAGTTTGGTACAGTGGTGGCCAGTACACTTAGTACGAACAGCTATCGAGAAAAAAAACGCGCGTGAAATTACTCGATAGAGTAATTCTCTATTTCGCTTTTCGGCGGTAGATGGCGCTGTACAAATTTCCCATATAAAATTACTCTATCGAATGTTTTTACGCGCGTTATTCTTTTCGATAGCTGTTCGTGCTAAGGGTATAGATAATTTTCATACAAACGATGTAACTTTGAAGCCTTGGTTTCCCCTCCCAAGGCCTAATATGACCTAAGCATATATAAGCATAATGATACTCTACCGAACACCACGCAGCCTTATTTTTGCCAAATCTCAGAAAATCAAGATTATGATAAAACAAAACCAGCAAATTACATGGCGACACTTGCCTTGGCTCATAGAAAATCCTCCATCTGTAGAGAAACTATAGCAATAACTTCAATTACGTCTGCGATGAAAGAATATCATTCGCCTAAAGACTTTTCGATTCATATTCTTATTGGAAAAAATATTAAAAAATTCTGGTATTTTAGAATGGTTACATGGAAAAATGAGGACTGATCAATGAACGATAGCTTTTCATTTCACAGATGTTGAGATTGATGCAATCATACTCAAGTTATGAAGAATATTAGAAAAGGTTTTAAGTAATTTATACTCGTAAAGATACTTAGAGGTAATTTGATGTGTCGTTTGCGTATACCAGGTTATTTGTAAAAATATCGACTTTTCATTCAAAACTATCAGCTGTTCGGGCATTAAATTTGTATGATAAGTGGTTTTTTTTGTCTTTTTTCGGTAAAGTCGCAGAACAAACGTTGATGTTTATGATGTTAGTAATCTACTCATGCGAGGTTGTTAATATTGTACAAAACTAAACTCAATTTGCATAACTTTTCTTAGTATCTTATGTAATAATCAACTACTGACACATAATTGTCATTTCCTTCAGTTGAATGCGTCATCACTTGCAAGTCTTGCAACTCGAGTGTTCGCAAATGATATTGTACAGCCATTTGTAAAAGCAATATAGAAATTCGTCAAGTATAAGTGTATGAATCGCTCCGTCGCAGAATATCCCTTTCGCAAAATGTCCCCTGGTCGCAGAACGTTCCTTTCGCAAAATGTCCCTTTCGCAAAACGCCCCTTTCGAAAAACGTCCCTTTCGCAAAATGTCCTATTTTGCGAAAGGGACATAAAATTATTGTTTTGACTTTTCAAATTGATATGGTTGGCGAAAACTTTTTTTTGTAAAAAGTCGCTCTATCCCGTAACTTGCGCGTGAGTCGATTAGTCACATCGACGCAACCCTTGGCGCCACATGTCGTCGCATCAGCACATGCAGACATTGATGAACGATCCCGATCACGAACGATGTACGAATGGTGACGTCAGAGGCAGACTTCATGCCAATAAACTTGAACACATCAATTGATGTTGATGTGTTGCTTATCTGTGGTATTATATTTCAGGTCTTAGGACGTAATTAATAATAGATTTTCTTAAACGTATATGACACTTGAAGGAACAATTTAATGACTGCCAATGTAATAATTTGATTTATACCATGAGTGAAAGTAATGAAAAGAAAAGATGTTTTCAGTTACTTATATTAGCAATATTATAAAACAAAGAGGAACCAAAACATAAAATTTACTCAATAGTATTTCAACACCGTCTTCACTTACCTATACCCTTAGTAATTACATACAACTTGTAAAGTCTTGACATAAACCCTGACAGATGGGGCAGTTCACGTAATTAACGACAGACTAATAGCTTGGAGAAAATTGTAGGAGAACATTACTGGGGACTATTGAAAACCTATCGAGTTTCACCGATAAATTAATGGCAAAAATATCGATAAGTTCGAGATTGCGTTTCTCGTTTTGTCTACAGGAAAATTGTTTATATGTTAATAGACAACATTTACATAAAAAATCTTGTTTTTAATTTTTATTTAATTTGTCCGACGCAATAAATAATAACTCTCAATGCGCAGTCGCGGTGAGGTAGCCATATATGAACATCGATTTTTTGTGAATATTCGATCAATTATAGAGTTTTTATTTTTTGATGAAAAAAAATATAATTGATCATTTAGCATCAGCTTTAACTCAGGTTACTGAATCATACGCACATATAAAAAAACTGATATATCGAAATGTCAAAAATTTCTCCATGTTAATATTGGACGAATATTAGCCGTACAAAAGTATGAATACAAGGTGTTACAAAAATACCCCTAATGCCGAATATGGTATATAGGGACCATCAAACTGAACAACTTTTACTATGGGGCTAACTCTGAAATCGCGAAAAAAATCAGCTGTTTCATACATTTTGATATTTTCGATTTTAATTTTTGTATGAAACAGCTGATTTTTTTTTCGCGATTTCAGAGTTGGTCCCATTGTAAAAGTTGTTCGGTTTGATGGTCCCTATATACCATATTCGGCATTAGGGGTATTTTTGTAATACCTTGTATAGAGCTAATTAATTATACGTTTAAAAGGCTCTAATGTAATACATTGTACCTTGTGGCAGTCGACTGTGCGTGTTAGAGTGACATAGACCTTGACTTGTATGATTTGTGACTATTGTACTACTGGCCTTTGTTGCCTCGAAAGTGTAATAAAATATAAAACAATGATATGCCAGACTGTTTTCCGTTTTTTAGTACATAATCTCTGCAAACAAAATTTTTTTTTTAATCATTTGTAGATTTGATCATTATAAAATACTTTTTGTATGGAATTAACTACGAAATTGCGATAAAAGGCATGTAGTTAGGCAAAGTTTTATTTTACTATAAATAGATATACAACATGTTACAAATGTACCCCTAATGCCGAATATGGTATATAGGGACCATCAAACTAAACAACTTTTACTATGGGACCAACTCTCAAATCGCGAAAAAAAAATCAGCTGTTTCATACAAAAATTATAATCGAAAATAACAAAATGTATGAAACAGTTGATTTTTTTTTCGCGATTTCAGAGTTGGCCTCATAGTAAAAGTTGTTCAGTTTTATGGTCCCTATATACCATATTCGGCATTAGGGGTATTTTTGTAACACCTTGTATATTAGATAGGGCTCTATAAAACGCGCTCAAATTGAAAAGCAAGTAACAAAAAAGCAAATAATGACTGACACTTTCCTCCCAAGGCGGTATTATAATAAATAAATAACAAATAAAAAATATATATTGGCCCAAGAGTTACAGATTCGTAACAAATACTAACTCAGAACTAGATAATGGATTAATTAATATTATTAGCCTCTGCTGCCGAACTAGGCAAGAACCTATGTTTCAGCATTCAGCGCCATAACCCTCCACAGACATATCAATTAAAATTAGTCTAAGCTAAAGAAGAACCAATTGAAAAAAAAATGCTTGTGACAGACAGCCGCACGCACTCCTTCGTAACACTTACATAATATGTATAAGCACACAATATAGGTCGTATAATAGTACGTATTTAATAGTAAACGACTTAGCGGAAAGTAAGTACAGTACTCCCATATTAATAATGCACATGCAGATCTTCGCTTATTGTCGTATTCCCGGAAACATCCGATTATTATACATAATTCTACTAAATTATGCATGAAGAAAATGCACTTAACCACTCTATATACATATCGTCTTCCGACGCTCGGGGAATACGACTGTTGCCGACCAGTGACGAAGATTTCTATGCGCATTATCACTTTGGGAGCACTGTAATATCATAATGCTATAATAACGGTGTCTGACATCACCGTCCGCCAGACCACTCCCGAAATCAGTAAAGCCTAGAAATAGGCTTTCAGATTGTTAGTTTTAATTAGGGCAGCACGCTATCGGTATAAGGCTAAATGTTTCAAAAGAAAAACTACATTGTTGCATAGCTTTAATTGTCGCTTCGTCAGAAATTTTACGATATTCAGTACATTTTTATTGATTATTAAAAATGTACTCGGTTATTTTGTTGGATAAATAAGAAAGCTATCCTTTTTGCATTAAAAATCATATATCACTGTCGTTGAAAAACACAAAATCTGACGATGGAAGTTTATTTTTATAATTTTTTATGGTGTTATGATAAATAAGCACAAGAATTAAAAATAAAAAACATAGTCATAGTCATGTAATGTTTATTGATTGATTTATTAATAAGGCTACACATGAATTTTACTCGTTTTTTTTTATTTGACAATATCACATAATTAATTGCTCCGATTCCAAAGTAAGTAGCTAAAGCACTTTGTTATGGAAATCGGAGACAACGGTGGTATCACAAACACCCAGACCTGAGCCAATAAAGAAAAGATCGTTTTCTAATTTGACCCAACCGGGGATCGAAGTCGGGACCTCAGAGATGGCGACACCTTGAAAACCGGTGTACAAAGCCACTCGACCACGGAGGTCATCGTATTATATCGATGTATTATTATAATTATAGTAAAGGTATACTATTTTGCGTCAACAGGGTGCGTTATTTCATTCACGCGTTCTTTCCGAATAAATGTTTTTTTTTAAATCGACTATTACTCGTTCTGTATTCCTCGTTCTTAGTTCATTTTCATCTAGAGAGTTCATTTCTTTCTCGCCTTTTTATCAGCACAAATGCATACAAAATGAGAATAATGAGATGCGCTTCTCTGCACCTTTTCGTAGCATCGTAGCATGTAAGGCTTGGGATTGGAAAGGAACAGCGTGGCCTACTTAGCAGAAAATGCTTTTTTTTAATGAAAAACGTGTGAGTTTAAGTTTTGTTACAAAAATATATCATTACTCAAAGTCTTTGGAGGATAACTTAACTGACAATATATTTAAGACAGTGGATACAAAAATATTTAATTATTTAAATCCTTTGCAAACTAAATATCAGAAACGAGCTAAGTAGTTAGTATTTACAGAAAACTTAAAAGTTAGTAAGGAAGTCTTATTGACACAATTAAATATTCTTAAAAATAATTTGCCTTAATTCATAAAAATATTGAATTCAAAACATTCATAAATGAAACGACCTATTGTTATTTCTCATTTAATATTTTCAGAATATTTTTCATTCGAATGTAAAATAACAGAGGACGAAATAATTAAGAAAGGCCTAAGCAACTGTGCTTATGCTAGGGACTGCCCTAGCATAGTAAATAGGGCCGAGAAAAAATAAATAATTATCGATAGAAATGCGTAGGCTAGTTACGTAGGCACAGTCACCCACCAGCAACACTCAAGATTAATTGTTTTTATCACGGCTATTTCAATGAAATAGAAGGAATAATTCTCTGTTCGGAATGACTTCGGAAATGAAATATGTATAGTCATCTTACTTTCGAGTAAATATGTTATCTATTGCGAGTAAATCTTAATAATTCACTCGTTTTAGTTTCAAGACATGCACAAAAATAACGGATATCACTTTTATGACTTGATTATCCAAAGGTTTTTATACTTTTTAACTTTCTATACAAAAATCCCGTTAAGTTTCTAATAAGAAAAAAACAGAACCGTGCAATTTAACATTGCCTATTCGAGCTCAATAATTATTTTATTCATCCCCAAATTGGGTGTACGCGATAGAAAATCCGAATTGCTTTAGAAAAGGGTTGAATAAAAACTACTTGGTGTTTTGCTGAATATCTTGCGAAGCGTGAAATGAATCCGTCGGCGCGCGACGGAAGCTGCCATATTCTGTGGGCGCAATGGATTTACTTATTATTTTCTTACTATTTCTACAATTACAAATAAATAAAGTTTTCAGGGTTTACTTTTCTGGGTTTGTATAAGTGGTGTTAGTTGGTGCTGTTCATAATTTATCATTTAAACAATGTTTTAGAACCCAAATCATTGGTTAAATAGCGAAATACAATTACTTATCGATTACGGGAACTTAGGAGAAAAGCCAAAATAAAGGTGACAGGCGAGAAAATTTCTGACATATGCAAATCATTAGTTGAATCTGAATTTAACTAATGATTTGCATATTTATGCAGAATTACCAAATCATTAGTTAAGTAGTGAATTAACTTGTCGATTACGATAACTTGGTAGATAAGCCAAAATGTAGGTGGACAGGCGAGTAAACTCACATTTCTGCAGAATTAGTGAAATCGACGTACTGTACTTGTTATTTTAGTGACTAATGTGTGAAACTCCCCATTAAGTAAGTTTACTAATATACCACAAGCCACAATCATCAGTACTTATTCAGATGGCACGTACAATATGAACTTCTTACTTTCAAAAGGTATTATGATTTTAAGGGCCTGTTTCACGCACAATGTAAAAGTAAGTTCTGAGTAGCTTACTTGACAGATGATTTGACATATTTTTCATATCACAACTGTCAAATCATCTGTCAAGTAAGCTACTCAGAACTTACTCTTACATTGTGAAACAGGCCCTAAGAGTGACATTTCGTTCAGTTAAGTTTAAAAAACAAAAAGATCAAAACTAGATATTATCGAACACCGATTCCAACCACGTGCCTACACTATAACAGATAGGTTACTTGAAACATCTCAACGGTGACTCCACTATTCAAAAACTCTCCTCCCACCGTTGTTGGAGTGTTTCCCAAACTTGCACAATAATTTAATTAAATCGAACAAAACTGTCGGATACATTGTTCCACGCATCTGCTCCGATTTACCTGCCGAACATCTGCCGTTCCGCGAGAATGCCCTTTGTATGGCCCTCGCGAATAGATTACGAAATCTTTACACAACCGTATTGGGAACGAAACCCTAATCTTGGCGATGGAAAACAACCTTATCGATATTATTTTATCGACATTTATCTCAATATGTCTGCCAACAAATATTTTCAGATGCAAACTGAGACACTTTGCCCCAGATTGAAAATTATCGATGTCCAATATTTATTTATTACTCACATAAAACATTGCAAATGGCAAACATTAAAATAAGATTAAGACATTTTAATGAGGTTAATTCGCGGTCGTAATCTAGTAATTAACCAACTAACATACTTGTATCTTTTATTGAATAAAATGCATCATCTATAAACAAAAATGCGTTTACATTAAAGTCAATGAGATCATCGACTTGTCGTAAGATTAACGTTTATAAACTGAAGACGTACCTCGGTGTAACAAACTGGATTAGCTTTATTTATCGTTACAATGTCCACATAGTATAGTAGAGTACATCACACGAGATATGTTTGATAAGATAAAGTGATATCCGATTGATACGAAAATAACGTGACCCGGAACATATAAGAAAACTTTATTCGCATAGATCGAATGATTCTAAATTAAAAATAACTTCTTATTTATGTTAGAACTGTATCGTACGTAGACCGTAGTGTCCACAAGATAGAAATTTTAGGTGTTTACCTGTGAAACTATGTCCATTTCACACACAGAGAACCTAGTAAACACGTAACTCCTATGATTTTCTTTCGCAAAGGTTGAAAAAAAAACTTAAAAACAAAAAAACAATGAATAATATCGGCACACCAACGCCAGAGTAATCGGTGTACATACAAAAATAAAAAATAAAACAGGTCGAATTGAGTACCTCCCTCCTTTTGAAGTCAGTAAAAATGAATTAATTCACTATCTAAGCTATTTAGTATTTTTTTAGCATGATTAAGCTAAACGTGTTCAAACATTTCTACATATAAGTTAATATTAGTGAGGAAGATGAAACATCCTCTGTATGAAATATACAGGGAGAAAAAAGCAGCCCCTGACGAGTTTCTTGCCGGTTCTTCTCGTTACAAGGTCTCCCGCTAGGGTTTGAATCTTCAAAATTCTCCATTCAAATCGGAAACAGCAAATTTTAACGTAATTTCAACTAGGACAGCGCTTTTGATTTATCGATAAGTAAAAGTGACAACAGTACATCCCTAAGTAGTTTTTATTATCTTCCTTTCGGTATACTAATAATAGGTATAATTATATGATCGGTAAGTTTTCGGTTTGACGGAACATTGTGAAGTCATTTGTCGTGTGTTACCGTGGTGACGCCCACAGTTTTTTTATTTAATGGCAGGGTGAGTTTCGCATTTCGCACGGTTAATGAGATGTTTTGATGTTTTATTTATTTCTTGAACAACAAATCTGGATTTGTGTATTGTGGTTCATATTGTAATAGTAATTGGATTGGATCATAGGTTCATAGGTATATGATTAACTTATCATTTTTACCGCAATAAAAAAAATTACGATACCGATCGAAAGGGTTACTCGTTAGGATATTTTTTTCTTGAATAAAACAGCATTTTGAACAAAAGCACACAAAAGGAAGACCAGACCACATGAATTAAATTATCACAGTTAAGTCATGTTCACGGTAATAAACTAATAAATGAAGAAAGTAGAATACGGTTATTATTAAGTATTCTGTGGTTATGTATGTGTCTAACTATCTATTTATACCTTTAAGCGCAAATAGGGGACAGTCATATTTCTACAAAAAAGGTAACTGTTAAACATTATTGCACTAAAAATAATGCAATGTAATCGAGGTAGTTAACATTTTATGTTTAGCTACTTTTAGCTTTCCTTTTAAAGTTTTGTTAGAAAAAGGAGTAATGACTTTATTGCAGTTTAATAGCACCATAAACTTTAATTGCGTCGCTTTTAATAATACCACAAGCATTAAGGAATCCCTCTCAACATTGTCACATAACTTGTTTGAGAACATGAACAAGATCAACGTATTTATATATAGAAACGCGATATGATTATTTATAGCAATTTATCACGTTTAACCAGCGAACTAATAATTATGGAACAAGCATTGCGCACAAAAATGGTATCACACGAAAATTACAAGTGGGTAGAGCCACAATGATGGCATTTATTAACCATGCAGTACAAAGCGACTGAACACTGGTTGTATAATAGCGACGATAATTAGTATAATCATAGATATTTTTTATACTTAAACGAAAAAATATGATACGTTATTTCTGCGTCTTTTACATGCCATTCGATTACACAGGGCGTCATTTCTAATAGACTCTCTTTTTCTCTCTTTTCTTTACAATACAATAAATGAAAAAAACTTTATTGACGACCTCCTTGGTCGAGTGGCTTTGTACGCCGGTTTTCAAGGTGTCGCCATCTCTGAGGTCCCGGGTTCGATCCCCGGTTGGGTCAATTTAGAAAACGAACTTTTCTATATTGGCTCAGGTCTGGGTGTTTGTGATACCACCGTTTTCTCCGATGTCCATATCCATAACACAAGTGCTTTAGCTACTTACTTTGGAATCGGAGCCATGTATTTGATGTTGTCAAATATTTATTTATCTAAAAGAAAAAAAATTGTAAAGAACGCACACAAAATAACTGCTGACTTGACTAGACTAAATGCTGTGTTCTCTTTTTTTTTGGCCCCGTGGTGCCATTTTTTTATAAATATTTGTTTGCAGTTACACATCCATAGGTTTAGTTCGCTTCAAAACATGATACAACATGCAATATTTTCTCCGTTTATATTTGCTGTAAAATCCAATATCGAAAACGGCAGACAATTTTTATCACAAGTAAAGGTATTGCAATGTCATTAATTAAGGCACACATAAACAAATGACATTGCAATACTTTAGTGATAAAATACACATAGGAACCTATATTATGCGGCAATGGAAATAGAGGTGTCTTTGTATTCGCTTTACAAAAGCCCCAAAATCTAGTTTATTTTATTTTATTATGGAAAAGTCCTCTTCTTGTCTTCTCTTCCTTCCCAATATTGCGATACCCAACAGGGCCCATAATTTGTACTTTGTTTTTAGTTGTAACATCTTTATAACATAATGGTTGCAATAAATATATTGAATGTTGAAATACATATGTAAAGTTACTGCCCCCGAGTTTGCACACTTTGGTGTAACGCCATCATACGACATTTCCTGAACGATGTGCAGAAGTCATTTCTCGCTTGAAATCAATCGCAAGTTTTTATATTTCTTCAAGGTTCATAACAAACATTGTAGGTTGACTGTAGGACATCCAATGTCAAGTGTGGTGACGAGACGAAAATACGATACAAGTAGGTAGTACTCTGTTATTAGGGTTCCGTACCTCAATAAAAAACGGAACCTTTATAGGATCATTTTGTTGTGCGTCTGTCTGTCTGTCAAGACCCTTTATCTCGGGAACGCATCGAGGTATCGAGTTGAAATTAAAACCATATACTCAGCTCTACAGCCCCTTGAAGTTGTGATAAAATCAAACTTCTAAGTTAACGTAAAAAAAGATACGGCCGTTTAAGCGGCAAAATACGTATATTTCGACACTCTCAAGGGAATCAAAATTTATAGGGTACTCACCGTTGGCATAGAACTATGAAATTTGGCAAGTCTCAAGTACAGGGAAAAAACTGAAAACTATACATTTTTAATTAAATCATAAAAAATATTGTCTTTATTTAAAATACGTAATCAATCATCGAGTTCGAATCATTACGGAACCCTCGGTGAGCAAATCCGACTTGCACTTGTCCCATTTTTTATTCCTTATATACAAACTTATAACATTCGGTAAACAGTTTATGATACTTCTCACATGTCTTTTTTGCTATCTTGTCTTTAATTTTCGTGAAAATTGTGTGGAAAACAATTTACCTTACTTTATTTCTGTAAATCTGATTATTTCAATAAAGATCTGGGTAAGTAAATAGGACAAGAAAACAGACTTCATAATTCTTTCCTTTTTGCGACTGAAGTAATTTGATGATCAATACATGTACCATGTTTCAGGGCACATTAATGACGATTTCGGGCGGGTGAGCAAAACAATTTATTCAAAATTATTTTTTAAAAATAATTAAAAAAAATATTACAGCAACAAGACAAGAGTCCAAGTCAAGAGTACACGAGTCATTGCAGTCGGGGGACCGTTCTGTGGAACAATTTTTAATCAAAAAGATCCCCCGACTGCAATATGACTCTTGTTATTGTCACTCTTATTAACTTTAACTTTTTAGTTCGTTTGTGACAGGGCAATCGTGTTTTTAATAGTTTTTTAAATTAATTCTTTTTATAGAATAGAACAATACTTTCGATCATCTCTGAAACGCGATATACATATATTTCTCTCGCATGCGCAACCCATCAAATCGCAAAAGTAGTGAAGCAAAAAACATCCCGTTTTATCGATATCGAGAGCACGTGTCGATATGCGATTTACGATTCAGCGCGCGGCGCTAAACAATGATTTCCGTTTCCTGCGGCGCGGTGTGAAGCCACGTGCGCCCGCGCATACATCAAAATGTTTTATTTCCGAACTCCGAAGTGTGTACTTTGATTAGAATTTTTAGGGTTTTAATGCACACATAAAAAAAACATTCAGTCCTCCTAATAATAATCACCAAATCCACAGACTACCAAGTATTGTGGTGTTCAATTAATCATAATACTTAAAATTTACGCATTTTGTTATTATTTATTACGTGTAAGCAAGCACAGGTGTAAGATAATTTTTTTCTTGATTTTTACTTCTTGGATTCTAACTCCATCCCTTTGGAAAGCTAGATCAATCTATTAATTTTGTTAAGTTCATTTACTAAATCTCGATTTTGTTAAACCTACACTTTACTCATACGTATATGTCAAATTTTTAACCGACTTCAAAAAAAGGAGGAGGTTTTATGTTCGTCTGGTTTTAAATCGAAATTTAAAATTTTGACAGTTTCATAACGGTTACAGGCCTAAGTAATGCTATTAAGTGCCTGCTTCACAACCAAAAAGTAAGTGCTGAGTAGCTTACTTGACAGATGATTTGACAGTTGTGATATGAAAAATATGTCAAATCATCTGTCAAGTAAGCTATTCAGAACCAACTTTTTGACAGTGAAACATGCCCTAAGTATTACTTTTCTAATCATTTTAATAGTCTTTTATTACTTTGTTGTTATTTAATTTGCAAATGCATAAAATATTGAAATTGCACTTTACTTTAAGGACCGTACCTATGCAAGTTTCCTTGTATGTTTCATACTACGATTGAAACAGATTACTATAATGTTATATAGTTGTATGTTGAGAAGGATACTTCGCTTGATTTGTTGCCGTATTTGCTTTTAGGGTTGTCACATTTCGAACAATATTAATATGCAAGAGTAAAGATTTTTGTCTTTTCAACTTACAAATACTAATCAAAAACTTAATTCGAATACTGTTAGCTGAACTTAACAATTTTACATGTTAATTATTGCATTAAAATATTTGCTATCTTCACTTTTAACGTTGACACAGAGCACATACTAACCGAATTGCAAGGTGAAAGAACAATGCAAGTGTCATAAACATAAAGACTTCACAAGGAAACCCGTGATCTCAGTATTCAACGACTTTTTATTAGTAAAAACAAACAAACACAGAGTAACTAAGTAGAAACATGCAAATAATTAAGAATTTTGAAGAACACGCTTAGAGAAACACAAAATACATACTTAAACATAATTACCATTTCTATTGAAACTTCTTTTTCTACTAAATATTCTCTTTACACTGTAAAAGAAGCGATTTTGTGTTTTTGTATTTTTTTGTTCCATACATCCAAGAGCATTTTTAATGAGCTTAAAACTAAGCAAATTTAATTCAAGTTGCCAGATTAGACACTCTAAAATTATTATTGTTTTGCCATAACTGTCACAGAATAATAATATAGAGACACCTAGTTTCATACAGTGAGCATCGTACAAGTAGGACACCACCTCATTGAGTGAAACAATACTGTAATAATAATCAATGATCAGTATTCCATTCTCAAGCGAGTGAATAAAGGTTACGAAGCGAGAATTTAGGGCACTAGTTAGTATATTAACGTGATATGTTTACTAATTTATGACTCGAGTTTAAACTATTAACTATTTTTAATCAAGGTGGTTGGCATAGTACAGTTTTGCAAAAAGTAGGTTAGAGGTTAAATAGGTAATTAAAAAAAAGAACTAATAAAAGAGAAATTCATGTTAGTCTAGCTAGGGCTCAGTAATTTTGAACTCGCTTCCCTCAAGGGTTAAATGTTAGGGTATGTGATGGGAAAAAAGTAACCGTATGTACCTACTCCTATTAACGGTAGCATAATAATGTTAAAATCAACTGTTTTTATTCAGTATAGTCTGTTCAGTTTCAGATTTTTCCTCAATTATTACAATACCTATGGACATCAAATGAAAGGTCCTGATACTCCTGATGAGCACATTTTAAAACTATATATGCTTGTTACTAAAATGTTCTAAATAAAATTAATAATTTAAAAAATATTACAGCAACAAGACAAGAGTCCAAGTCAAGAGTACACAATAACAAGAGTCATTGCAGTCGGGGGACCGTTCCGTTGAACAATTTTTAATCAAAAAGATCCCCCGACTGCAATGACTCTTGTCATTGTCGCTCTTATTAACTTTAACTTTTTAGTTCGTTTGTGGCAGGGCAAACGTGTTTTTAATATTTTTTAAATTTATTCTTTTTATGGAATAGAACAATACTTTCGATCATCGGTGACAACCCTGACTTCCTGCTCAGCGCCCAGCATCCGCCGCGCGCTTTTATTGCTATTTGTTTTCAAGTGTTCCGATGTACGCAGCGCGATTATGTTCGCATAAATTATGTCGCAATCGCAATACTGGCATATAAGTTTGCTTTATGAACAACATCATGACATTCACTTGTACAAATAGCAACTGCTTTATCGATGTTGTATAATACAATAGTATAAATAAAGTCACGTTTCAATGTATGCTTAGTGTCGAAAAACCAGTTACAAGTTGTCACTATTTGCGTAAATTTACATAAAAATCGCATATTGTATAAACAGTTTTACGTAAACAAGGAAGCGAAACTGTCAACTCCGCAATACCGTCGAAACCTACTGACCTACCATCGTTTTTTCTTCGCGCTTACTTCGCTAACTTAACAAGATCGTATTGTCGCGTAAAAAGGAACGTTCTGACAACTAGGTCAGCCGTCAACTCGCAGGCAACCCTGGGCAAATGGCTTTTCCGATTGCTCTATGTCTAGCCGATCCATTTTCGAGCTGCATTGCCTTCGCCGCTTCTGTTTTTTTAAACTTTAAAATTGGAACGCGCGCCGAAGGTTTTATTACTTTTAAAGCCGTGAAAGTTTTAGTGGCCAGTAAAAACCTCTTTTATTTTATTTTTTGACACCAAGGAGGCTTTTAATATAATATCTAATAAAAATAAATATGTAATCAATAAAATAAATAAGAACATTCTGATACAACACGTGATACAAATAAAAGATGTAAGTAATACTAAGGTCAACAGGTCATGTGAACATCAAAATCAATGTCAACTGAGTCATACCCGTCTGTGGCGAACTGGTTTCATAATGATGAGCCTAACAATCGCATTGTTGAATCGATTATGTCGGCGGCGATTTGTTCCGCTTGATTATCGTCGTTAAATCGCACTATTTGGTAATACAGTTTTGGAAGGATCGCATCGCATTGTTTGATCAACCTATTTTAATGTAGCTATTTCGCAGTTAAATAGTGTATTACGCCATCAATGTATTGGATTAGTATTAAAAAAGCAAGCAAAGATATATACTGAACGGTCAGAACTGAAGCGAAATAAGGTATATTGAATCTGCAGTTAAGTGTTGAAGTTTTAAAGCTAGTAAGTAAGTATAGGATCCACGAATTGAGGTAAAATCGGTAGTCAAACCTAACCTAACCTAACCTAACCTAACCGCTATGCAAGTCAGCAACCAATTTTCCTTTGCCCAGGATTAACTTTCTGTCTACTGGTTGTACTGGTCGTTATTTGGCTTTCATCAAATTGGTTCAGATGCTATTGCAAGATAGGTAACAAACATTCAAACATAAGAACTTTCACATTTATAATATTAATAAGGATGTAGTGTGTAGCTTGGTGCAAATGAGTTGTTATCTTTATACAAGTTGTTACAAAATGCCGAATATGGTATATAGGAACAAGAAAATATATTCTCGCGAAAAAAAAATCAGCTGTTTCATACATTTTGATATTTTCGATTTTATTTTTTGTATGAAACAGCTTAATTTTTTTCGCGTTTTCAGAGTTGGTCCCAAAGTAAAAGTTGATCAGTTTGATGGTCCCTATATACCATATTCGGCATTAGGGGTATTTTTGTAACACCTTGTATAAATAAAGAAAGAAAAAGATGTTTATAAAAACATTACCCCAATATCAATAAAACGTGGGCTTCTTAATGTCTTCTTCAAATAACCCCTAAGCATCGATACCCAACTTAAAGTTTATTACACAGCTCCCCAGTGGTTACGGCTGAAACATATGGCGGGTGCAACATATAATATGTTGTTTACCCGGGGGTAGCAGAGACCCCAATAAATTGGAGGCTTCAGATGTCTTGTGGTCTTTTAGAAAAAATGTTGAACATCTTAGGTTACTGTGGATATTGGGATATTTTCATCGATATTATTGAATATAACGTAAAAACAACAGCATAGGTAAATATTTTGTCTATCCGCTTTTTACAGTATAAATAATATCGAAGATGTAACTTATAAAAATTATGTGACTCACGCGTAGACTCCACATTTTCATAACTAGTCTATTCATTTATGACAATAAAATAAAAGTAAATATTAATGCAGTCCACCATATAAATATTTTTAATATTAAGATAAATAATATTAGAAAAAATACTAGAAAAATCGTTTTTTTTCTAATATTATTTATCTTAATATAAAAATAGCATTGTGAATGCGAAAAATCTAAATTTAATATTTTTAATATTGTTAACAGAAAAGAAATAAAGTAAGTTGTTATTTAACATCGCTCTATACAATGTGTTACAAAAGTACCCCTAATGCCGAAAATGGTAGATAAGGACCATCAAACTGAACAACTTTTAGTATGGGTCTAACTCTGAAATCGCGAAGAAAAATCAGCTGTTTCATACATTTTGATATTTTTGTAATTATTTTTTGTATGAAACAGCTGATTTTTTTCGCGATTTCAAAGTTGGTCCTATAGTAAAAGTTGTTCAGTTTGATGGATAATCGATAGGGAAAATAATAGATAGGGAATCTACCATATTCGGCATTAGGGGTATTTTTGTAACACCTTGTATACACTGCTTCTTGGACCACGGAGACTCTACCCCGGATATAACACGGAAGTTTTTCAATTTCAGTTTCAGATTTATTTGATCAGTTTTCGTATTATACCAACGACATATTTATCGTTAAACCATATCAAATTAACGGATTGGTTTAGGAATGTTATTAATCTCTTTATTAGAAAACTGGACAGCCGGAACGAAAGTTTATTGTGGTTTAAAAGTGATGTTATAATTAACTTGTTGAAAGGAAGACGGAAACTAAATCTAATTTAAGGGGGCTAATTGTCTAATTTAAAAATCTATCGCAATCGCTTTTATTTGACAGTTGGATCCAACACATTGCTGCATTTCTTTGGTAAGTTTTTATTTGTGCCAAAAAGAAGCATCAATGTCTTTCATCCTGAAAGCGATTGCGATAGATTTTGAAATTAGACAATAGAAAGGCAGGTCTAATTTACTTTAAACAACGTCTAGAATAAGAGGGTATAAGTAAGTCAATCGACTTTTATTTGTACATAATTTTTAATCTAACATAAGAATATGTTTTCTTGAAAATAAATAAATATGATTGTTTGACTTTGTATCATTTTGGTAACAGAAACAAATATGTTGTTGACATAAAGTTGATTGACCCACGCAGGTATTTTTAATAGCACTAAAATGCATACAAAATGTCGACCTAGAGTGTAAATTGTAAAGCCTTTCAAATTAATTAAGTAGGGTAAAAGCTACGTTGGTCGGCACATGCCACGGAAATAAGTATATCAGAAATAATAATTTCATAGCACATGAATAAGGATAGGGCTGGGCGAATATGATTTGTGAAAAGGTTATCTAACTAAACTAACTACAGAAAGAAAATTTCTGTTTCTGATACACACCATGCATTTTTTAATTACATAGTTATGAATAAGGAGGTTTAACACGGTTTTTGCAATAACTTTCTGGAATAAATCCGTGTAAGTAATCTTTTACAAAATTTAATGCTAAAGTGCTATAAAAATTATAAACAACTTTTTCAATATCGCAAGCCCTGTGCAGGTGAGAGGTCAAGTACCATTGCGGTATGTAACGTAAAGCTTGGCATTTGCGACCCCGCGGCCAGCTGCGGCTGCTAATTGGCCGATAACTGTTGAGGGTTGAGGGTGCATGCTCGGCGGTTGACAGGTGCTAATTAGATTTTTGACCAACATTCAATTCAAAGAACCCAATGGGCATCAAAAATGAAAAAAAAAAATGTAAGCACTACTGGGTAAGTACCTATGTAACTATTTTACTTTTATCAGTTTTGAGTCTACATTTACTGGTTAAGTTAAGTTGGAAAGCATATGAGTAATGTTCTCCTAATTGATAATTTATTATACCTAATTGATTTTATATTAATATTCCTAATAATAGGTAAATTTTAATTATAATAAAAGTTTTCGAGTGGTTTTCAAAAGTACGTCGGATTTTTTTTAACAGCAATGCCAGTAGGTACTTCGTTGACAGACATACCAACAAAATTAAAATACCTAAATCCAGTTAATGTTTTAAAGAATTTCAGCCAGTCTTCATTAGTTTTATTAATTCATATATCAAACGTTATTTTTTTCTATCTAAGTAACAAAGGCAATTTAATGGCATCCAATTTAAAAAGTTTCGCGCCTGCAAATGACCTCTTTGCAGGTCACAGGAGTGAACCGGCCATTGCACCTCTCACCTCCGACTTCTTTGTCTCATTTTAGCAAATAAATTAAAAATAGCAAAAGTAGGTTTTAATTCATGCTACAACCTCTTTACTTCACGATATCGATAGTATAAATTTTCCTAACCTCACATGTATTAGTTAGTTAGCAACAACATTAACTTATAATTATTAATAATCAATAATTTCATACAAAGGTGACTCACGTAAAATAATGCGAAACTAAATGAAAAAAATATGAAGACGCTAAGTTAACTTATGCTTGAAAAAAAATAAATAACTTGGCATAGGTATGGTCAGATTGGACAAATTTAAACAAAAAAATTCTTAAAAAAACTAAAAACACCTTTTTAAAATGAACTAAAAAGAAAATATATTTTTTAGTTCATTTTAAAAAGGTGTTTTTAGTTTTTTTAAGATTTTTTTTGTTTAAATTTGTCCAATTTTTATTTTATATATAATTCCGGCTCCATCATCAGACCCTGGACACTATTTCTCAACAGAGTACTCTTCAAGATGATTAAAGTGAGCCCAAACTCGAAGGCGAAGCCATGGTTTTATTAATGGCTGGTGAGTTTCTGCCGGCTCCATCATCAGACTCTGGATTTCGTCTCCCGTCAGAGTACTTGTCAAGACGATTCTAACGAGCCTAAACTCGATGGGGTTGTATGGTTTTATTTCAGAGTTCCTGTGGTATTCTTCCGGCTACTTCATCAGATCAGCTCAATGACACCATAATTATTGCATTGCTTTCCAGTTCTGACCTGTACTCATTGTTTCAAGTATCTAGCTCATCGGAAAGCTAGTTTAAAAACGTTTGCTTTTGTGGACAAACAAACAAAGAAACAAGAAAGCAACCTAATAAATACGTGTTAATAATCATCAGCCACACGAACGCTCACATAATAATGTACTCTACTATTTATATAAAAAAACAAGTAATTAAATAAAGAAATGCCCTTTGGATTAAATAAAAAGTCGTACAAAAAATATCATTAGGCGACGACCATTCTCAAAAATAAACTTGCGTCGTCTGAGATGGGTGGGGATTCATTATTTTTAATAAACTTAAGTCAAATGCCGTGGTTCCAAATCCAATTAGGCTTTATTAAAAACTAAAATAAAAACCTATCCAACCCAATAAAGAAATAGATCTTGACATTTTGTCAATTATGAACAATTTAATAAATAAATATTTGACAACATCACATTTACATTGCTCCGATTCCAAAGTAAGTAGCTAAAGCACTTGTGTTATGGAAATCAGAGACAACGGTGGTATCACAAACACCCAGACCTGAGCCAATAAAGAAAAGTTTGTTTTCTAAATTGACCCAACCGGGGATCGAACCCGGGACCTCAGAGATGGCGACACCTTGAAAACCAGTGTACAAAGCCACTCGACCACGGAGGTCGTCAATTTAAAGAAAAACAAAATAAATTCGGTTTACCCTATTTGACAAAGAATGTAATTTGCTTAATTAGATTCCTGATTTGTGAAACACAGTATTCTCTCACTGAAATAAAAGCGTATTATCTGAATAACTTTTAACTAATACCTCATTGAAATCGATTACTTTTCCTAATTAGCCACTTATAGTTATAAGCTTAATAATGCTTGAACTAATTTATAAACAATTTAGAAAAAGATCTTGACTCGACTTTCTATAATTAGTCATAAGTTTACTTATTTATGTACCATTTTTATTGGAATAAGAAAAACAAAATTGCTGATTTTATTCATTATATGTTTACCTACCTAGTTTCAACAGTCAGTGCCAAAAATTTATTCGCATTTCGTAAACGTATAGACCCAAAATCGACAAACTGGTTTGATGTAAAAAAAATATTGATTCCATAATTGCATTTGAGTACTTGACGTAAAGAAACATAAAGTCCAATAAATGTTCCTGTGGGAACTGTGTCATGTATATTATTATTAATTGTGAGCAAAGATGCTGTAAACTTTAAACAGATGGCAGTAAGCCATATGTAATATAGCAACGAACTATACATTTTGTGAAAACTTATCACGGCCATAATCATTTAATGATCTTTTGAAATTTATAGCACAGTATATTTATTACATATAACAGTACAATACAATACAAAGGTTCTTATGAGAAAAATACAATAATAGCATCTAAGCATACTTACTTACATATTACTAAGGCATCTAAATAAGTACATTAAAGTAATATAAAACCAATATACAACGTGTTACAAAAATACCCCTAATGCCGAATATATGAAACTAAATATCAAAATGTATGAAACAGCTGTTTTTTTTTCGCGATTTCAGAGTTGGTCCCATAGTAAAAGTTGATCAGCTTGATGGTCCCTATATACCATATTCGGCATTAGGGGTATTTTTGTAGCATGTTGTATAATATAGGTACGCTGGTTATAAAAAAATAAAAGTAATAATCCAATGACAACTCAAGTCAGGCGCTTTGCCAAATCGGCTACCTTGGCTCTTATCTTTTTTCTTAGTCTTTGAATTGCAATAATATTTGTTTGGCAAAAGGAATCTTGTGACCTTCATATCACCTGATGCTAACTGATGAATGACGATAAGGGTAAGGGTGGAAACGCATTTCAATATATCGTGGAGCGCTAAGGGCAGATTTAAGTACATGCCTACCTACTCCAGAATTATGCTCAATGTCCTTGCTCTACCTTGAGTTAATGCAAACTGTTTGCACTATCGGATATATTACTCATATCATAGTCAATGCGAAAGAGAGAAAATTACAGTTTTCGATAGCAAAAAAAAACCTCTAAAAATTAAAAAAATAAATGTGCGGATTTGCTGTAAGTTGCTGAGGAGTTGGGTATCGCGCAGACTACTTGATGCTGTAGCATCAGCTCAAGGATTCGTGTGTTGGAAATACCACCGATATGTAACAATACACCAAATTTCAATTTAATCTTTTCAGCCATTTGAAGATCTTCATAAATTATAGCTAAGAACCATCTTGATCCTACAAGCTTTTAAATAAAAAAAATACTTCAAAATCAGTCCATTACTTTGTGAATCTGTCTGTCTGAGCTACGTTGCCTCAGATAGACACAAAACACACACACACACCCACACGTCAAACTTATAACACCCCTCTTTTTTCGTCGGTGGTTAAAAGCAGTTTGCAATTGGTTTGCTCTTAAGAAGGATGGGATGGGATGGGATCAAACCCACTATCACTAAATATTAAATGATGACCCAACAATTATTTAATCAATGAGCGGCAAGTGTATAAAATGTAGAGAAGAAAATGGAATATTCTTATCGTCTGCTACATTTTAAGAAAGTACTTATTATGACAACATTTGTACATCTTCACTGCTGTTTCCACTGCGCAATATTATCTTTCCGCAATCAAACATACAGTAAAGAGAAATGTTAATATTTATTCATATTTACGAGTACGATGCATTACTTAGTATTATATTTTTACATTCAAGAAATGCGAAACACTAAATCTTAACACCGGCCAGGGAGTGAGAATGTTTCTGATTTTACTACATTAAATAAAGTGGAACGGAGTGTCTGAGTAGACATAAACGCGTTAGATATTTTTCATCATTATACTAACTGATACATTGACAAAATAAATGCATCTTATTATTATTCATACTCGTAGAGAAGCCATAGAAATAGTTATGTTAGGAAAATATACGAAGTAGATATAGCTAATGGCATAATAAATGTAAAGTTGCATTATTTGGTTCAAAAACGGTCATGAACACTAAGCAGACGAACTAATAAAAAAAATTGTATTTAAATCGTGACTTGATCCATAGCACGACCGACAGACACAACAACGCTAAATTCCAGATTTAATGCGCTAATTCATTCTCTGACAATGCTAACTTTAGCCAAGTTCAGGTTCCCATCAACATCCATGAGGAAGGTCCATTTGTGAAGCAACGAGATGGTAATCGAACCTATTACGGAGTATTATCACATTTTCGTGCAATGAATAATTGATCGATCGGTTTCTACGCATTAGCCGGGCTTGAAAATCGCAAAATTGCCGATTTTCTCTCGATACAACGATCGGTTACGCAATTTCGTCTTGGGCTTGTTTTTGTTAAAATCTGGTTTACGCTCTGTTTTTTTTCTCAAGATTGTTGGACTCGTAGATTAATAACATACACACTTACAGGTAGTTTATTGACTGATCGCGTGGAATAGTAATCGTCTGTTTCTGTAATTTCTTAGACATCTTAAGATAGAAATATCTTTGTTTTTTGATTAAAAACAAATTTTAAAAATACAGCTGACAAAATTCTATGATACTCAGGTAGAATAGAGAAGAGAATACTATTGCCTACAGCGACAACAATAGCAAAATTTAATTTGGGTGTAAATCCTAATATCTATTCTGTGATGAATCGACAATCTTTGAATAGATTTATAAATGTAATCGTCAAAGAAATAAAAATTCATACGGTACCACTCACCGGATTTCCTTTTCTCATTGACGAGTACTAGGGACTTGGTCCTCTTCACTCTCAGAGACCTCCTTCTAATGGACCTCATCAACGCCTCTGGCATCCTCGAAAACCTCGGAGAGTCCACGCGTTTTTCGGGCATGAAAAAATTTTTGACGGCCAACATTTTTGAGTCTTTTCGATTCCTTGTCTACAATATCATGTTTAAGTTCCCAGATCTTAAAATTAACCTTCTTGGTTTCAATAAATTATATTGCACTCCTGTTGTAAAACTTCAATCCAATATAACACTCATCTAAATCACCTGCACTAAAAACTACGTCCAATCCTTTTCACGACTCATTTAGCCTCACAAGGTTAAAATTCACTGAATAGTTCAACTTCCTCAGCACTATTGTTTAGCGTCACCTTTAAAATCACTATTGTTCTATGTTCACAAATTCTGAGCACGACGTGTTATCCTGTTGCCTTATTCGATTTGTTTAATCGAAAGGAAAGAGATAAGCGGAGCGCGGTACACACGTCCGACCTCGAGCGAGGCGGGCGGAGAACTAAGCGTGAGGCACGTTCAGATTTGAAATCGTTCCGAATCATGATATCTGTTATCAGGGTTTACCTAGCCGTGCATAATTGGAGGTCAGATTACCGTAACAAGGTTGGATGTCAGACAGATTTCTTTGCATTCATCTGATTGATTGTAGATAGGCTTCTGGGATTTCGATACGGTCCTGTCATGTGTGTAATTACAGTAACATCGATACTGATGACATAGTTTTATTTTAAAATAGGTGGTATGTTGCAGAAATCTATAAATGGACATTGATATACATAAACGCAGATTGTAATAAAGATACTTTCAAGATAATGACATCATAGATGATTCTACTGTGCTAATAAAACATGATTAATATTTAAATACCTTATTTGAATAATCGCAAAGCAAAAATGAAATCAGCAGACTGAAAACCAATGCATTCGATAGGGATGTATAATACATATTTGAATAAAGAAAAGGTAAATCGATCTGCCCCTCTTAACAATAGTCGTTTATTAATTAGCCAAGAGTTTCCTAAGCATTGGAGTGAATTTGGCCAATGTCCCATTTCGCCTAAATAAAGAGGAATGTGGACTGTATCAATTAGACTTGTTGTCCTAAGCATAGTTTGCTCAAAAATTATCTGTTATCTGTTGTCCTTTAACTAAACACGAGTTATATCAATTTTATTACTCTTGATACAACATACAATGAGTGCATTGTTTCAATTAAAACATGAAATGGAAAAAAAATGTAATCTTCAATACTTACTTACTCCGGTGGCTCAGCGATCCAAAGTATGTCTTGGCCTCCGATTCTTGAGCTCGCTTTCATTTTCAATAACATTCGGCTTATTTATAAATCCATTAAAAAGGGGTTTCTAGTTCTTAACCTGCCATAAATAATTACAAGTATTTCCTCAACAGAATAGTTAGAAGTCTTCAAGGAGAAACCGTCAATTGTTCAATTTTCCCATCATCTTGCGATGGGGTTAATGAGTTTACGGGCGAATTCTATCGGCGACCTTCCTGGTGAACCATAGGAACTCGTTACTGTGCCATGAACATGACACGAACTAAGTGAGTAGAAACAACCTTTGAATGTTAAAAAAATCTAAAATTCAATGCCAGGCGAAATAGGTGTTCAGTGATGAAAATATTTTATTTCCTAATATTTGGTATCAGTGCATTGTTTAATTTTGAACAGATATACTAAACTCCACAATCGGTTAGATTGTAAATATTGTACGTATTACATTCATAGATTTCTTCAGTTTTACTCTCATTCTATTGGTTCATTGAATTGGTTATGAAACTATTTATGAAATTGGTTTAATTGGTTATGAAATTGGTTTAAATTGGTTCCACGAAAGTGGGTGCCTGGTGTCTGATATACATACAGTTATTATAATGTTAATCCCATTAGTATGAAGAAATAATCAGTGCCTTATATTATTCATAACAGTCATAACAAATTCAGTGAGTGTTGAACCGAAGCCTTAGATGAACTGTCTTGCTTGGCTGACAGTAGGCGTTTCACCTGCGGCTAATAGTGCTGGCCTTGACTAAAACGAGAAACTATTTAGTTGTAATATTGTCGCAGTCAATATTGACAAGGAAGTTTACAATATGATTTTTAGCTACAAAACCAAATTTATTTTGACTGAAAGGAAGCGTCCAAACATTCTTAACAAAAACACCTATCCGATGTTCTGATTCAATAAAGAAGTAATTTCACATTTAAAATTAAGAAAACACAAACAACTTAATATTGTTTCAAATAAAGTACTACGGAGCAAAAACAATAGAGATCACTCATCAAAATGTTGGTTTCTCCATCCACCAGAATAAAGCAAACCACAAGCTAGGAGGCACTGATGCTGTTATTACGATAATATCATGCTGTTTCATGAACAAACTGAACATTGACCCCCAAAGTCATATCTTAGGTGCCTGGGAATCAAGCTGCAGCAGCGCTACAATATTTCATAATTATTATAACGATACCAGTCATAACATAACTTCACTCGACAGTATTCAATATATTGAATTGAATACTGTCGAAAATCACAATTAAAATGACCCACACACTTTATGACACATGCACAGTATAATTTTTGGCGATTATTTACTATCCTAACTTATTCCACAACTTGTCACTTCTGTGACTTCCCCAAAAAATAAAAATATTTCACTGCAAGTCTAGACTTGCAGTGAAATATTTTTATTTTTTGGGTGTACCAGAAGTGACTAGTCACTTCTGGTTTCTCCTTCAAAAGACAACAGTACCAGTTCGAGTTTGATTAACCCTTTAAGGCCCGGAAAATGACACACAATCACAATAGATATTCCATTGTTATCCGGCCGCATTCGACCGCTCGGGCGTTGATGAATTAAATGCTGCAAAATTAAAGGGCCAAACAAAGCGCTACATTGCTTTGTTTCACGGATCCCTCGAGTCGTGCAAATACATATCGCCTCATCGTAATAACTGCACGAAGTGTTTTACATTTCGCATTGCAACCATTTAACCTAGATCCACCTCCCCTCTGCAATAAGAATAAAACTTGATGCTTAAGGGGAAAGTAATGGCAACTTACAGATCTACTTAAATTGGACTTATACATAAACACTGCACTAAATCTTCTAAAGCCTAACTTTATTGTTCAAAAGTGTAATCTAAAACAACAATTAGTTTCATCTGCAGATGGCTTAAATACAGCTTGTCTAAAAAGAAAATCATAGCTTTTGCTAAAGAGAGTGTTTATTAAAGAGTAACTCGAAAACAATTCTTCAAAGGACCTCAGAGCAAAATTAATTTGTTAACTCGAATTTCTAACGAACAAAGAGATAACAATAGTAAAGTAATGCTACGTGAAGTTAAATTTTACCTAAGGTCAAGGGTGAATAGGTAAATGGAAGAAACATCGGAATAACAAAAAAAAAATACCGCGTGTTTTGTAGGTAGCAAAATGTATAGAAAAGAACTGCTGGCCTATTAGATAAAAATATCTTACCATTAGTACAGATAACAGAATACCTACATAACCATAAGCATGAATAAGTAAAATACTTGCAAGTATTTTCTTAAAATGTTTTCCAATTTTAGGTAATTGACACTCAACTACATCAATCTTTACAACAATATAATGCGTGTTTTGCTTGCGTTCTTTTTTGCTATACCATACTTAGCAAGTCTTGTATTTTAGATACACGTCAATTATCGCATATCTTCGGAACAATGAACTTTGTCAGGGTGTAATTACCTTTCTCCTTCACACGATTCTAGTTAATCGGAGTAAAAATAAACATACAAGCTCTACCTGTTTGTTGCCTACGCACCTGTCCACCTACATCTATAAACAAATCTGATTATAATGATAATACCTCCTTGTCATTCCATAGCAAAGTAGAAAAGGATAAAAGATTATCGTTTAATATAAGCAACATAGGACCTAGAATAAAACCTTGCGGTATTCCATGTAGGTTGAAGCGAGTTTGTTGAGAATAGTGTTGACTTTGAGCAATTTGCCTTGGACTAATTTGGGCGCAAAATTTCTACAATCTGATATCTTTAAGATTATAGTTAGTAGCTATACACATTGGCATGTTTAGCCAATGGGTGTAGGTACTAACTATAATCTTAGAAAAATAACACCTAGAAGTCGAGTCCTTGTATGTAAAGTGAGGCAAAAAATACTGGGCCAAAATAGATTAGTTTTCAGATTCATATCCTTCATACGTTACCTAATCGTAACTAAAATCTAATAAAATAGTAACTAATACCCTAAAGGTAGGGAAATTGAAACTATTTCGTTCCCATAGGTACGATTAGGTAGCGTATGAAGGATAAAATTCTGAGAACAGCCATTTTGGCTTAGTATTTTTTGCCTCACTTTTGACAGTGCGCTTCGTAGGGAACTATCGTTCTAGGTTGTAAAAATACTAAGACTCTAACATCGGTACGTGACCGCATTGCTTTATCATTATCATTCAAACCATAGACTTAGAAAAATTTTCGCTTGAATTTCTATGATTCAAACAGATATTTTAGAAGGGTTGTTATAATTGGTTTTCTTTAATCTCATTTACAACTTCCTAATTCATACCTAGTATAATTAGCGCGCGATTTGAATGGGATGGGACCTTGTCAGAGTAAATAATAAATGACAGTCAAGTAGCGTTAGCGCATGTGAAGAAAAAATCTCGCTGCATTCTTTAACTTGAAAATATCTTTAAAAATTATATTAAAATAACTTTACCGCTAAAAAGTAGGACCAGCTTCTTTTTTTATGTGCTCGGAATTACCTGCAAAAGAAAATACAACGTTAACATCACAAAGGGAACAAGTATTAATAATCTCATAATAAAAACTATCAAACGACCATCAAACGAGGTTACAACATCGTAAAACTTGGATGCAGGTACAAAAACTAGCTACTCTTGAACAGTCATCAGATTTCTATAAAAGTCTAGTTAGATAAGTTGTTACAAAAGAAAATTTTACGACTTTGTCCCAAAAGCCATTGAAATATTTTTACGATTACGATCTCATTCTAATGGGACAACACGAACATAAAATCGGGATTGAGGAATAGTTCAACAATACAGACCACGAAGGCGATGAAGAAAATTTTACGTTTTTTTGTGATATTACGGACTGTTTTAAATACAGTGCGTTCAAAAATTAGTTCGAGACTTTTAAAATTGCAATTTCTCTTAAACAATAAAAAATTAGAGTTTTAGTTTTAGTTTGAGTTTGAGTTAATTTTAACTTTTTTGTGGTAGGTAATGTAAGGGTAATGTATATGTAAATGTAAGCGATGATATAAATATATTTTATTCATATTTCACACTTTTCAATGGTATAATACTCCTAATAACTCAATTTCCACTTTTCGCGCTGTTAATTTTAGCAAGGGTCAGTCATGGGGTGGGTGACCAAAGTGTATTATCTCGAGCTCCTCCATGCTTCAGAAAACATGTTAAGTTAGTCCCAGCTACATTTGCACTCATTGACACCCACCAATCCGTATTGCTTTTTTAGCTTTCAGATGTAGTTTCACTTCAACGGTGAGAACAAAAATCATATCACCAATGAAAGTAGGTCTTCCTGCCGTACTCAGAGACTAAATTGTTTGATGCTCCATTAAAATTGGTGCTATCTCTTTCTTTTCCATAGTGATAGTATAAGATGACACGATACGATACTTAATGAATCATTAAACTTAATTGACGTCTCTGAGTACGGCAGTTAGAGTTTGCGAGATAAGTAGAGAGCTAGGACACTGTATTACCGTGACTAAGGCCCGTATTTATAAACCGCTCTCAACGTTGAGAGCTATCTTGAGATCATTACCGACTTCAAAAGGAGGGAGGTACTCAATTCGACCCGTACCTATTGCTTTTTTTTTGTTATTTGTTTTTTGTATGTACACCGATTACTCTGGCGCTGGTGTGCCGATTTTAATAATTGTTTTTTTGTTTGATTGGGTTTACTTTTTTTTTAGATGCTTTTTTATAGGAACAGCCGCTCGGGTATGATCTCAAGATTGCTCTTAACGTTGAGAGTGGTTTATAAATACGGGCCTTAGGAGTTCAGTGTTTACTGGTACAAAATAATGTGATGTTAACGACAGTTTTGATTATGAGTCTATTGTGGTAGTAGTGTAGTTAGTCATTATAAAGAAATTATTACGATGACATCTTTTTGTTGGCTAGATTGTAATTATAGTCTCATTTATTACTGATCACTGAGTCACTGAGTCCTCTATGGGCTGCAAGTAGGGTTGCCAACTTTTTTTACAAGTAATAAGTATATTTAGGTCTGAGAAGAAAAATAAACAGTATTTACTCCTACTACTGCCAGTGATGCTGATAACAGTATTTTGTATAAGTACTTTATTTTTGTTCAACATTAAAAAGTATAATTTAGTGAAAAACAGTATGGTTACCGTAACTGCAAGAGCACAGCACAGAAGTATTTTTAACGTGTATTTTAAGTAAGAACATAACCACATTGGAGAAATAAAAGAAGATGAAAATTTTGCTCGAACGCCGTAGACTTTTTTGGTAAACAAATATAAATCTCGGTATTGATTTGTAACGTATTTAGTCGGAGAAAGTTGATTCGTCCTATCCGAAGTGACGAGGGTAATGTACCTTGAATGTAGCGACCGACACGGTTTGTCGTTTAAAAAGTAAATTATTCGTATTGTTATGGATCTGTGTGAGGGTGTGTTCAAATTCCAAGTAATGTAATAAAAAAAAAAAGATATAAGCTAAAAAATAATTATGTAAGTAATGAATGAATGAATGAATGAATGAATGAAATATTCTTTATTCAAATAAACTTAGATATTAAGTGCTTTTGAATGGTCTATATTTTCCTACCACCCATTCGAGACTTTTTTAGCTGACAAGAAGAATGGGCGCAAGAAACTTATCAGCTTTGTCAGAAATACTCATCGATCTAGCTGGGGCATTGATCAGACTCAAAAATAAAATAGTGGTGCGTATGATATGAGCGGTTGACTGTCACGCTCCCCACGATTTTATTAATACGGGGGCTGATTACGTAACTTTGTTGCTAATCTCGATTGAAACCGCAGTAACATTACAGCTTTAAGTAAGATAGTTGTCACATTGGTTCTTACTAAAGCAGCAATGTAACTGCGATTTTTGTCAGAGTTGATTGCAACAAAGTTACATAATCAGGGGGCTGAACTCTCTACAACATACTAAGGCCAAGTCCGGCCTACGATAAGATTCAATCCGGTCCCCGACTATAATATAGGCAATCCATCATCTAACTATAATAATCTATATTAATCTTGCCCGCGATTAACAATATTAGAATATTCTCGCTAATAACAAAAAAACAAAGATGAGTAAACAATGGACCAACAACCAACGACGTATCTATAGAACTATCGTTATTTATTCCGTTACTTTTAACGTTAAAATACAATTCACTTGCTTAAAATGAACGTTGAAGTATGGTTCTGTTAATATTTACCGGAATTTACCCTGAAAAATTAACGTTATAAATACCGTTACAATGCGGTATTTACCGTTTAAAATTTACCGTTATTTAAAGTATCGTAATGAAATAACGTTATTTAACGATACTTATAATGTGAATTTGGTAACGTTAACAAGCCCTGCCACAAAGTACGTAGCGGCGGCGCTCCGCAGACAGGGAGTCCACTGCGAACAAAGCGTCATTTTGCACGCATTTTACAGAGATTCTCGGTCAGTTTTAGATAGAGCTCAGTCGTGGCTGTCACGAGTGCTAGCGCGGGTAGTGATGAAAGAGTCTCTTTTGTTTTCGTTTTAGATTTAGATTTTAGAGAAGCCAGTTATTAAATCCCAAATAACATTTTACTTGCAGTAAAGTTATTTTTAACTAACACACGGCAGTGTGCCAGGCCAGCTAAGTTCGAGAATTTTTTGAGTAGACGCATGGCAACGGCAATACTACCTACTTTTAAAAATTAAGAATTACTATAGTAAGTAATTTGAATTTGAATTTAATTTTGAATTTGAAGTAGCAACCCTAATGAGACCGGCAAATTCAATATTTTGTGAAATGTTGTTTTAAAAATCATGGGTAACACATAATATATTTTATCTCTAAATCTATTTATATTTTCCCATCACTGCAGTTTTTTTAAGGTTCCGTAGTCAACAAGGAACCCTTATAGTTTCGCTACGTCCGTCTGTTTGTCTGTCCGTCCCCGGCCTAGCTCATAGACGATTAGTACTAGAAAGTTGTAATTTGGTATAGATATACATATTAATCACGCCGACAAAGTGGTGAAGTAAAATTTTGAGAAATATTTTTTTTTAGGTTACCTCCCCTACACGTGAATGGGGATGTAATTTATTTTTCTTGTAAACCCCATACTGCGGGGTGTCGTTGGATAGCAATTTTAAAAATATTGAGGGGTTTGTGAAAACAGTTTTTTGATTGAGGCATCCGTTTGTGAATTATTAAGCTTTAAAGTGCAAAATTTTGTTAGAGTCAAGTGTCCCTCCCCTTTTTTTGCCAGCCAAATGGTTATTTCTGGATACGTGAAAAAATTCACGGTGGTTGTATACAATATGACTAAGTTAGAAGGAAAACTATCACAGCTAGGAAGGCTTTACAAAACGAGTAACATTCGACCAACTTATAAAATGTACTTGGCGCAGTACAAATTCCTCATTGGGAACTACTTCAATAACGTTGTCAGGTGTGTGAAACCGGTAGTATCTACATTTAAGTATATGAACCAAGATGGGCTACGGAACCCTACACTGCGCGTGGCCCGACACGCACTTGGCCGGTTTTTTGTTATGCCGAGAATTCTTTTACCCCCTTCCCCCTCCCTGCAGGTAGGGTTGCCAGGTGTCCGGAGTTAGCCGGACATGTTAGGCTTTTTGACTAATTTTGACCTCTTGTCCGGCCAAATTTGACTACGTCCGGCCTGCCACCTGTCCGGCTTTTGTTAGGCTTTTTGTGTGGCTGCCGCGCGAGTCGCAATAATGACACGACTGCCCTGCTAACGGACCGCTGTTTGCAAGGTAATAAATATTTTCCGGCTTTTAAAAACCTATGATTAGCTATTAAAAAAGGTATATCCGGCTTTTAGGGTAAAATGTCCGGTTAAATTAAACGCCGACACAGGCTTTTTTGTTTTTGGACCTGGCAACCCTACCAGGAGTGAGCAGGAGGTTCGTATGTGGGACTCGCCAGGAGGGGCCGCAGCACTGCAGCACTTGCTGAGCGCTAGCGGCTGCCCTCCACGACTAGATTGATGAGGAGATTGGTGTGATGACTGGTTTAGGGGTCCCTAAACCAGTCATCACACCAATCTCCTCATTATAATTTAATTCCTAATTATAATTTATTTCTTTCGTTTTACCCATTTCAGTTTCAAGTTTTGTTCCTTTATCAATATACTTGCATATTATTATGTTATCAATAGTTATTTTTTTAAAACATTAGGATTTTACGGCTTTGAAATCATTGAGCAAGACTTAAATTATATATTTAAAATGCCAACGCATTCTTGTGATTCCTATAATAGCTTTAAATATATATAAACACGAATCATTTTACAAAGGAGCATTCCACATTTCACACCAGGCACGATGCTGTCCAAGATATTAGTGTTGATGCTCGCAGGATTGGTGACCGCGGAGTTAAACATCGAAATACAAAAAAAGTACGAAGAATTGCCATACAGTGAGTTTGTTACATATTTCAATGGTTTGAACCTAACTTGGACTATCACAGAATATCCAGAGCAGCGCCACTTAATGTTAAGGGCCATAGAAGACAAACCCACGAAGTCATTTCCCGTAGTACACCACGAAGGCACTATGGACCTCCCTGAAAACTTCGACTCAAGACAAAGATGGCCACACTGCGACTCTATTGGTACGATTACTAGCGGAGGTAAATGCTTATATCTAAACTGGCTTTTAGCACCTGTAGACATAGCCTCTGATAGAACTTGCATCCATAAGAATATTAATGTGCATTTATCTGCAGCAGAAGGCAACTGCGTAATGCATAATACAAGTACTTGTTTTAAACCCGATTTCGCAACAAGCGTTTTTGATTATTGGCTTTCGGACGGTTTAGTCACAAATGAATGTAAAAACTTTACAGCCGAAAAAGCGATGGAAAGTAAATGCCAGACAGTTTGCGACAACCCTGAGATAAACTACAATGAGGATAAACATTTTAGTAGGTTGCTTTATGCAGTAGGTAATGACTCAATTCAAGCGGAGCTCGTAAATAATGGACCGGTACTAGCATATTTATGGGTGTGCGAAGACTTTTTCAATTACAAAGGTGGTATCTACGTTTATACATTTGGCAAGGAATGGTCATACATAACTGTTCGCATTATTGGATACGGAACTGAAGGTGGCGTAGACTACTGGCTGGTTGCCAACAACTGGGGAACGACATGGGGCGAGAAGGGTTTCTTTAGAATCAAACGTTTTATAAAACTGGGTCTTGAAGACCGAGTTTGGGCTGGTTTACCCAAAAATTAACTACAACAGATACTTTGTCTTCATATTTTTTTGAAAGGTGAATAATCAACAGTTGAACTATTGAAATATTTGTACGAAAATTTATCATTAAATCTTGTTTATGACCTACCAAAATTTTTATGGGACATTTATTTATAGTTTGATTTTTACCCTGTGTTTTTTTAAAAACCTATTAAAATTGCATTTATTTATTGATATAGTTAGGGGTTGATAAATATTTTCGGTCGAAGCTGAAATTAAAGCCTAAAGTGCCTGCTACACGGCTGCCCAACACGTCCCAGCTAAGGTGGCCTTGATGGTTGACAGCCGTGTAGATGGAGGTTTACAACCAAATTTCTATACAAGCTGTTTCGGTTGCCAACAGCAACAAGGTCACCTTGGTTGGGACGCGGTTGGCAGCCGTGTAGCAGGCACTTAATGGCCAATATTTTTAAATAATGGCTGGGAATAACATGGCGGCAGCAGGGCATAAAATAAAAACTCTGAACATCTGTTTGCACTAAACTTAAGAATCGCCTTGGTCTTTTCCTAACTCTAACTTGACCAAATTAGGTATTATTACCAAAACGGTGGCATGAACTAAGCAGCCATGCGCCTAATTATCTTGGTTGAGTTGTAAATAGGAAAAGACTTATGCGATTCTTAAGTTTCAAAGGTGTAACAGAAACAAAGCATACATCAGTGTTTGAAAGAAAGAAAGAAAGAAAATAATTTTATTTTGAAAATCACACAACATTACAAAAAAAGTAAAAAGAACTAAACACAAACAAGGACATTAACAAACATTGTGCATCGTCGCGTGATGTCAAAAAGGTACTCAGCTCAGTATAAGCGGCAGGCTAGGCCTGCTGCACTGATATTCTGCCGAGCACAGTAATGACAATCAGGACCGAAAAACACTGTTTTTTACTCAAAGAAAAACAGTCAAAACACAAAATACAATAAAAAACCTAAAATTATAATTCCCTTGCCTTCCCATTTATGGGAGAATACAAATTACATTTATTTACAAGTTTGTAAATGTTACCGGCAATGTGTGAAATTTAGGTGTTGTATAGAATATCTAGGGATTGTTTACATTACCAGGGCCGTTCAGGTAATGTATGAAATATTATGAATATAGTATTTACAGTACTTCTTATTATTTATTCTGTGGCCTAACCTAACATAATATTACTTGTAATATACATAATGTTAGGCCACAGAATAAATAATAGTACTGGTTAGGCTCAAAGACCGAAAATGCTCATTGAGCGAAAAAACCGCTCACAACGCATTGTGCTCACTGCCAAAAGTCCACAACGTGAATTTCGTGTTAAAGAGTTCATTAGGTTAGGTTAGGTTAGACCTGCGACAAAAAAGCGAGCAGAGCGAGCGCACCGCGGCAGCGGCCGGTGACGACGAAGCACCAGAAACGACGTTTTTGTAAAAAATATCATCAATATAGGTCTTCTGACGATATCATACCGCACCGCTTAATACAAAAAAAAAACCATTGGTCAAAGCGCATCGATGAATAACTTCCTATAACCATAACACTTCCATTCTATAACTACAGTAAAATCACAATAAATGAAACGTCATTTGTCCATTGAATTATTATTACTAGCATATAGAACCGACATCACGGACTAGATTTTTGCGCCATGCGTTTTTGCTGACCAGCAACAACGCTTCTGCAAAAATGGCGTCTAGCTTGATAAAGATGTGTGGAAATCAATCGACTGCGAAGAAAAAAGATAGTGGAGTACATTATCGTCGTTAAGTAAACAAAACATCAACATAACTAATTTTTATACATTATTTTCTACCTGATCTGATATTTTGTATGGAAATCATAGATTACGAAAAGTGAACCATACAGATTGGATACGTAGGTAACTAGGATAGGAACTAATAGCACAGAATATAATAATAGTACTCTAATAGTACAGTTTTACAATCCATACTGTTAAGAAACGCCTTCAATGTTAGACGACCCTCAGCGCCGCTCGTGTAGGTAGTTAAGTACTTACGCTGTCAGTCGAAAATGTGCAAGGTTTGTCAAAAAAGAAAAGTAACATAAATGTGATTATTAATCCCTGTTGTATTTTGCTGTTGACTGGCACATGCGTACTGTAAGGATAGTTAATTTGTAGGCTGTGATTAGCTGATAATAAATGTTTACTCTGTAAGTAGGTAAGCCTTTTGAGAATAGATATGATTATCTGAAAAGTAAATTAAGAAAGAAGGCTTGCGATGTAGTTTTTGACAGAGTCAATTTGCACCGGCATCGAGCCGGAATATTTTAAAAGATAAAGTGAAATTCAATAAATTTGGTTTTATCCTCTCTTCTGCTTAATTTAATAGGGAGACCTAACAAAGATCTCCATAGTACTCAGAACACCATTTGCGCAACTACACACCCCTGGATCGAATATTTATCGAAAAATATTTCTCTTGGCTATGGGCGTGGAAAGTGAGTATGGGATTTTTTTAAATGGTAGCGGACTGTTCATGTTAGTACATGGTACAAAAGGGACTACATTTACGTCATGATATTTTGATTTCGATTTAAAAAAATTATAAAGTCATAGATCAAATATTTCAAAATGAAGACGCTCAAAATGCTCGGAGTTTCCCTGCGTGATCGAATCAGAAATGAGGAGATCCGTAAGAGAACTATAGTAACCGACATTGTTTGAAGGATTACTTAGCTGAAGTGGCAGTGGAGTTGGGGGCCCCCAACAAGGTGGACCGACGATCTGGTGAAGATCACGGGAAGCTGCTGAATGCGGGCAGCGCAGGACCGACCGTTGTGGAGTGTGGGTGTCGTGCGGCTGATATGATGATGATGATGATGATGATGATGATGATGAAGAAAAGGAAGTGTCAGAAATAGAACATAATAAGGAATTCTACTAACAAGTCAAGTCAAGTCAAAATTCTTTATTCAAATAAACTTAATAATTAAGCACTTTTGAATCGTCTATATTTTCCTTCCACCCGTTCCAGACTTTTTTACCTGACAAGAATTCGATCCAGCCAGTCGATTTTTTCTAATATAAGTATTAATTATCTTAACTTTCGGTATTATTTAAATTTTATTTGTGTGGTATTTTTTATCCAGTAGTGACCGTTATGTTATAAATGGTGGCGCGCCTCCCGCAGGGTTAATAATCAGCACCTGATGGAACATCTCCTGAATGTTTCCCATTATCGCGTAACGATAACACCTAAATTGTAATATAGGTATATACACATACCTGGCAGCACAAATCGCAACTTTTGGGCTTATTAGGGTTCAATACTGCAAAATTAGGTAAATACCAAGTCTTATATGACCGGTTCCAAACCTCATCAAATGCTGTAAAAACAGCATAAGTAACAAAATCTAAGAGACTGTGAAAATTCTTTAAAAACATAAAAAAGTGTATATTTTATTCACTAACACCGACTAAATAAATCCAATTTATTTCATTTAAATAAAAAACAGGGTGGCCAAGATTCTGTGCCGGTAAGTGTATTTATATAGACGTGATTGTACGAATATTTTATACAGTACAAATGTGCCCTCCCGACCCGTCCACCCACTGGACTTTCCCACTGGTGGGTGGAAGGGTAATTCACGATTACCCCTCTACTCACTAAACCTAGTTAAGTACGTCTAGTAATCGACTAATTTATAAATTCGATTAATTAATATTATTATTCAATTGAAACATTTATTTTGCATGATAATGCATGATTATTGGTGTCTACAATCACAAATACTTATAGCAAATTATTACAGTACATTAGTAGGCATAAGTTCGCATTATTTATACGGAACGGAAGGTAGAGTTGACTACTGGCTGGTCGCCAACTCCTGAGGAACGACATGGGGTGAGAAGGGTTTCTTTAGAATTAAACGTTTCATAAAACTGTTTCTTGTCGACAATTTTATTACGGGTTTACCCAAAAATTAAGGTTAGTGTTAAGTGTTTAAGTATGAAATATATGAGTATGTTGCCTTTGCCGCGGCGTGGTAAGTTCAACGAATTAAAAAAAAGATGGCATGCAATAATAGGTCTGTGCGATTCCACCACGTTCGCTTTACAGAGCGCTTCAACATGCGCTTTATCCGCTGATGAATGCTGATAATAACGCAAGCGCTATGGCACCGTAATGGTATCTATACAGTATTCTATCACATTACTTTAAAAAGTGTAGTAGGTTATTTTATGTATGTGATAGGCTCAAAGACTCGCCTATTGAGCAATAAATACCACTCGCAACGCGTTGTGGTGACTGCCAAACATTCACAACGCGAAACTCATGTTGTGTTCTTATAAAAACATCCATAACGCGTTGTGTTAATCACAGAAAGACCAAAAAGCGATATTCACATCGTAGTCATCATATCAAACGAGCACAACGAATTGTGGCAATCAAGTAAAGCCATCAGGCCACGCGTTCTAAGCACCAGTTTGTGGAACTGTAAAAAGACGGACAGGTGATTGTAGTTTCCAATGGCTAATATTTTATGGTCAACGATTCGGAACCCTATGAAGCTGAAATAAAAATAGTAGATTATGCAATAAGGGCTTAAAGTAGTGTATTGTGTCCCGGGCGCTATTATTGAACCCCGAGTACGAGGGATTCTATGGTTAACTCCCGAGCGGAGCGAGGGAGTTAAGGCTAGAATCCTGAGTATACGAGGTGTTCAAGATCGCCCATGACAAATACACATTTAAGCCCGCGATGCATACTCTACTTTTTATACTTACTGCGAGGCAATTGAAACCAATGACTGTTATAAAGAAAGTACTTAAGTAATTATTTAAAGTTAGAATAATAAAATATGAAAAAATAAGAATATTTATTGAAAATTAAAAGTTAAGTTAGAAACATTACACCAATTTTATTGTGCAACGACAAAGTTACATTCTTTGGTACATTTATAGTTGGGTTAGAGTTTATGTTTTTGTCGTCTATTCTGTAGTGGTCAGTTCGACATTCAAATAAATCCTTCTTGGTGCGCGGGTGAAAATGAATTTCGTAAAAAGTTTTCATGATAACATACAGCCTAACTCAGAATAAGATCTCATTGCACCTAAACTTTTTTGAAACCAACATCGATCAAGCACGACTACAAGGGTTGCATTCCAAATTCAAATCACATTATTCCCCATGGGAAAAATGACTTACTTTAGGAAAGGTTTGCATGACACATAATATGCCATTGACGAGCAGGTAGTATAAAAAATCTATTGTCATTAAAAAAATTAAGTGGTAATATTTTGAATTGTCATGAAAAAGTCTTAAAGTTTATAAAAGTAAATTGTAGTTTTCAGTGACTAATATTTTGTATTCAACAATTCCTAGCGTTATTATTTTGATTTTGAAAAAAGTTCAACTGTCATAAGAAACTTAAGAGAACAAGATATTTTTTAAGTATATATACCAAACAGTTTTGAGACTTGTAGACATGTTACACGCTACACTGGATGGTTCGGACGCGTCATGGTTTTTCCTCATTGCCACAACGCGTTGTGGTCAAACGATAACTAAAAACAACTACACAAATTAAAATTGAAAATATCAAAATGAAACAGCTGATTTTTTTTCGCGATTTGAGAGTTGGCCCCATAGTAAAAGTTGTTTTAAGTTTTATAGTCCCTCCCTATATACCATATTTGGCATTAGGGAAATTTTTGTAACATGTTGTATATTTCAAAATCATGATAATTACCTAAATATTAAAAATCAAAACGTACAAACATAGTTCTTAGGGATCACAACAACTTACTAAAAATCATTAAGAGGGTGGGAAACGTTATCGCCGTAAGTATGGAGACTGTTTGCTTCACAATCCTTTATTAGTAATCACTTTCTTCCCTCCCCTTGACAACAATATACTATTTTTGAGAATGTTATGTTTTTTAACCGTGAAATATTATTAATTCCTCATTTATCGATGCTAAAAGGTATTTACGAGTCATCATTTAATTACAAGGTCAACGGATTCTTGGGATTCTTACAATAGCTTTAAATTTATAAAAACACGAATATCTAAACGATTCACGTTTTATGTCAAGCACGATGCTGTCCAAGACATTAGTGTTGCTGTTTGCAGGATTGGTGACCGCGGAGTTAAACATCGAAATACAAAAGAAGTACGAAGAATTGTCATCCAGTGAGTTTGTTACTTATTTCAATGGTTTGAACCTTACATGGACTATCACAGAATATCCAGAGCAACACCACTTTATGTTAGGGGCTAGAGAAGGTAAATCCAGGAAGTCACTTCCCGAAGTACACCACGAAGACGTTATAGTTCAACCCCCTGAAAACTACGATTTAAGAGATAAATATCCAGGCTGTCACTCTATTAGTACGATTAGTAACCAAGGTCCATGCGCCTCTAGCTGGATTTTTGCAGTTGTGGACTCAGCCTCTGATAGAACTTGCATCTATAAGAATATTAGTGTGCATTTTTCTGCAGCAGAAGGCAACTGCATGGCTAATGCATCTGTTTGTGACGGTGGTTATCCGGAAGCTAGTTTTCATTATTGGATTGAGAAAGGACTAGTTACAAACCAATGTGAAAACTATACAGTCAATAAGGCGATGGAAGATCAGTGCAAGACAGAATGTGAAAATCCTCAGACAAACTACAATGACGATAAACATTTTGGTGACAAGTTTTATAGAGTACATAATAACTCGATCCGCGCGGAAATCGTAAGAAATGGATCGGTAGAAGCAATGATGAATGTGTACGAAGATTTTAAACAATACAAGGGTGGTATCTACGATTATAAATTTGGGAAATTCTTAGGTTTACTAAGTGTTCGTATTCTTGGGTACGGAACGGAAGGTGACGTAGACTACTGGCTGATCGCTAACTCCTGGGGAACGACATGGGGTGAGAAGGGTTTCGTTAGAATTCAACGTTTTACAGGTCTGGGTCTGGAAGACACTGTTTTAGCAGGTTTGCCTATGTTGTCCTGATATTATCAACAAATACAATTGAAATAATTCCAATAAACTTTATTATTAAATCTTGGTTTTGTGTCTTACCAACATGTACATGAACCATCAATATAAAGTTTAATAAATATTATCACTCAAGTTTTATTTATGTTCAACCTTTGGTGTAGTAACTGTAGCAATTTTAAAGGCAAGATTAAAGGTAATGAAATGAGTATAGTTGATCGAAACTGAAACGAAAACTTATTGATTGACTACGAAGTTATTACTAGTCTCTCTGTAAGCTGTACCCACTGATCTGATTTTTTTTGTGAAATATATGGAGGTCAGTGGCTGTACCTAAACCTCGCGTTCGTGTAATTTTTGAGCATTTGTTGAAATGGCTAAAATAAGTTTTTTTACGTTCTCCGCTATAATGAAAAAATCGGATAACTTAATCGACAATAAATGACAGACGTAATTATCGAACTTGCTCACAAAATTTCACGAGAATCAGTTGAGAATTATAAAAGTAAGTTTGTTTACTAGAATAACACGTCTGAACTAATTAACCGATCATCCGACGACCCCTTGGTCGAGTGGCTTTGTACACCGGTTTTCAAGGTGTCGCCATCTCTGAGGTCCCGGGTTCAATCCCCGGTTGGGTCAATTTAGAGAACGAACTTTTCTATATTGGTTTAGGTCTGGGTGTTTGTAGTACCACCGTTGTCTCCGATTTCCATAACACAAGTGCTTTAGCTACTTACTTTGGAATCGGAGCAATGTATGTGATGTTGTCAAATAAATAAATAATTTAAAAAAAAAAACATGATTTGTATACTTACACTTTGTCAGGGGTACAGAGAAATGTACAAAAAGGTACCTTTCATCCCGAAAAACGTACTGTTCCTGAAGGATAGAAAACTAACTTTCAACGCAGAAAAATGAAGAAATTTAAGAAAAACATCCTACGTTAGGTATTATTAACCAACTTCAAAAAGGGAGGAGGTTATCAAGTCGACGGTTTTTTATGTATGTTTTTTTATAGTTAATGCAGTGGTCGAATTGGACTTACTCACGCACCGGAATGAACCGGAACGCATTTCCTTTCAAACCTTCTGACTGATAGCGATAGGTATTGGTAGATATTTTACCGGAACGATGTAAGGAGAACTTTTCACGAAACGCCGTTCCGGATCCGGTGCGTTCCGGTCCATTTCGACCACTGGTTATATGTATTTTAAAATAATAAATACAGTTCCCATTGACTGTATTGCGTCATAGTTGTAATCCTCTTAGTCGGCGGGACTGAAGTAAAAATAAAATATACTATTCACCACATTTTGTTTAATAATGTGAGTGAAATATTTGGTTCGTTGACGTCATCGACAGAAAACGGAACATTTAAATGTTATCTTTTGAAATAACCGCATAGTTTCAATCAATAAATTTCTCGAATTGGGAGTAAAGAACTCATTTTTAGTTTTTTTTTTAACTTTACGCCACCCACCAAGCTCAGTAAAAAGCAGTGTGTATAGTTCTAATCTGTAAGGTATACAACATGTTACAAAAATACCCCTAATGCCGAATATGGTAAATAGGGACCATCAAACTAAACAACTTTTACTATGGGGCCAACTCTAAAAACGCCACAAAAAAATCAGCTGTTCCATACATTTTGATATTTTCGATTTTAATTTTTGTATGAAACAGCTGTTTTTTTTTCTCGATTTCAGCGTTGGTCCCATAGTAAAAGTTGATCAGTTTGATGGTCCCTATATACCATATTCGGCATTAGGGGTATTTTTGTAACACCTTGTATAAGAAGGACCTTCCAAAATTTCTGTGAATAAATATTTTAAGTATACTATTAATACTGTTCATAAATGTAATTACTATTATAATTTTTCTGAAAATCTACTTGTGTTACAATTACTTCTGTACACTTATTTCTGTTAAAGCTGATAAGTTTCTTGCGCCTGTTCTTCTTGTCAGTTAAAAAAGTCTGGAACGGGTGGTAGAAAAATATAGACGATTCAAAAGCGCTTAATAATTACTAAGTTTATTTGAATAAAGCAATTTTTTACTTTTACTTACTTACTTATTAAATATTGATAATAATTTTCTTCAGTATGGGGTCTACAAATTGGGTGTGCACAATATGTTAATATTGCTAAGAGTAAAAAAATCCTACAATAGGTACTGGAAATATTTTTTCAATAGCTAGGAACGCTTAAAACGAGACACCTATGGTTACCATCTATGTTAGGTATCGATGCCCATCCCATCCACCTAAACTAACCGATCCTCCCCTAAAACAACTGTCCTACAAATTGCAGGCACGAAGGGCCCGTAGCTTTACGATCCAAAACTAAACACAATTTACGATCGAATAGAATAGCGAATCCGATCGAAGACGTTCGATAACGGGACAATTCGTTATAACAATTTATGGATCAATCGATTCGTTGGTGCACAAGTAATGATAATTCGATCCGATTCGACTACAGATTAATTTCACACGGGTGCAATTTTTATTTATGTGGTGGTGTATTGTGATATTCATTGTACCTATCTGTCAATGATATAATTACGAATTCTGACACAATAAAAAAAAATATACACATAGTAAATCAATTTTGAAAAATTAAATCTTTAACAATAGGTGACTACTTACAGGTTTTCCACAAAAAAAGGAATATTGAATATTTAAGACATAATATTGTTCACCTAGTAAAGTCTAGACGTTTTCGCCTTCACCACAATTACTAGTTCAGCGGTCGCAAGGAAAGTTTCTTGCGAAATTGGTCGTGTAGTTTCATCGTAATTTCAGGTATTATTCGGAGTGACAGCCTATGCTGGCTGGTTTGTTTATGCATGTACTAATAATTATGCATTAACTAGTTTCCGTCCGCGTCTTCGTCCGCGTGGACATTCATAAAATCCTTAGCGAACCTTTGACCGAGGCAAAAAGTATATTCTATGTTTTAAACCAGGCCTATATGTGTGCTATCTGGGTATAGATTTTTTTTTCTGACAGCTAATTTTTCTGTGCATGAACTAGGTTTTAAATGAACTAGGTTTTAAATGAACTAGGTTTTAAATGAACTAGGTTTTAAATGAACTAGGTTTTAAATGAACTAGGTTTTAAATGAACTAGGTTTTAAATGAACTAGGTTTTCAATGAACTAGGTTTTAAGTGTTTTGCGCCGTGAAAGGTATAGAAAGGAAAAGTGCTTTACGAGAAATTATATTGCTTTACCCCTCGAAACGTTATTTATTGCAATAATTGTAAAATACCGGTGACTCTATTTAATTTCATCATGGCAATAATGGTAATTATTTACAAGAGCAAGAATTTATATTCATTTTCTTAGAATATGAATATAACCGAAAGAGCTTTGTCACAACTTTGTCACGGAAGAGAATGCTTGAGTGTCTCTTTATCTTTGAACTAATAAAAAAATAACAATCATGTTTAATCTAAATCATTTTAAATAAATGTAGATAATTTCGACGTTTATTGACCTTGAAATATTAAATTTATTTAATAAAATTTTGTAAAAAGTCATTAAAAAGGACCAACTCTGAAATCGCGAAAAAAAAAACAGCTGTTTCATACAAAAATTAAAATCGAAAATATCAAAATGTATAAACAGCGATTTCAGAGTTGGTTCATAGTAAAAGTTGTTCAGTTTGATGGTCCCTATTAGGGGTTTTCGGCATTAGGGGTATTTTTGTAACATGTTGTATTTGCAAGTCACAGGTTAAAAAGATTTAGGAACAATAAGAAAACAATAAGGAAGTAGGTAATTAAGAATGTGAAATGAAACCTCTTTGTTGATGCAATCAATACTCCATAATGGAGTCATTACTTGCACCCTCAGCCGCCCTCAGGAGGGCATGCCCCTCTGACAATGCAACGTCCCCGCATGTTGCACTCAGGGGATAGTGGACGGGAGAGATTGGAAAACTTAAAAGAAAAACTCGAGAGGAAGGAACCTTCCCAAGGGTTCATACTCGTTTTATTTAGAGGCGGCGCAGTCATTTTATTCCATACATCGCTATTAGATCTCTATCTCAGAATTAACCTCCTTTCTACCTGTAAAAGGAGACACTGGCGGCTACTTATTACTGTAGGTAGGTAACGCAAAACTTTTTATCGAAATAATATTGTTATTGTTGTTATTCTAGCCATGTTATCTTACAATCCATGCTTTTTTCATTGGCTTTCCTCTACCCGTATATCCATTTACATACATACATATAAAAAACATTCAGCAGCACATGCTTTTCATTCCACTGCATCCGCATGAAAAATAATTAATCTGTCGGAATAGCGTTTTTAGAGATTTTGTATATTCTATTAGTGCACTCACTGTATAGTACACAAAAACAGCTTTTATTACGTAGGGCATAAAGGCGGTCTCAAGGTCAACATGTAAAAGTCTAAGGTCGTGTGTACATAAGTATTTTAGCATAAAAGTGTCCATACTTTTTATTGAGATTTTTTTTCATCACAAAAACTCCTTGATGTTTTAACAAATGCTCTTTATACAATCAAATCAAAACAAGCAATCATTCAGGATGAAACTTAAAACTGGCACTCAATACACGAACATGACTCTCAGTCCATAATGGAGTGACACACTTGTACTATTATGTACTCTGTGTCATTACAAGCACCCTCGGGAGGGTATGTCCCTCTGTCTGTAACAATACTGCATTGGTTCCCTGCTGAACATGCACGTGCCTTCGAAAGGGCTTGGATGATAAAGGATAGGACCATGGAAATGAAAGAGATTCCAAAATTAAGGCGACGCATCGATAAACTATTTCCGTATCGACTGTCTTGCTCAAACTCTCGTAAATTACACTTAACTATCACACTCATGGCAAGCAGTTTTGCGACGCCAAACCGCTTTTTTTTTCAAATCTATAATAGATTTTTAAATATCCAAGTGGCATTTTGAAGTGAGTTTAGATTAGATTAATCTCTGTTTCAAAAGAGGTTTCTTTAATATACTTTTCTCTGTTAAAAAGTTAACGAATTGTGTTTCTGCAACTGACAAAATGAAGTAAATGAAATAATAGGTTATCAAATATCACTTTCATATGTTTTGTAATTGATGAGAAAAATTTGCTACTGATACACGGAGGTGAAACTTAAAAAAACAACAAAAAAGCAAAGAACATAATTTTATGCGACGTTTCAGTCTTCGGATGTTTTGGTTGTTATTATTTTGTTGGTTGTGTTATTATTATTTTGTTCCAGATTTTTGTATTTTAATACTGTCTTAATCTGAATAACATCACAAGAAGAGTTAATTATGCTCAAATTGCAAATCATTTTGGTACTTCGTTTGTATGGGAAGCTTGTTGGCCGGAGCCTTAAATTCGTATTTAATGCAGACGCAATTTTCGTGCAAGTAATTTCTCGGAATCGACCACCTGTGCTAACAAGATGACTATTAAATAGACTTCATCCCCCGCAGAAGGGTAAGTAGATAAAATCAATATTCAATAACGCAGCAACTCGTGCACACACGCGTGTGGGCCCCTTTTTACTTGCATGGCTGATTTTAGATGGGTTCCTATAATTAGGATTTTAACTAGGTTAACTACATTTTTTTATTTTATTTTTTTTATTTGACAACATCACATACAGTGCTCCGATTTCAGTAAGTAGTTAAAGCATATGTGTTATGTAAATCAGAGACACCGGTGGTATCACTAACACCCAGACCTGAGCCAATATAGAAAAGTTCGTTTTCTTAATTGACCCAACTGGGGATCGAACCCGGGACCTCAGAGATGGCGACACCTTGAAAACCGGTGTACAAAGCCACACGACCACATTAACTGTATTCTTATAGAAAATTGTTGGGATATTTACACTATTTTTAATTTAAACATTATTCTTGCATTTTGTTACTAGAAAATTGAAAGTATACCCAATCGAACGAATTGAGTATCTCTCTTCTTTTGAAGTCGGTAAAAATCAAATATCTTTTTCAATGGTGAAGTGAGCGACAGTCATAGAGCAGATTACTTTAAATTTAAAATCTAATCATAAAATTGGAGCTTTCATCATTTAAAATAATCAAGTATGTAGGCACAACTAAACAACAAGAAAACTAATAAGCATCAAATTTTTGGGTTCAATCTTAATTTTATTTCTTCACCAAAGTGTTGATGTTGATGTGTTGATTTTTGTCTATTAATTATTTACCGCATAATCATATAGTAAGAAGCATAATTAATAAAATTACCACCCTCCGAACGTCACAAACGTCAGCATTGACGTTTCGAGGGTGTTAAATTATGTTTCTTACTATATGGTTATGCTGTAAAAAAATTAATGGTTATAGGTACTGTGACACGAGCTCATGCCGCGAGTGTCATAGCACCTAACTATAACATAGGTAGTCAGGGGCGGCGAGAGACGGCCCAGGAGTGGCTTCCTGCGCGCTGACCGAGTCCAACATGCCGTTTGGTATACCTAAAGATTGTATTTGCCCTCACTCTAATAAAAAAAAAGGTAGTCAACTACATAGTAATCATAAACTCACCCCCGCAACACAATATTGTCCGTCGCGTGTCGCGTCACGTGAGCGGAAAAAATCAAAGGCCGTAGAATATTAAACAAAAAAGTGATATACCATAAATTATAAGGTTTTAATTGAAATGGTCATACGGTGCATGTCTCGAAGTATTTAAAACTAACTTTCAACGCACTCCGAATTCGTGACTCAGCACTTTTACGTTGTTTTCTTGATTAAAAAGATATTACTCAGTGATAATTTTTCATAAATCTAATATACTTAACTTACTTAATTAACTTGCGAAAAGAACAGTTATGGATATCAATTAAAAATACAGTACTGCGCAAACCTACTGAAAAGCAAAAAAAACATTAAACGTTAAAAGAGACGAAAAAAGATAATAAAACTAAATTGAAGGTTTATAAAAGAACCTTTAAGTGCACCGTGTAATTAATGATACAGCACGATGGATCACAAATACACGAATCATTGAACATTTACGAACCATTTGTGTCAAATGTTTATATGATTTGCCGAATTTAGATTAATGATGTCGGGTGCGAGCTAGTATTTTTTCTGTTTTTTCTGGAATTTCGTCTGTTATTTCATATTTCCTACCGTTTACTAACAGTCGGAATACCGTTATACAATACAATTGAAGAAAAAAAACAGTATTAACATAGATTTTAAGCATTGGCCTAGTGCACATAAAAAATGTTTCACCACAAGGAATATTAATATTTGGTTGGATGCTCAAAATAAAACTAAATTTTTCATCGAAAGAGCTAAATGAACACTAAATCATAAACGCGGTCTGCATTTAGTGTCAAAATGATGTAAGTATTTGATTGAATCAGGCATTACTTGGCGGAAGTCCCAAACCATTGTGGAAAGAGAAATATGTAGCTCACTCCCGCAAAAAATGATGTGCCTAGTTAAACAAAATCAAAAAGCAAAGCTTTCACTTGCCATTTTTTAATTACTTTTGCATGCTATTAATATTTAGCAACACATGTGTACTATTTTATAAATACTTCAATCAACATCTGTTATACTATGTTTTATGCAAATGAACGATTATGAATAATGAAATAAAAAAAAACCGTGACAATGTCTTTATTGCCACAAGATGCCCAAAGTACTATTGACTTCAGCTTAAACCAACATACAATACAAATCATTATTCCTACTAATCCGTGTCTAAAACGGCACAATATTTTTCAATCGCTCAAATTGACGGATCACCAGCATGACGTCTGTGACACTATCTTGAAAAAAAAACCGCTCGGAGCATTACCAGCGGCAGGGGTCCAATTAAAAGATATTTAAAAACTAATCTTTCTGCATTTTGCACTCAACCATGCATTATTCGAAATAGAGCACAGAAAGCACAAAACATACATTCGGATTACTCTTTAAAGATCATATATTCATGACAAAATGAATAACAATCAAACAGTACACTGATGTATTCGCTCATTAAAAATGCACGTAGCAACTCTACTAATTGAGTCAGACATATCCTTTTGTAATACAACACTCGAAGGAGAATAAGATTGGTTTCAAACGTGTGAATGTCGCAAAAAATCTAACGAGGAAGTAGCTTTAATAACAATAGCGACAAGGATACGAAACAATATCACGACATAATTTCACCATTATTGTTTTATGGGACAATCCAATAATTATGTGAACAATTCATTGGCCTGATTGATTGCTCAGAACAGAATTTTACCAAGGAGATAGTTATTGATTCTCTTCTTCTTCTTTCTCTTTTGTAATTTTTTTAAAAATACCTTTAATCAAAGGAAAATGCAACGAGATCTGCGAGTTACGACTGTAAAAAGTTTAACAGTGAGTAGCAAAAGTACCACAGAAAATACCATAAACTTACCAAAAAAGAATAAGCTGTCAGATAGAATTCGCGGTGCCCGTGAAACATTCGGCGGGATGGTTAACATTGCAAGAATTGCAACCCCCAGGTTCAGTCAATTTTTTATGTAATTCGGTTCGAGACGAGACAAACGAGGGGACCACATAAAAATTGGAATTTAAGACCTCGCTATTGGGTGGCTTCGAGTAGGGTGCCACCCAATGTACGAAGGGCGTAACATCTTGAGAACTTGTATGCAGGCGAAATAATTCAATTACTTTTTTTCTTGCAAAATAGATGTAAGTACATTTTGATAAAAACAATCTCATCCAAAAGATTCCCAAACATTATACACAGGTTGATTCTTAAAATAACACAACCGTGGGCGTGGTTCATATTCTTCTTCAGAAAATTCATTTAGTACTGTACTTTTGAAGTTCCTGACAAATACAAATGATAGTAACGCTAGAAACGCACTACTGTGATAACAAAAAATAAACTGTTGACGCACCACTTTCTCTAGCGAAACAATAAGAGATCGTAAATCAGTTAGCTATTTCAGCAGTATCTTCACGCGCCATGCGCGTACGCACACGTACAATAGATCTACGCATTATCAACGACGGTGACGCTCCAAGACCGCCTCGCAATAGGCGTTGAACTATTTATGACCCGTAACACCACATTTGTAAAACTTGCACTCGATAAATCACGCAAGACCTATGGTTAACTATGGTTATAGTATAATTTTGCGCTGCTAAATTTGGATACGGTTCGTTTAACTAATTGAAGAAATTTCGACAATAGACCGGAGAAATCTGAATGAAAGTTTTTGTCATATGATATGCAATGCAATCAAATGCAATGTAATGTAACTTTCAGCTGTTAAGAAAAAGAAGCTGCAAGTGATAAAAGATGGTTCTTTCTGTTATTTGAGGGTCTGGAAGCTAGAGATATTCCAGACAAAGATTCTGATGATCACCCTCAAATTATTGTAGCGTTAAAATCATAACACGTCAAGAAAGTTTGACAGTTGTTAACAATAACATCGAGGCACACGATGCACAAAATGAAGATACAACGGTCCCAGCAAGCGGACTAACAAAAGGTGCGCCAACAAATAACGTAACAAAACTGACCCGACAGATGTTAGTGGAATGAAATACCCAAAAAGTGGATTCACGAAAACTGGAATAATCGTCAGATTAAGCTTCCGCGTTGCAGAACCGGTTCACAAAATAGGCACTGAACAATGAATTCTCGTAAATTCTAAAGTTTCACATCAAGATCATGGGAATGGCCTTTGTGATTCAAGGTGAGACTTGTTGCCAAGAGAGACTCGGAATCAGCCAAAAATTTAAGGAACTATCCTTTAATTTTTGGCTGATTTTGCATACTTACTTTCAGACGTAAATTCTTACCTATTTCAATTTAATACTCGTAAATATAACTTAGCTTCTAGTCGGTATGTTACTTTGATAAATATGATTATTATAGAACAATATTATTAAAGCATTAAGCTACTGACCTTTATGTACGATTAGATCCACATTATGATAAATATTGACAACATGATTATCTACAATGGCATTAAATTCAGTCTTATCTATCCAATTTGACTTGATCTAAAATCTGTTAAACTCTTTACAATATCTTTTCTCATGTATCACAAGACTGTATTCGTTTAAAATATTGTTATAAGGTTATTGTTATTATTGGCTTAGGGGTTGCAACCCTTTCTTGCTTCATTGTGACGTAACAATATCACAAAATTTGCAGTGCATGCCGACTTGTCACGTCATGTCACTCAAAATCAAGAAGGTGCAAATGCAGTTTTAATGGTCGTTGAATGAATGCACCGAAAACTGGTAAGGATGTTCTGAAGTGATGGACTGTTTCTCACGAACTGGTCATGACTTGTAAGATTTACATTTTAATTGTTTTCAGTGCCTCAGCAGTTAGCTATATCATGAGCTTAGCCGTAATATCTAGTGACTCTATAATCCGACAAATACTATATTTCCTATATCAATGTGTATTTTTTTGAATCTGTCAATCTGCCGGTTTATCAAATACCAACCTCCTTCCTCCTCCTTATATTTGATCAGAGTTTTTGACCGAGCGAGCGCGTAGCGCGAGCGAAGCGTGTCCCCTTCAGCTTGGGCAAAAATGCTTTCGTATGTCCATCTGTTCTCTACAGATACAGGTCGCATTTCTCAGTCGCTTCTCGTGAAATTTTGTGAGTAGGTTCGATAATTATATTGATTTTGTTGTCTTCAGTTAAGATAAAAAACATAATTCAGCCATTTTTAATTTATTTTTAAACATGTCACAAACGCTAGGTCTACAGCTCACAGAGCCACTACTATAAACTTTTTTTAGTAGTGGTGGTTTTCCTAAACGTCCTTTTTAAAAGTAAAAAGGTACCTATCAAAGTACAATTTTGTACGGATTATGATATTATTCGGAGATAAAGTGATACAGTTTCTAACTTTATTTGCAATAAATCACAATGTTAAAGTGGGGAGAATCAATTGTTCCTGAATCTCGAAGAAAAATGTGATCTTTCAATCTTTCTCATAAATATTGCGATGCTATTGAATAGCTGTTGCCCCGGAACCATATTTTTGTGGATATTTATTGGGAATTTGTGGAATAAAGAAGGTTGGGTTATGTAAAATGTTGGGGTGGTGTATCATCGATTTGAATTTCACACGTAGTAAAAATGGAATAGAATAAAATATAGATAAAATTTGAATTTTCCATTGAAACAGAACTATGAGCTATGTTTCAATAAAAAAAAACAAATTTTATCAAATTAAACGTTCTGTTTCCACTTGTTCTACTGGGCACAGTTTCACTAAGAGTTAAATCATAGAATTAATGAGAAAAGCAGTATTATTACCTGGATAATGATACTAGTTCTACAATTTAGCAGTTTGTGGTAGAACTAACGAGAAAAAAGTCTCATTAGTTCTACGGTAGAACTGCCCAGTACAAAAAGTGGATGAGGAAAAACTTTTAAACGCAGAAAGTAGTAGATTTCAAGATTTCACAAAAAACATTAATGCTACTAAATAATAATAATAAACACTAAAAATTGCTATGATTTTTTTTCTATTTTTTAAATTTAACTTTCTCTTTTGTAAAAACTAAAGAAGGATGATCTCACATATTTAAATATTAAATAAAAGTACCCTAGCTAAAATCCGCAAAAATGTTTAGTACGCTATTGTGATGAACTAAAAGTATTTAACCAAACTATTAGTACAGAAAGGATTAAAGCAAAAAATTGCGACTATATCAATTGTTTAATTAAGCTTTGAGAAAAATAAATGTTTATAGAGAGCATGTGACGCGGAAGGGATTTTTAACACCGAAATTTAAAAGAAAGGGGTCGTTCTCAGACGGGATTCACGTTATGAAAGGGTATCTATTATGTTTAAAAAAATGACTGTATATTTGTTTTTTCTTCAAATAATATATATATATTTTTTAATATTTGAAAACATCACATACGTTGCTCAGATTCCAAAGTAAGTAGCTTAAGCACTTGTGTTATGAAAATCAGAGACAACGGTGGTATCACAAACACCCAGACCTGAGCCAATATAGAAAAGTTCGTTTTCCAAATTGACCCAACCGGGGCTTGAACCCGGGACCTCAGAGATGGCGACACCTTGAAAACCGATGAACAAAGCCACTCGATCACGGAGGTCGTCAATATTGTTGGAACTAATGGAATTATTCAGGCTATTTCGCGCGTATCTTGTATGTATGTTTATATGTAATATTCTTTTTACGATAAGGTATGCGTTACATTAGAATTGCCATTACTTTGGCCTTGTAAAACGAATACATTTTTTTTCTTCCGATTTATCTTGAAATTCTAGAAACACAGGTTATGAATTTACTATTTTATATTATTTTTATTAACTTTTCGTGAGCGTTACTTAGGGTATATTTTGTAGTGGACCTTTCAAGTATACATGGCGTGCGTCTTGTGATGACCCTTAACAAATCAATCTCGCATCTGCCGACGCTACAATGAATCTCTGATTAACCAGCCTCTCATTGTGTACAGACAGCATATCATGCAGACAAACTAGTCTGAATAATTATTATGCTGAGATTAGACCGTATAGTAACGACACATAAAAAGTCAAAGATAATAACATATTCAATAGGTTTTTTGCGTGGAGAATCGGACACATGTTGCTGTGCTACAAACAACAATGATGTAAGTTGCATTTTTTGGCGTACCTACCCAAAATATCGTCAAGGATATTGTAGGATAATTTCACGGTATTTAGCAACAATATTTTGCGATTGTAATTGGTGTACAATAAGAATAACATTACTAAAGCCGCGTTGATATGATCAAAGTATACTTCAAGTCGTTTCGATGACTACTTGGACGCTACTTGGATCATGTAAACGAGCCATCAAAGCGCACTTTGACGTCGACGTTCTATCAAAGTACACTTGGAGCCGTATTCACGGCGATGGACATGGAGCCATCTTCGAGAGTGGCAAAATTAAAATGAACAAACAGATCCAAGCATAGTCAACCGGTAGCGTCTTAAATTCGTGGTTTCTTGTTGGGGTATACAATTCACGTCGACAGCGGCGATAGTTTTGTGACATACCCGACATTTTTTTAAATCTTTTATTTCTACGCTCATTATGTTTTCTTTAATGTACAGTTAAAAATGTTTTCTCAGTAAGTGAATCGATGTAATTATTTATGAGAAAATAAAGTTCTTAAACTACAAGCTTCGTTCAAACCTTTCTGTCAAAGCTACTTTGTCCAAGTATACTTTGATCATGTTAACGCAGTTTAATGGCCTGATTAACCATCAAAAAGTAAGTTCTGAGTAGCTTACTTGTCATGACAGTTGATTTGACATGTTTTTTATACCACAACTGTCAAATCATCTGTCAAGTAAGCTACTCGGAACTAACTTTTTATTAAGATGTAATAAACGTAGTTGTGGTTCATATTGAAAAAAATAAAGATCTTCTTCTTTTTCTTCTCGAGTCGACGGTGACCTCAAACACGGGCAGCCCTAAAAGCCGTAACCGCCATCGCCATAGCTCGCTCGGAGTCCATACAGGTAGTCAGTAATACGAAAATTACAACTAGCGACCGCCCGCAACTTCGTCTGCGTGGGAAGTATTTTGCTATCCCTCGGGAACAATTATTTTTTTCGGGATGAAAGGTACCCTATATCCTTCTTTGTATGTCATGATGATCGGCTCAGTAGTTAAAACGTGAAGGCGTAACAAACAAACAAACGGACATATTAGTAAGGATAAATAAAAATACTTTAATATTACTAACTGATCTTATTAATTTAATGGAACTACCTGGTCTATTTGCAAACTATTATAATCATGTAAAACTTGTATATGACTGTATGTTTTCCTGAATAAATAAAATAAAATAAAATATATTCGATATTTTCATAGGTAAATAATATGCCAAATATTTTCTCAGCCTGTAAACACCGTATTTGAGCTCTGTAGTTGGACATTTACAATCTGAATACAAAACAAGCGAAAATCAAAGTACAATACACAAAGAAAACTTCTAAAATTCATGATAAAAATAATTTAAGAACTCAGTGTCACTTGCACATTTCTTCCTTTGGCCACAAGAAACCGGCCGTTTTCAAAATGAAATAATAATGTGTAGTGCGGACACCGAACAGAACAAGCCCTTTACAAGCCCCAAAAAACCTAACACATGTAAATTCGAATTGCACTTATACGGTGTCTGTCGGCTATAGAAGTTTAGCTGGACACTTATTAGGTACCTACTATTATTTATTCTGTGACTATAGCAACTATAGAAGTTTAGCTGGACACTTATTAGGTACTATTATTTATTCTGTGACTATAGCAACTATAGAAGTTTAGCTGGACACTTATTAGGTACTATTTTTGATTCATTCTGAGACTATAGCAACTATAGAAGTTTAGCTAGACACTTATTAGGTACTATTATTTATTCTGTGACTATAGCAACTATAGAAGTTTAGCTGGACACTTATTAGGTACTATTATTAATTTATTCTGTAACTATAGCAACTATAGAAGCTTAGCTGGACACTTATTAGGTACTATTATTTATTCTGTGACTATAGCAACTATAGAAGTTTAGCTGGACACTTATTAGGTACTATTATTTGGACCTAGTTCTGCAGAAAGCAGCCAAGTCGCACTTTTTCAAAAATTGAGTTATTAATACAGCCATACTAAATTCGACATGCCGGATTTTTTGCAAAGACAGCCATTTCGATATCTCTTCTTACGGCTGAGATATTATAAGATAAGAGCCGTCAAATGCAGCCATTCAACAAAAAATATTTTGTAAAAAACAGTCATCATGGTGTAAAATACAGCCAATTTTGACACAAACTGCCCAACCTATATTGCATAAGTCAGCCTGCTATATGGCTGTTTCGCACAAATTTCAAAATGTTAGGAGGAATCGGGGATCGAGTTTCGTAAAAAACAGCCAGTGTACGTTGGCTGTTTTCTGTTAATTGTATATTTGTTATGAGTCCATATTTGGCTTTTTCTAACGTCATCCAGGCTGTTTTATACGCCGTTAACCGCCGTATATAGGTAGAAACAACCATCAGTTGGATTTTAATTTGGAAGAGGAACAGTGAGAGCGGAAAAATTGAATTGTATTGATTAGATTTTGTTTAATTTTGTTTAATAATGTAAGAAGACAATAAACACTTTGTTACGTTTTTTTTAAATAAAGACTTCTAACACGATTTTTTAGTTGTCTTACAAAACACAAATATTATTTAACATGAAATCATAAAGGTATATAAATACTATTATGGAAATAAAACACTTTTTACGGATCACAGCGCGTATATTATTAATTCAGGTGTTGTTTTAGAATTATTTAGTTTGTATTTATTGGTTTTTAGAATTCCCAACGTTTCGACACCTTTCCAGCCCCAAACCACCAAAACTGTGTGGGTTGCCCAAGATACACAAAGACAACGCTCCGCTACGTCCCATTGTCAGCCAAATTGACTCACCAACTTACAAATTGGCTCGAAACGTAGCTAAAACACTCACACCACTGAGAGGTAACACAACAGCTTATGTGAAGGATTCCTACCAATTCGTTAGTGAGATACAACATCTAAATCTTACTGATGATGAAATTATGGTCAGTTTTGATGTTCAGTCCTTATTCACATGCCTACCAGTACAGGACTGCATTGATATCACTAGGAAGAAACTAGTTGAAACAACATGCCAATTGAATATGCAGAACTTCTAGAACACTGCCTAACATCCGGCTATCTCTTGTGGAATGAAGAATTCTATCTACAAGTAGACGGGGTAGCTATGGGCTCTCCTGTATCCCCCGTTGTCGCTGACATCTTCATGGAGGATTTTGAGGAGAAAGCACTAAACACAGCACCTGTGTCTCCCCGGTTCTACAAACGGTATGTAGATGACACTTTCACAATACTACCTAGAGATAGTGTTCCTGCTTTCTTGAACCACCTTAACTCCATCAATCCTAACATTCAATTCACGTATGGAGTTAGAGGCAGATAATAAACTAGCCTTCCTAGACATTCTTATCATCAGGAATTCTGATCAAACCTCGAGCCACACTGTGTATCGAAAAGCAACACATACAGATAAGTACCTCAATGGTGAATCCCATCACCATCCTTTACAGTTAGCTACCGTAGGGAAATCTTTGTTTCAAAGAGCACGCGGGATCTGTGACCAACAACACCTGACAGCTGAGCTTCAGCATGTCAAGCACGTACTGCGTAGCAACAAACTGCCTGTACCACGCCTTTATCACAGAACCTGTGTCAAACCAGCCACAGTAGAACGACGACATGCCATCCTACCATACATGAAAGGTGTCACTGACAAGATTGGAGGTATTCTGAAGCGTGCGTCCATCAAGACCTACTTCAAGCCGCCGAAGAGACCTGTCAAGTGTAATATTCCTTTTAAAGATGCAGGCGTCTACAAACTAGATTGTAACTGTGGGCTCTCTTACATCGGACAAACAAAGAGAAGTATGGGGACGCGCGTCAAAGAACATGTAAATGACATGAAGCATAGGCGCGATAACAAGTCTGCAGTGTGTGAACATGCATCAAAGGGACCCAACCATTACATTAGATTTGATAAACCACAAATACTTGCTAAAGAACAAAGATTCATTCCCAGAATGCTACGCGAGGCTATTGAAATCAACAAACATCCAAATTTCAATAGAGATGATGGTTGGAGAGTACCACCAGCTTGCGATCCCATAATTCATCAACTAAAATCCCATCCCAAATCACACACTGCAGGATCTAAAGATATAGTTAGTTCGTTTTGTAGATAGGGATCAAAAGGGAGGTCGACACAACCTCTCTGAGTTTTCTTCCGTCAGTTCTTTCTCTCAGAGGCCTCCCAATTTGTGAACTGGTAGTAGATTCAGTAGCTAGATCTTGTTTTCTAATTAACTTTATTCAATTTAACTCAGTAATAATGATTAAAATCAGAACGCAGCTATAAAATAATTTAATAAACTCGAATACATTTTTATAAAATTTTTGAGCGGGTAATTTCATAAAAATATGAGCAGCCTTTTTGCTTTAGTCCTCCCGTGACCACGGCCCCTGGAAATGTGTCGAAACGTCGGGAATTCTAAAAACCAATAAATACAAACTAAATCATTCTAAAACAACACCTGAATTAATAATATACGCGCTGTAATCCGTAAAAAGTGTTTTATTTCTAATGAACTGTACGCGCGAAAGTCTTAGAAGTGTATACTATTCTGGAGTAAAACAGGAATACAACATTTTGTTTATTTTCTTGTCTGTCTTTTACAATACTGTTATTTCATTTTGAATTAATGCAGAACACAGCCAACTTATGTGGCTGGTTTATTCTTTATTGTAAATCCGATAAAATAAGCTATTTTGGATAAAACAGCCACGTCAAAAACGCTATTATTGGTATTATTCTAAACGATACGAAATACTGGATAAGATATAAAAAAATGCTATACTTTTCCTAATAATTCTCAAATATAAAATAAACAGAAAAGTAATAAATAACTGAAGGGCAACATTCGACAGAAAAACGCTCATAACTCCGTTCGTACTTTTCCTCATATGGCTGCTTTCTGCAGAACTAGGTCCATTTATTCTGTGACTATAGCAACTATAGAAGTTTAGCTGGACACTTATTAGGTACTATTATTTATTCTGAGACTATAGCAACTATAGAAGTTTAGCTGGACACTTATTAGGTAGTATTATTTATTCTGTGACTATAGCAACTATAGAAGTTTAGCTGGACACTCATTAGGTACTATTATTTATTCTGTGACTATAGCAACTATAGAAGTTTAGCTGGACACTTATTAGGTACTATTATTTATTCTGTGACTATAGCAACTATAGAAGTTTAGCTGGACACTTATTAGGTACTATTATTTATTCTGTGACTATAGCAACTATAGAAGTTTAGCTGGACACTTATTAGGTACTATTATTTATTCTGTGACTATAGCAACTATAGAAGTTTAGCTGGACACTTATTAGGTACTATTTTTGATTCATTCTGAGACTATAGCAACTATAGAAGTTTAGCTGGACACTTATTAGGTACTATTATTTATTCTGTGACTATAGCAACTATAGAAGTTTAGCTGGACACTTATTAGGTACTATTATTTATTCTGTGACTATAGCAACTATAGTACCATTATGATGGACAAGAGACAGGGCAGCTGGGGGTTATTCATGATTGTCGGAAATCAACTTTCCGAATCGAATCGGAAAATCTTCCGATATAGATCTTATTTCCTTATGCTACCAAACTTTGTAAAAGCATTGCGCTTCCCCGTCGGAAAGTGAATCGAATGCCAGTGAATCGCAGTTTTCGAATCTATCGGAGGATACGTATTCGAATCGAATGCTTTCGAGTAGATTTCCGACAATCATGAATGGTCTGGTCAAGCCCCCTCCAGCAATGAGTGGTATACAACATCAAGAACAACAGCTGTTTCATACAAAAATTAAAATCTAAAATATCAAAATCTATGAAACAGCTGATTTTTTTCCGCGATTTCAGAGTTGGTCCCATAGTAAAAGTTGTTCAGTTTGATGGTCCCTATATGTATACATATTCATTTATGTATTCGGCATTAGGGGTATTTTTGTAACTTGTTGTATATCATTGGAAAGGTATTTATAAGACAAATATTTGCTGCTAACATAGGGACTAATCAATTGTTAGTATTTTCGGAGAATAATGTCATTAAAGTTATAAAATTGACATCTAGAGCGTTATAATTATAATTCCTAACCAAAATACTAATAGTTGACGTTTGCTCATTGCTGTCATATAATAAAATGTTATTTCTAAAATATAGTAAAAAAAACAGAATTAATTCGGCCGGACCAGCTATATATCCAACTATGTATCTTTGGTCTTGTACTAGCGATAATTCAAAGGCATGAAATTTACCTAATTGGCTAATTTTATCGACACATCACCCACATGTTGTGGGGTCCGTCCATCCCTCTCCTGTTCGAAGAACCGCCATTTTTTAAATTTGACTGGTCCTGCCGAAAATATTAATATATAAAAAAGTTGTACAGTTATAAATATTTTTTTGCGTTTTTTGCGTCTGTGTATTAGAATACACAGGAATATTATCTACAAAACGTCATCAAAATAATTGCTCTGTGTTGCATATTTCGAGAGATATTGTTGTTAAATATAAACTATAGGACCGCTTCAATCTGTACATGTGAATTTTCTGTACTCCGCGAGCAATAAATTTCATAAAAATGACGGCGCCACTTGAGGGCTATAGGATCCTTAAGTTAAGAATATGACGCCTTGAGACGTCGAACGTAAAGTAGTAATATTGCTAAGTAGTTTAAATTCATATTCATAATTTAAACTTCTTGATTTTTGGTTTAGCCAGGGCCAAGTTCTGTGGCCAGGGTGTGAACTTATAATTAGGGTGACTTGCACCATAAATTAAAAGTTGTTTAAGTACTACTTAAACACAATTTCGTATACGAAATTAATTAATTTATGGTGCAAGTCGCCCTAACTTTATTAATAAGGCCGAGAAAATATTAATAAAAACATAAGTAAATCAGTAAAAAAAGATACTGTGACATTGATCGATGATTACTGCTTACAAACACTACTGTAGAATACATACAGATATTTCAAACTTTTATTACCGTCTCCGATAGCCGTGATCGTCTAGTGGTTAGGACCCTACGTTGTGGCCGTAGTAACCCAGGTTCGAATCCTGGTCACGGCAGTGTTTCACACTGTTACGGCGGAGTCTTCTTTTTGATGAACTTAATAACTTTTAAGCTTTGTAAATAGTAATGTTTAATGTAAACCAAGAAATTGGACTCATTTTATTTTTTTAACCATTAATTAAAACTTAGTTTGTACCAATTTTATTTTATTTGCTTGAATTCCTCGAAACATACGAGATATTAACGGTTCACTGATATTTTTTTAATAAGCATTTTGAGCATTTGGAAAAAAATCATTTCTGCCCACCAGCGCCATCTGTATTCTACGTCATACTTCTCATGCAAGCGTTGCTTTTACATTAGTTCCATTTCAGCACGTGATGCGCGATATTTTAGGCAACAACGCCATCTATACTTATTCTCTGGAATCATGTACTTTGCTTTTTACTTAAGCGCAGCGCCATCTAATTGTAAAGCATGCTGCTGGCTGCTGCAATAAGTAATTTATTTTTCAAAACACGTTAAAGATGGCGCTAGCTGTTAATATCAAAACATTTAATAGGTATATTACATTTAAAAGTAACATGACATAATTTATGGGATTTTTACTCGACATTGGCAAATGTACAAATCGTCAAAAGAAAATATATATATGGGATATAAGTACATACAAATAGTTGAAGTTGGTTGTGTTGTCACACAAAATGAGGTTAGTGCCAAACAAAATATCAAAAACGTTTAAAAGTGGTTTCGAGAAAATCATAATACTTATTTTCATCTTGGATTCGGCGAACGAAAAGTCGACATTCAGCCACAGAATAAAATATAATAGAAATAGCGTATTTAACATCGTTTATCACTCAGTTTAATTCGAGCACAGTCCATTTATACTTCCTCTACAATCTACAAATGAGACATCTGAAACAAGTCTACCTATTGAGAAATCGAGTAAACAGGAAATATTTATTTTAGGTCGGTACGGTAGGACAATACGATTAAGTAATTTAATAATGTAGGTACAAGTAAGTGGCTAACTTCAAAGCGCAGACGTATTTTAATCTGTTAAATTTTCTCTTTGCCATATTCTTGAGTGAAGTTGAAGCGGATCACTGGCTTATTATTAATTTAAATAAGATGTTGATGAACGATGCGAAGTTAACCTCATGTCAAAGAAATCTTATGTTTACCATCTTAGATTAAAATTTAAGTTCACCAAGATTTAACAGCATTTTGGTAGAGCGTAAAGTGGAAAAAAAATCAAAACTTGCTTTTATTCCGCGCCATAAATTCCGATAGGTAAGTACTTACTTATTTAATATTCAAATTGATTAGGTAATATTTATACTTATTTAGTCTTCTGAAAAAGAAATGAAGAAGAAAATGACTTATTAATCTAATTGCAGCCATCTTTTTTATCAACAATGCGACTTCATTAAATCCTAAATAGTATAGTCGCGCAAAACTGTTTACTGTTTTATAACACTTCACACTAGGACCTACATTTTTGTATCAAATACATTACTTATCCATATTTAATAACATTATCAAATTACAATTCCACTTCCATGATAACCACTAAAATATTCCACAGTACATCCAAACCCCCATAGCATCCATAAAAGAATTTGCAATAAACACAACGCAATTTTCCTCGATGAATTCCGCCGAATAAATCCGCAACAATTCCGTATACATTTCCATGTGAAAATAAAGGTAATTCACGGATCCCATTCTTGCATTACCCATAAGGTAGAACAATCTTAGCCGATTAGTAATGCATAAGCAGAACACGTTAATCCCTACACATGAATACGAATCGGGGAGATAAATCCGCTCTCATGTGTTGTATGATTAGTTAATTAAGTAAGCTGTAAGCTTACCGCACCACGAGCGATTAATCGCTGAGCGATTTTTGTCGCCGAGAATAGAACATACAGAGTTTAATACGTAAACGCCCACGAGCTACAAAAAGTAACTCAGCGACTAATCGCCCGCGAATTGTCACTGACATGAGTGACAAAGGGTTTACTTACTTAGCCAGCGACAAAAAACGCGGCAATTATCGCCGCGATTAACGGCGCGATTATTGCCACGATTACCGCCGCGATAATCGTAGCTCTACAAAAAGTCGCTCGTGGGCGGGAAGTTGTATTGTGACAAACATGTGATGAATAAACAATACTAGAGAAATAATTATTTAATTTAAAATCTAGCGTCGAAGTGGAATCAGGCATAAACAAATTGGAATCTGGGATATACAGTGGTAGCCAGATAATTAAGGACAACAGTTGATTGTCATACAAACGAACTTTGAAGCCTTGGTTCTCCGCCAAGGATTGACCTAGCTTTGATCTAATGATGGCCGTCCAGGAAGTGAGTGAACGAGATTCTGATCGCTGTATACACCCAACTTGAGGATTAGATATAAGGATGAAAGTTTTCAGTTTCAGAATTTCCATACATTACTTTATGCTAATTTCGCGGTTTTTTTAAACATATCCTCAAGTGAAAGTTTCCTTATAAATCCATATATTATTATATGAAAAGGAAATGTAACGAGTTCGCCGATCATTCCAGTACTATTTCTAAGGAAAACTCTTAAACTCTTCTGAAATATCTTGACCAAAAGCTGCTCAATAGTGACTCACCCAAAATGATCAGAGTTAGTGGCAAATTGTCACGTTATTAAATAGGGCCCAGATGGGTCGTAAGGTAGGATACCTTATTATAAAAAAGTCTAAGCGAATAATAGTTATTATATAAACTCCACTATTGCTAATAAGAAGTTAGGTCCTAGCACCTACTTATCTGAATTTACAATTTGAGTCAGATTTGTTTGCTTCCCTAGGTCGATACAATAGGTCCTAACTTTAGGACTCAGGTTGTTAGTTCGATTCGAGAGCCAATTTCACTACTTTTAACGATAAGTATAACTGCTCCGAACGGTTCACTTTGAACAAATTGCCGTAGCATTTCAGTATTTTCAGTATCCTATTTGTAGGTACCGTTTTCGTTATTTGTTTTTTTCTACGCCAATTAAAATGTATTTATATTGGGAGCCAATAAAATCTAAGGAAGTCTAGTCTATGGATGATTTACCTTCACCATCTTCTATTTTAATTTCAGAATCGAACAGTAGTTTTATGAAATTAAATGCCAAACAATTTAGATGGAACTTATCCAATATCTTTTGAAACTAGTTCGAACTTTGCCCACGAGCGACTTTATGTAGCTGCGATAATAGCGGCGATTTATTTGGCCATAATTTTGTAAGCGATTTTGGGACCGATTTTTGTAACTCGTGGGCGTCTCTGAATGTTTTCTATATTCGGCGACAGAAAGTTGCTAAGCGATTATTTGCTCGTGGGCGGGAAGCCTCAAGGTACCTTATTAAACCACTGGTTAACTTCATTAGAGGCATCAGTTAAGCAGAAATTACGTCACAAAAACAAAAATGGACCCGTTAATGCGGCTATTACTACGGAATAGGTTATGAACTTTGATTATTTTTTAAAATAAAACTGTTTATTAAAGTTTATGCTTTTCTTTATGATTTAGATAAACAAGGTAAACAGTAAATGAAATTTTAACAGACCAAAAATACCTAAATATTGTATGAAAATTAAGAAGAACAATCATTGTTATTAATAAAATTTAAGTTCTGGTTAATTTCTCAATAAAATCAATACGGTTTAGTAAAAAAAAATACAAAAGGGTTCGTTCGTTACTTTGCTTAGTCACAACATGGCTAGCAATTAGGGTTGTCACTGTACAAATTTTAGATTACCGAACTATTTATAGGTTCAAATTTTCTTGTATTATTTTGTAAGGAGCCTTAAAACCCATTAGCAATAAAATAAATAAAAAGCAACAATTTGTGTTAAAAGTTCTCACTTTAGGGTTTTTCGTTCAAATCTCCAAAACGGTACGTTATAGAGACAAGTGTTCTACCGACATGTGACTTATTTTACGTCAAGTAATGAATAAGTGATACTAACTTACTAATAATACTAAAACCTGACTTGGCGGAGGAAGGCCTGCATTCTAGTTCGGCGGGCGCAGGCCTGCAACCCCAGGTTCGGCGGGCGAGGACTTGCAACCAGGTTTGTCGGGCGAGGACCTGCAACCAGGTTGGCGGGCGAGGGCCTGCAACCAGGTTTGGTGAGCGAAAGCTCTTTGTCTGGATCGCATGTGTTGCGTATTAGGCGTAATATTGTTAAGCCACAGAGTTATAATGATTATGACCTGGAATTAAAGTTTTTGGCTGATAATTTAGTAGAACCACAGAGTTATGATGAAGCTATCACTAGTCCTAACTCCGCAGAATGGCGGATTTAATGCAGAGAGAATACGATACTCTAATTGCTAATGATGTTTTTAAACTGATTGACAGACCATCAAATGTAAATGTAGTACAGTGTAAATGGGTCTTTAAACTAAAATATGAAAATAGACTTGTGGCCAGGGGGTAAAGTAGTAGTAATAAAATAATAATAGGTAGCGTTCAAAAGTTAGTCTGCGCTTCCAATAAGATTTTACTGGTGCTGATTGAAAATCAGAAAGCGAATAAATATAAATAAATAAATAAATATTTGACAACATCACATACATTGCTCCGATTCCAAAGTAAGTAGCTAAAGCACTTGTGTTATGGAAATCAGAGACAACGGTGGTATCACAAACACACAGACCTGAGCCAATATAGAAAAGTTCGTTTTCTAAATTGACCCAACCGGGGATCGAACCCGGGACCTCACAGATGGCGACACCTTGAAAACCGGTGTACAAAGCCACTCGACTACGGAGGTCGTCATATTGCCTCGTCTCATAACATAAAACATATTGCCTCGCGTCGATTGTCTGTCAGGGCAAACTGTGCAAAGCCTATTATTTATTCTGTACAACCCTAACAATGTGATTCGCCGTCTGTTTTTCGGTAATGTATTCAATATCGGAAAATCGTGGCCGCATGTAAGTTCGATGTGATACGGTGGTGGGCGTCGATCAAGGTTTTATTGAATCACAAAAGTGGATTGATCACTTTTATGTATTTATTGAGCGTGTTATGTTGAACTTGATTTATTTTTACTTATACTGGGGGTTTGGTAACCGCTTAGGTCAGAGGGCTTATTACAAAAAGCATCGTGATAAGCGTATGATGTTCGTCCCACTCCTTGACATTATTAACTCATTATAAAAGGTTCAAAATCAAGTAAACCGATCAGCGGACCAATTACGAATATAGTTTTTTCAAGGGAGCCAACATAACAGAACAGAAACGGCATAAATGTCAATGTCAGATTGATTTTTTTTATGTATCAAACTGTCAATACTGTTAATGTCATTCAGACAGATTAATAAGCATTATGAAACGTTGCGTTGTGTCGAGTTTACATTTTAAAATCAACTTTTTATTTCCAGCACTATTACATATTTGTTAAGCTATATTAGATTAGAGTATTTAAATTCTAATATTCTCTTCATGGCAAGCTAAGCCTTTATGTGGATCTGAAAATACAGGGGTTTCTGCCATTCTTCTTTAATTTATTAAACAATCAAAACACTGAAAGACTGCGTATTGATGAGGAACATCAAATATTGAATGCATCAGCACAATCTACCCCATTTCCGAGGTAGGGAGCCTTAATAAAAACCAAAGCGCCATGAATATAGGGTTGCCAGCTCTTAGTTACATATGTGAGTATATTGGAGTTGCTTCGGAGTCTTGAAAAGTCTCGGTTTAAACTCCAGTCCATCCAAATATTGTTTGGTTCGTTAAAAGTTGTGTGTCGTAAAAACGTGTGTATGAAACTCCTAAGACAATTATTAAAGGGACATCCAGGGAAAACAATTATTAGAATATTGACGACCTCCATGGTCGAGTGGCTTTGTACACTGGTTTTCAAGGTGTCGCTATCTCCGAGGTCCCGGGTTCGATCCCCGGCTGGGTCGATTTAGAAAACGAACTTTTCTGTATTGCCTCAGGTCTGGGTGTTTGTGATACCACTGTTGTCTCTGATTTCCATGACACAAGTTTTAGCTACTTACTTTGGAATTGGAGCAATGTATGTGATGTTGTTAAATATTTAATTATAATATTTATCAGAGGGGTGGTTTATTTATTTTAATACAGCCTTACTTTACGACATAAAATATTCATTAATTTAAAAATAATACATTTACAGGTGTATTAAATTACCAACTCATTTTAGTGCGTCTTTTAACGGAGTATAAATAGCAATAGCAATCTATCTATATAAATCTTCTATACATATAAATCTCTAAATTGATTCACTGATTGATTGTTAGGATACGCATAGAGCCCTAACGGCTGAAGATAGAGACATCATTTTTGGAGGGTAGCTACCTCTTATGGTGAGCACTAAGAAAAGGTTTTGTAAAATTCCCGTTATACAGGGTGCTACAGGGTGTTCCAGTTTGTAACGGCTGAAGGTAGAGACACCATTATTTGAAAGCAAATACCTTTCATGGTGTGAGTGAGTATTAAAAAGGATTTTGGAAAATTCCCGTTATACAGGGTGCTACAGGCTGTTCCAGTTTGTATGGGAATTTGTATAGGAAAATTGAAATGTGTGATAGAACTCCAATAGCTGAAGGTAGAGACACCATTTTTGGAGGGTAAATAGATACCTTTAATGGTGTAGATGAGCACTAAGAAAGGGTTTTTGGAAAGGGGAAAGGAAAGAAAAAGGGAAACTAATTATCTCTGGACCCAATCCTGCACGAGGATGGGGACGGGAACGTTAACGGGAAAGGGAACGGAAACGGAAACGGGACCGGGAACGTTAACGAAAACGGGAACGGAGATAGGAACGCTTTCTAAAATACACAAATATTAAAAATACACAAATGGGCTACAACAAACATTGAACACTACAACAATAATAATTCATTAATGACTTTATAATACAGTTATTTTTTTAATAATCTTTTCAAATAAGAATAATCGACAACCCTACTGGCTACGTTTCCACAGTGAAGAATGATAAGGTTGTACTACACCGACCCTTATGAAACAAGGTTCAACCCTTTATACGTTATGTACACATGCATAACCTAATATAAGTACTATGGCATGTGTTTGTGTGTGTTCGGGTAGTTAAATAAATGATTTTTCTTCAACTATGTAGTCGAGTGTCGAAGACGTCTCCTCTAGTCGGAAATCTGAGGTTCAGTTCTGTTGTATGTTACTGGCCAATCAAAATTTTGATTTATATTTCTTTTACTTCTTACTACACAACAGTATATTGAAATTACTAGCACGAGACAAGATACAAGATCCCAGAGCTTCCCAGGATTAACCAGCAATCTGGCAACCCTAAACAGCCTAAGATTAGCCAATCAGCCTCTACTCGCCATCTCTTTCCAATGCCTCCGTTATAAAAGAGATAAGATAGTCCTTATCAACGCATTTCGCTTTAAGCACAGCTAGATAGGCTCCCTCGGGAAATAAAGTCAGTTATGCTCTCATACAATTTGCATGGGAGGTGAGTGTTACGGGTAATTGGTGGAGGTATAGCGGTTTTATAGACCTACCTTGGGAATTCGGAAACACTTTAACTTTAAAAATAGAATGCCCCAAATAATGTGAGTAAGGTACATACGTGTTTTGTTTTGAATGTTTAGAATTAGATAATGCAGTTTTGCTAACTTTACGAATGTAACGATGTAACTAACTAATGTTGTATTTGATCATAAGAGAGAAAATTCTAAGTAACTAAGTCGAATCAATCAAAGTCAAAAATAATTACAAGCAAATAAACTGAAAATTACCTGTCTTGGATTCCCGGAAGTTGTACCGGGAAAACGGTAAATATTTTACTCAATTTCAAAACTTTTTTATTTCAGAAACTCACAAATTGTTATTTTCCAAGTCTTGATAATAACAGCCCCCTGATGTAACTGTCTTGCTGACAACTTTTGATTGAAACTGACATATATCGCAGTTACATTGCTGCTTTAGTAAGAATCAACGTGACATCTATGTTACTTAAAGCAGCATTGTAACGCGATTTCTGTCGCTTTCAATCAGAAGTTGATTGCAACAGAGTTACTAAATCAGCCCCCGGCCCCCTGATTACGTAACTCTGTTGCTAACAATTCTCGATTGAAATCGATTGAAACCGCAGTTACATTGCTGCTTTAAGTAAGATAGTTGTCACATTGGTTCTTACTAAAGCAGCAATGTAACTGCGATTTCTGTCAGAGTTGAGTGCAACAAAATTACATATAATCAGGGGGCTGGTATGTTTATTTATTTGTATCTGTTAACTCGATTTTCATTGTAATATTTTTTTTCTTATAAGCTTTTTATTTTCTCAACAAATATTCTTGAAAACATGAAAAATGCTACTAAGGGCCGCAGTTTCATGTTCAAGGTGCACTGTCTGCACTTCTTGCTAAATTTCAAAATCTTTTTACTTAATTTAAAAGTCGGACAAAATTGTCATTAAATTATGTGAAACATGCCCTTAACGATATTTGATTTCATAGCTAGCACTCATTTTAATGTATAATCACTCGTACGATCATTTTAGGATTCACACGTGACCGCAGTATTATAAAACTAATAATATTATTTACTGTGCCATACATGACTGACCGAGGTAAGAGACTTGTCCTTTATCCAGATATCTTGAACAAGTTTACGTCCTCATCAACCACAATGTTCAGTTCGCCGATCAAAGTTTGTAAGTGGCAGCGATACGGGGAGATGTTACTGAATAAATTTTCCTAAAAAGGTAAACTGGAAGTTTTCTTCTCGACCGACACGTAACGTATCACATCAACTTTCTAATAACCGGCGGGTACTTCACTCGAGTATGAGTGCTCTCCATGCGCCATCTGGGGTAAAGGCGATAGAATCATAGCGATTTTGTGCAAAAATCAGTCACTCCATCCAAGATCCATCATTATTTTTATTTTTTTATTATCATTATTATTAAATTTTGACAACATCACATACATGCTCCGATGCTAAAGTAAGTAGCTAAAGCACTTGTGTTATGGAAATCAGAGACAATGGTGGTATCACAAACACCCAGACCTGAGCCAATAGAGAAAAGTAAATTTTCTAAATTGACCCAACCGGGGATCGAACCCTCAGACCGGGGACCTCAGAGATGGCGACACCTTGAAAACCGGTGTACAAAGCCACTCGACCACGGAGGTTGTCAATCATGATTAGATAGTTAATAAATTTTAGATTTTTTGAAGATAAATAATTACTAGAAGAAAGGGCTCAAGGGTGCGGGTTCGTGTCCCGTCTGAGGTGCTACGGGTAAGTCGTTTTTTTCTATATCCTACTCAATAGATCTCCACTACGACCGATACACTGCTATCAGCTCTTTGCGGGCAAGTTTCGTCATCATTATCCATGTTTAAGCCCGTAATATTGAGATGATGTTCTATAGCTCTCAACATTGAGAGCAGTTTATTAATACAGGCCTAAGTATCCTTACTGCTGGGATGCAAGCCAATAAACATCACATACATTGCTCCGATTCCAAAGTCAGAAGCTAAAGCACTTGTATTTTGGAAATCAGAGACGACGGTGGTATCCGTAACACCCAGACCTGAGCCAATATAGAAAAGTTCATTTTTTAAATTGACCTAACCGGGGATCGAATCAGGGACCTCAGAGATGGCGACACCTTGAAATACGGTGTACAAAGCCACTCAATCATAAACAATTATAACGTTTATGGATAGCTTATAAATCGCTGTTCTCCTATACCTTGTACTGGAAAAGTCCTATTATAATGTACTCTCAACTTCATCGAGCACTCAATACTATAACAAGAGTTTTATTGTAGAGCATAACACTATTATTAGGGTTCCATACCCGATGGAACCAAACGGAAAGCTATTGCTGTCACTCATGTGTCCGTCTGTCTGTCCGTTCGTCTGTCACAAAGCTCAAACAGCTAAACCGTTGTAACTACAGTCTTATTATTTGCATCAAAGGTATGCCATGCAAACCCAAAGCCAAGTAAAGTATAAAAAATACTAAAAAAGAGGGGGGCTCCCATACAAGTGAAGGGGGCATGAAAAAAATGTTTTTATCCGTTTTAAACGTGTGGGATATCATTGCTTAGACCTTGTTATGTAGACAAAGACTGTATTTTTCGTTTTTATGACAAGCCGCCAAAGTCAGCTTTTTTTTTAAATTGTCCCAAAGTATTTTTTAACTTCCAATTGACCTATGAACTTAAAATTTGGTTGTAATGTTTATTTTAACATATATATTACCAAAAAATACCCATATATTGATAAATCTTAATTTTTCTTTTAAATTCTATCATTTTCCTATTACAAACCAACTTAATTTTGCGAAATGCGTAGCATAGATAAGCCCCTAAACCCTATTTGGTACGGAACCCTAAATGTGCGAAGTCCGACACGCACTTTGCCAGTTTTATTCTCATTGTTTGTTTTTCATTGACACATGAGTAGCATTAATATCGATGAACTATTTTTAAATCTAAATCAATAAATAAAATAAATAAACATAAGAAAAATCGTAAGTGAACTGCAAGGCGCAAGTCTTGATTTGTCATTCGGCTAGTATTGGACAAAACCTATACTAATTAACTTTAATCTTTTTTATGGGCTTAAGTGAGCGGGTGAATCTACGTTGTTTTGTTATGTTTCTTACTTCCTGCGTCACTGTCGTTTACTCTAAAATCTTTAAAAATCCAATGCATCACAACGGAATTTGCCATCATTTACGTTAGAGTACGATAATAAATTATATTAATTTGCATATTTTTAACTTATTTATTGCGATGCATTGGATTTTTAAAGATTTTCGAGTAAACGACAATGACGCAGGAAGTAAGAAACAACGTAGAATCGCCCTGAGCATATTATTATGACCTCAATCACAACTGGGGTCCACTCCATACTTTACTATTCTACCTGTCTAACTTCTTGCTTCCAGAAGTTCTGGTGGGCACCTACTGGTATTGGTTTCCTTATGTATTTGACTCTCCGCTGCATAGAAAGCTAGTACCAGTACCATGCTGCGTCAGAGTATTTCCGTTTAAAATTCTTCCCAAGGCTGCTCGATTAGGGACATATAAAGAGCGGCTCGCCCCCCCCCCCGAGCAAATAAATGTAGTCATGGCGCCCGTGCATGATTGATAACGTAGGGCCCGCCGACACGGGATTCGCTCGCAATATCACTTTTTGGCGGATAAATATAGAGTTGATATTACGCAGAAAAAAAAACAAATAAAAGCGAACGTTTTTATGTTTTGATTTTAAACAATCCATTAAAAACCTAAAAGCTTCAATTATAGTCGAGCCAACATTTAATTTTTTTAAGTAGTAAATGTTTTTAATCACTAACATCCAATATATTTTTACATGGAAGGACCTGTGTTAGATTTTCCAGCTGAATCGGAAAATTTTCAAAATGTTTAGAGCTGACTCAAAAAATCAAATAGGATATTTAGCTGTCGAATAAATTACCCTTAAAAGTATATTTTTCCATCCATCCATTATTATAATGTAATAAAAAAAAAGTTACATGTTCTTTTTTGGCACTAAATATTTAGTTACATTTTCTTTTTTCAAATAAACAAAACAGTACCTTCCTAAGCGAGAATTAAATCTCTCTCCATCGTATAAATATTATTTGTGAAGGTAAATCAATGAACGCCGCGCAACATATTCTTGAAAATCTATTGTGCAACTCTATATAATTTCTTCAAAGGAGGTTGTTTCAGCTCTATAAAAATACCGTCGCAAAGGGTTGAAAAGGGTCCTCTCATTCACCGTATGATAGTGCGAGTGTACAGTCGGCCGGAAAATTATGTTAACATTACCTATCCTCGCCCATTGTGTACATTTTTCTCTCCCGCCTTGCTTTTATATTATCTTTGCTATTGTACATCTATAGAAAGACTATAGAAACTGAATAGATTTTGTAGGGAAGAGGGAGATATATTAATTCATCAACGCCCGAGCGGACGCAGACGGCCGGTTAACAATGGAAAATCTATTGTGTCTCATTTTCCGGGCGTTGAAGGGTTAATTGTCGGCTACACTTATTTATATTCCGTTATTATGATTGCTTTAGATGCATGTTCACTAAAGCTATATACGGCCTTACCACAAAAGATTTTAAAACACTGTTCAACAAGTGTTGAAACTTAGACACTGTTTAAATGTGATGCTGTCACTTTTTTGACAATATTGTTTGAAAGAGACGGTATCACATTTAAACAGTGTCTAAATTAAAAAGTGTTTTTAAATCTTTTGTGGAATGGCCGTTAGAGTTTATCACAGATGTTCTTGTGAATACGGTGAATCCCCAAAAAGCCTTTTTAAATATAAAAAATCTCTATCTTTGCGTTAAAGCACATTGGATAAGTTATTTGAAAATTAACCAAACAGTTTTAGTTAAGAAATTAACCAAATAGTTTTATACAATACTAAATAATATACTAGAAAAAATAGGACTCGCACCAGATCATGTTCTCGGACGGGAATCGAACCCGCGACCTTTGGATATCCGGTCCAATGCTCTGACCGCTGAGCTACCGAGTCACTAGTGGGAACGTCGAATTTCTCATAGTTTTAGTTAAGAAATTAACCAAACAGTTTTAGTAAGGTTCACAAAGTCAAAGGAATCTGAATGTAACAACGAATACCAACTGAAAAAACATTCTCCGAAAAATCTGAATAATATAAGCTAGGTTAAGGTAAAGTATACATAGACGCAAAAAGTAAATATTTTTATTCAACCCCACATGTTGCCATAAGACACTGGCATTTCTCAAAAGGAAATCAAAGTTGAGCTCAATGTTGTTTCACAAAATGTTTGAACGGAAAACTTACGATCGGGCTTGAGTAGGTTTTCCTAAATCAAATAAACCGAGGTTTTGTGTCATCTTAGAAATACTTTTTTTTGATCACAACGGGTAAGCGCTTAGCCTCCACCTCACCTGATGTTAAGTGACGATAACTTACCACTGAGGAACTGGCTATCTTACCTCTAACTGCCGGAACACAAGAATTTTTAAATTGTTGTTATGGCGTCAGACTTAGGTAAGGTGGTAGCTAGCTAAGCGGACTTGAAATAAGCCCTACCACCAACCAAACCGAGTACAAATGTGCCCTTCCTGGGAATCGAACCCGGGACCCCTGCGTCTTACACGGGTGGGCGAACCACTAGACCACAGAGGCGGTTTTCTTATCATTTCGTGCCATCTTCACACATGTTGGCGGTCAGTAGACAATGGTTTTTGTAGTCCTATGTACAGTAGCACTTAGTAGCACACAGTAGTCTTTTAACTGGCGATAGCAAAGTCCAGTCCACTGTTCGATTTTTTTTAAATGGGTTTAACGGACTGGGTTCTTGCCCTTTATGCCAAACATGACAGTACAAGTCATAAACTTAATGGTACAAGTTCAATTTTCTTTTGTTCTTGGGAATTTGTCCAGTGTTGCCTCCTCTGATATTGATTTTCTCCGGACTCCTTGTGAAATTTCCCTAAGTAAAGCTCAATTCAAAATATTTTCCCCTAAACATTCATTCTAAAATAAAACACAAATTAAAACGAACTTATTACGTATTTTTAAACTTTTTATTTAATATTTATGTTTAATCATGGAATGCATCAATTGCTTAGGTCTCCAACACGGCATGACTATATAAAAACACTGAAGACTCGATCTCTTCAGTGGTTTTTCTTAAAATCATACATTGTCACCCAAATTTTTCCCCTTCAAAATTCCCCTAGCTAGATAATTGTATACCCTAAAATTTTAGTAAACGTATAAAAATCCCCTAAACTCGTCCAGCCAGTTGCGTGTCTGACAGTACTATTATTAATTCTGTGGTATTGATGCATTTTTTACTTAGCGGATGTCTAAACGTACCTATGCCATATAACTACTAAGTTTCAACCGATCCGTCCAGTGATTTGAGTGCGATGATGAATTAAAAATAATAAAAAACCGTGTTGTTTAGAACCACTATAATGCACTAGCAACTAGTATTATATTATTATACTAGGTGTTACAAAAGTACCCCTAATGCCGAATATGGTAGATAGGGACCATCAAACTGAACAACTTTTACTAAGGGACCAACTCTGAAATCGCGAAAAAAAAATCAGCTGTTTCATACAAAAATTTATTACAAAAATATCAAAATGTATGAAACAGCTGATTTTTTTTTCGCGATTTCAGAGTTGGTCCCATAGTAAAAGTTGTTCAGTTTGATTGTCCCTATCTACCATATTCGGCATTAGGGGTACTTTTGTAACACCTTGTATATTTTATAAATTGTATAAACTAAAATAAATAATAACAATAAATAAATAAAACATAGGATTAATTAACAATGTGTCAAACTCAACGGAACCCTGATGGTAAGAACAAGAAAAGAACTTGAAAATTATCATCCCTTATTTTCATTTCTAAAAACAAATTCGTGATTGCGATAACGACCCTTAGCCCCAAAAATTGCGGGTGGTTCAAATTAAATGTAAATATCTTTAAAAATCGAGTTATCTCTAAAAGGAATATTAAAGAATTTGTTTGAGGAAGGAAAGTAGATATTCTCGACCTTTTTAAGGTGGCGTGAGCAAAGAAATTTATTGTGAAATGCTCAAAAGAAATTTAAATTTTGCTGAAATATGGAGACCAAACAAGATGTGGTGTTGGCGATAAATGTACTTAACAAAAAAGAACTTGTTTTTGATTAATTTTATTCTTATACAAGATTTTGTGATATATTTTATTCCATTAAGGTCGTATGTAGCTTAACTCGTAGATCCAACTCTGAAATGGCTAATACTTCAGAATTAAGTACTGAACAGCCGAATGTTGTTTAAAATGTTTGAAACAAAGTATCGAATCCTTCAAAAAACAATGCAGTTGAATGAAATGCCTTATGAATGAAAATACTATGAGAATAGATCATAACCAACGCCGCGGCCCCAATGCGGAAAGGTGTGAAATTGGGATACGATATAACATAATGATGTAATGTAGACCAGCCCCCTGACTAAATCTGTTGCAATCAACTTCTGATTGAAACTGACAGAAATCGCAGTTACATTGCTGCTTTAAGTAGCATAGTTGTCTCATTGATTCTTACTAAAGCAGTAATGTAACTGAGATTTCTGTCAGTTACAATCAAAAGTTGTTAGCAATAGAGTTACATAATCAGGGGGCCGGCCTAATTAGCAGGTCACAGGCTGACACATAATATGGCCCGCTTGTCGTCTGTCTGATTAACATATGGCCTCTGGGAAATCGACAATACGAATGCATACATGTACGACTATTGAACATGGTTCTCGATTAAAATATTGATTTTAAAACTGTGCCGTATTATTTGGAAGGGATAGTATTATAACAGACGGCTCTAGACGTTTTTATGGCTATTTAATATCATATGTCATACCTAAAAATTTTTCAAGACGTGGAAATTGTAAAATCACGACAGATAATAATTTTCTATTTTTGTTACCTTCTTAGTATAAAATTATACCTCAATTTGTGTATCGCAAAACTACAATAATTGAATTGCATTAACAAACATAAAATAAACGTAAATCCAAAACTTATACTTACTTAAATTTATTAAATATTCTTTATTGAAATCTTTATGAAATAAAACTCGATAGGAACATAAAGCCCTATTCATACGCACTGTAAGAACATTACAGCACGAAAGTGAATGAAACTGGGCAACTTCGAATGTTTTTATTACATTACGGTGCGAATGTCCCGCGGGCGAAAAAATAAAAACTGTCCACTGTTTCGGGCTACGGCTAAACACAATTTCACACCCTCTCCACACTATCAAAATTCACAGCATGTTTCCCTCGTATAAAGCTGACGACTGGAAACACACGAATTATATTTCGTTCGAAGTTTTTTCGTAGCATTGTAGCGTAGGAAAACAAACTAGCTAAAAATCACGTTTGTTGTATGAGAGCCCCCTTAAATATTGTTATAGCAGCAACATAAATCAAAAAAAAAATCAAAAAAAAATCATCTGTGCAAATTTCAACTAACTATCACGGTTCATGAGATACAGCCTGGTGACAGACGGATATACAGACAGACGGACGGACAGCGGAGTCTTAGTAATAGGGTCCCGTTTTACCCTTTGGGTACGGAACCCTAAAATTTTTGTCTACTCTACTTCATGATATCCAGCTTTCCGCGCGTAGCTTACGAGCACAGCCTATAGACCTTACAAGTATGTAATTCTTTGAAGAAACAAATGAAACGTCAACAAAGTTTCTTTCTGTTTGAAAGAACGCAAAATATAAAAAATAATCTATTTTATAGGTACTGTATAAAACCGCTAACTCGAATTGGAATTGGAGCTTCTACTTTAAAAAAAAAACATTACCTGGATGAATATAGTGTTCTTATTATTTTTTGATTTTTGTATTCGTAATAATTTTTTTTAACTTCTAGAAATCATTTTCTACAAAAAATCGTCTTTGTTCACTCGGTCAAATATCCTACATCAAATTTATCACAGCTTACCATCAAACAGGCTAAATTCAAGTCCAAAATCCAATTGCGTTTTCCATTCAAAATCTGACAGTCACGCGACGCCGTGTTTGCGTCCCGTGTGTCCAATAATTTTACATGATCACAATAGGAGCTGTCCCGGCGTCCCCGCTTTATCGCTATTGTCCGTCAGAATCTGGCCGGGATGCCTCGTCTGGACATTAAACCTAAGATTAGGACAGTGACTAACTGAAGCGATAACTAATTCAAAGTTTTAATTTCAAACTTTTAATTGTTAGAAATACTAAAACATAAATAAATTAATATCAATTTATTGCAATAAATATATATTTCATATTGGCATCATATCTTAGTTTCATGGGAAATTGATTCAAATGTTAATTTTATCATAAACAATTTAAGTTTTGCTTATTGAAACATACTGTGTAATACCCATCCTTTTATAGGTTGACCTTGTATTATAAGACATTTTCCGCTAGATTTGTTTAAACTTGCAAACTTATTAACTTTGTAATACCAAAGAATAAATAATGGTACTTTAACCTACACGACTGTTTAAAATAGTTTTAACGTAGCTACCAATAATTTAATGTATATTTTTTTTGATTTTCTCCGTACTTGTAGCATCGTCGCTTAAGTAACCTATTTTTGTATTAAATAATGTCGTGGTTAATGATGTTGGTGTCACAATGACCAAACTATTTATCATAACTCTGTTAGTATACTTTATTGTGTACACTGTTTTTTAACCCAAATAAATTAAAAAAGAAACTTGAAAAGATTCTTTTATTATAGGTGAGCTTACTTCAGGCAGGGGTGCCATAGAAAAGATGGTGAAACTTAATATTAATAGAAGCCCCAGTCAAACAATTCACTCATCAACAGCTAACAATTCAATAATTTTACTATCTACTACTACCACGGACACTACAGTACAGACGGTTGAATTCGAAGATTTTACTAAAAGTGCCCACAGTAGGCATGTCTTAGTTCTTATATGAACTGATGTATCTACGCTGTTATCCTTATTTGGAAAAAGCTCATTAAATCCAAAACCTCCTGCTATTCTTGATGCAGTCGTCTCCTTGGTTCCTGCTATTCAATGCGTAGGATTCGACGAGATTGCAGATAAGATACCATGTTTAATCGCAGGCACGACGATTTCAGATTAACCCGCTTTTACGAGCAAAGGTAACGTCCAAACAGACAGCTTTAGAGCCGGTTAAATCAAACCACGGTGATGGTACTCTAAATTAAAACAGTTAATTGCCAGGTATTCATGAAGATTATAGGGATAGAGCTGTTAGATTCAGATAGACGAATGAAATGTTTGAAGATGGGAGAATATTCATTACGATTTTCATGATAGTGGCAAGAGTGATTAAGTCTTTCTTTTGTAAGATGTTCCAATTACTTGACATACCTTCACACCGGTTAACGATACAGTGATAAGTACACACACAGATTTTACCTAAACACCTAAAGCGATTTCAGTAGATGGTTATGGAGCTCCTCCATTCTTTGAAGTCGATTAAAAACTTTAAAAAATTAGAAAAAAACCTTTTGAGTACTTAATATCTGTCAGTATGACTGACTGCATGATGTTGGGGCCAATAATTTTATATTCTGAATATAAAATTCTGTGGCCCCAAACAATTCGAAAAATAAACACTACTGTCCGCTTTCTGAACTTCTTTGGCGTTCGCACACATGTACTCGTAACAGCCTAGACTCAGCGTGCGTGGTACTAACCAAGAGATTCACAAACATGTAATCTACAAGGGAAAGAAATAAACTGCATTATCGTAAAAAAAGTTTCCAAACAATTGAATTTCCGTATGCGTTATCTACATGCGGTCCTTAAAACGTTAGTTCCACAGGGGGGTACTCTGGGTCCCTTTATGCGTTTGTCAGTTGTTCTGCCGTAATGAATTGCTGTTTGTTTTGTTTCCATATCGTCTTGTCGCAGACAGACTGTAATTAAAGAGGGAGAGCTTCGGTAAGAATTAGACGGTTATCTCCTTTCGAGGAAGATAAAGAAAAAGGGGGCTGTTTAATAACGTTAATTATGTTATCTTTTTCTTCAGACAGTCTTTGCTTTTAGATTCCCTCTGATATTTTCCCTATGTACTTTACTACGTTAATCACAAGCCTACTAAATAATTACTTTAATTAGTAAGCTACGTAATGACACCGACGCGTACATCAAATTATGCTTAATAAGAGCAATCCTCACAACACCCTAATTATACAAAAGTGACTCAGTAGCTCAGCGGTAAGAGCATTGGACTGGACTTCCAAATCTCGCGGGTTCGATTCCCGTCCGAAAATATGATCTGGTGCGAGTCGTATTTTTTCTAGTACATCATTTAGTTTATAAACAGTGGTAGCTTTTTTGGTACTCTGCCATTAATTGGTACTGAATAATGATTTTGACAGTGACAAAAAGTTTGACCAATTAGTAATCACAGCATCAGTCCTATCTGCTCCTGTAACGCATGAACTCGAGATATGACCAACCACTGACAATTAAACGCTGAAAACGCTTCTCACATCTGACTCCACAAATTTTAAAATTCTGATGATTACCATTCCATCATCGGTAACTAAATAATTTACCACTATTTCTCTACCTAATCAAAAGATGTAGGTAGTATATGTTTCTAGAAAAAAAACTTTGAAAAGCGATGTCCTGAGCACGAGCTTCGGTCGGTAGACCATGTTCCACAAAGTTGTAGAAAGCTAACGTACAAAAGAAAACGGAAACTTGGTCCACTGAAACTTCGCGTATTGCGTAAGAAATCCTACATTTAGGCTATTTTTGAAGAATGCGCACATTTTTTAACGTTTAATCCCTTTGACAAAGCCACACCAAATAAAATATCGGATTCTCTGTTCTATGATCATCAGATAAATTATCAAGGTAACAACAGCAAAAACCAAAGTTCTTTAAATCTAACACAAGTGCTCAAAAGCAAACACACTTAAGAAAATTGTATTAAAATCTGGTAGCTGTTGTTTGCTTTACTCTGTGCTAATTGAATTTTAACCTGGACGCGATTGCTGAGTAGTTGGGACGTGTAGCGAGAAAAAAGTTAAGTCGGCCGGGACGTTGTTGTGTCCCGTTTGTCCTGGATTACCCGTTAGAGCTTCGGGAAATCCTATGCTATGCGTTTTAACTTCGAAGATATCTCTACGTTCTTTGTTTTTCTTCTGACCGAGTTCATATTGGTTTGAAAAGTCTATAAGTTACTCAGTGTGATTTCTGTAATAATTTGTTTCCCGTAAAAAAAAAAACATAAAATCCATAAAACATTCTAAAATTTTCTGAAAACGTGATGTGTTGTGTGCTCAGATTTTGGGATAGAAAATTACACTTTACGAAAACACGACACCTTTTGGTAGCGGTATATTTCATGTAATAAAATAAAGCTAGCGAACTTATTATCAGACCTATTTCATATTTCACATGAATAAATAAAAAGGTTTTCTCAAAAACCTAAAAATGTTAAAAAACAAATTTTCAAAGCATTATTCTGTCAAAATATATAATTTTTTTAAATTATTTACACATTTTTAACACAATATTCCAAGAAAATCGTTACAAAGTTCTATCAAACCAGCCATACAATATTTAAGCTTTTTCCTGTGTGAAACGATTAAAAAATTTACCAAACAGATAAAAAAAACTTATAGATCATTCAAGTTACGTTTCTTGAGAATAATATTATTAAAGATACAGATAAAAGATTGTGAAATTATCAAATTTAAAAACACTCACAGCCATAACTCAGCCTGGATCATGAAAAGGAAATTACCTTAATTCAAGCAAAATATACAACGGAGGGGTACCAAATAATATAGGGGGAGAAAAAAGAAGAATATATGCGAAATTGGAAAACGAGGGGTGTATTATGAGTCGCAATTTATGGGTCCAATTCTCGTGCACCTGCGTTATCGAGTTGGAGACAGATTTCCATCGATTACAGGGGCCAATAAGGAAGTTATTTCGTAAGTGAATTAAGACCGAAAGTCTATAACTTTAGTCGTAATGCTGAGCAAGAAAAGTAAAAATGATAAGGAATTTGTAATACATCGCCGTTCTGGACATCGGTTCCAAAACCTTTTTTCTATCGACCCAAAATCTTTTGTTCATGGAAATGCGAACTCCAGTTTAATTTCATCATCATCTTGTCAGCTGCACACCGCCCACTGCTAGACATAGACCTTTCTTAAGGATCGTCATGATGATGCGATCGCGCTGGCTGCATCAAGCGGCTTCTAGCGACCTTCACCAGTCTGCCTCGAGTTACAGCAGACTGGAAGGCCCCTGGGCCTTATCTACGGAGTGTCGTCGGGTGCGAGCCGCGATTCTCGCCCACTGCCACTTCAACGAAGCAATCCTTCGAGCAATACCGACCGACCTTCTCACATCTGATTCGATAGCGCTGGGAATGGGTCTTACCAATTCTCCATTGCCCACTGGGTTTTCAAAACAAAACACCTGTTCTTCTTGTCAGTTAAAAAAGTCTGGAACAGGTGGTAGAAAAATATAGACGATTCAAAAGCGCTTAATTACTAAGTTTATTTGAATAAAGCAATTTTTTACTTTTACTTTACTTTAAAATAATACCTACCATATTTGGTCAAAGCAGAAGAGTGCACTTTTCTGCTTTTAAAACCTCGTGGCGACATCTATTAGATATTTTTTTAAAGATCATACAATTACAACTCACTGAGCCACTAGTTTAACTTTACGTTTAATATACTTTGAAAAGAGAATGTTGTTTTTGTTATTGGAACACATTCCCTGGCCTAAATTATGGCTTCAGTTTGAGAAACGGTGGTCCTCGTTTTGAATGTGGAAACAGCACGTGCATTTGATGCAAGTTTCATGGGATGCACATGTACCATGGCGTACCTTTACTGAAGTAACTGCTAGATAAATTTTACCTGAAACAAAGAAGGAAAAAGGTTAAATGAAGTTTTTAATATTTTTTACAAAATGTAAGAGAATGTTTCAAAATTAGTAAATATTTAAGTTAATAGTTGGGTTTGTTTCACCGCATTCAGTTTTACAAGCAAATGAGACGATAATCCTGAAGAATGGCGAAATATTCTTAGGATACTGTATTGAAAAACAAAGTTTCCCTAAGACTGTAGGTACCTATTTAAAAATCACCAAATGTTAGGATTATTTAATATTATTATTTATTTAGGTATTACAAAATTATTTCGGTATGGATCATTATATTTTTTTACATCGCCATGATCTTCATAATTTAGGTTTAAAATGTACTTAGGTACTACTTATTATATTTACTTATAACTAAGGGCTTGTACTCAAAACTGCGATGCGAAGTCGCATCGCAAAAACCTGCGAGCTCGCACGCCGCGTCGCAAGAACATGCGAATTGATTCGCATCGCGCATTCCTGCGATGTTACGTGTGATTACGATGACGTGGAAGGGAGACGCCTTGTCGCACGAAATCGCATCGCAGCAAATCGTATTGCAATTTTCTGCGTTGCGAATTCGCACCGCGTCGCATCGCAGTTTGTGTACAAGCCCTAATGTCTAACATGATTATTAAAAACAATTGGCAAATAAAACAAACATTTAAATCTGCTTATTTTTATTGATCAGGGTGATTCAACCATATCAGAAATATTTATGAGTGTCATATTACTGGGTGAAACAACCATTACAAATCAGGTTTGGAGGTAACTCAAAACTATTGAAATTTAAATGAATGTAATGTAATGTTTTGTAAAACTATGGGTTTAATAGCCTGAAATAAATGCATTTTATTTATTTTATTTTATTTATTTTTTATAACACTCTGTGAGATTTTTAATCTGTGAGCATCCTCCCAAGCCCTTTTTGCATCGGGGGTTAATAATAAAATATATTTTATGTTCATGATGCAAATAATATGAAACTGATCCGAAACTTGGGTACCTCTATTCTGATATCCCAGGTACCAAGTAACGGCGCAAGCAAGGCGTTTAAAATTTATCGCCAGTCGGCCTTCGCCCGCCGATAATGGGGGGTGATATTTTAATTAAAGGGGACGTTTATGTCTAACTCGGATTAAGGTAGTTTTTATGGCTTTCCAGTCTTCAGCGTTAATCCAAGATTTGTTCCGGGAATGTTGCCCGTTTTTCCCTTTGAGTTTTGAAGTGAGGAATGAAGATTAATGAAATTGACAGAAAGAGAGACAACAGTTACTTTACTTGTCGTAATTGGTTGGGTTATCTAGGTGCATAAGTAATGAACCCAAAAAATCTAAATATTGGTCGGGTTGCAAAGTTGCAATGTAACCTCACAGTCACAAGGCAGAATACAAATTTAGGTGTAGGTATATCTAGTTAGTGTGGTGATAAAGATAATAACTACCTACCACAAAAGATTTTAAAACACTGTTCAACAAGTGTTTGACTCAGACACGTTTAAAATGTGATGCTGTCACTTTGACAATATGATTTGTAAGAGATGGCATCACATTTAAACAGTGTTTTAAAATCTTTTGGGGTAAGGTCGTAAATGGTTAGCAAAATATTCGTATTTTAGTGAGCAGAAAAATAAATTCGGACAGCCAAAATGGTTAGTTGGTTAGCATCTTCTGGTTAGTAAATGGGTTTTAATCATTTAGCAATTAATTATTATTGTCATATTGGACTGCTCTAAATATTTTTTTAGCTTCATTTAGTGATTTACGTATAATAAAATGTTGAGCCACGTTTAAGAAAATGATTAAAACGTACCTAATGAACTCTTTATGACTTTTTTCGTGACTGGGGGCTTTGCCCTCAAACCACCTTGTGGGGGGGCCTCAGGTGGGTCCCATCCCCCTTCCCCTCCTCCTCCACTCCCCATTTCCCCCATAACCTATCCCCCTCCGTCTATAAATAAAATAAATACACAACCATTCTTACGCTGCATGCAAAACCACGCAAAACTTACATTTGGGACCAATAAGGAACGTGCTGTAGCATCCATCAGTACTAACAGAACAACCAGTCTGCCCAAGTTGAGTCGAGAAGATTTATTACCTCTATCAAATAGTTCAATGTTTTGTATCTGTCGCTCGAATTGGAAACCAATTGCACGGTAATCGTGTCAACTGTGCATAATCAACTATCAAACAATGCATTGAAACATATTCCGTTTCTTTGTGATAAGTTTGTAATTTACAGGTAAATAAGGTAAATAAAAGTAATAAATCAGGAAATAAATTAAGGTAAATATTCATAAGCGTCAGCGCCCACGAGCGACTTTTTGTAGCTGCGATTATCGAGGCGTTATCCCGGCGTTAATCGCGGCGATAATCGCTGTGTTTTTTTGTCGCCGGCTAAGTCACTATTGTCAGTGTCATTGCGCGGGCGATTAGTCGCTGAGTTACTTTTTGTAGTTCGTGGGCGTTTACGTATTGAACTCTGTATGTTCTATTCTCGGCGACAAAAAATCGCTCAGCGATTAATCGCTCGAGGGCGGGACGCCTAATCCACCTGTCATTTATCTGGCGTAATTTGAACGGTATTCAAAGTACCAGTATTTCAATCTAACTAGTATTTTAGTGTAACTGTGTTTCAGTCTAATTAGTCTGTTTTGGTGGACTACAATTATGCTGTTCTGGTTTATTAAGCTGCTGTGGGATGCGTTGGTGGGTTTAATTAACGCTGAATCCAGTCACTTTGCTTCAGCTAAGGTTTTAATGTTAAGCCGTAACGGTAAGCTAAAAGACACTAGACAATGAGAATTTTAGGTCAAAATAACAAATGATGACAATTCCAAATGTTCTTGCTTTGTTAATATTTTTTTTTAATATTTCACTCTAATATGGAGTGTGAAACCTGACTTCTAAAAGTATAACACCGAGTTCCACGTCTCCGTAAGTTCAGCTCTGGCTGCTGGGTAAATAATTGTATTTCGCACTCTTCATGATGGACATTTCTACTCCTAATATTGTGTAGCAATTATTATACTAGCTTTTTTTTTCGTTTACAAAACGAGCCTATAAATGCTTCATAAGCTTTCCGTTTGATCGACTTCGGTTGAGTAATTCAACATTCAACCGGCGAATATTATTTCCACTTTCAACCGGTCAGTAAAAAAAAACATTCCACATTCAACCGGCAACTTGGATAGTATGGTATAAAAACTATGTACCTATGTAAATACTTAGAGCATGGATGCACAGACTTATTAAGACTAGGGGCCACTCGGGAAAATTATGAACTGATGGTGGGCCACCAGAAGTATAGGTAATTAAAGACAATGAAAAATTGATAATAATGTATTCAAATTGAAAAAGAATTTATTAATTTGAAGCGTGGCACTGCATAGTGCTTACAATCTTTTTTATATTTGGCTCAAATTTACTTGTAGCAACACGTAAAACTGCTTCCAAACTTTCATTTGCAAGGCGGTTTCGATTTTTTGTTTTATTATTATTTAGGATTGAAAAGGTTTGTTCACATATATAGGTAGAACCAAATAAGCTTGCACATTTCAGAGCGTTTATGCGCAACTCTTTGTACGTATTTTTATCAATGCAGCGGTAAAAGTTCAGCAAGTCTCCTTCGTTGAATTTGTTGCGTAAATCTTGGTCGTTCTGAATGTCGATAATTTCTAACTGCATTAACTCTGGCGCATTTTCAACTGAAATCGTGAAAGGATTGCTAAATATGTCCAACAGAGGTTTCACTGTTTTAAACTCCGAAAATCTGTCTTGAAAAGATTGAATCAAAATATCTAGCTTTTTTACATAACTGAAATTAATAGCAGTTTTTTTGAATTTTTCAGCCATTTTCTTATAATTCGGAAAATGATTGTAATTTCCAGAATTCAATTGCGATCTGAAAAGTGTCAGCTTGCATTGAAAGGATGATACATGTGCGTAGAGCTGGGATATCAGTTGATTTTTGCCTTGAAGCCGTGTGTTCAAGACATTCAAATGATTTGTAATGTCAACTAAAAAAGCCAAATCACACAACCAATCAGGACTTTTAAGTTCCGGGACGTCCCTTTGCTTTTCCGCCAGAAAAATATCAATTTCTTCTATTAAATTTAAAAATCGTTCCAGTGTCAATCCACGACTTAGCCACCTTACTTCTGTATAATACAGTAAATCTCCATGTTCGCATTCAATGTCATCAAGGAATTGTTTGAATTGCCTGTGATTGAGTCCTCGTGATTTTATGAAATTCACAGTCGAAACTACCACTTTCATGACATTTTCAAATTCAATTTTTTTAGAACAGAGGGCTTCTTGGTGTATAATGCAGTGAAACTGCATGAGATCTTCAGCGTTTAAGTTTTTTTCTTGCAAATGCTTTTTCAACAAAGTAACTAGCCCAGAATTGACACCAATCATCGAAGGAGCACCGTCAGTCGAAACTCCCGATAATTTCGATAAGTCCAAATCAGTTTTTGAACACTCGTCCAAAAGTACATTGAGTATATCAACTCCTCTGGTTTGACCTTTCAATGAACACATTCCTAATAACTCTTCGAAGACTTCAAAATCTTGAGTAACACCTCGTATGAATATAAGAAGTTGAGCTGTGGAACTAATATCAGTGGATTCGTCGAGTGCTAATGAAAAAAAATCAATTATCTTAGTTTTTTCATTTAATTGTTCCGCAATATTATCTGACAAAGACATAATTCGTCTTTGGATGGTCATACGATTCAGTTGAATTTTCTCAAACTTTTTTGCTGCTTCTGGACACATTTTCTTAGCGGCAATTTCTATGCATTCTTTTACAAAATCCCCATCATTGAAGGGGCGACTCCGCTTTGCTATCATTCGAGAAATTTCATAACTAACTTCTGTAGCTGTTTCTGTATCTTGAATGGGTTTTGTAAACATAGCTTGTTGACCAATAAGCTCCCGTTTTAAAGACAAAACTTTTTGCTTTCTTAATTCGCCTGTAAACTTCGTAAAAGTAGGATGCTGCGTTTCATAGTGCCTTTTTACATTATATTCCTTTGCAATCGCAACAGAATTCTTGCAAATTAAACAAACGACTTTGTTATGCGACCATACAAAAAAGTATTTCTCAGTCCAAATTTCTTGAAACTGCCGATTTTCATCTTAAACCTTACGTTTTTTACTAGTTCCTGGCATGTCCATGTTGCGTTTTAATCCTGACTAGGATTACCACAGCACCTAAAACCAATTACAGTTCCTAATTAATTACCAAAAATAATTGATAAAATATGTAGATAAAATTAATAACAGTTTTACTTACGATTTCACAACACAATTATACACGGCACTTGACGGGAAATCTACGTTGAATGTGGATCAAAATATATTATAATTATGACACCGGCTAGTCGAGTTAAAATCTACACTAGAACTAACGACACTTTACTCAAATTAAAACCGAACTGTCGGTCGCTGCGGTTAGCGTGGCTTTTATACCACGCGCATAGAGTCGAAAACTGTCTGGAGAAATCTCGAAACCGACTCTGGAAGCTTCGTGTATCTACCTACGCGAGCTATCGGGAATTTGGGACTATTGCTATCTCGCTCGCTCGAACAGTATAACGCGGCGCGCTTCCTCAAGAAAACGAATTTAACCGAGATCAGCACGAACATTACCGACCGCTGTTACCGACGCATGCACGGCGCACCGATAAGATTGATAGAGCGCGCGCGCGAGATTCAAATTACTTTTCGAACATTTGTTATTGGTTTTATTCTGGAATAGAACTCAATATTTTCGAATGTACGAGAGTATTATTTTTGCTGTCGGCGGGCCACCAGTATTCGACCGGCGGGCCGCATGCGGCCCGCGGGCCGTAGTCTGTGCATCCCTGACTTAGAGGGACCTATTAATTTAAATAAATACTGATATATGTTTTTATTACCTTTGTATTTCACAAATTAATAGATCAATGTGATTTTATTAAGCAAAAACCCAATTGGATTAAGAACAAAGGGTAATATGAAAGAGAATAATAAAACTATCCTCCATTACTTAAAGTGATTACAGGACAAAGTTTGAGAACAAAACGAAGTCCATTATTAAATAATCTATGCGAATAAAATAGTCGTACAATAATTCAGACAGCGCGGAGTTCTGAACAACCGATGGAATATAAACAAAAAAAACATTTCGAGATGAAACGGGTCGGAAATACACAGCGAGGAGTCATTGGTTCCGTAATATTTATGAAGTTCAACCACAGAGTAAATAATTGTTTTCAACTTGCGCGTGAGTTATCGACTATCATCGAGACCTCGAGTTTGGCTATTAAGAAACTAACAAGTATCTATGAAACAACGTGACCACAACATTTCTTTTTTAGGGTTCCGTACCAAAATGCTATCAACTTTTTACAAAACTACAGAAAAAATAAAACGATGTCTCTGCACACTTTTTCGAAATGATCAACAAAAATACATTAGTTCCACTATCACTCAAGAGATGGCGCTGACCTAAAACTGCAATATTCTACACTACCAGAAAAAATCTACTAGTTCCACTACGATAAAAAAAAAACTGGGCAAGAGATGGCGCTGACCTAAAATTGCAATAATTATTCTATTTTGTGTATTCATATCTTTTGACCGGTTTTTTTTGTTGTGGTTGTAGTGTTTCATTTATAAATTGCAATTATTGCAAAAGAGAAAATAATAAAATTATGTTAAATTCATGAGAAATAATAATCGAATATACGAGTTGCTTTACTAAGTTTATTTTATCAATAGGTTCTACATCGTTTAGATAAGAAAATGAGAAACATATCAAGTTGTTTTCTATTAATGGATTTACCTTGCCCAAACAGTTTTCAGCTATTTCCGTATCGTATTCTGCCATTAAAAAGGGTTTTTCGAAGAGTTTCGAAGAACGTTCCGTTGTTTTAGTTTCGAGTGAGTTGAAGATAAATACGTTTAGTTTGCTCTTGACTAACCACATTTTAATTTACTTTCCCTTTGGACTTAAGTTAGTTCAACAATGTAGACGTGGTAGACTGCGGGTCCCAAGAGCAAATAGACTCCTTTCATTGCTATTATTTCAAAAAACCAGAATGAATTGTTCTCTTAAAGATTAAAAAAATATTAAGGGGCTGACATCAGCCAACTAGCGCCGCCAGTCGATTTTATTTTATTTGTTCTAAATAAGCCCATTTTCTCAAAAAAGGAATCAGTCAAAGTCTTGTGAATGACGTCTAATATTTATTGAATAACGTTACAACATAACAAAATGCATGCAATAATAGTTTAAAAACGTTTGAAATAACAGTGGCCACTTTTAAGAAAATCGCGTTTTAAACTGTTTGAATGCCTTTTCAAACTGTGTAAAGTACTTAAGGGAAGTACTTTTTATTTTATAATTTTTTTAACGTGTTAAAAAATGGATCTGATATGAATCCATATCAGATCTTTTTAACACGTTTTTTAAAATTAGTTTAACATTCTACTAAATAACAAAGTCTGGCACAAGTTTTAGCCACTATGGTTTAAAAAAGATGATGCTGGAAAACGATGAAAAATCTGACATAGGCCTTGCATTATTATCTTTTTTATTTTACGGGACCCTAAAAACCAATAGTCCCGTACAAATCGTCCAAACGGAATAAGTAATGAGTCCCGCCCGGCAATATTTTTATTTACAGCGCCAATTTAATAAGACCCCTTTGCACCTTTCTTCCTCTAACATTGGTCTTTGTCGAACAGTAGACACTTTTCACGCTTCGCTTCAAAAAATGTATGGATTTGACGTTTTAAATTTCGATTGATAACGAAACCTTATGTCAATCCCATACATGTTACAAAAGCGAAGCGATAACGAAGATTTGCAAATGTTACTTTGGCTAGTCCCCCGGATTTGGCAGATTAGGCGAAAAAGTCACGAAATCAGTACGTAGTAAATAAGAGAAATGCTTGTACACGATTGTGAATATTGATGATACAAATTACTTAAAGCAATTTCGGCTTGATACCTATTGTCGTATCTAAATAATTTCAAACTTTAGACTTTTTAAGAGGTATTTTCGAAATTAACATGTATCGAGTCAAAATCATTAAATCTTGTTTCTGGTTCAATACGTGTCTGGTTAAAAATATAAAGAAATATATATCTTAATTTCTGATCCGTAGGATCTTTCAGCGACCTATGGCATTACATCAATAGTGATATTTTTCTTTAATAATCGCGTTAAGAATAACTTTTTGTAGTTTTTAGCCCTTTCAAGAATTTTTACTTACAATGTAACTATGTATTGCTGTGAGTATATCTATTGTATTTGTTGAAACAAAGAAAAACAACGAACCTACATTTTTTTACCAAGGTAATGTTAACAATAAACATTTCAATCAATTCAGACAGGCAAACATTTGGCATATGAATATGTTTTTGATCCATTTAAAACAACATGTCTGTCTATCAATCTGTCTATTTTAACTGGCATTATACAGGAAAACAGTGAAAATTTTCAAACATGCAAACATTTATATTGAAAACTCAATATTAAACATTTCCCAGATAAAAAATGATGTAATTCATCTAGCATAAAAAAGAAAGACGGTATTTCATTGCTTGAATGGAGAAAATAAAACATGTTAAAGAAAAACAGAGGGAATAACGCGCAGCAAAAACTGGGTACAGTAATATTTTATAAGGTGAAACATTTATTGCAGAACAATTGGTTGTAACGTAAAACAATTTTTTAAACATTGCTAGTATAGCTAAGCTATATTTACGAGTATTGAATAGACCATCAGCCATTTTTAATGTCTCCACTTCTGAGGCACAGGCCTTCCTTATGGGTGAATAAGGAGAATGGGTCATAACCCACCACGCGGGCCCAATGTGGATTGGTGGGTGTAACGACTGCAAATGCACCCTGGACCAACGGCTTAACGTGCCTTCCGAAACACGGAGAAGCTCGAAATAATATTTTTGGTCACCCATTCCGTGACCGACCCTTGCGAAAGTTTAACCTCCGCAATCGCTGGGCTAGGCGCTAAACCACAGCGCCATCGAGCTCCTCTTTGGCTTTTTTACGCTAACGTAATTTTGAGAAAGATACAATTTGCAAATCGAGTGCACTCCCATTGAATGAAAGGGGCTTTCGGTCTTTTCTTTGTAAGTTCTTTTTTGCCGACATCATAATAACTGTATGTCAAAGTTTCAACCCGATCTATCCAGTGGTAAAATGCGGCCGAAGTCACGAGCGTAAGGTAGTCTATTCTAAAGGTGAAGACATAAGTACTAACCGTCTATAAAGAACAAGCCTCTTCAAAGTGTAGGATTCGGTCCAATTTGCGAATCGAGCGCACTCCCATTGAAAGGCGCTCTCGTCCCGAGGAGTGCCCGCGAATATATTTGGTATTCAAGTCTCGCGCTTTCTAAATAAACCATTTTATTGATACGTTTGAAGAGAGTTTGTTACAATGGAGTCAAGGATACTGACTGTTGAATAACTTACGTTTCAGAAAATCGGGAAATACGGGTTACGTTATGGACATTCGTATCTCATTTTATTTACAATGCCAATATCACAAACCACTCTAACCATTATTCATTAATAGTCATACATGATTCCAGACTTACGTTAAATCTGGCTAAATGCTCCTCTATTTCCAGAATATTCTATGAATACCTTCAGCAATACCTTCAGCGGGTCTGCCGAGCTTCAACTTAAAACAGATAAATCGAAGTAAGGACTTTCGTATTGTACTATTCGCCGAAGTTATTTAGAAGAAATTGATGTTCGTGTGACATCATGAATTAAGGTTCGCCATTTTGGCCCGATTGTGGCTCGTTTTATCTGTTTAAATTTGAAGCCCAGCAGACTTTCCGAAATTCGATGCGTTAGCCGGTAAGGCCCCAGACTACCATTAATAGCTTATACCCTAATTGCTAAACATTGCCACAATAAAGATCGCATTACTACGAGTTAGTGAGTTCGGTGTATCTATAAGTCCTAGGTGGTCTAAGTTCTAATTGTAGTAGATTAGGATTTAATGGTACATTAGCACAAGTGCACTTACGAAGCATTTAGAATAACATTTGGTCGAACCGTCTTATGTTTTTATGATGCTGTGCAGTGGCATTTGTTTTGTGAAGGCAAGCTTCTAACTACGTTGTTTACGGTTAAAGATAAAGATAATTTATTTGCATAAAATATGTTACATTGAGATCTTAAAATCCTAGATATAGTTCCACATATTTTGCCAAATCTAGTGGCATGCAAATTGAAATCTAAAACACCATTAATTACGAAAGACAATGCCGAGTGGGCAAACACTATCTCCCTTTGTTACATTTTGTATTAATAATACAAATTTCAATTTTTTTTATGAATCAGGATTACTTGACAGTTTTATTTTAACTGTACGATTGGCTAGATAGAAGTAACAGTGTGACTTAAAGCTATCGAAAACTTGACATATCAAGTACTGTCAAGAACTTAAACATAATACACCACATTTTAATTTACCATAGATAATCACCATAGATAAGACTGGTGATGGTATTTTGAAAATATCATACTATAAAGCTAAAAACATATCTTCTAGTATCTAAGCCTAGTTTTAGCTTTACCGGCAAACACCACAACCAGAAGATCCGTAATAGGATTGCCAAGTCAAATCCCATGTAAGCTGGCCCGAGGCGACCGCATGGCGTGGCCGACGCGTGACGTAGCTAATTCGATAAACTCGGCCATTATGGTGGAGTTTATGTACGTGGCTGTACATTTTCTTCTTCTTCCAAGAAAATCATTTGAAAGTCTTAGTTTTAAGTAATGTTAAAGGAGTGGAATCAAGTTTTATTTTATCTCTTTTTACATCATAAGAGTGGAGTGTATTAGGCACAGTTTTTCAGTTTTACTAATAATCAGGTCTAATAAGAGCCAGTAGAGATTAGAATATTTATACTATCTGGGGGTACGGTAGTGCCCCAGCCAAGACGACCAAGCGAAGCGCAAGGGCACTACCTACCTTTTCTCGAAGCGCTTCGTCGTTTTTTTGAAGCCTCATAACTGAATTATACTAGTACCTACTATTATATATTCTGTGATTATACCAGATAAACGAATTCTCGGGATTCTAGTATTAGTACACAAACAACAAAAAAAATCTAAAACTTGGAACTTTTTACCTATAACCCCTTAAACTAGGGGATGGAATTTTGTATAAGAATTACGCTATTTTAATGCTAGAGGTCTGAAAGATGATATAAGGACTCCTTGTTAAGATAAAAAGTAAGTTTTATAGCTTACTTTCTTGCATAGCACATCAGTGCAAGAAAAAACCTCAAAAAAAGAAAAAAATTAACAAAATAAAAACAAAAAGAAGTGAAAGAAGTTGCCAAGCAAGACGAGACCATATGGCTCGCACTGTCAAAAAGGTATGAGACCTCATGTAGAGCCAAGCTTCTATTCTAACTCTTCACGCCCCAAATTCACAAACTCCACACCTCAGTCAAAATATGTGGCTTTAGCCGTTTCGTTACTACAACAACTATTGTATAAACAAAAAAGTAATGAACAGTGAATAAATTTTTTCACCATACGCCTATGTGAATGTAGCGAAATGGCCAGGACCCATATTTTGACTAAGGTGTAGTGTAGAGTTTGTCAAGTTAGGGCTTGTAGAGTTAGGTCGTTAGAAGCTTGGCTCTACATGATGTCTGATAACATTTTGACAGTGCAAGCTGTGCAAGCCATATGGTCTCGTCTTGGCAACATTTTACATGAAAATGTTTTCGATTATTTATTCTGTGCCAGAACAAGTTAGTAAAAGCCCGTATAAATATTACTGTTCAAACCAGTAATGATGTTATTCATAAAAATAATATTAGGGACAATATTTCAATATCACTTTTTATTCTTGAACGAATTGGAAAAAATAAACGGCTAATATTGCTACCACTGAACAAGAAGGATGATTACAATAACAAAGTCCTTTAATACCCGAACACTAATTCCGAGTTCCAACGACAAATCCATAGGTATTAATTTTGGGGAGTGGTTGAGATCACTAATAACCGGCTAGTACAAGCGCACGTTGTCCGAATGAAGACAAACGCAGGTACTTCTATAACTTAACGAGCTTTTAAACCGTAATGTTTCAGAGGAGGACGATTAATCAGCAGGGATGGCGATTTAAGATCCAACATTTATTATGAGAGTGGATGTAGGAGACTTAAACGATCGTGCTATGATCGAAAATGGTAGGCAAGCGACTTCCGTATCATGCTATTAATATTTGTTTCTTTTTTCTTCTTATTCTTTTGGTTTGGAGTTCAATGTAGAATTGTTAACTTCGTCTCTTACTTATGAAAACTGTCACATAGACAATGGACCAAACCTCGTAGTTTTAAAGTGTGTTATATGTGATCCAAAAATTAAGAAACACGACTGAATAAAACAAAAAGACATACGTAATATAGGTATTTTCAGAATATCAGTTCCTAAAAATCCGGCAAAGTTGCTAGCAACAAACACTCTTTAACCATGGAAACTCGTAACCTTTATCGGATAGGAACCACGCCAAATTCAAGAATGAGTCATCAAAAAAGCCATTATTCTTGGATAAAGTAGCCGCAGCCCTAGAAGGAATAACAAGCAAGGGTTTTGACGGATGATTAATTCAAACGAGCGGAGTGGCAGCGGGCCAGGTGCCACGGGGCTCACCGGGAATGGCAATGAACAAATGGCAGTGGGACGCTAGATAAAGTCTGGTAAGACGGACGCTGGGTCTCGGCGAAAATTGAATCTGTAGACTCGTTTACTACTAAATTGGAATAAGTTGACGTTTTCCACTAAAGGAAAGTTTCTAGAAAATTAAAACCACCACTAGAAACCATCAATGTCTCGAGTGAGACAGACATCGCACTGACGTAAACAAAGTTTCGACAGGATTTTGTCGTGGTGCGCATGCTAAGCTAAGCCGACTGATGTTATCTATAGGTACATCGTTAAACTAATTTTTACAGATTCTGTTCATATTAAAAGGCGTTTACTTCATTATGTTTTTGTTGAACTTAGTCAAAGGAACCTGATTTTTCGGTGCTTTTATTCAGTTTAAGTTCGCCCGTTTCCACAACCCGTGTGTCTCGAACAAAGTGATAAGTCACCGGCCATCATTCGGAAAGATCTAAAGATCTCGATTTGTCTGGAGCGTTGGACTATTTTTCAAGTAATAGCCCAGGGGAGGGGGCGTCGCCATGTCTCCTTATTGTCCTCCAACAGGATATTGCGGACGTTCATGCTGAATCGAAATAGCTAAGATGCAGCCTGACGAATTTTCTCGGCGAAAGGAAGACGGTTGATGAAGATAAGTTGTTCACATCTATAGGAAAGATAGCTCTGAAATACGAAACCCATTTCGACAAGACTTATTCTGAAAACCCAAACGGTCGTTGTTCTGGTTTGTCTTAAATTACCTCTATTGGTTATTTGTAAAGGACTTCATACTGCAGTAGAATAATATCAGAGTTTATCATCACCAATTTTATCAGTTAAGTGAATTCAAATAACATTATTTCATTGAAAATTTAATTAAATGAAATTTTAAACGAACGAACAATTTTTTTTATTTTTTTTTGTGTTATTATGGCTGATAGTTAGCTGTGTTATACAGTTGTTTTACCCTAGAAGGAGCAGTAAGAAAGAACTTCTTTCTTACTGCTTTTTTCAAAGAAGATCGCGACGCATCAATCAATAAAGGCACATCAATGTAAAGGCACCAACTCTTTGATTCAACTTCCCAACTCACAAAACACTAAAAGACGCCGACTAAAACTGCAGGTGTTCTTCAGAACTCGTTTCGAAGAGTTCAAAGTTTCAAGCAATTTCATTCTATCAAAACACAAAACTTCACGTTTGATGCGGTTCTTCAAGAAAAGTAACAATTGCACAACTTCTGAACTAAGAGCAGTTGACTCGTGCATTCCACCCTGCAAATGGCGATCGAGAAAATAAAGTTGCAGTAAAACAGTAATGTCAATCAATTCCGATGGAAGATTGGAAATAGTTTATCTGGTGCTTTTCCTTCTATAAAAAGTTCAACGATATTCAGAACGGGTTCAATCACCGAATGTAACAGGCTAGCTACATTTTAATCTGACAAGCCATTGTCCAATATTATTGGTGCGGATCAAACCCCTTAAAATACATACAAATATATCATACATTATTAGTCTGATCTGAACTCTGAACTGAACAATAGCTTGAATGGATCCCTGTTCGTTTGTTTCTCAACTACTTTCTTATATAATTCTGAAGAGCTCCAGAATCATTCTTTAATGATCCATTAAATTTAGTTTTAACATTTTAGTGTAAGGATATATTTATAGAACAGGTCCAACTTCCAATTATAATAATTACAGACATTACTAACATGACTTAAGTTCACATTTAATTTTTTACAATTATAAAAAAAAAACTGTAATTAAACGACCTTTTGAGGGCAAAGGTCTAATCAAAACAACAACATAGAAATGACAACACTAGACTAACAAAATAAGCAACCATTTAATTAATGTAAATATTCAATGACAACTGTGATTTTACGCCTTAATGGAGTTCACTCATTACTGTTTCTACTTTGTCTTTGACTGATCTTTTATTAAGCTGAAGAGATTATGCTGTTTCAGTTATATTATTAATGGTCGTTTAGTTTAATGGAATTTTATTGCGAAAAGTGGCCACTTTTCGCAAAAAATCTCTATTAAACTAAACGACGAACGAGAAAATTATGTTTAGCCAATAAAAAGTACCACAAAGCTTCTTTGGAGTGCACTACAGAGAGATAATTTACATTTCCGTCTTTATTTGGCGGCGCTAGTGCGCAGACTACTCGCTCACTAAAATAAAACCACAACAAATCATTATAGTGTAATGATTTAGTGAGTGAATGTGATAGTGTAATATTAGCTTTTAGTTAATTAGTAATAATAACAAAGCTCGTGTGGCCAGCTTCCCAGTAGTCCAATGTCACAAGGGGTATTATTCGCTCATTGTGATACCTGCATCTATTGACTTAATTTTAATTGGAATCTTCTTGATTGAACTTTAGAAAATTATAGAAGATGCGAACAATACTTACTAATAATGCGAACTTCACGCGGGCGCTTGAACTGAAACGGAAAATCTTCTGTGGGTGGTAAAATAGACTTCAAGAAACGAGTTTAATAAAAGAAGGCTTTTAAAGTTAATAATAAATATTTATAATTTCAAATCAGTATTGTTGTTACGAACTGGCCGGGTGTGTAAATACTTTTTCATAATATAATAATAAATTAGTGTCTTATGATTGTGAATAAATAACGACGCAGCGCAAAGAGGGGTGTTATAAGTTTGAAGCCATGTTTTGATACCAAATAATTTACTAGAAAAAATACGACTCGCCCGAGAACATGATCTGGTATCATGTTCTCGGACGGGAATCGAACCCGCGACCTTTGGATATCCGGTCCAATGCTCTGACCGCTGAGCTACCGAGCCTATGTTTTGGTTAATATTAATATTATTATATTATCCGCCTTACTTTGGCCCTTCTTCCTTTCCCCCTCCTTAACAATTGTCCTTTTAGCAGTTCTAATCTGTGCTTTTAGATAAAGTTGTTAAAACAAATGCAGGTGCATTTGTTTTTTGTACTGCCACCCTGTATTGTCATGGGAGTTTAACTACAATCGTCGGCCTATGCTGTATATTTATTCAGTTCCAGAGGACTATGCGAATTAATGTATTCGTATTGTCTTGTTGCTTTCAGCTTTTTGTGTCTACGCGAAAAGAATTAAAACTTTGAATAAACATTGAAGTTGGGCCGTGAATTAATTGCCTAAGTACAACATTTGTTCATACACCTCAAAATTTCACAATAAACAACTGAGAGTCGAAAAGTCTCGGATTAAAATTTTAATTCTATAAGTCTATAAAATAAGCATCCCTTCAGCATTGGATATATTATACTAAACTAGCCTATGGTATGAAGCCATACTTAAATATTATAAATGCGAAAGCAGTTTGTTAGTTGCGCCTGCACGTCTTAATTTCTCAACCGCTCATCATCAACTGTTCCGAGGGATAGAAAAAAACATTCTACGCAGACGAAGTCGCGAGCGGCCGCTAGTATTCGATAATTTTCAAGTTAACTTTAACTCTACTTGGCCTGTTTCAGAAGATTTTTAAAAAAATAGCTCTATAAAATGTGTCAGAATTTCTATAAAATAATCGGTTAAGTAATTTAGTTGGTTCATATCCGAAACCTATGAAGACTAAATTGTTCATTTCCTTTATTTGATGTATATTTATCCTTTTCCTGAAAGTGAAGCGAGTTCAAACCAAACCTTTTATGAAGTGCACACTTCACCGTCAATCGCTCCCAGCCTATGTAAATTGCTGTAAATGTATTCTGAAAGGGCTTTGTTTCACATTTCCGCCGCCTAGGTGAGGAATATTTTAAATCTGTCTGAACTGCAGACTAAAGGAGAATGTATTCGAACAGAGGCATAAAGCGACAGAGTAAGTCGGTCGTCAAAGGGCTTTAATATTATTTAATAAAGATTGTATTGCATCTAAGGAAGCAGCGCTTATGTACTACCATGGTTATGTATTCTCAGTCCTGCTATATAGCATTATGTTAAGGGGGAACTTGGTAGAATGCATCGAGTTTTCAAAATACAAAAAAAAATTCGTTCATTTTGTGGTGCAAGCTATTTAGACAGATGCAAACTTTTATTCAAGGCCTTAAATATTCTGCCCCCACCGTGCCTTAACATTTATGAAATTTGTTGTAAAAAAAACATGGTCATTTATTCAAACAGAATCAACTACAGAGGTAGAAAAGAAACCAACCAACGAATTCCAGGTCAAAGATTGATACTACATTTAAAAAAAATTACTTTGTATGGCATGGCAATATGTATATTTACAATAAATTACCAAGTATGTTAGAGAACTACCTAAACTTAAAAGCTATTCTTTTTTTAGATTAGACTGATATAGTAACTAACTAATATTAATGACTTCCTTAACGATAAAATTAGAGGCATTGCACACTGTTATATGTTTTGGTTTAAGGTTTGCGTATGTTATTATATGCTAAAATCCTATGATGATATAATTGTACTAAAGAATAATATTGTTACTTAATTGATCTTATAAGCGCTTTGGATGGAGACATCTATTAGATTTAAGGCACGTTTGAATAAATAAATAAATTTAAACAAATTAATTTAGAATTGTAATGTGAACAGCGCTAACTAATTATAGGTACACAATCTGTGCTATAGCTATTAAAACAACAATTTAGAGTCAACCCTTGCCACCCACGCAAAAAGTATCAATTTCTTTGGTCATAAGATGGACATCCTACTACTACCATACTATTTTAATGATTCCGAGACGACTTTATCAAAACGTAATCTCTGTCCTCGTTTACAGTACCGCAGACTGCAGAGCGGAGTGCGTCTGAGTGCCGACCGACACGTGATCGCGCATTTCATACTGATTTTACAGGCCATTGCAGCGAATAAGTTCACGTTCACCGGTAATGGAATCGCTTTTATTTATGAACCGATATGAATGGTTTTACGTTTTTTATTATAGAGCCGGTTCCCGAAGTCATTATGTTTGAATTAAATATAATGAGCATAAAATTGTACCTATGTGTACTTTAAATTCATAATAATAATATTATGCAGTCCAACATCTTTAATTGGCAGCAGCGTTTTCCGATGAAAAGGTCTAAATGTGATCTTCTGCCTGCCAAGAAAGGAGATTGACAATATCCTCCCGCGGGAGAGTCCTACGCCTACATCCTAGTGGACTTCGGCCTAATAATGATGATGAAAATCTATACTTACACGATTCACGTTTTTTGACAAAGCTAATGAAAGAACCGCGACTTCATTGTTACATAGACATGAGATTAATTTTTAATCTGTAGCATAGGTATAATCCGGAAGAAATTATACCTGAAACCCTAACATGTTGCCAAGATTGAGTTCATTATAATGTACCTACTTCATACATAATTCTACAGAGAATACAAATTCCTGCGAACGCTGAACTTAATTACCTTAGTAAAATCCTCTTTAGCGGGTATACCGAAACATAACAGATGTTTCGGTATATTCGCAAGGTTATATAAACTATATAGTAATCAGTGGGTAAAAGTTAATATCCTGCTGGAGATTTGGCGGCCATCATTAATCTTGGCCAGGGATAGGGTCGTTAGTGAGCGGGATGTACCAAACAAAACAAATTAACTAGTGTGTAAATTAATATAATGATTAACGCTATTTTTGGCACTCTAGTTTCAGATTTACAAATGAGACTGTCAGAATTTCTGTATTATAATTTATGCTGTCAAAACCAAAGAACATGTAAAAATTATGGGTATTATAACTGATCTTTTTTTTATAATAATAAATAATAGTAAAATGTAGGTACCGCTGCCTGAGTGGAAAAGGTTGTCAGCTTACTTGTTAGTCTACTTGATTTAAAATATTTGAAAGAATAAATTAATGGCACATTTAAGATTTTAATAAGGAATGAGGAGCTCGATGGCGCTGTGGTTTAGCGCTTTGTCCAGCGATTGCGGAGGTTAACTAACTTTCGCAAGGGTCGGTCATGGGATGGGTGACTAAAAATTTATTATCTTGAGCTCCTCCGTGCTTCGGAAGGCACGTTAAGCCGTCGGTTTCAGGGTGGTGTTGGGGGTGTTAACGACTGCAAATTTATGCAGTCGTTAACACCCACCAATCCGTATTGGGCCCGCGTGGTGGATTATGGCTCATCCTTCCTATCCACCCATAAGGAAGGCCTGTGCACCAGCAGTGGGGACATTCAAAATGGCTGATGGTTCTAATAAGGAATATCGGAATATCTGGGATTCTTTTTATTCTTTTTATTTGACGACTTCCGTGGTCGAGTGGCTTTGTACACCGGTTTTCAAGGTGTCGCCATCTCTGAAGTCCCGATCTCGATCCCCGGTTGGGTCAATTTAGAAAAACTTATTAGACTCAGGTCTAGGTGTTTGTGATACCACCGTTGTCTCTGATTTCCATAACACAAGTGCTTTAGCTACTTACTTTGGAATCGGAGCAATGTATGTGATGTTGTCAAATATTTATTTATTTATTTATGACGATCCCAAAATTGTGTAAAGAATGAAATTATAAGTTTATTCTGGTAATGTCGATGCATGTTAAGGACTAATAGTGGTCCTTTTCCTCGACACTATAACATACACTCAAGTACAAAAAGCTGAGGAAGGAAAAATAATGATGCTTTTACTATCGGAAATCGATTGGGCAAGGATTATGAGCGATCGGGCAATCATCTGATAGCTTTCCAATCACGTAGTGATTATATGGAAGGGTGATCGATACCGAAAATTGCCAGGAGTTTGATGGATAGAAAAATGGATGACATTAATTTGATTTGTAAGCAAGTTGGTGGTTTGCGTGGGAACTGGGCACGTGAGCGATGACAATGATACGATAGTGGGATGTGCTATTTTGTCTGTCTCAGAAAATGCTAACAATTCAGTACCTTGTCACAAACTTCTTCAAAGATGACGCCGTACTGTAGGAAGGCAAAAACTCATGTAACATACAGTCTGACCATTATAAGAATTTGAATAATGACACATGTCAAAATCCAGAGTCTAGTGACGTGACTGCAATTATCGATACCATTTCCGACTTTACTTCATATCTATATTGATTCTGTGGGATCGATTTTCATGTTGTTGTATTAGAAAGAATTAAATACAAATGGGAAACAATAAATGAATTAAATAAAAAAGATATGCTTTTTAGTAATATTTGCGTGCAGTAGTGCAAAGAATTAAAAAATAATGACAAAATTATCGAGAAATTTAAACAGAATATTCAACACTTTTCTTTCTCAACGTGTTACATTATGGGCTATCAACATGGGTCGATTTTAGTCACCTGTGACGGTCGACTTTAGTGACCTAGCAACTTGCTTGTGACATTGGATCGCAGGTGACAGCGTCGCTGTCGACTATGTAGGCGATAGCGTAACTTAGGTAACAATATGTAATTACACTTAGTTCCTGTTTTGGCCACCGGATCAGATAAGTTTGCTAGCCTAGGCCGAATTGCCGAATCGTCACTGCGACATTTAATTTTTGGAATATTTATTATTTTACGAAGATATTGCAAGAATATGAGTGAAAATATAGATATTGCAAGATAATTGTTGTCACATCCAAAAGACGACGTAAATTGTTGGATTAATAGAATTGTTTATTTTAAATGTCCGCAAGTGTCCGCTTTGACAAGGTTAGTGTAGTTCGAAAAATGTGAAACGTCAGAATTTAATTCTTATGATATACAGACTGTAGTACTAAAATGCTCAGCACGTTCTGCTATTTATAACGGTATATGATATATAATATACGGTATACGAGCATGTTGAATTTGTAAGAAAAAGTACCTCCGTTCGATCAATACCTACCATTAACACCTAGTAGGATCAACTTTAAAAGTATCGTCATAGTGATAGACAACTATGACTTACAGGTGTTCTAATCTAAGCTATAGATATTTTCAGTGAGTGTTCCTCGTGGAAATCATTGGGTGTATCTATGGTATCTAGGGTTACCAACTTTTTTACTAAAATAAAGTATATTTAGCAGTATTTTCTTCTACTACTATCAGTGATGCTGATAACAGTATTTTGTATACTTTATTTTTGTTCAAAAGTAAAAAGTATGATGTAGTAAAAATAGTTTAATACTGTTAACATACTGTTACTGTTTAACAGTATGGTTGGAAACCCTAATAGTATCATTAGAGTAATTGCTGTAATTGGCCATATTATTACCATTAGTAACAAGTTTGCTTTATTTATTTAAATTAAACTTGGTATTATGTATTCAGGATAATAATTAACCGAGTAAACAAGCATCAAGCACCTGTACATAAAAATAGTGATGGGACAAAAGTGACTTGTAGGAATATTCGGCAGCAACTTCGTTCCTTAAAGAACGTCCTGAACATTCGGTTTTCGTATTGCTGTCCTCGGATTCCAATCATAAGGTCGGTTATAGTTGTAGTAATAATTACTTTATTTTTTACAAACAGTAAAGTTGCATATTTTAGCGACTACAACAAAAATAGAAATGAATTCTCATTTGTAAGAAATATGTAATACTTATGCATAAAGATCATATTGTACTGACTTAACTTGCTGTAAAATCTATTTATTACACGACTGCCCAAAAAATAGAAGAGTATATTATGTTCAGAGTTCATGTATGTTTGTATGTGAGTTTCTTTATAATTCTTTACACCCTGAGTGACACTATAGATAACTAACTATAGATTTTTTGAGAAATGTCAATGCTGCATGATGCCATTTTGTAATGGGAAAAAAATCTTCAATTATAACTATATGGATATCAAATTAAAGGCCTTGATGAGCACGATCCAAAATTATATAATTTGTCACTAAAATGTATGAAATAAAAATAAATAATTTTAAAGAATATTAAAAACACGCCATCCCTGCCAAAAAGGAACTAAAAAGTGAAATAGTAAGTGTCATTGCAGTCGGGGACCTCTTTGATTTAAAAATGTCCCATAGTACGGTCCCCGGACTGCATTGTCACTTGTTTTTACCATTATTTACGAGTATGTGGACGGACGAAGAAATCTATGTTACTCTACACTCACTCAAGGTTCCATATCGACCATAACATTATTTTTATTTGAGTAAGTACTTAGAATATTTTTATTTGATAAAAAAGGATCGATCCATGTATGACTAATTTATTACGAAAATGACTTTTCGGTTTCAACGGCATTCGGCTACCACGCAGGTGTCACATCACTACAAATAAGGGCTCATAAGATAATCCCAAATGTGTTCGTTTAATCTCGCCTCCAAGACAGTGTAAGCCGAGCTCGTTCATTATTTGAGGATTTGCTTTGGGTTTATGAATCTTTACGTTGTGGCTACATGAAAACTTATTTCTAAACTAATTTAGGAATATGATATTGGAAATAAGAATGTCTATTCTTGATAGCGTAGATTTGTAGAATATAAAAAGCCAAGTTACCTAGATTGCGAAATATATATTTTTTACAAGGCTTTCTGAGATATAATCCCTGTCCTTTGGAGAAAGGAAAAAGTCGACAGTTCGAATTTCACTTACTAAAATAATTGAGCTTTAGAAATAACAAAAGAAATCTGGTACCATAAATGCCGTCTAGCGAAGACCTCTGGTACTCAATTGAGGTATGATTCGATTAAAAAATAATAGAAATAAATACAATTAAATTTCTATTTAGTTTATTGTTGAAAAAGGTAAGATGTTGTTGCGACCACGGTCGGTCACAACCACGTCACAAGTCACAACGAAAGGCGTTTGAATTTATATGATGAAAACTCTAGTGTGACTAGCATTCGCCAGCGTCTTTGTTCAAGTGGATTTCCTTATTCCAGGATGAATTTTCAAAAATACATTATAAAAAAGAACGCGTCGCACAATTCCTATTCCCAATAATTTAGTTTTGAGGCCGTGCGCTGATTATATGAGTCAGTCATTCAGTTTATTTGATTCAGTACGCTACTCACTTGAATAGTTACTATTTCCAACTTCAATCCAATTTCCAACATCCATCGTTTACTTAATATAGAGTTGAAAAGGTGGAAAATTCATTTTTCATAACTGTCATCACATGACAGTGAATTGCATTTGCACTTTGTGTAACGTCGGCGGTGGAGTGACAATATTGTACGATATTAGGTACATCTAGTATTTGTTGTATGGTCTGTGCATCTGTGGCTCTTCGCAAAGTGTTTTTAACGCCAATGTTCAAGTATCACCTAATTTGAAAAGCTATGGTGTATTTCTGTCAATGTTTTTATTTGCATTATTCTTCCTTAGAACTGTCTACTTCGCAAACGAAAGTGGTACAAACAGATACCAAAGATAAATAGGTAGGTGATCTAATTGATAAGATTAAAATAATTTTAAGATTAAAGCTCACTTGGTGTATTATCGCAAATTTTCTATTATAATATCCAGAACTTGATCTGGGTTTTACATCGGTAGTCAGGTAAAAGTAAATTGTTATTATCTAACAAATTCATAAATAGGTGGGTACTTATTTCCAGTTTGGTTTTCAAAGCTTAATTTATAATCGATAAAATTATATATCGAATTTTAATATCGATACATTAATTCTGTTCTTTTCAAAAGATAAAAGTATTAATTTTTTTTTAATCCTTTAACCGTAGCTTTTACCGGTAAAAAATGGAAGGCAAACTCATTAACAGACCGCGGTATTGGGATAAAAGAAAAAAAATGCCGCCATTTTGTGAACTTTGAGCCAAATGAAATGGCGTCAGAAACGTTGTGTGTTCAGTGTGGACTTAACGTCGTTAGAGTTTCCACGCGTTAATTATTCTTTGGACTTAAATCGCCATTAAAGGGGATCCCGCAATCATTTAAATGTTCCTAAACAAATAAACATATTAATGGTCCTACGTAGATTTTTCATAAAAGTGGGTACTTTGGTGAAAACGTTTTCTAGTTAGTTATTGTTATTATTGTACCAAAAACTTAATAAATAAAATAAAATAAAAATCTTTATTTCAGCCTTGATACCCATAAATTATTAATAATAAATTAAAACACAAAAAGCTAATAAACTAATTACAGGTTGGGTGCACTATACATGTTTATACTTATACATATACTTATACTTATTTATATAAGTAAATATTACCTTTTAGCGGTATTCCTATTGTAATGTTTGGATCATCATTGAATACATAATATAACGTGTAAATGTGCGCGTAAAAAGCGTTTTACTTCAATGTTTAGTACGCGCGTAGACAAGTGACTGAATAGTCTCCAGGTGGTCAAAAGTATGGTGCCCCCAGTTGTATGCGGCGTACTTGCAAAAGTTGTGGAAATATCTGGCGTTTGCACTCGCTCCTAATGGTTGCGACAAATGAAGTAGGTCGCTGTTGAAGTCTGTTTTCAGATGTCCCCCTCTGACGTATGATTGTTGTGTTTATTTTGGGAACTGTAGTTATTAATATTTTTTTTAATAAGTACTGCAGTTTTTGTTGCACATATTTGAAGAACTTACTATGTCACTGGATATAGAAACATTAAAAAAGATGTGATTTTATTATTATAAACTCGGTCAGTGTCTTTCTCTTAGCAGTTATAATAGTATCAACAAAACAAAAAAAAAACATCATAAATTCTGCTCGAAAAGTGCGACATTTGGCGACGAATGCGAGAATTTGGTGGTGATGACATCGCATTTAGTGCGGACATATTTCCATTACTGCTGTTGGTAGTGTAGTGGGTAATTAAATTCAAATTATATTGTTATTGCGCAATAAAATATACCGTTTTGATTCAGAATGAACTGTGGGGTCATCCTACCTACAGCCGGTATATTACCGTCGACATAAATTGGTATTCACTCTCCATTTGTCACAATTCGGATTGGTTACCTGAGAGTAATTACGGTGTGGCCACCACCCTACCCTAATGCGTACATAATAACAGTTTTAGAGGGCGATAATGAACAAAGTTTGCAAATTATGGTACGCGGTCACGTCGCGCTTTGCTGCCCCTTGAATGAGGCTTGAGTATATTTAGGTCTTCTAAAGGGTGATTTTGAAATAAGTATTGGAAACTTTTTAAAGGTGAAGGTTACTGAATGATATGAAACCGCTTTGGAATAAAACAATATCACGCGCGATGTATGTATTATATGAACCTCCGTGGTCGAGTGGCTTTGTACACCGGTTTTCAAGGTGTCGCTATCTCTGAGGTCCCGGGTTCGATCCCCGGTTGGGTCAATTTAGAAAACGAACTTTTCAATATTGGCTCATGTCTGGGTGTTTGTGATCCCACCTTTGTCACTAATTTCCATAACACAAGTGCTTCAGCTTTACTTTAACTTTGGATTCGGAGCCAATGTATGTGATGTTGTCAAATATTTATTTATTATTATTTATTATACCTATTTTTAAGGCGATTAGTGCCCTCACAGCGGCGCCCTCATTTTAATTAAATTTATTGCTGGCTAAGTATATAATGTATCGAAAATTCACACGTACAAATTGAATCTAAGGTTTTATAGTTTATTTACAAACGATAACCTCCGTAAAATATAATTTGTTGTAGTAGTATTACGCAAATGTGCCAAAAGTGGTCACTTTTTGATGAGGGCGCCACTGTTTTATCGCCTTAATATAAAAAAACAAAAATGAGATTAGGTACTTAGTGAATAATATTGCTTAAAAGCCGTTGTCGACCTATAGATTTTTTTTTCGATTCTTATACAGGTACAACGTAAATAGAAGAAGATATAAAAGAGAGGAGAAAAGCCTCTTGAAAGTTCTAATAAATTAAATTAAAAATTGGTAGGCACTTAAATAAGGACTATACAAGGTGTTACAAAAATACCCCTAATGCCGAATATGGTATATAGGGACCATCAAACTGAACAACTTTTACTATGGGACCAACTCTGAAATCGCGAAAAAAAAAATCAGCTGTTTCATACATTTTGATATTTTCGATTTTAATTTTTGTATGAAACAGCTGATTTTTTTTTCGCGTTTTCAGAGTTGGTCCCATAGTAAAAGTTGTTCAGTTTGATGGTCCCTATATACCATATTCGGCATTAGGGGTATTTTTGTAACACCTTGTATATTTTTTGTAATTTAATTACAAATGTATAGTTTTCAAACTTTTTCCTCTATTGTAGTATAAGACGATATTATATTTGCCTTTCATATTTCTAGGCCAACAGGAAGTACCCTATAAATTTTGATTCTCTTGAGAGTTTCGAAATATGCGTTTTTTGCGGCATAAATGGCCGTATCTTTTTTTTTACGTTAACTTGGAAGTTTTATTTTTTCACAGTTTCATTCAAGGGACTGTAGACCTGAGTATATGGTTTATTTTCAACCGATACCTCCACGCGTTTCCGAGATAAGGGGTCTTGACAGACGGACAACAAAGTGATCCTATCCGGGTTCCGTGTTTTCTTTTTGAGGTACGGAACCCTAAAAACAACATTAAGTAGTAAAAATTATCGACCTAGCCGCACATTTCAAACAAAGACAATACCCATCTTGAAACTGTCGGCAATACTCAACCAACCAAAGCACCACAAATATTCATTAAAGTTCGTATCTCCACATGACGACAGACCGCTAAATAGCGTGACGAGACGACATCGAGAAACGCTCACGTGACGACGACCGTTCGTGATCAAATATCAAACAAGCTGCGGAGCTGCCTTCAAAGTATGCTACAGACAACGGAACAATGGAGGGAGAAATAATGTAAAGAAATAAGAAACGCAATGCCGCCCTTTAATACTGAAAGAACTTGCATTTGCGATATAACTTAATGGCGCAATTACATTACATCGTTATATTTTAGATGGGATTGCTGTCGTCGTACCGGATTTCGGGAGCATTTGAGTGGAGTTCGTAAACAAGCGAAGTAACATTCATCCGCTCTCGTAGGAATTAAATCTTCGTACTCCTATACCTTGAACACCAGAATCGAGTATGCCAGTGTAAGCTCGATAATACTTAAAGAGCCGATTAATGTGTATGTAATCTCCTTGTTCAGTTGTTTGTTGTCCTAAATAAATTTAAAAAAAAAAGTCGGGTAATTGTCTTTCAGCATTCCAGGAATAGACCTCCCCAAGGATCTCCACGAATTTTTGTTAATTTCTACTCATTGACTGAAATTTTATATATAAAAAGTAACACTTCTTTTTATTAATAAACTAAATTTTTAATAAATAGTGGCAACATTAATTGCTTCGTTAAGGTATTGGCGATAAGCCGTGGTCAAAAGAAGATGAAAAGGTAACCCAATTTAATGATATATGAATAAAAAGAACTGAAAAGCAAACGTCAAAGAAAAATACTTCAACTTAAATGGATAGAGCGCTTGTTTTTTTCGTATCAACATAACCGCTCCCTGATTATGTAACTTTGTTGCGATCAACTCTGACAGATATCGCAGTTACATTGCTGCTTTAGTAAGAACCAATGTGACAACTGTCTTAGCTAAAGCATCAATGTAACTGCGGTTTCAATCGAGAATTGTTAGCAACAGAGTTATGTAATCAGCCCGCAGATATGTGCGTAATAACAATTTCGCGGATATCAAGTGCAAATTTTAAAGTTTTCAACCAAACTTGCTGCGTTCCGGGCTGTTTGCGGATGTTCAGCTAAAAAGTTTGCGGATGTAGTTGTTAACAAACAACTCTAACTATATCCGATTTAAAAGTGCACCGTTACTGTATGCTTGTTTCGCATATAGTTTGAGTTAGTTGTACGAGATTTTATTAGATCGATTTTATGATCAAGCCATAACTGAATATTGGAATGTGGAGTTGTGAAGCAATGGATTTTAGAATAGATGAAAAATAACAGTATGGATTAGAATCGATACTTAAAACATGAAATTAATCCCGCCATATACAAGAATATTTCCAGGCATCGTATATCCTAATAACTAATTGATAATTAAATACAATAAGCCTTATCATATCACATACAGGACCATCATAGCGCGGGACTTGTCTTGAATTTGCAGTTATACAACCGAAAACAAGAATTTTAAATAACCTTAAAACTTATAAATCTTTTCATTTCATAACGTTCAACTATAATGTAATTATTTTTAGTTAAGACGAAGAAAGTTAACAGAATGTTGCAATTTAGTAAGAAGTTTCTAGAAAAATCTCGACGGACTTTCTTTTACGATAGAGTGAATAGTGAACGTGAACCTCTTAAGAAATATTTTCATCAACTAAGATTTCTTGTGTAATATTGTCTTGGAGGCCGGGTTTGTTTACCCAGTCTTTAGAATTCAAATTGTGTATGTTGTGGTTTTTATAAAATTACCTTATTTACTAACTAACCTAACCCTAAATATATTTACTACAAAAACAAAATTAAAGCAAGCTAAATATCCTTATACACTTCTAAGACTTTCGCGCGTACAGTTCATTAGAAATAAAACACTTTTTACGGATTACAGCGCGTATATTATTAATTCAGGTGTTGTTTTGGAATTATTTAGTTTGTATTTATTGTTTTTTTTTTTGGTTTTTTAGAATTCCCGACGTTTCGGCACCTTTCCAGGGGCCGTGGTCACGGGAGGACTAAAGCAAAAATTCCAAAACAACACCTGAATTAATAATATACGCGCTGTATTCCGTAAAAAGTGTTTTATTTCTAACTAGTGGCCCGCCCCGGCTTCGCACGGGTACAATGTAGTTACTAATGTGGTGAGTGTGAAGTTATTAGACTATACTACAGGATATCTATATAGGTATAGTAGTGGCCACAAAATTAAGGACGCCAGTCGATTTTCATACAAACGAAGTAACTTTTAAGCATTGCTTCTCCGCCGAGGGATTGACCGAGCGGTGATCTGGTGATGGCCATCCAGGGAGTGAATGGAGGAGATCCAGATTTCTATACACACCCAAGTGATCTAACCAGCATTTTCAGAGATGTAAGGATATGTTTAAAAAAACCGCGAATATAGTATAGAAATGTATGAAAACTTGCAACTGTAAATTCTTATGCCTAAATCTCTTAGAATGCTGACCAGATCAGTTGGGTGTGTATTGCTATCTGAATCTTCTCCATTCACTCCCTGGATGGCCATCATCAGATCACAGCTAGTTCAATCCCTAGCGGAAAACCAAGACTTCAAAATTACCTCGTTTGTATGAAAATCGACTTGTGTCCTTAATTATGTGGCCACCACTAAATGTATATACGACGTACACAACATACGCAAGGGGTGTTATAAGTTTGACTTGTGTGTGTCTGTCTGTCTGAGGCAACCTAGCTCCCAAACTTATGGACCGATTTTGATGCGGTTTTTTATGCATAGTTTAAAAGATCTAAGTGTACAGACGGCGGGACTCCTAAACCATTAATCCGATTATGATGAAGCTTTGGCGAGTTGTTCTGCTTACGACCGAGAAAGTCCCTGGCTAAAAAAATGGAGCATTGCAATATACGCATGCCGGGTGCAGCTAGTTCTAAATAAAAATATGTTGTGCATTAACAGGATTCTCAATCTCGATCATCCAACACTTCTCTATAATAAAAATCAGCTGTTTCATACAAAAATTCAAATCGAAAATATCAAAATGTGTTTCATACGTTTTGATATTTTCGATTTGAATTTTTACTGATTATTTTTTCGCGATTTGAGAGTTGGTCCCAATAGTAAAAGTTGTTCAGTTTGATGGTCCCTATATACTATATTCGGCATTAGGGGTATTTTTGTAACATGTTCTATACCTACCACATTTCTTGTCATGTTATCCGGTTGCAAAATAAAAAGGCTATTCGGCGAGCTGCTTCTCGAGCAGGCGACATTAGAGCTGGCCATGGGAGAAACAATCACTGCAGATCTACACCAGCCGCTCTTGAACTTTGTCCCTGTGCTTTATTAATTGTCTTCTTTAAAATAATTGTAATACTGTATTCTTTTAAAATTAAACTGATAATTAGATGGAATAATTTTGCACCTTATTACAACGCAAGGAAGGAAAAAATGACAGCACTGCCAACATAACGCCATAGGTACTATTCAATGAAATGCATTCTACCTACTCTCAGGGGAAATGACCAAAGAGAATGTAATACTACGTTGAGATGACAAATGATATTTACTTTTCTTAATTAATAAATCAAATGCACAAAAAGTTTCAATTCCGACGTCGAAGTCAATCACAGCAAAATTAGCTTTATATCACATTTTAATCCTGTTAGGTGATAAATATTAAAAAAATACGAAACACGTGTTCAATTAATTTTGTGAAAGAATGTCTATGCCAAATTTCAAGTCAATCGGGCCAAGGAATCGCGTCCTCCCATACAAACTTTGCCACCCTGTTTCACCCCTTTAGGGGTTGAATTTCACAAAATCCCGTCTTAGTGAGCACCTACGCCCTAAAAGGAGCCCCCATGCAAAATTTGAGACTCCTAGCACTTGTAGTTTCTGAGATTTCGTGATCAGTGAGTGAGTGAGTGATTTTCCCTTTTATATATATAGATAAATATCCTTACTATTGCTGCCATTACCTACATTTTCCAAATTAGGCGTGTGGTGGTAATGGTTGTTGTGATGTTGTAATGAAGATAACGACATATTATTATGAATCCTAGATCCATTTGGCAAACTACTGAAACACACCCCTACTCTACAAAATTCAAAAGCTCAGTTCTATCTGTCAATTGAGTAAGCTAGGCCGGTGGAACATACAGCTGGTATTTCGCATTGTAACACGATACAGAGGTTTCAAATCCCCAGGTATGTTCGATGCAGATTGCTCGCCGGCACGATCGCATTTTTCAATTTGCCTCGATATAGCCCGTAGTAGTGAGTTGTATATCACTTTTTGACTGTTACAGAAAATTATTTAAAAAATAGAAAGATGTTATATCTGAATCATTATCACCTTTATTTCTAACGAGATTCATCTTGACTATAATGAAGGTACTCTTAATAAAAATTAAGGTCACTTAAATATCAAGCTTACGAGACGGTGTGGTTTTTTAAATGTGACTGACTGACATCTCCAGCCGATCCAAATATTTCTCAGTTTTAACAGATAGTTCATAAATCAAATAATTATTTACGACAAAATAACGACGCGTTTCTTTTTACATTTCGAGAGTGTGCCAGACTCCCAGCCCAGACTATGTGTACGTACGTACGTATATCTTTTTGCTATTAAGAATAGCTGGTTTAATTGCAAAACAAGGTTTTGTCGATCCAGTTAACGGTAAATCCGTCAACGTTCAGAAAATGGGTCATACATAACGTCCTGGAAATAGCGTTTTGACGGAGGGGCTGCAATGAGATTATGTGCATTCACTGCTCGTCAGGGACATGCATTCCTCTCGTAAGCTCGTGTCGGAGAAATGTAATTGCTGCCTTTAGGGCTTTACATTGCATCGTGTAAAGGGATCTTTTGAAGGATTTAAGAGTTAGATGCTACTACAAACCGTAATGGATACTGCACAAAGTAGACCACTTAAAACTCGTGGAATAAAGTTATAATACTATAAAATGATACTTGTAGTGAATTTAATTATTAATTTTGCTCGTGGGGCCCTATTTTCGAAAGGCGGCGAGCGTTCTTGAGCAGTAGTTCTCAGTGTAGTACAGTGACACAAATAAAAATAAAAATATTTGACAACATCACATACCTACAGTGATCCGATTCCAAAGTAAGTAGCTAAAGCACTTGTGTTATAGAAATCAGAGACAACAAATATATATAGAAAAGTTTTCTAAATTGACCCAACCGGGGATCGAACCCGGGACCTCAGAGATGGCGACACCTTGAAAACACAGCGGTGTACACAGCCACTCGACCACGGAGGTCGTCAAAAATGAAGTTTCTTGTATTTTATCGTCGTCGCCAATACATAGTGACAAAAATGCACACACACCTAGATTCAATATTTTTAATTCAAACTAACGGTTACTCAAGTTAGTTTATATTTACGGTACTACCGGCGCAAATATTCCAGAATAGCAAAACCCTCGGATGGAGCGTAAAGCCGGTGGAGTCCTGCGACCCACATCCGCCATATTGATCACATTGTATGGCACATGAATGGCTCTTTGACGACGGGACTTGCCGAGATTACCGAAGAACGGTTTTCTGGGGAAAATCTATCACAATCAGGGTATTTGCGATGCTATTGGAAACTGATTGAAATAGCGCACTATAGCGTAACGATAGCCAATCATTTTGTGTGTGGTTTTTATGTATACGAGTGTTGTAGAGTGCAACTATTTTCATAATAATTCTACTATACAAGGTGTTGTATATACTTGTTATACTTGTTAAAGTATATACAAGGTGTTGTTACACCTTGAATATACTTTAAAATGTTTTCTCTACTAAGTAAATAGTTTTAATTTGTTCTTGTTTTTTCGCTTTTGCTCGAAGTAAAAATAAGCAAATAATATGTCAAATTGCATCGGTCGGCCTTTTACTGATAAAATCCTCAATTTTGAAACTTTTTAATTAAATTGGATGCCATCGCCCACGGGTTGATTATTTTAAAAAAACTTAATAAGCGTCAGCGCCCACGAGCGACTATTTGTACCTGCGATTATCGCGGCGTTAATCGCGGCGTTTTTTTGTCGCTGGCTAAGTAAACCCTTTGTCACTCTTGTCAGTGCCATTTCGCGGGCGGTAAGTCGCTGAGCTACTTTTTGTAGCTCGTGGGCGTTTACGTATTGAACTCTGTATGTTCTATTCTCGGCGACAAAAAATCGCTCAGCGAAATAGATCGTGGGTGGGAAGCTAAACCTGCAGTTCAATGCGTCTGACGATTATTGTGCCTGACTGACTAAACTATCGGCTTATTTATGTGCGCGATCTTTGACACAATCTAACGAGTTTATTAAAAAAAAATACTTATGGTCACCCATCTGAAAACTGACTTTTGCGAAACTTTTTTTTAGAGCTTCCATAAACATGGAAGCATTAACAATTTAAATTAATAGACTGCAGGCGTGACGGTGCGGTGGTCATTTATTTACTTTTTCACAATAAAGCTTGTTGTAACTTTGCACGAAAAGTTTATGCCACAGTTTGTAAAATTGTATTACGTCTATAAAATAAATGAACTGTGTACTTAAATAATAATTTACTTACTTAGTATTTTTACATTAAAAAATGTGCGTTCTTTTTGTAAAAATGATTGCACATATATTATATTGTTTTAAATTTCCATGGTTATTGACTTTTTAAGAATAAACTATGTCGGGATTAACACCATGTACTTGTTTATTTATATACAGATATATTAACTATGCCGAAATATCGGAGTCTCAAAAATAAACAGGTTTAAATTCCGACATAAATTATTCTAATAGGGATTGCACATTTTATGCATGTTTACTATTGTTAGGGTTCCGTACCAAAATGGTAAAACGGGAACCCTATTACTAAGACTCCGCTGTCCGTCTGTCTGTCTGTCTGTCTGTCCGTCTGTGACCTGCCTTTCTATTGTCTAATTTCAAAATATATCGCAATCGCTTTCAGGATGAAACCCATTGATGCTTCTTTTTGGCACAAATAAAAACTTACCAAAGAAATGCGGCAATGTGTCGGATCCAACTGTCAAATGAAAGCGATTGCGATAGCTTTTTAAATTAGACAATTAACCCCCTAGGCTGTATCTCATGAACCGTGACAGTTAGATAGTTGAAATTTTTACAGACGAAGTATTTCTGTTGCTGCTATAACAACAAATACTAAAAAACAGAATAAAATAAATATTTAAGGGGGCTCCCATACAACAAACGTGATTTATTTTTGCTCGTTTTTGCTCGATATTGATAACGGCAACAGATAGACGCTTGAAATATTCACAGAATATTAAGTAATATTCACTTTAATTAAAAATAAATAATGTAATTGAAATAAAATAAAATATTAAGAGACATGATTTTTTTGCCGTTTTTATAGATAATGGTACGGAACCCTTCGTGCGCGAGTTCCACTCGCATTTGGCGGTTTTTTACCTTAGTATGATATCAACTTGGATGATCGAAGCATATTATTGTGCAAATTCACTATGGAAAATTAAATTAAGTAACAGCAACTGATTCATAGATTTAAAATAAACTATCAGAAAAAGGAGTAAGTAGTATAGAAAATTTATAAACATTGCATTAGCGGAGCGCATCGTTAATGATGACATATAATGTTTAGCACCTTTGTTATGCTGTGGCATGTTGGTATCAACGCTAGTCATGTAACCGATCCCGTTTTGAACTGGAAGCGACAATGTCCGTCTTTTGTTTTGAAATAGAAATACCTACTGTCGCAGTTGCCGTTTTAAAAGAACCAATTTCCAGGTGTCCCTAGCTGCCGAAACTCAACCATTTTAAATTGTTGTCATAGCGTCAGACTTAGGCAAGATGGTGGTAGCTAACTATTCGGACTTGGTGACTTGGCTAAATAAGCCCTACACAAACTAATTACTTAATCTGTACCTGAACTACAAGTACATCAAGAAGAAACCTGGTTCCTTATGATACCTGTTATAAATTTGTGAACTGGTAGTAGATTCAGTAGCTAGATCTTGTTTTCTAATAATTTTATTCAATTTAATTCTGTAATAATGATTAAAATCAGAACGCAGCCATAAAATAAGTTTCGAGCGGGTAATTTCATAAAAATATGAGCAGCCTTTTTGCTTTAGTCCTCCCGTGACCACGGCCCCTGGAAAGGTGTCGAAAGGTCGGGAATTCTAAAAACCAATAAATACAAACTAAGTAATTCTAAAACAACACCTGAATTAATAATATACGCGCTGTAATCCGTAAAAAGTGTTTTATTTCTAATGAACTGACGCGCGAAAGTCTTAGAAGTGTATACCTTTTATAAATTTAGGAATAAACCAGGTAGTTCCATCTACTCTGTATCAGAGTTCTGGAAGTAGGTTGTAGTGCGGAGTTTTAACGACGCGCGCGTGTGTCGTCATTTAACGACGCATAATGGACGCGAACAAACGCTCACATAACAATTTTGCATACACAATATGCTGGAAGACAGGTGAAAACCTTTTACATTATTTATATCGTGTTATCAACGTTACGTACTAAAATATAAAGTACTCTGCGCAAGCTTATGGTATAACTGGGTTAGTTAAATTAGATCACAAAAACCTTTGCACAATAAATACAATTAAGGTTTTATGCACATCTAATACTTCCATGGACTAGAAGATGGGCAGCGTTTTCCGATTAGAACGGTTCAACACTGAGTCTCAGATCTTTATCCAACTCGCCAGCTAAGCGTGGAAATTAAGTGAACATCCTGGCACTGAAGAGTCCTACGAGACTTATGTCCTGCAGTGAACTTTAATTAGCTGTGATGAAGATACTCGTTGGATAAAAAGTCAGGTCATTGCATCCTAAATAACAAAGCATAAGGTCTACTTTTGCGCAAAATCCGCTTCATCCAACATGAGACTCATTCTAAAAAGGCCCTCAATCAAATTTTGTGCAAAGCAATCCCATAAAAGCAAACGCTGAGCTGTTAGCTTGAAGGTTACTATATCATTTTTACAGGCGTCCAGAAAATGAGATGATATTGTCATCATAAATAAAAGCGCCATGTTGACATTTTAATAAGCGCCACTCGCGCGGAACGTAAATTAGCTTTATTAGCTCCACGAGGGTTGGGAAATAGGTCTACGCGTGGGTTTGTCTGTCTGTGCGGAGTAATCAGGAAACTGACTGCACAATTACTTAATATCATCACCGTATGGAAGGTTTTTCTGCTGACTCAGTGTTCAATTTACTTATCAAGTATCCCACCACTTTGGTAGAGAGAGACATAAGATGGGTCATTTGATCATTGATTTGTCGGTGTTATTGGCTTTAATTTAATTTATTTTTTCTTTAAATTTATCGTTCCCTTTTATAACACACATTTGTAATCACCTTTCTCTGTTCTCAATGGGGTAGTCAGACATCCAACATTTTAGATTTTCGTAGTCCCCATGATTAAGCAATGTCTGTAGTCCAAACACAGCGGTTCCAGGACACACTTATAAGACTTCCCCAAGTTCTGTTGTCAAAGAAGTTTGGATCCTCTCCTGTCAAAACCAGTGGCGATGACGAGGGGTAAAATTATGGTGAAGGTAAGCTGTTCTACAAAAAAAATATGATCTGCATAGTGGATCGGTGGAGTGGGATTTCTAAAAGGTAAGCCGAATCGGAATCGGCTTATTCGCCACTGGTACATAATATATACATACACACATACATTGTCATTATTAAAGGCGCTAAAACAACTCCGCAAGTTATTAGGACCAACTTCACTTCTTCAGTTAGATATGGACCAACTTTATGTTTTAATATACTTATACACCTACTCTTATTAGAAACCTACAAGATCCACAAGAGTCGTAAAACTTGGCGTAATATTTATGTTTTTTTTTGATGGCGACACATAAACCGCGAAGTTTGTTTATAGCGTGAGGACGGGCAATAAGACATAGTGGTATGTGACAGCCGTTAAGACGATGTTATGATGATGATGATGTAACCATCGAAGTAGTTAGGAAAATATTCTAATTTAGAGAGGGCGTTCAAAAAATAATAAGACACTGAGCAACATTTCAACCTTAGCGAATCAACTCTATTACTACTCTATTACTTAAATACTCTATTACTTTCGTTGAGGAATTTTATCACTTCTGTTTGTTACGCGTTTTTAATAATTATCAGCACGTTTTACTGGTTTTTCCCAATAATTTCCACGATGACTGATACTGCGCAGCCCAGCGGACGATATACTACCAACCAAACCGAATACAAATGTACCCCCCCTCCTGGGAATCGAACCCGAGATCCCTGCGTCTTACACATGTGGGCGAACCACTAGACCACAGAGGCGGTTGAGTTCGCCTTTCAGACTTTCCCCTGGTAGTCGGTCGGATCCTGGTGAACTCCACCACCTCACTTCGCTTCAACTTTATCCGACTGTTTTTCAATCCCTATATTTAAGGTGAATATTACACATTCAGTCAAATGTATCTCCTTCTTAGTTATCTCGACTAATCTCAAAATTGTGGCCAAGTTTTACTTCTTAGTGTTTTCTATGTGGTTTTGCCATGACCGCAGTATCAGTACTAATAACTTTAGGTAAATAAACGTTATTTACTCCAAGTACAATGTTCGCATTGCCATCATCCGTAGTGTTGCCCTATAAACCGTTACGGTCGGGCACCGCCGTTAACTAATGTGATTGCCGCCGGAATGGCTGTTTGATGTTTCAATAGCTTAAACCGTGGACCTGATGCCGATTGTTTCATGACAAAATAACACAAATTGCTTTTATTATTATTGTAGTGCTTTCATAGAAATTGTTTGTTGTAGATACCTATCTAGGTGTGGTTTATTTATTTTTAAAACTAGCAATTTCGGTTCGTCCTAAGAAATTATAAAGCTGCTGCAATAACTAGGCAGGGAATAATTTCTGAACTCGAAATGGAGTTGCTCGAACCGAAGGAGTTACCTTCCACCTTCATCGGTTCAACTCCTTCTGCACAGCAACATCACATTTCGATAATTTTGGGGTTTTGAAGGTATCAGAACACTGCGGTATGGAAAATGGCGTTGGCAACACGTGAATGGCTCTGGTTTGGTGTCCTGGTGTTGCAAGTAAGATAAACTTCCTCTCAACAACAATTTTTGATTCACATTGAACAAATCTGAATTTAAAAATTGTTGCAGTAGAGATAAGACCATCAGAATTTAAATTGATTCATAATCTACCCTAATATTATGTGAAAATAGCATAAATATATTATAGTGTCAAGTATTTCCATTTTGTATAACAAGTACCAACTAGGTGATCGACCTCTGTCCCGGATACTGCGCAATAATGAGTGATCTATAAACAGGAACTATGGTCGGCGGTGGAAGTATGACTGCGTGCGCAATGAGCAGATAATTATCTTTACACCTGTAGAAATCAGTACGATAGAAACTAGGTACTTATTATTTGGTTTGTCTTTTAAAGAAAGAAAGAAATACGAGCACTTAATATACTAGCGCTGAAATTTTAATCATTTGGTTTCAGCAGTGGGCTGGTTCCACTCATGATTACAAGCAACTTTTACTATGGAGCCAACTCTAATATCACGGATAAAAAAACAGCTCTTAAATACGTTTTCGTGATATCAGAGTTGGCCCCATTATAAAAGTTGCTTGTAATCATGAGTGGAACCACCCCACTGCGGAAACCAAATGATTGAAATTTCAGCGTACCTACATCACAAGATGAAGGTTTACTGTACTGTACTGTCAATTCCAATATTTACACCAATTAACTGACCGGTCTTATCCAATTGTCTGATTGGAATGCCCATTCAGAAAATAATTCCAGTTACTTACTGCAATAATAATGGCGCTATAATTTTTATACATTGTTTTTACCTGAAACAATAAAGTCACTCAATTAATACACATTAAGGTATGAGTTATATAAGAAATTTTAAATATTTTATGAAAACGTTCCGTATTTACAACCCTTAAACATTATAGTAATACTGATCTAAATCTAGATTACTGCGGGACAGAATCTCCATGGAAAACAAACCTTCCGCCCACATTTCAGACCTTACTGACCAGCATAACAACAACATTAACATGCACAACTAGTCCCAGATACAAATCTCGGGCAAGCAATATTTTTCAATTAATCCCTACTAAGACGTGAGCTAATTCAATTTAAGTCTTCCACAGATAGATAGAAGGCTTATAAGAAGAAATCTTCCAATGAACCGGCGGAAATCTTTTCTAAGATTTCTGTACACTCAAAGGTCGGTCGGACCTAAGGATTTTTTTAGTTTTCCATTTGCCTTGTCTTAGTCGCAAGCTTGAAAGGCATGAAGAGGTTCAATTTTCTAGTCTGAATAAAAACTTAGAATCAATTTTTATCTTTTGGATTAAGCATATCCCTTATTATAGCATGGTTATTTTATATTAAATTTTGATGATGAATTGATTAATTTTTCACTGCGGTTTTTATTTCTTAGCTTACAAATTATCACAAGAGCTATTCAGTCATGCAACTGCTATGCTTTCCGGAACTAAAAGTGTGTTAAATTGATTTTAATTTGTATGATTTGGTTTTAAATAGCGTTAACTACCTGTTAACTTACGTATGAAAGTGATTTTATAAATGATACATCGCAGTAGATTCCTACTATTGAATGAGTTGCTATTGTCTTTGTAAGGCTAGTAAACACATCATCATCATTAAGGGATAGGTGCAAGAGTTTTTTAGATCATAACATAACGGCAAGATTTAACTAAATATTACTAGGTTCATCAGAAACTCAACATATCAAAACTAAAAAGTATGAAACAGTCAACGAACCACAAGAGCTGCATTAGAAATACAAAATTTAAACAAGTCCTCGCAGCGGGCTTGTATGTAATAAAACTGGAGCTTTTCGAAATAATTTCACCCCCGAGTCTGTAGCTGGGTGTAAACAGTAACTCGGGGTAATGTACGCTCAGGATTATTTCTGCAGTCTGTGGCGTGTACCTGGCATTGGCTTATGATGAAATATAGTCTATGACATTTTACATTTCAGAAGGACCAAGGTATGGGTATATTATAAATACCATACAATTAACGATTTTTTTATCCATAACCGATAGTGCTTGGCTTTTACCTCATCTGATGTAGAGTGACGATAAGGCCAAAGGTCACCCGGAATCCTCACCACTGAGGAACTGGTCTTACCTCTAACTGCCGGAACACAACAATTTTTAAATTGTTGTTATGGCGTCAAACTTAGGTAAGATGGTGGTAGCTAGCCAGGCGGATTTGAAATAAGCCCTACCACCAGTCAAACCGAGCACAAATGTACCACCCTCCTGGGAATCGAACCCGGGTCCCCTGCGGTTGGGCGAACCACTAGACCACAGAGGCGGTTAATACACGATAATCTTATAGAGTTTTCAATATTCCTTTTTTCCGTAGCGGTAAAGAAGAAAAAAAAATCGCAATATACACTACCATTATCACGAATATCGCAAGCAGGAAGTTAAGCGGGTAATTTCATAAAAATATGAGCAGCCTTTTTGCTTTAGTCCTCCCGTGACCACAGCCCCTGGAAAGGTGTCGAAACGTCGGGAATTCAAAAAACCAATAAATAGAACTAAATAATTCTAAAACAACACCTGAATTAATAATATACGCGCTGTAATCCGTAAAGTGTTTTATTTCCAGGAAGTTAAGTTTAAAACAATATTTAGAGATTTGTGATACATCTAAATACATCTTCGTTTAGCTTCGTCTTGGGTTATACTCTTTTTGTCTCAATAATGTAAAGTCTGTGAACCCTTGTCCAATTTAGTAAACAACTTTTGTGATAGTTGTCATACGTCTTTTTAACATGAATCGTTATTAAAAAATATGTTCTCTTATTGAATGAAATTGTTATTATAAATGAATATTTCAATTAAGAGTTGGGTGAAGATTGTTTATCAAAAAGGACAAGTAAGTATAAACAGACTATAACGTAGCCGATCCTTCAAAGCATCAAGGAAACTTATCTCCTATTGTTTTTCGATAGAGTAAAATGCGAGTCGCTTTGTTGTCGCTCTTTTTTCTTTATACTGATCAACAAAACAAACATATTTAATATCGTAACCCATCACACCCAAAGCAATTCGCTAGGTGACCGCATACAATGAAATGTTCACATTCTCCATCTGGTCGTCTGTGACGTGACCACCGTCGCAAACAGACGTCTCGGTTAGACTGTTGACTTTTTAATTAAATTTGTAATTAAAATACACGTTGCACACGATTGTTTGCACTCTCTGAAAATTTATAGTAAGTAACCACGAAATGATTTTAAAGCTAGGTGTTGGGCGCGCCGCGGTTTCCTCGTCGACTGGCCTTTGTCTTTTACGTCCACCATTTCTGTTTTTTTGTTCACTTTGTCAAGTAGATGTTAGAAAACTTGTAATTTTTAGTCCCATGGTAACAAGACGGAGTAGTACTTTAAGTTTGACTGAATGACAGAACTAGTCAATGCGATTTGTTTGATACATGCTTGGTAGACGTAATTTGAAATAAAAATAGCACATGGATCTGAGGTTTCTAAAGATTCACACAGTTGATAATCTTTCTAGCCGAAGTTGATGATAACACAAAAAAACCTTTCAAAGGGGATATTTTTTCATTATTGTTTGATAAAGTAAAAATCAAAGAATTCTCAACTTTTAAAAGTGCAGCCAAAACCAATAAACGGAGTTCAGAGGTGGATTCCTACATGTCGGAAGGATCAAAAGAAGTGGAGTTAAAATTGAATTTTTTTTCAAAGCGCCAACAGCGGCTTAAAATTTTCATTAACCTTAAATCTCTCCTTATAAAAAGTTCCTTAAAAAAGTGTTTTATACCTCAATTTTGACTATGTAAAATAAAGTACTACATACCTCAAATATCTTTTAAATTCCAAAAGATTTAAACGAAATAACTGTTTATAAATTAATTCTAAAATTTAGAAAATAATACCTATCTATATTTTAGTTTCTATTTTCCTTTTATTTATTTAGGAATATTATTACTATTTTTTATTAATTTTATAACTGTTACATTTTTTTTTGTAATAAGACAATTATTAATTGCCAGAATTATAAAGTTAGAAATAAACATTTAAATATTTAATGGATTTCAATCGTTATTCAAAGCTACCGAAGACCGAACTAAGTATTCATGCATAATTCAAAGCCATTTCTATCGCACTTAACTGGCGATCGCCAACGGCTTTGTCCGGAAAGCAAAGCTTTTTGAAGAAATTTTTTATTTCTCTTTTACCTGTAGCCAATGTAACATTAGCAAATCTTCGCTATAACTTCGCTATTAAAAAATGTAAATGACATATAAGTGAAATAGGTTTGACGTAAGTAGCTCATGAGTTGTTGCAAACTGTTTTAGCTATCGTTCTCTCTTTCAATTGTATTGACTATGAGCAGTTTATCCTATAGATTTCGATAACGAAAATAGTTTGCAACAACTCATGGCAGGGTCAAAGTTTTCAAATCCATATATTTCAAAAGCCTGTCTGTTTTTCAAAACGTAACGTTGTCTTGGTTAGTTATCACAAATTTTAAGTTTAAAATCGTCTGTATATCTCAAACATGATTTGCTGCTCCAAGATTCGACTAGAGCCCCGGTATAAATCATACGAAGGCACAATGTGTAGAAAGTTTGGCTCGTAAATTACAGTTAGCTAGCCACTAGCCGGCTTTGCGATAAATAAGTGTTATTATTTATTTGTCCATAAATCTCTTGGCGTATCTGTTTATTAAAACGTTACATTAATTCTGTACAATTCAAGAGGTTTAGGGTAAAGTGTAATGTATGGCCAACTTTCACTCTTCAGTAAAAGAATTACTATAAATAAATGTATCTAAACTAAACATTATTTGACCTTTTTAGATTAATAAAAATAATTTTCAATGAGAAAACAAGATTTTTAGAAGTATGAGTATATTTCAAGGATTAAGTTCCTGGGTATTTTCTTGGCGCAAATTTCCTTTGGATGTAGTAACAGAAGGCTTAACTTTCTTTACACGGACACAGAGCTTATCTTATGGCGTATGAATCGGCTCAATGTATAAATTGGGTTTACTTAAATCCTATCACGTAATCCTAAAACATCTTCAACCTATATGAAACCATCAAAATTGTGTGTATTATTATTAATGGTATTGTTACCGACAAAAGTAACTCTATTGACTACATTAGGAATACTTTAAATCACTGAGTCAGAATACCGTGTGACACAATGGCTACTTAAGTCTGCCAATGACGGGGAATGCCAAAGCGTGCCATTGGCATTGGCAACCAATCAGTATGCCGCGTGCGTCCGCGCGCTATCCAAGAATGGCCAAATTAGACTTGCACCCCATTCGCACGGGTAGTGTTCTTCTAATAGCTGCTTTTGTTCCACTCGAACAGATCTGGTTTAAGGATTTTTCAGGTGGCATAATTCAGCTTCAAATCCGCGTCCACGCGCCATTCAATAATGGAAAAATATAGATTTTTTTTAATCTGTATTTATTTTGGAGCTTTTGTCTTCAGACATGGCAGCTCCATCGAGCCAAATCACCAGCATATACTTAAAGAAATTTTGATTTACACATTTTTCACTGAGGAAGTATTCTTCTAATCCATGCAATAGCAGTTTTTGTTTCCCTTCGGTTGAGTATATCTGGATTGAAGATTTTTTCTGGTGACATAGTTCCGACTCAAACAACATGTCCCAATCTGTAAAAAACTGTTAATATAGTAAGGTTCCATAATTTGGGTAGGAGAAAATACTTATTTTCAAGAGTTCTTCCAGAGGTACACGTAAATAATATACCTACTAGAAAAAATTCGAACCCACGACCTTTGAAAATCCGGTCCAATGCTCTTACGAACTGATATGATATATCTTTTCTATATGACTATATGATATGTCTTTTCCTCCGTCTCAATTTGGCAGAATTATAAGTCAGTCCTTTTCTACTTCTATATAAGGTAAAGTAACGAAATAATGTATAATACCCTCAATAAATAGTAGTGTGAGGAAGTCACAGTACTATTATTATCATAATAAACACAAGTTGGAAGTTGTTTCGTATTAGTATTCGTCCCGCGCGCACGTGCACTTAGCCGGGAGGGCTCGGAATTAGAGTTTTGGATGCTTTGCCCGGTTTCTCGCATTCACTGTGAAAGGAAATGAAAATTTAACCCTTTCTCTTATCGATATATTTACGCTTTTTGGGGATTTTTGTATTGGCAATATTGAGAAGAGGTATAATCTGAAACTTGAAGGTAACTTTGACCTTGCGAGGAATAAGTGTACAATGTCACATGTAACGTTGGAAAAAGTAAACCGTTTTCAATTAGAGAAATGCAAATAAAAATATGAAGGAAATACCTTGGCTTTAACTGCATCTTCAGGGCATTTCGATCGGTATGTTTCTGCGATTAAAATTCTGATCCTATCTTTAATATTGCAATGTCCTAAGAAATTTTTGTTACTTTCTGCTTAAGTTTCAACATTCTAATATCAGAAACAGATTGAGTACGTCATTTCGAAGGCATAAGCCGTTGGGGGAAAGTATAAAAGGAATTTTCGTGTTCTTGATTACGTTTTATTAATATAGCTTTTATTAATTTCAATATGAGTTGCTAAGTGAAAGGCTGGCTTAAGGGTATAAAGGAATTTAATTAATTCAAGTTTCATACGAATATTTATTAACATTTGAAAGGGAGATAATTGTTTTCATTTTCGCCAGATTTGTTTAAAACTCGCAGGGGAATTCGCGAAGTCTCGCATAATCGTGTCGCTGTCTCATGTCTGAAATTTCATACGCCTACTTTTGAATAGATGTATGAATGTAAGGATGCATGGATGCATGGACGGATGCATGGATGGAAGGATGGATGGATCGTGTCATTGAAATCAATGACACCTACACGGTTTTATGTTAGTCCTTGCCGAAATGTAACTAAGTAACTGCCGAAGGTATTGGTTGCTTTAGGTATCATGATATCATCTTGCACAAGTTGTAAAAGCCTATTGGGATTGTTTGTATGTATTATATCTATAGAATACGCCTGACAACCTGTTACTGCTGTTGGTGGACTATAGTTCTAAAAGATCGTCAACAATCTGGACTATAAGCCAAACATTTGCCAGTTTTATATCTAAGATCTAAGAGAGACTATTGTATGAGAATAGTTTACTCTTATATTTATATATTTTTAAAATACCTAGTTTTGGTTAACTTTATACTTTAACACTAACATAAACTTTCATTTTAACTGATGTCGTTTCAAGAATACTAATTGGTTCTTACACATCGTTGATGCTTCCAGTAAAAGATTTCTAATATTTACGAGTTTCTAATACCCTATCTTACCCAAACGACCCAAAGTAAGTAGCATAGATCTGCGGTTTATTTATCATTCAAAGCGGTTAACCAATGAAACTTTATAGTTTTGGGATGCTTTCATTGGGAATTCTAAGACGTAATTCGAACATAAAAGTAAATAAATATCGTAAATATAATCAAGTTAAGCAGTAAGCACCAAGTGAGCTCAAAGCTGTTGAAAATTCCAACCACACAGCACACTTCTTTATGTCAACAAACATGAAGAGTGTCCCCACTGCTAGACTTTAATTATTAATTAAGTTTATTACGTTGTCCTTTATATTATTTGGAATCAAATGGAAATCGATCATCGTCCCATATTTTGTCGGACTTGACACGTACTATCATGTATTCTGTGACTTTACCAGCATTAGTCGGGTCGAGACCCGTATTGTTGTTTTTACTTTTTGCATTTACACTATTAGACAGTTTAACAGTAACACTCTCACTTGCGCCACTGCATTTTTATGGTGCTTACAAAGGTTTATAGTAGGTACATTCGTTTGGCATTTTGGTCTGTCCTCGGTTCAACTTTCAACTCAACTTGTGTCAAAACATGCAATATTGATTGTTTCCAAACCGTGCGCTTTCACGTTCAACTTTCTGCATAACAGTTTTTTGAGAAGATAGGGCATGCGCTAATGTATGCCCTGAGGCATTCTGTTGAAAGCGCAAGAGGAAAACGAAAGCGCACGGCCAGCATGCGCTATTGAATGCCTTGAGGCATGCGTCAGATGAAAGTGACCGGGAACGGGAAAGCGATTGGTATTATGGTATTGGTATTGGTGGTGGGCACTTTTCTTCGCATTTAGACCAATTTGGTCCGTTATGCGTGAAACCTCATAGCATCGGTATGGCTAATCGAGCCATCCCAGCTCCTTCCAGAAGCGCAGAAGCCTCCTGGGGCGTTCACAGGCTTCTAGGAGCGACCTCACCTCTGTGAGGATTTCTGCCCGTTGTGTGGCCAGCCCCACGCACTCCAGGATCACGTGGGCGGCTGTTTCCTCTGCTTCCAGGCATCCCCTGCATAGAGGACTGTCTGTCGCATTAATGATGAATAGTTGTCGGTTTAAAGCTAAGTGACCTGTAAGTGTACCTACAACTATCCGGAGGTCTGGGCGATTGAGGCTGAGCAGCCTGCGGGTCACACGCGGCGAAACTGCAGTCATCGCAATCTTAGACTGTCTACAGCTTGTTAGATCTACCCAACGAGTATTGTGTGCAGCACGAGTTCGTTGTCCTACCCATGAGCGTAGTTGGCTGAACGGGAGTGGCAGAATGGGTATGGGTCCTGCCACTGTTGTGGAAGATCCTATTCTAGCCAGCTCATCGGCGGCATCCACTATGCCCTTTAATCCATTGTAGGATTACTCCGTTGTTAGATGCCAGTCGATCCAAAACTTGGTCGCATTCGAAGACGATACTGGAGTTGATCGTGTTGGCTTCCAGTGCTGTTAGGACGGCCATGCTATCAGTCAGTATGCGGATGTTTAGTCCCTTCACACCTCTAGACAGGGCCGTAGTAGCGGCGTTTATTATAGCAACACATTCGCATTGAAATATCGAACTGTGTTGGCCTAGCGCTAGTGATATTTTGATATTTAGGTCTTGAGAGAATACTCCAGCTCCAGTTCCAGCAGGGAAAGCGATTGTATGAAGATACAGCTTTTCATCCACTTTAGTCTCAATTCGCAATGCGAACAGTCCGATTACGTGTGCAAAAGTGACAATGTAAAAAACCATGACTCACAGTCACAGGGACACAGCATATTCGATAAATGCTGAATTCTAATTGGAGCCTTTGTGAAATCGGATGGGTCAACTACCTCCGTTCATATTCATCGACTGTGCCAAGTGGCCTAATAAGGCCCTGCTTCCTGCAGACAATAGCATATTCCGCAACTCCATGTTTGGAAGAAGAATAAGTTCGCTACTTGTTGGAAGGTTAAACTGAAGCTTTACTTGCAAGAAAAGGTTTTCCAAGTTTTATTTTTGGATCCTTGATTATTTACATGTCATAAATCATAATCATTATTGGATTATGTTATGACATATAAATACTTAATCAAATGGATGAATTTGGAATATGGATTTATAAATTCCTAAGAATCGGGCGTACGTACAAAATTTGTAAGATTGGCTTTTGATTATTGTTTACTTACATTTGAAAGATTCTACATTTTGTTGTTAAGGGCCCTGTAGCCCTCAAAAAGGCGCCCTCTCTTAATTAAATTTATTGCTCGCTAAGTACATATTGTATCGAAAATTCTCGATTGGTCCTATATCGATATATAGAGCAATAAGTGACCACTTTAGGCACTTTTGCTTACTAATATTACAACAAACTATATTTTACTAAGGATATTGTTTGTAAATAAACAATAGAACCTTAGCTTTAAATTTTTTATTAAGATAAGGGCGCTACTTGAGAGCTATAGGAGCTAAATGAAAATATTAACAATTATCTTTTATTAAACTTTTAGTAATTTCATCATCATGCGAACAGAGTATATACCACATAGGGGTAGGTATCCCCAAATCTTTAATTGAAGCATTTGGTTATTTAATTCCAGACATCAATTCCTGCCAAATAAAAATATGCAAAGTACCAAACTCCGCTGGGACATCAAAATACTTCATAAAACACAATAGCCTTCAATGTTATTGCGTTCCATTTCACTAACTGGAGGCTACATTAATTTCCCGCGCTGCGGAGCTTGTCTCGCGACTCTGCATTACCGTACAGATGTTTCCCAGAAAATCCCTCTGTATCCCTAGTGCAATGCAATTATTGTTATATTGCTAAAGGAAGATTGAGTTCTAAATTTTATGACATCGTTAATTTGGATTTCAATCAAAAGCAATAATAACTATGAGTTTAGATCTCAGAAATAACTAAATATGACATGAAAAGCACGAGCGTTCTGTGTTCTTCTACTAATTCGGTTCCTTATTAGAATAAACTAGGTCGGGATTTACACCATGTACGTACCTCTTTATTTTTGAGGCTCCGATATTTCGGCGTGGTTGCATGCGCCATGGTCACGGATGAACAGGGAACGAATATTGGAGCCTCAAAAATAAGCAGGTACATGGTGTAAACATAGTTTAATCTAAAAATTCGTTTCCATTCAGACATACCCTCTAGACCTGTGTTTCCCAATAAGTTTTTTCTATACCCTCCAAGAAAGACCTCAAACTCGCGTACCCCCTTATTGCTTAAACCGCATTTCTGTCACCAGGCATATCTAAAAGTTGTCTGAATTTAGTACAATTATTTAATGAATTGAGTACATTGCGTAGTCTTTCATCAACATCAATGTCTCCGCTTAAGCTGGTACCGTAATAGACCAACTATTAGTCGGTTGTCCCGGCTAACCGTAATATATATCGTCTGGAAGGAATTAGTAATGACGCTCATAGTTACGAACACTGTTAAGGTAAGACGAATAACTCAACTCCAACAAAATTGGGTTAAAATAGTAGGAATAGTTAAGCAAATTAAAATAACGTGCAGACACAGATTTTACATGTAGTAGATTAGAGCTAGAGATTATGTAATCATAATTAATTATCATTGACAGTTGTGGAAATAAATACTTACCACAGTAAAATAATAGAGAAACAGGCTTAAATAGACGTTATCCTTATTACTTTTTGTTTCACAAACAACAATTTTAAATCCAGCTGTGAGTACATGAAGATGCATGATCTTATTCTCTAAAATTCATCTGGAAGAAGCGTATGAAATCCCTGTAGCAGATTGAAAATTAAAGAGCATAGTAGGGTTTTAAATAATCAATCGCACTTAAGATTTGCATTGCTAATAGGTCCGCTTAGTCCCATCCCATTTTTGTTCCAACGTAAACAAAGTCTATAAGCTGTGGTTTTTCTCCCGTATACATTAAGCATCGTTTATAACGCTACGTGGTCGGCGACGTGTAAATTAGTTTTGCATTGCTAATCCCGTTCGGTGCTCCCGGCTCTGGTAAAGCTAGGGTCGGGTTAAGAGAACTTTGCTGAATTTTATTACCCGCAGCTCACCTGTTGTGTGGACCGTTAAAACAAATTTAGTTATTGCGCAAACTAAATCTACTTTCAAAAATAAGTATTTGGAAAATGTTTAGAACGTAACTTAGTTGAAGGACTGAATCACAATATACAAAGTCTTTTCTTATTCGTCAAGTCAACCCAAAAAAAAGAATAACTCAATTTAACCCTACAAAATATCACACAGTCAAACTAACCTTTCTCAAATTCTTCTCAGTTTGTTGAATTTGTTGAGCTTTTTATATAATAAAAAGTATTTAACGTCGGTTGGTAATAAATGTTACGAAAGTGGTTATACTAGATTAAATCCACTGATTTGATCCATTAACTGCGATTTAAACTTGCTCTTGCAGACTGATAGCTTAAGCTAAGTCTGCAAACAAACTGAATTTTCAATTAGTTCCTAGTCAATATACGGAGAACTTGTTTAATTTAGTTCTAAACGGAGATCTATTAGATACTAGCGGCCGCCCGCGATTTCGTCCGCATGGTGGACCCTAGGGAGTAGGGAACCTTTGGCCAGGATAAAAGGTATTCTATGTTTTAATCCAGCTTATAAACTATCTGTGTGCAAAATTTAATCTAAATTTATCCAACTGTTTTGGTGTTGAAGATGTAACAACCCCACACACACACATACAAACTTTCGCTTCTGTCAATATCTATTATACATTACATTATCTACATACCTATAATTATAACAAAACTGTAAATGTTTTTAAATTTAAGATTTTGGCATTCACAATGGTATTTGTATACAATACTTAATAATATACTAGAAAAAATTCGACTCGCACCAGATCATATTCTCGGGCGGGAATCAAACCCGCGACCTTTGGTAGGCCGGTCCAATGCTCGTACCACTGAGCTACCGCTCTTACTACTAAAATATGAGCAGCCTTTTTGCTTTAGTCCTCCCGTGACCACGTCGTCGAAACGTCGGGAATTCAAAAAAACCAATATATCCAAACTAAATAATTCTAAAATAACACCTGAATTAATAATATACGCGCTGTAATCCTTAAAGAGTGTTTTTTTCTAATGAACTGTACGCGCGGAAGTCTTAGAAGTGTATAGGTGCGATTGCTTTGACCAACTAATACCAAAATCTATTTATTTTACACTTTGCCGGTTAAAAGTGGTTTTGACCAACGTCCTTAGTTAAAATCACTTTTGCCTGATTTTGTAGTCAAAGGTAGTTTTGACCGGTTATGAGTTTTGACTGTATCAGATATATCAAAACAGTGTTGTTTTTCTGTAGTCTTCCGTTGCCGGAAGCCGAAGGTCTGCTCGATCGGTGATTCGAGCAGAATATCCACTGAGCCGTAACGACCCTGAAACTCACGTGTTTACTTTTCTATTTGTTCCTCGCCCTCAAAATATAATTCAAGATGTGTTAAGAATGTTAACATGCACCGCTTCAGTTGGAGCTTCCAGAAGATTTTTTTATTCAATTCAATTCAATTCAATTCAAATCATTTATTTCAGGCAAGGCCCATAAAAATGTTAGTAACAATATCTTAAGACTAGTGTTAGTAAATTACTTCAATTAATACAATTCAGTAGAATCTATAATATTAAATCAAATTAAATCAAATCAAATCAAATTAAACTAAATCAAATCAAATCAAATTAAATCAAATTAAATTAAATCAAATTAAATTAAATTAAATCAAATTAAATCAAATTAAATTAAATTAAACCAAATCAAACCAAATTAAATTCAATTAAAATATTACATTAATATTAAAGCATCGTATTTGTCACGGTGTGAGCATGAACCCATCTTTGCAACAGAGGCATGTCCCATCTGTCAACAAATACTTTAAGGATGCTGTTATTGCTGCCACGCAACCGAGTCAGCGCGGAGGCGCACCGTTTCCTCACTATCGCATGGAAGCCGTCAACATGAGCTTCTGCAAACATGTTGGAGGCACTGCATCGCCATGGCAGCCCCAACAGCACCCTCAAGGCATTATTGTATTGGACTCTTAGATCGCTTTATTCACAACGGGTTGGTGCTTGGCCTTCACCTCACCTCAATCGCACTACCCGGAATCCTCAGCACTGAGGAACTGGCTATCTTACCTCTAACTGCCGGGACACAACAATGTTTAAATTGTTGTTATGGCGTCAGACTTAGGTAATATAGTGGTAGCTAGCCAGGCGAACTCGAAATAAACCCTACCACCAAGCAAACCGAGTACAAATGTACCCCCTTACGAACCTTAGACCACAGAGGCGGTTAAATATAAATAATATAAATATATAACATAAATATAGAGGTTGTAAGTATATGTAGCCAAGTTAGTAAACATGAATTCAAATTTGGCCGTTTCTATTCGCAATGGAATTTCTAGAAAAAATAAACGCTGATGCCTCCTAGACTGTAGAAATTGAGGTTGTATTTGAAAGCTTCGGATTCTCTTATTAAAGATTTGTTTAAATAGAAGTCACTTAATGCATTTGCATGTTAGCGATCGAGACGTGAGAAATTCTCTTTACAATGATTTCGTGGCTTTTTTATTCAAAGGAAGGCTCTGGTCCTCAAAATTAATTGTTTTTATTATTTTAGGTATTGATTGAGATAAGTATAATGTAACGGAACGTTAGGTTTTTGTCTTTGGCGAAGTGTACGGAGAGTAGCAGTGGTAGCTGAAGACGTGTAGATTAGGTCCCTCTTATTGTAATTTGATTGTAATAATAGCATTTATTCGCACTCAATCTTTCATTTTATACAGTCCATTCGCTTTCATGTTTTGGCCGAGTCTGGGTAGTAGTACCTCATACGTATAATCCACCTGCTTGACAAGAAAATTCTCCTCAAAATTTTCACTTATAAATGTATAATGTCCATTGATATTCTACTCGTGCCTCGAGCTATTGAAAAATTTGCATTTGCTGGAAAGTGGATGCTTGAAAACCAAATGGGAGCATTTTAGAGTTCAGAATCTTCAGATATTACCCACATCGGCATTATTCTGTCGATTTCACTGTTCTATCCATTGATTATTCAGGTACATTACATACATACCCCTGATTGGGCCTTTCTATACTACGTCAAGGTTATAACTCAACTCGATGCACATACTCAACAAACTGTTGTCACTCATCAATTTCTAAGTAACTGAAAGGAAAACATAGTAAGTGTATGCATTTATACTTCATAAATTTATCTTAATTTTGCACGTTTGTTGACACCATAATTTAATACTATGAAAATCTGAACTAGCAATTTTAAAGAATCAATTCTGAGTCTTACTTGCGAAGGATAGGCGTCCTCGATTTTTTTAAAGAATGATCTATGATCTCTCTATGATATGAAAAAAATACTGCGACAAAGATCAACCTGCTGGTTTTTGTGAATAACATATGGATGCATTTGTTGGTACTCTGAAGTAGTGACTGGACCAAAGGTTTTAGTCTACAATTTCTCGGCCACTTTTAAAGATGGTTTTGAAATTTTCGGGATTACTAGATAAACACTGTCGCTCTCCAAATTTTTTCAAAATCCATTCAGTGGTTATTTTTGATGTGTTGTGTTTTACAAACATATGGTGCCAATTAAATTTAGATTTAAATTTAACGACCTTCGTGGTCGAGTGGCTTTGTACACCGGTTTTCAGATGTCGCCATCTCTGAGGTCCCGGGTTCGATCCCCGGTTGGGTTAATTTAGAAAATGAACTTTCCTATATTGGCTCAGGTCTGGGTGTTTGTGATACTACCTTTGTCTCTGATTTCCATAACACAAGTGCTTTAGCTACTTACTTTGGAATCGGAGCAATGTATGTGATGTTGTTAAAAAAAATCACAGGAGCGTAAACACAAAACTTGTTGTTTCACTGTTCGAAAACGATTTTTTTCATGCCAGTAAACTACAATCTACCGTCGGATCCAAACGAATTACATGACGAAGGTTTCCAAGGTTGACATGGTGTTTTAATTTATAAAAAAGGGGTTTGGGATTAAAATACCCCAACTCACGAGCTTGAAACGGGTCTGTCTAAAAAAAGTTCAGCGGGGCATTAAGTATAATGTTATTTTGTGAGATGTAAAATTCGGGGTTGTTACATCATTATCAGTAACTTTAATAACCTTTCATATATTTCTGTAACAATTAAATTTTTAGTCGGTTAAATATCATTATAGTATAAAAAGAAAACAGTATCATCGGAAGAATTATAAAATTATTCATCGCTCTTGCAATGTTTCAGTTCGAACAAAAGATGATTTGGATTGTAGGATCTCTGTAATGCTAGACGTATTAAAAATTTGCAATATTAATTAGGTTAAAGGGAGTCTTTATGCTCCAGGAGATTAACTTTAATAATAAGTTGTGCATTAACAAGTAGGCTCTTACAAGCCTGTTCCTCAGATCGCAGGTTTGCCTGGAGGGATGTCGGTGCCGTAGATCCCCTCGCAAGTTTATTAAGTTATTTAAAGTTAGACAAAGAACGTATGACGTACACTCGGAAAGTTGGGATGTTGTGCACTTGTTACTCAATTTCATTCCAGCTTTTCATCATATACCTACTACATGAAGTAATTACACTACATTGTGTAGAAAAACTCCGAAAAAATCAAAATAAATTATTTTAATTTACGTTTTTCACTTTTAATTTATTATCTTGCTCCTTGTTGACCAGATTTATTTAACTAAATCATGAAAAATAACAGTTGCGCTGCCATTGTCTAACTTTTATCTGTCTGTTAAGGCTCATATGATTCCATAAAACTGTAAAAGATTAAGATAAAATTAAATAAGACAAAACAGTTCAGCACTGTAAGTACAGAAAGTATATATTATTACCTAATACTAAATAATATACTAGTAAAAATGGACCGGACTTCCAAAGGTCGCAGGTTCGGTTCCCGTCCAAGAATATGAATGGTGCGAGTTGTATTTTTTTCTAGTATATTATTTAGTATTATATAAAAATAGCACTGTGAATGCTAAAATCTCAAATTTATAAATGTATTCTTACCGCATTTCAAGCAAATAAAATATTTTTATCTTTATCTTTTTCTACTTTGTTTGTAATCTGATTTTCTTCTTACCTACGGGCTATTTTCTTAGAACAAAGTAACATTTTTCTGAACATTGAAAAGAGCATGCATTTTAAATGGAATCCTTATGTTAGGGAATTGAATCGCAAACCCAAGGAATTTAGATATCATGACCAATCGCGTCCCCACAGGCGACAGGCAACATTTCACGATCGTTACTCACACGCTGAATTGGCTTGGGTTTTCAAATCGATGTTAACGCCACCCGCGCCCTTTCAAATGGGGAAAAACGCACGTCGCCGTCCGTCGGGTTAATTTGAAGTCACAAACAAATGGACGAGGCTTACGGTATTTGGGAATCTTGTGTGTCTGCTCATGCTGGTCTACTAAGTTACGAGGTGTTTGTAGGTATTTTCTGAACATTGAAAAGAGCATGCATTTTAAATGGAATCCTTATGTTAGGGAATTGAATCGCAAACCCAAGGAATTTAGATATCATGACCAATCGCGTCCCCACAGGCGACAGGCAACATTTCACGATCGTTACTCACACGCTGAATTGGCTTGGGTTTTCAAATCGATGTTAACGCCACCCGCGCCCTTTCAAATGGGGAAAAACGCACGTCGCCGTCCGTCGGGTTAATTTGAAGTCACAAACAAATGGACGAGGCTTACGGTATTTGGGAATCTTGTGTGTCTGCTCATGCTGGTCTACTAAGTTACGAGGTGTTTGTAGGTAAACTTCAGTAAGAGATACGTATCGGTGGATTTGACATAGTAGTGTAACAAACAATAATTAGCTCTCTATAAGTTACATAAAATTACTAAAAGCTATGAACTATGAAGAACCTTGCATTTCCTTATATACTTTTAGAAAAATATCAATAATAAGCTATGTTGTAGGTGGTAAAATCCTATTATTCTTACCTTTATTCGCATACTTTTACGAGATTTTAATTATACATCTCTTTTGATATGATGGCACCAAATAAGTACCTACATCACATTAAACATTAGTGATAGAATAAAATGGTTATTTACTAAACATCTTATATTAAGTACTAGGTTTTTTTTTATTAGATATCGTCTGAATAGAAACTGTGTTAACTGGAATGTATTAATTCAACAAGATGCAGCATAAACTCCTCATAAAACGCTATCACCGCTTGATTGCTGGCAATCAAATTAATTAGCATTCATTTAGTGGTCAGTGACCATACGGCAAATACGACTTAAATGTCAGTCAGTTATGGAAGATTTATGTTTACAATTGGCTGCGTGCAAAAGGTTTTAGTTTAAAAGCTTATCTGATTTCCCGTCGCAATGTGCTCGATTTGGAATAACTTGGCTTAAGTTATTTCACGCTCTATGTTTAGGAAATAAAAAAAATCATTTAGTTCTATTGGGTGCTTATTAAAATTAATGTTGAATTAAATTACAATCCATGGTTCTTACTTTGTGGTGATCGATGACTTAGCGATTAGTCTGCTGGAATGCACCCATTAAGAATTAACGGTAAACGGACTGATAAAGACATTATTGACAACCTGTCTTAAATTTCAATGCGAAAAGTTCCATCAGCTGGACATTAATTTTAAATTATATAAGTATTATCTACAAAAATAAGAACTCGACTCCAACAGGTTGGAGTATATAATTGATCATAATCATAATAATAAATAAAATTGACAATTCAAAAATCCTATTTAATATATTTTTTTTGATATTTAAGTACAGAATGTTTTGTGATACAAACAGCAAGACACCCCCGTCCGGTTTCTCTCACATTTCCACATTAAAACCACTCATGAAATATGAAAGAAAACGGTAGACCAATAAAAGGGGATTTAGCAGGGATTCCGTCAGATTCGCACACGGTCCGACCGCCACCATTTTTATTCATGTTTGGTGAAGGCTGGTGTTATATTTCTTAATTTGCCCGGAAACGGGTTGTTTTGTTCGTCCCTTCATATTTCGGATCCGCTTTCGGCACGGTACTATTTTATAGTTCTTCCTTTGGTTGGATGATGTGTTAATATTAAATATTTTCAAATCACAAAAAAAAATATAATTTGAATTTCTTACATTTTGGAAAAAAAAATACCCGGTTTGTTGGAAAATGGGTTAGTAATACTAATAATAGTACCTAATTAAAGGCCAAATACTCAAACGATTCTTAAAGTTAAGGCCACCTTAAATTCAAAAAGGTTCTCAGATTTGACAGAAACTATTAAACTGACAGTTAAGGAGACCTTAACTAAAGATTTTAGCTAAAAAGCTTTTGAGTGTTCGGCCGTTATAGACACAAATTCACAAATATCACGAGATTCACGAGGCACAATTACGACACAGTTTATTAAGACAAATATTGCTTTTGGTATTGATTTATGGATGACGTTTAATCACTTGCCAATTGCTTAATCTACAAATTTTAAGGCAGAAAGCGTGAGTCATACATAATTGACATGATAAATGGTAAGATATTTCACCAGGATAATAGCTTTGCAATTATAGAACAGAATTAAGATATTACAGACAGAGTTAAGTCAACTGAAAATAAATAATGTATTAGAAAAAAATCGCCCGTCACTCAAACCGACTGAACTGCTGCATCACAAATTGTTATTTGAAAAAACAACAAGAGTCAAGTATATTGACATGACTGACTGAATAAAGCTTATTTGTAGATTATTTTAAGAAAGGAATAGTGACGAAGTATTCTAAAACCATAATTAAGTATTAAAATATTTTATCAACCGAAATTTAATTTTATAAGAAGAATCGGTTGAGCGCACGGGGGTTATTAGAAAATAACAGAAATCAAAGACTTTTAAAGCTTTAGAACTTATTCCAAGAAGTATAAAATACTGTTAGCTATCGACAAAGAATGTTTAATTTTTAATGGATGTAATACTTCAAATAGATTTTCCAATTTAGGTCCGAAGACGACCCTAAATCGAAAACCGTAGCCATATTGGTTGCTAATGATATCCAGCAACGCATCAGAGAGTAAACGGTGCGTGAGTATCGATGTTAGGGTCGAGTGCGCTGAGATCGGCGCGCTCGACGTGTATATTGATACATATACGATTACTTATTTATAAGAAATAGTTATTTGTTTAGATATAACTTTAGTAGACATAGCGTCAATGGAGATCTGAAACTATTACTTGATGCCGAATCTATGGAGGAGGTTTCGCTTTAGGAGGATATTTGGCGGAAATATTGATGGCGGAAATATTGAAAGTGAAATACCTTGTTTCATCGTATGTTTTAATTACGGAGCTTTCGATTATGTAACACTATCCGCTGTTGAGCCTTGTACTAAATTAATGTCAGCACGAGGGAGTAACTCTCTTTTTAATGGAATTCCAACTTAATTAACACCAGTGTCAATGAATTTAAACTCCGTAGCAATGCTATAAAAAAACGTGTACAGGCAAAAGCCCTAGTCCTAAATAAACATATGAAGGAGCTAATAATAGCATCAGAAGTAACAGCGCGTAAGAATCGAGAATTCGAGACGATCGGGTTACCCGGTCAACGATCGGATCACTCGATTACGCAACCGACTCCTGGCCGATATACGATCGATTCATTAGATTCCTGATAAGACCGTAATTATTGTTGTGTTAATGATCAGGGGTGCCAACTTAGGGATTGTATTATGATGATGTCAATTTGATTACTTGAAAACCAGCTCATATGCGTTTCCTATTTATCTCAAATGACACAGATTTTTCTCACTGAAACGTAAAGTTCGCATTAAAACATTTTAAATCAAGTAAGACGTTTCAACAAAATACTTAATAATGTTATTTAAAGATAAAATATTGATAAAATAATCAGTTTTATCAGAATCATATATAGGTAATAATCATGATAGAAGTCCAACCGATACGATAGGACTGGCACATACAAAACTTCGGCAGAAAATTAATCAGAGGTACTTAATGTTTCTTAGCGTTAATGTTATTAAAAAAGTTACCCTACTATCAGGAAAAATGAGCCTTACATTTTTAACTCAAACAAATTTCATATTTTTTGACTAACGACAACCCTGTTAAAGACATGAGTATCGATGCGTGCCGATGACTCTCGATATCGGACAACGAATAAATAATTCCAGTTTATAATCATTGAACAATTTATGAGCATTGATGGTAATGCGTTTTCGATATTTTTTTTTCTCACATTTGTTAATAATACTTGTGTTTGACAGTATGACTTAATGCAGTAGCTCTACCATGAGTTGATGCAAACTGTTTTCGCAACAAACTATCGGATATACTGCTCACAGTCAATGCGAGTGAAAGAGAGAAAACGATAGTTCACGGTAGCGAAAACAGTTTGCATCAACTCATGTTAGGGCCACAGTTTGTTTTCAGTCGAAGCCGAGAATAGTGAAAACATATTCTTATTACAGAAACAAAAGCCTACGAAATATATTTGGCTTGAAGTGAGGGTTAAGATCTTGAATTACAAACACATTGCCCCGATGACAAAAAAAGCACATGTGTGAATGGTGGACTGTACATATGCTGGTAAATTAAAGACAGCTACGTAATGGAAATAAATTTATATTATAAAGCAACAAAACAAAACATTTAAAACACAAATTAATTATAACCAAAAGCAAAAACACAAAGACAAACGCCGACGTCAAACGTGACATATTTTAACCCAAAGACAAAATTACTATCAAAAAGGTGCGTTATGCACAACATGTGTTATGAAAATCAGAATCAGCGGTGTATACAACCTCCCAGACTAGGAAGGAGGTTGTTTTTTTAACGATTTAGATGCGTTACCCGTCCATCTCTCAACTATAGAGGTCGTGACGTTCCTCTGCTATATTCTTATCAAATGTTAGAACATTCATCCACATTATAATCGATTCTTACACAGTTGTGACCAATGAGTCATTCAGCGACAAAACCATTATAAAGTAATATCACAACAAAAACTAAGTTGGCAAATGGCCTTAAGGGGCTGACATGAGTCAACTAGCGCCGCCAGTCTATTTTATTTATTCTAAATAAGGCCAATTTCTTAAAAAAGGAATCAGTCAAGGTCTTGTGAATGACGTCTAATGTTATTGAATAACGTTACAACATTACAAAATGCGTGTAATAGTTTAAAAACGGATTTGAACCAACAGTGGCCACTTTTAACAAAATCGCGTTTTAAACTGTTTGAATGCCTTTTCAAACTGTGTAAAGTTATTCAATAAATATTAGACGTTATTAACAAAACCTTGACTGATTCCTTTTTTTAAGAAATTGGGCTTATTTAGAATAAATAAAATAAAATCGACTGGCGGCGCTAGTTGGCGCATGTCAGCCCCTTAATGGTAACTGGCAATGGCATGCAAATGCGACTCTAACGACTTTCATCATCAATGCCAATTGAAGTCGGTCCTACTTTAACAAGTACCTACCGAGGAAATAAATTCTCCGGAGAAACCACAAGTCAACTTTACCGACTGACCTAACTATACTAACGACCTACGTGGTCGAGTGGCTTTGTACACCGGTTTTCAAGGTGACGTCATCTCTGAGGTCCCGGGTTCGATCCCCGGTTGGGTCAATTTAGAAAATTAACTTTTCTATATTGGCTCAGGTCTGGGTGTTTGTGATACCACCGTTGTCTCTGATTTCCATAACACAAGTGCTTTAGCTACTTAGTTTGGAATCGGAGCAATGTATGTGATGTTGTCAAATATTTATTATTTATTATTATATCTATAGATGAACAAGAACTAAGTACCTACTAACTTCTACTTTGCGATAGAAACTTTACACCCGTATTCACAAACATACTGTGAGATCTCACATTGCCCGCGGACGCACAGATGATGTACATATTTCTATTGCCGCTATAACAACAAATACTAAGAAACATTAAATAAATATTCAAGGGGGCTCTCATACAACAAACGTGATTTTTTTTGCTCATTTTTGCTCGATATTGATAACGGCAACAGGTAGACGCTTGAAATATTCACATAATATTTAGTTATGTATTAACATTAAAAATAAATAATTCAACTAAAATAAAACAAATATTAAAGGGGGGCACCCATACAACAGACGTGTTTTTTTTTTGCCGTTTTTATATAGATAATGGTACGGCACCCTTCGTGCGCGAGTCCGACTCGCACTTGGCCGGTTTTTTAGATGTACAGTCCAGGTGAACTTAGTGGAAATAACAACGGTATCCTTAAGGTGCTATTATAATGATTGTAATGCTAGCTGGCTGGTTTTAAGCCAGTTCCAATTCAAAAGCGACAGCGGACAAACTTTGTTACGTAAAAAAGTTTAACTATACGTGCTATAACGAAAATAAATAGATTTGTTGCAATAAACAATGATACAGCTAGTGGCTCTGTAGAGCTGTAGACTCACGTTTGTGACATTTTTTATCATTTTTAGAAATGTCTGAAATATAACTTACCTCATATCTCCGCCATTTTGAAAAATTTCGAAAAACGGAATCGACAAAAAAATCTTTGTAATTATAGAACCTGCTCACAAAATTCACGAGAATCGGTTGAGAAATGCGACCTGTAGAGGAGAACAAATGGACAGCCGGACAGCGGGACAGACATACGAAAGCATTTTATTAGAGACGCTTCGCGCTCGCTCGGTCAATAAAGTTAAAAAGCTCTGTTCACATAATGATACAAGTGGTTCAAATCGTTTTTAACAGTATGAAAATGGTATAACTGTATAACATTTAGCTTTAACAGTATTTAATGAAAAATCCAAAGTTCAAATGCAAAACTCAAAAGTAAAATAGTATAAGTAGCGTTTAGTTGTTAATATTATCGTATAAAATATTCCTACCGTAGAGATCCTTTTAATGTAGTTTTAAAATCGCTACCTCTCTTGACTTCTGCTGATTTAGTTACAATTAACACATTTAACTGAAGCATCCAATTAGTGTCTCTGCAGGCAAAAGTGGGTTACAAAGGACGGCTGATCTAGAATTCTAGATCCAAGTAGATCCTCGCTAATTCTGGAGCAAGTTGAAATAACTTGCTAAGTTAGGATCCCGCCAGGCCGATGTGTTGTGTGGAAATTGCGGATCCTGCTAAGATAACAATACTAAGTGAATTTCCGCCTTATAAATGAGGGACTGAAATCCAGTCTTTTGGTTGGGTGGTTAGGTTAGTTTATTATGAAAATATAATTGTAATACCTAACTTAGGTATTCAGAAAAGAGGGATGATGTGCAGATACTGTCGTGAGACAAAAAAAGTTGATAACTATGAAGATAGGTAGAAGTACAACGAACAACATTAAGACCAGCAACTCTGGAAATGGAACAATAGTTTTATCATCAATAGTTTTATAAAGATATTCAAAAATTAATACCTAATTAAATACCTACCTAGAAAAACCACGAGCTGTATGATAATTGGTCGGTATAGCAACGCGGTGCGACTGCGCAGTCACCTGAACTCTGTTCTTAGTTAATGGTGTTCATTATACATAGGGTTATTTATTTATCTAAGACACAATTTATGTACGAGAAAATTAAATGTTATTACATTAATGTTATATTATTTCTAATGAAAATTACATCGTGCAACTCTTTCCGGTGATTTTTATGTCTAAAACCAATCGCAGTTCCTGTTAAAAAAATTATTTAATTTAGAAGGCTAAGATAACTATTTTAAGTGATTCCCTATCGTAATTGATCAACTTTTGTGAGTTTACGTTATATTACAGGAATGTTAGGAGCAGCCCTAGATTAAAGGTTGCACTCGAAAGTCAAGTAACATTTTCAGCTGCTAATGTCAGGCGGCTACAGAGGCTGCGGTCTCTAATTAAGCGGAGTGAAAGCTACGAGTTTTTCATGTTCATAGTTTACTGACACTTTTTGTTTCACTGTTTTTTAACGAATTACCTACTAAGTGCCTAACAACAAAAGGTACCCTAAGCATATGTAGATGGCACCTAAGTATATGCTTAGGATATTTTTTGTGGCGAGAAGAAGTGCTGCATTTGCGCGTGCTAATAATTTCCATAATAATATGTGGAGTCGGAGCTCCACCCAAGCAGCATTACAAGCTGTATAACAGCTCTATTAAAGTTCGTTTATACTCTTAATGCTGTATTTCTTGGCCGCATAAAGGCTGTATAAGCGCTTATACAGCCCTTATACCCCTGAAATTGGCACAAATTATACAGCGTTTTGCGTTATATTAGCTGTACAGTAGCTGTATAAGCATAAAATAGGCTGCATAATAGCTGTTTTGCGGCTGTACTATGGTGTACGAGGAAACCAATACACTCCAATTACTACATTGTAACTCACTTGTTAAGCTTTACGTTGTAATAAGTCTGTTGAACAGAGTTGCAAAAGAATTAAAACAAAACAGAAGATATATTTTTAATGATGGCGTTTATAATCAGTATATATTGATCAAAGTGACATTTATTATAAACGTGTGTTTAAAGATTTGGAGATTCGATAGGCGCAGGATACAGTGCATTATCGTGCAAAAATAAATTTATTGTAGACATATATATGTTTTGTGATAAAAAATAAACGCGCCAGCAAAATAACCAAGGAAGAGATATTAAATAAGGTAAGTAAATATGGTTTTTATAGGTTAGAATTTAAAAATGTTTGAATTAATGGACGTAGAGCCTCATTGGTGCATAGTAGGTTATTGGACAAGCTGAAAATATTGATAAACATAAAAACATTAGTCTAATTTTCATGTACTCATGTTCGTAATCTTCGATTTGTAATTGATAAAATGGCGACAATTTGCTAAGCAGCCTAAATTCTATTTTGATGGTCTTATAGCATTAATAGCTGTACTATGTAGGTAATGGATACTAGTATTCAGCTTTTAGCGGTTGATGCGCTGTATAAACGAATAAATTTACTATCAATGTTGCATAGCAGTGTTTCGAACATAACCTGTAACTCTTTTTAGGGATACGTAATATTAAGTGAAAAACCAAAATGCACTGAGAGATCACATCACGTTTTTGAAAATAAAGTATTAAAGTTATTTTTTAGAAATTTCAAAGCAATTATTGTAGATTTGCGTCCTAGAATTTGTAAAGAAATAAATAAAGTGATGCAGTCCAAAACATATGCAATTCATCAATTCTCATAATGCACCTTCTATATCTGGGAAATTATAAGTTTAGGTTTCTGAATATTATAATAACACGAATCCACTATGAAACATTAAACAGCGTCTTCTACAAAACCCTAAAATCTTTGTTCAGCGACTCAGGCTCGTTGACAAGCGACGCGTGTTTCGGCACCGGCGCGCTTTATACCTATTCAATATGAATATTTTGTTTGAAATGTTTACATTCCGTTTTAGACTTATAAATATTTTGCAGTTTTGATAACATTTCATGATGTTTTTGATAATATTTATTTTATGTTGTTTATGGTTGGTTTCAGGTTTTTAAGAAACCAACTCTACCATCCACTTCATCAGCTTCAACCAAAATACTCGAACACTTACATCTTGATCTGGACGCTTCAACGGAATATATTGTTCAATACGTCGTGAATGAACCAGATGTAGAAACAAATTCGGGCAGCATGGTAACCTTGCACAATGAGTTTGAAACTCAAATTCCTATTCAAACCCAGCAAAATAGTGATGGTAATCAGACTATTCAGTATCTACAATATATCTTGCAAAATGGAACAAAAAATAAACATTCTGGAAAGTAATCAAAAAAAAATATTTCATAAATTGGCAAGCTTATCGGTACAATAGGGTATTTTACACCATGTAAGAAACAATATAAAAATGCATGTTTATGATAGATTTCATAAAAAGTGAATGAGAAACGTCGATATTTATTCATAAAAATGCAATATACATTTTATAATTCAATTTAAAAAATCGACTTTTTTAATCTATTCTTCAAATGTTCAAAACGCCATTCGCCATATTGGATTCCGACGTGACGTCAGCCCGACAGTAAGCAAACAGGATTTCGTACTCGTCGTACTGTGTTATTTTATAATTTTATGTGATTATCACTTTTATGCTTTATTTTACTAAAATCGCATCATGGAAGACGGTTTTGTGGAGAAATGTTAAAACAGCAATGTAAGTACCTATCATATCAAGTTTTTTCCAACATTAAGTAATACACAACACGATAATACCCTGTGTTTGTTTACTATTACAATCCAACATAACCTATTTTTATTTTATTTTGTTATCAGGTCCGGAAGGGAATCTGACGACGCAATAGGCTATGTGCAGCTCAAACGGGTTCAAAACACGTGCGTTGTAGTGTACGGTATGCCTGGAACATAAAGTGCGTTCCAAGCCCTATGTACTGATTGACACATAATGTGAATGAACAGGAAGAGACTGTGAGTAGTGTTAAGTGCTACGATTGTCCCTCGTCAGAAGGTGGCTGCAAGCATGGTGTTACGATGTACACCGCCGAACCGAAGCCCTGTCGTCGTGTACTTCGGTTGAGTTTTAATGGAAGAAATCGAATCTGGCTAAGGTTGGCTCACATAAATTATAAAAATAAATACATAAACATTTTGTGTGCAAAAGAAATTTCTAAAAGAAAATCTAAGGAGATGGTTGCAGACAGCAGTGTGCGATGCAAAAGGTTAATTTATGGGGAAACGCATAACCTTGATTAGTATAGTTCCACAACAAGTGATTGATCTACCTTTGCATGAATTTAAAAATCATGTTAAAAAGACGCTCATGGGTAATGGTTATTATAAAGTAGACAATTATCTGAAAGACCAAAATGCATGGAAAAAATGTAACACATAGCTTGCAAATATAAGTACCTACTTTGTTGTTTATACTCTGTTGTATTGTATTTGGTAACTGTTGTAAAGTAATAAAGATATATTTCAATTAGTTAAGTGTTTATTTCTGTTATTCATATAATCAAATTTCCAATTTAAGTTAAAGAGACAGGACATAACCGAGTGACCATAAACTTGACTGATGACAGCCAGATTAACAATAGCAGATCATGATATAATATTTAAGTTTGTAAATATTGTAACTTATTTCTGTTAAAGCTGATAAGTTTCTTGCACCTGTTCTTCTTGTCAGTTATAAAACTCTGGAATGGGTGGAAAATATAGATGATTCAGAAGCGCTTAATTACTAAGTTTATTTGAATAGTTTTTTGTACTTTGACTTTGACTATTCTCCTACCCTACCCTATGTATAGTGCATATGTATTCATATATTTTCCACATGCACATGACATTGAAATGAACATTATTATATCCTTAACATTTTTATGGTGGCCAAGTTGACCCATTCTTCAAATCAACTCGGCTGTGATGGACCAACATCATCTTTATACAGTGAGTGCACCATGGAAATAAAAAAAGCTATACTTATTATTTGATATATTTATTTATTATAATATAATAATACCTTTTATATAAACTCAAAGTTGCCTGTGTAAGTATTAATCCTTCAAAACACATGATTGATTTTGAATCAAAAAATGCAAGTGTTAGGTTATGTTCACATCGCTTATCCTTCTTGCATATCCAGTAGACACAAAATTCACGAGACCATCAGGTGAACAGGATATTTTTTTGTTTGTTTTTTGGATTTCTTTGGATCTCTTCTTACGTTTCAACCAAGTTTTTCTCATTTTGATGTCACTTGGCACTTGAACCCACTATTTTAGTGGAGATTTTACACTTGTTTTACTGCAATCAGGCACAAGACACCAATGATAAAACATTACAACTCATTATTTAAAAACTTTCGTTACTTTTGTAAAAAGACATTGTAACCACTCTTGATTGTTTCCTGACGCCTGACGGAGTGACGTCACGGGCCTAAACAGCATGGCGGCTTGCGTTTCTGCGCAATAATTCAAAATCATAAATAAAAAATCATTTTTAAGGTATTTCTTGGTTTTATAAAATTGAAATAAAAATTGTGCTGGTTTATTACGACCTCAGGAATAATATAAACATGTTTTCAAAAAAAGGTGTAATTCCCTATTAGACGATGGATTTTCCAAGCAGGATCTGAACAAAAATGCAGATGTGGTTTCATTGGCCGAATCCAAACTTAGATTTGATAGTGAAGCTTTCATCATAAAACCTATTGACTCTAGAGAAGATTTCAGACCTAGAGAAGATGGAGTCATTTCTATTGGACAAAAAAAATAAAATTAAACTTTTAACACAATATTCTTTTGTATGTTTTCCATTAAAATTGCATAAACCTGAAAAGTAAATTAATATACCATTATCAAAGTGACTCGTTTTTATATTATTCATATTTATTCTCATAGTTCATTACTTAAGTGAAAGAAAAGTAGTAGCATTACTTAAGTGAATTGCAATCTTTTTATATTTATGCATAATGATTTACTTATATTCTATTGTTTCAATTCTATTAAATTTAAGCTCATTCTATTACATTAGCTCTCGCAGGAGAATCGCATATAAAACATCTTATTCCTATAGATACTTTACTTTTGATTTGTTCAACGTACATTCCATTTTTAATTAGGTTGTCAATTTCGTTCACAAAATCATTTAAATATTCGTCAATTTGCTTTGGTTTTCCAACACCAAAATAAATACCAATCACCAACGGTTCTACATCAGGTCTTTCAAATATAGTACATAAAATCGGCCAAAACTCTTTATTAGAACTATTAAATATTGGAAGATCGTCAAAATTTCAATTCAAACAAATTTTACTCGGAACGTCAACCCATTTTTCTAATTTATTTTTTAAAGATTTAGTTAGGCCGTTATGCCAATATTCACCTCCTTGAATCGGTTTGATTTGTATTTGCTTTGCAGTACCTAAAATTGTTCTGGCATGGCATGGTAAAATTCCTGGAAATCTTAAGTTTATGATAGTAGCTAAATCATTCAATGCTACTTGAGCTATGTTTCTTTCTCTGGCCCAATTCTGTATTTGTTGGCGAAATAATACGTTTTTTTCATATTTACTTTCGCCGTCACTTGAACTGCTGCATGATAAAATGTCGTCATCAGTTGCAGAAGGTAAAGCTAATAAGTTACATCTGATATAACTATGATCATTCACAATATTTTCTACGGAACCCCTTTCATTAGTTGTCGACGGTATTGACGCTTGACTGTAGGTAATCTGATTGGTTGCAATATCTCCATGTTCCTCGGCAGTAATTTCATTTTGTTGATAATTTGTAATATTTAAATATTCCTGTTCAATCTTTCCTCTAATAGCACCAAATCTTTTTCGCTTTTTCCACATATTTATAAAACAGTCACAAAATACAGAATACAGTGCACAATAATTCAAAATGGCGACTCTGTCACTTATACAGATTAAGGCTGTACTATAGGCGTCATTTATTTTTATTGCTGTTTATTGCTCTCAAAGACAGAAATTAGATAGCTATCGCCTGTAAAAGGGTGTACAATTACACCATAAAAAGAAGCTGTAGAAGAGAGTTTGCCTACTTCATAATACAGAAATAAGATTTGAGGACAACCATAATACAGCTCTAAGCTGTATTAAGTAAGTGACGGTATGCAAAATGCAGCTATTGTACAGCTTTAATACTAAAATGAGATTAAAGCGTCACAGGAAACTTAAAGCTGTACATGACAGTTATCATACACTGATTTAGAACTTTAAGCGTACTTCGACTCCTTAATACAGACTTAATACAGTTAGAGCTGAATAATTACTCCTAAACCGACATTATAACACTACAATGTCTTTTCAACGTTCTTATACAGCTGTAAAACAGCGTTAAGTGCTATATTGGCTGCGTTTTAGGTGTTCATTACGCTTGGTTGCTGCTTGGGCACCGTGTTGCGCCTATGGCGCTTCAAGATTTTGTATGAAATTTAGCAGTGGGTGCACCGCCACAGCCACGCCACAGACGCACTGTGCAGGTTTGCGTCAAGCTCAAGATACTAGTTTGACAGCACCTTTAGTCATCCATTTTACGGTCACTGAAAGGTTTTTTAATTTCCTCGGGATCTACTTATAGAAAATCGAAGAAGTATAACAACCTTAACTGCATTAATAAAGGTTTAAAATAAGCAATAAGTAGTATTTCTGATGTATGCCGAACTGAAGCTGAACGTGCCGTGAGGAGCGTTGGACTATTTTTTCTGATAGACTTCTTCCGCATCACTGATCGCTGCGTTTCCAACCTTAGCTTTATATCTAAGTTGAGAGCTGTAGATTGTAGCCGTGGCCTTACGAGAGAGGCGTTAGGTTCGGATTTCGATGAACGTAGTCTTTAGATCCTCAAGTTGCTCCGTAATTCGAGTAAAGAGGTCAGTAGTTACATTGGCGAGTTGCTTAGCTTATCAAGACTACCAAGCTTATAAGATTATCTAGGTATATTTTCAAACATTTAAGTATTACAGAAATAAACTTGGGATAAAGTGGCAACATAAACTCCTGTAACTCATATTATTCATCTAAATCATGCAGTTTTAATTTTATTGTGCCGTAGTTTAGGTACTAACTACTAATCAAAATACAGTTCTATTTCGAGTTGCAAAAATGTTTCACAGTAAAGATAAAAAGGATTCCTGCATATACTGCACTGCGTTCCCAAACCGCAGACATCTAGCACAGAGGAAATATTTCCTTTTGGATTAAGAGCACACACGCAGGTCATGCGATCCGATCCGCAGATCGCCGCAATCTACGCGATGTATGGAGTTCTCTTATCCTTTCTACACTGGTTGCGTTCCGATCCCATAGATATATGTATATCATAGATTGCAGCTATCTGAGATCGGATCGCATGATCGGAACGCATCCGGTGTGTGAGCTCTAATGGGGATTTCAACAAATAAATAAATAAATAAATATTTGACAACATCACATACTTTGCTCCGATTCCAAAGTAAGTAGCTAAAGCACTTGTGTTATGGAAATCAGAGACAACGGTGGTATCACAAACACCCAGACCTGGGCCAATATAGAAAAGTTCGTTTTTCTAAACTGACCCAACCGGGGATCGAACCCGGGACCTCAGAGATGGCGAAACCTTGAAAACCGGTGTACAAAGCCACTCGACCACGAAGGTCGTCGAACAATATCCCATAAAAACAATTTCGGGAGGCTGTAAGTTTGTACAGCCCCAATTACAAGCGTAGTTAATATGTACCCGATATAATGAACAAACCGCAGTACTTAAAGTATCTGTGGGTAGGCATCCATTACACTAATTAATTCCAAAACCACACTCTGGTATTGCATTCAAACAAACTTTGGGTGCCCATTGTGGAATAATGTGTGCGAAACTGTTTCGGGGAAGTCGGCACAGATATAATATGGTCCATGAAACAACGATACATACCTACATAACTAAAACAAACATAACATAAATAAAAGTTTATATTTGGATGCCGTTATCTGGTGTTTTAAAAAAATTATTGCGAAAATGACATTTATTTTAAAATCCAACACGGTGAATATGATTCAACCCCTAAAGAAAGGGGTGAAATGGAAAATGAAATGGAAATTAAAATTTTATGGAAACATAATATTAAATAAACATTACGGTTCAAACTTCGTAGAGTAGGTACTGTCGTGAGGAAGGCGAGAAATTATAAAAAATCTTTTCACTTTAAGTTATTTATTTCACACACACACACTGTCACGGCGTAGCCTAGAATGGTCGTCCTCAAAACAAAATAGCGAACTGCCGATCGCATTCGAATTTAATTCAAAATCCATTATTCTTCTTTAGCCTGTAAGAAAACTACAGAACCCAAAAAGTTTGAATATGAGGCTAAGGCCTCACATTCTCCGGGTACCCCTAAAATTTATTTCTTTACGAGACAAGAAATAAATTTTGTGACAGTTCCCTACCATCACAAATTTCCCTAAACACATGCATAAACCTACCTAACACACACACACTGTCACGGCGTAGCCTAGAATGGTCGTCCTCAAAACACAACAGCGAACTGCCGATCGCAAGACAAGAAATAAATTTTGTGACAGTTCCCTACCATCACAAATTTCCCTAAACACGTGCATAAACCTACCTAACACACACACACTGTCACGGCGTAGCCTAGAATGGTCGTCCTCAAAACAAAATAGCGAACTGCCGATCGCAAGACAAGAAATAAATTTTGTGACAGTTCCCTACCATCACAAATTTCCCTAAACACGTGCATAAACCTACCTAACACACACACACTGTCACGGCGTAGCCTAGAATGGTCGTCCTCAAAAAAAAATAGCGAACTGCCGATCACATTCGAATTTAATTCAAAATCCATTATTCTTTTTAGCCTGTAAGAAAATAGTTACAGAACCCAAAAAGTTTGAATATGAGGCTGAGGCCTCACAGTACTTCTAAAAAAGCAAACACATATTTTGTCATTTTCCGAAAATCAACCAAAAAGTTAGCCAAAAAATCGATATGGATGTCGTTATTGAGGTTTTTTGGGATAATATATCGATTGTGAAAATGTCATTTATTTTGAAGTCCAACACGGTAGACATGATTAAAACGGGGACGGGGACATTAGAGAAAATCCATAAGGAACCTTTAACCAATAGGCAGCGCGCTTGGGACCCACCTAATCACGTGAAAAAGGCTGGTCAGATGTTGATGAAATTAAAACATAGAATACTATTTATCCTGGTACTTCTAGTTAAATATTCACGCGGACGAAGTCGCGGGCGAAAGCTAGTGTAAAGTATAATTAAATTACAGGCATAATAGGGTACCAATATATTTCAGATTTAAGAATCTTGAGATCAGTCAGAAATGTTATTCAATATTTATTTATTCATTATTTTACTATCCATGTTATCTGCGATGGCATTTCAAACTACATAATTAGCAGGCAGCATTATCATGTCACTTTCAGGCACAACTCACAGACTAGCTAATCTGCAGTAAGTCCGCTAAGATCAAACAGCGAGTTTAATCAAAATACTGAAACCGTCCATCAAACTACCGCATTTCAAAGGTAGTCGGGGTCCGGGACTTTCCTGCGGGACTTGCGAAGGGGGAAATAAGACTAAGGCTCTGAACTGCACGGACTTATAGAGGTATTTTGTAACTGTAGCAAAACTATTGTATAATATAGCAAGCGATACATTTAAAAACCTTTACTCCTTCAATAGATTTCAGCTTTACTCTAAGGCTGACCCATACCTACCGGGTTCATTTCTTTGCTTTGCTGTTATAGTAGAACAGGGGGCCGTACTGGCTAACGCATCGAACTTTGGAAAGTCTGCCGGGCTTCAACTTAAAACAGATAAATTGAAGTAAGAAGTTTCGTATTGTAGTTCTTTAGAAGATATCGATGTTCGTGTGACATTATAAATTAGGGTTCGCCATTTTCGCCAGATTGTGGCTCGATTTATCGGTTTTAATTTGAAGCCCGGCAGACTTTCCGAAGTTCGATGCGTTAGCTGGTAGCCCCTGTTCAACTAAAACAGCAAAGCAAAGAAATTAAACCGGTCGGTCTGGGGCCAGCCTAAACCATTCAGAGAAAGTGTATTGTGATTAGTATTAGTAACTTTAGAAGTTGCATCTTTTTATCATCACTATTATTCTGATGATATCGTCATTACTAATTTTTTTATGAAAACATTTGGATTGTTAAACTGATGTGTCTTAGTAATATAATGTAAATGACAATCTTAATGTCCGCACTGCTGAGGCACAGGCCTTCCTTACGGATGGATAAGAAGGATGGGCCATGGCCCACCACGCGGGCTAAATGCGGATTGGTGGATTTGCTAACGGCTGCAAAATGCAACCGGGACCAACGGCTTAATGTGCCTTCCGAAGCACGAAGGAGTTCGAGATTATAAATTTTTGGTCACCCATCCCATGAGCGACCCTTGCGAAAGTTGTTTAACCTCCGCAATTGATGGGCCAGGCGTTATACTACTGCGCCACCGAGCTCCTCATTCCTTATTAAAATAACGTAAATAAAATACTTATATTAAAGCGTTCGCTTCGTTCGCTGTTGGCAGTGGAGGGCGGTCTTTAGGATTAGGGGCATCGTTTCGCTCATCACCTGATTCGGCGGCCCTTTGTTTTCCCGTCGTTTAACATTCCCTTTGCTTAGTATCGGGTGGAATAAGCCTTGGTAAACTTTGTAAACTTGGTAAACTTGGCCATCAGAAGTTTTGGGTCAAAAGTAAATTTTAGAGATTCAAAAAAGGAGAGCAGCTGGTTTTGGTGTTATTAAAAAACCACTGAGGCAACTTGCCTAGCTAGATAGAAAAAATATTAATTAAAACGCGACATTTTATTTAATACAAAAGAACATACTTATGTGTTATTTGTTCAACTGTAAACGGCTGAATTTAAAAAGATTAAATATACCAACCAGCTGTAGTAGGTAAACCTTGCGCAAACATTTCACCTTTGGACAGGTCTTCATTTTCTCAAATAGTATTTTAACTTATGTAATTACTGATTTCTGTCGAAACAATAGAATAAAAAATACTTACCAACCTACATACTGTGTGTGATATAATAATTAACAACTCTTGTTTTTTGAACACATCCGGTCCCACATTTCTGTTGGACAGTGATAAAACGCCAAAATCCTGACAAAGAGTATGTTTTTAAAAGCAAACAAAACAAGGGGAGAATTCAAAAGGGTTAAAGCATGTGTAATAAAGGGTTAAAGATAAAATTTTGCTACAATCAATATGTACCTTATTCATTCAAGCGAAGATATATATTCGAATGCTTTCAGATGTTTTAATTTCATGTACAGCCTGAAGACAGAACTCCGGAACATCATTGATAGGAGAAAAACAGGAAAAAAACAAAATTTAAAAGTATACAACATTTCAAATATACAGAACTTCTCCACCCAAAGTATTTACTAATAACATTTCCATGCTAAAAATATGGATGACTGTGGTAACGATAGAATACGACGCAAATATTTTGGATAACAAATTATTTAAACCACCACCAACCAGAGTACCAGACTGAAATAACAACTGTCAGGATCAAACAGACCACGTATTTTATAGTTTGTTTATGTATCTCCGCCATTTTGAAAAAATTCGACAAGTATATAATTATCGAACCTATTCACAAACACGAGAATCGGTTGAGGAAGCGACCTGAGGAGAACAGCCAGACAGCCGGACATCCGAAAGCATTTTTGCTCAAGCTGAATGAAACGGAGAGGCTTCGCGTTCGCTCGGTCAGTAAAAATAAAATACTTCTAGCAATAAATTGTGTGCAATATAGACTTAACGAAAACATCAACAGGTTTTCAGAATATTCATAGTATTTTCAGGTAATTTCATTAATTTTCTGCGAGCGGTGATTTTCACTTCGTCATCATTAAATTTCGGCTGATCGGAGCATGCAGTGAAATTTTCTTTTAACTATATGCCTACCGGTTTTAATTAAAAATTGTCTCGATTGGACGTTATAATAATTTTACTTCTTTATTTAGACTACCTATCTACTTATTATATTATATTTCATTATCATCATATAATTTAACTAGGCTTAGGCACAAGAAATCCTTTACCACTTTTGAGTTTCACATTACTCTAACAACGAAAAAATTGAAATAAAATCTGGTACCTGTCTACACGTCAGAACGTCAGGTTGTACCGTTAAACTACGAAAACAGCTTTTATTACGTAGGACATAAAGGCGGTCTCAAGGTCAACATGTATAGTCTAAGGTGCCGTCGTGTGTACCATTTTTTGCAGTTAAATTAGGTGTAATAAAACAACCTTGTCTAACTGAATTTCTCCAGGTCCTCATAGAACATTGAATTAATACAATTGAATATCCCTGAAGGTTAACTCCAGAGCATAATAATAGCACCTATTTAATACGTCTTCACCCTTCACAGTTCCAAATGCTAATGGCAGTTCTGTGTTCTCCACAAAGAGCCAGCGTTAAATATTTTATAATATTTGTTTAATGTGCCCAGAGGCTATTTGGAGGGGCCTGTCTGTACCCGGGCTTATGTTTCGTGAATTGTGACGTTTATTTAAGTAATGAAGGCCTATATTTGCTGTTCTGTTTCAGTCAGCTATTTATTGAAAATTCTATTATCATCCGACGTATTGGAGAAAAGATCCAATTACTTTTGATGTTTTTAATTATTTGTATTTGGTTTTTAAAATACAGTCACAGTTATTATGTGACTTTGGTGAATACATAATTCGTTATTATCATCATAACGGCTTCATTTCATTTTGATATTTTCGTAATTAATTTTTGTATGAAACAGCAGATTTTTTTTTTCGCGATTTTAAAGTTCGTCCCATAGTAAAAGCTGTTCACTCTGATGGTCCCTATCTACCACATTCGGCATTAGGGGTATTTTTGTAACACGTTGTATATTACGGTCATGATATATCTTTTTGAAATGATAAGCTCTTTAATTTGATACCCATATTGAAGTATTCTAAACATTTTTTTTTAACGTCACTTACCTGTACACTTGGGCTGTCAAGACAAATCTAACGATATTTTAATGATAGAAATCCGTTTAGCCGTTTGAAAGATATGAGGTAATAAAGAATATTACATATATACTACACAAAATATGCGCGAAAAACATAACCCTTTCCTTGCAGTCGGGTAATAAAATTAGCCCATCAGAAGTTATGAGACACTGCGAAATGCATATGGTTCATAATACTGCTGGGCTGGGTTGGTAAAGATAGGCCCCACAAAGATTTACCCTATTTACAGCTTATTTTTAGGGTTCCGTACCAAAATGGTAAAACCCTTATGGCGCCTGAGTCGCAAGGCTTCCGTTCTGTCTGTCTGTCTGAGAACTACTAATGCCATCAACTTGAAATTTGGAATAGTTTTAAATTACGTTTGCCCAACTATTTTGCAAATAAGAGAGAAATAAATTTATTTATATATTTTTTGCAACAGGGACTAAAAGGGGGTCCTAAAAAATCGAAGTGAGGCTACTAGGGCATATGGGGTATCATTATGAAAGAGCGCTGCTTACACATTCTCAAACTCTCTCCGAAGTTTGCATAGAGAAAAATCTAAAATTATTTTATGTGTTAGAAGTTAATGTAAAGATTACAGGAAAAATAAAACGATGTCTTTAAATAGTAAACTTTTTCAGAATAATGGTACGAACCCTCAGTGCGCGAGTCCGACTCGCTCTAGATTTTTTTCAGTTTATATTCTACTATTGAGTGATTTCCTTTTAGGTGTACTTTTATCTATTCAAGTCGTTCATAGCTACGAGAATTTCAAGAAACCCTGTTCAATTGAATGTCGGCTTTGTCAACATAGATAAAACGGAGCTAGCAAATAGTTGCAGAATCTTTTCAAATATTAGGCACTACAGAAATAACGTACCTTTAGAACTGATGCAAGTATTTCATATTTAAATAAATAAATAAAAAAAATTGAGACAACATCACATACATTGCTCCAATTCCAAAGTAAGTAGCTAAAGCACCTGTGTTATGGAAATCAGAGACAACGGTGGTATTACCAACACCCAGACCTGAGCCAATATAGAAAAGTTCGTTTTTTCTAAATTGACCCAACCGGGGATCGAACCCGGGACCTCAGAGATGGCGACACTTTGAAAACCGGTGTACAAAGCCACTCGACCACGGAGGTCGTCAATTATATTCACGCCTATTACTATATTTCTGCTTTAGTTTTAGGCGTGACATTGTCTGAATATCTACATAATACTACCAGTGTTTGTTGCTCACAGCGGATTTTCCATTGGAATAAGAGCAATCTTGAATTTCAAAAAAGTAAGAGTTCTGTAAAACGTAGACGTATTTTCCATCTTATATCCTATGCTATAAGGTCTTCTCAGGAAAAACAATCTTTTATTCTCTGATTTTGAATAAAATATTAAATTAACATTCTTTTGTTGTTGTTGTCCTTTTCAATTATAATTTTGTATTGAAAATTCTCGGAGGTCCTTGGTTTTCCGAAGAAACAGTGGTACTTATGTACTTACGTACCACTGTTTCTTCGGGATGAGTATTTTGGGGGGGCTATTCTTTATCCGAATCTGAAATATTGTTTCCATCAGTTATTCACGCAGACAAGGTCGAAGCTAAAGCAACAATGGAATATTTTATAAGCGAATTGTTTGTTATTTCAGTTTAGCGATGAAATTTTTGTTTGTGTTGAAAAATACATTGATTTAAGGTTTGATATTGCAGGAAAATAAAATGCTAAAAACGAGGCGGATATAGAGATGTTCGTTTTTCACCGTTTAGTCCTTTCTGTGTATTGTCATATAAAACATAATTTCCATTATTTAAGCTACATTTTGAAGCAGATTCGACAGTAGGTATGTACCATAATCTTATTGATAAGGCAAGTAATAAAAAAACAATTTCTCCGTTTTACAAAATCATAGAAAAGATGAAGTAACAGGATTATTATTATTCAGGGACTAGCGAACCGAGTGACCTACATTTCTTAAGTCTCATTAAAGATAAAATAACATTTAGTTGCTTAAAATACTAGTGGAAATTGTGAACTTCGTAACAACAACAATTCACATGATTATGATATGATGATTATCAATTTTAACTTGAGAATTTTAAAATATTGAAAACTAGCGCCATCTGTTTAGCTGAATGCAAACGAAAGCAACACTACGTATTTATGGTTTATTTTACAGTGCTATTTATCTTCATAGCACAGATATAATTATAGACAACCTCTATTTGATGCTTTGTCAAAAGCTAGCTGTCAAAAGTAATTCGATATACTGATAGCTAAGAGCTAAGATAATTAATAAAGAAAATGGGTTTTTGAAATTGAAATTGAAATTGAAATTGAAACATTTATTTGTTACTGACCTTTAGTTGCAATGATATAAATAAGTCTGGTTGCAATAGTTCGGTTGTTAGTCCGGCTAACCGAACTAATGTAACTTTTTAGTAGTTAAAGTCCGGTTGATTTAAATCACCAAACTTTTGCTACTATTAAGTGTAGCAAAAGTTACGTTTAATAATTTATGAAAAAAAAAATCTTAAATCTATAGGTATTGTAAAATACTTCGAAAAGTTTAGGATGAGGCCGGACTTTATTAACATATAGTCTGTCCTTGCCAATGTCTGTCCTTGCCAATCGCTATCGGACAACAAATATTGTGGAAGGTTGGAACCTTAAGAAAAACGGCCTAATTAAAAAGTCCAATCATGATACAAATTTTACAAGTAGGTATTAAAAGATGATAGTACCTACTCTTGCCAGTTTACAAGTCGATCAGTACAGACGATTTGGAGAAGAAATTACCCAAAAGAAATAAATAATCAATTGAAAGGAATTCATTCATAATTCACCTGGGCTAATTCTTCATATCATACAATGATTTTCTTAGTTATCGAGTAGTAGACAGCGATTTCTCAACTAGTTGAAATTTATTTTACCTACCCATTGAATGTTAACTTTGTTAATTATTGTAATGGAAAATGACGTCACTTTAAATGCTGACCTCATTTTTCAAATTTTGACGACTCTGTATGAAATATACAGGGAGAAAAAAGCAGCCCTTGACGAGTTTCTTGCCGGTTCTTCTCGTTACAAGGTCTCCCGCTTAGGGTTTGCGAACCGATGGCGTAGCTTCTTTGACATTCACAAGTGCTTGTAACAGCCTAGACTGAATAAATGAGTTTTGAATTTTGAATTGAATTTTGAATTTTGAATTTTGAATTTTGAATAAGAAACGCACAATCACAGTTGATTAACGGCGATATTTCGTCTGAATTATTCCTATCAAAACCGCTCTCTTTACATTACATACAAAAGTATCTGTTTTTTGTTGATTTAATTAAACGGAACTATTGCTAAACGCATACATATTAAACATTTAATATCATAGTGCAAGTCGGCCTAAATAGTAGCAACAGTTCGGTGAATTAAATCAACCCAAGTAGAAGTATCTACTAATAAAAAGTTGTATTAGTTCGGTTAACCGGACTAACAACCGAACTACTGCAACTAAAGGGTTTCTGAACCACCCCAGTTGTACATAAAAATATAAGTAGTGAACAAAACAAATAAATAATTATTCCAATCGGTCAAGCCGTTTTTGGGTTTTAGCCAAACTAACGAACAGCAATTCATTTTTAGCTGACTTCTATCTATAAGAGATGAAGAAGATAAAAAAGCACAAGTATTCATACTAAAGAAGGAAAATCGTATAAAATCAAAGCAACGACAAATAAATAACGATACGGGTATAAGTAAGTTTAAGTACTGCTGAAATAAATTTAATGTGATATAGCTCAAACGTGATACAAGACAATTTCACAGTTGATCACGTCGTACTCGAGAGCAAATGTGTAAAATGTTTACTTATTCGGATTTAACATGAAAGAAAGTGGAATACGTCGAGAAAATTTTACTTTTGAACGGATACTAAAATTATACGCATAAAATGGAAGTTTTAATAGGTCTGAACGAAACAAACTCATACTTAATTTAATCATTTTGTTGAAACATGTAAGTATTTAAATGAAAATAGTTTGTGACAGTAAAACTTAACAACAGGGAAAATAAATGTAGAGATAAAATTGAATATAAATATAATTAAATAAAATATGTGTAGTTTAAATACTCGACGGTAATGAATTCGTGAGTTTATTAAGGGAAATCCGTTAGGTTTATACCTAACGGATTTCTCATCTAAAATTTAAATAGTTTCAAAAGCTACTCGACCATCAATCATACTAAAATAAAAATCATGTTAATATGTAATGAAAATTAAAACCCTAGGCAAGAGATTTAAATTTAGAATTTTAACACGTATCTTGTAATATCGATCATCGTTGGGACCATGCGATATTTATAGAGCATCGAAAACCCGGTAAATTCGGGGCATATTGGCTTGCTTAGGGCCCCCACTCACCGGCGCGGAATCACGTACCTCGGATTATGTCCTACTTCGGATTTATGCATTTGTAAAAGCTTGTCTTTTGTCATCGGAAGGGTGTTAGCACATTTCTGATCTAAAGGTTTAAATGAAAGATGTAAAGTGTGACTGATTTCATTGTTTGGTATCGCCATCATCTTTATCTTTAAGGTAAGAACCACTATGATTTATAATTCGTCTATACCGAAATGTGTCAGTTTCTGGCATTTCCATGGATGATGTGCGCGGTTTGATTTAGGGTCGAAAATGGACCTTTCTATATTGTCTTTTGTCTAGGCTATTGCGGTAGAGTCGTAATTTCCGATTTATCTTGGCATCTTGGTTAAGCTAAGTAAGTACTTGGGTTTGCATGCTTTCGACAATCTCAATACTTATACAATATTTATATAACTATCCTATGCATAATATCACCAAATCTAAGAGTAGGTACATTCATAAAAAAGATGGCCATCCTACCGTTCTATCATCTTTTTTACTTATAAAGAATTCGTTTTAGCATAAGTCTTTTAAGTCGCGGCACATTACTTGATTGCTAGTGTGCAATAAAACGAAAACATGCAAAATTGATAGTAGAAATTCCAAACAACTTGGTCTTAAGAAGGCATGGTAACTTTGTAACTTGAAGTTGGGCACCTAAGGTTCCTAAACTTTGGCCATTAGCAAAGTAGCATTTTGGGCAAACAACTGAGACCGCATTCAAGTAGGACTTTTAAATACGTTTTTTTTATAATGTACCTACACATTTTTTATAACCTGCATTAACTTGCCATTTTGAACCATTTTACAATTTTAACCAATAACTTGATGTTTAACGTAAATTAAATTAACGTACATTTTTGCTCGCTTCTCCATGAACCTATTATCTCGGCAAAGAAATGAATGAATAAAAATCTTCGATATTATTAACAAAGGACGCAGCATAGCTTTGGATGGCTTTGAAATCCTTTACAGACAAAGGAGAAAGCTTGAATATCTTTTGAAATATTTTTCCGAAGAAGCGTCCTGGATTGAAACTTGTCGGTCTTTATGTGGGATTAACAATTAATTTTCCTTTGTAGTTACTTACTCAATATTATTAAGTCTCTATGAATCGATAAGACAAGACATAATTAAACATTTCGTGAATAAGAGAATAATAGAGACTTTTAAAACAATAGAAGACTTTTAACATATTAAATAATAATTTGGAAAAATGAAACGCAGTAGTCATTGTAAAGATTACTCGTCAGTTGCTTGATGGTCTGGCTTAGTGATATCCGGGCCCAATTAATAACGTGACGATTTGTCAATTGTCATGACAATTTGGTTTACGTTGCATTAAAGCTATGAGTAGTGTGTTCTGTTATCGAATTAGTTGACGCAATGGATATAAAGTTGTCATTACAGGTGACAAATTGTCACGTTTATTAAATAGGGTCCTGGTACTAGATGCGGAAGAAATAACTGAAGGCTGTGAGAATGGTGCCTTTATCAATCCACTAAGGATGACAATAGTATAGACAAATCTGAAAAAATTGCATTGACTTCAAAATAGTTCAGAATTTTTCAATGTCACTGTATTGTATTAAAGTTTTACTTTCCACGGACGATATTGTCAATAGAAAAAACATATTTTTTACGTTACGTTACTACATACAAAATTACTTAGAAAACTTAAATTGCCTACTAGCGATAAATCACTGTCGTTAAGTTGGCTGACACTCCTAGATTTATTATTTACGCAACTGTTGGATTTCAGAGATCACTTTGGTACCATGTTAACATTCAGATGACATATGCTATTGTTTGTGTTTGTCTTTTACAAATATATTAGTGATTACTATTCAATACTTACTGTCTTAATTCACGCATTAAGCCTTGAGACATTATTTTGTAGTATTTCTGTTGCTAAGTAAGGGTTGTCAGCGAATTAGAGTAAGGGAATAGGCCCAGGGTTTTCAACGTTCTAGTAGCAACTGTTTGTACGATAACAGAGTCCTATTTTTATTGAAGTCTTAACCCTTCAACGCCCAGAAAATGAGACCCAATAGATATTCCATTGTTATCCGGCCGCCTGCGTCCACTTGGGCGTTGATGAATAAAACGTATTTCCATAAAAAATAAAAACAATTCAATTAATGTTGTAAATGAATTTCTTGCCAATACTATACAAAGCAACAAACAATAACATGGCACATTGTGCGGCACATTATCCATTGTTGTAATCAGACAAGTAACGGGTATTGTTATCAAGATAATACATATTAATTAATTCTGAAAAGGGTTTATTGGCAGCTTATTAAATAGAGCAAAACCAAAATGCCGCTTTCATTAAAATGCAAAAAGGAAATAACACAAATATTTCCACAATAGTGAGGTAGCAAGTCCCATTATATGGACTCAGTGTTTCAGCGAGTGAAAAACATTTTTTCATAAGGCCAAAATGGCGGCTAAGTACCGGCGTTCCTGACGTTACAGCAGATATGAAAGGAATATTATTTTTTAAGCCCCTTTCAGGATGTCTGTACTACGATTTACGTGTTATTTTGGATTCACCGAATAGAGTGTGGTGATGTTTAGATAAGTACTGCGTTATTGCGAGATTTAATTTTAATATGCTATGAATATAAAATAAAATAAATGCTGTATATTTTGATTTGACCACGTTTAGTACCTATTTTGATTACGTCATTGGTGATAGTGATAGTGCTGGGTTTGTTAGTATGCCTAGCTAATGGCCATATGAATAGTGTTTATATTGTTGTGTTCTTCTGATAGTCTCAGCGAGTAGGCAATATTTTTTTTATAATGGAGGCGGCACTTCGCATACCTACTTATAGCTTTAATCCATTTTTTCGACGACCTCCGTGGTCGAGTGGCTTTGTACACCGGTTTTCAAGGTGTCGCCATCTCTGAGGTCCCGGGTTCGATCCCCGGTTGGGTCAATTTAGAAAACGAACTTTTCTATATTGGCTCAGGTCTGGGTGTTTGTGATACCACCGTTGCCTCTGATTTCCATAACACAAGTGCTTTAGCTACTTACTTTGGAATCGGAGCAATGTATGTGATGTTGTCAAATATTTATTTATTTATTTAATTTTCCATTCTATTTTCGCATGCGTGGGTGATACACAAGTCCAATATCAATTTAAAGATTGCTTTTACATAAAATCTTATTATCCCCGCGGAATACAAAAACTCTTTTGTGGTGGAGCATCGATTCATCACAGCCGAATGCGGAATGCCCTTATCATATTATTTATATTTGGCAATATCATAGATATTTGGTACACTTTCATAGGACGTCTATCGCACTCGCACATCACCCTATTTCAGATGACAATAGGATTTCCTTTAGTATGGAAATCACGGAAAGTTAGGGTTGCCCAAAAATAGTTCGATCAAACCTATGCTGAAAAAATTTGATTGAAGAGTAAAGAGTAAAGTGGATTCCCGTCGTTTTGATTTACATTACGTTGTGAAAATACAATGAAAAGATAAATATACTTTATGAAAATAAGAGAATAATTATTTTTCTTATTACTTTCCATTCAAATAAAGCTTTTTTAGGTAATGGATCGGCTACGAACTTTTTGAAGTTCATCAAAGAACTCATAATATAATAAATTAACCTCATAATTTGGTTAACTTTATTGCTTTCTGTTTTTATAATATCGTAGAGCAATTTAAGCCCAATTTGTCACTAATTTTTTCGATATTTTTTAATACAATACCCGGTCGTGTTTTTCTGGCAAATAAAATAACAAGACATGTCATTTTCTCCCTTATCATGTTTTCATAAGGCAACCCTTAGTTAAGGACGGGTTTGAAGCACCCTTATCGTCCGGAAATCGAACCCCAAACGCTGTTGTGCGCTACAGCCCTACAGGCTTCGAACGACAGTTTAGCAACAGTTAGCGGACGTGTTTACTGTTGATCGTGAATAGTAATGAGGGTAAGGATTTATAAAATACTTGAGTGAAAATTGAATTTGCCTTTGACTTTCTTTTTTTACTTTGTTTTTACATACTTAAGTACATGTAATTCGAACTTTTTGCTTTCATTAATTAACTTCATTGATTCCGTATGGTTACCTAATGGAACGCATAACTTTTTTTGTTAAACATTAAACGCATACTGTTAGATGGCATAATCATCATTTGGCTTAATAATTCAATGCACAATTTCATAACGCATAATATTGTAAGGCCAAATTTTGTTAAGCATAAATATTGAATGGCATATTCGCAAAAAGCATAAATATCAAAACGCATAATTTTTCATTGGCATATTGTTTAAAAAGCATAATTATCAAAAGGCATAAATTTATTACGCATAAGTAAGAAAATGCATAGTTTATTTAGGCATATTTTGCAAACTCAAAAATCTTTAAACGCATAATTTTAAAAAGCATAATAATCAAAAGGCATAAATTTATTACGCATAAGTAACAAAATGCATAATTTCTTTATGCATATTTTGCCAACTCATAATTCTTACTTTTGTCGAATAACTCATAATATTATTTACAGCATGCAAGCGAGCACGCATGCAAGCAAACATACAGTTTGACGCTCCGCTCGCTAATATTTAGTTCCGTTTTCTACCCAAAAGCTTCATTTTCTACCTTCGATACAACAAATTATTATATTTCGCATTTTATTCTACCCAAACTAGGCCGGTTTCGACCCCTACTGGTTTACTATGAATAAAGTGTTGAACTGACGGAAAAAAAAGTTTTGTGAGTTGAAAACGGCATTGTTTTAGAGCTTGGGTAGAATACGGAATTATTATTATTATTCTATGTAGTCGTAGAAAAGTGGGTAGAAAACGGAATAGGTACATCACTTCATTTATATACATCTATCATCATTACACCAGCCGCACGACACCCACCACTGATGGGTCCAAAGATGTCCATGACGTTCAACCCTGATTGTAAGTATTTGATTGAATCAGGCATTACTTGGCGGAAGTCCCAAACCCTGTTCAACCCTAAACTGTCAGCGTCCATCAATTATTTTTTTTTTAACTTGGAGAATTGTCAGAGCTTCGTTTATTACCAATTTATGTTCTTTAATTGTTACTTATTATTATTACTTAGCACCTCCACAAGAGTACCTTGGGGTTCAACCAAATCAGTTGCTAGTTAAAATTACGCGAAATAACCATACAACAGGTCAATTTCGATAAAACTGTGCCGTTTTAATTCTAAAAGCCAACGGTATGCCGACAGTTGCAATCTGTATCAAAATTTGATATTTATCAAATACGGAGAGTATTTGTAGTATTTATAACAGTTTATTGAGATGCATCTTTCTCTTCATTGAGATGCATCTGACGACCTCGGAGGTCGAGTGGCTTTGGACACCGGTTTTCAAGGTGTCGCCATCTCTGAGGTCCCGGGTTGATCTCCGGTTGGGTCAATTTAGAAAACGAACATTTCTATATTGGCTCAGGTCTGGGTGTTTGTGATACCACCGTTGTCTCTGATTTCCATAACTTTAGCTACTTACTTTGGAATCGGAGCAATTTATGTGATGTTGTCAAATATTTATTGTTATTATTATTATTATCTTTGGAAAACCGAGCCGTGTTTCTGAAAATACATCAAATATTTCATGAGTAATTTTGAACAAAGTAATCTGATGCATGAAAGGTATTTAAATTAATTTAAACGAGTAAAAATGGATTTTTGTCACGAATGAACGCTTTATAGGAACGCATGTAAAATTTCCTTTGACGGAAGAATTCTTTTTAAAATGCATGTACCACTTAAATTTTGAATTATTTTTGAAAAGGAGCGTGCTTCCTACATAATAAAAATAATAATAATATTGCCTTTTCATAGACACACACTATACTGACTCAACCAGCCAGCACCGGAACACCTTAGCAGCTGTTTTAGACGTGATTAGTGTTTTAGGAGGCTACTAGGCACGTGGTGGGAATAACATAAACTGTACAGAAATATCAAACGTTTTAATTTGCACTAGGGTCCAAGCGGACCCCAAACGAGTAATTAAAGGTTAATAAATTATGAAAAACGTCTAAGTAAAGCATTAAAATAACTTAGTTAACGATAGGATCAACTATCACGTTAATAAGAAGTCAAATAATTTAATATTTTAAGCTAAAACAGTGAAAATATAAACGAGAAAGCGACCTAATAAAAACGTATTAAAAAATTACACCGATAATAGAAGAAATATGAATATTTTAGCTCAGTACGAAAAGCACGTTTCTCAATTGATGTTTATGCAGAAGACACGGTACAAATACCCAAGTGGTCACTAAGGGACATTTCGTGAAAAATCGATAGCAACCTTTAAGTAGACATAAAAAATTCACTTTAAAATTATTGAGCTGATAATTTTGGTAGGTACTCCAAATGAGGATAAGAAGGGAATCTTAGAAAAATATAAACACAAAATGATTTGTAGTTTTGTCAAGTACCTAAATAGAGAGAGATCGTGAGATTTTATTTTATAAATTGTAACAACAGTATTGAATTGCTGACATCTGATGTGGTGATCAATATCGCGGACAAAAACACAAATACTTACCTTCTTTTTTAAATTGCTTTGAGTCACTATAAAATTGAGATATAATCGTAGAATAGAAGACCATTTATCGAATACAGAAATTATACTTACTTACACACCAACGTGTTCAAAAAAATAATACAAAATGTAAAAGCTTCATTATTTTGTTGCTCGAAATTACCTTACTTATCGGATATTCTGAATAAATAAAGTTACAATCAGACCCGTATCATAACGCTCATGTGAATTTGAATGAATGCAGAGCAGAGCCACTTGATGGCAAAATTTCTCTTTTGAGCTTTTAACTTCACTCAATATTATTCTACGTTCATTTTAAGATGTTACATTTGATCGTTCTAGCATATTATTTAATTAACTAAATAATATGCCATACCTATCTGAAAATTAACAGTACCTATAACATTTCAGTCATCCTCTCCAGTTCTCTATCAATCATATTTTATGTCTGTGTTTTAATGTTTTTTGTTTTATACCGTTCAATTCCATACGTATAAATCACAATAAAGCTTGGGAAATTAAGCATTGGTTTCATCAAGTTCCACGAAAGATAGTGTTCCGATCTATCTATGAAACAATAATTCCATACAATCTAAGTAGGCGATCATAAATTAATAAAACTTTATTGCAAGCAATAAACTATGAACAATAAGCGCAAATAAAATTTGATTATTTGTGAAATAATAAGTCGTATTATCAGTAAATATTATTTCACAAATAATACAATTTCACAAACATTAAACCATTACATATTTTGTATTGAGGCAAATGATAATTGTAGGAATAACATGGAAAGCGATCAGAGAGGAAGAGGAATCATGAATATTTTTCTTTACATAGAAAATCTGTTTTCAAACGGTATCAAAGATACATTCACAATGCTTAATGGAGCTCATGAAAATTAGTACAGCAATGAAATTGCGAGTGAATGTGGCAATCAAACACTCGCAGCTTCTAAATGTTCTGAATAATCTAGTTCCAATCCAGACCACTTTTCACTACTAATTCCATATCCAATGCCATTTGCGAATGGAAATTAGTTGACAGAGCGACGCTGGTAGTTTTATACCTAGCGGGCTTTTGAGATGTTTGAATGTAAATGGAATGGGCGTGCTACAGGGATTCTGTTTGTCAGAAAAAAATTAATTTAACTTTCCAAGTATGCTTAGAGCGACGCTGGTAGTTTTATACCTAGCAAGCTTTTGAGATGTTTGAATGTAAATAGAATGGGCGTGCTACAGGGATTCTGTTATTCAGAAAAGAAAAAAAAATCTCTTTCCAAGTATGCTTACTTAGTTAACTAATATTAGTGTTGTTTTAAACTTAATTTTCCATAAGCTTGACATTTTCGAAGTTACGTCTGGATGTTTGTAATACTACTATTTCAAAAAATCTGGGTTTCAAAAATGGGAACTTTAGCTACTTCTCTGAGTATTTTTATATTTTTAGATTCATCAAGTATCTCTAATAATTTTTAAATTTAGATTTTTCGCATTCACAATGCTACTTATATATTAAGATAAATAATATTAGAAAAAATCGACTCACCCGTAGCGTCTGAGGTGCATCTTTATCGATTGTCAAAACATCTGGAAAGATGTTTCTTTCGACTGTGGGGGTATTTCCTCACATTGATGAAATTGCGCTGGCTTGCAGCGAAGAAGTAAAAAGTACTAGAAAATTTCGCCGCACCTACTAGCGACTCGGTAGCATAATTGGTCAGTGCATTGGGCCGGAATCCCAAGGGTGCGGGTTCGTGTCCCATCTGAGGTGCTACGGGTGAGTCGATTTTTTCTAGTATTTTTTTTAATATTATTTATCTTAATATCTCTAATAATATTTGTCTTAATCTCTGTTCAGGTTTCACTGTCAGATGCTTAATAAAAATTATGCGGTCGTTTCAATTGTAATGGATATTATAAATTCTTATCATTAACGATAGGAAATCGATTGTAGATCTTACGGTTTGGTTATTAAATGTTTCTTGCTTAATCCAGATCACAGTTGTTACGAAAGCTGTCTGGGAAGTGGGGATAAAATCTTCATTTTGCCGACGTTTACTATTAATTCGATGTTTATTGCAATAAAACGGCAAATTATCTTTGTTCTCCGCCTTTTCATCGCCTGGCTAAGTGGCACCATCTCTGCATTTCATCTGCGCTGTAGTTTGTTTGATTTTGTTTGCGCCTGTTGTAGGAGTGCCCTTTCAGTCTTTTGTGATGCTTTACGAGATTGCGAGCTTTGTAATAATTAATAGTCCTTACAATGTAAGTTAATGATCAATGTTCAAAGAGTTAAGTTTCAAGAGTGTTTCTCATGAATCATTATTTTCTTGGAAAACATTTATGATTTTCGAGGTGTTTTTGAATTCTTCTGTGCAACATCAGCAAACAGCAAACCAGCATTAACACAGACCATACAAAAAATACTGTGATTTTCAACTACGAATTTATTTACCTGTAACAAAAGAGATAAAAAAATATGATAAATACAGAATCAGCATTTTATCATTCTATCTGAATGTTTGGGATAACAAGTTCTTATGAGCTTGTGATGGCAGGCTGAGTCAAAAAAATATAGACTTTATAAATTAAGGACAAAAGTAATTTATGAAAGGGAACATTATTTCTTCATCTTAGTCATATTATTTTCTATTCGCCTGTCAATTTGTAAAATAGATTTTCATTTCTAGGTAGCTTTATTTTTTTTACAAATTCGTCCACCTCATAAACGAAAAAATGGCAGATAAGGATGCAAAATGAAAGGAAATCTACCTTTATCCCATAAAAGCCACAATTTCAACACAGCAAAATCATAAACATATGCAAGTAAAAGCAGTAGGAGAGCAAATAACGAAACAAAATACAAACAAATATAGACGTGCATTAGCGAATGGTACACAATAAGTACGGGAAAAATAACACTCTTTTTGGCTTCACCTGGTTGAAATCTTCTCGTTACATTACCAGGATGTTATTTTGTGCGTCTCAAATGACTGTAGTGTGCCAATAAAGCCTCTCTGAGCCCATAAACAGGGTACGGAACCTTTGAATTACCTATGTAGCTCGTAAAAAAGTGGGTATTGTCACGATAGCCGTATTAGAGGTAAATTGTTTGTTTGTTGTGTTGTTTGTGACCTATTTTTATCTGGAGCTGAGCTGCGTTATTATATTTTTCCTTTCTTCTCGTCATTATCATTAAATAATCCAATTTAGTGATTTAGATTCATAATTAATTTACTTCCATACTAATTTCTGTTGTTTACCTGAGCTTAGCTCTACTAAAATCCTGTAGGTGAAGATGGTAATTATAAATGTTTTTATAGCTGTTACAAAATCATGTTTATCTGATTTTAGTGTTACTTTTCTGGCATTATATGTAAGTAGTTTATTATTTTAGTGCTTAATTATACGAATATTTTAATGCAATTAAGTGTCATACGTAATAATCGGTCAAAGGTGCTCATAATTAGATTACAATAATTGATGCTTATTAGTAAGCATAAGTAAGGTTGCATAACACTTAAGCTATTTAAGAGGATTTACTAATGTTTTACTTTATTTTAAATGTAATAATTTCGTTTCCCATACTTTCGTATGCCATAAGTTCATTAAATATCACGTTTCATTTGCTATAACTAAAAAATTACATAAATTTAATTTTACTTATTTCATTTGTCATTATCAAATGACATATTATTCGGACTTAGTACATTATTATACTTTCCATGCAATTCATTTGAATAATATTATTTTAAATAACAATGATTTTCAATATTACTTACATATTTCATTTTTTGGCAAAATAAACACTGGTTTCTATTATTTCATTTAAGTTAATTTTAATATAATGAGTAAGCATGCAAGCAAACATTCAGCATGCAAGCAGGCAAGCAGGAATGCAGCATGCAAGCAGGCATGCAGCATGCAACATGCATGCGATGCGAGAATTATGAAGTGCGAGTGGTCAAAACACTAACCTAATCTAGTGGTGGTCGCGTTAAAAGTTTTTCTTTCCAGCGGGGGCCGGTAACCCCTACGTTTATGTAAAGAGATACGTTATAATAAATTTTGTACCTATATTATGTCAATTATTGATTATATACAACTAAGTATAATACTTAACTATTCAATAAAATTTGTATCTTCGAAAACTTTTCCGAGTATCGAATCGATTACTCGTCAACTTGTAAAGCTTTTTATATTCATGTACAACAGCTGTCCTAAATTTTTTCACGTATCCAAAAACAACCGTTTACCTGGTAGAGGGGACGACGACGACGAGGACGATGACGACGACACTTGACTGCTTTAAATTTTTTCAAGATTTTACTCTACCATGTTTTCGGCGTTATAAATATACAATCAATAGTCATGCCAAATTACAGCTTTCTAGTACTAAGGGCTTCTGAGCTAAGCAGCAGATTGACATGGCGAAACTATGAGGGATTCCTTGTTGGCTTGACTACGGAACCCTAAAAATACTATAATATATTTAATTAAATATTCGCCTCCCACAGCTCTTGTAAAACATTCATTATTTTACGTCCAGCTCTAGTTTCCAACAACGAACTGAGCTCAAATTGAATCAGATTAACAGAAAAAAAAAATTGCTGAAATGAAAACTCGGTTAAAACAGTGATCGTCAAAACCCAAAAGCCACTTATTCGTGGAGGAAATGAAATCCACAATTGCCCTAACATTTCAGGGTTGAAAAATTTAATTCTTACAATGTACTAATCCATTTTCACTAAAAGTGCAAAATTGTTTTTCCCTGACTGATTCTAACTAAACACACCTAAGGGACCTTACACATTGCGACTTTTTGCAGCGATACAGTCGCGATTCAGTATTGATGCAGCATTGATACGGTCGCAAATCGTCTATTTCTCGATACTAATCGAGATCGCCATAATGTCGCCATGCAGTCGCGTGGCTGTCGAACGCGCGTATGTATCGCTGCAAAAAGTCGCAATGTGTAAGGGCCCTAAGATGTAAGTGAAAAGTGTTTATTCGAACAGTAAATTTTAATTAATAATCCAATCCATAAAATAGCCATTAACTATCTATTACCGAGCATCAAACTAAGCTATCTATTACCACCAAACGTAAACAGAGTAATCAGATGGGGGATCGACAAACGCAGCCACACGTCAAATTCAGGTGTGTCTATTATCCACCCTAACACGGCACCCCTAATCGAAACCCTCGAAACATCGATTGGTGATTGTTTTGTAATGCACCGACTACCATACAAAAGAGAAAATCATTTTTAGGGTTCCGTACCAAATTAGTAAAACGGAACCCTTAATTGTCTGTCTATCACACAACTGGACTAGATATCTCAAGAACTTGAATCCAACTAAAAAAGAAATAAAAGTAAGTAAGTATATATCTTTTGCAACAGTTGGGGTCTTAAAAATTCGAAGCCCGGCTACAAGAGCATGTTGGGTATTATATTAAAGAGCGCTGTTTGCACATTCTCAAACATTTTTTCTTTAAAAAATACCGTTCCCTCTCCCTTATCTCCGAAGTTAGCCTAGAGAAAATACTGAAATTATTCAATGTGATAGAAGTTTATGTAAAGATTACACGAAAATAAAACGATGAGTCTAAATTGCAAACTTTTTCAGAAATCATCAACAACAATTACATTAGTTCTACTATCGGTCAAGAGATGGCGCTGACCTAAAACTGCAATATTCTACACCGCAGTGTATATATGATGTACGGAACACTCGGTGCGCGAGTCCGACTCACTCTTGACCTGTTTTATCACAGCCCTGACCAATCCCAACGTCGGCGTCGTTACTAGTGCGAACCGGGGACCAGTAATATCTAGACCAATCCGCCGCAAATTGGATTGGACTGCATTGAAGAGCGACTTTTGCATTGCCTACCTACTTTATCGATTCTGTGGCCCGTGTAGGAACGTCCGACATCTCTACTAAATAAGCTAATAGTAAATGGAATAAGAACTTTCTGTGGCCGTAAAGTATCATTTAGTTTGAAATCTAATAATTGTTGGGAAGATAAGAGAGCTTGATGAGCTACTTACCTACGTTTAAGTAGTAATGTTACTGTTAAACTCAACCAATGACCGTAAACTTAAAGACAAGCAGAACAGACAGGCGTTCGACAAAAGGGGACTGTAAGATCTACTTGATACTTGCAATGTTTCAGCTGGATTTGAAAGCTTCACCTAAACTTAAACATTATGGTTCTGCACATCACACAAATATCAGACAGATTTTCAGCACCATAATGAACTATAAAACAAAATCTGGACTTGCGGTTCCTTTAAGAAACTTAAGTAAAAGTTATTGTTCTGTTCCAAAACAACTTAAAACTTGTGGATAGAGTTTGCTGGACAATGGCGCACTAAGAACTGCGATAAAATTCTTGTAGAATATTTTACTACTACTTAATGAATTCCAAAAAATAATGAGTTTAAAACGAGAGTTGCCGAAGCTTGCAAGAATATTATCTTCGGATTTAATCGAATCCAGTAAATAAGACATAAATCATTTCACGTTTTTTGCCCTTACGAGTACGTTAAATATGGAACAAGTGCTGTAATTATTGAATTAAGACACATTTTGTTTCGATGAACATGTTTTTCACCTGTAGATTGCGATTAGAATTCATTTGCTCAGCTGTTGATGCCTCCAATGTTTGCTGTAATGATAGCGTGTCAAGAATAGTTACATTTCACGCAGCAATGATTTCTTAGACGATAATATATGACATCATCCACAAGCAGATGGTTATTATAGACAAGGCGTGTATTTAAAAGATCCCATTCAGGAGAAACTTTCTTTGAAGAAAATGGAAAACAATAAAATTGATCTCTTCACCATGCCACAATTTGTTCCAATCATGGTTGATGTATTGAATAATCATAGCAAATGCAATTATTTTGCATAGCATACATATTAGGAATATGGTTTTACATTTTGGTAAATGGTTTTAAGTACCTAGTACATAGTTACCTAAGGAGCAATATTTATACTGTTTTATACACTTTGAAGACGGCAAAAATTAATCAACATATCAGACCTTCTAGGCCTGAATGTCTTACAACTGATCAGTAAATGGAGATAGGTAAATGTTTAGCAATAAAAATCACATTTTAAATTAACCTCCAGTTAAATTATTCAAATAAAAGTTTAATTCGTTTTCACAGTAAACGTTTGTGCTTGCGCGTAGCGTAGACAATGGCCGTCATAAAAATGTAAAATCCATGGGTACAACGTCAACTTTAGGGTCATCGCATTGTCTTTGTTTGAAGGGTTTATGTCGAGCTTTTGTGTCTGGAGCTTTCTGGGAATGGATTGTCGTCTAATTGGTTCGAAAAATCTCTTACGAAAAAAGACAAATTGCCTACAAGCGGCATTGAAATTTTACAAACGTGCGGAAAAGTCATAAAACGACTATTATTTTGTCACCCTGTTAGGCGTGTTGTGTCACTTGTGTCTTACAAACAAAATAAGAAGCATTATTGATTTGATAGGCCATTTACTTACTATTTTATTATGATATTCTTAGTAAATAGAATCTCCTTATCATGATCGTATTATTAGGAAATAAATATGAACGAAGAGAAAGAAAGTCAATTACACTTAGCATTAAATAAATTATCATAGGCATATCTAATCGAATGATGTAACTAAAGTTGAAATAAAGTTACAAATAATGACATTTGGATAGACAATGAAGACAAAGGAATAACAATAAGAGCTTTGCCACTGTATAAAATAAAATATAAAATTTCTTAGAAAATTGAAACTGATGAAGCATAACAACATCATTGAATACTTTTACTTTTATATCAAAGTTAAACAACAATTAGTACAATTAAACCAGAACTACATAGTTGAAAATAAGAATGTTGTATTTAATCCTAAAAAAGGATTGATTGGTGGTTACTTCTTAGTCAAAGTAAATTTCCAAAGAAATACACTACAATACGTAGTCTATTCTGTGCTTCAATGTAAAACCACAGAATAGATATTAGCACTACGTAAAACTGTAAATCCATCTCTAAAAGCATTCCATGCTTAAGTGGGAATGACATCATAACAGTTTTTTTACACTCTTAAAAAATATTAACAATTATACAGTTAAATTTGTTTCAACGCGGCACTTAATAACATTCTATTAGTATGGTAATCAGGAGTTAGCCGACCAAGATAACGGAGTTTAAAGTAAATCGTATTTTTTCATGCGGGTAGGGTTTGTTATAAAAACTGCTAGCGTTACACGAGTAGTTTTAATTGGATTTAAAGAAGACTCTTGTTTAGTTAAGAAAAATCTGTTTGAGAAAAATATTTTGGAAAACTATAGAAAGGGATACTAAATAATATACTAGAAAAAATACGACTCTCACCAGATCATGTTCTCGGACGGGAATCGGTAGCTCAGCGGTCAAACATTGGACCGGATATCCAAAGGCCGCGGGTTCGATTCCCGTCCGAGAACATGATCTGGTGCGAGTCGTATTTTTAGTATATTATTTAGTATTATATAAAAATAGCATTGTGAATGCTAAATTCTCAAAATTAAAAATAAAGAAAGGGATTTTAAGAAATGAGAGCTTTTAAAGTCGTTAAAAAATAGATGTCTTTGAAGCACATATTCAAAGTAACCGAAATAAGAATAAATAAAATGTCTTGATGTCATTAAACAACCAAACGGTCATAAGTAATCTAAGTTTTCTCTTTTGTTAGCCAAAATTACCAAACTGTAACGAAATTTTAATATTATCACTAAATCTATTCGCTTCGTATTCGGCAAATTTTAATCTATAAGACCCTTTAAACCATTGTCGGGTTTCATTAACATTTACCATAAAATACCAAAAGCCCAAGTGGGAACGAAATGTAATAGCTTTTAATAGCATCATTTCACTCTCGATAAAGCCTTGGCCCAGGATGTTGTTTTGATATTCTTCGATGGAACAGCAATATTCTCTCCCAAACGCTTCATGGCGAACGGTGTTAAATGCGCCGGCAAATGACTGAAGGTACTTTATGGGTTTTTTTAGGAAATGAGAAATTGGAGATGGTCTTTTTATTTAGAATAAAAATTTTCATTTTGCTCGTGTGAGCGAGAAAGTGAGTTCTTTTTGAAAGGAGTATGTTTTTGTTTCTACATAAACTCAAAAATGTGGATTTACATATTTATGCAATAGAACAGAAACAAGTGACACTTAAATGGCTATTTAAGTCCAAAAAACAGTCCCCCTTACTTATAAAGATTGTATAGCAGATGTATAAGTTACACAGTGTTTTGTCCCTTTCTTTTTATTGTCAAACTTAAATAGATTCCTCCCTTTCTTTTTATTGTCAAACATAAATAGTTAGACAATAAAAAGAAAGAGACAAAACACTGTGTAACTTATACATCTGCTATACAATCTTTATTAGTAAGGGGGTAAGAGTGTATTGTGGTTCAGGGTTTATGTATGTTTGTATGTGGATTTGTGAAGTGCCTTAACGGATTTAGATGTATGTATTGGGTATCGTTAGAATCCTTATATCATCCCCAGTGACACTGGTCGCCATGTCGCCATAACATGGCTGCCAGTGTTCTCATTAAAAAAAAACAATATGGCGACTGTACGACGCCACTTTCAAGTGAAAAATTTTTTTTTTCTGTTACAATATGGGCATCAAATGAAAGGCCTTGGTGAGCACATTCTAAAACAATATAAATTGTTGAAATGTGTGAAATAAAAATTCATAAATATAAAAAAATACTAAAATCACTCCATTCGGGTTCTTTAATTAAAAATTGTTTCACAAAATGGTCCCCCGACTGCAATGACACTTGTTATTCAACTTTTTAGTTCGTTTTGGCAGGGCAGTCGTGTTCTTAATATTTTTAAATTTATTTATTTTATCTAAGTTATATTCGATAAATGCCAATACAAACTCTTTGCGTGACTACAAAAGGCCAGCAATCAGCTTTGAAGCAACTGAGAATTCAATCACGAACTCATAAAGTTGTCTGAACTACATAAATTGGAAGATATTGCAGACGATCGCTAATAAATCGATACGTACGGAAACGATAAAGCCCAGCAGCACTTTGCATTATTAAAATTACAGTTGAAACGTTACATAAAAAGATGCAAAGTTTTACATTTGTTAGGTTTACTGGAATGAAAAGCCATTTTGAAATATTCGAGTCAGTTTCTACATCGTTTTTTTTTCTTTATAATATCCTTTTTTATAAAGCTGTGAATTACTGATCAACTTACGGTTAGATCAAGATCAGAGTGAAATCGTTTTTGTGTCAAAGCAATAGTGATGTATAGTATGGATGATGAAAATATAGAACGACTTTTATACACTTATTTACATTACCTTATTATTAGGACTTCCTTCGATAATTTTAGGATTTATAGCTTAGCCTCCTTTAAATTTGTCAAGAGATGTTTTTCTCTTTCAATTGCTATTGTAAGTTTATTTATATGCAACTCACAAACCACACCGTCGAATGCAACGTTTATCAGAAAACCTTTGCATGACTCCTGTCCTGTTGCGTGAGTAAGACCCAAGTAGGCCCACGAATGCATTCTTAATTTTCTCTTTATCAACTTGTTCCTCGTATTTTTGAATGTGACAGCCCATAATACCATTCCGTTTCGCGACAGGGAAATTAAATCCGACGACAGTTCCGTTTCAACTTTCTGCGTCTGTTTTTTCTTAGCTGTCTTCCGTTCCGTTACAATCATTTCATTAAAGGGCTAAACGATTCCAAGATACAAGGGGTTGTCGAGATTGGAATCACTTTTTTCGCAACTGTTTTAAACAATCATGAGGACATAAACAACTCTTTTTCAATTTAACGATGTCCTTCACATTTCTTTCAAAACCATCTTACTTTTCCCAACTTATACAAATTAAAATAGATTCGTTACGCAACTAGATCTTTATTTTCTAATACTACTTGGCTTTCTCAAACATGCAATCGATCTTGTTCTCCCCGCCAAATATTTGTTCCAGTAATCCATCTAGGAGTTCTAATAAAAACTTTGCGTTTATTTTGCGGTGAACACAATCCGTCTTGCCGTTATACATCCATTAAATTAAATTCTTCTTGTTGTAAGCGCGCTTTTATGAGCCGACGTTTTCCGAATAACATTATGAATAGAAGCAGATAATATTTCAATAGCAGTAGCGTCGTAAATTTAAAAATTTTACCGCAAAATGTTGCTGATAATTTCGTCATGTTAATTATTTGCTCTGAGTATCATAAAGAAAGAGCGGAGTTGGATATACATCTCCTGGGTTTTAATAACCTCATAAAACGACACGTTTCGGTGATTTAAAAACGGCGATAAATGTTTAATGAACACTATAAAGGGTGGGTCGGCGTGAAACAACGACGGTGCATCGTAAACATTCGTCTTTTGAACGCTTTCGAATTAGGGTCACGCGTTCATGGAAGTTGGAAGACACTCCTCGTTTGGGAGCGAGAATGATAAACATATAATTTAAAACATAAATATTGTAACATAAGGTAGAAACAATTGTCTAAAACAGCGGAATAAAAGAAAAAGCTTATTTCATAAAGTAGTTTCTAATTGACAGTTGTTACTAGTCCCAGAGGATATTATTTTCTTTCCAGATAAAAATATACGAAGAAAAGAAAAAGAAAACTCTGCTTTAGTTGCTAATTGTTTTAATGATTCACTCGAAGAAACTGTCGAGAATTCTATTGAGGGTCCAAGTTTCTATTTTAAAATCTTTAAATTGTACAATCTTCTTAGATAGCTACTGGAAAGGCTTTTTCCGTTATCAGGATTCAAGTAAGCACAGCCGCGTTTTACAATATTTTTTTTCAGTTCCATTTTTTTTCCAATGTAAATGCATTTAGGTATTGATTTTCAGTACCGTCTTTGTGTCATGACATTTGCTTAGGGTTTTGAAAATAACAGGTAAATGCCAGTTGTTCACCTTTACGAGCACTGGGGCGTAGGGTGATTTTGAAAAGAGTCCGTCTTTATACATTTCCTTTTTATTACAAACTGCTGACTGTTCTTTATGTTCAAAAGCCCTTAGTTTACAATGACTTGGCGTAAACCATGTCCATACCATTTGAAGTGTCAGTTCAGGGAATTTGACGAATTTCAATTTATTTTTTTATTTTTGTGGATTCTATTTGAGACACCTTTGATATCGAAAGGCTGGTTTCCTAGATCCGCTGACGGAACCATTTGACCGTGGTGTTTTATTAATATTATTAAGCAATTTATCACACAATCAAAGAATGGTAGCACAGCTGTTGCCGAGTAATTTACTGTTTGTTAAAACACTTCTATCTATACGCATACGTTAATTTTCTTAATATTACAAAGGCTAAGTTGCAAATATAACAATTTTATTATTATAATCTTTAATTTGTTTCAAAACACTCATGTTATTGAACCTTTACTTCAAAATAAATGGAAGCATATCCTAATACCACTACCCATCAAAATTGAAACGGCAGTATTGGCGAGTTGCCAACGAGCTTTAGACATCCAGCGCTGCAGCGAATCGAATGAATTCAGAAGGGAACGGACCGTTAAACGACGAGCTGCTCGAAGCGCTGAGGGTGCGCCTGCGCCAATTTGCAGATAGCGAAATATTGTGACAAGTGTAGAGGTTGAAAGACATAAATAAGTGACCTCCGTTGATCGCAGTTCTAATAATAGATCCAGTTTTATTCCAGTTGATAAATTGCAAATGTTCTTGTATGTAGTTCATTAAAGTTCCGTTAAAGTTATGCTGTGCTAATTTGATAGTCGATTGACTTTAATGGGTTTTTTATGTTCCTAGAAGTAATAAATTAAGATCCCATAAAAGTCTATCACTTTTCTAAGACAAATTATGTAGTATATTTTGTATAGTTATATTTCTTCCTACTTTGAGCCGAATTCACCTTTCCCCTTCTCCTAGATTCCAAAGCGCCAAATGGCAGATTCAAAGTTTAGACTTTACAATTAGGGGGAGATTACGTGATGTTTGAGTCAGGAGTTTTAAATAAAGAGGATTATACCAATATTCGGCAATTTCGTCAACGGATTCATCTTTGCAATCTTGATATTTTCGGTTTTGTATCTACGTATTTTGTTTTAGCGTTGAATCATAGTATATTAAATTTAAAAAAATCCCCTGTGATACCAGTGCAGGTGTTGCACATAAATGCACATATCAAAATATCAGAATACAATCGTATGAATACATTCGCCTGAATTGAAGATTAATTCCGAAATTATGCAAGAAGTCATTTTAATGATACCTTGTTTAAAACAACAGTACTGAAAGTGATAAAATGAATTTCAACGAAACGCTTAAACAAAAACGAGATTTGCGACACAGAAGGACACAGACAAATGAGGTTTTCAAATTAAAATCAGAGAGTATTAAGAATCTCTTTATGGCTCACATTATAGTAGGTGGGGAGTTAACTCTGGCCTAAAATTTAGGGCGGGCTTAATTAAATACCTTCTCGGAGTTGTTTCAGGCGTTTACACATTACAAGTTATGTGGAGCACGTCTCGGATTAGTTGTTAAGGTTGAGGAGGATTAAACAGACGAGGGTCCTAATAACAAAACATGTGTCATTGTCAGCAATATGATTTTAAGCAATTAATGCTGCTGGCAATTTTGGAAGTGTTCCGTGAAACCTTCTCAGAAGACGCTAACGAATGGGCGATCTTCATTTCCTAGAATTGAATTTCATGTTTCTAAGTAACTTAGCTATACATAAATAATGTTTTATTGAATTCATTTATTTGGCAGTTTAGTAGCCACTGACAATAATGCACCTTTGAAATATTTGGACAAGTTTAGACGGTTTTAAGTAATGGTCGGAATATCTCAAAAACCAACATTAAATCCTTCGTAATTTCCATCGTTAAGTGTCCCAACAAAGTCCCATCTCATTTTCTTCTTGGTTGACTCAGCGTCTACAAATCTAGGTTGACAGTGCTCATCCCTAATTGACGTCTCGACTTATGATGTCACTCTTGAATATTCCTTAAGGAAGAGTTTATTTTTAGATCGCCTACTCATGGTCTTAGCGGTACCCGGTAGGCTAGTGATAGCTCCATCGATTGTTTTGTTCTACGATAGAATTTATGAGGGTTCCTACCTGAATGATCCAGTTTTAAGAGCAGTTTTATTTGGAGTACAAATTGTGTTAGTAATAAAACACTCTGTTAAGGTTCAGGTGAAGGTGAACTGGTGAAGTATCTTAGCTGTTTAAGAATTGATGATTGGCCGAAGTATTTCAAAGGAAGTATCGTATGTGTGTGTTTTATTGCGAACGAATTCGTTTCAAATTCAATAAAGAGCTTTTATGACTACAAAGGCTACTTAAAATAAAAGACAGTCCCTGCCTGCATGTTATTAAGTGCACCACATAACTTTTTAATTTAAATCTCTCAGTCTCCACTACACAACAAGGTTGAGAGATTAATATCATCCAGTGTCTCAGCCAATCTGGAACTTTGCAAAATGCTACAGCATTCTGTTCCACTCAAGCAGCATAGTCTACCAGCCATAGAGTCTGATCACGTACGAATGCCATTCCCCTTCAGTGAGCGTATCGATAGCACCGACTCCCAATACCTTTGTAATATTCCCAGATATTTGCTCCGTAGATACTTTGAAAAGTGAATAGGTATTTTTAACTCGTTCCTTCCACCATGTGATACATGTTTGCGGCAAACTGTATTGTATTGTATCTGAGACTGAGTCACACGTGACGCAATAAACAAAGTGGAACCAAGGCGCTTTCTTTTGCTTTTTTTATAACAGCCACAACTAAATGTTTATAGTTCATTGTGTGATATATTAACGGAAGCTGAACTACAGAGCATCTTGAGAATTAGTCATTAATTAGAAATTAGTTGAATGTTACTTTTAATTTGTATAGTTGTTCTATCTCACGAAGATCCTTTTGCTATGTATTAGGCGTGTACATGCACATTCTTTTAGTGTGCGTCTGCACGCTCTAGTATTACGCATACTAAACAATGTGTATGTGCACGCATAACAACATTCATAGCAAAAGGGTCTTCGTGAGATAGAACAACATAACTTATTTTAAAAGAGAAATGGAAAAGATTTATACGTCGACTACGTCGAGAGTCGAGACACCTCAAAATCATTATGTATTTATCATTACATTTCTTTAACGTGATTTGGTGACAAATTTCTTTTGCGTCAAATATTAGAAAAAAATATTTCATCGGGTCGGTATCGGCAATGGAAATATGTGAAATTGAATAAAGTAGGTAAGTAACAGTACTGGAATAATTCAGTTGGGTATTCAAATTAATATTTGATAAAAATATAATAAGCTTTTCAAAAAATTCCTACTACGCTTATGTAGGTAGCGCGGGAAAACAGGCAGTCCCGAGAGACGCTTTGACTAAAAAGGAACGTCTTTAATTAAAAAGTCACGGCAGCTTATTAATTAATTTTACGACCAAATCTTCCTTTTCCTTGCACAAAGATATCAAATAAGGTACCGTTGATTTTTGTTACATCAACCATTTACCATATTCTTTAGTGCTGAAAAGAAGAATAATTTTATTCATCGACGCGACGATAACTTGGCTGATTTTTACAGAAAGAATAGCGATTTGAAATACAGAATAAGTAAATATTGATAAAAAGACGGCTAACGATCAATACAATAGACAATAAAATTAACGATAGACTATGTGTGTGGTAGACTAGTAGTGTGACGGTGTGTACATAAACCACGTATATCGCTTGATTGATGATAATTACAAATACAATAATTAACAGCCAGCGGTTCCTAAACTTCTTAACAATAGTTTATAATTCTACAAGAGAGTTTTTTTTAGCATCAGATAAAAACAAAGATGCAACAAAGGGCCCCTTAGCGGCGTATTCAAAAGTCATAATGTCTTTTGCTTTGTTGCGCTAGAATAATTTTATTGATCCTTGATCAAAAATAGTATAACAATTATTTATTTAACAGCCAATGCAATAAATAATTCAATTGATGACGGTACCATAGAACCCTTGGCTTCGGGAAACCCACTTTAGGAACCGCTGAATTAGAACATTCCAGTAATTGCCGTTGGCCAAGAAATCCGATACACATAAATAAACAGCTTAAATCAATGAGGTCGACTATTAGAATCAAATCCACATAATATGTGTTTGAGGAATGAATGTTAGTCTTTAGTGAGGAAAACCGATTTTTCACGATTAAATAAAATAATAACGTATAAATAACGATATAAACATAAAACCTAGGGCGAAAATTATGTATTAAAGGACCGAAATCTCCAAAATTTATAGAACGTACGTATTTATAGGTTGGTACGTACACGCAATAGAAAAATAACATTTCATACATTTCAGATAATAAGTTTCTTTGAATCATGCATTATACAACACCAATGTTTTTGGTAGGTGCACGCACTAAGAAAATAACGCGATTGTTTCACACATTTTATCGACAAGCTTCGTACAGTTGGATAGATATAGTATAGTATACTATTATACTAGATTGTAAACTACTATGAAGGTAATGACCTGCAACGGTGTTAAGCATGGCGACCATAAATCCTGTTAATGTCAACAGCGATAAGGACTAATAGGTTCCGTTTGTCTGTCACTATCACCAGTTCTTCGATGGTGGTCCGAAAACGTAACAAAAAAGTAAAAGGTGTTACTTTAAAAACCAAGAATATTTTTGATGAGCGATGACATTGAAACTAAATTCATCGATTATCGCGAAAAAATGCGCTCTTCGGAGACTAAGCAGTATGAGAGATTTGGCTAAAAGTTTTATAACATCTCTGGATACGTCTAGGCAATCTGTCAGATGAGTCTTGGATCATTACAGATTCTACGAATCAAAATAAATTGCCACTTCTTATGATTCAAATGGCGCCACTATTTGGTGGTGTGGAATCTAAGGTTGCATAATAGTGCACAGCTCGCAATAACAGTACTAGAAGAGTATGGGTCACGCCATATAAACAACCAAATAATCTTCTGTCCCCTGTAAAGAAAGGCCAACTTGCGCAAAAGACTGAAAACTGTTTATTGTCTGGTGGTGTAAAATAGTTTGAAGTTACATGGCTCGACACCATACCTTCGCTGATCTTTGCATCAGGTTTCACTACTTGTGAAGCACAGACAACTAAAAGATAACATGCAACTTCCAGAAAAGGCAGTCGAACTTAGCTTTCTTTTGCACCAGGTAAAGTGATTGTAAAGCCGATGAGCCGCGGAGTTACGTGGGGCGTGCAATCATAGCTCTCACAACTTAGAAGTTAGTAATGGAGTTTCTACGTGCACCATACTTTCAATTAGTGCCGCAAATAATAAGCTCGCTGCCAATTCAAGTGGAATCAAGAAAGAATAAAGAAAGAAACGTGAAACTCAACACAACGTCACATTAACTATTAGTGAAAATTTTGAACAACTATAGGTAAGTACTTGGTAAAAAAACGACTTGTCTCCAGCTCTTCAGGCAGGAGGGTCGAGTCATTTTTTTAATTAGCATAGTGCATATAAAAATCTTTTGAATAAATTACACGTGTATGAGTATGCTCAAGAATAGTATGCTACGCTACATGATGTTAAGAAAGCGTTTTTTTTATGTTTTGACGTTTGATACTGTTTTATTTGATGACCTCTGTGGTCGAGTGGCTTTGTACACCGGTTTTCAAGGTGTCGCCATCTCTGAGATCCCGGGTTCAATCCCCGGTTGGGTCAATTTAGAAAAACGAACTTTTCTATATTGGCTCAGGTCTGGGTGTTTGTAATACCACCGTTGTCTCTGATTTCCATAACTCAAGTGCTTTAGTTACTTACTTTGGAATCGGAGTAATGTATGTGATATTGTCAAATATTTATTTATATTTATTGCGTTATGGATACCGATTATAAGGAATAAAGAAACAATGGTCGGTTTAATGTTTTCTGTAAAAACAAATGTCAAAAAAAGAAGTACCAATTATCACGTTTATTTTTAACAGTGGGCTTTCAAATGATGGAAAGTTCTAAATGATTAATTTAAATGAAAAATCACACCAGACAACAACGTTCACTTCCATACAAAACGCTATCAATCGTCTGTCTTAAACAATAGACTAATTCCCACGGCAATAAAATAGAGTTATTGTTTAATAAACATCATAGCATAGGGTAGGACTATGCGTTTCATACAAAAACACGGTCACTGGAGCAACGAAAGTTTACGTTTATAAGTTAAGAAAGGAAAAGTCTTGGGAAAAAATTACAATAAACAGTACGGCCACAAAGTTGAACATTCCTGCTTAATTAATGAAGTTACTTAAGTATTTTAATTTATACTAAACCAAGGGTTTTCGGTTGAAGTTTGTTTTTGTTACGAATTTCTTTTTTTGGTTGCGGAGAGGAAAAGCCGGTCAAGTTCGAGTTGAATTTAGCAATGGTTCTTTCACATACTCGTAGTACTTAACCGAGTTACTCGCTTGGTTTGCAGGATGCAGATCAAAATATTTGAAAAGTTAGAAGACCATTGTACTGGTCTGGGTTGCGGGCTCGACTCCCGCCCGAGACAATCTTGGTGACGAATCGATTTTTTTCTGGTGTATTATTTAGTATGGTATAAAAATAGCACTGTGAATGCCAAATGACGTCGCTTTAAATGCTGACCTCATTTTTCAAATTTTGACGACGCTGTATGAAATATACAGGGAGAAAAAAGTAGTCCTTGACGAGTTTCTTGCCGGTTACAAGGTCTCCCGCTTAGGGTTTGCGAACCGATGGCGTAGCTTCTTTGACATTCACAAGTGCTTGTAACAGCCTAGACTGAATAAATTAGTTTTGAATTTTGAATTTTAAATCACAAAAAAAGATCTTTAACTTGAACTCTTGAAAACGACATGAAATTAATTTAACGTAAAACGAATGGGAACTTACAAAACGATATTCAACAGACCATTATGAAATTGAAGATAAAAGCGTAGATACATTAACAGTCCAAGCAATTAATTTTCAAATGAAACACGATAAAATTATATGGACGTTTCCATTTGAACATAATTCCCTTTGACCTCGGTCTTATGCAGTAATTAGTATTTAACAAAGAGCCTAACAAAATAAAACTAGGCGGGAACAAAGGAGTCCTCCCTTAGATTTGAGGGAATCATACGGCTTTTGTAAAATGTGTACCTTGGGATGTGCTCCGGAGCTTTAATGAGAAAATCAATTAAGACAAATTACCTGCTCATGTTGAATGACTTTGGGTTTTGTAAGCATTGTTTATAATGGGTTAGATGAACTTTATGTGGTGTGATAATTTATTGTCTTTGTATACTAGAAGTATTAGAATAAAAGTAAGTATTATTAAAAATGCGTCTTGATTGGATTTAAAGAAAGGAACTTCAACCACATCGACGTAACATACATACAGGAGATTTTTATAAGCTAACTAATCTAAAAGATGTGTTATGAAATAACATTAACATGATTCATGCATTACGTCTATACAAATAGGTATACTTCAATCGCGTGTTCTTAAGATTAAATCTCCAACAACCTACCTCTCTTTACATTAAACAACAGTTTTTTCACTTTCAAGTGAACTCAACGAGGAACTCGAAGGCGGAGAGCCCTCACCGCAAACCAAGTGTGAAATCTTATCTGCCGTTGCAATTAAAATGAGTGTAACGGTGAAAAGCTAGTGTGAGTGAGCACTTGACTTGACTCTGATGAATTAGTGGATTTACAAGTTTTTAATTTCTCTAAAAAGATGCGAAGGGGCAAAAGTACTTAACCGTATTGTCTAGTTTACGATATAATGGATTATATCATACAAAATAAATTGGGGTCGGTGCAAAGTCCACCACTGGGACCATCGGGAAAAAAGTATGGATTTGTTTCCCGATATCCCTCCGTGGTGGACAAAAGTGGGGTACAACGGGAATATACCTTTATATAACATGCCAATTGATAGTCCAGTCCATACCAAGCCAAACTGTTCCTATAAACATACAAAACTTTTTATACTTAAAGAATAACGAATACCCGTGATGATGGATAACATCTTACTAACGACATAGCGGTACAAGACCACTAGTACTAGTAAGTAAGTAATCTGTGCCAGAACTAACAACAAATCCCACATTGCCATAGTGGATCCAAGCCAATGCATTCGATATGTCCATACATCAAATGCTGAAGCTAAAACACCGTTTAAATTTAATGAGCGATCGGCGAAACTAAGTAACAGTAAAAAAAACGAATTCGTTAACGTAGCAACTAAAGAAATAGCCAAAGTCACGGTCGGTAAATACTCGTATAACGATGGGATCGAGAATATATTGCCTTTGCTTTTCTCACGAATGGTGAGTTTTTATAAATTGATGAAATAGAATTAAAAATAGAAGTTACATGTGACCCGCGGATGCCTCTTAAATTAAAAGTAGTTATGTATGGATCAGAATGTTGGGCTATGAAGAAGATGGATGAAAGAAAATTACATGTAGCAGAGATGAAAATGCTGAGGTGGATGTGTGGTGTGACGCGAATGGATAAAATTAGGAATGAGTATGTGAGAGGAAGTTTGAAAGTAGCACCAGTGATAGAAAAGTTGAAAGGGAATCGTCTGACTTGGTATGGGCATGTTATGAGAAGGGATGAAAGGCATGTTACTAGAAGAGTAATGGATATGGATGTTGAGGGTTGGAAAGTAAGAGGAAGACCGCAGAAAAGATGGATGGATTGTGTGAGGACTGATATGAATGTAAAGGGAGTGGATGAGGAGATGACGAGTGACAGGAAGGAATGGTAGAGAAGGACACACTGCACCGACCCCAAATAAATTGGGACAAGGGTAGGGGGATGATGATGAAATAGAATAAAAAATTTGAGACACTTTTTTTCGGGAAAAATCCACTCCACCCACTTGTTAGTTGCCTGCTATTATGTATTCTATCTGTGCCTGAACTGCGGAAATACGAGAAGTAATAGTATAGCAATTAAAATATATGCTGAGTGTACACAGAGGGCAGTTAACTTTTTTCTTTTTTGATTAGATTGTTTGATTTATGATTGTGATAAGTTAAAGAAGGTTTACTTATAGAACAAGCCATTATTAGATTTAAGTCACGCAATGACTGTTCAATGTCATTTGAAAGGAAAAAATAAGCTGACTGCTAGTTTTTGACGAAAAGGTCCAATTTTGTATAACATGCTACGTAATTTTATCTGAATCATATTCGGATAAACTAATCAGCTAGACAGGCAAGGCAAGCAAATCACAAAGAGCCAAGAATACTATTACAAGTGAGTAAATTCAAAAAGTGAGTAAACAGTACTGTTTCCATTAAAAACAGTTTCTTGTTCCTATTTTTATACCAAACTCTATGTACTCTACTTCACATTTAATGTTTTATATTTCTTGACGAAAATAAATGAAGGACGACAAATCTTAATTCATCAACGCCCGAGCGGACGCAGGCGGCCGGATAACAATGGAATATCTGTTGTCTAATTTTCCGGGCGTTGAAGGGTTAAAAGTAATATCTGACACTCCACCCGTATTGAAAAATAATATTCAAACGACCCTTGCCCATGCGAACACACTGCGTTGAAATAGAGCTCTGTGATTGGTCTCTGTTGTCGTTTTTTTACGTATGACGTGGGACGTGTTCAACCGCGGCCACTGTGAGGCCTCATAGTAATGTTTGTGCATACGGGTGTCAGAATATATTCTGATATAGTATATGATATATTCTGAGATCCGACTATTATGTTATTGTATTGTATTGTAATGTAAACATTGTAGCCTCGTCGATTTTACTATGCTAGTAGCTGATGCAAATATTATTTTTACTTTATCACTTTATGACATCAAAATAACTGTGTCGCAGCGCAGTACAATGAAGCTATAAATTGGTTCCCGTTGATCGCATTAATAAGGCGCTTTTGTGCGGCTACAACTCGACGCATGGAACGAGAGAGTATGAAACTTTAAATAAAAAACGGTCAAGAGCGAGTCGGACTCGCGCACCGAGGGTTCGTTTTATTTTTCTGTTATCTTTACATAAACTTCTATCACATACAATAATTTCAGATTTTTCTCCAAGTCAAAAACTATGCGGCCTAAAAAATGTTTGAAAATGTGCAAGCAGCGCTCTTTCATATGATACCATATATGCCCTTACTTCGAATTTGTAAGACCCCCTTTAAATTATTTCTCGTTGATAGCATTAGTAGTTCTCAAGATATCCAGCTGTGACAGACAGACAGACTGAGTCGCACCCTTATCCTTTTTACCATTTTGGTACGGAACCCTAAAAATATCTTGATAACATAACTATATTGCTGGATGCATTGATACCAATAGCAGTCTACATGATGATGTTACAAAGAACTGCTTTACTGTTCTATATACATTTTCAGAACATAACTATGCCATCAGTCAAAATGAACCATATCATTCTCCCTATTAGGCATGTAATAAAAAATAATTCATTAGAATGAACTAACTATTGTGTCACGACATCACTATGATTACTCATTCACTAATTATCTCGCTTACGATGAAAAAAAACCTAACGAATGGTAGCGGAACTCGAAATGCTGTCATGATCGATCAAAAGGTTCGATCGAACTCGTAGAATCACTTGATTACGAAGCAGTATGGCAGAGTTGAGTGACCCAACCACAAACGCAGAACACGAATATTTGAACAATAACGATGTCCTTGAATCGATAAATGACAGGAAATGTTGAAAACAAATCTCATATAATACATAAAATAAGTATCTCAAACGTATGCTCGTGAAAGCTACTACTAAATAAAAATTCAATACATCTTATTGCGCTAGAAGAACCGGAATAACCAATAAGTTACAATCGCAAAGAAAGATCAACCAAATATTAATTTAATGAGATCAAGCACTATGTCAAGGAACAGGTCTTTAAAACTTTTATCATTTTGGACAGTTCATCAGTCCAAAATATTTGGCAAATCCTGTGTTCAGTAAATTCTAATTTTGTTTCACAAATCTTGATTTGAACACAAAAGAATGAATGAATCAATCAACCTTGGCTGTCTTATTTTGGTAAATAAAATGCAGCCAGACCTTCGATAACAAAAAATAAAGATTCTAGACCTTATCCCTGCCCTGCCATACATGGTCATTTTCATATTATGCGACCACAGAATCCGATAAAAACACGTTAAAAGAACTGTCGTCCTTGTATTATCCAAATACAATCGACACAACGCAAATGCATTGTTTACCTCATCACCTACGAATAAGGTTTGCTGTAGTAAAACACACCCACGTGATGTGTTGAACAGTTGACCACATTGGATAACAAAGTTTTTAAGATAGCCCTGCAATTCTAAAATGTTATGTTAATAATAAAACGATTGCCAAATCTGGTTCGTGGTTAATCTCGTGGACGCTTTGGCCATCTGTAGAAGATAAATATAAACAAGGCAATCTTATTAATTGGTTTTAGTTGCTATATAAAAGACCGTGCAGAAATGTGAGTACCTACAAAAGTTAAGTCAAAGGTGGGTAGATCTGCCCTTGCATGAGACGAGCTCTTGGGGAATTTTACCGATATCGAAGAAACAAGAATGGCATCCGATGAAATTATCTACGCTATTAATATTAATTATCTATGCTACGCTTGTTACATTTAGCATTTGGTAAAGAGTTTTTGGTGATTCAAGTCGAACCATTGTATTGGCTGGTGTAAAAAGTGGGAATTAAAAACAATGGTCGACCAACAGGCTATATTTTTAATTAAAAAACTACCCAGCAACTTGTCATTCTTGAATGACTAAGACAAAGGACAGACTAATTTAAGTATTTCAGTCGTAACCTTGCCGCTCTGCTCTCTGTGCATGAAACAATTTAAATGTCAATTTAGACACCACCCACGCCCCAATTATGCCTCATTTTCTGCTATATTTCAACTTACATTATTTCTGAATGGTAATGAAATATTTGTGCTTAAAGACAAAGAAATCAATTCTTCAAATCCATCATCAGATTTATTTATCCACTTTTTGACAAAATGGCAATTCGAAAAACAGTTCGTAATATCAACTCAAAATAAGGTATAAAAATATACATCTTATCAGTATTAAAAATCTATAGAGAGATTGACGTAATGAAAGTTGAGCCGCAAAGTGGGACGTGCACTTTAAAATTCAAATTGGGTCCAAAACTTGGGCGTATAAAGTGTCTTTCCGATGGAGACTATGTTTTTGTAATGACAGAAAAATCTAATAACTCGACGCTTTTAGACTTTTTGATGAGAAAATAGGGCATACTTCTTTTGTAACCTTTTAAGATTGAGATATCGACTCCTTTTCGCGATTAGTAAACGGTAACTTACTATACTTTTGAACCAAAAGTTTTGGTAAAGTAACGCAGGAAGTTACTTATAGATGACAAACAGTTAAGTACTATTATGCATTCTGTGACTGTGTACTTAAAAGTAACTCTCCGCAACAGTTACTCACTTCATTTTTTTTATAGTTGTCGGCGCAATACGCTACCTTGTGGCAGTCTACAAGTGTAATGAATTATGTATAGCGTTTTTACCACCATGATTGATTCGGCTGATCCACATAGTAGTTTTTGTTCGTAACACACGTTATTATTACTAATTAGAAACAGTGATTAATTCGATCTTAATGATACTTTGTATAGAGATCGTGTTATTATAAGAGATTGATCACTCCGATTCATGTTGATGATGATGATGTTTATTCTATGTTATTTCTAATGAAACGTTGGAAAATTTCAAATAGATTCAGAAATAGGAAAGGTTTAAACCACCTACAAGAAACAAATTCATCGCAAGTTATAATCTAATACATCGAAAGTTCTATTAGGATAAATGAACTTTAAATCCATAGTTTTAGTTGAGCAACAAAATAAATAAATTTAGTTTTTGGAAACGTTTATAGCTTCTTCGTTGTAATTTTCCAGATACTACGCCACATTTTTGCGTACCTCGCAACAAAAACAACTATACACCAGATGTTGAGATGAGACATCGTCATATTCTGAACACTTGTTGTTTTGTTACCACAATTCCTTATGAAGCGCCTTCAAACGACGGCACCAACCCACACATACTATTAATCGATTGATTCGTAGCGTGGGGCACAGATAGTTTGTAAACAAAAATAACACAATCAGAAAGAATTGATAATTAATTAAAGAATGAAACTAGAGCAGGAATGCTTAACGTTTGAATTTATAAATTGATGATGTTCGTTCAATTCTATTTTCTATAGTTGTTTATTTCTTTTAATATAATGGAGTCTACCTACTTGATATAAGACAAGGGCATCATCCAGTCAGTTAATCTTAAGTGTTTCAAGCGCACATGCCAACACTATCGCTTAATTATCTGAAACATTCCCATACTTACGCCGCGAACAGCCTGTCGATTCTGTAACCAAACTGCATCTCACTTCGAACCTCACTTCATTTCGCGTGAATTTGTTATTAGAAATTAGCTGAATATAAGCTACTTTACCGATTGCAAAAGGTTTTAGGTTACTACCGTAGTTATATTAAATCTTTAGTGATTAAAAACAGCCTATCATTATCTTATTTATGATTTAAAATTCCCGCGCAGTGAAGTGAGATTCGAAGTGAAGTTCGAGTTTGGTTACGGAGTCGACAGGCTGGTATTCAGTTGAATTAATTGAAAAGCCTCTTTGCTCCTTGCACATTGAAACTTCAGTCGTCTACCGAAGTCTATTGTACTCATATTAAGTCACGAACTATTTTATAGTGCTCGCATTATATCCGAGTCATGTCTGCATTTGTTAGGAATCATATTCGGCCTTATTATGTACCGGTATTTGTAAGGTTTGAATAGGAAGTATTCAATTATCTAAGCTACAGTACAGCTCTTAGAAACAGAAAGACGGCTTAATTTATGTTGTTTCGTAATAGAATAATGACGGTGATTTCCTTCTTGAGAAATCATAATAAGTGTTAGAAGAGTTTGGTTATGAAGTATTTTCAAGTTTGTTGAATACTCCTGGGAGAAAAATTATTTTTTTTTATTATTTTTCTCTTTATAAATAAATATAAATATTTGACAACATCACATACATTGCTCCGATTCCAAAGTAAGTAGCTAAAGCACTTGTGTTATGGAAATCAGAAACAACGGTGGTATCACAAACACCCAGACCTGAGCCAATATAAAAAAGTTCGTTTTCTAAATTGACCCAACCGGGGATAGAACCCGGGACCTCAGAGATGGCGACACCTTGAAAACCGGTGTACAAAGCCACTCGACCACGGAGGTCGTCAAAGAGCTAAGCTTTATAATTCTAAATTTCATATAAGTGCTAATAACATGTGCAACGGATTATCTCGTTTGGAAGAATGAAGTGATTTCTATAGCACTACTTTACATGCAACTTAATACTATTCGTTATACTGTGGTCAACTTCATACTGCTCCATTATTGGCCTATAAATTATGCAGATTCAATGGTTAACCGTTGAGGTCATAGATGTTTACATTACATAATGCAATGGCCGTGGCCTTTCCACATAATCTGGTTACTGCATTTTGACCGATTCTGCATAGTTTGCTGTAAAACCGGTTATTAAGTGTCCCTCGGTCACAGAATACATATATGGCTCAGTGTGAGCGGGTGTGATTCATATCTTGGTGTGACGCCAAAATACAATATAGGAACGACGGAATGCATTCATGCATCCATGCGTTTGATAAGGTAACATTATTTCGAATTATTATTTTTGTGATATTAATTTATGTAAGAAGATATAATTGCAAATAATTTCTTTTCAGCGAAGAAACAGGGCGTAAAATACTCGTCTCCTGGCAAAGGAGACTATCAATTCAACGAGGCACGACGCGTAGTTCGATTTCTTCACATAAATGTCTAATTTTTACTGCTTCTAAAAATATAAAAAATTGGTCAGTAATTGTCTTCAGAAGAAATGAATTATTAGTTACTATGAAATCACAACATTAATCAAAAGACATCAAAATGTAACTTAGGGCCTTTAATATAGCTGTGTCGAGAAATCCACTTATTCCCAACGATTAATTGCATTTCTCCCGTACATTGTCAGACCCTAAATTGAATATAGTGACATCTGACGGTGATTAGTATAAGTACACATCAAATAAGAGCACCTTCCGAAGATTAATTGATACTGTGGAATTTGGTATTAAATAAATTTGTATATGAATGACATAATTCATTAAAGGGCTCAAGATTCAGCTTTGAAGTTGGTAAAGATTATGATGGCAATAAAATTAGTTTTTGTTTGATATTTTGTATTGAAACTTTCAAGACCGTCTCTATTTGTCAAAACAAAATAAGCGATACACTGCGTACATACTAACTTATATTTTTGTAAATATTTTTTAGAAGACAAAAAATATGCTTTGAATGAATCTAGATCTACAGGCTAGAAGGTGTATTAAAGCAAATCGACTGAATAAGAGACTGAAAGTAGCTTACTGCCGAATGGAATTGAATCGGGGATAAATGTTCTGAAGCATCATAAATTTTATTGCGGACTATGCCGAGTGAAATAACTCTTGAAACGATTCTCTTTTTGATACTCACTTTTATGTTATTATTATTATTATGATTTAGTGTAGAAGAGGGTGTAGGAAATTAGCGAGGAAATGGATTATTGCTTTTCGTGCTTAAGGTTTCATACAATTTTTTTAGAGGAACTACTTTATCACGCTTTAAATTAATGTAAGCGATTCTAAGAAAATATTTTTAAACATGCACATTTTATTTTATTTTAATTTTGAGTTAAAATAATATGTTTTATTTATTCAATCATTCCTCATAAGTTATTTCAAACTTCACCAAGCGCTTCTTACTAGCATTATGCAAAGTTATTATTTCTAGCTAGTAAGTGTGCTTGGCTGGCAGCAATATAATAATAACACATAGCTTATTTTATTAGTACTATGTGCGAAGTTTCAAACTTTGCAGACACCTTTGCACGGCTCACACACGAAACATGTCAAGTGAATTCCACCAATTAATTGGTATAATAAAGACGGATTAAGACGAGGCCAGTTCACAATCTGATGAAAAGATTGATTTTTCAGCTTCCAATGTGAAGAACTTATGTAGATTTCTACTTCACAAAAATTACTGTAGACTGAAAAAAAACAAAGAAACAAGTTAACCGAACAGAATATTGAAAAATGGCTTGGTAACTTTATAAAAAAATCCTGAATAACACCATAAAAGCTTAGAAAAATAAACTTCCAATCGTTAGTTCTCGTTATTTTCAACGACAGTGATATGTTTTTTATGCAAATAGGAAAGCTTTTTTATTGATCTAGCACTTTAACCGAGTAGATTTTTAATAAATGATCAAATTTTTTGTAAAATTTCTGGCGAAGCGACAGTTAAAGCTATGCTACCAAAGATAGATTTCGTGAACTGGCCTTGCCTTAAATGCGGCAGGAATGAACACTGAGATGAAGCGAAAGAAATATGCAAGCAAGTGGAAAGAAGCTCTACCGCCAGGAGTGACCTCTGTCTGACTGAAGTCGATTACTCCGTGCTAGGGCACAGGCGTGGATAAGAAAGATGGTCCATATAACCCACCAAGCGGGTCTAATGCGGATTGGTGGGCGTTTACGACTGCAAATGCAGCCAGAACCAAGGAACGGCTAAAGTTCCTTCCGTAGCATGGAGGAGCTCGAGATATTTTGGTTCCCCATCCCATGACATGATGACTGATCTTTGCATTTAGAGGACTAAGTGAGAGTCTATTGGCCGAATACTCAAACGTCACTTAACTTTGAGAGGCTCTCAAGCATCGTCCTGGCGCATTAAATGTCAAAGATACGACAAAGACAGCACGATGTTTGAGCGCCCCTCAAAGTTGAGTATCGTTTGAGTATTCGGCCATATTATGAAGAGTAGAATAAGTACCTAACTACTTTTTACATAGTACAACCACAGAATACGTATACAACTATTAAATGGCGTACAATACAATTAAATAAAAAGACGAAAACACGAACAGCTTGTTAAATATTATAGCGCATTTACACATCGCAAAAATAGACGAATACTGGCAAACTTGATTGTGTGGACTGGACACATATTGGATATCACTATCACAAAATAAAGAGAGCTGTCAGAGCTGTGCTATGTGATCCAGGCCAATATAGACGAATATGTATTCGGCGACGAACATAAGCCAATGTTTGAGCCATGTTCCTGTTCAAATGTACACGAAGACGCGTTTCGCAATACATTGTTCATCAGCTGTGTGCTGTCGGTAACTAGTGAAATAGTTACACTAACTACTTAGTGTAACTAAAATAGCGCGTTAATCGCCGTCATCCGTACATGCTATGGGTGCGCGTCGGTATTTGTCTGTATACTAATCTATACGACGACGAACACCAACTACAATCTAGTACTTATTCGTCTAAATTCTGCGAACGTGTGGACGCGCCATTACAGTACAAAATATATTTTTTTTAACACGCTCTACTTGTGAGTGCAGACAATGAACTTGGTAGCCGTTCAGCTAAATGTCAAGTTCGAGACTCGAGCGGCGTAGCTGTGTGTAGCCAAGGAGGACATGCTGTTGCCGATGCCGCGCCGTTCCAAATAATTTGCTCAGCTGTTTTGGCTGTCTATGTTTGTTGCCTGGTTCTTGGCATCCGAGGCGAGCTAGGTACCCTGGATTTGTGACGAAGTCAATTTGAAGACAATTGGCAACTTTTAAAATACCTACAGTTATAAATTCTACTTTTGTTTGTTTACTGCGTGTTATAATTTACAATAGGTATGCTTTTCCTTGATTTTTATTATCCTGTGAAAATTGTTTTTATTCCCAACCCAAGCCAAATACGAGGATTTGAGAATTGGTTAACTTCACGTGTATTACTTGTTTTTTGTTTACAATATTGCATTTAATTAAAACAGTAGAACTACACAACATACCTACTTGTCGAATATTTTGTGGTTTGTAGGACTCTAGGACTTTGGTGGTGAGTGAACTAGTGATTGCCTTGTTTGCCTTGCCACATAATAATACGGGTCTCGGGAAGTATTTTTATGAATCGTGAAACCTATGTGAGCATTTATAGTTAGGTATACTTACTTGCGTGGTGAATAACAGCGATATTTTCGATAAAAAACATAAATAAAATCAAAATGACCTCTTAGGTAGGTAAATTTGTTTTATTGAAAAATTATTTATGAACAGGCCCAAGCGATTTTCAATTTTTGTTATTTTTTCTATCGATTAGGTATGTCGCTGTTGTTATTCACCACACAAGTTGCTAATCATCCCAGTTTACAGTACACATGACAGCACATCAAGTTAAACAGTTGAACTACGAAAACGGCTTTTATTACCTAGATAATAAAGGTGGTCTCAAAGTCAACATGTATAGTCTGATGTGCTGTTGTTTGTTCATAAAATACAGTATTCGTCTATGTAACGTTGGCATTTTTGTTTGTTTTTTTTGATGACTATGAACGTGACTATTATTTAAACAACGAATTATTACTACGTACGGTAATAAAAGTCCTAGGAAAATCTAGGCCATACGTTTTGGTGATTTTACTGTTTAGTTACATGCGAAAAGAAGTGATGTGAAACAAACCTTGTAGTATTTACTGCAGAGTGCAGTTCTACTGTGTTGCTCTCTGGCATGCATTTTCTATTACGAAAGCTACAAAAATCCATACAATATAACAACTGAAAGCTAACCGCTACAAATGTTGTACAAATGAGGTTATCTATCATTCAAAACAGGTTATACGAACGTGATTTACAACGGAGAGAGATGAGAGTAGCTCAGCTTATCCATAGCAACATGCGCGTAGTAAACAAACATTCAGAGCTTAGCTTAGTTGTATGCAATCTACAAACCTTCAATAGCCACGACGTGATCTCGTATCTGCTGTGCCAGCAAAGGGTCCGGGACCAACTCCACAAGATCGTAAAGAGCATAAATTGACGGATGTACACTTTCAAACCGCTGGATCTCCTGCCTTATAGACAGGGATGTATTCAAACAAGCCTGCGAATGCTGACGACTGCACATCGTGGATCTGTAGCCCAGCATTTGGCCAGCCAGGGTAACCCAATTAGCACACCACAACACTACTAAACAGAAAGATGCATTCTCATTTCAACGCCGCGTGAATCCACCGCACTTGGCGACGACGAAAAACAACACAAAATACACTTGTTTGTTAAAAAACTTGTTTATAGACGAATTTGCACGTAATTATCACTCAATATGACCGTACTATTGGTTAGAAATGCAACGTAAATAAAGTAAACAACCGATCAACGTGTGATGCACAACAGTGTAAACAGACAGACCACCCCGGCGGCGGCCATTACCGAACTGTGGAGAGTGGCGTTTTTTTAGCATCGGAAATACTGACCGAAATTTTAGTATCAGCGCCATCTAGTGACTTCCACGTCATCTAATAGTAAATGTAAAGCAGCACTTATGCGCATACTTTTTTAATGCTGTGCTTTTATTCGCATGCTTTGGAAATGCTGTGCTTGCTTTGTACAACATTTACAGTTCTTTCTTTTTAATAGATGGCACGGCAGTGTAAACAATCCAAATTTTAGAAAATTATTAAGTAGATTAAGTATGGAAATAGGTAGATCTACCAGCTACCACCCTAATTTGGCAGACATTTTAAGATTAAAAATACTATGATTTTGTAAGGATTTTATAAAAAAAGGCTTTTACTCACGTATAAGTAAAAATCTTAAGTAGGTAGGTACCTACCTACTACCTACCTACTTACATATTTTTCAATTTAGGGTATCACTTTTTTAATACTTGCTCATGCTTATTTTTTTTTAATTTGAGATTTTAGCAAAAATTCGACTCGTGTGACGACTGGATTTTTTTCAATCTTTTCGTTCGCTTTGTAGGTCTTGCATTAGTTAGGTATAGCTACACCTAGGTACTAGATAAAAGTATTTTTTTAAAGAATTAAGTCAGATTCATTCACCTAGTATACTAATCAATCGAACATTTGAACCGCACCCACAAGTCTGACATCACATCACCATTCGTAAAATAAATAGAGTAGAGTTCCTACTTAATTAATTAATTAAGTACATGTATTGTATTCTGTGCTATAACACAACAAAGATAAGTAGGTATCTACTGTACAGTGAATTATTATTAAGGTAGGCAATTTAAGTAAATTCTCCTTAATTAATTAAATTGGAAGCTAGCTAACAAATTAAGTTACAGAAAGTACTAAGCCCATAGAGATTTATGTCTGTGACTAAACCAGAAGTTTATTTTTTACTAGCATCCGCCCGCGATTTCGTCCGCGTGGGCCCTTGGCAGGATGAAAAGTGCCTGTCTGTCCTATGTTTTAATCCAGGTTATAATTTCATTAAAATCCACGTTATAATTTCAGCGTGATTGAGTAACAAACATCCAAACAACTAAACTTTCACATTCACATTGACGACCTGAGTGGTGCAGTGGTCAATATGCCGGTCTACTACGCAAGAGGCCCTGGGTTCGATTGGGCAAAAATTGAAATGATGAATTTTATTTTCTGTGACGGGTCTGGGTGTTACTAGGTATATATTTAAATTGAAATTAAAAAATTCTTTATTCAAATAAGCTCACATAATAAGCATTTTTAAATCGTCAATTCTTTTATCCTATACTACCCATTATGATGTCTTTTAGCTGACAAGAAAAATGGCCGCAAAAAACTTATCAGCTTTATCAGAAGGAACACTATTTACAAATATGTATATCGTTTCCAGACATTACATTGATACATGTTACAATTAACATAGATTCATAAATAAATAACATTATTTAATTAGCTCATTTCTATTGAATCAATTTACAGGGTTCAAGCTCAATTCAAAACTTAAGGTTCAGTCTAGGCTGTTACAAAAAAAGTATATATTTAAAAAGTATTTAAGTATTTTATCAGTTGTCTAGCACCCATATTACAAGCTTTGCTTAGTTTGGGGGCTAAATGGCGCTGTGCGAAATTGTCGAAGTATTTATTAATTTTTATTATTATTATTATTATTAATTTATATTTTGTGTGGAATAGGTTTGTCTCACTCACTCTCACTATTTATAATAGGTATCAAAATTCAAAATTAAAAACTCATTTATTCAGTCTAGGCTGTTACAAGCACTTGTGAATGTCAAAGAAGCTACGCCATCGGTTCGCAAACCCTAAGCGGGAGACCTTGTAACGAGAAGAACCGGCTAGAAACTCGTCAAGGACTGCTTTTTTCTCCCTGTATATTTCATACAGAGTCGTCAAAATTTGAAAAATGAGGTAGGAATCAGTAGGATAGAATTTAATTTAATTGACAGTAAAAAAAAGTTACAGTCATGTAGGAAGTAAGAATATAGGACACTGTCTTTATTAAGCACAATAATAAATACCTACTTACACTGCCTTGTGTTATTTTATAACATCCGTTTTATTGTGTTTAATTAAAATGATAAGATTCGCCGTCTCCTAATAGAAGTTAAATAAATTAACGTGTAATTGCTCTGCAATACGGTTATAAGTTTACCTACCGGCTGTATTTTTGACTTTTAAAGAAGTTACTTCTCTTCAAATTTTAAAGAAGTGTTCAGTCCATGAAACTGAACATTCTCCAAGAAACATGTGTCGAAATACGTCACAAAATTTAGGTCATCCATCCCTTACTAAACTGATCACGTGATCTCTTTAAATTGTATGAATAGTCATTTTTTATTTTTGGTCCTGTTTCTCAAAGAAAAGTGAATTCTTTTTATAGGTAGTTTTTTAATAAATTAAATAAGGTTATGGAATTTATATGAAAACTCTTAGATGCTCTAAGATGAAAACTAGTGTTCCGATAATCGGAAAGTCTGCTGGGCTTCAACTTAAAACAGTTAAATCGAAGTAAGAAGTTTCGTATTGTAGGTATTTAGAAGATATCGATGTTCGTGTGACATCATAAATTAGGGTTCGCCATTTTGGCTCGATTGGGGCTCGATTTTGGGATGTTCCTAGTTGGGAAATAGGTAGATATAAATACCCCCTTACTAATAAAGATTGTATAGCAGATGTATAGTTACACAGTGTTTTGTCCCTTTCTTTTTAATGTCAACCTTAAATAGTTTGACAAAGAGTCACCATTGTGTAACTATACATCTGCTATACAATCTTTATTAGTAAGGGGGTTAGTGTATAACTTAATTCTTTTCAATGTTTGGGCCATAATTTACACTTTCAACTATTAAAACATATTTGAGACAAACCTTAAGGGTTTGGAAGTAAAAAAATAAGTTTGGAATATCCTTACTATGCGAAAGTCCGTTTCTACTACAGAACCGATCATCGTGAAATTTTGCATACACGTTGTCAGGGGTACAGAGAAGGACATAGAGTACCTCTAGGTACCTTTTATCCCGAAAAAAATATTTGTTCCCGAGGGATAGCAAAAAATCTTTCCACGAAGTCGGTCGCTAGTTACTAATTAAACAGTTAAGTACAGTCACGTCTAAAAATAAGTATACAGTTTAGAACTTTGCCACTTTGATGTAGTTGTCATTTGTCATTGACTTCAGTTTAAAAAGTAATAGCTTTTAGAGCGAAAAAATTCTGAACTGAATACATATTTACAGACGTGACTGTACATTAGATAAAATAAATGTAAAGCATCTTCGATAGACCTCTGCTTACTCCGTGGTATGTATTCTCTGGTGGTGCTTAGAAATTCTTAGGTACATTTTTGGTCAATTAGATTTTGTCTTATGACGTCTAAATGTGCCTCTTACGAAAATGCACCCGTATTTTTTTAAAGTAGGCAAAGTTTTCAATAATATGAGTGCAAGCAACAGCAGAGCTATAGTTTAAAAGGTTCCAAGAACCAGAATTTAAAAAGTATCAGATTTTCCCAACAAATCAGACCGTTTTGTTTCCTCTTGCCCTTTTTTAATAAAAATGGCATATGTACTTACAATGGCCATACTTAAACTAACCACCCACAGTTGCTAACCGATCCGGATCCAGAACCAACAATAACAGACCACTCAACCAGAACTAACGTCTACATTCTTTCTGGCCAAATTGGCTAGATAGGCCAAATGGCGACCGCATAATTTTATTGCTCCATTTTAAAGGATATTAAGGTTATCGCTGTACGCGGGACGTGTTAGCGAAGTTTAGGAAGAAGATTATTTTCTTAAATCTTTACCATGAATAAATTTCAAGACAGATGTAGTGTATCGGCATCTTAAACGCCTAATAATTATATTTTAGCTATTGCACTGTTAATAAAAGTTTGTCTTTATCATTTGTTAAAAGAGTAAAAGAAACAAAACACTTTACAAGCCTATCCTATAACTTTGTTTTTATGAATAAGGCGGTATATATTTAAGGCCCCTTAATACCTCAAGTGGCGCCCTCATTTTAATTAAATTTATTGCTCGCTAAGTACATAATGTATCGTAAATTCACATGTACAGATTGAAGCTAAGGTTCTATAGTTTATTTACAAACAATAACCTCAGTAAAATTTTGTTCGTTGTAGTAGTAGTTCGCAAAAGTGCTAAAAGTGGCCACTTTTAGCATTTTTGCGAACTACTACTAGTACATGTGAATTTACGATACATTATGTACTTAGCGAGCAATAAATTTAATTAAAATGAGGGCCCCATTTGAGGCCTTAACAGACTTCTTTACGTATGTAGACGCTTAGTATAACACTGCTTTACAATCCTTTGAGTAGAAGTGTGGTTTTCTAAAATATCCAAAACCATACAGAATATGAACGAGTTGGAAAGTGGACAAGATAGGAATATGGATAAATCGGGAAGTGGACAAGATAGGAATTGTAGGGAGACGAGTTAGAAAAGTGGACGAGTTGGGAATATGGACGACTTGGGAAGGTGGACGAAGTTGTAACGAAGGCTGCATTATTAATTCTTGGTGATCATACTTGTATCCATATTTATGATAAATTTTCAATTTTTTTGCATTCCACAATGCTATGTTTATATTAAAATAAATAAATACTAGAAAAAAGTCCGCCTGAGGTGGTACAAGTGAGTCGATTTTTTCGAGTATTTATTTGTTTTAATAAATACTCGAAAAAATTATTTATTATCTTATACTAACAATTTTTATTTGTTGTTTCTAGCATTAGATTTATAGAACTTTGAAATTGAACGAAGGTAACACAGTTTGCAAAAAATTAAAAAGAAAAACCTCCTTCATAAAACCTTAAAAAATTGCTATTAATAATATTCAAATCTACGTAATTAATTACTATTCAAGGACGCATATCTGATATTAAAAAAACGTCTTTTGAAGTCAGGTGAAAATGAGAAAATGAGAACACCCTTAAAGTATCCCCTTTTTAACAAAACAAGAATCATCTAAATCGGTTTATAAACAAAGTAGTTATGTCTGAAGATCCGTAAAAACTCGTGCAAAAGTTACCTAAAAAATTACTGTATTTTGAGGATTACTCGGAAACTACTGAACCGATTTAAAATTTTGAAAAAATTGGAACCAACTTGGGAACAAACCTGATAAAGTAACGTTTGTATCGTGTCAATCGGTTCAGCCGTTTTTGAGTAATCGGTGGACATACATAAAAAAAAAACATATAAACAGACGAACATAGAACCTCCTACTTTTTTTGAAGTTGGTTAAAAATAAAATATCAAAGCAATATGTTATGTCGTTTATGCTAAAGCATCTACATTCGTAAAACTTAAACCTACTAAGAAGAAACTCCAATAGTTTTATTTACACTACGGCCAAGACTATGGCACACTTACGTTCACTATCAACACGAAAATTAAGAATTAATGTCGCCAAACTTCCCGTTCCTATGATATGTACACAGCTTAACAATGATAAGATATTTTAGCAGCCATAGATAGAATCTGCTCAGTCAAACAGTAGCTCATGACCGGTTGCCGCGATCTGTCGCGTCGTAGTGTCGTGTCGTGTGTCGTGTGTGTGACCCATGTAATTGCGAGCCATGTCGAAAGTCAAGGTAACGAAATTAATACGGATTCGTTGACACGAAACTGTTTGTTATCCTATGGGATTCTTAATGTTTGATTGGGTACAATTATTTTTTTTATGTTGGATGAAAAATAATTAGAGCGGGTATAACGAAAAAAATTGATTATCAGTAATAGTACGATGCGGTTAAATTGATAATAGACAGTGATCCACTGCAACTTCACTCGAGAATGTATGGCAAAGAGAACATTTTCGTTACCACAAGCGCTCTAAAGTTAGTCACTTCAGTTGTACATTGTTGAATTAATCGCATTGTAGTTGCTTGTATACCTTCTTTGGTGTTATATTTTAACGTTTTTTTAAATACTTCTCAACGGAAATTAAAAAAAACATATCTTTTATATGTCTATTTACAAAAAATATTAAAATACTTTAAAATTATGATGTTATTACACGAAACGAAGCTAAATTTCCAATTTATTGTTTATAACAATGAACATATTGCAAGACAGGTGTACATTTTCAACTGAATTTTAATAAGTTACTATGTAAAAACCTTATAAAATTTTCATTACAGTTCATATACTTAAATGAATGAAATAGTAGGAAGTATTTTTTATCAATACTAACTTAGATTTAATATAAGTATGAATTTTCTAACTTTCTAAGTAAAGAAAACACAGTAAGTATAGAAAAAAAGTAACGTTAATATAATGAAAATAATTCAATTACTTGTTCAGTTCTATTCCAAAACAATTTTGTTAAAACCAGTGAAAAGAAAGTAAAAAACTCTGAAGAGATTGAGTAGGTAGGTATAAAAATGAATAAAAAAATATTAAGGGCTTCTTTTGAAGATACTAAAATACATCTAAGTAGTTATTTGTTTTCGAACCATACGTTTAAAAATAGAAAAATAAAGAACAATAAAGAACTTGTTTTAAGGTCTTATTCAAACAACTTTTGAATTAACGAAGTTTTCTCATGAATACAATGACATATTATTTACTTTCAGGATTTTCAACATATTAGGTGTCGTAGACGTGCACAATTTCATTTAAGGATAATAAAACTGAATGTAAATATTTAAATAGATCTAAAGTACTTAGGTACATTATTGCGTTAGATAATAACAAAACAACATCTTACTGTAATATATTAAGTTAAAGTGTTACTTTGTGACGAATAAATGTGTATCAATTTAATAAACAATGTACCCACTTAAGTAATATTGAAAACGATTACTTTAGAAATAAAACACTTTTTACGGATTACAGCGCGTATATTATTAATTCAGGTGTTGTTTTAGAATTATTTTGTTTGGATTTATTGGTTTTTTGAATTCCCGCGGCGTTCGACACCTTTCCAGGGGCCGTGGTCACGGGAGGACTAAAGCAAAAAAAAGGCTGCTCATATTTTTATGAAATTACCCGCTCGAAACTTTATAAAAATTTATTCAAGCTTATTAAATTATTTTTATGGCTGCGTTCTGATTTTAATCATTATTACTGAATTAAATTGAATAAAGTTAATAAGAAAACAAGATTTAGCTACTGAATCTACTACCAGAGAGGCCTCTGAGAGAAAGAACTGGCGGAAGAAAACTCAGAGAGGTTGTGTCGACCTCCTTTTTTTCCCTATCTACAAAACGAATTAACTATATCTTCAGATCCTGCAATGTGTGATTTGGGATGGGATTTTAGTTGATGATTTATTTTGTCCCAAGCTGGTGGTAGTCTCCAACCATCATCTCTATTGAAATTTGGATGTTTGTTGATTTCAATAGCCTCGCGTAGCATTATGAGAATGAACCTTTGTTCTTTGGCAAGTATTTGTGGTTTATCGAATCTAATGTAGTGGTTGGGTCCCTTTGATGCATGTTCACTATTACATTTCTAATGAACTGTACGCGCAAAGTCTAAGAAGTGTATAAACGATTACTTTGTTACGTGAATAAAACACTAAAAAGTGGTACAACTTCATCTCGTCCCACTCATTGTAAGTAAGTACTTACTTGGATTTTTATTACTTAGTTACATAAATATATGAAAAAAAACCTTTGCTTCCCTTAGCAGGCCATCCGGTAGTTATCTGTGATAGCGTAGCGGCTTCGTTGTTTCTGATTTTTAACCAACTTCAAAAAAAGGAGGAGGTTATCAAGTCAACGGTATTTTTTTAATTTTTTAATGTATGTTTTAACATAACTTCACCAGTTGTTAACCGATTTCAATTATTCTTTTTTTATTTGAAAGAACATAGTTCGTGTGTGGTCCCATAAAAAAATTACAGAATTCATAATTCTGAAAAATATCTATAAATTATTTAGCTTACCATCGCACGAGTTTTTACGGATTTTCAGGTATATCTTCTTTTTATAAGACAATAGTGCTTTAGCAGGCTACTTACTTCCCAATCTACGTAATATTGTCCAATATTCTAAAATAAGAGTTTTGTCACAAACGCCGCTAAAGTAAACAAAACACAGTCATGTGATTGCTAGCTTCCATTCAATTTATAAAGTGGATCTCGATGTCCGAGATTGCACAGCACTCAACCTAGCTTTAACACTTTTAATTGGATCACTAGTCCTGAGAAAACCATCGATCAAACCATCTAACTTTTTAATTAAGTTCAAGCAATTTGTGGCAACATTGTCTCAAGTTTTAGACAACTACAGAAAAGTTTAAAGCTTTTTAGCAGTAAAGTGTATGAAATTGGTTATCTCGAAAAATAATGTCGATCAAGTTACTAATTGTGTAATCGTAAGTTTGTCGTAAGTACCTTTTTTTAAGTTTTACATACACCTTACATCATTTGCTGAGGCGATATGAATTACTTCGACAACTAAATTTTATAAGCTGGTAATTAGATGTAGGTATGATGTAGGTACACAGATTGTCATACTTCAACAGTTTTTGACTGTTGTTTTTGATATTGAGTTACACAATTGTGCCCTGGATTAGTTAAGTTTTAATTAAATCTATAAGCAATTTGTGAGAGCTATGACATAAACTGAGAAAATTGTAAGCTTTTAAGTAGTAAATCCTAACTGAGACTCAATTGATCTGAGGAGCAAACTTTTGATCAAAAAGCTTTACTAACTTATCCACTTCTTAAAATTCCATTTAAACTTGTACATACATTTCTACACAAACTTGGCACTACAAATTTAAAATCTGCAGCGCATGATGCAGTGAGATCCGCCTAACTAATCTAATAGCTACACAGATCACGTATTTCAACCGACGCTGACATATTGTCTTACCTATGTCCTTTAATCTACATTAGATCAGATTCATTAGCTACTTCTTCAGATTTCCTCCTTCCGTCAAGTGACCCCAAACGTGACCTGCATCGGAAATCTGAAACTAAATTAATAGGATAGGGAAAGTCACCTGAAACTATTTTTAATGATGTTACATAATAAATAATTATACTAGAAAAAGCTACTGTTCTTAAAGTACTGGGGTGAGAATGGAACCCACGACCTAAACTACCGAGACATATAAAGATTCCTTGAAATACTAGCGTAGCACTTTTAATTTTTTTTCACTCTAAGCTAGCATTATTTCATCAATGTGAGGACCTTACATTCGAAATTAACATCTTTGCATAATATGTTCGATTACAATATTTTTAACTTTATGATAATTTAATACCAGAAAATAACACTTGGAGCTATAAATGTTCGCGTGACAGTAACTATTGTTATGTGATCACGTGCCATCCATCGATTCAATGGGTAACGTCACGGCCATTCATGGGATTAAGAGTCCGGCGAACAGTGAGCGTCCCATACAAACGTAATACCAAAATGATTTGCATTTTGAGCATAATTAACTCTTCTTGTGATGTTATTCGTATTAAGATAGTACAAGTACTGTCTTAGACAAGTCCCTACATCAACCCAACATCCCTAGACAAATCAAGGGTTCTATTAAATAAAAAATCCAAATACCAAACCAAATAAAAATTAATGCGATCTACAGTTTTGGATGAAAAAATGTATTTGGCATTTATTTTGAATGGATAAGTTTTTTGGATTTTTTATTTAATAGAACCCTAGACAAATACTGTCTTGATCCAAATAACATCACAAGAAGAGTTAATTATGGTCAAATTGCAAATAATTTTGGTATTACGTTTGTATGGGAAGATCACTGTTCGCCGGACTCTGAATAGCGTCATTTTCCAACATCTGTTTTTATGGGAGGTTTGGTATAACTTTTTTTTTTTAAGATGGGAAATATTAAGTTTTTGAAAACTGTCTCAGATTTCCATAACACAAGTGCTTAAGCTACTTACTTTGGAATCAGAGCAATGTTTGTGATGTTGTCTAATATTCATTTATTTTAATGTACAACATGTATTGAAGAAAAAGTGTTTTTAGTCTTTTTAGTGATTTAGACTTGTGAAAGTCAAATAATTTCAGAATAGAAGATAAAAATTTATCAAAATATTTTGAATAATATTCAGCAGGCGTTTTTTTTTTCAAATGTAACCTTATTTACTTACATGTATTCTGTGGTTATACGAGCTAAGAACAATAAAATTTCCGTCTGTGGTTTTCTTTTGTTTTGCGTAACAAAACATGTTTGTTCCATTTCGTTTTCGTTTCAGCTAAACAATACAAACCTAAAGTAATCACTTTGTATGATAATATACATATTTTACTAATTCTTACCACTATTGGAATAATGTGCTTATACCGCTGGCTTCAACTAATTATAAAACTATTAAAAAGTAACAGCTATATATATATATATACAGGCTGAAAAAACTGTCAAGAGAGAGTCGGACTCGCGTAACGAGGGTTCCGTACCATCATTCTCAATTATGATACCTCATATGCCCAATTAGCCTCACTTCAAATTTTTAAGACCCCTTTCAGTCCCTGTTGCAAAAAAAAAATATAAATATTTTTATTTCTCTCTTATTTGCAAAATAGTTGGGCAAACGCTATGTAAAACTATTCTAAATTTCAAGTTGATAGCATTAGTAGTTCTCAAGATATCCAGCTGTGACAGACAGACAAACTGAGTCGCACCATAAAGGTTCCTTTTTACCATTTTGGTACGGAACCCTAAAAAGACAAACAAAAAGGACTTTTCAAACAAAACTCGATCTGCTGTTCGGACATTACGGAAAGTAGTTTTTTTGTCTTTTTTCGGAGAAGTCGTAGACCAAACGTTGTTGTTTACGATGTTAGTAATCTATTCCTGCGAGGTTGTTGGTCTTTTACAATTGTTGTTGAAGAATTTAAACCCAAATTTAATTTAATATTAAACTTTAGTGTTCTAAATTGACACATCTAGGAATCGAGCTTGGAACCCCAAAGATAGTGAAGAAAACATTAAAACCGGTGTACAAAACTTGATCATGACCATTTTATATTTCATTTTTCATATGAAATGGAATTTTCTCATTATACTCATAACACTTGTCATCTATTTAATCCATGCCCACACAGCCCTTTCATAGTATTGCGGTTTTAAGAAGCTTTGTGTTAATTAAAGCTTGTGGTTTGAGGAAGCTTTGTGTTAATTAAAGCTCTGCCTCACACTTGTCTTGTGGTGCAAGGGTTTTTATCATCGTTTCTTATCAACAAATTCAAAACGGTTTTTTTTAGAAAAATGCCATGTTGTTGACTATTTAGTTCACAGTCACGCTCATCTGGGTCCACAGATGAATCATATTGTAAAATCAAATTGACGTAACTACGCGAGTGTAGTAATATTACTGTAATCAGCACAATAATGGACCACGGGACACTTTGAAATATGCAAAAAAAAATTAATGAGTACTTAGCGTTCGCGTTTAAATAAATAGTACTAGTCCTTGTGTGAGTTTGCACAGTTACGTTTGCTATCCTCGATAGCAACTGTAATAAGCAATTATGTATGCAATTTGGCACAGCGCCTCTGGCGGTAACTATACTAAACTAAAAGTTGTCATACAAATGTCAACTACAGTGGCTGTCAGTATAGTAAGCGTAAACTCATAATACGCCTATATTCAATAACGTGACAATTTGTCAACTGTTAAACAGACAAAGTTTTAACGTGATTTGTCAACTGTCAAACAGACAAAATCTAAAAAAATTGTGGATTGTGGTATTGGCTCTGTATACAACGTGTTACAAAAGTACCCTTAATGCTGAATATGGTAGATAGGGACCATCAAACTGAAAAACTTTTACTATGGGACCAACTCTGAAATCACGAAAAATAAATCAGCTGTTTCATACATTTTGATATTTTCGTAATTAATTTTTGTATGAAACAGCTGATTTTTTTTTGGGATTTCAGAGTTGGTCCCATAGTAAAAAATATTCAGTTTGATGGTCCCTATCTACCATATTCGGCATTAGGGGTATTTTTGTAACACCTTGTATAATAATTAGAATGAAAATTTCCAAATAATATTGAATGTATAGAGTCGGCTCACTTACAGATTTACTTATTATAAGCATAGATTAGCTGTATGATATAGACATTTAACTCTATATGCAATTGGTTAAAAAGTTATTAAATTTTATAGTCTACTATGTTATCGTAAGTATCATTTTTGATCAAATTGCATCTATATTATAATATTCTCACTCAAAAACGATTTAGATATAAACTTACGAGCTGTACGAACGAAATGTGAATGTATCCGTCTCTTCTGCCTACTTAGTATTGAGTATTATGCATGAATAAAGTATAAAAAGTTATTTGAAGTTGTCAATTGTGACGTATCCGGTGCATTGGGACCAAGCAGGAAGTTCTCGTTGCAGTTGTAGGACACTTTCATCATCAGGACCCTTCATCTAAGCTTGTTGTGTCATGTCGATAAAAAAATTACACATTTTAAAGTAAAAGTTCAGTCCTTGCGCTTTTCGTATATTCTTAAAATAATAACACCAGTTATTTATACGGATAATAACTCAGAAGAATACTTTAGTTATTCTTCTGAGGATAATAACGTAAGCAATTATTTTTGACGTTTATTCTTTTTGATAAGTATAGCATTTCCCGACATTTAGGCATCTTTTCCCGACGTACCGACATCTTTTCAGATGCCGTGGTCATGGGATTATTATACTTTACCTCTAGATATGAGTTCAATAAGTAATTGATCCTTTTCGTTTAATCACGTTTCCAATATATGTTCATATATAATAATGATTTTGGTGATAAAAGTATACTTTTATCATGAAACCATATTTGTATTGGGCTAATTGGACTAAAGAATCTCTTTGTTATTATTAGAGGGATTATCGGAATGTTATCGGAAAATCTCCATTCAAGAGATATTACCGATAATTCCGCGAATACGTCGAACCGTTGTAGGTACCCGGTTTTTATCCAATTTCCTTTTAGCTACTCATTACATTAAATACAATTTAATAATTGTGTCAGTTGCACTATAAAATCAATATTATTTTAATAAAAATAATCCATTTCAATAATAATAATAAAAACACTTTATTGCACACTAATTCAGGATATATTACAAATAAAAACAACACAGAGAAAGCACACAAAAGGTGGCCTAGAAAAAATAGGACTCGCACCAGATCATGTTCTCGGACGGGAATCGAACCCGCGACCTTTGGATATCCGGTCCAATGCTCTGACCGCTGAGCTACCGAGTCACTAGTGGGAACGTCGAATTTCTTCTAGTATATCAACTCTTACGCTGCAAGCCAGCGCCATCTCACCAATGTAGAAGGAATTAACCTCGACATTCAACTGAACATCTTTCCAGATATTTTTAAACAGTTGATTAAGATGAGAAAGCTATATAACTTTTTAAATTTTGAGATTTAAGCATTCACAATGCTATTTTTATATAATACTAAATAATATACTAGAAAAAATAGGACTCTCACCATATCATGTTCTCTGACGGGAATCGAACCCGCAACCTTTGGATATCCGGTCCAATGCTCTGACCGCTGAGCTACCGAGTCACTAGTGGGAACGTCGAATTTCTTCTAGTATATCAACTCTTACGCTGCAAGCCAGCGCCGTCCGAGAACATGATCTGGTGCGAGCGGACTCGGTGCTACGGTCTCTCAGACTGAGGTGCTACGGGTGAGTCGATTTTTTCTAGTATTTTTTCTAACATTATTTATCTTACCACAACATTCGTTACAAAACTCGTCTCACAACAATACTTAGTACAGGAAATATGTCTGAAAACAACAAAGGAACACTGAACAACTCTTGTTTTAACAATAAAGGGGAGAAAAATCCTGAAATAAACTGGAAACCGGCTATAGTTGATAAATAATTATTGTAATGGATTACTTCACTTTAAATGCTGAGGTCATTTTTTAATTGACTCTGTATAAAATATACAGGGAGAAAAAAGCAGCCCTTGACGAGTTTACAAGGTCTCCTGCTGAGGGTTTGCGAACCAATGGCGTAGCTTTGACATTTACAAGCGCTTGTAACAGTCTAGAGTGAAAAAAGATTAAATCCGACGTTCCCACAGTGACTCGGTAGCTCAGCGGTCAGAGCATTGGACCAGATTTCCAAAGGTCGCGGGTTTGATTCCCGTTCGAGAACATGATCTGGTGCGAGTCGTATTTTTTCTAATATATGGAAATAATGAGTTGTGAATTTTGAATATAGATATAGTAAAGTAAAGGGTTTTTTCCAAGTGGACTTAGACGAATAAAGCTTATAACAAAAGTATTCGAAGAGTTAATTTTAAAGATATCTGAATTAGATTTACCCAGTCAAGATTTTACTTAAACTCGAGACGACAAGGTCTACTTACTTATACAAAAGAATGTCCCAAAATTTCGAGTAAATATTGTATGTGTCTGTTATTTATATGATTCATACTACGCATTTAGACCAACCATTCATTATGCAAATGAGTAACGTCTTATATTTTTTAGATTTATCGACACCTTATAACTGTTAAAAGACGATGGATTTTGACAGTTCAGTATTATTAAACAACTACGGGGGCTAATCAAGCGGTGGCTTAAAATGACATTTTCTTGACAAATAGAAAAACATATTAGTTAAAGTAAACCTATACTGCAACAAAAATTTTACACAAAAGATTTTAAAACACTGTTCAACAAGTGTTTAACTCAGAGTGTCTAAATTAAACAGTGTTTTAAAATCTTTTGTGGTACATCCGTTAGTTTTTATATGAATTAACTTTTTAAATCTAAATTTTGAAATTTAATACTTTTTACAAGATTTGGATAACAATCAGGCTGTATCAAACGCTATCACATATAAACAGCGAGCCTTTACATAAAAAAATCGCGATAATCGGACGCAATTTATTCGTGAGTGTCACGGAATGGGACGAACATCGTCCGCATATGCGATTGTAATATCGCGATTGTAATAATGTAATAGACCTGCTGTGCTGACACCACACATTGTACTTCATAATTAAGGCCCCTATATACCTCAAGTGGCGCCCTCATTTTAATTAAATTTATTGCTCGCTAAGTACATAATGTATCGAAAATTCACATGTACAGATTGAAGCTAAGGTTTTATAGTTTATTTACAAACAACAACCTCAGTAAAATTTTGTTCGTTGTAGTACTAGTTCGTAAAAGTGCTAAAAGTGGCCGCTTTTAGCACTTTTGCGAACTACTACTACAACGAACTGTATTTTAATGTAGTTATTGTTTGTAAATAAACTATAGAACCTCAGCTTCAATCTGTACATGTGAATTTTCGATACATTATGTACTTAGCGAGCAATAAATTTAATTAAAATGAGGGCGCCACTTGAGGTATATAGGAGCCTTAAATGGAATACACAAACAATAGATCTTTAAAATTTTTTTAACGCTCTGCAGATATTAAATTCAGTAATTTTCTTCACTGATCTATAATAAAATTAGAAGTGGACATAAAACGTGACTTTGTTGCTGGATCATTTTCTCCGTTTGGTCCTACTAGTAGAACTAAAATTAAATTCAATACTATTTTTTGGGTATTAATAAAATTTATATACATCCATATTATTTCAGTTGTGTTTCGTACCATAAATAAATACTAAAAAAAATTGAATCACCCGTAGCACCTCAGACGGGACGGATGTGCTACGGGTGAGTCGATTTTTTCTAGTTAAAGGTAATTAAGAAAAAAACCGGACAAGAGCGATTCGGACTCGCCTACTTAAATAAAGACTATATTGTTTATGATTAAATTATTAATGTATAGTTTTCAAACTTTTCCCTATACTTGTAGTTTATGACGATATTACTTGCCAAATTTCATAGTTCTAGGTCAACGGAAAGTAACCTATAAATTTTGATTCCCTTAAGAGTGTCTAAATAAGCGTTTTTTGCGGCAGAAACGGTCGTTTATTTTTTTACATTAACTTAGAAGTTTCATTTTTTCACAGTTTCAAGGGACTGTAGACTTGAGTATATATATTTAATTTCATTAATTTCAACTCTATACCTCCACGCGTTCCAGAGATAAAGGGTCTTGACAGACAGACAGACCGCCAACAAAGCGATTCTAACAGGTTTCCGTTTTTTCCTTTTAAGGTACGGAACCCTAAAAATATCATTGTGAAATGCAAGCAATCTGAAATTGTGTTTCAGTGTTTATTTCTAATAAATAAATAAATACATAAATATATGACAACATCACATACATTGCTCCGATTCCAAAGTAAGTAGCTAAAGCACTTGTGTTATGGAAATCGGAGACAACGGTGGTATCACAAACACCCAGACCTAACCCAATATCGACAAGTTCGTTTTCTAAATTGACCCAACCGGGGATCGAACCCGGGACCTCAGAGATGGAGACACCTTTAAACCGGTGTACAAACCACTCGACCACGGAGGTCGTCATAATACACAGTATGAATAAAGCCAATAGCATAACTAATTGTGGTACAAAAGTTTTGTTCGCATATAAAGGCAATGATTTATTTTCTATCGGTTGTATTGTAATATTTACCAACATTTCAATTTGTTAATGTTCGTTCAACAATGCCAGATTTTTTTTTAAGTACAAGAAAACTATTAACATGTTCACCACTCAATTCGACTCACGTATTTTCTCAAAATTTTGTTCTATTATGTTTTAATTTATCGCATTACAAGTCCTACCAGTAATTTCCCTAGTAAATGGTAAGCACATCTCATTCCGTTCAACCAAAAATTGATGGCATCAGAAAGTAATTTCCGATGTAGTCCCTGTTCATTGGATTGTGCGATATGTAAAATGTTGGGTATTTTTTGTCACCAATCGCTGTAATTCTGAACGATAAAACCAAAACGGTTACTTTGTCATTGAGGTTATATTTAGCTAAACATCTTTGGTTTAGCTTTATTAGTTCTCGTTTAAATAAATAAATAAAATATAAATATTTGACAACATCACATACATTGCTCCGATTCCAAAGTAAGTAGCTAAAGCACTTGTGTTATGGAAATCGGAGACAACGGTGGTATCACAAACACCCAGACCTGAGCCGATATAAAAAAGTTCGTTTTTCTATATTGACCCAACCGGGGATCGAACCCGGGACCTCAGAGATGGCGACACCTTGAAAACCGGTGTACAAAGCCACTCGACCAAGGAGGTCGTCGAAATAAAGCTCCCTAGGCATACTTAAATGTTTTTCTGTAAACGGAAACGATTTAGTTTTGGATTTATCGTTGAAAATTAGCACGATTGTTGTGTGATCCGCGCGAGATGAGAATGGGATGGAACCTTGTCCCTTGTCCCGCCACCATATTTACCATAGCGAAACTTTAAAGGGTACAAATCGTAGAAAGTTTAACATATTTAGTGAAACAATAAAAATGTCGGAACAAAACTCAGATGAATAAAATATCGCAAACTGAACAGCGAACCAAGTTGGTAAACATTGCATAATAACTCATTTATGTTCTTTTCAGTTAAATATACTGACAATATCGGTACATTCTGAATGGCCAGTGCAATTTGTATGTACTTACGTGCTCTACCATACAATAGGCTCGTATCAATGTTAGGGCTATCACTATAGACAAAATTGTCTTTTTACTTGCTATTTGTGGTATATATACTCAAGGTATTCATATTCGTAGTATAAATACCTACCTACTTTACTAATAAAATTGTACAGCAGATGTATAGTTACACAGTGTTTTGTCCCTTTTTGATGTCGAACCTGAATAGTTGGACAGAGAGAGTATTCAATGTGTAACTATACATCTGCTATACAATCTTTATTAGTAAGGGGGCTAAGGTATAGGTATGGTTATGTTAGTGCTATCTCTTCACACACAAAATGGACAGACCTCATTAAATCCCTTTCGGGAACTAATTACCAAGATTTACTTATTAAATGTGTAAGTAGTGCCACGAATAGAGAGAGAAACCACGACCACTTCGCCAGGAAGAAAAAGATATGTCTGAGAAAACGGAAGATTGTCTTCTATCACAATATTCACTACGCGTTATTTAGAATCACTTACTAATAGTGACGAGTTGTATTTAGTTTAGCATTCCCCGACGTTTTAACTTAATAGGAAACACCACGGTCGAGAGAATTGAAAAATTCCTATAGAAAGTTGACAAAATCAACGTTTCGTAGTCTTCTATTTCCTCCTCCAAAACTAGGAGGATTTAAATCCTTTTTTTTATTAAATGTTGAGGCAGGATCGCTTCGCCATATATTCAGCGAAAAGGGAAGTACTTCCGCCGAGCTAGGTGTCTTTGCTCGGGGACCGCGGTCCAACTGTTCGATGTTGGAATTTGTATTTATGCAAAGTGCTTAGAAAACTTCGATATCGTGAGTCAGGTCTTCATATATTTTTGCCTTGGTGTTAGCTTGACGTAGTGCGACGTCACGTCTGCGTAATGTTTACATATTATTGTACTTTTCGCTGATCCTGCATTTCTTCGTCATTCGTCGATTTGCTTATGTAGCGGTATGATCGCGACGCTACATCACTCCCCCTCTTCTTCGAATACTCCGTTAACTCGTTCATAGACCAGTGACGCTCCAGTTTTCCCATCAAGACGAGCGTGTGCTGCTGGCTGTTTCATGGGCGGTATGGCTTCGTGTGCAGAACTGCCAAGCCGGTGTAGACCCCAGTTAGTCCGGCCGTGGGCTGCCGTGATGCCGTCGTCCGCCAGTCACCAAGTCGCGGCCGCAGGACCAAGTCGCATTTTCTGCTGATCGTGGACCTTGTAGGCTTCTCCAATCTCGATCTTATGAGGGGTGGTATACCTTGTTTGATGCTCCAGAAGGTTGCTGCTGTCCAGTGTCGGTGGTCACCAATGTTGAGGCAGGATCGCTTCGCCATATATTCAGCGAAAAGGGAAGTACTTCCGCCGAGCTAGGTGTCTTTGCTCGGGGACCGCGGTCCAACTGTTCGATGTTGGAATTTGTATTTATGCAAAGTGCTTAGAAAACTTCGATATCGTGAGTCAGGTCTTCATATATTTTTGCCTTGGTGTTAGCTTGACGTAGTGCGACGTCACGTCTGCGTAATGTTTACATATTATTGTACTTTTCGCTGATCCTGCATTTCTTCGTCATTCGTCGATTTGCTTATGTAGCGGTATGATCGCGACGCTACATCACTTTAAAGAAGGGTAATCCTTTCAGCTAAACACAGCCTAGTCTGTGTTCATATGTTTTCCTTTTTTCATAAGTTAATTATCAAAAGAGATATATCAATCTTTAAAAACCTAAAAAAATCCCTAGTCGTCCCTAGACATCCAGCAATTAAATTTGACGAGATTATATAAAAATCAAAACCTAAAAACACAGCCAAAGAATTTCTTTATTTTTTGATGAAGATAGTTATTCACATTGTTCTAGTTTTGGAGAAGGAAACAGGGAACTACGAAACGTAAATTTTGTTAACTTTCTATAGGATTTTTCAATTCTCTCGACCGTGGTGTTAGCTCTTAACTCATTTTCAAAGGAGTGGTCACAAGAAAGCATGCTGTATTTATAGTCTAAAAAATAAAATAGGTAGTGTTTAGTTAACGTCAAATTTATAGGGATGTTCCTATCAAATATTTTTTTTACCTAGGTATTAAGTATTTTTAGTGTAGGATACAAAGTTTTCATTTTTTTATAAATGCTTGGTAGCCCTAGTCGTGTCAATGTTATATTATTATACTCGTACTATCGTGAGGTATAGGTACCTCCGCAGTGTGATGCAACGACACGAAATACATTTTAATAATTTAATGTTTCGAGATAATGTATTTTCTGTGTTTATTAGACTGTGACAATTTCGATACTGTGGTTTTCTTTTGTTACACCGCTATGGTGGTAACTTAAAGGCGCTTACTTATTGACCTTTCGTCTACAACGCGTGCAGTTCATAAGAAATAAAACACCAAACTAAATAATTATAAAATAACACCTGAATTAATAATACACGCGCTGTAATCAGTAAAAAGTGTTTTATATGCACTATTTGTTTGATTACAAAAAATCTTCCATTGATCTCCGTTGATGGATTGCTATGACTCTGGGGTAGGCGTTGACATGCCATCTACATAATCCCAATCTTAATTCGAATTAATAATATTGGTGATTTATAATATGAGTAGCTTACTTGACAGATGATTTGACATATTTTTCATATCACAACTGTCAAATCCTCTGTCAAGAAAGCTACTCAAAACCTACTTTTACATTGTGAAACATGCCCTTAATCAATTAATTGTGCCATTCCTCAATTTTGTGTTAAATTCTGTAGTAACATTTATTAATTTCTTTATGTACAGCTGCTAAATTATACTTAAGTAGCGCCATCTAGAGTAATCGTTTGACAATAATAGTTACAGTACGGAGTAGTAGATGCCGCTAGTAGTTACTCAAATAAGCTTCAAAAATATAACTTAAATATTTATACTCAATATAAAATAGTTTTTTTATTGATTCGGTTTTTAAATAAAAAAAATCATTTTTCAACCATTTCTAGTAATATAACACATATTACTTGACCTTCGAAAAAACCTAATATTGTTTTAGTCGCAAACAAAATAGGAATTGCTAACTAATATTATAAATGACCCAAATTTTTTCTTAGTGAAAAAAATTACAAAAAAGAAATATTAATACTCAAAAAAGAAATATTAATACTTAATTATACACTTTTTTATCAGGCTTTGGCTCGTAATGTTCATTGGAAATAAAACACTTTTTACGGATTACAGCGCGTATATTTATTGTTTCATTTTCAATGATTTACTACTGGCTCTGTGAACTGTACATCACTTAAGGGGCTGTACAACGTCAAATTTTTAAGCAACAATTTCACACAGTATTACTTGATTTATCGGTCCCATAACGTTTTTCCTCTGTTCCCAGAATAGTATTAATATTCCAACCAGAAAGCAATGAAGTCCTTAAGGCTCCTATATACCTCAAGTGGCGCCCTCATTTTAATTAAATTTATTGCTCGCTTAGTACATAATGTATCGAAAATTCACATGTACAGATTGAAACTAAGGTTCTATAGTTTATTTACAAACAATAACCTCTGTAAAATTTTGTTCGTTGTAGTAGTAGTTCGCAAAAGTGCTAAAAGTGGCCACTTTTAGCACTTTTGCGAACTACTACATCAACGAACTGTATCTTAATGAAGTTATTGTTTGTAAATAAACTATAGAACCTTAGCTTCAATCTGTACATGTGAATTTTCGATACATTATGTGCTTAGCGAGCAATAAATTTAATTAAAATGAGGGCGCCACTTGAGGTATATAGGGGCCTTAAAGAAAATCCAAAGTCATTCAAATCCAAATTATATAAGCAGTCATAAGTTCTGTCACAACCGCACATCCTTATTATTTTCAAATTTTGAATATTGGCCAGAAATAGTAGTAGTAGTAGTTATATTCGTCCTTTTCAGGACAGGCGAAGGTCTAAGCCATACTGCCAGTTCTTGAGTTGATATTGTTTCATTTATCATTAGAATGCGGGTGCATCGTATTCCAATGCTGCTTGGAGCATTTGGCACCAAGTATATCAAGACAGTTTACTCGGTTAGTTCTGCCGAGGAAGCCACCACTTCAATAAAAGTCTCAGGTTCACATAACCAAGATCGCGCCTATTTCAATTATCCCACATATTGTTCAGTTGCGTAGACACTTGTACCATATAACTGCACCAATTTTAGGACACAATATCCACTATGAATCAATTTGAAAATAATTAAAATAGACACCTAACCGAACTCGACAAAATATGGCCAGAAATATTTTGATTGATTTGGAACTATGAACTTTGAGTCTTCTATAAATAAGTTTTGCACCGCTAACAAAAGAGGTTTGTCTTATTTTTAAACATTTTTCAAAACGGCTGACAATTATGATATTTTAATGAATCTCCGAAATTTTGAAATAAAAACGAAATATTGACCAAAAATTCTATATAATTATCGAAACTGCTCACAAAATTTTACGAGAATCGGTTGAGAAATGCGAGTTGTGGTAGAAAAGAACAAACGGACATCCGGACAACGGGAGGACAGACGAAAAATTCTGACGACCTCCGTGGTCGAGTGGCTTTGTACACCGGTTTTCAAGGTGTCGCCATCTCTGAGGTCCCGGGTTCGATCCCCCATTGGGTCAATTTAGAAAATGAACTTTTCTATATTGGCTCAGGTTTGGGTGTTTGTGATACCACCGTTGTCTCTGATTTCCATAACACAAGTGCTTTAGCTACTTACTTTGGAATTGGAGCAATGCATAACAATGATCAAAATCGAAAATATCAAAATGTATGAAACAGCTGATTTTTATTTCGCGATTTCAGAGTTGGTCCCATAGTAAAATTTGTTCAGTTTGATGGTCACTATATACCATATTCGGCATTAGGGGTATTTTTGTAACATGTTGTATGATACATAGATAAAAGGCAAAAAATTTTTTAAATAGTGTTTTAGTATAATTCGTAAAATGAAATACACTTGCCAGGGCTATTTTCAAAACATTTATAACTGTGGTGTTACACATATACTAATACAAGTGCGATTATTGAGCTGCTTAAAAAAACCCCGCCATTTATCTCAATATGAAAACAATAATACAAAATAAAACGTGATAAAACCCTAATGATGACACATTAACAGTTAAGTTTATTTAAGTGACTTACAGCTATATGTAAATATAAACATACGAGTAAAGGCACTAGTGTATTCGTCGGTATTGTGCGTGGGAACTACTTAATATGACTTATTGTTCATTCGCCTGTAACATGGTGCTTTGTATTCAGTAATTATTGAAATTATCCTTATATAACTGTTAACTCTTAATACCTACTCAAAAAATAAAATTGTTCGCTTAGTGAATATTGTCACATAACTCACGAAATTGTAAACGGTTGACGTAACGAAGTTAATTTGTAATTGTAATTGTATTTATATGGATCTCGTGTCTGCAATAAATAATTTTATTTATTATTATTATTTATTTATATACGGTAAGTGAGGCAATAAAAAGTCCTCAATTACCCAACTAGATTTAGAAATATTTTAAGGGATGTATTTCCACTGAATACTTATATCAATGAAATTTTCATAATGTAGATACGTTTTTAAATTTTGAGATTTTAGTATTCATAATGCTATTTTTATATAATTAAATAGTATCGAGGTAATTCCTTGTACATTGGTGAGATGGCGCTGGCTTGCAGCGTAAGAGTTGATATACTAGAAGAAATTCGACGTTCCCACTAGTAGCTCAGCGGTCAGAGGTTATTCAAAGGTCACGGGTTCGAATCCCGTCCGAGAACATGATCTGGTGCGAGTCGTATTTTTTCTAGTAAATTATTTAGTATTATGTAGATACGTATTTAAAGTGCCATTTAAATTAATTCGGCTTCATTCACTATTAATGCACATTAAACGGTGCACATACATTAGTCACACGCGCATTACGTCTTCCTCAACTTGGCTACATTAGTGTTCTTTCCTTTTTGTTCACCACCTGACGTTGAATATTGTTCTGAGGAATAAAAAAAAATAAAAAAAAACTTTTTTTTCATAAAAATTAAGGACGAGTCCGTGAGATCAGTGAATGAGTGTTTTTAGTGACAACTTTTTGTATTTAGTGTTATTAGTGACAACTTTTTGTATTTAGTGTTATAGCTAGCTGGTTTGTTGCATGAGACATTAACGGTATGTTGTTTCAGTTGCAATTAATAAAATAGTAAAGGAAAAAAATTGCTTAACCCTTATATCTTTCTTTTTCTTACATAAATAGTTTCAGAATGCTTCTGTTTATATTAAAAATATCATAATTTAACTGTGGCAGGACATTATGTGATAACAATATTTTTAAACGATAATAAATTATACTTGCATAATTTTTTTCTTCATTGTAACCTTTAAAAAATTTTGGTTTAATTTTGAAGTTTTATTAAAGCGTCGCTTTCTTTAATTTATTTATTTTCAAAATTAAATCTTATGTTGTTATTAAGAGTTAATCCCAACTTTAATATTATAAATGTGAATGTAAGTTTGTTTGTTTGTTACGCCTTGACATCTTGACTACTCAACCGATCAACATTTACAATATACAGAGTACAGAAAATGACATAGGGTACTGTGGCATCGAAGGCGATGAATAATAATGATAAATTGCGAAGGCATCACAGTACCTTGCATCCCGAAAAAAAAACTGTTCCTCATCCCGAGGTAGAAAAAAAAACTGTTCACGCAGACGAAGTCGCGGGCGGTCGCTAGTTTTAGAATGATAAGCAGTCAGTTTTTAAAGGTTAAAGGCATTGCAAATGTCATAGTGCAATAGCACACTAAATCCAATCTTAAGTTAAACCGCATAGATGTCAATTCCCGACAGACATGTTATTCATTATCATATTTTTTGTTTAGCGCATTCTTTCTTATCGAGTATTTAAAACAAATAAAACTGCGAAGATATTCGTTTTATAGCGGTTTTCGTATAAGTTTAAATACCGTTGGAAAATAGTGGTAAACTATGATGAGTCAATGGGCTGGACAGCCGGCGTACACTCGCGTCGATAAGACTTACAAATCATAATATTTTTATATCCACATTTAATAAGTCCGCGTAATGTGAAAGAGAAATTATTTTTTGTTAGTAGTAGGGCTTGATTCAAGCCCGCCTGGCTAGCTACCACCATCTTATCTAAGTCTGACGCCATAACAACAATTTAATATTGACGACCGACGAGATCGAGTTCAATGGAAAACAGTACAATGGAACCATGGCAACCGTTTCCAAAATAACTGATTTTTTACTTTTCGATCCTGATTTGAACTCGATCCCATCGAGAGTAGGGGTGCTGATGTATTCGAAATAGTTTCACTGTATGTATAATTTTAAGTTTATAAAAAAATCCATTGTTACACTGTTGTTAGCGCCAGTACAACAACATGCGCGGTGACAGTCAAGCTCGCAACTTGCTTGTCTGTCACTGCTATATATTACTACACAAGTAAATGAGTCAAAGATGATGTCGCAGAACCGACTGTAGGCATTATAATAGACAGTATCTAATATTGTGTAAATCAAAGTAGGACCAATTAAATAGATCACATTTGACACTTCATCAAAATGTAACCTTCGAACATCGGCGCGCACACAATATTATTTTTTTCAAAGCTACAAATGCTTATCTTTTTTTCAATTAATAACATATTTTATTGTAATTACTACAAAAGAAAGCATTTACTTTGACAAATAACACTAAAAGAGGGATAGATTTTAATAAGTTTAATTACAAATCATTTCTAAAAACAGCTATTAATCGGCTTTTAATGCATGTATCCATCCAACAATTTGAAGCCAAACTACGTTACACATCTGCATATAATTTATGGTTAATCAAATCTATGGCCGAATCCAATTTATCGAACGTCTTTGCGTGTGTGTGCGAGCGACGTCTGCGCGTGCGCTCAGTCATCGGCCGGCGGATCGCGCCGTATGGCCGCGCCATTTTGAAATTCTACTACATTCGAAAAATTCGCGATCTATTTTTATTTTGTTTTAAGTCAAATTAATAGTGAAATAAAACTTTTTGTTGCGTCTGTACAAAAAAAGAGGTATGTTGCAATATTTTCTTCATGAAAGCAATTTTCCATGTTTTCTTATTCGACATTAAGAAAGTTAACGGTTTCGTAACGTGCGAATTTAAGTACATACATTTTATTTATTTGTTTGTGGAAATCTCACTCATGGTATGTTATTGAAAATATATTTTTAAACGTAAATATTAACAAATATTTTTACTTGATTTAGTCAAAATTTTATGTGCATTTTTAAATGATAACTTTTATACGAAGATTAGATTAAGGAACTTATATAAGAAGGGTTACTATTTTTAATTAAAGCGTTACTTTGGCGTTTTCTAGGAGTACGAATTAAAAACTTGTTTTTTTAGTTAATAAATACAAAATGCATTTTTATAATGTTTCTCACGCCTGCAATAATTTTCGTAATAATGCCAAGGTCTCACTCCCAGTAGTACACAGGTAAATACCACGTTTTGTATAAGACTTGAATACATGTTTACAATATTTTCGTACTCACTCAGTTGGTGTTTTTTACTTGTAAATAATTATGTGCTTTATAACCATATCAATAAGTATAATTAATTCTTATTTTTCTGTTTTAACAACTAACAAACGTTTCTGTTTTTTAGGCGACACTCTGAAAATGATATACTTGTTGGTTAATATCTGTCCCTCTGATAAAGTTGATAAGTTTTTTGGACCCATTTTTCTTGTCAGCTAAAAGACGCCATAATGGGTGGTAGGATAAAAGAATTGACGATTTAAAAATGCTTATTATGTGAGCTTATTTTAATAAAAAAAAATCATTCATTCATTCACTCACTCAATCTCTCAGTTTATCGTGTTAAAACAAATACACAACAAATCCTTCTAATATAAAAAACATTTGTAATACCTATTACAGCGTTTTCTTTATTTTATTGATGTTTTGACGACCTCCGTGGTCGAGTGGCTTTGTACACCGGTTTTCAAGGTGTCGCCATCTCTGAGGTCCCGGGTTCGATCCCCAGTTGGGTTAATTTAGAAAACGAACTTTTCTATATTGGCTCAGGTCTGGGTGTTTGTGATACCACCGTTGTCTCTGATTTCATAACACAAGTGCTTTAGCTACTTACTTTGGAATCGGAGCAATGTATGTGATGTTGTCAATTATTTATTTACTTATTTAAAAATTAATGAAGTTGACTGCTTTAGAAGTTTTCAAGTACAACATTTTTCGTAAATGACAATTTACCTTAAAAATTCTGAGGATAAAAGTTCACAATAACAATCTAAATTTTTCTGTTGCTGTAAGTACAAAGCTCGTTAAGTGAATTAATTGACATGAGCAATATTAGCAGTCCTTTGCATTTCAGTTACAACCGTTGGTATTTTAAAACATAAATATTCGACGACCTCCGTGGTCGAGTGGTTTGTACGCCAGTTTTCAAGGTGTCGCCATCTCTGAGGTCCCAGGTTCGATCCCCGGCTAGGTCAATTTAGAAAAGTAACTTTTCTATATTTTCCCAGGTCTGGGTGTGTGTGTTTACGACCGTTGTGTCTGATTTCCATAACACAAGTGCTTTAGCTACTTACTTTGGGATCAGAGCAATGTTTGTGATATTGTCTAATATTTATATTTATTATTTATATTGATTAAATAATCCTTATCCTTACCTTAGTTCATTGTAGTAGTAGTTCGCAAAAGTATTAAAAGTAGCCACTTTTGACACTTTTGCGAACTACTACTACTACTACAACGAACAAAATTTTACTGAGGTTATTGTTTGTAAATAAACTATAGAACCTTAGCTTCAATCAGTGCATGTGAATTTTCGATACATTATGTACTTAGCGAACAATAAATTTAATTAAAATGAGGGCGCCACTTGAGGTATATAGGAGCCTTAACTACTCAACCGATCATTATGAAATTTTGCATACGCGTTAGGGGTACCGAGAAGGACTTAGGGGACATTTCAACCGGCAAAAAGTACTGTTTCCGAGGGATAGTGAAAAAATTTTCCACGAAGATGAAGTCGCGGGCGGTCGCTAGTATTAAATAATCAAGTTATCATAATTCTGTTAAATTGACACCTTAGTCGGTGTCTGTTTTGTGATAATAGTTTTTTCATCAAATTACAATAACATCACTGACGACTTGAGTGGTGCAGTGGTCAACATGCCGGTCTAGCACGCTAGAGGTCCCAGGTTCGATTCCCAGCCGGGCAGAGATTGAAATGATGAATTTTAATTTCTGTGACGGGTCTGGGTGTTACTATGTATAATCAACATCATCAAAAAGTATATTAGTAGTATATCAGTTGTCTAGCACCCATATTACAAGCTTTGTTTAGTTTGGGGCTAGATGGCGCTGTGTGAAATTATCCAAGCATTTATTTATTTATTTATCACCCTCATAATTTCAGAGGACACGCAGATAAATATTTCAAAATCCTTGAGTAGGTATATCGCACGCAATCAAACTGCAATCCGAAAAGGTTCACTTAGAGAAAATTAAAAACATTCAAAGATAAATCTGTAGTTAGTCGAGAAAATTAGTCGGCTCCGAACATTGTATAATACTCTGACGAAGCATAAAAATATCACCAAGTTTTATCGATAGCACATAATTAACGACATTAAGCACTGACCAAAAAAACCTATCGCAGTCGAAAGAGTAATTTGTACAAAGCTACCTACAGCAAAAAAAGTAAACTACAAGATAGAGGGAGATTACATGTTCAGTTTGGCATCAGTCCATTCCATCAGTCTGGTACAAATTTCGGATCATCAGTCTGGAAAAAATCAAACTCTATACAGACTGATGAAATTGACTGATGCCGGACTGATAATGTAATTTTCCTCATATGAATACGATGCAATTTCTAAAGTCTTTTAAGTGTTAAGATATCATATTGTATTAAAAGACCTTTGCATTCTTTAAAGATAATTTATTTTACAATTAAAAATACATCATTGTACCTACCTATATAACAATAATTAATTCTTAAACACCGACATCATTAAATTTCACCAATACATACTTATTTGGACTTCCCCGGAGCTAGAATTTTAAGCGTATAAGGTAAATTCTTATCTTTAATATTTCGTTATCTTTTCGTAAAATGTTGTATTAAATTCTTTATCATACTCTTTTGTGCAACCAGCTTCTTAGGCTGACAGTGTTTTTAAGCTAAATGTGACTAAACTGACTTTAATTGAGTTTATCAAGACAAAAATAATAGGGGCACTCCGGGATGGGGGCCTCGGGGATTGGGGCACTCAGGGAATAACCACCGGTGGACACAGCCGACATATTTTTATTTTTTATTTAACGAACTTTTGTCTTTTGTTTTATATTTGTCTAGTTTATTTACAGTCCATAAATCATAAACGTCCTTAAGTGCTAAAATAATTAAACGTATTTTATTAACCTGTTGCGTATTGTGTATTTATACAACGTGTTGATGAATGAACTCAAAATGGGTAAACAACTCTGAAATCGCGAAAAAAAATCATCAGTTTCATACAAAAATTAATAACGAAAATATCAAAATGTATGAAACAGCTGGTTTTTTTTCAGCGATTTCAGAATTTGTCCCATTAGTAAAAGTTGTTCAGTTTGTAGATTCGAAGAAACGGTTTTCCCATTTCGGGTTCATTCATTTCGGTGAGTTACCTAATATAAAATAAATCATTCATTCAAATCATTCATTCATTAATTAATTATTACGTTGTATACTTATGTTCAATCCAACGATAAATGATCTTTAAGCTAACAAAATGATCATGGCCAATAGATGATGTGAGGATCAAAATAAAAACAATATACAAATCGAACCTCCTTATTTTTTACCGATTTGTGTAAATCTTCTTTGGATCAGAGAGTCAAGTGTGAAACTCTTTTCAAGACATTAACGAGAAAAAGAAAACAACTGTTTTTAATTATCATAAAGATAAAGATGACACGGCTGTCCATTAAAAAGTGTAATAAAAAGTAAAAACTGAGGCCTTTGCCCTCGATCCCTCGAGACATCGACTCGGGCGCATTCCGACGATCTTTTTGTATACAAACCAGTTTAGGTTATCTGCTGATTATTATGCAAGGAACCGACCTAGGTGCCGATGACCGCCAACTGAACTATGTATGCACATTGCACATGCAAATTTTGAAATGTTGGCAACACTTTTAGCCTCTAACTATGAGTTTATCTAGTTTTGGAAAAGTTCTAATGAAAGAAAAATAAATTATTGAAATTAAGATGCTAATGTCACTTGTGAATCTTCTATTATATATCATTTACTGATATTCAAAAATTATGAGCTTCTTTCATAAATTCGACAACACGGTTGTCGACGTATTTGACAGCAGGACTGTGTGTCAGTCCTCCCGTGACAACACGGTTGTCGACGGATTCGACAGCAGGACTGTGTGTCAGTCCTCCCGTGACAACACGGTTGTCGACGGATTCGACAGCAGGACTGTGTGTCAGTCCTCCCGTGACAACACGGTTGTCGACGGATTCGACAGCAGGACTGTGTGTCAGTCCTCCCGTGACAACACGGTTGTCGACGGATTCGACAGCAGGACTGTGTGTCAGTCCTCCCGTGACAACACGGTTGTCGACGGATTCGACAGCAGGACTGTGTGTCAGTCCTCCCGTGACAACACGGTTGTCGACGGATTCGACAGCAGGACTGTGTGCCAGTCCTCCCGTGACAACACGGTTGTCGACGGATTCGACAGCAGGACTGTGTGTCAGTCCTCTCGTGACAACACGGTTGTCGACGGATTCGACAGCAGGACTGTGTGTCAGTCCTCCCGTGACCACGGCCCCTGGAAAGGTGTCGAAACGTCGGGAATTCTAAAAACCAATAAATACAAACTAAATAATTCTAAAACAACACCAGATTTTATATGTTGAAGTAATTATGACAAAGCTGGTTATAAAACCATTATTGTTTCTTCCACCATACTGAAGCAGCGGTGTGCGACGAAGCAAGACATACAAGGCCACCGGATAGACTTACCGTCGTGGTCTCTAGAATATCTTTCATAATGCTGGTGTCATCTCTCGCACAATTAGGAGATTTTAATGAAGATTTAATTTAATTTTTTAAGTAAGTAGGTACCATTTTCAACTAATCTATAACTTAATGACTCGCTCTTATAAAAATTCAAAAATTAAGTGAATATTTAACACAAAAAATATTTTTCTCTTTGAAAAAACTATGAACTCTGAGATTTTGTTGTTAAATATTGATTAGATTTTCAATGATGCGCCCAAATAAAGTCTTTTAAAGACCCAAGTTTGAACATACACACGTGTAATTATATTTTGTATCCCAGTGTTTTAGCCATAGACTTATTTATACTAGCGTAAGTTTAAACTTGAGTAACCAATCCACTGACCTGAAAAAATGTTTTTGTATGGAGGTCAGTGAACCAATCAGATCAACTCAAATGTCTGTGTGTAAAAAAGTGTCCTCATCTATTTGCGTTGACAGATTTTCTATAAACCTCTTAAAAAGACTAGGCTAAAATAAGTAAAAATCACTCCATAGAGGAAAGTAAAACAACACTCTCAATATGTCAGTTTTGACAAAAGTCGTGAGTCAAAGATTTTACAGGACAAGTTTACTAATTTTAATATAAGCTTATTTGTAGACAAGTGTTTTAGAAGGTATTAGGAAGTACAAAGGAATATTAATAAGGTAAAAAAAACATACATTATTACTTACGTACGACAAAACGTCGATAACTCACCGAGAAGTTGATGTTATTCGATTCCAAGTCAAATATAAAGCAAGTACACGCTACGTCATAAAAATAAATTAGTTCCCGATTAAAACTAACATCTTCAAGTACCTTCAGTTCTTCTATAAAAATATACAACAAATTACCTGACATAATAAAAAACGAAACCAATGATACCATCTTTACCAGTAAATTAAAACAGCTACTAACTAGTAAATGCTATTACAGCATTAATGAATATTGTATAGACAATTCATACATAGGGTCTACGAAATAATAAATAATAATTCATAATGCATTTTTAAAACCAATTATAAAAGTACCTACTATCCTATCTTAATTAAACGCCCGCCCCCTCTCTTCTAGCCCAAATTTGCGTGCCCAACAGGATCCATAATAATGGTCTTTTATTATGTAACATATTTGTAAACATTATGGTTTAGCAATAAATTATTTGATTTGATTTGATTTGAAAGCTAATTTATATAAAGCCCGGTCCTGTATCATTAATCTTCGCTTCAGCGTCTTCCCTTCTTTGAGTGGGTATTCAAAAACTAGGAGAGGAAAATTTCCTTACAGGCTTAGTCCTGTGAGGATTTCTGAACAAAACCAAAATTATTTAATAAATATTATATTTTGCGCATAACATAAATTTTATTAAATACTTTTGCACTTTGATTCAGATTCCACTGAGCATCGTCAGTCGTCGTTGAGTTATTTGACTTTTTTATATAAGGATCAAACTCATAACGCTGTTCATATAAATGTTTTGTAATAAAATCAAATATAAAAGATAAAAAGTTCTCAAATAACTCGATTTAATTTTGTAAACATCCCAATAAACAGTCTGTTTTAGTGATAACCGCGAACAAACAAATTGATCGAGATAAAACATCTGTGAAATCAATACTCATGTTTTGTTAATTTGATTCGTTAGACTGGATTCGATACATTATTTAAAACATTTAAATACCAAAACCACTATCACTATTAGCGCCATAATTAACTGAAAGAAAGAAAAGGATTGTTATAAAGATGATCTAGCTTGTACCTACATGTCCAGTAGTCAGGTAATTTTAACTGAATAATTCAAGGAGTTTTGATTCCTTGTGCGTCAGATAGCACTAAGGGCTGAGTATTGGACCGCGTTCCCACTGACAGTGACAATATCAGTTTTCTCAACCTCTCTGATATTGATAGTGCACTCGGGTGACGACAACCATCCAGTCAAGATCCACACAGACTAATCCTATAATCCTTATATTTTTCAGACAATGCTCAAAATCGGCGGTGGCGCTGTGTTGATAGCGGCCATCGTTGCGGTGTTCGTGGTAGCCACGCAGGGGCGTGATCCAGAACTTGAAGCTTTGGAGCACGAGGGCAGAGAATACATTTTACAACTGGACAAAGCCTCCGGCTTAAGAAAGAATAGAGTTAACTTAGCTGAATGGAACTACACATCTAACATTACTAAGGAAAATGAAGACAAGTGGGTATGTCAGAATTGATTTTTTGCAATTGGCCTAAATATATTTTACCCTTTTGGGGTAGAGTACCTATGACTCCATGCAACTAATTTCGGAAATGGAAGTCATTTCAATTAAAGTATTTACCAAAATATGCCTGAAGTATGATTAATTTACTTTTTAATAAAAAATTTGCTACTAGCATTCGATACAGATGAATACACAGTACGAAGTTGCTGAACTAATAATTTTGCCAGTCAACTTGGTGCATAAAACATTGATGCTAAATATAAACTTGAAACTAATTTGAAACTAAAATTCCATGCAGATACAACTAAGGCTGGAAATGTCAAAGATAGACAAGCAGGCGTGGGAGGAAACGAAGATGTACAAGTGGCAAGGGTTCCAAGACAACACTTTGAAGAGAATGTTCAAGAAGTACAGCGAGTTGGGGGTAGCAGCACTGCCGGATGACAAGTACAAGCAGTTGATGCGGACTGTGTCGGGAATGGAAGCCAATTACGCCACATCGAAGATTTGCTCATTTAAAGACAACGCTAAATGTGATTTGTCATTAGAACCCGGTAAGCCACTAAGACGATTTAGTTTATATTTTTTCTTCTGTTGATTTTGAAACAGTGTTGAAAACAATTAGATATGACACACGTTGTTTAAATATTTTAGACATCTGACACTAGATTTTTTTTTCCCCTAAAATTAATTATATATTTTATACGTGCATGTCTTTTCCATTGTGACTATGAGGAGTAAAGTTATCGAGGCCAAAGTAAATTTATTGATGTTTTATTTTAAATGATAACCAAATTAGAATATCGTCCCAGATAACAGATAATAATTAATAAGAATTCAGTCGACTCTGACTTGACACTTATTGTTCCAGATATCACGGAGATTTTCGCTAAGAGCGTGGACCCTGATGAGCTGAAGCACACGTGGGTGGAGTGGCACAAGGCGGCGGGCGCAAAGGCTCGCAACAACTTCACGCAGTACGTGCAGTTGTATAACGAGGCTGCTAAACTTAACGGTACAGCTGTTGGCTCTATTTTTTAAACTATAGACAAAATTACATTTCTAGAAGCGATTAACTTTGCAAATGTGTAAATTCATGAGATAAAACATAAGTTTTCACTAAGACTAACAATAGTTAGCGTTTTAAAATGTGTAATCCGTACATTTTATTAGGTAAAGTTTTTACAATATGTGAATTTGTCTTACTATACTAGTATTACGGAAGGGCGAAAGAACATACCATCATACCATGTTGTGCATTTGAAGGAGTTGGTCAAAATTTGGATTAGTATAGATAGTAGAGGAGTAGCTAATGGAAATGTCTGCTTAAACACAACGCTAGCAATATTTGCAACTATGTTAAAATGCATATGCACTTACTCATAAATATTAATGAAAGTTTTACGCGTATTAAGCAAGAAACCGCGGTGAATGTAAATGAAAGATTTAAAATTTCAGTTTCGGTATTTTAAAATGTTTAACAAAATTATTTACAATGGGATCCTTTTTCATATAACGTTTTTTGAGTCGATTGCGTGACGACAACTTATACTGAAACTTAATTAAAAGACAGTTGTTACTTTGTGAAATAGAGTATATGTTTTACCTTAAACCGCTTCAAATTGCAAAAGTTAAGCTAAATTAAAGCAACTAAGGATGAATATATTCAAAATTAAAATTACCGAATCTACATATTTTGAATCTCGAGATTATGTTTAATTTCATCTGTGCTTTTCTATAAAAGATACATCAGAATAATTCTCAGTCAGATGCATAACTAATAATCACTCCATTTCGTCGTCTTAAACAAAACGAGTCACGCATGAAGCATAAATTAAAGAACACTTGCGGGTCGTTTTTAAACTAGTTTTGAAACAAGGTTAGGGTATACCGATACTTTCTAAAATATTTGAAGACTGGGCGGAAATGACCGACTGTGGAATGAGGATATAAATTAAGGAGACACTGATAATCCTTACTAATATTATAAAAGCGAAAGTAAGTTTATTTGTTTTTACGCCTTCACTATTCAACCGATCTTTATAAAATTTTGCATACAGGGGTACAAAAAAGGACATTAAGGTACCTTTCATCCAGATAAAAATTACGGTTCCCGAGAAATAGCAAAATAACTGTCTACGCAGAAGAAGTCGCGAGCGGCCGCTAGCTTATTAAAAAGTTGATTGGTGTTCGGGCAATTAACCTTTGAGAAGTTTACTTTTAGAAGCCGTGTAGTTTCCTTGAATAATTTTGAAATGTTTCTGTCTTTTAAAATTTTCTTCGAGCTGTGTTTTATTCGGGATTGACATGCGTTTTTCAAAGATCGTTATCATTTTGTAATTCATGAACTTAAGCATGACCTTCTTCAAATGTGTATAACGTGTAACTTTAAGTATCAGTCATAAATGTATTACCTTATTATTTTCTAACTACGTGTAAATCTGAAATATCTATACCTTTTAATGTTTTAATTTCCAGACTACAAAGACGTAGCAGATTGGTGGCAGGCAGATTACGAAGTTCCCAACTTTGAGGAGCAGCTTGCCAAGCTCTGGGACGACGTGAAGCCACTGTACCAACAACTTCACGCGTACGTCAGGAAGCGCCTTCGTGACAAGTATGGTGACCACGTGGTGTCTGCTAAGGGCCCTATCCCTGCGCATTTGTTGGGTAAGTTTTTCTTGTAAATTGTTGGAGTTCTAAAGAGAAAAAGTGGCCTAAAGTCTTTATAGGCGTTTTAAGTAATATATTGTACAATTTTATTAATTCAGATATGGAGAAAAGTACATGAAAACGGTTGCTTTCTTTCTTTATGAAGGTCCAAAAAAAGGTCAAATATTATAGTATTTAGTTGTTGCATACTTTATTCTTGTAAGTAAGAAGACGGAAATCGGTGTTAGGTCAAATATTTGGATAGCAAATATAACTGTAATTGTTGATGTCTTGGATAAAAATGAAAGTCTAGTAAATAGTATTATTTATCAGTAATTTAGAAACTAAGTTTATGAATTTTTCTTTACAGGTAACATGTGGGCGCAGACATGGAACAACATTGAATCTTTCACCCGCCCCTACCCCGACAAGAAAGAGATGGACATAACCCAGGCAATGAAGGACCAGAAATACACGCCGTTAAAAATGTTCCAAATGTCCGATGAGTTCTTCAGATCTTTGAACCTGACAGCGATGCCGGAGAAGTTCTGGCAGAACTCCATTATCGAGAAGCCCACTGATAGGGAGATTGTTTGCCATGCTTCTGCGTGGGACTTTTATGATGGGGAAGATTTTAGGTGAGGGCACGAGAATAAACATGAAATGCTGATAGAAACATACTGATTTCCTACAAAGTTTAATTAAAGGAATAGGAATTTATTCGTTAAAAACAAATTCTATGATTTTTCATGTTAATCATAAACGTAACGTAAAACATGAAATAGTGATATTTTTTATATGTCATGGTGATACTGGTTTAAAGTGTGGTGATGGAGATATTAAAAAACTATTTGCATTAATTACCGTTGCACTCAAAATTTGCATTTATACTCGAGACGTGACCTTCACCTGTGTTTATTGTTTTAGTTACAAAATGATTAAGATCACTTGTCTTCTATGAACAAAATAATATGACTACTTTATTAATATTATACCTATGCATATTTTGAATGCCGCGTTAATAAGAGCACATTTACATTATTCCAAATTATTTTTTTACATGTCTGGCTTAAATTTGAAGGATCAAACAGTGCACCACTATTGATTACGAATATTTCCAAACGACACACCATGAAATGGGACACGTACAGTACTTCCTGCAGTACAAAGACCAGCCGTTGATATTCAGGGATGGAGCGAACCCAGGTAACTGATTTCTTGTGTTTAGGATCAAAATGTGCACGACGGTGACGGCAGAGCATTTGAAGGTTGTACACCATGAGATGGGGCATGTTCAGTACTATCTGCAGTACAGGGGACAACCGTTCTCATTCCGTGAGGGCGCTAACCCAGGTGATGGTTTTTGACATGCTTGGGTTGTCTTCTATAATGGGGTGTGCGTCTTGAAGAACTTACTCGTTTGCTCATTCTTCATTGCTATCAGTTACTTCACTTCTCACCTATTTTTTCTTCAGTTTCATAAACAGAAGTACTTCATTCATCATGCTGTTGTAATGGTCACAGGAGATTGGCAGTCGTAATAATTGTTCAGTGAAAATGAAATCATTAGACTCAAGATTCTCTTGAGTAGCATTAATGTAATTTAAAAACCTATGAAATGAATGTCTATGTTTGCAAATTGTTGCATTTAAGTTGCTTAAGTTCATGCTTAATTATTAGCCGTTGGGAATAGGAAAGGACATTTCTTTAATAACTATAATTCTACTATTAATTTATTTCGTTGGCGATTTCAGGTTTCCACGAAGCGGTCGGTGACACCATAGCTCTTTCGGTGTCATCTCCCAAACATTTGAGAAGTATCGGCCTCGTTAATGGTGACGCTGATGATGAGCAGACTGAAATTAACCAGCTTTACAAAATGGTATGTATTTACTATAAAAGAACTGACTGTATACTAGCATTGCAGCAGCATTGCACTGACCAAAACACTCGGATGTGTCATTTAGATTGACTTTCTCTACGGTGCCATAGTTGGTATTGTTGATACCTGATAAAAAGTTTTTGGTAATCATGAAGGATATTTTGTTGGCCTAAATTTGACTTGAATCTTCGTTTCTAACACACAAAGCTGACTACTAACATTCAGTCTTCATTTGCAGGGCTTAGACAAAATCGTGTTCCTTCCGTTCGCGTACACCCTGGACTTATTCCGGTACGGTGTGTTCCGCGGTACGACCCCACCAGAAGACTACAACTGCCATTACTGGCGCCTGCGCGAGGCCTTGCAGGGCGTGGAACCACCCGTCAACAGAACTGAGGAAGACTTCGACGCTGCCGCCAAGTACCATGTGTCTGCTAATGTAGAATACGCGAGGTGAGTTGGTGATTTTCTTATACCTATTCTAAGCAGTCCTTCATACATGTCAGTTTTCTCAAACTGAGCTTTAATATTTTCAGGTACTACGTGTCGTTCATAATCCAGTTCCAATTCCACCGCGCGCTGTGCAGCCTCGCCGGCGAGTACGTGCCCGAAGACATCACCAGGAAGCTGGTCGACTGTGATATCTACAGAAGTGTCGCCGCTGGCAATGCACTAGCGTGAGTATTTAAAGATAACGGTCTCACAAGTATATGATTAACACTTGCTTTGATTTCTGAAATAACTCGATAGGTTTAAGCTTTCGAGAACTTTGAATTTTTTTATTATAATCATCTCTCTTTTCAAAATTTAGAAGATTCAAAACCGCTTAATTACTAAGTTTATTTGAATAAACCAATTTTTTACTTTACTTGTTACTTTTAACCTCCTAATTTTATTTGTTTTGAACGAATACTTGTATTAGTTCTCCGGTTTTCGGGTAACTTAACCGAAGAATTCTTCGGGTATTCTGATTGTTGTCGTGATACCAGGAACATGCTGAAGAAGGGCTCGTCTGCGCCGTGGCCGGAGGCGATGGAGGCGCTGACGGGGCAACGCAACATGCGCGCAGACGGCCTACTCGAGTACTTCCGACCGCTGCACGATTGGCTCCGCGCGGAGAACCAGCGCACAGGGGAGCATATTGGATGGGAGCCCAGCAAGATACGTACGTATAATGTTACATATTTTTATCTTATGGCGCCGATAGACGATTACTATCGACCACGATGTGCGGAGGGAATACACGCTATCGGATATTGTGTGCTCTCATGGTGATCGTGACGATAACAGACAATAACACCGACGACGATTATCGGTGATTGTTTGGAAGTGCCATTGAATGGATGATCCGTATCAGCCTATACTTGCCTGAAAATTGTATATGCCGAAATCGAATGCATGACTTCCCAGCGTTACTAGGGTCAGTCCCTGTCTGTTGTAGCCAACCTGTAGGCGTATTTTGAAACTCCTATTACACTTTATATGCCTAACTCGATTGTCTACAGAAGCTGTTAAAGTCCCAAAATAGGCCTGCTGCACTCGGCATTGCACATTTAGCATGCATGCGCGTACGCATGCGTTATGCGTCTACATATGCATTTGTGTGTATGAGTTTAATTTACTTTTTTTGCTTCCAGAATATTGCACAAGCGAGCAACTAGCAGCGCTGAGTGCGAAGGAGGCGGCGCCGGCGCACAAGCCGGCCTCGTGACTGCGCAGTACTTACCTTACCTTAGAATAATTTTAGAGCGACAGTATTCATAATTAAACAATATTTTCTAGTACGGCTTTTGTTTTTATCACTACCCTTTATTATTATTTTTCTTATCAGTCAGGATCTGACCGATTTCGGTTGATATGTTGTAAACTTGTAACTTATTACGTTACTATAACTCAAATTCTGACTGACATCTTTTTGGTGTCTTTCATATTTTTTTCCAGAGAATTGTATATTTTATTAGATTTAATTCTTGACTTTTTATTCTATGCTTCTTTGGCTTTATCTGGTTTTCGCTTTAATAAACTCAACGAAGAAAGTTGTCGAGTCAATTTACTATTAAGCAGTTAAATTGAGATCATCGCGGATTAAATTAGAAATAATTGCTTGAATGACATTTTTAAACAAATTCATTAAGTCTATCCTTGAAACTAGATTTATATTTAGCAGGATATTAATTGTCGTTTCTCTACAGTGCCTACATGCGAATTGGTTTTCTTAATAGCTTAGGTATTTTACGCTCATTCGCTCTGTAATCTCCGAAGAACTTAAGATTATCTCACAAGTAGTTATAGATATTGCAAGACTGGTCTCAAGTAGTCGACGAAGTCATCGCGTTGATCTCAGACCTGTTTGGGTAAGTTATTATTTTTATTTTAAATATCCATATTATATTCTCCCCCAATGGACAGTCACCTTTGAAAAACCTTTAAGTTCGCAATCTTTTTTGTTTAAAGATGTAAGAAGATAGGTTTGACATTTTAAGATGACATGGTTATAAAAAAAGTTTATTATTGTTGTATACATGTACTACAAAAAAATTCTTCAAGTCAGTGTCACATGTCCATTTATTGAGAAGTTATTTGTCAGGTCTGGTACATGCGACAAGCATGCGACATATGCGGGGCCTATGAAATTGGCTATAAGTGTAAAATATTATAATTAAACATAGTTATTAATAAAAATTAATGCATTTTACAGTTTTATATGAAAAAATGTAGTTGGTATTTATTTTGAATTGGGTAAGTATTTTGGATTTTTAATTTAATAGAACCCTAGACAATCACAAGAAGATTTTTAAATTTGAGGTTTTAGCATTCACAATACTATTTTTATGTAATATTGGGTGGTATCACGTCTACTGAAGGAATAATATACTAGAAAAACGAAAACGTCACCAGAATTGTCTCAGGCGGGAATTTTTATAATTTAGTATTGTATTAAAAATTAAATTTAAAATTCAAATGACCCCCGACTCAAAAAACATTTAAAAATCAAAATGTGCGGATTGGCTCTTCTACTTACTTTAATATTTGTAAGTAGTGATATTTAAATCTGGATCGTCGCGTCGGGGGACCGCTTAGCAACAATTAGAGTTAAAAATGCTCAAATTGCAAATCATTTTGGTATTTCGTTTGTATATGAAGTTCACTGTTCGTCGGCCTCTTAAGGTCCAGTTTCACAGGTTTCTAATAAACTTTTGGATTATTACCTGTCAAATAATTACATTCTAATTCTATAAGATTAGTGGTGTTCTCCACAACCTGCGAATTTTACGAAGATTCATTTAAAGCTATGCTGAGAATTAAATCAATTGATATGGTAGCATTGTTTAGATATTAGTTGTCCGACGCGTCCGAATGTCATTCATATAAAACAGGTTTTGTCATATTATACGGTGGTAAAATATATTCATAATTGTATGGAAGATCGTACACGGACAGCTTAATGCAAGAGGAAAATCATAATTTTAGTACTAGTTTTACTAGTGCTACGATTTAGTACTTTGTGGTAGGACTAATGAGAAAAAAACTCTCATTAGTTCTACGGAAGAACTGACCAGTAGAACAAGTGGGAACAAAAATTTTTTTTCTTCCTTGTTCCTACTGACGCCCGCCTGCGATGCGACTAGTACTGAATGGACGTGTTTTCCGTCTCCATACGAACTTTTTCCCTCTCTTTTACTCCCTTCAACATACCTTTTTGCGACACAGGGTAGCTTATGTCCTTCCCTATGGTCCAATCTGTCTCTATAGGTACTAAAATTCATTTAGATTCGGTGGTTCGGGCGGGAAAAAGTAACAAACAGACAGAGATACGTGTACTTTCCCATTAATAACATTGATAGTGTGCTGACGCTAAGGCTCAAATGTATTCTGTGGCTAAGGAGAGACTAAGTATTTTTTTAAACATTGTTTGACGATTTCAAAAGATGTGTTCAAATAGAATAAAATGCTTGGTTCAAACAACACTTTACTTACAGTACTTATAACATAGACTTATTTGTATAATAAGCTTATGACTATAGTTACTTTTTGCCTTCAGGAAGCTGTCAGTGACCACGACTCATTTATTCTTCAAATAGCCTCTGAAATGAGGTGAAATGTAGAGACGAAACAACGCCTTCTGTAGCAATTCTGGTTTTTATTTATTTATTTATTGTCTCAAGTCTGGGTGTTTGTAGTTCCGTCGTTGTCTTCGATTTCCATAACCCAACCATTTTTCTTTGATTTTCATGAGTTTTATAAATATTGTGTTCCCTGTTAAGTATATTGTACTCAATCTAATTTCAGTAGGTAAAATCTTACGACCTTTTTCGTACTTCAATAGAATTATCAATGAAAAATTTCATTTTGCTTTTCGGCGGTAGATGGCGCTGTACAAATTTCCCATACAAAATTACTCTATTGAATGTTTTTACGCGCGTTATTTTTTATCGGTATGTGGCTTTGTGCCGTCCATCTTTAGTCTCAAATTTGTCCTCCTCTGCTGAGTCTTTCATCTCCTTAACCATGACGAACAGACTAACATGTTAATTCATTTACATAATAAACAAACGTTCAGCACCGAAAATTGTTTTCTGTACTGCCCACTTCCATAATCTCCGTAGTTTTGTTAGCAAAGGCTGTGTGTGATTTTTGTTAGAATTGAAAAATGCCTTGTGGATATTGCAGTGAGAAAGCTAAGAGAGTGTTGTTTGTAAGTAAAGTATTCGTAATTGGACAAAAACTAAATATAGTCAGTAGATTTTAGTTTACTTTGTGGTATACTTAGAACATTATCACGGCAGATTCTGATTTGAATTTAAATTTAGAAAAAAACTGGCCAAGTGCGTATTACATTTAAGTTTCCGTTCCGTACCAAATAGGGCTAAGGGACGGGGCTTATTTATGCTACGCATATGACCGCAAAATTAAGTTGGTTTGTAACAGGAAAATGACGAAAGAAAAATGCAGATTTATCAATAATATATTGGTTAAATATACGTAATAAAAAACATTATCACCTTTCAAGTTTATAAATAAATGGAAAGTTAAAAATTCTTCGGTAATTTTTTTTTAAGAAAAAAAAACTGAATTTTGCGGCTTTTATGTATTGGTTTTCTAATATTTTTTAAAATAAAAAAATACAGTCTTTGTCTACATAACAAGCTCTAATCTAAACAATGATGTTCCACACGTTTAGGTAAAAATGTTTTTTTTACTTCCGCCTCATCCTTTTTCACTTTTATGGGAGCCCCCTTCTAAAATTTTATGCATTTTACCTGGCTTTAGGTTGGCAAACACAACTTTAGTGCAAATATAAAGACTGTAGCTTAAACTAGAGCTTTGTGACAGATGACGGACGGACTAAAGGACTGACGGACAGACGGACGGACAGACGGACAGACGGACAGACGGACAGACGGACAGACGGACAGACGGACAGACGGACAGACGGACAGACGGACAGACGGAAATGGTCGTTTATTGAATTTTGAATTCGACAGCGATTCTGAAAAAGCAAACAACTCAACTAATTCGACTCGTCACCTAGAAAAAATTCTAGAAATAATTCGACTCGTCACCAGAATTGTCTCAGGCGGGAATCGAACCCTCGAACTTTGGAAGTCCAATTAATGCTGTTTTAACTGAGCTACCGAGTCACCGAGTTATTATTTATTATACTAGTTTTTGCCCGCGACTTCGTCCGGGTGGACATTCAGAAAATCCCTACTTTTGACCGGGATAAAAAGTATCCTATGTTTTAACCCAGGCTATAACTATCTGTGTGCTATTCCAGCCGTTTTTACGTGATTGAGTAACAAACACAAACATCTAAACATTAAACTTAATCATTTATAATATTAGTAGTTCCCGTTCCTGTTCTCATTCTTATTCCTGTTCCGGTTCCCGTATTATTTTTCCATAAAAAATTTGAACCCCCATTTCAGTCCTTTATGAGTTGAATAATGTCCACCATGTCGTGTTGGATCCTATAATAAATGCCATTTTCGCAATAAACATCCCATAAAACCTAAATAATGACATCCATATCGATTTTAGCCTTTTTATCCCATTAAACCCCCTAAGAGGTTAATTTTATAATATTTTTTTAAGTTTCCTATTTGTTTATAGAAGTACTTGTTCGATGTTTCAAGTCATAATGTATATTTTATATTTTTTTCTAGCCCCATTTCACCCCTTTTGGGGTTGAATAATGTCTACCATGTTGGATTTAAAAATAAATGCCATTTTCGCAATCAACATCCAATAAAACATCAATAACGACACCCATATCGACTTTGGGATTTTTTTATTACCCATGTACCCCCTAAAAGGTTGAGTTTCAGAAAACCAAAAAACATGAAAAAAAATATTAGTTTTACTCCTACGAAGTTTCAAATCGAAACGTCTATTTTTTTCCATACAAATTTTGAGCCCTTCTTTCACCCATTTAGGGGTGGAATTTCCAAAAATCCTTTCTCAGTGAATAGTCTCTAGGTCCAGTGGTTTAGGCTGGGCGTTGATACGTCAGTAAACCTTTTTTATATATATAATAAATTGTATGATAATAGCATTGTGAATGCTAAAATCTCAAATAAAAAAAAACTTTATCAAAAACAATGAACATCGTTATTCTTATTTATGAGATACTTTGTAGCATTTCGTTCTTTCATGTGAGGGTTCACATCATCTGTCAGCCGTTAGATATCAAAACGATAGCAAGTGTTTAAGTGGCCTTTACGTAATAAGTTATATCTGATAACTGAAGGTAGATGAAAGTGATAATATGAGTCTATCGAACTTTGACTACACATTTGTGATTAGTTCAATACGTTGATTAAAACACTTTTACGAATGCTATATGGTTTTAAAGGTTTTGATTTTCGTTAAAGTTTTGGATTAGAGTTAAAAAACTGAATTTCACTTAATATGTTTCTTTGACACAACGCTACTCCAACAATATTAGTAGCGAAATGACATTAGTCAGACACTACGCTATTCCGGCAATAATACTATACTATATTATATAGTATCGTACTATATTTCAGTCAATTGTACTATATGTTATAGAAAAACATAAAGTACGAATAATACTATATTTTCATCGGTAATTCAGTTGTCGCACTTTTTTATGTAATAACTATTTATTTTTAAATGTGACTGGAACGCATCCGCAACACAGCATTGAGAATTTCAGTACTTAACGCATTCACGTCGTATGTCGCTCACTCACGTCACGGCAAGTAAACATCAACTTTGTGTCACTATCGTGTCAGACATTCGATGTCAGTGCGTAATAAATTTTTATTCCGAAATTTTACAAAAGTACTATATTTTTTTCAATGTTTTGAAAGAAATACTGTTTTTTTCCAGATTTTTCCAAAAGTACTATTTTTTTCATTTTTTTAAAGAAATACTATTTTACCTCCAAAAAAAAGGTGGCAACCCTATGCCGACATGACTTTACTCAGCCACTATGCTTCAGCTCTTTGCTGCTGCAGTGGTCACGAGTCACGGCACGGATGATTAAAGCCTTTTGTGATTGTAAGCCAGTCCCCGTAAAATATCCGTAAAAGTGTTTTATCACGGAATAGTTATTATTGTTACGAATCATTATTAATAAGTGCCAAGTGCCCAAATATTTTGAGAACATTTGCTGTAGTGCAATGCTCATTGAATAATAATTTCTTGTCATGGTGAGATGGAACCTTTTCATACATCCCATATGGCTTTTTACCGAGTTCTATAAATCAATTTTGGGTTTTAGTAATATTTGTTTCAACCCATACCATCATTCTAAAATTAAGCTAAACTCAACAGTATATTTTGCTAGATTTTATTGACGTTTTGAATTATTCCAACTACCCGCAACATGTAACAATAGATAATTTTTAGTTTTATTGACACCAGCGACTACTTGTCTTTAAAGCACTCTTTAAATTACAGTTTTAAAATTATTATTCGTATGTACATTTTCTTTTTATTAATTTTAAAACAAATCTTTTGTTTGTATGTTTTTGCCATCGTTTGTTTCTCCGCCGAACTAGAACGTAGGGATAATACAGTTGACTTTTTACTGGCTAAAAAAACTGCCTTGACATGGTTGCGGAGTTGTTTTTGTCGGCCATCTTTTATTTATTGTGAGACCATCTGAGGATCAGGTTATTGTCGCCTCTGATGCTGTCGTATCGGGTTGTAGGATACCTTTAATGTAAGTTTTATTAATTTATTTTAATATCTTATTTCTCTTATATATATCTAATCTGATATAATTTCACCATAAATGTTTTTATTCTTGAGCACTAAAGGATCTGTTGTAGAAAATGTTGGTGTCTAAATTGGAAGAGGGAAGATAATATAATAAAGTTCGTGTTATTTGATATTATTATTTTAATTGGTACTTAGCTAATAACTCGAATTGAATAGAGTATTGTGTTATTTTCGCAATTCAACACTTGAAAATCTTACCATTAGAAAACAAGACCCAATTTTTTAGTCCCGTTCTGTCAGTTTGTTTGAAATCTATGCTTTCGCCACCGATAATTATAGTCACGAGTATTGACATGAATAACTAATAGTTTTTAGCATTCACAATAACTGATAGTTTGTATCCATATGTGCTTGCACGACACAACCCTCGGAACTCATCGAATTACCGACACTGACTTCCCGTCACTCTAGCCGAAGACTCCAGCGTTAGTAATATAATTAATTCTATGCCAGAGGGCCTACTCCATAAAAATAAAACGATCTATGGACGATGTTCTTTATTTTGAGCCAATAACATAGCTATAAAATTTATCACGCTTAGTGACTTTGAAATTATTACCTACAGCTGCTTGGTGAGTAAACACGTACGGGCCGCTACACTAACCAACTAATAGGTAGTCGAAAATTAACTTAGGTGGGAATATAATATACTGTTGGATAGCTGACTTTCTGGTTATAGCGGTAAAATGAAAATTGATAATTGTTTTGCTTTTCCATATTTTTTATAATTTTTATTAGATACGTTTTGCAATTTTTTGCGATAAGGGTTCAGACCCTTAAGAAAAAAATTAATGCGGCTAGTGCTCAAAGAAAGATTTGTAATGTTAATGGAGAAGATGCTTTGTCGAATACTTCTGTAAAAAAATGATTCAGCAGATTCAGGTCTTGTAATTTTGATGATAAAGATGTTCCTAGCTGTGGTATCTTCATTATTTTTAGTACAAAAAGGTCGTGAACTTTTCCGACTTCCCAATATTTAGTAAATACTCGTACTTACTTATTAGGCACCTACTTTTATTTGGAGTCAACTGCAGTCTTTTAAATCTTTACAATCGTTCTTACAGTTGATAATGAAGATCATCGGCGAATTGGCCCTGCTTGGGGCTATAGCCTCCGTGTTTATTGTGGCAGCCCAAGGGCGGGCGGCGGAGAGGCAAGCTGAAGAGGCGGCTGGAAGAAAGTACATGAGGAAGTTGGACGAACTCACGTCTTTAGCCAGGAACAAGAAGACAATAGCGTCGTGGAATTATGAGACCAACCTTACGGCTTACAACCAGGAGCAGATGGTAGGTTTTTTCTGTTATTGGGGTTCGCAGGATTTCATGCTTACATTGAATGACAACAGATTTGAAAGTTGTAAAGCATAACGTAGCGTAATGCTTAGCAGTGACTTATCTATCTTAATAGGACATAAAACTTTTCGGGGTTGGTTTATGTGGTTGGTGTGACTCGGTAGCTCAGCGGTCAGAGCATTGGACCGGATATCCAAAGGTCGCGGGTTCGATTCCCGTCCGAGAACATGATCTGGTGCGAGTCGTATTTTTTCTAGTATATTATTGGTATTATGTGGTTGGATTATAAAGCCAATAGTTACACAGCATTTCAAAATGGTTAATAACTTTCATAAATAAGTGAATTGCGATCAGGATAGCTCTATGTAAATGACATGGAAACTTAGCACCTTTAGCAAGTTATATTTTTTTACAGTTGCAAATCGCATTAGAAGTAGCAGAAGAAGAGAAGGAAGCTTGGAAAGAGACAATGAGTTACCTCTGGCATGAGTTCGAAGATGAGGACCTGAAGAGGATGTTCAAAAAGTACTCGCAACTTGGAACCTCGGCCCTACCCGAGGATCTGAACCAACGTCTGATCCAGGCTGTTAATAATATGCAGACGAATTACGCGAAGGCTACCATCTGCGATTACAAGGATCGGACTAAGTGTGACCTGCATGTTGAACCGGGTAAGGAATTTGTCAATTATCACGACAATTTGGGTTAAGTTGCGGTGTAGCTATGAGTTGTTTGTTCTATTTTCAAATTGGTTGACGCAATGGATATAAAATTGTCGTGACAGTTGACAAATTGTCACGTTTATTAAAAAGTTATACCTACTATTATTATTTATACTGTGATTTAGCCGTCAATTGGATAATATTCATTGATATAACAATTCATTTATTGTTAGTTGTTACCAACAAACATCTGGACAAACAGATTGATTGTTATTTATTCTATTATTAAACTTTTATTTCTTTTATTTTTCCTTGAAAGATTTACGTACATACAAATAACGTCTACAGCTAAAGTCGCTAAGTAAATACAAATCTTCACAAAAATACAATCATTACGTTTTCTTTAAATGGTTGTTATGTAAATCTCTATCATTTCTTTAAATGACTTTGACCTAAGTTAATTTGAGATAAAGGAGGTGTAAAACAGATTAACGTAAAACGAAAAACAATACGTATTACAGTACTTATATCTATTATTTCTGTGTGTTTAATAGAAAATATTCAGAAGATAGATAATTTAATAAGTACATAAGTGCAGATTTGATCATATAGATATATAGATATTGAGTACATAAGCATCTTTATTTTAACTTATGTTGTTACAAGTACAAGTCTCTATCGTATTGGCGTCAATTAATACCAACGACACAGCTGAGCTAATAAAAAAAACTCCAAGTAACTGACGGCATTAGTTATTCCATGATTGGATTTACATTACTAATGTAATGAAATTGGAGTATTAATGGTGGATTGCTTTTATATTCTTCATAGAAGTACACAACACATACATTCTTAACTAGGTTATAGAAACAATACGTTAGGAGTTCGTCCTCAGTACTTCTCTTTTCGACCGTTGAACAGCGACTGAGACTGCAACTGATTTTCGTTAACGGTTCCGCCGCCTATCCCCACCGCTTGCCTCCACATTCCACTACAAATGGCGGGAAAATATGGCGGGAAACGGAGAATTTATTATTATTATATATGTAAAGAAATTATTGCTATTATCTTTTCAATTTGATTTGAGATCATGACAATAAAATTAATTAATTACTATCAAACGGCGAAACGTCACACTATTAAGCGGCCATCCGCGATTTCTTCTGCGTGGACAATTATTACCCTATTTGCCTTGAAAACAGTAAGAACTTTCAGTACCACTAACAACATGTATGCAAGATGATTGGTCGAGTATTCAAGAGGTGAAAACGTTTCGAACAAACACATAAACTTATTTTCGCATTTAAAATATTATAGTTAGGATGTTAAGGGAGGTGAAGGATTGGTACAGCCGTAAAGGTGTCGTGTCAGTATTTTATGAGAAGATAGACTCTAATAAAATATACTTCACCACTTCACCTTTACTTGGACTGAATTATAATTTTTGTATATTTCCCCTTTTAGAGGTAACTGACATATTTGCAAATAGTGAAGATCCTGAAGAACTGAAGTACACCTGGATCGAATGGCACAAGGCTGCCGGAGCTCCATCCAGGGGAAACTTTACAGAGTACATACAGATGGACAACGAAGCTGCCAAGCTCAACGGTAATGCACAAGATGTTCTATCTTTGTTTGAAGGAAGGAATAACGCGTATACTCGACATCAGCCAATTTTAATGACTCCAGTGCCCACTGCTAGGGCACAGGCTTTTCTTATGGGTGGATAAGGAGAATGAGTTTCATGATCCACCACGCCTGCCCAATGCGGATTGGTGGGTGAGGTGTCTGAATTTTAACTGTTAAAAATAAAATACTGCCGGTCGTCGAACTACAGAGTTTGAGGGTGGGACTACTGACAAACAATGCTGAAACAACTAAATCTTGGCTTCATCAGTCAAATTGAAAAAATATGCCAAAAATTGCTACTATCTGCTGCATTCATGCAGATTTTAATAAAAGTTATGACTGTTTGATTTGCACGTCAAAGTCAATCTGATATTTATACGTAGAGATTAAGTAAGTTTTAAACACGTAGTTGACTTCGTCCTTTTCCAGGTTATGACACAATGGCAGAATATTGGCTCAGTGAATACGAAATGAAGAACGAAGATGAGTTTGCTACCCTGTGGAGCCAGATAAAGCCCCTGTACCAGCAGATCCACGCCTACGTCCGAGGGAAGCTGCGGCAGAAGTATGGAGAAAATGTGGTGTCTGCCAAAGGGCCGATACCTGCACATTTGTTAGGTGAGTCAGTTTTTATGTGAAATCATGACAAGAAAACTAGTCTTGAGAGATTTATGAAATTTCATGCAAAGCAATAATAAATTATCTTTCGTGGAGTAACTTTTTACAAATCGAACATGTTGTTTGCTGGTCACTTGATAACAGGGTAACATATTTTTTATAGGCAACATTTGGGCACAGACCTGGGGCAATATTGAAAAATTCACCAAGCCGTACCCTGAGAAAGTTGACCTTGACATCACTGCAGCGTTGATTGCGCAGGTAACAATTAAATAGTAGAGTATAATATTATTGTTATTACAGCTCATTCAGCTCTCTGACATTCAGTAATTTATTGAATTATTATAACCTAGTCTACTAACAATGCCCCAAATGAATCCTTTCCTTTCCCAATCCCGTTAAACTCTGTTTACAGAATGAAGAAGAATTTACTACATGTATTTCATATAAACTACAACATAAAAATATATTTTTAGAACTACACACCCCTTAAGATGTTCCAAACAGCCGATGAATTCTTCAAATCTCTTACTCTGAGTGGAGTTCCTGAACTGTTTTGGGACAGGTCTATCTTAGAGAAGCCCAACGACGGACGAGACATGGTGTGCCATGCCTCAGCTTGGGACTTCTTCGACGGAGAAGATTTTAGGTAAATAACAATTTTATTAACGTGTTCATGTCTACAAAAATCGTTGTCAGGACTTTGTTGATAATTTATTATATAAAAATGGAGGGTGAATGACTCATCAACGCCCAGACTAAAACCATTGGACCCAGAAAGCTGAAATTTTACACAAGCGTTCTCTTTGTTATATATACAACTAATAAGGCAGAATGTTTCGAAATTCAACCCCTAAAGGGGTGTAATGGGGCTAATATTGTGAATGGAAAAATTGTATTAAATAGACATTTCAACGTGAAAATTCGTATGAGTACTTCTAAAAACAAATAAGCAGACAAATCGATATGGATGTCGTTATTGAGGTTTTGTGGGATGTTTATTGCAAATATTGCATTTATTTTGGGGTCCAACACGACACGGTGGACATTATTCAACCCATAAAGAAATGAACAGGGAGTTAAAATTTTTAATGGAAACATAATACAGGAACGGGTACAAGAATGAGAACGAGAACAGAAACGGGGACTACTAATATAATTATAAATGTTAAAGTTTAATGTTTAGATATTTGTTACTCAATCACCAAGTAAAAACAGCCGAAATGGCACATAGTTAGTTATCGCCTGGGTTAAAACATAGGATACTTTTTATCCCGGTTCCCTAGGGACTTTCCGAATGTCCACGCGGATGAAGTTGCGGGGAAAGCTAGTATTGTATAAACTACATTGCGTTATGATATAAATCCCATGAAATAGCACACATACACTCATGTGTGCTATTTCATGGGAAGCGTTACTCATGTGCATGTGTATGACATGATAGACAATTTTTGACCTATTGTAGACAAATAAAATTGTACTTTTTATAGGATCAGGCAATGCACAACAATAACAAAAGAATTCTTCACGACCACCCATCACGAAATGGGTCACATCCAGTACTACCTTCAGTACAAAGACCAGCCCGTGATCTACAGAGACGGGGCGAATGCTGGTAACTATTACTATCTTCTTATAGGATCAGGCAGTGTACCATTGTCACCAGCGCATTCTTCAAGACTACGCATCATGAGATGGGACATATCCAGTATTATTTGCAGTATAAGGATCAACCGGTCATCTATAGGACAGGGGCTAACCCCGGTAAAGTAGTGATCTCATAATTTAACAATGTACTCTTCATCCAAGCTAAATATCTATGATCTTTTTATATGTATTTTTCAATGATGATGTCCTTTTGTAGTGGCTTTAAAAATATTTTTTAATAAAAACTGATACAGAATTCAAACTAAAAAAAATATACTTTGATATGACTTTGAAAAAAAAAAAATACTTTGATATGATGACGCTAATAACGAACCAAATCAATATTATGAATTATTGTATAGGTTTCCACGAGGCCGTTGGAGATGTGATTGCTCTCTCGGTATCCTCTCCAAAGCATTTGAGAGTGATGGGACTTCTGGAAGATTCTGCTGATGATGAACAAACTAACATCAACCAGCTCTATAAAATGGTAAAAGTTGATGCTAGAATATTAATTAACTATATCAGTACATTTATGCATGCTAAGACCTTTTAAAAAGATCGGCAATGTGTGTTTGAAAATTAGATGAGAGATACTTGTTCATAAAAAAAGGAAAAGTGCAAATGCGATTTCAAGACCAAATAAAGCATTTTGGAGTCTAGAATTGAAGCAAAAAAAAATATTAACGAGTGTTAACCACTGTTAAATGAAAAAAGAGGTTCATCCTCACACGTGATTGAACGATATTTCTATCTCTTCAGGGTCTGGACAAGATAGTGTTCCTTCCATTCGGGTACCTCCTGGATCTGTTCCGCTACAGTGTATTCCGTGGCATCACCAGCCCCCAGGACTACAACTGTCACTTCTGGCAACTCAGGGAGTCTCTGCAAGGAGTGGAACCTCCAGCGCCGAGGTCTGAAGAAGATTTCGACCCTGCTGCGAAGTACCACATTTCGGCTGACGTTGAGTATATGAGGTGTGTAACAATTTTTGCTTGATGAGATAAAGTTCAGCAAGTTATTTAAATCCCTAAAGCATTGAGCAGTTTTCATAAAAAATATAGTGATAACAGTGCACCTAAATGTGAATATCTGACAGCTCTTCAATGTTATCGTCCATGTATAGGATATGGCAATGAAACAGCGCGCACAGTCATTTAAACTCAAATGTGTCATTAGGTATCATTTCAACCTTATCTTTTTATCTGACTGCAATGTAATGTAGTGCATTCTTGTTATTGCTAAGGGATATGATGTCAATTTACTATATGTTAGCCAATTTATTACTCTAAGTAGTAAAACATGTTCTGAAACACCTGACGATAGAGTATATATACACTTCTAAGACTTTCGCGCGTACAGTTCATTAGAAATAAAACACTTTTTACGGATTACAGCGCGTATATTATTAATTCAGGTGTTGTTATAGAATTATTTAGTTTGTATTTATTGGTTTTTTAGAATTCCCGACGTTTCGACACCTTTCCAGGGGCCATGGTCACGGGATTCTATAACAACGCCTGAATTAATAATATACGCGCTGTAATCCGTAGATAGAGTATATTTTCAGTTTCACCATTGAGTCGCACTTTCCATTCATATTAAATTGAAAATATTGAAACACAACTGTAAATTTCCAGATACTACGTGTCGTACATCATTCAATTCCAATTTCACCGTGCTTTGTGCCAGCTGGCTGATCAGTTTACCTCCGGAGATGCCAGCAAAACCTTGTCCAACTGCGACATCTACAGAAGTGAAGCTGCAGGCAAAGCATTAGGGTAAGCTATGACAGGCAAAATAATTCAGACAGGGTTTGCATAAAAGTCTTCGCATTTTGACTAACTTGACGCGTTGTGCACTTCTTTCAATGAAATGTTGCAAATTCTATCGTAATAAAGCTCACATGCTTTACTGCGAGTCGGCGGTGGCGCCGGCGCCGTTAAAATGGAGGCAACGTTGAATCATTACAATGTGCGAAGATTTTAATACTACGAAACGAGAACTTTGCAAGAATCGCCAATTACGGGTTCGTTTTAAATAACCGTGGATTGGTTTTCATTGTAATCCCTCTGATGATATACATTATGTCTACATTCCAGAAACATGCTGAAGTTAGGATCCTCCAAGCCGTGGCCGGAAGCGATGGAGATGCTGACGGGCCAGCGTATCATGGACGCCAGCGGGGTGCTGGAGTATTTCCAACCTTTACACGATTGGCTTAAGGCTGAAAATGAACGGACCGGCGAATTCATCGGTTGGGAGCCTAGCACAGTCCGTAAGTGATCAATATAATTTTTATGTCAAAAAACGACCAATACTTATTTAATTCTTTTGGTTGTGTAAATCAAAAGAAAAAACGGAACACTTATAAGATCACTAGGATGTCTGTCTGTCCGTCTATCCAAACCCTTTTTTACTGTTGCTGACGATAAACAAGCTCGTTTTTTTCTAAATTTCAATAAGCTGAGTTGATAATGTGATATCTTCGTCAGAATAAGTTCAGAATTTACGAAGATATGTCATGCAATTAATCTTTCTAGAAACACTCGTAGAGGTACAAAATTAAAAATCTAGTAATACCGGATTTTGTATTTATTTTACATACTTTATTCTTATATTTCTTACAGAGTACTGCACACCAGAGCAACGCATGTCTATGGATGAGGTCGGATTCAGTAAAAATTTGAAGAAATACGTCGGAGCGTAAATACCGTAAGCGAATTTGTAAAAAAATAAATACTATGTATAATGTTGATGTTCAATTACTTTTGTCCTTATTCCTTTAAATCAAACTTCTGATTTGAAACGGATTCGAAGCACTATTTACGAGTATCATAAACATTTAACACGATTCCGCCCTAGCTAAGCTTATAATTTGTTGTGAGTTTGTTTTTAAAAATCTTGTAGAAAGAGATAGCTATAGAATAGATAGCCCTATTACAGCAGTGGCCAGTAGAGCCATTCTGTATAAACATTGAGATATTATCGACTCTATAAATATCATATACATACTATGAACGTTGTCTAGCTGTTCCATCTCTGTTCTAATTTTCATGAAAAATCTCTCATAATTTGATGCAGATCAAGCAAACAAGTTATATTAGAAATAAAAAAATCTCACTAACATAATAACAAGCTCACCGAAACAGCCGTCACCTTACAAAAACACTTGACATTGTGTTAAATCTAAGTAAGTAGTGTAGCGATTATAACAAAAAGCCAGGACAAATTTCAAAAACATTCCTCAATGAACAAGACAACAATAATATTGAGCAAGAGCTGTCTTAAGAGGATATCGGCAATAGTGCCAAATGTAAACAAAGACTATGCCTAGATTTCTTAAAGCCAATGACGCATTTCGGTACTAAGTCTTGAATGACAGGAAGTCTCACAATAGACCGTGTAATGGCAACCCTGACCTGAGAAATAGTCGGATTGAAAAACTGTTACGTGACCAAACAATATCTACTCAATTTTGTTGTAATTTTTCTGTGGAAAAAGAAAAAAAAAACATAAAAGCAACACGAGATATAGGGACAAGACCGAAAGGGATGTGCAAATGAGGAGGCCTAATTCACTCAGTAGTGGGTGACTTTGAGTCTCAAGTCACCCACTACGTAAGTCAGTCAGTAAGTCAGTAAGGAATGGTAAAAGTAGTTCTTCATAATAGTCCTAAAGTTAGAAGGCCAGATTAAACGTGATTTACTTACCATTATTCATGTTACATAAGCTCGATGGCGCAGTGGTTTAGCGTCTAGCCCAGCGATTGCGGATTGCGGAGGTGAAGCGACTCGCATGGGTCGGTGATGAGATGGGTGACCAAAAATGAATGATTTGGAGCTCCTCCTTGCTTCAGAAAGCACGTTAAGCCTGGCTGCATTTGCAGTCGTTAACAGCCACCAATCCTCATAAGGCCCGCGTGGGTTAAAGTTATGGCCCATCCTTCTTATCCACCCATAAGGAAGGCATGTGACGTTAAGCATTTTTGCTTTGAAGTTACATACAATTTTTTTTTTTAAATTAGCTAACTATTGGTAAAAAACCCTTCAACGCTGACGCAGTCGCCTTGTCCATTCAAAATGTATATCATTTACACCGGCCAAGAACTTGCCTTGAATTTTTTACTATTATGAACTGAACATAAAGGATTTGTCATAATATTAATAAGCACCTTCAGGCAACAGTCAAAAATCATTAATGTATACTAATTTCAACAAAATTATACGTTGTCACACTAATGTTTATGACGTTATTGTCAGTTCTCATCGCTATTTTGATAAAGAAAAAAAATTTTTGGACTTATTAATTATTGAAATATAATGTTTGAGAAGCTCGGTGGCGCAGTAGTACAGCGCCTGGCCCATCGATTGCGGAGGTTAAGCAACTTTTGCATGGGTCGGTCATGGGATGGGTGACCAAAAATTCATTATCTCAGGCTCCTCCGTGCTTCGGAAGGCACGTAGCCGTTGGTCTCAGCTGCATTAATTTGCAGTCGTTAGCACCCACCGCATTGGGCTCGCTTGGTGGGTCATGGCCCATCTTCCTTATCCACCCATAAAAAGGCCTGTGCCCTAGCAGTGGGGTTTTCAAGGTGTCGCCATCTCTGAGGTCCCGGGTTCGATCCCCGGTCAATTTAGAAAACGAACTTTTCTATATTGGCTCAGGTCTGGGTGTTTGTGATACCACCTTTGTCTCTGATTTCAATAACACAAGTGCTTTAGCTACTTACTTTGGAATCGGAGGAATGTATGTGATGTTGTCTAATATTATTATTTTTATTAAAATGGCTGATGATCACATGTTTAACTATTTTTGGGTGTTTTACTTTTTGAATAAACATATTTTTGTTTAAAAGTGAAGGGTTAAAGCCTTGATTTGAACGTATTGAAACCAACTGTTATATGAATGAACTTAATGTTAACACTTCTTGCCAAATTATTTGTTTAGTGGTAGACAATATGCATGGGTTTCATTAAAGTTTGCGATATAGATCATTTTGTCATAAGGCGGAATAAACATAATGGTCAAGATGTCCAGCCTTCTAATGTCAATCATACAAAATAAGTCTGGAGCAGGTGTTTTCTTTCGAAAAGGGTTCAATACATATTTTTCTCTTTTTGATTATAAAGAAAAAATATAAGAATAACACAAAATACGAAAACAAATTTAAGCTTTTCATGTTAAGTATAGGTTCAAAATTTGTTTACTAGCCTAGCCACTTCTAGCTAAAAATCTAAAAATATAAAAAAAAAACAAAATGTGTGACCTCACGATCGACGAGAACGAATTGTTAAACAAATAACGCAATTAATTTGATTTCCACTTTTTACTACGGAACCCTAAAATCATCATTGACACACGCAACACAAGGCGGACACACTTTGAATGACATTAAAATATTTTTGTTTCTGTCTGACGCCATCTTTTTTTCGTATGTCGTTTGTTTTTGTGCTCCATTTTTCGGCCCATTTGTGTGGCCTCGTCGATGACTTATGGTGACTTTGAAAACGGAGTTGATGATGGCTTAACCATGAATTTTCCGTCAAGCTGTGACAAAGTGCTTCAGAAGTTAAATGGATTCGTGGTTTCTATTAATTAATTAATAATAATATACAGCTCCGCGTTCCTAACTACGATCCATAGGTAAGTAAGTACAGTTTACGAAATGAAACACTTGTTAAATAATCAGATTTATATTAAGAGAAAACACCACGGTCGAGAGAATTAAAAAATCCTATAAAAATTGACAAAATTAACGTTTGGTCCCCTGTTTCCTCCTCCAAAACGGATATACCGAAGACTTCAAACAAGGATTGTTGAAAAAGAAGGTTGATAATTTGAAATAAAGAGTATAGACAAGTTATGATATTATAAACACACAAAAGAACTATCATTTTCAGTAACAAAATAACGATAAATTGTTATTGAACGACAACCGATATGCAAAAAACCTTTTTCAATAGTTACTAAGTAGTTCCTTCCTTCCACATATCTTAACTGTTTCAAAACTGTGAACGCGTTTTAGTGAAATTGGCATAGTTAGTGCCAGAACTGAGTGTGGGTCAAGGTTCGATAATGAAGAGATTGAGATGTGCTGTAGTGTTCATAGAAATGCAGCTGATCAACTTTAACCTTAATTTGCTTTGCTTAATGAGCTTTTGTTTCTATGTTAAAAATATTTTTTATTTCAAGTAAGGCTGAAATATACCTACAGCTGTGCTATAGTAATATAATCAAATTAGTCCAAATGCACAAAATTTTGTACACAATGTAAATGCACATTTTGCAATGTTTTCAAGTTATAGCAAGTCTCAATCGATTTACGATCTCGATAATCATGCCAACGTACGCCATGACCATCAGCCATTTTAATATCCCCACTGCTGGGGCACAAGCCTTCCTTTTGGGTGGATAAGGAGGATGGGCCATGACCCACCACGCTGGCCCAACGTGGATTGGTGGGTGCTAACAACTGCAAACGCAGCCGGGACCAACGGCTTAATATGCCTTTCGAAGCACGGAGCTCGAGATAATAAATTTTTAGTCACCCATTCCATGTCTGACTCTTGCGACAGTTGCTTAACCCCCACAATCGCTGGGTCAGGCGCTATACCACTTCGCCACCGAGCTCCTCGTCCTCGCCATGAATCCACCCTAATTCTTAATAGTTATATTTGGTTCTTTTATGTACCAAAATAATTAGTAGTACTGTACAAACATGGACAAAGAAAGTACTAACTAAGGAGAAGTCATATTATCATAGTAGCTCGTTCAATAGAAACTAGTATTCACACGAACTATTTACTAGTTTGTAGTTTAGTATAATGCTTTAGTTCACCTTAGCCTTGGTCTACGGATACTGCATGCAGTCGTGCGCGAAATTATCATAGTAATTTTATTATTACATTAAATATATAATTTCACACCAATTTTTTATGTTAAGCCTCCGGCTGGTTATGACTTTAACTTTACAGACTGGAAGGGTATGGTGGAAAAATATTTATATTTGGTACCTAATTTAAAGAGAAATTGTGAAATGCTAAATACTTACCATAGTAAGCTATATTAAAACTTCGTCTACATAAAGTTTAACTGCTTCGAATGAAGGTTTCTCGTAGTCAGATCTTAGAGTTTTTATAGTTAATACGGAAAGCAAAATAGGTATACTTAGTCAATTTTTTTCTATAAATTTTTTTAGTATTGTTTTCCAAGTGATTACAACTTGCACAAGAGATACTAAAACCTCATACCTTAAGGTTGCAGTAAAGATTTATCGTCATAAGTAGCTTGTAGTTGTGTAGTTAGTATGCAGGGAGCGCTTAGTACTTTGTACTGTACTTGTAAAAGAGGTATGTAGTACCTTTAAAACAGTAACATATTATAAACTTTAAAGTAAAGAACATAAAGTTTGAAGTTAGTTGGAGAAATTTTACATATTGTTGTAAGTTAAGGTGATATCGTATGTACTTGTAAGTTCTCACGCTAAAATGGGACAATGGGAAAATTGCGTACGGTGGCACTGTGGATTTATATAGAGTTGTTATTTGACTAAAAACAGTTTGAACATTAAACATTTTAGAAATCATTATAAAAAAGGATCGTCAGAACTTTTTGTTCTTTTCCTACCCCATTGGGATTCCCTAGTACCTATTTTATGTTCAGAATCACTATCACAGTCACAATAATATAGTAATATAATATTATTATAAATACTTATTGTTTGTTTTTTAGTCTCCGTTTATTTAGAACACAGACTAGAATTAACATCACTTGTAATCGGAAGCTTAGTATGACAGCTGACCACCAGCACCGGCCCCCTGATTACGTAATTCTTCTGTTAACAATTCTTTGAAATAATTTGAAATTAATGTTTCGTTTATGAGCAAAGCGCTATTAAAGCACTCTGTTATCAACTGAAAATGTCAAATTTATATCTAACTTAACCGATAATCGGACGCAATTCGTCGCTCAATTTAGTTGATATTGAACCTACCTGAGTAACTAATTGAACTAACCTGAGTTAATAGTTTCACGGAGTGGGACGAACATCGTCCGCTTACCGCGATGTTTTTTTATGTAATGGGTCTCCAGAGTTGCGGTATCAGGGGGCTCGTAATAAGCTATACTTTCTACACTTCATAAAGATCGGTAGTATCGACTCTATACTGATCAACACATGCATTTTCCAACCAACATAACTTACATTCCGTCTTGCGTAGTAGAAAATCGCACCTTCTTCGGTTTTTTGTCGCGCGACTATCTGCCATCTCTTTCCGATCTACCTACAATTACAAATACTAGTATTTAAGATTCGTTCGGTGTAACAAAGTAAGGGAAAAAGAGAAAAAAAAAATAGCTACATTACTCCACTCATGTCGTAAAAGTATTTCCATACATTCAAATTGTAGGTTTTTTTTGTTTGCTACAGTTCAAATTTTGGACATGATGCTAACAAACTAACACCAATTTTTTATATTATAAATAAACTTCTGAACTCTCTTGAAATAATAAAACAGTTTAACTTAAGTAATTCAAAATACTAAGTATGTCCTTATGTCCTCAATACTTTACGTAATCTTTTTGTTTTACGTCTATGTCCTAGTAGGTCACCACTTCCGCAAAGGACAATCCCAGGTGAGTATGGCGTCGCTATCGTCACGTTATCGTCTCGTTATCGCATCGCTATTGCTTTCTTCGACACGCCTCAGTTTTCACTCGCTACGTGATATGAATGTTAGTTTGTTGACGTATATTGTTTATTCATAAATATTAAAGTAATCGCCAGAGATTGAAAATAATTTAAGAAAATCAAAGTTGATATTAATTTAATCCGAACAAAATTACGCCGAGTCGTGCGGTATTATCTCTGGGGTTCTAAGTTTAATTCCAGCCCCCCTATACTCTTGCATTCAGCACAACCAAACAACCAGTTGGTTCGATTGGAAAAAAAATCCTGCATCGAGTGCCATTTTGCACAACCAGTTGGTCGGTTCAGTTGGTAGGAGTGGAAATACAGCGACGGGCTGATCATCAGGATCAAATAAACGTAAAAAATCTGTTATTTTGGTACTTTGGAAACGGTTGTACTGTTTTGACGTTTATTCGATTTGAACTCGAATTCGATCTCATCAGTTGTACCCCCCCTGGTATACCAAAATGTAGAATATCCAATATTTATTATCTAATTTAGTTTTATCTTAGAAGAATTATGGGACTTTACCTGGTATTTTAGTGGTACTTATATTTTACAGAGCTATTCATAGCCTACGGTGACCATAGCCTTCAGGTAGGCCTTTTGCTAGTTGTCCTCCCTTGTCTTATTAAATGAACGCAAGCAAAGTGGGGCACCGATTACAATTTACCTGATAGTGACAAACAGACACACCAGACTATTGTCAACTTTAAAGACAACAAGTACTATGACTACTTTAATGACATTGTTGACAGTACGTTCTTAGAAATAATTTTGAGTGATTTTTGTGTAAATATAATTCAACATTTTATAACGTTTGAACAAAAAAAAATGATAATAAAATAAAAATTAAAATCATAATAAAAATCATCACTTTTACAGTGAGTTTTCCATAAATGCTTTAAGGCCAAGCCCACCAAACTTTCTCATTATAATTATGGAAATCTGGTCAACTACCACTTAGTGATGGTATTTCCAAATGAGAGCACTAATTGTCAAACAGTGTAGGGCGCGGTACACTAAGGTGCGCCTGCGCAAGAAGCACTCGCTTATATAATTTACTTTGTTGTGGATGGATTGCGTCCTTTGGAGTATATGTCTCAAGTGTATTCTTATGTTATGTCTATAACCGATGTATATAATATGAAAACATACAATTTCTCTAAGGATTGCTATACGAAAGTGGTTACACATAGAAGTGACTCGTTGATGTCTTTTGTATGCCCCCTATTGGAAAGAACATTATCAACATTGGTTATGTAAAACGGTGTTGATTCCCAGAGATCTATGAATTTAATCTTTAAAAAAATTAAAGTTCATGCATCGAATTCTTGCATTTTATTTTTATTTTCTTTGTTATGTTTAAAATAGCGTTGAACGGTGGGAAACGACGGGAAAAAGACTTATTTAGGGAATATTCTTAAACATGACTTATTTTTCTTAGCACAATTTATTATGTCACAATTTTACAGTTACTCTTCTTACCTTTAAATTGAATGACATTAAATTATACATATAACTATTATAATTCAAAAGCGTTAAATATGAGTTAAATTGATATCATGGGATTAGATTACAGTTAATTTCATGGTGAATCTAACGCAGCCAGCCTCGTTAAAAAATAATGGCTACATTTAATTACTCGTAGCATTGAGAGAGGTTTCAATGTCATTTAATAACTTCTAAGTTGCTGTTAAGTCACATTTTTATTTAGATTAATTGGTTTTAATATGATGATTACTTACTAAGCAGAATTCCATCTTTTCTTATTGATAGTTTTGTTAGATTGACATACACTATAATGACCATCATTTTGTTATTTATTAAACAGATTTGTGCGTTATTTAGTAAGTTTTTTGAATTCGAAAAATCTACAACAGAAAGCAGGATCATTACTTATTTATATTTACAATATAATAATGGCTAATAAATTACATACACAAAATAGAAATAAGGAATTGAACACCATTGAACAGACCTGTGACTTTGCAAATTATAATATGAGCAAACAACATTTCAAATTCCGAATGGCATGTAATAGTAAACCATGGCAACCCTTTTCTTCACTTTCCTCATTACACCTTACAAACACCATGGAATCTACAAATTGACAAGAACAAACTACTCTGATATCAATTACACAACTGATTAAATCGCGACCTCCACGGAGGTTCGCACGGCACAACTTCTGCGCAGACGCAGGCAGTTGCAGACGCGATCCCGACCACCGCGCCCGCACCAACAAACGCGAAAATGGCTTGTGCTCACACGAAAATCAAGTCTGTGATACAAACAATAATAGTGCTCTTAATCATAAGTCTAAGCTCAGCAGATCCTCAACTGGATTTACCACCGATATCCAGCACACAAAGATATAATAACAACGGTTTCGGTTTTTCAAGTACGCCTTCCATTAACTCCCCAGGGAATCAATTTGTCCAAAATCAGAATTTCGGATTCAGTACAGCACGACCTGGTAGCTCAACTCCTGGCATATATCCAGTTTCCACCACCCCATTTAATAGGATCAACCCAGATATAAACAATAATGGGTATCCTAACCTGGACTACGGTAACGGACGAAACCCTAGTTCCACTTTAAGACCGTTTGATGAAACGAACAGGGATGACAGAATCGATATAAATAATGATCCTAATTTCAGAAGGAATGATCCTAACTTTGTGAGGAATGACCCTAATTATGTGGGTACTAACCCTTACGACTTTAACAGGGGTGTCGCGACTAATACTCTTGATGATGTCAATTATAGAGCTAATGTGCAACAGATAAGAGACTTTTTGGTAAAAGCTGAAGACCAGGCTTCTAAGGAGTGCACCAATAATGTTGCTGCTCAGTGGAACTTCGAAACTAACGTTAATGACGCAACGCAACATGCGGCCGTAAGTACTTTTAATTTTCAATCTTAACCCTTATTACACCATAATTTTACAATAGGGTGCATGTCTAGAAGGATAAAAACGCCAGACTCCTTCATTTAGTAATAATAACTACTTTTATTTGAAGATTATAAAAGACTGGTTAATTATTGTTGCTTTCATCGCAAAATTATATACTTCAAATTATAGCAATTTTCTCATATAAATTGTAGGAATATCTCACTGGTCCTTTTGAGGTGCTTATGTTTATAGAGTCTACTTAAGATATTAACTTGAAATTACTTAAACGCGAGTGCATGCACGCGATTTCATCTTATTACGGAATTATTTAAAATGGATTGTCTAGTGGGGATAAGTATACGTTGTTCTGTTAGACTTAAGTTTTGGTGTAGTTTTGAATAAGTTTATGAAAAGTTAAGGACATAATAAACAATAATAACAATAAACATTGTAGCGGCCCATTCTACGAAATTATTGTTTTTAAAGAAAAGCATAACTCAAAAATTTTATCTGTAAAAGTTTTAACTTTTTTAAGTTATCTGTTATTATAAAAATCAACAGAGTCAGTCCTCCTTCGATAACGATTTGCTTTCAAAACATTATAGAATTGACGTCAAATTGATTGTTAACGAAAAGTTATGTCAATCCCATACGTCTTACGAAAGCAAACCGATAACACAGATTTGCAAATGCTACTTAGTCTTGGCCCTCAGGACCATCTAACATAAATCCTACAATTACTTACACAGATTACTTATCCAGTCGTTAACGATGGCAGATCGTTATCCCATAACAATATGGTCGCCATTTATTCACATATTTTAAAATTACGTGTCAAGTTTATTAAGCCCTGAGAAAATTGCTTTTTGTTCTTTGTACTCAGTAGGTACGCTAATTCCTGTTTTTGTTAACTTTTAATGGCGTTCATTTGTCATTTTAATAATAATATACACTGTAAAATACGCTAGTATGTCTTTTGGTATCTGAGAACGTAATAAATGCAAGTAACTGATACGATTATAGTAACGTTTATAATGTATGTGTAATCAAATAGTCATAAATGAAACAAAATGAAAATAAGCAACTTTTAAAAAAGCTTTTGTTTACTAAATATCAAATAAAAAAGACAGCTATAGAGTTTCACATTAACCCCCTTATTAATAAAGATTGTATAGCAGATGGATAGTTACACAGTGTTTTGTCTCTTCCCCCTTCCTAATAAAGATTGTATAGTAGATGTATAAGTTACACAGTGTTTTGTCCCTTTCTTCTTTTTGATGTCAAACTAAAACAATTTGACATTAAATTTTGTTTTAGTGTAACCATTGTGTAACTATTCATCTGCTATACAATCGTTATTAGTAAGGGGGTAAAAGGGTCTATTATTGAGTTTCGAACAATATAGGTACCTCTAATAGAATATAATCCTTACCGTCTTATTCATAAAAAGTTATGGGAGGCCTATGCCTTCCATATTCATATCCGTATATCCGTATGTAATGAAAATCATTATTCATAATCGCTAAATAGCGACAAACGCCCTGTAAACCTTTGATAAAGTTATAAAAGGATGCTGCCTATTTTATTTATCCCTATTTTAATGTATGATTAATATTTTAATGTATAATTTTATAACATGGCCGATTACATAACAGCTGATTGAAGTGACAGCTTTCACGTTATTCTACAACTTGTTGACGTTTAATGTCAGATAATTGATTTCTTTTTTCGGAAGATGTGGATTAGCAAGTAGATTTGCCTGTTTTGTCTATAACTCAGGGTTTTTTATGAATAAGGCTGTTTATACTTTTTTTTTCTATTCCAGTTACAAATATTTAAAGTCGTATTCTAGTCAGAATCTTGACGTAGTTAACACGTTAATTTTAAACCCAATGCTTTACAAATTAGTCAAAATTGCATACGTTATTACGTGTAAACATTATCTTCTTTTCTTATCGTATGAGGATTAGTGGCCACCTCTGGTGTTAGAGTTTATCAAGCCGCCTGTAAAGCCTCTAACTTGGCTTAACAACTGTTATCAAATGACGACAGCCGGGACCGACGGTTTAACGTGCCCTCCGAAGCACGGAAGCGCTCAGTTGTAATGCCACTTAACGGTCACCCATCCAACACCTGGCCGGACCGAGCGTTGCTTAGCAAACGTGATCGAGTACGAACAGTCTGTCAAGCTCCACCATGAGCGCTTCAAAACATTATCTTAAAAACTTTACATACATGTATCTATCACTTAGACAACTCTAAGCTAGCGTATCTTATCTCCCATAAACACTCCCATACAAATCTTAAGCTTCAAGTTGGAAAGTTTCCGGGTGTCGTTTCCCACATATCGCAACAATGAGCAGATTTCAATAGATAGCGAGTAGTTTCGAGTAGCGAGGGTTTTTTAAAGAAAATCGGTATTGTACGTGTCGGTAATATAAGTGGATAATTGATTGCTTGTGTGAATTGTAGGAGAAATGTACCGGTACGATAATTTTACGACGTTTCTAGTTTTTTGCTAGTAAGTAATATAGAAACCACGTATTTGTCGTTTTGATTTTCAAAGAGCTAGTTACCTGTGTCCTCCTGTAATCGGAGTATGTGTGAAACTAAAATCATGAAATTGAATTTTTATGTTGTATGAAACTCAATAAATTATAATTATTAGAATAAACTATATCGGGATTTACACCATGTACCTGTTTATTTTTGAGACTCCGATACTCCGATACTCCGTGTAAATCCCGATATAGTTTATTCTAATAACGTCAAAAACCATGGAAATTTAAAACATTAAATTATAATTATTAAAAAAAACAACTAAAAAGCGAACACCACTGTTTTGATAACTTTTATATTATTATCTTACAATAGGTATTATTATTCTAAGATTATTATGTAAAAATACAATAACCTTTTATGAATACAACCTAAGGAGATTATAGCTTTATTACAAAACGAAACCAATAAGTTAACTTACTTAAATTACGTAAGTATTACAAAATACGTCTGACCATCAGCCATTTTTAATGTCCCCACTACTGGGACACAGGCCTTCCTTATGGGTGGATAAGGAGGATGGGCCATAACCCACCACGCTAGCCCAATGCGGATGGGTGGGTGTTAACAACTGCAAAAGCAGCCGGGACCAACGGCTTAGCGTGCCTTTCGAAGCACGGAGGAGCTCGAGATAACAAATTTTTGGTCACCCATCCCATGGCTGACCTTGCGAAAGTTGCTTAACCTCCGCAATCGCTGGGCCAGGCGCTGTATCACTGCGCCATTGAGCTCCTCGATAATACATGTACAGCTTATGAACAGTTCAACACTATTTTGCCAGTACAAGACAGCATTAACAAACGTTTTATTAATAGCTTTTAATTTATCTGTATCGAAGTATCATTGTTATTTAAATGACTACGTCCATTCCAAGCCCTCTGATTTTTTATACTACATTGAACAATTGCCGTAGGTATTTTTTTTATAAAAAAAAAACAACTTTTTGTTATCTGTTCAATACTATGCAACAGCAATAAGGTCATTTAAATAATATCAATAAAAAAATGCATAAAAAGCATTTAAGATCACGACCCAGTTTCAGTACTGATTAGTTCCCACACTCAAGTTATTAACTTATTAACTTGATCTTTATCTGCACATAGACAAACACGACGCAACTATGACTTTAATATTAATCGCAAGTAAAGTTCGTAACATACAAAATTGAAGCCACAATTAATAATAATAAATGCTTGGACAATTTCACACAGCGCCATCTAGCCCCAAACTAAGCAAAGCTTGTAATATGGGTGCTAGACAACTGATAAACTACTTATATACTTTTTAAATATATACTTATTATACATAGTAACACAGACCCGTCACAAAAATTGAAATTCATCATTTAAGTTTCTACTCGGCCGGGAATCGAACCCTCTTGACCTTGACCTCTGGCGTGGTAGACCGGCATCATGTTAACCACTGCACCACTCAAGTCGTCAAATCGTTAAACCTTTGTTTGTGCCCGATCGCGCTTATTTTCAACGATAAAACCAAAACTAAGGGCCGATTTCACCATAGATTTAAACGCGATTAAGTCACTAAACGGGTTTAAGGCTGTCACTGTCATAAAGAAAAAGAAAAATTTGTAACAAAAATTTCAATTTGTTTAATAAAGAATATCTCGAATAACCCAAATCTTAAAAAAACTGGTAAAATCGATTTGAAATAAGAGATTAAACTTGACGTTTGAACTAGATTATGCTAAACGAAATTTTAATAGCGTTTAAAATCAATGGTGAAATCGGCTCTAAATCATCACCATTTAAGTTTCGTTTACAGAAAAATACTCGCTTTAGCTTTGTTAAAATTATTGAAAGCTATGCCCAGGGAGCCTATGGGATGCCAACCTTGTACCATTTAAATGATAATTCTTAAGCTGAATCAAAGAATGTATGGTAAATACTCGCATAACCTAAATGACAACGAATGTTACGTTGTCATTTAGGTTTTTGGTTTTATCGTTCAGAATTTGCGTTATAGAACCCCAGGTGCGCAAGTTATTTACCACCATTCTATTTAAAATATGCCCTAACAAATAACAATGTCCTAACTAATATTCTCGTATAAATAAAATATTTATGTTTTCGGATATTTAAGGCTCTTGGTATTTTTGAGATTTGTTTTTTTTTCGGAGTTTAGTTTAATTTTACATTAGGAACACGACGCTTCGAAAACGTTGTTTCTGGAATTAAGGATTCCTGTGAAACTACACTTCCATCTTCGGCCTTATTGCCACTTACCATTAAGCGAGTATTAAGCGAGTGAAGTTGTTTTCACCCAAGCTGGTTATGAACCTGTTCCCATAAGGCAATGTCAATTTTTTTTTTTATTATTTTTTTAATTGTCAACATCACATACATTGCTCCGATTCCATAGTAAGTAGCTAAAGCACTTGTGTTATGGAAATCAGAGACAACGGTGGTATCACAAAAACCCAGACCTGAGCCAATATAGAAATGTTCATTTCCTAAATTGACCCAACCGGGGATCGAACCCAGGACCTTAGAGGTGGCGACACCTTGAAAACCGATGTACAAAGGCACTCGACCACGGAGGTCGGTCGTCATCAATTGAAGTAAAGGTTAGGGAGTCTCGGATTGAGTTAACGATCTCGTATATACAAAGACTAGAATGATTGTAGCAAAATAGGTGAGATCAGTAAGGTTCAGTGAGGCAACCCTTAAAAATATTCTATAGATATCTTTTATTCTTCGAAAAGTATTCTTTATTTAAATTCAAACTACGTAATTATATTTACAGCAAAAGCTGTTCAATGTACAATATATGTGTGTGTGTGTGTGTGTGTGTGTAGGTGTGATATTAAAGTAGTTATTCAAGTAGAGTAATAAATAATTGAATTATCTTTAATAAACGATATATATTTATTGTTTTAATTAAGGTGCAAAGAGCAATCATTAAGGCGAGGCTAGTTCACAAACTGGTGAAAAATTTATTTTTGAGCTTCCAATGTGAAGAACTGATGTTCTATTATACTTCACAAAAATGACTGTAGACTTAAAAAGAAACAAAGAAACACAATAACCGAACAAAATACTGAAAAAAATGGCTTGGTAAGTCTCAAAAATTCTCAAAGGAAAGCTTTTTTATTGATCTTACAAAATAACCGAGTACATTTTTAATAAATAATCTAGTATTCCAGAAATCGAATTTATTTCATAGCATTATTGCATAGCTTTAATATATATATATTTTTAAGTCGTTACTAACAATAATGAATCTTTGTTATCTGTAATAAATAAATTAATATTATTATATTGCATAGCTTTTATTGCATGTAATAATCAACCATATTCCAAAGATATAGTAAAAAAGTAGATTTCGTGAAAGCTATTTCACGAAATAGCAATACTTAACACGTGGAAAGTTTTCTTCATTTCAAAATATGACTAAATAATATTTCATATTATTATGCTATTCTATCCACTAAATTTCTTGCATTACCAGCAAGTTTATAAATACTTTTGATAAGTAAGAGATATACTATGTAAAATAAAATAAAGGTGCAACCGCAATTAGAGGACGGAAAGCTCACGGAAAGTATCAGTTTTGCAAATTATTTAGGAAGAAAGTATTTATGATACGATTGAAGTTCAACATCCAAATCCTGTCGGATTTCGTCTGATAGTCTTCCAGCCCACGAGCGACTTTTTGTAGCTGCGATTATCGCGGCGTTAATCGCGGCGATTTTTTGTCGCTGGCTTTGTAAACCCTTCGTCACTCTTGACAAGGTCATTTGGCGGACGATTGGTCGCTGACCTACTTTTTGTGTAGCTCGTGGACGTTTACGTATTAAACTCTGTATGTTCTATTCTCGGCGATAAAAAAATCGCTCAGCGATTAATCGCTCGTGGGCGGGAAGCCTTATTGATTAACAATACATAAAACAATTTGCCCTGGCCCGAACCAATCGGCAATGCACCGTAAAGGTTACAAAATAAAGTGCCATTGTTCACGCATTGCTTTGTACAATGCGATGGCGGATGTTACAATAAAATCTAGTCACTATTAGGCTTAGGTGATTTTTTATAGAAGAGGGGACCTTTATTTATAATATTCAGATAGGGCAAAAAGTAAATCACGAATGGAATCTATGAAAAAGAATCCTCCTATATTATAAATGCGAAAGTTTGTGTGTGTGTGTTTGTTACTTCTTCACGCCTAAAGAGATTTGGATGGTAGACGGCAGTGGCGAAGGGTCCATACAAGCCGATTCCCATTGGCTTACCTTTAAGAAATCCCACCCCACCGATCCACTATGCAGATCAACATTTCTGTATAACGGCTTACCTTTCCCATAATTTTACCCCTCACCACTGGTAGAGAGATTAGGACCTGCAGGCCAACCGCCTAACTCAATTGCTTTTAAGTTGCAATAGTTTATGACGTCAATGCACTGTCCGTCCATGTCATTGTATTATGATATGACAAGAAAGAACAGTGCATTGGTATCACTATCGCTTGCTTTGAGTTAGGCGGTAGAGACCCTGGATTAATATATAATAATAATAATAATAATGCTTGGACAATTTCACACAGCGCCATCTAGCCCCAAACTAAGCAAAGCTTGTAATATGGGTGCTAGACAACTGATATACTACTTATATACTTTTTAAATATATACTTATTATACATAGCAACACCCAGACCCGTCACAGAACTTAAAATTCATCATTTCAATTTCTGTCCGGCCGGGATTCGAACCCTGGACCTCTTGCGTGGTAGACCGGCATGTTGACCACTGCACCACTCAGGTCGTCAATATAGGTCTATAGAGCCCCTGGATTAACCATTTATCCTGGTCAAAGGTTCTCTAAGGCCCACGCGAACGAAGTCGCGGGCGTAGTATTATATTAGCAATTTACTGAGAAAGAAACAACATTTTGATTGCTTTTCACTGGTGAAATGCATTTTCATCGAGCTTTTGGATTACTACTGATGCGGTGTCACATGATTAATAAAAAAATCAAATAATCTTAATAGATCATTAAATGTATTTATGTGTTATTTATTTAATATTTTTCTTTGTTTGTACTTACCTTAAGTTACTTTATGTATATTTGTACAATAAAGTTTTTAAAATTAAATAAGTAAATATATAAATAAATGATCGAAGCATAATAAATCAATCACCCAGATGTCGCACGTAAAACTATTTCAAGGATGAAAAGACTGAAACAAAATGGATGACCAATATGGCGACCATTCAAAATGGTGGACCGTAGCGTCCGCGTTATTGTCATCTGGTCATCGGAAGGTTCGTGACCTATAAGGCATGGGACCATGGAACAATAAGATCATTCATTACAGCAAGGCCTTTTCACGTGTATGGGTCATTAAAGCAATCAGGCATGTCTGCTTACACATACATATGAGGTGATTAGCAGAATCAGCCCTCTAGTTATGGATCAAAGTTGTGTTTGATCTGCATATTTGCATATTTCAATATAATAAACTTGTTTAATTTTAATAAACTAGCGACCGCCCGCAACTTCGTCTTCGTGGTCAGTGGTATTTCGATATTCCCCGAGAATAGTACTTTTTTATAAAGGGATAAAAGGTACCCCATGTCCTTCTCAAAATTTCATGGTGATCGGTAACAAACATACTTACTTTCGGATTTATAATTTTAGTACGGATAAAATTCACACTTTGTCATTAAAATCAGTGCATTACTGCCATACGTAGTCACTTATTAAGGCACAAATATGTATGAGATATAAGGGGGCGTCCATTATTTACGTGAGGCATTTAGGTAAGGGGGGGCTGAAACAAAACCTCACCCAAACTTACGTGGGGGAGAGTGGGGTCTCGGGAAATATGATTGCGGATCACTATTTATTGTCATTTTAATCGCACTGAACAAATTCCAACTGACACACTCACCAAAAAATTACAAGATTGAAGAAAAAATGTCAGAAAACGATTAGTACGTGTCGGTACTTGCTAGCACGTACTGTGCGTTGTAAGGACAGAATAATGGACACTTGCAAAAAAATAAATAAACTCTTTGATGCTTGATTGGTGGCATGAAATTGTATGTATGAAATAATACAATGCGCAGTTTTTACAACGAATCTGTTTGCTTTTGATCCGCAAAACTACATTTGACGGTATGATAACAAAGTATGCTATGGCTTAAGTTTTAAAGCTTAAAATAATTATATTTAATTTTAAACATAATATGTCAAGACTTTACAGTCGAAAATATTTGAAATTTTGAGATTTAAGCATTCACAATGCTATTTTTATATAATACTAAATAATATACTAGAAAAAATAGGACTCGCACCAGATCATGTTCTCGGACGGGAATCGAACCCGCGACCTTTGGATATCCGGTCCAATGCTCTGACCGCTGAGCTACCGAGTCACTGGTGAGAACGTCGAATTTCTTCTAGTATATCAACTCTTACGCTGCAAGCCAGCGCCATCTCACCAATGTAGAAGGAATTCATGTCGAAAATATGTTAATTGTTGTACTGTTGTTAAAAAATATAAATTAATTTTACTAGTGGTAGGGAAAAACAAGTGGTTGTTTTTGAGTTTTGTGCAATATTAGTCAATCATATACTAAGAAAAAAGTACAAATTAATCACCATAAATATTATTTCTAAGTTTGTGTAAAAAAATATTTTAATTTTATTTAAATGTTAGTGAATAGATTTTATTTTGTTTCCCATTTCTTTTTTAACGAAATGATTTTTTTGTGTCTCCAAACCAATTATATTTCTTCGTCTGTACCAAATGACTCAAACTCCACTTTCGTGTCAACATGAAATTAGTGATGTTATGCAAATTGCTAAGGTTGTTTTTTATTAGTTTTGTAAATTAAATACCCCATTTTGTCACCAATGAAAACTTAGCAATTTATGAACTTGAAGACATTAATGAAAGTATTTATCAAAAACTTTTTATATAATTTAAAATAATTATCTATTTAGTATTAGGTTTTTTATTTAAAGTTATTGGTTTGAATTTTCACGTTGTTAGTAGGTATAAGTACATATACATATTTAGATTAATTAGATTAAGAAAATCTTTCAGCTTAACAGAAATAAAAATTGAAAGCATAACTCAAAACATTATTTTTAGTAAATAAAATAGTGTAGTGTATTAACGTAATTGTCTTAAAATGCCTTCAAAAAAATTCTCTATTTTCCTTCGCCTGAAAGAAAAACATTGCATGATGGCACAGTGTAGTGTAGTACTAAGCAATCTAAAGTGTTTCAGAAACAGCTTTATGTAACGCGGCCTTGGATCCGGCGATGACTTCTCACGGTCATGACACTGTGACGTCACGCAATGATCAACTTTTTTTTCATATTTTGGCTCGTGCTCTGTTTGTCCACCGAATACAAGTGAGCGCAGAACATTAAAAAAGATAATTAGAAAAATAAATAAAAAAATATTTTATTGTAAAATATGTATTTTGTGTTCTTTGTCAAAATCTTTAAAGTATTCTATTTTTTTAGTTTAATTATTTTAAGTATTAAAAATTAGGTGACAGCACTGAAACTTTAATGAAAACTGGATCTATCACTAAAATCACTATACATAGTTTTTCTCATTAGAATATTTAAAAAATATTAAGGATTAAAATGTAAACCTACTTCATTTGTTTCCATAAAACAAAGCTTGTCGCGCTAAACTAGCACAACACTAATATATGTATATACTGTGGCAATAGCAACCATTCATACTTTTCACAAAACCTACGCATGTTTCCATATTACTCTAATTGATGACGGCTTTTATACTCTGACCTTAAGATGTTTTACTCTTACCCTTTGTTATCTTGTCATACGATCTAAAGTAGCTTGAACAATTTTGTAAGGATTTTGGTCTGTTTGCTTGCGAATTGTATGAAGAAAGAAGTCGCACTTCCAAAGGTCATGAGCGTTGTGTACGCGAATGTACTTTTGTTTGTAAACTTGAACTAGTTAGAGTTGTGAATGAATTCTTTTATCGAGAATTTGCTACGGAGGTATTTGGATGGAGTAGATAAGGTCGAATTTGCGCTGCATTAGGCATTAATTCAGCGGTTTGTCAATACTCGGGCGTTGATGAATTAAACAACAATTTGTTTAATTCATCAACGCCCGAGCGGCCGAATGCGGCTGGACAACAATAGAATATCTATTGTCTCATTTTCCGGGCCTTGATGGGTTAAGTTGTCGATTAACTTTTGACTCTTATGATCGGATGATATGTAGCTTAAATCAAAAGTTAACGCTTACTTACTCTCTTTTTCTTTAATTGACACTACGAAAAAATGATGTTTGGTTGACTCTACTTGAAGAATCTATTGAGTAGCCGCGTGGCTTCCGAAAGAATAACATAATACCTGAGCATTTCACTCCCAGGGATGTTGTAAAAGATGTTCAGCAGGCCTAAACATTAAAAAAAAACAATCGCGATAAGCGGATGATGTACGAATAATTGCGTCCGATTATCGCGATTCTTTTGATGTAATATAGGCCTCCGTGGACCAGAATATGGTAAGCAGCGTTATCTAGACTAGACGACCTCCGTGGTCGAGTGGCTTTGTACACCGGTTTTCAAGGTGTCGCCATCTCTGAGGTCCCGGGTTCGATCCCCGGTTGGGTCAATTTAGAAAACGAACTTTTCTTTATTGGCTCAGGTCTGGGTGTTTGTGATACCACCGTTGTCTCTGATTTCCATAACACAAGTGCTTTAGCTACTTACTTTGGAATCGGAGCAATGTATGTGATGTTGTCAAATATTTATTTATTATTTATTATCTTCACCAACTCGGCTATCAAGCTCGGAGATTGTGACACATTCTCCTATGGAAGAGGCCTACTGCGTCCTGAAGTGGATTATAAATAAATAAATAAATATTTCACAACATCACATACATTGCTCCGATTCCAAAGTTCGTTTTCTATATTGGCTCAGGTCTGGGTGTTTGTGATACCACCGTTGTCTCCGATTTCCATAACACAAGTGCTTTAGCTACTTACTTTGGAATCGGTAAGGTATCGGTAAGGTAAAACCGGACCCAACCGGGGATCGAACCCGGGACCTCAGAGATGGCGACACCTTGAAAACTGGTGCACAAAGCCACTCGACCAAGGAGGTCGTCAAACTTATTATATGATAAACGGTCCATGTTTTAAACAATCGCCCTCCCGTCGTTTCGCCTATGGATTATAACAGCATTATTTTTTATTTACATGTTAAAACCTTGAATCTTTTTGTAAAAAGTCTTGTTAAATCATAGATTTCATTTAATTATGTAGTTTTCAATTAGTTCTCTTAACAAGAAAATTCCCAAACTACAATTAGACGATAATTAAACATCTCAAGATTATCCGTCTGTATACCAGCTTATTGAAGACCGTAACAAGGTTTTGTAAATTCACACTTTTTTGTGTAATTAAGTAGTAATTCAACAGAAGACTAATAAAATATTCTATTTATAAAATTCAATTTTGTTTAAGAATAACCCAATGTTTTATTACTTGTGTCACGCATGAATTCACAGTGCAAAATTAGTTCTTTTACTTCCTCAGTTTTTCAGTAAAAACCTGAATAAATTTATTTATCAATTCATCAATACTAAATATCAATAAAAAAGTTCTGAATTAAGAAAATATATAATCAAATGAGGAAGTCGATAACGCAGTGGTTTAGCGCCTGGCCCGGCGATTGCGGAGGTTAAGCAACTTTCGCAAGTGTCGGTCATGGGATGGGTAACCAAAAATTTATTATCTTGAGCTTCTCCGTGCTGCGGAAGGCACGTTAGGCCGTTGGTCCCGGCCGCATTTGCAGTCGTTAACATCCACTAATCCGCATTGGGCTCGCGTGGTGGGCTATGGCCCATCCTCCTTATCCACCCATAAAGAAGGTCTGTGCCCCAGCAGTGGGGACAATATGGCAATACACGAACACGAATAGTCCTGCAAAGTAACATACATTACCTCACCATGTTAACTATTTCTGAGACCGATTGCACGAATATTGTAAGTGAACAGAATACCCTTTCTATAAAACACTAATTAATGAAATTAATAGAATAGAGTAGAAAAACATTTATGAATCACTTATCAAGATACATATTAACAGAATCATATCACCAACAAAACTTTTCCATAACAATAAGGCAATAAAAACAATTATTCACGAACTCGACCAAATGAGGCAGTCCCCTAATTAACCGACATTAATTCATTAACTTAGCCTTGACTTAAGATAACTAAATCTGAGTTTCACGGCAATTCCCTGAGAGCGAGCCCGACAAACGTAATGACGAATTAAAAACCATTGTTTAATTCATAGCTATTTTAATTCGGTTTAATGATATGAATTGACACATTTTTTTAATCGTTACAATAAAATCTGCTGGACCAGTCTGGGAATAAGCGTTTGGTTTTTAACAGAAAATTGAGTTAATTTTCTAGAATAAAAAATTTGAAAATGTTTAAAATTTTATCGTTGTCATTCATCGTTAACCGATTAATGGATTTCAAATATCAAGTATTTGTATGACGATTTCTGATATGCAATTTATCAAAAACTTATCCATTACCTGTGAAACTGGGGTTTTTGTTGACAGGAGAAAATGCGGTGTGCTTTGTTGTCTTCAAACACCAGTATAATAATATCTTATTAAAAAAAAAAACTTTATATTAAAATATAATAATTTTGACATTCCTGTGAATATGCTCAAAATTGCACAGTTTCAGCCGTCTGGGGTTTGGTTAAAGCCCATGGGAAGTCATAGTCTTAAGTCGTACCCAATTAATAGGAAACTCATAGCCTTGTTACATAACGCGCGTTCCCACGGTGGCATGATCTTGAGACCCGAGTGTTTGCATATAATTGTTTATGTGGAATATTCGTTATTTACTACGGCTAGTCTGGGGCGTGTCACTTTGAGGAAAACCGCCACCTACGTTTTTACCTTTACCTTTACGTTTACGTTAAGTTGAAACCGTACTACAGAATAGTTGGAGCGACATGATACTAAAGTGTTCAGCTACTTCTGATGCCGAGTATATCATACAGAATCAGATGAAGAGATAATAAGAGCGTTAATTTTCAACCAAGCGCGAGTGCGAAGCGTGTCCGTTTAAGCTTAAAATGCAATGCTTTCGTATGTCCGGCTTTCCGTCTGTTCTCTTCTACAGGTCGCATTTCTCAACCGATTCTCGTGAAATTTTGTGAGCAGGTTCTATAATTATACAGATTTATTTGTCAAGTCAGTTTATCGAAATTTTTCTAAATGGCGGTGATATGAGAAAAATAATTTTTCAGCCATTTCGATAATCATGAATGTCACAAACGCGAGGTGTATAGCTCTACAGAGCCACCAGTTTTATGTTTTGACAAATAAGCGTTGGTCTAGTTGATGGAACGAGTATTTGTAGCTTTCGGACACTTAGCTAAATTCATAGATGTAGTACATTTACTTAGCCCTAGGGGGCTGGGAGCATGCTAGGGCATGACCACCGAAACACGATATTAATCGCGTGATATAGCGTTTTATTGACACTCAACTGTCAAAATTGTCTTTTGTCAGTTAAACATGATAAACCGCTATATCATATCGCGTTTCGGTGAGCGTGCTAAGCTGGGGGTCTGGTAGTATACACAGTAAACCTCCTTGGCTAAATCACAGTACATTAAAGAAAGATTGAAAAGTTTGTCCAATGTCCAGTTCTTATGGTAGACTCCTTAGAAGTCTTCGGGATATAGAGTATTCTAAATCTAGCGAAACTTCTTTCAAGAATTAGTAACGACCACATAATAAATAATAGTAGCGTAGAGTTCTACGACGGCATAAATAGTACTAGTGTGTTTTACCTTCGTAGCTGACTGATTTCTATTTTAAGATAAACAACTTCTGATACGCTGTATCATCAACCTTTTTTACATCTTAGGGATTTCAATCTCATTAATTCATTCTATTAATAGATTGGAAAGTACAATAGGCCGGCAACAAGAACTTGTTGATTGATTCTAGTACACCATTAACGATCTGATTAACAATTTATTGTAACATGTCAATGAACTGATTTTTTTATAGAGCCCTAACTATTCTGTTTTGTAAGAAGAGTGTAATATAAATTGAAATATGATGAGATGACGATAAGGTAGTTGGCATGGATAGAGCACAGTAGTAGTAGTAGTAGTTATATTCGTCCTTTTCAGGACAGGCGAAGGTCTAAGCCATACTGCCAGTTCTAGAGTAAAAAAAAAAAAACGATAGAGCACAGCTTTGAGTAACACCACAGAATACATAGACACTCGGTTACTCAAATGACATTAGTTTGGAAGATGAGCTTATTCGATACTATGATACCGATCTGTCATCCGTGCCCATGAGTTTGCACAGTGATGTTTACTATACTCTATAGTAACTGTAGTAAGCAATTTATTAATGCAATTAGGCACAACGCCTCTGGCGGTAACAACACTAAACAAAAAGTTGTCATACAAATGTCAACTACAGTCGTTATCGAGTATAGTAAGTGTAAACTCATAATACGCCACTGAGCGTTTTCAAAATAAAGTACCAAGTACCTTTGTATGAAATAATGGGGAATTGTTGAATATTCATATTCATATTCTTTTATTGCATCTTGTTGTATACAATGATGTTACGTATTTTTAGGTAGGTACAAACAAGAACCCTGTAAGGGCACGGCAAATATTTATAATACATAGAACTTACTTAACTAATTTATATTAAGTATTACATTTTTGAATATTTTGATATTATCAGGATACCATGATAGTCTATGAAATCATATAGATTTACTTTCTTGCAGATTAGTTTATATTTCGATCAGTTAATTAGCCAGATATAATTTTTTCTTGTTATTATACTTCAAAAACGTTACACGAGGGACAGCCCAAAGGGGGGTTCATTTTATTTAGAAAACGCTCATTTGCAAACCGAAACGTCGCGCCGCGTGCGTTGGTAAATATATATAAAGAATATACCATTGAAACATCAAAAGAGCACTTAAAGTATCCATAAGAGATTTATTTCATGATACCAATCTTTAATTAAAGCATAGTTATCGCTTATTAAATATGCATGGAGCTCATCACATGGTTAAATTTTACTTCCAGATTACATGGAAGTAATTTGTTTTGTTTTTGGAATTTGAATTAGAAATGCAATGATGAATTATCAAATATCTCAATGCATATTTTTCTGTGCATCGTTCGCTTGGAATCAGCTATGTCAGTAACAGATATTATTACCGTGGTAACGTGTGTAATATTGACGGCAATGCCAAACCGGAATTGCGTGACAACTCGCGTCTTCCGGCTAAGCTTTTGGGCTATACAAAATCTTTTACAACTTTTTAGAACATATGTGGATGATGATAAAGTGCTAAATTAAAATAAAACCAGTAGTACAAACGGGAGATTCATTTCCAAAATTGATTCTTCGCTCGTGCTAAGCAAGTGTTAAACGACAATTATCGCCAATGTCACAGTAATATAATGAGACCCTCTGTCGATTCACACACGGTCCATTGTCGGCTTTGGAGGACGTTCTCATGAGTTTCGCAATATGTGACGACTTTTGACGACGTGCGGTATGCATTAGGAAAAGGAGATGGAAAGACAGACTTTTCATAAAAATTAAATGGGTGTTTACTGTAGTTATACATTGTTTTAAATTTCCGTGGTTATTGACGTTATTAGAATAAACTATGTCGGGATTTACACGCATGCGCTATGGTCACGGTAGATGTTATTGGCAGACGAATCGGTCTACCCTCCGTCTAAGTCTTTTATTATTACGCTCGATACCGGTACCACTGTCTGCAAACTCAATACTCATTCGTATCTGTTCTCGACACACGACACTCACTTTATTTGTACGCGAAACGGCACTTACACGATTTTTGTTGATTTTTCAATTTCAATCGCTTCCCTGACCATTCTTGGTATGTAGTGGCGTTCTGTTGAGATAATCTAAGGGTTATGCAACTCGAATCAGTGATTTGTGTCCGAATGAACTAAATGTTCAGCGATGGCCGATTTTGGCGTATCGTTGTTTTTGACCGCTTTTATGTGCTCCTTTTATTGCGCGTTAAGTTTGGCCGATATATGAACTACCACAACTGCAGTCGATCTTATAATTCTCTAATCTTTCGGGGACCGTAGACATTGCGATACCTTTTTCTACTGTAGTTAGTCGAATAAAGGTAAATAGTCAAGCTAAAATATTTTCTGTAAAACAAAGGTAGCTTTTAAGTTTACTTTTAGTTGTAAGTAAAAGTTAACTTTTTCTTATGAGTTGACTTTTGTTTGTTTATCGTTATCTCTTTACAAGCTTTTAACTAGAATTATGTTATACATTAGAATCGTAGATGCTTATAGTTGATTATGTAGCCTTAATAGTGATTCAGTGTTTTTGCATACTATGGTTTCTATATTATGTTATTATACCTTTAGCAGCTTCCCCCTATCTCGCTTTTATTACCACCATTGATCACTTTGCATGATGAATCATCTGGACAATGACGGCACCTGAGTCACAAAGTTAATTGGTTTCTGTGGATAAAAACATTGCGATCTTATTGTCATCAAATGATGTCATTTAATTTTTACCGTGGTATAATTACCGAAGTGTATAACTGCAATGAGTAATGGAAGCGATTATTTATCGCCAGTTTTTGTAAAAAACTGTATATCTGTAATTAACTTTTAAAAAATAATTCAGAATATTATGTACGTATTATCGATTTTAAATAAAGTAATTTTATTTATTTCAGAGTTAGTTGTTTATTGATATTATATACCTAGTTAAAAAAATGAAATCATCTTAAACCTTTTTGCTCAATTATAAATTAAGCAACTCGGGATAAACGGTCTTCATCCTATTTTATCTTTTATTGTCTTTTACTTGTGACATGGATTTAAAACGAATTGAACACAGAGCCAAAATAGCATACATGACTTTAACACAATTTGTTTCGTAAAGCTGTTGGTTACCCATACCTATTTGTTGGTAGCGCCATTTTATAAACTGTTTGCAGACACTGACTACGTCACGTGGGTCAAAAATATGTGTCAAAGTAGCCGAAGGGCAGTCACGGAAAAATATCCCATGGTGTTGAGTAATTCCCATTTTCTATGGTTCTTATGTAAATTTTCGCCTCGAACTGCCATATACGGTTGTCGCAAATGGACTGGCTGACTGCGTACTGTCAGTCATTTATCACTTGTGATGACACTTACGTTTTGTTTTGTAAATGGAGAAACCTTTAGAATGGACGTGACTTAATTATAGATGTGGTGAGCTGCAATGTCAATGTCATGGTTATGGAAGCAATAGTGATGGATGATACATCGAACTACCAATTGTATCTCTTTGATGTTCAGACTTTTCCTAAAAATGCGAGAAACTTGCATCTCCTGATTACAAAATGACTGAATTAAATCTGGTTTAAACCTAATGCAATTTCGCTCTGCCCCTTAACGAAGAAAAGTACCAGTATCTACTTATCCAATTAAAGCAGCTTTATTTTTAACTCACGTTTTAGAACAATGTGGTCCGAATCTGAAAAAAACCTTTTTGCTAACGGTAAGGCTGAATGCCAGTTGTGAGCTATTCGAGATACAATACTATCACAGGACTCATCAGTAACCGAGATTTTCGAAATATGCTAAACTTTAACAATTTGACCACACGCAAATCACAGCACAGAGTTCTTGGCAATAAGTTGCATTTTAAAATAATTGTTGCTTTACAGCTGGATGCTCAACAACGCTACACGCTCTTCCAACGAGGTTTGTGGGAGGCAGCTCAGCAGATCCCTCGAGGAGCCATTAGGGACTACCAGACCTTCCGCCAGCTACGACTGCTGTCTATCATCGGCCCTGCTGCTCTACCACCTGACCAGCTGGACAGGGTAAGTAACATCCTTTGGTCTAGGTACATAAGCATAAGTATGGATCGCATTCCAATTATCAAATGACTGTCACTGCTGCATATATGATACAGAATACCAGCTCTTGAAAACTACCACTTGTTGAGGATTTTATAACTTTAGCACTTATTCAGCTTGAACTAAACCTAGAAGGGAACTATTTTTTTAATTATGAGAAAAATAAATTATTACTTAGTTGTTTGTTTAGTGATACCTACAGACTGCAATATTTTTTTATATCTATCTTAATACTGACACCGCGTTTGATCTTAATGATTCACCGGTTAACTAATGGCTGTTTGTTTATTCTCCAAATCATCTTCTCGACTATTTTAATATTTATGTTCGCACACCACATTCCCGTTACAGTACAACCGCCTCATCAACGACATGCTGGCAGTCTACAACACCGCCGAAATCTGCGCTTACAACGAGCCCTTCAAGTGCGGACTGCATCTGCAGCCTGAGTTGCAGTTCATAATGTCCCACTCCAGAGACTGGGACGAACTCCAACATGTGTGGACTGAGTGGAGGAGGAATACCGGGAAAAGGATACGAGACTTGTATGAACAGCTGGTGGATTTGACTAACCAGGCAGCTAGGTTGAATAGTAAGTGTTTTCGTATTTAATTATATCTACAATTCTACCGAACCTCGGGGTTCAAGGTAAGTATTTCATAAAGTCCCCGGGAATTTTAAGTAGAAACACAGGAACTTGTACGAACAGCTGGTGAAATTTACTAACCAGGTTGCTGTGTTGAATAAGTGCATGTTTATTACAATTTAGGTCAGTTGAAAATGACTCAGTCCAGAGACTGGGATGAACTCTAACAAGATTGGACTGAGTGCCGAAGGAACTCTGGGAAGAAGTCTTCCCAGTTATGTAACAACCAGGCTGCTAGATTAAATACCTAGTAAACATTTAGAAGTTACGGTGGAATAAAGAAAAGAAACTCACATACATACTTGTACATAGGTACATAGCATGAACCCTGAACTCATTACACTCCTATTTTGGGCAATCGTGTAAAAAGTACAGCTTTAGTTCAGTTCGGCATTTCTAAAATATAAATCAGATGCCATTATAAGAATAATAATAATTGTTGTGTCGAACGCTCATAAAAGCTAGAATAACGCTATTTATAATAATATTAGTGGTTCACTTAGTCCTATAGCGTGAGCGCCCGATCCGGATCTCGCTCGTTCAAGGCACAGATTAGATATAGTTACTCCAGGGTAGCATAGTAAAGAGTTTAGTGGGTATGGATCCAATCAGCACGAGCCCCACACAACCCCGTTGCTTGCCAGGCACGGGTATGGGTAAAAAGTATTATTCCTACTAAAAAAAAATTAACTTAGTCTTAGTACCTACCGTTTTGCTATTGAAATTAACGTAGGAGTTTGTAGATTATTTGGAGCTCTGATAATCTTTATCTTGTCTGAACAAAATAGAATCAATATGTATTTAAATCAAATTTAAATAATTATTTACGAACAGTCCAATTCTTATTGCATACCACACATACATAATTAAAAGATTACCTGAGATGTACTTTTTTGTTTTTAGACTTTACTGACGCATCGGCTTACTGGATGTTCCCGTATGAGACGACCAATCTGAGACAGGATGTTGAAGAAGTTTGGGAACAGGTATGATCAACTAATAAGCCTACCACTATGATAAATGATATATGAGAAAAAATACTAGAAAAAATCAACTCACCCGTAGCACCTCAGATGAGACCTGCTACGGATGAATCGTTTTTTCTGGTATATTTTCTAATATATATTATTTATCTTAGTATAAAAATAGCATTGTGAATGCGGAAATCTCAATTTAATAACCTACCTCTGATTAAGATTTTAAATAGTAATAACGATGATAGAATTATGGTGTTACGATTTGAAGTAGGTAGTACCAAAATAATATTTGAACAATCTGAAAACAGTATGATTTATAGATATAACGATAGCGGGAATTTTTAAAATAGTATTGTACCGAGTAAAATAATTTGAGATTGCTAAATCTGATGCAGCGATTTTGCTTGTTACGATTCTTGTGGAGTTTTATTTGTTAACATACAACTTGCAATTAGCTATTTAAGAGAACATCTATCCGCCACAAATAAAATTTGAAGTTAAATAACAAAAAATATATTTACATTATTTATACCTTTTGGTAGACCAAGACCTACTAAGCTAGCTTAGCTTAAGCTTATATAGCTACCTTAGTAGGTCAGAAGATTCGCCCGGGCTGCGAAAGGTCGTGAGTTCGAATCGATTCCCATCAGATTATTTAAGTAAGAGACGAGTTGTTGTTTTTTCTAGTTTAAAAGTTAACCCTGTTTTAATTCTATATCTTCAGGTCAAACCTCTATACGAACTCCTCCACGCCTACGTCCGCAGGCGTCTCCGGGAAGCGTACGGCCCTGAGAGGATATCCCGGTCGGCGCCCATCCCCGCCCACATCCTAGGGGACATGTGGGGGCAGAGCTGGTCGGGAATCGTGCCCTTCGCCCTGCCATACCCTGGCAAGACCTTGGTCGATGTTACACCGGAAATGGCGCAGCAGGTAATTTTTTTAACTTTTCAAAGATTCTGTTGTTTGACGTCATTGTAATGATGATTAATTGATAATGTTGGAAATATTTATACCTGATTGTAGAACCAAAAGGGTAAAGAAAAAATCTTCTAATAGTAGAACTCTCGTAATTTCTTTACGACAGATGATTGGCAGCCATTTCTTTCTATAATGCTTTGTGCAAATTGTTTGTTAATTCGTAGACATTCACAGTCAAAATAATAACAACTGGATATCAAGATAAGAACTGCTTAGACTAGTTGTTGTTTTGATCTAATTTAATACAGTCATATTATAGACTTAAACCATTCGTGATAATTTAATAAATATATTGCTGATAAGTTTTTACCACCTTTTACTTATTATATTTGTTGTGAAAAAAATATGAATAAATGTTATGTTTATAATAATTTTCCAGGGTTACACTCCCCTTACAATCTTCCAACTTGCCGAGGAGTTCTTCGTATCCATGAACATGTCCGCGATGCCTCCAGACTTCTGGGCGTTGAGCGTACTGGACCAGCCCGCGGACAGGCACATCCACTGCCAACCGTCAGCGTGGGACTTTTGCAACAAACATGACTATCGGTGATAACAATGTTTAGTTCATAGCTATGACTTCAGACTTATGGCCTCTCAGCATGTTTGACAAGCAAGCGGAAATGCATATTCACTGCTATTCCACACTCATATATAAGATAAAGTATTGGATTTGTCAATTTACTTTAGTTACCTACCTACTTCATTTTTTTCACATACTCGCTTCAAGAATAATAATAAAGATAGCTATCGATATTATTTATTGACACTAAATCTCATTTACAGGATCAAGATGTGTACCCACGTGGATATGAAGGACCTGGTGACTGCCCACCACGAGATGGCCCACATAGAATACTTCCTGGCCTACAGGAACCAGCCCAAGGTGTTCCGTGATGGAGCCAACCCAGGTTAGTAACTATTTTTATTGGAGGCAAAAGGGACAGAAATATTTAACGTTGCGGCTCCCTCTTCTACCGCCTCCAGTGATCCCACCCAGCTTTAGTGGCTTTATGGGGTCCCATGAAGGGGGATTACCCAGTCAGTACCCTCTGATCATTTTTATCTGTAGATATCATCATTATTTTATTCTTCACCAATCAACAATTTACTTACTAATTTTGTAAAGTGAATATTTTCACTTTTAATGATCAGTACTGCGCATCTTTTTAAATAGTTTATTACTGTTCCCATAGTCCTTGCGCAATAATCTTTATCATTTATCAACACCATGAAGAAGTATCTCAATGATGTTACGAGTACAAGCAAAAGACTACTTGTATGTGTAGGCATTTATCATACATAACATAATGTAGGTAACGTAAAGAAAGAAATATTACTACACTGGCTCAGTGAGCTCAAATTATGTTGTTTAAAAAATAATCTAATAGATGTCGCCACGAGGTTGACACTGCTTTTGAAAAGCAGTACTGTGCTGTTTGGTAGATTAGGTATCTTTTAGTATATCTATGCGAAGCAAGATGGCGGATTTTTTTTTGGTGTCAAGAGGAAAATGCGATATTTATGCATACCAAACGGCATGTTGGACTCGGTCATGACCCTAGGGCATGTCCCTCGCCGCACCAAGCCCTCCCGCCAAGCCTGGTAGAAGATGGCGCTTTTAATTTTGTATATTTGAAAAAAAAAATGTACATAATTATCGAACCTGCTCACAAAATTGCACGAGAATCGGTTGAGAAATGCGACCTGTAGAAGATAACAGCCGGACAGCCGGAAACATAAGCATACGAAAGATTCTTGCTCAAGCTGAAACAGAGACGCTTCGCTCGGGCGTCGCGCACGCTCGGTCAATTAATTAAAACCACAAATCTATTAGTATATTTTACTAAACAAATCAAACAAAAACACTCAACACAGCAGCTCCTACCAGCGCCAGGTGGACGTTTGCCCCCACCGCGGAGTTGCACAGGTCCGTGTCGCAGGAGCAGTAGGTGACGAATAAATCTCCGGTGCCTGATTGTCTTCTGCAGGAGGTCCCGTTCGTCTCATCATCAGTTATGTAGCCGCACTGACGGACTACGCGGATTTTACCTTGAACTGGAAAACAATGATAAAGGTTGAATTAGACAAATACACATTGAAGATTTTTATTTATTTTATCAAGATTTTACATTTAAAAAATGACATGTACTATTTTGATTAAATGATTTGTAAAAACATTTAAAAGTTGACATCGTGATAGATATTACCATAATTAAGAACGGGTTCAGAAGTCAATTTTTTTGTTCAGATAAATAAAAAATTCCCAAAATTTAAACATTAGATACTAAAGATTTTATATATTACAAGGTATTAAAAAATTTCAAAACTCATAGAATTTATTTAAAGTGTCCGTCCTGTGTCTTGTGTCTTGCGTCTCGGCAACCACTGCGCGCTGTCTCGATGTCAGGCTTTCAGATCTCAGCTCGTCGTCGTCGCGACCGCGCAGTGGTTGCCGAAACGCAAGACGGAGGACGCACGCGCGGTGATATCATGGTCGCAGCCTTAGAGACTGATAAGATAGACAGTCCCTCAGTGGTCGATGATTCCAGAGGAGGAGCAGTCCAGCCATCTCCAGCGTCTCTCGTCATCTTATAACATCAGGTCAAAGCATGGCAAGCCAGTGCTTGGAGGAGTCACGTCAAGGGCCAAAATGAAAAAAAAACTTACTTTCCATCTTAATAGAGCGGCAGAGGGTAGGTTCTGTAGGCGGTATGTGCTCCAAAGGGTCTCTGAGGGAACAGTTGACGACCCCCAAGCTGAAGGAGTCGAACTCCACTCCGCAACGAGGGTCGAAGGCGCTGTTGCAGTCATAGCACAGAATCGATGATGCTGCGGAGGCAGAGGGTTTAGGAATTCTATTATAGGAGAAAAAGTTTGGCATATGTTTCTGTCTTTCAAACGTTTAAAATACAAGACTTTTAAAAAAATATAGCGGAGAACCATCAGCGTTACGTATCAGCATAATCCACCAGGCGGGCCCAATGCGGATCGGTTTTATAGTAGTGATACGACGGGCTAGTTACAACAGTGTCAAGTTTACCAGTCCGTTGATAATCCAATTTGAAGGACTGTAAGGCTTCAAGCGAACTACTGGTTTGACCTACTTGTGGTTAAAGTGAAAGGGGGATTTAGATAAACTCCAAACGTTAATACCGGACTATGATAAAATAATAATAGAATAAATTTGTCTCTTACACTAATCCTAGAGTCACTAAAACCCAAATCTACAATTATTATTACCTATATACTGTTTAAAAACTACTTTAAGAAAACTGATGTTATCACACTATGCTACTATTTATTATCCATGGTGTATTGCGGAATCTCTTAATCTGTACAGAATAAATACCAGTTCACGAAAAGTACTCTTTGACTATCCCTTTACAAAATAGTTGGTTATTGCATAGCTTTAATTTATTGTAAATTTACATAATTTAGTAAATTGGATATACCTAATAGACTGGATGATTAGACACCATCTCTCATCAGAGTACTTGTCAAGACGAATCAAACGAGTTCTAGCTCGATGGGTTGAATGGTTTTACTAAAGAATTCTTGTGGCCCTCTTTCGGCTCCATCATCAAACCCTGGACACTATTTCCTAACAGAGTATTTGTCAAGATGAATTAAACGAGCCCAAACTCGATGGGGTTGTATGGTTTTATTACAGAGTTCATGTGGCCTTCTTCCGACTCCATCATCAGACACTGGACATTATTTCCTAACAGAGTAATCGTCAAGACAAATAAACGTGCCTAATCTCGATGGGGTTGCATGTGGAATAGATTGGATGATTGGACACCATCTCTCATCAGAGTAATTGTCAAGACAAATCAAACGAGTTCTAGCTCGATGGGTTGCATGGTTTTATTACAGAGTTCTTGTGGCCTTCATCCGGCTACATCATCAGATCCTGGACACTATTTCCCAACAGAGTACTCGTCTAAATGAATCAAACGAGCCCAAACTCGAGGGTTTGCATGGTTTTATTACAGAGTTTCTGTGGCTTTACTGTGACACCCGTAAGCAAAACGAATCGTTTCTCGAATATAGGAATGGGGGGTAACTAATCACTCTTTGCAATTTATCTGCCGGAGAAGCTGTACCCTTAGCACGAACAACTAGCGAGAAAAAAACGCACGTAAAAGTACTCGATAGAGTAATTATCTAATGAAATCTCATTTCGCTTTTCGAGGGTAGATGGCGCTGTACAAATTTCCCATACAAATATACTCAATCGAATGTTTTTACGCGCGTTATTTTTTTCGATAGTTGTTCGAGCTACGGGTACTGAAGCCCCGATTCGATATTATAATAACGATCCGATAAACTCAAATCACATACATATTACTTTAAAATAAGTATACTTTTTGTTCTGAAAATAATAAATGCTAGTATTAAATTCACATTTTTCCTATCTTATTTTGCTACAATTTGATTATTAACTTTTTTACTATTTTTAGCTACTTACTACTTATTAAATGAAAATTAACACTCACCATATTTCACTAGACACAAGAGAGAGACAAGTGATACACCAATCACATTTTTTAGGTTCATTATCATAAAATGTAGAAGAAGAAAGCTACGGTAGAAGATTTTGTGTCGACTGAATTAAGTATGTGATGGATAGTCCTTAACTTAATTACATAGTTGTAAAACTGGTGACATATAGAGAATCTATAGATATTGAAAGCTACGGAAGGCTATAAAAATAAAATAAAAATAGTGATCAAGTACTTACATATTTTTTTACTGTAATCACTGTAAAAATATAAATTAAATGTGAAATATACAAACAAACTCAAATGTGTTTAGACTTTGAAATAAAATGCTTTTACGAATTTAACCATTATTGTTACTGTAAAATGAAATATTACATCCGTATTTACAAACAACACTCTATCAACCCTTGACTACGCGAACGCACTGCGTTGGAATAAAGCTCCGTGATTAGTTCGTTAGTTGACTGAGCGAGCGCGAACCGTCTCTGTTTCAGCTTGGGCAAAAATCCTTTCGTATGTCTGTCCCGCTGTCCGGCTGTCCGTTTGTTCTCCTCCACAGGGGCCGTACCGGCTAACGTATGGCACTTCAGAAAGACTGCTGAGCTTCAAATTAAAACAGATAAATCGAGTTCCGATCGGGCCAAAATGGCAAACCCCAATTCAAGATATCACACGAACATCGATATCTTCTAAATACCTCTGGTGAATAGTACACACGACAGCACGTCAGGTTATACAGTTAAACTGCGAAAACAGCTTTTATTACGTAGGACATAGAGGCGGTCTCAAGGTGGAAGGCGGAATCAACATGTATAGTCTGTCTGAGGTGCCGTCGTGTGTACAATATGAAACTCCTTACTTCGATTTATCTGTTTTAAGTTGAAGCTCGGCAGACCCGCCGAAGTTAGAAAAGTTAGCCAGTAGGGCCCCTGGTCGTATTTCTCAACCGATTCTCGTCAATCGTTCGTGGGACGCTGTGCGTCCGCGGGCACTGCGAGACCTCATAGTGATGTTTGTGAATACGGGTGTCAAAGTTTTTGTATTCGTATCCGTAAAATTATTTTATTTCCACGATTAACAAACGTGGAAGTCTAAAAATCTAAAAATTCTGGTACTCTTGAACAGGGTTCTGCTTTTTCGAATAAAAATCCTAAAGCGTTCACAATGGAATATGTTATTATTTGATTGAAAACCACTGTGAAAAGAGAAATATAAGTAGCTTACTCCCGCAAAATATATGCAGGATGCAGCTCCCGCCCGCCCGCAAAAAAATGCGCAGGCGCACCGCCTGCAAAAATATATGCAGGCGGTGCATCCTGCATATATTTTTTGCGGGAGTAAGCTATATATACAAGGTGTTACAAAAGTACCCCTAATGCCGAATATGGTAGATAGGGACCATCAAACTGAACAACTTTTACTATGGGACCAACACTGAAATCGCGAAAAAAAAATCAGCTGTTTCATACAAAAATTTATTACGAAAATATCAAAACGTATGAAACAGCTGATTTTTTTTCGCGATTTCAGAGTTGGCCCCATAGTAAAAGTTGTTCAGTTTGATGGTCCCTATCTACCATATTCGGCATTAGGGGTACTTTTGTAACACCTTGTATATATCTCTTTTCACAATGAATATGTTATTACTTTTTTTTTAATAGTCATGGTGTAATCTTTTACTTATTCTGTAGATTTATAAATCCTGTGACTGCAACCAACTTCATAAATTTATCGATAATTGGAGACTGTGAAAGTCAGACAGTACTTAATGTTGTGTAACTGAAACATGATAAGTTAAATTCAATATTTCTGTAAAATCATGTTTGTAAATATAAAATTGATCTCGTCATTTTGTTTGATGTTTATGTTTGTTGTTATGTTGAAACTTTTAGAGTTCCGTATGATCTTGGTAAAATCAGTAATACTTAAACATATGAGTTGAAAAATTACTGCGAATTTCGAAAAACCACCCTTCTATTTTGGAAACATATTTTAACTTTTTGTGAAGAAATGTATTTTTGTCAAAATTCAACTTCGAACTCAACGCGTACAACTTTAGTGCGTAAAAAATAATTATTTTTAGTGTTGCCATAACTTTCAAGGCCCAATGCGGGACGTCTAAAAAAAGGTTAATCAACGTCTTTACTCGAAGTAATCCTTACTATATTATATTATTATAAATGCAAAAGTAACTCTGTCTGTTTTATACGCTTTCACGCCTAAACTACTGAACCAATTTTGATTTAATTTGATACAAAGATTGAAGAAGAATAGATCTTGGGAAAGGGGTGTCCCTTGACTCGCCTAAAGTCATTGCTCCTAATTTCATTTAGCCGAATTTCTTTGGCCTAAACTCCTTAAGCACAATTATTGTTTAGCCTAATAGATTTTTTCGCATTTTTATCGTTTCGCCTAAACGTTAAGATCCCTAATTATCAAAACCACTAATGTTAAATGTCCTAAAATTTGTTAGCATACATATCTTTTGACACAACAATTACTACGCCGACGTATTGTTTACCCTAATATTGTCTTGCATACATAATTTTTAGCATAATAATGATTACGCCGAAGTATTGTTAACTTTATTATTGTCTTATAAATCGAGCTGAGGCCCCCCGCTTTAAAAAAAACCTTTAATGCGAACACAATCAGGTTGGGTTAGGTTAGTATTTTGACCACTTCCATAATATTGCATGCATTCTTGCTTGTATGCATGCACGTTTGCTTGCCGTGGGGGTGCAGGGGGCTTTAAAGAAAAACTTTTGATTCGAAGACCAATAGGTTAGGTTAGTTTAGTGTTTTGACCACTTGCAGCGGAGCGAGCGAAGCGAGCGGAGCTCTATAATCCTTGCATGCATGCATGCATGCTTTCTTGCATTGTACGAATCGTAATTTAGTAGGTAAGTACTTGTAAACAATACGGATTAAGAATGGTTATGCCTAATGATAATTAAGGGAAGCGAACATACGGCGAAAAAATAATAAGGCGATAAACAATTGTGCGAATCGTAATTTAGTACTTTAAAACATTAGGGATTATGAATAGTTATGCTTAATGATGAATTTGGAAAGTGAAAAGGCGGCGAAAAAATTTTAGGCGAAATGAAAATAGGCTAAATACGTTTAGGTCATTCGAAAATTGTGCGAAAAAATTTTAGCCCATTAATTTGTGTGCCAAAGACGGTTAGGGTAAAAAAAATTAGGCATTCCAATATATACCCTGGGAAAGGACACAGGCTACCTTTTATCGCGAAAAACAGACTAAAAGGGGTTGAAATAGGGGATGAAAGTCACATACAATACTGGTTAAAGGTTCCTTAAAGATTTTCTTGAATATTCACGCGGACGAAGTCGCGGGCGGAAGTTAGTATATATATAATTAATATATAATTTATACCACTGGCGCCCAGTTCGGGCCCGCATTTTGTCGAAATTATCGAAATACGGGACGCGTCAGCAATACGGGACGCGATGGTCAATTACGGTGACAGTCTCGTATATACGGGACGTATGGCAACCCTAATTACATTGGAAGTTTAGAGTACAAATATTATCAACCTATAAGTTACCTTTTTGAGACAGAATCTAGGTACGAGTACATCAGCTTACTTTAAATAGTACGTTCGCGTTACACAACCTTAAAAACTTCACAACATGTAATTCAATCCTCTATTTATGATGATTGGCTAGTAAAACATGATATTAATTCACTATGGGCATGAACAAAACTCCTGCGCATATTTGTGTTACGCAGCCTTTTAATGTCACAGCTCGCAAATCGATCTTCAATTTATGATGTGGCTTATATCGACTCATTAGCTAGAACATGGTATAAATTAACTATGGGCAGGAACTCCCGCGCAGTTGCGTCATCATTATTAAGTGAAAGCGAAGCCTTAATGCGATGATCTGATGCGATTGAGTTGCGCCTGTTATCGTGGATTTATTTCAGTGTATTAATACACTTATTTTTCTTTAATTGATTTCTACGTAACAAAAGTATTTAAGTACATTGAATACACTTTCAGACCGCACTTCCAAAGGTTGCGGATTTGATTCCCGTCCGAGAATATGATCTGGTGCGAGTCGAATTTTTTCTAGTATATTATTTAGTTTGGTATAAAAAAGCATTGTAAACACTAAAAACTCAAATTTAAAAATGCCATATCCACCTGGAGTGACCTAGATATAAGACTTGAAAATAATATGAAGCTGAAAAGGATAAGATTATCAGACTCTGACACCCATTCTATAACGATAAGATTCTGGATTGAAACACATGATATAATAAAAATACGTACTATCCATAAATAGATAAGTAAGTACCTAATTATCTTAGTCTGTATTTCGATGTCAAATACATGCTCTATACTTTTATAAAAATCACGGAAATCAAAATTAACTATTGCGGGATCTCGTTTACATAACTCGTGCGCATCTTGGGCAGCGTGGGATGCCATAGAAGCGATGGAAGAGACAATTTGGTGTATATAATAAAATTGTATTGTAGCCTTACAAAGAAGGTAAAAAAATATATTCATGAGAAATATGAAAAGAAAATCTTGATACATATCATAACATTAAAAAAAGACTTTACGTTTTTTAATCTCACTTTTGCATGCACCGTAACTTAATGGGCAATTTTATAATGATAATAAAATTATATTTGAATAGTTGCTGTGACCGTACAACACTAGTATTTATTGAATTTTAATTTAGTAATCAGAAAAATATGTAACGGTAAATTTAATAATATGTTCTAGTTTGTATAAATTGCAATTATTGCTAATCTTTATTTTTGTTCTATATTAGCAATTTATTAACAATAAAAATGCAATTTTATGAGCTATATTACGTTTCTTTACACGATATCTAATAAAATCAACATTTTGACTGGTCAGAAATAGGCATCCTTCTTTTAGAACCTGTTGACTAAAAAGCCAAATGGAGTTTATATTCGTATGACTTAATACTATTAAGATTTATTTTTGATACGTTGTCACATCTAGTAGGTTAAATGTTGCAACACCATATTTTTATCTTCTTTTTGGTAATGCAGTGTATGGCATCGAGGTCAAGAGCACTGTAGCAGCCAGTTTCTGGTCTAATGTGATAGTTGTAACATTGCCAATAAATTATAATTTAATATTTTTGAGAAAAAACTGTTTAAGTTAAAAAGCTTTTGATATTAAAGGAGTAAACTTAATATTGATGTAAAAAAGGGGTTATGATAATCCCATGGTCAAAACTTGAGCGTTGAAGGTTTTGTTGTTGAAAATTAGCGCGAAAATCGCTAAATCGCTACCGTTTCAGTTTCGTTTACAGAAAAATACTGGCTTTAGTTTTGTTAAAATTAAAGCTATGCCTAGGAAGACGACCCTATTAAACTTGACAATTTGTCACCTGCCATGATAATTTTATATCCAGCCCAGGACACTATTTAATAAACATGACAATTTGTCACCTGTCATGCCATTTTTATATCCATTGCGTCAAACAATTCGGAAATAGAACAAACTACTCATAGCTACACCGAAATGTTAACCAAATTGTGATGACAATTGACAAATTGTGATGACAATTGACAAATTGTCACGTTCTTAAATAGCCCCAGGATGGCAATCTTGGACAATTTAGATGACAATTAGTATTAGGTAGCCTATAAAAAATAATATTTACACTTTTTTGAAACATATGTAAGAACCCATTCTTTTATTACTTTTTAAATACCGGCCTTCATTTTCTGTAAGTCTGTCAAAATAATTTTATACCCCCTTACTAATAAAGATTGTATAACAGATGTATGGTTACTCTCTGTCAAACTATTTAAGTTTGACATTAAAAAGAAAGGGACAAAGCACTGTGTAACTATACATCTGCTATACAATCTTTATTAGTAAGGGCATTAATTATTTAGCTGTTTATAATGTAAACTGTTTGCTGAAAAATCCTCAATTTATCTGCCATCCGTACCGTAAAAATGCAACCGCGCTCGTTTCTGCGAGTTCGAGAGTTTATCAATCGCGAGGACTTCCGCGTCCGCTTTCTCTGCGCGCCGTACTTGAGCTGTACGCCTACTATTGTTGGCCTAGAAATAAAACTAGCATTTTCCGTGTATCGTGAACGACACCACTGGGCGACACCACTGAGGTGTGGTTTACAATATTATTTTGGTAACCACACCACCGTAGTGAAATTCTAATACTAAACTTGCATTTATCGATATCAATTATTTATCATTAATTGTAATATCACGAGTGACATGTCACACATTACTAGTGGGCAGTTGTGTCATCCAGTGATGTCGTTGACAATACACAGCATTTTCATTGCTTTTATTATGAATGAAGTTCAAGATATACATTGAGTTTGAACGAAGAAGAGAGAACATGTTATGCCAAAAAAAACATGTTATTTTTGAATAATATGGATAAAATAATTAAATATGTAAAGTGTTAGGTCAAGTTATGCTATAATAAATAAATAAATAAATATTTGACAACATCACATACATTGCTCCGATTCCAAAGTAAGTAGCTAAAGCACTTGTGTTATGGAAATCAGAGACAACGGTGGTATCACAAACACCCAGACCTGAGCCAATATAGAAAAGTTCGTTTTCTAAATTGACCCAACCGGGGATCGAACCCGGGACCTCAGAGATGGCGACACCATGAAAACCGGTGTACAAAGCCACTCGACCACGGAGGTCGTCAATCTTCGAAAATCCAGATTCGAACGTGAGCATTGAAATTAAATTTCACCAGAGTCTATTTGCTATTAACAGTAGCGAATCCGAAAAATACATATAATCGGAAGAAACTGAAAACAAACAGACGTGACAGAGGTACATGCTGCTTGTTTAGTTGTTACACAACGCATTATAGTAACATGGCGCATGGTTGGTAATGATAGGCTGATCGAAAGATGTGATTATATCGCTCTTTTCGGTAACTCTGACGAATTTTTGAGCTAGAGGCTATAATATCAGATATTATCTTACTTATTAATAAATTATTAAGTACTCTATCCGAATTTTAATTAATCCATTCATGTTTGAATATGTATATCGAGATTAACGTTTAACTGTTAAAAGACAATGAAATTTGACAGTTGAGTGTGTTAAGACGCTAAATTACGCGATATATAATCGTGTTTTGGTGGTCATTCTAAGGGGGCTGGAAGGGTCTTTAAGCACTTTATCTTTTTAAGCTAAATTTCAGTTTCAATGTTGATGTTTGGTAAAATATATCGTGAACACCAACTTTATAAACTATCATAGATTAGAAGTACCTAATATTTTGTTATAATTTTTAACCCATCATCGAATCTCACTGACCTTATTCCTAAATAAAGATACATGACGAATTGTCATTAGTCATTATGAGTTTAATCATTACATTACAAAATAACATGAAATAATAATGTATAATAAACTGTTAAGAATTAGGAGAATTGTTGGAGGATGCGAGGACTGGCTGGCTAGGACTCATATCACTGGTACTGGCCAGCAAGTGTCAGGCATGTATCTGCCACATTGGCTGATGTCACTTCTTGATTGTAAAGCTAATAAAATATGTCTGCGAACCGTTGTTTATAATATTTATATAGTATTTGGGTGAAGCGCCACTTTGCTGGTAGGTTAATTTACAATAGGAATATTTTTTACGGAACTCTTTTTTTGATCAAGAGCTCTCTCTTATGTAAAGGTACAACACTATCGCAAAATACTAATAAGATTTCGCGTCTCGTAACTGTCATGCCCTGTTTGAGGAGGCATTGTCAATTGTCTTATTTCCGGTAACTTAGACACGTGCGTTATGGTTATACTAATTAACGCTAACTCTTGTGTTGAGGTAAAACAATGGGTTAATTTTTAAAACGCTATTGTATGATGATTTTCCCCTACAATTTATTTTCATATTTCGGAATATTAGAAGACCTACTAACATCAATGTACATCAAATCTGTATTAACAAAATCGCAACATTAGCTAAAAATACATAGTTACATAAGACGGATAAGTAACTTAAGCATCAAAGTCAAATAATTTTATTAAATGTTTTCTTTGCAGTCGCACATCGTCGAAATTAATTAATTATTCGTCATGCAGATTTTAATAGAAAAATCACGGGCGTAGAAGCGACGAACCAACAAGGTTACAAACTTGGGACTTTACGCACAAGACTATTATGTATTCTGTGGTAAAATCTACAGATACGCATGGTGTAGCGTGTTTGTTTATCTTTACTTACTTTAACTTTTTGTCCACCAGGTTTCCACGAAGCTATAGGCGAAGCCATAGCCCTGTCCGTAGCATCACCCCGCCACCTCCAAACCCTGGGATTAGTTCAGCGGTCCGTGGACGACACAGCCCACGACATCAACTACCTCTTCAGCCAGGCTATGGACAAACTGGCCTTCTTACCATTCGCCTTGGTGATGGACAAATGGCGGTGGGATGTCTTCACTGGGGATATCAGAAAGGAGCAGTATAACTGCCATTGGTGGAGATTAAGGTTAGTTATAACTGCCATATTGCTGGAGATTAAGGTTAGTTTTTTAGAGCGGTAAGCTTAGGGGTATGAAAAGAGTACACTAAAGCTTTCAGCTATTGATAATAAAGTTGCAACCTACTATATGAAGGCAATTGGGGCGAATTTTTACTAAAATCGAGTCGAGGTGTAATGAGCCTAAATGTACTAAAACAATGTACATTGTGAAAAACTTAGCCTTGTTAAAATGACATAGATCTTTTACTGTCGGAATCATAGGTAAATTACTGTCGACTTGATAACCACCTCCTTTTTTTGAAGTCGGTTAATAAAAGCACTACACTGGCCCTTAAGCCATGAAGTAACTAGTGCCATATCATCACATTACCCTTTTCAATGTCCTCCCCCCACTACTGAGGTGCAAGCCTTTAGAGGGAGGGAGGATAGGCCAAAACCCACCACGCAAACAAGCTGGAAGCAACGGCTTAACGTGCCTTCCAAAGCACAGAGAAGCTTGAAATAACATATTTTCATCAACCGATGATCTAGTCGCTTGAAAAGGAAAACTTCTTTATTGAAATAAACTTAGATATGAAGTGCTTTTAAATTGTCTATATTTTCCTACCACCCATTCGAGACTTTTTTAGCTGGCAGGAAGAATGGGGACAAGAAACTTATCAGCTTTGTCAGAAATCAGAAGTAACGATATTTACAAAGAAATTATATCGTTACCAAATACCATCATTTAAAAAAAAACAAAAAACAATGAAGTTATTGAAAATTGAAAATTAGGACCACGGAGGTCGTCAATTCTGGGTGTTTGCGATACCACCGCTGTCTCTGATTTCCATAACACAAGTGCTTTAGGTACTTACTTTGGAATCGGAGCAATGTATGTGATGTTGTCAAATATTTATTTATATTTATTTATATTTGTACCGGATTCATCGTGTTCCTAACACGTCGTATTTCAGATTCTTCGTAATACGTACAATCCCCTGCTTAATTCACCAACTCTAATAAAATGCCAACATTTTTTTACAAATGATTTAGCTTTGCGAAATGAAAATTTAAGTATATAATTTTTTTTAAAGATTTTTTAAATTGAACTATTAACAAATAATGCATTAATAAATGTAAAATGTTATCTTAACTGCGGAATCGTGAGATGTTTCCAGCCGTTTGTCTCAGTTATACAATACTATCTGGCAGATAATGCTGTAGGGAAGTCGAAGTGGCCTGTTTCATTTTGATTTATGTTTATAAAAAGAAGATTATTCTGTTTTGATAAGGGATGAAAATATTATATGAATTATGATGAGATCGTCAGCAGTATTTTATCCAAATGGTTGTAATTTTGTGCACGTATATCTTAATGTAATTGAAATACTTTGGATATGGTAGTAGGCTTTCATACTTTTGAATCCATAAATTGAACTCCAGACTAAAAAAAATCATAAAAATACACGAATCTGAACTACCTATCCACTCAACCATACTGCATCGCTCACTGAAGTGAGAAATCTACTCGACAGGGTCCGCCCACCGTAAGCACACTTCACCCGGAATCCTCAACCACTGAGAAACTGGTTAACCCACCTCTTCCTACCAGAACACAACAATGTTAAAATTATGCTTGAGTTAGGTCGAACTAGAGATGGGCAAAGGATCCGATTTTTACCCGACTGCTGGGTGTAAACCCAATAAAAACCCACATTGTATGTTAAAGAAACTTTTAACAGTTTTTTTATTTCTATTGATATGTCAAATGTGACGATGCTATAGAAACAATTTCTTGTTCAAACAATACATAAAAATATTAAAAGGATAAAACATCTCTTATTTATAAAGATTTTATTTAGTTCAAGAAAATGGTATATGGGCGTTAACTGGGTTTAAACTCAGCAGTCGGGAGAAAAATCGGGTCGTTTGCCCATCTCTAAGTCAAATCACAGACTTTATAGCCAAACTATTTGTTGTATGGTCTATGGATAAAATGGAGGTAGCCAGCAAGGAGGACTTGATACTAGTCCTACCACCAACCAGAGCACAAATGTGCCTCCTCTAGGGAGTACAACCAGGAACCCCTGCATCTTACACAGGTGGATCACTAAACCACAAGGCGGTTGACCTACACCAAACAGCCTGACCTAAAATAAAAAAGTGAACTAAAAATTGTCGTAGGCCAAAGGTGGAACTTACCTTTATGTTATGAAAAAAGTACTTATATCGTCTCCAATTAATCAAATTGTGCAACGAAGATGGGTGACCTCGAAGATAGCTGGCTCATTACTCAGGGCGCGGAGCGTGAAGCTTGCATCACCCGTTATGCTCCGGATTATCTAATAATTGATAATGTATTTACGACTTCTAATGAGCGGTTATTAAAAGTTCAGTTTGACAGAAATTTATAATGGTAGGCTTTTTAAATTAGTATAAAACTTAATTGTAGTGGATAACAATCATATTGAATATGTAAGGATAGTACTAATGGTTCCCTAATAAGAAATACTACTAATGTATCTACCTAGGCAAAGGTCTTTCTTTAGGATAAAGAAGAATGAGCCATAATCCACCTCGTGGACCCAATGAGGAATGGTGGGTGTTAGTTATATTTTGTATTAAAATATGAAAAGAGTTGTTTGTTTCCATGGTAATAAGTCTTTTTATTCCTTTGTCGTCTGTTTTCTGTATCATCTTTGTGTCATGAGAAAATAAACTAAATTACTTTTTACGGTGCATCTTCTGTTATTTATGGGACTGACTGGACTCTCGGGCCCTCAAGAATTAACCTCAACAGTGTTAATGACTGCTAATCTAACAACTTAATGTGCCTCCCGAGGTAAATGTAAACTCGAGGGCATATGCGACCAAGAGACTTAAGATAATAACAACCTAGAACGATAGTTTCCTACAAAGCGCACTGTCAAAAGTGAGACAAATAAAACTGAGTCAAAATGGCTCAGTTTTCAGATTCTTAACCATTATACGTTACCTAATCGTATCTATAGGAACAAAAAAGTTTCAATTTCCCTACCTTTTTATATTGGATTTTAGTTACGATTAGGTAACGTATGAAGGATATAAATCTGAAAATTTTTTAACCGACTTCAAAAAAAACGAGGAGGTTCTCAGTTTCTCGGAATGTTTTTTTTCTATTTTTTTTTAAGTATCTTATATTTCTCTCACTTTACATACAAGAACTCGGCTTCTAGACGTATCACTCTAAGCCTAGAGATAACTGTATATCTGTCGCTTAGCGCTTAGCGATGACTGCTCCATAGACTGCTCATAGATCAACTAACGAAATAAAGTACAGTATCATAAGTATTAAAAAAATATTGCATGAAAATTACCTTATGTAATTCACATTTGACCAATTAGAAGTGTATGGGTGTTAACGGTACTAATCTCACAAGAACAGCCGCCATACAAACTGGATCAGCGATGTCGAGTGATTGCGGTCGTCGGTCGGCCTTGACTCGGTAACGGGTTCAAGCAGACGCGACGAAAGTGAACGTGGTATGGTACAAGTGCATAAGATTTAGCGACAATATTATGTTGTAATAAATTGGAACAATAATGCGTGGCACTGGTTGACAAACACAAGCGGCGATTTTTCACTTAAAACCTATCAGACTTCATAAAAAAACAAAAGAGGTACACCTAACGTGTCACAAAATGTTGGGTACTTGATGAATTATCGATTGATCGATGAGTAATTGAAGGTCTAAACTAGCTGATCATAGTCGTACCTACAATATTACTTATACAAAAATCTACTTATTTGTGCCCAAGTCATTGAAAGCTTCTAGAGACAAGGTTAATAGTCTAAAGACATAATTATTGATTTATTTTTTCATTTACAAACCTATAATGTACAACAATACGTAAGTAAAGTACAAAGGGCGAACCAAATGAAAAGCATTCTCTACCAGTCAGCCAACAGGAAAAAGATAGTCACGAATGCGGTACAAACAAAGAAAAATAAATACTTGTATGCATTCAAAATATTATAATTATGTGGTAATCGTAAACCGCTGTATCTTATCATTTGCACCATTTCATAATCTCACATGACATACGCTATGAAATCTCAACGGTCGTTACGTCACAAAATCACGAGTGTTTACAAACTGACCCGATTTCCCAAACATTACAATTATTTTTTTATTGTAAAAAGCGAATGGTTGTTACAATTAAAAGCTCGAGGTCTAATTAGCTTTGTTGTAAAATTTTAAATGATTTTTGATAGCCGAATTGAAATAAGTATCGATTTAAGATCTTGTTTGCAGTCTCGAAAAGTGCTTTTTAATTTTTGAAGCATGTTACTTAAATCGACTATAATCTAATCTTAAACTTCTTATGAACCTGTCAAACTTTATTGTTCTTCAAGTGTGGATATAGATTTTCCAGGTGGGAAAAATTTTTTAGTCTGTGGCGGCGCCGGGCCACAGCTTTTGAGTCGAGCTGGCGGGCGACTTCGTGGCCCGCGTGCCTGAGATTTGCCGGCCTTGTTTTAGGGTTTACTTTAGTATGATTATCTTGCACTTGAAATAAGTACCTCTACACCGTTAATTTTCACGTATATCTAAAAATTAAATAAAGATATCTGACCACTTACTGAATATGTATGTGCAGTCAAAAGGTTCAATAGTGTGAAAATATCGAAAAAAAAAACCTTTATAATCGGCAAACCCACAATGATAGCAAGACGCGTGCATAGACGCTGGATGGATTCATTCTTTATATGATTTACGTAAACAAGACAGTCTCTTTTCATTATGCGCGTGTAAGTCTATGAATGAGTTCAAAATCCACAAATTAGTAAAGTTTTGGGACAAACAAATCTCAACATCTTGACTAATAAATTATGGAAGAATGTTTAACTGCACAATCTGCACATACTTGATTAGTGGTAAAGAGAAGAGATTTTTTAGATGTACTCAAAAATGTACCAAGTATAATGATAATTTCAAGTCATGTTAGCATTTTTGAAGCAAGTCATTGTTTTGTAACACCTCTCGAACCATTCTCGCTCTAAGAATTGACGGTTTAAAAATGCTTATTATATTTTTAATAAAGAATTTCATTCATTCATTCTCTCCTTCTCTTTCTCTAACCTTTGGGATTTGACCGTGATTTTACTGTACGGTCTACCTCAGAAATAGCTGAGCTTTTAAATGACATGTGGTGACAATCATTGCGTCCAGTAGGATTGAAACTTAATGAACAAGTGTCGCAAACAGAGTACGAAAACTACTGAAGTGTTTATTTACTTCTGTTATATCTCCTCTAGAATTTGCTCTATTAACACAAATTTGTTTAATTGATGACAGTTAAGGCGCTATACGATTAAAGCAAGATAGCAATGAGAAAATAATGCGCGTGGAAGCGAGACCAATTTGGCAGATTAAGCGAAAAAATCACGAAATCAATTCGTAGTAAATAACTATAGCGATTAAAGAGAAATGCTTCTAAACTATTGTGAATATTTATGATACATATTACTTAAAGCAATCTCTACTTGAATACCTAATGTTGTTTCTAAATAATTATAAACTTAAGAATTTTTAAGAGGTATTTTCGAAATAAAAATGTATCGAGCCGAAATGAAGTCCAATACGTGTCTGGATAAAGATATAAAGAAATATAAGTATATCTTAATTTCAGATCCTTTTTCGACCTTTGACATTACACCAAAACGTGTTACTTTTTAACCTTCGGCTTGTGTGTTTGTTACAGGGAACAGTACCAAGGCATCAAACCACCGGTCCTGCGTTCAGAGCTCGACTTCGATCCAGGTTCCAAGTACCACATACCTGCCAACATCCCCTACATAAGGTTAGTACTTATTACGTAATGTGCTAATGAAAAGTCACATGACAATCTTTAACATCTCGCCTGACGGAGACAGAAAAAAAGGAAAAGCCACAGATTTAGTATATGTTGTATGGTCTGTGGGAGAAACATTTTTCATTTTTCCCTTTCATTCTTTGTGTGCTTCTTTACACACTCACTTTAGACTATAGGTAATGTAATACGTTTACCAGACGCCTCATCCTATATGAAGCGATCACGCTGTCGACAATATTTCCCTGTTTCAAAGTTTACAATAGAGGCACAACACACGCATTATTTGACTGCCATGTTTTTGCGGAAAATTCGTTTATGCTTATGTATCCTACCAATATTACTTTTGGATTTAGATCTTATTTCACATATTAAACTCAGGCACTAAGGTGTGGTTAAATTGAAAAAATATCTGTCAAATAAGTTAGTTGGATTCTAACTGAAACTTGTGAAACAGAACGTCGACAAGTTTTTCTTTTTCATATAATCTGATTCTCCCAAGTTACATAAAAAGCGGTGTCTTCCGGTGACTTGGCTTAGAACAGGTTTTCCTTTACAGGCTTTACTGCTCGTAACATTTTTTTTATTAGCACACATAATTTGTTACTGTCTACTGACGAGAAAATTACGGACTCTTGATCCATTTCCGCGCATTAAGAATTTGTATTTTAACTTTTAAACTGTTAATCAAAATTCTTTACATATATCATTACATACAATTTTAGACAGTTGACATAAATCACTGTTTAAAAATATGTTTACTTATTAAGTCAAATTCTCATTAATAACTAATGATAATGTGTGGAAAACCATTTGTTGAATTTTATAAATGATTATTTAAATAGTAGAGTTGGGTGAAGATTGTTTATCAAATAGGACAAGTAAGGAAAAACAGACTTATAGTAACTTTATAATCTGTTATATAATAATTGAAGCAATGCGGTATTCATTGACAATATAAATAAATATATTGCCATTGGAAATTTGAATCATAAAATTTGGTTTTATAGAAATTACTAAATATTAAGCAAATACATTTTATCTTGATCATTTTCGATTATGTTAATATTGAAATAGAATAAGGAAGCAAACTACCTAGACCATTCGACATTTTTCAAACCAAATCTAAAAAAAAACTTCATTAAAATTCCGTGTAAACGTTATATTACTACACATTTGCAAGTGTTACGAAAACTAGAAAGACCTAGATAGTGTATTAACATCTTATTGTCAGTTAACTGACCCGCGTATTCGTGAAAACGGTTAATTTCCCGTTGAATTCGCTCTATTTTGGACTCAATAATAATACGTATAAGGTCGTAAAAGCGAGCTTTGGTATTCAGTAATTGATATGTTATGTGCGTTATATTATCGTTAGATGAGACCGTGAGTGTTACGTAAAATTACGCAATTTGTGGACGTTTCTAGCTCGCTTATTACGAGTAGGAAATTAATTTACGCACATAATGATCCTTAGGGTCATTGAGATATAGTTATACCGTCATTTATATTTACATTAAGACGAAATCTTTGACAGTTTCCGTATTGAAAACGTGGCCATTTTAGGAATTGGAATTGCAATCCTTATTTCTACATTAATTTATATTTTCAAATAAGATTTGTTCGAGAATGTTAATTAGGTCATTCAGTATTTTTTGTTTGAATCAATATTTTTGAATGATTAATTTTTTTCAACAACGATTAATATAATAGGTTGTCGTTTATCATAAAATATGTGACTTCGATCAATTAATTAATCAAATTACTTTTTCTAATGTACGTAATGTAAGTAATTAATTTAGTAGCAGGATTGTGATTAATCATATAACAACATTTTTATATTTATCACGTTTTAATACTTTCGTTCACTATTTACATCGTAACACGCAGACCAGTCATAAACATAAAACAATACTTATTGAGAACTAAACAAAAAATAACATTTTAAAGCTAATAGTGGAGAGATCAGTTCTGTTAATGGTGGTACTCCTCGTGGCCACCCTCATTGCCACCCTCGTTGCCACCTCCGTAACCACCCCCGTGGCCACTCTCGTTGCCGCCTTCGTAGCCACCCCCGTAGCCACCCTCTTGGCCACCCCCGTAGCCTCCGAAGCTGCCTTGGTCATGGGAGATTTCGTGCTTCTCCTCATGAATGACGTGGGGTACAGGAACCTTGACCGTGTACGGCACATGCTTCTCGACCGGGTAGGCTACGTGCTTCTCAATATGCACGGGGACTGGCCTGTCGACGGGGATGTTCACAGGAATAGGCACTTTCTTCTCCACCGGGTAGGGGATGACCTTCTCCACGGGATACGGGTGGGGTACAGGCACCTTCACTGGGTAGGGCACTGGTTTCTCAACGTGAACGGGGACTGGGTTGTCAACGTGCACCTTAACTGGGTAAGGTACAGGTTTCTCTACTGGGTAGGGTACATGTTTCTCAACATGTACTGGCACTGGCTTGTCTACGTGTACGGGGACAGGGTTATCTACATGAACTTTGACGGGGTAGTGCACAATTTTCTCCACGGGGTAAGGCACGTGTACTTTGACGGGAACCTTGACTGGGAAGTGTACGGTCTTTTCTACTGGGTACGGGTGGGGAACGTGGACTTTTACGGGGTAAGGGATGTGTTTCTCGACCGGGTAGGGGACATGCTCGTACACTTTCACTGGCACGGGCCTGTCGACGTGCACTTTAACGGGAACTGGCACTTCCTTCTCGACGGGGTACGGCTTGGGGATATACTCGGGCACTTTGATGTACTCCTTCACGGGGAAGTGTACGGTTTTCCAGACCGGGTACGGGTGTGGTACTGGCACTTTCACTGGCACAGGCACGCGTTTTTCAACTGGCACCGGGATGTGTTTCTCCACAGGGTAGGGCACTGGCACTTTCTTGACAACAGTGATGGTTTTCACGTGCTCTTCATGGCCATGCCCCTCGTATCCGCCGAAGTCTGAACCACCAAAACTGCCATGGTCTCCGAAATCACCATTCCCGAAGTCAGATAGGCCTCTCTTGTCCTGTTTCTTCTCTTCCACCGGTTTGGTCTCTGCAGCCTTGTTGTTTTCCGCCTTCTCCTCTGCCGTGGCCAGGCTTATAGCCACGGCCAGGAACAAAGACGACCTCTGTGAAAAAAGAAAAGTTCATTAGAAAATGTATGAATAGCAACATTCAATATTTTTTCCGAAAAAGGAGGTTTGTTGTTTTGAATAGAATCGAACTTTATCGATTTCCTTTATATGTTATTGTTTTATTTTTTAATTATTAAAAGTTAATTACTAACCAATAGCTTCATGTTCGCTTTGCTCGGTGTTCAGCGAATGTTGCGCTGGAGTGTGGTGTGCCGGGCCCGTTCTCTGGTTTTATACCACGAGGTAGTTGTTTCGTTTATCAATGTTGCAAACACTTTCGCTCGTGGTGGCTTGCTTTCCATGTGTGCTGATATACGTGTGAGAGTAAATAATTTTGAGTTTTTTTTTAAATCCTGTTAACTTTTTGACACTTAGAGTATGTTGTTGGAGTTAGAACAGCCTATTGTCAGAGCGTCGGTTCATTTGCATCTTTATTTTTGGTGATGTCATATAGTCCATTTTCATTTATAAATCACTTTAACACTGTTTAGTATCCACATATTAACACTTATATATTCACATATAATAAAGTTCATTTTTTTCAAAAACTCAAAAGCCAAGGTGACGATGGTGTCAGCACGTAAATCTTTCTAGAATGACGTGTTTGGACACATTTCATGGCTTTATACCATTACAAATTAATGTAGCGTATCTTTGGTTCAAGACATATTTCTCTTTCTGTCCATTTTAATTGATACAAATTACGAAATATATGGTAGAACAATAAATTGTAATAGCTTGTGCAAGAGTAATAAATGAAACAGCTACATAACTTTCAGTAGTAAAAAAGTTACATAGTATTGGTTTCGTCCTATTTTGTTCTGTTTCTAAGACTCTGGGGTACTGCGGTAGTCACCCTTTCTTATTTTATGTTTAAACCCATTACAATGCTGGTAATATACATTGACTAAAAATAAATAAAAAAACAAAATCAAAACTCATTTATTCAGTCTAGGCTGTTACAAGCACTTGTGAATGTCAAAGAAGCTACGCCATCGGTTCGCAAACCCTAAGCGGGAGACCTTGTAACGAGAAGAACCGGCAAGAAACTCGTCAAGGGCTGCGTTTTTCTCCCCGTATAATTCATACTGAGTAATCTTCTATAGCGTGCTGCAAAAATTTGCCTTGCACAGAATAAAGCATTTCTATCTTCTTGGCAGCTAAAAGACGTCCTATAAACTGGGAGGAGGGAGAGTAAGCAAAAAAATACTGAAGTACTTCTTAGTGAGTCTTATTTAAATTTAACTTTATAATAACCCGTAAAATTTAGTTTTTGATTTGTATGGAAAACTTCGAAGTGACAACCCTAAACGCAAATAGAATATTGTTTCCGATTATCAACCCCATTAATGAGCACAGCAAAACACAATATTTAGGTCTCGGGTTGCCACTATGCAGTTTATCATGAAAATAAAAAAAACAAAATGTTGCGGCTTCCTGAAAGCCGCAACATTTTGTTTTTTTTTATAATAATTTTCCAGGGTTGTATACATGGATCCACCATTTTTGGCTTAAGGGATTTTTTTGTAACACGTTGTAGGTATGTTAGGAAGGTACTCGCTTGCTAAATATTGACTTATAAATCTCATCCATTAAGTATGATTAAAGATAGGCCTCAAACTACATTAAACATTGCATTACTCGATATATTTTGTAATCGCCACTAATATATCAATTTCAAAACATGATGAACACATTTTTTTATCTACTAGGAAGCGTTACCAATTTTGTTAATGGATTCAATAAGTTAAATTTGTTCCAAAAAAATTTGCTAATGAGTTGAATCTGACCTTAAGCACAAGATTTTAGTACTATTTTATCTACTAGTAATTGGTGATTTGTTATGAAATGAAATTAAAAGACTAACCGCAATATATTAAGTAAGAACGAATCGAGATGAATATGATGCTTAAAGAAATATAGCTGCTCTTTCTGTTGAAATATTGTTTGGAAAATATATTTTTTTACTTTCTAGCTTTCAATGTCACAAGTGTGGTAAAAGGAGAATACTTAGAGGTGATTATTTCGCATTATTACTGACTCTAAAAATTATCAAAAAGCTTTTTAACACGAACAGCTATCAAAAAAAAAATAACGCGTGTAAAAACATTCCATAGAGTAATTTTATAATAATATAGGAAAGTTTTATCTGCTACTGCCGAAAAGCGAAATGAAATTTTCCATAGATAATTTTACGCGCGTTTTTTTTCGCAATAGCTGTTCGTGCTAAGGGTACTGAATACATATTTATTCGTTAGGATAGAAATAATGAGAAAAACATTTTAACGATACTAAAATTATTATAATAAGTTGCAAAGTTCATTAAGCAAACTAATCTACATAATGTTCTAATGAAGAAAATAGATAAAGAGCATAATTTATTGTGTTTGATTCATTCATTATAACGCATAAACAGATGATCCAGTTATTTAAACGTAATATCTGCGCGTACGCAACGACACGCGCCCCGTGTGTGCACTTGCTTTTAAATAAATGGAACACAAAAATATTAAACTTTAAGTATTGCAAACATTCGGTATAAATAGAGCACAAAAACATAAATAAACATAAATATTTTAGTACCAAAAACATACGGATATAACTTAATATTTACTGATCTAATTATCGAAATTTTTCTTATATAAAACTGAAACTGAATAATTTTTATTTAAGATCCAAAAAAATTGAATTCATTGATAAATTACGAAAATTAAATTATTTTGAACACGAAGTTAAAATTGTTGTCGAACGAAATATACATGAGAATCTTCACCATAAAATTGTATTTTCCTTTAAATTATAAGCTATCATTTAAGTATTTTGACAATCACTGAACCCGTAGGGCGATATCATTCTTTGGCTAATCTTTTGATGTTTGGTAATTTTATCACATCACTGATTTCGAAATTTTAAATTTGTACCGGTCCGTGACTTTGCACGCCACTGTATCGCATAAGAAGGCTACGATGTGTTTTGTAGATAACTGTTACCGAATTTCCTCTGCGTATGTGAACTAGATAGAAGCAGTGCTAGAATATAAGCTCCATTCATTAATATGCTGTGAAGGTTTTTGACCTCGTTAAGTGCCGAGATTTTCTTAGCGGAAATACTTATTTTCTTCTACTAATACTTAGTTTTGACGACCTCCGTGGTTGAGTGGCTTTGTACACCGGTTTTCAAGGTGTCGCCATCTCTGAGGTTATGGGTTCGATACCCGGTTGGGTCAATTTAGAAAATGAAACGATAGTTCAGAGACGGCAACACCATGAAAAGCTGTGCATCGGTATACTTGATTGTGGAGATCATCATTAATAAATTAAAATGTTTTTTTTTCAATTTACTGTAACATGTACTGGCATTGTAACAAAAAAAAAAAAAAAAAAAAAAGTAGCGCTTCATTTAAAAAAAATCCTAAAAAAACACGTCAGTAGGATCTTTAGAGCTAAAAAAAGTTACTCCCTTTCATTCCCAGAAAAACAAAACTTTTTGACGAACAAAATACAGAAAAATTTATTCAAAATAATCCTAAACGCTTTATGTAGTGTATTTTTTGGTAGTTGTATTTTGGTCCGTTGAACAACATACAGAAATTTCTTACGATTGTTAAAACAAAAGTTCTAAAAAATTCACTACCAAAACAAAACATTATTTGGCAATGACCCTCTCAAAAGTTATGCTTCGAAATACTAATCTATGCAATCAACGTTATAATCAAATGCTCAGTTTGCATAAGTGTATTGTTTTATTGTTTTCTCAAACATAGTAGAGTGTAAGCTGTTGAGTTGGCTAACAAGTTACTTGAGTTACATTAGTTTCAAAACATTATTAATGATGTCTCAAAAATAATAAAAAACTAGAGCTATCAATCTTGCTGATCTATTCTTAGTTTCTTCTAATCCTTAAAATAGGATACTTTTTCATAAAATATATAGGATATTGATATTGGAAAGCAGCAGAAAAGATGGATTGTGTGCAGAATGATATGAATGTGAAGGGAGTGAATGAGGAAGTGACGAGTGACAGGAAAGAATGGGAAAGAAGGACGCACTGCACCGACCCCAAATAAATTGGGAAAAGGGGAGATGATGATCTTTTCATTCGTCATTTATAATAAAACTATAGCATAAACTTATAGATGCAAACACTTAAGCAGATATTATGTTTTTCTAATACATTTAATAAAACTGTAAATTCTAAATTTTTGTGTTCAAATCACGCAAAAACTGCTGAACAGATTTTGACGGGATTTTCACAGTTTGGTAGCTTAAGGTCCAACTTAAAATCTAAGCTATTTTTCATCTAATTAGGGTAGGTGAAACCGGGGAAACAGCTCGAACTCTCCGTAGTATTAGCTTTCAAACACCAAGGAGGTCATTTAAACTGGTCACCATATTTTTCAATTGTCCACGCGGACGTCGCGGGCGGAGTAGTATTAAAAAGTTCGGAAGGAAACTTACGTCAGAACTATAAAGTTTGTCGCGGAAGTAAAACGAATTACTGCCTTTTCAAGAGATTTTAATGTAGCAATGCAATTTTGTACAAGAACGAAAAATCAGTGAAGAAAAAATATAACAACCGTTGCTTGGAAACTTACAGACTAAAGAACAAAGACTGGCCACAGCCTAAATAACCATCACAAAGTTGTTCTCAACCTGACAAGAATTTCAAGTTACTCGTACCAACACAAGTGGCCAATTTCTATATACTAACGACTCGTCGTTGATCGTCATTGATCTTCGTTAACCAATAACCAGTACCAGAAACCAGTGAACATCATGGTTTATCACAGGCTAAGCTGTGTGGCGTCCGACAGAGTAGAATAACAATAACATTCTTAAGAATGTCGTAAAAGCAGACCAATTACTGAAGGCGAGTTTTTGATAAAAGTGACACTTTTTGATGTAATGCCATAGGTCGCTAAAATTAAGATTATAGGTATAATACTAATTTATATCCTTATCCATGTTAATTTCGAAAATACCCTTAAAATACTCTCTTAAGTTTGAGATTATTTTGAAACAACTAGGTGTTCACGTCGAGTAATTCGTTTCATCAATATTAAGAATCGAGAAGAAGCATTTCTCTTTAATCGCTATAGTTATTTATAACGATTTGATTTTGAGATTTTTTTTACCTTATCTACCAAATCGGTCTCGCTCCCGCGCGCGTCGATTTCTCATTGCTATCTCACTTTATAGTGAGCCAAAAAATGGGCAGAACTTCGAATATTTTCTAACGGGAGACTCATGGGGCTTGGTAGATTTTATTACAAAATTATTTTACTTTTTATTCTTAATCGATAAAAGTGTAGATATTAATTATATTGATTTATTTTTAAAGCTAAATCCTGCCTTTTGAACGTCACATAGTAAACATTTTGTATATGTATAAACTAAGCGTTAGATGCTTAAGAAATTATGGCCATGTTAGTGTTACATTACTTCGCGTAACTATGCTACAATGAGAGCACACTTCCTGATATCAGGTGATATGTAATTTAGTCGCGTTATATTAGTTTGCAAAACAATCAGTTTACTACGATCCTACTTTCTATCGTCGAATTATTATTTAGGCTTCCCGCCCATGAGCGATTAATAGCGATTTTTCTCGCTGAGACATACAGAGTTCAATACGTAAACGCCCACGAGCTACAAAAAGTAGCTTAGCGACTAATCTCCCGCGAAATGACACTGTTAAGGTCACAAATACGTAAAAAATAGGAGTGATTTAAATTTGGTAATTATTGAGTCTAATCCATTTCTGGAATTAGGTCATACATTCTTTTAACTTTTTGTCGATATTTTTTGCCTACGATACATATACATATAATTTATTATTTGTAGTTGCTTGTTTGTGCAAAAACCGTTTAGCCCCTGCTCATGGAAATTAAGCTACTTTTACTAAAGTCGGCAATAGGATGGGTGACCAAGTGAGCTTACAAATACAGTAGTAACAAAAGGAATTAAATTACCTATATTACTATTGGTGGGAATGGTAGTAACGGCCCTTACGCCTTTTTTGTAGCGATACAAACGCGCGTTCGACAGCTGCGCGATTTCATCGCGACACCAGTGATCTCGATTAGTATCGAGAAAAGTGTAAAAGTAGACGAATTGCGACCGTATCGATGCTGCAATACGACTGAATCGCGACTGTATCGCTGCAAAAAGTAACAATGTGTAAGGACCCTAACAAGGGCAACAAATAACAGTATCATAACTAATTGAAATGTGTATTAAAATTTGATGGAAGCATCGAAGTCTTGTTAATTTGAGCTATTCCGTATTCAACCCATGACGTCACATCCCACGTATTATTTTTTCCTTATTCATCCCATTTCTATTCCTAACTCATCCCATAGAACAAAACAAGGTTTTTGTGTAAATGGGAGAGTAGTCTTTACGGATCACACGCAGGTTGACAAAAAGCAAGTAGTCATATACGGATTTCGCCAGAAAACGCAAGTTGTGCTGAACAAAATATTTCTGCACATCAGAAATACTTCCAGTAGTATAAATTCATAGTTATTTTGCAAGCACCTACGATTGCCACAGCCTACTAAACAGTGCTGTTGCTTTTCAAACATCGTTTAGACAAAATGGTACAATTTATTTAATAGCCAGAGTTTAAGTAAACTGTGTCGTGTGGCGAAAGGTTAGCCATTAATGATTTCTAATAAAGCTTTCTTAGTAACTGCAAGGCTAAAGATCGGCCTTACCACAAAAGATTTTAAAACACTGTTTAATTTAGACACTGTTTAAATGTGAATCCGTCTCTTTCAAACAATATTGTCAAAAAAGTGACAGCATCACATTTAAACATTGTCTTAGTTAGACACTTGTTGAACAGTGTTTTAAAATCTTTTGTGGTCGTAAGGCCGTATGACTTTTATCAGAAAAAACACGAAGTTACTGGAATAAAAAAACTGAATCACTCTACTATTTCAGCGGTACATTTTAAGATTGCATTGTCGTGTAGAGCCACTGCATCGCTACTTAATATTGCTACTGCATCGGTATCGAACGATTTAAATTATATATTAGTGTAATTGGGTTAATGTAGTATCTCTACGCAACCCTGGCAAAGGGAGAAAAAAAACAAAGTGCTGCCGAAACGAGGTATCAGCTGATAATAAAACCCAGTGCGCTTGTCTTTAATTAATTGAAAGATTTACATTTTGATTACCAAACATAAATTTAAGTCCATGTCTCTATTTGAGCGCAGAACTAGTTTATTTTGTAACATAAATAAATAACACCTTTAACTGCATCCATTAGCTTATATCTTCAGCATCGTGTCTTGTAAGACTGCCGGCAAAAACAATATCTTCGCTAACCGCGATGGTGCAGTGATTTCATTATTAATGGGCAAGATCTCTAGCGGTTTGCTGGACTCTGATAATGTCATTGGTTGCAAACCAAATATAGGGTTGTAGTGTTAGCGATCAAAACTTTTTTTGCTAAATCACAATTATTGATTGAGCTGTCATCAAGACCTAATGATGAGTATCATCACCAGCGAAGGCAATTATAGCGCATTGTCAGTTCTGGCCCTATTATCCAACGTTATTGTTCAGACGGGGCAAATTCACCACAAAAATTGACATTTTGGTAATACGTTGTTAATTTTGCACATTTATATAATTATCACAAGTTCTGGATAGGTTAGAGATAAAGCATTCTACTAACAGAAAAAACCTTAGAATTGTGTTATTTGACGTCGATTTTTGTGAGGTGTTTCTTTGGTTCCGGCTATTTCAATCCAAATGGGAAAGTTCTTAAGAAAACCAGCGAATGGCAGTAGGTATCAACCCTAAACTCTTCTATTAATTCAGCTAATGATGAATTCCTACTAGTGGTGTATTAAATAATGGCTCATACTAATTACAACCTGACACTGACGCCACACCTTTACCGCGTAATAAAGTAAGCTTGCACAACCTGAAGCGATTCCGCGTTCTGCAGAATAGTCTGTGATCTCGATTACTAACCTTATGTATGTACAGACAACCACAAACCATAGCCAAGCAAAAAGCAATCTTAAAACAAAGCTCTAAGTATTAGTATGTTAATTACTGTTTAGTACTGAGAGTAACAACAGTCGACTTCAGTGTATATTTTGTAATAAGTCAGTAACATTTACATAGAGTTATTTAGATCGAAGCCGATTGGCGCAGAACGTTCGAGAAATGAATCAAAGTTACAAGAGAGGTTTTACAAAAGAGACTTGACATTTAATTGGAATCTGAATACTTAGTAATTTCCATTTTACAGATTTGAGTTTCCCACTAGATAAATAAAAAAAGCATTGAAGAAAAACAATATAGAAAAATATGATTCAGAAATGAGTAGATATTATGTAGAATAACTGAAGAATAGTATAGAATAGCCGAAGAATTGCTCGGCTAAAATTGTTCAGTACTGCTAAGTTGTTTGTGTAAAATAATAAAACCGATTCAGACTATATTTATTCTGTCTTCGTGTCGTTAAGAGCACGAACTTGACCGAAAGTAGTTTTACTAATTTTATCTTGACCCTGACAACAATAATTATGTAAGCCTTTCATAATTTCGAATAGCGTACCGTTTCGTTATCGTTTCATAACTTTTTTAATATTCTTCAATAAAGTTTCCTAATTCACCCACAAATTAATAAGCAGTACCTCATCACACATCATCACATAAATTATATTTCGTGATCTTTAAAGAACACACAATATCAAGATGACCCTACTGAAATTATAATTTTGCTGCGACTAACGTTCTATGTAGCCTTTGAAAGCTAGTTTAACTTAACTTAAGTTTTTCATAAAATTCCATTCAAGGAATTTCGTTTGTTTGTTTTAGTCTTGAATCGCTGTCAGAGAATCAAGTTCGTTCGCATCTACGCCTATAACTTTTCTTCTAAATTCTGCATGGTGGAGCTTGTGTGAATTCATCTAATGTGCTAATGACACCAATATCACAGTACACACATATTATCTTTCCTCATTAAGTCGAGAACATTCTTGATAATCGATTGTAATTGGGCTTCATATCGCAACAACTAGCGAGATGAAAAATCTTTACATGTCGTTAGTGTGAGACAATGAATATGTAGAGATGGGATTTTAAAGAGGAATGGAAGAAAGTTATCGATTCGATCATTTGCGTATTTTTTCAAATAACCCGTGATTTTTATTTCTTTTATATTAATAAAACATATTGATTACATTCCAAACCTTGTTAGAGTGTTTACCTTCGACTGTTTTTTAAATTTTGTTTAATGACTTTTACGAATAAATAATTTTAATTTCAACCATTATTTTCATTGCCAATTCTAGCCCCATTCATCATTACGTACCGCTTAATGTATGCAAAATTAATAAAACCATACTTGAGCTAACATCAAGTGGTATCTCGACACAAATCTTTATCGATAAATTAGCATCACTAGCATTGCGCAATGTGATCGAACAGTGTGATCGCCGCCGGCACGCGCTCTTCCGTTAAATTTAATTGCGCTGCACTACTATGGATGGCGGGTACAGTTTTGCGCGACTACGTTTTAAAATAAATGATCACTAAGCATAATAATCACTACGTTTTAGAGGAATAACAAATTGGTTAGAAACTATTGGTTTCAGCAGTATCGTTCAATCTTGTATTTCATAGTATTAATTTGATTAATGAGTTGTTTATTTTTTTTTCAATTTTCGATTATTAGATAGGTACGTCTTTTTGCCAAAAAACACACTTTAATGTTATGAATATAATGCATTATCGAATTAATTTTTACAATATCCACTTATCAGTCAATGATTTTATTAGATAATAGGTCTTTACAGCCGTTATATAAATATCATTCCTGTGGTAATTTGTTGCATAATACCAACAGCTTTTCACCACAATTGTACCAGGCGTGCGACTTTGCGAAGTGTTGCAGTATGCTTTCGGGCTCGTTTCCCGATTTTTTATCGACATCATTGTTTATCAATGATTCCGATAAATCTATTATGAGTTTTTTGTCACCTCACTACTGATTAGTGCTTCCTTAATACCGAGATTTGTACTTTGTAACCTAGTTATGAAGTGCTTAAATGTTGCTTTGTTTTTTTTATTGTAGATAAAAAAACAAAGGAACATTTAAGCACTAACAATAAACGAAGACTGAATTTGCTTACCAATAACCCTTCAACGCCCGGAAAATGAGACACAATAGATATTCCTTTGTTATCCGGCCGCTTGCGTCCGCTCGCTCGTTGATGAACTAATACTCTCTAGGCAATCTCAATCTAAGCGAATTTCGTAATAAGGAAAGTAAATAACGTATCTATATGATTACTAGTCTACGTGTATGTTTAATAACCCTATATTTACTACACATTTTATTAAAGTCCAATTTTTATTTCTTCTTGACTCACTTTACCTACCTCCATATTAAAAATAGTATCCTTTATATAATGGCTTCATAAAATTTACGTTTAAAAAGAAACAAATAAAATATTAAAGAAAGTAAATATCAATCAATCTATCAATCTTTCTTTATTATTTTATATTAAAAAAAAACTCGGTAGCTCAGTGGTAAGAGCATGGATCGGACTTCCAAAGGTCGCGGGCTCGATTCCCGTTCGAGAATATGATCTGGTTTGAGTCGAATTTTTCCTAGTATATTATTTATATTGTATAAAAATAGCATTGTGAATGCTAAAATCTCCAATAAAATAAAAGTTTTTTTTTCAGTTCTATTTCATGTAATATCTGTTTCCATATAGACTATATTACATTTGATTACAAAAACTTAAATTATCATACATAATACGTCTGGTTTTCACAACTTATGTATGATTTATAGAGGCAGGCAGTTTGCAGGAAATGCGCGATCGACATTTGACAGTTACACAACGAGCGACCAATCAAATAGCGTTGTTTATGCATCGATCGTTTTCTGTTCTTGATCTCGTACCAACTTTAATAATATCAAATAGGTTTATGCATTATGCCGGTGTCGTTCAAAGACTTGAAACTTGTTTGAAGACTTTGTAACACACAATGTTATCGACAAGTGTGCCTGCCATTCTTTAAACACACCTAAAAATCCTGTGCTGTCCCGACATTGTTGGTATTGGCGTATTTGATATCTGATGCTCTCTTTGTTTTAGTAAAAGTTATAAGCTAGGTACTTTAAGCTCAGTAATTTTTACAAAAGTAGCTGATCCCATTGCAGTCAGAGCTGTTTTCAACCCTTCAACGCCCGGAAAGTGAGACACAATAGATACTCCATTGTTATCCGGCCGCTTGCGTCCGCTCGGGCGTTGATGAATTAATTAATAATCAAAGATTTAATAGGTAACCAAAGAACAATACAAATATCGAGTTATTAAATGACGCGTTGTCTAGAACGAAACGAATGCTCATTGAAATGATTGGAAATATTCGTTTGAAATTGAATTTATTAAACTTATACGGTTTGAGGAAATTCAGTGTGTATACAGTGTGTAGGTACACAGTACAACTGCACAGAAACAGGTAGGTATAAAGAAGTAAGTAAAAGTGTACGTAACCCTAAAATGACACGCTCTACGTGGTCCATCTTGATCTCAACCTTCTGTATCCACCATCTTATCATCATACATACATACATATTTTGCAGTACAGTTTTGAGTATCGAGTTAAATTTCTGAGGACTTTTCCTATTATAACCTCGCGTAGTTCGGGCTGCTTGTGAAGCTGTGATTGTTTCTGATTTCAATATCATTTGAACACAATGATGTTTCTCAATTATTTTTTAACCTATCACTGTAGTTTATATTTTATGAAATAATATCATTACTAATGCAAAATTAAATCTATATATTTTTGTATAAGTAAGTATGGTATTGTTAATGGTTTAGGTTAGGTTAGGTTTCCTCCGGGATCCCACCGAGCCACTCGGCTGGGTAGGATCACGGGAGGCAGTCGTGGAGGGAGCCGCAACGTTGAATGTTGCGGTCCCCTCCTGGTGAGCCCCACATACCCCCTCTCGCTCACCTGCGGGAGGGGAAGCGCGTAAATGCGTTTTCTTCAGCATAAAAAAAAAGTTAGGTTAGGAACAAACTACCGTCCTATTTGTGTTCCTAAACTATTTATCTTTACGTAGTATTACAAAGCTTCCAATTACAACTTTATAGCTCATAATAATATTGCCAGAAATAATTATTGTCCGTTATGCTAACCCAATAAATCCCGAGCGGTTATTCTGGTTTAATGGCGTCAGTGCGTGTTACGTTTGCACTAAACGGAGCGTGAACTTACATCTATTATGTAGCCTCTTCTAGATGCGTATGCTATGACATTGCTCTGTACCAGTAGTACGAATATCCATCGAGAAAAAACTCGCGTGCAAAAATTAGATAGAGTAATTTTGTATGGGAAAGGATGATGAGCGTGCTGTACTGGTTTAGGCCTTTAGCATCGATTGATTGATTGGAAAGGTCTTTTTTTATTGTATGACAGCAAATGTCAACTATATTATTTTAGAAGTTGAAGACGACGGAGCAAAATTAAAAACAGAGAATTAAAATATAAGGTGCATCTTGATCTTGTTTCAGCAAAAAATTGACAATAAAAACAAAAAAAGAGCACAATGTAGTCTCTTAGAGCATGACAATTATGAAAATCAAAAATTCACCGGCCCTGAACGTTATAGTCTCGCCGCGTCGCTAACAGAAGTTATAGCGCTTCAATGACCTTAAGCTCCGAAAATACTTACAATTGATATAAAGCTTGTTAGCAGTAAACATTTGTCTTAAGAAGACCTTTCTAATGATATACCACTCATTTCTAAAGGGGGTAGATCAACTCCCACAGACATGTTTGATCAGTCATTTTTAATATCCCACTGCTGGGGCACAGGCCTTCTTTATATCCTTCCGGATATGGAGGGCGGGCCATGACCCGCCACGCGGGCCCAATGCGGATTGATGGGTGCTAACGACTGCAAATGCAGCCGGGACCAACTGCTTAACGTGTCTTCTGAAGCACGGAGGAGCTCGAGATAATAAATTTTTGGTCACCCTTCCCAAGACCGACCCTTGCGAAAGTTGCTTAACCTCCACAATCGCTGGGCCAGGCGCTATACTTACCACTGCGCGCTCCTCCTGTGTATTTAATTATAAAAATAATGTTTTTGTTTCAGGTAAGTGAAATAGAGTTACTCTTCACTCATGAGAAGAATCTTACTAGAAGAGAAGTAAGTACAATATTCAATACAAACTCTTCTGACATCTGTCGGATCAACATATAAACAAACATAATTGTAATCTAATTATTTGCTTGTGAAAAAATCTTCAAGCACACTAGCGCTGTTTTCAATCGTTGCGGTAAGTTAGCGAACTAACCACTTTTTATGCTCGAGACTGACCGAAAAGCCTTCCATTCACTTTTGTGCTATTGTAATTCTTAAGTTCTGCAAGAATTATATAGATGGCGTGTCTGTATTCATTCCTAATTTGGATAAAACTTGTAAAAATCAATCCATGAGATGGCGCTTTTTTGATCCAATTCTGACTAGGTTGCTGATTAAAAAAAAACAAAATTGATGTCAGTTCATAATGGTATGGTTTGAATCACTATTTACCGTGTTAGTTATAGGAAATCTAACGTGATCAAATTGAATTCAAATCAAGTAATTTCGTATTTTGTGTAATGCCACCTTTTCCTAAAATTTTCAATACAATAAATTGACATTTGTAAGTACAAATTGAAACATTAATGTTAGTGCATACGGTATGGTTTGAATCACTATCTACCGTGTTAGCAGGAAAAATCTATCGTCATCAATTTTTTTTTATATATTTGACAGCATCACATACATTGTTCCGATTCCAAAGTAAGTAGCTAAAGCACTTGTGTTATGGAAATCAGAGACAACGGTGGTAACACAAACAACCAGACCTCAGCCAATATAAAAAAGATCGTTTTCCAAATTGACCCAGCTGGGGATCGAACCTGGGACCTCGGAGATGGCGACACCTTGAAAACCGGCGTGCGAACTCTACCACGGAGGTCGTGGTAGTTACCATTGAATGTAAATCAAGTAAAATAGTATTTTAGTAACGCCACCTTATCCTAAAATTTTCAATAGTTACAACAAATTGACATTTGTAAGTACAAATTCGATTCCAAAGTTCTTCGTTGTAAAGGTACAGAACTTTGTCTCCCAACATCAGCCAAAATTGTATAAAAAATAGCCAATTAATAGTCACTAAAAACTTTATCTATTTTTAGAATCTTTAATTTAAATGCATTTAGTACTCCGTAATTAGATTTCTCGCAGGTCGTGTGCCTTTCACTTCCTCTTAGCCACCCGTTGGTTTCTGAAACTGACCAACGTCGTTAATGTGGAGCAGTTCCATCACGACCTACTGGCATCATTCCCAAGGTCGTGAGGAAAGTAACGGTGCGTCACGAAGCGGACAAAAGTGAAATGATGATGGGAAATAGAAATGGACGATGCTTCATCTAAAATATCGATATCGATAAAAACCTCGATCGACCTGTTTTATACGTTTTATATACGAAGGTAACGATGCGCCAGAAAACGGTTTTTTAAATAATAATAATAATAATAAAATTCTTTATTTGTAAAATGTGGGTTTACAAGATGAAATTAATACTAAGGAGCCTTACACATTATACCTTCATTAAGGTATGCAAACATTAATTATGTATGATTCTAAAAATATAAAAAATAATTAATTTGTCAAATAATCAAAATAAAGTCAATTAATTTACCTATAATCATGACATTTTATGTCCAATATTAGAAATTAAATTATAAAATTTTGTAGTTTGTGTGTCAAAAATTAAACATACAATTACATTACAAATTATAACAATTATATTTTATTTATTCATCATCTAAATATTCCTGTACGGAATAGTAAGATTTTTCAATCAGAAATTCTGAAAGTTTCTTTTTAAAACAATGATAATTTAGTGTTTGAGAACAATAATAATTTGGAGTGTTTTGGGGTGTTATTAAAAATATAATTAAGTTATTATCCTTCAATAAATGTCATATATTTTTAGAACCTTTGTGGAGTTATTAATGCTTAATTATTGAGAAAATACAAAGAAGGATATACACAAAATGTGGTTTAGGAAGAAAACTCGAGGTAGTTTTATTATCAAACAAAAAAAAAGTTACCCAATTCTTAATTAAGTAGGTAATCAAAATGTCTGCCTCTAGATAACACTCGTGTAACTTACTATCGATACAAAACCAGTGCATCACTATCCAGTGTAACAGTTCAAGTATCGTCATCACCGCGAAATTATGAGAGTGAAAGTGACGTCATCAGGTCAGCCTTGAAATTGAAAGTGAAATGATTCATGACGTCACAACGACAGTGAGAGTGGATTGACGTCAAGTCGCCGAGTGAGTTGAGGCTTGAAAGTGAAGACGATCTGATTCTATTTTTTTTAAACTGGTTTGATTACTGCACTTTCAATCTCGGTGATGCTGTAACTGCTGTCAATTTTTAGCTCTTTAGCGCTTTATACACAGTCTGAGGAGCTCGGTGGCGTAGTTACCACTACGCCACCGAGCTCCTCAGACTGCGAGACTATACCTAGCGCCTGGACCAGTGATTGCGGAGGTTAGGCAATTTTCGCAAGGGTCGGTCATGGGATGGGTGACCAACAATTTATTATCTCGAGGTCCTCCGTGCTTAGGAAGGCACGTTAAGCCGTTGGTCCCGCCTGCATTTGCAGTTGCTAGCACCATCATGGCCCATCCTCCTTATCCACCCATAAGGAAGGCCTGTGCCCCAGCAGTGGGGACATTATAAATGGCTGATGGTCACATAGTCTACACTAATTTCCATCAAAATAAATTAGAAAACTTTTTTTATATTTGACAACATCACATACATTGCTCCGATTCCAAAGTAAGTAGCTAAAGCACTTGTGTTATGGAAATTAGAGACAACGGTGGTATCACAAACATCCAGACCTGAGCCAATATAGAAAAGTTCGTTTTCTAAATTGACCCAACCGGGGATCGAACCCGGGACCTCAGAGATGGCGACACATTGAAAACCGATGTACAAAGCCACTTGACCACGGAGGTCGTAACAGAAGTAAACAATTGGGACAAATTGCTATGCATACATAATTTATAGATTTGCATAAAACTTATTTCCCTAGACAATAATGTAATCAACTCGTGAAGAAAGATCCTCTCAAAATTAGCATCACAAAATATTTCGCGACTAACAAAACGTCTTTGATTTACTCAATTAAATCATACAATAGGAGAATGATATTTCATTAAAATATGCCCGTTGAGAGGATTATTAAAATGACACCAATATCATTCTTAGAGATATCATTGAATTAACAATCATTAATATCGGTTCAATCTTTGAGTTCGTGTCAGTGACCTATGCATTGAAGGTTAGCAGTTATGAAACTAACCGCATTGGAATTCGTGCACAGTAGACGAAGCAACTAAAATTGATTATTTGTAATGTAGGAAGTCGCCTCTTTTTTAATAATTTGATAAAATAATTCTTATTAAGCACAGGTACTAACCTGTGTTAGTAATATAATATGTTTGTTGGTTTCAAATGGTAAATCTTCGTGAAAAAGTTTTAACAATGAAATCCAAGGTTTTAAATAATATAATTTAATAAATAATAATTTAAATACTCCAATAATTAACACTCCAACTTAGGGATATGTAAATTTGTTGTTACTAAAAAAATAAATTTGATGCACACACATGGTCTGAAAAAAAAAGATTTTTTTAAAAAACACTATGGTTATTTTACAGAATCACTTTACAGACCTCAAAGTTAGTTGAAATGTTGCATTTTACGATGATCATTATAGCCATTTAAAAGATTTATAGTTTTTTTTCATCACACCATAGTGATTACTAAATTGTTTACTAAATAGGATTACTAAATAGTTTTGATAGTACTTGATAGTACAAGATTTGACGATTTATTAAGGTTTCCGGAATATGGGCATGTTAAAGTAGGAAACATTCAATTATTTCGAAAAAAAGCTAATGATTAATGTTTAATCGTAAATTACATTATCTTCCACTAGTATCTTTGTTATTAAGTACTTTTTTTCAAAAACTCTTAAAGATAAGGAAAAGTCTTCTCTTTTTCACAGTAGTTTATTTTCAATAATTCAGCGATTTTCTGCAGCTCGTCTACTTGGGCTATTCGCTCTAGATGTGCTTGTATGGGAAAGGGATTGCTTAGTAATGCCCCGTAGCAATCAATGTGGGCCAATCGCAAGCATACTATTTGCACTGTTACCATACAATAGTTTATGTTCGTGGTAGAATCTGAATATCCTACTATAAAGTTAAATATGCGTACGGTTTTTTTATTTACTTTACCCACAACGGGTTAGCGCTTGGCCTGCACCTCACCTGATGAAAGAAATGACAAACAGGAAAAAAATACAATATGCGGCCTTATTGCTACAAAGAAATCTCTTCCAAGCAACTTTGAGTAAAAGGAAATACATAAATTGGAAAGGTTGAGCGTTAAAAATATAAACCGGCCAAGTGCGAGTCGGACTCGCGCACGAAGGGTTTCGTACCATTATCTATAAAAAAGTCATGTCAGTTGTATGGGAGCCCCCTTAAATGTTTATTTTATTCCGTTTTTTAGCATTTGTTGTTATAGCGGCAACAGAAATACATCATCAGTGAAAGTTTCAACCGTCTAACTATCACGGTACATGAGATACAGCCTGGTGACAGACGGACAGACTGACAGACGGACAGCGGAGTCTTAGTAATACAGGAGTTGTAAGTCCGTAATTGTAAAACAGAGGACCCTTGACTTCTCATCTACAAAAACTGCCTTTGATAAAAAAATCGCCACTGACTACTTTGTTAATATTACCTATATAGTTATTGACTTCACTTTAAGTAGAAATGTTTCTTTATTTAAGGCGCTTAAGTTTTAAATTTAAATGTACAGAATAAATAGATTTCTATTTGAAATAATAAGTAAGTTAGCATCTAGTTAAAATTACACTTTAAAATATTACACCATTTTACTATTTGTGTTATAACTTACTTACTTACTTTATGTAAATATTACCTTGATACTTCCTTACGTAAGAGTGTTACAAAATATTTAATTTGTCTAGTTTTCATCAGTCAAAGAACAATGTATTCTTTTACAAATGAATTGAAATGTTATGGATAAACCATTTAAACGGGAAGACTTATGAACTAAATATGATATCACGTAATCCGTGTTTAGCTAATCAACACTTTTTAAAAATTAACAGGATCAAGGCATAATCACTAACAAAAAGGCCACTGAAAAGTGTCAGATTACAAAATGACCAAAGTGTCAGATAATATGTTCTTTAGCCAATTAACCTTTTGTTTGTGTGTGAACATAATAAGACCTTCCTTCGTGGTATTTTATTACTATAATGTAACCTTAAAGAACATACAACTTACGCATTTAACTTGATCAGAATAGCTTATTGTTATATACCAACACAATCGAAACTGTATAGTGACGTCGTATTGCGGTGAGAATTCAAAATCTTTTTGCGGTTTATGGATTTTCCCGAGACTTTATCCGCTTGGAAATTTATCTCTGTGGCGGGAACAAATAGTACCTTATATTATTTTACAAGGTCCAACCAGAAATTTCTGATTATTTTAGATAGATATAAGATAGAGTTGACACCACTATCTGTCTAGACAGGGAGAGTTAATTCTAAAATGTATAATAATATGTTTTTATTTACATTTTAGAATTTTATGCACAACGGGGATGGCTATATTGATTAAAATGTGTTACTTTTAGAACGTTACATGAGTCGTAAAGATCAAAACCAGCTATCTGTCATTTTTGTTAAAAATTACTTCTTCTTCTTCTTCTTCTTAATGAGTGGCTTGCTCTGTGGTCTATGCACAATTCCGCCAATGTCACGTAGTTAGCTTTTACACGAATGGGACTTTATGGGACTTTTTTTTTTCAATATGATTATTTTTTTTTTTTTTTTAAAGTCACCCTTAGCAGATTTACCTAGAATAAAAACAGCACATCTAACAACACAAACATAAGACTTTAAGCAAAGCAGAGGGAGCTTAGAATTTTAAATTGTTATAGGAGATAAATTTCGCCAGAACTTTTATAAAGGGGGTATAGACGAGGGATAAAATGTGTTTCATATTTACGGGGCGGGGAATATTGTGGGGTAGGATATCGTAAAGTGACACTTTTAGTTTGGGGCAGTTAAAGAATAGGTGGTCAACGGTACCTTCTTCTAGCTCGCACTCACAAAGGAAAAATGACTTATTGACACAGCAGCATTGCAAACGTCATCAACTGTTCAACCCATAGACTTAGAAACATTTTCGCGTTCAACCGACAAACAAACAAAAGCTGTCATTTCCTCTGGTAAATTGAATTGCAAATCTCGTATAAGAATCAAATCTTCTATATAAAATCCACATAATTCCGCCATCTTGATTTTTTTCTGTTTGCCGCAAATTAGTAAAATGACAGATAGCCGGTTTTAATTTTATATGGCCTCACATATAATCTGCGGATGTAATTGTTTGTTGTGCCATAAATAAATAAAAAATAGAAAATAGGAAATGATTTATTTTACTTCTTTGTGTAGGTTAGGTGTCATTGCCGAAGTAGAAATCCAAGGTTAGGTTAGGTTAGGTTAGGTTAGGTTATCCAATCTAAAAGGATTAGAACCAAATTGCTTCATTATAAGCAAGTGAGCTACATATTGGCATAGAAGTATATATTTAAAATAAATTATTATTGTGATTTATGGTCCAGCAAATTTTTATTTACCCATTTATAAAATAAAGTTGTAATTTAAGAGTAAAAACTCGCAAGCAAAAAGATGTCTGACCGGTAACCGTCATTGGATTAATAAAAGTTGACATTTAATAACCAAAATCTTTGTGGAACGTAGGTAAATATAGTTTATTAAAATTGACTGACCCGACCTTACCGAAGGCTTTCATGACCGGTGACCCAATCGCGCTAATTCTGTACCTTTAGCACGAACAGCCATCGCAAAAATAACGCGCGTTAAAATATTCGATAGGGTAATTTTATATGGGAAATTTGTACAGCGCCATCTACCACTGAAAAGCAAAATGAAATTTTCCATAGATATAACACTATTGAGTACTTTTATGCGCGTTTTTTTCTCGATAGATGTTCGTGCTAAGGGTAAATCGTTGTCATTAGGTTAAAAACTCTCATTTAAATTATCCTAGATTGGCATCCTAGGCATAGCTTTCAACAATTTTAATAAAACTAAAGCAAATATTTTTCCGTAAACGAAACTGAAACGGTAACGATTAACTTTTGGTATAATACTTGCACCAGATCATGTTCTCGGATGGGAATCGAAAGAAAATCAGCTGTTTCATAGAAAAATTAAAATCGAAAATATCAAAATGTATGAAACAGCTGATTTTTTCTTCGCAATTACAGAGTTGGCCCCATAGTATAAGTTGTTCAGTTTGATGGGCCCTAAATACCATATTCGGCATTAGGGGTATTTTTGTAACACCTTGTATAATGTCCAATTCTGAAAATATTCTTTTAGTTTTGTTTGTGTCGTGCTAAAAGTTGAAGTCTCGTGTTAAAATTAAGTTTCTTAACAACCATTAAGGTAATACGAACATAATTTTCTGCTTAATTCATCGTCAACCATGCCTTATATGTACAAAAACTCTAATACCACCATACCCAATCATTGTAAATGGCACTACCTGTCTATAATGTTTACTGTAAGTGGATTTTGTAACAAACTGTAATATTTTCATCCTTGTAACACATAACGAGGTCATTCATGGAATAAGCTAAAATAATAAACTTGAATGAATTAATGAAATTCTTTATTCAAATAATCCCATTCGTCTATACCACCTTACCGTCTTTTAGCTGACAAGAAAAATGGGCGCAAAAAACTTATCAGTTTTATCAGATGATTTGACTAGGGCAAAGGGTGGTCAAAGAAATAAAAAATGTGACCTTTTTACAGAAAATATAGGGTTATTTTTTAGTCACCATCCAACATTAAAGAAGTGTTCAGACAATAAAGCTGTACAATTTTACAATATTACATGAAGCTGTACATAAACAATAAAATAAAATATTTTGGCGACCTCCGTGGTCGAGTGGCTTTGTACACCGGTTTTCAAGGTGTCGCCATCTCTGAGGTCCCGGGTTCGATCCCCGGTTGGGTCAATTTAGAAAAACGAACTTTTCTATATTGACTCAGGTCTGGGTGTTTGTGATACCACCGTTGTCTCTGATTTCTATAACACAAGTGCTTTAGCTACTTACTTTGGAATCGGAACAATGTATGTGATGTTGTCAAATATTTATTAATTTATTTATTTTATAAACATGTGGGAATGAAGATGAAGCTCCATGCAAGAAACATGTGTGATATCTTTGCTTTATAAGGATATTCAAAATGCTAAAATAATAAACTTGAATGAATTAATGAAATTCTTTATTCAAATAAGTTCACATAATAAGCATTTTAAATCGTCAATTCTTTTACCCTACCACCCATTATGACGTCTTTTAAACAAGAGAAATGGGCGTAAAAACTTATCAGCTTTATCGGATGGACGATATTAACAAATAAGTATATCGTTTCCAAACATTACTTATTATTTATTTATATTTTATATTTATATATGTTACAATTAAATAGATTAATAAATAAATAACTTTATTTAATTAGCTCATTTCTTGATGAATCAATTTACAGGGTTCAAGCTAAATTCAAAATATAAAGTAATTATTCAAATCAAATCAAATAGTTTTATTTGCAAAATATGGGTAGGTACAAAATGTTGGTCTTATAAATTATTGGAGCGCCATAATCTAACCATTTCTGGTGTGCAAAAAAAATTATAATATAATAATTTTGTGCAACACTTTATCATTTTTTACAAGAATAATAATTTGTTTATAAAAATAAAATAAAAAACGTTAAAAATAAAAATGAAAAATTGAAGTTAAAACAAAAATTTAAGTTAAAATAAAGTCTAAATTAAAATTAAAATAAATTAAATAGAAGATATGTCAGCCCTATTCAGTCTAGGCTTATATTCTACTTAATAATTCTCACTTCTGAGTTCACTAACTGATAGATATTTTGGAGTCAGACGCAATAAAATCTTCAACAAAGCTTTGGAAATGTCATCGTGCATACTTTAATGATCTATAGGTATCTCAAAAGCAAAAATGAATCCCTTATCATGATCACTTGGTTGTTTAACTTAGGAACGTGTGGAGGTGTTAACTTGACATTGATTATCAAATACTCTACTACAATCTATTACTTTACCCATTGACATTGACGCTTCTTATACGGCCTTTGAAGCTGTAAAAAAACCTTTCTTTTTATACTTTTAAACTGAACTAAATAAATTATTAAAAAAATATATGTCATTTTAATATATATTGTAATAATTTAATTAAAGGACATGGGTACATAATTAATTATATTAGATTTTTGACAGTTATTTTTTTATTGTTCTTTAACTTGACTTTTGATAAAATTCCTTAGGTATAAGATTAATTTGTACCGTGTTTCAAACGAAATTAATGTCTTAAAGGAGTAAAATAAGTTTTCTGTAAAAGTTGTACGAAAATTAAAAATAATGGTAGTGATATTTTCAAAGACAAGTGAACGGCCGGCGCGGCGTATCCGCATATTTGTGTTTTTTATTTGTGCTTTTTTATGTACGGTTGTAGTTTTCTTACACTAGTTTGGAAGAAATAAATTTAATCTAGCTAAGTATTTATTTATTGATTTTTTTTAAATAAAAACGCTATTTTAATCCTGATAATAACTGAATGAAATTAAACAGAAAAAAACAAAAACTTTATTAATATCACAATTTGCATTCAAGAATCCTATATACATGATTTTAAGAACATGTTAGCATAATAATAATACTCGATTTTTTTCATCAATCAATCGAAAACTTAAATACAAAATTGTTTAAATCGATTAATAATGTGTTCATAAAATTAACAACTCAACATACGATATTAGTCGTTAAAATTGACATATCGCAATGGCGGAAGGCTGGTTTAAGTTTACAAATATAGATATGGACCCAGAGATTTTGCGGAATCATTCACAAGCTTACTTCACGACGATGAGGCATCTCATTGTGAAACCAACGTCAATGCATTAACATAATAAGGTAAGAAAGCGAGATTTTTTTGTAGTATTGAAAAAGATAAAAGAGCATCGTGTATGTGCATGCGCATAGTTACGAAATCCTTAATTTCACACCACACTAGAGGCGCTAGACTTTGTAGTAAATCTGGCACTTAAAATTCTTGCTCGTTAAGTAACTATTCAACAATGACTTTTGTGCTACAATTGATATTAAAGATATTAATTATAATTTTTTGCTTTTCTTTACTTGTGGAACAAAAAGTAATTAGTACTTCTGAACAATTTGCATTCAAGAATCCAATATGCATGATTTTAAGAACATGTAAGAATAATACTAAATAATATAGATACATGTTAGATTGCATTCAAGAATTTTGCATTCATCAATTTTCAAGTAGGTTTTTAACTCATTTTACTTTGTCTTTATTCACTAGCGCTGGCGTATGATTCGATTGTGGCAGGGATTAAAGAAAAAAATATAAAGAACTACAATTTCAAGTTCTAACATGAATCTATATTATTTAGTATCATGCTAACATGTTCTTAAAATCATGTATATAGGATTCTTGAATGCAAATTGTAATAACACAAAAATAATGAATCAGATCAGGGCAAATATCGCAAAATACGAATAATAAGAAGGAGTGAGATATAAAAATCAAGAGTATGATGAAAAATCATCCCAAAAATCCCACTTTCTTATTGCAAACTAATAAAACAAACACCGCAATTAATCATGTCAGTAATTTGACTGTTACCCCACCGGCCGCGGAGTCACACGCGGCTGGAGATGTGTGACGGACTTGAAAGTACGTTGGGACATAGGTAATCACTGGCGAGCATTTAGATTTGACTAGGGTGGACGTAAGGGTGGGCAAAGAAAAAAAATGTGACCTCTTTACAGAAAATATAGGGTTGTTTTTTAATTACCATCCCACATTAAGAAAGTGTTCAGTCCATAAAGCTGTATAAATTTACAATGTATACTATAACATGAAACTGTACATGAACATGTGTGATATCTTTGCTTTCTTACAGAAAGTTGTTCAGTTTCATGGACTGAACATATTCTTAAAATTTTGATGGTGTCTAAAAATAACCATGTGGCTGTATGTATAGTAAACAAATACAGTTTAATTATCTACAATAAATATTCTGCAGGCCTATTAAATAAAAAGCAATCGCGATAAGCGGACGATACTCGTCTCACTCCGTGACACTATGAACTGACGAATAAGGTTCAATATCGACAAGAAATCATCATCATCATCAGCTCATCACCGTCCACTGCTGGACATAGGCCTCTCCAAGTGCACGCCACCGAGCACGATCAGCGGCTGCTCTCATCCAGTTTATGCCAGCTACCTTGCGAAGATCGTCGCTCCACTTGGGCCCAACCAGCTATTTTTTCAAACCCCGGCCGAGCTTCAACTTAAAACAGATAAATCGAAGTAAGGAGTTTCGTATTCTACTATTCGCTGAAGTTATTTAGAAGATATCGATGTTCGTGTGACATCATGAATTGAGGTTCGCCATTTTAGCCCGATTGGGGCTCGATTTATCTGTTTTTATTTGAAGCCTGGCAGACTTTCTGAAGTTCGATGCGTTAGCCGGTGCGGCCCCTTGTCTGAGGAATATATAAATACGATAGTAAATTGAACGACAAGTCGCGTCCGATTATCGCGATTCTTTTTATGTAATAGGCCTGCTGTTCAATGTAAGGTCTATTATTCTAGCGTTTTCCAAATTCCATTCGACTCATATCGTTTTATCATAAAAGGATACGCGCATTTCCGTTAATTATATAAAAAAACATCGTATCAAAATTGTGTAACAGATTGTAACGACTGGTAATAAGCCATTTGTTTTAAACCTCTGACCTTCAGAGAAATAAACCGTGCCGGCGCTGGCGTACTTTTAAGACCTTTCATCAAGTTTAATTTTTTATGTTGCATTTGTGTCGAAATAGTTTTTGTACAATGGGCCACGCGTATGTTGGAACTTTATTGATGTGAGAATTGGCCGATTTTCATGAGATTTTTTATTCATAAATTGCTTTTAGTCCTATTCAAAGTATTAAAATTTTGGATGATTTATTAAAAATAGCCATGACCAGATTAATAAGTTATCTTGTAGTAAATTGAGAAGAATAGTCTAGTGGGTGGTGTGATAGAAAATGCTAGATTATTATTATTAATAATAATAATAATTTATTTGCCAAGACATGGTAAAATACAGGTTATACATAAAATTAAATAATAGTACAGCATTACTTGTCGAGATTGTCGACGTGCAAATATTTCATAATTAATGAATAAAGTTATTAAATAATGTTAAAAACTTATAATTATAAAAATGACAAACAGAATTATTATGTAGGTAGGTATATTAATTTAAATGTCAAAACAATGCAATCTCAAAAATTAGTATTAATGTCAAATAAAGATAAATATTATTATTAGGATGTGAAGTGAAATTATATTATTTATAATTATCATTAAATTCAAACAAATATTACTATACCTACTAAATGAAAAAGTATTGAAACTATGTGACGTGAATGTTTTCAAGACTGTATTGCATTGATGGTTAAACCGTATGTACCTACTCGAAATTTCGCAGTTACTTGATACAGATTGTATCACATACGCTACTTTTATTTCGCCACAGCTCGGGAAACTATGCTTCTGACATTTTCTATTTGTACGTTACGAAAATCTTGAGTGTTCATTCGTGCTTAGTATAAAAATGATGTTTTAGACATTTGCTCTTTTTTATTTCTCTTTGGAAGTGAAATATTAATGTTTGAGTAGATTTTCCAATTTTAGAGGACTTATTTTATGTTAATTATAAAAACTATCCATTATAATACGTTTTCGGCTACAAATTGATTAGCAAGATAAATGTACGTAGCTTTTATTGATGTCTTACAAGACAAAATTAATTGATATAGTTAAGTGAAAGTATAAAATTACAATTACAAAGACCGAAAGTCTAGTTAGATAGACCCTAACTATCGATCAACTTTGTAATGAATAATCAAGTAGTTGAGAATTATGCGAATCGCTTTAAGTCAGTTAACAAAAGTTATGTAAAGTAGGGTTTGCGTTTTCGCAAGAACTCGTAACTTATGGTGTGCCTGCTCTTGCTGTCGCAAACAGTCTGTCGTCAAGAAAATAGCAAAATTACTGGTTAATAATATTAATGTTGTAACACAGTATGACCGTCGCGTTGCGATACACGATGTGTTTTAGAGAAAATTGCGAAAATATGTGACGGCTCATTACCAGTAAAACTCATAGTTTTAACGACTATAAATAATGTCAGTCGATCGTAAAGTAATGTTCAATGTATAGGCATTAAGTTTTTGTCAAGGAGAACTTTTGTTTCCTTCTTATGCTGCTAATCGAATGTAATGTGTGAGATAATGCCTACACGGGCCATTACAATTTAAAGACAAGCAGTTACGCAAAACTATCGTTTACTACGTGTTTATTGTCAAGAATGAAAATACACGGTTGTAGTTGCATCACCGCGCGGGCGATGCGATCCAGATCTGGGTCATAATATTACGCATTCTGCAAATAACAGGCCTCAATATCCACGTAATTACACACGGCAGGGTAACAAAAACAAGGGTTATCATTAATTTTTGGCATCGCCAAATTTTATTTTACAGTCAGTACGTAAAAAAAATCTATTCCAGAAAGAGAATAAGAATTTCATGTAAATAAAAACAACAGGTACATCAACTCAAACGTAACAGTCAGATCAGGTTTTAAAGATCACAACATAAAAATAGACTATTTATAAAGAGTATTATTTATCAGTGCGCATGCGTGAGACGTGGAACGGGACGTCCTGGATCTGGTATGGCGACCACTATCTGCTCGAAGGCGCGTTCCACGCCTCCCGCTCGTATTAGTGCTAAGCTTATATTTATATATCACATTCAGACGACTGCTTCCTGCAGCCTTTAGTAGCTACCATGATGACCATACTCGTGTCCGTGTTCATGACCGACAATTACTGGGACTGGCACCTTTACTGGGTACGGGACGTGCTTCTCCACTGGGTAAGGGACGTGCTTCTCGATGTGGACGGGGTAGGGCCTGTCAACGGGCACCTTCACGGGGACTGGCACGTGTTTCTCCACTGGGTAGGGGATATGCTTCTCAACGGGGTATGGGGCGGGGTAAGGCACTTTTACGGGGTAGGGCACGGGCTTTTCAACGTGGACGGGGTAAGGCCTGTCAACGTGCACTTTGACGGGGTAGGGCACAGGCTTTTCTACTGGGTAGGGGACGGGCTTCTCGACTGGATAAGGCACAGGCTTGGCAATGTGCACGGGGTAGGGCCTGTCGACGGGAACCTTGACGGGGACATGCACTTCTTTGACTACTGGGTAAGGAGCGGGCACATGTACTGGCACCTTGACGGGGTAGGGGACCTTCTTCTCAACTGGGTAAGGAGCTGGCACTGGGACCTTGACGGGGTAAGGCACATGTTTCTCAACAGGGTAAGGCTGGGGAACGTACACCTTGACGGGGACGGGTCTGTCTACTGGTACATGAACGGGGTATGGGACTTTCTTTTCAACTGGGTAAGGTTGGGGAACGTGTACGGGTACTTTGACGACCTCCTTGACTGGGTAAGGCACATGTTTGACTACAGGATAAGGTTGAGGAACATGCACCTTATAGGGTACATGGACCTTCTTCTCTACGGGGTAGGGGATGTGCTTCTCTACCGGGTAGGGGACAGGGACGTTCTTAACCACGGTGACGGTCTTGTGGACCTCTTCGTGCCCACCGTAGCCGCCACCGAAACCGCCGCCGAAAGCACCCCCGTAACCACCATCTCCACCGAATCCACCGTGTCCATAACCGAGTCCGATATCGAAAAGTCCTCTCTTCTCGTGTTTCTTGTCGTCGGATGCTGCCTCCTTGTTGTCGGTCACTGCCACTTCTTTTTCTGCTTTCTTGGCTTCTTCGGCATTGGCGAAGGCCAAGAGAGCCACCAGACTGGCGGCCACGAGCTGTCGAACAAAAACAAACAATTAGAGTTGGAATTAGAGCACCGGTGATTGTAGAATGAATCGAAAGTTAACATCACAGTGGCTCGCAATGACTAATTAACGAGTACGAAAAAGCTTAGATTAATAAGTCGACTACGACACTAAGCACACGCAATTATTCCATATTGCGTAACTCTATATCGGCCGGGGGGCTTTTTAATTAATCCGGGTTATTGGATTCGCGACCACTGCACTAACACATTTCACTGTTCACTTTATAATCGTATCAAATTGAAACACACCATGAACCTCATGATGCTGCTCTTGTAGGTTGCACTGAAGCCAGCGGACTCCTGAATGCGAATGATGCGTGTTGCTCCGTAGCTTCGCTATATATATGCTGTAAGAGCGGCCAACCGAAGAAAAAAAATGGCGCCGCTTTAGGACTATGTTACACTTTCGCTTTTGAGGGTTGGTGCGGGCCGAAACGGTCCTTCTCTGTATTGACTTCGACCATTCGGCTATCGGACGGCCGATTATAGAATTTCGAGCTTGTTGCACTTTGTTAGATTGCGATCGTCGAAGCTTTGCGCAAAAGCCCTCGCAAAAGGCAAAACTTGTGGCTTAATTTTAATGCAATGTAAATTAAATTTACGGGTAATTTTGCAAGTGAATTATTCAAATTATTTATTTCACTAAATGTTTATTCAGTGTACTTAATCTTAATTTGTTATTTAATTTTCTACGATTATTGTATTTTATAAAGTGATACTTACAAGAATTTATAATCTTTATATTTATTGGTTTATTCATAAAAGCCTCTGAAGTTTCAGATTCAACAAATTAGTTATTTTGTACTTTATTTTGTTTTGAATACTTACTTAATTTTCTGTTACAAAACAAGAGTTTTAAAAGACGAAAGTAATCCAGTAATAAATATTACTTAAAAATTACGTAACAATCTGGCTCAGCACATAAAAAACATGGCTTCGATTAAACCTAGTTTGACAAGATGCATCTATCTGCATTATTTATTAGAAAGTGATAAATAAGTTGCTGACTTGATGGAGTAAAAAATAGCAACTGAATAACTCAGAAATCTCAGAATACTAATACCTATGAGTAACATAAGCTACCAGATAGAGTAGAGGGCATAATATTATCTTTGTACTGCCAATCCATAATTTTTTGGGTTCCGTGGTCAAGTTAACAAGGAACCTTTATGGTTTCGATATGTCCATATGTCCGTCCGCGGCTCAGTTTAGCTCAGAGGCCTTTAGTACTAGAAAACTGTAATTTGGCATGAATGTGTATATTATTTACTTCGAAGAAGTGGTAGAATAAAATTCGTATAAATAAATAGTGCGGGGTATTGATGGATAGGTCTTTTGAAAATATTGCATGTTTGTGATGACCTTTTTATGATTTAGGGATCTGTTTGGGAAAATCTTAAGCTTTAAATTGCAAAATTTTGTTATAGTCAAGTGTCCCACTTTCTACCAGGTAGCCGGTTGCTTTTGGATATGTCAAAAAAATATGACAGTAGTACATTAATGAAGTTAAAAAGAAATGTATCTCTGCTAGGTAGGCTTTACAAGTTGACGAGTAATGGTCAATCAACTTATATGTATAATTGGAAAAGTTTTCGTAGACACAAATTTAATTTAATAGTTAGGTCGTTAGATGTGTAAAACGGGGAGAAAATATAAGTTTATAGCCATATGGTATGGTATGAGGTGACTACGGAACCCTGTATTGCGCGTGGCTCAACACGCACTTGGCCGATTTTAAAGAAAAGTGTCCGAATACAAAGATATTAGTGTTCGAATTTCTACTAACGCTATTTGGCTATTGTAGACAGCCAAGGAAATAAAAAAGTGTGGTACGATGTTATTATACTGACTTTTTAATACCACACTTATCAAATAAACGCTAAGTAAATGCTATAAATATTCTTAATATTATGTTTTGGTAAAGTTGTTACTTATTTCGTGCACATATTGTTTGTGGCTATTATAAATAAGCGAAATGATTGATCCATCTTTTATAACTAATTAATGACTTTCATGGCTTAATAATAATCATCCTTATTCGATTCAATATTATTTTAAAAACTTAGATTGAATAAGAATTTTGAAGATTGAAGAAGAAGTGACTAGGTAGATCAGCGGTAAGAGCATTGGACCGGACTTTCAAAGGTCGCGGGTATTGTTTAAAAATTGCATTGTGAAAAATCTCAAATTTAAAAATGAATAAGAATGTTTAACATGGCACTACAAAAGATAACTGTGGACGTTTTTATGTGTCCTTTAGTTTGCGGCTATTAAATTAGTTAATTCAATTCTTGTCAGCTAAAAAAGTCTCGAATGGGTGGTAGGAAAATATAGACCATTCAAAAGCACTTAATATCTAAGTTTATTTGAATAAAGAATATTTCATTTCATTCATTTCATTTCATTTCATTTCAATTAGTCAATATTGCTATATTGCCATTTCGAGATGTCGATACGAGATTTTCTTATAGATAGAGTCTAGTCGTGTATGGGCACCTTTATTTCATAGACAAGCTTATTAAATTTTCTGCAATCTGTGATAAAAATATATTGTCCTCTGTGGTTTGAAATTTTCTCATTTTGATAGAATGACGTCACTGTGTCGGGTGTCGGGAACAAGTGCTTATAAATAAATCCTTATTCAATATGATAAATTTAAAATTTTAGAAATTATTGTAGGTTTGCAATTGCATTTGGTGGAAATTATGATTATGATTATTATTATTATGAGGTTAATACGAATAAATAAATCTTGAGCGAAAGTTGAAGAGGAGAGAGGGCGTAGTTTGAGTACCTCAAAACATATATTAGATTTTTTGAAATTTTAGGTCATAGTACTACCTTAAAATAAGATAGTAATGTTTATAACAATGAAATATTTTTCTGTACATGAAATTAATTACGTTCATGGGTTTGCTGTGATTTCAAAGATATGCCTACTTACTAATTCAATAAATAAGTGGAGGACGGGACATGATCGGGAAAAGTGTTATTCCCATACTTTTTTCCCGATGTTCCCAGAGGGGGGCAAACGTGCGGGACTACGGGAATAGGCCGATGTCCTTAATGTTTTCGACTTGTCTCGTAATGCATTAATCGCAGTCATAAAAAGAGATAGCAATCAATTTTATTCGATGTTTTCTTACTTAGTTAACATGGCTTCCGGCAGATTAGAGAAGCGCCAGCCAATCACACTAAAGGATATTGTAAAAGGCAACTGGTACATTCTCATTTGCCACGTTTTTGAGACACTCCAGTAGGATACAAAAACTTGCTTCAGTTCGATACTTAAACACTCTTTGCATACAGTCAAACATGAAATACGTTACCAATAGATTTTTTTACTTTGTTGTTATTTCTTTAAAATAAATAAACAAGAAATTGCTTAACGTCTGAAATAATTAAACTCCAAACTAGAAAGTGTACAGAGCATTTCCCGATAAAAACAGTTCTCTGCGATTTTCAATCCGTCTGCCACTAACAAGGATTATGGCAATGTTTTTTAAAACTTAATGTAAAAAACTAGTCCCCGAAATAGGTTCCAGAGGAACCTGAGCTACAGGTTACTATTAATTTACATTAGAAAAGTTTACTCCATATGAAAAATTGTAACAGTCACTTTTAATTTGATTAGTTGGGGTTTTAGATGAAACTTTAGTCTTAACTAGTCATCTTTAGTCCTAACTAAAAAGAGTTAAAGTGTTTAAAAGTTTCTTTTTTGATAACTTTAATAGAGTGTAAAAAACATATTCTGTTATTTATAAATGTCTTGTACGTTCTGTGCTTTTCAGTGATAAACTTAGCAATAATGAGTATTTTTCATTAAATATTTCTACGCAACTAAGATTATTAAAAAAAGCCATTAGAAATCTTACAAAATAATTTCGATAATTAATTACTTTTTATTTTATTTCAACGAGTAAATGTAGGCGAATAATTTATTTTTAGATTGCTTCCAAGATTAAAATAAAACGGCTGAATGTAACGTAATTAAGATCGTATTTGAAAGTGCGGTGCAATTTGAGCTCGGCGCAGGCGCAGGCGACTTGTATGGCTACTATCACTCTAGTTTATAGTTCGGTATATGCTAAACTTATGCAAAACCTTTTACTATTAAATGGACAATGGATTGGAATAGCTATTCAGTGTGTTGACGTCTGCTTAGTGAATACGGCAATGGTTCTGCCTCTGGAACCAAAAACATAATGATGACAGATAAGCATCTATTTCTGAGTTATCGATGTCATTGATATAAGCTGGAGACTTACAAATACACACTTACGCGCGTGATTTTTTTTTCAAATTAAGATCTGCATTATATTTGAGCGTGTTACGCGGCTGCGTGTGTATCGCATGAGCCTAATTAAGTTGTGATCTTCAAACAGGAGTATAAAAAACCTTAATAACTGTCCATTAACTGGTTAATTTTGTTGCAACATATAATATTCAGGGTTCAATCATAGCGCATTATTAAACATTAAATGAATTAATTACAAGATTTCAATCCGTTTGCACATGATTGATTTATCCGGTAATGTTTATTTCTATGATTGATTGTGTCGGATCACACAATATTTTGTTTTTTTGGCTGAGCACATTTTTACTCGACTGCAAGAAAGAGTTTTGTTTTTTGCCCGTATCTTGTATGTATGTATGTGTGTAAGTATGTTTATATGTAATATTCTTTCCTCATATGTTTGAAACGGCTAGACGGATCTGCCATGATATTATGTTGCCTTTGTTGATATTTGATTTGCTTTTTTCAGTTGACTTGTAAACTACAAATTTTGTCATATTTACTTCAATCAGTACCACGAGATTTTTTATGAAATACAAATTACCTTTTTTTAGGATAGGAAAAAACGGAACCCTTATAGGATCACTTTGTTGTCCGTCTGTCTATTTGTCTGTCAAGACCCTTATCTCGGAAACACGAAAAAATTTCTAATACCAAATAATATACTAGAAAAAATACGACTGGCACCAGATCATGTTCTCGGACGAGAATCGAACCCGCGACCTTTGGATATCCGGTCCAATGCTCTGACCGCTGAGCTACCGAGTCACTAGTGGGAACGTCGAATTTCTCCTAGTATATCAACTCTTACGCCGCAAGCCAGCGCCATCTCACCAATGTACAAGAAATTACCTCTAAGTTAATGTAAAAAAAAGATACGGCCGTTCATCCCGCAAAAAACTTACATTCGACACTCTCAAATAAGGTTCTTTCCGTTGACTCAGAACTATGGGCAAGTAATATCGACTTTTATACTACAAGTAAAGAGAAAAATCTGAAAACCGTACATTTGTAATTAAATCATAAAAACATAGAAGTAGTCTTTCAAGTACGTAATCTATCATCAAGGTTAAGCAGCGGTATGCGCGGTTATAATTTGAGTTCCAATTGACCTATGAACTTGAAATTTGGTGATAATGCTTATTATTACGTATATTTTACCAACAAATACCAATATTTCGATAATTCTTTTTCTTTTTCTTTTAAATTCCCTCATTTTACTATTACAAAAAAAACTTAATTTTGCGGTCAAACGCGTAGCACAGATAAGCCCCGTCCCTTAGTCCTATTTGGTACGGAACTCTAAATTTGCGAAGTCCGACACGCACTTGGCCGGTTTTTAAGATGTACGTGCCGGTACCTATATTTCACTACGTCCCAACATTTAACAGGTGAATCCTATCTGAAGTAGAACTCTTCGCAGACCTATTTCTCTTACTTAATATATCTGAGCTGCAATTTGGAAACCGCTGAACATAAAATTTAGAATTAATGAGTCCTTCACTTGTCTGTTATGTTAGTAAGACGTTCACCTATCTAATTTTATCCTAATCCAAATTGCTATTATTGCGATAACATACCTACTGTGACACACTTTCAATACTGCGACAAAAAAAATGTGATTGAATATAAAATATTGTAAACTAAGTTGTTAATAGTAAGTAATCAATTTTGTAAGTTAAGTACCACTCACAGCAGTCATTAGGCACAAACTGTGATTGACTGACTGACTTTCTGATAATATTGTCTGTTAAGATGAGTAAACGTCCCAAAAGGGTTAAAAGACCTGTGGGGCTACCGCGTAAGTGTCGTAGACTTCGCCGTCGGCTTCATTTGACAGATGGATGTAATACATTGCTTCTTTTCTTTGGTAGGTTTTTTATTTGTGCCAAAAAGAAGTAGCAATGTATCTCATCCATCTGTCAAATGAAGCCGACGGCGAAGTCGACGACACTTGCGCGGTAGGGCCCCTGCATATCAGTTTGGTGGTTGTACTTACTACAATTCAATTTAAAAAATATTATATAGTTTAAGCGGTCATAAATAAGGACTTGTGAATGCCGAAGAAGCTACGTTACTAGATGAGAATTATTGTATTTTTTACCACATATGATTAATGATTTACCTTTTGTATTTTGTTTGTCGATTTTACTAAGTACGGATACATCGGTACGGATAGTCAGTTTATAAAAAATCTGGTCAAGAGCGAGTCGGACTCGCGCACCGAGGGTTCCGTATCATATACAAATACACTGTAGTGTAGAATATTGCAGTGGAACTAATGTAGTTTTTGTTAATGAATTCTGAGAAAGTGTGCTATTTTATATTTCCTCCAATTTTTAATTTTTACATAAACTATGATCACTTATGATAATTTCAGATTTTTCTCTATGCAAACTTTAAAAATATGGTGGGGGGATTGTTTTTTTTTTCATTTTTCATCTAAAGAAGAAAACTATGCAGCCTAAAAAAAGAAACGATTAAAAAAAAGAAACGATTACTATGACACTGTTTGTTTTAATGTTGACAATAATCTAAGTGTTTCAGAAATTTTAATTGAATCTTTTAATTTTGTTACATTTACTTTTTTAAATCCTGTTGAATGACATCTTAAAGTTACGTTAACATTCTGATTCGCAGTCGAAAAGAATAAGGCAAGACGACTTATAAAATGCGGTCGTGGCAGCCCTAGCATCATCAATTACTGTAGCATGCTACAAGTGGCAACACTTATAAGGTAGCGAGTCCAACTCAGGCATAAAGTGCTTCTCATCAAGTTTGAATTAAGTTCTACTATGTGACGTAAGTTTTGTATAGCAGGCGATAAGAAGCCCTCTAGTCGGGTGGTCCAATTGGTTTATCCGATTAATCGGACGACGCGGGTTTTTTCCTTTTGGTTCGATTAATCGAACTGCGTGGAATCGCAATTTCGCTTCGTCCGAGTGATCGGACTACACGGACCATTTTATGCCTGTTAATTCGATTAATCGTATCACAAGGAATCGCAATTACGCTTCTTCCGAGTGACCCGTGTACTTGGGACTTACTAAAGTGGTGTAAAAGATTTGGTTACCTATCCGAATAATGGATTAACGGAATGTTGCTTGGTTACCAAAATAGATGGTTCAACGTGCTGTCTACGTGATGAGCTATCCTCACAAGTTAAATAGTTCATCGTAACAAATTCTCTTTGAAAGCTTTTTGTACGACTAACCCCCCGTTTGTGTAGTACTTTATCGGAGGGGTTCACATTATCTGGTTTAAAATTAATTTTATTATTTTTAAAATCAAAAAGAGGTCTTCATTCAGGAAAATTTCCTGTCTTCAATATTTAAGGTACTTTCCCTCCGTGTGGCAAAGTTTTGGGACACCCTGTATATCGCGTGATGTATCGTTTTAAATATCGATTCACAACTATCATTGGCTTTTGACAGTTAACAGTGATTAATCGCTATATCATATCGCATTTCAGTGGTCATGCTAGGGGGGCAGTGCACTATTTATCAGGTTATCATCTTGAACAACCACTACTTACAAAATACAATAAATTTTAGTTGTTATACTACACATTCCTTAACCGTCTGCCCAATTTACCAGAATCAATCAAACAATCAGCTTATGAAATGCAAGAAAACCAATTTCCGTGTTAATTGATGTAACTTCTCCTTGTAATAGTAACACTGGTTGGCACACTAGATCAATTCTGTCGATATGCAAATATGATTTGGTTACGCAGTCGTATTTACGCACTTTGAAATTATGTTATTGTCTGATTTAATTAGAATGAGTCAATAAAAAATCACATTCATCAGTCACATTTATGTTCACACTGCTGTGGCAAGGGCCTTCCCCCTTCCGTTTCTACAGATAAGAAGGATGGGTGGGATGGGTCCATCAGACCCATCCTCCATTCACGCATCACCCACCACGAGGGATTGGTGGGTGTTAACAAAAAGTGCAGCTGTTGAATTATGTATGTTTGTGACCAGTGGCCCTACCATGAATTGATGCAAACTGTTTACGTTACCGTAAACTATCGTTTTCTCTCTTTCACTCGCATTGACTGTGAGCAGTATATCCGATAGTTAACGATAGCGTAAACAGTTTGCATCAACTCATGGTAGGGCCATAGGTATTATGGATACACGTGCTCTATTATCGAGTTGTTTTTTTTTATATTTTCGCCCTATTTGATCCCTCATTTCGCGTCTTGTCTTGACACCAGCTCGATTCCTTCCAGGAACTGGATTATTTATTAATATTACCTTAACGGTGAACGTAAGTTCCCATTAAGATATCAAATTATAAAATAATATTGCAGAATGCCGTGGCTTAAAAATAGTGCATTTCCTAGAACATCGTTTTGCTTTTATCTTATTTCTTTATTGTGTAATACTTTAAGGACTTCCACATCAATACAGAATTCAGGTACACAATATCTATATCTAATGTAGGACATAACAGCATTAACATTTCGGTCACCCATCCAACAATCGACCGTTGAATTTGTTGCCGAAACCAAACATCTTTTTACATCAATTGTTTGTCAGACGTCGATAAGTGCCTGTAAAGGTTTACATCGAATAAACATGTTTGATGTTTGATTTGATTTGATCATCGTAACATTGTTTAAGTGTTATAAAATCCTTCAACACGTTATGATTTATAGGTATTTCTTAAGAAAACGGTATCACAGCTCTGTTTTGTACAATTGTCATGTTGTCCAAGGTTGTTTTTGTCCAGAAAACGGATATACCTTTTTTCGCATATTTAAGAACCACTCTAGTTTTTGTTAAATCTAAAAGAGATCTGTACGAGATAATCAAACTATTTAAATTGCAATCCAAACGGTTTTTTTTAACATTTGTCGTAATTTAAGTAAATAAATTAAGAACACAGTTAAGTGGTTTATTTTCCTCTTATAAGTAAAATGAAAGGTTACTTTCATACATTTCAGTGTAAAAAAAACTTTGCGATATTTAAAAAACAGTTACAGAAATTAAAAAGCAGTTCGCTTACAAAAGGAATAGAAGTAAGTAGTTTACCTAAAACATTTTTTTTGAGATAAATGTATACTTCAAACATGGGTTTTGTTTTTTTACATATTTTTTTTGTTCATTTTTGGCCAGTGATTACAGATTCAAAAACATTCAGGCGAAAAATTACAAATTTAAGTCATTGTTTACTTAAATATAGTATTGTTTGGGTCATTTCGAGTGCCATTTAGTGAGTGACAAAACACTTTTTATCAAATAATAGAACATATTCGCTAGCACATAAGGAAACAAAACATTAGAGTTTTGAGAGTAACATGAGTTCATCGCAGAAAAGAGTAATAACTATTATTATAACCCCTTTCTAATAAAGATTGTATAGCAGATGTAGTTACACAATGGTTACTCTCTGTCAATCTATTTGAGTTTGACATTAAAAAGAAAGGGACGAAACAGTGTGTAACTATACATCTGTTAACAATCATTAAAAGTAAGGGGTATATAAAAATTATCTTTCGCCAGAAATTCAAATCGCATGCCAACCTAATCCTCTGTCCCTGTTTAAAACTGACCTTGTCCATAATGACTGAATAAAATAATTGCCTACGATTACATTATACACATTTTCGTAAGTAAAATGGTTTCCTCACGCCAGTGGCGAGTTTAAATGAATTTTGCAATGTCGCCGACGAGACGTCCACGACGCGGTGCGTATGTGGAGCAAAACGGACAGACGTACAGGGAGATATTGTGGTGTGGTCCAAGCTGAAAGATGAAGCATTTCTGCATTTGGGCGAAAGTTTAGAAGTAAATGAAGCGTTTGTGGCTGAAACTAACATAAAAAATAATATTGGTATAAAACTTTATTTAAAGTGTTTTTATAAGGAAAGAAATCTTTATTTAACCTTGTCTGTAGGGAACCAGTAGTGTCGTGAAACTCGTGCGGCTGATTCAAGTGCATTCGTTGTGCGATTCTGTAAAAGTTTGTGTTATCAGTGGGCGCAGCTTTTTTTGTAAATTTGTTGTATCACATAATGCAATTTTACAAGTATTAAAATAACATTTAACACGGCATCCACGTTAAGATTGTGTACCAATTTAATGCATCGCCTACTTATTTATTAGTTTATTGTACAATCATAAAATAATTTACATGAGTCGGACTTAATGCTAAAAGAATTCTCTATTAGTTAACCTTTTTTTCTTACGTTTATTATTTGAATATTTAAAATAAGGTATTCATTTAGAAAAAAAATACCATCTGGTCACTCATCACTTACGCCAATGTGATTGGCTAATAAGTAGACGCAACTGAGAGGAGAGATAATGTGAGACGGAATCATTGTGCGATTATGAAACTGTCAGTACCCCTGTACCAGTTTTATGATATAAACGTGACTATTTATTGGCATTCCTTCGATCATTTACTTTTATTGGTTATAGAAAATAAGTCCTTGAGTACACGTTTTACGTGTGGGAATGCAAAAGCAGTTTTCAAGTAACGCATCTTTTTTATTTTATTGTAGCTATAAAACCGGTAAAGTCAGTGCTTAGCGAATAACTTCGTGTCATATTTTAATGTCAATATTAATTAATTATTGTACAACATATATAAATTACCGTAATCAGTAGATAAGACGAATGATGCAAATAACACATCCGACGATAAAATGACCCAGATTCAAGTATATAGTTAAGTAGGTATCAAGAAAGTATGATGAATTCAACACAATTACATTTTCTTTATCTACCCGTCTTCCTTTTAATTTCGATCAAAATAAATATAAAATACTTGCCATTCATTACAAGAGACTTGAATAGGTACCTAATTGTAAGAATTCATAAAATCAGTCAGTTTTAAATCAGTCTTTAACTTAACACTCAGTCAGATGCAGTGGGGATAGGTTTAAAACGATGTTCATTTTTTTTGTATAAAAACAAAGCAAAATTTTAACTGCAAAAATCTAGAAATAAAATTTTATATCAATTAACATAAAACCGTTGTATGCAATATATTTTGATTACATATTTTTAACAAATGAAATAAAATTCAATACTCTCTCTACAACAAATAGCTCAAGGACAGTCCACTCGCTGTGCGCTCCAACTGACAGTGACATTCACTGATGTAAACGGACAGTGGGTGGTTATAATCATTAAAATATTCATTATAACAATAGTAAAAGCATAGTAAATGCATTGTTTAGTTTGTGATTAAGCTTAAGTGTGAGTTGTCAGGATTTTATTATGATTGTTTTGCAATCACGTATTACTATTCTTTGTAATAAGGACAGTTAATTTTATCTTGCTCCGATGAAAACTTGCCACACATACGCTGACTGACAACAATTGTCAAAAACCCTTCTAGCATAACTAGAATGATTAAGCAATTACGCTGAACATAGACTTACCCAATCTAACTAATCTTTAAAAAACTGATCTGGGGCCGTACCGGCTAACGCATCAAACTTCGGAAAGCCTGCCGAGCTTCAAATTAAAACAGATAAATCGAGCCCCGATCGGGCCAAAATGGCGAACCCCAATTCATGATGTCACACAAACATCGATATCTTCTAAATAACTTCGGCGAATAGTACAATACGAAAGTCGTTACTTCGATTTATCTGTTTTAAGTTGAAACTCGGTACACCCGCCGAAAAGTCGATAATCGGACATCACCTATCTATAGATAGGATATCTGTTGGATTTTGGAGACCTTTTTTCGCGTAATTACAGGTATTAATAACGTAAAAGTTTCACTAAAGCTGACCTTGATCTGATACTTGAGACTAAATCACAAAAATCCAACTAATGGCACCATGTCACGTAACTCCGAATGCGTCTACGGCGGCGCATGCGCAGCGCACCATTAAAATTCCATTCAACTGTTTCGCATCAACATACGAATGAGGCAACGCTCACAAACGTTTTCCGAATTCGGAAATTATAATACTATCTCAGAAAATATGATAAGAAGATGCAAAAAGTGACTGATTTTTTTATTTCATAAACTGCATCTTGAAATATTAACACATTTGAATATAGATGACACTTGAATTGCTATTTTCGGGCACTAAAGTCTTTACCCTAGTTTTTTCGGAGTTCAAATCATCTGCAAACTTATGCGTTTTGCCAATTCAAATTCAGTAAAAGTGATAACACAACTAACTTTTTGACAGGAGAATTTCGGCAGTTTTGTATACTCAAGTTTTTTGTTACGTTCTTTTACACCGCAGCATTAATTTTGATGAATTTTGAATAGACTTACCTTACTTTTACTCTAGCAAAATAAGCAAATCTTTGAATATATTTTTAGAATGTGAAAATGACGTAGCACTGAAATTGTAATTAAATATTGGAGAATTTTTTTGCAAGATCGAATTGGTCGACGATTTTAAGGGATCGTTCCAGTTCGTAATAATGCTCTTAAGTTTCAAAACCGAGATCAGTGAATCTGACACCAGTGACCGATTCACTAGAATCAGAGTGAAAGGTCCTACTAACTTCTTTGTCAATCAAATTACTAGTAGGCAATATTTCAGTTTAATAATAAATCAATACTTTAATCGGTTCTTATATGATTTTGAATTTGACAAATGATTGTTAAATATTCACAATCTTATTTCTACTTCTCAAACATTTGATTGTTAATTACTTTTCGTTTGTTACCTTCAAACCCTTGAATAATTAATCATGTCAGAAAATTTATTACAAAAGTATTATATACCATTTTATATCGTAATATAGTTGATCTAGATTAATAGCTTTTGTTTGTTTTTGTTACAGGTAAGATTAACGAAATGTGACAGAAATTAGTTTGTATACAACTTCTCGTTACAATCATTTCTGTAAATAGAAGAAACGATTTAGGTGAAAGTTTACCAACTCATTAAACAGCTGATTAGTTTTAACCGTCTGTTTTGTCATTTTTTCGTTTTGTAATTTTTTCTATTTTTGTCGTTTTTATGTTTACATAAAAACGACAAAAATAGAAAAAATTACAAAATGACAATGATGACCTTTCGGAAATATCACGAAATATCACAGGGAGGAGAGGGGTGTAGTGATATCACGTATATTAATTTTTTCATGGAACGACCAAAATAACCGAAAAGATGCTGAAAAAACGGTCAAGAGCGAGTCAGACTCGCCGAGGGTTCCGTACTATCCTTCTGAAAAAGTTTAAGAGACTAAAAACTATTCCTTTCAAGTCGATAGCAATAGTATTTCACGAGGTATCCAGCTGTGACAGACAGACAGACTGAGAGACTGAGTTGTCGCACTATAAGGGTTCCTTTTTACCATTTTGGTACGGAACCCTGAAAACATCACGTGATTAACGGACAACCCCTTTGAATCGTCTATGTTTTCCTACCACCCGTTCCAGACCTTTTATTGAATAATGAGAAGAACGGGCGCAAGAAACTTATCAGCTTTAACATAAACAAGTAAGATACTTTTAAGTTCATTATAAATTAGCGTCCCCGCCCAGTAGTCACAGCCTAATAACTTTAAACTGTGATAATTAAGAGTGTATTACAACTCACACTATATAATTGCTCTATATTATGTGTGAGATGCTTTTATAAGCTTTATGTCTACTTTCAGTTATCATTTCCGATCTTAAAAAAAATTGCTATGCATTACAAAAAGATTACAAAGCGATTATTTAATAACATGCAAACAATGACTTTTATGTTGAATACATGCAAATTATTTTAATTAAATATCTTGCGGTCCAACTCACTAATTATAGGCACAAACGAAATAATTGAAAAAAATCTAGGTATTGATAAGGTTCTTTTTCATATCCCAAATCAATTGAGTACTAGTGGAAAATTAATGGCATTAGAACTGAGATTAAAATTTCAATACGACACTAATTAGAACTCTTTAAACATATTTTTTTTACTTGTGAATCTAAGGTTCTTGCTCTAATCTTACGTCTTTCAATAGATTTGAAACCGTTAAAAAGAAACAGAAGACTCGGAAACGTTTTAATTACATACTGCACTGAACAAATTCATCCACATTTTGAACAGCAAAAATTAAAAGCAATTTTCATCCAAAAATCTGAATTGTGCTTAGCAAATTTTGGCTTAATTTATTTGTGTTGAAATTTCGTGTCAATAGATTTTAAGTATATAATCTTAAAACTTAATATAATTTGCAATATATACCACTATGAAATATATATTTAATATGACTATCTAATATAAACGAAGAGCTATATTTATTTTAATGTCACCAAAAATTAAGAAATATATGCCGACGAAAAAATGGCGTGATGATATTCGTAATCTGGCTTAGAAATCCGATAGTTATACACGAAGGTATGCAATTATGGGTTGGCTGTATAAAGTGTGTGTAAAGGCCGTGTAGTGTCCGGTTAAGCAACGGAGGAAGCGCGCTTGCATTAGAAAACCATTACAGATCCTGCCGATATAGCAGTGTTAAACTGTTTATGTGACTGCAAATTGAAATTTTTAATGTCCCCATTGCTTTAGCACAGGCCTCACAGGACGGGCCATAACCCACCATGTGGGACCAATGCAGATTGATGGGTGTTAACGACTGGAAATGTAGCCGGGACCAACGGTTTAACGTGCCTTCTGAAGTACGGAGGAGCTCAAGATAATAAATTTTTGGTCTTATTTCTTGACCAGTAGTACGGGACACCTTGCGCGATAGATTATGAGCAGTCGGCAAAATATAGAGGAGGTATAGCAATAGTAACTTGTTATTAATAATTACTACTGCGCATACCCCCTCCACACTGCCGAGCGCTCTTAACTCGTCGCGCGAAGTATACCGCTCTTTTAGTAGGGAAAAGTTAGATACCTCGCCTGAGTGGTACCTGGAGGAGGGCGCTACCCTACCCCGCACCCAACCTCATCATTGCTCTGTCAACATGGCTGAGTTACCCCACTGTAGTTATCATTACGCTATGCCATCGAATGGGTCGTGTTCAACCTTCATGATAAAAAAAGGACTGATTTCTACCTCTCATATATAATATTGTCAAGCACCATATGCCTCACTATAAAATTAAATATAAGTAAATATATTCCGTAACTAAAAGTTTCGAAACAAAAATGCTCTCATTACTTCTACTAATTACGATATCTGCTTGTGAAAGGTACTCTCACATGTAGTGGACATAAGGAAAAAAACTAACAGATTTTTTATAAACTGTTGTGCAATTGAACAATGTGTAACGGCCATTAATGTACGTAACACTTGTCCAAGGCTGTATTTATGTACAGGGTGGGAAGTTTTAAAACGGAAACTGAAGCATTTGTGATGAAAAAATAAATCAATTGAACAAATTAAAAGTAAGAACTGGGGGAGCTTTTCTAAATAATATATAAAAAATAATTGAATCACGTTAATACTTAATCTGTATTAGAAGTGTTTTTAAGAAAATCATCAATCAAATTACAGGGTAATTACTTACTTGATTCATTTTAAAATGTTTTCCTACTCGCGTAAAGCTTATACGCGTATTCAGTTAAACCATCAAGGTCCGGAAAATGAGATACAATAGATATTCTATTGTTGTCCGGCCGCTCAAGCATTAAAAATCTATAACGTTTACTTGTAAGATTTTTTATAACATCCTGTATTAATATAAATTTGATCCATCGTCTATCTTGTGGTCGCTGGATAGTTCATCTTAAAACGCTTTTTTTACTTTTTTACTTTCGGACAGACTAACTTTTAAAATAATATTTAAATGTGGTTTAGTAAAGTGAATTTGCTCATAAAATATTGAGCAAAATGTATGCATCGTAATGTTTTTTTAATGTGCTTAAGTCTCTCTATAAGTTATTATGCTCGCTTCTTAAAAAGTTATGTTGTTTATTAAACGTTTTATTTCTGAGCTTCCGTAAATAAAACTTGATATATCTACGATGCATGGAACTTAAAAAGTAGTAGACCTCAAAAAAGCAAAATAAAAAAACAAAGAAATAACAAAAATACAGTTTTATTAAGCCAATCCCCTCTGTTTCAAGCTCTTAATAAATGTTTACCATATTTTTATACAAAACCACATAGTTTATCTTTTTCATTGAGTAAGTTAAATAAATAGTAGAAGTTTGTTACCCAATCACGGACTTTCCTACAGATAGTTTTAAGTTTAAAGCCTGGATACACAGGATACTTTTTATCCCGGTCAGAGGTTCCCTATAGTTTTCGAACGAAGTCGCGGGGGTCGAAGCTAGTAAAACAATAAATAATATACAACATTAACTGATATCTATCTCTCTATTATAGTCAGCTGGATATTTTAAAAGAGTATTTAAAAAACGTTACAGTCTAGAAGCGAAATATTTAAAAGACTACGGTGCTACGAGCCGTAGCAATGACTACTACGACTTTGCCTTGAACACAAAAATAGTTATCATTGAAATAACGATCGAATAAACATTTTTAATGGATAATAGCGCGGTTTTATTTAAAGTAATTTGGTTATTAGTTGGTATTTAGTTGATTATTTAAGTTCCCGACGTTTCAGGACCTTTGGCCGCAGCGGTCACGGGGGTCCCCAGTCACCAGTGTCCGCCGTATTTCATTTCAGTGCGCGTGTAAACCTTACAAGTTATCATCTTAATATAGACAAACATACAGGTGTAATTAATATACATAAATTACCTATATTGATGCAGTTGGTTAAAGTGGTCAATCAACTTCCAATAGGTGCGCTGTTTTTTTTTTTGTCATATTAGCAAAGGGATAGTTCATATGAGTTTTGAAATATCGGGAATCATATCCATTGCTACAGTCCCTTCTAACAACAACTTGTCATGGCGGAAGATGCAATGCAAATGACTGAATATGATGCATTGGTAGCAAAGGTCCCAAGTTTTATCCTGGACTGGATGGAGCCATAAATATTTATAACCTTATTTATGTTAATTGTATTCTATTGGCTAAGTTGCCATAATACAAGCCCAGCTTTAACCTTAGAATAATAGAATCACCTAGAAGCCGAGTCTTTGTATGTAAAGTGAGGCAAAAAAGACTGAGCCAGAATGGCTCACTTTTCAGATTTAAATCCTTCATACGTTACCTAATTGTAACTAAAATCCAATAAAATAGTAACTAACCCCTAGAGGTAAGAAAATTGAAACTTTTCGTTTTTATAAGTAAGATTAGGTAACGTATGAAGGATAAAAATCTGAAAATTGAGCCATTTTAGTTAAGTTTTATTTGCCTTACTTTTGTAGGAAACTATCGTTCTAGGTTGTTTTTTTTCTAATTTTGGGACTAAATCAGTGATGCGAGTTGTCTATAATATTTTATTTTTATTTTTTCATATATAAGTGTAAAGCTTGAGCTTTAAAATCTGAGCTATTCTAGCTCAATTTTATTTGCCTTACTTTTGACAGCGAGCTTTGTAGGAAACTATCGTTCCAGGTTGTTATTTTTCTAATTTTGTGACTAAATCAGTGATGCGAGTTGTCTATAATATTTTAATTTTATTTTTCATATAGGTATATTTTCGGAAAGCGTAAAGCTTGAGCTTAATTAATGTCCAGCTGCCATCTCTCGGTGAGCGATACAACTATAATATAGTTAGTGATACTTTCTAAGCCTTGGCACACATGACTTAAGTTAAACGGCTACCGTTTACGCCAAATACCTGCAGATGGCGGGATTAATCATGTAGGTAAAATTACATGACTAAGGGCTGATTTTTCAATGCTGAGATAAAGCTTTATTCGTTTTATCGCGTGGTATACCGCCAAATTGAAATGTCATACATTTATCTGACATATTTTTGAAATACTTTCATTTTATTTGGTTCATATTTTAACTGACAGGTATCTGTTATCAGAGGATTGAAAAATCAACCTTTACTTTAATAATAAACATAAGGTAAGCACAGTATTTACAAATATTTTTTTTAAAACTTAGTAAACTGTGGTGTAAGAAAAGAAGACCGATCGATTTCAAAGCTATTCTTATACGTATGGCATTGAATATAATATAACGACATGGTTTGAAGGTATATTGGGCGCGATCTTCAAGGATTAATCATTTTGAATAATCGAAAAATAAAAATAATCTCTTAAAATTAAGATTTCTGAAGATTCAACATAAACGGTGCATGAATATTAGACACAATTTAATCTTTGTGCGACTCTGAACAAATATCCCATTAGTAAGATGGTTTGAACTTTTATAAAAATCCATGAATGAACGAATTGCAACATAATATATACCTTTGTTTGACTGGCTGACTGACGGATTGGGAAACAAGAAAAGAGTGAATCAAAAACTTTTCTCAATTATTTGCAAACAGTGGCGAGCACAAAAACAGTCTAGAAAAATTAAGGTCTTGCCTACAAATTTGCCAATTTTTTTCTTGCAGTGTTAAGATTATAATTAATATTAAAATTTTATTATAGTTTTATAGATAAATCAGTAGAAAAAAGTTTAATATTTTTTGTTTTCTTAGATACTTATTTTTGTTAGCACTATGTTGCACTTTTTCGTAATTAATTTGTCAAGACATTTTATCTCTTGATACATGTAGTATTCATAATCTAAGTATTCATTATTTATAAATAAAAGTTTATTACAATAATGTTCACTTTGGTTGAATAAGTTTGATCTAACAATGCACCATTTTTATTAGACATTCAATTTTATTTTTGTGTAGTAAACAACACGATAAAATCAAATAAGTACTATTTTATTGTGAAAATGATTAACAGGGATAAAAGTCATTGTAACAACAGTAATTTCACAGATGGGAGAGAAAGATAAAAAATGATTAATCAAAAATAATTTCCTTTTACCTGCGGAGTTTTTTTGCCCTCATTTGTACACGAAAATTTAAGTACACGTGGGAAATTGCATACAACAGACAATAGACAATACTGCTTTGTTTTTGTGATGTATGTAGTGGGTAAACTCAGGGTTATCACAATCGAAAAATCGAAACATAAAATAAAATCGGAAATAAAGTTTTACCTATGCAAAATGTGTATCAAATAATTAAAACACGACATTTTGATTCTGATTCTCAATCTATTAAATACGTGAATTTTGCGTTTTAATAAAAAAAAACTTAATAACTTTACGGCTTCAACTCCCTGGCATGTTAAGGAACAACTTTTTTAAAATGTTTCGACATAAAGGGAATTTTATTTTAAATTAATGTTGCTGGCTCGCGAGCCATGTTTCTGGAGGCAGCTTCACGATGTGAAGACGCGTTTGCCATGCGAGCCTCGTGATGTCGAGACACGGCACTATATTTACCCGACTTAAATTAACCCGTTGGCAGCCCTAGGTATACGCGTGCTAGCACCCAGACCGACATATATTATGGTGTTGCGAGATATGCACTAATTGCTGGGAATTTGTACACTATCTTTGCTATTTTGCACATTTGAGCTATGTTATGAGAAAAGCTAACTCTAGCTTGAAAAGGAAAAGCCACGTTATTCGTGTGAGAATTTATTTAAAGGATTCCAAGTTTAATCTTCCTTTTAATAGCTTAGACACTTTATTCTGAGCTACGAGTATAATAGTCTTTTAATATTGTTAATAATGTTTTCAATACTAAGTGTGATAACTAAAACTCTATCAAAATCCAACTTGAATGGTAATTTCGGAATCTAGGTCTGCTAAAGGTGGCATTACTTATCAAATTTATTTGTCCAATGTTATATCAGAAAGGAATTGGGTTAAAAGGAAGCTCAATGTATATGTTACCGGCCAAACCCGATTCCAGGACAAACTTATTTTGCCTAGGCTAAACTAGTTCTTCCTACACGCGACATAGTTATTCCTATAGGATTAATTAGTATAGCCTAGACCAAACTAGATTTCCTAAGCCCGATAGGATAAACCAGTTTAGCTACAAAGAAAAACTTTTAATGCACTAAGGTAGGTTAATGTTTTGACCTCTCGGAGACCATTCGCCATAATGCTTATGTCAGGATCAACTAGTTTGGCACAGCCTAAACTGGTTTATCCTATCGGGCTTAGGACAAACTAGTTTGTTTAAGGCTATACCAGGTAATCCCATCGCGTATAGAAAGAACTAGTTTAACCTAGGCCAAACTAGTTTGTCCTGAAAATTGGGTTTGGCCGGTAATATATAGATGGATATACATGCCGGTTAATAAGTTATATTATAATATAACGAATAGTTAAATCGGTGAGAATGACAGTGGGAAGGTTAATCCTATAAACAAAGATTGCAGAGAAGTTTTTGTAAATATTACAATTCCCCATGGATTTAGCCAGTGCCATTCTCATTCTGATTAATCTCTAATATTTTTTAAATCTACAATGAAATATAAAGTTCTAAAGGTATAATATGACTACGGAAACGTGGGACTTAAATTCTCGACATTAAGATACTTTTTTCAATTCGTATAAAATATATATTATTATTGTATGCTTCTGACTCAATCGTGCTATGTTTGAAAATAACGATAGCATTAGAATTATTTTGATTAATACATAAATGGAAATTAAATCCACATTAATATTTTAAATGTGAATGTCAGTTTCTTTGTTTGTTAGCCTTCACGACTTAACTCCTCTACCGATCATCATGAAGTTTTGTATACATATTGTCAAGGGAACAGAAAAGGACATAGGGTATCTTTCATCCAGAAAGAAAAAACTATTCCCGAGGAAAAAAAAATATTACTGCCCACATAGACTAAGTCGCGGGTGACCGCTAGTTTACATTAAATTAGCTATCTTGATTGTAAAAAAGTAAACACAAACTATTTCAATTATCTATATGTTCTAATTTTGTAAAGTTGCTGTAACAAGGATTTAATTATCTTTTTTAACTTTTATTTTGTAACTTCTTATGTTTCGTTGTTATAGGTAGAAGTAGCCGGCAATTGTCAGATCAAAATATTGATTATACAACAACTGACAGTCGTAACCGCAAACCGTGAAGGTCATCCATTGTGGCCATTTTAGGCACACTTCATTCTATTTTTATTAGTTTCTCAACCTTTCCGTGTTTACACGCTTCCAGAAATAAGACATAATTTTCTTCACATTTTTTTATTTTACATTTTTTCTCATACTTTACATCGACTTACAGCTAAGGAAATGGTAACTTTTTTATATCACTACGTACACGTACGCTCATACATACATGACCACTTTTTACATAAATAAAAAATATAGTACAAAATTATGAAAATATCCGTTTCTTGCTGGTGTCCCGGCCGTTGAGTAGGCGAGAATTATCAAAAGCGCCCTCCTCGGTCGCTTGGCGGATGAAAACTAGTGACTAAGCTAACTAATCTAGTGGTGGTAGGCTGCGCCCGAGTCCCCATAGCTGTATTGGCTACCGTAATCGTGTTCGTTGACGTAGACGGGTACCTTAACTGGGACGGGGTAAGGTTTCTCAACTGGGTATGGGATGTGCTTCTCTACGTGAACGGGGTAGGGCCTGTCTACGGGCACCTTGACGGGGTAGGGTACATGCTTCTCTACTGGGTAGGGGACGTGTTTGTACACGGGGTAGGGCTCTGGCACGGGCACCTTGACTGGCACTGGCACGGGCTTCTCGACATGCACGGGGTATGGCCTGTCGACTGGCACGTGGACAGGGTAAGGCACTGGTTTATCAACGGGGACCGCTACGGGCACAGGCTTCTCAACGGGGTAAGGAGCTGGCACGTGCACAGGGTAAGGCCTGTCGACTGGTACTTTGACGGGGTAACCGACGTGCTTAATTACGGGATAGGGCTGGGGTACTGGTACTTTAACTTCTACGGGGTATGGCACATGTTTCTCCACGGGGTAGGGTTGGGGAACTGGTACCTTCACGGGGTAAGGCACGTGTTTCTCAACAGGGTAGGGCTGGGGAACGAGCACTTTGACGGGGTAGGGCCTGTCCACGGGCACATGGACGGGGTAAGGGACCTTCTTCTCAACGGGATAGGGGGCGGGGACGTGAACTGGGACTTTGACGTACTCCTTCACGTGAACTGGCACGTGTTTGATGACCTCGTAGGGCTGCGGCACGGGGACCTTGACTGGATATGGGACGTGCCTCTCGACGGGGTATGGGACTGGCCTATCTACTGGGTAAGCGACTGGCACGCCTTTGACGAGAGTGACTGTTCTGGTGACGTCAGTGTGGTGGCCGAGGGGGATGCCGTAGCCGGTGTTTTCGTATCCACCCTGGTCGACAAGGTTGTAAGCGCCACCGAAGCCATGTCCGCTGCCGATGTATCCAACATCAAGTCCGCTGATGCCGTACCCGTAGCCGAGGTTCAGGAGACCGCGTTTGTCCAGTTTCTTTTCCAGCGGCTCGGCTTTCTTCTCTGAAGTCTTCTTCTCGCTGGCAGCGGCCGCTGCTACCAGCAGGAAAACTAAGCAGATCTGAGAAAAAGAGACAAAATGCTATCAAATGTTTGCATAAAAACTTTTTGCAAACAGTTTTTATGAAATACCGGATTCTACTGATACGAAAAGTTAATCGATTACTCAATGGTTGTTCAACTTGAAATGAGTATTAACAGAAGTCTATACACAAAGAAAATGCCTAAAAACCTCTAATTGTGACGGTTGGATACAATTCTAATGTTAGGTGAAACTAGTATTCCATTAATTACTGTGTTTGGAGCGCGGTACTTAGACGAATACATAGTTCATTGATCGACTATAAAATTACATATATTTTTTAATGAATTACTGGCGTTTTCGTTACGGTAATGATTGTAAGTTAGCAAGAATGATGTTTCCTGTGTGAACATTTCATAGGCACCTTACGATTGCGATATCAGTTGATAAAATATATTTTTAATTATTGTGTAAGCACTCGGTTTGTAGCTAGTAATTATAACCTTACTAACTCATTATTAACAATAATGATTGATGATAATTATAATCAAAGGTTGCACATATCCGCAGTAGCAAGTTTAATAGGTCTTGGTACAACTATTAAAATACATACTTAATCTTTCTGCTGGTAACGTTTAAATAACCTTTCTATTATTTTTTTTATTTAGTTTTCTGCTATTATTTTTTATTAAAACACGATTTAACAATCGAAGTTTATATCATTTTTTTAAAGGAAATACAAGTCGCTTAAACGATCGAATTGAATTATTATCGATGTAGTATCTAATCATAAATAAATAAATAAATAAATATAAATAAATATTTGACAACATCACATACATTGCTCCGATTCCAAAGTAAGTAGCTAAAGCACTTGTGTTATGGAAATCAGAGACAACGGTGGTATCACAAACACCCAGACCTGAGCCAATATAGAAAAGTTCGTTTTTCTAAATTGACCCAACCGGGGATCGAACCCGGGACCTCAGAGATGACGACACCTTGAAAACCGGTGTACAAAGCCACTCGACCACGGAGGTCGTCAAAATCAATGGAGAATGATCTACTTCTTACAATTAAATACGCTTTTTATGCTATATATCATTGAAGAATTGATGGAAGCTTGTATGTACTTGTGTTACAAAAACGGGTCGGTGATGACCAATGTTGCGTTACAGATACGCGGCAATAACGTCGAAGCCACGTGAGACACATGGTGCTTATCGCTGCGTTTATCATTTACTTGCGCAAAGACTCTCGCAATTCATATGGGGTTTGCACCGCTCTGTGTCGACAGTATTCCTAGGCATTGTGGAAAACACAGAGGATTTTATGCAAGACAATTACAATTCTTATGATGTTTTGTTACAGAAGATTTCAAATATATTATTTATTTATAACTACTTTATATTTTTTGCTTAGACTCTAATAACACTCACTATTAACCCCGGTTTGCGTTGTGTTTTTTGAATTAGTATTTCTCTGTACCTATGTTTATACTGATAAATAAATAAATAAAAATCGTAACTTAAGATATTACTTAAGATTTTGACGATGTTCTGTCTAATTTTCTAGTGATAATGTTTATTCTCTATTTGATAAATAGAACTCTGGTGTTTTTTTGAGGGTTATATTCAAATGTGCGCAGATTGTATTGTCATTATAAGTCGAGAAAAACAATATTTTGCAAGTAAGTATTGGGTTAGCCAAAACCCGGAAAATTTATATCTCTTGTATTTTCATATTTCTATATTGTTTTTACTACTAGAAGAAACAGCAATCAGAGTAGTATTAAAACTATTACAAATACAAGAGGTTACAAGTACAACACATATTTCTTATTATTCAATCATGTCATCCTATTTGGCGTAAGTAAACTAACAAGATCGTGCTGAATCATCAGTATCTTGTACTGAGTATTACAAGACATCGTCAATAATTTCACACGTTTCTTAAATAAACGACACGTAATAAGAGTTATTTACTAACTAGTAAAGCGATTATGTCAAAATCATAACATGCGAACCTGTGATCGCTGTCAAATATCTGTCAAAATTGCGCACCTGTTAGATGTGACGCCTCAACTGATCTGTTGTACTGTGCTGTTTATATTTTTATAATAGTACATAAATTATCCTTATATTATAATCTTTTATAAGATTTTTTTTTATTATGAGTTTGTTCTTTGTTTTTAAGTTCTAATTTTACTTTAAAAGGCATGACTCTTTCATGCAGATTTTATTATGTACAACTTGATAATTTGCACGCATTATGTAGCGTGATGCGATGCGTGACAGTGTAAGAACCGTCTTTAGTCACAACAACAAAAATGTCAAAAACAAGTCCACAATATTGTTACTTCCACAATATAACAGAAGCTTCTATTCATAACGAAAGTGAAACGAGCAGGTTCTTTCCAAAGCGCAAGATGAGCGATGTGACCTTGACCAAGCGCGGCCTACTAAACTCCGCGCCATTATTACGAAAATATGATTCCGATGAAACTTCTAGCGTACTGGATATAAATCATAACACTACAGAAATAGCCAATGAGATGTCGTAAATGAGGCAACAATTTTATCGTAATTTAATACACTTGTTAAATTCGTGGTGATTTTGATACGCGGGTTATTTTGACATTAAAAGTGTTGTATTCTTGAATATTGGGGACACTATACTGGATAACAAAGATATGAAACTACATTTAAGACAGTAGGTACGTAATAACATGACACTTGCCGGATTATTAATGACAAAGAGAAAACTTAAGAACCGAATCGAAGTCAGTGAAAATAGTATTATTCTAATGCAGAATGCACACATAACGATGACATCAGAATATGAGTTTACATATGATTATGTTAATCAAGTCATTTTGCATGCAATTTGATAGGCATCATTCGTATTCAAACGAGGTGTTCTTCATAAAAAATTTGAATTATTACCAAACGGTAAATTAGTTCCACATTTCAATTCACCGACTTATTTCGAACTAAAGTAGTTAGGCCAAAGACATTTTTTATTTAAGTCATCATTACAACACTATGTATCTTAAAAGGAAGTTTTTGATAATATGTTTACTTTTTAAAATTGAAATAAGAAGTTTATAAACTTTTTTTAGCGGCCTGCAACCACGCAATATTCACATTGTTTGACATGGTACGATGCTAATCAGTGTACCAACGAAGGAGGTCGGAGATCGGGTAACTCGTGGGATAATGTTACTTCTTATGGTACATTTCGCAAGCGGCTACTTACCACACTGCGGCCGGTACTATTCAGACTGTTAGGGAAATTACTTTATCATTAGTTTGATACTTGAGTTGAATGTTGAACTTTTAAATGTGTAAGAAAATTAATTAACTTCACATTTCTATAAAGTAATATTATGATGTTAGAGATGACCAAATGTCCCATATCGTCTAAACTACTAACTTTAATTTTAATCTCATCAGTTGTAATTGTAAGAAATGTGACTGATTCGTCCGCAGTTGCCCGTTTGTTTTATAAAATATACTTTAATTACATAAACTAATTGAATCTCTGACACCATTATACAACATTCGTTAAGTGATAAATGCGCATTCTTCAGCAAAAACTTGCTTAGCATCGAAGCCTTATTCCGACTATTACGTGTCGCTTAGAAGAAAATGTCAGATTTTTCCGACTAAACTGCATCCATTCTTGTTATGAAGTAATGCAGCCCTTTTATAGCAAAACAGGTTTAATTTTATTTTTTATATTTTCTTTTAAATTGCTGTATCATATAATCAGTGTTTTAAATAGTGTGAATAACATCATTTGTTACACGTATTTTTTACTTTTAAGTTACTGTTAAGTGCTAAGATGTGTTATTTTACATATTATAGGAATCTATTATTTTAAATTTCGTAAAATAACGTCATTTGAAATAGCATATTTTTAATTAAATTGATAAATGTACGAATAATATCTTTTTAATGTTCATTTATCTCTATCGTTTTTAATCTGATATTTAAATTAGCAATCCCAAACGGCTCTAGTACTTTAAGTGCCTATTTCGTAACAGATGCCTTCGATATACCAACCAGTCTCTCGGGGATGTACTAAGGCTTCCTCTTGCCTTCCTGGTTCAAGCCTGTTGCAGTGAAACGGCCATTGTGACGCAACTTATTGGGTACAAATCTACTTGGATCAATTTCGTCCAAATACGCGAGTCAAAACAATTGAATGTCGTTTAGGCTGTTAAAAAAAGTTTGTCTTTTGTTTTCTTTTTAATTTGATGCAAACCTTTTGTTGTTGATCAAAAATTTAATATATTCAGATAGGGTTGAAATATGTTTTTTTTGTTATTTTACATTTAAGATGAGTATAGGTTTCTTATAAAGCTTTTTATGGATTCTTTTAATACACATGGTGTTTGGTAATAGCGTTATAAAGCCGAATATGGTAAATAAGGTATCTACCATGCATATATAATCCCGGAAAATTATTATAAACCCTGAAAACCGCCACATAGCTGATAAATGCAGTTTTTTTGTATGGAAAAATGAGAATCTTAGACGCAAATAGACTATTCGATAATCAATTCCATAAACGGGCAAAAGCAAAACAAAATTTTGGTTTAAGGTTGCCACTATGCAGTTTATCATAAAAAGAAAAAAAAATGTTTTCAATAAAAATTTTTTTTTTGCGGTTTACTATAATTTTACGGGGTTGTATGCTATTACCAAACACCCTGTAGTTTTATGAAATTATTGAACTAAAATGTGTTATTAAACTAGTGTTACTTGACGACTGTTATCAATTGATAACAGAGGTAACGCGTTTATGTCTTTTTCAAACAACATGATCAACGGATTGAGACTTAGGACATTGTTTATTTATTTCATTACTTTTGTAAATTCTAAACATGCAATTGTAAATATGCATTTATGATATATAAATCCTTTGTAAGGTTCTTTAAGGTATCACCATAAAGAAATACAAAATAAACTATTGAGATTTGTTATTTAGGTATTAATATGATACAACTATTGAAAATTTATCCGATTCTTCACAAAATCTAATAAAACGTGAACTGTAAATCCGCAAAGCGTTGACTTCAAAAAAGTGTGCCACATTTTATATTCTGGCAAGAAAGAGTCGAAACTTATAATGTATAAAATTTTCGTGACATGACAAAATGTCGATCGTTGTCAACTCCTTGTTCCCAGAATATAACACCGATTTAGAACACTGACACCAACACGGGACACACGGGGTGAGAAATTTTCACTTTTTTGAAGCCATCACTTGCACTACACTTCACTTCACTTTACGGTGTCCACTCACCGTCTTTTTCATAATGCCTCTTGTGTGTTTGATGTCGGGAATTGGACTGGATGACTTCGATTGGTGTTGTGTGCTTATATAGGTGGTTATTTGGAACTTTCGCCATCGCCCCCGGTGTGGAGCGAGTCGCGTTTGGACGCAGGCAGCGAGTCCTTCGCATATGTTTGGTGGTCGGCGGGAGACAGACGCGCCGTGCGTTCTAACTTCAGCTACCGTGTTTTGTTTTGAGAAAGCAGTATTACTTTTTTGGAACCGTTTTGAAAATCGAGTAGTGTGTATAGTAGATTCAAAAAGGGTTTTTCGAAAAGTGGAAAAAAAGAAAAACAGGTTTTCTAATCACCTGTTCTTATTGTGAAATGAGCAAATCAATTGTGTTATTGTTTAATTTTTAAGCGATAAACTTTATTTAACTTATTTCAAATGATAATACCATCAATAAATATTATTTACAAATACTTAGTTTAAAATGTTGCATTTGATGTGTTGTTGATGGTAGTTGCTCTAATATCGTAACATTGACATTAAAATCTACTCATCATGAACTTGTTGATCGTATCTAGATGAACTAATTATACCAATGACACAATAAAACTATTTGGATTGATATTTGGATCGAAATACTTTGCTATTTTGATGTTTTTATGAAACAGTTTAGAGGTTAGGGTACATAATTATTTGAGGTGGATAAACAATAAAAAACCAACCATTTATATTATAAACCCAAAAATAGGCTTCATTTTAAAGTTTCCATGACACAAAACCTTTCGTAACTACTCGTTTTTTCATTAAAATTAATTGTTAAACTTTTAATTTTCCTGCCTTAATTTAACAATATCTTTATCTTTTTATAAACAATTAAAACTATATATTTTGTTTCTTAGTTCCAGTATTAAAATCTATATGATATTAAAAAAAACAATTTTGAAGTTAATTAAATTACTTAACTTAATTGAGTTGTAAGTTTCCCAAAGATTGGCAAATTAAAAATTTAACAAAATAGATTTGGATTATAGATTTACAAACATCAATAAAAGTTCACTATTTTACATTCAATGCGATTAAATAAACTATGTACAATAGAAGTGACCAAATTCAGAGTGCTTGTGCTACAAAACGAATAATTTTAATCTGTATTTTCTCTTTTCCATCTGTCTTTATTATCGAGTGAAGTTTCTACGACAGTACATAGTTAATTTAATCGCATTGTAATAATTATATGACTTTAAAGTGTGAGCAATTCATTAGTTTCGTACTACTTAATTGACAAGCGTAAACCTTATTTCCCCTTATTAATATACGAAGAGTAAGTCTACACCTAGTTTAACCAAAAAGTTTGCTCAGAAATATAATGCTTTAAGACGTCATAGGTAAGGACTAATATTGCTAAACAAAATTTTCTGTTAAACCAGGTGTAAACTTACTATTCGTTTATTAATAAGGCCGATATTGTTTTGGCATTTTATTGGATAGAACTAGTACGAGGATGCTCTAATAATCACCTAATAACAAGTACAGTAATTAATAGACAGTTTAAATTTATTGGAACACATTCAGCGCTAATATTTTGTTTACTTTTGAAATATTTCCATTATGTACATTTCATAAGACTAAGGTTTTCCTGATTATGATTTTTACCAGTAACATTACATCTATAGGTTACTTGGGCCAGTTTTCTCAACTTAATATGATTATGATCTTCTTTAACGTTTTCATCATTTCCAAACTTCAAGAAGAAATTCTTAAAAAACAAAATCGTAGCTTCAAATTGAAAAAACATACCTACTTATCGATAACATCTTATTTTTGAGGCATTAACTTAAACTGTACTGATTCTAATACAACTTCAACTCATAATATTTACCCAAATGTTGACCGCGAGTACTTGAAAGTATGGGTCAAGTGTGTATCGTAAACTTGTTTAGAAGCTAAGCATTTGAAAGAAGAGCGTTACTTATGTAGACAAACTTAATTCAAACACGAGTATTGTAATTACAACAGGTGTGTCACATAATACTTAATTAAGTAATTGTTCTTTCCTGGTCCATTGTTAATTTGTACAGGAAACAAATTTTTCTCGTAATCGTACGAAAGCCGAGTCCTTGCGCCGGCGCAGATAAAATCAACGCCTATGCGGAAGTCTCGAAATTGGCTGTAAAATCGATTTAAATCGAGATAATTGACCGAAAACTGGCTTTTAGTATCGATACAGTTTCCGAGATATATTGTGTTGAAAACGATTTTCCGAGACCTTGTTATTGAAAGAACAAAGCATGCAAATCTTATTACAAAACAATATTTGATATGATTGATGAATTATATGAACTACAGCGTATCTTTATATTTACAGTTCGCACAACAGCAAGGTAAGTTAAACAGTTGCACTACGAAAACAGCTTTTATTACGTACGGCATAAAGACGGTCTCAAGGTCAACATATATAGTCTGATGTGCCACCGACTGTACCTACCTACTGTTTATTTTCTTGTTTGTCTTTTAGTTCTACTTCAAACAATGACAGTACTTGCAATATTAAATAAATCAAAACTATTATAAGTCTAATTAGGATTTTAAACTTCATGTTTAAAAATTAAGGTTTAAAATAGATTGGAGTAAATTGACAGCTTTTGTTGACACACCATGAGCTTTCCCATACCGTTTTGTCCCAAAATTTTGAGAAGGTTACTTTTATGCACTTGTGTTATGAAAGTATGAAACAGCTACGGTACCACAGTCTCTGAAGCGAAAAGCAATGGAAACGATGAGAGATGCAAAGAGGGGAAAAGAAAATGGGGATGTTTCCTAATGTTTAATAATGGATGCGGATTATGAGCTAAAATGTGGTAAATAAAACACGTAGTCCAAAGATAAAATAAGTTTATTTTTAAAGAACTTTAAGGTAAACCACAATTTGACAGTAACATCTGCAAAACAAAGGCATTCTAATCAAGATGACACAGTTTATTAAAAACAGGGGCCCTATTTTAGAATCACCTGTTTGAAATCTTTCGTACTGACTTAAGTTGCATGCGGCATAATGTCACAATTGACAATTAAATGTCACTACATTCCCCGCTGACCAAAGACATGACTGGGTTTTTTGGCGCCATTTTGTCGAGTTCGGTTTGGTGTCTATTTTAATTATTTTCAAATTGATTCATAGTGGATATTGTGTCTTAAAATTGGTGCAGTTATATGGTACAAGTGTCTACGCAACTGAACAATATGTGGGATAATTGAAACAGGCGCGATCTTGGTTGTGTGAAGCTGAGACTTTTATTGAAGTGGTCCTCGGCAGAACTAACCGAGTAAACTGTCTTGATATACTTGGTGCCAAATGCTCCAAGCAGCATTGGAATGCGATGCACCCGCATTCTAATGAAAAATTAAACAATATCTACCACTGAACTATTTAACACTTGACACTGGCAAAAATTACTTCCAAGAGGAAAGTAGATTGCCATAACAAAAAAAAAGAAGAAGAAAGAAAGACATGACTGACATCTGGCTGACCAACGAGCGATTCAACAGAACGGATTTTGCTCTGTAAAAAGAAAATTATTAGTAAGAGCGCTCGACCCCAGCTAAAGGATTAATAAATAGGGCCCCAGGAGTATTTAATTTATTATTAAAACTATAAAGTTATAAAAAAGGTTGGCTCAGCGGCAACAGTCTCTTCTTTGATTTAATAATATTAGAACAAATACTAGAAAAAATCGACTCACCCGTAGCACCTCAGACGGGACTCGAACCCGCACCCTTATTTGGTAAGAAATTAGAGATTCACGATCCGTAAGTCATTCTTCGATTTCTTTAATTATAATCATTCTAGAAAAAAAGGTATTTATTTGCTGCATTCTCAAAGAGAACGACAGAAAAGCTAGGTATTTAAATATAGCTTAAACATAAAAACTTTGTCGCTGAACAAAGCGAAAAATATCGTCTGACCGAGAGGTATTGAAAGGCACTGCCCAATCGGAGCAGTTCCGGTCTGATGCCCTTGAACCTCCCTGGACTACATAGTGGACGTGGAAGCAGTACGTTAATTTTGGAAGTTGTCATTAAGCGGTTGACAAGAACTCACTAGCGCCACCGATATATTTTATTTTAGAACTACTTCAATAAGATATAATACTAAATGCTTTTCCTAACAGCATTTGGTTAATTCTTCTGGTGTAAATATTGGTAAACAGCTTGTGATCACTTTGGGTTTAAAAATTAACCCATTTCAATATAAAGGTTTTTTTCTAATTTCCATTTTAATCTAATTGGTGGCGCTAATTAGCTCCTATCAGCTCCTTGGCACATATACTTATGCAATTTTTTATGGAGTACTTGTCGATTGCGGTAAAACAGAGTTATTGTCAGCGGTTCTACCACGAGTTGTTGTAAACTATTTTTGCTATAAAAATCTATTGGATAAACTGCTCATAGTTAATTCGAGTGAGAGAGAGAAAACGATAGTTTTCGATAGCCAAAACAGTTTGCAACAACTCATGGTAGAGCCGCAGATAGCTTTATTTACATACTCTCAGTCAGTAACCCAGTGGTCACGAGCACAAAATTTTTCACATCAAGTCTGATACGAGCGATGGACAATAAAAGAAGCCATAGTGTTATTAATCCCACCCCACTAATTCGCAGTTAGGTTACTGTTTTAGTATTATACTATGATTTGATTGACGGGTGATTGAACCAAACAATAAAATTAAGTGAACCGACAAATCCAATGTAAGTTTTACACTTTTAACCACCTAAAGATAATTATAATTAACTATAAGAAACAACTTAGGTTATAGTACAGAATAAAGATATAGTATCACGTACAAAAAAAACAGATTTAAATAAAAACAAAAAGATATGCCATTTATTATGAAATTGCTGTTTCAATTATGAATATTTTTGAAGGAAATACATTTTCAAATTAATAAATCAACACTAAGTTTTAATGGCTTAAGTATTACTTATATTTTACCCAACTGCCAGAAGGATATTGATTTTTTCTCACGTTTCCGTGGACTGTGAACACACCCTCTTTAGGCTCTATACAACTCAAACTAGTGCCCTCATCTTAATTAAATTTATTGCTCGCTAAGTACATACGACAGCACGGTTATACAGTTAAACTGCGAAAACAGAAAACTTTTATTACGTAGGCCATAATGGTGGTCTCAAGGTCAACGTGTATAGTCTGAGGTGCCGTCGTGTGTACATAATGTATCGAAAATGTATTCTTCTAAAAAATCTTTTGTCTACTACTACTACAACGATCTATATTATACTGAGGTTATTGTTTGTAAATAAACGATAGAACCTTAGCTTTAATCTATGTATTTGAATTTTCGATACATTATACACTTAGCGAGCAATAAATGTAATTAAGATGATGGACATGATGGTGCCACTTGAGGGATATAGTCGTCTTAAAAGGGCTGTTAACGAAAATACGTAATGATAAAGGAGCTTTCTTGCTATTATCAGCACTCAATAAATACAATGAGATAAGTCAAATTTCTATATAAATATAGGGAAATAAATATGTACATAAACCAGTGTTTGAATATCTTTTGTGATATTGCAGGTAATGCTAGTTCTAGATAATTATGTAAATCTTGACTGACTGATTTCCTGAAGGTAAGCAAACGGTTAGTATTGCACATACTTGCTAATAAAGATTGTATAGCAGATGTATTGTTACTCAGTGTTCTGTCCCTTTCTTTTTAATGTCAAACTTAAATAGTTTCACAGAGAGTAACCATTGTGTAGCTATACAATCTTTATTAGTAAGGGGGACTCAATATAAACTTATTAGGTATTACTTTACATTTTCTTGAAAAATCCGTATTAAACGAGATAATATAAGTAGAGGACTTAAGTCACCGTCGAGTTTGAGTCATCGTGAAGATGCTTGGGGGAGGCCTATACTCAGCAGTGGGTGTCATGCGGCTGATATGATGTTGAGATGATTTAAATAAGTAATTATTGAATTAAAGAGTTCAATTTTTTTTTTTCTTTATCTAACTTTGACCTTATAATCGCAAGGAACATAAAATAGTTTAACTCAAATAAGTTTTTACTATTCTGTGTCCAAATATAGAAACATAAGATAACCTTACTTTGACAAATAATTAAGTTGAATCGTAAGTACAAGATTAGAAAGGTTTACATAAGCGCAACTTATCGACCAAGTTCAAGTTAATTGCGTGGCCTTGGGCGGGTATTTTTGTAGCGAAATTCTGCGCCCGCGCAAATGTCGTTGTTAGTAACTGTAAACTGCAGCGAAATACTTGGCGTGTTTCAGAATAATCTGGATTCCTATATTATAAGCCTTGTGTGTCCTTTGTATGAAAATGGCAAGTTATGATTAAAAAATGTTGTGGTTATTATAGAGAAGACATTTTAACGTCGCTATCCAAAGACTTCTGTGTATATACTACACTAGACAGGCTGTACAGTACCGAAACATTGCTCATTAAGTTACGGTGCATGCACCGAAACTCCTTAAGTCTATTGCGAGTGACGGATAGAAACAGTTGATGCGCCGCGAAGTTTGGTTGTGACATAATTTTGGTTTTGAACAGCTCGTCTATGTAATTGAAGTCATTGTCGCTATGAAATATATTTGTTTATTTATTTGGATCATCAACAGAGTAAACAAGATCATATACATTAATTACAGACAGCCTCATCATAGCTATACCTAGTAGATAATTTCATACAAACACAATTCCATTTTTTAATTTATCCAGAAGATAGTGTTATTCGGAACCTGTGAAACAGACCTTAAGTAATATTACCATAATATCCCAATGGCCAGATTCCTAAGCGTGCGGGTTTGAATCGCGTCTGAAAATCTATGGGTGAGTCGATAATTTTAATTTATTATTTAACTTAATATAAAAATAGCATTGTGAATGCTAAATATCTAAATAGATTCTAAGTAAAACTCCGAACGTTTCACAATTTCTATTAGCGAAGCGCTAAATAGCCCTCCGCTATTTTAGATTTGCTTAGCATTTTATCATAAAATCAAAATGTATCGGACGTGATACAAATCTATTTATTGAAATTCTCCAAAGGTTAAGTGAACCAAATTCGGTAATACTAGACCGTCAACCGTTAAGCCGAAGGTCGTCAGAACTGGTGCAAGATCAGAGAGGGATGCGATGAAGGTATCGGATGCAAGGCTGCGAGAGGCTGTTAAACGAGAAATTGACCGAATTCTGAAACGATTCGATCGGTGAGAAGTGCTCAAATTAAATGTTATCAAGTGGTGATTAAAAGCTTCATTTTTTATCACATTTTCTTATTCATATTTATTAAACGGAATTTGTTTTTTATAAATCTGTAGCCTATCGTTGACAGGTTTGTAATAGAATATTGCAAAAATAAATAAATAAAAAATTATATTTGTTTATTGCCGACAAGGTCCATATCATATAGCATTAACTTTAAAAAAACTCTAATACCAATATCTAATCTTTGAATTAAAATCAAATATAATTGTAAATTAGAATAAAAAAAAATCACTTTATTATTACAGTGATTGTTATATTTATGACTAGTGGACCCTGTGAACTTCGTATCACCTACAATTTAATGATTATCAATTTTACCTTGAGACCCAGCGCTATTTTTTTTTTCATTAGTAAAATAATAACAAAGCAGCTGAATACTAAAACGAAAGCAACACTACGGTACTTTTATCCAACATTACTATGATCATTATTTAGACTAAAACCTCTTTATCAAATGTTAGCTGTCAAAAGTAACCTGAAATGGCGATTCCCATACAAAATAGCCAATGTTCATAGTACGTTTCATTGAACATTCGCCATTCAGTGACACGCATTCTACCTACTCTCAGGGGAAATGACCAAAGACAATATAATACTACGTTGAGATGACAATGATATTTATTTTTCTTAATCAATCAATCAAATACACTAAGAAGTTCAATTCCGACGTCGAAGTAAATCACCCCAAAAGTAGCTTTCTACCACTTTTTAACCCTGTTAGGAGATAAATATAAAAAAAATACGAAACAGGTGTTCAATTAATTTTGTGAAAGAATGTCTATGTCAAATTTCAAGTCAATCGGGCCAAGGAATCGCGTTCTCCCATACAAAGTTTGCAACCCTGTTTCACCCCTTTAGGGATTGAATTTCGCAAAATCCCGTCTTAGTGAGCACCTACGCCCTAAAAGAAGCCCCCACGCAAAATTTGAGAATCCTAGCACTTGTAGTTTCTGAGATTTCGTGATCAGTGAGTGAGTGATTTTCCCTTTTATATATATAGATTATCTTTAAATGTTACGTCTATTCAAATTTTTTTTAGACGTGTGCCATAAAGTGATGTAGTCAATCTAAGTTAAATGTTACAGATCGATAAAAAAACGAGATATTAAAGATAAACGGATATTTGTAGACTTCAAGTTCAACCAAAAAATTTTTCAAGTTTTGATAATGTCAACCTCATTTTATTGATATTCGAATATCATTTGCGGATATCTTATAACAAACATTAACCTTGAACTTAAGCATTTTTTAATTATTGAAAACATTTTAGTCGGTGCATAATGTTCTTGAGTGAATTAAATACAAATGTGTAATATTCCCAAGCTGTACAAAATGCGACTCTAAAACATTCTCATCTCAATACAAAAAGGTGTAAAATTATCATCACAGTGTTACGCTTGATTAGGCGTCGATTGTACATTCATTGACCAATACATTAGAGTGTGAATGAAACTCGATAGAAAAGTGTGAATGAAGTACTGTTTATACTGAGTTTAAAAACACATGCAACACTTTGTATTTGATAAAGCTTATTATAAAAAATAGGCCAAGTGCGAACCAATTACAGTCGAATGAACATTTGGAACTTAAGTAGTGAATTTTAATGCACTGTAGAGGTTTAATGCTATGGTTCTCTTAAAAAGGCTCGAGGTCACTCTGTTGGAAACGTAGGTAGCCATCCCTGTTGTTTGTTTATCTGTTATAATGAAACTCCGAAGCGCCGGCGCTCCTAGGTTTGCCTAGTCAAACCTCAGGTTTGACAACAAGTCTTAGTCAAAGTCTAAACCAAAAGCGTGTTTCGGCATTTGACTAACGAATTTATGTCTAATTCTAGAAGACCAACTTAGACAGTCAAACTCCAAAACTCAATACGATCAAATCGGGGTTTGACCAGTAGTTTAGTTTTATTCAAACGGCTCATCGCTTGAAAAATTAGTCATCTGAAGTGACACTGGGCGAGATACAAAGCAAGAAATGGATGTTGCGTTGGGGCGAATAGGTTCCAGGTTGTTGTCTTTAGTATAACGATATATACTGTGATCGTCAATGACTCCGATTAATTTGAGATTGGGGCATTCAAGGAAGTATGCAGTATAAAATATATCTTATTTTTATACTTTATCACCGTATCTTTTCATAAAGTTTTTTTTGTTTGGACAATTTCACAAAGCACCATCTAGCCCCAAACTAAGCAAAGCTTGTAATATGGGTGCTAGACAACTGATATACTTTTTAAATATATACTTATTATACATAGTAACACCCAAACCCGTCACAGAAATTAAAATTTATCCTTTCAATTTCTGCCCGGCCGGGAATCGAACCCGGGACCTCTTGCGTGGTAGACCAGCATGTTGACCACAGCACCACTCAGGTCGTCTGAATGATTACAAATAATTGCACATACACTTGCATTTCCACGCATAGGTACTATTAATTGAAAAATAAAATATTTACGGATTCTAACGCGTATTTATAATTTTAGATGTAATTATAAGGTTAATTTTGGCTTTTTAACTTCCCGACATTTCGGCACCTTCCCAGGGGCCGTGGTATAATTGCTTTGTATACTTGCAACTGTATGTTTTGGTTTTTGTTTGCGTTAACAATCAAGTTGATATCAGCTGCGATGTGCTAAACATCGGCATACCAGACAGTGTAAGAAAAAAAACTTGTTATTACAACTGACATACAAACATACGGTAATAATATTAATTAGAGTAGATTGCCTTGTGTTTTGCAACAAAGCAACGATTGCTGAAGACATTAGAGCCTGTGAAACACAATTCCACACATGACAAGAGGCAAGGTTGTTTGCGCAACTGAAAATGCAAACAAACGGATAAAAACTTTTTATTTAATAAATTACAGCTATATGCTATAAATATTTATCCTGAAAGTGCAAGTTTGGATATTCGTTACTCAATCTCAACGGATTTGGATAGTTTATAACCTGGTATAAAACCATAATATACAAGTTGTTACAAAAATACCCCTAATGCCGAATATGGTATATAGGGACCATCAAACTGATCAACTTTTACTATGGGACCAACTTTGAAATCGCGAAAAAAAAAATCAGCTGTTTCATACAAAAATTAAAATCGAAAATATCAAAATGTATGAAACAGCTGATTTTTTTTTTCGCGATTTCAGAGTTGGTCCCATAGTAAAAGTTGATCAGTTTGATGTATGTATTGTATACTCTATGAAAAAACTTATGACTTATGATACTTTTTATCCCTGATTAATGGCCCCAATTGGATTTTTTAAATGATCACACGTGATTATATTATTATTGTTTACTAATTATAGCACTGTTTTATAATATACTTTGAATGTTTAGTACACGATTAACTTCCGGTCTATAGAACCAATGTTCAAATTGTTAGAAACTAAAGCCTTCAAACGAGTAATAACTTTTTAAAAGGTATAAAATATTATTGCACCTTTTATGACGGCTATATCCCTTACAATTTTAAATGTAAGATGACCTTCGTTCGACATGTTTTGAAATATTTTTGTTGAGGAAATTATTGTAAATTTTGCAAACATAAAATATGGAGAATTTGTCAATCGGACAGTCTTATAATTAGTATAGTGTAACTGCTTCCTTAAATAATTATAAAGGTGCGGCCTTAGTGGTCTTCAAATACTTTATCGAACATTATTTCTCTACAATGTAAATGTTCCTGCGCAATGCGACTTTTCTTCCGCCCGTAACTTCGTCCGCGTGAATATTCGGAAAAAAAATTAGTATTAAAAGTATTCTTTGTTTTAATCCAGTTATAAACTATCTGTGGGCTCAATTTCATCTTTCTTCTTTTTCATCAACAAACAACCAAATATTCGAAAATTAATTTTTGGATGTTTGAATGTGGTTAACTTTCACATTTATAATATTAGTAGGATTGCTATCTTTTTTTTTAGAAATATTGGCCACCCCTATTTATAGCCCTTAAGAGATATATGGGTCGAAAAACGACAAAATCTTTTATTATCTTCAAAATCAAAAAGTTTTTCCCAATCATCATATTGGTAACAGTCTGACTGTATATAGTCTGTTTATCCTTACTTATCTTATTTGAGTCGTATAGAATCAAAAACGGCTATCTGTATTTTTTGTCAAAAATGACTTATAGAGCAGCATTGCAAATTTCATCTACTGTTTAACCGATAAAGAAACAAAAGCGGCCATCTCCTCTGGTAAATTCAATCTCAAATACATACAAAATCCCCAAATATCCGCCATTTTCTTTTTTCTTTCTTTTTCGTTTTACCACAAATTATTAAAATGACGGTTTTGTTTTTAAAAGACTTATTTGGTAAACAATCTTAATCCAACTCTTAATTGAAATAATTGTTTAGAAAATGCAACAAATATTGTTGGAAAATTCGCATTACACCAGTGTGAACACATCTTTAGGTTACAAAATGAATAGCATTCAAATGAAGAGGAGGCTTGTCCAAAGTGGCTATGTCACGGTCATTTTCAAACACGTGTGACATTAATAAATTCTAATTAAACAAGCTTTTGATTAAGTAACGTAATTAACATTCAAATGTCTATTAAATTGAAAATAAAGATGATTTCGATGAGCTCAAAATAAGGTTTTTTAAATTTTGGGATTTAAGCATTCACAATGCTATTTTTATACAATACTAAATAATATACGAGAAAAAATAGGACTCGCACCAGATCATGTTCTCGGACGGGAACATGATCTGGTGCGAGTCCTATTTTTTCTAGTATATTATTTAGTATTGTATCAAAATAAGGTGTTTGGTAATTATTTAAATCTGTAATGGTGTTTGTAAGGTGTAATGGTGTTTTTTAAATCTGTAATGCAATAATGATATGCAAATAAAGTTAGAAGCACAACCTATTATTCAAAATGTTTGTAAGTCTTTTTTCTTACTTTAGCCAAAGTCAAAAATATCTTCATTCAAATAAACTTGTAATTAGGCACTTTTGAATCGTCTATATTTTTCTACCACCTGTTCCACACTTTTTTAACTGATAAAAAGAACGGGCGCAAGAAACTTATACCGTATCTTAAGTAGTATGTTATTTATATATTATACACTTCTTAGCCAATTTCGTTTATAGAACTTGAGCTTTTTGATCCGTAGGTAGTCAGTCTCAGAACTCAAACAAAGAACTTTTCATTTCTTATATTCGGAAAGTGATGTATATTTAAACTGAGCAGCGGGTTAAAACTCTGCGTTTCACCCTAGGGTGTAAAAGAATTTTAAAAATAGAACTGAATTAAGTTACATAGTCGACCATAGAGTTGGTATAGCAGTCAGTGCAAAATTAAAAACATTGGGCGGAGCGGTGACGCGGGCTGCTCCAAATTTGAAATAAGAAATAAATATGGTCTACCTATGTAGTTACTACATGTTTTTATTAATAAATATTTTGGAAAAAACTACGTATTTTTACTTTCCTTATATTTGAAATGAAAGTAGAGTGTTTAACACGGGTAAAAGTCATCAATTCCATACTCGAACTATAGCCGCCCTCCCTACGCTTGGGCGTCTAAATATCTCGTATGGGAATTGCTTCCTTTTGACCCTTGTCTAACAATCTACTATTAAAGCACCAACTATATCCTTTTGCAACCTTTCTATAGGAACGCTGTTATAAAATGGTCTGAACGTGTTCAGCAAATTCAAAAGTAGATCACGGAATTACCTCCTTAAAACAATGTTTGCCAATTAGTGTAAAAAGTTTAAAAGTAAAGCGCTTCAACTCTTCTTAGTGCAATAGAATTTAAAAAAAAAACGTCAAATGATGTAAGCTAATACACACAGACAGCGTTGCATACAAAATATGTTTACATATGTGGGAACTGTTACAAAAACTAAATAAGCTATTGTTTTTTGAATCCAAACCGTTTTATAATTGTTGTCGAAACTTTGTAGTATTTTTCGTGTGTACAGTAAGTTTATTACAATGTCGCAAATAGATTATAATTTGCAGTCTTACTGAGGTCACTGAACTTGAGCCTTGATATACGAGAGCAATTTCATTGTGATGGCATTAAAAATCAGACTATTCTGTGAAGAGTTTTGTGTGGTAAATAAAAATATAGGTATGTCGACTTGAAAACCTCCGCCTTTTCACCGTCGGTAAAAATAAATTTAAGTAAATTGATTTCTTTATGGAAAAACGACATTACTTCTTGAACGTATTTAGTGATATATTTTTGTACATTCATCTACAAAGTTTATGTACAATTCGGTTTTATTAGGGACTAGTCAAACTACTTACTTAGCCAGTTATTTTTTTTCGTTACTTTTTCTTTTGAAAATCCCAGAACACTTTTCCTGTAACCGACATTTAACCTATCGACTGGTACCAAATACCAAAAAAATATTACTCTTTTATAAATAATATAATTAATAATCAGTAAATTATTGTTTCAATATCATTAACTTTTAAGAACAAACCACGACGTAAATCAATCCAACAAATGATTTACAACTCAAAACACAATTGTACTAAATTGTATTCACTCAAAACAATTTCATGAATCATATATAAAACCTTCGATGCCATTGATCAAATACAAGAATGATTGCATATTGAACTATAATAGATTTCCCAACGAACAAATGATCGAAACTTTGGGCCCTATCTCACTAGGACACCAGTGGCGGCGCAACCAGGCGCGCTTGCGACAAAATGTATACATAAGGAGGGTAGCTTACCTGGTGTCTATATCACTAGGACACCAGTGGCAGCGCAACCCGCGCTAACAACAAAATGTATACAAGTATATGGAGGGACCTTACCTGGTGTCTTTCTCACTAGGGCACCAATGGCGGACCTGCTGGTGACGCAACCATGGTGTGCTAGTGGAATAGGGCCCTTAGATAACAATCTATCATCAAAAGTTGATGTTTTCGAACTAATAGTTTTCACGAGGTCGAACCGAGGCTAAACTGATTTAATTAATGATATTAATCATAGTTGCTTAATGATAATTTTCAGCTTTAGTCTAGATTGCTGTCGGTGCTAATGATGCTGTAAATGCAATTTAGGTCTTTTGTTTCAATTTAAAGTTTTGAAATATGGCCAGCAAAAAAGATTCTTTTTATTCAAAAACATTATAATTTCTTTAAATATATTTACTTCTGGGTACATTTTATGTGTACAGTTGTTTTATCTCATGAAGGCGGGTCGGCTATGAATGTTTTTAGGCGTGCACATGCACATTACTTTAGTGTGCGCAATACGAAAGTGCAGATGCACACTAAAAACAATGTGCATGTGTGCACGCCTAAAAATATTCATAGCCGACCCACCTTCGCGAGATAAACATCTGTACAGGGCAATGGAAGCCCAAATATTTTTTGGTAATTGGTTCTACTTTTAAGAGTCCGGCGAACAGTGAGCTTCCCATACAAACGTAATACCAAAATTATTTACAATTTGAGCATAATTAACTCTTCTTATAATGTTATTCAGATTGAGACAATATTTGTCTAGGGTTCTATTAAATAGTTAGTATTTTGGATTATTTATTTAATAAAACCCTAGACAAATACTGTCTTAATCTGAAAAACATCACAAGAAGAGTTAATTATGCTCATACCTATTGATATTACGTTTGTATGGGAAGCTCACTGTTCGCCGGACTCTGAAGTTCTTATTTAAATGGGTTATGTATATTATTTCGATATTTTAATTAAAATGAAATATATTTTCTGCAGACTATACTAAATAGCATTGTTATCTTTAGTCACAGATTCACATACAAGGCGACTCAAGTTATTTTACTTGAAAATACTTTACCGCCTTCTACTTATATCATTATAACATGCATCCATTTGTTTTGTTTACTTAGACCAATCACCGAATTAGCTATGGTATCATGATTATTACAGCTTAAGTGTAGCTAAGAATGATTACTTAAGTCATATATCAGTCAGAAATGTGGTATTTGGCAGAGTAGAATAGCATCCCATCACATTACACATGGTGAGTGACACCACGATTTCGTAGGTCCTGCGTGTTAGTGCGGGATGTAGTCTGGGGTTTAGTGGGTGGCTCAGGGTAAGTTTCTCATACCTCCGGGGTGCGTAAAGCTTTAGGGGTCGTGTACACGATGCCGCCCCCAAGCCGACACCGTACCGCCACCGCACCTCTGCGCTGTGTATACGAGACGCGTTAAGCGAGCTGTCTTAAATGCTAATGGATTTGGATGGAGGACAATTTCTAACCTGGATTAAAACAAATATATTTTTTATCCTTGTTAAAGCGATTCTTCAAATGTCCGGACGAAGTTTAAAAATATTAATAATATTTGACTACATCACATACATTGCTCCGATTCCAAAGTAAGTAGCTAAAGATCTTGTGTTATGGAAATCAGAGACATCGGTGGTATCACAAACAACCAGACCTGCGGGCCTACTCAAATGGCCATTCTACTAAGAGCCAATATAGAAAAGTTCGTTTTTTCCTAAATTGATCCAACCGGGGATCGAACCCGGGACCTCAGAGATGGCGACACCTTGAAAACCAGTGCCACTCGCCCACGGAGGTCGTCAAAGTCGAAAGAAGAAAGAGTGGAAGCTAGTTAAAATAAAAATAACTAGTGCATTAATACCCTAATCAATCATCAAAGTATCGTTCGAAATTACACGTAAAAAGTGAAATAACGACTCAACTAATAATGTATTAAACTAGTTTTTGACTAAAATCATCCGCATTGTATCGAATTATAATTTCTCTATTAAATAGACCGTTTACTCTGTAATAACTTGATCGGTCCATATTTTCGTTGGACAATTTAATATATTTTTTTTTAATACAAGCTTTTTACTTGAAACACCTTCATTAATTTGTACATAATAAGTGTACTGGTTGTTATGTCAATTAGTTATTTTTTAACGTTTTTTATAAGACAAAATCACTAAAAGTTGCTTGTCCTGTAAGTAATTGATAACTATTATAGATAAATGTCGTTTAGATTGTAACACTCGAATTAGTTCAGACATAACGGAAACCCGATATTTTACACGCAATTATAACTGCGCTGGGTCTTAACTGACTCATAGTCATTTATGTAGAAGTCGATAGAGTATATCTACTGCTACAATATTTACAATAATTCAGAAAAGGATTTGACAGAGAGACAACCAAATATGTATAAATTTTCTTTTTTTTTCCTTTTAAGGAAGGGGCTTAAAAATTATAATTAAAGTATAGGTACTCGGAAAACTTGCTTTGGAACTTATCATAATATCCTCGAGATAGAAGATACTATCTGTATCGTTCAGTCATAAACAAATGCCTTATTGTTTATCATTCTTCTTCTTTATAAGATTTTGAAGACCTCCGTGGTCGAGTGGCTTTGTACACCGGTTTTCAAGGTGTCGCCATCTCTAAAGTCCCGGGTTCGATCCCCGGTTGGGTCAATTTAGAAAACTATTTTTTCTCAGGTTTGGGTGTTTGTGATATTTATTTTATTTTTATTTTTATTTATTTATTTATTTATAATCAGGCAACGATGGCCCATAGATATATACCTTAAAACTAAGCATATATAATTTATAAAACAATATTGTTAGTAAATAACTTAAAAATTATGTTAGTAAAAAATCAGTTCGACACTTTCTGCGTCGGATCGGTGGCACAAGGCAGCGTCCCTCTGAAGCGCCTGTACACCACACCCTGCGGCCAGAAGTCCTCCTTCATGAAGAGGTCCAGCCTCGCTGTCGGGATGCGCACCACAAACGCCTTAAAATTGGTATTATGGCGCGACTCCAAAGGCTGAACTCTCAAACAAAAGTTAGCTTTCTTCTTGATGTACTCTACCACGTCCTGCACGGTGGTGATGTGGTGCAGGCGGGACAGGTACACGGCCGTGGTCGGTATGGCAGCTCGCAGCAGGAAGTCGGGCCCTGTCGGTGCGGTGCCATGATGGTTCTTGCTCACTCGCTGATGACGTCGCTTTTTGTTTCGAACCTCGATGAAACCGTCTTCATCTCGGCCCGGTGCGACGACATTCTGTGAAGTGGCTTTTCTATCGACGTGAGTTGGCTGCTGCGTCCGCGAACTTGAGTTAGTGACGACAACAGCAGCAAAGTCGTTGCCTCTGATTTCCATAACACAAGTGCTTTAGCTACTTACTTTGGAATCGGAGCAATGTTTGTGATGTTGTCAGATATTTATTATTATTAGGTAGTTAGCATTTGACAAATACTCCATAGGTACTTTAACTTCATACTACCGGTTCAGACATAAGCTCCAAGCAAGTCTCTTACATAGTAAAAGTCCTGCGCAAGGCCACCCCGGCCGGATGCTATCGCAAGAGGTGTACCGGGTCCATTCACAACCTCTGCTGGTTCCAAATGACCCATATTTTTTACTGCATAGTATATATATCTTTCGATAAAGTTTACTCCAAACTAGTGTCTAAAGTGAAGCTTTTCTTTCATTGATTTGAAGGTAGGTACAAGAATCGTCGGAAAAGCATTATTTTACCAGCTTTATTAGTAGTTTTAAATAGGGAACAATAAAAAAAATAGAGTTTCTCCAAAAGTTATCGTTTTGTATTTTAATTGTCAAAAAAATACCAGGTAAGTAATCTACAAAATAAGAAGAAGGAGAGGGTTATCTTCAAATAAATACTTATTGAGCAATTGTTGTGGCATATGATAAAATGTCAACTGTTGTTAAGTTTTTAACAATTTGCTAATATAATATTGTGAATATTAAAGAAAAGCATGATGTGGAAATTCACTTCGTTTTATTTAGTTCAATTCCTGTCCTTTTCTAGCTAAAACTAAATCTAACAAAGAGAAAGAGGCGAAGGTATGACGTAACAATTAACGAAACAAAATCTGTGTAATTGTATATAGTTTATATTTTGTCGAGTGTGTGTCAGAAATGAGCCTAGTTTTTCCTATGAGAAAAATCTAATAAGAAAATCATTACGCAGTAATTTGTTGTCACTCCGACGTTCTAAAAGTCACTGGCGAAGGACAAACGGACAGATATAACGCAACTCGATTAGCAGACTATCATATACCCATAGACTTAGAAAAATTTTCACTGCGCCATATACCCAATTGCGGGCCAACTGACTTATAGAAATTAGATAAAGTTTTTTTCATAAGCTTCGCTTAATTAAATAGAATAAGGGCTGATTTTTCAATCCTCAGTTAACAGATATCAGTCATACACTTCTAAGACTTTCGCGTGTACAGTTCATTAGAAATAAAACACTTTTTACGGATTACAACGCGTCTATTATTAATTCAGGTGTTGTTTTAGAATTATTTAGTTTGTATTTATTGGTTTTTAGAATTCCCGACGTTTCGTTTTATTTCTAAAGATATCAGTCAGTTTAATTATTAACCAAATAAAATAAAAATCATTCAAAAAAGTGACAATTGTATGACAAACATTTTCAATTTGGCGGTATAATTCGCTATTAAACAAATAAAGCTTTATCTAGGTATTGAAAAATCAGCCCTAAGAGTAGTATAACTGACTCACGTTCGTAGAACGAACGTTACGTAGTAGTAGTTCATTATTACTATGAAAGTATGCCCTTAATTTGTTAAGTAAATCGGACGACAAATATTATCCGATTATTTTTGTGTATCTATCATGTTGAAAATAATCATACTTTTGGCTTAGCCTTGATCTTACCAAAGGCGGAAATGAGACCGAAAATATTTCTTCAGTTCAAAAACATCTATCAAATGTTTTTATTGAAAAAAATACAGTCATCTTGTTTATTTTCCATCAACAAACCTTCGCATTTCTATCTCTTCGAATATGAAACGTGTAGTCATAGGATTAAAATGTTAGTCCTAACCATAGCAATGTAGATTAAGAGTCAATGAGGCAATGTCACCAATGTTGCAAGCGTCAGGCATTTTAACGGCTGTTTCCGAGGGACCAGTAACATAGCAGTTAAGTGTCGGACAGAGACAAACCCGTCTGAGTGATACGGTAGACTGAAACACATAGTGTACATGTACATAGTTAGTAATTCAGTTTGCATTTTTTGACCGCTTGGGACACTTTTACAATGGGTATACAGTTGTCAAGAATTGGTGTTCTTAGACTGCTTTTTGGCTGTTCATCATCAACAAGTTGAATTAATATAGGTACTATGTAAAATAGTTGCCCTTATGACAATCACAACTTTTAAGTACGTAAATAATAGCAGTGGCAAAAACGGCTCATCACGGCAATTGCTTACGAATTTAGTCATATTCTGCTCTAATATCGGAGAATGTTACTGGATTTATTGGGATTTTTTAAATATACACACTTAAACTTTTAAAAACCTAAAGATCCAACATCCAACCCCTTCTAGTCTTATTTAGTTATCGATCGTCAACATGTTTTTTTTGCTATAAAACCACAAGGAGTGTTAATTCTATAAATGTAATTACAAAGTTATGAAAACCAATACAACATAACACATTGGTCATTAAACTGCTGTCTCTGTTCGATTGTTTACCTCTTTGGTAACGTTTCCGAGGGACCAGTGGTTCCTGCGCTTGCGCAACCCGGCGCGATCTTGACAAGCCGACTAATTTTCTAGGTGTCCTTATTAACAGACAGAAGTTTTAGTACTAGACGTACTTATCGGACCTGCGCGGAGGAGAGTCCTGAACTCGCCGGGCTGGCCCCCGCCAGGCCCGGAAGTCTATAAAAGAGTACCCCTGCGTAAAAAAAAAAAAAGGTGTCCTTATTAACAGATAGAAGTTTTAGTACTAGACTTTTATACTCACCCAGCTTGGTTTTAATATTCCTTTTTACGCAAAATTTATAAGATTTTAAATTAGACAATATTTGATAAGATATTTCTTTTACTCAGCCTTTATATCTACAAAAATAGGTGACTACTTATATCACCATTGAAATCGTATACAGTTTTTTTCTTGAGGCCATCGCCATATCCATTACAATTCAAAAATACTAAAACTCAAATAATACACTAAACTAAAGGATCTTAGGATCTTTAATAAAACCGCACTGTAGTATCAGTAAAAAGTCAGCTTGTGTTGTATGTCGGTGATCTTTGTGAAAAATAAACAACTTAAATGTACAATTATGATACACATAAATAGTAGTTTATGATACAAGGTTGGTAAGGAGTATTAAAAAACCTTAACAACCGTGTGCCATATTACGTTTTTCAATATATTTGCGAGAAAACATTATAGGTACCTTCTGAAATAAAAAAAAACCGTAAACAAAAATGCACGGTGGTGGCGTATCATAAAATTAACTTTCCGCACGCTGTACTAAACCGTAAACAAAAACGAACGGCGTGCGGTAAAATCAACTTACAGCACGCTGTACTGTCATCAAAACACACATTTTCGAGCAACTGTATTGAAAATATAATATTATGTTGGTACCTTAGTGTCTGATAATCAAGTGCTGCAGCGACACCAAACAATGAAGATATTACAGAAGAAGAAAATGTCACAACATACATCGCTTTGATGTTACACACAATGTCATAGTAATGTTTATATTTCTTATAATGAGGTAACTGCTATATCTCGGCGATGAATGCAGACAAATGACGACAAGTATCAATACCGCACTTACAGCAGTGAAGAGTAAGGTACAGCTCGTCCGCTAGGTAACGCCCCCAACCCCTCACCGTTATCCTGTGTTGACAGATTACCCCACTATAGTCAGACAAGTTTGTGCGCGACCCTCCTACCAACGTGTGTCGCCCCGCAGGAGGGTCGCGCACGAACTTGTCGTAGTATAGTAGTAATCATTACGCTATGCTGCGTTGCTTTGATATTACACATACTATACAGTAAAAATGTATCGCGTATAAACAAACAGTGGAGAGAGGCTGCGCCCTTCGACCAGCTCCGGTTGTGGGTTCCGGCACCCCGGAGCGAGGAAATCTCCATTGGATACGGCAACTTGTGGCTCATATTTATTCACGCTTTTTTGATTCAATTCAATGAATTGATAGATATCGCGTGTTGCTAAAATATGAAACAATTAACAATCGAAAAGTCTAATGGCAGGATGTCAAAAAAATATGTCTTAAAAATGGTTGATAGTAATAATTGTTATTATGGAAGTTAGTCAGTAAACAAATTAAAGATTGATGAAAACCAAAATGTGTTGGAAGAAAACTTTATATTTCCGAAAATTCGCTTCCAATATCCAAAACTGAATGGCAAGAAAATAGTAAATAACAAAATGACAGGTCTACATCTACACTAGCGCCAAGTGAGCGGTAATGCGCCGACTGGTGGATGATTTGTGAATCAGCAAAATTATCCTGACATCGAAAAGTCAAAAGTATCGATTTGTCAGACAGATTTGCTTGCCTAGATAGAACCAATAGAAACTCATCTGCAGTTTTTTTTTTGATGAATAAGTACAGCTCTTACCTAACCAATTCAGTTTGTTTATTGCTTGTCAGTTTTATGACATAAGTTGAACATGTGCCTTGAATGAAACAAAACAAAATAAGCGTTTAAAATTGAGCTCTAAACAACTGAGGTTGTAACACTCATATTTAAGACTTGGACAATTAGTTTATTACTTAACTAGTGTATTTATAGATAGCGTATCCATAACACATTTTTCTTCTCACATCATCACGCGTATGACACATTGCGATACAGAACGCCGGCAATGCGGTCTCTAATTAAAGTCCCATGCACGCAGATTATCGCTAGAGTATGGACAAATTGCTTTATCAGACACGTGGTAGCTTTGACCTCCAGATTAACGACAATTGTTTGTAAATAATATTGATTATCGATAGATAGCACTCTACGTGTTGATTGGTTATTTTTTTGTATGAGAAGTAATTAAATTACCTGTTTTTAGTTAAGTATTTGGTTTGAAATGTCGCTAATTAAAGTCTCATACACGATCTATATCGCTAGATGTATAGACAAACTGCTTTATCAGACACGTGGTAGCTTTGACCTCCAGATTAACCACAATGTGTTTGTAAATAATATCGATTGTCTATAGATAGCGCTCTACATGTTGATTGAGGTTTTTTTTTGTATGAGAAGTAATTAAATTACCTGTTTTTAGTTATGTATGTGGTCTGAAATGCCGCTAATTAAAGTCTCATACACGATCATTATCGCTAGATGTATGGACAAATTGCTTTATCAGACACGTGGTAGCTTTGACCTCCAGATTAACGAAAATGTGTTTGTAAATAATATCGATTGTCTATAGATAGCGCTCTACATGTTGATTGAGGTTTTTTTGTATGAGAAGTAATTAAATTACCTGTTTTTAGTTAAGTATTTGGTTTGAAATGCCGCTAATTAAAGTCTCATACACGATCTATATCGCTAGATGTATAGACAAACTGCTTGATCAGACACGTGGTAGCTTTGACCTCCAGATTAACCACAATGTGTTTGTAAATAATATCGATTGTCGATAGATAGCGCTCTACGTGTTAATTAGGTTTTTTGTATGAGAAGTAATTAAATTACCTGTTTAGTTTTTGGTTTGAAATGCTGCTAATTAAAGTATCATACACATTATTGCTAGATGTATGGACAAATTGCTTTATCAGACACGTGGTAGCTTTGACCTCCAGATTAACGAAAATGTGTTTGTAAATAATATCGATTGTCTATAGATAGCGCTCTACATGTTGATTGAGGTTTTTTTTGTATGAGAAGTAATTAAATTACCTGTTTTTAGTTAAGTATTTGGTTTGAAATGCCGCTAATTAAAGTCTCATACACGATCTATATCGCTAGATGTATAGACAAACTGCTTGATCAGACACGTGGTAGCTTTGACCTCCAGATTAACCACAATGTGTTTGTAAATAATATCGATTGTCTATAGATAGCGCTCTACATGTTGATTGAGGTTTTTTTGTATGAGAAGTAATTAAATTACCTGTTTTTAGTTATGTATGTGGTCTGAAATGCCGCTAATTAAAGTCTCATACACGATCATTATCGCTAGATGTATGGACAAATTGCTTTATCAGACACGTGGTAGCTTTGACCTCCAGATTAACCACAATGTGTTTGTAAATAATATCGATTGTCGATAGATAGCGCTCTACGTGTTAATTAGGTTTTTTGTATGAGAAGTAATTAAATTACCTGTTTAGTTTTTGGTTTGAAATGCTGCTAATTAAAGTATCATACACATTATTGCTAGATGTATGGACAAATTGCTTTATCAGACACGTGGTAGCTTTAACCTCCAGATTAACGAAAATGTGTTTGTATAAAATATTGATTGTCGATAGATAGCGCTCTACGTGTTGATTGTTTTTTTTTTTATGAGAAGTAATTAAATTACCTGTTTTAGTTAAGTATTTGGTTTGAAATGCCGCTAATTAAAGTCTCACACACGATCTATATCGCTAGATGTATGGATAAATTGCTTTATCAGACACGTGGTAGCTTTGACCTCCAGATTAACCACAATGTGTTTGTAAATAATATCGATTGTCTATAGATAGCGCTCTACATGTTGATTGAGGTTTTTTTGTATGAGAAGTAATTAAATTACCTGTTTTTAGTTAAGTATTTGGTTTGAAATGCCGCTAATTAAAGTCTCATACACGATCTATATCGCTAGATGTATAGACAAACTGCTTGATCAGACACGTGGTAGCTTTGACCTCCAGATTAACCACAATGTGTTTGTAAATAACATCGATTGTCTATAGATAGCGCTCTACATGTTGATTGAGGTTTTTTTTGTATGAAAAGTAATTAAATTACCTGTTTTTAGTTAAGTATTTGGTTTGAAATGCCGCTAATTAAAGTCTCATACACGATCTATATCGCTAGATGTATAGACAAACTGCTTGATCAGACACGTGGTAGCTTTGACCTCCAGATTAACCACAATGTGTTTGTAAATAACATCGATTGTCTATAGAAATAGCGGTCTACGTTGTTGAAGTACCTAATTAAATTACGTGATTTTATTCAGACATGTCAGATCTACGGGCTATGTTTTAGGTTTTAATCCATGCAATTAATTATATTGGTCTTCGGGTAAAGTTAGAGTAATCAAAAATTTCTGAACACAATCGTTACTGATTACTTGTTATATCGATCATCAGCTATTTTTAATGTCCCTGGGGGCACAGGCCTTCCTTATGAGTACGAGTACGATAAGGAGGACGGGTCATAACCTGCCACGCGGGCCCAATGCGGATTGGTGGGTGTTAACGACTGCAAATGCAGCGGGGACCAACAGGTTAACGTGCCTTCCAAAACACGGAGGAGCTCGAGATATAGATTTTTGGTCATCTAGCCCATGATCGACCCTTACGAAAGTTGCTTAACCTCCGCAATCGCTGGGCCAGACGTTATACCACTGCACCACCGAACTCCACTTGGTATATAATAGCATTTAACAAAAAACATAGCAAATGGATTTTAATGGAACTTTCGCTTCTGAAGAATGTGTTAAATTATACAACTCTAAAATTAATTTACTGATAATCTGTCTGTTGTTAACGCGTTCCTTCAGTGTCTTACCATGTAGATATAGAGGAAAAGATTTTTGTAACGATATCAAAGTATCATTTTAAGAAATAATTTCTTTATAATTTTTTGTCTGTATTAAGTAGACTTGAAATTAAACAAAAAGATTTAAATGACAATATAGAATGTCGTCACGAATTATAAAGCAAAATGTGTGTTTATTCACAAAATGTCATTTCGAGAGGCGTGCCTACTCTGGGCCTTGGCATATCATATGGGCATTATAGTTTGTTGGCATTTTACGAGATCGATTCAGTCGAACTTTATGATATCAAAGCCTTAATTCCATCACAATCACGGAAATATAACAGACTATAAAATGACGGAAACCTTGAGCGACTGCAACTTTTGTAACTTAATGCTTTATTTATATAAGTGACAAGTTGTGTTCTACATTTTTATTATTTATTTTGGTACTGGGTTATCTTGTACCTGCTTTTTAGGGTTCCGTACCCAAAGGGTAAAACGAGAAATGTTTAAGGGGGCTCCCATACAACAAACGTGATTTTTTTGTTCGTTTTTGCTCGATATTGATAACGGCAACAGGTAGACGCTTGAAATATTCACAGAATATTTAGTTACATATTCACTTCAAAAATAAATAATTAAATAAAATAAAACATATATTTAAGGGGGGCTCCCATACAACAAAAGTGATTTTTACAGAACCCTTCGTGCGCGTGTCCGACTCGCATTTGGCCGGTTTTTTAACTTGTAGGACGTCGAAGCACAAATTCTGATATGTCATGCAAAATAAAGTTGCGCGATATTTGAAAATCTTGCTTACATAATACTTGCATAAGTGAATAAAATAATAAAACCACAAGAAAAGGTTTAAGTATAAATTATTGATCAATAAAATAATCATATTATGCTCTACAAAGCCTCTTCACCATTGCGAGATATTTTTTATATAAAAATTACACAAAACCAATATTTTAAGGTGCGAATTTTTTTCAAAAACTTTGTTTATGGAAAACAACTGAAATTGAAAAAATAGTGTTACGGGAGTACCTAGTTTGGTCCTAATAAACTGTAATTGTAGCCCTAACAACAAAACATATTACAGTTTAAGTGTCGAAAAGTGGCATCCCTAATCGGGCAATAAAAAACTACAGCAAAAAAAAAACAATTCATTGAAAATTATTGAAGATTTTATTCCAACCACTCCACTTATACAAACAAGTTTTATTCGTTTTTCAATCTTACCAATATAGTAGTTGTAAATTTTACACGCATGATAAACAAGGCAATGAAAAAAGCACAGTAAGTAGCAGGTCTACTCCAAAACTTGAACCTCGAAAATCGTACGACGTTCGTTCAGTTTCGTGACAAAATAATCAGGGGTCCTATTTTTGAATCGTTCGTTTGAAATCGTTCAAGTGACTTAAGTTGCATGCGTTGCACTCGAATTATATTTGCAGTCCGGTCCAAAAAGTACCAAAGAGACTAACTGACAACTGCTGGCCAACGAGCGATACAAACATACGGATTATCCTATGCCGAATGAAAATCATTATAAAACGATTGCTCGACGCCAGCCGAAGGTTTTAAAAAATACGGTCCTAGCTCGAAAAAGGTCGAAGATTCAGTACCTACCCTTAGCACGAACAGCTATCGAGAAGAAAACGCGCGTAAAAGTATTCGATAGAGTAATTTTGTTTGGAAAATCTCATTTAGCTTTTCGGCGGTAGATGGCGCTGTACAAATTTCCCATACAAAATTACTGTATCGAATGTTTTACGCGCGTTATTTCGATAGCTGTTCGTGCTAAGTAAATGGTAAGGGCAAACAACGTCCGATTTAGCAATTCTTTTTTCTTAGTAGGCCCACACAATAATTGAATTTTTTAAACAAACTAAGTCTTTGGAAGGTTTCTCTAACTAAAATGAAATAAACTATTTTTATACACTAATGATAAAAAATCTTTCGTTGAAGAACATTAAGACGCATATAAAGCCATCACCCGTTTGATTAAAGATTAAAGATTTTTCGTGATTTCAAAATTAAAACAGTAAAACGTCACAGTATTTTAACCACTCCAACGGCTCCTTTTAAAATTGACGGACATGGGTCCATCAATTTTTATTTTGTTTTTTTTATTGTTTGACTTTTTAATGTTTTATTTATTTTTATGTTCAAAAAACGTAAACAAAGAAATTGTTTATGTTTGTTTCTATTGTTTTCCCGCGGTATTTATGTATAACAAGATAGCATGTTGTCTATCGTACTGATTCTGCGCTCCGCATCATGACCTCGTGTCATAAAATAAGTTACAAGTTACAATATTAATTTCTCGTCGCTCGAGGAAATGTTATGAAAACGCGGTTACGATGATACATACCAGGGTTGTCACACTTGAGATTATATCGCAAACACTATTTTTGTGTTGCAAGTGAAAAGTAAGACTTACCGTCTGATGATGAGCAGTCAACGCTCGCAACACTACACCACCCTGGATATAACTAAAGCGTTGTCAAACCATATCATTTTCCTACCCCTTGGGATGCCGCCGTCCAACAAAAGTGTCGCAGCTGTAGCGTAAAAGTCGCACCACATTTTTTATACAATACAATTTTCCTACCTACTACGCGTTCACTTCATCATTGCCGCTACCTCCCGGCCCGCTTCGTCATACCGCACCCCTGCGTCGCCTTTCTAGTACGGCTAGAAACGCCAAGCTTAATTTTTGTGTCTGTTCATTTAATCATTACGTTCGTTATTTGTGTTGTTATAATGATTAAATTAGAAAAATTCCTACATAATGGCGAACCTAACTTGTTATATAAATTAATGACACTCTTTGATCAAGAAAAAAATGAAAAACAGTTGAAAAACATGATTACTTTTTTGTCTACACTTCTACAGTGACGTTAGCTGTGACGTAATAACGGTCGTCGACGGCAATCACGAGGTGAACGCGTAGTACAATATTTTGAGTTTTTGACAGCGCTTCTAAGTGTCTGATAAACAAAAAGCTCCTCTTAACTGGCTGTAGTCTGTATAGAAGATTTTCTTCTTTCGCTTAATCTTAACTTCACGTGATGACCTTGATGTATCTATTTGACCCGTTTCGCTAATTTAGTAAACACATTGCCTATCGAAGTCTTGCAAATCAATTACCTTGAGTCAAAGGAAGTACTAATGACATATCTTGAGATCAAAATTATAATTATTGGCAGCATGTAGGTTATATTAGTATATCGGCAATTCTTATAAGTAATTATTAAGAAATAGTTTTAGATTCAATTATTGCACTTAAATAAACTCTTGTATTTAATCTCATCCATATTGGCTATCGAAACAGGGTCTGAAACGAGTTGATACGGAAACGGACCAAAGTGGTAGACATTGGGAACCGCGTCGCAAAGCTAAAATGGGCTTGGGCTGGCCATGTGTGTCGCCGAAGCGATGACAGGTGGAGCAAGTGCGTTTTCGTCTGGAGACCTCGCACTAAAAGAAACGTAGGTAGACCACCAGCCAGATGGTCTGACGACATATCAACAGCCGCAGAACCACTCTGGCCTAGACAAACAGAGAACAGGGCTGCTTGGAGGAAAAGTGGAGAGGCGTATGCTCAACGGTGGGCGGATATGCGCTGAAGAAGAAGAAGAAGAAAATATTGGCTTTGATATTCCAGGTCAACATTGGATGGATTGGAACAAAATGTTTATACGTAAGTGATGGTTAATTACAAAAGCAAATCTAATCCTGCGATAAGAAGAAAATATTTTTTGTATCCTTAATTAAAGAAAGTCATAATTATACCTGTCCGTTTGATTATCTGGAACCATTTTTTTTTACAAATTCAAAGTTCACACGTAAGCTTACAAAAGTTGAAAGCTTTGACTATCAGTGATTTTATTTTATTTGATGATTAGACCGATATATTTTTTATTGGAGATGCTTATCAGAAATCCTTGAGCTTTAATCAGACCAGTGCTATGTAATGTGGCTATCACATGATGCTTCTTGACAGTTTTGTAACTTGCGCAGAGGTCAGGTGTACGAGATATCTCGTGACGAAATCTGGGCCACCAATTTCGCCGACCTTCAAGCAAAACTATTTCGTGCCATCGTTATTAATTTAAATTATTACTAAATTCTTGTGAAGTAATAAACACCGGCCGACATTAAACGGGAGTCCAGTGTGAGGGATTTTACACGGTACGACTCGACTTGCACGATTTTTTTATAAAAAAAAACATGCTGCTCTCCCCGGCACCGCACAAGTGGCACCATCTCTTAGTTATATTGCGATTTTAAATATAGGAAAAAAGAAAAATTGATATTTTACGTCTTTCCTATTAAAAAAAAACTTTTATACCAACCTTGTCCTTATAGTAATAAACACAACAAAATAATCATTATCTAATTTGGTGCAGTCGTTCTGAAATCATGCGCTTACATACATTTCGTCGATTAATTTTTATTTATATAGATTTTTGATTAGTGGTTTTATAATTTATTCTTACGACAGCCATTATAAAATCTAAACAAATAAATAAACACAAAATTAACAAAAAAAACCATAAAAGTCGCGAAACTTTTAGAAACGTATGCTTTTACTATTTAAAAAAAAAACATAATATTATGAATATTTTAAATCAGTTGAGACTGACAAACTCTTATTAGAAGCGAAACTACGCCAACGGTTCAAAACAAAACAAACTAACAACAAAAGTCGTACCGTGTAAATGCCCCTACAAACTCGTATTACTTACCCGTGTTATGTAAAAGCGGTCGTTCATGCGTTGCAGATGCACACACTCATGATATACCCCGATACGGACTGTATCGCGCCAACTGAATCACCTCATTCTGTGCGACAAATACCTCTGTAATTTTAATTTCAAGAACTACTTATATCGCCTTATTTTGTATAAAATTAACCTTCACCTTAAGGTAAATCTCTTACAAACAGAGTAAACATACGGCCCTTAATTTTTTTGGTCAATTATATTTTCTTTCGTATTGGGCTACAAATTTTTGGTGGAAAAACACACTTTAAGCTTTTGACGACTTATTTGAAAAAAATTACATTACGACATTCATCTATTCTTTAATTTAATACTAGCCTTAAGATAAATAAAAATAAACTATTTAAAATTCGTCAATTAAATACATGTTATAAATAGCCAATAAGTTCCGAATTATGATTCCTCTCAAGCTTATTAATACCCCACTTTTAAGTGATGAAGTTCTCACTGTTCTTCATGGGATATGAGAATCCTGCTGAAGTCCCACATCCTATGTATATATTTGTTAAATGCGTTAATATGATCGATAATGGCTTTAATTAAATTATTACTGCCGACGGCGATATTAATAGCATAATTCATGGTTCATTCGGGGACTGGCAGGTAAGAGGATTACACACATACATTACATACTATGCTGTAACGTTGCCGTGTGACCTCCTTCTTAGAGAATATAACCTTATTTTTGGAAATACGAAACTAACCTTTGTTCTGAAAACCAATGATTCGATGATGATGTGATGTTCGTTGGCATTATATTTGTATTGACTTTTTTACGTCAGTCCTACAAAATTTCCTGAAAAAAACTGTTGTGTTTCGGAGAATATTTAAGTATAATAATATATATTGTGAATTTGTGAATGAAGTAAAATACGCAATGCCCGTATGTCAATAGTATTATAGAACCTGTAACTGTCGAGCAGGTTCTTTAATTTGTCCGTGATCTGATTATACGTTTACTGTGGACTTCCGGAGTTTTATTCAATCCACGTAACAATGCATCACACCCCGTCATGCAGATTTTAGTAAAAAAATCACGCGTGTAGTGTTGTGCATTATTAGTGTGTTTGTTACACCATGCGCGATTTATATACTAACTTGGCACTTTACGTTATTAAGAGTTAAAAGTAGAAAATTTAGCTTCATCAACTATTTCATCAAACTAAAATAAATTGATTTAGGATGGTGATGAAATATACAAAATCTGTAAGTAATAATGAAAGGGCCATAATGACATACACTCATCTGATTCCAAGTTAGGTAGTTAAAGCACTTGTGTTGAAACCAGAAATAAATTAACTATTTCAACTACTCCGCTCTTACAAGGAAATCATTAAGCCATAAACAAACATGGCATTCCAATAAATTAAACAATCATTAGCTATAATTGCAACACTTGCTGTCCTTTTCGAAGCTCTACTTACCATCTCTTTCTATAAGTGAGAGGCCCTATGTCCTATGGCATTGTGAAAGGGCTACCAAGGGCACAATAAGGTCTGCGAAGCATTTATGAATTAATTATGTCGCAAATAACATTGAATATTTCTTGAGATTATTAATAAAATTGTTTACACGTCAACATCTAGTGAGCTAGTTCACATAAGTTCCGCTAGAGGCACTATTTTAACTAGCATTTTTAAAAGTGATTAAAATAAAAATTAAAACAGTTGAAGTTGTTGTTACATAAAATAATAAAACAGTTAAAGTTGAAGCACCAAGCCAGGAAGTCACTTTTAATAATAATAAATAATAATAAATTTTGACAACATCACATACATTGCTCCGATTCCAAAGTAAGTAGCTAAAGCACTTGTGTTATGGAAATCGGAGATAACGGTGGTATCACAAACACCCAGACCTGAGCCAATATAGAAAAGTTCGTTTTCTAAATTGACCCAACCGGGTATCGAACCCAGGACCTCAGAGATGACGACACCTTGAAAACCGGTGTACAAAGCCACTCGACCAAGGAGGTCGTCAAATTTTATATTTATGATTTTTGGGAAATTGCCAACAGCCCATACAAAAAAATACCGAAAATCAAAATTCAAAATTCAAAACTCATTTATTCAGTCTAGGCTGTTACAAGCACTTGTGAATGTCAAAGAAGCTACGCCATCGGTTCGCAAACCCTAAGCGGGAGACCTTGTAACCAGAAGAACCGGCAAGAAACTCGTCAAGGGCTGCTTTATTCTCCCTATATATTTCATACAGAGTCGTCAAAATTTTAAAAATGAGGTCGGCATTTAAAGTGACATCTTATGAAAACTTAATGAAAACTTACTGAGCCGGTGAGGTTATAAGAACAAATCTGAAACTTGATAGACTTTTCTGTTATTTTTAAATTTGAGATTTTAGCTTTCACAATGCTATTTTTATACAATGCTAAATTATATATTAGAGATATACGGTTCGATTCCCGTCCGAAAATATGATCTGGCGCGAGTCCTAGACTTTTCTTCTATTATATTCTAGCCACTTTATAGCTGTTCAATGATTACGTTTTCTTACCAAGAAACTTGAAGTATCAACATAAAACAATTTTAATTTAAACTTACATCGTGCAATGCTTGCTGTTACTAGTACTTTTGAATGGGAGTGACTAAAGTAAACCGATAATTTAGTCACTCCCATTCAAAAGTACTAGATACTACAATAGACTTCTTTGACAAAAGTCTCATTTCTACTTTCTTTCCACACCTACTTCACCTTTATTGTAGTTCTTTAGTAAAGTTACGAAGAGTTATCAGGTGCTATTGTCAGAGTATTCCTCTTTTTTCCAAGAGGGTAATAATCATATAAAAACATAAAATATTTATTTGCTTCAAACACGGTATAAAGTTGGTACAAAATTAGTAAAGTTCACATGTTCCTCCATTAATAGAAATTAAAAATATAATAAAAATATTATGGTAAAATGATGGATCTTTTTATTAAAATATTGTGTACTTTTGTAGGCTGTATTTATTACTAGTTTTATCGTAAGTTACAAAGCATTTTTTTTAATTACTCTAGTTATTGACTTTATATATTTTGCGTTCCAAACAAATCTCAAATTATTGTAACTAAGCACTTTTTGCTCTTAACTTTTCGTTGCATATTCTTTTACTGGTTTAGTTAAGTTAAGAAAAGATCTTTTTATCGTAAGCGTCAATATTTGCCCAAATATCTGGGTAAAATTTACTTTCGCCAAATATATCGAAAACCATTATTATAATGGAGGAACACACATAAAGTGGAATGGATACTCAATGTTTATTTTATGACAAGCTATTTTCTCTGGAAGAATCCCTCTTTATTACACTGAATTGAATTTATTTGCTGTGAAAGCGACCTCTAACTATTGTTTAAATCAAACCAAAGCATGTGACTTATGTTATAATATAATACACCGTTAGTTTTTATGTATATATTTAATAATATAATGGGGATATTAGACCACTTTACTGAATTTGTATATGCAGTTAAAAGTAAAAAATCAATAGTCTGAAAATAGCGAAAAAAACTTGAATGCGGCAAATTCACAAAGGTAAAAAACGCGTGCGTCGACGCATTCATTCTTTCCATGATTTAAATAAATAAAACACTCTCTTTTTATTACGCGCGTGTAAGCCTATGAATGAGTTATAAATACACAAATTAGTAAAACTTTGAGACACAAACAAACCTCAATACCTTGACTTATAATTATGAAATAATGAATTTTTTTAAGCACATACTTGATTAGTAAATGGAAAAGATACACCCATTACTTCTTTAGATATGCTTACTTAAAAATTAACCGTGTATATTGTCGAATGGTTCGCATGGCGCGGTGTCGCCATTTCTGAGGTTAATTTAGAAAATGATTTTTTCTATATTGGCTCAGGTCTGGGTGTTTGTATTACCATCGTCAACTCTGATATCCATAACACAAGTGCTATATTTACTTACTCTGGAATCGGGGCAATATATGTGATGTTTACACTTCTAAGACTTTTGCGCGTACAGGTCATTAGAAATAAAACACTTTTTACGGATTACAGCGCGTATATTATTAATTCAGGTGTTGTTTTAGAATTATTTAGTTTGTATTTATTGGTTTTTAGAATTCCCGACGTTTCGACACCTTTCCAGGGGCCGTGGTCACGGGAGGATTAAAGCAAAAAGGCTCGCGACATCCAGTCCGTACTGGTTAACAATACACTTCTAAGACATTCGCGCGTACAGTTTATAAGAAATAAAACACTTTTTACTTTTTTGATGGCGTCTTCAAGTATAGACTATGTACAATTACCAAACAAAATTACATCCAATTATCTTTTTGAGGTGGTTTGACAAATTTTTGTTATTTAAAATAAAATATAACGCTCTTCATAAAATATACCGCCATTAAAGCATGTCACACACCCATATTCTCGCGTAACTCGTTTCGAACTCGCATGTCTTCGTCAAATACGAAAGCGAAAGAATTTGACCAATCCTAGAGTTAATCTCGCTAATGTGTCATTTACACCTGAGATGCAACATGATGCAATGTGATGCAACTTGATGCAACTTATGTAACGAATGACCGAGTGACTCGCACCACTTGGCCTGCATTCTTTTCTTCGCCTAATTGAGAAATGATTTTATAAGTAGCACGAGTAGTTTCAACGAATAGTTTGTGCGTAAATAACAAATATGAGATACTGCCGATGTTGGCGACCGCGGCAAGTGACTGCAACCCGCGACCCGCGAGCCGCGCGCGACCCCCGATCCGCGACCCGCGACCGGCGACCCGCGACCGGCGACCCGCGACCGGCGACCCGCGACCGGCGACCCGCGACCGGCGACCCGCGACCGGCGACCCGCGACCCGCGACCCGCGACCCGCGACCCGCGACCCGCGACCGGCGACCCGCGACCACGGTCGCCATTCCCCAAAACCAGAATGATACCATTAACTACACTCTGACAAAAATGCTATATTAACCCTGTACTGTATACAGGGTGTTTGGTAACACTCCTATAATCCCGAATAAGGAAGATAGGGTACCATAATACATACAACCCCGGAAAACTATTACAAATCTTGAACACCACAGCATGGTTGAAAAAAAAGTGTTTTTGTATGGAAAACCCCAAAGTTATAATTCTAGAAACAAAAAGACCATAATTTTTGAAAATCAAACCCAGCAGTGGCCCTAACATGAGTTGAAGCAAACTGTTTTCGTTACCGTAAACTATTGGATATACTGCTCACAGTCAATGCGAGTGGAAGAGAGAAAACGATAGTTTACGGTAACGTAAACAGTTTACATCAACTCATGGCAGGGCCATAGGTTCAGACTTTTAATATTTTTTCGGGGTTGTGTGCATGTTATCCTATTTACCAGATTCGGTGTAGGGGTACCTAGCTATTACTTTATTTTTGTATAATTATCGTGGAACATTAAAAACTTCATAATATACTATTTGTTGTGTGCGCTCTTTCCTTTTTAAGGGTTTTGACTCCAAAGCGGGATATTGTAGAAAACTATATTTTCTATACTTCCTCGGGAGTGGATGGTTAAATAAATAAATAAATATTTGACAACATCATATACATTGCTCCGATTCCAAAGTAAGTAGCTAAAGCACTTGTGTAATGGAAATCAGAGACAACGGTGGTATCACAAACACCCAGACCTGAGCCTATATAGAAAAGTTCGTATTCTAAATTCGAACCCGGGACCTCAGAGATGGCGACACCTTAAAAACCGGTGTACAAAGCCACTCGACCACGGAGGTTGTTTAATGTGTGTAAGTTGCCAAATGCTGACTTAATAAAAGATTGAATAATAATAAAAATTTATGAGTCATAAGATGTCATCAACTTACTTGCCAATAATTAATGTTAATAAATTCAGATGCTAACAAAATCTAGTTAATCCAATTAATTTATGTCTACTTTAACATTCATCGACTAGATTTTAGAGACTAGTGTTATTTACGACAAGTTTAATGAGTTCCTTCAATAGTAAATTAATAGTTTACAGCCATTAATTAATTTCAAATACACTAACACTATAATATAGTTTGCACACGTACCGCTGGGTTAATTTAGAAAATGAACTTTTCTATAGGTTGTCTAGTCTCACTCCCCCGCCTAGCCTACTATTTAGGCTCGACGGGGGCGGCGAGAGACAGCCCAGGAGTGGCTTCCTGCGCGCTGACTGAATCCAACATGCCGTTTGGTATACCCAAAAAAATGTATTTGCCCTCACTCTAATAAAAAAAAAGTTGGTCTCAGATGGGTGTTTGTAGTACCGCGTCGTTGTTTCTGATTTCCATAACATAAGTACTTTAGCTATTAGGAATCGGAGCAATGCATTTAAAAATGATCTATAAAATAAAAGCATTGTATTGGTTTAAATAAGTTTGAATAAATTAAGTTCCTCTGTGGTAAGGATCTGTCTGTCTGTTTCAAAATTCTAAGAAACGTTTATTTAAACCATTTTCCTATAGAGGTGAATGTTTTGAGCGGAAATCATAAATCAGTTTGTTTGTGTGTCCCCCGCATAGCTTAAACACAGACTTACTTGTGGCATAGACTTGTTTGCACTGCCATCTCCACAAATCAATTGTAGCAGCGTGAGACCAAACATAATAGGTACCTATGCTTTTGAGTTGGTCCAAACATACGAGGTAGCGTAATGTACATTTATTTAAAAAAAATCTATTTCAGGCGCCGTTGTGTGCACTATGGGCATGCCCACAAGCCTAATTTAGTCTCGCCTGGTGCATCTCACTTGCTAGTCATACTATACTTACGACTCCTGAGACAGCGTCAAGATACCTATTTACCTAGTCTAATCAGTGTCCCTATATTCGCTTGGAAATTGGTTTGGTATTTAATCGAAACAATTTAATTGGACGTAATCGGGTCTGACTTCCTCCAACGATGTTTTCCATTCCTAAAATTGGTCTTAGGAATGGAATCCTGAATCCTGATGCGCGAAAAAAAGGAAATAATCACATTCAAAAGTCGTTCATGAGTCATTATTGTTCATGAGCGAATTCGTACTCCGACTCGCACTTGGCTGATTTTTGGGTGGCTGTGACCACAACCTTTTTTGAAGGCTGGATCCAGTTTTTTTAAATTTACTTACCGAAAAAACTTTTCCCCCATTTTGAAAAACGTTCAAAATTAGAAGCGCCATTTAGCTTCAATAAATCAAATAATATACAAAACAGCACATAGTACTGCTTTGAAAACCTAGTGGCGACATCTATTAGATTAATTTTTAAACAACATAATGCTTCGAGCTACTAACTTTTTAACGCACCAACGCGAGGTCTACAGCTCATGGAGCCACTAGTTAAATAAATAAATAAATATTTGACAACATCACATACATTGCTCCGATTCTAAAGTAAGTAGCTAAAGCACTAATGTATTGAAAATTCGAGACAACGGTGGTATCACAAACACCCAGACCGGAGAAAGTTCGTTTTTCTAAATTTACCCAACCGGGGATCGAACCCGGGACCTCAGAGATGGCGACACCTTGAAAACCGGTGTACAAAGCCACTCGACCACTGAGGTCGTCTAGTTCTATTATGTAATCTTGTAGCTTGTCACTCGCGCCTCTAAGTTAAGTATGGTTTAAGTATCAATAATTCACTATTTACGCTCATTATTAATTCTTGGGTAATTGAGTCTGCTGATCGATAGTATTGTTACGATACTCAACGGTAATACATATATTAACAAATTTAATATCTAAGCTAATATACTTACATTTTTCTCAAATATTTTAACATTACTTAGGTAATGGATTGGCATAGGTACATTGGACAGCATCACATGCACATCAGCCATTTTTATTGTTCCCACTGCCGGGTGAGTGGGTACATACATAATGAAGGAGGATGGGTCATACATAACTCACTATGCGGGCCCAATGCGGATTGGTAGGTGTTAACAACTGCAAATGCAGCCGGGACTAACGGCTTAACATGTCTTGCGAAGCATGGAGGTGCTGGAGTCCTAGCTGGTGATCGAACAGGGATCTCAGTGATGAAGGCACAACCGGTGTACAGTCGGTCCAAGAAAATGAAAAGCATACTTAGAACCTTGTCATATTGACAAGAGTAACATGTCCTGTCACTCTTTGCCTTATCTGTTATTTAATTTGACACAGTACTAAAGTGCTCATCATTTTCATGGGCCGACTGCACATTCCCATGCAGTGTATACCAACGAGACATGCAACCTCTTTAGAAATTATATTTCTTTTTCCTAATAATTACGATAGTCTTTTGTTTGGTGCCGCTCTCTGCACACAGATTCGACACTGTCCCCGGATGCTAAGAAAACCGAGTGTTTTGACATACTTATGCGGTGAGAAATGGGTCTTTTGGGAATACGGGTCTCATGAGAGACGGATCATTTGGCATACGGTTGCTACGAGAACCGGGTGTTTATTTTGGAACGGATTATAATATATATTTTTACCGCAATTTGATGTGTTTTTATCTATTATAACAATATTAGTATCACCGAGTACCTTAACTTAGATAGTACAACCTCGGAAGTCGTCACATAATAAGTATTTTATTTGCAATGAGTAATGCAAAACTAGTCCTTGGTAATTTTATTTATTTGGCAATTTGCAAGCATTATTTATAACAACTTGTACCGCATGCAATTGCAATTTATTATTTTACAACTGGTTGTCGAAACATCATTAAACTAGGCACATCAATTACCTACTTACTACATGGATGGTTTTATTACAAAGCAGTTCTTTACACTCCGAATGAGTGAGTAAGTAATAACTTATGTCTGTCGTTAATCATAACTTAGTACTGATTTTTCAATACCCAGCTTTTTGCGTTTGATAACGTATTATACTGGCAAATTGAAAATGTTTGTCGTATAGGTATGTTTGTATGTCAATTTTTTTTAAATGACTTTTATTTTATTCGGGTAATAATTTAATTACCTGATATGTTATCTGAATATTGAAAAATCAGCTCTTAATAATTTATTTATTCCAATTATAGCTGCAAGAATTTATCAGTTGCCATAAAACATCTGCTTACACTTGGCATAATAAGCATTTATGTACATAAGTGCTTTTAAATGAAAAGATTATTTGCCTTACATAAAACTGTTTAATTTAATTATAAAATTATCAATTCACAAGACACGTCTACACGCTCCGATGACGACAGACTCAGAGCAACCCCCTAACTCCTAGTGCGGGGACGCACAGTATCGGTAAATAATATCGATCTTCTTAACTACATATGTACATAGGCAATTTATGTACCCTATATTCTAATTAAGGTAATAAAGTACGTAGTGTAACATAATACAGTCAGCAACGAAAGTCGCTGAACACTTTAGTCCTTAGTAATTTTTGTCTCACAATATTGAAAAAATGTCGAAAGAAGTTATAAACTGTTGAGTAAATTTCGTCTCTGACTAGTAGTCCTAAATTGTTTAGTTAAATCTAGGGAAGAAAAAAATAGAAGCCATGTAAGTCTATATTTTTAGAAAATTTAATTTGTAGCTTTTCTACAACTTTGAGACTTTAAAATAAAATGCTATAAGTACTTGGTATTTTTAATTCGGATTGCCCCATAAATATCATAATTTGAAGGATGTTGCCAACGACCTAAATGTAAATGTGAGAATTGAACCGGCAACCATTACCGCCATCCTCGTAGACAGGTTTGTGAGTTATCTGCATTTCAATTACATTTATGCAGATCTTTTCCGCAGTTTAATGGTCTACATTCTAGATTTTAGTACTTAGGACGTTGTCACACCACGGATATTGTCGATCAAAAATGTGTGGTACTTATGCGAAGTAGGTGCTGTGTGAACGAAACGTTCGCAGTAAAAAAAAGTCAGAACCAATAGCAATCGCAGATCTTCATTCTAGATTTTAGTACTTAGGACGTTGTCACACCACGGATAATATCGATCAAATGTATGGTACTTATGCGAAGTAGGTGTTGTAAGAATGAAATGTTCGCAGTAAAAAAGTGAGAGCCAATAGCAATCGCAGGTTTCTGCGGCATGCAAAAAAGGTCTTTTGAGTATTTATTGTATTCTTTTGTTTCCAATACTACAAACAAATTACAGCGTTATTGGACAAAACTCGTCGTTCGATTCACTTTAGTATGCTTTAGTAGTATCAATGTTACAACGCAGAACGAACGTCATCCGATGATCGTACTTCGGTTTTCGGAATAGCCTCTTCGATACAGATCAATACAAATTATTCAACCACTTTTGTAATGGACTTTACAGTCATTCTCGATTAATAGTGTAATCAGAGTGAACATTTAACCTGTCGACCGCTTCCTACAGACTGTCTACTGATTATTTTCCAGTAAATTGTTGCGAGTTACGACATTATTTCACTCGACTGAGTGGAAAATTGTGTTAAAACCAGCTTAACGGTCGGTCCTGGCGAAAACGGTGTGTGCAAATTTATCTTATAAGGGTTATGTAAAATCGATACCTTACAAGATTATGTCATTGTTATCCTTGAAGTAAAAATCGGCAGCCGATTTTGTTTTTCTTTTTCAATTAATTAACCTACATTTACGATACAAATATGTCATGGCTCATACCATCCAAAGTTTGTAAACTCCGTTCACTTGGATCCACAGCCAGGATCCACTTGTGGATTGACGGATACAACTTTTTACTCTTTGATCCACAGGATTTATTAGGAATATAATTTATCCATGGCTACACTCCATGGATATGGAATCCATGGACTCTTCAATCCACCGGTGGATTCGTCTAAAAATAAAGTTTTATTATCTTTATAAGTATTATTAAATAGCGGCCACCCGCGAATTCGTGCGCGTAGAATTCCGTTTCGACATCAGACATTTGAATTGTCCCCACTGCTGTGACACCAGGTCTTCCTAATGGGTGGATAAGGAGGATGGGCCATAACCCACCACGCAGGCCCAATGCGAGTTGGGGGGTGTTAACGACTGCAAATGCAGACGGCACCAACGGCTTAACGTACCTCTGTGGTCTAGTGGTTCGCCTACACGTGTTTATAAGACCATACGCCTACCACCATCTTACCTAAGTCTGACGCCATAACAATAATTAAAAAAAAATGTATTGCGGCAGTTAGAGGTAAGATAGCCAGTTCCTCAGTGGTGAGGATTCCGAGTGTAGTATGCGCTTGTACTTTCAGCCTTATCGACGCCCGTTGTGGATAAAAATTTAACATATATAATTTTGGCAAGTGTCAAAGGGATAAAGCTATATTTTCCAACTACAAACAGTATCTTGACACAATCATCTTTTGTCCACAGATACTTCGTGAGCACCATACTCCAGTTCCAGATCTACCGCGCCCTCTGCGAGAGGACCGGCCAGTTCATCCCCAACGACCCGTCCAGGCCGCTGCACAAGTGTGACTTCTACAGAAATCCTGAAGCAGGAAGGCTCCTCACGTAAGTTGCTTATATCAATAAAAAACCTACTAGTCGGACTAGGCTTACTACAGGTTAGGAACCGGCCAGTTCATACCCAACGACCCGTCCAGGCCGCTGCACAAATGTGACTTCTACAGAAACCCTGAAGCAGGAAGGCTCCTCACGTAAGTTGCTTATATCAATAAAAAACCTACTAGTCGGACTAGGCTTACTACAGGTTAGGAACCGGCCAGTTCATCCCCAACGACCCGTCCAGGCCGCTGCACAAATGTGACTTCTACAGAAACCCTGAAGCAGGAAGGCTCCTCACGTAAGTTGCTTATATCAATAAAAAACCTACTAGTCGGACTAGGCTTACTACAGGTTAGGAACCGGCCAGTTCATCCCCAACGACCCGTCCAGGCCGCTGCACAAATGTGTCTTCTACAAAAACCCTGAAGCAGGAAGGCTCCTCACGTAAGTTGCTTATATCAATAAAAAACCGCTACTAGTCAGACTAGGCTTACTACAGGTTAGGAACCGGCCAGTTCATCCCAACGACCCGTCCAGGCCGCTGCACAAATGTGACTTCTACAGAAACCCTGAAGCAGGAAGGCTCCTCACGTAAGTTGCTTATATCAATAAAAAACCTACGAGTCAGACTAGGCTTACTACAGGTTAGGAACCGGCCAGTTCATCCCAACGACCCGTCCAGGCCGCTGCACAAATGTGACTTCTACAGAAACCCTGAAGCAGGAAGGCTCCTCAAGTAAGTTGCTTATACGATTCAATATCGACCTCCGTGGTCGAGTGGCTTTGTACACCGGTTTTCAAGGTGTCGCCATCTCTGAGGTCCCGGGTTCGATCCCCGGTTGGGTCAATTTAGAAAACGAATTTTTCTATATTGGCTCAGGTCTGGGTGTTTGTGATACCACCGTTGTCTCTGATTTCCATAACACAAATGCTTTAGCTGCTTACTTTGGAATCGGAGCAGTGTATGTGATATTGTCAAATATTTATTTATTTATTTATTATGCATTATTAATAAAAAACCTAGGAGTCGGATTAGGCTTACTACAGTTTAGGAACCGGCCAGTTCATCCCCAACGACCTATCTTGGCCAGATGTTACTTCTACAGAAACCCTGAAGCAGGGACTTTCCTCACGTCGTATTGCTTTTTGCTTGTTGGAAATGATGTTCCAATTAAAAACCCATCACAAGGATTTATATTCCTTATTGGGTTAGAGTAAGACAACGGACAAGGACTGGTAGTAGGACAACTAGGCCCGTATTTATAAACCGCTCTCTACGTTGAGAGCCATCTTGAGATCATACCCGAGATGCTGTTTCTATAAGAAGAGCATCTGAAGTATGATCTCAAGATGCCTCTCAACGTTGAGAGCGGATTATAAATACGAACCCTAGCTACTAGCGGGTCCTTCTTAAATAGGCATTCGGTTGGTTCCAATAACTTTTTCATAGTGTTACTTTAATAGCCTGTAATAAAAGACAATTTTATTTTCATCAAAAATCAGAGGTTAAAAAATTAAAGAAAGATAGTGTGCTCTAAATAGTGGTTGGTTGGCAACTGTTTAAAAAAAAAACTAGCCAGGTGCGTGCCGAACTTCACACATTTAAGGTTCCGTACCAAATAGGGCTAAGGGGCGGTGATTTTTCTGTCCTACGCGGTTGGATCGGCAAGAAATGATCTATTCCTTTCTAATACCAAAAACTAATACCAACGATATTTGTTTATTACCGTTATAAAATTTCTATTCCCAACGAATACCAAATATTAAAAAATTAAAAAATTAAAAATTTTTGGTATTCGTTGGGAATAGAAATTTTATAACGGTAATAAACAAATACCATTTGGTATTAGTTTTTGGTATTAGAAAGAAATAGATCGAAAAAATATTTTTGCAAAAGTAAAGACTGTAGCTTCAACGATTTAGCTTCTAGATCTTTGTGACAGACGACGAACGGACAGACAGACGGACACATGATTGACAGCAATAGGGCTCCGTTTGGTCCCTTTTGGTACGAAACCCCAAAAACAAAAAATAATATAAAACGTTTGAGAGCTAAAACTACACTACCTACACAATAAAATAAAATGTGAATTACTAAACTAAAGTTATCATTCATCTGGACATTCTAAGTCCTGTTACAATCACATTATTTGCAGTTTTTTTTACATTTGAATAACAAAAAAGCAAAAAAGTTGTAAAAGTTTGATAGCTAAAACTACACTACACGATAAAATAAAATGTGAATTACTAAACCAAAGTTATCATTCATCTGGACATTCTAAGTCCTGTTACAATCACATTCTTTGAAGTTTTTTTTACATTTGAATAACAAAAAAGCAAAAAAGTTGTAAAAGTTTGAAAGCTAAAACTATACTACACGATAAAATAAAATGTGAATTACTAAACCAAAGTTATCATTCATCTGGACATTCTAAGTCCTGTTACAATCACATTCTTTGCAGTTTTTTTACATTTGAATAACAATAACATCCGTAAAAGGCGCCAATCGATCTTTTCATGAAATCGATACAGATCTCGGCAACAATGGTGATATTGAACGTAATAATAGTAAAGTTATTCTATAATCGTGATAGAATGGCCTTGACCAAAGGAACAAGGCTGTGGGACCATTTAACAATAATATGTAGAACAATAGAATAAGAAATTGAACTTATTTTGATTGCATCAATTGGCCGTCATGGGAAAATAATTGTTCTGAATTCTTTTAATGAAATCTTTGTGAGTTAAAATGGGTATTTAGGCAAGTTTGTGGACGCAGACTGTTACACATGCAATTAATTGTGCGCACAAGAAATTCCATTTTGAAGAGCTCGGTGGCGCATTGGTATAGCGCCTGACCCAGCAATTGCGAAGGTTGAGCAACTTTCGCAAGGGTTGGTCATGGGATGGGTGACCAAAAATTTATTATATCGAGCTCCTCCGTGCTTCGGAAGACACGTTAAGTCGTTGGTCCCGGCTGCATTTTGCATAGCATCCACAATCTGCATTAGGCCCGCGTGGTCATGGCCCATTCTCTTTATTCACATTCTCATTCAGCAGTGGGGACATTAAAAATGGCTGATGGTCAGAAGAAATTGCTCATAAATTGTATCTTCATATCGTATTTTATATCTTTAGAAAAAACAAGTAAATAAACACTTAGAGGAAACTTAACTGAAAGCTTCAGTATATTGTACATTTTAGTTAATGGGAGTGTAAAACTCTTTCATTAGAAAAGCAAAAATATTTATTGTACGGCTCAAGTATAATTATTTTTTTTAAATACACTAACCACGTTATTTTAGACTTTTGTACACCTTACTCCAGGAAAATCATCAGAATTATACTTCTAACCCGAATTCAAACGGTGAGCTTTCATATTATTCTTTTGACTTCGTTTTAACTGCGATACCCGCTAAATAGCATCTAAATTACTTTGACTCTCAGAAATATACCGAAAGTTGGAGTGTTATAATTAAGTTCATTAACCCACCATTCAGCCAAAATGATCTTTAAACAGCTAGTGATAAAAGCTATTTTTGAAAATAATGGTCAATAATAAAGGACAGATTTCAAGTGCATTAGTCTGGTGGTCAGGAAATATCCAATTGAGTTTAGATCATGCGGGCACGTTGAATGCAGGAGTGCATTAAAATGAAATGGTTCCTTACCGTTTCGAAGAACATGGTGATTTATCGAATATTTACACTAAATAATTGCCAATTTAAAACAATGTATATACATCGGTTTATTATGAATTAAACCTTATTCCTGGCGATGCCAAAATTCATGAGCAAAGCCAAAAATGTTTTAGTAAAATTTAATAAGAAAAAACGACTCATCTAAATTCACAAAGATAAAAATCGAACCCACGACTTTTCGCTAGCGAAAAGCTCTGTTAGAGACGAGCTGTTTTTTCTCTCTCTCTTAACGTTATATAATAACCTCCTCCTTTTTTTAATTCGGTTAAATGCAATAATAAATAAATTATATATAATAACCTCCTCCTTTTTTTAATTCGGTGAATTGCAAATCAATGCTTGATTTGGAATTGCAAAAGCTTCGGTAATGTTACGCAAATTCATGTCGTTTATTCTGTGGAAGCTGTTAAGAGTCCGGCGAACCGAAAGCTTCCCATACAAACGTAATACCAAAATGATTTGCAATTTAAGCATAATTAACTCTTCTTGTGATGTTCGAATATGTTTCGGTTGTCATGTTTTTCGGATTAAGATAGTATTTGTCTAGGTTTCTATTAAATAAAAAATAAAAAATACTTAACCAATTAAAAATAAATGCGATTTACAGTTTTGTATAAAAAAAATGTATTTGGCATTAATTTCGAATTGGGTTAGTGTTTTGGAATTGTTAATTTAATAGAAACCTAGACAAATACTGTCTTAATCCGGATTACATTACAAGTAGAGTTAATTAAGCTCAAATGGCAAATCAGTTTATATTATGTTTGTATGGGAAGCTCTCGGTTCGCCGGAGCCTTAAAACACTAGCGTTCGTAAGCTTTTAACTGCAGAGAATGCCAGCGAACTTTGTTCTTAGAACTGGCAAGATTGCCCGTAACTATCTTTTGTTTCAGTTATTAGTTTATTCGAGTGACATGATTATGCGGGCTTCATAATCTCACTGTGACCAGCCCCTGGTCATAACAAATAGACGGACACGAGTTTAAACAATATATCAATGTGATTGATCGTCAGTCTCGATTTGTCACTGGGTGTGACCTCGACAGTGTTAGATTTGATTGGGTTGGCTTTTTTGCTTTATGAGAGTTTTATTTGACAATGTTGGGAACTCAGTTTATAATTAATAGCCGGTGTTCATTTTCAAATTAAGGCTTCCAACCCACGAGCGACTTTTTGTATAGCTGCGAGCAGCGTTAATCACGGCGATAATCGCGACTTTGTTTGTCGCTGGCTAAGTAAATCCTTTGTCACTCTTGTCAGTGTCATTTCGTCGCTGAGCTACTTTTTGTAGCTCGTGAGCGTTTACGTATTGAACTCTGTATGTTCTATTCTCGGCGACAAAAAATCGCTCAGCGATTAATCTCTCGTGAGCGGGAAGCCTAATTGGTTATCAGCTTTCAACCCAACCGTGATCGAGATTCAAGAAATTGTTATGCAAACTGAAAACTGAAACAAATAACAAACTGTAATTTTTCAGTTACTATGAAACTATTGTTATTTCTAATTCACTCACACAGACCTACGAATTGTCCATTTGTTACTTACACCGTTACCTCTTTATTCTTTATGTTCCCCTTGCTAAACCATAAATGAAGTTAACAGTCTCGATAAATTTCACCACTAAATCTATTCAACCTATTGTATGCTATTGGTTACTTCGTTGCATAATCTAAATACCGGGTTTGTTCCAGTTTGTCCCATAAAATATTGTATCAAAGCTCCATATTTCTTTACAAGTCGTGAGCTTTGTGTCGCCGTAAGCGACCATCGATGTCGTGAACGCAACATTATTAACTTTGACAACGCTAAATGTTGCTATGGTTTTTACTTACATTTTATCGGTTTTGTGTGTATGAAACGTCTGTTCTACACAATTAGGGGTGTCATAAAAGGCGACTATAGATTTTAAAGGAGTATCGATATATTAGGGCGGGCTGAAGCAAGACTAAACCATAAACTACAATTTTTTCTCATCTATTGCTATTCTCCTCATGAACCCGAAAGGGGTTTGGATTACGAATAACATTTACTTTGCCATAAATAAAAGGTGTACCTAATAAAAATAAAAAAGAAGGCGTAAGCAGAAATGATTTTACGCTCATGGGTGTAAGGAAATACAGCTAGTTTGACATAATGGGCCATAAAATTCATATAACTATATCACTGAAGTCATATTCCAGTTTGTTCAGTTTTAACTATTTTATAGTGATTGATTAAAAACATCGCATTTAAATATGCATGTTTGCTTAATACGCGAATGGCTTTAATTTAAATCAATTTATTTAGATCGTCATTGAATATTTTAGTTGTTTGGATTCGGACTACTAACAATAACAAGTAGCTAAGCAATCGTCCTTTTACATTAGGAATTGAAATGGAATTAGTTTAGTTAGTTCAATAAAATACTTTCTTATCTACTTTAAGGAAATTCCATTCAAACAGCAAAATAATTAGGCTATACATGTCTTAACCAAGATGCTAAGATTTAACCGCCTTGCAATATTTATATGCGAAAGTAGTGCGATTAGTTTCTCCTACAAAAAGCGCGTGTTTAATCAAACATACTATTATCGGTTTAGTGTTTCAAGTTGCAACTCAACGGTGCAATTTAAGTAAGACAAAGTTACGTAAAAGTGATTCGAATCTGCTACACAACCTATAGGCAAATGACTGGTTCTGGTGTGGTGTAGTTAACTACTGTTATTACGTACTATTCTTCAATCACACTGATGTAATATCACAGGTATTGCTATAGCAGTGTCGATTATTTTTTAATAACTTGGATGGAAATCGAGAGAAATATTGTAACTACAAATGTTACACCACTCTGACGAGAATTAGGAAGAAGGAAATTCATTTTTTTTATCTATACATTTGCAATTTTTTCCCACAGTACTATCGATGTGACGGGCGTAGCTTTTTTGACATCCACAAATGCTTGTAACAGTCGATTTTTTTTAAAGTTGTGTTCTAACTATCTAGATGCATTATAAGTCTCCACATCATAAAGCTTGAGACATGTATGTATAATTATTTTCTGCTCCTTTACAATAACAATATGCTTACTATTTTTACTTACTAACATAGTCTTATAATATCAGATATAGATCAGAGTATTATTATATCAATATAATATTTTACTAAAACAAATCATGTAGCTACGTACTATTGTGACAGACATATTAATGGCTCTTTATTGATTCGATCGCAAATTTGAAAATGTTACTTTGGCTAGGAAGGCTTGTAACGAGGAGAACCAGCAAGGATCTTGTCAAGTGCTGGTTTTTTCTCCCTGTTTTATTTAATACAGAGTCGTCAAATTGAAAAGTGACCTCAACATAAAAATGAGGTCACTTTCCAAAAAACTATTTTAGTTACAAATTTAATGAAACGACCGTCAGCTTGTCCTTTTGCGTCGGAAATTCGTCAGCTTTAGATTAAAATGCATACGACCCCGATACTATCAATATCAATCGATATACATATTGAATTAAGAATTTTCAATGCAATCAGATATGAAATAAAATATGCGAAGACAAATTAATTGCACCTAATAGCAATGAATATACAGCCACGTGGTTAAGGAGGCGGGTGAAATAAATATTTATAGCATTAATGACGAAACATATTCAATACTAAATAATATACAAAAAAATAACGGCACTGTTAGTGACTCGGTAGCTCAGTGGTAAGAACATTGGACCGGACATCCAAAGGTCGCGGGTTCGATTCCCGTCCAAAAATATGATCTGGTAGATGTATTTTTTTCTAGTATATTATGTAGTATTGTATAAAAATAGCATCGTGAATGCTAAAATCTCAAATTAAAAAACAGAGTCATTTTGATTAGATAAAAATTTGAAGTTGGCTTAAGGATTTTAGTAGAAAACCGAAAACTACTATTAGATGTGTCTATATCGAATGTCGAAATAAAAGATTTGACATTCTGATACAAAAAATATTTGGATTTGTCATACTATGCCTTCTTGACTCCCTGTAATAATAATAATAACATTTATTACATATATAACAGTACAGTACAATACAAAAGTTCTTATGAGAAAAATACAGTTTAGCATCTAAGCATTGTCTTACTTACTAACTCTATGCGTAAATAAAAGTAATTATAATGATATATTTTTGCTTTTATTGATCAAATATAAAAGTTTTTCTGTCAGTGAATGCCACAGTTTAAATTGAAATAATAGGATGAAAAAAGTATTACATCAAGATAAATTCGACCATAACTTAGCTTAGGCTTCCCTAAGATAAAAGCTAAGGCGGTATTTACACGGGTCGACTTAGAAGGCGATTTTAGTTAACTAGCGCATTTTTATCGACAATCGCTTGTAAAATCGAATCGCCATCGCATTGAAATTAGGTTTGCAATTAGATTTTACAAGCGATTGTCGATATAAAGCACTTGATTCAAATCGCCTGCCAAGTTGCCTGTCAATTCGACTCGTGTAAATACCACATTAAACCTAAAACAATTCCACCTAACAACTCCATCTTGCCAATAATATCCCATTGAGATCCAATCTTAATTTAAGCGTACAGACTAACTCTAATGGGTTGACTCCGTTTAACCGTATCGACATCTAACGGAAATTAGGCCTAGTTGGGACATTCGTGACTTAGGTGAGTTACGTAACTGATCCTGGCACTACTTTTGTGAGGTTATGTAAGTTTCGGCCCGTGGCTAATACTGGACAAGGTTGTCTATCGGAGAATAATTTAAAAATATACAGAGTTTAAAAACACCATTGTTTCTAACATCATTCAACCACAAAAACCATTGTTGAATTGAAAATACTCGTATATATAATTTTGACTGTTGTTGTATACAATATTTTAACCCTTCCAATATAAGCAAGGATTAAACCAAATTCAAACTGACTCCTCCTTTGTAACGTGGCAAAATTAATAAGGGAGATGGGTTTTTGTCCATATAATACCAAAAACTACATCCCAATGTAGACAAAACTTTTGTATAGCTTTTAACAATTTCAATAATAATCCACAAACAGATTAGTTTTAATTAACTCGTAGAGTCAACCCTTTCTCAGAGCATAATACTGCTTGTTTAAGTATTCCGGCATACTGGCCTCGTTTCGGAGACGTAACGCACAACGGAGATAAATTGCACTTTATTGCAATAATGCTTTCTAAAGACCCTACAACATAAATTTTAACCTAGATACTTAAAATTTTGTAAAAAGTAGATTCGTAATATTTTGTGAGCCCAAAAACAAGGAATGGTTGTGGTTTATCATTTTATCTGAGTTTGGAAGGCGTAAATTACAATGGCAATGGTAAAATGACAAATAAATAATATTAGGCCCCGTTAGTGACCATCAGCCATTTTTAATGCCCCCACTGCTGGGGCACAGGCCTTCCTTATGGGTGGAAAAGTAAGATGGGCCATGACCCACCACGCGGGCCCAATGTGAATTGGTAGGTGCTAACGACTGCAAATGCAGCTGGGACCAACGGCTTCACGTGCCTCCCGAAGCACGGAGAAGCTCGAGATAATAAATTTTTGGTCACCCATCCAATGACCGACCCTTGCGAAAGTTGCTTAACTTCCACAATCGCTGGGCCAGGCGCTATAACACTGCGCCACACAGCTCCTCCCCGATAGGAAATAAAGTAACTGGAAAACCTCCATAAAATTAGATTTTTATTTAAAAACTAATTACGCGACGTAAATGATCAAAAGAAAAAATATTGTTTTGGTTAAATAAAATAGACATTAAAAATATATCCCAAATAGACATTAAAAATTTGGGCTGAAAAACTCTGAGGCAAGTTTTTTATAAATGGTCTTGACTTAATACTCTTTTTGTCTTGGCACTTGACATACAGACACATAATAGTAGTTATGATACAAGGCTGGTAAAAAGTTTTAAAAAACCTTAACAACCGTGTGCCATACTACGTTTCTCAATATATTTGCGAGAAAAAAATATAAGTACCTTCTGTAATAAAAGAAAACCGTAAACAAAACGCACGGTGGTGGCATGCGGTAAAATTACTTTCCGCACGCTGTACTAAACCGTAAACAAAACACACGGCGTGCGGTAAAAGCAACTTACCGCACGCTATACTGTCATCGAAAACACACATTTTCGAGCAACTGTATTGAAAATACAAATAGACAGACGGACGGATAACCAAGTGTGTAAGGGTAACGATCCTCCTTTTGGTTAAGAGCCTGACATGAGCCAACTAGCGCCGCCAGTCGGTTTTATTTTATTTATTCTAAATAAGCCCAATTTCTTAAAAAAGGAATCAGTCAAAGTTTTGTTAATAACGTCTAATATTAATTGAATAACTTTACACAGTTTGAAAAGGCATTCAAACAGTTTAAAAACGCGATTTTGTTAAAAGTGGCCACTTTTGGTTCAAACCCGTTTTTAAACTATTGCACGCATTTTGTAATGTTGGAACGTTATTCAATAAACATTAGACGTCATTCGGCTTACTCACGCAGTAATTCTACGCAATTCGCTATCTTCAAAGTTTGATGTGATTTACAAATTAAAACCCGGGACTTTTACTTCAGACATGGAGTTATTTCGCTAGTGCCAACAATGTTTAACGACCTCCGTGGTCGAGTGGCTTAGTACACCGGTTTTCAAGGTCCCATCTCTGAGGTCCCGGGTTCGATCCCCGGTTGGGTCAATTTAGAAAATGAACTTTTCTATATTGGCGGGTGTTTGTGATACCACCGTTGTCTCCAATTTCCATAACACAAGTGCTTTAGCTACTTACTTTGGAATCAGAGCAATGTATGTGATGTTGTCAAATATTTATTTATTTAATGTACTTCATTTTTTCAATTTACAAAATATGACTATTGCAAGCCTTGCATCTAATTAGATGAACTAATGTTATTCAAAGTTCGGCTCGTGTAGTGCTCTTACGCAATCTGCTAGCTTATTTCCTTGTTTCATTGGCAATCTTAATTTAAGGGGTTTGATTTGATTTACAAATCGAAGATTACCGCTAACATCAGGTTTTATGTCAAGGTGCGAATACTTTTAATTTCCTTTGACCAATATTGTTTACTCAATCACCTTGCCCTGCATACTAGCTAAATTTGTGGCTTTGCCTATAAATTAAGCTGTTAAATGAAGCAAACACTCATGCAATACGAACACAACTAGTAATTATGGCGGTCTATGAATAATTATACTGTTTTTATTGCACGCTACTGTTTGTGGTTTGATATGTATATTAATTTAGGTTGTGGTTGTTCAAATTGACTGATATTGGTTACTGTTGTTTTTATAATATATATATATATAATTATATATATATAGGCGAATTTCAATGGGTTTTCCCAATTTGACGACCTGAGTGGTGCAGTGGTCAACATGCCGGTCTACCACGCAAAAGGTCCTAGGTTCGATTCCCGGCCGGGAAGATGAATTTTAATTTCTGTGACGAGTCTGGGTGTTAATGTATAATAAGCATGTATTTAAAAAGTATATAAGTAGTATATCAGTTGATTAGCACTATTACAAGCTTTGCTTAATTTGGGGCTAGATGGCGCTGTGTGAAATTGTGCAAGCATTTATTATTATTATTATAATCATTGATCAATTTAAAAAATAAGGTAGGATTACAATAATAACTGTGTTCACATGGTAAAATATTATAATTAGTCAACCTTACAAGGATGTGGAGGGATCAATTTCACCTTACTAATTTTATTTTTAACATAGTTTGTTATCCCAAAGTCGTAAATTGTCGAACTTCTCGGTAGTGGTTCCTTAGTGATTTACAGCCATGTAGATGGAGGTTTAGAACCAAATTTTGGAACAAGTTGTGTCGGTTGCCAACCAAGGACACCTTGGTTTAAATGTGGTTGACATCCGTGTATGATGGCAATGATGACTAGCAAATTTACTAATTTTATTTTTAACATAGTTTGTTATCCCAAAGACGTAAATTGTCGAACTTCTCGGTAGTGGTTCCTTAGTGGTTTACAGCCGTGTAGATAGAGGTTTAGAACCAAATTTTGGAACAAGTTGCGTCGGTTGCCAACCAAGGTCACCTTGGTTGAAATGTGGTTGACATCCGTGTATGATGGCAATGATGACTAGCAAATTTACTAATTTTATTTTTAACATAGTTTGTTATCCCAAAGTCGTAAATTGTCGAACTTCTCGGTAGTGGTTCCTTAGTGGTTTACAGCTGTGTAGATAGAGGTTTAGAACCAAATTTTGGAACAAGTTGTGTCGGTTGCCAACCAAGGTCACCTTGTTTGAAAAGTGGTTGACATCCGTGTATGATGGCAATGATGTCTAGCAAATTTTCATTTTCATTTTTTTACAGACGCATTATGGAACGCGGTTCCTCAGCATCCTGGTCGCAGATTCTGCAAGAGACTATCGGTGAAGGAAGACTGAATGGGGAAGCTTTAAGAGACTACTTCAGGCCTTTGGAAGACTGGCTGAGGAGCGAGAACCTCAGAACTGGAGAGTACCTTGGATGGAGTTATGATGGAGACTATTGCAAGTTCAGGTGAGGAGTATAAGAATGAATTGCCTCTAAACTTGGATCTAATAAAGGAAGATAAAAATTGGAATTCATAAATTTAACCCAAAAAACAATAACAAACAGGGCAAACTAAATAAACTGTTTAAAAAACTAGTACTTAACTGATATGTTTAATAGATAATTTTTTTTTCTTTTTTTATATCTGAGTGAATTAAAAACTTAAATCTCTATGATCTTTATAGCCAACCAATCATGTAGTTTTTGCAAAAAATACTTACAAGGCTCATAAATAATCTTAAAAAGTAAATACAGTGTTGTTGTCAGAAACCCAACATTACATAAACATTACTTGAAATTACTTTACATTCATATTGTTTTTTTTTTTTTTAATTTTGAGATTTAAGCATTCACAATGCTATTCCTATACAATACTAAATAATATACAATAATAAATAATATCTGACCGCTGAGCTACCGAGTCTCAGCCGAGTCCGACTCGGTAGCTCAGCGGTCAGAGCATTGGACCGGATATCCAAAGGTCGCGGGTTCGATTCCCGTCCGAGAACATGATCTGGTGCGAGTCCTATTTTTTCTAGTATATTATTTAGTATTACATTGATATTGTTTTGCTACAAGTAAACATATACAGTTGTTGCATAATTTTGACTAAAAGAAACACACAGTCGAAGCACACAAAATTTTCTTTGTTATATGAGGTAACATAAACCCTGCCCACTTATCATGGCCTCCGAAACACGATATATGTGATATATGTTTTTGTCAAAATCCATTTGTATTTAAGATATTTTTTTTATTTCAGTATCGAAACAGCGGGTCTGCAAGTGTACGGTGGTTTTTATAACGCTGCTCACCGTAGCTTTGACATTACAAGTTTCATCACCATTTTCCTGGCGTCATTCATCACCACAGTTATTATACGGCGTTGGTGATCAGTCTTCTGAACTAGTAATGTTATCATCTTTAAATGAAAAGAATGCGAGTATGCGCTGTTATTTTGTACAAAAACCTTATTTTAAGATAGTCACAGATTAAGAATGGATTATTATAACCAATAGACTTATATATCAGGTTAAGTACATAATCTTTTGATCGTTTTTGAGTGTAAATCATCATGCCGCCGGTATTTTGCCGACTGTCAAAACTCATTCCATAAATGCATGTAAAAAAATAAGGCTATAATTTTTTGTTTTGTTTTCTATATACGCTAAGTTTTCGATTTACATATTTTTGTCAGTATACTTAAAAAACATACATATTTCTTAAATAGTCTAGAAAGAAGGAAGGATTAAAATAATGTTTTATTCAAGTAATAATTGAGATCTTGATAAAGTAATACTGAAACAACAAAAAAACTGTCCATTAAAGTTATATCCTTCAGGGTGAATTTGTTGTGTTTAACGATAATATCGTGTTTGTATATTTTTATAGCTTTTAAGATTTTAATTACATTTTTGTAAATAGAGTGTAGTGGTTTAACATGACATTACAACAATTTATATTGTGATAACAAGAAATAAAAGTAATTGTAGTTTACAATACAATGTTATCATCTTATTATTTAACTAGCAGCCGCCTGCGACTTCATCCGCGTGGACGCTAGGGAACCTTTGTCCAGGATAAAGTCCAGTGTCCTAAATGTACTAGGCTTCTTTTTAACCAAGTTTAATTCCTTTTAATCCAGGAACAAATCTGTCTACTAACTCTAATTAATTTCCTGCAAATCCGTCCAGCCATTTAGGCGTGAAGAGGTAACAAACACACACATACCCGGGATCTCGATGGCACAGTGGGTTAGCGCATTAGCCTGCGATTGTTGAGGTCAAGCAGCTTTCGCAAGGGTTGGTTATGGGATGGGTAACCAAAAATTTATTAGCTACTCTGTGCTTCGGAAGGCACGTTAATCCGTTGGTTCCGGCTGCATTTGCAGTCGTTAACACCTACTAATCCGCATCGGGCCTGCATGGTGGATTGAGTTGAGGCCCATCCTCCTTATGCACCCTTAAGAAGGCCTATGCTCCAGCAGTAGAGACAATAAAATGGCTGATACCGACATACACACACACGCATAAAATTTTACATATATAATTAATTAATTTACATCAAATCCTCACCATTGTCAAACCCATTATTTTTATTTTATTTTAATAAACACAATACAACAGAGTCCCACAAAACTGTTCTGGACAGTTTGTCTGCAGGATCAGATGATTTAGGCTGCTGTGTGTAGGCCTCCCCTAAAGATCTCCACGATGATCGGTTCTACGCTGCCCGCATCCAGCTTTCCGCCACCTTCACCAGATCAACGGTCAACCTTGAAAGGTGGAACGTCAGCGTAATCCAGTGCGCCATTGCCATTTTAAAAACTTTTCGTTCCTGTAAGTACGCACGACAGCACGTCAGGTTATACAGTTAAACTGCGAAAACAGCTTTTATTACGTAGGGCATAAATACGGTCTCAAGGTCAACATGTACAGTCTGAGGTGCCGTCGTGTGTACCATTAGCAAGAAAAAAGTTAGTCGGTTAGGAATAATTTATTTAAAAAAAATCAACCAATTGGTTTGATTTGAATAAACTCCTTTATCGAGTTTAATTCTGCACAACCAGTTGGTCAGTTCAGTTGGACGGAGTGGAAAGACAGTAAATACTATCGTGTGCGAAAAACAGATTAGCGTGAAAACAATGTAGGTATCTAGCTACCTACTTATACCTATTTAAAATAATAGGTATTCATTTCCTTTATCTATAAAGTTATAAATGAATAAGCTTTAGCAATTTAAAAGTAATTGGTGTCATAAATCTCCATGCGGGTGACCATTGTAAATAAATAGTCATCGTTCTGACTAATTTCTTTACGAGGGGTCATAATATAATCTGTACAAGTTAATTTACAGGATGGCGGCCATTTTGGAGACCCTTAACTTGTACAAAAATTGATTAAAATTCTTCCCGTTATTTTTTAAGTATATCTAAAATTAATGATGATTACGAAAAATGTAGTGTTTTTTGTCAAAATTGTGATTTTCTTTTCTTTTTTAATTTACTAGTTTAGATTTTGTGCTCGCAGTTTGTTATAGAAGAGATTTGATACTTCTTACCGATGTTTACTATATTGCTCTTTTTTGTGTAAGTGTATATTAATATTATCTGGTGTTTTATGAATATTTGTTTTTATTAGTGATGAATAAGTAATTAATTATTTTTTGTTGCTTAAACTTTTTTAGTGTGTCAACTATATATTTTATGAATTTCAGAAAGAGTCCGTAGTTGTTTCCTTCTTGGTGACTTCTGAAACCTTGAGCGCAGCGAAAATTTTTCTAAGTCTATGTCTGAAACGCTGTATGGGTCTGTATGGGAATGGATACGCCATGATGTGTCGGTGTCTCTACCTGGCGTATCTTGGACACATTTTAAAAATGTATGTAATATTAATACCTATTGCCTTTGTAAATACTTTAATTTTTAATATTTATTCTGATTTTGATTTTAATTCTAATTTTAATATTGTCTCCAATTGTTATTTCAATTATTTTTAATTTATTTTCATTTTTTAAATACACTTCTAAGATTTTCGCGCGTACAGTTCATTAGAAATAAAACACTTTTTACGGATTACAGCGCGTATATTATTAATTCAGGTGTTGTTTTAGAATTATTTAGTTTGTATTTATTGGTTTTTTAGAATTCCCGACGTTTCGACACCTTTCCAGGGGCCGTGGTCACGGGAGGACTAAAGCAAAAAGGCTGCTCATATTTTTATGAAATTACCCGCTCGAAAATTTATAAAAATGTATTCAAGTTTATCAAATTATTTTATAGCTGCGTTCTGATTTTAATCATTATTACTGAGTTAAATTGAATAAAATTAATTAGAAAACAAGATCTAGCTACTGAATCTACTACCAGTTCACAAATTGGGAGGCCTCTGAGAGAAAGAACTGGCGGAAGAAAACTCAGAGAGGTTGTGTCGACCTCCCTTTTGATCCCTATCTACAAAACGAACTAACTATATCTTTAGATCCTGCAGTGTGTGATTTGGGATGGGATTTTAGTTGATGAATTATGGGATCCCAAGCTGGTGGTACTTTCCAACCATCATCTCTATTGAAATTTGGATATTTGTTGATTTCAATAGCCTCGCGTAGCATTCTGGGAATGAATCTTTGTTCTTTAGCAAGTATTTGTGGTTTATCAAATCTAATGTAATGGTTGGTACTAAATAATTCTAAAACAACACCTGAATTAATAATATACGCGCTGTAATCCGTAAAAAGTGTTTTATTTCATTTTTTATTTTAACTTTGATATTTATTGTGATTTTGATTTTAATTATTGTTTTCAGTTTTAATTTTAATTTATTTTAATTACGATTTGAATTTAAATGTACCTACATAATTATAATATATCATCCTGACTTGTGTTTTGGGCATAGACTTAGAACATTTTCGCTGCGCTCTATTTCTATGGTTTTGGGCATAGACTTAGAAAATTTTCGCTTCTATTTCTATGGTTTTGGGAGTCTATTGTATTGAATGCTGTGTACACTCCTAAGTGGCAAGCATATAATGAGTGATATCGATCAAAAAAATAAGTCAATGTTGGATATGTATTGCTGTCAGTGTGCATATTTAAATAAATAAATAAATAATGTCGTTCAGTAGGTTAGCACAGAATCAGTATAGCACTAGTGACTGAGCTAAAACTGAATTTCAAATAAAAACATCTGAGGGAAAACACGAAAAAACTTATCACAAGTATTAAATTTAGATTTTTCGCATTCACAATGCATTTTTTTATTAAGATATATACACCCGTAGCACCTCAGACGGGACTCGAACCCGCACCCTTGGGATTCCGGCCCAGTGCACTGAACAATTATGCTACCGAGCCGCTTCTAGTATTTTTTCTAATATTATTTATCTTATCACAAGAAATCAAAGACGTCGTATATTTATTGTGTAGTATAGTAAACAGTGAGATGCAGTTGCATGCCCTCCGGCCGTTTTCGCAACTACGATTAGCAACCAGTTGCGAATTAACATTAACAACTGCATCTTACTGTCTCCACTACGATCCGCCGACGAGGCTCATCATAAAGTCCGTCCTTACAAAATTATCAAAAAGTTAAATCTAAAATAAGGTTAACAGCAATGATTTTTAACGTTATCAAAATCTGGCTCTATTTCCGTTAACACACAAGAGAAAATGGCCAAACAAAATACAAAGCTCAATCAATTCAGTCAGTATTATCAAAATATTGTTGACAGTCTGTGTACTCAGTGATAGACGTGTGTGTACAGAGAAAACGTAATTAAAGCCCTTACACACAGTTCCGCTTGTGTTACAGAAAAGTTCGGACGCCAAAATAAACGAGTCCGATGTTGACCTTCGCTGTTATTGCTACCATTGGGTTCGAGTAGACAAATATTTTTTTAAATAATATTTCGCAGCGTCTATAATGCATTTGAGTTCTTGGCCATTATTGAGTTTTTGCATCCCAGCCAACTATTGCGTTCTTTGATAGAAAGATGGTGTCCAGACTAATAAAGGTAGTTATAAATAAAAATTAGTAATATATACATTATTAGCTAACTCCAAGCTAAAGCTTGTTTAAACCGACACTCAAACCAACAATTTGCTAAAGTTTATCTTCAATAACATGATTAAGATAACATGAATCCTAACTTCAGTTAGCGATATGGTACTTCCTGTCATAAGACATGACGAGCGTATCGCTTGAACATGTAGGTCACCCATTTTTACTAAACTAGATTTTACCAATATCATGAAATTAGCAACTTTATACAATAGCTATAGGTGAAAGTTTATTTATGAATTAAAAGACATCAAATTTCTCCGTAGTTTAGGAGTTTTGAATATCAGCAATGGCAATGGTGTATTAGATGTTAAATTTTACAACGACTGCGCCTATTATTTATAGGTTGCTAAGTGATTCCGCTTCCGACGAGACTACAATATCTCCCCAGCATATAGTTTTATTGGTGTGAGAGCATCATGGCAGGCGGGGACACACCCACTCGCTCATTCATACTGTATAATATGCGCTGTGCAGCTACTGGCCAGTTCTGTTGCCCTGGTACTTTTGGGCCCGTTCGTTCTTGGCATTCCAAGATTCCTTCCTGTAAGAGAAGACACTAGAAAAACGACTATTGTTTTTGTTGAATTTAAACTATCGCAAAAACATTAAAATTCACCCGCTTTAACCATTAATTGGCATTAACTTAAATCTCAATTTACAGTTTCATACCTAGGATTATGTAAAATTTAACGATGGATATCTACACCATTATTTATAAATTTTACTTTAACCATCTATCGGAAAATAATACATAAAATAATACAGAAAATAAAGGCATCTGAATAGTCCGTAGAATAGTGCTACGTGTGCTATACGTGGCTACGAATTTAATTAATATTAAATTTAATAATTTTGATTAAACTTATCCTTAACGTTAGGTAAAATGCTAAACTTGACTCTCTACACTGCATAATCTTCCAAAGAAACAACTAAATAGTTGAATATGTAGGAAGCGCGCGCAACTCGAAGCCCGTCGTCGATTGCTTCAACGCGTCACCTCGGCGCCTCTTGTGACTATGGACCGCGAAAACCTCCTCACAAGATCTGTCGCCCTAGTACTTCGTGTCACAATTGTACGGGGTACGAGGCTGCCGCATGAGGGGTTTAAAGTGATTTCTTATTTTACGATTAAGTTACTACGATTTTCAGAAATTTTCCATTGAGTGTATCCATAGTAGTGTCTCGAACTTCGTAACAAGAATCCAATCTTTCAGATTTGACGTTTTTATGACAGTTGCACGGTTTCAGTGCCAAATTCACAATTCTTACGATGAGCCTGTATGTCAACACCCGCCAGTGCTCTTTCACTAGATCGGCAACAAAAACATTATCATAATTTATTAAATAATATACGCCTTGTGATACGTAAAAGTGTTTAATTTTAATAAATAAACATGTGAAAGTGACTACTACACAGTCATAGAAAATGTAGTAAAAGTATTAACTATTTACCTAGTGGTAGGTACTAGTAATATTCTTTATATCACAATTTTAAATGTGTGATGTTTCAAAGTCCTTATTCTTAACATCGAGAAACCTTTTTTTCGTTTTAATATACATCATGAAAATGAAAGCAACCCACTATACCCTTTATAGCTTTTAAAATCCCCGGGATGGTTTCCAATACACAAACAGTCCCCAGTAATACAACCCCATTTTATCGCCAACCAACATTCGACTTCATAACAAATACTCGTTTTAAAGTAAACAGCTGAGGTGGCATATCCCCTCCCTGTATAATATATCCGACAATGTGGCGCCGGCTTTATCGAAGCACATCACATCGATGTATTTACAAATAGTAACGCAACTACGCAACACATCTCGCACAGTTATGCTAGCCTGGTACATTTAGTTGTGAAATAGTGTTGCTATAGTTTTGTTTTCCTAGTAGACGAGTCTATTTGGTACCACTAAACATTTTGATAAGTTTTAGAAAGAAACATAGGCAAAATTGAGAATATATAAAAAAAAATACTCATAATCTCGATTATTTCTTTAACATTTGCCAAGAATAAAAACCACATCATTCATTTATCCAAAAATGGAATAGTTAAATTACAAAATAAAGAAAAGGTTTACTACATACTACATATTCTGATTCTGCCACGCATATTGAATATAAACAAAATCACAATATAATATCTGAGCTTGATTTTCTGAGGCACATTAAAAATGACGAAATTCGAAGGGTGTTTGTTAGTTTTCACGACGTTCCTACTCATGATAGTACGTAACACTTGGGGAAATATTCTCGCTCCCTCACGAAGTCAACTCACGATGCACACGACATTGTGACGCCAGCTCCGGACTTTATCGAATATTATTGTCGACACATCGATGGATTGTAGTTGAAATGATTTGTATCTCCTCTGCGAGTATGCTCGCCGGGTACTTTTAGTTGAAAATAGAGAATACACATGCGAAGTTTACTTACTTACTCGCATGTGTTTTACCTTCCCACATAGGGAGGGAGATAGGGAGACCAGACATAGCAATGTTTTGATAGTAAGTAACAACAGTAGAATAAATGGTAAACAAAGAATTCTGAATACTTTTTTGAAGTCGATGAAAAGTTGGAATTGATAAACTGACGTAGTTGATGCTTGAAAGATTGAGCGTTCGGTGTAGGGCATTTTATTCAAATAAATTAAAAAATTTATAGATTCGAAATTAACTTAACGATGATTATTTGATAACAAAAAAGAAAATATGACAAAAAAGTTTATTTATAAAAAAAATATGCGGTATCTACATTTTCATTTAATATATTGCTTAATTATTTAAAAAAGTGTGATGCGTGAATAATGTTCCTGGTGAGATCCTATTCTCTGGCTCGCTATCCATTAGCAGTTTCCCCCTTATTATTAAAAACCTTATTAAAACTTGAGGCTCCCAGCTTGTAAAAGTTTAAACTCAATATCATTAAATCTCCCAAGAAAGACTTACTCAAACGAAATTAATCACATTTCCGCATTTGGCGAAATCTCCAATTTTCGACAGTTACGTAACCTATCCGGCGTTCCTTCGGGAGTCGCGTCCCGTTGCATCCCAGCCAATTAAGTGGACGTCTCCCGTGTCTCGTCCCAGTACGGATAGGACCTCGACCGGCGGCAGATGTGCTCCATTCGAATCCTGTGCGCCTGGTACTTTTCAGTGTTTGTGATAAGAGTGCATTGCCATATTTTGTCGTGAGTGAAACTTTGATTTATTCAATCTATATTTTATTGAATTAGCAAGGTCTTATAAAACATAAACGAATGCACAAAATATATTATTTTGTTGTTTAGTTCAACCTTATTTTGTAATTTATAAGGTACATTGCTGATTTCACATTTTCAAATTTAGATTTCTTAATGATTTATTATCTAGTAAACTCTTTTGCTCATAAACCGTATAAATATGTCTTATGGTTAAAACAGAGTCTGACAGATAGTGAGAACACAACGCTGTCAAAATGTTTTCAATTGACAAGTTGGCTTAAGAAGTCAATGTAGTGGAAACGCACGGTAATAAGATTTCAAAAACTAATAAAATTGACACTAAATCAATCTGAATTATACTTTTAATTTACTTTTGTCAAAAGTTCATTGGCCGCAGATAACGACAGAATCGCAAAAGTAATTAACTTATTAAAATCAATTGCAAGTTTTGCAAACGATTTATATTTACAATTTATTGAATGAAGTGGTATAAAACATAGATTTAATTTGAATAGACTTTAATAGCTTTAGCTTAAGCAACCGCCAAGCTTTAATAAATAAACTATTCCACTCTCATTTTGTTATAACTATAACCTTTTCATAACACAAACAATTGTAGCAACTCCGTTAAAGGTAACCTCATTGATTGTGTTAAAAATTAAATTCAACAAAAATTGAATGAATTTCAGATTAGTATTTAAATTATAAATAACATAATACCTATGACATCAGAAAATTTGAACATTTCTAACCACAGACCGTATAACAAATACCTAACTAACCCACTTTTATAAGTCCACTAGAAAACTATTTAATGTGACTGTATTAGTTAAAACCACAGACCATATTATAACAAATACTGTTAAAAACAACCTAAAAGAAATCCGCAATACCTATTATGATAAAGAAAATATTTGAAATCCTAAAAATATTTCTAAAACTCCGTTAGTAAAATATATGTTCCAATACCGCCATAAAAAGAAACTGCCATCTTTCTTTAACAAAAATCAAAGATAGAATTCAAAATTGTATTTCCTTCTTACGTGTTAAAGCTTAAATTCGCTCACATCTGTGAAGGCGCAATGTTTACAAAATAACGAACAATAGAAAAGGTTTTATGTTCTTTTCCTTTCATGGCGGGAAAAGATAACATTATTTTCAGTTAACCTCCTTACTAAATAGCCAGTTAGGGTTTAAATGGGTTTACCTACACCAATTTTCTCTCCAGACGTTTTCCATTTAATTTACTTTATTGGCTAAAGCTGCGAATGCAAATTACTTTTGTAGAGTGATAAGAATTTTAAGAGTTTTATTATTACGAGTACATACCTACATTTGTGGTAAGTAGATCGCAGCTTGAGGAACTCGGTGGCGCAATGGTATAGCGCCTGGCCCAGCGATTGCGGAGGTTAAGCAACTTTCGCAAGGGTCGGTTATGGGATGGGTGACCAAAAATTTATTATCTCGAGCTCCTCCGTGCTTTGGAAGGCACGTTAAGCCGTCGGTCCCGGCTAAATTTGCACCCACCAATCCAATGGGCCCGCGTGGTGGATCATGGCCCATCCTCCTTGTCCACTAATAAAGAAGGCCTGTGCCCCAGCAGTGGGGACATTAAAAATGGCTGATGGTCAGATCGCAGCTACGCGCGTTTTATGAGAGTGCTTTTAAAAGAATATCTACGTTGTGTTTTAGTTGTACTGTGAACTTTTTGTAGTTTTCAATTATTATCCTTAATTTTCGTGGGTTTCGAAATAAAACTAATTGCTTCTAGTGAATAATTACATTAAAATAAAGTTACATATAGTTAACTTTACTTAATATGCTGATAAGGCTTATTAAACGTCTTATTACTTTAATTATTCATAAACGTATTTTAAAGAAATGTTCGCATTGGGCTACTTTAGCGTTATTATATTATCGTTCTAACGAATCCATAGACAAAACAGGCAAATCCACTGGCTGATATCCAGATCTTCCGAAAAAAGACAACAATTATCTCTCATTAAATGTCAATAAGTTGTAAAATAACGTGAAATCTGTCACTTCAATCAGCTGTTATTTGGTCGGCCATGTTATTCACTAAAATAGGGATAAAATAGTTCTATAACTTTATCAAAGGTTTATAGAGCGATTATAAATAATGATTTTCAAGAAATTCCTTATAGCAAGCTTATGGGCCATTCCATAACTTTTTATAATTAAGACGGTTTTTTTTGTATAGTGTGGAAATCTAATAACCATTTTGAACCTTTCTACAAAATCAAAGTAATGCTCATTAATACCATTTAAATAAATAATTCAATAAAGAAAAGTTTTGAAGTATTTCTTAACAAAACATCAATGATATTCATTGAGAGTGATCTATGGTCTGGACCCTATTGAATAACGTGACAAATTGTCAATTGTCATGACAATTTGGCTTACATTGCGGTGTGGCTATAAGTAGTTTTTTTCTATTTTTGAATTGGTTGACGCAATGGATATAAAATTATCATGACAGGTGACAGATTTTCACGTTTATTAAATAGGACCCTGGTATTCGAGATACAAAAAAAATACGTTTCACATTCGTTCGTTTGAAAATGATTCTTATGTAATCACATTATTCTGTGCTTATTTAAATTGATTTAATCTGCACTAGAATCATAATAAACTAATAACATTGACTGTAATAAAATTATCAAATCAATTTTAAAGACAGTATAAAACTGACATTTTTGTCTCTCGAATAAAAAACAGGCTTTAAGTTTTTGATTGAATCAAGCCTCACTTGGCGGAAGTCCCAAACCATTGTGACGAGAGAAATATATGTAGCTTACTCCCGCAAATAATAATGCAAGATGCACCGCCCGCCCGCCCGCAAAAATGCGCATGCACACCACAAAAATATCAGTGCACAATACCTGCATTTAGCATAACAGCGACACACCTTGCACCTTCAACAATTAGACTACTCTACACGTGTTTCGCCCCAACCCCGAGCATCCTCAGGAGTTAGATCGTGCATAAACCAACACCGATTCGGTATAAGCTACATATATTTATCTTTTCACAAAAACAGACTTTAGTTTGAATAGAACGCAGAGGAATAAAATTATGTAAGTCTCCCGCTGCATGGTGGAATTGTTAAGGCAATTAAGATCTCGTGTTGTTGCCCCTTATGAGCTAAATGGCAGATGGCCCAATAACGAGATTGTGTGTGACTCAACAATGGGAGATGCATTTAAATACAGGCTGTATTTAAATATTTGACGACCTCCGTGGTCGGGTGGCTTTGTACACCGGTTTTCAAGGTGTCCCCATCTCTGAGGTCCCGGGCTCGATCACCGGTTGGGTCAATTTAGAAAACGAACTTTTCCATATTGGCTCAGGTCTGGGTGTTTGTGGTACCACCGTTGTCTCTGATTTCCATAACACAAAGTGCTTTAGCTACTTACTTTGGAATCGGAACAATGTATGTGATGTTGTGAAATATTTATTTTATTTATTTATTATTATTACAGGCTGTATTTTTAATTACTATCCAAATTTCAAGGATGTATTCAGTCCATGAAACTGTAAGTGCTTAATTATTAAGTTTACTTGAATAAAGAAATTTTGACTTGATTTCACTCACATCCTTTAATGAGTAGCCACACGCTTTATCACTATCCTAAATTGTAGTTTCATAAAAATACTTATACTTACAGGGTTATTTGTAAGACATGAAAATAATGTTTAAAAAACCGGTCAAGAGCGAGTCGGACTCGCGCATCGAGGGTTCCGTACCATCATATATAAATACGCTGCGGTGTATGCAGTTTTAGGTCAGCACCATCTCTTGACCGTTAGTGGAACTGGTGTAATTTTTGTTGATGATTACTGAAAAAGCATGCTATTTAGAGACATTGTTTTAATTTTTCGGTAATCTTTAAATAAATTTATCTATCACATAAAATAATTTCAGGTTTTTCTCTATGCAAACTTCGGAGATAAGGGAGGGGGAACGGTATTTTTTACATCTTTCATCAAAAGTCAAAAACTATGCAGCCTTAGAAATAAATGGAGAATGTGCAAACAGCGTTCTTTCATATGATACCCCACATGCCCTAGTACTCCGAATTTTGAGGACCCCTATTCAGGCGCTGTTGCAATTTTCTTTTTTATTTGCAACATAGTTGGGCAAACATCATCTAAAACTTTTCCAAATTTCAAGTTGATAGCATTAGTAGTTCTTGAAATATCCAGCAGTAACAGACGGACAGACTGAGTCACACTATAAGGGTTCGTTTTTACCATTTTGGTACGGAACCCTAAGAACACAAAGTACTATTCTATTCACATATCCATACTCCCATTGTTCAACGACTTTGACGGCTCGTTAGGTCAAATTTTTCATAAATACTTATTTAAAGTGAGTTTGTAAATTCCCAAAAGTAGTAGAACTTCAGTACCTACTGTAAGTAATGTACATTACTACTGCCCAATACTATGGGTATTTAATACAAATAGTAAAAAAAACGTAGTGGAAATGACTGCACCCTCTTAAAAACTGCTAATTATATTTATTTATAGCGTGCTATCCGAAGTTGTTTAAAGAGGAAAGCTGTCACAATTCTCTATTATATTTTTATGGCAGCGATATTGTAATTGACGGGCGGAAGAGTGTCGTTGGTAGCCCATTTGAGCTAGTTGGGCCGACTGGGCTGACAAAATACAGAGAGCGTGCTCGATTGATTGATAACGTTATCATGGGTGCGATGTCACCATTTAATATAAACTCCTTGTTAGAACAAACTGTGGGGAAAATAAATTGCTTCCGAATTTCACGAACTTTTCAGAACCTATAAACTTACTTAGTCAACGTAAAATTAAGACTTAAACGTAATATACAAATCAGAATTAATGAATCTAGGATTTTCATGGAGGCTCACAAGTACTTGTGAACGCGGGGAACGGGGGAATGAAGCCTCATTCCCCGTTCCCCGCGATCGCCCACAGCAGCTGCAAAGGTGCCGAAACGTCGGGAAAATTGACAAAATCATTCTAAATTCGAATTAATCACAAAAAGACTTTCAATAAAACCGCGCTAGTATCAGATAAAAGTGTTTTATAACTCAATCTTAAGTGACACTGTCAAGTTTAACTAGATAATATGGATTGTGAAATTAAAAAACTACCCATGAAGTTAACACTTGTTAAGTTTCATCTGTCAGCATTCATTCATGGGATGAGGTCGTCATGAAAGCCAAGTGATGTTTCCTAATCCTCAACTATTGATCAATTTGTGGCTGAATCTTAAGCGACACTGTCAAGTTTAACTAAATAATGGGATGGGGATGATGAAAGTAAAAAAACTACTTATCAAGTTAACACTTGTAAAGTGTCTCTTGACAATTCATCTGTCAGCTTTCATTCATGGGACGAGGTCGTCGGCACTGATAAAGCCAATCAGCGCATCCTGCCTGCAATTGGTGCGCAGACGCATGCGAAACGACGCAATGCGTACCACACTATCTATGGCCTATTGATTATCTGTTTTAAAAAATAAAAGACGATTTTTTTTGCTTTAGATAATACTTTAAAAGTACCATGAATACAAACGTAGCTATGAATGATACCAAATAACTACTGGTATTCTAGTAACAGAAAAAAACAAAAGAAATTCGATATCAATTCAAAAAGTCATTCAAACAAAAGAAATTCGATATCAATTCAAAACCGCTCTCAAATGAGTTTCATACAATCAATGTTATTGAAATGAAATAGAATGAAATTTATTAGTTCAGCTGTAGTTCCCCCATCTGGTGTGCCGTTAATGGACCGGAATGGGATAAAGGGTCAACTAACTCCCACAGAAGCGAGAAGGGGACAGGCTAATTGTCATCATGGGACCATTACATAACTCGTCAACGAAATGACAATGACTGTGAGAGCATTTGACTATAGGATACTGCAGGAAATAGGAATATTTTATAAAATTGTTAAATCATAATGAAGTATGTAAATGTTTCTAAAGAAACCACTCTTGTTAAATATATCAACTTGATGAGCCGGTCCGTAGATGGATGAAATTGATATCGAGAGAAGCAAACGCCCGAAACTTTGACCAAAACTAAAGAATAGTCTATTGCAGTCGGCACATAAATAAGTATTTTAGAAAAAACTTCTAAGTGTTTTTTTTTAGATCAATAATGTAAAATACTGTTAATATGTCTGTTGTTGATAAAAACATTTAAATTGTTTCAGAAAAGTTGGCTGGAACAAGTGTGACTTAATCAAGTGAATGAAATAAGCATAAGGAGTGATAATAGAGTAGTGACAAATAATAATGTTAAAAAGACGATAAATGATGAAAGATCATGGATAGGCAGTGTCAGTGAAAATGCTGATCCCGCGGTGCGTGTGGGTGAGCCAGCGATGGCTTCTGGTGGTGGTGATGGTTGTGATGGTGATGGAGACGGTGGCGCTCAGCGGGCCCAACGTGTGCATGGTGAAACAAAAGTAAACAAGATTACTAATACAAGATTACTGTTCATAAAAGATATGAAGTATAACCAAAAAAAATTTAACTTTGCGCTTCGAAAGGCACACCAATCTGCATTGATTCCTTGTGGTTGGTAATAGCTCATCCTGTGTCCCCACATTTGTAACAGTCAAATGGCTGACGTGCAAAAGACATTATATTTTTATATGCCAGTGCCATATTGGATTTGTTTACACTTGCAGGTACAACATAACGAAACGCATCAAATATCGTGCTCCGATGTCGGTCAGGACGTACGAGTGGTGTTTTTCCATGCCGCCGCGTTGCTCCCGCTGGAATACCGAAATGAGGGATCTCACAAGGCTGGAGGTTGGGACCCATTTTCTTTACTTGTATAATATCTAATTTGGATGGCTAACATTGAATGGCAAAGGGAGTTTATTAGAAAAAACAACTCGTCTATAACTTAAAACTTTCTTAAGCCATCTTCCTTTCTATCACAAACATAGCTATAGTATTTTTATTAAAATCGCAACAGTTCTGTCTTAGCTATTAGACCGAAACGAAATTTACCCGTGGACCTACCAGTGGTCTAAAGGTGGTGGGTCCACGGGTCGTGAGGTAAAAATTAAAATAACACATTTTATACAGTATCAAACAATACTTACTTTATCAATAGGTTTCACCATTGATTTAAAATAAATATCCAAGTAGAGCTTAAAGTCGCTTCTTCGATTAGATCCTTACACTTGCATGACTTCTGATGTCTACATCTGAGTATATCCTTGAGAAAAACTAGATCGTCGAGTCGACTCATTACTACTCGCCTCTCTCGATAAATAGTTGTCAGAACATTCCTGTGCCATTTATACTGTGATTAGGCGTCCGCATTAACAGGTGTCAAGATCGAGTTTCTTGCAAATGCCGCTATAAATGACTCATTTAAATTATTTGATTAAATGCATATTGTCAGATGATCTGCATCTTGCTGAATTCCCCATAAAATAAAAACTTGACATTGTATTCACTTTTGAGATTTAAAATACTACTTGTATTTATGAGGCTCTCAATAAGATTATTTCGCAATAAATATAACCATTTTGCCTTCTATAAAAGATTTTTAATGTTTAACTTTTAACCATAAAGACCATAAAGATCCAAAAACTATATAGTTAATAATGTTTTCTAAACACTTAACCTGATCTTCCCCTAAGTCTTGGCACTTCACCTTATAAACATATCTTATGTGTTCTAATTTCAGACTGAGGAACGAACCGCAGAGGTGGCAGTGTGTTGTCCAGGATACAAGATGAAGGATGTTTCGTGTGTCCCGATATGTCCCTACGGGAAGACCGGCCCCGGTTGCTCTGAAGGTAACATAAGAAAACTCTATTCAATTGTTTTTTCATTTCTTAATATTAAATGGACAACATTTCATTTTGAGAAAGTACTAAAATTAGAAAACCGTTACGAGATTTTATTGATCTAAGCTCTTTTTTTAGAATTTTTCGATCAGTATTTTTTTGTTAGTTTAAAAAATCTAAAATTTAGTCCAAACTGAGAAAGTCAGGAATTTTGAGTCGAGTTCATTTTCTTTTCTTATATTAAATAAAATCAATTGTCAAATTTGACAGTTGGTTACAATTTGTCATGCGCACAAACTGTCGACACCATTATCGAGTATCGATATTTTTATTGGATAGTGCTAAAATAATAAGATTTAAAGTAATCAACGAAATAAACATAGCAGCAGACGCTGTGCTGCGATAAGGCGATATTTTCTTTCCTTATTTGCATTTCATTCGCTAGTCATTTTGGCAACAAAACTAGAAAAAAATTGCAATTAGCACGAGACACGTTAGAATAAAATTATAAAAACAGAGAAAACATCACAGCAGTTTTCCTATTTCGAACTTTAATAAAAATTACTAACAAAAACAATATATTTTTGAAATGTTGTCTATTACCGATATCACAAGAAATCCCACTGCCACATAACTTTTGAAATCATGGTTACATATATAAAGTAAAATCGACATATTATATTTTTGAAAGGTTGTCCATTATCGTTGATCACCAAGGACCTACCTTTACCACGGGCACCACGCACCCGTGGGTACCACGAAAAAGCATAGTATAGAAGCTTCTTACAATATTTCCCATAAGTTCCTAACGGCTAGCAGCCAGCAATATTAACTATCTACATTTTGTTCCGAGAACGTGATTTCCACAAAGAGTCAAATGTCTGTACATATCATAAAATCTTAGCATAGGCATTCATAATCAATTAATAGTTGTTTAGATTAGTTATAATTTTATCAAAAAGTGATCATATGTCTTTCAGTTTTTATATAACTAAGCTATTCAATTTACATTCGTCTATATTTTTCTAGATTGTCAACCAAACAGATGGGGTCCGAATTGTGTTAACGAATGCAAGGACTGCTCCCATGGGCTTTGTTCACCATTCACGGGAGAATGTGTCTGCCAGGAAGGATGGCAAGGTGAGAGGTGCGTCATCACATACTCATATAGACTAATTCATTCGTAGACAATATTAATACAAATAAGTAAAATAATTCACTACTATGCAATCTTTAAGTAGAAACTATCAATATATTACTATTACAGTGGATACCATGCACATGTTTTTAGTAACGATGTATAAAATTATAGTTTTTTGGATGATCAGAGATTGTTATTTTATTTTTTAATGGGTTGTTAGTGAAAATAATGTTTTTAAATTCCATAAAAACTTTATGTTACAGCTGTGAAACAATCATTTCTACCAGCACGACTTCAACGACGCCACTGGAAAACTTACTAACTACTTCAAACGCTATTACTAAACATACTAGGTCTTTTAGCACTGAACCTATGCTTGTAACAAGTCCTAAAACTACCGTTGCAATAACAACAAATAGTACAACATCGACAATGGCCACAAGTACATTCCTTCCAAAAACAGCAAAAACTGAGACTACTGCTCAATTGACCACATTAACTAAAAAACCAGTAAACAATTTACCCTCGTCGACATCTTCAACTGCACTAGTGAGATTTCCCAGTACTTATGACGACGTAGCATCCGGCACTATAGAAAAACACATCGTATTTCAAACCAAAGAGACTAAAGGTTTGAACACCAAAGATGTCATTTATACATCTACAGTTAGAACTTTGGAAGCATCTAAAAGTACTTATGCTACAAAAACAATGAATGCAAAGGCGGAAACAAAACCAACTACATTAAGCACTATTGAAAAGAAAGAACTTAGACTTGACGCAGATATAATTCCTACAACAATACCAAGAGCATTTGATATCACTAAATCTGTACCGACTCAAACTACAGTAAAATTAGATACTACAAGAAAACCGGAGACCACAGTCAAACAATTTCCGACTACCATGAAGTTAAAGCCAAAAGAAATATGGATAAGACCTGCGCAAAAAGGTGAACCTCCAGTTACAGAAACAAAGACTAAAATTACTCATGAATTAAGTCACGTTAAATATAAAAACTCTACTAAAATAGAAATCACGCCAAACACAACGCCAAAGACAATAATTGTATCAATTATACCTACATCAGTTTCATATGCAACATTTAAGAAAATAGCTTTAACGACAACTTCATATAATATGAGTTTGAAGAACCATACTTCTTTAAAAACAATTAAGCCTGGAGAAGAATCTACAAGAGCGATGTCTACCCAAACATCAACTGCAACTTCTTTTACCATTCCTTTAGAGAATACTACCAGAAGTAGTATAATATTTACTGCAACTTCATATAGACCCACAAATGAATCCAGATTAACATTAACTACTTTAGTTCCAAGAAGAACATCATCAAGCAGTTATCTGTCTGTAAATAATACAACTAACAGCATGTCTCGCACGTCGAATGTTGTACCAAAGTTGAATTCATCTAACCTTCTAACGACGTCTACCGTTTCTATGACTAACATGTCTTCGTATCCACACAGACGGAACTTAGTAACAGAGAAATTGACAACAAGAGCTAATACTTCGGCGTATTCAGAAATAAGTTCTTTATCTACTACTGAACATACTTTTAAAAAGCCTTCTACTAATAAATATATAGAAATATCAAAACAGAATGCTACAAAACTTACATTAGATAAAGGAGTTGAAAAAACAACCACAAACAAATCTCTGAATATAAATGAAACTAACACTAAAATAAATGTATCAATTGAAACTAATCTAATAACTGAAAAACCAACTGAAGATGAAGAGAAATTTCATATTTTGACAGAACCAGAGCACATAACTGCTGTCATGAGCGACAAAGAGACAGAGAGGTCGTCAGTTGATCTAATATCGGTGATAAGTATAGCTGGTGGTGTAATGATGGCTGTCATCACAGTTGCAGTGGTTATCGTGATGATGGAAAGGTGCAGAAGGCCGAGGTATGACGATATCAGGAAAATGAATGATATCAGGATGCAAGTGATGATTGATAGCAATGAAATACCACCACCATACGTGAGGAGTATATTCCATACGCCATTACCAGGTATCCTTGTTATTTCTTGATTTTTATGAATGTTTAAAATCTCAGATACTCTTTGACTGACCTCTTACAAATTTTAAAAATGAATTGCTGTTCGTTAATCTGGCTAAAATTCAAACACAGCTTGACAGCACTCTGTAAAATAAAGCATAATTATGTAGTGTTCCTTTAGTTTTTTTTAGTATACAGCTGCTTTATTAATTTACTAATTAAATAGATGGCGCTGGATTTCCGTCCGGATTCCGTGGAAACACTTCTCCCCACCAACATTTATTTTATCTGTGCATAGAAGTGAACCACACTGATTTTATTTAAAAAATACACTACGATTGAGTTGGGATGTAATAGTCTATTTTAACAATGTGAGCATCGGCCCATTAGCTCAGTTGGTTAGAGCGTCGTGCTAATAACGCGAAGGTCGCGGGTTCGATCCCCTCATGGGCCAGTTTATTTTTTAATCTTTCTTTTTTTTTCAAATAACTATTACTTTTCTACTACAGATCCCCCTTCGGATAAATGTCATTACCAACCAATATCAACACTGGACCGTAATTTGAAACAGTTCATGAGACCTGTGGTAGTGCAAACAATATCACCTATCATGCTGGAAAACTTTAGAGGTAAATAACCACCATATAAAGCGAAGCAAATTTTTTTTTATTAAGTAAAAAAAAAAAAATTATTTCTTTCAGGTATTCTGGAATGTCATTACGACCACCTACCACGAAGAAGTCATGATCTTGATACAATGCAGAAACGAAACTCAGTAGCGCCATCTGCTGATGTGGCTGAACAACAGTTTCTACATAGGGTGTCACTTACTGAATCTGCTATAGATGCTTTGAAGTGTGAAGCTAAACTTGATGTAATTGATTCAACTACTTCGGAACCGTTGTATGCAGAAATACCATGTTGGAGACCACCTTCGGAGCATGCTATAGAGATCATGAATGTGAACGGTGAAGCTATTACTGAATTATGACCAGTTCACGTTTCCAAGAACACGTAGATTCCTATGGTGTAGTCAGATGGCGCTAATTGCGCTAATTGATTTTTATCCATTTTGTCGTATTTGTATTTTTTTTGCCAAAGACTAATATTTGATAAGTTTGAAAAAGTTTGTGTGCGTGGTTTTAAGCTTAAAGTAAAGTAAACATTAATAAATAATAATAAAAATTGTTTTACTGGTCCTTATACGAAGTGACTAAGATTTGGGTCATGCATAGCTATCCATAACAAAATAGAACATAATAAATCTACTTTTTTAAATTATAAATGAGTACCTTATTAATTAGGTAGGTATATTTAATTTCCACCACCTAATAATTACAGAACACTGCAGCACCAATAATAAATTCTGATCTTTGATGTATTAGGAACCCAAACATACTGAACTCTTTCAGAAATTTTGGTAAGTTCCAATTAACTTACTTAACAGATTATTTTAAAGTTTTTTTTGCATTTTTTGAATCAAAACAAAAGCTTTATATTACCTTGAAGTCAACCACTTGTATACAATGACATTATAAAGTTTACACTTCAGTACTGTTAAACTAATCAAGATGCTATTTTATTTTTTTAGTCTCGAATCGATTAAAGATGAAAAACATACATAAAAAAAAATATACCGTCGACTTGATAACCTCCTCCTTTTTTTGAAGTCGGCTAAGAATTTCATCTAGAATAACTTCGAGACTAAATTCAGAGACAATTAAAATGCATTCCAAAAATTTTATGGATGTTTCATTAATTTATGTTGTTATGTGCAAATTGTATAGAGATACGTGGAGGTCAAAGCGTAGGCGCTGTTCTTATCAAATTTGCGACATTTCCTATATACTTCCAACGGATTTACGCTATCTGTTATGAATTATGGTCAGTGCATTTATGTACTTTTGAAATTGGTAATTTAGAGTTATGATCTTTGTTCTTAACTGTCCTAATTGGTTTCACCAATATTCACCCAAACTCTTGATGAAATTATGAAATAATCATTTCGAAACTATAATATGCAACGTGTTACAAAAATACCCCTAATACCAAATATGCTCTGAAATCGCGAAAAAAAATTCAGCTGTTTCATACATTTTGATATTTTCGTAATCAATTTTTGTATGGAACAGCTGATTTTTTTCGCGATTTCAGAGTTGGCCCCATAGTAAAAGTTATTCAGTTTGATGGTCCCTATCTACCGGCATATATATATTCGGCATTAGGGGTACTTTTGTAACTCGTTGTATAATATAACTAGCGGCCGCCCACGGCTTTGTCTGCGTGGAAAATTATTTTTATATCCATTGAAACCTTTTTTTCTGTATGAAAGGTACTTTATGTCCTTCTCTGTACACTTAACAACATGTATGCAAATTTCATGATGATCGGTTGAGTAGTTAAGCCAGAAAGCTTAAGAAACGAACAAAATTACTTTTGAATTTATAATAATATAAAATGAAATAAAATTAAAATAAAGTTAAGGATATCGTGGGGACATCAATGATGGCAATAATTTTATGATTATGAATGAAATTGTTATTAAATCGTTCAAAATTTATGCAAAACAGCATTATCTCACCGCATTCAAAGTACTATGACGACATCTTGACTTACTGGAATTAGGATTCCGTGTGAGGTTCAACGAAACTGCCGAATAAACTTTAAGGAAATCGTGTGAGAAAATATTTTCAGACATCGAGTTGTCAACTAAATAAAAAAGATTCGATTCGATTCTCGCCTGAGAAAATTTTAGTGACGAGTCGAATTTTTTCTAGTATATTATTTAGCATTAAGTAAAAAAGCTTAAAAATTAAAATATTAAACTTGTTTTGCAAAATTAACAATGTTAAAATAAAAGTAGGTAGTTAATTATATTTTGTCTTGTCTTGTCTAGTGATTAACATACCTATTTTTATTTTAACTATGTATGTAATAATTTATTTATATTAATAATTATGACTCTAAATAATATACTAGAAAAAATACGACTCGCATCATATCATGTTCTCGGACGGATTCGGTATCCGAAACTGTGTTTCATTTAGATTAATAATTAACACAAAAATAATATTACAATCGAAGTTAATAGTCTTTCAATCGCATATTCTATGACAAAAATCGGCAGAGTTATTATGTCACTTTTTTTAATAAACACGAATGATTTGATGACCGGTGTACAAAGCCACTCGACCACGGAGGTCGTCTCCGTGGTCGAGTGGCTTTGTACACCGGTTTTCAAGGTGTCGCCATCTCTGAGGTCCCGGGTTCGATCCCCGGTTGGGTCAATTTAGAAAAACGAACTTTTCTATATTGACTCAGGTCTGGGTTTTTGAGATACCACGGTTGTCTCTGATTTCCATAACACAAGTGCTTTAGCTACATACTTTGGAATCGGAGCAATGTATGTGATATTGTCAAATATTTTAAAAAATAAACACGAATCTTTTTAACCGACATTATCACAATTAAAAATTTATGTACGGGTCCTTTACTTCAAATAAGTAGGTATCGTATATCCTTCCAACTTTACTCTGAGCAAATATTATATATTAGCTCAGTATTCTGGCATACGTTAGGCTGTGTACTAGTCATAGAGGAAAAAATAGGTAAGTACAATGTTTTTAACTATATACGTATGTACGGTGGATGAGTGGTTTTATATGGGAACAATATAAACTATGATAAACTGTTCTTACTAAAGTTTTTTAATACGAAAGTACTGAGACTTTTTTAGAAAATGGAAAATGATTATTTTAGCAGTTTCAATTAAAGAATATTCAAGTGGATTTACTAATTGGCTTTGAAATATTTTTTCTTTTTGGATCCGCTATTTTTATGTTAGCTTAATTTTCCTCGTGTTCATCTAATATTTCATTAATAATGATAATGGTTTGTTTTATGAAAGTAGTAAAAGCAAATGTAAAAGTAGGATCATAAAATTGTTAAATCTTTTTTAGTTTAAATTATTTAAAACTACCTTAACTTGACGAGCTCGGTGGCGCAGTGGTTAAGCGTCTGGCCCTGCAATTGCGGAGGTAAAGCAACTTTCGCAAAGGTCTGTCATGGGATGGATGACCAACGATTTAGTATCTCGAGTTCCTCCGTGCTTTGGAAGGCACGTTAAGCCGTTGGTCCCGGCTGCATTTGCAGTTGTTAACACCAATCCGCATTGGGCCGGCGTGGTGGGTTATGGCCCATTCTCCTTATCCACCTATAAGGAAGTCCTGTGCCCCAGCAGTGGGGATATTAAAAATGTTGACCTTAACCAAAAGACTTTGTTGTTAAATCTTTTTGTAAAACTATTTGATAATTTATTATTCCGTCTGTGATTTATGCCGTCATCTTCTAACTTGACCACTGACTGTTTGTTTACTAGTTGTAGTTCACTAGTTAATAGTCTCGTGTCAATGTCACTGAGTCATGGACGTAGTAGCTGGTGATTTTATCAGGATTATGATAAATATCATGATTGTGTTGTTTAATTAATTTACGTTTTAAAACAAAATCCTGTTTCAATTAAGTACATACAATAAAAAATATACAACTTTCATATGAAGTTACAGAAGAATGTTGAGTCTTGCATTCTATCTAATATCTCTCGTCTAATTAATTCTATTTAAAGGTTCGATTCCCAGTCAGGTTAATGTCAAACTTTATTTCGATGCATTCCAATGTTCGAACATACAATATGTAGCGGGAGCGGTACAAAACCATAAAAGCATGAAACACAAACCACCTAAACCACTGAGCAAGTAATCACTACCGTTAAAAAAATTACAAAGGCACAGCATAATGAGATTTTATAGTAATACTTACAAAACAAAAAAAATAACTAGGTGAGTATACTAATGTGGGGCCAGCATTAATGTTGTAAACAACTCGCGTCTGGGTACTCAAAGGTTTCTCAACTTAAATCTTTAGTTAGGGTCTCCTTAACTTTAAGGAAGTTGTCAGTTTCATAGAGTTTCTGTCAAATCTTTTTTTAATTTAAAGTAAAAGTGTAGTTAAAGTGGCCTTAACTTTAAGAATCGTTTGAGTATTTAGCCGTTTTGTCAGCTCAACTTAATTTTGCGTGCTTGGTTGACTAAAACGTTCACGAGTCCAGAGTCGAGTCTAGCATGAGTCATCGAAGCACGGACTCGAGTCGAAAAGGAACTCGAGTAGTATACCTGACTCTAGTCAGCATTTACGCCTAGTCTAGTTCAATTCTCAGGCAGAAAGAAATAAATAAGATTAATAATATAAACATCTACGTGTAGGAAAGCTTAACTCATGACGTGACACTAACATTATGCGCCACAATTCAAACTCAGGATACCTAACTCAAAAGTCAGTGCCAGGCGGTCTAATTTATTCGTACTTTAATTTTTGATAAATCAGATTGAAAAAGTATTTTTTTTTATTACATATTCAATTATTCTAGTAAGTAGTATTTAGTTTACTTATTTTTAAAAGTTACTGAATATATTGAAGGCATTATAAAAAAATACAAAAAAGCTTTTTTTTTACGGAGCAGGATAAAATGCGCGCATTGTTATTCGCCGCGCTCGTGGCCTGCGCGTGGGCATCGGACACTCAGTACGTGAAGTCGGTGAAGGGCGGCCAGAGCAACTACCAGTACAAAGGAGGTGACATCAGCAGGTAAGGAGAAAGAACAGCTGTTAAAAAGTTATCTATCTTCCTTTATCATAGTGTAATGATATCGTTCACTGAAGTGATTAAGCTAACGCTAATGTTTTCCGTCTAAAATTTATGTATAAAGGATTATTTGTAAAACAAGAACAGCCTCTCAGAAGTGATTACAAATATCATTAGCAACAACGTTTGTTCTTCGACTTTTCCAAAAAAAAGGAAAAAAAATGTCATTCCACACAATGTCAAATAATTGATCGAGTTTTGTATGAAAAGTCAATGACTTTAATTACATAGACGAGCTGTTCAAAACTAAAATTGTGTCACAACCAACCTTCACGTCGCATCAACTGTTTCTCTCGGTCGCTCGCAATAGACTAAAGGAGGTTCGGTGCATGCACCGTAACTTAATGAGCAATTTTTCGGTACTGTACAGCCTGTCTAGTGTAGTATATACATAGAAGTCTTTGTGAAAAGTCGATATTTTTTGGCTTTTTCGCAGTCGTATAACAAACGATATTGTTAGACTCTTGCGAGTTTGGTGATGTTTTAAATAACCCTGTAAAGGTATCTTAATACTTAACACTCTCGACTGCGCGGTATCGGTGGGAGGACGCCAACACGGCCAAGTTACGCAATGATACTTCCCAAAATAAACATTAAAATGAAAAGAAACCATAAGATAGATCAGTTTGTTGTAAAGTTTCCTATCATTTATGTAATTCGATATCCATGGAGCAGTGTGGTGGCAGCTCAACCAATTGAAACTCATCTGATATTTCAGCATCAATTTTACAAGCACAGTCACAGTTCCAACCTATCATTTCCAATTTATTTTTACAAACAATACTAAATCAACATATAAGTAAACCAATTTCAAGTCATGTTAGAATGAGATCTGAAAAAAACGAAATCTCTGGTACGTTTTCAGGCATTTGTTCCTATTTTTTTACAGATTTTATGGTTTCAACAACACGCAACAAGGCTTTGGAGCTGGTCTCAATCAAAACTCAGCAATTAATTTTGAAGCTGGTGTTTGCTATGTTGAAGTTCCGTGAGTATTAATTAATATTGACATCGGTTTTCAAGGTGTCGCCATCTCTGAGGTCCCGATTTCGATCCCCGGTTGGGTCAATTTAGAAAACGAACTTTTCTGAATTGGCTCAGGTCTGGTTGTGATACCACCGTTGTTTCCGATTTCCATAACACAAGTGCTTTAGCTACTTACTTTGGATTCGGAGCAATGTATGTGATATTGTTAAATGTTTATTTATATTTATAATTATTATTATTTATAGATTCTTAAGCTCACAATTGTTGAAACATCCATTTGCTATCCAAATGGGCATTGTTGACTAAACTTCCATTTGGACGCACCAACGCCATCACTGGACCTCCATTTGGATGTAGTTATTTCATTTTGAACCAGCCAATGTAATTTATTATCAAAATTGAAGTTGATAAAATAATAATTTAATATTTTATCAACTTCAATGTCGTACATTCTTTTGTTAATTTACAGCTTTTTACACTAAAATAAAAATTGACGATAAACTATTAAATTGTTCTACAATAACTTTTTCAGGACAGCGAGCTTGGCCAAGGATCCGTCGCATGTTCCAGCAGGAAACGGAGTAAGATTAACCAAAATTATTTATTTTTTAGATATACACTGGTGGCCAGATAATTAAGGACACCAGTCGATTTTCATAGAGACGAGGTAATTTTGAAGCCTTGTTTCGCCGCTAAGGATTGACCTAGCTGTGATCTGATGATGGCCATCCAGGGAGTGAATGGAGGAGATTCAGATCGATATATACACCTAACTGATCTGATCAGAATTCTAAGAGATATAAGGATTAGAGTTTTCAGTCTCAGGATTTCCATACATTTTTATGTAAATTTCGCAGATTTTTAACATATCCTGATACCTCTCAGAATGTTGATCAGATAAATTGGGTGTGTATAGCGATCCCTGGATGGCCATAATCAGATCACAGCTAGATCAATCCTTAGCAGCGAAACAAGGCTTCAAAGTTACCTCGTTTGTATGAAAATCGACTGGTGTCCTTAATTATCTGGCCACCGCTATATAAATATATATTCTTATTTTACATAAATTTGAGATTCTATTTTAGCATTCACAATGCTATTTTTATACAATACTAAAAATTTACTAGAAAAATTCGACTCACACCTCGATCACATTCTCGTACGGGAATCGAACCCAAGACCTTTGGAAGTCCTGTCTAATGCTCTTTAACTACTGAGTCACTTGTGGCATCGTCGATTTTCTTCTAGTTTATTAGATAAATTAATTATTGATTCTAAAAAAAAATATTACGCAGTCAATATGTGTAGTACCGAAGTATTATTGTGATTTTTTTTTCTGTTACTTTATCTTTTTTTTACTTAAACCAGACCTTATGCTCCTCAACAGCTCTCATATTTATTTTTTCCTTCAAATCGTTTTCAGTCTCGTTCCGACCTCAGCCGCATCAGGACATGTTGCAACGGCTACAAGAGAAATGTTTACAACTTTCGCATTTGCGACCCAGTCTGCACTGAAGAGTGCATCAATGGACTGTGCACTGCACCAAATACATGCACCTGTTACCCAGACCACGTGAGGAACTTGGCTGGTTTCTGTGTGGCCACCTGCCCAATTGGCTGTCAAAATGGGTACTGCTCAGGCGGAGAATGCCTCTGCAAGGAAGGCTACAAACTGGACCGAGACAGCAAATTCTGTATCCCAAATTGTGGACCAGATTGCGATAGAATAGGTAACAGAATAAAATTATTAAAAATTAAGATAATGCTCTGACGTAAAAACAGTCCTGATTTGGTCTTAACTTTATTCCTTCTGTATTTCAGGAAACTGCACAGCACCTAATACTTGTGTTTGCAAACCAGGAGTATCACATCCAGTATGCGGTACTGGTCACCAGGCTCCTGGAAGTAACCAACCTTCTTACCCAAGCCCCAATAAACCTCAATTTATCACAAACAGGCCCACCCAAGACACAGTTTACGTAAATCCTAACCAAAACCCGAATAATCCTATAAACTCCTACAACCAAAAGAAAAATGACACACTAGCCCCGAATCAAGACCCATATCAAACACCAAATCCCTTTCCACAAAGTCACTATTCACCAAACACTCCTAATCAGCCACAACTTCCGCATCAACCGAACCAAGGACCGATTCCCCAACAATTTGGGCAAAATCCACATTACCCAACCTATCCCATCAACCAAAACTATCCTTTATATCCTGGTAATCAAATCTCACCAAATGCTACCAACGTTGCTACCCATGGACAGCAACCACTAACTCCGACCAACCAGTTTTCACAAAATCCTACGGGATCCAATCAAGGTACATTCAATCCCCAGTATCCTCCCGTTCAAACCTTCAACGTCACTATTCCCGGACAATATCCTCTTTACCCTGGAAATCAGATCGGACCCATTTCCCCTAACCAACCACCAAATCAAAGTGGAAGTCCTTACAATCCTCCTGGTAATCAAGGACCTTATTCCAATTATCCTTACAGCCAAGGTGGATATCCGGCATACCCATACCCTTCAAATCCACAAGGACCAAACCAACCTCAACAGGGTGGATCTTATCCTTATAATAGGCCAACTAACCCAGCGCCTGATTCAACATATCCCCATAGTCAGGGTTTGAATCCTTACCAGTCATACCCTGGAGCACCAAATAATCCTTATGGCCAACAACCATCCAGCCAACATGGCTACAATCAAAACACTTTTGATCAGACACAAGATTCGTCGCCTTTATGTACTGAGCCCTGTGTAAATGGAGTTTGTACTGAAAATAATCAATGCAGATGTAATCCTGGTTACGTGAGAGACGAAGATGACTCAACAGGAAGAAGGTGAATTACAGCTTTTTCTATAAATTTAAAATCAGCAGACAATAGTTTAATAAATCATTCAAAGTAATAATTTGGTTCACATAGGATATCAGATCTAATACAATTAACTTTCACGAATGATATCAAACGCCGAAAGCCTACTTCCGATTCTAAAATAGTAGTTTATGAAACTAATGCATAATGAGGGGTATTAAAACATGAGTGTTTAAGTGTAATTTTTAATAGTATCACACAAGTGTTTTAATAAATGGTTATGTGCAGTTTCATACACTACTTTATCTACTCGCATACAATTGAGATTGAACCTATAAAAATAAAGGCCCATGTATCGTAATGATAAAAACACAGAACAATTCTTATTCTGTGCATAAAAAAGTTATTTTTTAACATTGTTTTGTTAGCGAAAAACTGTTATATATTTATTTAATTTCGGGATTGCGTGTATTCGTTTTGAAGTTTATAATTCGAATTTTATTATATGAGAGTAGATAAAATGTATCGACTTTTTCTGCTTATTAAATTATGCACTTCTTAGGTTTCCGCGCGTATTCTTCATTAGAGATAATTTTACGGATTACAGCGCGTATATTATTTGGATTTATCAACCAATAAATCTAAACCAAATTATTCTAAAATAACACCTGAATTAATAATATATAGGTACGCGCTGTAATTACTTCTTTGGCAGTTATTTTATGCTTATAATTTTTTTGTAGTTGGCACTCTGAATATAATTAATTCCGACTTTTATAATCAACTCCATAAAATATGTTTTGCAGGTGCCTACCACACTGCCCCGGCGGTTGCCTCAACGGGTACTGCGCGTCGCCATACTCCTGCGCATGTAACGAAGGCTTTTTCAAAGACACCAGCGTGAAGGGACGAGCCCTCTGCATCAAGCGGATACGGAGGTCGGCCGGCGTAGAGAAACCTGTCAACGTTGCGGAACTTTTGGTTTTCGAAATTCCAGACTACAACGAGCACTAAGATTTTGTAAACATGTTGTACTTATCATTTCAATTTGAAATAAAAATGAGTCGTTTAACTTTATATTTTAATTGTATGAAACTAGCTACTACGCGTTCACTTCATGATTGCCGTCGACGACCGTTATGACGTCACAGCTAACGGTACTGTAGACAAAAAAGTAATCATGTTTTTAACTGTTTTTCATTTTTTCTTGCTCAAAGAGTGTAATAAATTTATATAACAAGTTAGGTTCGCCATAATGTAGAAACTTTACTCTTTTAATCATTATGACAACACAAATATCGAACGTAATGATTAAATCAACAGAAACAAAAATTAAGCTTTGCGTTGCTAGCCGTACTAGAAAGGCGACGCAGGGGGTGCGGTATGACGAGGTGGGCTGGGAGGTAGCGGCAATGATGAAGTGAACGCGTAGTATACTAGGGTGGTTCTTGGGAGAGCAATTTTTGAGCATCACAGACTCATATCTACTACATAAACAAATAATTATGAGTAAATGTGCTGTAATATTGTTTATAGATTCCATAATTTTTTACTTATTTTACGTGTATGTTGTAAATAACTATTTCAAGAGCATTATGGACTACGATCTATGCTAAGTCACTTTGCTGCCCCTGCCACGTATAAAAAAAGAAAAAAAAGTACATTGGCGGGAATTCCTTATTTTTTCGTTGTGTTGCAATTTGAAATTGTATTACAATATTTAAGTTTAATTATCTCACAATTGAAGTCAAAAGCAGAGTGAAACTCGTACATAAAACCCATTTTATGCTCTTGTTGTACAATCTACTATTGTTTTTTACAACATACAATTTGAGCTTCTTTTTAACGCAAGGTCTACAGCTCACGGAGCCACTAGTATAATTAATAGGTAATTATTAATAAATAAATGGGTAATTTCTGTGGCAACAATGACACCACACTCCGCGGAAATGCGTATTTTTATTTTTATTGTTATTTTACTGAACTTAAAATGAAACATAATCTTGTGTGACACATTGTCAGTACTTCGTATTTTTGAGTGAAACAGAACACGTTTTATTTTTTATTGATTAATATATTTTAAATTAATAATCAGGCTACAGTGTCGCATAGATATATACCTTAAAACTAAAACATAATATAAAATATAAACAACATTGCTAGTAAATATTAGGTTGGTAAAAAATAATTTGATACTTTCTGTGTCAGTTCGGTGCCACAAGGCAACGTCCCTCGGAAGCACCTGAATACCTCGCCCTGTAGCCAGAAGCCTTCCTTCATGAAAGTCTCTAGTCTGGTGGTCTGGATGCGCACCACAAACGCAGGCGAGACCAGTTCACGATCTGATGAAAAGATTGATTTTTAAGCTTCCAATGTGAAGAACTTATGTAGAATTCTATTTCACAAAAATTCCCGTAGACTGCAAAAGAAACAAAGAAACAAGTTAACCGAACAGAATATTGAATGGCTTGGTAATTCTATAAAAAAAACCTGAAAAACACCATAAAAGCTTAGAAAAATAAACTTCCAATCGTCAGTTCTCGTAATGTTCAACGACAGTGATATGTTTTTTTTAATGCAAAAAAGAAAGCTTTTTATTGATATAACACTTTGACCGAGTAGATTTTTAATAAATGATCCTGTATTCCAGAAATCAATAAAAATGTACTAAATTTCGTCAAATTTCTGGCGAAGCGACAATTAAAGCTATGCAATTATCAACCATATTTCAAAGAGATAGTGAAAGAGTAGATTTCGTGAACTGGCCTTGCTTTAAAATTCGTATAATGGCGCGATTCCAGAGACTGCACTCTCAAACAAAAGTTAGTCTTCTTCTGTATGTAGATACTCTATCACGCTGCGTGGTGGTGGTGTGGTGCAGGCGGCACAGGTACAGGTAATAGGTTAGACAGTTTGTGCGTATTTCCGAAATATGACACACAGATAAATTAACAAGGAACCGAAATTATACTGAACCCCAACACCACATGGTAGTAGTCTGCCGAGTCTGCCCCAACCCTAACTAGAGTGGTGGTGGGGGGCAGCCCTCGTTCGCTTAAATGAAGTTCAGAAACGAGTACGAGCCGTGGTCGCCTGGCGAAGGCTCTGGATTCTGTATTTTGTTACGCAAGGGCAGAAGAGACAAAGCTGTGACAGAAAAAACAAACTGGTGTTTTGCGGTACTGGTACTGGGAGGTTCCCCCCCATATCTCCTCCTATTTATCTCAATACCCATTTCAGGCGCCCCGATTCTAAAGATTACCCTTAGTCAATGTTTGTTAATTTCTTTCATCACAACATCATTTGAAGTGCACGCCGATGCACTCGATGATTCCTTGATTGCGCCAAATCTTATATCTGGGATGTCAGCATCAACCGTAGGTCCTGAAAAAAAATATTTACTAATACAATCGCTATTTATTTAAATAACTGCTGATAAAATAATATTGAACCTCCCTTAAAAAAGTTTTTTTTTTTGACAAAGCACGGTCATGTTCAAAATTCAACAACTGACTTTTTTAATTATATACCCTCTTACTAATAAATATTGTATAGCAGATTATGTATAGTTACACAATGGTTACTCTCTGACAAACTATTTAAGTTTGACATTAAAAAGAAAGGGACAAAACACTGTGTAACTATACATCTGCTATACAGTCTTTATTAGTAAGGGGGATACTCAATATAATAGATATATACATAGTAACACCCATACTCGTCACAGAAATTAAAATTCATCATTTAAATTTCTACCCGGCCGGGGACCTCTGGCGTGGTAGACTGTGTTGACCACTGCACCAGTCAAGTCGTAATAATATCAATCAAAGTATTTATTTTTCGTCAATATACAGGGTTATTTGTACGCACGACGGCACATCAGACTATACATGTTGACCTTGAGATCGCCTTTATGCCATACGTAATAAAAGCTGTTTTCGCAGTTTTACTGTATAACCGGACGTGCTATCGTGTTTACAACATCAATAACCTCACAAGACAAGACTAGACAACAAGATCAAGATTACTAACACCATAAACAACAACGTTTGTTCGATCGAGTTTTGATTTAAAAAACACACATTTAAATATTAAAAAAACCGTCGACTTGATAACCTCCTCCTTTTTTTGAAGTCGGTTATAAAGGAACATCATCTTACCTTCAGATTCCATTTGCCCACTTTTCAGTCGCATTAATAGCCATTTCCTCTTTACGATTAAAACGATTGTTAATAAAATGATCGCTAAAACCAGCACTGCTATCGCAAAATATATCCAATAAGAATTTGACCTGAGAAACATCACAATTTATGAATATAGTTAGTAATAAATAATAATAAATGTTTAAATAATTACACACAGCGCCATCTAGCCCCAAACTAAGAAAAGCTTGTAATATGGGTGCTAGACCACTGATATACTACTTATATACTTTTTAAATATTACGTCCTTATCTATGAAATTGGTGTTTTTTTCTCTCTTATTACATCATAGCCGTCAACTGTCAGCATCACTAAAGTCTATTTATTTTGTTTTCTTAGCATTAAAAAAAATACCTACCTACCTTGAAAGTGGTTCCTTTTTTTGTTAGCTAAAATGACCACTTCTTCCGTTGTAACTTAGCCGAAACTTATTTTTTTCGCTTAAGTAATGTTGCTTAAGTTCAAACATTTGTACATAAAACATTTGTAACAATAGCGTTCACCGTTGTTAAATAAATTATGAAAACGCTAGTATTGAAAATGTAATTTGTTAAAATTCTCTACACAAACTGTAAATTTCATTGGTAAAGACCTAATATATATTAGGTCCTTAGGTTAAGCAACATAACTTAAGCAAAAAAAAATTACTTTTGGCTAAGTCACAACGGATAAAGTAGTCATTTTCGCCAACAAAAAAAGGAGTCACTCAAAGTATTTTTTTTAATTCTAGGAAAACAAAATAAATAGTCTTTAATGGTGCTGATAGTTGACGTCTATGGTTATTATTTGATTTAACATCCAGCAACTGATAAATATTTTAATTCACAGAAGTTATGAGTTCTCTGTGTGTGACCGATCGGTAGAACAAAGGAAGTCGGACCACGTGGCCAGAGGGAGAAAAAACTCAAATTTCATAGTTAGGGCCTAATACAATGAAGAAACGTTCCATTTAATATCATTATTATTTATAGTACATATCATCAACTTCATTACGAAGGAACCTGAATGATATTTTAAGCTGTGGTCAGCTTATCATGCATGAATGAACGAACATCGGAGTAGGTTTACTTACGTTTTGCTTCCCTCTCTTGTGCCAACTTTTGGCTGTAAAGTTTGTGCATGAGTCGTCGTTTCTAAAATGGGTGAGTTATTTCCAAATGTTTTACTAAAGTTTTCAATTTCTACAAAATCTGTTCTTCTGAATGTTACTGTCGATGTTTCTTCGGTGACGTTGTTTTCATCGCTCTCTTCATATGCTCCGACTGAAGTTGTTTTATTAAAAATAATATCGGCCGATGAAGATATAGTTTCAACTCCACTCCTAATAAAGTTTTCTGTGGATGCTGCATTATCTGTCAGACTATGGTTAAGGACGCAAATTGTTTTTGTACACACTTCATCTGTTTTATTCAAAATATCACAATTGACATTGTCGTTTTTTACTATTACCGTTTTATAAGGAAGTGAGCATACACAAACATTTGGTGCAATGCATTTTCCCTCACAGTTAATACATTTTGGCTGACAAAAACTATTATTAATATTTTTTTTCTTTATTATTTCGTACCCCATGTTGCATCTACATATATTTGAATCTATACAAGTGCCATTTGGACAACCGCTGGCACAGTAAGGGTCACATGTGTTGTTGCCTGACATTATGTACCCTGGGTTACATTGACATGTGTTTGGACTGACACATATCCCATTGGGACATCCAGTAGTACAATGAGGTTCACAAGTATTATTGCTTGACATCTTATACCCTGACTTACATATACATTTATCTGGCCTGACACAGGAACCGCTGGGACATCCAGAAAGACAGATAGGTTCGCAATTATTTTTGCTTGTCATTTTGTACCCCGAGCCACATTTACAAACATTTGGGCTAAAACATATACCGTTGGGACAGCCTGTAGTACAAAAAGGGTCACAAGTATTATTGTTTGACATGATGTATCCCGAGTCACATTTACAAATATTTGGGCTTACGCAAGTACCGTGGGGGCAACCTAGAGGGCAAAAAGGGTCACAATATGTGTTTTTGCTCGAAATTTTATACCCCTTGTTACATTTACATATATTTGGACTCACACAAGTACCATTGGGACAACCAAGTGAGCAATAAGGGTTACAAGTATTATTGCCTGACATTTGGTACCCTGAGTTACATTTACATACATTTGGACTCACGCAAGTACCGTTGGGGCAACCAAGAGGGCAATGTGGGTAACATATGTTCTTGCTCGACATTCTATACCCCTCGTTGCATTTACATATATTTGGACTCACACAAGTACCATTGGGACAACCAAGTGAGCAATAAGGGTAACAAGTATTATTGCCTGACATTTGGTACCCTGAGTTACATTTACATACATTTGGACTTACGCAAGTACCGTTGGGGCAACCAAGTGGACAATAAGGGTCACATGTGTTCTTGCTCGACATTCTATACCCCTTATTACATTTACATATATTTGAGCTTACACAGGTACCATTAGGGCAACCAAGTGGACAATAAGGGTCACATGTGTTCTTGCTCGACATTCTATACCCTTCATTACATTTACAAATATTTGGGCTTACACAGGTACCATTAGAGCAACCAAGTGGACAATAAGGGTCACATGTATTCTTGCTCGACATTCTATACCCTTCATTACATTTACATATATTTGGACTTACACAGGTACCATTAGGGCAACCAAGTGGGCAATAAGGGTCACATGTTTTCTTAGTCGACATTCTGTACCCTGAGTTACATTTACATACATTTGGACTTACGCAAGTACCGTTGGGGCAACCAAGTGGACAATAAGGGTCACATGTATTCTTGCTCGACATTCTATACCCCTCATTACATTTACAAATATTTGGACTTACACAGGTACCATTAGGGCAACCAAGTGGACAATAAGGGTCACATGTGTTCTTGCTCGACATTCTATACCCCTCATTACATTTACAAATATTTGGGCTTACACAGGTACCATTAGAGCAACCAAGTGGACAATAAGGGTCACATGTGGTCTTGCTCGACATTCTATACCCCTCATTACATTTACAAATATTTGGGCTTACACAGGTACCATTAGAGCAACCAAGTGGACAATAAGGGTCACATGTGGTCTTGCTCGACATTGTATACCCCTCATTGCATTTACATATATTTGGGCTTACACAGGTACCATTAGGGCAACCAAGTGGGCAATAAGGTTCACATGTTTTCTTGGTCGACATTCTGTACCCTGAGTTACATTTACATACATTTGGACTCACGCAAGTACCATTAGGGCAACCTTGACTGCAGTAAGGTTCACATATGTTGTTGCTTGATATTTTGTACCCTTTATCACATGTGCAGGTATTAGGTGCTGTACAAGTGCCTTGAGGACATCCATTTTTGCAGTAAGGATCACATATATACCATTTACTACCCATTATATACCCCGGGTTACATTCACACTCATTTGGGGCGGTGCACTGCCCATTCATACATTCAAACCAACAGTATGGATCGCAATGTAATTCACTGTCGGGATATCTTTGCTCATAACCCTTACAACAGACATTTTCGTATTTATATGCCATTTTCTAAAATAAAAAGAAAACTTATAGGTTTTGCATTTCAGAGTAAATTAACAAGTACTTAAATTAAGATTTACCGATAGTGTTACAGTGTATGTTATCCATTTCATTCTAGTTTTCTTGCAGAAAAACCAACAATCAGATTTTTTGTAGTTTTCTCTGATTGAGTAACTTCGCAGCTCGTTGTAAGTGTTGGCGTATCTGAAAAAGAAAGTGTTAGAAATTCAGGTTTTATTGTAGAGATTCATTAAAGGAAATGAACCAAACTTTTGAGATTCTGTAACTGGGTATAAATCTCAGAGTAAGTACTGACCAACTGAATTTATTTCTTAGGAGACGTGTATACTTGAACTCAGTTATTGGAACAAACAAACAACCACCTTAGACAAGGACCGGCCCTCAGGCATGGCGACACCATGAAAAACCGTTGTCACTGTCATCAAACACGGTCCCTAACAACGAGTCAAGTTCCAGAACTTTACCGAATGAGTAGGGTCAGGTTATTCCACAACATAACCGAATGAGTAGGGTCAGGTTATTCCAGAACATTACCGATTGAGTAGGGTCAGGTTATTCCAGAACATGACCGAATGAGTAGGGTCAGGTTATTCCAGAACATTACCGATTGAGTAGGGTCAGATTATTCCAAAACATGACCGAATGAGTAGGGTCAGGTTATTCCAGAGCATTACCGAATGAGTAGGGCAACGTATGAGTACCCTGGTGCCTCTGTCATATAGTGGTTTCAGTCAATGCTTAACATCTATTGTCTCCGATCAACGCAACACATCGATGGGCGCGGTCTTAAGCACAACAATTTTTCAAAAACAATAAATTATGTAAATCTCTTTATACTCACGTTATCTTCTGCGTACATATTTGGTTTTGCACTTCAACACTAAATAATATAAACAACAAAAACCGAACAATCAAGATCCCCTGTGTCATCATAATTTTATTATAAAACCAACTAATAATGGAATTTCATAATGAAGCAAACACTATTAGGGTGTCCATATCAATCGGATGACTTACTTTATTTTGAATTAAATATTTGTTTTAAATTGTATCTCGGGAATTTATTGTTTTCAGAATTCCAATAATCAGTCAAGCAAAGCAATATCATTACCCTAAATATTGGTTGCGTGCATCTACGAGTATGTTTAAGGCATTGGCACTGCAAAATGTCGTAATCTTTCTTAATTCGCACAATCTAGCTAAAAAATTTAAGTTTAAAATTAATAACGTATTATTATTACATACTATACTAGTAAGGCATCCAATATAATATTTTAGACAAGTATAATGTTTTTTTCTGCAATTCAAAGAACAAATTGCATGGTCAGTAATGTTTACTCTTTTTCATACATTTATTTGTACTAACTATAGTTACAAATAAACCGGCTTAAAACTAGGTTATTACTTAAAACCACGACCGTTTTTTCAGTACGATAATGAAATAATGCTTTAAAAATAAAGATAAACAGGTCAACTGAAATACATTGACCTCTACTCTACTTTTACCGACTTCAAAAGTAGAGAGGTCCTCAATTCGACCCGTATTTTTTTTTGTCGATTTAGTTTTTTTGTTCGATTAGGTATATTTTCAATTTGGTCCCATATAAGTTTCATTGAGATCCGACGATAATTTTCGGAGATATGGGGCCTAATGTCATGGGAGTCATGAATAATTAGAACAATAATAAGTAAAACCATCTATGTAAACATTAGCTTTTTGTTCTAGCTGAATCCGTTGGTCCCGGCTTCATCTGCAGTCATTAATACCCTCCAATCCACATTGGGCCCGCGTTATATGAGGGGTGACTAATAATAATAAAGTTGACTATTTATTTTGTTGATAGAAGCGTGGCCAGACCAGGCCACATGTACCTACGTTGTGTAAACCATATTCTGCTTTAAAACCGATTTATTTGCTATTATACTGACTTAATAAATATATACCTAGTTCAAGTTCTCAAATTATAATAAAAAAGTAAATAATAAAATAAATAAAAATAATAATAAAAATGTATTTATTTTCCATCACACAATGGTTGGTTACACAAAGTACTTATACTAATAGTTACAAAAATAAAGAAGCCATTATGTGAGGACTGATGCCCGAGATAGGTTTTCATAAAAAAACCCGTATTACAGGTCACCAGTGCCCCAACATGGAAGGTACATTTATTTTTTATTATGAGAGTTAGGTAGTTAAGATGTGAGCTGTGTAGATGTTTGTTGAAGAGTGTCAGTAATATATATTTAGTCTATGGATAGATAAGATTTAGTGTGTGCATGAAGTGTGGGATGTGTTGTGTGTAGGGGTGTGTGTGTGTATGTGTGGGTGCTTGTGTGTACGATTGTTATACGATTAATTTTGTGCCTTATATGGGAGCTTTATGATTTGTGGAATTGTAGACAACAGTAATAGTTGTTGTTATTAATATTCATGTTGTTGGTTGTTGTGGTTTTTTATTTAATAAGTAGCAGGAAGTGCTCGGTGTCGTCGTAGTCGAGAGTTAGGAGCCATTCAATTACAACTGTTTTACACCGAAAGCCATGGAGAGGGTAGACTTCCAAGATCTTATTCAACTTATTATAAATGAACGGGCCCAGAAAACAGAAGAATTGATGAGAGTGGCTAGTGTTTAATGTTTGAGTACGACACACATTATGTTTTATACGCTTACCCTTCATAAGATTTGGGTCATAAGGCAGCTGGGAATGTTGCTTAAGCGCTGTCCGGAGAATGAATAGCTGTCTTACGGTAAGCAGGCCCCATTCTTTGTACAGATCAGTTGATGGAAAGCGAAAAGGGAGGCCAGCGCCTACCTTTAAAATAGCCCTTTGCGCTCTCTCCAAATGGATCAGATGGGATTTGGCTGCACCGCCCCATGTGGTGATGCAATATTCTAGAAGAGATTTACAGAGCGCAGAATACACCATTTTGATGACCTTGCGATCTGCTACGTGTCTGAGGTTCTTGAATACGTAGATCAGTTTGCGTAGGCGAGTCACCAGCAAATCAATGTGCGCTTTAAAGGTCAGCGTTTGATCCACTGTTACACCAAGATACTTCAGAGAATCCGTTCTCTGGAGAATGGGACAGGAACAGTCATCGGTTGTTAAATAACAGCTGTGGGCGGTTATAGACATGGATAGGGGGGGTAGTGAATGGGATCTATGAGCAAACGCTATGTATTTGGTTTTTGAGGTATTGAGCGCAAGTAAGTTATTTCGAAGCCAATTACCAACTGCCGTCAGCCCGTTCTGAGCACTATTATAGACCTCATCCCAAGTATCTCCACAAAAAAACAGTGCTGTGTCGTCTGCGAATGTAAATATTGTACCGTTGTGGAGCTGCATATTGCAGAGGCTGTTAATATAAATGAGAAACAGAGTCGGGCCGTTGATGCTTCCCTGTGGCAAGCCGTAAGTTAATGTCTCTTCATCGCTAAGCCACCCATCAATCGCAACTCTCTGCTTCCTGTCACTAAGATAATTCTGGTAAAGTTTTAACGGTAAACCCCTCACTCCCATCCTGTCCAGTTTCCACATTAGGTGCGGGATAGAGACCGTGTCAAAGGCTTTCGCCAGATCGAGGAATATAGTGACACATTTCTTTTTCTGATCCATTTTAGTTATGATTAAATTCGTGAGATTATGTACCGCGTCGTTAGTCGATTTGCCTGGTCGGAACCCAAACTGAGATGGAGATAACAATTTCTTTGTTTCTAAAAATTTGGTTAACTGTTTATTCATTATACGTTCTAGAATTTTAGATAAAGTTGGCAGAATCGATATTGGACGAAAGTTATTGACACACCCTCCATCCCCACCCTTGAGGACTGGCTTAATCAGAGCAAGCTTAAATACACTAGGGAAAACACCCGTTGAGATAGCGAGATTACAGATGTGAGTGATGGGTGTAAGTAAGTAGCACGAATACCGCTTTATGATTTGTCCAGAAATTTGGTCGATTCCGACTGCACAATTATCTCTCAAGCTATTAATTATCAATTGAACCTCGCACTCGTCAGTGGGCAGCATATTGAAAGATTCAGATATTGAAGGCGAAGTATCGTTATTGATAGGCAGCTGGGGATTTACAGATGAATTGGTAATAGTTTCTGCAAGGCTTTTACCTATACCCGCGAAAAATTTATTTACCGTGTTGACACTGCCATGGGGGTCCGTTTCAGATAACAGACAACTAGAATGGTCAGGTGCTTTTTTTTGATTGCTGATTTTTTTAATTGCTTCCCAAAGCTTCTTTTTATTTTTTAAAGCCTTTTCAATCTCTTGTTTTTCATAATTTCTTTTCGCTCTTTTCAATTTCTGTTTACAAAAATTTCTATATCTTTTGTATGTGACTTTCAGAACTTCATTAGTGGGATCTCTTTTTAGTTTTTTATGTATGACATCTCTATTTTTTAGGCAACGTAATAAACCTTTGGTGATCCAAGGCTTAGCAACTCTCTTCCTGTTGGGGCTTTTAACCTGTTTAGAATTAGTTTGTATTGCAGTTGTAAGAAGAGAGACAAGAAGGTCCGCGGCTGTGTTTGCATCGTTACAATTCATTATATGCTCAAAGTCAGTTGACTGGATCGCTAAGTCAAGACCATTATAGTCAATTCGAGTAGTAAAGTTTTTCGAATACTCTAGGGGTGAGGTCAAGTTAATACTCAACGCTACACAGTCGTGGTCAGTTACGGATGTTTCTATAACAAAGCAAGAGGCATCACGTTTTGTTTTGATCATCATGTGGTCCAGGCACGTCTTACCATGTGTAGGCAATGTATGGCCAGGTAAGATGGCGTGGGATGCCAGCATGTTCAAATATTCGTGAGAGCGCAAGTCACTAGTGTTTGGCATAATGTCGATATTTATGTCGCCACATATGATTATATTTGTGAACATACACAGACGAGAAAGCAACGAATTCAGGGCGGTGATAAAATTAGCTGTATTTAATTGGCTTGGAGGACGATATATACCAATAATACACGTGTCATTATTAAGTTGCAGTAAAAGGCAGTTCGCGTCATTAACCATAGGTTCTTCAACTAAGGATTGACACAATTTTTTATAATAAATAACAACACCTTCATTCTGAGTTGCCTGCGAAGTTGTAGCCGCATTACTGTAGCCTTCAAGGTCTGGAATAGGGTTTCCTGAAGTAAGCCAGCATTCTGAAAGTACTATAACGTCCCAATCTATCTTAGATCTCAAAGCCATGGTGTTGAAGTCATGTAAATTGCAATTTAAACTTCTTATGTTTTGGGAGATAATTTTGAGTGAATTGTTGTGGTGGATATGAGTTTTAATATTTTCAATGTCGCATAACATAGCCTCAGCTACAGATAGAGAATCTAACCCTGAATTTATAATTTCTATGTTTTGATTAATCATTTTTATTTTAATAAAATATGGATAAATAATTAACTTTTAAAATAATGTTAGATTCTCTGTGAGGTAAGTGCAAACTGGGAGGCAATGCGCGACATGCATTAACATAATTTCTCAAAAACTTTATTTTTACATTATGAGTATGTTGAAATAGAGCGATTATGAAATAGAGATGCGATAAACGAATAAAATCAAGCACTGTAAGGTTGTGTGTAGATTGTAAGTGTATATGTTGATTTAGGATCAGTGTGGTGTTGTTTTTGTGTGTAAGTATGATTAATAATAATAATAATATGATATTTGTAATATAAAAACTGTTTTCTATCCTGAGGTTATAGAGAAAACATATAAAAAAGTACAAAAAAGCAAAGGAAATTATACATAGTCACATGATCAATTTGAGAATGTCATCTTCTTCCATGATATGAACCGGGGCTGCACCTTCTGACTTCCTAACATACACCTTCCCGTACGAAGTCCATGTCGCAAATAGTTTCTTGGTTTTGACATAGTTTCTGGCAATATAAGCGATTCGACGAGCTTTGAAGGTTAGAACCTCTGATATGAAGATATTTCGGGTAGGTCCAGTAAGTTTAATGTGGTTGGTGTTAAGTGGATTCTCTTTAAGTTCACGTTTCTTTTTATTTTCAGTTTTATATGCGGCTATAAAAGATTCTTTCCGGCTGATACTGGTGAACTCGACAACTATAACTTCGGTGTTAGAACGGTGTATATCCTTTATTTCAGTTTCCAGGATCGGAGGCTCCAGTCCAAGAGCAGATCCGATATCTTTGACAATATTTGTAATAGTTACTTTGTTTTCATTAGACTGCTTTGGAATATTACGAACTTCAACCGTAGAACCGCGAACAAACCTTTCTAAGAATTCCAATTTGTTTTCAAGTGTCGAGACTTGGGATTTGATCTGATAAGGTTTTATTACAATCACTTCATTACCTATACTATATTTTTGGTGGTTAATTGACATCAGCCATTTTTTAATGTCCCCACTGCAGGGCACAGGCCTTCCTTTTGGGTGGATAAGGAGGATAAGACATAACCCACCACGCAGGCCCAATGCGGATTGGTGGGTGTTTACAACTGCAAATGCAGCCGCGACCAATAGCTAAACGTTCCTTCCGAAGCACGAAGGAACTCGAGATAATACATTTTTGGTCATCCATCCCATGACCGACCCTCGCGAAAGTTGCTTAACCTCCACAATCGCAGGGCTAGGCGCTAAACCACTGCGCCACCGAGCTCCTCTCTAAATATAATAATTTAATATTAAGTCCTAAACAATAATTAATTCAGACACATACTACAAACTTCCGTTTGATTAAATAATTATTTTAGTATCACATGTTTTGTCTCTTTTTGTGCTTCGTTGATAATTACTTACGCATATTAACATATTTTTTACGCTTTCAATCATAATTTATCATAAATTTGGGGTTGTGCCGTTTGGCAAATTATTTTTGGCAAATTTCACTTCCCAAAAAACGTATCGCACTAGTTTCATTTCCTAAATGAATCGTTAGATTTTGCCTTTTATTCACTTGGTCAAATTATATTGTCATATTTTTACTTTGTCAAGTTTTATTAAGTCAAATGTTTATTAAACAAAACTTTTTTGTTACCCTTACTATGACACATAAACTTTCAAGGGGTCGGGGGTGTGAGGAGATGGAAAATAACGGAACCCTAAACGAGTGAATTCCGATAACGATCTAATTTTGGAAACACTTAGTACGCTAGCGGATAAAACGCAATTTTGCACACTAAAATGGAATGACAAACAAAGCTTTCCAAGCGTGAGAGGTGAAAACTATTATGTTACGGTGGTCTTGCTAGGAGCGCGTACACTCCAGGTATTCCTACTGGTAGTATTAAAACTCAAACTGATTTAGAACAGTCGGCATCAAAATCTTAATTTAAGGATAATGAATGAAATACTAAATATGGATTTTGTAAACTATATCTGTGATATAAACTTAAAACTACAAATAATAATTGCCTAAAAACTTTAATTCTTACTAACAGTCTCGAATGTCTTAATATTGTTACAAGGGTTAAGTTTATTGAAACTGAAATCTCATTAATTGTTAAATTAAATCTAAGAAATTGTTTCTTTGACTTTATTTTTTGCACTTCATTTCAATGTTGCCGTCTGAAACATGTGGCAGAACTGAAAAAACCAGAAAGTAATTTTAAACAAAAGTTAATAAGATTTTTTTCTTTAATAGCATAATTAAGGTTATTATGAAAACCTGCTAAAATCATATTCCTATTTTTTTAAGGTGGATAAATGTTGTTTCAGGTTATTGCTGAAAAAGACTCCGGAGTCAAAATACGTATTTATTTGCTACTGATTAGGGTATACATTAATGAACATGAGAACTGCTGGTCAAAACTTAAAAAGTTAAGAGGAAACACCATGGTCGAGAAAATTGAAAAATTCCTCTAGAAAGTTGACAAAATCAACGCTGTTTCTTCCTCCAAAACTAAACCAATTGAAATACTTTTTACATAAAAAAATAAAGAAAGGATTTGGCTATGTTCCAATGTTTTGCTTTTTTATATAATCTCGTCTTTGATTGCTGAATGTCTAAACAATGGCAATTTTGTTTAGGTTTTTGGATCTCCAAAGAGGTATTAATCTTAAACCTCTTTCTCTCTTTATCTTTTTGGAGGAGGAAACAGGGGACTACCAAATGTTAATTTTGTCAACTTTCTATAGGAATTTTTCAATTCTCTCGAACGTGGTGTTTTTTCTTAAAAAATCTAAATTAAAGAGATGCGTCACATTTTTACTAAAAGAGTTGTAGAAAATGAATTAAAAATTGGCAAAATAAACTATTAAAAGAACTTACCATAAGATCCTTTTCTGAAGCAACTTTTTATCATTCTGACAAAGAAAAGTATTAATAAAACTATGCAAATTGTCGTCAAAACTGCGATTAGGGTAATGTTTGTGGAGTTGAAAACGTTTCCTTCGAAAGAGCCGCTTCTGTAAAAACAATAATATTTAAGCAGCTAATTCAGAAAATGATATAAAAACTCTGAGCTTACTCTTCAATTCCCAGTGTCACCTGCAGGTGATAGTGTTAATTAATTTTATTTCGACCACACCGCTATTTTTTTTATTCTTCTATGTGTAATATAAAACTAATAATGCAACTGGCAGCGCTAACTCTACGTCATCTGTCAAAATTATTCAGTTATTGCGCGCGTAACTGGAGTTTTCTTACATTTTGTGGTTTCGTACATTATTAGCTGACTATGGTCAAGGTATTTTTATATATATGTATATTTATTAGGACTAAGAGTCAGCTTTTTTTCTTATTGTATGTTATAAATTAATATATAAGGTATAACGTAAATAACCAACACCATAATTACTACAACTTTTTAAACATCAGGTGTCACATACAGGTGACACTGTGCAATGGTATTACTGATTTCAACGTCCTATTCCAGCATGACTTTTGTTTCCAGCAGTGCGGTGATGCGATTTTAGAGCTTTTTTAAAATTTTACAGATTGACCTAAGATGAGATTGCCGAAGTGTTGGAGGCCAGTGAGGGATACACCAGCACTTTAGGTGCGGGCCATACTACACTTGGCGCACATTTTTCGTGTTTGTTGGTTATGATGTCTACGGCCGTCGCTGCGAGCAGTTGATTTCTGCAGACCTCATGTCACTCTTGAGTGCCCAACGAAATGAGGTGACATGACGTCTGCTACTGCTGTCTGCAGTAGTCTCAAGCCTTTAGCTTAATGATAAAGATAATTTTTAACTTACTCTGCATTGCTACTATTCTTAGCCGTAGTTTGCACGGTGGTGGGTGTCGTATTTGAAGTATCTTTAGTGATAACAACTGCTTTTTTTTTATCTGTTGATATATTATAATTTTTTTGAGTATACTCAGTTCCATTATAATACCTCCTAATTACTTCTGTTGTTGTATAAACTGTCATTTCATTTGTTACATATTTTGGTGTATGAGTCCTACTATTACCCGTATTTGTGGTATCTACATTTTCTTTGCCTGCTGTTGAAATAGGAATCACTGTCTTGTTTCCCAAGTCACTATCATAAAATGAGGCCCTTGTTTTTATTGGAATAACAGAAAATGTTGATTCATTAAGCTCCTTTTCATTCTTAGTACTTCTACTTTCTGAACCATCAATAGCTTTTTGTGATGATTTGCCTTTAGTAGATGAATTACTTTCTGCTCTAGTATAATAAGCCTTAAAACTTGTAACTTCTGATGAAACTAATACCGACTTATCTGTTGTTGTGTCAGACAAACTTATTGTAGTTGTTTTTTCTTTTAAATCAGTATCAGTCTCATTAATTGAGTGAGACGTACTTTCTATACTTGTTTTTTGTTGCAGTTTGGTAAATTTAGTTATATCTAATGCATTATAAGGCTTAATATCCAATGGGTGCACTTCTTTAGTTACAGTTGTACTTTCCGAAGATTCCGTAGTACTTGTAGGATTTTTTATAATATCTTTGAGTGAAACTATGTCTTTTATAGTACTTTTAGTTGATGAAACAAACAGTAATATATCTGATGAGTGAGACGTACTTACTGTATTTGTGATTTCTGGCCGTTCAGTGAATTTAGTTATATCTGATGCATTATAAGGCTTAACATCCAATGGGTGCACTTCTTTAGTTGTACTTTCTGATGACCCCGTAGTACTTGTTGAATTTTTAATAATATCTTTGAATGAAACCGTTTCTATTACAGTCCCATTAGTTATTTTAGCAACATCAGTGTTATTTAAAATTACGACAGAAGTTCTGATGTCAGTATCCGTATTGGTTGTTACAACTTTCACAGAAGAATTAAAGTGCAATGTAGTGAATTTGTTTCGTTCAGTGGTTGTAGATTTAGACTGTTCAATTTTCTCTGTTGCAATACTTTCATTAACTTTGCTTGAGTTTTTGAACTTGCTAACAACTGGTGTTACAGTTATGATAGTATAACCTGTAGTTAAATTCTTAATGATGTCAGTTTTGGCTTTTGTAGTTTCAGTGGTTACATCTGTTGTATGTGTTAAATTCAATGCCTCTGTTGCACTTGTGTCAGGCGAATGTTCCTTATCTTCTACTGTATCTTCTGTAGAAGTATCTGTATGTAAGTGTGTAACCGATACTCTGTGACTTTTACTAGATACAGTATCGCTCATAGCTGTTGATACTGTAGTTAAATTGGAAATATCTGATTCAGTTGTGAATTTATGCGTAATATTGGTTTCATACCTGCAAACGTTGAAACAGACATAAGTTTTATACTCATTTTCACATTATTTTAGACAACGTATCTTTATAATTTTACCCTGCACATTCACACATGCTATCGGCACTGATCATTAGGTTTCTGTAAAAAAGAAATCAAATTTATTTATTTTTTATCAATTTCTAATTTAAATGCTAAAGATAGATAAATGTTTTACTCACCCGCCTGAATTAAAGGTGCTTAAGTGACAAGGCTCCGAAGTCTGAAAAACATTGAATTATAAATTTCTTAAGTATTAATATTCAGCAAAAGTAGGTTATATTATGATAAAAAACCCGTATGTACCTTATGCGATGGCGAAGTTGCCTTTTCATACCTGTAAAATATATAAACAGAAAACTACTTATAAAACTAAGGCAGTATTTACACGGGTCGACTTGGCAGGCGATTTTAGTCAATTAGCGCTCTTTATCGACAATCGCTTGTAAAAACCGAATCGCCACTTCATTGAAATTAGGTTTGCGATTAGATTTTACAAGCGACTGTCGATATAAACCGCTAATTGACTAAACTCGCTTGCCAAGTTGCCTGTCAAGTCGACTCATGTAAATACCGCTAGTAGTTTTAGAAGTATATACCGGAAAACATTTTTTTTACATTACGTTGGGTTAGGTATTTTCCTGAATTTAACTGGTCCGCAATTTTCTTTTTTTTTGCTGATCGCAGTTGTAACCTAACGTAACCGGTTTATATATTTGCAAGTCTAGTGCTTCTCAGTATCTACTTAATGGCTAATAAAAACAAATAACGCATCAGGTTTAACTGCTCCGCATTTTTACCGTAGTGACGGTTTTAAGTTGTTGGGAACTTACCGAATAAACAGCAATTGTATGGGAATTGTAAGTGATATACTCACTTGAGACAGGAACACAATTCATCTTTGTTCACCACATTGATCATTCTGCAAAAATGACCCAAAGTTCAAGTTTGATTAAATAAATATTTAAGGGGCTGACATGAGCCTACTAGCGCCGCCAGTGGATTTTATTTTATTTATTCTAAATAAGCCCAATTTCTTAAAAAAGGAATCAGTCAAGGTTTTGTTAATAACGTCTAATATTTATTGAATAACTTTACACAGATTGAAAAGGCATTCAAACAGTTTAAAACGCGATTTTGTTAAAAGTGGCCACTGTTGGTTCAAGCCCGTTTTTAAACTATTGCACGCATTTTGTAATGTTGTAATGTTATTCAATAAGCATTAGACGTCATTCACAACCTTGGCTGATTCCTTTTTAAAGAAATTAGGCTTATTTAGAATAAATAAAATAAAATCGTCTGACGGCGCTAGTTGGCTCATGTCAGCCCCTTAATTGGAGTGGACTTTAATATAAAAACTATTCTCATGATTTTAAATATTTTGATATTACATTAGGTAATTTTAAAGGATTTAAAACTTAAAGATATACAGTGAGGAAAAAATTGCCAAACTAAAATAGTATATACAAGGTGTTACAAAAATACCCCTAATGCCGAATATGGCATATAGGGAGCATCAAACTGAACAACTTTCACTATGGGGCCAACTCTGAAATCGCGAAAAAAAAATCAGCTGTTTCATACATTTTGATATTTTCGATTTTAAGTTTTGTATGAAACAGCTGATTTTTTTTTCGCGATTTCAGAATTTTCCTATAGTAAAAGTTGATCAGTTTGATGATCCCTATATACCATATTCGGCATTAGGGGTATTTTTGCAACACCTTGTATATTTTAATACGCGACAAAATCAAGTATAAAATAACTGACAGAAGATTAAAAACATACCTATCTATTAATTCTACTTTGACCACGCATGATGATGGTAGTGATGATTTAATAACATCTATTGCCGACACCCCTATAACCTAAAAAAACATTATGACGTATGAAATATTTATATGCGCATGAAAAAATACGCTACTAAAATTATTAAAGGTCCAAAAAGTATTATTCTAGTCTTTTGAACGTACAATTATAATAAACTGCAGCAAATTCTGAATTAAAAATCATAAACTGTTAATACCTAGACAAAAAAAAATACAGATATCGCGCTTCTCGCAACTATCGGAGGAAAATGAACATCAAAAATAACACAAACAAATCCAATGTTGTAAACATTAATATTTTATTGAATTAGTACAATATTTTGAAATCACAACAAACCCATAAACATAATTATTTTAGATGTATTTTTCTGTATCTATTCGTGTGTATGAATTTCATATGAAGAAAATATTTCATTGTTATAATCATTACGACGTGACGACCTCCGTGGTCGAGTGGCTTTGTACACCGGTTTTCAAGGTGTCGCCATCTCTGAGGTCCCGGGTTCGATTCCCGGTTGGGTCAATTTAGAAAAGGAACTTTTCTATATTGGCTCAGGTCTGGGTGTTTGTGATACCACCGTTGTCTCTGATTTCCATAACACAAGTGCTTTAGCTACTTACTTTGGAATCGGAGCAATGTATGTGATGTTCTCAAATATTTATTTATTATTATTTTATTGAGAGATCCTTACTTATTCTTATCCTTATTATCCTTTATTGATATTATAAATGCGAAAGCCCGTTTGTTTTGTTTGGTTGTTACGACTTCACGTGAAGACGTCTTAACTACTGAACCGATCACCGTGGTTGTTTGTCAGGGGTACAGAGAAGGACATAGAGTACCTTTCATCCCGAAAAAAATAATTGTTCCCGAGGGTTAGCAAAAAACTTTCCACGCACACAAAATCGCGGGCGGTCGCTAGTATTAAAATAAAGATAAATAGTTGTACGAATGATTGTATAGTGCACGAGTATTATTTTTTTTAATCCAAAACGGGATAGTGCTTGGCCTTCACCTAGCCTGTTGTTAAGTGACAATAAGGCCGAAAAATTAAGGACTCTATACCCGGAATCCTCACCACAGAGGAACTGGCTATCTCTAACTGCCGGAACACAACAATTTTTAAATTGTTGTTATGTAACATTATGGCAGCTAGTCAGGCGGACTTAAAAATAAATATTCCAGTGAGTGGGTCATTTTTGTCTTCAATGTTTTATTGCATCTTGCAAAATAAGTATAAATAAATAAATAAAGAATTATTTCAATTTGACCTTGTGTATGTGTTTAGAGAGATAGTTAAAAAAAACTTACTGTCAGTGTTAAAATCCATAAATAACACATTTTTAACCACGTACTAGAACGATAGTGGTCGGTATTAGAGAGGGGTCGAGGGGTCTAACAATAACTACAACTATATACAAAGTAGGCAAATTGTTGTCTGTGTGTCATTGAGTGAGTCAGAAATTTTACCTAGAAAATTATTTTAGATAATTTATTACATTGTTTTTATTTCCTGTGGGATGATATATTTTTAATTGATATTGTAAAAACTCTCATAGGCATAAATTTCTTTATGTATTATTTTTTTTTTAATAGAGGTAACTTTTATCATGCTTTGGATACAAATGTGTCAAAACTTATTTTACTAACACTGTACCGTATGATACATAGATACATACAGTAACACACGATACTAAAGAAAGTCATCATTTTGTTTGAATTTCCACTTTCAAGTTTTCACTTGTAATTTTGTTTTTTCTTAATTTCATATTTTTTAAAGCGTTTTAAAAACAATTATATTTAAAACAATCTACAATCTATTTATCCTTGCTTGTCTTAAACAGTTTTTGACAAATGTCTTAAGTATTTCTGGAAATAGCTTGTCTTATTAATTCAAATTGTTATGAATAATTAACAATATTTTTCGTATTATATTGTTTAAGAAAACCATTTGTTGTATTTTATAAATGATTATTTCAGTAAAGAGTTGGGTGAAGATTGTTTTCCAAATATGACAAGTAAGGATAAACCGACTGTATTTTAAAATACCATAGACGAATCCGTAGCATAATATAGTATGTCGTTTAGAGGAAATAATGAGTATTGTGTGATTATACCGTGATTTTTAATTGATTACACTACATTTTAATTCTTTAAAAATACAGATAACATTGACGTTATGAAAGCTATGATAATGTTTATGTTTTGGTCAAATATGAGTTTTAATATTCATAGTTGATGTTTTCATAAGGAACAGAAAAACTCAATATGATTTTGCATGCTTTTATCCCTTCAACGGCCAAAAAATAAAACACAATAGATATTCCGTTGTTACCCGGCTAGTGTTATTGTTTATACTTACTTCAAACTATTATTTAACTTTATCTATCCATCTATATCTATCTATCCAGCCCATGAGTCAGTATTGTCGAAAGTATTAGGAAAAAAAACATAAAAGTTTAATTAACTATCTTGATTCTTAAAATGTTACCTCAACCAATCAATTTGACTTGAGAGCAAGGAGGTCTACTGAGGATGCGGTTCTCGAACTCACAGGGTCAATTGTTCAGAACCAAAACAAAACCTTAAAGACGCTATGCGTCTTCTTAGATATCTCTAAGACTTTTGATACTATATCTGTCTCAATCCTTTTAAATAAACTGGAACTATTAGGAACCCGTGGTTTGGTGCTTGAAATGTTTAAGAGTTGTCTCAGTGATAGGTCACGATTGAAAACATTGTGAGTAATGTGAAGCTTATCACCTCTGGTGTTTCACAGGGTAGTGTCCTTGGACCCACCCTGTTTTTAATTTATATAAACGGTCTGTATCAATTGGCTCTTTCAAACAGCAGAATCATTACATATGCCGATGATACGACGATTCCTGTTCATGGTAATACTTAGGAAGAGACGCGTGTCCTTGCTGAAAATGCGGTGGAACAGCCATTCTAGCAAAAAAGTCAACCGAAACCCCTCTCGATTTCGTCTCTCATTTGGTTTTTTAATGAAAAATTACACGAAATAACACGAAAAAGCCTAGACGTTTCGTATTTCGTCACCTAGAGTAGACGTAGTGAACTAGGATTTTCTGATGTTTAGGCGTGGGAAACCCCATGCGATTTCATCTGTCCGTGCAGTGGTGAACAAGGGATCCTATATACGTGGCCGGGCCTCCGGAGGCCACGCCTCTCTGTACACACTTAGAGATTTGGCCGGAAGGCCTCGGGAGGCCGCGCCTCTACGTTCGATCGCAGGATCGAGCCTGCAGAGGCCGAGCCTGTGCATATGGAGGGCCTATAATAGTTAACCAACTTACGGTTATCTATTCCTTTCTAATACCAATGGTATTTGTTTATTGCCGTTATAAAATTTATATTCCCAACGAATACCAAAAATTTGAAATTTATTAAAATTTATTAAACAAAAAAAATATTTGGTATTCGTTGGGAATAGAAATTTTATAACGGTAATAAACAAATACCATTTGGTATTAGTATTTGGTATTAGAAAGGAATAGATCCTTACGGTTGTGATAGTGTTTATTGAATTATGATAATAAGATAGTTAGCGATTTATGGCATAATCATATTAAGTGTTTTTGTAACATTGAAATGATTACCCTTTTTGGCACACTTCTGTTAAGTGATTTATGGTCGGTTTCAGTGTCCAGTAGTTTTGTAACTTAGTATTTTTATAAAAAGTTTTTTTGTTGACGTACCTTTCATCCAGAAAAACAGTTTCCGTGGGATAGAAAAAAATATCCACGCAGACGAAGTCGCGGGCGGCAGCTAGTTTTGTAATAAATAAAAAACAGGGTAGATAATATTAAAGTGTTGTAGAATAAAAAACATATTATATTTTTTTTAAGTATTTTATAAAAAATAGTAATTCTTTTCTTATTATACTCATGTTATTATGTAGTAATGTATACATGTTTCTTGTAAAACACAATTTATAAAGTAAGTTAACAGACAGGATTTACTATTAACATTGCTTAATCAATCGAGTATTTTTTATTTGTAGAAGGTAAAGCATGCTCGTATAAATAAGACTATGGTTAAAGCCCTCGTCTTTCGGTAATGCGCTTCTTCGGTCACAACTTTTCGATGTAATCAAGCGATGACACACGACACAAGTCGGTGTTTAGTCGAATTTCTATTTCATCAGCCCCACTCTTGTTATATTTACATTGGTATTTTTCCCCCATAATTGTCTCCTTTGAGGATACGGCATTACCAAATAGTTCATCTGAAAAATAAGTTTGAGATATAAAAAATCCATACAAGTTGTAGTTACATGAAAATCCTATTTAAGTGTTAGTATTATTCTTTCGGCTCCTGTGCTATATATAGATCCCTCCATTCACTTGGATCCACCGCCAGGCTCAACCGGTGGATCGAAGAATACAAATTTTTCCTCTTTGATCCACAGGTGTAACTATTCGCATAGCTAACAGGGGCATGAAGCTGTAGCCAGTGGCGCAGCAATAGCGAGACCAGTTAGCCAACGTGCTCAGTGGCCCTACCATGAGTTGATGGAAACTGTTTTCGCTACTGTAAACTATCGTTTTATCTCTTCCACTCACATTGACTGTGAGCAGTATATCCGATAGTTTACGGTAGTGAAAACAGTTTGCATCAACTCATGGTAGAGCAACTGTAGGTACACCGATTTGAAAGGAACTGAATGCCGCGCTTGCGTGCCCACAGCGAGGCGCATAAGAAGTAATAATTTATAAGTACCCCAATTCCCATAGTTAAAATAGCTGGCTAGTTTGTTTCTAACAATACTCATTTACAATTTAAAACGCTTTATCTCTAAAGCGAGATAGCAATGAGAAAACGACGCGCGCGGGAGCGAGACTGATTTGGAAGATTAGGCGAAAAAATATCACCTCACCCTCATCAGCCTAGAACTAGCTTTAGTGTAATGATAAGTATGAGCCTTTATCGGGGCTATTACTAGTCGTAAACAACCACCATGGCAGAACGATGGATCTGACGTCAACCGTCCGATGACTGGCCAACCACAGTGACAATAATCTTCTAAATTATAGTTTTTTTTATTATAATATTTCAAAAATAGAAAGGTTCCTTAACATTAAATAAGCTAAATAGTGTGACTAAACCAGCCATGATGTAAGTAGTAACCCTACTATATGAACATAATAACCACAGAACAAGAAAAAAGGTAATAACTGGCTTATTCTGAGGCCATTGATTTAAAATTGAGAATTGAGACCTACAAAATCGATCATTAAACTAATGAATGGTTATATTAATGCGTTACCATTAGCTATCCACTTTCGACTGTTCCTCAGTCGCCACGTACTAATGATGACAGCCAGTGCGATGATAAAGAGTAAGATCCCAACAACATAAACGGGGATCCATGAGAAGCTGGCAGATCTGAGACACATTAATAGGATTTATTAAAAATAAAAAAATTAGTTAGACTTTACTGGATCACTCGGCTCTGAATTTTTCCATGGCTTTAAGTCTTTTTGTCAGTCAAAAACATCGTTCGCTAGTGCTACAATATATTTGGTGATAACTGTTCCACCGAAACTGAAAAGCGTGGAACCAGCCGATTGGTATTTTCAATCTAATTAACTATGTTTCTGTGTAACGAAAAGAAATAGAATGAAACAATGCGATATTGGGCGGGACATACTCACAATGCTTCATTGTTATATTGCTCACAGCTGTTGTTATGTACTTCATAACCCTCGTTACAACGACAGACCTCAGGTTCTATGCACTGTCCGTTACTGCAATGTGTGCAGTAAGCCTTGCAAATGTTACTAACATTCGAGCGGACGTATCCAGTCCAGCAGTCACATTCATCGGGAGCAACGCAAGTGGCATTGATACATAGTACTTTGCACATAGGCTTGCACGATTTGAGAGTCTTATCATAAAAGTAGCCTGCATTACATTCACATTTCTCTGGTGTGTGACAGTAGCCATTAACGCACGGCTTTCTACACACTGGTTCGCATATATCATCATCATTTTTAGCATACCCCTCATTGCAGGTACATTTGTTTGGTTCTCTGCATACACCATTTGTGCAATTTTCACATACAGGTTGACAATCAAATCTACTAGAACCTTTAGCTTTGTATCCTGCGTTGCATATACATTTGTCAAAATCTGTGCAAACCCCATTAACACATGGTCGGCTGCATTTGGATATACAGAAAAAATTAGTAGTAAATCGGTCGTTGTGAAATCCGATTGGACATTTTGGACCACAGTGTGTCTTATTGAGATGGACCAAGCCAGGGTCACAAGTGCAGGTGTCTATATCTGTACAAATCCCGTTGACGCAAGGTTGACTGCAATTGGATATGCAGAGAAGTTCAGTGGCAGAAAGATTATTGTGGAACCCATGGGGACATTTCGGACCACAATGAGTCTTATTGATATGAACCAAGCCAGTGTCACAAGTGCAAGTGTCAATATCTGTACAAATACCATTGACGCAGGGATGACTGCAATCGGAAATGCAGAGAAGTTCAGTGACTGATAAATTATTGTGAAATCCTTTGGGACATTTTGGACTACAGTGAGTGCCATTAAAATGGACCAGGCCAGGGTCACACGTGCAGGTATCAAAATCTGTACAAATCCCATTCACGCATGGTTCGCTGCATTTGGATATACAAGTAAAATTAGTGGTAGATCTGTCGTTATAGTAACCATCTGAGCATTTAGGACCACAGTGGGTCTCGTTTAGATGGATCAGGCCAAAGTCGCAGGTGCAGTTCTTGTCTTTATATATCCCGTTGATGCACTCTGGCCCTTCACAGGTATAACTTTCTTTTATGCATTTGCCATTGCAGCTCTTCCAACCATAGCAACATATATATTTCAAAACAGACACGCTCTGCAAATATAGTAAAATTAATCAGACTTATAAAATTAAATACAGCCTTGAAATATAATTACAAGTATAGACTTAGAAATCTCTATAAGATTTGCCATCATTCTTCATTATGACATCAAAACGAAAATAGCTAATTTATCAATTATGCATATAAGAGAAATATTTTAAAAACTGAACCAGACACCTTTTTAATTTGTTCTAAATTGTTCAAAAAATAAGCAGACGAACCTGAAATATCAACCAAAAACCTGAAAATATCTCGTAGTGTTCTTGAAAATTCCATCAAGTTCAAGTTCTCTCTAAATTAAGTTTTCTCTATTGCCTTGTCTGTGATAAGCCCCCCTACTCAAATGACCAATATTATATAAATTTAAACGCTACGCTCACTGTTTAAACTCAAATTCGAGCAATAGACGATTAAATCACATGTCGTAAACTTATGTTAAACACAGCTGTGTATTGTATGGAATTGACAAGCTTACGGCACATTATTTTATGGTTATTTTAAAGCTTTAACAGTAAGCGTAGCGTTCAAACACAATAATGTTGGCTATTTGAAAAGGGATGATTGGGACAACATTTTTTTATGACGGATCTGTATTGGTGTGTTTTCAAACAGTACAGTCGCTTTCCCGTTCCCAAATTTTGACGTTTTTATGGTACGGAACCCTAAAAACGTCAAAATTTGGGAACCCTTATAGGATCACTTTGTTGTCCGTCTGTCTGTCTGTTTGTCTGTCTGTCTGTCTGTCCGTCTGTCAAGACCCTTTATTTTTAGAATATGGGGCATGCAATATTGAAAAAAAAAACGTCAAAATTTGTACAGCATGCATTTGACGCAAGACGAATTGAAAGTTGAAGACTAAAGGAAGAGAATGGGAAAGCCACTCGGTGTAGATACACGAAATGGTTGTCATATCGATTTTTATAATGCTTGATATTACACAGTTCAACCATTCATTCTCTTTGAAAGAAGCAATGTATGTGTGAGGATTCGGCTGAGCAATGACATTGAATAATTTAGTGGTATGTGTTCATGATTCAATTTTGTTGTTTTATCCATTTTTTTGTTTTTTTTTAATCGTCATCTAGCCCCAAACTAAGCAAAGCTTGTGATATGGCAACTAATATACTACTTATATATTTTTTTTTAAATATATACTTAATATATACATAGAAACACCCAGACCCGTCACATAAATTAAAATTCAGCATTTCAATTTCTGCCCGGCCGGGAATCGAACCCGGGACCTCTTGGGTGATAAACCGGCATGTTGACCACTGCACCACTCAAGTCGTCTAAAATTGAAAGGAGAAAGTGAACCGTTTAATATTGTGTCAATAGTCAATAGTCAATAGTCAAAATTTCTTTATTCAAATAAACTTAATAATTAAGCACTTTTGAATCGACTATATTTTCCTACCACCTGTTCCAGACTTTTTTAACTGACAAGAACTAACTGTCGAGAATTATTTTAAGCCTCACCCTTTGCTTAGTTCGCTGGCACACCTTCTTGCCCTTACCACAGATGACTGTTATATTGAAATTTCTCAATTCCCTGAAAAAAGTTTCAGTGTTGATCTATAATACCTATTCGAAGTTTAATTACTTAAATAAATAGTTAATGTACATACCTAACAAAGCATAAAAACTGTTACCTACTTGCAAAATAAAAAAACAATTAAAAAGAAAATTGATAGTAGATAGGTACTCGCACTTTTTATTTGATCTTACATAGGTTAATACTTGGTAGCTCAATATAAGTAGGTACACAAAATATTATATCTAAGACTTTTTAAGTAGCACAATTTTAAAGCGAACTCTAGTGTTATAAAATACTCCTTACGTTTATGTTATAATGCAATAATTATACATAGTTTAAGACTTACTTTACAGTGGTCGGACAAACATTTTCATCACCCATACTTAGTGCGTCATCGCACAAGTCTCTACTCAAAAAAACAGACACAAAAATAAACAGTAATATTTTACACGACATCATGGGGACTGTGCGCGATACAATAATGCTTAACTATTCGTTTTGTGTGAAAAAAATATTATCTTTAATAAGCAACATTGTAAAATCGTTAATTAGTTGTCCATGGCATTGAATTTTTCGATATAGAGGTATGTTCCACAAGCTGATATCGGTTAATGTTGTCTAATGTTGGAACCCCTTCGGCCGCGTATACCGTACCGTTAGGTTCGTAAACAGTTTCCAAGCTATCTTTGTATGAAACCGGTTTTGATATAAGTTTTTTTCTGCCTTTTATGAAACCGCGGTTACGTATGAAACAGGCTCTTAGCCACACTGTAGATCTCTTTTCGAAGTTGCAATGTAATGCATAAGTGTAATTATGTTCACAAAATATGTTCTCTTATGATTTCGTATGTTTTCGTGGACAGTCAGAGACAAACAAGGTTTCAGATTTTGTGGCATTCCAGCGTTCTGAGCTTGATGCCATACGCAAGTAATACCTTTGATCCGTAGGTTCGTAAACAGTTTCTAAGATATCTTTGTTTGAAACTGATTTTGATATAAGATTTTTTCTTCCTTTTATGAAACCGCGGTTACGTATGAAACAAGCTCTTAATCACACTGTAGATTTCTTTTGGAAGTTGCAATGAAATGCACAAGTGTAATAATATCGACTAAATATGTTCTCTTATGATTTCGTGGACAGTCAGAGACAAACAAGGTTTCAGATACTGAAGCATTCCAGCAGAGTTCTGAGCTTGATGCCATACGCAAGGAATACCTTTGATCATTAATTTTTTTACTATCTATGAGAATTTGCGCACGTACCTACGTTCTCAAAAAAATGGCTTTAAAGCTACATAGGCGCATTACGCCAAGAGCGACGGAATCTTTGCAGACGCCGTAGTAAATCGGCTAGGAGTACAGACATAGAGTTACCGTTAAATACATCCTCATCCATTTCCATCCATAAGTTAGGCCTTGGAGGGGGGTATTACATCCTCTTAAAACTTGTAATTTTTCTGATTGGCTATCAATGTGTCTCTTGAATTTGTTACACAGCGAGAAAGAGACTCATTGATAGCCATTCAAAAAACTGACAAGACAAGTTATGGTTGAAACAGAACAAAGAAAAACTACTTCTATGTTTTGTGGGTTGTAATGTCCCTGTGCTCCAGTAGTGAGAACATTGCTTTAAATTAATTATCTCGAAAGTTATTTGAGTCTAATTCTAATACTTACTAAGAAATATTAGTAGTACATATAACCATTTGAAATTTTGAGATTTAAGCATTCACAATGCTATTTTTATATAATACTAAATAATATACTAGAAAAAATAGGACTCGCACCAGATCATGTTCTCGGACGGGAATCGAACCCGCGACCTTTGGATAACCGGTCCAATGCTCTGACCGCTGAGCTACCGAGTCACTAGTGGGAACGTCGAATTTCTTCTAGTATATCAACTCTTACGCTGCAAGCCAGCGCCATCTCACCAATGTAGAAGGAATTCGACGTTCCCACTAGTGACTCGGTAGCTCAGCGGTCAGAGCATTGGACCGGTTATCCAAAGGTCGCGGGTTCGATTCCCGTCCGAGAACATGATCTGGTGCGAGTCCTATTTTTTCTAGTATATTATTTAGTATTATAGTACATATAACCTTTGTTTATATAAAGTATTTTTGTTTATGTTTATACCCTTCAAAACTATGCCTAAATTTTTAGCAGGTCATGACTGTAACTAGATGACGTAATCGTAACCGGTACATCGTCATGTACCTTCTCATCCATTCATTATCATAGCTTCCACTCACGCCTACATCCACGTTAGGCTTACGAGTACCATACGTCCCGGTTTGACCGGGGTTGTCCAGGTTTCATGCATTGGTCCCGGGGCGTCCCGGCTGGTTTGGTATTTTGTCCCGGTTAAGTTAAAAAGTGGTACATACGACCGTCGGAACGTGTATTATGAAAAACGAACGAACTTTGCAATGCCCAGTGCGTGCGTAAAGATCAATACGCCAACATCATTGCTTGTTCATAATTAAAACTTCATATTATATATACTTTAAGCATATATTATATTAAGTACATTACTTGGATGGGATAAACACCTTTTTATTTTTTATTTTTGTCGTCGTATATTGGATTGGTCCCTGAAAATTATGGCAACCCTAATCCACGTGGAATGCCATATCCCGTTAGAATTTCGATAATTCCTTTCTCAACGGATGCTTACGTCATCATAATTATGCTCAACCACTGGATAGTGATAACTATCCAATGTGGTTGAGCTGTATGGTGATGAATCAGTCAGTGAGTCAGTTAGAACATATTATTTTTTAAATAGATAAGGTGATCCGGGCCTGCGTGGGCCTTATCCACCCATGAGGAAGGCCTCTGCCTCAGCAGTGTGGTCATTAAAAATGGCTGATGATCACCTAGTAAATTAAGGGCTACTCTAATACTTGTCCCTTTAAAAGGTTCGTTAAAGAACAAAGTAAAACAAAATAAATATCAATACTTAATTTATTTCTCAATAGTTTAATTTAAACATAAGCAGTTAAGACAAAGGAGTTAATAAATAGTTATTTTCTTTTAGGTATCACACAGATAATATCTGGGACCTATATAATAAACGTGACAATTTGTCACCTGTCATGACAATTGTTTAACGATTGCGTCAACCAATTTGAATATAGAACAAACTATTAAATTGAGATTTTTCGCAATCACAGTGCTATTTATTTTAAGATAAATAATATTAGAAAACATTTATTTATTTATTCTATTTATATATTAAGATAAATAATAATATAAGATAGAGACTGGTCAAATGTACTGACCAATTATGCTACCGAGTCACTAATTGGTCAGTGCATTGGGCCGGAATCCCAAGGGTGCGGGTTCGAGTCCCGTCTTAGGTGTTACGGGTGAGTCGATATTTTCTAGTATTTTTTCTAATATAGAACAAACTACTCGTACCTACGCCGCAATGTAAGCCAAACTGTCATAACAATTGACAAATTGTCACGTTAATAAATAGACCTGGTACCTAGGTACCAGGTCTATTTATTAAACTAGTTTAATGATAACTCGTAAGTGGATCTCACTCAGGCAATTCAAATAGTGAGCATTCTATTCGTTTTAACGCTAATGTGGGATTTACACGGGGCGACTTGGCATGCGACTTGCCGGTCGATTCACGACAACTAGCACTTTTTATTGACAACCGATTGAAATTAGGTTTGCGATTAGATTTTACAAGCGATTGTCGATTTAAAGCGCTAATTTACTAAAATCGACAAGTAAGTCGCCTGACAAGTTGACCCGTATAAGTACCACATAATAAATTTTTGTGAAACTTAGTTTAACTTAAATAAAATTAAGTAAGAATAATATAAATGTAAGTTATAATTAAATGACTAGGTCATTTATCCCTCACCTTTTATTCCAATATGAAATAACGCTTTTGAATGAAAACAAAGAGAATCGTTACATTAACATTAATTTAGTATTTGAGTGGATCTATGGAGAAAAAGATGGTCGTTACGCGAATTCGCATATAATATAATAGCATAATTAACTCTTCTTGTGAGGTTATTCAGATTAAGACAGTATTTGTCTAGGGTTCTATTAAATAAACAATCACTTTTTTTGTTTATGAACTGATTTAGATGTTTTTTTTTCCTTATTAACATTTAAATGTTTCGGCTACCCAAAATAATAACAGTTTTGAGCAGCTATCTAATCAGGCGAACGTCATTTCTTTTCTTTTACACATATCTGGAGTACCTAAAGTAATATCGACCTTACTATCTTAACTTTAAAGTCATATTCTATCTACATAGACGTTTGAAGGCACTCGAGGCAGCAGGTCCAGATTTGTCTGTCTGTTCTCCACTTCATCATAGTCTGCTTCTTCGTTGATACTGTCTCTATCTTCTGTATCTTGGTACTTCTGTCGGATCAGAGTATCAGGTCTAGTGAACATCACGGTCTCCTGCCCATGGTCTAAAACAATAAAATAAAGCCACGTACACAAGAATGTAATTTTTCGATACTTATCCCCGTTTGAAGTAGTGAATTTTCCATCACTTTTTGTTGTATTAAATGATCTTATCGGTTAAACATAATTAAAAAATAAACAAAAAACAAATTATTACGAACCACTCACAGCAATTATTGATTTTACACGTGCTTTACAACTTTGCAGAAAAGTTCGTGTACGCGCGCTTCACACCAGCACGTACTAAACATAATGGTAGTGTAGTGGCCGTGAGAAATCCGCATTATTTTTTTATGTTTAATGCTAATCACAGAAAATATACCCCTACCAGAATTCAAACCTGGGCCACAGAGTTCTAAATACAAAACCTTTGGTGAAGGAGCCGAGACTGCGACCACTGCACGGCAGGCGGTTGCAAAAGAGGATAACATAACAGGATATTCTTACAGTCATTTTCTTTTGCTTTCCGCTCGAAGTTCTTCCTCTGCCGCCAAGTGCGGTGGATGATCACTAACACCAAGACAATCAGCAGGAGCCCGAGCGCGCCGCCCAGCATCCACGTCAGTTGGAGACCAGCCAACCTGGAACGGAACCAATGAATTATGTTTAATAGAGCTCGATGGCGCAGTAGGTTGCGATTGCGTTTGCGGCCATTAAGCAACTTTCGCAAGGGTAGGTCATGGGATGGGTGACAATTTTTTTTTTATCTCGAGCTCCGATCCGTTTTTCGTAAAGCACGTTAAGGCTTTGATCTCTACTGCATTTGCAGTCGTTAACACCCACCAATCCGCATTTCCCCGCGTTGTAGGTTGTGGCCACTCCTTCTTATCCACCCATAAGAAAGGCCTGTGTCCCAACAGTGGGGACACTAAAATGGCTGATGACGATTATGTTTATGTCGATGGATTTAAAACCACTTTTGTTTCTACACAAAATATACACCATGAAGATGTTTATGGACTCAGAATCTGCGCATACGATAGACTTTTTGTGTCATCGATTCTGTGAATTATTGTTGTTACTGAGAGAGTGATAAAAGTTAACCTAAATTTAAACTTGTCCCCATTTAAAAAATCGTCCGATAAAGTTCAAGCTTCACATCTAAGGTTGCGTTCAGAGAATAACACACGACCCGACCTCAACCCGAACTCAACTCAAACTCAACTTAACCGCAGCCCACCTTGAAATAGATCGCTTACAGTTTTAAGTTTTATGACACATTATTAAGCTTCGGTGTAATGTTGAGGTGAGTTTGAATTGAGTTCGGGTTGTGTTAAAGTTGAGTTCGGGTTGAGCGCGGGGTGGGTGCAGTTGCATGGACAAAATGTAACGGAGCTTATTAATGTGTAATAAGACTCAAAATTGTAAGCAATGTATTTCAAGGAGAGGGCTGCGGTTGAGTCGAGTTCTGGTTGAGGTTGGGTCGTGTGTTATCGTCTGAACGCTGCCTAAGTATAATGCCATGGTCTGTCAAAAAGTTCGCCGTCTGCGAGCCTTAAATGGGATCTGTAGGAACTACCAACAAATACTTTAACCTCCTCATGTCCAAAAATTAAAGGAGCTATTCAATCAGAAGGTCGGTGTGCAGTTAAAATACAAATTTAATGAAATACAAATGCCGGCCAACTGGCCAAACTTGGCCTATTTTGCAATGTATATGGTCGTTTCTGAATGACACCAAAATAAAATATAATGCAACTAAGCCTATCATAAAGACGAGCATTAGTTGACTTCAGTGCTATACCAAAAAATGAAGCTACTTACGTAGGAGTAGACGCTACAATAGCCTCCTCCGTCGATGAAACGCAGAATGTCCCGTTGGCGCACGCGCAGACAGTCTCGTTGCAAGTGGCTTCACATCCTCTGCAGTTCCGTCTGAAAGTAGTAAAGCAAGTTATTTTGTAGTTTATTGACAATTGCTGTTCGTTAACTGTTGTACAGTCGGCCTACGAAAATATTGAGCACTTTATTACTGTGTCATATTTAAATAACAGATTGACAGTGACATGTTAGTATAACAGAAGTTTCAATATGACGGGGTTCTATATAACCAAAATTTTCATGGGCCGAATCTACCTATCAATTGTCCTATTCTGGTGTGAGTGCTTTTAATTCTTTTTTTTGAAAATCTATTAAAAAGATAATATATCTCGATTGTCAAGAAAAGTATCTAGGTGGTTAATACTTACAGAGGAATGAGCTCACATGTATTGTTACGTTTCTCGTAACCATCTTCAGTTCTAAAACCTTCGCCGAAAGAGTACCCAGGATTGCATTCACACTTCTCAGGTGCTGAGCAGTAACCATTAGTACATGGTTCCGTGCACAAAGGTGCGCATACGCCGCTGTCATTTTTAGCATACCCATCATTGCAACTGCAATTGTTTGGTCCGGCGCAAACACCGTATTCACATTCATCGCATTTTGGGTCGCATTCGAATGTACTATTGAGTTTTAACATATATCCTATATTACAGATACATGTGTCAAAGTCTGTGCATATTCCATTGACGCATTCGTGGCTGCATTTTGATCTACAAGTTAACGCAGCGACAGAAAAGTCGTTGTAAAACCCCTCGGTGCATATAGGCCCGCAATGGCTCTCGTTCAGGTGAACCAACCCGGGGTCGCATGTGCAGTTATTGTTGTCGGTGCATTGTGCATTAACACAGGGCTGTTCACACACAGGGCCCTCGGGGATGCATTTTCCTTTATACAACTTCCATCCGTTACAACAAATTGTTCGCTTCGTTGGCACCAACTGAAATTTAATAAATGCAATGTTAAAAAAAAGTCAAAAATGCAACTTATCTGATAATAAATAACTAACGTTCAATCGGTAAAGGACTTTTTCGTAAAATCAACCATCGACTAAGGCCTCCCGCCCACGAGCGATTAATTGCTGAGCGATTTTTGTCGTCGAGAATAGAATACGATAGTTCTTCTTCTTCTTTTTTTGTTATGGCAATCTACTTTCCTCTTGGAAGTAATTTTTGCCAGTGTCAAGTGTTAAATAGTTCAGTGGTAGATATTGTTTAATTTTTCATTAGAATGCGGGTGCATCGCATTCCAATGCTGCTTGGAGCATTTGGCACCAAGTATATCAAGACAGTTTACTCGGTTAGTTCTGCCGAGGAAGCCACCACTTCAATAAAAGTCTCAGCTTCACACAACCAAGATCGCGCCTATTTCAATTATCCCACATATTGTTCAGTTGCGTAGACACTTGTACCATATAACTGCACCAATTTTAAGACACAATATCCACTATGAATCAATTTTAAAATAATTAAAATAGACACCAAACCGAACTCGACAAAATGGCGCCAAAAACTCCAATAAGATAGTTAATTGATATCGATAAATGTAAGTTTAGAATTAGAACTTCACTGGTGGTGTGGTTGACAATACACGGAAACTTTTTGGAATACTTACAATATCAATTTTTCGGGTGCATAATTTCGTCCGTCTTTTATTTCCACACGGATACTTTTCTACGACTGATTGACGCGTTCTGAAAAAAGCGTTGTACATTCAAAACCAATCTAATCACCACGAAAACTGATGAATCGAGTCATACAAAAAGGAAATAAGTCGTAATCACAAAAACGATAGATAGATACTTATACAAGATGTTACAAAAATACCCCTAATGCCGAATGTGGTATATAGGGACCATCAAACTGAACAACTTTTACTATTGGGACCAACTCTGAAATCGAAAAAAATATATACCATATTCGGCATTAGGGGTATTTTTGTAACATGGTTTATAGATACAATTATGACTTTTTTTCCCATGCATTTGAGGTGATGGACCAAATGACTTAAAAAAATCTTTATCCCTTCAACGCCCGGAAAATGAGACACAATAGATATTCCATTGTTATCCGGCCGCATGCGTCCGCTCGTGCATTGATGAATTAAACCAAATAATGTGGAACCCTCGGATATAGTTTTTTTTTTATTTATTTAATTTAATTCATCAACGCCCGGCGTCATGCCGCCGGATAACAATGGAATATCTATTGTCTCATTTTCCGGGCGTTAGGGTTAAGTACTTTTATCTTAAATAGACATGTCATTTCTTTTATAAACCTTATTATAAATTATTAACATTTTCTATTATTATTTTGGATTAAGTTAAACCTCCGATAAATACATCAGAATCCGGGCGTTAGTAGTTATTTTTCGTAATCGTACACGGTTTCCGCTTAAAAATTAAATTAACATCGAATGAAAAAGAAATATTCGTATCGAATTCCCTTGTTCTCAATACTAACTGGATATTTATAATAAATACTAAAAAGACTTTAGTTAAATTATTTATTAAGTTTTGCATACCACATGCCTATAAATTGATTATCAGCTATTCTTTTAGGAACTTCTTCTTCTTTTTTTGTTTTGGCAATCTACATTCTTCTTGGAAGTAATTTTTGCCAGTGTCAAGTGTTAAATAGTTCAGTGGTAGATATTGTTTAATTTAATCAATGAAGTAGTTTTTTGTCATTTAACATTAAGTAAACATTGTTTTATCCATCTTCAATTTTAATAAAACAAAAATAACTCGTTTGGGAAGGTTACTGATAAAAAATAAACCGTACATATATACCTATATTTCGCAAAAGATTATGTTAGATAACCTGTTAATTACCAACCTAACGTTTTCAACGCAAACTCCAGTGTCTCCTTCCTTTAGTTCATCTTCACAAAACACAACCTCAAAAAAAACAACCAAAAAAAATATCATCACTAATTTGCCCGCCATTTTTTTACAATGATTATACCAACATGGTCGATCTGACAATGTGGTTATTTGTTCATGAATACAACAACACTGGTTGGGCCTTATCAATCCTACTTCCTGTATGTATATACTGTAACCAAAGACTCTACATTAATTACAAATGGAATTATAATTTTCCACCGAGGTAGGAAAATAATTAGTCATACTCAATTAATAGTAGGCATTTAAATATAAAACTTTTTTTTATCATTCTCAAAGAGATTCGTAAGTTCTGATTCAAAAGATGCATCTATTGCTTTATATTCTTACTTGAATTGTAATCATAACTCTAAAACCCAAAAAAAATAAGATAAAGATAAACTAAGATTCAGATCTAAAATCTAAAATGAATAAATAATTTTTATTTATTTTAGATTTTTGCGTTCATAATGCTACTTAAAACGGCATTACACAATCAAATACCTACTGAAATGAAATAAAAAAAAATTGCTGCTCATTGGTAATTGTCCGCGCGAGAGTTTCCGTTTCAGCTTGAGCAAAAAAATGCTTACGCATCCCTCTCCATCTGTTCTACTCTACGTCGTATTTCTCAACCGATTCTCGTGGAATTTTGTGAACAGGTTCTAAACTTATGTGGATTTTGTCGATTCCTATTTTAGAATTTATTTCAGCCATTTCAAAATGTTAAAAAATGACACAAGCGCGAAGTTTACAGCTCACAAAGACACTCATCACTTTAGAACCGATTTATTTTAAAATACTTATTCGTAATAGTCCGAATTAGGTTTTATTGATAAATATGACTCAACATTAAAATCCTATAAGTCTTATAAATATACCTAATTATAATGCACTGCTATATCTAGTTATCTAATTCCCGTGAAAGCATTAATTTTGCTTATTAAAACTTTTAATTAAATGAAATAAATATTGTTATACTGTAATCGTTAACACTGTGAAGTTTTCCTCATAATATTATACACAATGGAGTTAACTCAAAGGATTAATGATAATTTTCCGGGCGTCTCAATAGACAGAAAAAACCGGGCAAGTGCGTGTCGGGCCACGCGCAGTGTAGGGTTCTATAGTTCATATACTTAAATATATATACATTAGGACTCTATTATACATTTTAACATCAATTTGTGACAATTTTTATAGGAGGCAGAAAGCAAATGATAAATTAGATATAATAAAAGTGGTGAAACCACAAATGTTTTTGTTACTTTAGCTACAAAAATCGACCATAACTTATTCATTAGGTACCTAGGTAAAACTGACTAAATGACTGACATACACTGGTGGCCAGATAATTAAGGACACCAGTCGATTTTCATACATACGAGGTAACTTTGAAGCCTTGTTTCGCTGCTAAGGATTGATCTAGATGCGATCTGATGATGGCCATCCAGGGAGTGAATGGAGAAGATTCAGATCGCTATACACACCTAACTGATCTGATAAGAATTCTAAGAGATACAAAGATCAGAGTTTTCAGTTTCAGGTTTTCCATACATTTTTATGCTAATTACGCAGTTTTTTCAAACATATCCTGATATCTCTTAGAATATTGATCAGATCAGTTGGGTGTGTATTGCGATCTGAATCTTCTCCATTCAGTCCCTGGATAGCCATCATCAGATCACAGCTAGATCAATCTTAAGCAGCGAAACAGGGCTTCAAAGTTATCTCATTTATTATGAAAATTGACTGGTATCCTTAATTATCTGGCCACCACTATATCAACGCACAGCCTAACTAAATTGGGGCGGGGCTAGAAACTTAAGGCTCCGGCGAACGGTGAGCTAAATTGAGCTTCCCATACAAACGTAATGCCAAATTTATTTGCAATTTGAGCATAATTAACTCTTCTTGTGATGTTATTCGGATTAAGACAGTATTTGCCTAGGTTTCTATTAAATAAATAATCCAAAATACTAAACCAAATAAAAATTAATGCAGTTTACAGTTTTGTATGAAAAAAAATAATTGACATTTATTTTGAATTGGGTTAGTATTTTGAAATTTTCTTTTAATAGAAATCTAGACAAATACTATCCTAATCCGAATAATATCACAAGAAGAGTTAATTATGCTCAAATTGCAAATCATTTTGGTATTATGTTTGTATGGGAAGCTCACCGTTCGCCGGACTCTTAAGTTTCGCACAAGGATTACTATCATAATGATGAAAGGAGTTTCGAAAATTCAACTCTTCAAAATCCATGCGTATGAAGTCTCGGACGGATGTTAGCACTACACAATACGATCTCATTTTTTGAATCCTCAATAACGAAGTTGGAATTTAAAGTAGATAGTGCCTTTGGTCACAAGTAAGTACATAAGCAAATTTGCAAGAAGTTAAGATTTAAAACGCACAATCTGAATCGCACTATCACAACTTCCACTCGTTCGCACTTGCACTCGGACAGCACTGACACGAGTGTAGTGTTTACATTTGCGATTCGAGCGTCACTTGTTTTACGATACGACGACGACGCGCTCCGAATTTTGCCCGCAGTTTTATTTTATTCGTTTCATGAATTAATACATTGACCAATTAGTCAGCTGAAATTCAGAAATAAAAGACGAAAGATCGATTTCACTGCAGTTCACATTTCAGGGATAACTAATATTAATAATTTGAATTACATGCACTTGACTGAAATTCTCTTTTATATTTTTTATAAATTTTGAAAATAAAGTGTGAAAATATAAATCTATTATTTCTGAATAGATAGGTAGATATAGATTAACACTTTATTGCACAACATTACAAAGAACAATCACAAAAAACTTAAATATATGGTGGGCAAAGGCGGTCTTATTGCTGGAACCGATCTTTTCCAGACAACCTTTGATGTAGGATAGCTGAGAAGAGATTTGAAGGGCAGTCTGCCAGCTATATATAAAAGTTAAATAAATCAATATTTCAAAACTTATGTCGAATTATTATTTTTTTAATAAAACGTCGCGTGACGGACGCGTCGTATAATTTTAACTAAAGGCTTATTTAAAAAAAACGATGAAGTATCAAATCTTCGTTAAACATCAAGCGAAACTGATTATCTTAATACGACGTTTGTTTGACGATACCTCATTAATTACGATTTTTGTATTCCAATCATGGCAACATTAAATTGTCAGTAGGCAAGTAATATTTATGGCTTATACTTGGCTACCTTCTTTCGTCTCATGTTAGAGAACAATGACACTTAGCATTCGCGAGACAACCTTCCTGCGCCGGCGCACGGCGGCACTTCTATGTTACCACTTGTCAGGGTTGGCAACTCCCATGATTATTTAATTTTACTCTTGTAATACAGCATTTTAATAAAAGCGGCTAAAGGTGAGTTACTTTAACCCAAATTATCTCACAATATCACTAAACAATTTATCTTAAACATTTTGGTTACAAAATAATTACATATCCTCAGGAAACGCCACATAATCACGAATTAAATGTTTTTCACTTCTCATGCACGTAAAGTTCGTCTTTATGTTAGGTATAAGTTGCATGTGCTGCCACTGCCACGTATAAAAAAAAGAAAAAAAGTGGAAAATCCTTATTTTTTCTTTGAGTTGCAATTTGAAATTGTTTTACAATATTTACGTTTAATTTCCTCACAATCGAAGTGAAAAGCAGAGTGTATAACTCATACATAAAACCTATTTTATGCACTTGTTGTACAAACTACTATTAAACCATTTAACAAAAAAAATCCGCTAATGGTATATAAAAAAATGTAGACTTCATGACCTCGTGGTTATCTTCACGCAATTAAAATATTGGGGCATCTTGTTCGTAGCATGTAACGTATTTGCAGTATAATGCGTAATAAACTTTGTAAAACAAATTTAATAAACCACGTAAGAACTTGATAAAGTGTTATTTTTACTACGATGGCCTATTTCGTCTTGTGGTTAGTGACCTTGACTGCAAATCAACGGGCACGAGTTCGAAACTCACAGGATCCAAAAAGTGCTAAGTTACGTACATGGTTTTATGATAGTGTTTGTTATGTGTTGTTCAAATCAGAAAAACATATTAGTAAAAGTTTCTGAATTTATTTTTAATCAAGTACAATTAACAGTTTTAATGATAGTTTCGATCTATCAATTTTTTTTTTATCTTTTTTGGAGACGCATCTTTGAATCACACCTTATATTTTAATTTGTGCAATGATAAAATATAGACAAAACATTGCCACGTTGCTATCATTTTTTTTTCTTAAGACGTCGTGCCATCTAGCACATTTACACTTTCATTATTACCAACTATTATGTATTGTATCATTGACAGCCCTAGAGAAACGCAAAATGACCACCCCTTGAGTCTAAAACATAAAACCACGATTGATTTAATTGATTGGGCTGTCGTTAAAATTCACAATCGAACCGTTAGAGATCGCAAAATCGATTCTTTATTAGTCAAACTAAATTATTCGTTGCACTTTTTTGTCATGTTTACGACTGCAGAAATGAGCATAACTTTAAATTGTTAGGCAGGCGGTTGGGGCCTAGAATACTAAACAATCAATCGTGTTTGAAATTAATTATTTTTTATGTTAGTAAATGTAACCTCAAAGCGGAATGGGACATTTTAACTGCGCAGACTACAAAGACGAATTAATAACTATTATATAGTTCAAATTGAACACAATTTATATTTTTTTTGTGAATTTAGCAACAATTTTAGTTTCCATGTTATTTTGTCATTGTGCAATGATTTTTTTCTCTTCGCTTAAAGCAGCTTGTGAAAAGTGTGGAAACTACCTACATGAAACTGTAAACATAATTGTTTGCTATCCAAAGAATAAATCAGTAATATCTTTATACAAATAATTTTTTTCTGAGTAAATAACATTCTTAAGCTTTTATTGATTTTTTTTAGTTAGATGAGATACATGACAATATTTATTTGTATATTGATTTTATTCAACAAACTTTTTAATCTCTTTTTAAAAACTTTCATTTGAAAGCTTCCGGAATATTTAACTTTGTTTTAACCGTAAACTGAAATTAATAATTTTGAGTAAAGTAATAAAAATGAATATTATTTTAAACGTTATTTAGATGTTGATGAGCTTCTCAAATCCAATACTTAATAATGGTTTACATGCGCTAGCATCACCTATAATTATATTACACGTGACTATTTCTATTTTTCCTGTTTGATAATATTAATTTAAAAACATAGCTGCAGGATAAACTAGTATGTGGTGCAACATTTGTGTTGTGGCGATAGAGCAGAATTAGTCACTATGAATGTCATAGTTCACATGACCACGCATGTGCAACATAGTGATAAAAGCTCCAGCAGTGTTACTTGGAACACTTGACTTGACCACAATCAATAGTAGGTAATTTAGACAACCTCCGTGGTTGAGTAGCTTTGTACACCAGTTTTCAAGGTGTCGCCATCTTTGAGGATCTTCGATCCCCGGTTGGGTCAATTTAGAAAAACGCACTTTTCTATATTGGCTCAGGTCTGGATGTTTGTGATACCACCGTTGTCTCTGATTTTCATAACACAAGTGCTTTAGCTACTTACATTGGAATTGGAGCAATGTATGTGATGTTGTCAAATATTTATTTATTATTATTTATTAATTAGAAAGACAAAAAGTTGATTGTTATTTATTGTGTTTACTGCACCTAAAGGTAGGCAGGTAAACCTCTTGGATAATTATAATGGAAAGATAATTTGTATGAGTTTGTTTAAAAACTTATGTCTAGAACAAAATGTGAAATAATGAAAAGCTTTAGTTCCCTTTACGGAGGTAGGTGGCGCTACGCTATACAAAAATACTAAATCTGTATTTGCAAAAAAATACGTTTGTAGTCGATAAGAACTCTTGAAATAAGTGTCGACATAACAAGTTCATAGTATGCTGAGAAGATACTTAATATCACTCTAAAAAGTAAAAGTAATTTAAAATTAAAAAAAGGTGAAAAATAATCAAAATTACTGTTATTAAATTTAGATATTTCGCATTCACAATGCTATTTTTATATTAAGTAAAATAATATTAGAAAAAATACTAGTTTTCTAGTATTTTTTATAATATTATTTATCATAAAATTACTGTTCTTGATTTGTGATTTTGCTGTTGCATAACTAGCCCCCTACCCCACCATCGATTGCGATTTGGTCACTCACCAAATATGCTTTCATCAACGCCTGAACGGCCGAATGAGGCCGGACAATAATAGAATATTGTGTCACATTTTCCGGGCCTTGATTGAAAACAACGCCATCTATTAAATTACAGTGAAATTAAGTTAGCATTTAACCGCTGAAAACGTTCAAGGAAAACTTTAGCTGCTTTTCCTACGCCCTTGTTAGTTTCTTTAATCATGTTTATTCAATGGCCGTGTAATATATAACACCTTCTCGTGTTTTAATTTAGTTTCGATTCCTAAATCTTAATGCATTAAGATTAAATATTTAATACTTTAAAACTACACTTGGAATGAGTTCTACCTAAAAAAATATATAGTTGCTAAGTAGATTTCAATTTAAAGAAATAATAAACACACAAAAAATATTAGACAACATCACAAAGTAGCTAAAGCACTTGTGTTATGGAAATCGGAGACAACGGTTGGAACTACAAACACCCAGACCTGAACTAATATAGAAAAGTTCGTTTTCTAAATTGACCCAGAAGGAATCGAACCTGGGACCTCAGAGATAGTGACACCTTGAAAACCGGTGTACAAACCACTCGATTATGGAGGTTGTCAAATTATTAACTAGTAGGTAATAAATAATTGACCAACTAAAATAATTATTATGAGAGAAAATGGAAAAAAGACTAGTAAAGAGTTTAATAAGCAGATATACTCGTATGTGTACCTGAGGAGAAGATACTAACAAAAGTTAAAAGATACTAAAAAAATCAAAATACTGCAATATGTTTGAAATTGAGATCTAAAACAATAATGATGCGAACAGGAAATGCGTAATCGCATGGTACGTCAGAGAACAATTTAGGGATGTTCCCGGAATAAGTATCGATCTTACAGAAAAGTATTTAGCATTATTTTCAGTAAAGGTACATAATTGACCGAGCGAACGCGAAGCGCCATAATTGACCGTGCGAGAGCGAAGCGTCTCCGTTTCAGTGTAGCGTGTTGCCTGTCGCTCCTATTCTTAGTTTTTAACTAGTTTTAATTAGTTTAAGATTTCTAGTAAATAAGTATTTTTGGCAATAACTTTCTAAATTCTTTGAATATAAGTGCTCACCTGGTAGCAAATTAATCACCAATTCACGGCGATTCTTATTATGTTTATAGTTTTACCATCTCTCGTACATTTTTATTCACTTTCATACAAATTTCCATATTTTATTGAAAAAGTGAGGTTACAATTTTGTATTTATTTTGACATCTTCTGGTTTTTCATGACAGTTTATTTTATTTGCTTTATCTCAGCTTTTCCTCTCATTTCAGTAGGTTGTATATCTTTTTATTATTCTTCTCGCTCTTTCATATTGCTACCGAGTGAGTACACAAATTCTCATTTCGAAATCTTGAATTATTTTTCTTCTACGCGATTTCTTTCGGTTTTCAAAATTCCTAGCGTGTATAAAAGGCTCCGTTTCTTTGATTCGGGAGTCAGTTCTTCGTCGAGTTTTACTCCGCGTAATTCGAACAAGTGGCCGTTCCCGGGCCTTAGGCAAAGGCCCGGGACTCAAGAAAGCCCCGCGCTACCAGTGACAGAAGCCTCCAACCCCTCGCCGGTCAGCACCTTCGACTCTGTTACTGCTGCTCGACCTCTCCAACCGCTGCACGACCTCTTCAACCGCTGCACGAACTCTTCAACCGCTGCACGAACTCTTCAACCGCTGCACGAACTCTTCAACCGCTGCATGAACTCTTCAACCGCTGCATGAACTCTTCAACCGCTGCATGAACTCTTCAACCGCTGCATGAACTCTTCAACCGCTGCATGAACTCTTCAACCGCTGCATGAACTCTTCAACCGCTGCATGAACTCTTCAACCGCTGCATGAACTCTTCAACCGCTGCATGAACTCTTCAACCGCTGCATGAACTCTTCAACCGTTGCACGAACTTTGCTACCGCTGCATGATCTCTGCTACCACCTACGTACGAGCTGCGTCTACGCTCCACGTCGACACTCTGCGACCCATCCATGCTCCTCTCCGTACGCAAGATCTCGTTCCCTGTCCCTCTATCCCCTGAAGACTGACCCTCTATCCCCTGAAGACTCGCCCTCTTATTCTCTTCCCCGTACTTTAAGTTTAGGTTTAATTGTTAATAAATAATAATTGTAAACTATTTTATCTTTCCACTTCACTCCTTACTAGTTAGATACTATCCATCCTCTCTTAGGTAGGCTCTCTCTCTCTCTACTCTCCTGTAACGCTACATCAGCTTGGGAAAAAATACTTTCGTATGTTCATCTGTTCTCCTCTACAGATCGCATTTCTCAACTGATTCTTAAATTAATACTCTTTTATAGATTCGATAATAACATAGTTTTTTTGTCGATTCAGTAATCATATTTCAGCCATTTCGAAAAATGTTCAAAAATGACACAAACTACAGTCTACAGAGCCACTAGTTACGTTTTATCCCATAGATTTGCTTCGCTATGTTCAAATTCCAAAAAAAACAATAACGTGTACATGTATGATGACAATTTGAAATTTTAATTTAATTGATTCTTTGAGGAATAAAATTAAACAGGCGCGCTGTCAAGAAAAAATGACTTTGCTTATTTCAACGTTTCAATTCAACTCGTCTTACGCAGGCCTTAGAGGCGTGGGTGGGACGAGTTAGATAACGACTCGTAATCTCATTAAAGTAATGCTGATTAAAAGTAAAGTAACTATCAATTAATACAAGTTTGCTATCTTCTCTTACTCTTAAAGCTTTTTATAATCTTTGAAAATCAACGCTACTAAAAACGCATAATATATCGATATTTGAATCTCGTCTCTACGCACAACACAAATCACAATGCGTGTCACTTATTTCGCATGCGCACAAAGCCCGCGCATCCTGGTTTCGCGATAAATACTTGGTGTACGAACGGCGATCTTATGAATTTAAATATAAATACGTTACATCTCAACATTGTATGGTAATCGATACTTTTTTCTTTGCGACTACTCTATCACAGTCTTGTCTTTCTTATTTATAGTATTGTTACGATTCTGAGTCCGGATTTCCGACGTCCGGTTATCGAAAGATGGTTGTGGATAAGAAAATATAGCAAGGAATGAATAGAGTGGCTTATTATTATTTATGAGAAAGATCAAATTAGGACGTCTACCTGGAAAGTTACCGCCACATTACAGAAGGACGACTCTAGAAAACTGCTGTGCTGTACAAGCTGCTTTTCTATTAACTAGACTTTATTTCGATAAATTTTCATGTTGGTTTGAGATATTACCTATTATAAGTATAAAAAGCCGTTATAAGTTTAAAAAACCGAAAATTAGGCGGTCTTTGATCGTTTGCTAATTGTAATTAATAAAAATATTTTTCTATTTTACTTACTTTATATCACTTTCACAGACGCCTCTCCCTTTCAGTTTACAGGTCCCATTACAATTTTCTTCCGGATTGAAGCAGACATGAGGATTCGTGTCATTCTTCTGGTAACCCTCATAACACGAGCAGGTACTGGGAGCAGAACAGATACCATTTACACAGGAAATGGTACAGACCGGTTCACAGGAGCCATTCACCTTTGAGAAGCCTTCTTCACATATACAGACGCCGGGTGAGAAGCATATGCCGTTGACACAATCCTCACAATCTGGCTCACAATGGGTTTCATTGATTTTCGAGAAGCCATCGAGGCAAGCGCATTTTTTAGGAGACACACAAGTAGCATTCACACAACCCTCACATTTCGGGAGACATTTGGAGTCAACTAGCTCATAGCCTGGAGAACATGAGCATTTGTTAGGGGCGATACATGTCCCGTTAATGCAAGAGTCACACTTAGGGACGCATTTGAAGCTATTACCAATTTCATATCCAGGAAAGCATGAGCACTTGTTGGGGGCTATACATGTCCCGTTGATGCAAGAGTCACACTTTGGAATGCAGTTGAAGGCACTATCGATTTCATATCCAAGGGGACATGAGCATTCGTTGGGGGCTATACATGTCCCGTTGATGCAGGATTGACACTTTGGGATGCAGTTAAAATTTCTATCAATTTCATATCCAGGGAAACATGAGCAGTTGTTAGGTGCTATACATGTCCCGTTGATGCAAGAGTCACATTTTGGAATGCAGTTGAAGGCACTATCGATTTCATATCCAGGTTTGCATTTGTAGCAGTGAGTAGTATTGTAGGTCTGGAAGTCTTGTTTGCAGGTGCAGGTGTTGTTGCCGGTGCAGTCGGCATTAACGCAGAGGTCGCAGACAGGGGTGACACAAGTGTTCTGGTTGAGTTGTGCAGGGGAGTCGCACTGGCATTGTTCTGGGGCCACGCAACGGCCACCGATGCACCCGGTGCTGCAGAGGGGAACGCAAATGTCTTCTTGCGATTGGTACTGCCAACCGCTGCAGCACATCATAACGTTTGACGTCACTGCGTATGGCTGAAAGAACACGAAGTTGGGTCAGCACTTTTTTTTAGTACACGCGGGTTTGTCGAAAATATTCACAAAATACGGCATATGGCGGACTAAATGGTATAAGGCATTCTCTTCCAGTCAACCAGGAAATATTCTTGTCATTAAATTCAAACTAACAAAACAATTACACACTATTCAAATGTACGAGTCAATTATTTATTAAATAAGTGTTCTATCCATTAGATTGCCCCACGTTAAAAATAATTATCAAAACTAAGAGATATCCAATGCTCTTTCATTTATAATATTTCAAGATCGAAGCATTTGACGCTTCCAGGAATCTAACTTGGAATACATACTAGCTATTAGAGTCTAAGCCAGGGGTACTCCGGAGAAAAGAGCCAGAGCCTCCTACTGTGTTGCAAAAGTAACTGACCTGAATTTTCGCAATCCTCAAGATACATTTTTTCTTCCCACACCATTTAGTACTGTGTTTCGTATAAAAAACCTTTTTGGTTTTCTTCGAGCTGAAATAAAATATTATCTTTTATTTGGTACATGCATATTACCTCATTCATGTAATATTCTTAATACGTGATAAAAAAACTTGCAAAAACAAAATTCACTTCTTATATACGCTTAATTTTCCATATGGCAATTTTTTTCCTGGCTTACCGATCTTTATTACCCACGTTGATTTAATCTTTGAAAAACTTCGGTCACTTTATCGATCATTAAGTCAAATCAAGAAACGGACGCGTAATAAAAAAACCAAAGGATACCTACCTTATTTTTCCCACGCACACTCCTTCACCACCTTCAAACAAAGCCGACACTTCCTTTATGTAATCCGTTACAAACAAAAACACTAAACAAAACACAATCTTTTTTAAAAACATTTTCACTAAACCAATATCAAAAACAGAACTTCCAAAAAGTTTGCATTCCAAAAAACTTTTTCAAGTTTCGGATGTAAAAAGTTTGTATATGTTTTAATATTCTCACACCACCATTTCGTTTCGGAGGCAACTACATTGTGATGGTAACTATCACCGAATCTACTTAAAAATGCCCATATCATTAATAATTATCAATTGTTCGTTCACGATGTGAACAAATACATCCCTTATTCCTAGTACCAGAGGAAACCTTTTAATTTGTTATGTGGGAACTAGTAGGAACACAAAAGTTCTGCACATGGTTTTGCTCAACAATTTTATGATTTCACTTCACACGATATTTTGATTAGATAGGTACCTAATAATAAGTTTAAAATAAAAGTTTAAACCTTAAAATGTATAGGAGCTATGCAATGAGGGCTTTTCAAAATTACAAAAAACTGTAGGCTCGATAGATGGCGTCGATAAACAGGCAAGTGTCAACTGTAAAAAACGTAGGAAAAAGAAAACACAATTCACATTAAAACACCACCAGCGAACGCCAAGGAACGAAAATTACTTATTTTTAAGCACAGATAGTTTATTTTTCAAAGTCAATTTTTAGTTTTTGGCAATTCACTTGTCCATCAACGCCATCTAGTGAGGCAAATAGTTTTTTTTAAGTATCACTTTGAAAAGCCCTCTTTGAAACTTTATATGTTTGATAAGTCCACTGTTGACATCATATCCAGAGAATTTTGTTTATCTGGGCCCTATTTTTAATAACGTGGCAGGTGACAAATTTTCACAATTATTAAATAGGGCCCTGGTATAATCCAAAGCTATGTTATGAGGGTTCAAAAAACGTAAGTACGCTTCGAGAAAAGGTAAGTAGGGCCCTTGCGCTTCGCTTGGTCGTTTTTGCAGGGTTTATCCAACTACATAGATAAGTCTTATTAAATTAGTCTTGACCAATAAGTATACATATTCACTATCAGACTAATCTCGCTACGGATTTATAATAGTTGAGAAAATTTAAATTTCCAATCATTTTAGAATCATTTTAATTAAATCTACATCTATGGTTATGGTTTAGATGTAAAACATGCTGCAAACAATTACAAACCTAGATATTATTATAATTGTGATTGTTGATCCAATAATATCAATCAATCAATCACAAAATTTATCGATCGGCCTTTGAACTGATTCCTATTGCACATTTGCTCTGAATGTAGGTACAATGTAGGTATACCTACATTCAGAGCAAATGTGTGTATATATAATAATAAAAGAGAAATTAATTGAAAGCACTTTTTCCCGACATCAAAAAGTAATATTTTTGAAGTGTGCATTCAGTTTTACATACATTGTTTCTACATATTTAATTTGTTCATAAAATACATATTATTTCCAACTAAATATTACTCATATGTTTATCTATCAATCATTTGTTCTATTAAAACATGACTTTCTACTTAGCTCTACTCTTTTCAAAATATCCAGAGCTTTCGCGAATCTAAAGGCATACTAGCAAACTAGTAGGCAAACAAACAGACAATGACTTGTTTCATACACAACAATGTTCTAATCTTGTCGAAATTCTGAAACGATATATAATTTTCCAATAGCGTACAAATGAACAGACAAAACAATATTTATATTGTGCAAGTTCACAGAAAGCGGGGTCAACAGCACCGCAGTCAACCACCGAGATAACTCTACTGATAAGTATTTTTTTGCCTCTAGATAAAGTGCCCTTTTAAGTATTAAAAGCCTATAAACGCGTCGGTTCGACTTATCTCTCGGATGTGATTGTCGATACATTATTTTTATTTTCTATTCTTAGCGTAAATGTCAATTTAGTAAACATTCCGTCCGATGGCCACAGTTGTGAGTAATTTCAAACCTTTTATCATTTACTTGTTAAAATATAAACACGGTAGGGGTTAAAGTGCTGAGTTTTAACAATGTTTTAATCTAATGTATATATTAGGCGCAAAGTCAAAAAGATTTATTCAAAGAAATTTAGTAATTAAGCGCTTTTGAATCGTCTATATTTTCCATTCCCGTTCCATACATTTTTTTAAAAAAGCTCTAAGACCAAAATCGCTTATTGAGCGAAAAAACCGCTCGCAACGCGTTGTGGTCACTGCCAAAATCCCACAACGCGAAATTTGTGTTGTGTCTCTTCCAAAAACGCCCATGACGCGTTGTGGTAGGTATCACAGAAAGATCACAAAGCGAAAACGTGGTCATCATATCAAACAACCACAATGCGTTGTGGCAATGAAGAAAAGTCATAACGCGTTTTGAGCACTAGCTAGACTCGGTAGCTCAGCAGTCAGAGCATTGGACCGGATATCCAAAAGTCGCGGGTTCGATTCCCGTCCGAGAACATGATCTGGTGCGAGTCGTATTTTTTCTAGTATATTATTTGGTACTAGTTGGTATAACCATAACACGACGGACAGGTAATTGACCAAACATTTTATCTGCTGTCGTGGTCGTGGACATGATCACATCTCGCCAAAACATGGCATACGTGGCAACGCTATGATCTTACAAGATGGCAAAAAAATAAATTTAGGCATTTGTGCTGACAGCAGCTGTATTGGTATTATGTGGTTTATAATATTTTCTGTAGTAGCATGGTCAAAAAGCGTGAATTTGGTTTAACGAAAACAATACAAACCTTCAAAGCCCGATGATTTTTAGAGTCATATGGCCACTTTTGAATGAAGTGAAATCTCTTAAAAGTTACAAGCCAAAGAAAAAGACCTAACGCCTTTTTTTGGCTTGTTAGGAAAAAAAGACGAAATAGAAAATAGTATCAAGTACTTGCTCTTTCACTCAGAACATTACTTCTAGACCCAATAACATTATATATTATTATACGAGTATTTTTAGTATTGTAATATTTGCATTGAAGAAAACATTGTTAATAAATAAAGGGATCTTTTTAAGGGATAAAGTAGCGCTAAAATTAGAAAATAGTGTGCTTACGTCATCCTATAGATATTTAAGTGAGGACAAAATTAGAGCACTGTTAACAATATTATTTATATTCGTTGAATTGAATCATTATTAATGGGAAAATATTGAGTGAAACAAATACTTATAGCAGTAACAAACGGAACGTGATCTGAAAATGAGCGTTATTTTAGTTTGGAAAACAAACTTTTCAAGTTATTGAAAATGTACCGTTTTTGCCTTGTGATTTTCGTGGTAAGTTTGGATTGTTATATACATTTTTAAATTAAACTTTGTTTTATTATTAGATACGTTTATTCATTGATGTCATGTTATTTTGTATCTCGTGGATATTTGCCGTGTTTACTTTGTTCATTCTTTACAAATTAATATTGCTCTATCAAAAGAAAGATAATAATATGTGTTTTCCTGCACCCTCTGCTATCGCGTCAGAAATTAATTGTTTTTATTGATACAAGGTATGTGCAGCCCTCTATCGTTAGTATAGAAAATCTAAAACATTTGTAGAGTTGCTCATTACGAAATCAACTTTGAAATTCTGGGAAAAAAATTCAGCTTTTTCATACACTTTTACTAGAGTTCAAAACAGCTAACAGCTCTATTTTTTCCGAATTCAGAGTTATTCGTTAGCATTCACAATGCTATTTATACAACACTTAATAAGTACAATACTAAATAATATACTAGAAACAATTCGACTCGCACCAGATCATATTCTTGGACGGGAATCGAACCCGCGTCCTTTAGATGATATGACCTCTTAAGATTTTTTTTTGTATATTATTTAGTATTGTACAAAAAGTAATTTATAATAGTCAACTCTTTATGGTTTTCAGATTTTCTATTAAAAAAAATAAAGTTGTACATTTATTTGGATTTATTGTAATTGAATAGTTTAATCATAAACATAATTCATTAAATTATATTTATGATTTAAAATCTATTACTTATTTATACTTATTTTTATTTTCTAAATTTAATCATTAAAAAATACTTTTTCCATAAAAATTAAGTCTTAGTAAATAGGTACTTACCTATTGTTGTCTTCTCTATCAAAATAGTGATCATCTTCAAAATTTGTTACACTTGGTGATAAATAGAATGTCACTTTAAGTTAGTGTAAGCAATTAGTGTAAACACACTGGTGTTCCTAATAAATAAATAATTTACAGACACTTGCAAATATCGCAGCCGCGTTTGGATCAAACTGCACTAGTTATTATGTCTTAATGCAGAAATATTATGATCCGGATATAGAAACCACCATTTTAGACATGCACACGTAAGTATTGTCTAATACATGTGTTAGATGTGCAAAAATATTACACATCTAACATATTTATTGTGTACGTAATGTAATACAGTATTATATTACGTACACATTTACGTAAGTTATGTTAAAAATTGTTAAATACCGCTTTAATGGTAACTTTGGCGAAGCTTTTAAACAATAAATAACCTAAACGTTTATTTATAAAGTCTTTAGTGCTTTTAAACGTTATACAAGGTGTTACAAAAATACCCCTAATGCCGAATATGGTATATAGGGACTATCAAACTGAACAACTTTTACTATGGGACCAACTCTAAAATCGCGAAAAAAAAAATAAGCTGTTCATACAAAAATTAAAATCGAACATATCAAAATGTATGAAACAGCTGATTTTTTTTTTCGCGATTTCAGAGTCCCAACTCTCCCATAGTAAAAGTTGTTCAGTTTGATGGTCCCTATAAACCATATTCGGCATTAGGGGTATTTTTGTAACACCTTGTATAAACACTACGTACCAATTACTAAGTTTCCCAAGACTTTCTAATAATCCAGTGTCCAATATTCATAACTAATGTTACCAAAGTGTGTTATAAATATGTTTTTCTAATAAACATTGTTTTGTAAATAACACATCAATGCCTAAGCCCTGGTGGTCTAGCCAATCTTCATTATCGCTTCGCTTTTGAAACATGTATGGGATTGACATAGGGTTTCGTTATCAATCGAAATATAAAACGTCCAATCCATACATTTTTCGAAGCGAAGCGATAGCGAAAATTTGTAAATGTGACATTGGCTACGGGCTCTGAGTCGTATGTAGTTGATATACTTATTAGCATTTGTTTTAAAAATAAATCTCTTTTCAAAATACAGCTAAAAGAGTACTATATGTCCACTTGTCCTTAAAACTCTGCCCCTTATTCATTACTTTTACAACTTTCATCTTTTATTTTGATTGTACATATTTGTATGTAGTATAATGTATATATTTATGTTTTATTTAAGTAAGAATATGTGTATATATATTTATTTATATATAGGTATGTATTTTTAACTTGATCTACAGCTACACACGTCTGCCCTTTTCAATTTTCTTTCCTGCCCGGGTCTGCTGGAAGAAATTTCAATATAAAATAAGCGGTGCTCTTGTACCACTCTTCTGTCCACTTCGTTTATGTTAAAAATTGTGTGTGTACAAAATTCATAAATAAATAAATAATAAAATGAGGGAATAGATTAAAATTAGGGCACATAGTAGATAAAAAATGACCTAATTATAACCTACTAAAATCTTTAGGGGATCTCTTGGATGCGGGCAGCGCAGGACCGATCGTTGTGGAGATTCTCGAGGGAGGCCTTTACCCAGCAGTGGGTGTCGTGCGGCTGATATGATGATGAAATTCCATAGGGTTAATTAAATCTTAGTATACGGGGTGAGGAGCTCGATGGTGCAGTACTTTTGAGGCAGTTAGGCTACGTTCGCAAGGGTCGGTCATGGGATGGGTGACCAAAAATTTATTATCTAGAGCTCTTCCGTGCTTCGAAAGGCACGTAAAACCGTTGGTCCCAGGCTGCATTTCCAGACGTTAACATCCATCAATCCGCATTGGGCCGGCGTTGTGGGTTATAGCCACGGGGTGTAAGATGGTCTGACTAAATATTCTGAATAGCTTTATTTGTTATTAATAAACTACCTGTTGCCTGCATTTTTGTGTTCTAATTTATTTGTTATAACCAACAGTGAACAAAATCGAACGAACAAACTTCGTATCTACAAGTAAGTAAATTAATATTTTAGTAATTAATTTTAACTAAACAGTTGTATCTAAGCGAGTCTAACTATAATATTGCTTTATTCATTATTTATACTCTGATCTCAAGACTGAAATTGAAAATCAGACCGTTTCCAAATATAATGTACTGAATCGCATTTTCAAGTCACTCCAATAAGGTTTTAAACTTTTTTAGCCAGAAAATAAATTGGAAGACATTCAATATACATACGGATATTCCGGATCTCAAGAGATTTGACCACAATTGTGTCGTTGATTTAGTATGCCGTGACGTAAAGGCGGAATGTCTACAAAATATAAGACCTAAAACAATTACTGGTACTGATCATAGAATTTTGGACAAAGATAACACCACTTTTTCGAATATTTTATCTGATCATGTCAAAGAAGATGAGACGTTGAAGAAAGCAAACCTCTCTGATCCTGATCATAAAATTGTAGACTCAACACCAGACGATAATTTAGAATTGACTACAGTCATTAATACAAACAAAACGAAAACTACTATTTCAAATATTTCAACTGATCATGGTATAGAAAATAAGACTTTTGAAAAAGCAAACTTCTCTTACCCTGATCATAAAATTTTAGACTCAACACCAGACGACAATTTAGTTTCAAGTACTACACTCAATACTACTAACGAAATAGCAAAGTCCAAAGAAACAACTGACCTCAATAATAATGAAATTGATTTGAAGTATATGACGCAAAATGCAGAAGGTGATCCAGTAGAAAATAAAAATACGTCAATAGAAGAAACAACTGACATTAATAAGGAAGTAATATTACTTAAAAATGAAACAGATGTGAACACAGCTTTGCATAATAGCAACAAGACTAGGCTAGATAAGTCTGAAAAATATTCCTCTCAAACCAAAGAGCAGACGTCTGGTGCTGTGCAAGCTGGGAAAATCGCTGCTGGTATCATGGGGGCTGGCGCATTAGTAGCAGTGGTCTTAGTGGCGAAAAAACTGATTGTTGGTTGTTTACAATCTGGGGTCTATCGTAAGTTACATATATTTACATTTTTCTGTCTATAAAACAAAGCTTGTAATCTTTACTTTGCATTGTCTAACAACGTTGAAGGCGTGTTCCGTAGGTTCTCCGGAAGCTAGTAAATTCAGATCTATTTTCAAATTAAACCAAAGGGTAGTGCTGAACGTAAAATAACTAACACAACTATATGTATAAATTGGGATGGTGGCAGAAAATGGCAGGCGAACATGACCTAAGCAACCATAAAAGATTTTCGTACAAAAGTATGAAGAAATATTTTCTACTTACACAGCTGTGTCCTAAAAACGCAAGATAGGGCATAACATTTTCATAAATTTGCTGCAGAAATAAATATAAATCAATAATAAGTATTTGACAACATCACATACATTGCTCCGATTCCAAAGTAAGTAGCTAAAGCACTTGTGTTACGGAAATCAGAGACAACGGTGGTATCACAAACACCCAGGCCTGAGATAATATAGAAAAGTTCATTTTCTACTTTGATCTAACCGGCGATCGAACCCGGGAACCTCAAGAGATGGTGACGCCTTGAAAACCGGCGTGCAAACCAACCCACCACGGAGGTCTTCAAGTTCAAAAAAATTTTTGAACATCTTAAATAGTGATAATATTAACTTCTGAAAAGTTTGCAATTCGTTACATGTTTTAATCTTATTTTATTTTATAATAATTTATGTTAATTTTACGATTTTAAGAACTTATCATTTTATGAAGCGTATTATTAAGTGTCCCAGATCTCTCCCAAGGGGCGCCCTTGGGACCGGTCTTCTTTTTTTATTATCCTACTCTGAACAGACTAAAGATTTGCTAATCATTTTTTTTTTTGTCTTTCAGATATGCCAGCATAATGTGGCAATAAAATAATATTTTACACGTTAATGGTGTGTTGATGGTAATAACAAATGCAATTTCTCTTCTATTTATTTCCCAGCTACTGTTTTATTTATTATTAAATGTAGTAATATAATCATTGTTATGTAAATTTATAAAATAAAGTAACATAGTTGATTAAGCTGGAAATTGTAAAATGATTTATTTTTAGTTTACTTAGCAACATCTACAGGGTTATTTGTGAAACATCTAAAACCTCGCAGGAATTGATTACTATTATCATAAACAACAACGTTCGTTCTACGACTTTTCCTAAAATCGAGAAAATAAATAAACTTTCCATACAAATGTCCTAACAGCTGATGGTGAAGTGATGAAGTAATTTTTTTTAAATATTTTTTTTTAGGTAGGTACTCCTACACGTGAAGTAGAGATGTAATTTTTTTTCTTGTCTACCCCGTAGTGTGGTATGTCGTTGGATAACAATTTAAAAAATTGTGGGTTTGTGGAAACAGTTTTTTGATTAAGGCATCCGTTTGGGAATTATTAAGCTTTAAGCGTTGTTTTTGGATACGTGAAAAATTCATGGTAGTTGTATATGACGAAGTTACAAACCCGCATATAAAAACTCGATAGAGCAATTTTGTAAGGAAAATCTGTACACATTTCCGTACTTTATTCTGTAGAGATTTTAAGCGCGTTTTTTTTTCTCGATTGATTTTGACAGAACTATGATTCATCACAATTAGTTTACGAATAATAATAAGACAATCCGAACTCTGTAAAATGGCGCCAAAACTCTTTTCATCGATCGAGATTTTTCAGAGTTCAATAGCTCATCAATAATATAACTGTGATGTATGTTTCCTAAGTACTACGTAACAGGAAAGTCCATGTACTTATATAAATATAGCTTTTATGCTCAATACCAAAAAATAATTTTAAATATCTTTCCTGCTACAACATTTATAATAATAAAGCTTATAGTATTCCGTTTTATTATTTATTAAATGACTCAGTGTAATGTAGGTATAAATATATATATTATGTTTTTATTTACCTGGCATGCGTTTTCCTTAATATTATAAAAAAAACAACTTTAGAAGCTTTAATACCGAGACTAGAACGCAGTGGCGCCCCCGTCATAAAAAAAAATCACTAAGAAAATAACTTAGTCTTGGACATTATTGACAGCTTAATATTGATAAAAACGATTGAAACCAGTGTATAAATTTTAAAATAACAGCAACTTAAATTTACGGCAGTAAGTGGACAGCTGTAGATGGAGTCACTGATTCGATTATTGCATGTGACTACAAAAGCTGTTGTTACAATACAAGTAATCAATCATCTGTACAAAAGTACCATTTGAATCTTCAAGTATAGGTACCTCTTTAAAAATACATGTTTTATAGCCGATTGACACAGTTATGTCAATACTGAAACAGCTGTGAGCCAATAATCGTCAGAAACTCAACGACATTCTTCCTGATCCACCTTACAAATGATTTATCCATCGACATCTTTCTTGCGCATGTCCAACCAAAGACAATTGTAGTAAGACCTCCGCCGTTAAAACTCATTACGTCGTTCTCACCTTATAAATGATGGAAGGGGGAGGGCTGGGAAGTCAGGTTACGCTGGTCCTGAACAACTTCAGGCGTGTCGAGCTCCGGAAGCGTTCGGCTGTTTTCGACTTTCGTCGTGTCACGTACGATCTAGGCTTTCAGACATCGGTGGACGGACTGAGGTAAGTATTTCAATATTGATAGCTTTAGGAAAGCTTTTTAACAACTATTTTTTGTCTTGAAAGGAAGACTACATATTTATCGTTGGTATAGCTATTATGGACACTTATGATGTGAACAATCATAAAAACAATGTTTCCTTCATTTTGCCAATGTAAAGCTTTAAACCTACCCGTAGCATCAGTTCGTCTCTGGCTGTAAGGGCGCTTCGTCCGCGCCGGCGCGTACCGTCGATACACCGCCGCCCCTGTCGAGCGGCCGAATGCACGCTCCATGTAATCTTCACCACGAAAAAATCCCAATCACGCACCGTAAAAACCCAATCGGAAAATCAAACAAAAAGAAGACACTAAAAACATCCATTTTAAATAGACCCCATCGCATTCTAAAACCAATTTCGAAAATCGAACGTCGCTATCGGTTTTTGTGTTTAGGTGCCAGTGACTATGAAATAGTGCTGTGATCGTATCGTAATAATTTAATCCTCCCAAGTGTCCTTTAGTAAAAATGGTAGATATTTTTTGTAATTTAACCGTTGTTTAATTAAAAATGGAATTGGTAATAAAATACTCATTGAAAGTGATGTGAAGACAGGGGAGCGTCTTGCGTAACTTCAGTCGGCGTAGGTGAGTATCGAACGCGATGTTTTCATTTCGATCATTGTGACATAACACCTCATTTTATGTTCATCAACCACAAATATCCATGTGATTTATAGTCATGTGATAGCGAAACCAATTATTGAGGCTTAACCGTGCAACTTTTAGAACAGTACTAAGATTATTAAATTTAGATTTTTCGCATTCACAATGCTATTATTACATTAAAATAAATAATATTAGAAAGAGTACTAGAAAAAATCGACTCACCTCAGATAGGTCCGTAATAAGATACTAAAGATTTTCACACATTTAGCTGAAAGATTTAAGAATTGCCTTACTATTTTATACCATAAAAATTAAAATGATTTAATATTATTTAAGTATATGGAAAGTGAACTAAGAGAAAATGTACAAATGACATCTGGAAATACGAGCTCTTAAAATAATATTTTGTCTTAGATCTTTGCCGATGTCGTTAAGACTGAATCTGATCTTTAATTAACGAAGAAATAGAAGTGCTTTAGGTCAGGTGAAGGTGTGCCGCCACAGATAATATAGTAGCTGGTAAAGATTAGGTGCCAAGAAGGTCGGTCGAAATCAGTTGAGCTCAGGAAAAAGCAACGGAACCCAATCGGAATAGTGATCAATTTTCCTTACGCGGTTATCCGAATATAATACAGGCGCTTTGTGAAAAAGTATTTTATAGGTCAATATACTTTTTTACCCTTAAAGGCCAAAAGAAAAGGGAAAAGAATAAAAACCCCATACAGCTGAACGGATTTCTATAATTAAGATATCGTTAGATTTGTCAAGTGTCCTTAGGTAAGTGTCGTATTAAAACCCAACATAGCAACTGTGAGGCGCTAGGTATTATTTAAAAAAAATTTAGAATACTGCAATATGGGTATCAAATTAAAGAGCTTATCAAAAGGATTTCAGAAAGGTATTATCACGACCGTAATATACAACGTTATTTCGTAGTTGTTTTAATTTACTTAAGAGAATGTTCTACCAAATTTTTACAAAAAACATTTAAAATAAAACATGTGTCGAAAATTTAGAGACATCGTTTTATTTTTCCTGTATTTTTTACATAAACTTCTATGAATAAAATAATTTCAGATTTTTCTCTATGCAAACTGCGAAGATAAAGGACAGTATTTTTTTAACATTTTTCATCAAAATTCGAAAACCCTTTCATATGATATGCCGTAGTAGACTCACTTCGAATTTTTAAGACCCCTTTCAGTCCCTGTTGCAAAAAAATATAAATATTTTTACTTCTCTCTTATTTGCAAAATACTTGGGCAAATGTCATCTAAAACCATTCCAAATTCAAGTTGATAGCATTAGTAGTTCTCGAGATATCCAGCTGTGACAGACAGACAGACAGACAGACTGAGTCGCACCATAAGGGTTCCTTTTTACCATTTTGGTACGGAACCCTAAAAAGTAAGAAAACCGAAGGATACTTATTGTTCAGTTTTTGAATAAAAATCTGAAGCATGAAGTCTGTTATGCAGGAAATGCATTGTATTTGTATGCATTGGAATATAAAAAACAGCATTACTTCACATGCCGTTTTTTTTACAGTTCCTTCAGTCTCTATGTGCAGTCGGCTCCTGTAACCTTATCATGAACATATATCGTGAAAAAAAACGTGCTCATAAGTACTCTACAGAATAGTCCTTTATGGAAAATTTCATTTCGCTTTTTGCGCTATACAAATTTCCCATACAAAATTACTCTATGAAAAGTTTTTACGCGCGTTATTTTTTTCGATAGCTGTTTGTTCTAAGGGTACCGAACACTTTTTACAAGTAAGTGTAACCATGTCAAACTTTTTGCGCGTCTTCAGAAATGTACGTAACAATGTAACAGCCCAAGCAGCCCAACTCCATTAACACAATAATTAGTTTGACAAAGTAGAAAAGTGTTTAACTACTTCTAAGGCGGTCTGTACAATAAAAGTAGTGACTCTAAAAGCTCGCGTTTTTGTTATTTTTGATAATTTTTCGAATTGGCTGAAATATGATTTTTCCCCATTTCTCAGCAGTTTTGAAAAATTTCGAAAAACTGATTCGTCAGAAAAATTCCATGCAAACGTCGAACCTGCTCACAAAATTTCACGAGAACCGATTGAGAAATGCGATCTGTAGAGGAGAACAGACGGACAGCGGGACAGCGGCCGAACATACGAAAGCATTTTTGCCCAAGTTGAAACAGAGACTCTTCGCTAACGCTTCGCGCTCGTTCGGTCAATGTCATGAAACCACATTAATTAATATTCAATGTACTTACAAACAAATACTTTTGAATCGTAATGTAAACTATATTTCTGGCAATAATTGACAACTCATAAAACACCCATAAATTCATCACGATGTTTAATGATTTCCCATCCTACATGCGATGGGCTTGAGAAATGCCATTTATTTGGAATATTAAAACATAAAAAAAAATACCGTCGACTTGATAACCTCCTCCTTTTTTTGAAGTCGGTTAAAAATAATAGCTTTAATTTGAAAAAGGTAAAGAAGATTTTTAGAAAGGAGGTAATCTGTTTTTCATTCAGCCCGTATAAGTAACACTTTCTTAAAAACAAAGAAAGAACTAATTTATGTATCTTCTTGCCTATTCGCTCATTGAAGAAAAAGGAAAAGACAAAAGGACGTACTTTTTACCTCAACGAAGTAGTTTTTCCTTGGCCGCCTTTTATTAATTTGTCACACAACAGCTCGCCGTGTCACCCGAAATGAAATTGATGTTTCATTCCCAGTAATGAAATTACGAATTTGAGGTTGGATTTTACCGAAGGAAAAAAACGTAGCTCACCTAAAAACTGAGGAAATTAAAGGTAATCGTAAAAGTTTAACTGTGCTACATAATTGATTTCTCTATCGATGACGGATATACCATCAAAACCTAACAAAAGATAGACTTAATAAATGATTGAGTTGAGTTTTTATCTACATTCTATAGACTTGAAGTGTACCTATGTATTATTTTTATCCAAAAGCGCTAGTGCTTGGCCTTCACCTCACCTCATGTTAAGTAACGATAAGGCCGAAAGAGTGCTTACTCTTTTACATTATACCCGAAATCCTCCCCACTGAGGAACTGGCTATCTTACCTCTAACTGCCGAAACACAACAATTTTTATGTTGTTGTTATGGCGTCATACTTAGGTTAGATGGTGACCTAGGCAGACGGACTTGAAGACGGACTTGGCCTACCACCAACAAAACCGAGTACAAATCTCCCCCTGGGAATCGAACCCGGGACCCCTGTGTCTGACACGGGCGGGCGAACCACTAGACCACGGAGGTGGTTAAATCTTGTTTTACCGCCTCTGTGATTTGATTATCATAGATATATCATTTAATTCGATATCTCGGCACTTTTACTTTGGCCACAGAAAAAGTATTTGATTGTAAAGGTTCTCTAAATAAAAAACTCCTTTCGATAGCATAATGTACTTCACCTGATAATACTAATGCATGGGAGACAATATCACATTGGTAAAAGCGATAACCACCATCGTTATCGAAAGATACAGACAGAGTTTTCGCTAACCATAGCGATTTCAAATGTCAAATCCATACATATTCCCATAGCTAGCAGTTCGTAGGGGTTTTACAAATGTCTGACTTGTAAAAGCTTTACATATACTAGTAGAGATTGTATAGCAGATGTATAGTTACACAATGGTAACTCTCTGTCAAACTATTTAAAATTGACATTAAAAAGAAAGGGACAAAACACGGTGTAACTATACATCTACTATACAATCTTTATTAGTAAGGGGATAAACTTTATTGCCTAAAGACAGAACGCAATAGCGTAAAGCTATCTGAAATGTGACTTATCTACGAGTACACTAGACAGAACAAGTTTCACCCACAACTATAATCATAGAGATTAAACGAGCTTCGTTTTAAATAGTCGCTCTGTTTAATGCACTGCAATGTAAAGATGTTATTGTGCAAATTCAAGCTATAAAACTGAAAGTTCAGTCGTTAGCTGGTGTAACGTAAATGTTAACCTATTTTCGCAGTAATTAACTACTATTACAAAAATATGCACTATCACTATGCATTTGTTTCTTTTTCCCGTTGCTGATTCACCAAAGCAACCCATTACGTTCTATTGCAAGATAATCTCCACGCTTGGCAGGCGGGTTGAAGATCGTAGTGCAAAACATATTTTTAGTTAACGATTTAATGTTAAAAGATGTATGACAACTGTCAAAAGCTGTTTACTAAATAAGACAAGTAAGGATAGACAGAATATAACACCTTCGTTGACAAGAAAATAAGCAGAATCGTTTACCGATCAAAGCGGTCCAGCATCTATAGGGGGTAGGACAAACCAATTCTTTTCTAACTTGTCTTACCAAATAAGATAATTAGCTAATTAGTTTTAATCGTCTGTTTTTGACGTTTTTTTGTATGGAGAAAATATAAATAAATAAAATAAATATTTGACAACATCACATACATTGCTCCGATTCCAAAGTAAGTAGCTAAAGCACTTGTGTTATGGAAATCAGAGACAACGGTGGTATCACAAACACCCAGACCTGAGACAATATAGAAAAGTTCGTTTTCTAAAGTGACCCAACCGGGGATCGAACCCGGGACCTCAGAGATGGCGACACCTTGAAACCCGTTGTACAAAGCCACTCGACCACGGCGGTCGTCAAATTATTATTTTACAATTATCATTAGTCGCATTTGAAGGGTTGGTGTTTTCCTACTCTGCCACACTCCACATGACTATACGTATACTTATACAAATTTTATTCGCTGTCCCTTTATACAAGGTGTTACAAAAATACCCCTAATGCCGAATATGGTATATAGGGACCATCAAACTGAACAACTTTTACTATGGGACCAACACTGAAATCGCGAAAAAAAATCAGCTGTTCCATACTAAAATTAAAATCGAAAATATCAAAATGTATGAAACAACTGTTTTTTTTTTCGCGATTTCAGAGTTGGCCCCATAGTAAAAGTTGTTCAGTTTGATGGTCCCTATATGCCATATTCGGCATTAGGGGTATTTTTGTAACACCTAGTATATTTCAAAAATATTAAAAAGGTAAAAACAACCTTCATTTGTTTTCTTGTCGACCTCAATCTTGTGCCAAAAGATTGGAGAAAAATAGACTTAAAATGTAGTTTTACAAAGTTTCTTAGTATTTAAAATAAGACTCTGGAAGAGATTTTTGCGTTTCAATCCTATCACAATATGAGATCGACAAAACTTTCTTAGCTAAAAAAAATGCTTTTAATTCAATTGAGAACTTATTTTTATGAAGTTCAAAATAGCAATAACTTCTCAATGTAATAACGGACTTAGGGCAATCTCTAACCCCTTTCTAACCGCGTTTGGAAGCCACAAATTGGCGTAAGTAAAGCTACATAAATGGGCTATTCAAAAATACGGGCATTTATGCTGATGCATTGCACCAAAGCTCCGCAGTGCAGGCCCACTTACGACGCACGAGTTACTGCTTTACTGCTATTAAAACAACGTCTCTTTTTCCTTGACTATAGTTAAACCATCAAAATCATAAGGTACTGTAGTCGGGTGTTAAGGGTTGATAATGGTTGATTTTAAGGGCGGCGGCAACGATGACCTACATTTTTGTATTGTGTCGCTTATGCGACGGAATTTTTACACAAATTGCTTTAGGATTTGTTTACATAATATTAGTTTGAGTTCTTACAACACTGCCTGGGCCTTAAACGTGAACATTTGTCACCTGTCATGACAATTTTATATCCATTCCGCCAACCAATTCGAAAATAGAACAAAATACTCATAGCTACACCGCAACGTAAACCAAAATTGTTACATTATTAAATAGGACCCCGAGGGCTGATTACGTAACTCTGTTGCTAACAATTCTCAATTGAAATCGATTGAAATCGCGATTACATTGCTGCTTTAAGTAAGATAGTTGTCACATTGGTTCTTATTAAAGCAGCAATGTAACTGCGATTTCTGTCAGAGTTGATTGTAACAAAGTTACATAATCAGGGGGCTGGTCAAAATCCAGAGGCATGTTATCCTAAACAATGGAATTTAACCTAGTAGAGATGTAATAACATCATATCACAGTAAATAAGGAACTTCAAAAAATCTTAAAATCAGTCCTACGAATTATGTAAAAATTATGCTAAAACAAAATATTCCAAATTAAAAAAATAACTCAGTAAAAATGTAACTTGTCAACTGAAATAAACCCAGTGTCCTATATCAGACAACCGCTCCAAGTTTCTTCTCGGAAGACTTGTAACAGACGACTTTAATGGAGTCTTCTCAGTCGTTCGACGACCAATCTTATGACCTCAAATCCTAGTTAGCGTAATATACTACTATAAATACGGGAAAAACAACTTTATTACGTTTTGAATAAGGAATTACATAACTGTTAGGAAAAAGGTCACAATATTAAAAAAACGTAGCAGTAGCATGACCACAAAAATCCATTCGAGAGGTATATTACCTTTAGAAATATTGAAAATGCTTACACTTCATGTTTAGTGGTCATTCTACGAGGGACAGATTTAAAAATTAAAAACAATTTATGGATTAAGTATTTTATGCGACATAAGACATGGGTCGAACAGCAACAAAAATATTCGAGTCTCTCACACTGACAGGTCCAGCTGTCAAGTTAGAGACAATGAGGAGAATATTTTTTGTCGTTTTCTGACCCATGTCTTATTGAAGGAAATGTTCAGTTTCTTTGGTAAAACAACCACATGTAGATACTACCTTGTAGGTATCCCATATTCGTACCATAGGTACCTTTAGAAATAAAACACTTTTTACGGATTACAGCGCGTATATTATTAATTCAGGTGTTGTTTTGGAATTATTTAGTTTGTATTTATTGGTTTTTTAGAATTCCCGACGTTTCGGCACCTTTCCAGGGGCCGTGGTCACGGGAGGACTAAAACAAAAAAGGCTGCTCATATTTTTATGAAATTACCCGCTCGAAATTTTATAAAAATGTATTCAAGTTTATTAAATTATTTTATAGCTGCGTTCTGATTTTAATAATTATTACCGAATTAAATTGAATAAAGTTAATTAGAAAACAAGATCTAGCTACTGAATCTACTACCAGTTCACAAATTGGGAGGCCTCTGAGAGAAAGAACTGGCGGAAGAAAACTCAGAGAGGTTGTGTCGACCTCCCTTTTGATCCCTATCTACAGAACGAACTAACTATATCTTTAGATCCTGCAGTGTGTGATTTGGGATGGGATTTTAGTTGATGGATTATGGGGTCCCAAGCTGGTGGTACTCTCCAACCATCATCTCTATTGAAATTTGGATGTTTGTTGATTTCAATAGCCTCGCGTAGCATTCTGGGAATGAATCTTTGTTCTTTAGCGAGTATTTGTGGTTTATCAAATCTAATGTAATGGTTAGGTCCCTTTGATGCATGTTCACACACTGCAGACTTGTTATCGCGCCTATGCTTCATGTCAGCTACATGTTCTTTAACGCGCGTCCCTATACTTCTCTTTGTTTGTCCGATGTAAGAGAGCCCACAGTCACAATCTAGTTTGTAGACGCCCGCATCTTGAAAGGGAATATTACACTTGACAGGTCGTAAGAATTGGTTTATCTTCTTCGGCGGCTTGAAGTAGGTCTTGATGGACGCACGCTTCAGAATACCTCCAATCTTGTCAGTGACACCTTTCATGTATGGTAGGATGGCAGGACGTCGTTCTACTGTGGCTGGTTTGACACGGGTTCTGTGATGAAGGCGTGGTACTGGCAGTTTGTTGCTACGCAGTACGTGCTTGACATGCTGAAGCTCAGCTGTCAGGTGTTGTTGGTCACAGATCCCGCGTGCTCTCTGAAACAAAGATTTCCCTACGGTAGCTAACTGTAAAGGATGGTGGTGGGATTCACCACTGAGGTACTTATCTGTATGTGTTGCTTTTCGATACACAGTGTGGCTCAAGGTTTGATCAGAATTCCTGATGATAAGAATGTCTAGGAAGGCTAGTTTATTATCTGCCTCTAACTCCATAGTGAATTGAATGTTAGGATTGATGGAGTTAAGGTGGTTCAAGAAAGCATGAACACTATCTCTAGGTAGTATTGTGAAAGTGTCATCTACGTACCGTTTGTAGAACCGGGGAGACACAGGTGCTGTGTTTAGTGCTTTCTCCTCAAAATCCTCCATGAAGATGTCAGCGACAACGGGGGATACGGGAGAGCCCATAGCTACCCCGTCTACTTGTAGATAGAATTCTTCATTCCACAAGAGATAGCCGGATGTTAGGCAGTGTTCTAGAAGTTCTGCATACTCAATTGGCATGTTATTTTCAACCAGCTTCTTCCTAGTGATATCAATGCAGTCCTGTACTGGTAGGCATGTGAATAAGGACTGCACATCAAAACTGACCATAATTTCATCATCAGTAAGATTTAGATGTTGTATCTCACTAACGAATTGGTAGGAATCCTTCACATAAGCTGTTGTGTTACCTCTCAGTGGTGTGAGTGTTTTAGCTACGTGTCGAGCCAATTTGTAAGTTGGTGAGTCAATTTGGCTGACAATGGGACGTAGCGGAGCGTTGTCTTTGTGTATCTTGGGCAACCCATACAGTTTTGGTGGTTTGGGGCAGGATGGAACAAGGTAATTGACGTCTAGCTTCAACGTTTCAGAATGTTTTTTGATGAGCTCACTAGTTTTCTTAAGAATCTTGGTGGTTTGATCATTTTTGACGTGTTTGTAGGTTTTCTCATCATCTAAAAGTTGTTGTATTTTATCATTGTAATCTGACGTGTCCATCACAACCGTTGCGTTACCCTTATCTGCACGGAGAATAGTAAGTTCTGGCTGGTTGCGCAGGTTCTTCAGCGCTGTATATTCATCATGAGGGAGGTTGAGTTTGGGCAGCTTGCTACGCCGTAAGACGGATGAAATATCTTGACGTATGGCTTCACTGTCCTCCTTTTTCATGTTGTTTTTAACCAGACATTCCTCAACGTTCACGTTCAATTCACTATGGAGTTAGAGGCAGATAATAAACTAGCCTTCCTAGACATTCTTATCATCAGGAATTCTGATCAAACCTTGAGCCACACTGTGTATCGAAAAGCAACACATACAGATAAGTACCTCAGTGGTGAATCCCACCACCATCCTTTACAGTTAGCTACCGTAGGGAAATCTTTGTTTCAGAGAGCACGCGGGATCTGTGACCAACAACACCTGACAGCTGAGCTTCAGCATGTCAAGCACGTACTGCGTAGCAACAAACTGCCAGTACCACGCCTTCATCACAGAACCCGTGTCAAACCAGCCACAGTAGAACGACGTCCTGCCATCCTACCATACATGAAAGGTGTCACTGACAAGATTGGAGGTATTCTGAAGCGTGCGTCCATCAAGACCTACTTCAAGCCGCCGAAGAAGATAAACCAATTCTTACGACCTGTCAAGTGTAATATTCCCTTTCAAGATGCGGGCGTCTACAAACTAGATTGTGACTGTGGGCTCTCTTACATCGGACAAACAAAGAGAAGTATAGGGACGCGCGTTAAAGAACATGTAGCTGACATGAAGCATAGGCGCGATAACAAGTCTGCAGTGTGTGAACATGCATCAAAGGGACCTAACCATTACATTAGATTTGATAAACCACAAATACTCGCTAAAGAACAAAGATTCATTCCCAGAATGCTACGCGAGGCTATTGAAATCAACAAACATCCAAATTTCAATAGAGATGATGGTTGGAGAGTACCACCAGCTTGGGACCCCATAATCCATCAACTAAAATCCCATCCCAAATCACACACTGCAGGATCTAAAGATATAGTTAGTTCGTTCTGTAGATAGGGATCAAAAGGGAGGTCGACACAACCTCTCTGAGTTTTCTTCCGCCAGTTCTTTCTCTCAGAGGCCTCCCAATTTGTGAACTGGTAGTAGATTCAGTAGCTAGATCTTGTTTTCTAATTAACTTTATTCAATTTAATTCGGTAATAATTATTAAAATCAGAACGCAGCTATAAAATAATTTAATAAACTTGAATACATTTTTATAAAATTTCGAGCGGGTAATTTCATAAAAATATGAGCAGCCTTTTTTGCTTTAGTCCTCCCGTGACCACGGCCCCTGGAAAGGTGCCGAAACGTCGGGAATTCTAAAAAACCAATAAATACAAACTAAATAATTCCAAAACAACACCTGAATTAATAATATACGCGCTGTAATCCGTAAAAAGTGTTTTATTTCTAATGAACTGTACGCGCGAAAATCTTAGAAGTGTACATAGGTACCTTGTTATGCTAAGCTAAGGGCCTTAAGTATATAATTTTATGGCCACGTCATTTTCGTGTTGTCCTTCTTGTGTCCGTATTTTTCAGATCCATCATCATGACATTTATTGGTATCGCCAATAATTTTCATGATGATGTTTCTGAAAAATACGATAAGTCCCTGTAGCTTCTGTATATTATAAAAGTGCGAGTCGGACTCGAGCACGAAGGGTTCCGTACATTATCTATTACCAAAAATTATGTTGTCTGTTGTTGTATGGAAGCCCCCCTTTAAATATTTGTTTTTTTTTTAAAGTGAATACATAACTTAATATTCTGTGAATATTTCAACCGTCTACCTGTTGCTGTTATCAATATCGAGCAAAAACCAGCAAAAAAAATCAAGTTGGTTGTTTTGGAGTCCCCTTAAATATTAATTTTATTCAGTTTTTTTATATTGTTGTTATAGCGGCAACAAAAGTACATCATCTGTGAAAATTTCAACTGTCTAACTATCATTAGATACTCAGCGGAGTCTTAGTGATAGGGTCCCATTTACCCTTTAGGTACGGAACCCTAAAAATGAGTTTCAAAGCATGGCGGGGTGTAGAATAGTGGGTTTACAAAATATAAGCATCATTTTGCGTGTTTTCATAAAATGTCTAAAATGCTTTGAGAAAAAAAAATATAAAAAAGTAAAAATACACCTACTGTTTATGAACTTAAGGTCTACGAGTAAAAATAATAATTTACATTATGAAATAGGTTAAATACGTAATTAGTAGCAACAGTTTGTTACTAAAATGCCTGCGTTTATAAAAACAGTGTTGTTCGACTGATTAAGATAATTTGATTAACTCGGACTAATTGGTACAGTTGTACGGAATTAGTAACGCATGAATTCTACAGTCACGCGACTTGTGAAATTTGTTTATTTTCTTATCGATAACTATCTGAAATGGTTATTAACATGGTTAACAGTCAATCCCACTAATATTATAAATGTGAAAGTTCGGATGTTTGTTACACAGTCACGCGAAACGTCTGAACGAATTTGGATGAAATGTAGCACACGGGTAGTTTATTAAATTTAGATTTTTCGCATTCACATTGCTATTTTTATATTAAGATAAATAATATTAGAAAAAATCGACTCACCCGTAGCACCTCAGACGGGACTTGAACCCGCACCCTTGGGATTCCGGCCCAATGCACTGACCAATTATTATGCTACCGAGTCGCTACGGAGAGTTTATCACTTAGATTAAAATAGGATACTTTTTATCCCGGTCAAATATTGCCCAGGATTTTTTTTAAATCAGGCGGATGTAGTCTCGGAAGCTAGTATTTTATTTTAAAAATATAATAATACAAGTGTCTCTGTAAAGCTGTAGACCTCGCGTTTGTAACATTTTTGAATATATTACGAAGGCTGAAACTCAACCGCATCAAGTACACGTTATCAGGGGTACAAAAAGAGACTTATGGTACCTTTCATCAAGAAAAAAGTACAGGGAGGGTAAGTACTCTAAACTCTTTCCCCCTTATTAATAAATGGAGAGTAACTTTACACCTAGTTTAACGAAAAATTTTGCTTAGGAATATGACGCTTTGAGACGTCAAGCGTAAGGAGTAATATTGCTAAGCAAAATTTTTGGTTAAACCGGGTGTAAATTTACCCTTCGTTTATTAATAAGGCCGTTTAAGTAATATTGAAGTAATGTTGTGATAGAGACACAGCTTTACATCGCGTATAGCGCCATCTCACTTATGATATTACTTTGATGTTACTTTTGATAGTCAGAGTAAGGGGTTCTTCCCAAGGAGTAGAAAAGAACTGAACACGTAGACGAAGTCGCGGGCGGTCGCTAGTGCATCGTAAAAAATCGATGGGCCAAACGGTTACTTTTTAACCTCCGACGCAAAAAGAGGGATGTTATAAGTTTAACGTGTCTGTGTATCTGTGTCTGTCTTTGGTATCGTAGCTCTCAAACGGATGAGCCGATTTTGGTTTAGTTTTTTTTTTTAATAAACAACAACTATTTGGGAAGCTTTAACACTAGAAGTGCCATCAACCTATTTTTGTCTCACTCTAACAATTTTTTACTTAGATACGTGTTTTTTTTTTTTTTTTATTTATTGTTTTTATTAAATTCAAGGTGTTTACAAATTATTAAATATAATAGTTAAAGAATAAAAATGTGAGACTTTAGGCCGTTTACTGTTAGGTAGTAAAACAATATTTAAATTAATATTGATTCAATTTAAACATGCTTCAAGTAAGTTACAAATTGTTTTAACCACAATTTTTATGCCAATTCTAATAAACGTGGAAATAAATATAATGGGACAAAATGTCAGGGCGGTGTTTCTATGGGGGCTGGGACTTTCGGCACTTGTAGTGTTAATCCATTCAGCTTATTGATTTATATCCAAATTGACAATAGCCACGAATACTTAACATATTACGTAAATTGATTTCTTTTGGATCTCCGAAGGGCTATTTGTGTATACCAGGTGTTAAAAAAATAACCCTAATGCCGAATATGGTATATAGGGACCACAAAACTGAACAATTTTTACTTTGGGACCAACTCTGAAATCGGGAAAAAAAATCAGCTGTTTCATCCAAAAATTAAAATCGAAAATATCAAAATGTATGAAACAGCTGATTTATTTTTTCGCAATTTCAGAGTTGTTCAATTTAATGGTCCCTATATACCATATTCGGCATTAGGGGTATTTTTGTAACACGTTGTATTCATAGGCGCTTATTACATTCGGTGAATAAAGGGCGAATATCAATGTCAATGCTGTCGTCGAAGACACACCTGTTTTTTTCTGACAAAAGGAAATGTATTTATGTGTTACAATCTATCACACTATTCTATTTAGTTGAATCAAGAGAATTCAATGCCATTAACGATATACTCATATCGAGATATCTAGTACTAGATTAAATCACAGGTATTAAACGCGTTTTAAACTAAACATAGGTGTTCAGTTTAAAAACGCGTTTAATTCCTGTGATTTTGATCTAATAAAATGCAACGCGAAAGTTTAAAAATGTACATAATATAAAATATCTGTTCTGTCAAATATTATTTCACAGAAATAAATTATACCATAAATGATGATACTAAATAATATATCTAAAAAGATCTGATCTGATAATACTAGATATCATTTATTATATCTTGTATTGGACTAACTAAAAAAATTAATACAAAAGTATTAATTTTTTTTTTAAATATTTTCATACAGTTTCTTTAGGTGTAGTATTTTTAAAGTGAGAAAACAGGTTCTTTTATTGAAAAAATAGTGTTATCACATAAAAGGGGTTAAAAGAAAAGCGGGGGGACTGGGCTCCGAAAAAAGTCTTAAAGGGTTAGGTTAGGTTAGGTTACATTAGACGTTTAGCGTTGTTGGAGACATTTTGCTTAGACCTTCTGATCGTAAATGATTTAATCGTTAGCCATTAAAACTTGTATTATAAACCTATTATAACGTAGCGCGTTTATCAAGTAACATTATCATTATATTGTCTACCTACGTCATAGCTATAATAATAATTAATATAACTGTTATTTTCAATCACATCTGCAAGTCTTCGGTAGTATAGTGGTCAGTATCCCCGCCTGTCACGCGGGAGACCGGGGTTCGATTCCCCGCCGGAGAGATTTTTTTGGCAAAATATTGCTGTTATTTTGATTTTGCTACTTTTTGTTCGACTTTTAAGAAACTAACACAATTTATTTTGTATTTGCTAATGCAAAAATAAATATTATTTCTTTACATAATTATTAGAAAACCTTCTTAAAAAAATATTTTAATAATGAAGTCCATGTTCATTATTAATGATTTCACTAAATACTTCGTCGAAATCACAAAATAATTATATTATATTAATATTATCGATAATTCAAAAATAATGTACACACGACGGCACCTATTCATGTTGAATTTGAGACCGCCTTTATGCCCTACGTAACAAAAGCTGTTTTCGCAGTTTAACTTTATAACCTGACGTGCGTCGTGTGTACATACGACAGCACGTCAATTTGTACAGCGAAAACAGCTTTTATTATGTAGGGCATAAAGGCGGTCTCAAGGTTAACATGAATAGACTGAGGTGCCGTCGTGTGTACTAGTTTTTTACAATAAAAGATGTTGTTTATTAGTAGATCCTGTATACTTGAGTATTAGTTATTTTGCAATTATTTACTGTTTCTAAGAGCACATAATCAGAACATTATAATATAAAATAATCTAAAAGTTAATAACTTAGGACTTGCATGACAGCCTTCGATATTTTACAAGACATTTTGATATTTAATTTTATTGAGCTCAACATTTCCAAATCCAAACAGATTACACAAGCAAAATTTCTCATTTTCCTATAAAACAAACTTATAAAACCGAGAAACCATTAATAAGGTAGGTACAACATTTTACCAGACTTTCAACACAATTTAGTTTTAGGAAATATCCGGTACATACTGACTTCTTGAATTATTAATTAAGTTTCCAACTACGTTTTCTACAATACTAAATAATATACTAGACGTTTTCAACGCTTAAAATTTCCTTATCATAATTTTCCCTCTAAATCATAATTTAGTATTTGAACTTTATTAGTCTTTGCCATTTATGATGTCATTACTTGTTCTTTGTAATATTCTTCATTTATATTCTTTCAAGTATTTGTAGGTAGGTCGGTATTTGTAGGTAGGTAGGTATTTGTAGGTGGGTCGGAGCAAGACTCCCTTGCTTCACTTCTATTTAAATTTATGGATAGATTTGGGTTAATGTGTTAACATCCCAGATCTCTGACACAACTAACTAGTGGTAAACGTCAAGTTTGTGACATTTTAGATCATTTTTTGAAATGGCTAAAATATAATTTTCCCCATATCTCCGCCATTTTAAAAAAGATCGAAAAACTGAATCGACAGAACCTGCTGACTACATTTCCCGAGCATCGGTTGAGAAATGCGACATATAAAAGAGAACAGACGGACAGCTTGACAGACATACGAAAGCATTTTTGCCAAAGCTGAAACGGTAACGCTTCGCTCGGTCATTAATGTAGATTTTTCGAAAACTCTGGTATGGACAATCAGTTCTTAAGTTTATTTTTTGCATTCCAGCGCACCGAAGGCCGTGTGGGGGCGGTGATGTCGGGATGGGGGTGGTGGTGCCGCTGGCGCTGGTATGCGTGCTCGCGGTGAGCGGCGCCCCCAACGCGACGCGCCGACGGCCCGGCGAGCCCGTGCAGCCCGAGGAGGACGACGACCTGGCCATACTAGACTACTACGATGAGGAGCGCATCAACATATCAGGTGAGCACAAGACAATATGAGGGCAACATCCACATATCTTGAGGTGGGTGATGGTGCCAGTGGCGCTGGTATGCGTGCTCGCGGTGAGCGGCGCCCCCAACGCGACGCGCCGACGGCCCGGCGAGCCCGTGCAGCCCGAGGAGGACGACGACCTGGCCATACTAGACTACTACGATGAGTAGCGCATCAACATATCAGGTGGGCACATGACAATATGAGGGCAACATCCACATATCTTGAGGTGGGTGATGGTGCCAATGGCGCTGGTATGCGTACTCGTGGTGAGTGATGCCCATAACGTGACGCGCCAACGGCCCGGCAAGATCATATCAAAAAAATTATCAAGAGGAAAGCTATGGAGACGTTAATCAGGTAAATGAAATAATAACTTCACGTCGCAGATAGCTGGAACCGTAACGACAACGACAGATCTATTTCAAGCGGTTGAATTTCCAGATAATTATATATTTCAGACGTTTACGGTCAAAAATAAACCTAATCCATTTCAGCTTTGTCTAAATTCCCAAATGAATGAGAAATCATTGAAGAAACGAATGATGAAAATTAACAATATTACTTTGCAAAATCTCTGACGAGAATTTATATTAAGACTGGACGTAAAAAAACATTTAAAAAGAAAAAACGAAAACAAACGTGTACACAACGATCCAATAGAGTTCACAGAACTAACAAGAGCTTCATACATCAATCAAACATCTATGTTGACCTCAAATATGGATTTGAAAAATGTTTTATCATTCAGAGGATTCAATAGTCGACACGACACAGCTGCTCCCTAGGGCTATAGCCATCGGCAAAATAGGGACAGGCAGGGATTGTTGCCCGATCGTACAAAGGTCGTTATTCCTTTTCGATACAAGAATAAGATCTCAATATAATAGTTCTTATAATAAGATATACTTAGTCCGTTTATCAGAGAATTGGGAGAGGCAGGTGCTTTACAAAACTTAGTCACGCACAACCAAATAAAGATGTAAATATTCTCTGAGCGATCTTATGTCAAGTCAAAGCAATGCTGGCTGTCAAGCCAAACAAATAGAGGATCATTACCTTTGTAACGACTTGTCGGTTTGGTTGTAACGATCGTAAATAATGTGTTAAAATAGGTAACGCTATTACTAATTTATCTTTTAGATGAACACGAGCTACAATATTATTCTTATAACGTCGATCATAAATTATACTAATCGTAATGATTTTCTTTTTAACTGACTTCAAAAAAAAGAGGAGGTTATCAAGTCGACTATTTTTTTATATATGTTTTACCATAACTTCACCCAGTTGCTAACCGATTTAAATAAATCTTATTTTATCTGAAAGAACACAGTTCGGATGTGGTTCCATAAAATAATAGTTATGGGCATTGTACCATTGAAAATATTATAATATTAAAATATTATAATAATTTTAAAAAATATTTACACGCTACATACCTACCACTAAAACAGAAAAATCTCCTTCAATAGACCTGAAAACAAAAACAGCTTTAAAATTAAATACCTTTAAAAAGCAAATGTTACGAATATCAATATTAATAAAACAAGTCTAATGAAGTCGGGTGGGGCTTTAAGAATTTAAAAAAAGAAGTTATCCTCCAGCCCCACCTATTTGTTGCTTTTTAGAGGTATTTAATTTTGAAGCTGTTTTTGTTTTTGTTTTCAGATTTTTATTTTAACATCAAGTGGACCATTCCTAATAGAAATCCCACTATATTAATCGTAAAATAGAATCTCTGCAGTGTCTAAGTTTGCCATTTTAATACGTAATGCCGCCGAGTCTGCCATGATCGTTCCTTAACTGAGGTCTTGGCGGCGCGCCAGCTACGAACAAACACCCTTCCAATCATGTTTAATGAAATTGCTAAATTGAATACTATGCGCCACTAACCACAAAAGTAGAGGTAAAAGTATCATGTTATGTCGGTGTTGTTTTGTGAAACTAATGATCTGTAAGCATTTCAACACTTATTTATTAAGAACCTTGAAAAATGTGAACTATCTACGATAGTAGACGCAGAAATAAAATGAGATTTATTCAAGGTGACTTAACAAGTATCATTTTTTAAATCTTCTGTTTTTTTTTAAGTTTAGACGAAGTCATTATTCTTATACCGACTTTCAATATTGTTTTTGTACCTAAAAGAAATAGACAAGTTTATGTCGTTCTTGTTAAAATATGATTGCCAGTTTTCTATGAAAATAATTGAATCCTAAATTATGTCTCCAAGATTTCATCAAGAGACAACGTCCTCGAAAGCACTCCAAACGGAAACGTACGAAATAATAACAGGAGAAATCTGAATTTATGAATTATTTCGAATTCGTAATGTAAGGAGATAGGTACAGTATCTTTTGAATGAACAATAACGTCTGTCGTGAATGGGCCTGCTCCGTCGGTTCACCGGTTCCATTTATTTGTCGATCGTACCGATTGACATCTTCCGGAGCATGTCTTGATGATTATTTTTCTTTTAGATTTTTTATTGTGTGCAGATTCTGATAAAAAAACTCTTTTGTGGCACAAATGAAATGTTTGTATTTTATTTTAGTTAGATTATTGCTACGATTTTGGATTTTTTTATAGACTTTTGATACCGTCGCATTGCTTTCCAGCTTTAAGTTCTAAGAAGTTCTCAGTTATACCTATCATTTATTCTCAGAATCTTTAGTCTATCTATCACTAGAGATAGATCACTTCAAATGTTGTTTTCGCAAATCTTTAAGTATTTTATTCATTATGGTAAAAAGGAAAATAACCGTCGTCGTAATTTACTTAATTTTCGATTTATATTTGCTTACAGGGACATTTCCTTCTCAATTATTATATCAAACTAGCACCATGAAGGACAGAAATATTCCAAACCTTCATTTTAGTGAAACGGGGCCGCAGTGGCCTCCGTTTCATGCACCAACTGCGTCACAGTAGCTGAGCAAAGCCTAATTTGAAGCTCAGCAAATTTATCACCCAATTATTGAGAGGAACTAACTCGATTGTAAAATTCCAGAGTTTGCAACAGGAAAAGAAAAGGATATTCGTTTAGCGACATTAAATAATCGGTTAAACTCATAACCTTAGGACCTATAATATGTTTGATCTGCCTTAATTTAATGGAACAGAGTCACGCTCACCTATAATAGTTATATCGTTCTATCAATCTGATTCACGAACCTCAGCAAATGTAAGTATGAATGAATGATCAGTTATCGACCAGTTTGCGTCGCTGGACATCAATGTTGAAGGAAGTTGTCGAGGATAGTTCGGACAGCTTCTTGTTCCAAGTTCTGTGAGACATTAGACAGATGGGTTGTATGTAGTCAGGTATATGGTCCGTTGTATAACATGAAAGCTGTCTTACAATTTGGTATTGGAAAACCTAAAATCCTCAAGAATTAGATAACGCTTTTACTCAAACTGATAATAATATTACTAACAATTTCAAAACAACAATACAAATATCCATTGCCTCATTTTTTGATAAATATTCTAACAATTCCAAATCTATATAAAGGCCAAGCTCTAAATTGTCATAAGTGTCATGGTATAAGATAAGGTTTTAAGGTTGTTGGAAATTCACCTTCTTCACGTTTCAATCTAAATGTTCTATAACGACGAATTTTTACGCTAAATAGGTGCTTAAGAAAAGAAATGCATACCTATTTTTCTTGTTTGCCCTAAATACGGTTCGTAAATGCACAAAATATGAAACACGATCATGCGGCGTGTGCATATTTGTTGACCTACTTCGCAAATACTGCAACATAATTTTCTATTTTTGTACATAACTGGTTTTCTCTTCTTGTTACGCTTAGAACTTCATTATTTAGTACCAAAACTCTGAGGGCGGAAAGCAGGTGATGGATCCGATTCCACTAAATGTACACATTTCTCTTCTAACAGAGGTTTTACAAGTAAGACTCATCTTGTAGTATCATGAAAGGATTCAAAAGATTTTTTTAAATATATTACATAACATAACTGTGACATTATTTATTTATTCTTCCTTTATCTGTTTCCCCCTTTGTAAAGTACACCCAACATTCAGTGTTTCAGTCTCCCCATATTTTCCCCCAGACAGTCTCACTTTCGTCTTTGTAGATACTTCGATTTGATCGATGACGTACAAAACAAAGTTAAAATTTTGAAACATCTGCATTTCGCACTCATATATCTCCATCGATTCATTGATAACTGATGGTTTCAGAATGATAAATCTAAAAGACTGAGGAGCTCAGTGGCGCGGTGGTGCTAAGTCTGGCCCTGCGATTGCGGAGGTTAAGCAACATTCGCAAGGGTCGATTTTGGATGGGTGGCCAAAAATTTATTATCTCGAGTTCTTCCGTGATTCTGAAGGCACGTTAAGCCGTTGGTCCCGGTTGCATTTGCAGTCGTTAACACCCACCAAAACGCATTGGGCCTGCGTGGTGGGTTATGGCCCATCCTTCTTATCCACCCATAAGAAAGGCTTGTGCCTCAGTAGTGGGTACATTAAAATTTCCACGCATTTCGGTCTTTTAGATAATCGTCTACTTGATAATTTTCATACTTTCACCCATGAGCGTCTTTTTATTAACATGTTTATTTCAAAGGCTGAATCCTAGGCGACAAAGATTTAAAAAAGATGAAACAATTGTGAATGTCTCTACTTCTGAAATATTTTGATTTCTACTCTAACTCCTACTCATGTTGTTCTGGACGATCTACAGTACGATCACTGCACTATACCCTGCGACTACGACCTGAAGATGGAACTGAGACATCAGAAAATAAAGAACAACTAGATTTAAGAGTAGCTTAAATAAATAATAAAAAATTCCAGCATGATGCTCGTATCGATAAATTCGACACTGAAGCTTGTTCGCACATGAAATCAATTTTTTCCATCAATCAAAGTACTATCTTTGGACTCCTAAAATAGCATATCCGAATGACGCTCCTGTGTCAAACGAAATCTTCCATAATTTTTCTTCTTCTTTGACGATAAAACCACTGAAGAATCACCTGTAACTACTGAAACACAGAAAGGAACTTAGCTACAATACCCAACTTAACTGATGGTGACGATAAATCAAATTTTGATAGTGCATTTTCATATAGGTATTGCCCATAAATCACAAAAGTGAAAAAAAATAAAGACAGGATTTTTTTCCTTGAAGTTTTTCAAACTTCAAGGAAAAAAATTGTTCACAACACATGAACTTGTTCACAAAACATAATTTAAGACTTAATTATTACGGTAAATAACAGTTTCGTTGATGGCGTGTTTGGAAATCCCTCGCCTCAGCAGCATGAACAAATTGTTGAATATTTAATATGTCATGACCATAAAACGAAAAAGGTGGTTAGGAAATGTTGGTTGTTTTGTGGTGCAAATATAACTGTTTTTTATGGTGGATAGACAAGCGGTTGACCGCTATCACCTGGTGGTAAGCGCTGATGCTATTTACGATGAAATGCGCTTGCCTAGAAGTAACCTATTCACTCGCCACTTGAAGGCCCCGGAAACACTCAGGCAATCTACCAGTATGGATGATAAAATTTGAAGTAAAACGCTTAGTGCGAGAATCCCAAATATTTAACATAAAACGGTGACGCACATTCGTACATCTGGGGCCGGGCGATTCTACGTTGTTTTTTACTTCCGACGTCATTGTCGTTTACTCGAAAATCTTTAAAAATCCAATGCATCGCAATAAATAAATAAGTTAAAAATATGCAAATAAATATAATTTATTATCGTAATCTAACGTAAATGATGGCAATTCCGTTGTGATGCATTGGATTTTTAAAGATTTTCGAGTAAACGGCAATGACGCAGGAAGTAAGAAACATAACAAAACATCGTAGATTCACCCGGCCGTACTGGCAAACGCAGCGAACTTCAGAAAGTCTGCCGAGCTTCAAATTAAAACAGATAAATGAAGCCCCAATCGGGTCAAAATGGCGAACCCCAATTCATGATGTCACACGAACATCGATATCTTGTTGAAGCTCGGCAGACCCACCGAAGTTCTAAAAGTTGGCCGGTAGGGGCCCTGGTTGTCCGATGGAAAAAGGGAGATAACGGAATTAGGTTGTGCAATTCCGCTGCACACTCACTGAAAAGAATCCGATAAAAAACCGATAAGCTTGCAACTTTGGGTCTATGCTGGAAAAGATTGTCGTTGCCGATGAGCTTCTTGGCCTTCCGCTTAATGGACTCAAGCGTAACTCAACTCCAAACGAGCACCTAAGTTCATATTTCTCTCGACGAGTAAAGTACCATCAGAGCCTAAAGCTCTAAGGGGTTGAAGCCAAAATTGGCTTTACTTTTTGTTGGTGTTTCATTTCCTAGTCGACTACGAATCTACTCATGTAAAAAATTGGTCTAAGCTATAGGTTAGCTACGTACAAAAATTGCCCATACGTTGGCCATCATTTGTAAGTACTCGTACATAAATTGTCATCAAATGTAACCAATACCCAGCAATGGATGTCGTGCGGCTGATATGATGATGTCATCAAATATTATGTTCTTTTCCTTTCCTCATTTGGTAGGAAACTAAACGTTATGATGTGACTTACAGCGAATCCAAAAAAGCTGTCAGAAACAAAACACGTACGAGCAGCTATAAAGAACTTGATTCAAACCAATTTAATGTGGTGTACGTGCCCAAAGGAGGTTGTCGCATTAACAAGAACTCGCAGAATAGCAGACATTACAGATCATTATGAATATCGTACCAGCTGGGCTTGGCTGATGGCCAGGTGGTGGTGCCAAACGACAACCATACTTTCAATCATATCGCCAAACCTTGACTTACTTATCTATTCTGTGCTTATAACCTTAATATTTTTGATCTTAAAGAGAAGTTATTATAATATAAGGTGCCATTAGAACAGTATTTTTAAGGCAATGAATTTACTTTAATCATGATTCCGCCAACTCTGTTCTTATTTTATACATTTTATAGTTTCCAACCAGCACTTTGTCTGTTCTCAAATACAGTAAAAATAAATAAAATAATTATATTATACAGCCCAAAGCGAAAGCGGTTCCTATTTATTGTACAAATAATAATAATACACATACGGGTATGTGTAACAAATACGGATATGTTTATTTTGGTTACAGATACATGACACAATACGAATAGCAGGAGATTAAAGTAATACAATACAACAAATATTTGCACCAATAACCCATTACCTCATCATTAATTCACTACAAACTGAGAAATAATCAAATGCTTGCTTACTTTCTCACTAATAGTATAAAGGTAAGTTTGTCTGTTTGTTTGTAACGCCTACACGTCCTAACTACTCAACCGATCATCATGAAATTTTGTATACACATTGTTAGGGTATAGAAAAGGACATAGGGTAACTTTCATCCAGAAAAAATATACTTTTACTGAGAGATACAGAAATTACCATGGAAAGATTTTCTACCACAACAACGCGGCCTACTGACATGAATTATAAACAATAATAATCATATTAAAAAAACATTATAAACTTTTAAGATTTCCGCGCGTACAGTTAATTAGAAAAAAAACACTTTTTACGGATTGATTTGGGGTTTATCGAATTTAATGTAATATTTGGGTCCTTTGAGGCATGTGCACACACTGCAGACCCACCCCATACTTCCTTTTTTTCTTTCACTTTAAACGGCCTTAACTTACAGGAAGAATTCACTACGGTTTTTTGTCAACAGTTTTTATATTGATAACCTCGGACCTTTTTGGTCTGAGTTGATAACTAAAACCAAAACGTATTCTGTTAATCAACCCCTGGTTATCACCTTTATACATAATCGATACGTTTTTGGGAGATACTTTTTTCATACAAATAAATGCACTTCTGCTTACTACTTACTCTACATAGTTGTAGTAGTAGTAGGCAAAAGTGCTTAATGTGGCCACTTCTGCTCTTTTGCCGACTACTAGGTACTACAACGAACTATATTTTACTGAGGTTATTGTTTGAAAATAAACTATATAACCTTAGCTTCAATCTGTACATGTGAATTTTCGATACATTAGGAATGTAATTAGCGAGCAATTTAATTAACATGAGGACGCGTCTTGAGGGCTATATGAGCCTTAAAGTGAGATGTGGATAGGTACGGCATATGATGATGATGAGATAATGAGAAGGGTGTCACCGCCAGAAACAATACTTTCAAAATAATATTAAAGAAACTCTTTTTCATATACTCTGAAATAGGGGCTATCCCCTATCATTTTCTTTGAAAGTCTCAAATATCTATATATTTGAGACTTTCAAAGAAAATGATAACTATACACTGTTAATTTAAAGTATATCTAAAAATAAAATGGGAATTTCAGACCACGTGAATGATCTACTTTACTATGGGGCCAACCACGGAATCGCGAAAAAAAAATCAGCTGTTCCATAAAAAAGTACAACATCGACTCGACTTCTTTTTTCGCGATTCCGTGGTCTTCTTGATTCTGAAATCCCCATTTCATTTTTAGATATACTTAAAAATTAACGGTGTATAACTGGGTAATTAAACAAATAGGATGAAGGTAGAATATTTTACATCAACTTGTCACAGTCATAATAAAAAGAGTTATATTAAAATTACATATCGCCATGATCATATGTACACACCTACTTTAGGGGAAAACTCCCTATTCAATCTGAAAAGAGGTTACTTTCAAAAAAGGGTAAAACAATGAAGACCCTTCTATTTAGATTGTGACTTGCAAGAATACATTCTGTGCCTCGTGGAATAGTGACCACATTAGCATATTCCTGTAGGCCCACGAAACTAGGGCATTGTCCGCACAGGATAAGGTCATATCTCAACTCAACAATTAATAATAAAAGAAACTATTAAGACCTGTTAGATATTGCTATTTGATAGTGTTGTTTTCTGTCGAAGATTAAGATAATAGCTTTTATACTAGGTGTTACAAAAATACCCCTAATACCGAATATGGCATATAGGGACCATCAAACTGAACAACTTTTACTATGGGACCAACTCTGAAATCGCGAAAAAAAAATCAGCTGTTTCATACATTTTGATATTTTCGATTTTAATTTTTGTATGAAACAGCTGATTTTTTTTTCGCGATTTCTGAGTTGGTCCCATAGTAAAAGTTGTTCAGTTTGATGGTCCCTATATACCATATTCGGCATTAGGGGTACTTTTGTAACACCTTGTATAGTACCTATGATTTTTATGAGAGTATGATTTTTATAGTCCCTACTCAATAAATGTTAACGGGAACACATTATACAGGGTTAATGGAAAGATGACGTATTGCTGAGGGATTCTAGTTCTAGATGAGGTCAAAACAATTTTTTTTAAGGTAACTTTTTCTCAAAGAGTTTAGTAGTTTTGAGATAGTTGAAAATAAGTATTTTTTTACCAAAAGTAAGTAAGGCACAAAAAAGTTAAAATAAAAGAACTACATACTCATTTCATTCCATATTTTTATTCTTGGGATAAAAAACATTCTAAGTGTAGTTAATGAATAAAAATATTGTGAAAACAGGCGTTTACAAAATAAACAATCCTGACTGACTCGTCTCGTCGGAAAATAATCTGTCTCAAGCTCATTAGGACGAAAGTCTTTTGTAGTAAGCACGACCATTTATGGCAAACTAGCTTCTGCTCGCGACTTCATCCGCGTCGAGAAAATTCCTAAAGCCGGGTCCACATTTTGTATCATCTTGAATCTCAAAATCAGGCGTATCGTAACGCGTATCCGTATCATAAGTGTGGACGCCCATTTCGACCATGTCGTATCTCAACTTGTCATGCTTAAAACCACGTCCATATTGCTATACTGAATCTTGTCAGCGTGTCGCCAACGCGTGTCGGCATGTGTGGGCGCTTTTTTTCTACGATGCTCGTATCCAAATCTCCCGTCCAAACTTGTCTAGATCGTGTCACGACGTTGCGTATCGTTTGATGATCGGGCAAAAACCGCCTCGGGATGGATCGCGGTATATCACGTATCAAATAACATATACGTATCATGATACAGTATCAAAATGCGTCCATACTACAATCATTTGGCCGATCATGATACGGATACCCAGTAAACATTTAAAAATCCTCCGTAAAAAATGATTTATTTCAACGGAAATATATTTGCTCGGAAATCTTATAACTTCTTAGAAGTAAAGGTACCTACTCAGTTCAGACTTTAAGAAATATTAATAATTATAAATTACGCTTTATTGTACACGAATAAAAATATTACAGAAATATTTTTATTATATTATAACATTTTCCTTTTGTTAATTAGGTTGACAATGACTAAAACAATAAACGACCGTGGGAAAGCTGTTACACAACATTATTTAATCGGCGCAATCCTATGAAAAATAGTGCTGGATGGCTGGATGTTTTTCAAGCAGATATGCCATTGAGCCATTGAGGGCATCCTATCTTATCTAGCCATGAGCTAGTGGGTCGGCGCTTCCCTTGCGTTACACAAACCTATTTGTTAACTGTGGTTTTGTAGAAAAAATGGGCTTAACGACCTCTTTACTAAGATTTACTTACAATTTATAGGGCTAAGGACTTATACTATTATGTATTCTGTACCTGGAAAAAAAAGGAAAGTGTTATTCTACCAGTCTGAACTTTCTGTTTTAACGTCATTATTTCAGTTTCAAACTAGATTAGATTATATACTAGATTAAGATTTTTGCATTGACAAAGCTATTTTTTTTTAAGTAAGAGATTTTTTCTAGGATTCAATTGAGCTGAATACTTTAGCTTTATTGTTTTGTGTAAATGTCTGATACATTACTCTTTCATACTTTAATGAAAAATTGTTCATCGGATCGGAAAATCATATTGAATATATCTAATTACCTATTCATATTATGTACTTACCCATTTACTTCTCATATTACATCAAAGTAAATAAGATTCTGTAAAAATACGAAATTGAAAAATATGGAGGGCCATATTTACGTTAGCAGAGGGAAAGATGAAAAGACGAGCCATTTGAAGGTAAATAATAAATAGAAGACACAATCATCTTGTGACAACATGTAACAACTAACAAAAACAGAGAATATAAGAAGAAAAAAATGTAACTATACTAAAAACCAATTAATACTAATATGAATTACTGAAAACTTTTATTATAGAAAAATCAAAACTTTTAGTCTGTTTTTAAAACGTGTTTTTTTTCAAGACTCCATCATCAGACCCTAGACACTATTCCCCAACAGATTACTCGTCAATACGATTCAAACGAGCTCAAACTCGACGGGGTTGCATGGTTTCAATACTGAGTTCCTGTGGCCTTCTTCCGGCCTCATTATCAGATCCTGGATCTCGTCACCCGTCAGAGTACTTGTCAAGACGACTCTAACGAGCCCAAACTCGATGGGGTTGTATGGTTTTATTACAAAGTTCCTGTGGCCTTCTTCCGGCTCCATCATCAGACCCTGATCACCATTTCCCAACAGCGTACTCGTCATGACGAATCAAACGAGCTCAAACTCGATGGAGTTGTATGGTTGCCTTCTTCCGGCTTAAAATATATGAAACATTTTGATATTTTCGTTATTAATTTTTGTATGAAACGGCTAATATTTTTTTCGCGATATCAGAGTTGGTGCAATAGGATGGTCCCAATCATACCATACCATATTTGGCTTTATGGGTTTTTTGTAACACGTTGTATAATAAAATAATAATATTCACTTCCAAATATTTCTCCTAACAACCTCTGAATATATAACAAGCTCTCTATATAGATAAGAATCCAATCATAAATACTGCGTTCAGATAAATCCAGCTCGGTATAATCCTTGCAATCTTTGGTAAATATCAAATCGAGAAATTCCTTTTTGTCGATCAACATCGCAAAGTTTGCGAGTACTTCTTAAAAGTTAAAGACTTTCAAACCCTACTCTTAATCCAGTGAAATTCCTGGAGCTAAAGTACCGTAAATATCCGGCTCGACATCCAGGGCTATGTAAAAATGTCGCTTTGTGCTAAATTGCGAATTTCTTGGCAGGGAAGCGGAATTAGCTGGCATTCGACACGTGTTAGTTAGAACGTCATAAGTCTGGAGAAAAAACGCTGAAAATGAGCTGTCTTACACACACACAGATTCTCTTGTTCGACGGCAAGAAATTAAGGCAGTCATTTCAGTGAAGTGACGGACTCTAGGTTTTTAATTACTGAAAAAAGGGTTGATGATGAAAAGCTCGGTGAGTTTGTATGAGAAAGAGCAATGTTGAACTTAAAATGTTGTATTGAATATGTTTATGTTCTTTAGTGAAAGTACTGACTTATGTATGTAATGTTAGTAAAGTTTAAGGCTCAATTAATGCTGGCTCGGAATCCAAGCACATCGAATCGTTTAATCTAAAGCAAATCCATCCTTATTTTTAATAACGTTAATGCTCAAATTTCTTCGGAGATATAAAAATTCACGTGCATTCATTTCTATTGATATCTTGAACATCTAGTGCTGTAATCGGGTGTCAAAGACCAAACGTGTATTATAATATAATTAAATATATATTAATAATAATTGTACGTTAAAGTTAAGTGTTTCATCAAAAATACATTACCTACATTATAGAAAAATATGGATATTTACATAATCACGTAGATAATCTCACCAAAACAAAAGCATGTCGAACAGGTCTTTTCGACCCGATAACGCACAGCCGCCATTAACAGGTATAAAGAACCTGATACATACAGCATAATAGGAAAGTTAACATTTTTACTTGCCGCACGAAGCGTGTTAAGCTGGTACGGTAGAAAGAACATAATATCACTGTATATAATGAAAACTTACATCGCAAACTGTCTCTATTATAAAATAATTTATCAAAATTAAAACTATCACGATATTGATACAAACCAGTAAAGAAAGTGGGTCATAAAGTAAGATGTGAGGCGACAAGCCATTGCCTCTGTAAATTCTAAAAGCAATCTCTTCTAACCTCCAATTTGCCGTTCGGAGTGGGAGCTACCAGTAATTAGCGCAACAAACTAACTAGCTAACTTTATGAAGATTTGTACCTACGTCTTTTGTCGCCTTGAGCTATATTTAATGTTATTATTTTGAGGCTCAAAAGGTTACGATTGTTGCTCAAAAAGTTTTTAAAGTGAGGTGTGCAGTAAATGTTACCGTGACGCATATGGTCTCCATACAAACGGCGATAAATGAGTCTTCGGTATGTAATATTATGTTGAAAGGCCTAAGAATGATTCTGATTTTTTAATATTCATTGTAGATTTGAAAATATTGGCACTTTTATGTTTTGTATGATAAGTAATGTATGCAATAAAATTTGATGCTTATTGATCGTTATGATAATAGGGTTTATGGGGAGTGAAAGTATGCGTAAACATTTTTTCGGTATTAATATAATGCGAATTACTCATTCTGCCATAAAACCTTATGCCATAGTATATTAATGCCTTAAAATTTTATGCAGTCAACGCCCGAGCGGATGAATGCGGCCGGATAACAATGGAATATCTATTGTGTCTCATTTTTCGAGCGTTGAAGGGTTAAGCACCCGAAATCACTAAGGTGCAAATATTTCAAAATCTATGATAAATATTTTAAAAATCAAAACATACAGATTTGCTTCTTAGGCATCACAACAGCACACTACTTAAACATCTCAGGTTTACGCGCACACTAGATATTAAAATTAGTCCCCCGTGTCCATGGCAGACAAAGGTGCCAAAACGTCGGGAAAACAAAAAATCTAACTAAATATCAAAGTACTTTCAATAAAACCACGCTAGTGTCCGTTAAAAGTGTTTTATTTCAACATACTAAAAAACCATGCACTCAAACTCTAGTTAAAGAATTATTATCATAAAATGCTTAAACTGCAACATTCTGCATAAGATTCTCGCATATTCATTTATAAACTGTCCTGTTTGGTTTTAAAATCTTAATACAAATTTAACTAAATACAAAATGTAAGAGTTTAAATCAAAACCTGTAAGTATTAAACGATTTGAATGGCACGGTACAAGTATTTCTCACTTGAAGTATTATCTAGGTTCACATTTAACTCCTCTGGTGGTAGGGTTACCTACATACATACATACTACATACATACCTTCATCATTTTTTCCATTTATCTGGAATTCTGGATTTGTTCAGACATGTCCGCCCCGCACCTTGGACTTCGTTTTCCAGGTTTTTGTTTTGTCTGTACTTACATGTTTTATATATAAGAAGCAAGTTCAATTATACCACAGGTATTATAAAATTATGTGATGCTTTCAATCGTAATGGTAATTTGACGTCCCTGTAACTGCCTGGTCTGCAGAGCAGTCTGCATTGCACTTTCATTAAAAAATTTGAAAAAGCACTAAAAATTTTCTGTATGAACCTAATTAAGAAAATATTTATTGTCCAAATGTACGGTTCTTTTAATTGTACGGCCTAATATCACAACTATTCTTCTAGGTATGGCAACCCTGCCTAGAGTGCCTAGCTAGTTGAAGGGCGGTTCTTAGGCGCCGCCCGCCCCGTGGGCAGCGGAAGTAGCGGCGCGGGCGGAAGCCGGCGCCATTGCCGCGCCAGCGTCAACTTTCACACTTTGTTTGCCTTTTCACGGTGCAGAGTATATTAAAGTTAAAGTATGAGAAATACATTGTTAAATAAATCTTATTATTAAATATAAAACAAGGAATTAATTTTCAACAGTGTTTTTAAAAAGGCTGACTCATGGTACCGAATAGTTTAATAATTGTTTATTTATTATTCTGTGCTTAAACTAGGGCAAGGGTCTAGTAACGACCAGTCTTCGCGGTTTCTTAACATTTTTTAAAAGGCAAGACTATTAAAATGAGCGAGAAAAGCTAGGGCCCAACCTAGATTACTGAAATTCTTTAAGTTAGAAGATTCATATTAAGCTTCAGGTTTTAACAATAAACATTAAAATAGTATTTTAAGCATACAATTAAATTAAAGCAAGAGGATTAAATTAAGTGTCTTAAATAGTATCGCATAACCTAAAGGTTACTTAGAACGTGATAAATATATTTGACAACATCACATACATTGTTCCGATTCCGAAGTAGTAGGTATAACCAACACCCAGACCTGAGTCAATTAGAAAAGTTCTGTTCTAGTGATGTGCCGAGTCGCTGTTTTGGTGGATCGAGTCGACTCGAGTCGTTTTATACGGTATTCGAATCCTGACTCGATTCCGCGATTTGAGTCCAGTACTCGATTCCGCGATTCGAGTCCAGTACTCGAGTTGACTCGAGTCTAGTCTAGTCTAGTTCAGCCGCTGGACTATGAAGCAGAAGTTGGCCTTCTTCTTGATGTACTCTGTCATATCCCGGGGCTCCATCGGCTAACTTACATTGCTATCGTAATCGCTCTGATTTGACAAATGGATGTGATACATTGCTACTTTTCTTTGGTAAGTGTTTATTAGTGCCAAAACGAAGTTGCACTAGCAATGTATCACATACATCTGTCAAAACACAGTTTACACTTCATTGTATTTAGCCGATAGACCCGCCGGTCGTCCCCCGCGGTGACGGTGTGGTGCAGACGGGACAGGTATACCGCCGTGGCCAGCGAGATTCTTCCTGACTCGATTATCGGACTCGAGTCCAGCGTGCTCGAATCAAAATAAATTGGTATTCGAGTAGGCAAGTCCAAGGCAGGAATCGAGTCTGACTCGAGTCAAGCCGTACTCGGCACATCATTATTCTGTTCTCTATATTGACCGAACCGGGGATCGAACCCGAGATCTCAGAGATGGCGACACCTTGAAAACCAGTGTACAAAGCCACTCGACCACGGAGGTCGTCAAATGTATGTAAAAACATGAAAGTAACGAGATAAAGTACGTAAATATAACTTAATACGAGTTACGTATAGAGTAATCAAGAGAGCTCGGTATCAAAAGCTTGGCCATGTGAAACAACAAAACTTTATGCTGTGCTCGACTTTCCGGTTTCCCTGTTTTTCATTTCGCACTAAAATTTCCCTGTTTGCCTCGTTGCAATTCAACCTAAGCATTTATGTACTTTATGTACGTTGTTATGGACCTCTTTATAAACGCTGCCAACGCATTTTAAGCAGAAGCTTTGTATAAAAAATGTTTTGTTGTTAAGAATCAAGTTGATTGTGCTTGGAACAATTTGAAAATGCTTTAGTTATATCGTTTGTGGAATTTGTGGCTATCACTGAGCAAATCTAGTAAATTAATAAATATGATTTGTCAGTTCATGAAGTAGGTACCTACTGAATTGTATTGCAAAAGTCGAAACTCCTTTTCTTGGAACAAATACGATACCAATAATATTTTACTACTTTCTCGACGGAACGATGTCTATGTAAAACATATCTATACTATCTATCCCCAACAACCCAACGTCTTATTTATGACCAGGGCACTGTTTCTTAAACATTACCGTAGTAAATCACAACAATCGTTTGATGATCATTACGTCGGCAATATGAAACTAGAAAATAAACTACTGACAAACACTGCAATGTATACGAATTTCCGTAGTAAGTTACAAATTGTAATGTTTATGAAATATGCCCCTGGCAATGTCAAATAGCCCTGGGTAAATGAAAATTTAATAAAGTCAAATATTCATTAGAGCGGAGATCCGTTGCCGGGGAAATCATATTGCTTCGGAATTTCTGACTTACCAACGTAAAGTTAAGATAAGTGGAAATTCTGATCAATTTAAGGTGATTGTATTAACATTTGTTTGCTAGAGGGGAGCAGCTTAGACTTTGCATGTAAACTTGTCCAACAATACCACTTGCTGTTCAATAAGTCCAATTTGAATGTAAAACAAAGTCCCACAACATTTTTGATTAATCACTCATTTACAAAATCTAAGACAATTTTTTTTTTAGATCAAAGTTTACGTCTAAGTAATTGTTTTTTTTGTCCCATTCCAGAGAAGGGCATGTACGTGGGCTCGCCGTGTGAGTTCACGTGCAATCCGCGGCTTATGCACGTATACTGCGACCCGACCACCGCCTCCTGCCAGTGTGACCCTAAACATCCAGTATCGCTCGGTGTTGCAAAAGGATGCGCTAAGGGTGAATATTAAAATATATGTCATTTACATAAGAATTAAGTCTAATATTGAGTGAGTGGTAAAAACTATATAAAGTGTTATAAAATTATGTGCCAAGAGAGAAGTCAGATCAAGTTATAAAAACACAATGGTAAATAGATATTTTTTGTTACAGAAATAACAAAACAAAATAGAAATAATTGTATTATGTTTGTTTTTTGTATGGCATTCGTCAATTCTGCACCAGAGAAATGGAACGGAAAAAAGTAGAGTAAACTACCCAATTATTGTCACTTTTCCTCTCTCCTTACCTCCTCCTCCTCCTCAAATGTTTCCTACATTTATTCTTGACTTTTCTCTACATGTGTCCGTTGATCAGAATTTTTAGTCCCAATAAGTAATTCAATATGATTTGTCTGTTTTTAGACCTGCAGAGTAGACCAATTATTGGCACCCATGGAAGTAAAGTATAACAACAATTAGATAAATCAACGAGTCTCTATGTAAATCATTTCCTTATTTTTCACTACAAAACTAAGGATAAATAATAATAAATAAATATTTGGCAAAATCACATACATTGCTCCGATTTTAAAGTAAGAAGCTAAAGCACTTGTGTTATGGAAACCAGAGACAACGGTAGTATCACAAACACCCAGACCTGAGCTAATATAGAAAAGTTCATTTTCTAAATTGATCCGACCAGGGATCGAACCCGGGACCTCAGAGATGGTGACAACTTTGAAAACCAGTGTACAAAGCCATTTACCATGGAGGTCGTCAAGGAGGATGCCAATAAATATCCCTCCATTTATTGGATTGGGTCAGCATTGGGACAGTTTACCCTAATTCTCTACCATTGTGTCCTACCTAAAAACACTTGACCTTACAACCACACCCTGAAGTCCTTTTTTTGTTGTAACAAGAGGAGAATGCGATCTTTATGCATACCAAACGGCATGTTGGACTCAGTCATACCAAGGGTACGTCCCTCGCCGCACCCAGCCCTCCCGCCAAGCCTGATAGGCTTCGCGTCAAGGCTGGGTGGTTCTGACCCCTGCCCAACCCCCTAACGAGCTCGAAAGCTCCAGAGGGGGCAGAGGGGGCCGGGCAGGGGGAAGAAGCATCCTCCCAAGCCCCCCATAGGGCTACCCACTCTCGGTGGGGAGGCCAGATGGGGGGGTCGGGAGAAGGCACCACTACCAACTAAACTCCTCTCGAAGACCTGCGCTTTTCCGCCGAGTCTGTGGGTACGCGTTGGCACGCTCCACATGACCCGGGGAGAGTGGCCCGTTAGGGTTCCACCCTATGGGGGACAGAGGGCCTTACTGCGCCCCCCCTTGCGACTAGGGGAGAACGGGTCGCGCACGTTGGCGTCTCGTTCTCCCCCGCCGCGCACGTCGGAGTTGGCTCGCTGCGCCGTCCGCCTCGCGAACCCTCTCCGCGGCCTCCTTCACACCCTGAAGTCCTGGTCATGACTAAAGGTCGCGACAGCATACAGTTATTTTATGCAATACGGATTTTGGCCATCCTGATAGATATTAAAAGTGTGCTTCTTCGTTTAACAGACATCTTTTACTGCATCGGTCCATCAGCTCGGTGATATTCGACGGCTCCTTTTTCCTTACACATTTTTTTATAATGTGTTGCATTTGAAACCAACCTTGCGGTATGCGAGCTAGCGACACAGTCTACAAACACACATAGAGAATCTCAATGCTATGCCCTTTAGCAGTAACTATTATATTAGGTAATCTGTGTCTTTAGAGCTTCAATAACTACTTTCGTGTGATCTAAAGCTTTGTGGTATACACTTATATCCGGTATCTGTTTTTCTAGTCCTATCTGCAAAAAAAAATGGTCAGATAAAATACAAATAAGATTTTTCATCGTGGACTTTTGCATCTTTCGCCTAATGAAGCAAAAATCTAGACTTCCAAGTTAATTCTAGGTTTAGAAAAATCACAAAATGGTATCAATATATAAATTCGCAATAATAGTGTTCTGAATATAAATCTGTTTTAAGGAACGTGCTCGTTCTGAAACAGGCATTAAGAGTTAACAGCCGGGATAATGAGTACAATTTCTATTCCACGAGTTGATCCGACTGTTTCTGTAAAAACTGTAGCTGGAACTTGAAACAGGGTAAAGCTGTTGACTTTTTTACAACTATGAAAATGTAAAATGCGCATCTGATTAGTTGTGTTACTATTTTTTTTTAACTGCAACTAGTCCTCAACCCTTTTATGCCTTTGTTTTAAAAACATACAGCTCAAAATAAAATAGGGGCCTTTATATGGTGTTCCATACAAACAAGCTAATTTCTGAAAGGTTTTTTCAATATAAACTCAATCTGATTTTATTTAAATTTTACCATCGAAAAACTTTAACTAAACTTTACTATCGAATTTACTAAATAATTTCTATTCTTCGAGAAATTATTAGTATTAGAATTAAAAAATGTCAATGTAAATTTCGCGTATTTTTCTATGAAACTCCAATTTATTTTTATTCTAACTGAGACAAGCCAAATAGGAGATTTATACATCATGTTACAAAAATACCCCTAATGCCGAATATGGTATGTAGGGGCCATCAATCTGAACAACTTTTACTAGGGGACCAACTCTGAAATCGCGAAAAAAAAAATCAACTGTTTCATACAAAAATTAATTACAAAAATATCAAAATGTATGAAACAGCTGATTTTTTTTTGTAAATTCAATAGTAAAGTCGGTAAATTCCAATAAAATCAGATTGAACTTATCAGAACTTAGCTGTTTTGTATGGAAAATAATATGGTGGCCCCTATTTTCTTTTGAGCAGTATATATCGAACTGAAATGAGAATGATGATACCAAAATATGACAAAGATAAATAAAATTTATATCAGTATGTAACATGTGCCATTTCATATTCTTCCAGTTCGTATAAACCTGGGAAATTCATTAACACGTTGTAAACCCCTTCACTCCTCTCCTTTTCAACTGCAACTGCGCTGCAATCCAAAAATATATCTAGCATTATTTAATTAGAATATTCTGCTACGTTCTTTACTCGTTCAAAATACCTGTCTTTATAAATTTTACAATAAAAAATAATTGCTGTCGCCATATTTGGATAGACAATTGGCGAATCGCTCGTAAATCATGCAATAAGCGATCAAGGCTTTGCCTGATCTAAAACCCTGTCCAGAAAGGGCGGATTCGCCGCGATTTTACACGCGATTTTGATTACACTGCTAATAATATTTCACTCGTTGCTGACGTCGCTGGTCCTAAGCGAACATTGAATTACGAATCGCGTCTCATTCGCGCGTAGCTCTGGACAGGGTCTAACCTACGGGCTCACCGTTAGCTATAGAAACCACCAAGGGCATGTCTGAACTGAGCATAGAACCTTGCACGGTGACCTAGATCGGCTAACGCGGTCAATTTCCTATTTAGCTACGATTGTCGTTTGTTCTGTTCCATAAAGTTCTTGCACAATAGAGTTTCAAATATCGGGATGACATGGTTATAAACTTTTATTACTGTCTTAAGACTTGCTGTGTGGAGTTTGATGCCAAAAACATAAAATAATAATATTTGTTGATCGCACATAATAAATTTATAAATAGGTAGATAATCTGAAAAATTTAACATACTGAAATCAGAAAACTGTAATAATTTCAAATTTATTGAAAGTATGGTCTAATCTAATATTTGATCTGTGGAATAAAGCCGCAGGTAAACGACAAAACTGTAGGATACGCAACGCAACTATAATTTTTTTTATTAACCAAATATTTTTTTTAATAAATATTAAATGCAAAGAATATAGTGTCAATTTGCTAGCATGTTCTTCTCGCAAATGGTTGGTTATTCCTTCAGTCCTAAATTAACTTGGACAATAACTTTCATATTTTATGTAAATAGAAAAAAAACAACTTTTAATAAATGAGGCACTGATAAATATGCATCCATAATGAATTTTACGTTTTCCCGGAAAATTACTTTGACTCGACACATCACAGGGGACGAATAAAACTAGATTACCTTATTAATAACTTCACCACAAAAAAAACAACTTTTAATGAGAATAAAGGAGTTATACATCATGTTAACATCCATAATTTATTTTACGTTTTCCCGGAAACGAATAAAAATACTTAATGTCATTTCTACTTCCGATTGCCCTTGGCCAAAGAGCTTTATTGCAGAACTTTATTGTGACTAACACACTGTATTCTTTCGTAGGAGAGATAGTTTTATTTAGCCTTTATAGTCATAATAAAGCTGAAACTCTAATAAGATTATTACCAAGAAGAAGAGAACCTCTCAAGCTTACGCACTCATTAGACATACAATAAAACACTTTAGCGGATCCTAGCTCTAGGTTTTATTAAAAGTATGTACTTTGGTAATTAGTTAGTATTTACGTAATTTCATTTATTATTTTCCCGACGTTTCGGCACCTTTGCAGCTGCCATGGTCATTGGGGGGGCTCAAGCGATGATTTTATAAAGATGTTATATAAATTTTGTAACGTAAATACCAACTAATTACCAAAGTACGTAGGTACTTCAATAAAACCGAGCTAGGATCCGTTAAAAAGTGTTTTTAGCGGATCAAAACAAGAAAATTAACTTTAACATGATGTACTTTTTCTTCTATACAGCAAAGAAACTGGGCGAGCAGTGTTTCTACCGGCAGACATGTCGCGCGTTCGACTCACACTCGTCCTGCGTGCAAGTTAACCACAACGCGTACTGCCAGTGCGACCCCGGATATCACAGCACCACGCACAACCGGCCCACGCAGAGGGTCTTCTGTACTGAAGGTAAAGGAGAAAGGGACTGTAATTAAACCAGTATATACTTTTAATTTGCTAAAATCACTACTTCTGGAAATAGAACTGCTTCATTTTCACAGAACTGATCCTCACAGAGATTCTTGTACTGATAGTAAATAGAAAGAGGCCTAGAGGAGGATATTAGGTATGTGAGATAAGTTCTGCATGTTTTAGTTTATGGTAGGGGATGCCTTCTAGACAAAGTCACATTTGCAAATCTTCTCTGTCAAGGCTACACAAAAGCGGATTTGGTTCCATAGAGAAATTGGCGTTCTCCCGAGGCTCTAATACACTCGTTACCGAACTATTTACCGCAGACCTGGTGTTGCTGACGGCGGACATGCCGACGCTGCTGGGCGTGGCGTCGGGCATCTTCGTGCTGGCGGGGCTGCTCTGCATGGTGCTGCACCTGTACACCAAGGCCCGCTACCACCCCACGCACCTGGCCGACGCGCGCCTCACCCCGCCCTGCCTCTACTCGCTCAACGACACTGGTGAGCCACTTTCTTTCCAACACTCAGGAAAACTTTAATTATGGGGGAATTTAACATCTCCCTACTTGGTTATAAGAAGACTTCCTGTTGTGGTGGCGGCGGTGTCCTGTTGTAGTTATACTTCGATCGAAGATATTTATTGAGATTTTGGAATTTTGAATGTTTTGCAATAACCGTGGAGGAACCTTTGAACTACTATACTGTCAACGTTAATGTTACCTTCACATATCGTTAAGTCTACCGAAGATATAAAAAGCTCAGATTTAGCAGATTACCCACACAGAGGAAAGAATGCAGAATAGTTAGTTAAGATTTCATTAGCTCACTTGAGGGCCTACTCCGAAAACGAAACAACGTGGTTCGAGATCAGACGACGTTCGATCCGCCTCATTCATGACATTATGTAGTCCTAAATAGGACGACTGAAATCTTCTGTTTATCACGATTATTTCTCCAAGAAGACCTTCTGGGCCCTATTTAATAACGTGACAATTTGTCAATTGTCATGACATTTTGGTTTAGATTGCGGTGTAGCTATGAGTAGTTTGTTCTATTTTCTAATTCTTTGATGCAATGGATATGAAATTGTCATAATAGGTGACAATTTGTCGATTGTCTCGTAATGGAGCCTATCTGTCCGGCAGGCGGAACACTGAGCGCGACGCGGGCGTCGTCGCGCGCGTCGTCGCGCACGTCGGGCTCGATCGGCACGGGCGCGACGAGCGGTACGCTGGAGTCGCGGCGCGCGTCGCGGCGTGGCGTGCCGGTGTCGGCGTCGCGCGCAGGTGCGGCGCGCACGGCGGCCATCTTGCTCATCTCGCGCCACCTCAGGGCCGTAAGGCGGGACGGCGGCGCGCACCCGCCTAAGTGCGCCGCCAAAGGTGATCCGGATAATGTATGCAGCGCGCGGCCCCTACTGCACGTCTCGGTGTTCGGGCGCCGCCGCCGCCCTCCGCCCCCCTCGAACGTAGCAACCTGGACTACTATCGTCGTTCAACCTTTGATTTAATTCCCCTTAAACTAAATTTTTCAAAACCCTTCCGACTAACTGTGCTAGTCGATCGAGGAGATCACGTGGTTGGTGCCATCTAAACCCTATATCTAGATTATTTTGGTTTCGAAACACTGGTTCATTCAAACGATATTTTCTTAATTTGTAAGAAGGCAAGAAAATCCAAAAGACTTGAATAGTCTAGCAAAGCCGATCGAGAGCCGATCACTACATAAGTGCAACGCAGTATATTCAAATACAAAATAGCTTGTTGTAAGGGAGTGCTCGTTCGAAGGGCGGCAGGACGCATGAGGGGCGCGGCGCCCGCGTCCGTTAGATGTTGCGTGTCGGTGTTAGCGGCCACTGGCGCTACTGCGACTGCTCCACCTGATGTTGAGCCAAATATGCTGTTAGCCCATGAATTCATTCAAGTCAAGACCCTTAACCAAAAACTGACTTGGAAAGTCCAGGGTCATATTGGCAATTGTTTACTCGTACTTCATTGGTTCATCAAACTGACTGACTTTCAAGTTAACAGTTTTGTACTACGTACTCTGATATATTATAAACATTATGCGTTTCTGTTTAATAGACATTTCCATTAGTATTTATTTTACGCATCTCTCTTCATTGTAAGATTTATTTCATTAACCATCGACGAAGTCCATTAATACTTCACTTTGGTTACAAGTATTCTTCTTTAAGATAAGTCTAAAACCTTTTTTGGAGTCATGATATTACAATAATGTCATTAGTTACTAGGTTACGTCTTTCTCATTACCTTCAAACGCTTAACAACCTAAAACAGCATATTTGGGATACATCGTTGTAGTGTGGTGTTTCAAAAGTTTGTAAGTATGCTTGATGTGTAAGCTTCGGGGCATTGGCACAGTGTGGTGAAACATCCGGGACTTACCTGGAGTTGCTATCGGTGTGGTGTCAGTCGTACGTACACGCGAGCGCGAGCAAGATGGCCATGGTCCTTGTATTACCTTTTCTGTCTCTATCTCACAGCTTAATACTTACGCTACCGAAGCTGAAGTTTCGATGGTCAATATCTCTCTAGTATACACAATTTGAAACGTCAATGGAAAGAGAAGTATTATCGTTTTCAATTTTATCAGTCGCATAATTTTGAATGCCGCCGCAATCTTGATTCAAGTTAAACACAACACATACTGCAATAACGCTTAGCTTTTTACAACACATCGCTTATGAAAGGAGCACACTGTTGTGTACAGATAGCTATTAAGAATGAAATATATTCTTGAATCCATTTCAAATCAATGCATTCAAAAGCAATTCAGATGCATTCAAATCAATTTCAATTCGACACATAATCAGCAGACTCATTCACAGGTGTATTCAAGCTCAAATTTAAACCATTTAAAAATCTTCAATTGTAGACACATCTGACTACATTTGGAGACTGTAGGAGCAAATCTGGAGAAATTCCAAATAATTTTGTTCGATAAACAGCAGGCCTAAGCTTCAGTTTCTAAGCTCAGCACGTGCTTTATGCTTTCCGTCTACTTGTCCACGTAGCATTGGCTTGCATGCAAGCATAGCGACACACAAACAATCAACAACAAATGTCGTTATTTCTTTGTTACATTCAATCATTATCACCATTTTTGAATATCTGTAGCAACAGAAAGTATTTCGAACCAGTTGTGTCAATTGTGTAAGTCGATCCTGTAGCTCAGATACCTGTAACTTTATTTTGCTATATTTTAAATTTTCAAAAAATCTATCATGAAAATATAAAATTTACTTAGATACCTATACTTTCTTTAAATTTTTACCAAATTACTTTCGAATTCAATATTCAATCTTAAAGTTTGTCAGAAATGAAAAAGCTCTTGTGTTTATCTTAAATAAGTACCAAACTCAAGAAAAATCTTTTCAACTGAAAATTAAATTACATTGCAAATTTGGTCACTGCAATTTGTTTTTAATTTACTGTATTTCTTTTAACACAATATCTACAGCTGAAACAACTTGCAAACACTTAAATGCTGGCACTATTTATTTTCTCATGCGAATCCATGTGAAATCTGTCGCAATATTTTCACTAAGAAAAACTTATTCAAACTCTAAGCTGAATTAGCCGCTGCTTACCTCAACCCATGCAATCCAGGCGATCACAGCTCAGAACTTGCAAATGAATACAACTGAAAATATACAAATGGTTACTTTTCAACGGGCGCAGGTTCGCGACGTCCAAGTCTAACTTCGGTGCAGAGCAGTTCGTCTTCAGTAAGGAGTTACAGTGCGAAGAGGTGGGAGCGAGAGAGGGAGCAGAAGGAGAGACGGCAGATGAGCATGCGACTTGCTCAGCTGCACGACAAGATGGCGGCCGGAAGGGAGATCCCCAAGCATGCTCCTACGCCGTCGCCGCGCTCACCGAACAACTCCACCGACGGACTGTTGCCGTCTGTATGTGAAATTAGAGAAGTACGATCCTCTTCCTGTCCTTTGTATGTAGCACTACTAGTGCAAACTGAATAGCTTAAACACACGAAACTAATTAAAGTTCTATCATCATTGGCTTCTTTTGCAGACGATCTATAGCGTATTGTCTAACTGCAATTAGATTAAGCAAATTCTAATTGTGAATAATTAGACTAGTATTCTGATTTGAGGGGTCTTATTATCATTACATTCATCTTCAAATCAAATAATTTATTGCTAAACCATAATGTTTACAAAGATGTTATAATAGTTAACTTAGTCCAAGTTGAGATATTATTCAGTTTTCACTGGTGTGTCCATTTCTAAAAATTGTATCCATTACTATTGTCTTGCACAATCAAAACACTTTCAAAAAACTATTGCCTGTTTGATGTGATCTGTAACCAACCTGAGTATTGTGTCTTTATACGATCTTAAGAATGTTGTTTCAGTAAATACATTTACTCTGGCATGGAAACTACCCATACCATACCCAACAAAAAGTTGTAACCTTTCTCCATTTAGGCACCTTATTATTTTAGAAATTATGTTTTGATATTTTTAATTATAAAATTGACAAAAGTCAACAGTTAAGTATTTAACAGTCCAGAAAACTGAGTTTACGGTTTAAGGAACAAAGATAATGCTGTCACTTTCAATTCTTCAGAACAGTAAATAGTACGTAAGAACTTAAAGCATAGCAAACCAAGAAAGATAGTGCATGACATTTACTCTTTAATTCCTCAACAGTTAGTAACAAATCCGGAGCAGCATTTGCAAGGAGTGGACGGGCCGTGCTCCAGCTCGTCGCTTTACTGACAGGCGGCCCGCGCCCGCGCCCGCGCCGACGCCGACGCCGCCCGCTCCAAGCCGCTGCGCCGCTCGAGGGACTCGCTCTCCTCCGACGGCTCCCCCGCCATCGCCTGGATGTAGACTCAGGCTGTACGGTTAGAACTCCTTTGCCTTACCACCGACTTAAAAAGACATTATAAACTTTTTAGAACATTGTGTAGTGAAAAAAGTGCGATCATCGAAGTACTCCGAATATATAAACAGTGTGTCTTATAAATTGTTAAATGGAAAGTGTTGCTGTGGTTCATAGTGTAAACTCCGAGCACTAACAGAAGACCCCCGGCGAAAACTCCACATCGGATTACATTTATTCGAGATTAATTTTAAGACTGGCGATCGATGGCGACTGTAATGTCCTCAGATAAGTCTAACACTGCAGACCTTTTCTTTTGTAGTTTGTAATTTATTTTTGGCAGCTCCGAGAAACTATACTTGTAAAACTTTACGCCATAAAAATGTTCAAAAAAATGGAACACCTTTTCGGCCAGTATCTTTATCACATAATACAGGCAAGAATATTAGAACTAATACAGAATGCAAAAGAAGTAGAAAGTCTGGAATTTTCGCTACAAATGAGTTTTACGTACAGTGAGCATCAAATTGTAAGAAGCACAAGCAATCAAATGCTTGGAAATGTTTATAACATATCGGTATGATGTCGATGGCTGTTCCGATATATGTTTTATCACTTTTGTACTGTAAACAGGTGACACTCATTATACGGCATTATCGCTCTCAGGAATAGTTTCTTGAAGTTTGTCAACGTTAGAAATTACCACTGCCGATTGAACAATTCGTTCTGAAATATCTATAATAACTACCTCGCGATGTAGCGCTAACCATGCCATGAGCAAGCCTATATTCGTGAAGCCGCCGCTGTCGTATCATTGCATAAATTAAGGAAAGAACAATTCATTTGAGTTCCTACTTTTAAGTACTCATTTCAAGTCGGTGTTGCATTAGAAAAGTAATTTAGGTAGAATGGTCAAGATTGTAAAGGATTTTACAATCTGCCATTGACTTTTTCGAAAAAGCGAGGGTATATTTTGTTGAATTTGTCACCGTCGGCATAAACCCGAAAGCCGCGGTTTCGACGCATGCTACAACGATGAGCGAATAGCTCAGAAATAAGGTCCAAAATTAAGTTAGACGAATGACGAATATCGTCCGATTACCGCGATTATTTTTTCGTAGCAGTCTCTGGTCGCTGGAGTCGCTGTCATCGAAAACAGTCATTTCTGTAGCTAAGAAGATAGAAGTCACTTTACGAGTATCTATATGTCGCGGAAGTATGCGTCAAAGCCGCGGAAATGCGGAAAAAGCAAGTAATATTGAGCAATACGAGTATAATCGATCGAAAACTCGATCGATTCCAAGCGCTTGAGGCTTCTAGACACAAATTCTAGATAATAAATAAGGCTATGTACGAGTGTGATGGACAAATGTAAATAGGGATAATGTATGTAATTATTATGCTAAGCAGTGTGGAAGTATTCGATTTGTCACTACAGCTTCATAAGTCTGTTATTTATATTAACAAATGTATATAAATTAATAGGTAAATCGCCATCAATACAATATTTAAGTAACTATATACATCAAACAATTAAAAATGCATAATTTTCGCTGTATCTATTTAAGAAATGCATAAAAATTGCTGTAATTAATTAGAGTGTTTTTTTAAGATTGATCTAATTTAATCTCAAAATTATCCATACAGAATATGATTTTAAAGTTCTTGATCCATACCCTAGTTAGTCAATCATATTGAAGTAATCTCATTAATTTGTGAGGGTATTTGTCTTTGACAAAGTATTAAGACCATGACTAGATAACGTGACCATTTTACATAGCAACTAGTTTGTTGTATCACTGGCAACATAGTCAAATAACATTGTTATATTTTGATCAATATTGATTTAAGTGTTATTAAATTAAGGATGACATATACTCCATTTTTTTTACATAATAATAATACAGCCGTATATTGTAAATAAGGTCGGAAAAACAAATTTCACCATTAATAATGTCAACTAAGTATGCTAATTATATGTGTTTATTATTTAACGATGTGGAATGATCAATCAAAAATGTACTATTGTTGATTATCGATATTTTGTTGTTCAAATCAAATCCAATAATTTTGATGAAATTATTTAACTTATCTTATCGATAGACTGGAAGATCTACTTAATGTGCCTATGGTTTCAGCTCACTTCATTTTGTGTTATTATCAACGGAATGTCACCCACTACTAGGCCTTCCTCAAGGATTTGCACGATGATCGGTCCTGCGCTGCCCGCATCCAGCGGCATCCCGGGACCTTCACTGATATGTTGCAATCAATTTAAATGAATTGAATTGAATTCACCGGTACACCGATCTACCTTGTAGGGGGCAGCCCTACTCACGTTCGGGTATTTAGTAGAAAGATTGTATCAAAGGCTGAAGAGCTCGTATACACTTAAAATCGAAAACAGGCGAATTAAATCTTCCAATATTTGAATCAGATAAAGTCTACTTCCCAGTTCTGCCATTACCACGATGCTGAATCATTTTCACATTCTACTCTCATTTGTGGAAGCTTAGCTGATTCTTATTTTCTCCAAAAGGTAGTTATGCCTTCAATAACCTTATGATTTTTTCAAAACGTAAAATCGTAAAATTTTGGGTGATTGTTTCAAATTCTGACGAACGGCGCGTATTCAAATGCTCTCGATTTCTGTAGACTTGAGTTTAGAGACTTATAGTTTTATAGTAATATAAACTATAATTTTAAATCGACATATTGACATCCAGCTACTTATAGCTGTGGCTAGTGTAACTTGAATCCGTTTGTGGTATGGCAATGAAGTCACTGAAATAGGATATAAACAGGAAATCAACATTTTTATGTGAAGGTACAGACGCGTTTCAATGCTATTATAGAACGGAATTAAGTATAAGTGTAAAACTGGGTTAAATACTTAAATAAATATGATACGAAAGTTACGAAAACTTCGACACAATGACCTTTGACCTGACCATCAGCCATTTTTAATGTCCACAGGCCTTACTTATGGGTGGATAAGGAGGATGGCCCATGACCCACCACGCAGGCCCAATGCTGATTGGTGGGTGCTAACGACTGCAAATGCAGCCGCGACCAACGGCTTGACGTGCCTTCCGAAGCACGGAGGAGCTCGAGATAATACATTTTTGGTCACCCATCCCATGACTGACCCTTGCGAAATTTGCTTAACCTCATCAATGGTATTAGCAGAATTGGTTCTTGAAATAATGATGCTCGTTAAATTCACAAACAAAAATTCATTAATTATTTATGTGCCGTAGCGTAGGTAGGTATGCCTGTAAATGTTGTATTTGGTATTGTCACAGCACAGAATAAATATTAGTGCAAGTGTATTGTATCGGATCAAGTTACATTTCCCTAAGGAATGCAAATCAAATGTTTTTAGGCGTGTTGCTGTTCTTACCTTATTTTTCTTTGTTAAATATTGTTTTTTTATAAAAGTACTTTCTTCTAGGTATCTTCTAATTTATCACAAGTTTATAAACATCAAGTCCAAAATATAAAGCTGAAAAATTACAAAGATTTAATGTTCATTGAACGCATATTATGCATAGTTTAAATTTATTATTAAATCCAAATAACCTCGCAGCGATTTATGTTATGTCTTGTTAAAAATAGCTGGCCATTACATTCGCGAATAGATTCTTAAATTTATTCCGAGATGAAATCTGTTGCTGCGTCGCTAAGAAAATCTAGCGTCCTTCCAGTTTTATAATATCTACTGTGTTTTAGATGGAAATCAAGATGGGTGGACATTATAAATTAGTCGTTAAAATTAACTTCGGATCATTAATTCTGTGGGACGACATCTCGGGTATGAACGAGAACTAGTTTATTTCTGATCATTTTAGGGTTCCGTACCCAAAGGGTAAAACGGGAACCCTATTACTAAAACTCCGCTGTCCGTCTGTCACCAGGCTGTATCTCATGAACCGTGATAGTTATTTCACAGATGATGTATTTCTGTTGCCGCTATAACAACAAATACTAAAAAATAAAACAAAATAAATATTTAAGGGGGCTCCCTTACAAGTAACGTGATTTTTTGCTCGATATTGATAACGGCAACAGGTAAACGCTTGAAATATTCACAGAATATTTAGTTATACAAGGTGTTACAAAAATACCCCTAATGCCGAATATGGTATATAGGGACCATCAAACTGAACAACTTTTACCATGGGGCCAACTCTGAAATCGCGAAAAAAAATCAGCTGTTTCATACAAAAATTAAAATCGACAATATCAAAATGTATGAAACAGCTTATTTTTTTCGCGATTTCAGAGTTGGCCCCATAGTAAAAGTTGATCAGTTTGATGGTCCCTATATACCATATTCGCCATTAGGGGTATTTTTGTAACATGTTGTATATTCACTTTAAAAATAAATAATTAAATAAAAATAAACATTTAAGGGGGGCTCCCGTACAACGGACATGATTTTTTTGCCATTTTTTTAGGAACCCTTCGTGCGCGAGTCCGACTCGCAGTTAGCCGGTTTTACTACATCGTATGAAATAGAAAATTTTATACAAATATGTTCCCTATCTAAGTATATTCAATACTAAAAAAATAAAGATGGATCATTGTGATTGTGGGACGAAATCCTTAGATTAATTTGCTTACGGTATTTCAATTGAACATAGATATAAAACGTATTGAAATGAGATTTTTTTACCTAAGAAATTAGACCAATATGGCAGGATATCCTAAAATGGTAATGTTCAAGTCAACTTCAAAGTAATTCAAGGTAACCTGGTATACCACCTCGGATTCAGAATGTCACTTTAGTTAGACTTAAACATTGGAGCAGAGGTCTTCAATATTAACCTAACCTACTAGAGCAATGGGTAGGTACTTACAAGATTTTTGAGCTGTATATTTGGTATAGAAAGAAGAATGGCAAACCGGAAACCACAACTTCAAATTTAAAAATTCTGAACAATTCCAAATCGGATATTATGGGATTTATAGGTTACTTGCCCACCCCAGAATAGTCTGGCGCCCCACCTCAGAATTTTTTCTAACAAGCTGAAAAACCTTTACACAAAAAGAGATCACTGGAGGCCAGATAAAATACCTCTAGATATGCCCATGTAGAGTATTAAAATTCTAAATATTCTAATAGTCACTTTATGGCACTTGTGTGGCCTTTGTGGTTCTGAAAATACAGGGGTTTCTGCCATTCTTCTTTTGACCAACAGAATCGGACTATTTCTTTTCTGCTGAGTTGCTTACATAAGTATGTACCTATTCCCTACCAAAAAATACATTTAATACCTAGGTAGTACAATATTACTACTAAGTACCTACCATAACTAAACTTCTCCAGAGTACCTATACCTACCTATCCATGGTACTTAATTCCCAGTTTGTTTTATTAAAAGTTGAAGATCCCTGTCCCATAAATATTTTAAGAATAATTTAAATATCTAATAGTCGGACTGAAAAGTGGAAATTCACATTGCGATGCGGCTGCTTGGCCAGGCCTTAGATCAGGGGATCTCGATGAGATTAAAGGGAATAGACTAGTCCTAGATTTAATAGTTTTGTACCCATACATAGTCTAGAAACTGTATTCTGGCAAAAACAGAGGTTTTATCACAAGCATAGGCTTTTGACACAATCATTCTCGTTTTCACTATAGAAAATGAGAATGATTGTGTCTATCTCTATTTTCTATACAGAAAATGAGAATGATTGTGTCTACCCACGACTGCAATAAATAATATACCTACTTAAATAAATAACATACCTACCGGCTTTAAGAACTTATGTTAAGACCCCTGAAATGGATTTGTATCGAAATTATCGAGTTTTCATTCACATAAGTTTTTACCACAGACTTTTTTTAAGCATATTTTCATTATTTTCATCCCAATTAATTCATAAATAAGCGTAACCACCTACCAAACCAATTCTATTCAATAGAAAAGCGAAGCTTTAAGTATTATTTTACAAGAATGTATTATTTTGGCGCTAAAATTAAAGAGCGATAGAGGTGACATAGATACTTACTCGTATAATTTATAAAAATGTTTTTATGGCACACGTGCTTGGAGTGAATGATACAAAAATGAAATCGCGCTTTTTTCAATTCGAGCGTTAATTTTGACGAATACCTACGTAGAAATTAGCGCTCTCTTGTTGAATATTAGTGCGCGCTGGGCCTAAAGATGGTTCGGAAAAATGTACACACGACGGCACCTCAGACTATACATGTTGACCTTGAGACCGCCTTTATGCCCTACATAATAAAAGCTGTTTACGCAGTTTAACTGTATAACCTGACGTGCTGTCGTGTGTACCTATGATAAATAATTATACTTAATTAATTGTAGGCTACATTTGAATTGTCCCGTTGTTTTGTATTAGCAAAAATGCGATTAATAAAATGGTTTGAACGTCCATTTCTTTTATTTATCGACATGTGTTTTCACATTACGTATAATACGTATTACCTATTAGGTACAGTCGAGTTCATTAATTAATATGTTGGCACTTTTGACAGTTCATCAGCCTTTATGGCTTTGTGATAAAAGTCAACATCCTGTCAATGCCAACATATTAAATGAACTCGACTGTACATACATGGGGACATGGGGCAGCTAACTCAGGGTTTCAAAAAGGTGGTACCTACCAACTTACTTTACAAAAACCTTTTAAACACATCTAACTAATGTTCCTATAAAATCTTGCTGGGGTTTAGTAGAAATTATTTTATGTGATAGAAGTTTATGTAAAGATTACAGAAAAAATAAAACGATGTCTCCAAGTACCTACTTTTTCAGAATGATGGTACGAAACCCTCGGTGCACGAGTCCGACTCGCTCTTGACCGTTTTTTGTACTGAATGAAAAATGAAACTATTAATTTACGACAAAGTGTACTTTGCGCATTAAAGGGTTATGATTCTTTTCAGACAAGTCCTACTTACCTAAATAATGAATAAGCTGACCTACCTTTTGATTAACCTTTTGAACGCCACGGTCGGCACTGGACGACAAATGAAAAAGTGCCCAACACGCCACCGTCGTGTATGGCCGACGAGAAAACGACATTTTTAAAACACAAAATAAACATACTAAATCAACTTTTCTGTGTTTCTTTTTCCTATTATTTAAAAGTACTTTAATGATGTATTGTAAAATGGCACGAAGATATATCCATCAGTTACATTTCACTAGCAAAAATTATCACTAAATATTGCTAACCGAAATGGTGTTCTCCTCACGCCACAGTCGGCAAGACACGACAGCTAGTGATGGGTAAGTTAGGTAAATTAAATTTTGAATTTATGAAATATTTTATTGAAAGCAGCTTACTACTACATCGATAATTATTTTTTAATAGCAACTATTTGTATCTGAATATTCTTAATGCGTAATATTTATGAAATTATTGAAAAATGATTACTATTTATATCTATCGATCGATAGTTAACTGTTCACTCTCGCGCATCCCTACGGAACAGCGCATAGACAGTTACCTGTACGCCACAGTCGGGAAGACACGTCAAGCGGTGACGTCATTAGCGCTACGGGAGACTGCTAGTGATTTCCTATCCTATCTTATTTCGATAAAAACTATAAATACAACTGCAAAATTACTACAAAATATGTGCCGGCCGTCCGAACTCAGCTTTTTCTCGCAGAGTGAAAATTTGTTATACTAAGCATGAATTTATTATCCTATTTCCATAAAAACGATAAATACAACTGGAAAATTACTATAAAATGTGAAAAGGGGCATTTTACGCAAAAATCATGATCGAGATGTAACAGGCCTCTTTAAGTAAAAACGGAGAAAATCAACTAAAGCTAAGTAATTAATTAGTACTCTAATAGACAACCCTTTCTTTACCTTGTTGTTTATAATTTATAATAATAATTATAAGTTTACTTGAAATGTCACATCATTACCTCGCACGCAAGAAAGCTGTCAAAGGTCGTGCCAACCACGCCAGAGTCGGGTCTTCCCGACAGCGAATGCCTACACGAACGAGATTAGTGATGTATCTTATTATTACCTGATTTATTCGTTTGTAGTTCTAATGTCTACTTTTACTTTGTATAGAATTTTGTAACTGCTGTTAAATAATACGAAATCAAAAAAATATATTTTATTTCAAAAATATGTGACGAATAGCAGAGATTAAATCGGTTATTGACAACTTATCGATAACATCGTTGGCATTCCTATTTTATTTGTAGGTATTTGCTCTGAATTTATGGCTTGGCGTGGGAAGGGCGCCGATGCGTTTGAGCTCTGGCGTTCAAAAGGTTAATATAAAGATTCATTTCAGTAGATAGGTTCCTATATTCTGTCTATCCTTACTAGTCTTATTTAGTAAACACAGATTTTGACAGTTGTTATATATACTATTGTTATATTTTATAATTGATTTTTTTTAATAAAGAGTGGAGATTGTTTACCAAATAAGACAAGTAAGGATAGATAGATTAGACTTTACCTAAATAGTTAAGTAAATGAAAAACATATTTTTAACGTATTTTTATTAATTTTAATTAACGAGCATCTCGATGCCAACGAAGCACGCGACTATAGATCCCGCCAGTATCGGTGTAGAGTGGAATGTGTTTAGTCGACCTCCTCGATGGTAGGGCCGGCACCGCCGCCGGGGGCGGCGCCTCCCGCGCCCGGCGCTCCGCCGGGGAAGCCAGGCATACCGCCCGGCATGCCCCCGGGGGCCCCACCAGCTCCCTGGTACAACTTGGTGATGATCGGGTTGCAAATACCCTCCAGTTCTTTCTGTTTGTGCTCATATTCCTCCTTGTCAGCCAGCTGGTTAGAGTCGAGCCATTTGATGGTGTCATTGCACTTGTCGAGGATGGTCTGTTTGTCCGCCTCTGTGATCTTGTCTTTAAGATTGGCGTCCTCCATGGTAGACTTCATGTTGAAGCAGTAAGATTCGAGGGCGTTCTTCGCGCTGATCGTCTCCTTCTGCTTCTCATCTTCGTTCTTATACTTCTCAGCTTCGTTGACCATGCGCTCGATCTCCTCCTTCGAGAGGCGACCCTTGTCATTGGTGATGGTGATCTTGTTCTCCTTGTTGGTAGACTTCTCGACGGCGGACACGTTCAAGATGCCGTTAGCGTCGATGTCGAACGTCACCTCAATTTGAGGCACGCCACGTGGCGCCGGGGGAATGCCGGTCAGTTCGAACTTTCCGAGGAGGTTGTTGTCCTTGGTCATGGCACGCTCACCCTCGAACACTTGAATGAGCACACCGGGTTGGTTGTCAGAATAGGTGGTGAAGGTCTGGGTCTGCTTGGTGGGGATTGTGGTGTTACGCTTGATGAGGGTCGTCATGACTCCGCCGGCGGTTTCGATACCGAGCGACAGCGGTGTCACGTCAAGCAGGAGCAGGTCCTGAACTTCCTCAGACTTGTCGCCGTGCAAGATGGCGGCCTGGACGGCGGCGCCGTACGCGACGGCCTCGTCAGGGTTGATGGATTTGTTCAACTCTTTGCCGTTGAAGAAGTCTTGCAAGAGTTTCTGCACTTTGGGGATACGAGTGGATCCACCTACGAGTACGATGTCGTGGATCTGGGCTTTGTCCATTTTGGCGTCACGGAGAGACTTCTCCACAGGCTCCATGGTGGACCGGAACAGATCGGCGTTTAGTTCTTCGAAACGCGCCCTGGTGATCGATGTGTAGAAGTCGATACCCTCGTACAAAGAGTCGATCTCGATGCTGGCCTGGGTGGAGGATGAGAGGGTTCTTTTCGCTCTCTCACACGCTGTTCTGAGTCGTCGCAGCGCCCTCTTGTTGGTAGTGAGGTCTTTTTTGTACTTCCTCTTGAACTCCTGGACAAAGTGGTTGACCATACGGTTGTCGAAGTCCTCTCCACCCAAGTGAGTGTCACCAGCAGTAGATTTTACCTCGAAGATACCATCTTCGATGGTCAGAATCGACACATCGAAGGTACCACCGCCGAGATCGAAAATAAGGACGTTTCGTTCTCCACCTCCCTTTTTGTCAAGACCGTACGCAATCGCAGCAGCAGTAGGTTCATTGATAATTCGGAGAACGTTCAGGCCAGAGATGGTACCCGCATCTTTTGTGGCCTGTCTTTGAGAATCGTTAAAGTATGCTGGAACCGTAATTACTGCATTCTGCACTGTTTTACCGAGGTAGGCCTCGGCTGTTTCCTTCATCTTTGTAAGCACCATTGAGCTCACTTCTTCTGGGAAGAAGGTCTTGTCTTCGCCTTTGTATGCTACTTTAATCTTTGGTTTGCCTCCATCACTGACTACTTCAAAAGGCCAGTGTTTCATGTCGGCTTGAACTGTGGCGTCTTCAAACTTGCGTCCAATGAGACGTTTGGCATCTAAAACAATAAAAAAAGTTTGTCAATTACAGTTTATAATCAGAAAATATTTCTAAACTAACGGAAGTAACTCAGAATACTGTTATCATTCAATATGTTCAGAGACTCTAGTCTAGTATATTGGTTATCATCATAAAAGCCTATTTCTTTCCTGAAAAACAAAATCAACTATAATCTCAGTAAATAATAGTATTTAGTTTTATGAACTTGTAACAATTTTATTTGACAAGTCAAAACTGACAAACAATGTTTAAAGGTCAAACAAACATTTAATTTGGAAGCAAAAATGAATGCAACAGATGTTGGCTAATCAAATAATTTGATACACGCATCTGCGTTTATTTTTATTCCACCTCTTTTAAACTATTTATAATAATTATTATTATCATTACGGGTGGTTTCCACAACTCGACGTCTGTTACGCCTATTAAAAGATAATAATCAAAATACTAACCGAAGATGGTGTTGTTGGGGTTCATCGCCACCTGATTCTTGGCGGCGTCGCCGATGAGGCGCTCAGTGTCAGTGAACGCAACATACGACGGGGTGGTTCTGTTGCCCTGGTCATTGGCGATGATCTCCACCTTGCCATGCTGGAACACTCCCACGCACGAGTACGTGGTGCCCAGATCGATACCAACTGCTGGTGCTTTCGCCATCTAAACAACAAAACCATAGAATTACTTAACTCTGACCAAATTATGAGTGGTTGGGTACTGTATGTAGACACTTTATCAGCCGATGTGACGTGGACTCTAAATGATACGCGATAATGATACACAACAGTGAGACGAAAGGCCGCTCAAGTACAGTCAGCAGCATGTCAGGTTATACTAAACTGTAAAGTCAAATTTCTCCAATCAATTTTAACCCTTAAACCGTGGACATTAAGTTCAAATTTGATTGAAGAAACTTGACATGTGAAAAACCAAGGTACAGTTGACTAAGTAGATACCGCAATGCTGGATTGATAAAGCGCTGAATATCAATGACGGCATCAATGCGGTTTTCAGAAAGTGTAGGTTAGCCAATTTCAATAACAACACCTACTACGATACCGGATAGCGACAGGCGTATAGGTTAGGTCCGATTCGAGATTTAAAAATCCGACCGCCATTTTGCGGAAGGATGAATAATTGCCTTGGAATGAATCATTGGTATGTACACACCTGGTTTTATCACTCAACTAATCTTTATACGATAGTTATACAAAGTGGGAACGTTGCACTGAAACTGACAGAGTGAACAAACAAAGAGGTGCGCGGTCATCACCGGAAAATCGATCAAGAAAGTTCTGGAATGCAGTGTTTCTATAATTACGTTAGCTGTAGTTTAGGGTGCTGTAAATAGACTCATAAAGGAATCTAAAGATGAATGGAGTTTAAAACGAGTAGATAGAGGCAGAAACCTGAAACTCATTCATTGACCTCGTGAACCCTTTGTTACGCGTAGGTATCAGTCACTTGCCACCACGTGAGATCGTATCACCAATTTTTCGTAAAAATTACGAGGAAAACACTAATTTTATACACAAGGGAATAAGAATACATGGAAAACTACTCAAAATCCTCGTTGGCTTCCCATGCGCGGAGTGACTACAGGTTTAGCGGTAAAATTGGATCAGCAAACTTCTTAAAAAAACTGTTTTTTTTTTCTTAATTTAATATACTACAATAATTTAAATAAAAGCAGATACTTACTTTGTAAATTTAACTATAACTTGTTGACTTAAATAGAAGAACACTCGGAAAACGTGCGCGATTGACGGCTATTTTACTAGAAATAAAATGGCGTCACTGACGCATGAGTCTTTATATGGCGGGTTGCCGCTATTCGACGTCACGCGTATATTCTGGAAAGTTCCTAGTTTATAACCAATGGAAGCAATCTTTTACCAGTCACACTCTTTCGCTATTGGCTATTACTATTTGACGTTGGCTGCCAGAATCAAAGCTGTGTCATGACAACAGTGATGTGCAAAAGTTTTATAGACTTATCGATCATCAAGTATTTTAAGCAGTAGATTTGTTTCGGTTTCGGCCAACTATCGGACATTTCTTTCAGCATCACCAAAACTCATTGTTCTTGATTTTTACCCGCAACGGAACGGAGAAGGTATATGCATTTAGGATGAGAAGTTGTTTGTTAGTTTGTTTGATGCGGTTTTCTTTAGTGGTTTGTACTTTGCAGGTTATCAACTATGGGACGCTGCTTTCAAAATTTTGGAATCGCTATTTAGTTAGTAAGAGGTTAATATTAAATATTTTCTATTCTCTATTTGCTTTCATGTCAAATGAAATTGTACCTATTTTCTAATTTATTTACGAAATCAAAACCTAAACCTAAACTTAAACCAAAATTCAAAACCATAACAAAATCAAAAAATGATGAAAACGTGTTAAAAACAACATTTGATAACTAACAGACTACTTCCACGTGTAGACCTTGAGAACGCATTTATGCCTTAGGTAATAAAAGTTGTTTTTGTAGTACAACCATTACTTACATCTGACGTGCCGTCGTATGTACACACGGCAGTACGTCAAGTTAAACTGCGAAAACAGCTTTAATTACGTAGGCCATAAAGGTGGTCTCAGGATCAACATGTATAGTCTGAAGTGCCGTCGTGTGTACAGTTGAACCGGGTTCACACAAGGTGATTTTAGTTAATACTAAATAATATACTAGAAAAAATAGGACTCGCACCAGATCATGTTCTCGGACGGGAATCGGGACGGGAATTCCTTCTACATTGGTGAGATGGCGCTGGCTTGCAGCGTAAGAGTTGATGTACTAGAAGAAATTCGACATTCCCACTAGTGACTCGGTAGCTCAGCGGTCAGAGCATTGGACCGGTTATCCAAAGGTCGCGGGTTCGATTCCCGTCCGAGAACATGATCTGGTGCGAGTCCTATTTTTTGTAATATATTATTTAGTATTATATAAACATAGCATTGTGAATGCTTAAATATCAAAATTTCAAATGATTTTAGTTAATCAACTATTATCGGTCAACAAAAAAATTTAAGCGGTCTCTTGCGATTTGAACGTTCAGACTGTTCAAATCGCAAGCGACTTAGCAGTTGATCAGCTAAAATCGCCTCGTGGGGACTCGCTATTAGACTCGATATATTGTGTGGAGCAATTTATACCACACAATTAACGACTTGATTTATGAGTGGACACGGCCGAGCGATTTCAAGATTCGAACAGACTTACTCTTTTTGCACTACACTGAGACTAGAAATCACATGCTTGAAGTTGTGTAGTCTAATTGATGCTTTTGATTAGCATTATCCCAGTTTTTATTATTTTGCAGTTTGCACTCCATCAATATCGATAATTAATTTGGCTACGACCATGTCACAGCACTAGAACTTAAAACTTTTTAAATTATTAATGGCTTTGGGCGTTGCTAATTTGCATATGCAAAAATGTAAAATATTTTAAAGAAAACAATAACGTAATACTAAATACTAATCCAAATCATTGGACTAATCTAATCAACGAACAATCTTAAATCATCTATGGCAACAGCCTTAATGATAGTTTCCGTGGCTGGAAACCCTTAGGGAACTGCGTTTTCATTTTCGGCCTGTGGCCTTATTAACGGCTTTATTATATCATGAGATTCATGACCTTATTGGAAGGCTTATATATACCAGACTAACAATAATAATACTAGCAAGCTAGCTAGCTATTTTGTGCTAATATGGAGGTAGAATAAAGGCCAAGTATGTAGGTACTTCGATTTTCAACAAAGCTGTCGATAAAAATCCAAAATTATTTCCGTCTTGAAAACTGAACGCGCGGCGCGCGTTTTTTACGGACCGAAACGAAAAGACTATAAGAAAAACGGCGAAATATATTTTAAAGAGTAGTTTATTTTCAAAACATTGGGAATGTTTTGAAAATCATCATTATCAAACAAATTTGAGTAGGTACATGAGATGCTATATAAAATTACTTACGTATCTACTAAGTAGTGGCTCTGAGAGCAGTAGACCTCGCGTTTTTGTGCCATTTTTCGGAATGGTTGAAATATTGTTTTCACCATATCCGCCATTTACAAAAACTGAATCGAATTCGAAAAAAAAATCTATAAAATTAAGAAACTTCTCACAATATTTCACGAGAATCGGTTGAGAAATGCGGGTCGGAGAACAAACGGACAGCAGACATACTACGAAAGCAAGCTGAATTATGACTAAATTATGCAAAATGAATATTGACCACAGATGAATATACTAAGTTCTATTGACTAGTGGCTTCGTGAGCTGTAGACCTCGCGTTAAAAAGTAGCTCTGTTAAAAAATAAATAAATACTTAATTAATATACGCAGACATAAATTCTGTCACAATCGAATTATTTTCGGGAGTTTTTGGCGCCATTTTGTCGAGTTCGGTTAGGTGTCTATTTTAATTATTTTCAAATTGATTCATAGTGGATATTGTGTCTTAAAATTGGTGCAGTTATATGGTACAAGTGTCTACGCAACTGAACAATATGTGGGATAATTGAAATAGGCGCGATCTTGGTTATGTGAAGCTGAGACTTTTATTGAAGCGGTGGCTTCCTTGGCAGAACTAACCGAGTAAACTGTCTTGATATACTTGGTGCCAAATGCTCCAAGCAGCATTGGAATACGATGCACCCGCATTCTAATGAAAAATGAAACAATATCAACTCAAGAACTGGCAGTATGGCTTAGACCTTCGCCTGTCCTGAAAAGGGCTACTACTACTACGAATTATTTTCAAATTTCGAATATAGGCCAGAAATGTAGTAGTAGTTTTATTCGTCCTTTTCAGGACAGGCGAAGAAAGGCCAGAAATGTTTAGTTTACACATGGTTTGTTATTCTTCTGAGGTTTACACCATACAAATAAGTCTATGGTTTACAATGCTTTCCATTTCAAATGTATTGAGGAAATTAAACGTAAATATTGTAAAACAATTTCAAATTGCAACACAGAAAAAATTAATAATATATACTTTTTTTCTTTTTTTTTATAAGTTCCATACATACAATCTCGAGCGAAGTTGCAATGGATCACTGTCTAAATTTGTCAATTTAATCACATTGTATCTCCCACTGGTGGATAGATTATTTATTAGGTAGAACTGTTTTGTTTCTGTGTTCTGAGGTTCATTAACATTAAATATTTTTGTGCACATTTTCTCTTACAAAATTAAACATACAAAAAACAACCTTAAAATAAAACAAAACATCAACGAAAAATTGCAAGATTAATGTATTATAGTAAGAAAATACTGATAAGCATTCTATCGCATAAACAATTTTATTAACATTTCACAACAAAACTCGAACTTTCTACGAATAATGCGTCATCGTAAATGAGACACTTATACGCACATGCATATTGCATACTCATCATCTTAGTTAGATGATACGTCATACATAATTTATCTATTTCGTCATATTATTATTAGTCCTTTAAAAATTTTGATCAAATCATAATAAGCTAAATTATGTTCTTAAATGCTCTAAGATTATGTTAGAAAGGCTTCTTATTTGTTAATCGTATAGTGGTACCCTCATTAAAAAAAATTTCGACGAACTGAGAACCTCCTCCTTTTTGAAGTACGTTATAAAACATAACTCTTAGGCCACATACGCACCGACAGGTGGCTTGCTTAGCGCCCTAGCGAGTAGCGACTAGTGAAGGCGCCAAGCGCACAGTGCGGCCGGCCTTCGCCAGTCGCTTGGTTAGATTCATTTTTATGGGTTGTATAGAGTGGTCCCCTAATGTGAATGATGTCGGTCTGCCTGCTCTTTTGGCGTCTCCGCAGATGAAACGATGCGACTGTGGTTGTTTTAGACCTATGATGCGCGCAAGTTGCGACAAAAATTTACCCCTAAGGGGTTGATTTTCAGTAAATCACAAAAAATGTGTTTGCTTATTTGCTTTTAGCAGCAGCTTTACTTCTTCATAGTTCGATCAAAGTCACACGAATATTACATGATGATTGATGCGAAAGGATTTATTCATTTTAAAGTTTTATTGAACTCTGTGCCTTTAACTTGTGTTGAAGAAAGTCGATTATAAAAAACGTTTTCTTTTGAACCTTTTAATAACAAATCATAACAAACACACACCTTAAGCTATTCGCATATTTGTAAAATGTCTTTATAAAAAAATCTTAAACTTATTGAATAAATAATAAATAATGGTACAACAAATGTACGATAAAACATGCTTATAATATTAATTTAATAAAAACAAACATTAATCAAAACCATAGAGCCGCTAATTTAGATGGCATTATTGATTATATGGACGCCCGCCATTTTAAAAACGAACCTTCCTAATATGATGTCACTTTACATTAAATCAAATGGCAGGCTATAGTTGACTAGACTACTTTTTTAGGCTGATTCCCATTGTCCCCCGCCTTTGTCCACCGCTGGGGGATATCGGGAAAAAAAAAATTCTATACATTTCTTCCCCTAGTGATGTACAACGGGAATATACCGTCCATACTTTATTTCTCGGGAAACATTGCTACTTCGTTTTGGCACCAATAAAAACTTACCAAAGAAAAGTAGAAATGTTTTACACCCATCTGCCAAATCAGAGTGATCACGATAGCAATGTAAGTTAGCCGATAGAGCCCCAGGTGTTAAGTTATGTCCCGATGGAGCATGCTCACCTAGATAAAGCCTCTTTTCACTCTAGAATTGAAAAGGCCCAAGCTATAATTGTTGGGAAACAACAGGCAGCCTGTTCCACTCTTTAGCTGTCTATCTTATCTTAGTTTTTGGCTTTCTGTTCATAAACTCAAAGTTCCCAGAAATTCTTTAAGTATTTTACCTAATACTTACTGTATGCCAAAACATTGAACAGTACAGTCAAATGCCTTTAGCACCAAAAACTAAATTTCAACACATTATGTCTGTATGTATTATTATACAGCGCCATTGTCAATGACACACTTGCATATTGCATACTCATCATCTTAGTTAGATGATGCGTCATACATAATTTATCTATTTGGGAATATTATTAGTCCTTTAAAATTTTGATCAAAGCTAGATTATAATAATACCAAATAATATACTAGAAAAAATACGACTCGCACCAGATAATGTTCTCGGACGGGAATCGAACCCGCGACCTTTGGATATCCGGTCCAATGCTCCGACCGCTGAGCTACCGAGTCACTAGTGGGAACGTCGAATTTCTCCTAGTATATCAACTCTTACGCTGCAAGACAGCGCCATCTCACCAATGTACAAGGAATTACCTCGACATCATTTATTATTTGGTATTATATAAAAATAGCATTGTGAATGCTAAAATCTCAAAATTTAAAAAGCTAGATTATGTTAAAAAGGCTTCATTTTGTTAATCGTATAGTACAAATTTTAAGTCCTGTTACGGAGGTACAAGTAGGTAGGTATGTACTTAAAATTTCTAATACAATAAAAAATACATTTGTGCGCAATACGAATTCGATTCGCGATCAATAGTTTTTCGTCCTAAGGGGACTGTCTGTTTCGGCTTCTTAATTCCGCTGCCGTTGCTTGTTGATAATACTCTTATTATTTTTAAAATTCCTTTTTCACCTAAAAGTATAAAACTACTCCATAATAATATTTCAAATCCCCTAGAGCTGTAAACAGGTGGTTGTGTTAAGATCACGAGATCCGGAAGTATGTTTGGTAGCCGGCGCCTAAGGATGTGGTCAGGAACCAGGCGAAACTGCACCACCACGTCGCGAACCCGAGCACGCCGCGGTATACCTCCTCGGTGAATACCTGTTTGGAAGGAAACGGTGGTTCATCAGCTATGACTGGGAATAGAACTTTATGGAAGAATCTTTAATAAAAAAAAATTGCGAAAATGTATGTCAATTCCATACTTTTTTCGAAATTTACAAAATAATGTGGCATAGGTAACAGGCCGGGCATGGAATTTTAATGTAAAAGTATACCTAAAATAACACAGCAACACAACAGATCGCAGCAAATGATTTCTGGGTTCTGCAACGGTAAAATCTTAAATTTAAAAATTCTGTATATGTAGTTTAAAATGAGTATTCGGGTAATAATGACCCATTTTCGACCTCCTGTGACGCCGGGTTAATAAACTCACCATTTTGAGATTCTCCCAAGCCATTTGGTACTGCTCTGTACCCTCAGCATCGACGGCAACAGACGCATTCGATACTGTAGCGTTGGTGACTTCCACGTCATACATCAATGCTGTCCAGGAGTATCCACCGAGGGTCTTGTACATGAGGGTCAGGTAGACCCCCATGACTAAGGGGCAGATGTACTGGAGAGCTACCACGCATAGGTAGTAGAATACTGAAGCAATCTAGAACACAGAATAATAACTTTACTAAACCTGTACTTCCCATACATTTACAAAATCAAATGAAACACTGCTTAAGATTTTTGACAGCTTGTCGACCGGCCCCTTGATTATGTAACTTTGTTGCAATCAACTCTGACAGAAATCGCAGTTACTCTGCTGCTTTATTAAGAACCAATGTGACAATTACCTTACTTAAAGCAGCAATGTAACTGCGGTTTCAATCGATTTCAATCAAGAATTGTTAGCAACAGAGTTACGTAATCAGCCCCCGGGTTATGCACACATGTGAATACGTCTGCGTCTATATTCCTTTAGTCACTTGTAGGTTCAACAAATGAAGTATAGTATAGTCAAGCAAAAATAAATTAAGTTAAGGTTGAATTTTTAAACATTGAATTTTTGAATTTAAGGCGTCTTGACCGGACCGAGAATTTAATCCTCCACCTTACTTAAAGAAAATATAAGGTGGGAAAAAATATGACAACGCGCATAGTGGTATTGGAATCGATCATACAATCTTCATTGGCTGCTCTTTAGCGGGGTGTAAGCTCGTAGTATAAAGTAAGCTATAAAACCGACTTGATATATGTTGAGCGTACATATATTCACCATATATTCAGCGAAAAGGGAAGTACTTCCGCCGAGCTAGGTGTCTTCGCTCGGGGACCGCGGTCCAACTGTTCGATGTTGGAATTTATATTTATGCGAAGCGCTCAGAAAACTTCAATATCGTGAGTCAGGTCTCCATACATTTTTGCTTCGATGTAAGCTTGACGTGGTGCCACGTCACGTCTGCGTAACGTTTACATATTGTACTTTTCGCTGATCCTGCATTTCTTCGTCATTCGTCAATTTGCTCATGTAGCGGTATGCTACAATATACATACCTTCTTCTGTAAATCAACATTGGTAATCCTTCCCGCTTCGTTGTGCAGCGCTTGCACGCGTCGATGCGCCATGTCCAGGTAGGCCTGCAGGTGGCGCGGCAGCAGCAGCGCGCGCGCCGCGCCGGCCCCGACGGTCAACACTACACGCAGGGTGTCGAACGCCTGCGACCTCATACTGTTCACGCCATTAAATAGGACAAAATCATTACAGTTAAAGCATACAGCACAGTGTTTTCCAACCTTTTCGGATATATACGCGACCCCTTTTTAAGTTAAAAAAATCTAGCGACCCCCGAGGACCTAGGTCCAGCCTTTTCACAAATAATATTTTTATTCTTGTGTAGGACATAAAACTTGAATAGAATAGAATAGAACAGAATATCTTTATTTGCTGGTCTAGAGTATCTTTGTTGCGATCTCATACTGTTCACGGCATGAAATAGGAGAAGATGTCTCATTTTTCCATAGAATATTTCCACATCTCCTCTCTGCTTAGCTCGCGCGCGGCACAAGATTCTATAGAGAAATAAGACATCTCCTCTCCGCTTTGCTTTTGTTTGTAACTAAAACCCACATGTTAATTCGCAAAAAAACACCGATTAGTCGAAAATTCAAATATTTTACAGTTTATGTTAAATGCCATTTATTATATCTTTTATATGACCAAATAATCTCTTTCTTTTTTTGAAAAATGTCTGATGACTTCCATAAGAAGATTCAAAAGTAATATAAGTTTCGTTTCTTAGTTAGTTTATATAAGTTTCTAATATAAAAAAATCTACCAAATTGTAAGATAGGTACATACCTAACACAAATGGAGTATTGAAGCTATATAATTTAGCCTACTCGTCTGATATAATCCGTAACATCGGGCGTAGTGAGGTTCATGTTAATAATGATTACAATCAGACTTACATCGGAGCTTCCATGCCGCTAAACACGCGGTCAGTGAGGTAGTACCGCGTTATAGGGCGGACCCACAGCAACACTAGCACGAACGGCATCGCGAAGTTTATGTTCAGCAAGAGGCCCTTCACTTTGTTGTCATCATAGTACCTGTTGATAGACAAACGTGTGAAAGGTCTATTACAATATACTGCAGACAATAGTTAAGGTCGAGAGGGATGGAGCAATACAAAGAAAAGGGACATACAGACAACATTCCCTTTTCTTCGTGTTGCTCCATCCCTCTTGGCCTCTCCGGCTGCTTCTCCGTGTGTTTTGGGTTTTATTCACACTTGGATGAGTAGTTATCTATTTGAGATATGAAATGGAGCCTGATTTGAAACTTCTTTATGATTTTCGCATTTGATTTCCTATGAATGTTGTTAAACAACATACAATATTTTATCTTTAAAACAATGACTCAATCGCACTATTCACCAAATCTGCTCTCCTTCTACTATACATATTATTATCTTTACAGCCCTATATGGTGGTTATATTTATTATTTAATAGCAAATATTACTTACCGCAAAGAATCCCAGTGCATCCTAGCGACTCTAAGGCCTGGAAATGTGAACAATGTTCCAATCAATGCTGCCCACACAGCCAGCGATAACTTTAGAATCAGCTTAGATGCCGGACCTCTGCAAAATACAAAAAAAGTTTGCTAAAATGTGTTCATTGGGTATCAAATATTTTTGGCATAACTAAATATAGTAAATAAATTAACTCTTATTTCAAGATAGCTACTCGCTTACATAAAAAATTCTTCATAAGGTTGCTGAAAGCTTAGCAGCTTAAATAATTAACATGAAGTTATTTATTTTGTGGACAATATCACATACATTACTCCGATTCCAAAGTAAGAAAATAATGCAAGTAAGAAGTAGTGAATAACTTACACAGAAGATAACCCTTGATTCTCCAAAAACTTAGAAGCATTCTCGAAAAAGCTGTCGTAAGCTGGATCTACCCCCACCTCGAGATTTGACTCATCGACGATAAGGACCATCATGGCAATCAGTAAGAAGACACAGAATGCTACAATGCATGTAGACCTTTCTCCTATGGACTCTTCACTGGTAAAATACTGTTTTGTCAGGGATAAAAGTATTTTACTGTGCAGGAGTTAAGGATAAGTTTTACTATGGTAATATTATTGATAAAAACTGAAAAGTTCATAAACATAACATAAACATAAAGTGGAGAAGTCATTACTTCATGCAAATATTTTATCTAATGGTATTTGTAACTATTTGTCAATGTTCAATAATAATTAATTTCAAAAACAACTGGCATTACATTTCTTTAAATTGTAAAAGAAATGTAATGCCAGTACACATTTACAACTACATTAACATTAACAAGAATTGTGTCTGTTAAACCAGGGATTCCCAAAGTGGTTGATAGTTAATAGTTTGGGAATTCCTGTGTTAATCCATGAGAAAGTGTTCAAATTTTGTAAAGGATACAATGAGAACAAAACCACGAGGAGACACCAAACCATACTCAAGTTGAATTCATCCTTCAATGGAAATACTGCTGTGTACACCTGAAATCATAATTATTATGAATAACTAATTTGTTTTTATCAAATGCTTGGTGAATAGTAACCTGTCGTAGGACAATCAAATTGACTATGATGACAGACTACTGTCAGATTTAAGTAGGTACCTATTAACAAAGTTTTGAATTTTATTAGTGCTTACCTCAGACATGATATAAACTATAGCAGTATACAAAGAGAAGTCCACAATCCACACATATTCTGTATAAAATCTCAAATGTATCACATCTAAGGGTGTCACCGGAGCAGTCTCCAGTTGCAAGTCCAGACTTCTAGGCACATGAAAAGTCTCAGGTTTTCCATTTGGTTCGCCTTTACCGCCTTTCTTTCCTTTCGGATTTTTTTCTTTAGGAACGCCTGCTAAGGTTTTCAACTCATTGTTATCTGGATATAGATACCGGTACAAGCCCTGCGAGCACAAGAGCCATCGAGCAAATGAGTAATTGCTCAATTTCTGTATAACTGACACCATTACCAGCGTAATAACAAGTTGGGCTCCCAGAAGTGCCTGGAAAGGAAAGAAAAAAAGGAGGTATGAGATCTCTTGCAACTTACAATTGGAATTGGAACACATGGAACTAGGTCTTGATACCAACCATTTTGAGCTTTTCAGATTAACCGTTTCATAGTCTAATAATAATTTGTATTTTTATTCAAGTCAAACCCCAATCATAACCTCAAACACTCCCCATCCAGTGTTGCCCTGCCGTGCCGGCACAATGTTATACGATTTATTCCTATTTCTCATCTGAAAAGTTCCGCCTACCTGAGTAATAAATATAAATAAATAAATAAATATTTGACAACATCACATACATTGCTCCGATTCCAAAGTAAGTAGCTAAAGCACTTGTGTTATGGAAATCAGAAAATCACTATAGAAAAGTTCGTTTTCTAAATTGACTCAACCGGGGATCGAACCCGGGAACTCAGAGACAGCGACACCTTGAAAATCGGTGCACAAAGCCACGGAGGACGTCACAGTAAAAAAAAAACTTGGCAACACTGACTACATTTTGTACTGAAAAATTTTAGTTCCATTTTATTTAATGATTATATAAATTGAAATGGGGATTTCAGACCATTTTCACGACACGTCCTGCGAAGTGACTTATCAGACTCTTTACTATGTGGTATTGTGTTTACAAAGACAGCTCTTACTGTCTGTTCACTGTGCCCTCGACGCCCCGCCGATGCAGCCGCAGCGGACGCATCGGTCGGACGCTGCGGCTGCTGCGGCCGCAGCGGGGACTGCGGCGCGGACAGGTGTGCGAGGGAGCTCGAGGAAGCGATGACTGCGGGTACTGCAGAACTGCAGTGCGTACGGTGCGGCTAGGTCATCGTTCACCTTAATAGACCTTAATAATTAAACATTTCTTTTGTAATCTATGTGTATAAAAAAAAGTTGTTAAAAACAAATTGCTTTTCAATAAAGGTTGGGTGAAGATTGTTTACCAACAGACATGTAAGAATAAACAGACTACACCTATAATCACGTTTAAGGTTATATTTTGTTTAGTCTTGCAACATTACATTCAACTATCACTGTCACTGTCTGTTTGTCTGTCACCCACCGCTGTCACACACGCGATGACGAAACGAGTGGCTGCTTTGCAGAGAAATCGTTCTATTGATTGATTTTGGTTGGCCATTTATTCAGTTTCGTCGCCGTGAAAGTCTGCTCGCATGCAGATGCGACGGGCCTGTTATTAATTTTGTACCTATTAAATAGTTTTTTTCCTGTGTGTGGTGTGTGAAAAACGTGCAAAATGGGGTCGTTGTTTAGAAGTGAGGAAATGACATTATGCCAGCTTTTTCTGCAAAGTGAAGCGGCGTATGCCTGCGTGTCTGAACTCGGAGAACTAGGACTTGTCCAATTTCGAGATGTGAGTAACATGTGTATTTTTCATAAGATTTGAATCGGCATATGGATCAATCTCCACATGCACTCGGAAGCACAGCACTCTATCTTCGACAATCGACGACCCCAATATTGTTCTTCGATGGCAATGGCAGTATATGCTCTAGTTTTTCAATAGTAAAGAGATAAGAGATTATTATTGCTTTATTAATCACTAGCGGCCGCCCGCGACTTGTCCGCGTGGACAGTTATGTCTCTATCCCTCGGGAACAGTATTTTTTTCGGAATGAAAGGTTCCTTAAGTAGGTACCTATATATTGGTTGAGTAGTTTTAAGACTTGGAGGGGTAACAAACAAACTCACTTTCACATTTATACATAATATTAGTAAGGATTTATCACGATTTCATTTACAATAACATTAGGTACATCCATCGAATAAATCTTTCTATACATAATCACTCATAGCATAACTGCAGTAGACTTGTATCAGAATCTCTGTTATTCCTTTCTCTGATATATTATAGTCTCTATATTTTATAAGCTATTAAGGTTTTTGTTATTTATCATTATCTTTTATTACATAACTGGAAGTTTGGTAAAACAGAACTTTACAGGAATATGGGATTAAAATAAAAATTTAATTCAATAAAATTTAAAACAAAAAAATACAATCTTATTTAGAGTCTCTCTTAGTAAGAGAAGACAAATTTTTGAGTTGTAGGAAGGTATATGTTTGAAATTTGGGTATTTGGGGTCACAATAAAATTGGTATTCATTTAATACCTATAAGAAATTTATTCAAAATAAAAATATTAATCTTGTAGGTCATAAAACTGACAATAAAAATATATAAAGCTGTAGATTTAAATATAGTCAAAATAATGTTAAATTATTTAACTGCAAATTCCTTATTTGAAGATAGTGTTGTATTTTCATAAGCTATAAGAAAATACAACAAAAAATATATTAAGAATACATTTTTTATGCATAAATGATTGTAATAATAATAATAATAAATTTATTTCATAAAATGTTTACAAAAAACTTACAAATTAGGGACACCAAAAATATGGTTTAACAAAATGCAACCAATTGGTTATGCTGTAGTCCTTACTAGGGCAATAAAATGACCTGTATGAAGGACATCCAGACAAGTTTACAAAAAGGACTAAAATATAGTTGGAGAGAGACAAAAATAAGTTTTTTTGTAAATAGTGTTACTACATAATAGCACTTATTACAAATTAAATTTAATTGTAATAAAGATGTCCTAACTACATTTCAAGAATATGATTCTATAAGAATTTAAAAGTAAATTTTAACCCTAAAATATGATGTTCAAAACATAAATTAGATAACCTTTCTTAACTTTCTTTTAAATTAATTTCTGTTCATGAGATTCAACATCAACATACTTATAAAAATCTTTGCCAGTACAATTTTCTTACAATTTTGTATGGGCCATTCTAAAAAGGGTTAAAAGAACTAACTCACAGTTACATAATCAAATATTCAGTCATGTGATGGTTATAATAATCCAAATTATAGGTGGGACTAATTCTGATTGATAATGTTGTAATCTACAGAACATGGCATTAAGATAACATGAAATTTGTGATTTGGCCAATTATATTTTTATCATTATATTTATCTTCTTTCAATTTGATTCATTGATTTTGTACAATATTAGGGAAATAATTGTATTTTTTTTATATTTTGAGATTTTAGCATTCACAATGCTTTTTTTATATAATACCAAATAATATACTAGAAAAAATACGACTCGCACCAGATCATTTTCTCGAACGGGAATCGAACCTGCGACCTTTGGATATCCGGTCCAATGCTCTGACCGCTGATCTACCGAGTCACTAGTGGGAACGTCGAATTTCTCCTAGTATATCAACTCTTACGCCTTTTACATTGGTGAATTCCTTGTACATTGGTGAGATGGCGCTGGCTTGCAGCCTAAGAGTTGATATACTAGGAAAAATTCGACGTTCCCACTAGTGACTCTGTAGCTCAGCGGTCAGAGCATTGGACCGGATATCCAAAGGTCGCGGGTTCGATTCCCGTCCGAGAACATGATCTGGTACGACTCGTATTTTTTCTAGTATATTATTTGGTATTATATAGAAATAATTGTAATTTATTGAGGTCATAATTATGAATATATGAACTATCTGTTAAAATCTGTTTATGGGAAATTAATGTTGATCAGTAAATTAGTCAGGAAAATTATAAATCATCAATTTTAAATCATTAATCCTACTCTCACAGGAGTCAAGAACATTCCCATTTGAAAATTAAGCTATTGTAATAATATAAATAGTATTATTGTGTTTAGTCACTCAACCGTTGATTTTGGAAGTAACCGCGCATCAATGTTATTATTAATCGCACGCGCCATATACTAAAGGTTGCGCACACGCACTACAAAACTCCGCCATACATATGCTGCGCCATAAAATCCGCTATGCATCTATGCATGTGAAAACTACAGTCCGCCCGTTGGTACTTGATGGTCTTGCATAGGTCATACACCGTTATTAACCCATTAAATGCTTTGGTTGGTCTTTCTAGATATTTAACTGATTTCACTTTATTTTAAATTTTTCAACTAGCTTAACCCTGACGTCAACGCCTTCCAACGCAAATTCGTCAATGAAGTCCGCCGCTGCGACGAGATGGAGCGGAAGCTCCGCTACCTGGAGAAGGAGATCCGTCGGGACGGCATCCCCATGCTGGAGATCCCCGGGGAGTGCCCGGAGGCGCCGCAGCCCCGCGAGATGATCGATCTCGAGGTAACACCAGCTCCTTTTAGTTTTGTAATTTATATGACAACTTTTAGTTAAGTCTAGTTACTGCCAGACGCGTTGTGCTAAATTGCATATAAAATTGCTTACTACAGTCGCTACCGAGTATATTAAACGTAACTGTGCAAATTCATAATACAAGCACAGGGCTCTCCATAGCGCGTCACAGGTAAGAACAGCACCTGCCCCCGTAGGTAGCATGACCACCGAAACATATTATATAGGTTCTTACCGATTTATGGATACTTAAGTGTTAAAAGTCTATTGTATTCTGACAGTCAAGTAGTCATGGTCGGTCATGCGACAGGAGCTGTAGCATGATGAGCTCGACAGCCGCGTTATGTCTACAATGAATTAATTTCAAGAATAGCTTTTGTTTATCTGTCAAAAATTACATTTAGCTGTAGAGACACATTTTGTCGAGTTCGTTATGGTACGCCAGACATTCGTTCGTTCAGAGTTCGTTATGAATGTCGCAAATCAGTCTTTTAACGCTCTATTGCTTCCAGTGCACTGATGTGAATGATTGCTATATACCGACTATGGTATTTTTAGTTCAAAATACATTTCTTCAGAAATCAGTCTGCCATAACTAGGTCTTACCGGTTCATGGAGGAACACGTTCTGCGCATAGATACAGCACGTGTAATATAAACGAATAAGATAAATTTTAATGTTAAACAAACAGAAGTTACGCATTATCATTTCTACTTGTATCCGGTAAGGTAAGAGGATAATTATAAATTGATTATACCTCATTTGTCGTACACACTTTGCTATTGGCAAAGGGTAATGTCTGAAAAAAAAAAACAAATTGGCTTAATATGTTTTTATAGGTTCCTTATTTAAAGAAAAAAGAAATGAATTTTAGGTTGCCTAAAAAAATTGAAAAAAAAAATAACGCATTTTCTTCGCAAATGTACGGAAGTAATAGCAGAATGGAGATTATACCCTAATCACCACATATTTTTTAAAAAGTCAACGGACAAGCAGTTGTTGTCAGTTGACTTAGATATAAAATGGCTATGCAGAAATGTTAAAAAGAGCAGTTGGAGTTGAAGTTTAAAAAAAAGTATATAAGTACTACATCAGTTGTCTTTGTCTAGCACCCATATTACAAGTTATGCTTAGTTTGGGGCTAGATGGCGCTGTGTGAAATTGTCCAAGCATTATTTATTTATTTTATGGTCTTCCCGCCTGATCATATAAGATCATTGACCTCGCTCGTTGTGTTCTTGAATTATCTTGAATAATCTTGATACAATGATAACTCATAGAAACTCCAAAAATGTTAGCTATTTAACTATTTAAATCATATTAAGGACTGAGTAGATGATATACATTTGCTTGCTTCGAAGTCATGCAAAGAAATTTTCATTAAATAAATTATGTATTCATATCAGCAAAGCCAGAAGATCAGAATATTGACTTTGATTCCACAGTGACCATAATATGGTTATTCGTTACCACAATCTAAAGATCAGATTCATTTGCGAATAGCCTTAATAGTCGTGAGATATCATTGAAATCTATGTAAGTACAGCTGAGATGTACAAAAAATATACGCCACTTTTTCACAACCACAAATTCCATTCATGAATTCTAGTTGAAGTCAATGATAAAATAAAGGCTTTTCAGAATTAATAGTGCGATCAGTGCATGAACTTTATCTTTATGCCCTAGCTAGTCCATTCTTACTATATATTTATTTTTTTATGCCGAAGAAAACGCATTTACGCGCTAGGGACCCCCCTAGTTCGCCAGGAGGGGACCGCAACATTACTTAAGAATGGGAGGCACTCACAAAAAACATTAAACAGTTAAATCTTTTCCGCATTTTTATGTCACCAAGTAAGGACATATGTAGTTAAGAACGTAAATATGCATGCTAGGTCCTCAAATTCTCACAGTCCTTATATTCGCCAAGCATCGATACCACAGTGTCTTTTTAGATGTCTTCATTGATACTGTAATAAATCTCTAGGCTACGTTCGAGAAATTGGAGAACGAGCTTCGTGAAGTAAACCAGAATGCTGAGGCTCTAAAGAGGAACTACCTCGAGCTTACTGAGCTCAAGCACATCCTCAGGAAAACACAAGTGTTCTTCGACGAGGTAAGTCCGAATCATGCAATCATCCAATTAGGCGCTTTCATATTCGCCTTAGTAACAAACAATGATAATACTTAAACAGATTTGGAGCCTACTTAATTCCGGAGGCAATTATCAATGTATGCAATAGTTTACAAAAGTCAACGGGAGTTTCCTTAAGTTAGTTTAAATAATAATGCAGTATAGAATCACATGACTCCGGCGCAATGTGCTTGCAGAGGCTAATGATAATCCCTTTGCTTAGTCACAACCTCACATCCTATTCTATTTAATGAGATACCTTTGCGTATATCGGGTTGATAAGATAAACCACCCACTGTTGCTCGTGATGTTAACGTGAAAACTTATAAATTCCAAACTGATACACGTTGCAATGTTTAACTACTACGCCCCAGGGCGCCGGTTGTCATAATTTTGTCTCTATTATCTTGACTGTAATGTATGAGTTGTAATTCACATGATTTTTGATGTTCTGCGGTAATTAGTTTACTTTTTGCTATCTACGATATCCGTATCGTTACAATAGGGGCATAATTTGATGGCAAAACAAATTCCTTATAATTTTGATCCTCTAAGTGACAGAGTAATAATGATTGTGTTTCAAATAATGTTATCAGTTAAAGTTGTATAAAGTCAAGGCTGTTGTAGAAAAAAAATAGCTCCACGGTCAATTGTCCGGTTATGTTTAGTTACCATCGTTTCTTTTTTTAACGCCTTGTTTTTGTCAATGTTTCATACATTAAATTGTTTTACTTTATGTTGACTCTGATTATTTTATTTGATAGGAAGCACACAATAACAGAAAACAGTAATTGAATACTAATCATGTGTAATTGTTATTATAAATTATATTCATGTCTTTTCTAATAACAGTAAGTTAATGACGTACATACAATTCTTATTAATAAAGGTCGTGGTTTTCTTTTTCTTTTCTTATTATGTGAACGCAATGACGAGAAACGTGGGCTTCAAAAAGTATTTCAAATAAGAATGTCATTATAATTTCATTCACCGAAACCTTATGTCTTGTTCAATTGGCAATGTCACGTTTGTCGGTTTGTCAAACTCATCAATGGTCTTGAAAATCTTAAAGTCAATTAATTGAGAATAATAATAGTTGTGCCTGCGGAATGGTTTCACGCTGGAAATCAGATTTTTCACGGCCAATTCGAATGTGACATTGACATTGGACGCGTCACTGTCACTGACCTTGACGCCATGTTGGCGTGTGTGTGCACAAGATGGCGGACCCGTCGCGCGAGGAGGAACAAGTGACCCTTCTAGGGGAGGAGGGGCTCATGGCAGGAGGGCAAGCGCTCAAGCTAGGGTATGATCAACTTGATTATGTCGGCTCTCTGACCACTTTGACTTCTACGCTTTCAAAATTTTTACACGGGGGTTACATCGTCAGGGAATCTTTAGTCATACTCAGCGTGGAAGTGAAAGCATGTCCTAGAGCTATATTATTTTTGCAGCGCTTGTACTGTGACGCTGATACGGGAGTCTACCGATCACCACTCAGGCAAGCATTGGAGTCGGCCGGTTTATAGTATATCATCGACATAACACCTCTCTTTGACTTCTTGTGTGATGGAATGACAGCTTTAGCGTAGCGAGGCACTCCCTTGAGATACGATAATGTCGAGCTTCGAGATCTTGTTCTGATCCCCATTTGGAGCGTGCTAACCAATTGCTGCCTGAGTGAGTTTTAAACTAACAGTGTTATCCCAAACATGATTTATTTTTGAAGTCCATTGGTGATAGCGAAAGGAAATTCCAGGTCGAACGATGTGTGATAGTCGTTATCAGTATTTATTTTTTTCTTTTCATTCCGTCATGCTTTCTATATCTATACTTTGTCATATGCATGCCATTATGATTTTATGTTCTTGTTATACGTAGTCTTAGTATCACGATAATATCAATGTCAAGCGAGGAGTCATATCGCCCCCGCTTAATTTATGTACGGTATAGTTTTCACTGTAATGATGATACACGATGTTATTTGAAGTAGATACCGACTAACAATACAAATACCGCTTTTGTTTAGAAGTAGCTAGGTTTCACTGGCACCGAGTCTCGGAAGTTTGTTTTTCAGTGACGCGTTGGTGCTACTTTTTTACTACAACAAGCATTGGGAACATTCGATCGTGGGCAAGTGTACGTTGACGTGGTGGGGTTAGCTTGGGTGTGCCGTCTTGGGCATTTGTACATGTTTATGTTTGTCCGATAGCACGAGGGTGCTGCGAGTACCACTGAATCGATGACGCGCGCCCTCATATCCGACGACCCCAACAAACATATGGGACATGTCCAACTAGGGTATGTATGCGTGTGTACATACGGCACTTGTGTGACACCACCGGTCCAACAAACAATCCCCTATCTTGACAGATGAACTGTAGCTGAAGAGAACTTAATACCTATTTTGTTTATCAAACAGCTACTGTTCAACTGTTATGGAATCCGGCTTTCTATCGATGGCACTTCCGTTCGGTTCAAGTTGATGATTAACAACCGGTTTGAACTAAAACAAGTACGCGGTGAATGTCGCACGAGCCGTCGTTAGTGTGATCGATCAAGATGTTCATACAGATGATAAAGATATTGACATTGACTTTTTAAATGTTAATAAAACAGATCGTCTAGACAAACACACAAGTAAAGAGGACGCAATATCTCTTAATCTTTATGAACATCTGATATCAAATCTGCGCTAAATATAGGAATCAATCGAAAAAAAATTTAAAGCGTTTTTGGAAAGTCTTTTGCGTATATTTTCTTGTCTATACGTAATATCCAAACTAAAACAACCGCTAATGGAATTAATGTAAATACCCCATGAATCATAGTGATCATTGGATAAAAAAAAAGATGCTTTAGAACTACTTTCTATTAATTACTGAAATGCTTAATCGCTGTATTTATTCCCTAGTTTACGGGATAAGCAAGAATCCTTGGAATTCCTGCCTTGGTTAGTAGTGTACATTGTATTATTATTGTAGTTGGGTCGCTAGTAGTAGCTGGTGCGGGTATATTGGTGTTGTTCTATGTGTGTGTGACTGGAGACAGGATGATTTGAAACAAAATTGAAAAAAATAATTCAATTTTGTCAGAGCACTCGGTACTCAACATATCTTTCAATATAACACTCACTTCGCTTACTAACACTTCACCTTCTTCACACTTATTATGTTACTCTGTTGAAGCGATGTGCGAGGTTACTTGGACTTCAAGAATAGATAATGGTCTTAGGTGCGAACATTGTAAATGCTGAAAATCGATCTGTTTTGTGCTCACAGTTTTTCCTTTACCTGTTTCTGTAATACCTAAATGTAAATAAAGTTGTGTACCTAGTGTTGACCCTTGTGGTACTCCTTGTAAATTATTTCCGTACAGTGTACAGTAAACATATGTGAGCAACAAAAAATATGTTACGTATGTACTTTCATTAGAAAGTTTCTAACCAGCGTCTTGGTACGAGTGTCTTAGATATTAATGTTTTTATTTTTATATTTGTGCAATTCTACAATATTCCTCTTGGCTCTAACAAATAAGCAGAGATTAAGTTTGGAATAATTATACAGATAATCTTCGAGCATATAGAGTATACCTAATTGTTCCAAGCTTGTATACCGTTTATTTATTAGGCCGTATAAGTTTGCTCGTGTTATTTATTCACGTAACAGTAAAGTACGTTTCAATAACAGTTTCTTTTCGTGTGATACAATGGAACCTTTTGACTCGACCGAACAAAGCATTGAAAGTTTCACATAGACCTTGAATTAGTTTTAAGAGTTTGATACGCTCAATTAATTCATCTAGTCTACTAAAAGAGCATTTTTAATGTTGCCATAATTCTAATACAAAGGATCGTAGATAATTTACATAGTAATATTTATTGAAATCAAGTTGACTATTAACTATAGGACTTTAAAGTGCTCAGTTGGTACTTTGCATCACAATATGTCCAAAGACATGTCGCACTTTTGAGATCGGTTATTAATAAGCGATCATAAGCAGTCACTATTGTTCTGTGTTCTCGTCTATCAATCGTAGTGAAGTCTGCTTCTATAGTCTATTCTTTTCTCGTATCTTGCAATAACTCATGATTAGTTCGAGTACGGACCTTAACTATGTCATAAATTAGAAATACGGTACTCAAATATGTATATGCGTTATTGTAAAATGATATTACATGTTTAAATGGTGGACGAGTCCAATGTGCACAAATCAAGGGCTGTATTAGATCAAGTACTTACATGTATATATTAGAATGTTATGATTTATTGATGACTGATGTAAACAGTGATTTGGTTTCACTCAATCAGTATCAGTTTGTATCTAAAAATTTATCTGGAAAATTTTTCGAGATCACCATTTCTGTGTTTATGATGTGACGTATTATATGAATCTGATACCATGAGTAAATTATCTATGCTATTCGTATTTCCTCTGGACTAAAATTTTGTTAAGCTATTAAGTCATTGTGCTGTAATCATATTAATAGAAATCTCTTTATCTGCAGGCAGTGGACTATCGTAAATAGTTTCCAATTGCTATGCTATGTTGGTTTTCATTTTCTCATAGTTTATGTAGGATTCTAAATGAGGTACTTTTCTGAATTTGGCGTGTTTATCTTTATTAACCTTATGCGCGTTCTTGATAGCATTGCGTTTATTCCCGCGTATACTGGTTCGATGATTCACGGTTAATTTGTTCGTGTATTTTATTATTTTCCAATTTCCTTTTAACAAACTGTATGTTGATGACGTTGATGTGATTGTATAAGGTCACTGGATAAAGCAATCAGCCACCATTTCTAATAGGCGAGGGCTTTAATCATTCGAGGCAATGTTAATATCGTCACCAGTATCGGAGAGTACCACCAGATTTCGACCCCATAATTCATCAACTAAAATCCCATCCCATCAAATCACACACAGATTTAGTTAGTTTGTTTTGCAGATAGGGATCAAAAGGGAGATCGACACAAGATCTCTGAGTTTTCTTCAGCCAGTTCTTCGAGAGGCCTCCCATTTTTGAACTGGTGGTAGATTCAGTAGCTAGATCTTGTTTTCTAATTAAATTTAATCAATTTAATTTTATAATAATAATAATTAAAATCAGAACGCAGCTATAAAATAATTTAATAAACTTGAATGCATTTTTATAAAGTTCCGAGCGGGTAATTTTATGCCTTATAGCTTTTTTGCTTAAGTCCTCCCGTGACCACGGCCCCTGGACAGGTCGGGAATTCAAAAACCAATAAATACAAACTAAATAATTCTAAAATAACATCCGAATTAATAATATACGCGCTGTAATCCGTAAAAAGTGTTTTATTTCTAGTTTGTTCAAAGCTTTGTACCTAGGTATAAACAAACGAAGCTATTTGTTTATCACTCGAGCAACACTTGCTGCATACGTGTTTGTTTCTATTATTATAACATGATTTCAGTTTGAAGAACCATTGTTAGATAAAACCCATGGTAAAAATTAAATAATACTTCATATAACATTGACAACCTCCGTGGTCGAGTGGCTTTGTACACCGGTTTTCAAGGTGCCATCTCTGAGGTCCCGGGTTCGATCCCCGGTTGGGTCAATTTAGAAAACGAACTTTTCTGTATTGGCTCAGGTCTGGGTGTTTGTGATACAACCGTTCACATTGCCGTTGTCTCTGATTTCCATAATACAAGTGATTTAGCAACTTACTTTGGAATCGGAGCAATGTATGTAATGTTGTCAAATATTTATATTATTCCCCCAATCGGAAAAAAAAGAAAAAAGGAGTTAAATTCCTTAAGTTGTATCCTTTCCTATATTAAAGGCCCTAAATATGTTTCCTAAATGTATGGCGTAGAGCCAAACAGCCAAAGATCAGTCTTCCTGTTTCAGTTCAGTATTTTTGTAGTAGGAAACTCGATGCTGCGTTCTCAAGTAATTCCTCGTTGTGATGACTCAGAGATTTGAATAACAGATTCCCGAAGTATGACATACTTTTTAACGCAATTTAATACAAGAGAAACATATTATTATGATGAGTGTTACTTATTATGACGCTGGGGGCGTTAACAAGATGGCCACGACATGAGGTTGACGATCCAGTAAGTAACTGTATCGATATGTTATACATACTGAAAATGTATGTACAGTAAATAAAATAGTGGGTGGGTTTCGATTCAGACGGATTCGTAATGGGGAAAAACTGAAAATAACAAATTGGCTGAATTTTTTATAGGTAAGGAATAAACTCCCTTATAGGTAGAAAAAAAAATTGTTTATATGTTTTTTTTATGAGCGAAGAGGATGTGATTTTAATTTGTTCACGCTACTAAATGGTCTGAAACCTTTTTAGGGAGCTTATTGCTACCTATAAAAAATATTCAGCCGTTTTGCTTTTTTTTCAGACACTATCCCCATTTAGTTCCCCATAAAGTTTCAAGTTGAAGATTTTATGTTGTAAACCTTATTTAAGTTTGCAGTAAGTATACATAATTTTGTGATTTAATAGCAATGCGATGTGTTTAGTTTAGTTATTTTTTTTAATATCAGCTCTTCACATTATGAAAGGTTTCAAACCAAAAACTTTAAATTCATATTCCATTTAAAGTTCTTGTTTCAAGCGTTCAGATATTATATTGTTAGCTGTTAAATAAATAACACGAGTAAAAACTTATTTATTTTTATAGTTTTATGGAGACGTTGATTTGTATGGTATATGAAAAAATATAAACATACTTAGTTTTCTTTTATTTAATGTTTTACAGCCAATAAACAAAAGCAGATAAAGTTTAACAATACAGAGTATGTATTCTTAAGTTGTTTATTTTATGACTTTATTATCTACCTACCGTAATAGTTACTATTTTATTTTGTTTGCTATTGTGGTATACACACGATTCGACTTGACAGGCAAATCGGCAGGCAATTTAAATCAATTAGCGCTTTTTATCGACAATCGCTTGTAAAGACGAATAGCAAACTTAATTTCAATGAGGCGGCGTTTCAATTCAATTTTACATATAGTCGATAAAAAAAGCTGATTCTCTAAAATCGACCCGTGTAAAAGCCGCATAAGATATTATGTATTATGAATGTAAAGTCCATTCGACATCAGCCATTTTTTAATGTCCCCACTGCTAGGGCACAGGGTGGATAAGGAGGATGGGCCATAACCCACCACGCAGGCCCAATGCGGATTGGTGAATGTTAATGACTGCAAATGCAGCTGGGACTAATGGTTTAACAAAAGTCCATTACTTATTAATTAGTAATGGACTTTATTACTATAAAAAAGTTAAACAATGTTTATTGTTGGATTTGGATTTGACATGCACTTTGACTTTTTACGAGGAGCTCGGTGGCGCAGTGGTTTAGCGCCTTGCCTTGCGATTGCGGAGGTTAAGCAACTTTCGTAAGAGTCGGTCATGGGATGGGTGACTAAAAATGTATTATCTCGAGTTCCTTCGTGCGGAAGGTACGTTAAGCCGTAGCCGACAAGAAAATTCTTGTCTTTTTACCGAATTCCATTAAAGATGGGCTTACAAGGATTGTTTACGTTTTGATTACCTATATCCGAAATGGACTGCGTACAGTATTTTATAAACTTCTATGCAAAACAAGTTTTTGTAAGTAGAAACATTTGCGTTTCAAGTTTGAGGAAAACGAAGCCGAAAAATGCGATGCGCCGGTTAGTTTACGTTTGTTTATGTATTTCTTAATAGATTAATACATTTTCTATGTTTTAAATTTTAGTGACTTTAATTTGACACTCATCATATGCCCCCAATTTGTTAGATTTAATTAATAGATTTTTAACTGAATACTAGTTAAAATAGATTCAAAAAAATCGTCACTTTTGGTTAACCTCGAGACTCGAGGCGGTTTTGTCTACGTCGAAATGTAAAAAATAACACTGTGTGTGTGTGTACTACGTCAATTAATGTCTATTTTAACAATTCATTCATTTCCTACAACATTAGAAACGGCAGTTCATATCGACATTACTTAACCGCACCGATTGTGACTGTAATATGTTTATGGGACATTTGTAAATTGAGGAACTCCAGCGCTCATTATAAATATCACATCAGACGGTGTTGGTGCGGTGCCAAGCAGACGGGTGCTATGTTACGTATACGTCATGGTCTCATGAAATGGTCGATGTATCGCAATGAGGACGTGTCATGTGGTAGAGTCCTATAGTTGATACAGTGTGAACACATTGTCATGGCTATGAAAGCCAGTGAAAGAATTATTGAAATCCGTTTTAAAATGACTAAGTTATAAGGGTTTTAAGGAAATGCCAAGCGTACTGAAATATGTGCTTTAATACGTAATACGTAAGGTTCACTGGGTGTATAATGACGGCATAATTCACCCCAAAATAACAGTGTTCTAGTCCATATAGATTCTCAGGTTTATGATATATGGTGAAATTTCACAGTTATTCTTCTGGTATCATAGGCTATTGGAAAAGTCACTAAACTAAAATTGACACTGATCCTCATTGCTATGCGAATCGTTGGAAAAGGGACTGTGTCGTAACAATGACGTCAAGTTTGTTATGTCGTTCGTTACTAATCGATTTGGATGTGTTAGGTGTTTTCCGCTTATGATACGATATCTACTGATCGAGTACCTATTTTAACATGACTCGAAATTAAGTGGATTGAAATTACGCTCTTGTTCCACCAAAAGGCTTACATAAAACCAAGTTCCGCTTTTGATTGTACTCAACCCATCTATTTGTACGTGTATACAACGTGCAACCGAACAACTTTTACTATGGGACCAACTCTGAAATCGCGAAAATAAAATCAGCTGTTTCATACATTTTGATATTTTCGTAATTAATTTTTGTATGAAACAGCTGATTTTTTTTTCGCGATTTCAGAGTTGGTCCCATAGTAAAAGTTGTTCAGTTTAATGGTCCCTGTCTACCATATTCGGCATTAGGGGTACTTTTGTTACACCTTGTATAATCCATCAAAAATGAATATTTTTGTCAGTTTCTTAACAATTGTATTCTCGGCCAGCCATGACTAACACGATGACAGCAAAGTTAATTAATTCTAAAATTATTATTTCAATGTCGTCATTTTGTAGCTAATATGTAGGAATTATTTTTTACACATGAAAAAATACTCAATACTACCTTAATACTAGACTTGTATTATCTGTGTTGATAGCTCTAACTGAACTAAAACTTTCTAGCATATTATTGAATACTAAATAATACGCTAGAAAAAAATCGACTCGCCCTAGATCGGGTTGTTCCGTATTCATCCCATGACGATTCATCCCAATTCTTCACTCATCCCAAATTGGTATTCCTTATTCAACCCATTACATTATTTTAATATATTTTCTTAATTCAACCCAATTGCATTCCTTACTCATCCCAAATTAATTTATCACTAAAAAGTATGGATAGCAGTACAATGATTAATATTTTATCAGAAAATTATATAGGAATACAATAAATTGAACTAAGTAATACTAAGTACTTATGTACTCATTAGAAATTAAATATGCATGTTTTGTAAATAAAAGTATACCTCAGATAGGCAGATTTATTCACCACTGTCCCCGGGGCACTTTAATACTTGATTTTATTATTTTTTACTCTACTGACCCTTATATATTATAGTCCTCACTGCCCCCGAATTATAATAAAATTTATTTTTAAGTTAAAATTATTTAAATAAATTTCCAGATTTAGCCCGATTTGTTATGACCCCTATCATTGTACCATCTTTTAGATATATTTTTTATAAGTGTTAATTTATTTAAGTTCTAATGTCTATGACATCTAAATTTTTTTGGATTATCAAATGGATAAGTAAAAATTGTTGGTGAGAACAAAATAATACATTTTTGACGGCCGATTTGGCGCAGGGGAAGGATACCTTCTGCGCCAGATGTTTCGGATTCGATTCCCGAACAAGACAAATATTTGTGTGCATGATCATGTCTATTTGTCTTGGCCTGGATGTTATCTATGTACCTATATATTAAGTATTTATTTACTAAAAAGTAAGTATATAAGAATATATTTATCCACTATCTAGATTCCATAACACAGTTTTTTAATGAAAACCACTTATCAGCTAGATAATTGATGTGATTGTAAAAAAAATGTTATTATTAATAATATTATTTGTGTTTCTTTTACCTTTTTTATTTTTGAAATATTTGTTTTTTTTAATATAACAACAATAAAGCAAAAATGAACTGAGTTTAAAATATTTCTAATGAGTGATAATATTTTTATTCAGACCGTACACATAAATCTTAAATTTTTGGGTGGCTTTACGTAATGGGTTGAGTTAGGAATACTTTTGGGATGAATAAGGAATTAAAAATGATATTATTGTTGTGGGTTGAGTAAGGAGCAAAACTGGGTTGAGTAAGGAAAAAATAATAAGTGGGATGTGACGTCATGGGATGAATACGGAACAACTCCCTAGATCATATTCTCGGACGGGAATCGATCGGGATAGAGACTCGGTAGCTCAGTGGTAAGAGCAAGAGGTTTGATTTCCGTCCGAGAATAATGACCTACTGCAAGTCGATTTTATTCTATTATATTATTTAGTATTGTATAAAAATAGCATTGTGAATGCTACAATCTTTAGTTATTTTTAATACTTAAACGGCAAAATTTTATCTGCATTGTTGGTATTATTTTATAAACCTTAATCAATATGACATTGATTGTGTGGTTTGTTTGACATAAAAAGCAAACTAAGCTAATTTTATTCTGTTGCATGCAGATACTCCAAAGTTTACATTTCGAAACAGTAAAGCCGAGGACTTAAGAGCGCGTAGTCTGCACACTAGCGCCGCCATTGGGAAAAAAATCATTGTGCTTGAATAAAGAAGAAATTGTAAATTATCTCTCTGTAGTGCTCTCCGAAGAAGCTTTATAGTACTTTTGTCGCATAAGCAATATGAAAGCCTGTCGTGTAGTTTAATGGAGTTTTTTTGCGAAAAGTGGCCACTTTTAGCAATAAAGCTCGCATTTAGCAATAAAATAAAAAAATGTTTAAACGATAAAAAGTATCACAAAGCTTCTTTGGAGTGCGCTACAGAGAGATAATTCACAATTTCGTTTTTATTTAAGCACTATGTTTTTTTTCCAATGGCGGCGCTAGTGTGCAGACTACGCGCTCTTAAACCAAACTACTCTACTAATTTGATAGTTCTAAACATATGCTATTTTTGTTCTTTCCCTACATTGATAAAACGATACGAATGACGACATCATGTACAGAATATAATATTTGCTTGTTGATGCAGGTTTCATTCGATTTGATAGCAACTTCCCCAAGCAGGTTTTACGTGGGTAGACATTTTCCGCGTATTTGCCCACTCGCAGTATCACGTGGTGATCACGAATTCATTTGAACAGCTGCTATAGTTTCTGTACAGTATGTGAATAGGATAGCTAATTTTAAAACAAACGTTGCTTCTTTGGGTTAACCAAGTATAGTGTAGTTCATCGATAATAATGCCATTTATGTACACTTGAAAATCAATGAAGGTTGGAAATAGTTTTATAGACCTAATCGCGCGTAGTACTGGCAACAAAAATGTTTTATGAACGATTTCGTTCTTTGACCGATTTAAGTACTAGCTACTTATGTCGGAGCCGTAAATAAACACATTTACATGTATTTGCATTTTTACAATAGGGATAAGTACTCGTTCTGTTATTCTGTTTCATTGTAAATGTTATTTTTTTCGTAACTTCCTATATAAGATTAATGTTTATTTATTGAATGATGTTACAATCAGCTGTTTATTCGCTAAGCTATAATTACTGAAAATGATGTATACTAAATAGGGGATATTATAATAGATGAGTGGTTTTACCTGATTATGTGCAGTTGCAAACATAACTTTATCATTCCATAAATCTTATACATCGTGTTTCAAAAAAAACCCTTTAGCCGAGGTAGATGATTATGACAATACAGATAATACGATGCTGCTGCAATGCATATAACCCCGGAAAATTATTATAACCTATGAAAACCGCCACATTTTTTGGAAAAATATCTTTTCATGATAAACTGTGTAGTGGCAACCCTAGACCTAAATCGTGTTTTGCTTTTGCCCATTAATGGGATTGATTATAGAAAACAATAGCCTATTTCGTCTAGGGTTGTCACTTTTCAGTTTCCCATACAAATAAATATGGGTTATTATGGAGCACCTGTATATAATATGTTTAGAAACCATAGGTTATTTCTTAATGAGGCCCGTCTTTGTGTGGTAAATTAATGCCTATTGAATTCAGTTAAAACTATTTTATTTTGTTAGATATTTATTTACGTACTAATTAAGATATTTTAGGTAATTAAGACGGATTTTCATAATATATTATTGGAAATGCTCATGCAAATCGACGTCTCCTTGTATTGCAGTTTATAATCATAAAATTGTATTTCTGTTACTTATTATGCCTATGACGTCATTGTTACTTGTAACCAGTACCAGTGACGTTTAATATCGAAACATTCGAAACCAATCACTTTTTTTCTGATGCATTTAGGTACCGAACATTTTGGTTTACTTATGGCCAAATACTCAAACGAATCTTAAGATTTGACAGAAACTTTATGAAAGTGACAGCTTCCTTGAAGTTAAGGAGACCTTAACTAAAGATTAAAATCATAACTAAAGATTAAAATCTTTAGTTAAGGTCTCCTTAGCTAAAGCTGAGAAGCCTTTGAGTATTCGGCTGTTACCTAAATTAATTTTTTTTATGATTTTTTGAATCGCTTTAAAGAAAGGGCTTTGGACTAAATCGCTTCAGGGTACAGAAGAAATGCTTGCAATCTACATTGAAATACGGTAATTAAACGTGGTAAAACCTTGTTAAATAGACGTTAAGGTTGGTCACATGATGTGTATACTTATTCCTCATCAGGTAAATTAATTATGGTTTATAAACTGCAATCATTACTATAGTATTTATTTTGTTACGTTACTTTGTTACCCACCTTTTGGTTTTCCCTATTTCAAATTGCGTGTGGTCATATATTTTTAATGTAGTGGTCACCATGCATCCATTTTTTTCGGGAATTTCCTGTTAGTTACATTGACGATTTTGAACTTTGATTCCTTACATTACAATCTGCATTGGGAATAACAACTTCATTATTAACGTTAAAAACTAAATCAAAATCAAAGAGACACCGTAAACATTTTGTACTACTGCTTACTCTCTATCACTATGGTTGTGGTTTGGTTTTTGTCGTGAATATTATAATATTTTCACCACACGCAAATCTCATATGTGATTAAGGGTGGTTAAAGTCCTCTTTCCCGTGCACATACTGAACGTGTTTTCCGTGTAGTTTCGTGGCGGGCGTGATCTTGCGCGAGCGCATCCCCGCGTTCGAGCGGATGCTATGGCGCGCGTGTCGCGGCAACGTGTTCCTCCGGCAGGCGGAGATCGACACCCCACTAGAAGACCCGTCTTCTGTAAGTATTATGACGTACTTTAGGGCGGTTTTTTTGTTACGCAGGTGCGGGTGAGGGTGCGGATTTCGTCCGCATGCTATGGTACTGTCATAGTCTTTTTATTTTATACGAACGCCCGCTTTACATTAAAAAGTATTAAGAAAAAACCTTTTGCGGACCAACTGCATGCAGACGGAAACCGCACACGCACCAGAATTCGCAGAAAGAAACAGCCCTTATATTTTTTATTTAAAGTTGTTTTCGCTAGAGATGGATACATTATAATAATATTCTGATTGATAGTATAAAGGGTAATTATTTTTATAAATTGTCTAACCATAGTCAAATAACAATAATTTATCATTCGTTCAAGAATTATTATTTTTTAATCTTTGTAACAGTTTTCGCTGATGTAACAGAACTATGAATTAATGAGTTAATGTGATCTTTAATATTTTCCTGAAGTTTCGCCCCATTTTCATTCATAGGAAAATTTATTAATAACTGAAACCTAACATCATCTCATTTTCCCACAGTCTGACCAAGTATACAAGTCGGTGTTCATCATATTCTTCCAAGGAGACCAGCTCAAGACGCGCGTGAAGAAGATATGCGAGGGCTTCCGAGCCACGCTGTACCCCTGCCCCGAGGCGCCCGCCGACCGCCGCGAGATGGCGATGGGCGTCATGACCAGGATCGAGGACTTGAACACGGTATGATATTGTTCATCATATTGTACCAAGGAGACCAGCTCAAGACGCGCGTGTCAAAGATATGAGTTAACTTGAATGGCAGTCGTGCACCAACACAGCTTATTTGTCCATTCGTTTACCAAATCGACACCTACTAGCGAGCGCTTAAAATGTTTGTACCTTTCTATAGTTAATCTAGGTTCTGGATATTATTTGCGCAAGACAAATAGCAATTTCAATATTGTTATTTACGCAACTACAGTGTCTAGTATGTAAATTCATTATAGTCATCCTTTATGTGCCAAGGAACTATCTATTTTGCATATATTTACGATACTGTTCGAGTACCTACTGTTTGATTGATTAAGTTTAAAACATTGACATAGGCAAGCGGTTCTCAAACTTTTTTAGTGACGGAACCTTTTTGGAAAATGAAAACAAAAGTTGATAGCTAAAATCTCACGCACTCGCGCTCCCATATCTTTGGCTTTCAAAACTTTATTACGTACTCTCTAATACTCCTTTAATTAGACCAGTATTTTCGCGGATAAGGAACCGCGGAGCACACTTTGAGAATGACTACATACTGCAACCTAAATGTTTGACAATTATCCTTCATTTAACACAAGTGCCCATTATACAATAAATAAATGACTAACAATAGGTTATATTGTGTGTTAGCTACTTGCCCATAAATTGCCTCTAACTGTAGAGGGGAATAAATAATTTAGCTGTACAAGAGTACAGGGCGGAGCGGCCTTGCCGCTATTATCGAGATTTTACGACGGCATTATGCCGGTGCAGGCGCAAGTCGACGACTATTATAGCGCTCACTTGTGACTTTGACACACTAAATACATATACCAACCTGATATAATTAAGATCGATAAAAATATATTTGAGGAAAACTTAATCTCCTCCTTTATTTTAGGAAATCAAATGTTTGAAAATTTCTTGTAGTGAAATACTACATGTTCGTCAGTGGTGTCGATTCAGTAAGGCCGGCAGACTTCCAATACAAACGTAATACCAAAATTATTTGCAATTTGAGCGTAATTCACTGTTCTTGTGATGTTATTCGGTTTAAGACTGTATTTGTCTCGAGATCTGTTAAATAAAAATTCCAAAATACATACTCAATTCAAAATGAATAAAAATTACATTTTTTTCATATAAAACTGTAAATCGGATTAACTTTTATTTGGTTTGGTATTTTGGAATTTGTATTCTAAAGAACCCTAGAATACCGTCTTAATCCGTATAACATCACAACAAGAAATATTTATGCTCTAATTGCAAATCATTTTGGTATTACGTTTATATAGGAAGCCGGCCTCTTAACTAAATTGATAGGACGAAACTTAAAAAATTAAGCTTTCCATGCTTTTCTTTCTGTATCGAAAAGAAAAGAACAGTATGCCAAAATTAAGTTTAGTTTAGTCGTGACAACCGAATCGATTGTCACGACTTAACTAAGCTAGAATATTAAAAATCTTAAGCTGTTGTAATCCAAAATTTTTATCATTGGTGATTGATTTTTGTCAATGTTATCAGGCTAATGTCGCATCCGTATATACAGTACTCTTTTATAATAATTATAATTATAGAGTATCTTTCGAACTCTGTCCATACAAAGTAAAGCGAAGTTAGATTGGTTTCGTTTCGTTCCCAGTGTGGCCTGCGCTTTAGATACGATTCCAATTATATAATATAGTAATGTTGGTTCTATGACGGCTGCAGAAATGTATATGTTATTTACATTTTACCATATGTTGTGTGGAAGTTATTGCTATTTGTTTTTTGCAACCATTGATATTTAATTCAGACACCTCACATCAAATACACATATAACTTTTAATTGACATACAGATTTGAATCTTATCTACATTGTAAGAAAAACAAACTTTCTATCCCATATATTTTATCCAGGTCTTAGGCCAGACCCAAGACCACCGCCACCGCGTGCTGGTGGCCGCCGCTAAGAACATCAAGAACTGGTTCGTGAAGGTCCGCAAGATCAAGGCCATCTACCACACCCTGAACTTGTTCAACCTGGATGTGACGCAAAAGTGCCTCATCGCTGAGTGCTGGGTGCCGGCGTTGGACATGGAGACTATACAGCTGGCGCTGCGGCGTGGAACGGTTAGTGAGACTATTATGAGTCGTTGTTTATTTTTATTTTTTAAATTTTGAGATTTTAGCATTTACAATGCTATTCTTATATAATACTAAATAATATACTAGAAAAAATACGACTCGCACCAGATCATGTTCTCGAACAGGAATCGAACCCGCGACCTTTGGATATCCGGTCCAATGCTCTGACCGCTGAGCTACCGAGTCACTAGTGAGAACGTCGAATTTCTTCTAGTATATCAACTCTTACGCTGCAAGCCAGCGCCATCTCACCAATGTACAAGGGATAACCTCGACATTCAACTGAACATCTTTCCAGATATTTTTAAACAATTGATTAAGATGAGAAAGCTATATAATTAATAATTAATATATGGCGCGTAAAATCTCGCAGCAAAATCGGGTTTTGCTGCGAGTTTTTACGCGCCAAAAGTGCTGTTTGTGCCTTGTAAGGTGGAAGCAATATTGTTAATTTAATAAATGAATTGATTATAACAATTAAGGAAACCATACGTATACGACATAAATACCAAAATATTATTCATGCGCGTTATCATTCTCACGCTGAGTAATACAACAGCAACAGCCTTTAGTTTTGATTCACACTTCCTATTGTATATTGTTCATAAGTTCGCAAAACATTCACCAATGGTATGTTTTTTAGAAAATTATTTGACCAATATAATTATTAAATTTCGTTTTTTTTGCATTCACAATGCTATTTTTATATTAAGATAAATAATATTAGAAAAAATCGTCTCACCCGTAGCACCTCAGACGGGACTCGAAATTGATCAAAAATAAATAAATAATTGTTGAATAAATATGTTTCGTGTTAATGTTTTGAAATGGTTACGGAGTTTTTAGCTTACTATTATTTCAGTTATGAAAATAAATTGCTTTGCGACGACCGACTTTAGTGATTACGACCTCCGTGGTCGAGTGGCTTCGTACACCAGTTTTCAAGGTATCGCCATCTCTGAGGTCCCGGGTTCGATCCCCGGTTAGATCAATTTAGAAAACGAACTTTTCTATATTGGCTCAGGTCTGGGTGTTTGTGATACCACCGTTGTCTCTGATTTCCATAACACAAGTGATTTAGCTACTTACTTTAGAATCGGAGCAATGTATGTGATGTTTTCAAATATTTCTTTTTATTTATAGTGATTTAAATACCACCAACTATTTCGCAAAGAGAAGCAGTCAAGAATGCAATTGAATCAAGCATTTTTGTAGTCGCTTTTCTCCTTTAAACAAATTCTTAAACCTTAATTTCTAGCCAAGTACTTAAAAACAGTCTTAGCATGTCAATAAAGTTCAATTTCCTCTGCAGGAACGCAGCGGCAGCTCCGTACCACCTATTTTGAACCGTATGGAGACGGCCGAAGACCCTCCCACGTACAATCGCACCAACAAGTTCACGTTCGCCTTCCAAAACCTCATATACGCGTACGGTGTCGCCACCTATCGGGAAGTCAACCCTGGTGAGTAAAACTATTTTTTTTTATACTTACTATTATCACAATCATTCCGGTCGCGAAGCAGAAAGAATTTTGTTCAATGACCCGTGTATACTTGTCTCTCTCTGTCGTTCGCGCGCTAACATATTGTTTCATTCACACAGATGCACGCAATGGCAATATGTTAGTGCGCGAGCGACAGAGACAAGTATAGACTGGTCATTGTATAAAATTATTTTGCTTCGCGGCAGGACTATAGAAACCATAGAGTCATCTAGGCCTTTAATAATGTCGGAAAAGCCGATTTCACCTATGTTAGGGTTGTGATTGTGACAGAAGACTGAAAAATCATAAAATTAACAGAGTGGGTGCTCGGCTAGAGCGACTCTCAAGTGTGAGACATTTGGAGCAAGTTGTATTCACAAACATTACTTTGAGGTCTCACATTGCCCGCTGACGCACAGTGTCCCAACTACCAATAACACGTCAGACGTAAAACAAACGAACCAATCACAGAGTTCTATTTCAACGCAGTGCGTTCGTATTGGCAAGGGTCGTTTGAGTATTGTTCTTAAACCCTGGGGTGTTAGACCGGTGTTCACCAACTACTTCAACGTCCGGAAAATGAGACAATAGATATTCCATTGTTATCCGGCCGCCTGCGGCGCTCGGGCGTTGATAAATTAACAAGCCGCTAAATTTTTAACCATCTGTTTTTGACATTTTATCCATACATAAAAAACGTCAAAAACAGACAGTTAAATCTTAATCAGCTGTTTATGTATTGGTGAACTTCAGCCTTAGTACTCTCATACGTTATTTTTGTATTTTTTATCATATTTTATAAGTCGATGTTCCCTCATTACGTGTTTTATTACAGCGCCGTACACCATAATAACATTCCCGTTCCTATTCGCGGTGATGTTTGGTGATTTGGGTCACGGCGCGCTCATGGCCGCTTTTGGGTTCTGGATGTGCTACAAGGAGAAGCCGTTACAGGCAAAGAAGATCGACAGCGAGGTACGCAACTATCAACCTTATTAGCTTTATATTCCTTTATTTATCCACAACGAGATAGTGGTTGGCCTTCACCTCACCTGATGTTAAGTGACGATAAGGCCGATAGTGTGCACTACACCCGTAATCCACACCACTGAGGAACTGGTTATCATACCTCTAACTGCCGGAACACAACAATCTTTTAATTATTGTATGGCGTTAGACTTAGGTAAGATGGTGGTAGCTAGCCAGGCGGACTTGAAATAAGCCCATAAATAACCACCAACCAAACCGAGTACAAATGTACCCCCCTCCTGGGAATCGAACCCGGGACCCCTGCGTCTCACACGGGTGGGCGAACCACTAGACCACAGAGGCGGTTTATTTATGTAAATAGACTTCAAACGTAAAATAAAATAGGGTGCAACACTTATTAACAACCTTGTCAATACAATGCAGTGGCAGATGTTTTTTCCGACAAAAAGGTGGCACCGACTGACAAAACTTGTAAATGAAAAAAACGACCTACAGCGTTTATACTAGGTGTTACAAAAGTAACCCTAATGCCGAATATGGTAGATAGGGACCATCAAACTGAACAACTTTTACAATGGGACCAACTCTGAAATCGCGAAAAAAAAATCAGCTGTTTCATACATTTTGATATTTTCGTAATTAATTTTTGTATGAAACAGCTGATTTTTTTTTCGCGATTTCAAAGTTGGTCCCATAGTAAAAGTTGTTCAGTTTGATGGTCCCTATATACCATATTCGGCATTAGGGGTACTTTTGTAACACCTTGTATAGGTTTTAACTAATTTATGCCTTATTTGCTAACTCAAAGGCGCAGTTTTGTTTGTATCAATATGCTCCCTGTTGGCGTTATTTCGAGGGCTGTATTTGAGATTGACCGGACATTAGGGTATTCTTGATCGAAGCTATTAGGCTAAGGGTCGTATGAAAATACACACATATTTTTATCAACATTTTCACCGCTGCTCTATATGCTATACCATTATATTATAACTCTTCAAACTCCTCAGATCTGGAACATATTCTTCGGCGGGCGCTACATCATTCTGCTCATGGGCTTATTCTCCATGTACACTGGTATAATCTACAACGACATATTCTCCAAGAGTCTCAACATCTTCGGCAGCAGTTGGCGCAACAACTACAACTTGACCACGCTGCAGGAGAACAAGCTGTTGCAGCTGAACCCAGACTCTTGGGACTACTTGCAGACACCGTATCCCTTCGGAATTGACCCTGTGTGGCAGGTATGGAATGGAAGGCCTATTGCCGTTGACCACCACTGTTGGATATCGGGAAATAAAGTGTGGATGGTCTGTTCCCTTTTGTCCACCAATAGAGGATATCAGGGAAAAAAGTATGGAAAATCAATTTTTTTCCCAATATCGGAAATAGGCCGAATGGACTAACTAAATTAAAAGGACTTAACTTAATTTTAGCTTTATGTTATTGTCTTTTCAATACAGAAAGAAAAGGATGGAAAACTAAATTAAGTTTAGTCCTGTCAATTTAGTTAAGTCGTTGCCAACCGAATCTACATCATTGTTGTTTAAATAATGTTTTCTATGAACCGAAAATGCTTGTATTTTTGTAACTTGCGCCACACGTATATTATGTCATATAAGTTAAATAATAGTATAAATACAATATCCACTACCCTATTTAAACAAGTCAACATGATGCATAAAGATATTCCATGTAACGCACGAAGAAATATCTTTCTTCTCTATCGGATAATAAGAGTTATAGAACAACAGATTAGACGAGTAAACAATCGTATCAAACACGATCCAAGTATGTTTTTTTAAATTAAATAGGGAAACACCTAAAAATAGGATTAAGACATGCAATCTGAATGGAAATCTAGTAAACTTTTGCGGACCACAAAAGATTTTAAAACACTGTTGAACAGTGTTTCACTTGGACACTGTTTAAATGTGATGCTGTCACTTTTTTGACAATAAGAGACGGCATCACAATTAAACAGTGTTTTAAAATCTTTTGTGGACGTTTTTGATAAAGACGTTTTTTGAGACAGATAATTCGCGCTCTATATAATTTTATAGTAGATTTTACAGTAACATGATTTGCGTTTCACAGCTGGCTGAATCCAACAAGATCATCTTCATGAATGCGTACAAGATGAAGATCTCCATCATCATCGGCGTCTTCCACATGTTGTTTGGAGTCTGCCTTTCTCTATGGAACCACCTGTAAGTCTCAAACAGTTTTATACTGTTGACTTAATTTTTTATCGAGAATTTGAGATGCCTAAAGATTGGTGAAAGAAATATTGCATTTTTTATGAGGCGAGTTCAAAGTATTCTCGGCAATTTTTTCGTAGGGAAAGAGGGTAGTTTTTGTCTATGGATCTCTTAGGACATTATCCAGGGTGACAATCAGAAAATTTCGTCAGTTTACCATCATTAATTTTTTCACATTCGTACTTTGAGTGTAACAAAATATCTAACGTGAAAATGTTGACCAAAATTGAGCACGGTGCGCGTTTCCAAGGTCTCTATTCAGGAGTGTGGTTTCCAAGAAATCAATCATCCACTTTACAGCCCAGACCTGGCACCTTGTGACTATTTTTTGTTCTCAAAGCTGAAAAAAGATCTTGGTGGAAAGCGATTTTCCGACGACGAAGAGCTAAAGGCGACGATATACGATAATATTTTTTTCGAGAAAGAATGTTATTTTTTGGATGTTATTGAAAAGATGATTTCGCGTTGTAAGACGCGTTGAGATTACAGGGGACTAAATAGACAAAATAAAATTATTTTCTGCGTTTTCTTTCATTTCTATACCGAGAATATTTTTTAACTCCCCTCGTACTTATTCGAGTGAGTTATTCAATTTAGTTCTTTCTGTAATTGTATAATGGACGGATTTGACGACCTCCGTGGTCGAGTGGCTTTGTACACCGGTTTTCAAGGTGTCGCCATCTCTGAGGTCCCGGGTTCGATCCCCGGTTGGGTCAATTTAGAAAACGAACTTTTCTATATTGGCTCAGGTCTGGGTGTTTGTGATACCACCGTTGTCTCTGATTTTCATAACACAAGTGCTTTAGCTACTTACTTTGGAAACGGAGCAATGTATGTGATGTTGTCAAATATTAATATATATAATACTTAATTGGTCAATAGCCAATAGCCATGGGTGACCAAACATTCATTATCTCGAGCTCCCACGTCTTCGGAAGGCACGTTAATCTGTTGTCCCCCGCTGCATTTGTAGTGGATGATAACCATCATATTTATCCACTCATGAGGAATACCTGTGCCTCAGCAAAAAATGACTGATAGCAAAGATCCAGCCAGTTTTTCTCTCTATCTCATGCACACTTTGCCTATACCGATGTCGTGTCTCCTTAGCTATTATCATAACTTTTGACATGAATGCATTTATATTAAATTAATCTGGACATTATTTATGTTTAGACTTTAGTATATTTGGTTTGTTTTGTGAAATTTTGACATAAGTATAGAATAATTGTAATATAATTAATTATGAATTTGTGCGGAATTTAAAAATTAATCATAAACATGTGACATACATAATTTAATTTGCACATCGAACTTCTCGATAGAATATGTTGGATTATTATACATAAGACCGCAATCTAACTGAAACTGAGCTAAAATGGGTTTCTAAATAATCAAAGTTAGTTGGTAGTTAGTAGTTTAAATGTACTTTTACTATTATAAACTGATGAACACAACTTGACAAGTAATAAAAAACACAGAGTACAAAACCAAAGGAAAATATGTTATAGTATAAAAAGTACAGAATTCAAAAATATAAGTCTAAAGTAAAAAACCATAAACTAGTAAAAAAAGAGGCCGGCTCGGCAACACTAACCATATTCTAGCAAATAACTGATTTTATTATTATTATTAGCTACTTCAAGCGCCGCATCAGCATCTACGTGGAGTTCGTGCCGCAGATATTGTTCCTGACGCTGCTGTTCTTCTACATGGTGCTGCTGATGTTCATCAAGTGGGTCAACTACGGCTCCACACCTCCCTACTTCGACAGCCAGGACCCAGGTAACGAGATCGCTTCATTTATTGAAGTTATGAGGAAAGCTTTAGTCACATTACGTCCACGTCGCATTTGGTCCACTTTATGAAAACACGTCTCTTTCACGTTTGGTCCATTGCGCATTTGGACCACTTTCTAAAGTTAACTTCCATATTTACACTTACAGATTCGAGCACGTTTCCACAAATAAACGTCCCGTAAAACAAATGTGTGTTTTATCAAAAAGAAGCAAAAATGTAGTAATGCTCATTTTACAAATTGGCTTTGGAAATTACTATACTAGGGATAAAATAAATTGTTTGTATATTATTATAATAAGTGAAAACCTGTAATTGGCTATCTGTTTACCATATTGTAGCTTATAGTGTTATAGAAGCTGTTGATTTTCCTATCAAATAGACAAATTAACACTTTCCTACACCAAATTTTTCTTGCAGCGATCGTAAAGTCTAGCGCATACTGCGCGCCGTCGATCCTGATCACGTTCATCAACATGATGCTGTTCAAGACGGACGAGAACACGCGGCCCGTCTGCAACGACACCATGTTCGCCGGCCAGATGGGGCTGCAGAAGGTATGGTATACTTACACGACTGCTCAAAAGCGCCTCTGCTGTCTAGTGGTTCGCCCACTCGGCACCCGTCTAAGATGTAGGGGTCTCCCTTTTTTTTTCGCTCTCAACCAGAGGGGTATGGAGCATCCTCCCCTTTGCGCGGGGGAAGGAGGCGGAAATCCTCATTGGACATCCCCATAGCCGGTCTATGGAGGGCATGTCAGACTCCTACTGACTAAAACCGCCTTGAGTTTGGTTGCGTGCCCGGAAAGGCAACGAACCTTCGTCGCGAACAAAGCGACCGCCCTCCCTCAGGGGAGAGGACGGCGCAGAGGGGTCTCACTCCGTGCTTAAACTTTTATATTAGCCTACTGCTCGCGGCTGACTCAGTCGAGCCAGCTCACGAGGGATGTTATGTGTCGGTTGATACAGAGCTACGCGGCAGAAAGAGAAGAGCTTCTAAGGTGCTTATAATAATAGGCACGCAGCGCTGTGCAAATTGAAATTGTACTTGATTGGCGTGCAGCGAGAGGTACTTTATTATTTGAATGTCCTCGCACGAATGAGTTTCTGTATGTTTAGTACTTACTTTATACATTCTGTGTTATTAGTAGGATTTATTAAATGTAAATACGGTATGTATGACACAGCCTTGTTTTTTGTAGTTCTTCGTGATCTCCGCACTGCTGTGCATCCCCGTGATGTTGTTCGGCAAGCCGTACTTCGCCATGAAGGAGCAGAAACAACGCGCTGTGAGTATATACTCTTATACTGCAAACTTTCATCTCAGTATTTTCATTTGATACTTCAGTGTTCAACTCAACCACGTAACAAAATATTTTGAAAGTCAATGTCAGTGTTGGAAATGGAAATTTACTAAGTTTATTTTATTGTCGTCTATTTATTTTTTCATGCAAATTTCGGACTCTACAGTTGATGGTAAGATTAGACAGATTTCGAGTTGTTTTTACTATCATAAACATTTTGTAAACATAGTTGAATTAATAACTTTTGGGATTAGTAAACTAAATTAATGCGAAGTTTGAAATTTTTTTCAAATAAATTGGAGTAACTATTTCTCAAAAGACTTTAGTAATTTAGTTTGCGGTTTCCGTGCTTTTACCTTCATTTGGAAATAATTCAATATTGCTGTATCTTATTTTCATAAATTATTTTAGAATTTTATATACCGAGTGAAAGAATGTTTTATTAAACTAAAAAGAAGCCCAACCCATGTAATTTAGTAAAAAATGATAAAATAAAGATAGGTATTTTGTATTTGTATCGTGAAAACTGTAATCTCGTAAAAATTTAAAAATAAATATATTTGTGTTTATATTTATGTCTGTATAGGTCGATATATGAATACTCAAAAGCTTCTTTGTTAAATTCATGGTTGCTGTCTCCTTAACTTTAAGGATGTTGTCAGTTTTATAGAGTTTCTGTCAAATCGGACAACTTTTTTGAATTTAAGATGGCCCTAATTGAATCGTTCGAGATTTGGCCGTTAATAAGATAAATAACCCTTACAGCGCCAAGGCCACCAGACGATCGAAGGGACCGCCGAGAACGGCGCAGCGGGCGGCGCGCCCGTGCCCGCGCCCAACCACGACGACGACATCACAGAGCTCTTCATACACCAGGTCAGGAACCACCGTCTCACCGAGGGGGCGTACGTTCATTACGTGGCCCGTTAAAAGTTCAATCGTAATAAATCTTGAAAAAGGTTTTAAAGAACTAACCTAACTAACCTTGTGTATTCAGAACTAAAAACACTCTGTTTATCCTTACTTGTCCTGTTTGGTAAAACGATCTTCACCCAACTCTTAATTGAAATAATCAGGGGATCTCACGTGGAGAAGAGGGGGGTCTTGGCAAATATCAAGTAATGTCTTATTTCGCAGAAACAGTATTGCGAGAAAACTGCGTTTAATAAAGTAAAACATCTTGCCTATCAAAATAGGGCTAAATCCTACACAATAACGATTTTTCTAAACAGATGCAATGTAAGCAACACGTATTAACGTATTTATACCAAAAATACGCGTTTTGAATAATCTACGCTATCGCTTCGCTTGCGAAAATGTTATGGATTTTTTCGTTTTAATAATCAAACCCCATATATTTTTCGAAAGCGAAGCTATAACGAAAATTAGCAAATATCTTTGTCTAAGGGGGATGTATCTTAGAAGTCGTCTATTAATCACGTGAGGCTCGAAAGGAGGGGAAGGGGTTCGGAAAAAAACACAAAAATTATCACAAGCAGGGAAGGGGTTGTCGTGAGATATCACATGTATTTTATCGTTGAACGATTTTAAACCAAAATAACCTGTAAGCAATGTTTGCCTGAACATTTTTAAGATAAGTACTATACAAGTGTTACAAAAATACCCCTAATGCCGAATATGGTAGATAAGGACCATCAAACTGAACAACTTTTACTATGGGACCAACTCTGAAATCGCGAAAAAAATATCAGCTGTTTCATACAAAAATTAATTACGAAAATATCAAAATGTATGAAACAGCTGATTTTTTTTCGCGATTTCATAGTTGGTCCCATAGTAAAAGTTGTTCAGTTTGATGGTCCCTATATACCGTATTCGGCATTAGGGGTATTTTTGTAACACCTTGTATACAAAAAAATACATGTGACTTTGGGGAGGGGGGTTAGTCTAAAACGTGGTAACGTGGTAATGGGGACAAAAATTGGTAATGTTTATAATGATCGTTACGTGTGCAGGCGATCCACACGATCGAGTACGTGCTGGGCAGCATCTCGCACACGGCGTCGTACCTGCGCCTGTGGGCGCTGTCGCTGGCGCACGCGCAGCTCGCGGAGGTCGCCTGGAACATGCTGCTCAGGAAAGGTACCGTACATGTACACATTATGTATACAGGGTGTACAGGAAAACCACACGTATTCCTTGAAATTTGCTATCTATTCACTTTCCTCTATCTTTATATGCAGAGGACAATTTATTGGAATGGAAACGAAATCTTATTTTTTCAGAGATAATGCTTTGAAATTTTTCATCGAACTTCTTGAATGTAACTTATATAACGGAGCAGGGTTCCATAAGCAAAAGACTTACAATTTAAAAAAATATCTGAATTATAATTAATAATTGCTTCGCAAATTTTTTTTAAAATTATTTTGACGACCTCCGTGGTCGAGTGGTTTGTACGCCGGTTTTCAAGGTGTCGCCATCTCTGAGGTCCCGGGTTCGATCCCCGGCTGGGTCAATTTAGAAAAACAAACTTTTCTATATTAGTCAGGTCTGGGTATGTGTTTACCACTGTTGTCTCTGATTTCCATAACACAAGTGCTTTAACTACTTTGGGATCAGAGCAATGTTTGTGATGTTGTTTAATATTAATATTAAAATAAAGTTGTCTAACCAAAATATCTCGTTCCCTAATATCCGTGCCTCCGCAGGGTTGATGAGCAAGGGCTACGACGGCGGCATCGTGTTGTACATAGTGTTCGCGGGCTGGGCCGCCATCTCCGTGTCCATCCTAGTGCTTATGGAGGGGCTGTCCGCCTTCCTGCACACGCTGCGTCTGCACTGGTGCGTATTACTATACCAATACGGTGTACATTAGTTTGTATCTGCGGGATGGGCCGTCATCTCCGTGTCCATTCTAGTGCTTATGAGGAGACTGTCCGCCTTCCTGCGTATATTGAACTGTGTCATCATTATAGCAATAGAGTGTAGATCATTTTGTGTTTGAAACTGAGCCGATTCTAGTACTCATGAAGCGGCTGTCTGAATTCCTGCGTATATTGAACTGTGTCACTATAGCAATAGGGTGCAGATTACTTCGCTTTTGAAATTGGGCCGCCATCTCCGTTAAAATCCATTTCTCGATAGAAATATCAGTTACAGCTTTTCCAAAATTACTTAAAAAGAAACTGAAGTTATTTTTACTCAGCAAAAGTAGTTAAGTAAAAAACGAATAACAGAAAGTGACTCCTATAATTTTATTTTATTTGGAAAGAGTCTTTCATAAACATTGAAAATTTACAAAATTCATCTTACAGACTAATAGTTTCACCATTTGCCAAAAACAAGTAAATATTTGAAACAGTGCACAAATGTAATGCCAAGTTGTTGAATAAAATATAAATTTAAATAATTTAGAATTTAATAGAAAAGAAATAAATTACTATTATTATCTGAGACTAATGTAATTTTCCAAATAGGTAATTAATTTTTTATTATAATTTTCTATTAGACTGTATGTTATATAACGGTACTACTCTGCGTGTAGGTGTATATTAATAATTCATTTTCATCCCCAGGGTCGAGTTCCAGAGTAAGTTCTACAAGGGCGAAGGTTATCTCTTCCAACCATTCTCGTTCGAGATCATTCTGGATTCAGCCGGCCAGGGCGAAGAGTAAATTAAATAAATTATCGCTATCTACTGTGGCACTTCTATCCTATTCGTAGCTCTGTGGCCAGTTGTATCTCATGAAGTTTTGTCTATGCTTATTGTTAGATGTTTGTATGTATATGTAAGCATAGTACGTACGTAAACACATTTTAATGTTCATGCCATAACTACATGAATATAAATGAAATATATTTATCTACATTGGGTGGATTAAAATAATATTCCACCTGATTAAAACCACGGTAGCGTTAAAGTAGCTAATTATAAATGTTATTAAATCTGTTTCTACTATCTTAACTTATATCGTAAGCGAAACGTAGTCTTTTCCGAAACATTTTCAGGTAGCTTGAGTAAGCATCTTATTTTTTTATTTGGTAGTTGAAATTAGTGTTTTTTTATCCAATTAAATTTTGTATGATTATAATAAATGTGTGTGAGCGATTAAGTTTTGTATTTTTTATCGTAATCCCTAATAACTATGTTCCAATGATGTACTTAAAATTTTATGTGAAATTCCATGAAACCCAAGGCTCTCTGTATTGTTATTGCGATAGTTGTTATAATTACATATAGGATCCGCGCCATTCCAGTAGATATTCAATTATATAACTGATAAATAATCAATTATTATTGTTGTTGTAATCAAATCAATGTAATGTTCCGCATATAGTAGCGTATAATATTACGGTTTAATAAAGGTTTTTTCGTAGCATCATTTGTATTTGTTTTATTTCATGATAATAAAATTATACACACTTTACATCACTTTTTCGAAAGACTAGATTTACAGGATTATGTGGTGTGACTACGGGTAGAAAAATGAAAGGTGAGGTAAATAGTGTAACTACGGGTCGGTTGGGTAAAAAATCAAATTATACATGATTACTTAAAGTTTAAATACACGTTAAAAACAGATTTAAATAAATTATAAGTTTTAGTCATCTTCAGCTAAGCTAAAACATAATGAAATCTATTCTTGCAACACTTGCAATTCTTGAGATTTTTAGATATCTTTTATGACATTATGCACATAAAACATAAGTATTATTATAGTTATCTGTGGTATTATTTAGTCATATTCAGCGCCTATAGTGATGCTGATGTCTCCGGGAAGAACGTTCGTCTTATGGTACCAGCGGTTGGTGTCGACCACCACTGCAACAAAAGGACTTCTTATACACATCAGCCGAAATTCAAATAATGCTGAATAATCGGGTCAAACTTGTGACGGTGATAAATAATAATAGCCTATAAAATATGTTCTTAATTCATCAACGCTACAGCGGTCCGATAACAATGGAATATCTATTGTGTCTCATTTTCCGGGCGTTGAAGGGTTAAAATAGCAATCTATCACTATACAAAAATTCATCAAATTGGGATTTCTTTCGCATTTATGGACATTCCCACGTGGTGGGTTGTATGGCCTGTCCTCCTTAACCTTATCCACTCATGAGGAAGGCCTGTGCCATAAATACATAGTACTAAACGTACAGAAGTCCATCTGCGCGAGGACAATCAAATAATAAGCTACTCTCGCGCTGTACGGCAATAAAGTACAATTTCAAATTGCACAGCGCTGCATGTCTATTATTGTATGCACCTTCTATTTCTATCGTGTTAGTCGCGTAGCTCTGTTTCAACCGACACACGACATTCCTCGTGCGCTGGCTCGACTGAGTGAGTCGCGAGCAGTAGGCTTATATAAAAGTTTAAGCGCGGAGTGAGCCCCCTGCCTGTGCCCCAGCAGTAGGGACATAAAAAATGGCTGAATATGCAGCGAGTCGACATAGTGTAAAAATATTTTTGTTATGGTATGAATGTTCACGATTCCTAGTTACTGACATATTTCTCCGGGTTGTACGGTGAACTCGATTGGGCGGCACGCGTACAGGCACTCGGGCGGCGGCGCCAGCTGCCACAGCTTGCGCCCGCGCACCTGCGCCTGCCACGACTTGTGCCGCACCGAGTCCACCTGGGTTATGGAAATAGATACAAATCATATTTTTTTAATGTTAGATAGGCAAGCGCTTCACCGCTATCACGCTTGGTGCTAGTGATGATGCGATCTACAATGAAACGCGCTTACCTAGAATTTATTTATTTTTATACTCGCGACATGAAGGGCCTCCAGATTGTACCAATCAGGAAACACAGACTCGGGAAAGAAGTTCTACTCTCTACCGGTATCTATGTATGATATAATTTGAAGCAAAACGTTTAGTCAAAGACTATCTAAGAATATCGACCCAAAACGGCGCAGATTTCGTACGTCTTGTTTTGACGTTCTTGCTGCTGTGTTTTACTGTAAAACGCAATCACGGAATAAAATATTGTTACCGCTTCTAGAGATGAGATTCCTCACACAGAGGGGAATTCTAGGACAACGCTCTTCATAACAAAGCTCGTGTGGGATGGCACGCACGATACGGCTCTTTATATTTGACTAGCGACCGCTCGCGACTTCGCCTGCGTGGAAAGTTTATTGCTATCCCTCGGGAACAATTATTTTTTTCGGAACGAAAGGTACCCTCCTCTGTAACCCTGACAACGTGTATGCAAAATTTCATGATGAAAAACAAACATACGGACTTTCGAATTTATAAAATTAAGTATGGATTAACGAGTTGAAGCCGACTCACATGCATATGCGCGCCCTGCCCCGGGCCGCCCATGAACAGCCAGTCGAGCATGTCGCTCTCCGCGGTGGTGGGCAGGAAGTACGGCCGGCGGTAGTACCCGCGGAGATACCGCACTTCCTCGCTGTAGCACGTGCTCCAGCCCACGTACCACGGATCGCCGCCGGTCAGGTTCGCGCGGTCTTCATCCATGTCAAATACCTTTAGAAATAGGGCATAGTTATTTACACTATGTCTGTCAGAAAGTGAATATTCCTCAAGCCCCATTACAAATTTTTTTGGGCACATTTAAGGACAATGCCACAAGGAACACAGCTACTTCATGTCTAGGTTGACTTCATAGTATATCTATCAACCTTATTATTTTGAAATGTCAAATTTTATTTTTATACTGAGGTAGTACTTGGTTTTTCGAAGTTCGAAGTAGAAGTTATAAGCTTCCTTTCACCTCAGACTATACATGGTTGACCTTAATGGGGTACTTAAGTATTTTTAATATGACGGAAAACTTGTAAATAAAAAAAAAAGGTTTTTCATAAGAACACACTGTATTGTAACTTTATCATTGTGTAAATGTATTTATTATATTATAGTTAAAAACCTCTTGTAAGGAGTTCAGTCCGGACTTGTAGGCGAAGAAAAAGCAGTCGTTTATCTGGTTGCCCATCTTAACGTTCCGGTAGAAGTCGGCGAAGAATTTGAAGTTGAATTCCTGTAAAAAATCAGGCGATCGGAATAAGGCAAGCAAAAGAAAAAATGGTAAACTAAATGTTCTTGTTGACTTATTTTCATAAAACTTTTACGGTCTGTATTGAAATGCCTAAGCTGGTAGTGCCCGACCAAATTTTTAAGTCGGTAGAGCGTACACTAAATATCGCAAAATCGAAAAAAATATTGTTTTGCCTTGGCCACTAAAGTCTAAAATAAATAGGCCATTGCGCTTGGTCGTCAACGTTCGTCGTTAGCGTTTGACATTTCACTTAAGGCATGGATGCACAGACTTATTAAGACTAGGGGCCACTCGGGCAAATTATGAACTGATGGTGGGCCACCAGAAGTATAGGTAATTAAAGACAATGAAAAATTGATAATAATGTATTCAAATTGAAAAAGAATTTATTAATTTGAAGCGTGGCACTGCATAGTGCTTACAATCTTTTTTATATTTGGCTCAAATTTACTTGTAGCAACACGTAAAACTGCTTCCAAACTTTCATTTGCAAGGCGGTTTCGATTTTTTGTTTTATTATTATTTAGGATTGAAAAGGTTTGTTCACATATATAGGTAGAACCAAATAAGCTTGCACATTTCAGAGCGTTTATGCGCAACTCTTTGTACGTATTTTTATCAATGCAGCGGTAAAAGTTCAGCAAGTCTCCTTCGTTGAATTTGTTGCGTAAATCTTGGTCGTTCTGAATGTCGATAATTTCTAACTGCATTAACTCTGGCGCATTTTCAACTGAAATCGTGAAAGGATTGCTAAATATGTCCAACAGAGGTTTCACTGTTTTAAACTCCGAAAATCTGTCTTGAAAAGATTGAATCAAAATATCTAGCTTTTTTACATAACTGAAATTAATAGCAGTTTTTTTGAATTTTTCAGCCATTTTCTTATAATTCGGAAAATGATTGTAATTTCCAGAATTCAATTGCGATCTGAAAAGTGTCAGCTTGCATTGAAAGGATGATACATGTGCGTAGAGCTGGGATATCAGTTGATTTTTGCCTTGAAGCCGTGTGTTCAAGACATTCAAATGATTTGTAATGTCAACTAAAAAAGCCAAATCACACAACCAATCAGGACTTTTAAGTTCCGGGACGTCCCTTTGCTTTTCCGCCAGAAAAATATCAATTTCTTCTATTAAATTTAAAAATCGTTCCAGTGTCAATCCACGACTTAGCCACCTTACTTCTGTATAATACAGTAAATCTCCATGTTCGCATTCAATGTCATCAAGGAATTGTTTGAATTGCCTGTGATTGAGTCCTCGTGATTTTATGAAATTCACAGTCGAAACTACCACTTTCATGACATTTTCAAATTCAATTTTTTTAGAACAGAGGGCTTCTTGGTGTATAATGCAGTGAAACTGCATGAGATCTTCAGCGTTTAAGTTTTTTTCTTGCAAATGCTTTTTCAACAAAGTAACTAGCCCAGAATTGACACCAATCATCGAAGGAGCACCGTCAGTCGAAACTCCCGATAATTTCGATAAGTCCAAATCAGTTTTTGAACACTCGTCCAAAAGTACATTGAGTATATCAACTCCTCTGGTTTGACCTTTCAATGAACACATTCCTAATAACTCTTCGAAGACTTCAAAATCTTGAGTAACACCTCGTATGAATATAAGAAGTTGAGCTGTGGAACTAATATCAGTGGATTCGTCGAGTGCTAATGAAAAAAAATCAATTATCTTAGTTTTTTCATTTAATTGTTCCGCAATATTATCTGACAAAGACATAATTCGTCTTTGGATGGTCATACGATTCAGTTGAATTTTCTCAAACTTTTTTGCTGCTTCTGGACACATTTTCTTAGCGGCAATTTCTATGCATTCTTTTACAAAATCCCCATCATTGAAGGGGCGACTCCGCTTTGCTATCATTCGAGAAATTTCATAACTAACTTCTGTAGCTGTTTCTGTATCTTGAATGGGTTTTGTAAACATAGCTTGTTGACCAATAAGCTCCCGTTTTAAAGACAAAACTTTTTGCTTTCTTAATTCGCCTGTAAACTTCGTAAAAGTAGGATGCTGCGTTTCATAGTGCCTTTTTACATTATATTCCTTTGCAATCGCAACAGAATTCTTGCAAATTAAACAAACGACTTTGTTATGCGACCATACAAAAAAGTATTTCTCAGTCCAAATTTCTTGAAACTGCCGATTTTCATCTTTAACCTTACGTTTTTTACTAGTTCCTGGCATGTCCATGTTGCGTTTTAATCCTGACTAGGATTACCACAGCACCTAAAACCAATTACAGTTCCTAATTAATTACCAAAAATAATTGATAAAATATGTAGATAAAATTAATAACAGTTTTACTTACGATTTCACAACACAATTATACACGGCACTTGACGGGAAATCTACGTTGAATGTGGATCAAAATATATTATAATTATGACACCGGCTAGTCGAGTTAAAATCTACACTAGAACTAACGACACTTTACTCAAATTAAAACCGAACTGTCGGTCGCTGCGGTTAGCGTGGCTTTTATACCACGCGCATAGAGTCGAAAACTGTCTGGAGAAATCTCGAAACCGACTCTGGAAGCTTCGTGTATCTACCTACGCGAGCTATCGGGAATTTGGGACTATTGCTATCTCGCTCGCTCGAACAGTATAACGCGGCGCGCTTCCTCAAGAAAACGAATTTAACCGAGATCAGCACGAACATTACCGACCGCTGTTACCGACGCATGCACGGCGCACCGATAAGATTGATAGAGCGCGCGCGCGAGATTCAAATTACTTTTCGAACATTTGTTATTGGTTTTATTCTGGAATAGAACTCAATATTTTCGAATGTACGAGAGTATTATTTTTGCTGTCGGCGGGCCACCAGTATTCGACCGGCGGGCCGCATGCGGCCCGCGGGCCGTAGTCTGTGCATCCCTGACTTAAGGCGACGTATCGATAAACTATTTTCGTGTCGACTGTCTTGCTCAAACTCTCGTAAATTACACTTAACTATCTCACTTATGGCAAGCAGTTTTGCGACGCCAAATCGGTTTTTTTCGTTTAAATAAAAAAATCTATAATATTATTTTAAAAATCCAACTGGCATTTTGAAGTGTGTGTTGACTAATCTACTAAGAAAATTTAGATGCTTAAATCGGTCAGGTTTGTCTGTAAAATGCAAATCTCTGTTTTAAAAGAGGTTTCTTTGATATTTTTTCTCTGTTATAAAAGTTAACAAATCGTGTTTCTGCAACTGACAAAATGAAATTAAATATCACTTTTATATGTTTTGTAATTGATGAGAAAAATCGAGATCCCTGCCATCAAAATGTCCGATGCGTCCTCTTAACAAACGCCCTAGGTACCTTAATGGCCTTCCAGTCATTCGTGGCATCAGTGACGATGACTGGGGTGGTCCCGTACGCGTAATCCTGCTCAAACTCTTCTGCAGTAATGTTCTCGAGTCGTACCACGTCTTCTACCGCGATACACATGGCGCAGTCTTCAGGGGGGCGGAACAGAGGCTTTGAAGACGAAGGTACTTCTAGGAGACAAGTCTGGAAGAAACCTTTTGTTAGAAAATACGAGTTATAAGTAGTCTGCACACTAGCGCCACCATTGGGAAAAAAATCATAGTGCTTAAGGGCGCGTAGTCTGCACACTAGCGCCGCCGTTGGAAAAAAATATAGTGCTTAAATAAAGTAAATTATCTCTCTGTAGTATACTCCGAGGAAGCTTTGTGGTACTTTTTTCGCGTAAACAGCCAATTTTCTAGCTTTTAGTTTAGTTTAATGGAGTTTTTATCAAGTGAGTACGTAAGCTTGAACCTGATGCGACCGTAAGTAAGCTAAAAGTGGCCACTTTTTGCAGGCAGTGACGGTGATGGTGTGCAGACTACGCGCTCTTAAAAGATACTATACAGATAGAGATACGTAGGTGCTAATAGAAATCCTTGTGGGAGGCCTATTCTTAACCATGGAGGCGTACGTCTCAATGCGATTGATAGATGATATAAATCATAGGTAAATTATTGTACAAAACACTACTCTTTGGAATATTATTTCTACAGGTAGACATAGCTACAAGCTACAACCGATAATGATACACTTTTTACTTCTACCGTAATTCGTCTGTTGAGCCTTGTCTTATTAAGTAAACAGTTTTTGACAGTTGTTATACGTCTTTCATACTTATTTTTATTTTATTTTATATTTTATTTTCTTTGGGGAGCTAACAGCATCATTTACAAGTTAACTATAAAAATAAATACTTAAAAGCTAATTACAAGCTTCCACAGATAAAATAAAATAAAATGAATCGTTATTAAAATATAAGTTAGTATCTTTATAAAATTGATATTAATTATTAACTATTTTTTTCGTATTATGTGTGGAAAACCATTTGTTGTATTTTATAAATGATTATTTCAATAAAGAGTTGGGTGAAGATTGTTTACCGAATAGTAGGATAAGTAATAAGGATAAATAGACTACCTACCAATATAACGGAAACCGGACAAAATATTAAAAAACCCCGGACATTTGAGTGAAATAAATAATTTTACCCGGACGGCAAAAAAATTTACAGTAAAATAAAAACCTAACAACCTTTTCCACAAATAGTGTCCGGGTAAACCGCCCGGACACACCCCGGACGCCATACAAACTAGGACAAATCCGGGGAAACCCGGACGGATGGCTGCCCTACCTATCAGCAAACTTTAATGACTAGTGTAAATTACCAATATTTACCAACCTTCGATGTTAACTCGTTGAAAAACCACTTCAAAAGAAAACTAAGAAACAAAACTCCTAACCCGACGACACCAGCATAGACTTTAGGATTAATTGCATTTTTTTTCTCTGACTTCTTCACTTTTTCAGTTAATTTCAACTGTGAAAGGTAGGAGTTATTTATCTTAAAAGTTTCGATTTTGTTTAAAATTTTCTGTATTTTAAATTCGGCGGTTTTAGTTTTTTTATCACACGGTTTATAGTTCACAGCGTGGTTCATTTTCCGGATTTTCTCGTGTCCTGTCGCGGAATGGAAAGGGTTTTACTGTCTCAAGGGTTTTTATAGCGCGTGAGCGTGACTGATATAGAGATGTTCATGTTACTATTGTCATTTGAATATTTTACCATCATTAGACGCTAGAGTAAATGTATTCTATGCATTAGATACTTCCTTAGTGTGTTTTTTACATTTTTAAATCATTCATAGTTAGGTTTTTTAGTAGTAGTAGTTATTAGTATTTAAACAGCATAGGTACCTACCCATTCAACACTTCCATTTTGTATATAAAATAGGTAAGTACATATGTAAAACATTATTTATAAGTTATGTAAGTAATTTAGACAATTAATTTCATTATTACTATAAGTCACACTTCTTCACGACAGGTCTAGTCCAAAATCGTATTTTTGGCAAAGGTATGTGGCTAATATAGCCACATGATATGTCGACATTGGCAAAGGCGCCGCCGGCAGAAATAATTCCCAGGGGGGGCAGCTTTTAGTTTTTCATGTTGATTAGTGCCATCCCACAGAATAAAAAATTCTTCAAAACTAGGTAATGTTGATACCAAGAATGTGAATACCCGAAGTACCTGGCATTCCCCTGCCGACGCCCATGGACATTGATAGCCAAGCCATTCCAATAAATACCTTCATAATAAAATATCAATGTTTTAGTTGTAACAGCTCTATAGTTATACGAACCGCACATGATCAGCGTAAAGTGTGCAGTCGCTATGAAATTGGAATTCATTATCTGTCCGGGACACAACTGTGTCCCGTTTCACGCCTTGCCGCCTCCTTACACTATTGCCTCTAATCTGCGAATTGCTCATAAATTATATTAGGATACTGGATAGGACATTCATGTCAGACAATGACGCCAAGGAGAAAATTGGCTTTGTGTTATTTTATGATTTCGAGTAGGTAACTCTAACTCTAGAGCGCAGCGAAAATTTTTCTAAGTCTATGAGGTAACTAGTTTAACTTATAGGTATGTTGAAATGTTGATAGTAATATAGTTTGTTCTCAAATAAATAGGTACATATTATTCGTTCATGTTTCTTTTATTTTACTCCTTTTTACTCACGTTTTGCATTTAAATCTAATAAAAATGAATCGTCGAAATGTATGTACCTAAGTAAGCGCATAACTTCAAAACGACTGCACCAAATTAGATTTTTTTTGTTGTGTTTGTTATTATCAGGACAGGGTTTGTATAAAACACTAGCTTTTGCCCGCGACTTCTTTCGCGTGATTAAGAATGGTTGTGCATTTATTTTGAAAGTCACGGATTACCAACTTAATGCTCTAAGATTACCAATATGGTGTCTCTACCTTCAGCCGTTAAGGCTCTACCACGGCTCTACGCCTTTGCCAACAATGAATGAATGAATCAATAGAGTTTAAGATGTTTAGATAAATTTCAAAAAATTGTACGGGACGATGTAAAAAAGGGAGGTCGACACAACCTCTTTGAGTTTTCTTCCGCCAGTTCTTTCTCTCAGAGGCCTTCCAATTTGTGAACTGGTAGTAGATTCAGTAGCTAGATCTTGTTTTCTAATTAACTTTATGCAATTTAATTCAGTAATAATGATCAAATCAGAACGCAGCTAAAAATAATTTAACAAACTTGAATACATTTTTATAAAATTTCGAGCGGGTAATTTCATAAAAATATGAGCAGCCTATTTTGCTTTAGTCCTCCCGTGACCACGGCCCCTGGAAAGGTGTCGAAACGTCGGGAATTCTAAAAAACCAATAAATACAAACTAAATAATTCCAAAACAACACCTGAATTAATAATATACGCGCTGTAATCCGTAAAAAGTGTTTTATTTCTAACGAATAATTCCTTATCCACCAGTGCAGTGAGAACAATTAAAATTCTAATGATGATCGTAACATCACGGCTAGGTGTAGGCAGCTAAGCCCTTCGACTAACCCAACAAAGCCAAACTCAACTTGACCAAAGTAACAATCGATACGATAAGAAACAAAACGCGATGTCAGTAACGTCAGGTTGACATTGACAGCGAACTATCAATGTCATTTGTTTGTGGTCAAAAGAAAACAAAACGATATTTTTACTTACTAAGTAAATTACTACTTTTCAGGTGCTTTTCAGCGAACTAAATTAGCAAATAAGAAAAAAGCTACGGTGACTTATTTCTTAATTTAATTATTTACTTATAAGAATATCTACTCGATTATGGCTGCAATTCTTGGCGGAGGCCTGGGTGGCTTGTCTACCGGTTACTATTTGCTTAAAAACAACATTAATAACAATAACAACCTAAAACTATTCTTATTGGAAGCTACGAATTACTGTGGTGGCTGGATAAAGTCTATAAGAACTAAGGATTACACATTTGAACAAGGACCGAGAACAATCAGGCCAAAAGGGAATATAGGATTAAACACTTTAAACATGATGCAAGATTTAGGATTAAGTGAGCACATTGTTCCTATAAAACCTGACCATCCTGCAGCAAAGAACCGCATGATTTATGTTAAAAACCACCTGCATTCACTGCCGTCAAGTCTGAAAGGCGTTTTTAAAAAAAATACACCTTTTTCGAAACCCCTGATTCTCGCATTGCTCAATGATATAAAACAGCCCAATAAACATTTGCAAGACGATTCCATTTACAACTTTGTTGAGAGAAGGTTTGGGAAAGAAATAGCTGATTATGCTATTGCACCAATGATCTGTGGAATATGTGCAGGTGATGCAAAAGAAATATCAGTGAAGTTTCTAATGAAAACTCTTTTTGAATGGGAGCAAGAACATGGAGGTGTCGTGAAAGGCATGATAAGATCAATGTTCAAGTCAAATTCTAACAAAGAGTTAGAGTTAGGTGATCTTGCAATAAGGGCACAGGAGGAGAAATGGAGTGTGTACACAATCAGAGGTGGTCTGGAAATATTTCCTACCACTTTACACAATTATCTAAAAGAAAATGATGTGGATATGAAATTAAACACTAAAATAGAAGAAATAGAGTTCATAGATTCTAGTGCAGTTGTTTTGAAAAATACAGCAGGAGGAAGAACAGAAGCAAATCATGTTTATTCCTCAATACCTGCTTATTCTCTTGCTAATTTAGTATGCAAACAGCACCCAGAGTTAGCTAAAGATTTAAGAAACATTCCATTTGTCACTGTTGGCATTGTTAACTTGCATTTTGCAACAGACAAGTCCTTGATAACACCTGCATTTGGTTTTCTTGTGCCTCCTATTGAAAATTCTCCAATTTTAGGAGTTGTGTTTGACTCATGTTGTATTCCTGATCAAAATGGCACAGTTCTGACAGTCATGCTTGGTGGAAGATGGTTCAAGGAGAAATTTGGTGAAAATGTCAAAACAAACACATTGTATGACATTGCTCTCAAAGAAATAAACTCTATTTTGAACATTACAGAGAAACCGGCTGCACACAATGTTAGTATTTTACACAAATGCATTCCTCAGTATGTTGTTGGACATTATGAGAGAGTGGAAAAGATCAGACAGTATATAAAAGATAAAAATCTGCCTATTTCACTTGTTGGCTCAAGTTATGATGGTGTTGGCATAAATGATGTTGTGTATTCGGCTAAGACTCAAGTTGCAAAGGATTGCACATGAGCATACTATTTGTATATTTTCCATTTGGGGTGGCGAGCTTAGTTAGACAGAAAAAAGTTTATGTAAATAGTAAAAATGTTTGACTTGTTATAATTTATGTGGTTGTTTTGTTTATATTAGGGGTTAAATAAAACATGTTGTAAGCAGAAATATTTATTATATTTTATATTTTGCTATAAACTTGATAACAAAAAAAATTTTTTTGCAAAATGCAATACAAAATGTGCAAAGTTTACTTTGTGTTATGGTAAAATAAATAATGCACAGAGCTGAGTGATACATTTCATTAGTATTTAGACAATGAATCCTTAATACTAAGTTTAAATAAAACTAAGATATAAAAAAATAAATAAATATCTCCCATGCATACATTCACAACACAAATGGAATTTCATGAATAATTTCATGTGAAAGCTACACAATCTTTAGGCACATTTTCGTCTCATATATTCCCTTATTCTTTTATACACAGCTGCTAATAATATTCGATATATTGAGTCATATTTAACAACTTACAATAAATATAACTCTTACTTATTTTACACAGAGCGACTAGCAGGAGAATCATTGTTAATTACGGCCGATTTCAATAACCTATCTTCAATAAGTAGGCTTACTAAAGATTTGTTGCCTGATAGAAGTCTTTGCCTATTATAGATATTTCTGTTAAATGACGGGAAATAACAACAGTTACCTAGTAACAACTCATAGTAAGCCCATCTCTTGTGAAGATAGATTATCGAAATCAACCGTAAATTGGATGACAGTGAGAGTAGAAAGCTAAGATTTTATGGGTGATCAAGGATTTTTTCCACATGATTTATTATGATTGAGATTAGCTTTAATTTATTTACAGTTTTAGTGTTCGTATTAGTATAAATTGATCAATTACCGAATCGGCACGGGGGATGTAGACCGGTTGGAGGATACGTTATGGGAGTTCAGTGTTATAAAGGGGTACCATAGTAAAAGTGCTATGGTCGAGGCAGTTCTTCCGGCTTTTAGCAGGATTCAACTGAGATTTTGTGTCATCAATAGGTTGTGGTATTGATAACAACACGTCCCCATCTGTACCACAGATGGACAACGGTAAATCGAGTATTGACGGCGCGGCGAAGGGATTGTGTGTCCTGGGTATTGCAGTATGAATACGAGTGTTGTGCAGAAAGCTTTTTTTCACAATTATATTGGTCTTGTCAATATAGGCAAAGATTTAAATCGTTTGATTCACCTTACCATAGTGTGACTGCCCGACATGTGACATCACTCACTACGTGAGAGCCTCACATCTTTGCTATTAGTGACAGTTAATGCAATAATTTATACTTAAGAGAAAACTGTTTGATAATGCCGTCGTGTGCCATTCATCTGTACACAATTCTAGAAATACAAATAAAGCAGATAACATTTCACTCTAAGTATTTAGATTTCATTAATTTTCAAAATTTAATATCTTTCAGCGCATGCAGAGGCAACACTATTCTAATATATTTAGACCCGATGACCACCGAAACGCGATATGATATAGCGATTTATCACGTTTATCTGTAAAAAGACAATGGATTTTGACAGTTGAAAGTCGATAAACGTATATAATATTATCATAAAACGATATATGTTTCGGTGGTCAAGGGGGGCTGGTGTACTAAGGCCGCAGTTTATAAGGGATCACCCGATGGATGTAAACATCGCATCGCGCATGCGCGCGCCATTTTGACAGATTTGAAATAATGCTACAGATTTTCAGTACATATCAAGGCAAATCTAACGATTTAAATCTCTGAGTCTATGTGGATATCTATTGCACTTCTCCAAGTTGTAGCATCACGGCAGTATATAATGTGTGGTCTCGGTGCGGTTGCGCGTTGGCGGCGGGCGGCACGGTGTTCCGGTACGTGTACTGCAGCGCTAAAGAGGCGCTCGCGGGGGTCCCGGCCTCCGCGGCAGGAGAAGTTTCCACTTCGAGACGGAGCGCCAGCTTGTTGGATTTCCGCCAAAGGATGATGCTGGAAATGTTTAAACTTTTTATTAAAAAAAAATATACGCGTAGATCTATCGTGCGTGTGTCGTGCAATAAGTGTTAGAAGGAATTAATGCCCGTTTGCACTAAACTTAAGAATCGCCGAAGTCTTTTCCTGACTACAACTTGACCAAATTAAAACCCCCGTTTCCTCGTGGTCATACTAGTAAAACGGTGTCATTAACTTAGCTGTCATGCAGCTTTCATGCGCCTATTTATCTTGGTCGAGTTGTAGTTAGGAAAAGACTAAGACGATTCTTAAGTTTAGTGCAAACGGGTGTAAGAGTTTTGTGTAAGTACAGAGAGTACATCAGAATATATAATGTTCATGCCCTACGTAATAGAAGCTTAACTGTTTAACTTACCGTGCATACGTAAAAGAATATTTTAATATAAAAGAGTATAAAAAGAGGTCATCATTTTTAAAGGCCTCACAACTTTTAATCAGTATTTTGTCGGATCCCGCAACGGATGCAGCCAGGTTTGTCTGTGACATGGTGCAATCATCAGTTCTTAATTTGTTGTAGATAACTTAGGGTATAATGGGACTGACGTACTCTTGTGTAAAAGTCCCTAAATTAAATAAAGATAAAAAAAATATCGGGTTGCTCAGATGCTTAGGTTCTCATGACAGGTCTAACGAGCAGTAGCAGAGGGCAGGGGCGCTCCGCCAACTTTAAGTAGGTATTATAAAAAAAATGCAATAGAAATCCGTTCAAAGCATTTTGTTTGCAAAGTGTCAGAGCATTTTGTTTGCAACTTCTGCGATTATACAGTCAACGGCACGCTGGGCTACCACAACAGGGTAATTAGTTTCAATCAATTTCAAACTTAAATACGAATAAATTAAGGTTTAAAATAAATTGGAGAATTTTGTCTGTTTTGTATAACCTGTGGCCCTCCCATGAGTTGATGCAAACTGTTCTATCGTTTTCTCTCTTTCACTTGCGTTGACTGTGAGCAGTATATCCGATAGTTTACGGTAGCTTAAACAGTTTGCATGGTAGGGCCACTGATGTGCCGCCGACTGTACCAGAAACGTCAACATACCCGCCGGTGTCGTGGTGCGCGTCGTCGTCGTACTCGGCGGCGTCGTCGCGCTGCGCGAGCGTCAGCGCGGTGGCCGGCGCCAGCACTACGCTCGAGCAGCTGAGCGACGGCCGGCGCTCCATCACCTTGTACCAGGAGGGATCCTGGAAAGATTATTCCGGCTTAGAATTGATTTTAGAGCTAGGGCTGCCATAGGGCTAGGCCTGCCATCACCTTAATTACGGAACCCGGACAAAAATTTCAAAAACCCCGGACATTTGAGTGAATTAAAGAATTTTACCCTAACGCACTTGAAAAAATAAATTTACAACAAAACAAAAACCTAACACGCCGCCATGGTTGAGGCTTTTGTTCTGCACGCGACGCATATGCAGAAATAGGGACATCTTCAAAAATTCTGGCGGGACATTTAATTTTATTTAAAAAGCAGGACATATCCTACTTTTTCGGGACGTATGGTAACCCTATGTAGACATTTAGAGCACTGATTATCAACTGCTGGGCTAATAATTACTGAGATATCCCTTAGATGAGATCTAAACGACAACAATAAGAATAAATAAGTATTTGTATATGTTTTTGTCTAAATAGGTATTGATATGAGAAATCACAAAAATACCACAGTATAGGTAACGAAGGTAAATATTTATGCACTTCTCTGTGTGTAACAAGTGCTATAAAGATCTAGTGCAAACAATAGCGTCGTAAGAAGCGATCAATTGCTACATCCTAACACCCCATGAAGTCCAAAATTACATTCTGGCAGTATAGTACTATAGAGACCTAATGCAGGGCTCCTACTTCTAATGACTTTTATTAAAGGTACCTAGTATAAATATTAATTTACTTTATTTCACTGTATCATTTTACGACAATGCTAATGGATCTCGCAGAACCTGGCTTAAGCCGGTCTATAACAGAGTGCGTCAAAATATTATGTCGCAAGCATTCTTTTTAATTCTCTTTATATCTCGAATTCTCGATGATTTTAAATCTATTCTAAAAAGGCTTACATATTTACATGCAGAGTAAACATTTACTACCAGCTGATTACAGACTACAAATTAACCACAATTTTAGTACAATATTTTGGCATCATCCTTCCACGGGAGAAGCATTCATCATGCTGTGGACTATAACTTACCTTTTCCAAGTTAAGTGACTTCTCCAGCGACTTGTCGATGCTCTTGGGCTCCTCTTTGTCCTCGGGCGGCAGGTCCTCGGGCCGCAGCAGCTGAAGCCGCATCTCGTGGCCCGTGGGGTTGGTCAGCTTCAGGATCAGGGCCGACTTGATGCCGGGCTTCACGCTCTCGTGGGATATGATCTTTACTTCTGGCACATGATAGCTAGGGACGGAAAGTGCAATTAGGAGATTTATTTTAAGAAAATACCGCCGATTGCTGAGGTGGTGTTATAAAGAGGCCTTCGATTTGAATGTTGATGACGAGTTATCGAATGCTGATGAAGTCAAGATAGTCTGCACTAATCTAGTTACAAATTGCGAAAGATAAGCAACTTTTGCAAGGCAAATCTTGGAATTATAATCGTTAAGCTTCTGTTTCGGAAGGTAAGTTAAAGCCCGTAACAATTAGGGTTCCATACCTCAAGAAAAACGGAACAATTTTTATTATGACACACTAAAACGGAATATAAAGTCAAATGTTTGTAACGGTAGTCAACTCTAGTGGGCAGTTTTTAGGTACATACGTAATAAAATAAAATTGTATTATTTAAAATAGACTAACAAGGTAAAGTAATAATAAAGTAGACTCACTAAGCCAGCAGTTCGATCTTGAACTTGATGGACCCTGGGTTGTACTCGGGCTTGGTGAGGTTGTGGTCGCAAGCGCGGCATCGCTGGCTGCGCTTGACGCTCAGCAACTTGGCGAGCGGGTGCAGGCGCGCCACGCCGCGCGGCTGCCACGCCGGCGACGCCAGCCGCTGCGACATGCTCGTCGCTGAACACCCAACACAATAATGCCTATAACTTGCTATGTAAACCGCAACGCTGCTGCCACGCCGGTGACCCCAGCTGCTGTGACATACTAGACGCCGCATGTAGGTAATGTAATTTATTAACTTCTATATGACAATATTTACACAAAAGAATCACACCCCGTGTGATGTACATACTCAGTTTTAAGTTGACATCTTGGGTGTAAATATCTTCAGGCAGCCCCTCGACCTCAGCTGAGGCCTGGCTGGGTGTGAAGTTGGCGATAGCAGCAGACGAGCCACTCTCGCTCGACGGAAGCCCCGCGATGTTGCGGGCCATCGCTCCCGTCAAACCAGTCTTGTCCTAATAGATGTAATAGCAAAATAAATACTTTTTTGGAGAGATCTCTTAAGTCCTCTTATTCTATTCTTCTCAATTCTCATGAATGGTGTCGGATCCTATGTTACTAAGATGAAGCTGATTGAAAATGTTAGTTAATGAAGATATTCTTTAAGGGGTTAAAAAATTTTTTTACTTTCTTTTAAAAATAAAATCAGGTGCATTGTAGATTAAAATAAAAAAATGTAATAATAACAGAAAAAATAGACCTATGCTAATAATTAAGAGACTCAATTCAAGGTTACATTTTCAAACTTACTGTGAGTGTAATGTATTTCCCTCTTATAGCAAATTTCTTTCTCTCTTTTTCCAATTTCTCTTGCTTCTCTTGTTGCGCTATGGCCTTGTAGTAGTCAAGTAATTGGTTAAATCGAGTTGTGAAAGGATTTGTTCTCTCTGGCCAGCCACCGGATGCTAAGAATTATATGATTTATTACAAATTTTAATAACTAGATTTATGACAAGCTTAATAATGTTTTTGATTTAGCTATAAATATATATTATATATCAGTATATACTAATAATAGTATATGCTAATAATAGTATATAGTAATAATAATAGTATATATATACTATATATTAGTGGTGACATAAAAGCAACTAGGAATTTAGATGTAGTATATTTATTAACTTCTTTGATCATGGAGCATGGCTTTTATGATAAAAAAAACAATACTGTCAACTTGATAATCTCCACCTCTTTTTAAGTCAGTTAAAATGACTAGAAACAATGCAACAAAATTAAATTTTCTATAATAGTTACCAACCTACTGGTTGATCAGGAATACCAACATCTCTTGAAGTCCACCTACAGTTAAAACAAGACAAATAGTACATTTTCTTGGGCTGCTTGTTTTCCACCTTCGTATCACCTCCGGCTGCATCTTGTGCAGCTTGCCGTGGCTGTGCTAAAGTAGCCCTGGTGGAGAGGGTGTGGAAACAACTAGGGCAGTCAAAGCAACTGCTACACCGATTCTTCTTAAGCCGGGCCTCTGATGAAGGCATGTTTTCAAGGCAGTTGGCACAGTAATGAGAATCAACCTGAAATAAATTACTATTGAGCAAAATCGATATGAATTTGTATTGAACTATAACAACGGAGTTTAACAATCACTCACATAAATTTAGAAGCAATTGCATAAAAACACAATAGTATAAAAGAGGAGGAGTGCCTGAGGTGCGCCAATTTGTTCTAATTTTCCAAGATAATGACTCGTCTTTTATTTGATAGTACCTATGTATCTATTAGCTCATATTTTTTTGATTAATAAAGGCGATATTATTAAAATAAATTATGAGAGAGAGTTGATTACCTCATGACAAATACAGAAACCGCAACGTATCTTCAAGCAATGCCGACAGAAATAAAGGCTAGTAATAGGTTTGAGTTGTCCGCAGGAACAAACATATTTCACGTAATCGGGCTGGGTCAAATAAGCCATTGTGTCAATAGGAGTTTAAACTGTATTTAATTGGAAATTTGGAAAAATCGTAAGAAAAATGAAACGATGAATAATCAGAGAACCAACTACACTGCACTGCAGTTTACGATGGCTGACAGTGACAGCAGCGAACACTACTGACATTGACGTTTTGTTTTATCAATAAGTGTGAAGCCTAAAAAATAAGTATCATACAGCCAAAACTTGAATGGAATTATTTTATGCATGAATCATTAAAAAAAATATGACTAGATTTTATTAATAATAAAATAAAAAGGACACTGGATAAAAATAACCACATCAAAGCAGTTTTTTGCTGTTTGTATGGTTTTCAATGTCTAGGTCTATAAGATTTGTTACAACTACTTACATAAGTTGCATTTTGAATTGTTTATTTTGAGATTGGACGATTCCATTTTCAAACAAGGGACCTTCATGATGTTTAAGTACCATTGCTTTTAAGTACAATTCAAGTACTTACTTACATACCTAGGTATTATTTATTCGATGGCGTTAACTTTATCTAAGGCAGTATGCTGCATAGTTTATTACTTAAAGGCACCACTTCAGTGAATTTTAAAGTGTGCACCCATGTTAAACTCTTTATAAGTCGCCAAGTAGAACAATAGCGAATTAATCAATCACTGTAGTGGTAAAGTAGAACGACAATTTGTCAAACGATTCGGTTAATTTAAAAGTCGCACGTAGTAGCAATTCGTCACCTGTTAGATATAATTTCTCACCTAATGGTTCCGTACCACATTTACGATCACAATTTGTTTAAATCTTTGATCTGCAATTTGAAATAAAAAGAAAAACCTCCTTCAAAAAACCTTAAAAAAATTGCTATAAAAAAAACAGCTTTAAAAAAACAACAGCTCTAAAAAGCAAGAAATAATATTCAAATCTGCATAATTACTATTCAAGTACAGTCGGCTGCACATCAGACTATACATGTTGACCTTGAGACCGTCTTTATGCCGTACGTAATAAAAGCTGTTTTCGTAGTTCAACTGTTTAACTTACCGTGCTGTTGTGCGTACCTACGCATATCTGAATTTAAAAATTTTTTTTGAACTCGGGTTTTTGAAACGGCTGACCGTTTTCGAGTAATCGGTGGACATACATAAAAAAAACATAGATCCTCCTCCTTTTTTTTGAAGTCGGTTAACAAAACATCATACAAGTGCTATGAGAAACTGCTGTTTTAGTGGTTTTAATTTGGAAAACGTAGAGCTAGGTTGTAACGTAGGTATGAAAATATATTAAACATGATGAATGACCCAATAATTATCATATTCTAATTTTCAAAAATATACCCCGAACATGAATCAACGCAATTGCCGATATCATGCACAGTCCTAAGTTGGCATTCAAGCAGTGGTGGCGGCGTGAGTGGCGTTCGAAGCGGCCGCATGCATATGGACGCTGCGCCTGCGCCGGTCGCATGCCAACAGGAGCTCGTACGTGCACCCGGCTTTCTAGTGACGTAACGCGTTGCGTTGGACCCATCTTATGTCATAGTATTAATTACCCAGGATCGTGTATGGTGTTGACCGTGTTGATGTACGCGATTAATTGTAAGGATCCTTATAAGATGACTGGCGGGTACTTATTCGTTGAAGCATACAGGAGCTGGACTCTGGAGTAGGTAAACACACTGCAACGTTTGAGATCCAAATATACAAATAGACCTAAAGGTCGACCGCCAATAGTGAGCTCCCATACAAACGTAATACCAAAATGATTTACAATTTGAGCATAATTAACTCTTCATGTGATGTTATTCGGATTAAGACAGTATTCGTCTAGGATTCTTATTAAATAAAAAATTCAAAATACGAGTACTAACCCAATTTACAATAAATGCCAATTACATTTTTTCATACAAAACTGGAAATCGCATTAATTTTTATTATGAGCATGACCACCGAGACGCGATATTATACACTCGGCGTCAAAAAAATCGCACCTTCTATTACATTAGTTTAGATATGCCTACCTGCTACTGCTAGCACACGAATTATTTATTTAATATTTATATCTATTGAAAGTACATTTATTGGTATTTTAAACAATCATTTATTGTTTAAAAAACATAACAGTTACCACAATTAAACGCTGCACATGTAATTACTTGCGCATTCATTATAAGGGTATAAATAGGGGTCAATCCAGGAAAATCGGGTAAATTCACTATCGAAACGTTAGAGAGAACGCACGTCAACTGCTCAATTAAGAAAAGAAACACCCAAGATGCATACTATTGGCCATGAAGCTTGTCAAATGAAATTGTTATATTGCAAAAAATGTGACAGTGCAATGTTGCTGGGAAACTAAATCTCAGTCATTTATTCCGTATGACGAGTGTTCCAACGGTTTGAGAGACTGTTGGTTATATACGAATGGATAGAAGTATATGACAACATTTACTATTAATTAGATATGATTAAAATGGTTTCAAATAATTTTTTTGAAAAGGTGCGATTTTTTTGACGCCGAGTGTACATATAGCAAATGAATTTTGACAGTTGAGTGTCGTTAAAACGCTATATCATTCTACGGGTAGGTATACATGCTTTAGTCATTCTTTTGAGCGTACCACTACCACAGCCCCGTGATAAAATGGTGAATATAAATATTCTAAGTACATACGACAGCACGTCAGGTTATACAGTTAAACTACAACAACAGCTTTTATTACGTAGGGAATAAAGACGGTCTCAAGGTCAACATGTATAGTCTGAGGTGCCGTCGTGTGTACATACAATTAGAATCTGCTAACATTCAACGAGGTGCGAATATTCAAATGCATTTCAATAATTGTACGATCCAAAATGTAAATAATTATTTCAATAAATAATTCTATTATTATAGATTGTTTGTACTAGATACTCAGCAATTAAACTTTCCATGAGTTTACTTATATAGAGTTCTTACAACACCCTATGGTTTCAGATCCTTTTATAGAGGATTCATAATATCATGGGTTTAGATAAAGTCTTGTACTTATGCAACTGTATATAATTAGGTATTAAAACACCCATGTGATACTAATATCACACGAGGCGAATCGTGTTTTAAGACCCCTCATTATACAACAGTTGCATAAATGACTATTGAAATAAAGAACTTTGATAAATGTTCCCTTTAATTAGATACCTAGTTGATTTACCTACTCATTTCTACTACATAAATGTATCATTTGCATGGAAAAGAAAGAACATCGAACGAAGGTCAAGTGATTGTTGAGTCTAAGTATTCTTCCGATCTAACAAAGTTAGCTTTTACAGAATATTATGGCACCACAAGGTCTTAAGCTCGTACCCCGGAACCTCTCTCTTTGAAGCGTAGACGTAGTTTCGCTACTTTGCGAAACATATTTGCATTGATCGGCAGAAGCACTTTGTTGCAACGATTATTTTAACCCTGCAAAAGATACGTCACTTTTATTGAGATTTTGACGACCCCCGTGGTCGAATGGTTTTGTACACCGGTTTTCAAGGTATCGCCATCTCTGAGGTCCCAGGTTCTTCGATCCCCGGTTGGGTCAATTTAGAAAACGAATTTTTCTAAATTGGCTCAGGTCTAGGTGTTTGTGATACCACCGTTGTCTCTGATTTCCATAACACAAGTGCTTTAGCTACTTACTTTGGAATCGGAGCAATGTATGTGATGTTGTCAAATATTTATCTATTTATTTATTCAAGTCCATCTAATTGATATCATAAAGAAGCTGTCTTTTTAAAAATATAATCTTGTTTTTATGTTAGTTTTCAATCGTATAGCTTTTCCACATTTATTGAGGTACCTACAGACAGAACTTGCCTTGCTTGTCATATAATAGACAGGCCATAAAAGTTTCCGAGAAAAAAGCAACGCACATAGGTATACCGAGCCCAACCAATGCGGAATTATCCAGTCGCGATGTAGGGCAAGCTACTATCCCCAACTGGTTTGTAACTACTTACCTAAGCGCTGGCTCACTTTTGTGCTCTCTGATAAGGTGGTAGAATAAGATGCGGTCTCAAGTAAGTACCTAACTACCTACCTATAAAAATTTTATGATGACTATCAGACAGACCAACACTCGCTTTGTATGCACAGAACATAAGTATCGTACAAATGAAATGCGGTTTTATCTAAGATTAATGAAAGACATTCAAGTAGCTGTAATATGTTGAATAAGTATCACTTACCTATACCTATTACTTAAACCACATAATATTCTTGTAAATAAGCATTAAAATAAAAGGCAGAAAAAGTTTCTTTAAGATTACGTACTACAAAATGCGTTTGATTTCTATCTTTCCAAAAAATAAGTAAGTACCTACACCTACCTATACCTACCTACATACTTATAAGTACTTATCTCAACTCAAGATACATTTAAGTTTGTTTAGTTCAAGAGTAACCACTATGTAACCACATAAATAAAAGTGAGTGAGTGATCAACGCAGTGTGTGAGCGCGTTGATGTCTTTTTCATTGAATATATTAATTACAATAAAGTTCTTAAATTAACATGTTAATCCTGATTTTTGACCCTTGTAGTAGTAATGTGAAATTATATTTTAAATAAAGTTATTGTAGAAGCGTTTATTACTTTAAATACGTTCGTTTTAGATTTATTCTATGTTATTCGAAAAATTTTAATAATGTTATTTGATTGAAAAGAGACGCATTGATAGCCATTCAGAAAACAGACAAGTTTTAAGAGGGTGTGATACACCCCCTAGGCTCATTTATTTAACACAGGTTGTAAACAGTATTGGCAATTTTTTTGTCGTACATACGTTGTAAAAGTTTCTCACCAAATGACATAGATTTGGAATATGAGTGCTATGAATGTTCAAATGTGTGAGAAGCGGTACAAGCGGCGAAAGAGGGTTAAGTTTTTTTGCTAATACGTTATTTTCTTAAGTAATGTATAGGTAATCAAGATATTTATTGAATCACACTATTTATTCCTGCCCACTCAATTCCGCAGTATTTGAGGATTCCAGGTGCAGTGCGCTTTCACCTTCGTGAGCCGAAGGACAAACACTGACTCGTTGGAATATAAGCTGAGCAAAGTCATAAATATCATAAACATAACTAGGCATTGAATTGAAGGCAATGAAGTCGGGTGGGGCTTTAAGAATAAAAAAAGAAGTTGTCCGCCCCACCCGACTTCAATAGACGTGTTTGATTAAATATTGATATTCGTAACATTTGAATATTATTTCTTGCTTTTTAGAGGTATTTAATTTTGAAGCTGCTTTTGTTTTCAAGTTCTTTGTGATTTCTATTCGGCTCAATACCCAATAGAAATCACAAAAAACTTGAAAACAAAAACATGGAGATGTCTATACACACAAAAGCCTTCAGCTCTCTATTTTGTGCCGCTGGCGCGGAGCCGCCCGCCACCACCGGTCCCGCACTAGCCCGCCACCACCGGTCCCGCACTAGCTCGCCACCACCGGCCCCACACTAGCCAGCCACCACTGGTCCCGCACCAGCCCGCCACCACCGGTCCCGCACTAGCCCGCCACCACCGGCCCCGCACTAGCCCGCCACCACCGGTCCCGCACCAGCCCGCCATCACCACCGGTCCCGCAGCAGCCCGCCACCACCGGTCCCGCACTAGCCCACCCTGGATAGGCACCGTAGTAGGTACATGGTACCTTTGGTGTATAGACACTATTCTAGTATCCTATTCGTGATTTAATTCATTGTACAAGCACTGATTAGTTTGTGATTGAAATAATTAGTAGATGTTATGCGTTTTTGCAAACTATTATAATGGGTTTCACAAACACAACTTCTGTTTAAACCAACTCAGTCGTAATCGTCGTCATCATTTTATTATATACCACAAGGTATGATATATTGTAAGAAACTGTTTGCTTCACAATTTTGCTTTCATGCGCTGATCAACAAAGCTTGCTTCCAATAAAATAAGTAAATAATGAACTTTCATATTGGCTCTCTAATTGTCAGTTGACCTTTATTCCACAGCTTCTTAAAGGTTAAAAAAACAAAATGCTGTTTGGTTAACAATTAACCGTTGACACAGATTATGTAAGAGTAACTACTAGACAAAAGTTTTTGTTGTTTGAAATAAAATGGAATTATAACGTTTATGTATTGAGATTCAAATTTTATGACCCGTGAACTGTGGTATAATATTTAGTGCTTAAGGTATGTACACACTGTAAGTACCTACTTACCACTGATCAAGAATTTCCAAATGTATTTGTATAAATTCTGATACACAGTTTGAAAAGGCATTCAAACAGTTTTAAAACGCGGTTTTGTTAAAAGTGGCCACTGTTGGTTCAAACCCGTTTTTAAACTATTGCACGCATTTTGTAATGTTGTAACGTTATTCAATAAACGTTAGACGTCATACACAAGACCTTGTCTGATTCCTTTTTTAATAAATTGGGCTTATTTAGAATAAATAAAATTAAATCGACTGGCGGCGCTAGTTGGCTCATGTCAGCCCCTTAAGTGCGGAATATGATTTACATTTTACTAGGCTTTAAGCGATTCTGTTAACAGTATGTAAGTACTAGACATACACTCAACTTTGCTACCAATATGCTAAATGTATACTGTGGCTAAACTACTGTTAGGTAGGTATATTAATGCACATTTGCGTTGAGTGTGCTTACCCTTAAGTGACAATATAAGTGTGGTAAGTTAGTACACAATGTGTGGGCATGAAGCGACGCACAGTCTGCCACGCAAGAAATTTAGAAGATGGCTAACTCAAGACCTGCTTTGGCCGCGTAACTATTACTAATATTTAACCGTTTACGACTTCGAACAGAAAGTTTCTGTTTAAAAAGATGTAACTTAGTTAAATATTTTTGTTTCAGACCTTCGAACATATTCGAAGTTTCAGAGAGTGTCACGACACAGCAACATTTGTTGTCTAAAAGCAATAAAGTTTGCATGAAAATGGCTTATGCTTGATCGCGTAAGCAGCGTAAGATACTATTTATTACCTAATCTTCTTACAAACCTGTGTTCTCAAACTTTTGGCGATCATAAATGAAACAATGATTGACTACTCTTGCTTATCATTGGCGCAAGTTCTTTAGCAAGATGTGCTTCATCTAACATATTTTTGTTTTAGCTTGGATTTTACCCCGGATAATAGTAAAAAAGTAAAGAAAAGATCATACTACCTAGTTAGTACAGTATTATAGTATAGATCAGAATTTCCTAATTAGTGGTACGCGAACCCTCAGGGGTAGGTACGCGAGGTAGCATCAAGGGATACGCGTAGGAATCTCCTAACATCATACATCTAATTTAGTTTTTATTTATCAATCCTGCAATAAGAGAAGTAGGTACCCCTTGTGGTCTATTTTGGAACGGCACGCGGAAAAAAGGACACTTGCACATCTTGCACGTCGCATTATATAGGTCTGAGTCACATTAAATTAATGATAATATGGAAATGGTATAATATGTAGTCAGAGATTAGATCCAGCAGGTGTACCACACGCATATTAGATTAAAGTCGGTAAAAATGGCCTCTACGTGTTGGATCCATATCCCCACGCAAGCCTTAAAGGACCGGGTCACTTTTGACCCGTGAATTCTTAAGCGTTAATAATAATAATAATATTGACAATGATTCAAACTTGATTCACATGCACGAAGTGTTAAGGCGTATAATAAAATTAATCGCCTCTAATAAGACTAGTTTCTTAGTTGAGGCGAAATGAAGCTTGAATGAATGAATAATCAAATCCGCAAAGGTCGGTGCGCGCGTTTAATTCTATTGAGCAATATGGCGCACGCAGAACGGAGGTGCGCATGCGCGAACATTTTCCCGCCAAACGCCGCGCGCGCTGTGTCGCCTCCAAAAAAAGGGACATAGTTAATTTTTTTAATTTTTTATTAAAAAAATATATTAAAATGTGTCAACCTTAATGAGTTCCAGTTAGCGAATTTCTTTAAGGAATTTTGCGAGCTAGGGCTGTGTTAGTTTTTAAGTGTGGTCGTTCCTGGTGGTGTATGATGTAAACACAATGTGGAGGGCTCTCGGGCTTCTTTTGCTGATCTCCGAGGTTGTGGTAGCTGTTTATAACGCGAGCTTATATGGATCTAATGAAGTGGTATGTATTTAGAGTGTAAAACAGTTTTAAGTAGGAATTAAAAAAATACTGTCGGCTATTTCGATCTAAATTATAGCACTTAAGCAACATTACAGTTTTACTATACAACCTGTTACAAAAAAACCCATGAGCCGAATATGGTAGCATAGGACCATTAAACTGAACAAAATCAGCTGTTTCATATGATATTTTCGTTAGTAATTTTTGTATGAAATAGCTGTTTTTTTTTCGCGATTTCAGAGTTGGTCCCTATGATGGTCCTTATCTACCAAATTCGGTATTACGGGTTTTTTTGTTACACGTTTTATATTCTTAATGATCAAATATATCGTTTATTAACTATCATATAGATAAATGTATATCTGTGTACTATTTTATGAAATTGTTTGATATCTAAACCAGAGCATAAAACAGGATTCAGGAATTAAAGACAGCGCCTACTTGTTTGGTCATACCGCGACGCACTTTGAGAATGAATACAGCGGTTAAGTTATGCTGAACAAAAAAACGGAAATTGGTGAACTGGATTTGTTACTTACTTTGTGCTAGGAATTCCGATATTTTGTTTGTAAAACATGAAATTTGCCGGTACGTTGCATCCTACAATTATTAGTACCCAAGCAGCAACCAAGCGTAATGAACACCTAAAAAGCAGCCAATATAGCACTTAACGCTGTTTTACAGCTGTATAAGAACGTTGAAAAAACATTGTAGTGTTATAATGTCGGTTTAGGAGTCATTATTCAGCTCTAACTGTATTAAGTCTGTATTAAGAAGTCAAAATACGCTTAAAGTTCTAAATCAGTGTATGATAACTGTCATGTACAGCTTTAAGTCTTCTGTAACGCTTTAAACTCATTTTAGTATTAAAGCTGTACAATAGCTGCATTTTGCATACCGTTACTTACTTAATACAGCTTAGAGCTGTATTATGGTGGTCCTCAAATCTTATTTCTGTATTGTGAAGTAGGCAAACTCTCTTCTACAGCTTCGTTTTATGGTGTAATTGTACACCCTTTTACAGGCGATAGCTGTCTAATTTCTGTCTTTGTGAGTAATAAACAGCAATAAAAATAAATGACGCCTATAGTACAGCCTTAATCTGTATAAGTGACAGATTCACCATTTTGAATTACTGTGCATTGTATTTTGTGATTGTTTTATAAATATGTGGAAAAAGCGAAAAAGATTTGGTGCTATTAGAAGAAAGATTGAACAGGAATATTTAAATATTACAAATTATCAACAAAGGAAATTACTGCCGAGGAACATGGAGATATTGCAACAGATCAGATCACCGACAGTCAAGCGTCAATACCGTCGACATCTAATGAAAGGGGTTCCGTAGAAAATATTGTGAATGATCATAGTTATATCAGATGTAACTTATTAGCTTTACCTTCTGCAACTGATGACGACATTTTATCATGCAGCAGTTCAAGTGACGGCGAAAGTGAATATGAAAAAAAACGTATTATTTCGCCAACAAATACAGAATTGGGCCAGAGAAAGAAACATAGCTCAAGTAGCATTGAATTATTTAGCTACTATCATAAACTTAAGATTTCCAGGAATTTTACCATGCGATGCCACAAGAATTTTAGGTACTGCAAAGCAAATACAAATCAAACCGATTCAAGGAGGTGAATATTGGCATAACGGTCTAACTAAATCTTTAAAAAATATATTAGAAAAATGGGTTGACGTTCCGAGTAAAATTTGTTTGAATTTAAATTTTGACGGTCTTCCAATATTAAATAGTTCTAATAAAGAGTTTTGGCCGATTTTATGTACTGGCACGGACACAAACCTCTTGCTCAAGTAGCGAAAAGATTTGGCGAAGATTTAGTAGCTTCAGAAATCGTACAGAGCAGAAAAAAAATCGTATTTAATGAACCCTTTGTAAGTACTAACAATAAAGAAAATATATATGCTTGAGAAAAAAATAAAAATATGCGCTCTTATAATTACAGACTTGGCAGAAGCTTTTGAATCACCAATAAAATTGTCATATTTGAATATATTCAAAGCCAAATTGCATGCCTCTGGGCAAATTGAGACCATTGTTAATCCTGAAGATGTAAAAATGAAACTAGTATGTACATAAAAACCAATTATATTTTATACCCCTTTTGCAGACAGTTTGATAGAGAAATAAAATTCATTCTTAATTTATATAGATTTTTTATTTTTTATCAGTTTTCGCTAATAGTCATACAAATACAATTGCAATACTCATCAAAGTAATTTTCTACATATTATCTATAAACCGTGAAATTTAAGTATTAGGTTCCGTTTGTCAGGAGACCCATGAATATAAACAACTTTTACTAAGGGACCTACTTACTATCTTGAAAAAAAAAAATAGCTGTTTCATACAAATTAGTCGAATAAGTATTGATATAAGTAAGAATGTCATTTATTGTAATCGAACAGCTGGCTTTTGAATATGAGCTAGAGTTAGTCCCAAAGTAAAAGATTTTCATAATCATGAATATAAATCGCTTCATTAAGGGAACCTAACAACTAATAACTAAAACTTCACGGTTTATAGAGGGTGTAAAAAAAAGTGTAGAAACTTATGCAGATTGTTTTCCTGGAGGAACATTAGTCAAATAAAAAAAATTGACTTCCTGAATTTTACTTATGTTTTTAGGGGTTTTTAGGTTTTGTATTTCTCTGTCGGTGTCATCCGTATCGCTTCTTTCAAGCATAAGCCCTAATTCTCTAAGTCCTAAGTCTTTTTACTCGACACCTTGAGGCTGACCATCCAGTTGCAGGTAAGCAATTTTCATTCATGACCAATTTGCGCATATCTAAGCAGTTTTTTTGGCCATTTCAAAATGCCATTTGTTTCTCATAAACTGGGTACAATGAAAAGTAAACTTTTCCCTTTCTCCACTGTCTCCACAATCTTGAACGGCATTTTCCTAAAAAAATAAATAAATATGTAGGTACTTATTATAAAAGGGGATTTTAAAACAAGCTTTTATTTTTGCCTTAATTATTTTTGACTATATGGCCTTACATTATTATGTAATTTACAAGACTATACAAAAAATCTATTTAGTTGAAGGTAGTTTCTATTCAGACAGATCGATAACAGGTTATTAGTTGTGAGGCTAAAAACGCTATTCCCAGATATAGAAGGTGCATTATGAGAATTGATGAATTGCATATGTTTTGGACTGCATCACTTTATTTATTTCTTTACAAATTCTAGGACGCAAATCTACAATAATTGCTTTGAAATTTCTAAAAAATAACTTTAATACTTTATTTTCGAAAACGTGATGTGATCTCTCAGTGCATTTTGGTTTTTCACTTAATATTACGTATCCCTAAAAAGAGTTACAGGTTATGTTCGAAACACTGCTATGCAACATTAATAGTAAATTTATTCGTTTATACAGCCCATCAACCGCTAAAAGCTGAATAATAGAATCCATTACCTACATAGTACAGCTATTAATGCTATAAGACCATCAAAATAGAATTTAGGCTGCTTAGCAAATTGTCGCCATTTTATCAATTACAAATCGAAGATTACGAACATAAGTACATGAAAATTAGACTAATGTTTTTATGTTTATCAATATTTTCAGTTTGTCCAATAACCTACTATGCACCAATGAGGCTCTACGTTTATTAATTCAAACATTTTTAAATTCTAACCTATAAAAACTATATTTACTTACCTTATTTAATATCTCTTCCTTGGTTATTTTGCTGGCGCGTTTATTTTTTATCACAAAACATATATATGTCCACAATAAATTTATTTTTGCACGATAATACACTGTATCCTGCGCCTATCGAATCTCCAAATCTTTAAACACAAAGCGTTTATAATAAATGTCACATTGATCAATATATACTGATTATAAACGCCATCATTAAAATATATCTTCTGTTTCGTTTTAATTCTTTTGTATCACTTTTCAACAGACTTTTTACAACGTAAAGCTTAACAAGTGAGTTACAATGTAGTAATTGGAGTGTATTGGTTTCCTCGTACACCATAGTACAGCCGCAAAACAGCTATTATGCAGCCTATTTTATGCTTATACAGCTACTGTACAGCTAATATAACGCAAAACGCTGTATAATTTGTGCCAATTTCAGGGGTATAAGGGCTGTATAAGCGCTTATACAGCCTTTATGCGGCCAAGAAATACAGCATTAAGAGTATAAACGAACTTTAATAGAGCTGTTATACAGCTTGTAATGCTGCTTGGGTAGTAAACATTTCAACAATTTCAATTAGAAACGATGAACATTAATTAAGTTTTGAGATTTTAGCATTCACAATGCTATTTTTATATAATACTAAATAATATACTAGAAAAAATACGACTCGCACGTATTTTTTCTAGTATATTATTTAGTATTATAATATTAATTAAGTTTTTATAAGTAAATATTCAATAAAAGTACAAATTTAACTAAAGTTAATTTTGCAGAGATTTTGTTATATTTTGTGCCTGGATTTTTTAATTTCTTTCCACCAATATCACGAAAACAAAAACAGTCAAGAGCGAGTCGGACTCGCGCACCGAGGGTACCGTCCTTTCCATCAACATTCTGAAAAAGTTTACTATTTAGCGACATCGTTTTATTTTTCCTGTAATCTTTACATAAACTTCTATCACAAAATAAATTCAGATTTTTTCTATGCAAACTTCGGAGTAAGATTATAGATTAAAATCAGACAGCAATAATTCCTTATTTCATTCAGACAAGTCATTAATTGTCTGAATGAAATAAGGATTTCTTGTTGCATTGGGCCATTGCCCAATACGACGAATACGAAACGAAGTTAGAGCTTACAATTCTTGTATTAATATCTTCAACGATGTTTTGTTTCATTAAGTTAGTATGCGTTTGTTTCATTAAAAATAGTATGGTAGGAAAATGTTTACTCATAAATTAAATACAATAATAAAAGTTTAAATAAATTACGTGGTGTAGATAGCAACAAACTAGATATTGAAATCTAATGAACTTAAGAGTGGGAACTGGAAATTATGATTTATGTTACAATAAAACACGAAAACTAAAAAGAAACTATTGTCGGCTCCGCCTTTTCTAATCTAACTTGATTTATATCCTTAATAAAATAATGTAAATAAGCTTCACACGTAATAACGGGTTCTTCATCTGCACGCGCCTACTAAGAAAGTGTTGACAAACAGAGACAAAATAATTCATTAACAGTTACGGTCATACCATAAAATATTAAAAAAAAACTGTTTAATTTAGACACAATGTAAATGTGATGCTGTCTCTTTTAAACGTTTTAAACACTTGTTAAACAGTATTTTGTGGTAAGGCCGTAACGAACTAGAAAACACTATAAGGATCAGAGTTCTCAGTTTCAGGATTTCCATAAGTTTTAACGCTATTTTCGCTAATTATATTTTTTTATAATAACAGCTCTTAGAATGCTGATCAGATGATTTGGGTGTCTGTGTATAGCAATCTTCACTATCAACTCTTCTCTTCTTCATCTCCTCTATCAACTCCCTGGATAGCCATCGCCACAACACAGCTCAATCAATCCCTGGCGGAGAACCAAACTTACTGATTGGTGTCTCTAATTGTATGAGTTTACATTAATTTTATTTAAGCATTTAGGAGAATTGTTGAATAGTTATTGTGCATCTCGAATCGGTAGTCACGCCTACAAAGTGAGCATCGTTTGTTATGTAATGACAGACACGAAAAATGCAATAAATTTATTCGTTTACTATCGAAAACGTACCTCAATAAAAAATAATAAGTTTATGACATTAAATTAGAAAACAGTAAAATGTCAACCGCTAATGGTATGTAACTTATTTCTAATTCTTTTAACTTTCACTCATATATATTTTTGGTGATTAAATTATACAAACTCAAAAACAAAACTTCATATACTAGAAAAAATTCGACGTTCCCACTAGTGACTCGGTAGCTCAGCGGTCAGAGCATTGGACCGGATATCCAAAGGTCGCGGGTTCGATTCCCGTCCGAGAACATGATCTGGTGCGAGTCGTATTTTTTCTAGTATATTATTTAGTATTATATAAAAATAGCATTGTGAATGCTAAAATCTCAAAATTTAAAAACAAAACTTCAGTAAAGTTGAAAGTCATAGTTGGCCCTGTCCAGCATTAAACATTGGACATTCTAAGAGATGTGATTCATTCTTCCTAAAGTAGTGCAACAAATACGAAATACTTGCGGAATGCCAACTTTATTTCATAATTTGGCTCAATAGGATGTACGAGTATGACAAATACAACAATACTTATGACTACGGCGTTTCACAATAAAAAATAATAAGGCGAATGGGCTTTGCGAATAGTCGTGTTGCATTTTCCTATTTGGACAACAACATATTGCTTTGGAGTTTGTTTTATAAAACTCGTGTGTACTGGTCATAAGTAATTCAAATAATTTTCAATAAAAGACAGTTTATTCGATATTTGTTTATCCTCTTTAATATTTAATATGTTTCCCCCCTATTACGTGACATGCCTTTATAAAAGCTCCAGGTAATATATTTTCCATTTTCAGGCTCAATGAAAACGTGAAAAATGTATAAAACCGAATAGTACAATGTTATGGGAATGGTTTCCATAGATCCCACATCAAAACTAGAGATAAAAATAAACAAATTCAGTTTGTAATAACCATGTAAGTAGGGTAGCAGGTAACTGGGGTCCTGGTGGTTGCGTGTGAGGAATTTATGTCCGTATTTTTCATTTACGTTAAGCCTGAAAGAATAGTAAACTATTAAATTTGAATTTATTAGATTGTTATCCCGGGGAAAATAACCTGTAAAGTTTTAAAGTATATTGAGTTTTCATTCTGCTATTGTTATCCCGGGAAAAATAACCTGTAAAGTTTTAAAGTATATTGAGTTTTCATTCTGCTATTGTTATCCCGGGGAAAATAAACTGTAAAGTTTTAAAATATATTGAGTTTTAATTCTTTAATTTGAGATCATTTTTAAGGGTTTAAGACCAACAAATTTTACAAAAGGCTAAAATTTTAATTAGACAGATGCAACGAAATATAAATAAAAATTAGACAACAAGCATTATGTTTGCTTTGATTACAATATAAATAGGTACTTGAAGAATTTGCGAAATTATAAGACACGTGACTAGTCCAAAGCCAGTGTAAAACTAAATTTTTATGCAACGACCCGTACGGGACGGGAGTCTATCACGTTTCAAAGAAAACATTAAGCAATAAATCCTTGAATTTTAAGTTGTTATTCGGTTTTTGTAAGTCGTCCCGTCCCGTCACGTTCTCTTCGCACATAGATTCACATAGATGTCACACCATAACTACGAAATATAAGGGTTCTCTAAAGCTAAGCATCCATGGTTCCGTACATCGCATAAACAGATTTTGGTATTCAATAAATAGGAAGGTGATCTACATTGTAGGCTTTGGTCGCTTATAAACCTCTTCGGTCGCTTAGGGTTGCTACACACATAAACGGGCCGGCATTGTCGGTTCGGCAGTATTTGTAGAACAACAAAGCCGACCCGAAGAAATTACTGCAATTGTTCGGCTTTAATCGGCTTGTGCCGATCGAGTTGTTCATTCGGGTCGACACATCATTTCGATTCGGCAGTATTAAGCAGGTTTATGATTCCCGAACATTCACCTACATATATTCGATTTTACCGACCGGCTTTGCCGATTGATGCCGGCCCGCTGTGTTTAGCAACTACCAAGTCGAGTGATAATGTGCGGCAGCCGAGCGGCAGTGATTCCCGAACATTCATCTACATATATTCGATTTTGCCACCCGGCCTTGCCGATTAGTGCCGGCCCGCTTATGTGTGTAGTAACCCTTACGGCGTCACACACATCCGATGTAGGCGTAAAACGTCCCGACAAATTTCGTATGCCAACGATGCGTCGTCAGCATTTTACACAATCGCAACGTACGCAAGCAGCCGATGGCTTATAATAAATAAATGAATAAATATTTGACAACATCACTTAATTGCTCCGATTCCAAAGTAGCTAAAGCACTGTGTTATGGAAATCAGAGACAACGGTGGTCTCACAAACACCCAGACCTGAAACAATATAGAAAGTTTATTTTTTACATTGACCTAGTCGGGGATCAAACCCGGGACCTCAAGGGATGGTGACGCCTTGAAAACCGCAAAACGTATAGAGGAGGCCAAAGCCGTACGAATCGCAGAAACAGATTTGATGCGATGCGCCGTCGATCGCGTCGATGCTGATTAGTGGACGCTTACCTTATTCGTTGTAACCACTTGATAGATCGACCCCGCGCCATGTTCGGATCATTTATCAATCCCAACGACATACGTGTAGTAAAGATTACGACAAAAAATCTCATAATAACAGCTATTATACGCGTCACGATCATTCGAGACGCAACTGCAACTTAAAACATCATCAGCACTGAACTTCGATTTCCGTGTCAAATGTGAACGGAATCTTTAATATCGATAATTTGGTATTAAGAAACGTGTTATGCGATTTAAAATTAATGCCCTTATTAAAGAACGTTTGTTATCTCAATATATCACTTGATGAATGTGTTTTATGTTGAAATTGTGACAAACAAACTCTTGCTTTGTTATTCCATAAATTATTACTAGTCAAAGTTAAGTTCGAACACCAAGATTCTACCTATCTGTTTTATTATTCAAACGTCGAAGTGCGTAAATTGATGATCTTACAAAATACCGGAAATAATTTAAACTTACTAACATTATTAATCTCGCCACAGGTATTGTAGAGCTTTGGGTACCTAATATTTACGTATCACAGGTAAAATACGTTTCATGTTATTAGGACAGAGAATAATTACCCAATTGATTAGGAATATGTCGATACCGGTTTCAATAGATCAATGTCGAAGGTTCCGTTGACAGGCGGTGCCAGCGGTGGGCCTCCGACGGTACCATAAATTTTATTACTTTTAACGAGTATTACGCGAAACTATGTGTGTTGTATAACATTCTGGTTTATTTTGAGTTTGTGTCTCTATTAATCTGTGGCCTCTACCAAATAAGTTATTATGAAACAATGGAGGCAGCGGATAACGAAAATTGAATTGGTATACCTTATCGGTATCGGTAATTTCTCTAATTTCAAAATACTAACTACTTGAAAATAGTATTATGGATGAATATTAAATATTCATTCCGTAAGGTTGGAGTAAAACAAAAAATATTAAATTACAAAACTCTACTCACAATAAGTTTATATTCTTAATATTGTAACGCATGCTGTGGCATCTAAAAACAGTGCTCTTATATTTTGTACTCGATGTTTTTTACTTGTATTATTGTAACTGTTACTGTTTGTCCTTAAAGTTAAATAAATAAATCTATAATATAAAAATGAATCGCAAAATGTGTTGCTTAGCGCATAACTCAACAACGACTGGACCAATTTGGCCAATTCTTTTTTTTTAATGTTCGTTGAAGTTCAAGGGTGGTTTTTACGGCGAGAAAAATTCGAATAACTGCCGGAAAAACCTTTAAAACAGCCCTTTTCTCTTTCCCATACAAACGTTTTCTAACAAAAATGTAGAGTCAATTTGAGCTTTATAACTATTGTATAAAGTTCATATTAAATTACAAGCACTCACGGTTGTTTCAGGAGAATTTTTGCCCCGACTATAAAATATGTAGGAACAAAAAATTGTCACATTACAAATCTTTTTGACAGGACAAAGTCTGTCGGGTCCGCTAGTAAATAAATAAATATAACAAAGAAAATACAAACAGTGTATAATATTAAATTAAACCTCCTCATTGTTTGAAGTCTATTAAAAATTATCGATTTTCACATCCTTACTAATATTATAAATGCTTAAGTCCGTTTGTTTGTTACGCTTTCACGTCTTAACTACTGAACCGATCATCATGAAATTTTGCATACTTACACGTTGTCAGGGGTACAGAAAAGGATATAGCCACAGATGCCTTGAAAGGCATCCCGAAAAAAATAATTGTTCCCGAGGGATAGCAAAAAAACTTTCCACCAGACGAAGTCGCGGGCAGTCTCTAGTATCTGATATATCAAATGGCAAAAAGTAACTAGTTACACAAAACTATGTGTTTTCAGTACATAGCACGAACGCACGCAAAAACATTCGATAGAGTAATTTTGTATGAATAATTTGTACAGCGCCATCTATTGCCGAAAAGCGAAATGAAAGTTTCCATAGATAATTACCCTATCGAGAAGTATTATGCGCGTTTTTTCTCTATAATTAAATAATTCGAAGAAAGGAATAGTAAATTAGTAAAGTTACTTAAGTAATCTTTTTGACCGAGCGAGCTCGCCATCTCTTATTCAGCTTGGGCAAAAATGCTTTCAAACGTTTTCATCTATAGGTCGCATTTCTCAACCGATTCTCGTGAAATTTTGGAGTAGGTTTGATAATTATATAAAAAAAATTGTCGAGACAGTTTATCGAAATTTTTCGAAGAAACAAAACACATTTCAAACATTTCGAAAAATGGCACAAACGGAAAGTACAGCTCGCAAATACTACAACTCGACCAAGATAATTAGGCGCATTACAGCTAAGTTCATGACACCACCGTTTTAATTTGGTCGAGTTGTAGTTAAGAAAACACTTAAGCGTTTCTTAAGTTTAGTGAAAACAGGTGTTACTACTTAATTGAACACCTTAGTGTAAAACACACTTCTAATACGCATTCACAGAATTCATTCACACCAATTTCTTGCCGACCTTATTACCATCTAAATCATGTTCTTGGCTTTAATTCTTATTATATAACATAAAAGACCCTGCACCACATAAGTACCTTCCGAATTGCCAAAATCTCATCACCATTTATTACGTTTAAATCACAACTACTAACCAGTTTGGAAGCCGATAGTCGAGTTATTAGTAATTTCCTCTATTACTAGAGATCGTCAGCAGTGAGTGTCGTTATGTGGCAGAATCAATGATAATATTATGCCTTTTTTTTTAATCCGCTACGGAATAGTGCTTGGTATTTATCTCACCAGTGGCCCTACCATGAGTTGATGCAAACTGTTTAAGTTATCGTAAACTATCGGATATACTCACAGTCAATGCGAGTGAAAGAGAGAAAACGATAGTTTACGGTAGCGTAAACAGTTTGCATCAACTCATGGTAGGGCCACTGATGTTAAGTGACGATAAAGCCGAAGGTGGAAGCGCACTAACCCAGAATCCTCAGCACTGAAGAACTGGCTATCTTACCTCTAACTGCCGGAACACAACAATTTATAAATTGCTGTTCTGGCGTCAGACTTAGGTAAGATGGTGGTAGCTAGCCAGGGAGACTTAAAGTAAGCCCTACCACCATCCAAACCGAGTAAAATGTACCCCCCTACTGGGAATAACTTCTAGTTTCTGCCAGCAAGCCAGTGTAAATTTTAAAAATCCCCAGGGATCTTTAACCAGGTTTCAAGTACAGCCTACTGTTTACAGTATCTAATGTGTTAATCCAAGCTATGAACCATCTCGGGCCTAATGAGGCGATTCCCACAGGGCCGTTAGGGCCAACCGGCGGCGCATGAGGGCAAGTAAAGAAGTAGTTGGTTCGTGGAGGGAGCCGCAACGTCCGTCCCCTCCTGGCGTGCCCCACATACGAACTCCCTGCTCACCTGTTTGGGGGGATGGGTAAATGCATTTTTTATCGGTATATAAAAAAAGTTATTGCCACACACATCCAAACCCGTTCAGCCGTTTTTGCATGAAGTACAGTTTGTCACATGTTTTTCTGTGTCATTCCCAGAAAAAACATGTGACAACCTTTTGTTTAACTGTCAAATATAACATTCTGATGTAGGTAGACATAACTATTCTTGCCAGAAGACAAAAGTTATTAATATGTTTTTTGTTTTTTATAGTTTTAAGTGATGTAAACTTTTGACACGTGTATGCCAAAAAAGAAAATTAACAACCATTTTGTAATTTTATAATGTTCAATATTACGTTACGACAACGTGTATAAATATTTGCATTTCTAAAGAAACGATCAGTTTATTGCAATAATTGTTGAAACATGAAAAAATATTTTATTTCACAAGTAATTTGACCGAATATATGTATAATGAATAACATAATAAAAAAGGACTCTAATGTGGTTAATTGAAACTAAAAATTTTTTTCATTTCATATGCGGAAAGTAATGTTAATTTAAACTGAGCAGCGGGTTAAAAACTCTGCGTTCCACCCTAGGGTGTAAAAGAATTTTAAAAATAGAACTGAATTTGGGAAAAATAGAACTGAATTTGGAAAAAACATTGGGCGGAGCGGCGACGCGGGCTGTTCCGAAAATAAAAAATAAATAAATATGGTCTACCTATGTAGTTACTACATGTTATTGTAAATAAACATTTTGGAAAAACTACGATATTTTTACTTTCCTTATATTCGAAATGAAAATAAGAGTGTTTAACACGGGTAAAACTCATCAATTCCATATACTCGAACTAGTTTCAGCCTAAACCGGGACATTTTAATTAATAAGTATACCTACATCTAAAATTTTATTTTATTTTTATATTAATTTTAAAAGAAACATGGCTCAAAAAACCAGAAAAAATGCTGGTCCTCCCATACAAACTAGACAGTTAAAACATTGTATTAGTATGGGAAAGTTTTTTTTGTCATTTTTCGACACATGTTTCTTTGGCATAAATGTTTAGTTTCATTAGTAGAATACTAAAAAAGGAAGGTAAAACTATCATTGTACTGATGAAAATTTACTTAAGTCAGAAGCATGTGGCAGCTACCGTTACGATCTAAGATAATATATTATCCAAAGTGCAAGGAGCAATAATATGTAAGATGTGTTGATATTGATTTATTATAACCAGGAATACACATAATTATTCAAACTTAAGAAAAATAATATTAGAAATAATACTAGAAAAAATCGACTCACCCGTAGCACCTCAGACAGGACTACGGGTGCTATGTGAATGCGAAAAATCTTAAATTTAACTACTAAAACTTCTGGAAAACAAATGTTAAAAATTGTAACCCTATGTTGTATATTGTATATTAAGAAAAATAAATATGTCAGTTTTTATCAGATATTAAGTTTGAAAAGGAATGTATGTCCGAGCGTAAAAAATTTATATGATCGAAGGTAAAAATCCTTATTCCCACAAAATGTAAAATTATTGACAATCCTTATCTTCCGCGTGGTATGCAATTATCTATATTAGTGATCTATGATCTATGTATAATAAACTTTGTATAGAAAATAGAAGTATGACCTTTAAATGTGTAACCAGTTATTGCCAAATAAACTTATTTAGCTTGAAAATCATTTTAGACATACAACCTTGAATATAACTATTTGTTCCTTTGAAAAATATCTCATGTTTTGTGTTGACTTTAAGTTCCTGAGTACAAGAAACGGAAAAGGATATATTTTTGTGTCAATGTCGTATGCCCTAAAAAGTTTTAATTTTACAGCAAATAGTTTGGAAGGTCTATTTGGAAAACCAAACGAAAAAGAACGATGACCACTTCCCATACAAACGTTGACATGTCACATAGCTTCTTTTTAAAGTTGATGTATGGTGTTAATAAAATTCTATTTCAATAGTTGCTATGATCTTAGAACACTAGTATTTATAATGAATATGTGATGGTGAAATCAATATGTTCTAATTGAAATTATTGCTAATCTTTATAGAGTTAATTTTTATTTTAGTTAGAAATTTATAAATAACAATAAAAATGCAATTGTATGAGCTTATATACTTCTCTAATGCACGATAATTGATATATCAACATTTTGACAGGTCAGAAATGGGCATCCTTCTTTAAATAATATTTGAATTTGTTATTAAAAACATTTGTCGTAAATTCATTCCTTTGATAGTCAAATGAAATCGATTGCTCTATATTTTTTAATTTAAAATCATACTTACGACGAATTGTTATCAGAATTTGTAGATTTGAATGTTATATTCACTTGGTCTACACGTAAAAGTGTTTCTACATGTTTTTTTTTTAAATTTGATTGAATGCTTATTTAAGGCTCGGTTTCCACCCAATCGGAGAGGAGAGATGACTCATTTTTCTATAGAATCTTGTGCAAAACGCGCGAGCTAAGCGGAGAGATGTGGAAATATTCTATAGAGAAATGAGACATCTACTCTCCTCTCCGCTTTGGTGGTAACTGGCCCATATTTTTTTAAACTCATTTTTTGTTTTTCGGAATTAAATCGTTATACCATATCCAAACTATTTGTTATATCTCAGCTCAACCGAAGCTAAACCACAATGTAACCGCTATTGCGCGCTGTCAAGTTATGGCGTGGCGAGATAAAAGGACATTACAGGTAACTCATACATAACTAAAGATTTACAGCCCGTTTATAGCTGTTTCGTAACACTTGTATAATGTGAAGTTTGGAACAATACAATGAAAAACAAAGTTATGAGTGAAACTACTTTAGATGACCTCAAAAGGTCGGTACGTAGGTACTTAATATTCTCGCAAAGTTCATGGGTCAATAACCTTAAGTAGATAGGGTCATATTATGTGAAATATTGAATATTGTGGTTAGGTTAGCTTACTTATTAAGAAATATAGGCAACTTGCAACCACATATTTGTGATGCAGATGTAAAAATGTAAAGGTCTAAACAGGGTTATTCCATGTAAAATACAAGAGACTATGTAAACAACTTACGAGTATATATGTGTCTTTCTATATTAAAAGTGATTTAAAAAATAAAATAATGTTTTGACTAATTAATTTCAAATAATTTTAGACAGTTTCAATATTTTTATTTTCTATAAAATTATATTTCACAATTTTAAATTCAAGTTTTCTATTAGATGTAAAATGTACATAACATGCGAAATAGTTTGCAAAACTGTAATCTATGCCCAGTAAAGCGGCACCTGTGCAACGAAAATAGCTGTAACTTAATAGAAATACTTCACTAATTATTAGATATTTGTTTCAAAGTTGCATACGACGACCTTCAGAGGCGGCAATTTATGCAATTAAAATTGCATCAAACGCCTCTTACTATTTAACCGATATGCTAGTTATGTTAATTCGGACGAGTTGATTATTGACTAAAGATCCATATGAGTGGATCCTTATCTTTCTGATTACTGACGGTTATCTTGCAATGCCCACAGCTGGGCAAGTTGCGAAATAAGTCCGGTTATTCGGCTTATAAACTATTGATTTAGAAGAAGTTTTAGACTTATGGGTTTTTGTGGGTGCCTGCGAATTAACGCTTAATTAGTGTTATGTACCTTACTCATTTATATTGGTTTCACTTTTTTTTGTAACGTATTGTATGTATTGAAAAAGCGTGCGTATTGTATGTATACTGAATTGCTTTCGAGTGAATGGATGAACAAATTAATTTTAGCAGACTAATGCCCGTTTGCACTAAACTTAAGAATCGCCTAAGTCTTTTCCTAACTACAACTTGACCAAATTAAAACGGTGTCATTAACTTAGCAGTCATGCAGCTTTCATGCGCCTATTTTGCGGTCGAGCTGTAGTTAGGAGAAGACTTAGGCGATTCTGAAGTTTAGTGCAAACGGGCATTAGTCTGCGACGGTAATGAGTCTATAATTATGAAAATTTTGTCAGTAAAGATACTTCGCTACGATATACGATTATAAATCACCTATTTTTTCTTTTCTAAAAATTAGAATTTTCAAGTTTTCCCCTTTTGTATAATTATGTGCGGTTAGTTATGAAGATTTATCAGCATTTAGTACGCATATTAATCGAGTTACAAACCAGTTGTTTGGCAAACATTCGCAAATTGTCGGAACACTTATGGCGCGCGCAACTCGCGTAATGTTTGTTGTGTTGCGCCAATGTTTATCGGCCTATCGAATTATATATATGGCCTCATTGCTTCCTTGACATCGACTTTCGAATTTATTAGATGTCTTAGTTGATGTATGTATACAAGGTGTTACAAAAATACCCCTAATGCCGAATATGGTATATAGGGACCATCAAACTGAACAACTTTGACTATGGGACTAACTCTGAAATCGCGAAAAAAAAATCAGCTGTTTCATACAAAAATTAAAATTGAAAATATCAAAATGTATGAAACAGCTGTTTTTTTTCGCGATTTCAGAGTTGGTCCCATAGTAAAAGTTGTTCAGTTTGATGGTTCCTGTATACCATATTCGGCATTAGGGGTATTTTTGTAAAACCTTGTATATGATAAATTTTACTATTAGAAAAAAACGAAGGTCTAGTTTTTTATTTAAGTACCTACCTACTTGTCTACATATTTTGTTTTTCAATTAAAACAGTTTCCAATAATGAGGATATTTTTAAATCAACTTGCACATTTGAAAGTTTAAAAATATCGTATTATATTAATAAATAATATTTAAGTTGATCATTAGCATTATAGGTAGGTATTGTAAATAAATTACTTATAATGTAAAAGATTTATCTGTTTTATAGGGATGATTGCCAAATTACATATTGCCTATATTTTTTACAAACAAATAATGTTTTTTTTGTGGTAGTTCTAGAACAAACCATACGACTTGTAATTTTGCGCTAAATGCATCTATGATTTATTGTTTTTGTTCACTGAAGAAGTTTAAGGCCTGGAAGAAATGTTCATAGTAAAAATTACCGAAATTATTGACAACATTTTCGTTTTTAAAGGCTCTACAACGTGTAACAAAAATACCCCTAATGCCGAATATGGTAGATAGGGATCATCAAACTGAACATCTTTTGCTATGGACCAACTCAGAAATCGCCAAAAAAAAATCAGCTGTTTCATACATTTTGATATTTTCGATTTTAATTTTTGTATGAAATAGCTGATTTTATTTCGCGATTTCAGAGTTGTTCCCCTACTAAAAGTTGTTCAGTTTGATGGTCCCTATATACCATATTCGGCATTAGGGGTAAGTTTTTTGTAACATGTTGTATAATTGAAATGTAGGCGTCCATTAGCATGTTGATGTGGTACCGACCGATGCGATGCTGCGCCGACAATGAGTAAAGGGTCTAACTAGTGGCTCCGTGAGCTGTAGACCTCGCGTTTGTGCGTTAAAAGTACCTCAAATTGTATGTTTTTTTTAAATTAATGTAATAAATGTCGCCACGAGGTTTTCAAAAGCAGTATTCTTTGGTAGGTATTCTTTTATTATATCTATTCGAAACTAGATGGCGTTTCTAATGTTGAACAGTTTTCAATTGGGTGTTTTTTTTTCTAAATTTTCAAAAAACTGATTCGATATAAAATCTATATAATTATAGAAGCTGCTCAGAATATTTCACGAGAATCGGTTCAGAAATGCGAGTAGAGAAGAACAGACAGCTGGAAAGCCGGATAGACAAACGAAAGCATTTTTGCCCAAGCTGAAGCAGAGACGCTTCTCTCGCTGTTTCAACTATTTCTTATTTTGAAAAACTGTCAATAACAAAACTAGAGTGCTAACTTAGGTTTTTTTTATTATAGTTTCAAGATTATAGGTATATTACTGGTTGGCACATCATTGAAAAACTACATAGGTAATTGGAAGTCACTTTACGATTTTTTTGCTATCAAGAAAAGTTTCAGCTATCATGGTTCTGTCATTCACAAAAGTAACTATAATCTACTTACTACATTATTTTTTGGAACCGATAAATCAATTTATCTGTGTTAAATCGTTGTTCAAAAATGTGTATTTGACGTTGTACGACCCCTTAAAGTTTTTTTGTTGTCTTACGTAAATCTACGGATAAAGAAGTGCTAATTAATCAAAATTTCTTAAAGTTCTGTAGTAACACGTGTAACGAAAAAGCAGGAAAAACGTGAAAGCAGTTATAAAACTGCATTTAACAGTTACCCACTCTATGTTAAACGATTACGACGTCCCTAAACAGTAAAAACGAATATGTCGAAAATTGTAGATAAGCAGTTATCGTAGGTAAATTATTAAAACGTCCGCTAGATCACTGGGGGCATCGGAAATCTTCGGATGTCGACACGACACGCACAAAGGCTACGTTCATAATGACACGCACACATCGGTGAAAAAATGATGATAGTAAATACAGCAATAAAGAATTATTATTATTATTATATAAACTTATACGGCCATTCTTAGAGTTAAGGCCATCTAAAATTTAAAGTTGTTAGATTTGACAGAAACTCTATGTAACTGACAGCATCTTTAAAGTTAAGGAGATCTTAACTAAAGATTTTAGCTAAGAAGCCTTTGAGTACCTATTCGGCCGTTAGCAAAAACATAACCCTTTCCTTACAGTCAGGTAAAAGTGTATGGATTTGAGGTAAAGTTTTAACTAACCATAGCGTTTTGTACTCCATAATATAACTACAAATGTTTTTATTTGTCAGCAGATTGTTTTCGATTGATTTTACAAATGTTACTTCGTCTAGGGAGACATCTTTATGCAAGTTCGTTCCATTAAGAGGTTCAAATCTATTTTTTTTACAGAATAGAACTACAGATATTATTTCCAACTTCCTTTGAATCATATACCTAACGTACATCTCTTTCGGCCAAGTGAAGAATACCTAACCTCTTTTTCTTTTGGTTAGGGAAAGGGGTGGAAGCATTAGTCAAAGAATATTCTTTTGTACAAAAAATCTTACTAACTCGTGCTTGTGTTGCTAACATTCGTTCATGTAATATGAATTGTGTGGTCTCTAAAAACGTTTCGTCGTCTAAACGTAGCTTTATAATACAGCCGGATCTTTCGGCGATAATAATTTTCTTTGTCAAACTAATTAACATACTTGCTGAACAATGGTTTACATGTTCTCTCAATATTTCTCAGTCTTGTTGTTTTGCCTCGATAATATCTTATTTCGAAAGTATCGGCATTGTCTTTGGCTATTTCCTTTGGGAAAATTATCAGATTTTCATACGCTTGTTAATTAAAGTTAGGTTTCATGAAATACCTAGTGTTTCTTTTAAGTGAAAAATCTTTGTTGCGTTATTATTAAGCACTTGTTGCATTGTATTCATGCTTTGTTTCGGGTAATTTTCAAGTACTCTTTTAAATCTGCAAATCATATTTTATTTGATAGAAAGACAAATAGGCAGTTAAGTATTTATATGAACATACAACTGTGTAATCTAGGAATATTTCAAAACCTTGGTTTTAAATATTTCTAGATTAACTAATGACTTGATTAATTAAGAGATTTGTCTGAGATTTTGTATATACCTATTTATGTAAGTAGGTAATAATGCCGAATTCATTTCGGAAAATTACAACACCCACATCCCCGTTTCATGATTATATAACACTCCATGTTTTCTTAAAAGGTAAATGGTAATCATTATTAACTTATTTGACATCTGACAGAAAATAATCTTCAGAGTGCATAGTTCGAGTTCATACGCATTTGTTTTGAGGTTAGTATTAACATTATGCTTTGGATAACTAGATGCGTTGTTTTATTAGGATCTTAGGAGTAATTTTATTTCTGGAAAAGAGAGATAATTCACCTAGTAATATAAATAATATATGGACGACCCCGCACAAGTGTCGTGGGCATCGCTATCGGCTTCATTTGACAGATGGATGTCACACATTGCTACTTTTAGTTGGTAAGTTTTTACTTGTGCCAAAAAGAAGTAGCAATGTGTCACATCCATCTGTCAAATGAAGCCGACAGGTTTGTCTCATTAGTCTGTTAGTTAATAAAGTTCCTGAAGTTGTAAATTTTTTCGTAGATTTTTCGCTATTGACTGATTTCTTTTAAGTGTCAGTCACCTACAGATTTTTGGCATCATTTATTTTAACAGTAGTAGGAAATGATTTTTTGATATGCATTTATTTTTTATGTAGTAGGTATTTGTAATTGTAAAGTCTTGCACCAATGCGTGCGTTGCGTTTTAGTGATCTTAGGTAATTAATGTTCGCGAATGGTTCGCTAATGGTTTGATTTATGTTTGTATTCTATCATTGTCGGGATGCTTCGTTTTAATAAGCTTATGAGTAATGTTTACCTAAAATAATATTTCCGTGGGCATGTAACTAGTTTTTTTACGAATAATATACTAATAACCTGTTAAAGACGTGTCAGTAATAAAGTGAAAATTCATGTTTAACTAAATTAAAAACATTAGTTAAATATAATTGTGATACTTGCACCCATGCTTGTAACATCACCTGACTTTACTGTGTTTTTCGTTTTTATCATAGTATCCAATAATTCACACCGATAGTGTCAATGTACAGTCACGTCAAAAATATGTATACAGTTTAGAACTTTGTCAACCCGAACCGAGAACCCGAATCTGAACCCGAACTCGAACCCGAACGCGAACGCGAACCCGAACCCAAACCCGAATCCGAACCCGAACGCGAACCCTAACTCGACGTAGTTGTCATTTCCGTTCAATTTAGAGTGACAATAGTTCTAAACGCTATAAGTACATATTTACGTACGTGACTGTACATTGTAATATGTATGTAATATATACATATAGAAATATGTATATATTTACATACTCAGTGTCATGATATGACACTATTTCTAAACACTATGGTGCCCATATTATGGGCACCATAGTGGTAGAAAGAGAGTTAAGAGGTGGTGAAAGCACTCTTATTACCTAGTTATTGATTCTCAGTACTTTATTGGGTCTTTGAAACAGTTCCATCACAATTACTCTAGTGCTACTAATGAGTGCAATCAAACCATATGCAACTAACTACGATCACATGCCTTAACGGGCACAAAGTACTGAGTTATGTAAGAGTCGAATGAAGACGTTCCATACTATACCATTAATGTCACATATAATGTTGCTGATAAAGCCCGTATATTGGGAAATATTAGTTAGTATTTACCAACATGAGTTGGTAAATGTAAGGATTTTATACAAAGAGTAGGTACGTAAATTTTTCATGCTTTTACCATTAGAGATTGGTACATGCTTAGTTTAACCAACGACGGTTGGTAAATGTTGGATTTTTTTAATTAAAACAGTGAATTAGCTAATATTGTTGAATTATTGTTATCATTTATTTTAACTAGGTACCTATCAGTAAAAGCCTTTATTATTTTTAATCATCTTTGTTATATATTCTTCACTATCCTTATTTTTTTTATTTTAGAAGTACTAATCTAAGTCATTTATTACAATAGAATTACCCATCAGTCAAATCCATAAATAGTTTAAATTATCATAATTTGGTTTATTTATTAGTAATCAGTGATAAAATAAACCTTTTTCTGCATTTACCGTGTCTCTAAGCCAAACCTAATTATTGATTTACCGAGTGGTAAAAGTTTGAAATGAACCATGATCACAGAACAGTTTGAACTTTTACCATTATGAGTTGGTAAGTCTTAGGTTTTACTGGTAAATCATAGGATTTAGTTAAGTTCGGGGTTTTACAGTAACATATAATGATATAGTCAACAAATTAACTACTTATATGATATTTTCATCAGTTCATGACGTAACACTGTTCGCACGGCCTTGTTTTTTTCAATAGGCTTATAATAAGTAGGTAATTTCTGAAGCTTCCTAAAAAAGCACCTCTTTACAACTGACCTTAAACGTATTTACTTGCGCCATTTTGGCACCGTGAGAAAAATACTACTTATCCTAATGCGTATTGTTTCATCACCAAACGGCTGGTGATGACATTGCGATTGACTTTCAAAGTCTGATTTAGAGTCTGTTTAAGTTCAAAAACAAACCTAATATCTCGTTTTTTTTTTTCGTGATTTTAATATACAAGGTGTTACATAAGTACCCCTAATGCCGAATATGGTAGATAGGGACCATCAAACTGAACAACTTTTACTATGGGACCAAATTTGGAATCGCGAAAAAAAAAAGCTGTTTCATACAAAAATTAATTACGAAAATATCAAAATGTATGAAACAGCTGATTTTTTTTTCGCGATTTTAGAGTTGGCCCCATAGTAAAAGTTGTTCAGTTTGATGGTCCCTATCTACCATATTCGGGATTAGGGGTACTTTTGTAACACGTTGTATATCGTAGTAAAACAGTATGTTGATATTTAGTATTATCTTCACAATATGATAACAGTAAATATTCCGGATAAGTCACACAAGCAAAACTTGTTCTATAGTGACTAAATAAATGTACTTATAAATAAAAAAAAATTAACACCCATGCCATGACTTGGGTACAAACCAGGCCTCCTAGCATGACCACCGAAACACGATATATCGCGTAATATAGCGTTATATCGACACTCATCTGTCAAAATCTATTGTCTATTGATAGTGATAAATTGCTATATTGCTATATCGCGTTTCAATTGTCATACTGGGGGGCAATTTGAACCTTAGCTTAGTTTTGCCTTAGCTGAGCTAAGCTGGGTATTGCGATCATAGAAAAATATTGTGGTCATAGAAACGATATTGTTAACTAAGTTACTGAAAGCTTTAGTCAGTCGGCTTAGTAAACAACTTAGCGATTATGAAACTAAACACTATACGAATTAACCGTGGTCGTGAGGATTATATTTAACCGAAGCCGTAATTACAGAACTACATAGTTGCTCTACTCTTGCGTAGATTATAAGGGTTAAAACGAAATTAAATGCACGCTTAGAAAGGTACAAATGTATAATGTCAAGGTTGTCTACGTAACTATTTTGAATGGACGTAACGTCTCGTTATGTCAAGTCCAATCAATGAAGGGGTTCTTCTTCTTCTTTTTTTGTTACGGCAATCTACTTTCCTCTTGGAAGTAATTTTTGCCAGTGTCAAATGTTAAATAGTTCAGTGGTAGATATTGTTTATTTTTTCTTTAGAATGCGGGTGCATCGCATTCCAATGCTGCTTGGAGCATTTGACACCAAGTATATCAAGACAGTTTACTCGGTTAGTTCTGCCGAGGAAGCCACCACTTCAATAAAAGTCTCAGCTTCACACAACCAAGATCGCGCCTATTTCAATTATCCCACATATTGTTCAGTTGTGTAGACACTTGTATCATATAACTACACCAATTTTAAGACACAATATCCACTATGAATCAATTTGAAAATAATTAAAATAGACACCAAACCGAACTCGACAAAATGGCGCCAAAAACTCCCAATGAAGGGGTTGTTGAGTCCGTGAGCGAAAACATACGCGAAATCTTCAGAAACGTGTGGTGCTTAGGGTGAGAACATACTAAAAATCTTCTCGTCTAGGAGGTAAGCCGGAGTGTGGGGAGGGGAAGATCTCAATTTTGGGTTTTTCGCTGCATGATATCTCCAAAACGTTGTGTCGCAAAGAAAAGTGTTCTTCTACCGAATGAAAGGTTAAAAAATTCTCTACTACTTTTATTCTAAACACTTTTACAATTTGCCCATAGTTTTCGAGCTACAGAAGAAGACTATTTTATTAACAATTTAGATCCTCTTTTGTTGACACTTTAGCACTTGAGTACAACTTAGAAGCTTAAATTCATTAGAATATGAATTTAAACTTCGAGTACAACGTAGTAGACCATAAGTACAAGTACAGTCACGTCTATAAATATGTATGCAGTTTAGAACTATGTCACTCTGAAAGCTATTACTTTTTTGAACAGAAATCAATGACAAAAGACAACTACAACAAAGCGACAAAGTTCTAAACTGTACACATATTTTTAGACGTGACTGTACTATAAATAAAATAAAATTTAGTGTTTTATCACGCAATCACCAATGACTTTACGCAGTAGCCGTAACAATTTTATATAGGTATTAATTTCCAAACCCTAATTAAAAATAAGTTATTTGTTATAAAATATAATGTTTTATGGCAAATCGTTATTCAACTTCTATAAATGACATGGCCTCATAAGTCTTACGTTAGACCTTGTGCCAATAAAAGCCGCAAGAAGCGCAAGGACTGTGTTTTCCTGTCCTTAGTCAATATTACCACGGCATACACAAGAGTATTTAAATGCAAATAATTTAAAAGCATTGTTAAAGATGAGGCTAGGTACCTATATTCTCCCTTCTTTTCTGTGTGTAGTTGTAGCCTTATAATTAGAGAATTGTTGATTACGAAAAGTAAGGTTCTTAAACTACAGGTTCCTTATTGACTTGACTATGGAACCCTAAAAAGGGCCGAAAGCACAGACTAAATAAAAATCTACTTTGTCCGAAAGTGACCGAATTGTCACGCGTATGAACTTTTTTCTTGTTATATACCAATAGACACACAAGTGCACGAACAGCTATAGAGAAAAAACGCGCGTAAAAAAAATCAATACTTAGTGCAGTTTTGATGAGAAATTTGTACAGCGCCATCTACCATCGAAAAGCAAAGTTCTCCTAGAGAATTACTCTATCGAGCAGTTTATCCCATAAACTTATTATACTCCCGTAGTATAGAAAAAGTCTATGGTTTATCCATACTTTCCAAAGGTTACCAACGACTCTGTTGCAACTCGGCGCATAGTTCATGATGTCACATCAATTTGTAGCGAAGTATCTCACTTATTTAGTTGCGCGTATCGTATTTTTAATATGGTTGCTGAATAGGGCTGCTACTTTTAAGAAAGAAATAGAGTAGGTATTATTTGTTTTTAAAGACTGTTTGCAAATACTTTCCAAAATATTTGTTTTTTAAACAGTTGATTTTAAAACTCTACATTTTGCGGCTAAAAAAACTATAATAAGTCCCTGTAAAAGAAAATTACTGAGTAAGTAGTTATTCTTTGTATATTTTAGGCTAGTGAATTTATTAAGTTAACTTTAATGTTTGGTGACGTACAAAATAAGTTCGTCTATCTAGTTCACTGACAACATCGGTCCCAAGCTGTCCGCATGCAGCATCTTCCGACCTTTACCAGGCTGCGTCAGCCATTTTTAATTTCACCACTGCTGGGGCACAGACTTTGGATAAGGAGGTTGGGCCATGACCCACCACGCGAGCCCGAAGCGGTTTAGTGGATACTAACGACTGCAAATGCAGCCGGTACCAACGGCTTAACGTGTCTTCCGAAGCACGGAGTCGTTGGGCCAGGCGCTATACCACTGCGCCACTGAGCTCCGTAAATGCGGCATATTTGAAAGCCGGCAACCCTAGCAGTTACCGCAAGCCCACCTGTGTTTACTAACGCTGAGTGATTATTACGCTTTCATCTCACGTTTGGATCAGAACGTATCGTGACCTACTGTGCAATAAGTACACAGTTTGGCAAAAACTCGGCCGTTTGGGCAACTTCTTGCACATAATAAGACAATGGACTCATTTCTGACAACAGACAGATACTAGTGTATACACGGTATATCTCCATTCTCTATCAGAAGATTCCTTCTGGAACATCTTGTAGAAAAGGGTCATTGTCAGATCCATGGGTGGGTTTTAGACTGTCCCTAGCAAGCTTAATTTAAAGTTAACTTGCTCTTAACATGCTATAGACATTACTAGAAAACCCGGCCATCTGACACGTAGTAGAGTCAATTTTAATGTTGCACGCCTACTTAAATCACTTTACTTACACTAAAAAAATTATAACTTATACATACCAAAACAATTTTAATTTCGTTAAAATTTACAATCTTTCTTTTAAACTTCCACTTATGTATACTCTTATAGTTAAGTACTTTTTGTTACACCTACTCATTTATGTATTTAGTTAAAGAAATAACCATGAATATCGTGCGGTATAAGCATGACAAACATGTAAACAAGTGAGCAATCAATGTTTTGTAGCAGAGTAATTCGCATTGTAATTAATTATCTTCAGCTTTTATTTCATTCAACAATATCAATTTAATTTATGATTAGGTACTAAAATAATTATTAAAAGCAGTAATACAAAAGTGATGATATAATTATTATTTATGTTCTTGAAACTTCCAATTGAAATTGGAAAAGGAAAAATGTTATTGAATTACAAAATTTTTGAATAAAACCGCTCCGGATTTCAGTCGTTTTCCGCCGCCCCGTCACAACACTGACTATTTTGTAGCTCCGTCCCATCACAATGCATCTATCGAGGTAAAATTTTCAAAGAGTTTTGGTAAGCAACACAGTTGAGAGGTGTTAAGCTCTTGACCTATCATAACCTGATAGGTATTTTACAAAATTCAACCATCATCATTATGAGCATCACGAATCAATTTATGTGGCATAATTAGGTAAAACGAGCGATTCCTTCGCGTTCCATCATATAAATAGATTTGTGTGGTGTGACATAACTTAACTTCATTGTCATTCAAGACAGGTGTGATTGCATCGCATGCATCCGACAGCACGGACGTTTCACCTCTTTGAAATGAATCAAGGCTGATAACGAAGACTCTGATTTGATTTATTTAATAGTATAGATTCGGATGTTAGTGACATAAAGAAAATTAAATTTCAGTAATATCGCATCGCACTGAATAAGGCTTCCTTGTTTCTGTACCTGTTCTTCTTTTTATTTTTTTCCATTTGGCTTAAAGTTTAAAACTGTCAAAATAATGAGATTAAAGTTTATTATACAGAGACAACAACACCGGCTCAAACATCATCAATGAACAATGAGTTATATATATCATGTTATAAATAGCAGACACACACACCCACACAAATACATACATACACACCCACACACATTCACATCACAGTCACTGTTTATTTAAACATGCTATATTTGGTCAAAAACCCGCATAGTCATGAATTTACCTCAGTATTGATTGAAAAATAAAAAGAGAATATAATAATGATAATCATTTATTTCCAAGAATAGTAGGTAAGTAGGTACCTATTTATTGAAATGCTACTGACATTGGGATGCTAAGATAATTTTGTTAAGTTTTTATTAAGATTTTCCGTTCATTTTCTCGTCCCTCTCAACAAATCAAAGTTGTCTGAAACTAGTAAATTATTGATTTTATTTTTCTAGCACTTGATTATAAATAGTTCTACAATATCGACAACCCTCATTGACAGACGTAGGTAGGTACGCAATTCACCGCAGGCGAGCTGTGCGCGACAGTGACGCACGAGCAAGGTCGCTGCGGCGTCTGCGCCGGCCTTAATGGCTTTATTACCCTTGATGTCTCAGACTACGTGACTCAGATATAAAGCTTTTGAGAAAAAATATAAATACCATAATTCTGATTTTTTTCAATATTAACTTTTTATTTTTATCTAGGACTTCATACTTTGGTACTGTTTGAAAAAACACTACAAAATAGAAAAAGAGATAACTGCTACTTACTTGTTTCCTTTGCGTTTTCTGTCGAACCATTACAACATCCAAGCGGAACATAAAATACTTCACGGATTATTTATGTACACATTACAAGTTTTACGCCTCAGATTTTCAAGAAGAGCGTTATTACCTAAAAGCGCTTGTGTTTGTTAAGCAATGTTGTAAATCTTGCACAAAGTCACTTAAGGTTAGCTTAGCTACAGTACAGAAAATCCTTTCTTAAGTCTATGAATCAAAGCTTATGTCGAAGTATGAGCGTTGTTACTTTAGTGTTTTATTTCTATTCTATTCATTTTTTCAGTGGCCACTGCAGTATCCCCCGCGCAAGTCGCATGTCCGACGCCAGCGCATGATCCCTGCGACAACGCCGTTCCCGTGCGAGGATGCCATTGCCTACGGTCGGAGCTCATCGGTGCCCTCCTCCGTGCACCGACTGCGCCCGGGCGACATCGAAGTCGTGGCCGCTATTGGCGACTCACTGGTCGCTGGCAGCGGGGCGCTGGAAGAGTTCGCGCTTGGAGCCTTCGTCGAGTATAGAGGCGTGTCGTGGTGTGCGGGTAAAGTGTTGTTCTACTGTCAAAATTTACGGTTGACGACAGCGAAGTCGTGACTGCTATCGATGATTCGTTGGTCGCTCACCAATGTTTGGTTTTATTTTTTTGGTAATTGAGACGTGTCAGGGTGTGTGGAAGTAACATTTATTAGGTAAAATATACGTAGGTATGTTGCCAGGTGGGGACAGTACGTGGCGGGAGTTCCTGACGCTGCCGAACATCCTAAAGATGTTCAACCCGAAGGTGCGCGGGTTTTCCACCGGCACTGGCGAGTGGCTGACCCGCAACGCGCGCTTTAATGTCGCCTTTCCCGTCGCTTCGGATGGAGATGCCCTCAAGCAAGCTAAGGTGCGTTTTGGAGATAATGTCCACTTGCATCTTTTTTTTTAACACAGAATACATGGTTCACCTTGCCCACTAGCATGGGCCAAAGCAAAGAATCTACACCGGCACGGGAGAGTGGCTGACCCGCAACGCGCGCTTTAATGTCGCCTTTCCCGTCGCTTCTGATGGGGAATTGGGGACATTAAAGCGCGCCAACTAAAGTGCGTTTTGATCGTGTTAATTTTCATCTTACTTCAAGCCTTTTACTAGCACAGAGAAGAATTTGAATAGAATACAAGACATGGCTCGCCTTGCTTGTTCTTGGTCGGCTACCGAAACAGCTTGAAAATACGATCGAAGTAAGTACCTATTATAATAAAGTCAACTGAAAATTTTTGGCCATACCTAAGTGGGTTAGTTATATTTCGGACATCAATATGAGTGCCTATGCATTCATACGAGTACAAGTTTAATATGATTTGCAAACATAGAAATGAATAATACGCAATCATTTACCCACCGGCGCGCGGTCGTAGTCATGTACACTAGTGCAAATTAACATTTGAGCACAAACACCGTTTAATTACTAATCGCCTGTAATTAACTTTTTATAGTTGTATTTTTGTTATGAAGCCTGAATTGTTACGTACGAATAATTTCGGTCATTATAAAACAATGGTAGCAATCAGAATTACGAAATTCGATTCACCTTTTGTTGGTTTGAAAATATTACTTGAAATTCATTTGAAATGTTTTTTTTTTAAATAGCTGACACATCTATGTTAAGGAAATGTTAAAATAACTCCTAAAAATTGTATTGTAACCCTACGTTTTTGTTCCTATACTTAATTATAGGACTTGCGAAATAATATTATGTAGGTAGTAATCTATCCGAAATTACCCAAGATCTAGATCACCTCCAAATGCTGAATTAAAGCTTGAAACTATCAATTAACAACAATAAAAAACAACAATATCAGTTTAAAGAAAAAGTAAGTATACAAGAATCAAGGTTTCTAGAGTATACACATTTGATTTCTTAATTAAGGTATAAGTTTTTGGTACTAAAACAATTAAAAAATCTTTGGTTGAAGAATAATAATAAAAAAAGTGATTGAACAATGTGAATGATTTATGTGTTTGTTGTCGATGAGTGATTTTTCACGGGTTTCTCCATTATCAAGGTTTTCTGATATTGGAATTCTTGAAATAAAACACTTTTTACGGGTACTAGCAATTCTTGTTAAGATGTTAAATAGGTATTTGGACAAAAGGATAAAGTTTTGCTATGGAAATTATATGCTTTTATCAGGTGTGCCGTTTGCAGGAATACTTACTGTCACTTAAACCGTTCCAGATAATAATAGCCCGCATGAAAGCCTCCTCGGACATCGACTACGAGCGGGACTGGAAGATGGTGACCATATTCCTGGGCGCCAACGACCTGTGCTCGGCTTCCTGCCTGTCGCCGGTCGCGTGGTCACCCGCTGCGCACGCGCGCAAGCTGGGCCGAGCGCTGGACTATTTGTACGCGCAGATGCCCAGGGTTATGGTCAACTTGATTCCAGTGCTGGGTAAATATATTGGCAGAATATCTTCAATGTAAAGAAGTTAAGGATCAGTAAGTCTCTGAATCTAAGGTGGAGCCAACCTTATTTCTGTATCCCTCAGATCGAAAGTAATGCAACACTGCTCTACAATACCAATATCAAATTATTGGAAAGATATTTATGTTGCTCCGATCCGAGTGGAAATATCGTTTCCTCTTTCTTATTGTATAATGGTCTGTTAAACGTATCACAAGCACACCACACTGCAGTGGCAAAAAGCGGTTGTATGTGGTTATTGACAAAAATTGGTTCCATTATGGCTAGTATGGCTACGTCTCCGTCCGTCTAAGCTAAGCCATGACGCTAACATATAAAATTTTATCACTGCAAAGTGATATGCGTACTTAGATGTTTTTGTTTGATGATGTCATGCAGACGTGTCGGTATCTGTGCGCGTGGGGCGGCCGCTGATGTGCCGGCTGATGCACCCGCTGTTCTGCACGTGCTTCCACCGCGGCGGCGCCGGCTCCGAGCTACCCCGACTGGTCGCCATGGCGCGCCTCTATCAGAAGGCCGAGGCGCAGCTGGTGAGTCTCATGCCTCTTGTGGTTCAACCTTATGCCCCCTCATCACCTCAATCTTTTAGCGTAAAAAAATTACAGCCTCAGATTCAAAAGATTAGTTCACGTTTAAGAATAAAAAGGTGGGGGTTCTACAGTTTTGAATTTGGAAAATGTGGAACGCTCCGCGTTGTTTTATCAAATGGAATGATAACATTTCAGAGCATGAGTGACTAAAGTAAATAGGGTTGTTTTGAAAAATGTTAGAATTTACTTTCTTGTGGGTCTTTCCAGCTGAAATATATTTTGAATGGAGTTACAAAGTAGATGTGGGATTTAAAAAATGCTTGAATTTATAAGGTTTTCAAGTCCTCGAGAATAACAGAACTTGTGACGTAAACTGATGTGGTTAACAGGTGGAGAGCGGGCGGTACTCCGGGCGGGAGGACTTCGCGGTGGTGGTGCAGCCGTTCATGCGGCTGTTCAACCTGCCGGCCGGCGCGCGCCCGCCGCTCGCGCGCGTCATACACCAGTCCTACATCACGCACGACTGCTTCCACTTCTCGCAGAAGGGACACGCGCTAGGTACGACACCATTACTGAAATTATACTCCCCGGTACATCGCCATAGTACTACGATCCCTACAGTAGCACCGAGAAAGTACTTTCGTCGAGCGACGGTTATTGAGGGGAGGTGACCGTCGGGGGTCGTGGTACACAAACTCGCTTAGTTAGCGCACTCTATACTCGTACACACAAGGCTTATACGGTATAAGCCCGTTATACCCTAACTAATCGCTGCAGGAGGAACAGTAAATACGGTTAAATCTACCTATTGTAACCAGTTTTATGTCTCATGGTCGGTGGTACTGGTTGTGATTAGGCATATTGCTAAAAATATACCTGTCGAACTTAAATTTCCAGCGGCAAACCTCCTCTGGAACAATCTCCTGGAGCCAGTAGGCAACAAGTCAGCAAATGCTCGCCCCATACTGCTGGACTCGTTCAAGTGCCCCACGAGAGACGCGCCCTTCATCTTCACCGACAGGAACTCTAAGACCTACCTCGAGACCGGAGTGCAAGATGGAGCTTACGACATTTAGATACTTCTAATGAGTATCCCTGTCGACCAACCAACTGGTCCTGGAGTCTAACTGGTTCACTGGTTCCAGTAATTGTTCCCCGGTGAATGGCGGACTAGGGAACAATTACTGGAACCAGTAAACCAGTTGGACTCATTCGTCTTCAATGTTAAAAATTTTAAGACCTACCTCGAAACGGGAGTGCAAGATGGAGCTTACAGTATTTAGGTGCCTCTATTAGTATCCCTGTCGAAACCACCGTTTGACTTCTAATTCCAACGGCAAACCTCCTCTGGAACAATCTACTGGAACTAGTGAATCAGTAGTTCAGACTCGTTTGTTCTAACCGACCAGAACTATAAGTCATACCTCGAAACGGAAGTGTAGGATGGCGCTACGTGGACGACATCAATTTTAATCTTTTTTCTTGCTCTTTTTATTTGAAGTCGGTAAAGCATCTTTTACTTTCATTCTTCCCTACCAGCCCATTAGCTGATCATTCACGCTCTATACACTCGTAGATTTCCCTCAAATTAAACAAATCAAATCTTAAGGTCAGTGAGTACAGGATATAGCCATTGTTAATAGACTGTGGTCATAGTTTATATTATAGTCTATTAAGCTCTAAAAATAAACAAGTTGTTACTTTTCAGCTACGAGTATAAGAGAATTGAGCCACAAAATAGTCTGTGTGGATAGAACTAGATGTTGACGAACTTCGACCATCGACATTCTTTTCTGGATACATATATTTTCCAAAATACGATACAGCCCCCTATGACTTGACTATTGAAACGCGATATAATAAAGACCGAAACACGATAAATATCGCATGATATAGCGTTTCATCAACACTCAACTGTCAAAATCTATTGTCTTTTGACAGAACGTGATAAATTGCTATCATATCGCGTTTCAAAAGTCATGCATTGCATTATTAATATAAATTAGTATTTATATTTATTTCTTTATTTAATTTCTTTGTGCGATAAGTAGCAATAGCTTTTTTGGTTGATTGTCTCAACTTCTGTTAGTTACAGTTTTGTACTTTTGTGCTTTCAAGCTCGCTTAGTTTATAATTATTGCCTAGGAACACCTGATGTAAAGATATTGTAAATGTTTGTGCAGTATTTAAAGATTTTTTTATTAATTACAAATAACTTTCTTATGTTTTATAGTGTCTTATAACAAATAAGCTTGTGTCGCTTTTTTGTAGATCAGCCTGTTATTTATGTGCGAGGACCTGCAAACAACTTTCTGCTATTATTTCTTTATTACTAGTGTTATTTGCTTGAAGCTAGTTGTTGGTCTTCCTTAAGATGAAAAGAAATACATTTCAATAAAATCTTAATGTTGTAATTTCCAATGATGCAGTGGAAATTAATTAAAAGTAATGTTATGTTGACCGAATACCCATATGAAATAACTTAAAAATAAAGTGGTAGTATAAAAAATTATAAGTGTTCTAGAGAATCTAGTATTTTAAGTTAAATAATGTAATAACATTGATTGACAATCCAAATCACACTTGGAATACTGTAAAACATTAATGTGTCTGAATTTCTTAACATAAATAGATTGTATGTAAACTAAATATTTTTTATACAAAATACAATTTAATTTTCAACTATTATTATTATGTGTACAAAAAAAGGTATATAGGGTATTAGTAATTGAAGCATTTAAAAGTTCTTCTATCTGTTTTTAAAGGTTACCTATACAACACGGTACAAAGATACCCCTAATACCGAATATGGTATATAGGACCATCAAACTGATCAACTTTTACTATGGGACCAACTCTGAAATTGCGAAAAAGAAAAAAAGGATACAAAAATCAAAATAGAAAATATCAAAATGTATGAAACAGCTGATTTTTTCATGATTTCAAAGTTGGTCTCATAGTAAAAGTTGTTCAGTTTGATGGTCCCTATCTACCATATTCGGCATTAGGGGTATTTTAGCAATACGTTGTATAATCCGCGCGTGATGAGAATGGGATATTATGCTACTGTCGTAGCGTCGGCAAACACGCGTAGATGCTCGCATAATGCTAGTTGTGTACAACTGTGCGCGTCGATTTCTGCTCGATAAATTATTTTGAATTATTTCAGTGATTAATTAATAAAGAGTGGAAAAAAGGTACTTTTTACTTTTTTTTTAAATTCATTTTTATTTACATAGATTCAGATTTTTTTGCTTACACTACTCGACTGTTTAACTGTCATTTTCGATTTACTTTAACAAGGTCCCATCCCATTCTAATCACGCTCGGATTTTGCCTAGTATTTGTTATGAAAAATATTATGCATAGTTATTATTATATTATTTGCCGCATTGGGTACCTAACTACCTACTTCGCAATGGAAAATGTAGAGTAAGTAATAAAATAAAATTGAAAAACCTGAGGCTAAAAGTTTTGATTTTGCTGAGCAAAGCGAATGTGTCTAAGATAAACCAATTTTCATGATATCATAAAGTTACCTTAACTTTCAGCTTGCATTTTCTGTCTTTCTATTAAAATTAAACTTAAATTGTATTTCTTTACCAAATTAGAGTTTAAGTTATACTTAAATTTCTTTAAAAACCATAAACAAAGCGCTGTGTGATTCAATGTCGTAATAATTTTAATTTTGGTATGTCAGTGCCATTAATCATAATAATATTTCACATACCAAATGACTTAATTTTAAGAGAGTGATTGTAAAAAAACTTCCTTATTTAATGAAAGTGAAACAAACAAGTAACTTGTTTTATTTAATTCTATTCATCAGCTCTTTTATGTCACAGGTTTTAGAAAAGTCCCAATTAAATTAGTTGACAGTTAATTTAAAATATTTTTTTTTCTTAAATTTTTACCAGAAGACTTTGAATCTTGATTCAGTCAACAATTATGTTCCAAATACACGAAGGAAGTTGTTATTTTTAAGTTTTTTTATACGAAAAAGGGCGCTCGAGGCCACCGAGTCAGAAACCACGGAAAAATTAATGTTGTAGTGATGTGTTGACACTAATCACATTTTATTATTAGTTTTCATTGATATTTCCACCCTATCCCTAAACACAATTTACAAATTAGTTTGTGTCGTCAATAATAAGTAAGTGACGATTCCTTAGGCGCCATCTCCACGAGCGAGAGAATCGCGGCGATATTATCGTCGTGCCACGTATTTCTAACTCTCTATGTATGCGTCTCCACACGGCGATGTTATCGCGGCGATGCGACGATAGAAGAAGCGCTTACTCGTCGCGATTCTCTCGCCCGTGGAGACAGCGCCTTAGTGGTTGAGAATTCGTTTGAAGCCTGAAGAGTATTAAAAGCAATGTTTTTTCTTCACAATGTTTGACTTTTGGATGTCTGTAGGAGTTAAAAATCGATCAATTTTGCATTTACAAAACATAGGCCAGTATAATTAAAATATTTAACTCGATTCAATGATTATTTCTGTAATGCTTAAAACGTAATAAGTTTAAATCGCGTTTTGCCTAAACTTCATTCTTAAGTAGTGTTTGGACTAAGTCGCTACTTGCCTATTTCGCATTATAACTAACACGCAATCTACCTTATTCGCCATTATGACTAAATCGCGTTTCGCCTAAAACTCATCATAACTTGACAATAAGGAAAGATCAATGTAACACAAAAATTAGAGAAAATAAAACTAAAATAAACATATGAAATTAAAATTATGTGAAATATTTTTATATCAAACAAAAATTAATTATCATTTGAATCCTAATGTTATATCATACGAAATTAGGTGATGGGTTTTAAGTAAAATGTGACGCACATTTAAGTCCTAATGCGATTAGTCCTTAAGTGTTTTAGTCCTAAAGGGTTTTAGTCCTATAGCGTTGTAGCCTCCAGCGTTTTAGTCCTAAAGCGGTTTGGGTACGGAACCCTAATGAAAACCTTTCGCCTACTGCTCTGCGGTGGAGTCTTTACCCACCGTCGAAAAGTAAGAAAATACAATGCAACGCGAATGTTTAAAAGTGTATAATCATTTTATTATTTTGTTATTTCAAATAAATGCGACACCATCGATTCTATTTCAAGACTTGATATTATGCATATAACCTCCATTAGGAATATCAACAAAAAGTCTATTGTTACCAAGGATTTTTACAGCAAAATAATTTAATACCTATCCCATTTTATTAATAGCATTGTCGATCAACCGTATCTTAATTTAGGTAATAGAGACGAGACTATATGCCTACGATGACATAGTTTAATCAATCTAATAAGTCGATACAAAGATGCTAATAAAATAATTTTCTATTAGTAAATAATTATTTTAACACTGTCAAATTCAAAACAATTGAATTATAATCTGTTTGAGAAGTTGCATTTTAATTTTATTTTGTTACCCAACTGATGTCGGTAATAAATAATTAGTTTGTAGTTAATTTGAAAAACGTAACAATTGTCGTAATGATAAATAATGTGCACTTTAAGGTCTGCGAATATTGTGTCGGATGAAAGCTGGACGACAATGAGTTGAATCTCGAGCTTCAACACTCAATGTCGACGTTGTCAACGACATCGCCTACAGCTACGACAAGGGTAACGAAATCGAATTTATAAGATTATTTCCTATTGAGTCGATAGACTCATTCTCTGGTGTCTTTAAAAGCTACTTAGTTATGTATTCCAAATTATATTAAAATTAAAACTTTGCAAGCGATATATAATTTTTGAGTTTTGCATTTCCTGACGTTTACCGTTTCGGCATCCGTAAGTATACAACGTGTTACAAAAGTACCCGTAATGCCAAATATGGTAGATAGATACCATCAAACTGAACAACTTTTACTACTGGACCAACTCTAAAATCGCGAAAAAATAATAATTTTGATATTTTCGTAATTAATTTTTATATGAAACAGCTGATTTTTTTTCGCGATTTCAGAGTTGATCCCATAGTAAAAGTTGTTCAGTTTGATGGTCCATATCTACCATATTCGGCATTAGGGGTACTTTTGTAACACGTTTTATATCGGTAGTATCGTATTTTTATTCTTTCCAATCCAATAGCAAAATACTGCCAATGCCAACATTCACTTCATAGCTCGATTTGGTTTGGGTCACCCCGATTTACGTGAGGTTTTTTTATTACAGTTATATTTTCCAAGCAGGAGAAACATTTTCAGGTTATTGCTAGATACAATTTTTCATACCGAACAAAAACTTCTGTTGGGTGAGATTAGGTCATTAGATATCTAAATATCTAGGTAGTGCCAAATTAGGTTTTCAAACGACTGAAAAAGCGTTTGGCCTCACCACGGCACGAAATGTAGGGTGTGCGTGAGGGGCTATTCTAAACTACGGGATTACGAGAAATTTTCAACTGTAACGAGACAATAGATACATCTAAAATCTTTACTTTAGTAAAGTATCTTTAGACTTTGACTTTTTCTAGCTTTCGAAAATTATTACGTTTTGTTTATACACGGTGCCATATTATACAAGGTGTTACAAAAGTACCCCTAATGCTGAAAATGGTATATAGGGACCATCAAACTGAACAACTTTTACTATGGGACCAACTTTGAAATCGCGAAAAAAAAAATCAGCTGTTTCATACATTTTGATATTTTCGATTTTAATTTTTGTATGAAACAGCTGATTTTTTTCGCGATTTCAGAGTTCGTCCCTAGTAAAAGTTGTTCAGTTTGATGGTCCCTATATACCATATTCGGCATTAGGGGTACTTTTGTAACACCTTGTATAATATGGCACCGAAAATTACAAAATTCCTTTGATGTTATTTATTCAAATAATGCTCTCATATCATAAAATCAAAAGATATGGCGTAGAGTCAGTCGGCACCAGAATAGGCGCTTCGCCCTTTGGTATATAAGCGGCGGGTACTCCTCGCGCCTCACAGTCAGGCCCGGTGCGTTGCCTCGCGAACCGCCACGCCACTACCTCCACTCCCACGCGTACTCTCCCGAACTTCACCACTTCAAAATGGTAAGTCTGGGTACTTAGGTACAAATATTCACTGCAGGTAGATAGCAAAAAAAAGCTACTGAAAAAAGTAAATTTTTATTTTATTTTATATTTACGTAAACAAAATTGTTTTTATTTCTATTGGTTGAAAATAAAGCTGAATGATAGGAAAATTGTAAAAAAAAACAACTACATAACTAAAACTTAACAAAAAACATCATTCTTGTGTTAAACCACTTTGTGTTCGAAAAAAGATTTATTTTTCCGAAACACTTTCCTGTTTTAACCATAAGAATTATGAAATCTAAAAATGTTACTGATTATCAGCGAATTTTTTATAATAGACTTTATTCAACTAGTTTATTTTGATAAGAAACATGTGAAAGATACTTGATAAGCTTTTGACAAAAGCTTCGTCAAAGAAAACCCGAAAATAGGGAGTTAGGAGAATTTGATTTCCAGCTAAAGATTCTTCTCTTTCAAAGTGATAGTTATAAAAAGTTAGTAAGATTTGTGAAATAGTTTTTAGAGCTTTCATACAATTATACTTTTTTTATTTTTACTTAAAGCTTAAGAAAATATTTTCTTCTTTGATATATCTATTAAAATAAAATTATAAATTAAATAAAATCTTATTCGGTTCAATACCAATAAATTAAACTTAAATATTTCAATATACAGGATGTCCCAAAACACGGAAGGAAAGTACTTTAAATATTGAAGATAGGAAATTTTAGTAAAAAAAGACTTCATTTGTTTTCAAAAATAATTGGATACAAACAAATTGATACAATACGTAATCATTAAAATTTAAATGAGAAATTTCATGGTATTTCTTTTGTTTAAGATGCTGTCTAGTAACAGAAAGTACAAGAAAAATTAATCCTAATGATTAACCCTTTCGATCGGTATCGTAAAAATAAAAGATTGTTTTTTTTTCATATTTCATAGGTTAGATTCCGGTTAAGGCAGGCGATTTTTCAAAAATATTTGGGTTCAGTTCCAATTATTTTTAAAATCAAAATGAAGTCTTTTCAGTAAAATTTCCTACATTCAATATTTAAGGTACTTACTTTTCCTCCGTGTGGCAGAGTTTTTGGACACCCTGTATATCATTTTATTTAACATTAGATTAAAATCTAAGATATCCAGTATTATTCCAATTTAACTTACACCTTATTGAGAACCTTTACCATCTAGGATTCCTAATTCCCAAAACTGAAGTTCTGTTAAGCCAAAGCGATAAATCATCAAGGTTCGTTTCCCAGCATAATATGCTCCTGAAATAATTCGTTTCAGTCACGAACCGACTTCAGCAGTACCTACAACAGCTGTTCTTTTCCCAGACAATGTCTGTTAGATGATAAATACTTATATTTTTTTATAGCACAACATCGATAACAATTTTATTCATTGCCTTATTTTGCAGAGAATAAAGGCAATAAAAATATTTAAAAAACTTTCCTGAAAATGCGGTGTAGAAAAAATGATTCACTGCTGTGACTATTCCTTTAATACTGTGAATACTAAATCACCGACGAAAAAAAGACTTTCATGCTAAACACTATAATGTGTCTAGGTCTGTCGGCTGCTGAATAATGAGAATGTTTTTGTTCTCAAGGATGGAATAATTTTCTTTAAAAAAAGTCTTAAACCATTAATAAAAACTAGTGGCTTCGTGAGCTGTGGACCTCGCGTTAAGAAGTAGCTCAAATTGTATGTTTAAAAAGAAACTTAATAAACACAGTCATAAATCCTGTCACCAACCTTACTATTTTCAAATTTCGATTGGCCAGAAATGTTTTCTGAAAATAAAAAACAAAATTTGCTTTGCACCGCTAAAAAAGGACTGTGATATTTTTGAACATTTTCAAAACTGCTGAAATATGTTTTTTTACAAATCCCCGCTTTTTTGAAAAAAAAAACGTAAAACAGAATCGACTTAAAAAATTATAATTACCGCTCACAAAATTTTACAAGAATCGGTTCAGAAATGCGACCTGTAGAGGAGAACAAACGGACATCCGGACAACGGAAGGACACATACGAAAGCATATGTTTGCCGAAACTGAACCAGAGACGCATCACTCGCGCTTTGCGCTCGCTCGGTCAATGAGAAAATTTTATTGTATGTAAGTGACAGTTTTCATTTTCTACCGATACTAGTAGATAATCCCTAATGCCATGCCAATGGAACCACGGTTTGTTAAAATTACCCATGGACTCGGTAATGGGTCGATTTACTGGGAACACGGGTAAACAATGAATCTTTGAATGAACTGCTCAAGCATTTATTTTTTTAAATATAATATAATAAAGCTATTTGTAAAACGTGCACTCTATCCATATCATGTAATTTTTGGTTTAACCTACACAAACCTTAGAACTATTTGTAGACTTCAAAGCAAACACGAAACAATATTCAATTGATGATGAAAAGTATAACAGCTGATACTTTAATTTAAAAAAATGTCATCAAAGAAATGTACAAATGGTTTTTTTTTCGGATTTTGTGTGAACGAACCGATCGAATCGCATAACCAACTTTTGCTTATGTTGTCAAATTGTCAAATAGCAGGTGAATGTACTAACTGTACTAACTGCCTACAGCGCCATAGAGCTCTAACTAATTAAATTAATATCCTCAACTTCTGTACTTGTTTAAATAACAATGTTGTCTAATATTAATAATATCGTTTAGTTTAGTTAAGTCGAGGCGTAGTTATTCGACCGCTAGCGTTACGGTTGGTCAGCCGTGACGCCCGGCGATACAGTGACCACTCCACTAAGATTAATTACAATCATTATTCTATTTTATTAAATTATTATTAACAGGCGCTAGACTTTATAACAGCCGATAGTCATAACAAAGCTCCCCGATTGTTGTATTGTATTTAAATAATTTACTGTATTGATAATACAAGGCCTATACTTTGTAGAATTTCTACGCTTTCTGAAAGGCTTTGTATGTGCCAAGTATTACATTTTCTTATTCTTAAATAAAGTGAAAGCATCAGTTATAAACCAGGTCTAGTTAGTCTAGTCTCTACTTTAGTCAGAGCAAAAGGGAATATTGTCACAAAAATCTTGAAGTATATAAACCAAACCCATTTCATCAAGAGTCGCTTTGGCTGGATGAACTTAATTATTAATAAATGTAACTTGTAAATAATAAGAATAAAAAATATTTTAAATTTTAATGCTTAATTACTTAGTGCTAATAAATTAAAAGCTTTAATAGTGTATACATAGGCACCGTTCTTAAGTAAAACTAAACATGTTATGGGAAACTCATTAAACATACTATTAAAACAAGACTATAAACAAGCAGAACTTATGGCTCGTCTATTCGCAGAAAAAGTGTTAATTTTGCATGCATGCGCCCGCGCCGAGTGTGGAAAGTGTTATTAATTATTTATCAATTCGCTGCGCTTGGGCAGTTGTCACGAGCGACATTACAATACAATGCTGCTGATTGCCGTCGCACCCCGCCTTGGCGAGGAGTTTACGATAGTGCAAACATAGATTAAGAGTTTCTAGTCTAGAGCATAACAGATTTTTTATGATCTACGAATATGTAATATATTCTTGTCGAAGTCAAAACACTTCACTATATTTTGGAGTTACAAACTTCCATAAAAGATATGTACTTACTTAATATTAGTTAATTATGGCTTGTGGAAGTTTTAGAACTGCATGCAACTTTGAAAAACTTCTACATTACTTTAAAAGAACCATTGCACTAACTGCAACTCCCAGAGTTATGCGTAATACTTGAAATTAGTATACTTATTATAACTTAGCAGGGTATTTGGCTTTATCGAATCCAACCCTATTACTTAGAATGACCTAGAATCCTAGATTAATTGATTTGAAAATTTTAGGAGATCATTATAAAACCTGTAAATCATAGTAATATTATAATTTCTAAATTAACGCTACATAATTAATACTCATCCCTAGAAATAGAAATGAAGGCAGGTTAATGCGACAGCCCTAGCGGTTGTCCAGCAACTTCAATCACCTGTGGACATGTCAAAATCACTTCGTTATCATTTAATACACCATGTCGTGTTATCTTAGTATCGTCCCCAACTCTAGTAGTGGGCAAATTAATATAAAAAATTGCATTATCCACTCGCGAAAAAGATACCAGCCAAATGATATAAGTACTTAGGGTGTTTATGATAACAAAGACATTTTGTTCAATATGAACTTTCGAATATTTTTTTCCACACGCTTGAAAAGTTTTCCCTTTTCTATGTAAATATAAAATTCAAGTGGTATACCTAGATAGATTTTTATCAGCCGTCAAAATAAATAGGTTGCTATTGCAACTGTTATAATTTATCGGCCGCTAAAATAAATAGGTTACTATATAGCAACTGTTACAATTTATCGGCCGCCAAAATAAATAGGTTACTATATAGCAACTGTTATAATTTATCGGCCTCCAAAATAAATAGGTTACTATAGCAACTGTTATAATTTATCGGCCGCCAAAATAAATAAGTTACTATAGCAACTTCTGTTCGATCTCATACTGGAGAAAATATATTGTGGAGCATAGAAATTAGTTTTGCAGACAGCTTTGAAACTTTTTCGTGCGTAATTTATGTTTCACTATTTTTCCGTGCGTGTTTATTTTTTATTTGTTATCTTTAACAATCACTAATATTATAAATGCAATTGTAGCTCTGTCAGTCGGTTACGTTTTTACGCCTGGACCGCTGTACAGATTTTGGTACGGATATAGATGGGACCTTGGGGAAGGACACAGGCTACTTTTTATCCCACTGCTGGGCACAGGCACAGTCTTAATAATACTGTGGCACGGGTCTCCGCCCGCACGATCCTGTAGTCCACGTGGGCGAAGCTGCGGGCGGAAAGCTAGTTTAATATATTACTTATAAATGATGATTTAATATATAAATAAATAAATATTTGACAACAACACATACATTGCTTGTGATAAGGAAATCAGAGACAACGGTGGTATCACAAACACCCAGTCATGAGATGATATAGAAAAGTTCATTTTCTACATTGACCCAGCCGGGGATCGAACCCGTGACCTCAAGAGATGGTGACGCCTTGAAAACCGGCATGCAAACCACTCGACCACAACAAACATATATAAGGAGGTCATCAAACATATATATTATTATACATATACAACCTGTTACAAAAATACCCCTAATGCCGAGCCGACTATGGTATACAGGGACCATGAAACTGATCAACTTTTACTATGGGACCAACTCTGAATCGCGAAAAAAAATCAGCTGTTTCATACAAAAATTATAATTGAAAATATAAAAAGTTGTTCAGTTTGATGGTCCCTATATACCATATTCAGCATTAAGGGTATTTTGTAACACGTTGTATACAAGGTGTTACAAAAATACAAAAATACAAAAATAATATATAACAATAAAATACCTCTATCAGCTGTTTCATACATTTTGATATTTTCGTAATTAATTTTGGTGTGAAACAGCTAATTTTTTTTCGTGATTTCAAAGTTGGTCCCATCGTAAGTTGTTCAGTTTGATGGTCCCTATCTACCATATTCGGCATTAGGGGTACTTTTGTAACATGTTGTATAATTATGTTATCGTTTCACAAAGTCCGATTAAGTTCATAATTAATACTTGATGAGTAATTTCATATAGGTAAATTCTGTTCCAAGTTAGTCGCTTATCATAGATTGTGAAACAGGCACTTAAGGCCCCTATATACCTCAAGTGGTGCCCTCATTATAATTAAATTTATTGCTCGCTAAGTACATAATGTATCGAAAATTCACATGTTCAGATTGAAGCTAAGGTTCTATAGTTTATTTACAAACAATAACCTCAGTAAAATTTTGTTCGTTGTAGTAGTAGTTTGCAAGTGCTAAAAGTGAACAACTTTTGGCACTTTTGCGAACCTTAGCTTCAATCTGTACATGTGAATTTTCGATACATTATGTACTTAGCGAGCAATAAATTTAATTAAAATGAGGGCGCCACTTGAGCTATATAGGAGCCTTAACTAGCCACACCTAGGTAAGAACCGTGACCCGACCCATCGGTCACCGGCAAATAATCGGTGTCACTGACCTCTAATCATTTTAATTACTATAGTAATGAGTAAGATTACCATCTCATTTAGGTTTTAGGTCATATGAAACCTAGATCTTAATACAATACAGCGAAAACTAACGAAGTAGAGGTAATAGAGCTTAAAATAACCCTGGGTCCGTACCGGGCTAACGCATCGAACATTGGAAACTCTGCCGGGCTTCAAATTAAAATATAAATCGAGCCCCAATCGAGCCAAAATAGCGAACCCAAATTCATGATGTCACACGACATCGATATCTTTTAAATAACTTCGGCGAATAGTACAATACGAAACTCCTTACTTCGATTTATCTGTTTTAAGTTGAAGCTTGGCAGACCCGCCGAAGTTCGAAAAGTTAGCCGGTACCCCTTTTGTGTTATCAAAAGGTCAAATATTTTAAAGTTCTAGTAATTATGATTGTAATGACACTCTAATACATAGAATACAATACTTTTAGTTTGTTCTAATACTGTAATAATAATCTATAGCCCTATTATATTACACGTATAGAGTAAAATGGATTACAATAATATGGGGTTTCACGTTGCGTGAAAGTTTCAAAGGGCCGTCCGAAAATTCATTTTTTTCTCTCTATATACTACCTATTAACACTAACCTTCTCTCTATACAAGGTGTTACAAAAATACCCCTAATTCCGAATATGGTATATAGGGGCCATCAAACTGATCAAATTTTACTATGGGACCAACTCTGAAATCGCGAAAAAAAAATCAGCTGTTTCATACAAAAATTAAAATCGAAAATATCAAAATGTATGAAACAGCTGATTTTTTGTCCGCGATTTCAGAGTTGGTCCTATAGTAAAATTAGTTGATTTCATAGTAAAAGTTGATCAGTTTGATGGTCCCTATACACCATATTCGGCATTAGGGGTATTTTTGTAACATCTAGTATAAGTGTAAGAGGATAAAAAAAGCTTTTTATCCTCTATCTATTGTTTAGTAGGGTAGGCCTTATTTTACTCGCGTAATTATTCAAAATGTGTAGGTAAGTACTCTTCATCAATTATGACAAAATAACTTTATTTAAAGCTTTATTCTGATATTTAAAAGGTTTAAACTGTTAACAGGAAAACATATTTATTAATAAGTTACTAATAAATTTCGGATCATAACGTCAAAAGTAAGCAGATAATTAAAATTCTGTAACATTGTTAAACATTGCCATCAAAATTGTAGAGTCATGAAGAGGTTTATTAATATGATCGACGAAAATGTCTGTATTCGTTTTAAAAATGAAAGATAATCGTCTATTTTAACTTCGTATCCAGTCGATACGAAGTTAAAATAGACGAGTAGACAGCTCATGCCAATCCGGACTAATCCAAAGCAAGTTTTTTTAGTCGTCGTGATTCATCACTTAACAGACAAAGCATGAGCTTTGCAACAAAATTATTCATGAATAATTCCTGTTAAGTCCATATTTCAGTGCTCAGTACAAAATTTCCTATAACTGTTTTGAATTATGTTAAAATAAGTCTTGTGTGACACTGATAAATGGTGTCTAACGAAAAACAAAATATTTGCTGTTGCAGTTATTTTATGATACAACTTTTCAATCCCGAATTCGGGTTGTCATGTCGCTTAATTAACTTTTTTGTGCGAAGAATGAAATATGAATTTTATGGAGTTGACAATGTTATATAACTCCATCCCTATATCATACAATCCGTGTGTTCTAGTTTTAATATGTGTCCAGAAACTCTATAGTAACAATTTGATTTTAATATTAAAAAAAAAATGTTTTCGTTTTCAATAAATCGCTCAAGTAACAAAAAAACACATAGAAAAAAATTACCTAGGTAGGTCAGTAACTTCTTTTTTAAATTAAAATAATACTTTATTTTATTATGTACCGTTGTATGGCTTCGTTTGTAAAGTTTATTTAAAATAACAAGTCGAAAACCCAGAGGTTGAGCAATGATTACTAGTGTTTTTGCCCAGATTCAATGAACTTGCACTTCACGGTTTGCAAACATCAAGTTGTATTTTAAAAGTAACCAAAATCAAGACTTGGCGTGTAACCTAATCGTAAACATAACTTTAACTTGGCGACTTGTATTTTTCAAGTTTGTACGATTTAGTACTTCCGTGGACATAAAGAGGTTACTAAACTCGATCTTGTGAATGCAGAAACAAAGAAACAATAAGTACATACATAATAATCTATTGTTAAATCATTAGTCTCACCATTTTACTTACAGCAAGTCATGTATGAATCTGTAGATATGAGAATCTGAAAAATTGTGAATCTGTAGACATGAGAATCTGTAAAATTGGGAATCTGTAGACATGAGAATCTGTAGAATTGGGAATCTGTAGACATGGGCCTAAATGATCTTTAATTTCCTCACTTTAACATAAAAAATATGACGTTATAATTATAATATTCATGTTATTAAGTGAATTGTTAAATTAACTGTTAGTTATTTACGTGAAAAAATAAAATATGGAGCTTATTCGATTTACTGAAAACATTGTTTTTATATTTTTTCAGCTTAATAGTTTTCTCTTAATGAAAGTACAGATCCAAATGTGTAACAATATCCTCTCGCAAACAGAGTGCTTTTAGGCATTGAGTCACCTCGGGAGTGGCTGTGATGTCATTCCTCCCTACAGACGACACTCCCCCTTTCCCACTCCTCTGGGACCTTGGCAATGAGGATTGGGGAAATTAAATAATGAGTATTGCTTAAAATATATTTTGCAATATTTTATTTAGTATGTGATGACTTCAATGGAGTGAGAACTATTTTCCCTAACTGTTAATTTTAATATGTTCCCCAGGTTAAAAGTTCCATGATGAATATTTAAATGTGCGATCTTTTCTTGATTTTTCTGTATTACGTGTCATTTTTTTTTTCAGAAATTTGAGATCGCCACTTGGCTTAGGCCTACAAACGAAACAGCAGTAGTTTACCCAGATTACAAGGCGGTGACGGTAGCCCGAATATTCAGCCTCCTACCGCGCAATCCATCAACGAACAATCAGAATCTAGCCGTGACTCCATGCACAATAGCCTGGCTGCATGAGCTGCGTCTTTGCCTCCAAATTTTTTTATTTCTTTTTTTTAGTGTTGCCAGTCGAATGCCGTAGAAATTAGTGGTAGTTCGTCGACCTCACGCGCCACTATGCAATCATGTAATGGACATTGGCACTTATAAATTGTTGTTCTCTTCCTGAATGCTTCATTATATCCACTTGTGTTTTGACTCGGCTAATCATAGCACAAGTTATTTTGGAATTAGGTTATGTTAAGTCCCCTCCGAAGAAATTAAATGAGAAATTATATTTTTTTCTGCTTCTTAGTCAACGTTTAGCTAAAACTTAAAAATACACCTCTCCTATCGGAGTACTTGACAAGACAATCGAGCCGAGACTCGATGGGGTTGTATGGTTTTATTACAGAGTTTCTGTAGCCTTCTTCGGTATCCAACATTAGATCAGTTCAATGACACCATAACATGAATTATCTTCCAGTTCTGACCTTTATTCAAAAGTTCAAGTCCCTAGCTCATCGGGAAACTAGTATATAGTATATATAAAATCGTTTGCTAAATTTTTGGACAAACAAAGAAACAAATTAACGAGAAAGCAACCAAATAAAAATTTGTTACAATACAATTTTCATGGCAATTGCTATGTGCATATTGGGATTGAAGATCTTCAGTAGATTTATTTATATCATGATAAGAATTACCATTTGAACGCATAAGTATCTAGTAAAATGCATCTCGTTAAAATCCTAAAATCCATTGTTTTCTTGGTACTTACTACTCATATCAACACTAATTATTATTTTAGTCAATCATATTTTATAACTAGACATTTAGCTTTAAACTGTAATTAGGTACTTACTTAAAAAACCTTAAATATCCATCATCCTCATCCAGAGTAGTAATTATAATGACATTATAATTTTTAAATTGCCTATCATCAAACACGGAAAAACTCTTTTTGCGTCGAAACTTTAATATAGTTTTGTTGCAGCCTTGAGTCTTAAGTCACAACTTTACAATGCTTACCTACCTTACTAACGATTGGAAATTAACTCAAAATATTTATATTTTTGATATTTATCGTTTTAGAGGGTATCAAATTTTAATTTTACAGATGCTACACTATTGCAAAGTAATGCTATTTTGCTTATACTATACACGTGAATGTATTTTTACAAGAAGCAAAAATTCATATAAGTAACTTAGTCAGAAGACAAATCATAATAAATAATAATAAATAAATATTTGACAACATCACATACATTGCTCCGATTCCAAAGTAAGTAGATAAAGCACTTGTGTTATGAAAATCAGAGACAACGGTGGTATCACAAACACCCAGACCTGAGCCAATATAGAAAAGTTAGTTTTCTACATTGACCCAACCGGGGATCGAACCCGGGACCTCAGAGATGGCGACACCTTGAAAACCGGTGTACATAAGCCACTCGACCACGAAGGTCGTCAATCATAATACCCGCTAGATTATTGACCACTAGCTTTTATCTGCTCACTTATTATTATTTTATTGCACGAAAAAAATAATTACAGTTGAGTGATTGTCTTTTCACCTAAACAAGTATCAAGTTGATTCAAACACAGACTTACCAATTGATGAATCACATTTCATACTCCAACGATGTCATTACATTACAATAAGTTAAATACGATTGTTGTTTGAAAATTAAGTACATAATACCTAATTTGACACCATAAATATGCTAAGGCTGGTTAGGTTTAAAACTCAACCCTATATAGACATCGTTGGCAAAAGCGACTTCCGGAGGGTCAGAACATGAGTGGGTTCATCGGATATCCGCAACAGGAAGTATAGGATTACGACTTTGGTGGAAAAAGTAGATGCTTTCTATTACAGCTGTTAGTTTAAAAGTAAAAGTAAAAAAAACAACTAGCTATACAACTATGTTGAGCTCTCCCTACTCAAATGGCCAACATTCTATGCGTTTGAACTCTACGCTTACTATTAAAGCTTTAAAATAAGCAGTAACTATAAAATTACGTGCCATAAGCTTGTCGATTCCATACAATACATCAAAGTCTGTGATTACATAAGTTTTGCGGTGTGGTTGTAATGTGATTTAATCGTCTATTGCTCATATTTAAGCTTTAATAGTAAGCGTAGCGTTTAAACGCATAGAATTTTGATTGGGGATTGGATGTAACTTAACCTTAAGGTAGGGATACAATCAATAACTTATTATACTAGCGTAGTATAAATAAGATAAACAATAGAAACCTAGGTAGGTACGAATAAGTACTTCACTTCATCTGACGTACTAACTAGTTATTCGATGATGAACAAAATTTGACAGATGAACGAATGATGAATAAGCGCCAAGTTAACATCAGAGAATAAGAGTTCCTCTGAAGTATCTTCTATAGAATACTATAGAGAAGGGGGAGTTCCAAAAGGAATATCGATGACAAAGTCGGTTCATATAGGTAACGTAAATGTGATAAACGCACAACCTAATTACACTCGTATTCAAGGACAATACTAAAACGACCCTTGCTTATGCGAACGCATCGTGATTGGTTCGTTTGTTTGACGTATTACGTGTGATTGGAAGTTGGGACGCTGTGCGTCTGCGGACACTGTGAGAACTCATAGTCATGCTTGTGGATTGACAGTAAATTAAACAGACATTGATAATCTGAACTTCTGACCTTAACATCGCATAAAACTTCATTGTTCAAACATATTAACATAGATTTCTGATGTGACATTTTCTAAATATTATTGCATCGCTTACAACCAATAGATGTCACGGTTGATCGCATTTAATGCTCCTCTGAGCAGAATGAGATCACATTATATATAGACATAGACATACTCAACACACACTTGATTTTCGACCTTATGGTCAAGCTGATGGAATTTAATACCCTTCTTTGGTAAAATGTCGAAGGTGCAACCAAATCGTTCATTGTTTTTGTTAGATGGTGCGTGGCCGGAAAATTGAGATCGTTTGTTTTGGGAGCAGATTATTAATCTGATAGTTCTGATGTAGGTATTATCTATCGCCGGTTTTTTATTATCTGATGTTGTTAAACACTGTTAAAACTTCATAGCAAAAGCACCGGAACCCGAGCCTTTTAAAATTTTAGTGTTTTATTTACATCCTTTTCATGTCACTAAAACTTTAATTAATTGAAAACTAATATTATGTTTTATATATAATCGACCGATCGATAAGACGACCTCCGTGGTCGAGTGGCTTTGTACACCGGTTTTCATGGTGTTGCCATCTCTGAGGTCCCGGGTTCGATCCCCGGTAAGTCAATTTAGCAAAACGAACTTTTCTATATTGGCTCAGGTCTGGGTGTTTGTGATACCGCCGTTGTTTCTGATTTCCATAACACAAGTGCTTTAGCGACTTACTTTGGAATCGGAGCAATGTATGTGATGTTGTCAAATATTTATTATTTATTTATACAAGGTGTTGCAAAAATACCCCTAATACCCAATATGGTATATAGGGACCATCAATATGAATGAAAAAAAAAATCAGCTGTTTCATACAAAAATTAAAATCGAATATATCAAAATGTATGAAACAGCTGAATTTTATTTCGCGATTTCAGAGTTGATTTCATAGTAAAAGTTGATCAGTTTGATGGTCCCTATATACCATATTCGGCATTAGGGGTATTTTTGTAACAGCTTGTATAATTGTATTACTAGTGTAGCAAGGTTGTAAATTGAATGTAATTGGACAAGACACTAAAAAGTCCGTTAACTCTTTAAGTAACCGTGGGTTACCACGACGTCGATACTACCAGAAATCGACTAATAGTTCTTGAACTAAGGAGCAATCGAACACCCACCTTCTCATTTTGAAACGAATTTATAGCACCAATTTGCTTCGAGATCGCATTTATTTTGTTCAAATGGACTTAATATCAATTAAACGTAATAGTTGTTTCCTTAGGTACTTTATTGGTTAAGGAGTGATATATAAATAGCCGTATAGGGCAGTGAGTGGGAGAAATGTCTCGTTAAACTCAAACAATGGGTTTAAGATTAAATAGGTTAATATTAACATTTTAAGTACACATGCTGTTCCTTTATTTATACAAGGTGTTACAAAAATACCTCTAATGCCGAATATGGTATATAGGGACCATCAAACTGAACAACTTTTACTATGCGACCAACACTGAATCGCGAAAAAAAAAATCTGCTGTTTCATACATTTTGATATTTTCGATTTTAATTTTTGTATGAAACAGCTGATTTTTGTTCACGATTTCATAGTTGGTCCATTAGTAAAAGTTGATCAGTTTGATGGTCCCTATATACCATATTCGGCATTAGGGGTATTTTTGTAACACCTTGTATAATCGTTAACCCCAAAAAGATCAATATTTTTGAAAATTGCCGACACTCGCTATAAATAACACGTTATAGGTGAAAAATCCGTATTAACTACCAACGTCGATGTTAGGTTTCGACTTTAAGTAATGTGAATTTCAGGAAAATTCTAATGATAAATTCACCAACTTTGTTCACTTACTGAAAAAAAACAGGTTGATATTTATAAATTATTCAGCGGTTTCCAAACTTTCGAGTAGTTTGTAAAGATTTTTCGTGACACTATAGTTTTGAACCCGTCGCATTTCGATACGTTTAGTGCCGACTCATACGTTGATGGATGGGGGCTGGCGGTGCCACGCCGTGCCTCCCGCCCTTATCTGAACTCGATACGTTCTTATTAGAAAACGATTAACCTGCAATATCGTACAGTACTGCAATGACTAGCGAGACTTTTGTGTGAATTTGCAATTTGGGAAACAAAAAAACCTTGAAATAGGTAACCTTTCAAACTTTTCTCCCCTTGCCTGAATCATCCATGTTTTATTACATAAGCTTCTTAATTCGTATAACGCATGGGGTGTATTAATCTAATATATAAAATTCTCGTGTCACAGTGTTTGTAACAAACCCTTCTCCGAAACGGCTCGACCGATTCTTATGACATATTCAGTAGATCTGAGAATAGGACGTAAACTATTTTTTATACCCTTAAGTTAGTGTTATTTTTTGGACAAAAAAAATATATTTTGAATTTTTTATGATTCAACATTAAAAAATACATACGACCCGAAATTTTCACTCTTCTACCACCAACCCCTATTTTTAACCGACTTCAAAAAAAGGAGGAGGTTCTATGTTTAATATGGCAAAACAACGTTTTCCGGGTCAGCTAGTATGATTATAAAGTTCTTGGGTGTACTGATTGAATTCGTTTTCATTGCAATGTTAATGTCATTTTTGATTTTTTTACTATGGAAATTAGAAAACTGGAAAACTTAGAACGCACTTCCTTTCCATTTAAATAAACTTTTTATTGGTTTTATTCATGGTGACAAGGAGAAAGTTTGTAAGAAATAAATAAGTAATCATTACAAACGTTACTACAATTTCCGAAAAGGATTTTTTTACGTAGAAACGAAACTAGGTACCTAGTTAGTTATTTGCTTTTACACTTAACTTAACTAGCATTAATCCGACAGTTTGCAATTCAAGTTTTATTTTTTACATAGACCTGCAGAGAACATACAAATAAAGAAATAATCACTTGCTGTTGATTAAAATACGCTAAACCATGTTTACAATTCAATGAGAGATTAGGATATTATGTGATATTTTCTATTGACTTTAATTGGATTGGATTAGATTAGTGAACGATGTTACATGATAATATAAAGAAAACTCTTGAAATCTATTATATTTCACCCAGGTATATCAGCAATTTAATTAAGAAGCATTCTTGAGTCATACTTGTATCAAAATCTGGATACAAGATTACAAACAGATTGTTGAGGATGTTCAAACGGCCATGTCGCGTAACTCATGCGTAGAGAATGTGGCTCATTCGTCTTACGAAGAGAGCTTTGTTTCGTCTAAGTATTTGATGTCGTTAGTTAGTAGATATGAATCAAGTCACTCTCATCTCATGAGATTCGTTTGAACAGTATTATTGTTATAAAAATGTCAATAACCAAATGTATGACGCTAAAGTTACTACTATAGTCTCAAAGCTTAGTACCTACTCAAAGGTATGTAAAGGTAAAATTATATGTAAAATAAATTCATAACTATATTTTTTTAATTCATATAATTATATGTATAGTAAATTAATATATTTTTTTATATATTAAATATTTAATATAAATTATGAAATATTGAATATTCTTTTTACAAATCGCAGTAAGTTGAATTCTAAAAACTTTGATTTCACTTGATAAAAAGGAGAATATTTTAAGGTCTAGGCCTTATAATATATGACCTCATATTATGAGGTAATTATTGCAACGTTTAGTTTGCAAGAAAGGATTTGCTAAAATATACCAAGATGTAACCTAACCTAAGTAATTCAATTTTGGAGTTTTCGCTTTCGCACAATGCTTATTTCTCGTAAGAATATCATTTATTTATCTTATATTAGTACACACGACGGCACCTCAGACCTCAGACTATACATGTTGACCAAGAGACCACCTTTATGCCCCTATGAAATAAAAGCTGTTTTCGCATAACATTATAACCTGACGTGCTGTCGTGTGTACCTAAAAAAAGTATTTAGGTATGTAATTAAAATATCAAAGTTTAACAATTATTCTACGCACGAAATATTTAGTAATTAGTACATTCTCCTCATTACTACCAAAGTCTAGTATTAGATTCAGAACCAACGACCTTTCCTCAAAAGCCATAAAACTATCCGTATCTGAAAAGCCATTAATTTCAGAAAACGCTCGATATAAATGCTTTGTTATCATTCCGATTAAGTTAAGGGTTGCCATTCGTCCAATCAGGCTTCTGCCTGGGTTTTGCAAGACGTTTTATTTTTCTGGATGTCTCGTTTAGATGAAAATAAACGAATAATGTTCAATACTAAATAATATACTAGAAAAAATTCGACTCGCACCTGATCATATTCTCGGACGAGAATCGAACCCGCGACCTTTGGAAGTCCGGTCCAATGCTCTTACCACTGAGCTACCGAGTCACTAGTGGCATCATCGAATTTCTTTTAGTATATCCCACTCTTACGCTGTAAGCCAGGAATTTCATCAATGTGAGGAATTACCTCGACGTTCAATTAAAATATCCTTCCAGATATTTTGACAATTGATTAAGATGAAACAGCTATATAATTTATAAATTTGAGATTTTAGCATTCGCAATGCTATTTTTATACAACACTAAATAATATACTAGAAAAAAAATATGATCTGGTGCGAGTCGAACTTTTTCTAGTACATTATTTAGTATTGTATAAAAGAGCATTGTTGCTAAAATCTCAAATGTTCACTAATGCTTAGTGATAAGTTTTTTAAAGCCAATCCTTTTGTGTGGACCTTTGAAATCTTGTTGTGGAAGCCCTATTCACGAATCGAGTCTACATAATGATCACAAGCCGGGCAACGGCCCGGGTATCACGGCTGCTGCCCCAATTTTCAGTTATTGCGCTCAAAAACTATCGTCACGCGACTTTTTTGGGGAGTGGACTGAATTAATGTGTAACAATCTATTACCTTCTATTATTTCTTGGTTATGAACAGTCCAAGATTCGCAGGTTTCATTTAAAATAAGAAAATACCGCGAGAAAACTCCAATAATTTATTGTGACAAATAAATAAAAAAGACCAACCATCTTAGAAATTATAAGATACGATTAGCTTGCAGTGGATTTGAAATGGTGATTCTCCTCATGAAGTTATTTAAGATTATGATGGAATAAAATCACAATGCAATTTTACCTAAGTGAGCCTGTGTAAAATTTAATTCTAAACTTAAAGCTTAGCTAAGCTTTAAAGTTGTTTAAAATTGTTTTTAATAATTTTAGAGACAATTTAGCTGTAGGTAAGAGTTATAATTTGATAAACGCTTCACTTAAGAATACGCTCTAATTTACTTAATTACGCCGCTCCGATAAATTATCAAGTCAACTGAGCAACAAAGCCGTGGCTTGAAAGGGAAAAATAGCTGAACCAAATACATAGTGTGGTTATAATGAACTGCGATTAACATAAAGAAAACAGACAATAGCTGTTTATCGTCCGGATATCGAGCTCTTGTAGGAAAATCGAATAATATTATTGACCCTGGGCCCTGGGGATTGGGCCCTGGAAAGGTGAAGAAACGTCGGGAAATCAAAAACCAATAAATCCAAACTAAATAATTCTAAAATAACACCTGAATTAATAATATACCCGCTGTAATCCGTAGTGTTTTATTCCCGATGAACTGTACGCGCGGAAGTCTTAGAAGTGTGTATGTTTTATGTTTAAAGTTAATGCAAAATAACATGCCAAGACACTTGATAAAAGTTGAATGAAAAAGATTGAATAGGAAGGAGCCTAATTTATTTAATGAAACTTTTGGTATTTTTATTTTATTTTGTGCTTTCCTTGTGTTACTATGTTATGTACCTACTCTATGCAATGTTCGAAGTGTATTTACCATACAAATTTGGGAGACATTATGGATCACCTCGTGTTCATATGGGATAGAAGTTGGGGATGAAATGAAATGAAAAACCGGAGGCACAGGATCTTAATAGTACTAGGTACGGCTACTCGGGTTTAGAAATCGAGGTTAATAATACGATACTAATATAAAAAAAATATTATAGGGAAGATAGTCCATTATTTAAATTCCTTGTTTTGTTTCCAGAGGGAATGCATCTCCGTCCACATCGGCCAGGCTGGAGTCCAGATTGGCAATGCCTGCTGGGAACTCTACTGCCTGGAGCATGGCATCCAGCCGGACGGGCAGATGCCTTCCGACAAGACCCTGGGCGGTGGCGACGACTCCTTTAACACTTTCTTCTCGGAGACCGGCGCCGGCAAGCATGTGCCTAGAGCAGTGTTTGTCGACTTGGAACCTACTGTTGTCGGTAAATTGCAGAAAATACCTTTGTCATTTATTCAATTTGTGAGCTCTACTGCATAAAACATTGCATCCAACCGAATGGGCAGATGCCCCCCGTGAATGTCGAAATTCAAATTTCCTACGAGTGCTGCACTCTGATTAAGTTAGTAGGTACCAGAGTATTTTTTACAACACTATTTTTCATCAGTCTGCATGATTATTAATACTATAGGCTACCTATTCTATAAAACAGTATTAACCACAGACACAGACTTCCTTTCTATCGAGTTGGAATTAAAAGCGTGCCGACTGCCGTGTTGTGAAGTTGTAATTGATCTGTCGGGGTATTGAACCGCAGACTGAGCGGTTATTTGGCAACCACCCGTCATTACGGTCGACATTGGACGATGACCAGTAAATTGGTTTTGGATTGTTTTGTATTATCCGGCAGACGTAGGTGTAGACAATAATTTGTTATGCAACTAAGACAATTCTATTTCGATTCTGATATATACGTAAAACAACTACAATTACCTTCACATACTAACGAATTTATTTATCTTAGTCGCCTTCTTAATAAACCTTCATTGTAGGTAGTGCTTTTGACTAATTCTTCATGAATAAATTGAAATCATAAAAAGCCAGCCAGCAACCCACTGGCTGCATTTGGTTCTTCCTCCATGCAAATGCACATAGCTGTTTTTTTAAACTGTTAATCGAGATCATTAACCGCAGATCAATAGACCATTGCAATCATTCGAAAAAAATATACTTACAAACAAAAAACATCTAAGCTTAGACAGATAATAATAACTGCGGAAAGAACGAGGTTGTGAAACAAGAAGGTTGTGATTTTTTAACCAGCTCCGTGTTTAACGATGGCGTGGTTTACCATGATATTGATAAAAAGTTCGAATTTGGGGTTTAGAGAAACTATTAATCGAGAAACGTTTACTAAAGTTAGGTAAAGCTCAACCCTAAAAGCTGCCTCAGATAAAATCACAATCACTCATTAGTTCGTGCTTTCAACGCCAGCACACATAAAACAAAAACAAAACACCATTCTCAAAAGTAAAAGTCAACTCTTTATCAAAGTTCGTAAAGCTTGTAAGCGTTCGACACTTAAATCTCGTTACAGGAATTCTCAAGAGCTTCCTATCCATTGCTTTATTATCTTCACGAACACTTCGGAATCATGCAGGGAAACTGGAATGATGGCAATTAAGGCAGCTCAAGTGGTTACAGACCATCTGCCCTTATTAATCTTAGTTTGCGCAGATTACGTCTACTTAATAATTTTATTTGCGAAGTTTATGCCAAGAAAGTGAATTTATAGAGGGTTATTTTTAACTCACCATCCAAATGTGTTCAGTCCATGAAACTAAACACTCCAATAAACATGTCGAAATACACCACAAAATGTTAGTCCCTTACTAAACGATCACGCCGCGATAGTCATTTTTTTATTTTTATTTTGGCCCTATGTTTCCTAGATGATGTTGTTCAGTTTTATGGACTGCACACATCCATAAAATTTGGATGGTGACTAAAAATAACCCGATATAGCAACGCTGTAGTATATCTATTACAGGATAGTATACCGGCTATATTTTAGCTAGTCGGACATTCTTGGTATATATATGAATAATCAAATGAATTAAGTATTTATTTAGTTTAGTTAACTAGTTGCGCTCTTGTATCGTTATTTTAGTAAACCGTAGCCAATCTACTAACAGGGCAGGGTAAACTATTATTTTTACACACATAAACCTTGCAAAAGATATTCTGCGTTGGATTGTAAAAAGCATCATAATAAAAATAAGACCACATTAACTAACGAAAGTTCTAATTTATTACGCGTTCACTTCGTGATTGCCGTCGACGACCGTTATGACGTCACACGTCTACGTCGACGTCACAGCTAACTAACAGTTGAAAAACATGATTACTTTTTTGTTTACAGTACTGTAAACAAAAAAGTAAACATGTTTTTCAACTGTTTTTCATTTTTTTCTTGTTGTTGAGCCGTACTAGAAAGGCGACGCAGGGGGTGCGGTATGACGAGGCGGGCCGGGAGGTAGCGGCAATGATGAAGTGAACGCGTAGTACACGTTTCTTGTTTAGATACCACACTTCCAACAAGTACGACTTCTTTACAGATGAGGTGCGCACGGGCACCTACCGCCAGCTGTTCCACCCCGAGCAGTTGATCACGGGCAAGGAGGACGCGGCCAACAACTACGCGCGCGGCCACTACACCATCGGCAAGGAGATTGTTGATGTGGTGCTCGACCGCCTCAGGAAGCTGGCGGATCAGTGCACTGGCTTGCAGGTTAGTAAAGCGACGCTATCATATAGCTATAATATAGGTAATTAATAAATGCTTTTACAATTTCACACAGCGCCATTTAGTCCCAAACTAAAGCAACGCTTGTAATAAGGGTGCTAAATGGAATCGAACCCGGGACCTCTTGCAAGGTAGTCCGGCATGTTGACCACTGCCTCACTCAGGTCGTCAAATTTTAGATTAGGTAACGGAGAAAAGCCAGATTGGCAAAAGGTGCAATTTGTAAACATTACGCGCACTGCGCAGTCGTGATGCCGCGTCTATGAAGCTAATATCGAGACTGCAAGTATCTACACAACACACATCTACAGTACTAACCTGGCTCATATTGAAAGTTTCTTTTCTACACCGGCTCCGTTGTAAATTATACTTACAAGTTCCAACATTGAACTTTTTAGAGCGCGGTCCCCGAGCACAAAGACATCTTAGTGGAAGTACTTACTTAAGTACTTCCCTTTTCGTTGACGATGATAAAGTGCTGCCCCACACACACACACACATACACATTTTGGTGACTCCGGCATTGACAGATGATAATTTGATACTTTAGTTATTAAAATTAGTGTAATAATAATTTTATGACTTAGTAATAATTATAACATGCTTGCGTTTTTGGATAATTGTGAGTCAGCATGTTCACCAATTGTTAAATAAATAAATATGAAAGACGGTAACATTCAGTACCTTCTTAAGTACTTACAGTGTCCTTATTGAATCTGTTTGTTTTTCCAGGGTTTTCTGGTGTTCCACTCGTTCGGTGGCGGCACCGGCTCTGGCTTCACGTCTCTGTTGATGGAGCGGCTCTCCGTCGACTACGGCAAGAAGTCCAAGCTCGAGTTCTCCATCTATCCTGCACCACAGGTATTATTACGCCTCGATGTGTTCTGCATGCATCCGAAAACGCGCCGTTAAACATACTTAAGTAACTATAAAAAAACCACTTGTGATTTCAGCTCTTGTTATTGGCCTTACTCTGTTACAAAAATATTCTGTTAATGATAATATTTGATGTCCAGGTGTCGACGGCGGTGGTGGAGCCCTACAACTCTATCCTGACGACGCACACCACGCTGGAGCACTCGGACTGCGCCTTCATGGTGGACAACGAAGCCATCTACGACATCTGCCGCAGGAACCTGGACATAGAGAGGCCTACCTACACCAATCTCAATAGGTTAATCGGACAGGTAAAGAATGTAACTGCACAAGCTATCATAGATTATCACATTGACCCACCATGTTAGTAAATAAGGAAGTACCTAAACCTCACAAATAAATATGTTCCTGTATTGTTGGTTAGTTGTTTTTGTTAGGTTCCTACCTAACCTTAGGTATAACACTTTTTATATAATGTAATAGCTCCATTGTGCCTACCCTAGGAGCAGAGAATAACTGAGAGTATGTACCTACCGCTTTTCAACTCTTTTAAATACCTACTTATCTCGCTTATTTATTTTCCCACGACACCTACCCACACTAACTAAATCTTAATATCCAAGAAAGCGGAATAATTATCAATGTCATTTTTCTCCTTTTCCAGATCGTATCCTCCATCACTGCGTCTCTTCGTTTCGACGGCGCGCTGAACGTAGATCTGACAGAGTTCCAGACCAACTTGGTGCCGTACCCACGTATCCACTTCCCGCTGGCCACGTACGCGCCCGTCATCTCTGCGGAGAAAGCTTACCATGAACAGCTCACGGTCGCTGAGATCACCAACGCCTGCTTCGAGCCGGCTAACCAGGTAAGCACATTAGGATCCAAACTGTCTATCTTTCATTGAATTTAATTCTTAATGAGTTGGATTAAGGTTCTCAAATCAAAGTAAATTAAGGATACATCATTATCAGCCATTATTACACGACTGCCCAAAGACATAAAGAGTGTATTGTAACCTCCTTCTTTTTTGAAGTCGGTTAATAATAAGTCCATCTTTACCTTAATATGGATTTGCATGTCTCCAGATGGTGAAATGCGACCCTCGCCACGGCAAGTACATGGCTTGCTGCATGTTATACAGGTGCGTTTATAAATTAAAATACGAAAAGAAAAGGATAAGGTACAAAATATGGCGTTTTTTTGTTTAATTCCGACGAGTAATAATTACAGAGGGGAAGACAGAATAGTAGGTTTGTTTACTAATAGACAACTTTTTTTAAATATGTTTTAAAATATGTTTTAATTTTAACACTTAAAAAGTGTTGCTAAGTATTACGTCATTTCCTGTGCAGAGGTGACGTAGTTCCCAAAGACGTGAACGCGGCCATTGCTACTATCAAGACCAAGAGAACCATCCAGTTCGTAGACTGGTGTCCAACAGGATTTAAGGTAAATCTTAACTTAATCTAAGGGCACTCAACTCCGAAAAGTCGTGTCGTGTGTTCAAAGGTTCCAAAAGTTTAGTGCATGATTATTAATTTAAACTTGATATTACTACCTACACTTTCCTCAGAAAAAGGACAGACACACAGATAAGCAGGAGTGACAAAGCGGTCCTTAATATTGTTTTTTTTAACCTGATTAAAATACTTGTAAAGGTACTAGAAAAAACACTCCATTCCAACCATATTCGGTCCACGTTTTGCAATCTGCATGGGCAAACGGGCGAGTGATCTGTCGAACTGAGTGTTATAACATGATAACAAGTGTTATATAAATAAATAAATAATAAATAAATGCTTGGACAATTTCACACAGCGTCATCTAGCCCCAAACTAAGCAAATCTTGTAATATGATAATCTTGTAATATGATTGGGTGATAGACAACTGATAGGTTTTTTTAAATAGGTATATACTTATTATACATAGTAACACCCAGACCCGTCACAAAAATTGAAATTCATCGTTTCAATTTCTGCCCGGCCGGGAATCGAACCCGGGACCTCTTGCGTGGTAGACCACTGCACTACTCAGGTCGTCGAGTATAGGTGTACATAACGTAAGATCAGTATACTCGAAGGTTCATAGTTAAGAAGTATAATTAGAGTGGTCTGTGATCAGGTGGGCATCAACTACCAGCCGCCGACGGTGGTGCCGGGCGGCGACCTCGCCAAGGTGCAGCGCGCCGTCTGTATGCTCTCCAACACCACCGCCATCGCCGAGGCGTGGGCCAGGTTAGTTCACTAAAGCTTCATAGCTGATGAGTACCTACTCAGACGAGACAGTAGTGACATAGAGCAGGTGACAGGAAGGAAGATGTACCAGACCCCTAGCATGACCACCGGAACAGGATATATATCGCGTGCTATAGCGTTTTATCGAAACTCAACTGTCAACTCAACATCCATTGTCTTTTGACAGTTAAACGTGATAAATCGCTTTATCATATCGCGTTTCGGTGGTCATGCTAGGAGACAGAGCTATTTGAAGGTAAAAAAGATCCACATTAATTACGATCAATCGATTCGAGACACTTCAGAATAACCTAAAAACCTACTTACAAAGTATATGACCTTAGATACCTACATACGGTTAACAGCAAGGCAGCAAATGAAGTTTCCTGACAAACTCCAAATTATTGAAACCTTAAAATTTTGGAATTTAAGGTTAAAATCGAATGTGGAAATTTTACTTAGGTGACTAAACTCCCTTATACTAAATCCTTTCTAACCGCCTCCGTGGCCTAGTAGTTCGCCCACACGTGTGAGACGGGACCCCGGGTTCGATTCCCAGGAGGGGGTACATTTTAACTCGGTTTGGTCGATAGTAGGGCTTTTAATATTCAAGTCCGCCTGGCTAGCTACCACCATCTTACCTAAGTCTGACGCCACCATAACATAAATTAAAAAATTGTTGTGTTCAGGCAGTTAGAGGTAAGATAGCCAGTTCCTCAGTGGTGAGGATTCCGGATGTTACACTTTCGGCCTTATCGTCACTTAACATCAGGTGAGGTGAAGGCCAACTACTATCCCGTTGTGAATAAAAAAAACTAACTGTAACTAATCACATTATCCAGGTTGGACCACAAATTCGACTTGATGTACGCGAAGCGCGCCTTCGTTCACTGGTACGTGGGCGAGGGCATGGAGGAGGGAGAGTTCTCGGAGGCCCGTGAGGACTTGGCGGCGCTCGAGAAGGACTACGAAGAGGTCGGCGTCGACTCCACTGAGGGAGAGCTGGACGAGGAAAACGAGTACTAAGACCCAGGACTGTTTTAGAACCTAGGACTAGATACTGAATAGTTGAGCACTAAGTGCTGACATTAGGTACTGAATACTGGGAATAGGTACAGTCGAGTTAAATAATATGTACAGTCAGCGGCACGTCAGACTATACATGTTGACCTTGAGACCGCCTTTATGACATACGAAATAAAAGTTGTTTTCGCAGTTTAACTGTATAACCTGACGTGCTGTCATGTGTACGCACCTTTAACAGTTCATCAGCCTTTATGCCTTAATAAAAGTCAACATCCTGTCAAATGTGGCAATATATTAATGGACTCGACTGTACTGAGCATTAGAACCAGGTACTATGTACTAGGTTAGGTACTGAGTACCTTGTTTTAGTATTAGTTATTCAGTACTAGTACAGGGTACTAAGTATCAAGTATTATGATGATGGCATTTATTGCTTAATGGCATTTATTGCTCGAGCCTATTTGGGTACTGAAAATTATGGTATAAGTGTTTATGGTAACAATCTGATCGTATTATAAAATGATAATTTCAACTCATTAATTCATTTTAACACTTTTTCAATTTTCATCAGTCATGCATGTGTGTGCGAGGTCAATTTGGAATTATTAAACTATTAAGTAAGTAAGTTTAATTTAAGGGAAAGTGAGCTTGAATGTAGAATCGTTAACAGTACAAACTTTTGAAAAGTAACTTTCATAACTGAAATGCAAAGTTTGTAACATTGTTAGTTTTGTGCATTTATTAATTTTAAAAAATCGTGATAAAAATCTAACATTCGTAATATCGAATTTAAGGCTATTTTACATCTTATTAATAATACAAAATAAGCTAACTTATTATTATGGAAATTTATTTTATGCTTAAAGGTTAAGACAATTTGTACGATTGAGAATAATATATTTTAATGCACGATAATTTTTTACACATTAATTAATTTCGTCTTTTATTTTGTAAGTCAACAATAAAACATTAATAAAAATTTGGATATTATTTTATTGTAAAAAACAGTTACCCCTTACAGAATATATACATCAAACCTATTTTAAAAATAAAATAAAAGACTATAAAAGTATTTACACATTAATACTAACTTTTTTATACTTTGACGACCTCCGTGGTCGAGTGGCTTTGTACACAGGTTTTCAAGGTGTCGCCATCTCTCGAGGTCCCGGGTTCGATCCCCACGAACTTTTCTATATTGGCTAAGGTCTGGGTGTTCGTGATACCACCGTTGTCCCCGATTTACATAACACAAGTGCTTCAGCTACTTTCTGGAATCGGAGCAATGTATGTGATGTTGTCAAATATTTATTTATTTATATTTAATAATACGAATTCTTTTGTTCTCGAAAAAACCGAAAATAAAAGTATCATTGTAAACACTTAAAAATTTTATACTAAATAAAATTACTAGACTTATTTTCTCCGGTAATATACTAATATATATGCAGATGACTAAAAAACTGTTACAACCATAATCAAATATTGCATTTTGATAGCGAGATCTTTATACACTGAGCCACAATGTAAACATTGACAGACATTCATTTATTCTATAAGAAATTAATATGATTTACCTACTTTGTAAAAGACGAAAATGTATGATCATTTTGATCTTGAAGTGGCAGAAATATAAAACCCAAATTAACTGTCAAGACACTTTTGTGCACACAATTATAAGTAGAGTCCGCGCCCCGAAAGAAATCCTGCGGAATTTTGATGGAACTAAAATATACAATGTGTAATTGCCATTGAAATTAAGCTTTTTTCCATTGACTTCGATATCAGCACCGCGTCTACGGGACTTCCTTAGTGGCGTGGACTATTATAGAGTCCTTTTCAAAGGCCGCCTTTCTGAGACAAAAAAAGATTTTAGTTCAAAAATCTCGATAGATGGCGTTTTATTGAAGCCGAGCCATCGTAAAGTTGCTAAAATTTAATCGTAAAAACGTACGTCTATCGGCGTTTCAACTCCCCCGCCACGATTATCACCACTCAACACTATACACTATCTACAGCGCTTACGATACAAAAATTTTTAAAAGATAAATAATATTAAAGGAAAAACTAGAAAAATCGCCTCACCCGTAGCACCTCAGACGTGACCCGAACCTTTGGTATTCCGGCCCAATGCACTGACCAATTAAACTTAAATAAATGGTTAAATTAAAAAAAAATGCTACCGAGTCACTAGCGACTCGGTCTGGAGCGGCGAAATTTTCTAGTACATTACTTCTTCGCCACAAGCTAGCGCAATTTCATCCATGTGAATGCGATATATCTAAATTAAATGATTGCGATAAATTGCTTAGTGTGAAGGGGGTTTAACTTTACGGCTCGGTTTTCATAATACGCCAACTAATCAATTTTTTTTATTTGAACTGTCAAAAATGCGTTCATTAAAAATACACAAATGTCACCGTATACTCGTATGTTCGTGGCTCGTCGCTTGTCGTTTATGCGGCGTGCGCGTGCGCGTGCGCGTGCGCCGGGTCGGCGGCGGCGCGCGGGAACCAGCCGCGCGGCGCGCGCCCGCCGTCCGCCTCGCACACGCGCTCGCCGAACAACCAGTGTCTATGGCACAAATGGAAAATTAAAATATTCTTTATTCTAATATGCTCACATAAAAAAATCATCAATTCTTTTACTCTACATATCGTGACGTCATTTATCTAACAATTAAAATGGGTGCAAGAAACTAATATCAGCTTCCTCAGATTGAACGATATTTACAAATATGTATATCGTTCCCCGACATTACATTCGTATAGTGGCGGTCACATAATAAAATTCCAGTCGATTTTCATACAAACAAGGTAACTTTGAAGCCTTGGTTCTCCGCCAAGGATTGACCTAGCTGTGATCTGATGATGGCTATTTAGGGAGTGAATGGAGGAAATTCAGATCGCTATTTCACACACAACTGATCTGATCAGCATTCTAAGCGATATCAGGATATGTTTAAAAACCGCGAAATTAGCATAAAAATGTATGGAAATCCGGGAGCTGAAAACTCTGATCCTTATATGAATGCTGATCAGATTATTTATGTGTGTAATAGCGATTTGAATCTCCTCCATTCGCTCCCTGGATAGCCATCATCAGATCACAGCTAGGTCAATCCTTGACGTAGAACCAAGGCTTCAAAGTCACCTCGTTTGTATGAAAATCGATTGGTGTTTTTAATTATGTGACCGCCACTGTATATGTTATAATTAGCATAGATTAATTACTAAATAACATTATTTAATTAGAAGCACAAGTGAAATGTTACATTAAATAACAATGAATGAGAAACACTTCTTCGCTAACATATTTAGCTGAAGTCTTCTTAATTTTAAGTAAGCTGTCAGTTTTATAGTGTTTTTGTCACATTGACAACTTATTTAAAAATAAGATGACCTTAACTTTAAGAATAATTTGAGTATTTGACCGATAGTCAGGCACCCGTATTCAAGAACAATACTCAAACGACCCTTGCCTATGCGAACGCACTGCATTGAAACAGAGCTCTGTGAATGGTTAATTTGTCTTACATGTTACGTGTGATTGTTGGTTGGGAGATTTGCGTCCACGGCCACTGTGAGACTTCATAGTAATGTTTGTGAATACGGATGTCATATCATAACAGCTTGGCCACGCAAAAGCCTATTTAGCGCGTGCGATAAGCGTTACGGTTAGTCGGTCATTCCCACATGAAAATATGAAAATACAGGTGAAAGGACGTTGAGGGCCGCCTTCGGGTACTACAAGCACTCTGAAGATTGCTTGTAGTACCCGAAGGGATCTTATGTACGAAGCGGATGACATGCGCGGATGTCCGCGCGCGAATGCTCTATGGTCCTAATTTAGTTGTTCAGTGCCCGACGGACTGTCCGCGTCGCACCGAGTGTTAACTGTATAATCCGTGCAGATAAAGAAAATCTGTGAATGGCGGCCATATATTATATGTAAGTGAAATAGCATGACCGCCATCCGCCACTTATAGATAAATAAATGAATAAATGCTTGGACGACACAGCGCCATCTAGCCCCAAACTAAGAAAAGCTTGTAATATGGGTGCTAGACAACTGATTTAATACTTATATTTTTAAATATATACATAATATACATAGTAACCCAGATCCGTTACAGAAATTAAAATTCATCATTTCAATTTTGCCTGGCCGGGAATCGAACACGGGACCTCTTGCGTGGTAGACCGGCATGTTGATCACTGCACCTCTCAAATTGTTTCTTAATCTGCACGGGTTATACCGCTCCCAATCACGATTCTTGCGGCACTGAACGACGAATTCGTCATTCACTTCGTCAGCGACGGACGCAAGCACTAGTCCGCGTGGCACTGATTCCGGCCTAGCTACCTGCGCTGCCTTTTTTTTATTTTTATACAGAGGAAAAACGCATTAACGCGCTTCCCTCCCCACAGGTGATCGAGGAGGGGGCATGTGGGACTCGCCGCGACTGCCTCCCGTGATCCCACCCAGCCGAGTGGCTCAGTGGGATCTCGGGAAGAGGGAATAACCCTCTCGCCGCCGATGCTGCGTCGCGTATGATCGGTCGCGTAACGCCAGAACAGACAAATACATACAAATACATTAAACCTTTCACACTCAACCTAGTGCGTCGAGCGCAGCGTTTGATCCGTTTCCGTCAACGCATTGTCGGTCGACGTAAGAGCGCCAACGTCTCGGCGTCGATCGATCTTGTTCCAAACCCTCCCAAATAGCAATTATTTCGATGGGCTTCATTTTAAAATTCAATATCACTCAACTCAACACAACCTTATATTCTAAACGCAGAAACTGACTGACTAGACGCGTAATGTGGCAGGTCTATTTTGTTTGACACCGAACGGACGCGACGGATGATACGCTCGACGCATCTTCCGTCAGGTGTGAAAAGTCTATTTTGACCGAACAGACGCGACAGATGATACGCTCGATGCATCTTCCGTCAGGTGTGAAAGGTCTATTTTGACCGAACAGACGCGACAGACGATACGCTCGACGCATCTTCCGTCAGATGTGAACCGACCCTAAGGCTGTGTGAGGGTCCATGGTGGCATACCTGCGCTGCCTTGTGACTCTCACTACGTCTCCGGGCTTGAGCACTAGCCGATGTTCGTCGGCGCAGGGCGCGTGGAGGGCCGCGCGGGGGTACTGCCACAGCGGCGCCCACCGGCCCGAGTACGGGCACGTGATGCGGTACAGCCGGGACCGGAGACGTTTCTCTAGCTTTTGAGCTTGTTGCTCGCGCTAGAGGAGAAATAATAGTATTAAAGTCAGCGAACTAAAATCTATGGAACGAGCATACCGCTCAAAAAGTAGCACCACACAAAAAACATGTTTGAGAATGTGCAAGCAGCGCTCTTACATTTGATACCCCATTTGCTAGTAGCCTCACTTCGAATTTTTAAAACCCCTTTTTCAGTCCCCGTTGCAATTATTTTTATTTCTCTTTTATTTGCAAAATATTTGGGTAAACGTCATCTAAAACTATTCCAAATTTTAAGTTGATAGCATTAGTAGATCTCGAGATATCCAGCTGTGACAGACAGACTGAGTCGCACCATAAGGGTTCCTTTTTACCATTTTGGTACGGAACCCTAATTACAGGGCGACGCGTAAAAAATGCTGACATTTAGTTATGCAGCACAAAGCGACTGAAAACCGACTGATATTTTCTATACCTAAACTATAAACATATTTAATACTTATAGTATGTTATCTCTGCATATTTTTACTACACACTATAATTGGACTACACAGGACGTCATTTCTAATAAACTCTTCCTTTTCTTTAAAAATACAAATAAATCATTGGGCGCGTGGCTGGCCCGAATAAATGCTGTGAGGGTTGTAATTTTTTAGCCTCGTGGTGCTATTTTTAAGTAATATTTGTTTGCAATTACATTTTCATAGATTTTAATTCGCTGATTAAAGTCCATTCCACGAAATGAGCTCCCAAAGAAAATCGGTTTGTCTGCGCCCATTGGTTAGTGCGCGTGACTTTCAATAGCCTAGCTCTAGCGCGCATTGACCAATGAGCTGCGAGTATTTTGTTCCCTAGGAGTTCGATTCGTGGAACGGAGTATAGTGAGCTGTCTTTTGTAAAAATCATTAAAGTGATTGTCTTGTAATCTTTGAAAAGTGAAATTTAAATATGGAGAGAAAATACTCGACTTGTAAACGGAAAGGGAATACTAATTAGCCAGTTCATTAATACAATAAATCACTTACAGTCAAGTCGTATGCCCCGCATCCAGGCTTGACAGGCCAGCTCAATCCGTTATGTTTGCCGCCCAGCACTAACGCAAGGTTATTGTGCCATCCCAGGTTGTACGGGAACACGAAGGGTTCCAGCCCCTGTTCCGCGCGTCTTCCTATCGCCTTCTCGACTATCCAGTCTTCGATTGTTGTTTGATTGCGAAGAATGCCTCGCACCTGGTTGGACAGTTTTTGTGTAAAATGATAATTCTACTCTAGGAAGTGAAATGATATATTAATTGTAAAAGTCAATAAAATTGTTCAAGGCACTTATGAATTAGAGGTAGATTTAATAAAAATAAAAGCAAAAAACCGGCCAAGTGCAAATCGGACTCGCGCACGAAGGGTTCCGTAAAAATCACGTTTGTTTTCTGAATATAATAACTAAATATTCTGTGAATATTTCAAGCGTCTACCTGTTGATGTTATCAAGATCAAGCAAAAACGAGTTAAAAATCATGTTTGTTATATGGGAGCTCCCTTAAATATTGATTTTATTCTGGTTTTTTGTATTTTTGTTATAGCGGCAACAGAAATACATCATCTGTGAAAATGTCAACTGTCTAACTATCACCGTTAATGAGATACAGCCTGGTGACAGACGGACAGACAGACAGACGGATGGACAGCAGAATCTTAGAAATAGGGTCCCGTTTTACCCTTTGAATTCGGAACCCTAAAAATAAATATAATAATACTAACATATTGAAACATAGCAACATTTTAAACCTTAAAATTAGAGCCTAAATAGTTCTGTCGAATTGAAGAACTCCTAATAAAAGTAGTTATACAAAAAAATGTTACAGGACATGTATTAGTGAATGACTCCCGAAGATTAGTGAAAGACCACTGAAGTACTGAGCCAAGTGAACTAGATGAACTAAATGTGTAATACTTCATCTAGTCCAATTGAACAATTCTTCACTTCAGAGAAGTATTTTGCGCATATCTACTATAAAGTGATTAGCTAAATATTCGTACCTGAAAGTATAAAAGTGTGCCCACGGCGAGCACCACGCCCACAGCCATCCCGATGGCCAGCAGCGCCAGCAACAGCGTCCCGAGCGGCATCAGCAGCCGCGCGCCTCCGGGGTAGATGCGCGCACGGGTTATCGCGTAGTACATGCATATTGACAGCTCCTACATGTATAACCAAACCACTGCATTATAATACAGTTCGCACCGATATGCACTTGCATAGAACTAGAAATTGTCTTTTGAGGGTATATTTAAAAAAAAAGTTTGTTTTCTCTTCGTCCACTTTGGTAACTGAAGCAGAGCAGTTGTGTTTTTAATAATTTTTAGAATGATTTCTTTATTTTTATTTCATTCATTTTAGTAGCAAAATATATAGTTTTGGGATGTGCTCAAGGCATTTCATTTGATAACCATATTGTAATAAAAGAAGAAAAAATATGTTCTCATTGCAAAAGACGTCATGCAGCCGACATATTGTCTTTTTTCAAAAAATCTATAGCCAGTGTCACTTAGGGTGATGTAAGGATTCTAGCGATACCTCATACATCCGAATCTGTTCAAGTAAGTAAAGTAAAGTAAAAAATTGCTTTATTCAAATAAACTTAGTAATTAAGCGCTTTTGAATCGTTTATATTTTTCTACCACCCGTTCCAGACTTTTTTAACTGACAAGAAGAACAGGCATTTAGACATTTAGAAGTAATAGTGGAATAAAGAAACTCACATACATACAAACAACCACAATACACTTCTTTTTTGGGCCGTCATGTAAATATATTACAGTACTATTGAAATTTATCTAGACCAATAATAATTATAGGGAACCTTTGACCAGGATAAAAGTATCCTGTTTTAATTCAAGTTGTGAACTATCTGTGTGCGAAATTTCATCCATATCCGTTCAGCCGTTTTTGCGTGATTGAGTAAAATCTAAGGGAGCGCTGTGCGACCTGAATCGTGCTTTATTGTATGGGAGCAAGAGTCGCTCTTTATTTAAATGATCTTGCAGAGTACCCCTTCTGTACTTGTACTATTATGTATTCTGTGGTATTCATCAAACAGTACATATGTATAATTTTACCACAGAAGCATGGAAGCACCCAATGACAGCGCAGGTAAGAAATGTGGTGAAGTAGCAATGGTTGGCGTGCCCCACACAACAATTGATCCACGGGCAGTGGTGGTCCATTTTGAGGACACAGTGCCCACCTGAAAGAATACCAATTTATAAAGTAGGCCATAAAGATGGTCTCAAGGTCAACATGTATAGTCAGATGTGCCGTTGTCTGTACATTAAGTACAAAACATGCTTTTGAAATTCCAGATGGAAAATAAAGAGATAGAGGAGTATTTAAAAGTAATCTTACATTTCTTGCAATGATGTGATCTTGGCGCTTTATAGCTGTTACATATTGTACAAAACTGTAAATATTCTGTCTCCTCTTCATTCTCCTAGAAACAAAGTGGTTAAAAGGTAAAGTTCAAAAACAAATGCTTTATGTACTTAAATACACATTTAATACATTTTCTGAACAGTTCCAAAGTCTTTAACTCCAGCCAACTTGCGGAATTAATGCTTGTAAACATGTGTAAATTGTAAAAATTTTGTAAACATGACTAAATTTTGATAAAAAAAGAATATTTGATTTCTTGTTTAGTTCTAAGCAGAACAGAGTAGTATAAACTGACCAACTTTTGTACTTACTGGTTTCCATCCAACAGGAACAAACCCTGGTCCTTCAAGTAAGGACTGTAGAAAATAGTACAAAGTAGCAGCCGCAAAAGACAAAAAAACCGCAGCGTTTATAGCTCCCCCGACGGAGGCGTGAGGCGGCCACCATACCCCTAAGAAATGCACCATGGACCAGGTTATAAGTTTTATGATTCCTGAAAAAGGCAAAGTTCGCAATGAATATTTAAGGATAAAACGACCGTCCCGTCAGACTGAATTTGAGTAAAACAGACAATACCTAAAACGGCGATAGGTCCCCAATGGCAAAGTCTTCGTATAGGTGAAGATACCATTTTAATTAATGGATTAAATTAACAGTAACATGGTTTTGTTACATAATCAGATTATACATGGCATTGCCTTTCTATAGAAGATCCAAGTTATTTCATAATAAACTCATTTTCGGTGATTCTTCAAACAAACAACAAACAAACACTTTTTCAATTTCATGAAAATGAAAAACTTTTGACAATTTTGACATTGACATTGACAGATTTTCTTATTTTTTTTTTGGTTCATTTTTTCCTCCGCTTTGAGCAGAAAAGGCAAAGGCTCTTTTGCGCCATACAGCTATGACTTCAGAGTTAGATTTTCTTTTCCTTATTTCTTAATGCTCTAAGCCTTATTTACGCAATGACACAATACGAATAGACATCATACAGCCTTGCATATTAATAGCTTTTTAGTTAAAACCTGACCTACTTGGAAAATAATTAAACCGCTTGTAATTATATTCATACCTTATTATGTATACATCATTGCTGGGTTCTATCTTACCCTAGATTTTGTATTATGTTCTATCTAACCTTTTGTCTTCGATTATTCATCCCTCTATAAGTTTCCAAAAACATAAATCAAACTTGAAAAGCGAGTAATACAAATACTTGTGGAATTTGTTTGTTGAATTTGTACTTGATCGAATAATATAAATAATAATAATTAGCTTCCGCCCGCGACTTGGCGTGGATTGACGTGGGTATTCGAGAAAAGCCTTAAGAAACCTTTTACCAGAATAAATAATATTCTATGTTTTAATTTCATCAAAATCCGATCAGCCGTTTTTATGTATATAGACGGGTACCCTCCAAGCGCGCTTCCCCTGCTTCCCATTCCTCTTTCCCTTTCGCTTTCCCTTTCCCCTTCAATTTTTTTTTATTACTTACCCTATATACCCCCTAAAGGGATGGTTTTTCAGAAAATCACAAAATTTGTTTGCTTTTTTAGAAGTACCTACTCCTACGAACGTTGAAGTTGAAACGTTTATATTATTTTTCCATAAAATTTGAACACCCAGGGCCGAATTTAGAGGTGTGGAGGCCCCGGGACAATAAGGGAGTGGAGGCCCCTAATTATTTTTCAAATAGGTTATATAATATTTTTCTTGCAAAGTATTTCAATCGTTTATTTATTTAGTCGTATGGCACTAAATAATATTAAAATCAAAATTACTTGGTATGTTTTCAAATCTTAAAATTAGAAAGGTATTCTTTCGTTGTGTAAGATTCTTTTTTTAATAAATACAATTTATGTGGAGACCCCTTTCTTGTGGCGGCCCCTTTCTTGTGGAGGCCCCGGGCAGTTGCCCCGGTTGCCCTCCCTTAAATCCGGCCCTGTGAACACCCGTTTCATCCCTTTAGGAGTTAAATCATGTCCACCGTGTTGGACTTCAAAAGAAATGTCAATTTCGCAATCAAAATCCCATAAAATAACGACATCTAAATACATTTTTAGGTTTCTTTATTCCACTTCACACCTTTAAGGATAACCCCCGAAACAATACCGATATACGTTGCGCTATTTTCCAACCATAAGCCTAAAATATGATAAATTTAGTATTTTTTACTTCGAAAATAATTGCCCTTTGGGGGCGAAAATTATCTAAAACGTTGAGATACATGAGTATTATTTTTCAATCGTCAGTATTAACACAAAATTTGAAGAATCTAGCTTTTCATAACCGAGGGGCTTTCATACAAACTTTCATCCCCTATTTCAACCCCTTCAAGCCTTAACAGACAGACAGACAGAGTTACTTTCGCATTTATATTATTATAGTAATATAGTATGAATGGATAGATAAGTAGTGCAAATATTCGTTTCGTTTCAGTCAGACCTAGCTACTCAATAAAATCGGAGTATCATTAATATACCTGGCCCCTAGCATGACTGACGAAACACGATATATCGCGTGATATATGGCGTTTTATCGAAACCCAACTGTCAAAATCCATTGTCTTTTGATAGTTAAACGTGATAAACCGCTATATCATACCGTGTTTCAGTAGTCATGCTAGGGGGCAGCATTACTTTGAATTATAGGTGATTCGTGTTTTTGTGTTTCTCGGCAGTAGTAGTCACAGAAGAAATGATCACTACGTTGTAGTAGTTTTGTATTTTTTAGTATGACAACTCCAGTTACCACGTCATTGCAGGCAGGCAGGCAGGCAGTTGTCACATCGTGATATTTTTGTGGCTCTTTTCTTTTTAGGGTGTGTGCATTCTTTATGTGTGTTGTGCTACTTATGTGGATTATTAGGTGATATTCCTTTTTTTAACGGGTAAGTCCATATAGAAAATGATAACATTTAGTCCACCAAAAGTACCACACATAGCGTTCAACTACTTCATCTGATTTCTACCCATCATTTCTCTGTGCTCAAAGTGGCCCGCCGCCGGTGACTGTAATTTTATTTGAATTGAACGAATTCTCTACTATTTGAAGAATTCTCGAAGTATTTTGTAAGGAACAAGTAGCCTGTCTTAAAAGTATTCATAGTTTCGCTAGAATTTCAGTTGGAAGTCACGCGGTGCATGCAACGAACTATTTTGTCTTCCAATGGTTGTCTCGCGTTCATGTGCTGATGTTTTCTTGAATAATTTTCTAATTTGGTTTCAGATAGTTCTCCCAAACCGCCACCATGCCGAAATCAGTAAGTACAACACAAGTGTTTATTTATATAAATCTTTACTTGCGCGCGTCAATGAGACAAACTGAGTGTATTTGCTCGTGCCTGCGTCATTTTGCTGATTTCACCTTTGCAATGTGATCAGACGACATAGTAGAAATCCCAACAAAATCAATTAAAATGATAACAATTTATATTTACAAACATTCCTCATTAGCTCTTTACTTAATTTGAAATCAATGAACTTATGTAGGTACTCCTATTCAAAAAGTAAAAGTGTGTTGATAATTAATGTGTTGTAACATAGGATTGTAGGTTATCACTTAGAATGTAGAAGATAAGATGTTCAAATTGATAGGCATTTTAATCTTTTTCTTTGATTATTCAAATAATACGAATAAACTTTTAAATTATAATCTTATCATCAATACAGTTATAATGGTACTGCACAGTAGGCTTTGTTTTTTTTAAATATAAATACTAATTTTTTGTAGGTACCTACAACAGTACATTGTTGTTGATGTATAATAAATGATATATTATCATACATCCTTTTTATATTTTATTATTAGTCATAAATTTAAACTACTATGTAACATTTTTATTAGTTGTAGTAAACATTCATCACTAGAGACAGTGAGTAATGAAACCAGACATTAGAGTACCTAGATACAAAACAATAAATATAATTAAAGAAATACAAGAACTAGCCAATACAACTAAAGAAATTCTATTTCAAGTGGTCAAATAAATGTAGTTTTATTTAATAAAATGCATCTCTTGCTCCAAATTTAATATAATTTTTGAATGTGTTATCATTAGAGATCGGATAATCAGGTGCATATATTTACCTAAAGTCAATTGTTTGCTTACATATCAAAGAAGCACCTTTTAAAAATATTTGAAATTCTTAAAATGTGTATGTTCTCATGAGGTTTAAAAGGTCTTGTTATAAAAGTAGGGAAAAGGGTTGCTTTTCCCTACTTTTGTTACGTTACGGTTAATAACGTTTGTAACAGGCAAACTGGAATTGGTGTCAAATCGGGTTTATTTATTACACCTCACGGGAGTATACACTAAAATTGGATAATCCCGGAATCCTTGATTTTTTTATAAATTCTTGTTTTTTTATATAAAAACATTCTTTCTATAATACCCAACATCTGAACTATACGTAAATATGCATGCGAATATCAGATCTCTAGTTATCATGGTACATATTTTATTTTTACAGATATTAAATTATATTACCAACGCGCTTGATATAAACTCCGGTAACGAGTTGGTTAGTTGCAGTTTGTAATTTTGACAGTGTGTTTGAGTTTATCAGCTATTTTGTATCTTTATGGATTACTCATTAGATGATTTTTAACATGAGACTGCCTGCTAATCACAATTTCGATAGAATTCGTGTTTTGTGTATTACTTAACTGTGTAACTTGAAAGTTGAATTAGTGATGTCCTTTTCATTAGCTAGTGTTGTTCATATCTTAGAGAGTTATGTGTGTTTCACCACCCTTTTAACTTTTTGTTTTTGTTTTGCACTATTTGCGCATTATAGCATGTAGAAAGAAGTTGTTTTGTGTTATTTTCATAATGACGAACTTTTTCACTGTGCAGTAGGTATCTATACCATTTTGTGGTGGCTATCATTGATAATAGTAATAGATGGATGATATGAAAGTACTACTTTCATAGTCTATTTGATTGAACACTGATTTCATTTCATTTCAATTATTGAATACAAACAAACAAGGGCTAAGGGATTAACAGGGCAAGCTTGTCGCCAAGTGAGTCAAACAAAACTTTTCAATAGAGCACAATTTAACTCTCTGAATAAGGCTGATAAGTTTTTACACACAATTTTGTCAGCTGAAAGTCATCCTTTTTTTTTATAAGGGGGGATGCTTTTAGGCATCCCGAAGGTGTGTGGGAAGCTCAATGTCATGCTGAATAAGTGTATGGTAAAGTTGATGATAGCGAAGGTACTTCACACTTTTTTTTTTAAATAAAGACTTTTTCATTTTAACTATTGTGTAATACAAACATAGGCTCATGTGTAATACAAACATGGGCTTAGTTAGGGTGTATGAGGGCAAGCCTGTCGCCAACTGTGTCAGAGGAAGGAAGCAGGAAAGTGGGCCGCGCGTTATCTGGTTACTGGACAGTGCAGTGCACTCGTTCGTACGGTGCCGGCCGACTCCATTCACTCGCCGCGCTCCGCGCCGTCGTCGTCGCCCGACAGCCTTTGAGTGGGTTATGTAAATCCAATACTGACCGATGTATTTACAAACCGGTTAAATGTGAATTGACCAGATAACCACAACATTAATTATATTGAATGTCTTTTGAAATTGATAATAATGACTTTAAAGAGAGATTTCAATTTTTAAGTAAACAAATAATTGAAGTTAGTAATTATGAATTGGATGCGACTGTCCATATGCCCAATGTCCATACACTAATTATTATGTACAGTGTTTAAATTTGGTCTCAACTTTAAAAGAGAGAAACAAAGAGAAATAAAAATCAGTTCATCTTAATAATTGCTGTGATGAGTAACATTTTAGTTATGAGCATGCCGTAAACTTTCATTCAACAAAGATTGGTTACTGTGCACAACAGGTAGATTAAACTTAAGATCAGCTCAGTCATAAATTCGCCGAAGGTCTAATAGCAGGTAGAAGAATCGTTAAGGTTTTATTGTGTAGGCTTTTAAGCACTCTTGTTGTTTCTGTCGCAGGGTGGAAACAATCCACTTGTTTCGTTCACCAGTAAGGTGCATCTTATAAAGCCTTCCATTTTCACAATCTTCTTAACTACAGAACGACTTTTGTCTGAATCGTTTTCCCGAATCGAAATCTGTCAAACGACGACGCGACTCTAATTAAAATTTTCTATCAATAGAATCTGATGAAAAATGCTTTTAATCTCTGCCAAAAGTACAACGCGGAAATGAATTTTTTAGACCACAGCCAGCTCTCTCTCCAAGTTATGTCAAATTTGAAAAATATAACAACAGACAAACTAAAATTCAACTCCACTCTAATATGGGTTTATGGTTCTGTACATCAAAAGAAAAACAGAACCCTTATAGGATCACTTTGTTATCCGTCTGTCTGTTAAGATCCTTTTTCTCGTGAACGCGTGGAGGTATCTAATTGAAATTAAAACCATATAAGCTGTGAAAAATTCAAACTTCTAATTTAACGTGAAGTAAAGATGTAATGACGTTCATGCTGCAAAAAACGCATATTTCGACATTCTCAAGGGAATCAAAATTTATTAGTTCCGTTGACCTAGAACTATGAAATTTGGCAAGTATTTTCGTCTTATATGTACAACAAGTACAGGGAAAATTCTGAGAACTATACATTTGTAATTTAATCAAACAAAATAATTAGTCTTTAAAGTACGTCGATTACGTATTTTCAAAACTTTTGTATCGAGGTTAAGGAACGGTATGCGCGGTCATAATTTAATGTTTATTATTATATTAGGTACGTATATTTAATCAAGAAATACCAATTTATTGTAATTTCTTTTTTTCTTCTTTTAATTCCCTCATTTTCCTATTACAAACCAACTTAATTTTGAGGTCAAACGCGTAGCACCAGCCCTTTAGCCCTATTTGGTACGGAACCCTAAATGAGCGAAGTCCGACAAGCACTTGGCCGGTTTTTTATATTTGCGTTTCAAATACGTAATATTGTAATAAAGGTAACTGGTAAAATGAATATAGATTCAAACTGTGTTAAAAGTTTTTTTTCTGAAAATCTGAAAAAAAAAACTGTTCGCTACCTAAGCTAAGTTTACCGTAAATACGTAGTCTCCAGCTCAAACATTTATATTTTGTTCTTTTTTAACTTGCACAACAAAATAACTTATTGATTCTAAATTCAACTTGAAATAGCTTGACATATTATGTAGGTGTTGTCTAAGCGATGGCACGACTCTGATTGTATGTATGTGTGGATCACGATTCAATTTAGCGATGTACACGTAAAAAAGATAGCGAAACTGAAGGTTGGGTGCGCGCGCGCCGACACGGCGCCTCGGCCTTGAGCACGGGGCGCATCCCCGCGACACCGACCGTTCGTTCAGTTCAAACTCTACCGCCGCGTCCGGCAGACGCGGCTTCGGTGTTACCCCTCACCCTTATATAAACCAGTGTTTGTGCTACCTGTGCGTGTGACCTTTGAACTAGCCAAAATGGTTGCCGGCGGAAAACAGGTACTACATTACATAATCAATTTTCCATTCGCAGCTTCGGTTTCAATTTCATTCTCTTCCATAACCGAAAGATATAAAAATTATGCACCTGACGTGGTAACAATAAAATTTCAGCAACTGTAAACCTTATCAGCATGTCTTAACATAACAACAATACATTGCGCCATAGCCTACTTAGCAACAGGTAGCCATCCCCATCAACTAGCGCTTCGTCAACCGAATAAATTACTTGTACTAGTTTTTAGTGCTGTTGACTTAAATCATAAGTCTCGGTACTCTCGGTGTCGGTGATGTCATCGCGGCGTACATTCGAGGTGGTCTCGCTTTTTGCCTTATTATTTACTTTGCATGGTTCAAACGGCCGTACGTAACCGTCTTTCGATTGCCCTTCTCTATTTTTCCCGTCCATAAGAACGAGACGGGCTTCTTTTCCTGTTCCACCGACAGCACCGACACAGGGGTCCCGGACTTTCGCTTTCGTTTTGATTCAACTTGCAGAATGCTCCCTTCAACATACAATTCAATTTTCAAACGTTTAAATCTCCTAGTCGTAATCATACCTAATCTGTAAATTACGATAGTAATTCACGATATTATCACTCTCATAACACGTTAAGTTCATTATAACTTATTCAATCTTATCAATGTTTATTTGGAACCTGTGAATTTGTATAAAATATGTCTTTTCATGAAACCTAACTTATGTAATATCATATTTATGAAATAGTGCCAAACAGGTAGAACAAGCGGCCATAGTTGATGCAATTATTTTAAATAGACACTTACGCCATGCCAATACTTATTCTCGTTTTCTGCGGTTAGATGTTCACTGGCTTTGATAATCTTATTTTCAAACACACTTTTCCTGTGGCTCAGTTATCCTTATTGCAGTTTCTACATCCTCGATCAACCTGATTCAAAATTACCATGCTAATGTATGCCTGTAAACCTGAATTTTTCCAAAATTAGAGACTTGACTAGGTATACTGACCACTGGACTCTAAATTTTCAGCTCTACAACTAATCTTGAGAAGAAATAACATACTTATCGCCAAAAACAGCGCAAAAAGAGTAAATAATTCGGATGTGTAGTAATATTCACTGTTTTAACGGCCGTCGCGTCGAAGTGTCGATGGTGAAGGTCGCTCTTAGAGGGCTAATCTATTGCTTTCCTGGAATGCTATTTCCAAGACTGAACTGAACCGTATGCAATAGTTGCATTGCAGCAGGCAGGTGCGTCACCCATTCATGATAGTGCAGTGTGACATTGCTCGCCACTCGTACTTGGCATTAATTTGACGGTCGATATGCTCTGTGCCCATCTAGCGCCGTTTCACTTCGTTTCACTCACACATCGCGATTTCTAACAACAGTTGGGCGCATTTCTTTTCTATCAGCACTGTAAGTTCGTCAGGTTTTACTTTTTAAGTTCTTGTTACGATGCTGCTCTTGACCGAGTTGCATTTCACGCGTCCGAAATTGTGAGCTGGAACGTTTCGCTTTCTTCGGCGTCCATTAAGATTATTTCAAATCATATCTTTTCTTAGCAAAGTTTGTAAATAATTCTCAGTGCTTACGACTCCTTTGTTTGTAAAAAGACAAGCTATTTCTAAGCTTGTTTACCCCCGTTTTCGGGGTGCGTAAGTTGGGACTTGGGATGCACGTGTCCTCACCTCAATCACCTGTCGCCTGCACCTGCGCGCGGCAGTTGCATTCGACCCTTGTTTCCAAAACTCTATTTCGAACAGGAACTTAAAACAAACCCCATATTATTCGATGTCTGATGACTTCAATGTTAATTTAAGGAAATGATTCAAAGATTCCGTCATTACATTGTTAAGTCCGTAAAATGTATTTTTTTATTTATAAATAAATACTTCTAATGTACTTCGTTTGATGGTTCTTACACAGAAAACATAATAGTACAGTTCTCATCTAATGTTAAAACTTGCAGTTTCATAATGTGTTTCTCGGATAACAATGCAATTATAGTTTATGGAAGTTCAGCTACAAATTACAGGCCGAGATGTTGAACAACAAAATGGCCACGTAATTACTGCCCTTTCAGCCTTGGACGCATGCATGCACTTCATCGCTTGTCTTCCTACTGCCGAGAGAAATTGCGTGTACATTATGTACTTATATTCACATAAATATGGAGGTTTAAGGTTGCATGTCAGCTCTTGTCGAAGAATATCTTTCCTGCAAAAGTTCTGGCAGTAAATCATCACCATAACATTTTCTAATGATAACAAGAAACGACCCAAAGTTGTAGGTGCTTCGCGTTTTATAACAACGGTACTATTCGGCCTAGGGCGGCCAAGACTGTAAATGCGCCACTGGGTACTCACCGGGGCAGTATGTGCGACCTTGATGTTATCAACATTTTCATATTGTATTATATCATTTTGGAAGAATGATCCTTGACAAAGTATAATTAAAATGCATCATGCATGTGTTTAAATTATAAAAAGAAACATTTTGTTGTTATATATGTTTTATTGGTGTATTCACGACGGCATCATCGGTTTTTACGTCATATATTCAGGCCAGCTAGTTTATTAAAATGAATACGTAGGCATTCGACTTTTATTATTAATGTTTCATTGAAATTAAATTAATATAAAGACTTGTCATTATAATGCTAAAACGGGTCCTCTGCCAGTTTTTAAATTTTCCAGTTACAAAGATTGTTGTGTGTTTTGCCATAGCAACATCTAATTCTGTAAAGCCTCGATTGTACCTTAACATTGCTCAACGTTCTGAAATGAGTCTTAATACTTAGAAAATACACCTGAACATGAGTTTACACCTGACTCATTTGAAAACATAAATCTATCATGTTTTATTACTACTTAAAACCTCGCAAGGACATTGTATCTTTGTTACGTGTGTTACTTGTATGAATTTTTTATTCTTCACAATATTTCCGGCACTGGATAGTTGTCGTTTCTAATTATAGTAATTATTCACGTAATTCACAATAAGTAACTTTACAGACTTGTTTCATTACCATTCGCGCTGAAACCTTCCAATTAGCTACAACTGCTACAGCTTCTAATTGACCGTTATTGGCCAATTCAATAAGTGATATACAAAAACACAAATCATTAATAATGGTCATTAGTTGTACAAGAACGTTATTATAACGTATAATATGTGACCTTGTTTGTCCCTGCGTTCTTCCCTTGACACCGCATTGCAATCATCTCAAACTTCCAGTGTGTCGTCACAATCTGTCATCTCTATATATCATCTCAGCGACGATATGGCCAAAAGCTAGTTTTTTGTACTCATAAAAAAAGCTTCCCTTAGTTTATAGTTTCCTCAAATGTTTCAAGGAAACTGTGAATAAGTATTTATTTCTTTAGTAATTCCAATTCAAGTGATCTACAAAATTATCAACAAGCATTTCCACTTTCGTGCTGTATCATAATATTAGTGGTAAAAATATTAGTGGTATTAAATACCCGTAATCAAAAATGTTGTACAGTAGAACAACCCAAGCAAGGCTTGGAGTAGAACACAAGCTAATAGTTGCACAAACATCCGCCGCGATAACGCTGCTGTCGCTTATCGCGAATTAGCGTTTCTCGATCGTACACGACGGTGATTCACTGCATCTAGTGAGTTGCTGTTCATATTATTTTCTACTTCGGTTTTTTTGCCATCGTTCTTCTTGTTGTTGTTCCACTCCTATCAGAGGTGAGACTGCATCATGTTCATGGCTATCTTGACTTTCGAGGCCGCTATCCGAATAAGGATGTATGTAGTATTGCCTCTGGATCAAATCCTTAGGTTCTTCAGCCAAGAATGTCGCGTCGCCTTCTTATAACGCAGCGTTGCCATCGTTACATTCTTCATTTATTTACGCGTATTCTTCGAAGCGTTCAGTTTTAATGGATTCATAGATGTTATATTAATTGTCATCCCAGATTTATGCTACATGAGACCGCTAGAACTCTCTACTGATCTCCAAACTTCAGTACAAAGATGGTACTAATTGATGATGAATTCATTATTATAGCATGATGTATTGTGTAATTATACCACGCTACTGTTGTAAACACCCTTTTCAGAATTGTCTGCTCGTTTAACTTAACGAATTCTTTGTATTCACAAATTCTTAGAAGATTCTATCAATGGTAGAGCCGGTTACATGTGGATGACGTTACATTGTGACGCATGTTGGCTGTAATCATGACCTCAGTGCTTATATTAATTTATTAGTGTCATGGAGACACGTCATAAGTTTGTTATTTTTTGTTCAACTTAAATAATGATTGATGTTTCCGTTTTAATATAGCTGCAAAAATTATATTAATAAAATTAATTTTTATTTTTACCTTTACCTTACCTTACCTTTCCATCTATTCCAGAAACAGGGTTGGTCAACAGGTTGTAATTTTTTTTCCTATCACTATTTTTTTATCAACATCAAACAGATCAGCTTATGTTATTATATACAAAATCTATAAGGAATAAGGTCCTACGTAAATTATGATTAAATGCTGCAAAACTTATGTATGATGATGACCTTAGTCGCTCCAAGATAAAGTAAATGCCTCCATGACGGCAAAGAATCTTCGCTGTTACCTTCGTTTTTCTGCTTAATGCCACTTAACAGTCATGATAGCATGCGGGCAAGTTGATAAGTTTAATGGGAAGAATCAAGGCAGCGCCGACCTCGATAATACTATGAATGAACGAATCGTGGCATTACACGTCCATTGTTACAAGCATCCCGGAGATAAAATCTTAGTACTCACAATATGCTTTATGTTAAAATTGCTAGTCATCTTCGATAGATCTTAATGTAAATGGAATGCTGAATTTGTACTGGTTTTGCTGATTTCAATGATCTTTGTTTTTTAATTTAACTAGTTTATAGCTAGGCTTCAGAAATCGTTTACCGACCTTAAACTCTTGAGATTTTAGGTTTAGTACTATTATATAATCTGTGATATTAGGTGCTAATTGCTAGTACTATATCGCGTCATCATCGTCACCACATAGTCAGGGTAACGTCAATTATGTGAACAAATACAAATCCGAACGTTATCCTATAGTGTACGAGCGATTTTATACCGATGGATGACATAATCACCCCCGGAAGATCACATCCGCTTGGCACCGACCCAACTACAACAGCATAGTGTAATTTTAGATCCAAACACAACTGTCTCTTAGTTTTTCTATTTTTGTTGTCGCTTCTCGTTTTTGTTGTCATTCACTTTCTACTGCTCGCGTAGCGGTAATTGCTTTGATTTAGCTCTTTTCGTGTAGACAGACGTCGCAAGTTAATTTTGTATTAGTAAACTTGACTGCTGCTTTAGATAATGGTTTTATAACTCCTCTCTATTAACAAGTTCGTCTGAAGTAATTATCATAGAACTGTGGATAGCGTTTCACACGTTTGAATAGATGCACTTGTCTATAATAAAATTTAAAACTACATCGATTCTTGATTCGTGCCCCCCATCGCGATCGCGTTTTCGTGAGTCACGCAGGCTACCACGACTGATTGAATGTTGACAATCTCTTTAACATTACAATACATAGAAATTATTAGTTTTACTTATATAATTCTATAAACGGATCTTTCTATATGTATAATGTATTTCAAAGTAGTACGTGAACTGGGCTAGTTGCGTGCGATTTCACTTAAATGAATTCTATTGAAGGCCTAAAATATGACTATGAAGCAGCCTACTCCCATCTTTGGCTGCATTCAAATATGCTGCCATCTGGGTTCATGCAAGTAAAATTTTGCCGCCTACACAATTTAGTTGTGTCCTTTGTGCAAGTTTTCTTCGCCATATTCGACCTAAGGTCATACTTTTGCGGTCAGGCACAAGGTCACTTATACGTATGAATAAATTCATAATACAATGTATTGCGGCAATGAAATAACGAACGTGTCACTCACTATGCTATTGAAAGTAAAATTAAATTCCTGATAAGTGTGGTAGCAATATTCTTTGAAAAAATACAAGCAACCTTGGTTAAAAATCTTCTAATATCCTATTTTCATAGATTTGTTCCTGTTCTTTCTATCTCACATTAGCTGCTTGCCTGGATCAACGAGGTGCATAATGCATCGCAGACAAGTTCCTCGAAGCCATTCTGTGAAACCACTTAGCATTTTGATGACCTCGCTTTTAATATACCATTATATTATACGATCACATAAACCACTATATCTCGGTAAACTTAGTTCAGATCAGAACCATTTCTCTATTAATTTTATAGTTTGATAAAATTACTAGCAAAGCAAAGTAAAAAGCTACTGGCGTTCGTGACTTCGTCTATTTCGTTTTAAAAATTTAATATTTATCCTATTTCCAGAACTCTCAACATGTGTTAATTTTTTATTGTGTTAAGTTCGTTTGTCCTAATCCCCATACTTTAATCTGTATTGTTAATTTCATACCAAGTTTTGATCAAGCTTTTGAAAAATTTGCTATTGGGCACTTACTTATTCTGTTCTGTACTTCCAGATGAACGTCCGCGTGACTACAATGGACGCGGAGCTGGAATTCGCGATCCAGCAAACGACGACTGGCAAGCAACTCTTCGACCAAGTTGTGAAGACCATTGGCCTCCGCGAGGTCTGGTTCTTCGGACTACAGTACACCGACTCAAAGGGCGACCTTACCTGGATTAAGCTCTACAAGAAGGTTAGTCGCCGACCTATTTATTATTATATCACTAAACCCGACTAAATATGCAGTAGAATTTGAAATAAATCCAAGTTCAAATCTTAGCAGAAGAATATTCAGATTCGAGACACACCAGGCTATTAAACTTTAAAATTTCTAACTTATTAGAAAATTATACGGATCTTACGTTACATTTTGGCATTAGACTAAGTAGAAGTAGGTGTTGCATTATTATGATGCATGAAATGAATGAAGATGTGGGCAGAAATTTACGATTATTGAAAAGTACATAATTTATAATCTAGTCTAGCGGACTGTTTGGTTTTGACAATACACTGTGTTGAAAAAACTTGCGTATGGTGAATATTCAGTCTCATGTTAGAGTTACATTATACGGCGGACGCGCCGGCACGATGTAATCATTATTTTTAGCGGAACCAATGCGCCGCGGCGCCGACCAAGTTCAAGTTTATTTTGTTCGCCGGTTTGATATTCGCAATGAAATAAAAATGATCTGGCAGACGGTTCAATTCCAACTTCAATTACGTGCGTGGTGCTTTTTATTTTGTCTGGGAAAGTTGCTGTAATTATTGTAGTTAAAGTAATAATAAGCTTGACAGCTTTTTAATTGTCGTCTAACGTAGATACTCCTAATCGCAATAGATGTATCAGCTTCGTGTTTTTTATGTTATGGTTCAACAATTTCCTTATTTGATTTAGACAACGTCTACGAACAATGGTAGAGTCGTATAGTCCAATACAGCTGACACCTTCCTGCGGCCCGCTTCCTCACGACACTGCCTTGACAAATATACAATTCTCATTGAATTCGCGTCGCATTTCCGCAGCAGCGTTGTTGCCTCCTCACCCATGAATACAATTCTGTGAAATTGTTTTCCTCGCTGTTCGTCGACATTGACCTGTTAACGCAATGTCATCGTGTACGGAACCACTACATCTCAAGCTGTATCAGAAAGGACGACCGGTTTAATTCGACTAATTAATATTCTTAAATAGTGATAGTAGTCTCCACATTGTGAAATATCTTGTGGGTAAAGTTACATTGGAGAAGAAATAAGTATTTCACCACGTGTGATAGGCGTCTTGTTTTATTGTGGATGTAGAAATTCGTTTCTTCTTCGATATTTATTAGATGTTAACTATGAAAACAGTTCTGCGTGTGTCACCGAATGTTTACGAAAATGCAGATTGATGAATTTACAATCAGGAATTCAAGAGTAAAGATAATTTTGAAGAAAATTCGGCGTCGTTGGGTTTTAATAAAGCATGCTGGCCGTAGAATCTTATATAAGATGGGTCCATGCTAATGAGTTAATAGCTACATGTAGGAGTAGGAATCCAAATGATCCGATAGAGGCGACACCGTTAGCAATGCGACCTGAGTTAACCGTTTGTCGCGACGACTAGACATGATGTTTTTTTACTATTTTACTATCTGCAAATACCGAATCGATCTCTTTTATATTTCTATGAATGCCTGCATAATTTGATATCTTTCAATCTGGAAAATTCCAAAGATGTGGTTTTCTTTAACCACGGAGCTTTAAGGAAATTCTTTGTTAATTTTTACATGTGGCAGAAAATTTTCAATTCAATTCTTTATTGTGAAATAAAGAATTTGGTTTTTGCTTTGAATATGATAGTTTTACATTACTATAGGTACAGAATAGAGAATAGTAGTATTTATTTTTTTATATTTACGTTCTAGTCCAAAGTCTATTGCTTCATCATCGCAATATAATGTCGTAACTTTAGCAGGATTAAGATATGTTTCAAGTTTGTTAGTTATCTATACAGCATTTACAAAAGTTTCTGATAAATGTGCAAATACTTTCATGGTCCATCTTTTAATGTATCAAACTATATTTCATCGTTTAAAAGAGTACCAGTATCATTTTAAGTTCCTGTTATTAATCGGTAAAGGTAGATTTTCTTCACAAAATCTTGCAGCACTTATATAATCTTTAGTAGTAGTAGAACTTAAAAAAATATTGAGTATTTTGAGGTTTTTGATAGTTATGATTGTATTTTTTTTGTTGAAACATGATTTTAATTGTAAAAATTTAAATTTAATCATACATAAACGATTTCTTTGAAAATACTGATACTGATGACGCAAAGGATTAGTGCAGATAGGCGCTAAATGGAATTCCATGGTCGCGCCAAGATACCTGTGCCACATAATCATGATAGGTATTACGAAACAAATTGTTTCGATTATCATTAATTCCAGTTTCAATCGTGCGATTGCCGAATAGAAACAAGTTTTATTCAAACCAATTTATGAGGTTAAAGTTAAAAGGTGAGGAAATTAAATGTACTTAACTAGAAACAAAAAGTGTCTCTGAAAAGCCTGCTGTGCCGTCTCACAATGAAATTGATTATCAATGTTTAAAACAAAATTGAATGTAAATGACAAAATTCATGCGAATGGAAATTGGAAATCTATTTTTCAAATCAATGTTGCAAATCAATTAGACGTTTATAAAGGTTGTATTCAGTTTAGTCTATCCTTATTTCAATCACTGAATCAAAGTGTTCATTCATAACACTCTCACAGTATAAAGAAAGAGATATAAAAGATGAGTGCGATAGAATTCTTTTCAAAATAATAATAAACAACAAGAGTTTACAAAAATATTTATCAAAAATCTCAACGCGATAACTTCGTTGCTTTTGCGTGCTTTCACTAGAATTGGTGTTGTCTTGCGAGTCAGCAAGCTACCTATCTACCAATGGCGACTTGCCACGTGCCCTACGTAAACAAGTCCATTGAGTTTCCCGCAGGTGGTCGAGCGGACATATTGATAAACCCCAATGGCCAATCTCGGTGAACTGACGACGACAACTCGTAAACAGCGCAATTCAGTTTTATTGACGTTTACAACGTGATTAATAAGTTTATGAAGACTAAGGATGTCGAGTAGCTTAGTGCGTTCAGCCTACGATTGCAAAAGCAACCCAATGTAATTTTTTAATCTAATCTCGAGCTCCTCTATGCTTCGGGAGACACGTTAAACTGTTGGTCCTGGCTGCTTGCAGTCGTTCCCACCACCCTCCTAATGGGAATTTGCAATTGACTGTGATTCAATCATAAAGAAGGCCTGTATCACAGCAGTGAAGGCATTTAAAAATGACTGATGGATGATGATGAAATGAAAGCTTGGAAAATCTTATCAAAACTTCCAATCTCTGAAGACTTTTATGAGATTAGGGTGGAAATAATTGAGTAAACACTAGATACTTCTGAGGATTCCTAAAATAGTGCAAATACAACAACTCGATATAAAGCTGTTATTTGAACAGATGATTCATCATCCCACCCGCTGTCAGTACATATTTTATTCCATTTGCAGGAGCTATTTCAGTGAGCGAATCGCATGAGTCAGCCGTAGTACGTGAGACGCCTTTCCTTTGCATTTTGCCTTATCGAGAGTCGCTGTACACCCACTTAGAATAATATTAAAGAAGAATAGGATCCGATTTACTTACCGTACTTTGGTGTTGCCATTTGGAAAAAACGTATCGTCCAAAATAAATAGATGTCTAAACACAGAACACGTAATTGTAATAAATGTCTAGACCCTAACTCTAATTGCTTTTTCTCTCTTTGATTAAATTAACTTATTGTATGTAAATAATATGATTTTCTGAAGTGAGTACAGGAAGAGTGGTTTATATTTTAATATAAGATGTCCTTCACGTACATACATGCAATTTGTTATTATGTACAGTAAGCAGCACGTCACGTTATAAAAAACTGTCAAATCTGCAATTTAATTTGAACCTAAAAATCACCGCATTTAAGTATAAAATTGATTGAATATGATTACCCTGTCGTGGAAGCCCAGCGTGCCGTTCACTGTACGTCGTATTGCAATTTCGTAACCCAAGGTATCAAACGTAATCTTCAGTTTACCTACGCTACGTACTATTATTTATTCTATGGTTTTACTATAAATACTTACAGTTTGTAAATAAATAGTAAATAAGTGCATAATTATTAATAAGTTAAATGAAACACCACTATGTTTCGAACCGGAGTTTCACAAAGATAACGCCGTAACGTGTGAGTCAGTTAAACATAGTTCACATATTGTAACATTCAGAGTCCTTTGATAAATTAGCCAGGCTGTAGTGATATCTATGACTCATGCGGTAGCCAGTATTACAATACTTATACTTTAATAGCTTCCGCCCGCGACTTCGTCCGTGTAGACATTCGGCAAATCCCCAGGGAACATTTGACAGGGATAAAAAGTATAAATGTTTAAACCCAGGCTAAAAACTATCTGTGTGCCAAGTTTCATAAAAATCTGTTCAGTCGTTTCATTCAAACTTTCACATTTACAATATTAGTAGGATCTAACTATTAACAGTCGCTTTTAACCTGGGGCCGTACCGGCTAACGCATCGAACTTCGGTAAGTCTGCCGGGCTTCAAATTAAAACAGGTAAATCGGGACAGAATTGTGAACCATTCATGATGTCACATGACCATCGATATCTTCTAAATAACTTCGGCGAATAGTGCAATACGAAACTCCTTACTTCGATTTATCTGTTTTAAGTTGAAGCTCGGCAGACCCGCCGAAGTTCGAAAAGTTAGCCGGTAGGGCCCCTGACTCTGGCGACTTGGGGTCTAAACGACTTCATTATTATCACTTTCTGCTTTTCTTCAGTACAGGCTAATATTTATTCTGTGGTACGGGTATGATGCCGTCGGTTGCTATGTTATTAGAAAGCTATAGGTAAGTAAAGTTTCAGTCGATAACCAGTTATTAAATTATCAACATTAAAATGAGCCTTATTTACTTGTATGATTTATAGTTAATCCCATCTTAGTTTCGTTTAGTTATGGTAGCGATGCTTCTCTATCCAACGTTATTATGAATCTATTTTCAACACTCGACGCAGCATCAACGTCATCAATCACTCAGCAATTTTCATCATTCGAAAGTTAAATAAATAAATAAATATTTGACAACATCACATACATTGCTCTGATTCCAAAGTAAGTAGCTAAAGCACTTGTGTTATGGAAATCAGAGACAACGGTGGTATCACAAACACCCAGACCTGAGCCAATATAGAAAAGTTCGTTTTCTAAATTGACCCAACCGGGGATTGAACCCGGGACCTCAGAGATGGCGACACCTTGAAAACCGGTGTACAAAGCCACACCACCACGGAGGTCGTCAAAGTTAGTTAAACTATTTAACTATATTGCTCCTTAAGGTTCATCTCAAAACTAAAAGACTGTTTTTTTTCTGAACTGAAAGCAATTGTATTCATTTTTAAGTTGCTACACTTCTAAATTGATGTTCGGGATTATACGGAACAACGAAGATTCGTTTTATTTAAACTCATGAAACAACCGCACTATTTTCTGCGTAAACATTCACGAGTTATGTTCATGTGGCTGCCAGACACTGATAATGTTCATCAGGGGCCCGATCGCGCTAATTCTTAACGATCAACCCAAAACTTAATCATTACGGTTTTAGTTTCGTTTACAGAAAAATACTTGCTTTAGTTCTGTAGACATTGTTGAAAGCTATGCCTAGGGAGCCTACAATGCCAGCCTAGGACAATTTAAATGAGAATTGTTAAGCTAAACCAAAGATTTTTTAGGTAAATTTAACTCAAATGACAACGTCTTGGTTTAATCGTTCAGAATTTGCGCAATTGGGCCCCAGATTCTAGTTTGTCCATAACCAACGTTCAAGACAGCTAATTTTAGCATAGTAGCACCAGACATGTTACGTAAAATTAACATCTTTTCCATTATGTACCTATTTTACTGAAACTTCATCATTTTATTATGTAGTCATGACTTGACGTGCTGGAGTAATAGTCAATAAACACTTAATTATGAAGAATCACTAAAGCAACAACGTGTTTGGTACATCATTTTCACAAGTTTGAAAGAAGAATGGCATACCGAGAATCACATCTTCAAATTTTAAAATACTTAGCATTCCCAATTCGGACTTCATGAGATTTAAAAGTCATTAATTGGTAGTTATTTTTCAATTCTAAATGTTTTTAAAGAAGCTTGTAATAACTAGAAAAATATTTGTATAAGTTCTTATTAAATTTAGATTTTTCGCATTTACAATGCTATTTTTATATTAAGATGTCCCGTCTGAGGTGCTACGGGTGAGCCGATTTTTTCTAGTATAAATTCTTCTTATCTTGAAACAAAACGCCATTTAGCAGAAACAAAACACTTTTTGTGAAGTATGGTTTCATTATATTCTACCCTCTTGTGAAAAATTGTCCAGCGGACCAATCACGAAAAAACTTTTTTCGAATAGGAGTATAAATGTCAAATTGATTTTGTCATGTGTCATTCAGTCTGTATTGCCTTAGTAGAATAATCGATTAATAGCGTTATATTACGTTACGTTAGGTTGTGTTGAAGTTACATTTTAAAATCAACTTTTTATCCCCAGCATAATAGTTAAAGTTACCATCACATATTTTATTAGGCTATTTTAGATAACAGTATTAAAATTCTAATATTGACTTCATTCAATATGTGGTTCTGAAAATACAGGGGTTTCTGCCATTCTTCTTTTCAATGTTTGAATAATGAAACAATAACTTGGTTGGAAAAATTATAACTATAACCAAAGAGTTGTGTGTTAATAACGATTTTAAGTTACTCTTAAAAAAACGAGGTAATCTTTTGTATATTTTCTATTGTTGGTTATAATAATAAACCAACTAGGTACCTTATATAATAAGATACATTTAGGATAATAGTTACAAGATGTAACACAAACCTTAAGTGGTGGAGTCTTTCGTCGTCGTAAGACCGTTTAGCGACAAAATGTTTAGATTCCGTGCGCCGGCGTCGGTTACGTTACGTCACACAATGTTTGCCCGATTCCGTGAACACATAGTTACATATAAGCTAGATAAACGCAAATCGCACTCCATTATAATCCCCAAGGTTTCTGTGAATTCTGTTATATAATCAGCGCGCGATGAGAATGGGATGGAACCTTGTTAGACGACAGGGATATCCATAAACACGGTGTCACGCATCCGAGGTGAGAGAACTTCTGCTGCAGCAGATTTAAGTAAGATAACAAGTACCTATGCAATTAGTTGATTAATTAAATTAAAATTAACTAATTAATCAATTTTCGATTTTTTGCCCATATTCCATCCCATTCTCATCGCGCGTGGATTATACTACACTTATTATTTATTAGAAGAATTCACGTACGTATATACACTTTTCTCCACTCGCACGATGAACTTAAACTTTGAAGTTAAAAAAAATACAGTGCTCGGAGCAAATGGTATATAACATAGTATGACGATAATGAATAAAGCATATTAGAAGACATGTATATGCATCACAGTGAATAACAAATACTAATATGCATGCATGATTAAGTTGATATTATTTTATATTATTTTTTTTAATTAGCCCTTAAGGGCTGTTTTTTCAATAGTTTAATGAGTAAGTGACCAACACAAAAATAATTCAAAAACTGTGACAGAAAAATTTATGACAAACATTTTCAATTTGGCAGTATCAAATAAATAAAGTCTTATCTAGGCATTGAAAAATCAGCCCTAAGTAATGAATTCTTTGGTTCTATTATCTTTAACTGCCTGTATCTCACTGTATAAGATGATAATTACTAGCTTATAACTAATTATTGCTTATATTACTAATATTACTATTGTTGAAAAGTCCATTTATGTTGTACAGAGGCGCTTTCAACTTAATTTTCCAAGGAATCGATCCAACTAATTCAATCCAATCGGATTAAGGTCGAACTAAATCGATAAACTGCAAAACATGCATACAGTTTATTTAGTAAGTACACTCGGCGGCATAAAAATCAGCCCACTGTGTGATTTTTTATACAAACATACTCACTTCACATTCTCATAAGTAATACATGTATCATTGCAGTGACTTTTATGTTGATGGATAGACCAAATGTTCATCTCTCAAATAATCATTTCAACAAACTTCAAAAACCTTGCGATTTCTTGAAATAAGCCGGTTATTACATTTCATACAACTTTGTTTGGGAATTTAACCAATATTATTCTTTTGTTTGAGAAAATGAAAAAAAAAACTTTTTTGAGAGATGAACACCTTACACTTTGAATTTACAGATCTGTCGTTTTAGAGTAGCGATTTTCAGTTAAGTTGTTAGCATAATAATATGAAACTGAATAAATCTCGATGAAAATAGAAATGAAACTGACCTCTTTGATGTAATTGGTTGTTATTATGATTAACATCTTAGAAACAAAGACTATGATAAATATGACCTGAATATGAAAGGGCAATATGCCAATATTCTAATGAAGTTGCCCCTAACACATGACCATATGAGACTCAATATTGTTATCAATTATTGTGGTGATATATTGTTTGCTAGTGAACTGACCAGCTGTCTATAGACACAGGACAATAGATCTTTAGTATTCAAATTCATGACAGCGAGCGCTCAAGATTACACTTTTTTAGCTCTTCAGTCTCAACATAATATACTTAACTCGTTAGTCAAGCACATACTTTCATAACAGTTATCATCATCAAGCAATTTTAATGCACTGCTGGGACCCAGGCTCTTTTGATGAATCAAGAGGATGGGCCATACATAACTTTTTATATTAGGTCGGTGTGTAAAGGATCTCTGGCAAAGCAGTAATGCCTATTAAATTAGCAAAATTAGTAATAACTGCATGAAGAAAGGATGGCACTATACGTGATATGAAGCCGCCTTTTAGTGATATAAAGGCACACTTAAACGAATTTAATAAGCATTACGACTGCGTTACCCACAATAGGCCTCCTGACACGTTCACACAAAAGGGCTGTCGGGGCGTGTCGCACGCACAGACATCGCAATACACCCATCACACTTACGTAAGCCCTCGTTGTCGGTACAACAGTCGTTAAAGATATTTCCACGTTTTCTTTTGCTTTTTAAGCGATCAAAATAGGCAAGTGTCTGGTGACCACGGACCTGAAAGAAAGATGGACGTAATATCACACTAAAAAAAAGTGAAGCATGCAAGGTCCTATAATTTCGTATGTTGTACAATGACCTACACTCACACAAATACTCTCTTCTTTCCAGGTGTATTTGTGTGAGTGTAGGTCATGTACAACAAACGAAATTGTAGGACCTTGCATGCTTCACTTCTTTTTAGTGTGGTATTACGTCCGTCTTTTTTCAGGTCCGTGCTGGTGACGCCAACTTTGAAGAACCCAAAAAGTACGAGATCCCGGTGCCATTCAGGGAATATTTCTATATTGTTTGAAGTGATCCTGATGTCTAATCTTAAAGCAAGTGATTGAATCAAATAAAGAGCATCGAGGCTTACATTCTGCCAAAAATTAGAGTCCGGTAGCCGATATTAATGTATGTATGTTCACATTAGCATATCAACAATGATGTCATTTTAGATTCTCCATCGATTTTGCCATTTACGACCTACTTTCGGAAATGACCTATTTTACAAATATTTAATTATTTAAGCATGGCAATATGGCATTATTGTATTATGTCACCCTTGATGCAACACCTTACACGCAAACACTTGGAATATATTCGAATTTTATAATATTTGCGACTCGCTTTCGCTTATGGACGTTTTGTGTCTCCACGCTGATCTGGAAATGTCAGAAAAGCTTTGCTATGAGTCGTGTAGTGTCCTATTCTATGTTTAGGTGGCTGGCTCAAAGTTACTCGAAGATTATATCGAATAAGCAACTTAATATGTAAAAGCTATAAGCTTGGAGAATATTAGAAGAACTTGTAATGGTTGATTAGTGCTGGTTGGGAAAGCCACCGTGCGAGATTTCACCGTCTGTGGCTATCTTCGTGGTGGTCGTCGCTGGCGATCAACACACGGCAACACCCTTTTCTATTACCTACCGTTTTGTTTTCCTGCATAAAGGTTGTTGTTGCTAAATAAATAGGTCTTTTTAGTTTTATATTATTATTCTTTTAAACGTCTAGACTAGACGTTCACAAAAGAATGTACGCGGTCGCCGCTACTCACTTCTACCTGTCGTTATGATTGTTTATCTTAAAGATAAGCACATTATCTTCACTAAGATGTCTTATCTTAACAATTCTCACGCCCCGATGGATTAATGATAGCTGATGGAAGGCATTATTTCATTATTAATAATCAATTGGAAAAGCCGAATAGTTTTTATAGTTGTCTGACGCCCACACTTGACTGGATATCTATTTGTCGGTAACTTTTAGTCACTGGTTAGCTAGCGTCTGCCGCAGTCACTCATGCTTCGCACCGGTTCTCTATTCTATAGTATAGGCGAAAATGTCATGGTCGAATGATCATGACGCTATGTGATGTTGGCATTCTCTGCTCGTTCCGATCAAATCAATCAATCGTTTTATCACCTATTAGAGAAGTCGCTGGTGATAAGAAATCCATAATGGCTGTGCTCTTATCTACTCGAACATTTGGATATTTTTTTTTTCTTTTATCTTTGCTAGTATCGTTATCCCTTCTGGGTCTTCGATATTGATTCAATTGTTTTGAATATCTCTTGTTCTGCATTTAAATGAATTCATCGTGCTAATTGATTAACAATTAAGGCAAATAAATACTAGAAAAAATTGACTCACCCGTAGCACCTCAGAGGGGATGCGAACCATTGGGATTCCGGCCCATTGCAGTGACCGATTATGCTACCGAGTCGTCAGTGGGAACAGCGAAATTTTCTAGTACTTTTTACATTTTCGCTGCAAGCCAGCGTTATAACATCAATATGAAAAATACCCTCGACATTCAAACGCTGTAAAAAATAGCATTGTGAATGCTATGATCTCAATACTAAATAATATACTAGAAAAAATAGGACTCGCACCAGATCATGTTCTCGGACGGGAATCGAACCCGCGACCTTTGGATATCCGGTCCAATGCTCTGACCGCTGAGCTACCGGGTATTGTATAAAAATAGCATTTTGAATGCTTAAATCTCAAAATATAAAATGCTATGATCTCAAATTTGAAAAGAATTCATTATTATTTTATATTTCCAAGAACAGGTTTAGCCTATAACACTGAGTCATACATAACGTCAGGCTGTTTAATTTCCTGCAAGTGTATCCAATGTGTTTGCTACCAAAGTTTGACTTGCGATGATGTCGCATCGTTCGTCTTAACCTACAGGTGATGATATCATTGCGGCAAAAAGTTGCTGCCAACTTATACATTGTTTCAGATTCCACCTACCTGTTCTCCAATGTGACTAATCTCTATCCCAATTGGCAGTTTTAATCAGAATTACTTTAACGTAAATGCTACTTTGACGTAATCATCTTGTTTTGTAATCTATTGTGCACCACTTTCCATATTATGTGTCTTGGAAAACATATCCACTGGCGTCATTATAAGATTTCCGTTATTTGGTTCAGGAGCTTTAACTCATGACATTATTGTTTGAGTGCTTCAGTTTGCTGGCTTCGGTCCAGTTGACTTGCCCATTAAATTAGAATTATTTGTAGTATGCATACAAGACCTATCAGACTATCAGTATCATTAGCAAGTGCAGAGACTGTCTATTGTTTTGGTAGTTTTATATCAGCAAAATTACTTGTTAATGTTTAAGTAGCGTGTACAAATGAGATCTAAGTAATGTCGGCAAGTAATCTCAATCTTATGACACGCAATTGGTATCGTTAGCATATACGGGCTTTTGGCTAGAAATTATAACCGGGTATGTGTGTTCTTAAACCTTTTTGGTATCTGTCAGTGACACGCACAATTCATCACGAACTTAAGAAGGTGCAGTTCATAAGACTGAGTCTCAAAGATTGATTATCTCACCGAAGAGCAAATTGAATACTCGCTTGCTGTTAGTGGCGAGAAACACGCGATCTCGTTCTCCCAAAGCGGAATGTTGCTTTTTGTCGCCGATAATTGTGACTGCCGACTGTTGTGCCGTATGGCATGGAACGCCCGAGACGTCGACGCCACCGCTATCTTGCGTCACGTAATCACTACATTACTTGATTTACCATAGTGCGTTGGCAGTTGGCACATACGCCGATTGAAAACCTTCGCATAACGATGTAGAAAGAACAAAATCATAATATTAAACGGTGTCATGTATCGCGTCCGTACTGGGTCACAGTTGAAGTAGGTTAATTGGATTATAACCTATCGCTAACCTTACATGGGTATTCCCTTTAGCTTCTAAATTCTTGGCCATCTTGGCTCTGCAAAATATTGAAAGCTCATATTCTAAAACATATCTGTTTTTTCAATGTCCGGACTCCGAAACAGCACACGTAGTGCGTCCGGCGAAGCGCGACGATGCGCCCGCGTGACCTCGTTCCCACGCAGTATGCCATCACTTGGCCAGCACGACTCCCGTACCATTCAGCCGAACAATGACCACCTGGCGTCCTTGGCGCGCTCATTCTGAAATTAGCTATTACCGGCAATCCTAGGTTCTAGTCACTGCAACGCCGATCAACGTTAAAGCACAAACTAATTTGGACTACCTACGCTCGATTGCAAGCAGTCTGCATCAACATTTGTGTAGCAAAACCCAAGGAGTGGCATCGCCAACCGCAGACGGGTGAAAGTGGTGTTGCGCGCCTGGAGACGACCTTGCGTATCTACCTGCCGCGTAACAAATCTCTCGGACTTCCCCTCGCTCGACACAACGACGCGTCGGTCGTCGTGACTAGTGTTGTGACCCAAACTAACTCGAAACAGGTTCCAAGCAATGCCATATACCAACTCATTTGAAAGGCTAAATGCTTGAGTCGAGAAAAGATGAGGATCTCTTTCCTTAATGAGTATATATGACAGTGTTGCATCTGTCCTCCCGTGTGAGAACAATAAGTCCTGCAATGAACATAATTGTCCGAAGTAACAGGTTAGAGAAGGGTCAAGCAAGGTGCTATGGCGTCGTCCGCAAACTGGGTTAGCAGTGAACGAGAGGGCGTAGTGTCGTCTCTATCGCTCGCCGTATGTCGCTAAGTAGAACCGACGACGAATGTGCGATTCATGGCGTTAATGTGGCTTTTTTAACGTCTTCAACATTACCTCTTGCATTAACGTACGCACTACCGAGATAGGCACATGCTCTCAATATCAAAAAGAAGGTCCCACGTCTACATCAGATATCAACTTCATTAACTTGACTTATGGATCTTATAACGATCGGGACAGATGCGAATACATTCTGCATGTGCGCGAACAAGAACAGCTGATTGTGCAGCGATCGCGGCCGCGGGGTCAACGACCGTACTTTCGCCGCTCCCACGGCTGACTGCTGTGTTGCTCAATCCTCACTGCGAGGCCTCTAAGATTCCGCCAATTAACGTCTCGTATCTAACATTTCTACGGGGTGTTCGGTAACACTCTTATTTAATATTAAACCAAAAGCAAAACTTTGGTAAAGACTACACTATGCAGACTCTGTATAAGTAAGAATGACATTTATTTGACCACATGCGATCATGCGTTGCAAATATAGATGACACTAAAAGACGATCTCCGTCATTCGACACACGGTTAGTTTAAAAGAGAACAAATGAAGTAACGTTTTCGCGGCCGTTCCAGTCCACCTACGCCACGCCACCTGTGTCGCATCACCTGTTGTTATTGAGATCACTTTCTGAATATAAAGATTGACTTCGATCACACTAATGACAAGATTCTACAATCATAGCTGTTGATCACACTGAACACATTTAGAGATCTCGTTTTACTTCTCTTACACTGTCCTCTCTCGAATTTCATAAATATGAATTGCAAATGATCTAAATGCCAATAGCTCAAGACTCTCATAGCTAATATGAGAGTGATGGTCTTAAAACATTACGCTCATGGACTATATCCATTGATTTATGTAGAATAAATAGTAGTAATCATTACGTTCTCAAAAGCCCGACTCGATAGTGGAGAAGACAGCAAGATTTATGACGACAACCATCAAGAAGCTTTCTTCACCCGAAGAGGACGATGAAGAGGCAGCTTACGATAGGGGTGATGACCTGGTAAGGTCGCTGAGGTTACAGATGTTTAATGTAGGCTAGGAGAGCTAGAGAAAAAGCTTGGTAGAAGAATTTCTCCTGCTACAATATTGTCCTTTCTGTGGTTAGGATCCAATGCAATCTGTTCATCTTAAAGGTTTAACAAGAGCACTGTAATTTTTTCTTACCGGTAAAAATGTTGAAACCCAATAAAAGTGGGCCAAAAAACTGATGCAGTCACTTTTGCTGAAAACAGTGACAGCATCAGTTTTGAACCAGATCCAATTTCAGTCTACGTTTTAGAATAAGTAAGTAGAGCTCGTCTTATCTCCATCGTCAAATGCTATAAATATTTTATGTTCATCATGCAGACTGTGTTCTTGGTTGTGTTGTGTATAATGGTATGTGGCTTGTTAAGGATTGGCACGTTTGTACTAAACACAGCTGATTCGTCACGTTCCGTTGGAACATTTGCTATGGCACTACAAAATTATCAAAAGGCCATTATTGTCTTTATGTTTATTACATCTACTATGTTATATGTGTTGATCTGTTTTCGCTAATATTCTATTTTATATATCTTATGCCAATCATAAAATTAAATTACACTGATTATTTCAATTCTGTGATGACTAAAAATTAATTTATTAAGACTTAACTCAATCAATAAGCTCTTACTTGCATAATATTTGAAATTAAACGCGAAGTATATTTCGCTTACCGTGACACATCACCGTGAAATAAGTTAATTTATAATTATCTCATAAATTTAGAAGCGATGAATATTATAAAACAAACATTTGTAAGATGGCCTCGTTTCCATTGTCGTCATATCAACGGACGGCTTTTATCTTATCCACTGATCTGTCGCCATTACACAACTTTACCGAAAACACTCCTATCACGGCAACATTTTTATCGGCAATGCTTTACTTTCGCTAACAATGTGTTCGAAAGTACCTTAATATAAAAACATCTTTTGAGAAAGATTATGTTATCAAATTTCCATTGATTTTCATTTCGAACTTTCTAATGATCCCTCTACAGATCAGTGATATTCGCAAGTAAGTATATAAATTGAATTCCGTAAATCTCGCATTATAAACCCTAAAGTATTTTTTGATTAACGTAATGACAAAGATAACGACATTATCTTTAATCTAATTAAATACTTTATTGTACGAGCTATTTTTACCAAGTCAATGTCCACATTTGCCTAAGTGATTTACAACTTACTGTTTCGTTTGCGCAGTGATATGAAATGTAAAGTTTTTTTGCTAAATTACACTAAAACACATTACTTATTTGAAGGCAGTTGAAGTGATCATAAGGTCCTCCATCAATTGCCTAATTTGAAGACCGTTAAAGTGATCATAAAGTCCTCCGTCAATTGCGCTTGTTTTAAACTAATTTGGAGCAACTCGGCTAATGATGCTTCACAAGCTAGTTTGAAAAGAGACCGTTAATTCGACACATGGCTAGTTTAATGACATCATTCTTGTAGTTCCAGTATCTTTCCTACCAACCTAACAACCAGTTACTTTTAATTGATGCATTAATGCTAATTGTTACTTATTTACTTCCATGTGTGACTAGAGAACTTTTCATTCTGCACTCTGTTCTGGCATTTTTAATGTAAAAAGTTAATTTTTTTATGTATTGCTCTTGGATTGCAACATAGCGGTTGTTCTGGTCATTCTCTGACCATAACCAGTAAACACGTCCTTTACTTTCTACACGTTATGTTTAATTAACTGCACAGCACAAGCTAGAATTCTCCAATGAAAGTAAATTAATCTTCGCGCAGAGATGTATGTTCATATGTTTGCCAGAAACTGGCGCTGAATTGTAATTAATTGTTGCCTTTTTAACGCTCCCCTGGACCTCTTCGTCGGCACACTCCGAAGTCAGGGTCGCTACCGTTCTCCAGATGGGTAAGATCCGTGTGCCATTAACGTAGTCCCTCTGTAAAACTTATTATATTATCTTAAATCAAAAATAAATGTGCGTGTGCCAAATCGACACCATATCGATGATATAACTACGAAACTCCCACATCTTGAAGCAAGAATCTTCTGACATTTACCACATGCACCACTGTATTACTAAGTCATTCATTACTCTCAGTATGACACAGCATGTCGTTATGGTAAAAATGTTAGATCATTCGAGTATTTGAATTATGACTGTTGACTAATATTACCAATCTAGTTTGACTGCCATCGGCCATCGATATGCTGTCGTGATCGTATTGAAAGTATCCAAAATACAAAGTTTAAAACCCGTTCTTCTTTACAGGTGATGCAACAAGACGTCAAGAAAGAAAATCCACTACAGTTCAAGTTCCGGGCCAAATTCTATCCCGAAGACGTGGCTGATGAGCTCATCCAGGAGATCACACTCAAGCTCTTCTACCTTCAAGTAAGTCGATGCCATTCACACCACCCACACTTATCAAAAATCCTTAAATGGACGAATTTCTTAACTATGCTATTATTAAAGAAAAATGTTCTTGATTGATATTTGGAGCCCACCACTTCAACTTCACTTCGCGGCGGTGCTTAAACTTTCTTAATCTGCTTCTCATTTTGAGTTGTCTTCTTTATAATTTGTTTGCAAAAAAATACTAGACTGAGTCTTGAAAATTTCACCTAACTAAAAGTTTTATTAAAATCCTTCTTTCCTTAAAACTTGTCAGTTTTCTGAATGGCTATCAATGCGTCTCTTTCTCGCTGTGTAGCAAATAAAAGACCCTCAGTTCTGCAAGTGTTTATTGCCAAACGCTAAGGTCCTATTAACATTGTATCCAGGTAAAGAATGCGATCCTATCGGACGAGATCTACTGCCCGCCAGAGACGTCGGTTCTTCTCGCGTCGTACGCGGTGCAGGCGCGGCACGGCGACCACAACCCGGGCATGCACGGGCCGGGGTTCCTCGCCAACGACCGCCTGCTGCCGCAGCGGGTCACCGACCAACACAAGGTTGGTATACGCCAGTGTTGCCATTGTAAATTTGTCAGTTGCCGTGTTTTGTCAGTGGAATTGCCGTAAATCGGCGGAAAATCGAAAAAAATACCGTATCTCGATACAATCACTGTACTGTACTGCATTATTTCCTTCAGCGGCCGTAGCAAGATTAATTTTTGACCCCGATTACCGTAGAACACCGTAATTACCGTAACATTGGCAACACTGGTATACACAATTGTCTATTGTCAACTACACCACTGTTATTTCGTTTACAATTTTTTTAGCTAACCACACCACCGTAGCGAAGTTCTAATATTAAACTTGCATTTATCGTTATCAATTAATTATCATTCGAAAGATCACGACATGTTACACAACACTAGTCGGCAGTGGTGTGGTTACCTAAAAATTTAAAACAAAACAACAGTGGTGTGGTTGACAATCCACGTACACGACATAGAAATAGTGTTACCTTAAAACGTAAGCCTTGCAACTTCTAAACGAAAAGAACAGTATATACAATTGATTTGTTATCAGTAATTGCAGTGGAAAGATAGTAAATCTCTGGTTGTTTAATTAGTAAGTTATTTCTAAGACAAATGGTCAAATGTTTTTGAGTTTGCTGCTTTGTCTTAAACAGTGAAGTTATTATTTATACAAGGTAAGGGAGGGTGTAAGGGATTTTTTTAGATAGTTTTTTTGTAATTTTTAATACATTTGTGTAGAAAAAGAATAAAAATAAAATATTTTTTATAAAACTCATTGAAGTAAGTAACTTTATTTCATCCCCATTACAGTTGAAAAGCGGTATAAAAATAATTTAGAAACTTGATTTTTAATGCTATCTTATCCAGAATTAGTAACTCTACCACGTGCCTTATTTCGTCCCCCTTACACACAAAGACTTCTATGTATATACTACACTAGACAGACTGTACAGTACCGAAAAATTGCTCATTAAGTTACGGTGCATGCACCGCAACTCCTTTAGTCTATTGCGAGCGACCGAGAGAAACAGTCGATGCGCCGCGAAAGTTGGTTGTGACACAATTTTAGTTTTGAACAGCTCGTCTATGTAATTGAAGTCATTGCTTACACCCATAGAACTTAATTTTCTGGGCTTACTAAGCTTTACAGTCCTTGCTTGACTTATTGTAAGGGATCAGAAGGGTCTTTAATGTCAAACCATCAATTGCAGTGTCTTTTTACGACCAGTACCACAATCTAGGATGAAAGTCAGTAAACTTAATATGAGTGATTGCTCCAGATACTCGTACTTTGCCAAATACTCAGGTATAGTTGTTCTATCTCACGAAGACGGTTCGGCTATGAATGTTGTTAGGCGTGCAGAAATCCACATTATTTTAGTGTGCGTAATACGAGTACAGACCCACACTAAAACAATGTGTATATCGTAACAACATTCATAGCCGAACTACCGTCTTCCTGAAATAGAACAACTGTACCTAAACTTCTTCAGCAACATCTCGTTTAATCAGCCCATTTTTCCACCAGATGTCCCGCGAGGAGTGGGAGCAGAGCATCACCAACTGGTGGCAAGAGCACCGCGGGATGCTGCGCGAGGACGCCATGATGGAGTACCTCAAGATAGCGCAAGACCTCGAGATGTACGGTGTCAACTACTTCGAGATACGCAACAAGAAGAATACTGAGCTGTGGCTCGGTGTCGACGCGTTAGGACTCAATATTTATGAGAAGGATGACAAGTCAGTAACTATTCCTTAATAATTGCACAGTATGTATTATGTATATAGTATGTGTATTATAATAATAATAATTAAGACTATTGCACAGGACAAAAACATGAACTAACAGGAACAAAAGACAAAAAGAAAACATACAATAGGCAGCCTTATTGCTACATAACAATCTCTTCCAGGCAATTATGGGTGAAAGAGAAAAAAATAGGTGATTTAACAAGAAATTGTTTCTAAATACAAACATTTGATTCCAGATTGACGCCAAAGATCGGGTTCCCCTGGTCAGAAATAAGGAACATCTCATTCAACGATCGCAAGTTCATAATCAAGCCGATCGACAAGAAGGCGCCAGACTTCGTGTTCTTCGCGCCCAGAGTCCGTGTGAACAAGCGTATCCTGGCGTTGTGTATGGGCAACCATGAGCTGTATATGAGGAGACGCAAACCTGACACTATTGACGTGCAGCAGATGAAGGCGCAGGCGAGGGAGGAGAAACTGGCCAAACAAGCACAAAGGTAAGCTTTAGCTTTGGTATATTCACTTCTAAGATTATTCTTTTGGTATTTTTGGTGGGAGTAATAAATCATAAATTTTATTGAAACAAAGCAATCAGATTCCATTTTACTTTACATTCATGTGCAATAGTAGATTGTACAAGTGCATAAAACACACCATTTTACCCGAGACGTATATATCTTAGTCGAGGGTAAAATGGGTTTTATGTACGACTTATACACTCTGGTTTTCACCTCGATTGTAAAGAAATTAAATAGCAATATTGCAAAAACAAGTTTATTTAACGAAGTTTAATTGCGTGTGTGGCTGTTTACCTGACGACCTTTTTAGAGTCTGAGACTTGGACGAAGGTTTTACTTTATGCACTAGAGCATGAAAAGCGATTTTATGCAGCCTATACCCAACATAAAGACGAACTTTACGAGCATGAGAAGTGAAAATATTGTTTTTAACAATTAAAACAGAATAAGACTCCTAACTAATTCATTCTTTTTTTTTTTACAAACATTTTATGTTAAAATGCCTTTTGGCAAATAGCTTTCCTTATGACTTTTTCCACGCCCCATATATTTGCCGTTATAAGGCCACAGACTAAAAAGGCCACACACTCAATTACGGCTGCGTTCCAAAATACCTCTATCTAAAATAAAGTTTAAGCGATTATTTTCGTATGACGATATAAATGTGTGTTTCTTTACAGAGAAAAGTTACAACTAGAGATCGCTGCCCGCGAGCGCGCGGAGAAGAAGCAGCAAGAGTACGAGGACCGCTTGCGTCACATGCAGGAGGAAATGGAGCGCTCACAGGTTCGATTTACATTTTTATTCCATTATCATCATCTAGCTGGGCCTTTTCCCAATTGGGTACTTGACATATTAATTAAATAAGTGCATCGTAAAAGAAATATCAGTGAAACATTTTTATTGCGATCAATATTTATACAGATATGATGCTTTGAATGTTGACATCATAGCGGCCACGTGAAAACGCTCCATACAAAAAGTATCAGAATAGTGACGTCACCTTTCACACCGCGTGGCCCATATGTATGGCGCGCAAAAGAAAAAGTTTGTACAATAATGTTTTCATAACATTTTTTTGTAATTACGTATGGATTATAATGTTCAACACTATTTTGTCACTGGAGCATTTTGATTTTTATGATTTTTTACCAACTTTGGAGTCTTAGAAATTCTAGTAAAATACAAATCGAGTCAAAATTTTGCGTAGGGGTTTATTTTGCTTCCTTTTTTGCTCTAATATATCTTAAAAGTAAAATTCATTCTCAAATAGAATACTCAATTACTTGGGGTGGGCCTTCTCTGTCCTTTTCTTCCTGTGCACGGTTGATGGCCAGGTTGGGGGCAAATCTTTCAAGCCAAGGTATTTGAACTGGTTGACTTTTGGTAGGCGGTCATTTCCCACATAGAAGCTAAGTGATGTGCTGTCGAAACTACATGACATGTGCTCCGTTTCCTTTCGGCTGATTTTGAGGCCATTTTTATTTCAACTTTACCAGGAGGGTTTCACCCCGCGCTTAAACTGTTATTTTATACAAGGTGTTACAAAAGTACCCCTAATGCTGAATATGGTATATAGGGACCATGAAACTGATCAACTTTTACTATGGGACCAACTCTGAAATCGCGAAAGAAAAATCAGCTGTTTCGTACAAAAATTAAAATCGAAAATATCAAAATGTATGAAACAGCTGTTTTTTTTTTCGCGGTTTCAGAGTTGTCCCCATATTAAAAGTTGTTCAGTTTGATGGTCCCTATATACCATATTCGGCATTAGGGGTATTTATTTTTGTAACATGTTGTATATCAACAAAAAACAGCAATGCAGGAGGATGGATGGAGAATGCAAGTGTTTGAATTTTCTTTTTATTTGTAGGCGAACTTACAAGAAGCGCAAGACATGATCCGGCGGCTGGAGGAACAGCTGCGACAGCTGCAGGCCGCCAAGGAGGAGCTGGAGCACCGCCAGAACGAGCTGCAGGCCATGATGACGCGCCTCGAGGAGACCAAGGTACTACAACACCCACTGCCGAGAATACATTTTTCACTTAAACTTTTTTGATATTAGTGAACATAGGAAATTCTATGAAGTTTTTACAAGAATACGATGTGTTCAGTAGTTCACACATCAATCTAAACGTCTTTCCATTGAGCAATTAACTCTTAATAAAGATGAATTCTAAATTACTGTTTGATTTTGTAAATAACGATTCAGAAACATAAAAATATCTGTTGCATATCAATGTTGCAACAGAACATGGAAGCGGCCGAGCGTGCAAAGCTCGAAGAGGAAATCCGCGCGAAACAAGAGGAAGTGTCTCGTATACAACAGGAGGTCGAAGAGAAGGACACGGAGACGCGCCGTCTGCAGGAGGAGGTCGAGGAGGCGCGCCGCAAGCAGGTGAGCGTTCAAACATGGCCTGATCCAAATCATTCGCAATCTTTGAAACTAAAAATCTAACAGCAATAAAGATAACTTTAGGGCAAACAATTATCAAATCAAAGTGATCTAAATTCAAAGTGAATCAAACATAAAAAAATCACAAGAAGTCATAATAACATTAGTGAAAGACTAAAGACTTCGATTTTATGGTGTAAATAAATAAGCCGTGTATGATGCCAAATTGAAAAAGTTTTTTATATTCTTTAATATTTTTTTCATTAAACCGCGTAACTATATACAGCGTAAACGCACTAACGGCCGTTCCCAATAACCTATCTATCGCCAGTTTTGTCATACCGGAGATAGAAAAAATATATATTTCTGTTTTTGCCGTCCCAATAACCTATCGGAATCTTACCCGCTCACGCTATCTATCGGTGGGAGGGTCTGTCACATCCCGTAGATATAAATTTGTATGGAAACGAAACTATAACATTTTGTTAGTAAATTACCAATTTAAATTAGTTAACAGATTCGTTTATCCGCCGAATTTCAGGGATAAACGTTTGGATAGGCATCGTTTATGGATATTTTATAAAAATCTGCTCGTGTATTTCAGTTTTTTGGCATTCAAAATCGAGTGCTGCTCGCACATTCTCAAACTATTTAGGCCGTATATTTTTCGACTTTTAATGAAAATGTAAAAAAAACGTCCCCCCTTATCTCCGAAGTTTGTATAGTAATATTTTCGTTAGATCGTGAACTAGCCTCGCCTAAAGTTTTAAAACTGCGTGTCCTCCAGGACGAGGCGGCGGCGGCGCTAGCGGCGGCGACGACGCCCCAGCACCACCACGTGGCGGAGGCGGGCGCGGACGCGGGCGCGGACAACGACGCGGCCTCCGACGGCGGCTCCGAGTCCGGCGGCGGCGGCGACCTCACGCGCGCGCCCGACGGCCTCGTCGACCCGCTCGCCGACCGCACCACGCTCGCGCAACGCTCCGAGCGCCTGCACTCGCAGCTCAATGTACGTACTCCCTATACACACCACTACACAGTATACACACCACTACAAAGTATACACACCACTACAAAGTATACACACCACTACAAAGTAAACACACCACTACAAAGTAAACACACCACTACACAGTATACACACCACTACACAGTATACACACCACTACTATAAAGTATACACACCACTACTATACAGTATACACACCACTACTATACAGTATACACACCACTACTATACAGTATACACACAACTACACAGTGTACATACCACTACTATACAGTATAAACACCACTACACAGTATACACACCACTACACAGTATACATACCACTACTATACAGTATACACACCACTACTATGCAGTATACATACCATTACTACACAACTCCTCAACATGTATGCTATGTATAGTCTGACGTGCCTGACGTTCACCGGGTTCTTTACATTACACACGAATATTCCCGGTGAGGAAGCACCTTAAAACGTATTCGCTTATCTCGTAATAACACACGTGGGCATCGTTTGCAGGCGCTGAAACAAGACTTGGCGCAGTCCCGCGACGAGACGAAGGAGACGGCCATGGACAAGATCCACCGCGAGAACGTGCGCCAGGGCCGCGACAAGTACAAGACGCTGCGCGAGATCCGCAAGGGCAACACCAAGCGGCGCGTCGACCAGTTCGAGAACATGTAACCACTGCCGCGAGGGACCGCCGTTGTAAATATTTATTATTATTACTGAATTGTAATTTTATTTTAGACCATAATGTGCTATAACCGAATAATGTATACATTATACTTGAAGAGAATCGTCCGTCGACGTATATAGCGGAGAGCGCTCGCGCTGTCGAGTCGAGGCACACAGGATTGTTTTTATTATTGTAATTTATAATTTAAGCGATTCGGATTTTATTCTTTAACGTGATTGTGTTGTATTCGTATCGGATGCGAGTCGGAGCTGTGTGCTTCGAGTTGTCGGTAATATTTTTTTATTTGGTAGATTCGTTTTATTGTAGTTCGCTCGCCTGTTGATTTAGTGATACGCGGTCGGTAGTCGTGTTAAACACCACTATATCGTTGTTGATACTTAATGTTTGCGAGTGTTGCTCAAAAAACAATTAAACAATTCCGAAGTGTCTTGTCTGACGAGTGGCGGGGTGAAAGGGTGGGGGCATCGCCCCTTATTTATTTTTATAATCATTTATATTTTAGATATAGGAGTTAGAGCTTCAAGTGTAATTATCATTTCCGGATCAGTTTTGTTGTTCACTTCTTGATGTTCTGTAAATTTATGCTGATATTATGTTATATGATACGTTAGTATTGTGTGCTCGGTATGTTCGCCTGAATGCCGCGTGTTAACGATATGCAAACGATCGGCCTACGATTCTGTCTCTACTTAGTTTTTGAACAAAATTTTAAATAGTTACTGACGACTATTCGATCGTATGCTAATACAAAGTGTATAATTTTAATGTTTAAGTGAAAAAAGGCATTCCATAAGTTAGCGGTGGCGTGTACTCGGTTTGATAAAATTAAAAACTAGTTACGATCATGTTTGCGTTTTGTTTTAAACATAAGTGCCATCCGTTGCATGTCCCTGGCTGCAGACATCTACTCACAGGCTTCTTTCACAACTGTCACCGATCACATATCAATCATAAGTACCCTCATAAAACTAACAGCACTTTTCAGTTGTGAAGGAGGCCCCTCGTTTCCCTGTAACTTACAACAGTATTCGATTATTTATCTTGTCATTATTTTCTAAAATTATACAATACCATGTTGCCTTTCAAATTTTAGGATGAACTTTTTTCCAATAAAATGATTAAGTAAATAAAAATGGTGTTTTATTTGCATTATTTATTTCATTTTAATACACTTGATGGAACTATAAATTAATTAATTGTTCAGCAAAGAAATATTTGTTTCGCATTAAATTAAAATCAGGCAGTAAATCTTGATCTGCAAACAATCTTAAAATCGTCTGAAATTTAATAAACTGTTGGCGAGCAAAATATCTAATTGGTCAGCAACATTTCAAAATCAGAGTACAGATGTCGCTGCACGGTAATCATCGTCTCCGTATTTAAAATCGTATTAAAATATTTATAGTGGAATTTGTGTAGTGAAAGTAACATATTTGTGTAAAGTTCATCGAAATACAACAGTGCAATTGTTATCCTGCTGATTGGAGACTTAAACACTCAAGAAATTGTAAAAATTGAAGTGACTAGTATAATACAGGGACAAACTGATCGCCGGTCAAAAGAAAAACATAAACACATAAAATAAGTGATTTGTGCAAATGGAAGTAACAGTGAAGAGTGATTTCAGTTGAAATAATCGTCTAATATTGTAAAATCGCTCAAAAATCTCAAACGGCTGCTTCTTGTCATCGGTTCAAAAAATCGGACTTTGGACTCCAGCTACTTGGTGTTGCTTGCCGCACTCGTTACGCCACACAATCAATGCTTAAATTGGACACTATCCGTTAGAGCAAATTGGTGCAGTGCACAGGTCTTCTCCGGTTACATTAGAAAGCTTCAAGATCGAATCGCAAAACATACGTTTTTTTTTCCCGCTTGTTTTTTTTTTGTTGTTTTTTTTTTATCGTGGCTTTTATTTGGACATATTATAATAAACAGTGAAAACATACATTGGAAGTGAAAGTGACTTCGAGGGCGATTTTTATTTAATTTTTTATTATTATTTTTTTTTTTTTTTTTTTTTTTTGTTTTTGTTTTTTTTTTCTTTTCTCAATATTACAAAACGAAATAATGAACTGCAAGGCGTGTAACAAATGCATAAACAACAAAGATTTCCTGAAATGTCAACTTTGTGTAGCCAAATACCACTACCAGTGTCTGAACTTGGAAAGAAAACAATTTCTCGCTCTCACAAAAGAATACACTTCCTCATGGATATGTCCTATTTGTAACAACGTAACTCGCCGCACTAGGTCGAACGACGACACACCTGTGCGTCATAACAATTTTCCTCCCGATTATTCCATGAATATGTCTTGTGACAACCCAGATCGCAGCACCACAACCGCATCTCCCTCCCCTCCACCAATCGCGATGGGCTCTGGTACGTCTTCGCCTACACAGGAATTGGTGACCATGGACAAGATAAGTGTTCTACTTGACCAGAAACTCAGAACCTCCTTATCTGATTTTATGGAAAATTTCCGTGTCGCTATTGGGAATGACATTAAGGATATGGTCAAGAGTGAAACCGAGTCAGCATTGAAAACTATTATGGATGAGTTCACCACCACTACGGACTTTATATGCGCAGAGCAGTCTTCCCTGCGATCAGAAATTAATAAAAGTGGTGATTGCATTAAAAATCTTGAGTGCGAAAATACTCGGCTGCAATCTGAATTGGTGCGGTTGAACGCCAAGCTGGTTGGAATTGAAAAAATATCACGCAGCTGCAACATTGAGTTGCAAGCTGTACCCGAACACAAAAATGAAAATGTTCTGTCAATATTCAAGAAGCTTTGCGATATTATAAAGGCACCAGTGGAGGACGGTCATATTAACGCTTGCCGTAGAGTAGCTAAACTCAATGTGACATCCAAGAGACCACGTAACATCGTCGTAACTCTGTCTACGCCGCGCACACGAGATTTGGTGCTGTCTGCATTTCATCGTCACAACAAAGCTCACCCAGACCGTGGTTTAATTTCTTCAGACCTTAATATCAACGGGGAATCATGCAGGATTTTTGTCACTGAACACCTATCCCCGGAACAAAAATCCTTGCATGCTGCAACCAGAAAACTAGCTAAGGAACTTAAGTTTAAATACGTGTGGGTGAAATATGGCCAGATATATGTTCGCAAGGATGATTCTGCTGGAGCAATTCTAATTAAAAATATGGACTCTTTGAGTAAATTACGTTAATCTGTTGCTGTACTTATTTTTTATTTTTTACTTTTTTTTCTCACTTATTGGATCACATTGTTTGGTACTTATTTACTTATTAATCATAATGTATAAAATATTTTATCAAAATTTAGGTAGAGCTAGATCCAAAACTAAAGACATATATTTGAACCTGCTAATTAGCGATTTTGATATTGTGTGTTTGACGGAGACTAATTTCGACGAAAGCGTCTATGATGGAGAATCGATTGATGATCGGTATAATGTTTTTAGGAGAGATCGAATTAGCTCTTGTTCTTTAAAGAAAGAAGGAGGCGGTATCCTAGTTGCCGTTAAAAAACACATCAATGTTGTCCGTCGAGCATCTTGGGAAACCGGAGCCGAGGATATCTGGATCACTATTGTACCGCGTGACCAGGAGGAACAATTGTTGAATATTTGCCTTTGCTATTTGCCCCCCGACTTACCACTTGATGAATGTGCAGCGTTCCATAATAACTGTCAGAGGTTGATTCTCGATTCTACGTGCAGGGATGAGTTTTTGTTATTGGGAGATTTTAATGCTGGTAACATCACTTGGTCAATACAAGATAATTCTCGCGCGCTTGTACCGACACAACCTCGAGATGGCAAGGCGTGCCTTCTCTTTGAAACAATTAGTACATGTGATTTAGCTCAGTTTAATGCTATTCCTAATAAAAATAACCGATATCTTGATCTTGTTGTCTCCAGTCTTCCAGATATTAAAGTTTTGGAGGCTGAACCTGTATGTCGAGTGGATAGTCATCATCTGGCATATTCTCTGGATATTCTTAATATTATATCTGATAAGCCTCTTAAACCTAAGTTTGTGAAACGTTATAACTTTAATAAGTGCAAGTATGAAAGTTTAAAATTTGAGTTAGGTGAAGTAGATTGGAACCAATTATTATCGTCTTCTAATATTGACGATTGCGTTGCTGAATTTTACAGTAGAGTTTTTGAAATCATAGCCAAGCACACGCCGTATGTAAGAAATACTTCAAACAGATATCCGATTTGGTATAGTGATGGTTTGAAACAATGCATTGAAGATAAAACTAAAATCCACAAACGCTATAAGAAGTTTGGTAATCCTCGAGATTACGATGAATTTGCTTCATTGCGCACTAGATGTAAATCTCTTATAGATGAGTGTTACGATACGTTTTTATCTACAGTAGAGAATTCGTTGGATGAGAATGCAGCGCTTTTCTGGCGATATATTAAGGGTAGAAAGGGCAAAAATACAATACCCGAAACTATGGCTTTCGTTGACAGGGTTTCTTCAGATGGTCAGGGTATCTGCGAGCTATTTTCGGAATACTTTGGATCTGTATTTGTTTCGGCCTCTTCTCCGGAGACAAGTGTATTACCGACCATGCTTTACACCTGTAACTCCACGCTTCATGATTTTTTCATAACACAAGAAGATATCCTCCGTAAGATTAGAGGATTGGATGAGAAGAAAGGGGCAGGTCCAGACCAGCTTCCTCCTAAGTTTATTAAGCTATGTTCTAAGGAACTTTCTGTCCCTCTTACACTGTTGTTCAACAAATCTCTCAAATCTGGTATTTTTCCTACTCGTTGGAAGATAGCACACATCATACCTATTTACAAATCAGGAGACAAGTCATCCTGTTGTAACTATCGCCCAATTAGCATACTCTCGTGCATTGCCAAGTTGTTTGAGTCCCTAGTATATGACTGTCTTTATAGTCACTCAAGTGGTTTTCTCTCAAACAGTCAACATGGTTTCGTCAGAAAAAGGTCAACGTTAACTAATCTTTTAGAATATAAAAATTACATTTGTCAAGTTTTTGCTTCTGGTGGACAAGTTGACTCCATTTACCTGGACTTTAGCAAGGCCTTCGACAGGGTTAATCATCGACTGTTGTGTCTCAAACTCTCTCACTACGGTATACACGGTTGTTTACTAAGGTGGCTAACATCTTACTTAAGCAATAGGAGTCAACTCGTTACTGTCAAGGGTTATTCTTCTGGTTCTGTGGCCATCACTTCAGGAGTTCCGCAGGGCTCACATCTGGGACCTCTACTCTTCATTATCTTTATCAATGATCTAGTGGATCAATTGGTATGCCCTGCACTACTTTATGCCGACGACTTAAAGCTTTTTACAAATGTTAGTGATGGTAGGGAATGTTTGGCTCTTCAAAGTGATCTTAACGTTATTGCAAATTGGTGTCTTTTGAATAAAATGAGCCTAAACGTGGATAAGTGTTGTGTTGTGTCCTTCACCAGAAAAAAAAAGACCAGAATACTTCACACCTACTCTATACAAAACCATGTTCTGTGTAGGAAAACACTTGTGAAGGATTTAGGAGTGTTGTTCGATGAAGAATTAAGTTTTCGTTCCCACTACGACCACATCGTTAAGAGAAGCAGCAAAATGGTAGGATTCATTATAAGATCTACCAAAGATTTTAAAAAACCGCAAAGCACGTTATGTCTTTTCTTTAGTCTGGTGAGAAGTATTCTCGAGTATTGTTGTCCTATATGGTCGCCTTTTTATGCGGTGCACATCGATAGAATCGAAAGCGTTCAAAAAAGATGTTTGAGATTTCTCTGTTATAAATTTAAATATGGTCGCTCCCTCAACACCTATAGCGAGAAATTATCCAAATTTGGCGTTGTCTCTTTACAAGCCCGGCGCAAAAGATATGATTTACTATGTCTTCACAAGATTTTGCACTCGTACATGGATGCGCCGGCTTTGCTTTCGCTGTTTTCCATCAACACATTGTATAGATCTCGTCGTCCGAATACATTCTCTATACAAGTATACAAAAATAACACCTCTTATTATAATCCAGTAGTCAGAATGTCTAGAACCTACAATGAACTGGCAAAAAACAAAACAGAAATTGACGTGTTCAACTCCAACTTTTCTTTGTTCAAAAAGAGCATTTCAGATCTGTTTGGGCCCGGTTCCCAAAATCCATAATTTGTGTAGATATTAATTTTTTATTCCATTTTTTTTATTTTTACATTAATTTATGTTTTTAATGATTTTTGTTATTTTTTTTAAAACTTTATTTTTAAATTAATTTATGTTTTTTAAGGATTTATGTTTTTTTATTTATTGTAATGAATTTGAAAATTAACTTTTACTCAATTTTTTTTTTTTTTACATATTTGTTTTTTTTTTAATTTAACTTTACAATTTTAATTCACTTATCAACTTTAACTCGATTTGTTTAATTTTTAATTTTATTTTTAGTTTAGTTTAATGTCTTCCTCATTGTAAAACTTTTGTTTTCGATTAACTTTGCATGTTTGTTATTGTTAACTTTTTTAATTCTATATTTATCCATGCTGTGTACACTTTTTATTGGATAACAGTTTAGATCAATAGTTAAGTCAATATACCCGATTATGTGATAACTGTTCTCTGTCTGTGTACCAAATTATAAAATAAAATAAAATAAATAATCGATAATTGAGAAAACTAACTCGCGAAGTCCGTTTGGCTATCATTTCGAAGCGTGTACATACACATATTTTAGCGAGTGTAACCTCGAGAGCGTGCAGACGCACACTAAGGCCGGTATATTTATAAACCGCTCAATGTTGAGAGCTAACGTGGGATCATACCTGAGATAATGATCCTATAAGAAGAGCATCTCAAGATAGCTCTCAACGTTGAGAGTTAACTTGAAATCATACCTGAGATGCAGTTCCTATAAGAAGAGCATCTCAAGATAGCTCTCAACGTTGAGAGCTAACTTGAGATCATACCTGAGATGCTGTTCCTATAAGAAGAGCATCTCAAGATAGCTCTCAACGTTGAGAGCTAACTTGAGATCATACCCGAGATGCTGTTCCTATAAGAAGAGCATCTCAAGATAGCTCTCAACGTTGAGAGCTAATTTGAGATCATACCTGACCATAGTTGAGAGCGGTTTATAAATACGGGCCTTAAACTGAGCCTAACAATATTCATAGCTGAACGGACTTCGAGAGATAGAAATAGTATATGGGGATGCGATAGGGAGAGTGGGGAGGCGGAACGACGTCTTTAATTTTTTTTAATGCGGCTCACCAAAATTTAAACGTGGGTCACTGAATTGGTCAACAAAATAGGTCTCAATGCAGCTAAAAAATTGAGCAGTCCAGTATGACATTAATTACACTAAAAGTGTCCGTGGTCAGATCAGTCTAACCAAGCGATCTGACCACGGATATTGAAGGAGTTTTTTTTCTAGTCAAAAGTTGCTGACCAACTCACCATTTTGGCTGTACGAATATATTTTTCTGCTCACCAGAATATGTATGTTTTGATAACCATTTAAACCACACCTAATAAATATAACGGTTAAAGTAATTATTAATTGAACATGATAATTTAACATCTAATAAATACCTACAAGATATGCTATTAATAAACTAATGAGAGAGGAATTTGATTCGACATCACCGATTACTAAAGTACCCGTCGTATACTTAATTCACATGGGCTAATTCACCTACGTGAACTAAGAAGACTTGATTAAACTGTATTTTTTTCAGTAATAGTGTATTAACTAATATAAATAATTAAGTATACTAATCAGTATATTTGACGACCGCCGTGGTCGAGTGGTTTGCACGCCGGTTTTCAAGGTCCCCGGTTCGATCCCCGGTTGGGTCAATTTTGAAAACAAACTTTTCTATATTGGCTAAGGTCCGGGCGTTTGTGATACCACCGTTGTCTCTGATGTCCATAACACAAGTGCTTTAGCTACTTACTTTGGAATCGGAGCAATGTATGTGATGTTGTCTTTATTATTATTATTATTATCTTATTATTATATTTCATTCACCTAGGTGAATTAAGTGTATTGATTAGTATACTTAAGCCCGTATTTATAAACCGCTTTCAACGTTGAAAGCTATCTTGAGATCATACCTGAGATGCTGTTTCTATAAGAAGAGCATCTCAAGATAGCTCTCAACGTTGAGAGCGGTTTGTATACCTTAGATCACTTAAATGAATTAGCGGTGAATTAAGTCTATGATGTCATTAATAAATCATTGGTCATTATAACATGACAAACTATTATTTCTTAAAGCTAGATCATTTTAAATCAAGTACCATGATGGTATATCACATTTTCTATGTTATTTCTCAATTAAGTATTATAAAAATATATTTGTAAGATACACTACTGCATGATCCAAGAAAACAAGGTCTGGCATTCCGGGAGAAACACTTGCTTACGTCACTACCAAGTTGCGTGACTTTATAGTAACAAGCAAAGAATGATGGATTTTTTTTCTGTCACTCTCGTAAAATTATTAAAGTGCATTTTAATTGTGATTTATTTCTCTTAGCAAACGAAACGGTTCAAGTTAAAGATGAATGAACGTAATTTTCAATACCGATTAGCGGAGATGACGTAAGCAAGTGTTAGCCCACGTGACTTCCTGTCTCGGAATGCTATACCTGGCGCAGTATATTATTGTACCATGCACTACTGGAATAGGCAAAGGTAGGGATACAATTTCAGTAAACAATATGTACAGTCAACGGCACGTTGGGCTACCACAACAGAGTAACCAATTTCAATAAATTTTAAACTTAATGCGAAGTCTGGTTTAAAATAAATTTGAGATTTTGACAGTTTTGTATAACTTGATGTGCTGCTGACTGTACCATATTAGGCGGTTTTTCTTAAAGCAAATCAATGTTAGAAGTATACAAATATACAATAAATTACAATATTATAATGATAAAAAATATACATTGAATGACTACATGGCATTTTGTCACATTGTATTTTTACACAGATGTTTCTTATTATGAACAAGCACTTCGAAAATTAGTACAAAATGCTTCAGATAACCATTCAGATTTAAATATTTGATTCAGAAAGATTTTGTTCGAACATGCAATAAGAAAATGTCAGGAAGGTGCAGAAATGTCCAAACAAATTTGATTGTCGATCTTTAATCGATTTTGAACCTAATATCCAACATATTAAGGTTAAAATAAAAAACCAACTGTCAAAATTGGTCAGTTTTGGACTTTTATAACCCAGATGTTCCCATATACGACTTGAGGGCCTCTTTTTGAGGACTATTTTCTGCGGCGAGCCTTTTTTTTTATCGCATGCGGTGTAATGTCACAATCGACACCACGCACTCGATCAGACAAACTTATCTGACTCGGTGACGGCGTCTCTGTCGTCGACGGCGTAATCTAGGTAACAATAAGTAATAACACTTAATTCCAGTTTTGGCCACCGGGTTAGATAAGTTTGTGTCACTGTATTACACTAACGAGCATTAAAAAAATACGGATTTTGCTATGTCGAATGAAAATCAGTAAAAAAAACCCTCACCGCCTTTTCAAAATAGGGCCCGAAACTGGAACTAAGTGTTAAGTATTACTTATTGTTACCTAGGTTACGCCGTCGACGACAGCGACGCCGTCACCGAGTCAGATAATTTTGTGCTGATCGAATGCGTGTTGTCAATTGTGCCATTACACCGCATGCGATGAAAATGAGTGGTAAAGAGCGTTCGCCGCCTTTTAAAAATAAGGCCCCTGCATCAGCAGACATAGTATGACGAGCTCGAGAAAAGTTTTTTATTTTTTTTATTTTGGACATTAAAAAGTCCATACATTTTATTTAATAGCTAGTCACTTATTCACTTCAACAACTCAAACTGGGCCAAACAAAGGGTTTATTATTCTGTTTTCACTACATTATTGACATCGTTTAAAACTATCGTACTGGTATTATCCCTGCCATCGGTCGGTGCATCGGGTGGTGGCGGGGATTCCGTGGTCCGGTGCGACTTGCGCAGATGTCGCAACAACGAACTTTTGTCGCTGAAATGTCGCCCGCATGTGTTGCAAACGAACACTTTGCCGCTGTGGACCGTCATGTGGCGGCTGAGACCTGGGATGAGTTGGAGAGTTTGAATAATAGTTAGGTCCGTGTATTACCATAAGTTCCGTTGAAGTTGTCCGATAACGGGGCTTCTGGGATTTTTCTTGCCAGAGGTTCTATTAATGGGACTAGTGGGGTTTTGATTCCCAGAAGTTCTTTGTGACGAACAGACATAATACATAATTATTGACATTATATTTATCATCATCATCATCGGTTCCTAGTAGATTTCGGCTTCGGCGACATTTTTAGCAGCTGTTAGTCCTCCGAATGTCCTAACATAGAGCCACAAGCCGTGCAGCGAATGCAGCGTGTTTCTGCCGCGCACTTGGCGCTTTATGTTGGCCACACCTTTATGTTTAATATTTTATAAAATTATCTTTGTATTTACTTATTGAAACTTTTTGTTAATACGCCACACTAAAATGAAATCTGTCAGAACCGTGTAATTATTTCAAGCAAATCCGGTTGTATTAGTAGTTATAAAAGTAACTGAAGCTTTTGTAAGAAAAATCCCAAAAGCCCCGTCACGGAACAGCTTTAACGGAACTTCTGGGAATACACGTTTAGGTCAGGCCCCCTAGCCAAAAAAATTGCAAACCTAAAGAACAATGACCACTTCCCTTACAAACGTTGACCAGTCAAATAATTTTTTTTTTCAAGTTGATGTTTAATAATGATATTATTATATTTGGAGTTTCTATGACCGTAGAATATTAGTTTTAATTTTAATGTTTTTTGGCCTTTTACGGCCTTACCACAAACAAATTTAAAAAACTGTTCAACAAGTGTTTAACGTTTAATATTGTTTAAAAGAAACGGCATCACTGTTTTAAAATCTTTTATGGTAAGGCCGTTAATTTTTAGAATAATATGTAAAAGTAAATATGTAATTATTGCTAATCTTTGTTATTAATTTTCTCTATTTCTACATCGCCGATTTTATTTTAGTTAGTAATCTATAAATAACCATAAAAATGCAATTTTATGAGTTATATTACAAACTTCTCTGTACACGATAATTTATAAAATCAACAATTTGACAGTACAGAAATGGGCGTCTTTCTTTGCAAAATTAAATCTTCTTTCGTGTCGCTTTCGAAACATGTATGGATTTGACGTTAAAAAGTATATCAAACTCCCATACATCTTTTGAAAGCGAAGCTATCACGAAGATTTGCAAATGTTGCTTTTTAGGTCCACTGAAATAAACGATACTGAATAGGTTCTCTTATAAACTTTCTCAGTTATATTGAACTCTGTCACTTGCACAGGCCTCCAGTTTGATTTCACCAAAACGATCGCCCACCTACCGGACGCGCACAGGAACGCCTTAGAATAGAAATCTCAACGATGCAGTGCGCGTGCAGGCGCATGAGAGCGGCTAATACGCTGCGCTGCGTGAAGCTCCTAGGGCACTGCTCGTACGCTCTGTATATCACTAAAGCAATCAAAATATGAAGGTGTACTCACCGGACGCGTACAGGAACACTTTAGAGCATAACCCGCAGCGATGCAGCGCGAGCGCGCGCGGCGCGTGCAGGCGCGCGTGGGCCGCCAGGGCGCCGCGCTGCGTGAAGCTCTTGGGGCACTGGTCGCACGCGAACGGCCGCTTCGCTATCATATTTCATAATTTGAGGTACATTTAGTCTGTTTACGATTAAATGGCAAACAAAACAGTTTTTAACATGAATGACGGTATAATATTGAGTTGATGTAATTAGCTATAAGTATCTATCGAATATAACACTATCGACAATAATCGAGATACTCTTAATTGACAGCTTCACCAAACTTACGCTTAGAATGCCCAAGTTATTGAGCAGTCTTTAGCATATTATTAATTAACCAAGGAGCAGTCTTGGATTAATATTGGCTGGTTCTCTCGTGATTATCTGTTTTACTGATCGTCACAGCCTAGATATATTTCCGTTTCTACTAGCATTACACATTTGACATATTATTATATCCACTATCTATTTTAGGTCGTCTTCTTTTCGAATTTTCGGACATAAGGAACGATAAAATCTATCTGCACGTGCATTCTCTCAGACATACCGCTATGCACGAGCTCGTGCCTCGTCATGATCTCGCGCTGCGCGAACCGTTTCCCGCAGGTGGTGCACGCGAACGGCCGCTCGCCCGAATGCACGCGCTGGTGGCGAGCGACCACGCTGCGCGACGCGAACCGCTTGCCACAAGTTGAGCACCATCGATCACTGGTTGTTAGAAAAACTTACTGTATTCATAAAGAACTAAAGTGATATAAACAAACTTTACTCATCGAATGTTTTGTCTTCTTCGTTCAAACTCGATTCATAGCGCCAAAGAAAAAGAAGGCGCGTCCATGTATGTTTATTTTATTCTGCTCACAATTTTGACCGAAAGTTAAAATAGATATTACATTGATTGCTTTTTGCTAATAAGTTTCATATGGAGCAAGTTTTGTACTAAAAGCCTCAAATTAACTTGGAAGTGCTTGTTAGTGATGATTCAACCTAACATAAGTTTTTTAACCCCAACAGGATTATAACAATCAAGCCAAAAGTGTTAACTATACTCACTCAATCTCCTTGACTTTACTGTCCATAATTTTGCGAACTGGTTTACTTAATGGTTCTTTTACATAATAATTATTTTCTGCAGCTATTACATTCAGTTTTTCAGTACTATTGCTCTCTTTGTGTTGTTCTGGTTCATTCAAAGTGGCTCCTTCCTAAAAACAATAATTTGACACTGAATATTGAGAAAATATTCTTAAGAAAAGTCTATTCATCCTTACTTGTATTAATTTGTAAATAATCTTCACCCAACTCTTTATTGAAAAAATCAATTATAAAATACAACAAATGGTTTTCCACACATAAATTACTATTTATTAGTGACAATTTGTAATAAGACAACATATCTTTAAATAACGGTTTAAACTTAAAAGACGTATGACAACTTACTGTTAATAGCCGTTTATTAAATAAGACAAGTAAGTGAGGGTAGACAGACTTAACATTACATTATAGCAAATAATATGTCGCACATGATACTCGGCATTTTCGTACGACAACTGTCAAAAGCTGTTCACCAAATAGCACAAACAAGAAATTGAAGGATAAACAAGACTTTACATTACATTATAGCAAATAATATTGTGTAGACTGTAGTGAATATAGTACATACCTCATCTTCTTCAACTATTTCTAAAATTACTTTACTATTGTCCTCTCCTTCTAATTCCACAGTCTTTAGTTTTTCATCAACCATAACCAAACCCTCCTCCTGCTGCTGAAGCAACCCTAACTCGAACAGGATTGATGACAAAATCATAGACACGGGTGTGTTTGAAGTATCTAGTTCTAATGTAGATTCGCTTTTTGTTGCTGATGATATATCTTGGACCTGTAATGAAGAAATGTAAGTATTAATGGTAAGGGTAAAAAATATATATGGTTTTTTATCGCCATGGAACAGTACATTTTTTGTTCACCAAACTAGGTCATTAGCAGGGGGGTCTCACTCCGCGATTAAACTTTTATATTAGCCTACTGCTCGCGGCTGACTCAGTCGAGCCAGCACACGAGGGAATTCATGTGTCGGTTAGACAGAGCTACGCGGCAGAAAGAGAAGAGCTTCTAAGGGCTTATAATAATAGGCACGCAGCACTGTGCAATTTGAAATTGTACTTTATTGCCATGTGCAGTGAGAGTAGCTTATTATTTGATTGTCCTCGCCCAATAGAGTTGAGTCGTTCGTGAATGAATCCTTCAATTGAACTAGTTCACTTATCAAGTATATCTCCTTCACTCATTCATTCGGGTCATAATTACTTCAGTACCTCATTTACTTCACACTTCACTGAAGGAGAGTAAAACGGACAGATAGATTACGAACACCGCGTGCGGAAGCGAGACAGTTGCACGGCTCGGCACGTAGTAACTATTAAGTAATCTGTGGCTCGGCGGCCAGCAGTCGGTCGGAGTCCTATTGCGCAAGCATTAAGGGTTTCGAATGGCGCTGTAGCGACACACGTTGTGGCGAAAATATTTCAGTGTGGTACGCTGGAGCGAAAAATGTGTGTATGTTGTATGCTAGTTTGAAACTAAAAAGGCTGAAAAAGCGATTGTGAAAAACAGAAATAAAATGAGCAATGAAGATTTTGTACGAGCAATAGCATTACATACCCGACTGTACAAAGATTTTCTACTTACTTAACTACAATACCTTCAATGATGTAGCAGAGCTATTCACTTATAGACATACCTAAAGTTAATTTGATGATCAATCTTTTTGACATTAGATACAGAAATAATTTAACTAAAAATATATGATAATTTGTACATGGTACTCCTAATATAACCTTTTAGTTTTGTTGATTAAAATGAGACTTGAACTTTGTATTTTATTTTCAGCCTTTTGAGTTTCAAACTAGCATATACAATTATATTTCGCCAAAAAGTTTGTCGCTGTCGTGTCATTCGACCGTGTGGGTTTCGCTCCAATGATTTTTCGCTCCAGCGTACCACGCTGAAATTTTTTCGCCACAATGTGTATCGCTACAGCGTCATTCGAAACTAAGTACTGGACCCGTTCCAGAAGTAAGTTTACTTTGGCATTTAAATATTTGTAAGGTTGTAAATTGGTTATAAGTGAAAAACTGTTTTATTGTTACCTGCATTTCATTATTTTGTTCATTTTCTATACTTATTTGTCTTACAGTACCATTTGTAAACCCATTTAATTCCTGAAACCAAAAAGGGGACTTAAAACTGTAGATTCTGTACAGGACAAATAATTGATAAACAACCTATAGATCAAAATCAAATGGCTGTTAATCTGTTGGCTTTTACTTCTACAATTTAAATCATAACTTACTTACATCTATATTACCTAATTGTATTCCATCAATAACATTGACTAATTGAGGGGGCTTGTCCTCATTGAATAACACCAAATGCTGGACACTTTGTTCCTGTTGACCTAAATGTTCAATAATAATTGTTTCAGGCTCACAATTGTTCTCTTTCTTTTCTACAACTTTTTGTTGTTCTCTTTCTTTAACTGCTAGCACATGAGATTTTAGCTTCTGGTAGGCAATTTCACACTTTTTACGGAATGTATAGTACTTTTCCAGTTCTTTATAACAATCTAAACATACTTCATTTGGAAGGCAATCTTCTCGGGTCATCTAAAAAAGTAACAAAGGTTAATTGTATACAGCCTCAGGAAAATATATTGTATAACTTCAAAGCTGCTGGTTACTATAACCAACTACAAATATGTAGGACATGATGAAGCATAAAAGTGTATTACTTAAATTAATGTATACTATCCTATTAATATTATAAATGTAAAAGTTTGTGAATTTGGATGTTTGTCACTCAATAACACAAAAACGGGTAAACATATTTGGATGAAATTAGGCACACGGACAGTTGAAAGCTTTGAGCTAAACATAGGATACTTTTATCCCTGTCAAAGGTTTCCTAGGGGTTTTCTGAATGTTACAGAGAGGAAGTGGTGGGCAGAAGCTAGTTTATAATAAGTCTTTTTATCAGAATGATTATTAGGTAGTTCTTTCTAACAGTTTCAACAATGAATAATATAATAATCTCATAGTGTTTTACTTCCAACTAGGGTTGCCAACTTTTTTTACAAGAATTAAAGTATATTTTGGTTAGAGAAGGAAAATAAATAGTATTTTGGTGATGCTGATAATAGTATTTTATATACTTTATTTTTGTTCGACAGTAAAAAGTATGATGTAGTGAAAAATAGTACAAGTAATACTGTTTTAAACAGTATGGTTGGAATCATACCTCCAACCCTACACATATCATGATCCTCAAGGAAAGTGGGCCATAGACATCAGTATCAGAGTCATCTGAGAATATTTTCACTGAAGCAGTATACTTTCCAAGACACAGTCTACACAACTCCTGTACTCCTTCTATTAGCTGGCACTCAGGCTTTTTGCGAGTGTAAGTTCGCATGTTTCTGCACACACTGCAAATTACAAAAGTAATTGGTCGGAAAGTAATTTATCAAAAAAAATAGGACCAATAAAGTACTAAAATAGGTATTACTGGTACCTATGTCAATAAACAAAATGTTATAGCTAACCTTTATCAAGATGTAAATAAAATTTCACATATGATGTTTCCTATGAATGGGTGTCTATATATAATTTAAATAATATATAGTTTCACTTTTAATGGAAGGATTTCAAACTTTGGATAAAAATATAAAATTTACAACTGACATGACAGCTGTCTGACTGACAGTGGAAGTGAAGTGACAAAGACAATGACAGTTGTTTTTTTTAATTCTCCTGTTATTGAAAAGGCATAAGAATCTACGTTTGTACAGCCTAATAATATTATTTATTTTCTACGGTTAGCATATGAATGCGGACGTGTATTTAACTGCATTCTAGTGATTTTCGGAGTATAGAGAGCAGCCCAACTCAAAATAAATGCCAATTACATTTTTTCATCCAAAACTGTAAATCACATCAATTTTTATTTGGTTTGGTATTTATTTTCGATTTTTTATTTATAGAACCCTAGAAAAATACCGTCTTAATCCGACTAACATCACAATTAATTATGTCAAATTGCAAATCATCTTGGTATTACGTTTGCATAGAAAGTTCACTGTCCACGGGCTCTTAACTTCGCATTGCTGGGGTGAAGCAATTGAGAATCATGCCGAAAAACTTGCTGTGTCGTGTCACTTTGATATTATTTACGCTTTTGTATGTCTGTCCGTCTAATCTCCTCTAACAGGTCGCATTTCTCAACCGATGGTCATAAAATTTTGTGAGCAGGTTTGATAAATTATATTAGATTTCTTCGTCGTTTAAATTTTTTGAAATTTTTCAAAATGGCGGAGATATTATGTTAAGGTTTAGTTTAGTTACGTTTCGGATTTCTTGAGTGAACGGTTGATAAATGATAAGAGTAAAGTAGTTATTGACAGCTGTTAATCTGACTTCCTGACTATCGAAGCTGGAGTTCCTCAAGGATCCGCTCTTTTTGCAACGCTTTTTCAGCTGCAAAATCAACCATCGAGTACAAAGCGCAAATCCGATCGTGCATGGAATACTGAAGCCCTGTGGGTTGTTTTTTTTTTTGTTTTTATTCGTCCTGTGGGTTGGGTCAGCAAAGTACCAGCTAACCGCGCTCGATACGTTGGATATAAAGCTGAGCCAGAAAACTCAGAGTGAGGTAGTGATACAAAACTTTATATAGTCTAGCTACTACTACAGTAGAGTTACTGTCTCTACTCTATGATAGGTACTAATATCTGTTCTTTATCTACGGTGCTACAAAATATTTAATTTATTTACGCTACGCTACGTATTTTGTGACGGTGCGGTAGCCCACCGCGCCGCAGAGTAGAGTAACTTGTTTGTTGGTGTTTCGGGTTGTAGGTACACCTTCGGAAAGTATGCTCTTGAGCAGCATGTGCTCATTCCGCCTTCTCTTATTGTCTTCCCGTACTAAATCCGAATATTTCGAAAATTCCCTAGCATCATGCATCATCTGTTATGACAAGCTTTTCTTTTTCTTTTCTTTATAATGCGTTGAAGTCTTTTGCAGCTGCTAACTTGGTACATATATTAATTCCTAAACAAAAAATCTTTTTACTTTTTTGTCTCTCGAAAAAGGGCCTTTGATTCATTGATAGAAGTCGTCTTTGCACTCGAAGTATGTAAAAGATTACGGATAATTCCAAAGGATGCACTTTATAGAAGTTGTAAGTCAAAACACGGATAAAAAGTTTGATATTTTTTAAATAATAAATATTAGACAACATCACAAACATTGCTCCGATTCCAAAGTAAGTAGCTAGAGCACTTGTGTTATGGTAATCAGAGACAACGGTAGAGGTATCACAAACACCCAGACTTGAGCCAATATAGAAAAGTTGGTTTTCTAAATTGACCCAATGGGGATTGAACTCGGGGCCTTAGAGATGGCGACACCTTGAAAACCGGTGTACAAAGCTACTCTACCACGGAGGTCGTCAAAATTTGTATAAAAATAACGTGGTGAGCCGTTTTCTTTTCAGCCCAGTGTACATACAAACAAATTACAATATGAAGAAAACGTAGGTGCAATTAAGAAATGATTTAATATTATTAGAATTTTGACGATATTTACGAACAGTAGGCTTATCTAAGATTTTTTCATTAATTCTGATAAATTATCGAAAAAAAACACCTTAGTTTTTTTTATTTTGAGATTTAAGCATTCACAATGCTATTTTATATTAAATCTCAAAATTTAAAAAGTTATATAGCTTTCTCATCTTAATCAATTGTTTAAAAATATCTGGAAAGGTATTCAGTTGATGTCGAGGTAATTCCTTGTACAATGGTGAGATGGCGCTGGCTTGCAGCGTAAGAGTTGATATATTTACTAGGAGAAATTCGACGTTCCCACTAGTGACTTGGTAGCTCAGCGGTCAGAGCATTGGACTGGATATCCAAAGGTCGCGGGTTCGACTCCCGTCCGAGAACATGATCTGGTGCGAGTCGTATTTTTTCTAGTATATTATTTGAAACACCTTAGTTGTCTGAAAGCTCTGCAAGTCTTTTTGAAACTTGTAATGGGAAATTATTTAGATAGCAACGGTTTTTGAAACTTTAGATGCGAAATTTTAATGAGATAGCGAGTGTCTCTGATACTTGGGATGGGAAATTAATTAGATAGCAACTGCTTTTGAAACTTAAGATGGGAAATTTTAATGAGATAGCAAGTGTCTCGATGCTTGGGATGGGAAATTATTTAGATAGCAACTGCTTTTGAAACTTTAGATGCGAAATTTTAATGAGATAGCGAGTGTCTCTGATACTAGGGATGGGAAATTAATTAGATAGCAACTGCTTTTGAAACTTTAGATGGGAAATTTTATTGAGATAGCAAGTGTCTCTGATACTTGGGATGGGAAATTATTTAGATAGCAACTGTTTTTGATTCTTGTGATGGAAAATTAACGAGATAGCAGTGTTTTCCAAAATTGAGATGGAAAATTAATTAAAAAGCAAGTGTTTTCAATACTTGTGTTTGGAAATTAATCAGATAGCAAGTGTTTTGATACCTGTGATGGAAAATTATTTCGATAGCGAGTGTTTTTGATACTTGTGATAGAAAATTAATTAGATACCAAGTGTTTTTAATCCTTGTGATGGAAAATTAATTAGATACCAAGTGTTTTTAATCCTTGTGATGTAAAATTAATTAGATACCAAGTGTTTTTAATATTGTGATGGAAAATTAATTACATAGCCAGTGTTTCTGAAAAGTTGTGATCAGTAATTAATTAGATAGCAAGTGTTTTTGATACTTGTTATAGGAAATTAATAAGTTGAGGACAATTATAACTGCAAATTTAGAGGTAACATACAATAAAATTGTAAATTATTGGGTTATGGCCGATGGCGATAATATATCTAAGAAAAGCTAAAATCATGGATCTTTATGGAATCAATGGAATCCGATACAGTTATTTTTAGATTTTCTATTTGTTTTTATTTGTCTGTCTGGAATAGAATAGAAAAATAGAAAGTCTACTTGTATGTTTGTGCGTGAAATTGGAATATAGTTGTATTGCTGGAAGTCTAAATTAATATGGTAGGACACTAACGTTCGAATACTTAAAGGCTTCTTAGCTGAAATCTTTAGTTAAGGTCTCCTTAACTTTAAGGAAGCTGTCAGTTTCATAGACTTTCTGTCAAATTTGTCATTTTTTTAAATTTAAAGTGGCCCTAACTTTAAGATTTGTTTGAGCATACAATGTGTTACAAAAGTACCCCTAATGCCGAATATGGTAGATAGGGATCATTAAACTGAACAATTTTTACTATGGGACCAACTCTGAAATCGCAAAAAATAAATCAACTGTTTCATACATTTTGATATCTTCGTGATTAATTTTTGTATGAAACAGCTGATTTTTTTTTCGCGATTTCAAAGTTGTTTCAATAGTAAAAGTTGTTCAGTTTGATGGTCCCTATCTATCATATTCGGCATTAGGGGTACTTTTGTAACACCTTGTATAAGACCACCGAATATGCGCGGATGGCCGCCAAATTACGCAAATAACACTATTGAAAAAAGTGTTTTTTTTTTCAGTAAAAACAAAAAAGTATACCTACTCCTGTTGACCATTATAATTCTTCACGTTATGGTATGAATCATACAATATGTTAAGTTAAATACACAATTATTTAATAATTTAGGTACTTAATTGCAATTATGTTCTCACATTTTAAGCTGTATTTTTCCCGTTACACTAAACGTGATATTCACAATTAAAAAATGTATAAACCAATCAATTTTAATTGACAAATAATCATGTTACTCGATGAATAATGGTAAAATCACAATGTTATCAGTAGGTAATATGTGAATAAAGTGAGTCAATTATTCGAAAATTTATTAATTAACCTTATTAGTTTAATCAAAATTTGAAACATAGGTTTGTTCCTGAATTTAAAAAAGTTATCGATAAAAAAGTTATAAAATAAATGAAAAGTTTTATTTTATTTATTTATTAAGGGATACCAAATAAGTACAATTCGGAACTTAACTTAAAAGCATTTATGACAAATAGCCTCTTGGAAATTGTGCCTAAATTACAGGGAAGCACAACATTCACTTCCAGGATTTTATAACAAAACAGTTAGTTGACAATGAATTTGAAAAATAATGTTGCATGCAAAACATTTAAAGAGTATACAGTACTTACACTAAAGGCTCTAATTTTTTTTTAAACGACAAGTGCCCATTTATAATTAACTATGAACTTGAAAGTGAATGAGATCATTCGAAAATCAAACAGCTGTCCTTTGCGTGACCACTTTTGAGAGATCCTGCCCCCCGTACCACTTGAGCGAAGATAGACGGCGGCGAGGAAACTACAAGGAAAATCGAAGGTCTTGGTTAATTTGTCGTTGTGGCAGTGTTCGCTAGCTAGACTGCCGGGGCGGTCAGTTGTCATCACACCGCGACCGTAGGTACAAGTGTGTATCGAATATCGATATTTCGCGCAACCCTACGTCATAACAAAATGCAAATAAAAAGGAGAGTCGACATGTAAACACCATTGGTGAACCGCACCATTGTTGTGGTTAGTGTTGTGACATGTGCATATTTGTCTTAAAACTATGACTTGGAAACAGATCTCGCTCGTTTGGTTCGCCTTGGTAAGTACTTACTTTCGTAATAGTCCTGTATCGATTCCGATACGTATCCATACAGCAAAATCGCGTCGCCAACTTGATTTAAAAGTAAAAGTGGTTTGTTACTTTCTTCGCTGCTGAATGTTATTACCGGCTTATACATACCCATTTAGTTGTAGATATGCAGCCGAGTGTGTTGTGTTTAGATAGGTACTTACTAACAAGCGCTGTGACCGTGGTTTGATTAGTGACACGATAAACAATTTATTTTTATGATTGCGTTTAAATGGACTAAAACATGTTTCTGTACATGTCCAAATGAATTAGAAATAATGTTTAAAATAATCAAATTGGTAAATTTATATTTCTTCTCCACTAGTAAGACTTTAATCATTTGATATAAGTAATTATTTTATTATATTTGCCTACTAAATTTAATACAGATTGAATTCGCGGTACCATACATTAAAACATTAACCACATCGACTAAGTCAGGGTTGTCAACAATGCAGGCAAAAGAAAATAATATAATTATACTCTTTATTGCATTAAAAAATCAGTTAAGTATACATATAAATTTCCAAAAATGTGGGCAAAGGTGGGCTTATCTCTACAAGAGATCTTTTCCAGCCAACCCAGAACATGTTGGAGAATTTATAAGTGGGTAGGTGACACAAAGTGCAAAACTGTTAAAAAAAAGGGGAAATTAAACTTATAGACAATTATATGTACACGTTTTATAATAGCAAATAGCAAAAGACTTTAAATTTACTCTAAGTAAACTTTTTTTTGTGATAATTAAAATTATTACAAAAAAGTTAAGTTGATAATAATCTCAAGAGCTATAGGTAGGTAAATACGTGAAACCATTTTGGAAATTGGAAAGCACTTCTTAATCATTTCCAAATCACTTATAATTTAAAAAATACCTTGAAAATCAACACCAGAACTAGAAAAATAAGCTTGATGCAAACGAAATTAAAAAAACATAGCTACCTACTTCATGGATTTAAAAAAAGTCCAACGATGCACAAGGGGGACATCTAACTTCATAATACATAATGTCGACCCTAGTTATGTCTTATCTCATTTGAATAAAATCATGTATTGTATAACTAGTATGCAGTATTGAATTAATAATCAATCTATATTTAGACAAGATTATTACTTTATGCGTGTATATTGCACTACAATATTTAGATTAGATTTCTATCATTTTTAATGGAAATGTACCCTTAATTGAAACTGGGGTTGATTCCGGGGTTCTACTATAAACATCCACAGCAAATCGTAACTACTTAGATGTTTTTGTCTCAGATGTACTAAAAGGAAAAAAAAGTAAAAAACCTTAAAGAAAAACAAAAGATTGCGTTTTGAAAATACACCTTTTTAAGTCGTTTTTTTGTTATACATTCATTAAGGATTGAATTCTATACTTATAGGTCTGTCGTGGTACAACTTCAAAACTTACCGACTGTAAACAATTTTAAAATAAAGCGGAATATTAACAAACATATTTTTTAAATTTTCATGGCGCCCTAAGAAAATGAGGCCAAAATCTCGAAATGTTTAGAGAAGCAAATTAATGTAATTTTTTGAAATAGTATAGGTAAGTAGGTAGTCCAATTTATTAAAACATTTTAAAACTCTGCATTTTCTCTGAATTATTTTTATTACTTGAAGTTTATAACACTGCTACATTTTCCAGTTAAGAATATTGAATTTTCCGCATTTGCAACAATTTGATGTTGCTGTTTCCGATATCATAAAATAAAAAAAGTTTTAGTATCATATTCCAGTTCTGAGTGATTTTGTTTTCAAGTTTATAGGAAACGCGTAACCGGTTCGTTGACCCCTAAAGTTTAATGTCAAAAAGTGCGTATGTGTATTTAACATACTTACATTGTTAACGTAAACACACGAGGAAACGGGGCCTACAGACAATAAAAACTTAAAACTTAATGACTTCCCTGTTAAAAGGTACAAATTAATTATTTTTTGGTAGCCAACTGTATTTATTAATGAAATTGTTAGTTGGAAATAAATAAATGGCCTTAATTTAAGCCAAGATTGCCTAGATATACGACCTGAGTGTTGCAGTGGTCAACATGCCGGTCTACCACGCAAGAGGTCCCGGGTTCGATTCCTGGCCAAGCAGTAATTGAAATGATGAATTTAAATTTCTGTGACGGGTTAGGGTGTAACTATGTATGTATAATAAGTATATATTTAAAAAGTATATAAGTTGTCTAGCACCCATATTACAAGCTTTGCTGAGTTGGCGCTGTGTGGAATTGTCCAAGCATTTATTGTTAGTAATTATTATATCGTATTTTCTTTCACCAAGATAGCATAATATAATTATATATTGTGTAGGTACCTACTTAAGCAAAGAAAAAACACGGGAAAAACGAATCCGAAAATTCTAATCAATAGCACTAAGTACCTACCTACGTACCTACACAGGTTGTATCAGTAAATAAGTAATCAATTGTTTTACTATTTTAATGCAATTATTATAATGGAAATTATTGACAACATACTTTCCAAAGTGATATACCTACTTAAAATTAATTTATTAAGTGCCTATGTAATTTCTAGGAACTTGTAATCCTCTCTCATTATTCGGTGAAAACAAGTAAGTATTTAATATTTGGGTGCATTCCAGCAGACCAGTCGCTAAGTCATCGACCACCACAGAGTAAATTTTAACCATGGATTGTAATTTTATTTACCACTAAATCATTTACTTTCCATGGTTAAAATCCACTCTATGGCGATCGATGACCCAGCGATTAGCCTGCTGGAATGCAACTATTATCTTGTACGCACAATCAATGATCACTAAAATAATTCGCTATTGGCACTGATGTAGGTAGTTGTAAGAAAAAATTAAAGGAATGTCAACTACGACGACATTTTTTATTTCCTTACTTTGTTGGCTAGAATTATTTAAGTAACCGAAAACAAGGTTGTTTAATAGAGCACATAAATTTACCTACAGCACAAAACATAATTATTATTTAATAACATATGTTTGAGTGTAAAGTTGAATTAGGCGTGTCACTACCAAATAGACATTACAGTGTACAACCACATTTATTTCTTAAGAAGAACAATATTTATTACTTAGGATAATAACATTTATGAAGTCCATATTCAAAATACTAATTACATTTTTACTATGAAATACTTTCTAGCATTTCTCGAGAAAAGCACTAAACAAGCTTAGTACTGGAAGCTATTACGATTCAAACCATCTTCATACAGACGAATACTTACTTAGTTAAAGTGTTGCCGTCATTATGGTTTTGGTTAAAATGACTAGGTACCAACTCGTCATCATAACATAGCACAAATTACTCATTGCAAAAAAAGGCCATGAGTTTTTTTTACATAATTCTAGTACAATTTTCAAACACGTTGATTATAACGTCATTTATAACGATTTTGGATAGAAGGTTGAAATATGAATAGATCAAGTGTCTGCCCTATTAATTTTAAAGAACATACCTGCTAATATACCTGTAGCATTAGCGACATGCAAGATCATTTCTAAGCGTTTTTCAGCAGTGGAAAACTGAAAATAGCAATGGACTTGTAGCAACTTGTAGCGTAATGTATGTAACTTGCCTATATAGGTACCTGTAATTCCATGATGGCGCATACTACCGCCAAGAAATTGTCTCCATTATCAATTCAAATATTTCTATACAACGTGTTACATAATAACCCCTAATGCCGAATATGGTAGATAGGGACTTAACTGAATAACTTTTACTATGGGACCAACTCTGAAATCGCGAAAAAAAACCAGCTGTTTCATACATTTTGATATTTTCGTAGTTACTTTTTGAACAGCAGATTTCTTTTTCGCGTAAGTTGGTGCCATAGTTAAAGTTATTCAGTTTGATGGTCCCTATCTACCATATTCGGCATTAGGGGTATTTTTGTAACACGTTGTACTTATAAACATTTTTTATGAATTTTAATTTATAAAAAAAATGTACGGAAAAGAAAGATATGAGACTGGATTTCGGAATCCAAATACGCTTCTGCAACGTATGAATGCCTTCAGAATGCTGACGTCATAGTTTGACGATTGACGTCACTAATATCGTCACGCGACCGCGTATTTGCTAATGACAGCTATTTTGCAACTTTTTATTGAGGACTTTTTAGTACTTAACTATATACTTAACGACAAACACGCGACAAATATGTCATTACTTGTTCACCATAACACTGAATTAATAAACTGACGACTATGTAACTTGATGATGGCTCCATCTACGTCATCCGTCTAGGGATATTCTGAATTTCTCAATTTACTCAAAATTTGTTGTAATGAACACACAACATGTGTATATTTTTACTATTTATTAGACTATTCTTTAGAATATTTAGAATTTTATCCTTTACAATATTTAGGATAGAGTTTTATCTTTTAGATTATTAAGAATATTCGAATTTTTATTTTTGCGTATATAACTTTTTATATAAATAAAGGCAAAAAGTTAAATACAATGGTAAACCTTAAAATGAATGTCTTTTTAAGAAAAATATAAATAAAGCGAAATTATCAGGGTTTTTGCAGTTACGCGAAAAATTAGTAGTTAGTAAAACCACCCATGACGTTAACCACAGTCCTGCAACGGTTTTTCATGCTTTGAATCAAGTTATCAAAGTCCTGCTGCGGGATACTGCCCCAGGTCCACGTTTTGTCTTGTTCCAGTCTCCTCGGCCATACTCCGTTGAGTAGCCCCAGCTTGGAGCATGCCTACTGCCCTAACATTTCGTTAATTCATATAGTTGCATAAATTCGAAATTAACCAATAATTTTTATTAAAACTTTTATTTGGTCCAAAAAAGATACCAAAATCTGGGTAAGGTTAATTGGAATCGAACTTCGCTACAGTAATGCCGCGCAAATCTTTTGTTTCTTTTTTCAAATTTAAATTTGGATTCGTTCAAAGGCCCACAAAATAAGCTTTCATAAAATAAAAAAAATCCTGCCGGTATTTTTTGAGTTTAAGAACTTTATTCAAATATCCCTAGACGGTGATGATGTGTGTATTTTGTAGCAATATTTTAAGAAACTTTATCATGAATAATTTTGTTAGTAGGTGTAGGTATGTACAGTTTTATCAAAATTGGTATCTATCTAACTTGCTTCTAATTTGAAAATCCATTGTGATTTATGATAATGGAACCAAAAACTAGTTAAGTAGTATTTTTACAGTTTTATAATTAGTAAGTGCTAAGTACCTAGGTATTTATGATTTAAATACTTTGCGTGCAACCTTTTTGCTTTACTTTGTTTAGATTCGGGCTCGACGATAGGTACCTAGTTAATCATGATTGATTTTTGACCGATGTCAAATTATTAGGAATGTGTTTAAGAGGTTAGTCCAACTCTATATTTTCCAACCGGTTTGGTGATGTGACATAATGACCTAGAGAAGCGCCGATACCAATCATTACTTTACACACTAATCTTTTTGTATTGATGACTAATATAATTAAAGTAAATACTTCCTCGTGTGTTTATGGTGGGAATACAATTCCCGTCAGTTAATTTAAATGAAAACACCCTTAAAGTTTCTAACAAAACAAGAATTATCTTAATCGTTTTATAAACAAAGAAGTTGTCTGAAGATCCGTAAAAACTTGTGCAAAAGTTACCTAAAAAATTACAGTATTTTCAGGATTACTCGAAAACTACTGAACCGATTTAAAATTTTCAATAAATGGGTCCAACTTGGGAACAATTCTGATAAAGTGACGTTTGAATCATGTCAATCGGTTCAGCCGTTTTTGAGTAATCGGTGGACATAAATAAAAAAAATAAAAAACAACAAATAAACAGACGAACATAGAACCTCCTCCTTTTTTTGAAGTCGGTTAAAAAAAGTTAGGACGGTGACTTGGTCAATATATATCATAGTATTATTTAACGTAATTATAAATACAATTATAAATGCATACATCTAAAACGTAATAATAGAATAGAACATAAGTACTAATTATATCCACCCACAAGGAAGGCTTGTGCTCCAGCAGTGGGGACACTAAAAAAATGGCTGATTACAATGACTAATAATTATATTGTTAATGAATGAATCAAACATGAGAAAATTATTTCTTCGGACTATCAAACTGAACCATTTTTATTATGGGGTCAACTTTGAAATCGCGAATAAAGGTCCGAAGAAACGGTTTTCCAATTTTTTGTTTATTCATTAACACGTTGTATGAACTTTTTCTTTTTTTATTATACCGAGAAAAAATGCATTTACGCATCACTAGTTTTATCGCCAATATCCTAGATTTGCAGTTCTACTACGACGTATATAAATATTCTCGACTTTATTCTGCCTTCCAGACTGCAGCATCAGCCTACAGACAATACAACAACCCAGGCTACTACTTCACGGGAAACCCCCAGCCAGTCTCAGAAAGACGCGCAGACGCCAGAAACGTGGACGGCTATGAGCGATCAGATGGACCGAGCGAGAGGTCCATACCATTCAGAGGCAGTTCCCAAAGGATCCAAGCACAAGAATGGACCAGGTTAAACGATGACCCTGTGCCGAGGCATGGCAATTTGACGGCTAAGACTGCATTTACGAAGACATACCCGAGCGTGTCGAGTAGACGAGGTTTGTAATTGTGATTACATAATATATATACCGGATAACTTTTGAATTTCAGCGGGTCTGCCGAGCTTCAACTTAAAACAGATAAATCGAAGTAAGGAGTTTCGTATTGTACTATTCGCCAAAGTTATTTAGAAGATGTTCGTGTGAAATCATGAATTGGGGTTCGCCATTTTGACCCGATTGGGGCTCGATTTATCTGTTTTAATTTGAAGGCCGGTAGACTTTCCGAAGTTCGATGCGTTAGCCGGTACGGCCCTAGGTTTGAAAGATCCATCAGTGTTGTTAACGTTCACGGTGATTATATAAAAAAAATAGCATGGAAAATGCTGCAATAGGTACTTATAAATAAGCAATTTCATTGGGTAAGTAAGCAATAAATACTTATTTTTGTAAGAAATTATTTTTAATTTTCCCAATGTTGGGATACTTTCTTTATCGATGCATAAGAAGATGAGCTTTATAAACTCATTTTGTGGTCCTGATGGTGGGTGCTAACGCAGAGCCTTCAGAAACAGGGAAGAGCTCGAGGTAACAGAAAACTATGTTTTATCGATATCGATCGCAGGCCGAATACGCCAAGCCACTGTGCCATCTCACCTATATTTTGTTACTTTTTCTTTTTTTTAATAAAAGATGGGAATACTAACACTATGTATTTATTATCTACGTAATAAAAAAAATACTAAAGTGAAAACTAAAAATTAACTGAAACAATGGATATTTAATAACTAAGGTACTTAAGCATATAACCGTATCGAGGCCGTTTTAAAACACATTCGTTATTTCTTTTTTTACGCCCTTTTCCATTCCGTTAGTTATTAAATTATAAAATAAATCCTTAAAAACATGTTAATCAGTAGTGTTTTTTTTATAATAACAGATTAGGCCGTAGACACAACCGATTTTTTTTTCTGTATTTTGTAGCCGAACGAAGGTTGTTTAACCTACCGACTTACTTCACAGTATGGCTGCGTACGCGCAGGCAAACAATTTTAGCACTATTAGTCATTATTTGACAAGTCTAAGTGGACATGTTTGCCTTGTTACGCAAGTCCATTGCACCTTATATTGCTTTTCGATTTTGCTTTTAACCGCAATGAGAAATGAGGTCATTTAATTAATTACCGGCTGCAACGCTTTTCCCGTTGACTGATGATTTTATTATTTATTATAGAGCTGATAGTTCCGTCAAATAAATAAAAAATACCTTTGCAAAAAGCGTGAATTTTTAGTGCTTCAAAAATGCTTTATTTTTATAGCTATCGCAAGAAAAAATCTCCAAGCAACAAAATGCACGCTCGTTTTGGAAAGAGTTACCTTTGATGTTATTTGTGAAATTTAGCGTATAAAAATAGCACTGTGAATGTAAAAATCTTAATCTAAATTAATGTCTGTGCAACGTCTTATTCATACAAAGGGATGAAAAAATACATACCATTTTCAGTATGGTCACATCATCAGCTTGCCTCTTGGTATTCAAATATAAGTTGGAGAGTTTTGAAGTTAAAAACGTTTTATCTTATTTTATGTACTAGTTCAGACAACGGCGGGAACCGCGCGGTTTGACACGCGATTTGTTATACTTTGTTTTTGGATCGTGACGACCTTCGTGGTGGAGTGGCTTTACACCGGTTTTCAAGGTGTCGCCGCGTCTCTGACGTCCCGGGTTCGATCCCCGGCTGGGTCAATTTAGAATGCAAACTTTTCTATATTGTCTCAGGTCTGGGTGTTTGTGATACCACCGTTGTCTCTGATTTCCATAACACAAGTGCTATTTATTATTATTTATCGTACCCGTAGCACGAACAGCAGCAGCTATCGAAAACAATAACGCACGTTAAAACATTAAAGTATTTTTTTTATGGGAAATTTGTACAGCGCCATCTACCGCCGAAAAGCGAAACAAAATTTTCCATAGATAGATAATTACTCTATCGAGTACTTTAACCATAGACTTACTAGACTTTAACGCGCGTTTTTTTCTCGATGGATGTTCGTGCTAGGGATAAGTATTGACGTGTCAGTAACTTGTGCAATATTGGCAGCAGTGTAACCAAAATTACGTGTCAAACCGCGCACTGTCCACTCGGTTAGTACTATTATATATTCTGTGACACGTTTCCCGCCGTTGTCTGAACTAGCACTAACCATAACCATCTCAGTGGGTGGTGGTAGTGTAGTCGACGAGACGCCAAGCCAAGGCTGTTAAAACATTTAAACAAATCTACTGAGCCTTTGTTCGTGGTATTTCTAAGAAGTGCACTTCTAATATAAAATACGGTAGACGCATTCAATGATGAACCATGATCCATTGTCTTGTAAAATACACATGACTAAGATTCCTTATTCTGTATAGATGACGTTTTCGACGACTCAGTTTTATTTGCCTCACTTTTGACAGTGCGCTTTTAGGGAACTATCGTTCTAGGTTGTTATTATTCTAAGTCACTCAATAAGTTTGTAGGATGACTAATGAAAAAACAACTTTTTGACAAAAAACAATTTTATTCGTCAACTTAAACTCCTTCAAAGGTGTTACAAGCATTCCAACGTTTTTCCAGCATCTCTATGCCTTTCTTGTAAAACGACTGGTCCAACCCTTCAAAATGCGCTCCCCTCCTCGTCGTAGCCAAATTTCTTCCCGGCGTACTTTTTTTTGAGGTTTGCGCACATGTAATAGTCGCTGGGGGCTAAATCTGTGGCCCTACCATGAGTTGATGCAAACTGTTTTCACTACCGTTAACTATCGTTTTCTCTCTTTCACTCGCATTGACTGTGAAAAATATATCCGATAGTTTTCGGTAGCAAAAACAGTTTGCATCAACTCATGGTAGAGCTACTGAAGAGTAGGCGGTAGAGTAGGGAGAATGTGGAAGTAATTCAAAGTGCATTTCTTCTAACTTTGTCATTATAGCGATCGATTAACACGCGAAATTCAGATTTTTCCATTGTTTTAAAGGTAACAAAAGTACTTACCTTTTTAAAAATAACCCTAATTTAAAAAGTGGTGGCGGGAAATTAATAAAATTTTATATAATACTAAATAATATACTAGAAAAAATAGGACTCGCACCAGATCATGTTCTCGGACGGGAATCGAACCCGCGACCTTTGGATAACCGGTCCAATGCTCTGACCGCTGAGCTACCGAGTCACTGTCTATTTTTTCTAGTATATTATTTAGTATTATATAAAAATAGCATTGTGAATGCTTAAATCTCAAAAATTTCAAATAATAAAATTTTGCTTTGCATCCCTAACAAAAAAGGTTTGTGTTAATTTTGAACATTTTTCAAAATTTCTGAAATTTGATTTTTTACATATCTCCGCCATTTTGAAAAAAATCGAAAAACTGTGTCGACTAAAAAATTTTATATAATTGTCGAACATGCTTACAAAATTTCACGAGAATCGATTGAGAAATGTGACCTGTACAGGTGAACAAACGGACATCCGGACACCGGAAAGACATACGAAAGCATTTTTTCCCAAGCTGACCCGAAGAGGCTTTATTTTTTCTGGCTGCAGTGCATTGCATTACCTATAACTTTTTTCACCAGGATTTTTGGTGCCATAGTAAAAGTCAACCCTATAATGATATCTATACTTAGAAACAAGGCTTATTTCTGTAGGCACCATATCTTTAAAAAAAATGGGCCGCAGGTCAAGGGCAAAGTTGCATGATGATTCACCGAAAAATTAATTAATAAGGTAATTAATTCATTTCACTGCAGGTAATCCCGTGGACTCCGACAGCGTAGTGTTCCCAGGGCCGACATCCAGACAGGGCATGTTCAAGCCGGAAGTCCCGACGGAATGCGAACTGAAAGGAATCTGCGAGACAGTACCCAACTATCCGCAAGAGTACGTCAATGAACTGCTTTCGAAAGTAAGTCCATAAACGGAGCTGTCCCCCTACTCAAATGGCCAACATTCTATCCGTTTCAACGCTACGCTAACTATCAAAGCTTTAATATGAGGAATATCGCAAACTTGTAAATCACAGACTTTGATGTATTGCATGGAATTAACAAGCTTCCGGCACGTTATTTTATAGTTTACACTGCTTACCTTAAAGCTTTGATAGTAAGCGTGCGTTCAAACGCATAGAATGTTCACCATTTGAGTAGGAGGGAGAGATATACCAAAATCCTTCTGCTACACACATAAGGTCTCGCTATGGTTTTGTAATTTCTTTCTACTTCCCACGATCTTTATTGTAAAATAGGTAACTATATTTCTTTTGCTTCATCTATTCTCATCATAGACATATCCATCTTCATTAAAAATTAGGTGGATACAGATTAGTCATTACAATTCTAAAAAATTTAGCTAAGGGTTTTGATCTAAGTTATATTTCCTATCGTTTGTATACCTTATACCGCTGAAAACTTAAGCTAGCCTTAACATGAGGAAATTTGCCTTAACATAGGTAGGTTTTCATAAAATTTTCATGAGTTTTTTATACTAGGATAATTGGCGCAAAATTTCAACTTAAGTACACTTTTCCAGATGACTGACGTGACAGATAAATTCAACCTGGATGTGGAAACTCCCGAGATCGCGCAGAGACAAGGGCCCGGCGAAGAGAGCATGGAGCTATGCCAGCACAGAGAAATGGTAATTATTTTTATTTGACGGTCCTCTAACGTCACTTACTACAGTTTGCACTAAACTTAAGAATCTCCTAACTACAACTCGACCAAATCAAAACGGTGTCATAAACTTAGCTATCATGCAGCTGTCATTCGCCTTTTTATCTTGGTCGAGTTGTAGTTAGGAAAAGACTTAGGCGATTCTTAAGTTTAGTGCAAACGGGCATTAGTGTAACCATAGAATAAATAGAATAGGTGTAGGGATGTACCTTAAATATTTTATTGGTATAGGGACCCAGATTTTTTTTTTTTTCGTCTGAATCAAACAATTACTTACATTTGTCTACACTTTGTTACAGATAATCTTTCCTAAAGCAGCGAAAAACAGCCAGGACAAGTGGGTGTTCATCGTGAACAGAGATAATGAACCAGTGCAGGGATTCAGAGCTGAATTGTGTATGTAAGTTATTTTGTATTTAACCAGCTCTCCATTGAAGTCACATTTTGCAACAGCGATAATTTCGATGTTGGATAATTGACATTTCAAAAGGACACTTCAATTGACAAATCTTGTGTAAGTAAATAATCAACCCTGTGCTAAGTAAAGCACATCTTAAGTACTTGAAATAAACTTACGAACGATGTCTATGTTTAGTGCACGCAAACATTATCGTTCATGAGTCTGGTTAGGTATACCTGCCTATAGTTTGTTTCTGGTGGTAAGGGAAAAAGAGGAAAAAGAAAAACATGGGAAAAAGATTTAATATCGAAATTTTTATAATAATATTCTGTCTCTGAAGAACTAACACGGGGCGGCGCGTTTGATTAAAAAAAAAAAAAATTGTACCTAACTACCTACCTACTAAGTACATAGGACTAAGTTCGTATGAAAATATTGTTTAATATCTACAAAAACTTGTAACAATGAACTAAACTTTTTATCGACTTTTTTTTGTTCCAGAAATATTGACCAATCCTGCTCAGACGTAGCGTACTTCGCGGAAAAGTACAAGGCGACGTGCGAACAGAAGAGGGTGGAGAGGGCCATGTGGTCCATAGACAACGCCGGCACTATGGTCAAGGACAGCATCCCGATGCCGTCCTGCTGCACGTGTGTCGTTAAGATTGTCGCATGAATCCCGTTACGGTTACAATGTGAGTAATCCTTACCTACTTTATAATTATACAACATGTTACAAAAATACCCCTAATGCCGAATATGGTATATAGGGACCATCAAACTGAACAACTTTTACGATGGGACCAACTCTAAAATCGCGAAAAAAAAATCAGCTGTTCCATACAAAAATTAAAATCGAAAATATCAAAATGTATGAAACAGCTGTTTTTTTTTCGCGATTTCAGAGTTGGCCCCATAGTAAAAGTTGTTCAGTTTGATGGTCCCTATATACCATATTCGGCATTAGGGGTATTTTTGTAACACCTTGTATAGTAACTACTTAAAGCAAAATAGGTACCACTATTATGGCTTTCCCCACAAACGAGCTAATTTCTGAAAGGTTTTTCATATAAATTCAATCTAATTTTATTTGAATTTGATATTGCTCGGAAGCTGTTAAAAGTAGTCAACTTGCTCTATTTCTCCTATTTGCCGTGTGTCCGTGGAAATGCACTGAAACCGGAAACCTCTTTCTAAGACCTCAACCACTGGAACATAACCACAGAATCAATACCTTCTACTTATAAAAATTTCTGTGACAGAATGCATCATAATAGTACAAGCAAGAACTTTAAATTCATATTCTAAGTCTTACTGCCGGAATAAAATAATGTAACCACTCCGTTTTAGTGTAGATCATAGTTAAAAATGTAGTGGTTAGGGTTGCCACCTTTTTTCAGACAAATTGAATATCTTTTCATTTAGGTAAAACAAAAATAAAGTACTTACGCTACTTAAGAAAAGGTACCTACTTATTTATTTTATATCTACTTATTTAAGTGTCCTCAAAAACATATTTTGTGTTACTTTTCGCAACTTTTGACAATATTTGTCTTTCCTACCGATAGTTACACGAGCGTTACGTAAATAGAGTATTTTAGCGTACCTACCTACTATATTGCTGTCGTAAATTATAGAGTACATGAAATAGAGGACAATACTTTATTTTAGAGTAGGGGTGGCAACCCTAACAAGCCCTATTACCACCACACAAACTGAACCGAGTAACAAACAAATCCTGAGAATCTGAACACGGGATACAATACAATGCATGGGTGGAGGAACCGCTAGACCACAGGTTCTTATGAATTGTTTCATGCGATGCGATGCTTCTCAGTGTAAACATAATTGAGTCCACCATATTTGTTACAGGTTTCATCAAGTTACCTCCAAGAAACATTCAGAACTTTACTACAGTAAAATTCAAAAGACTTCAAGTTTTCAAACTACCCACATTGAACAATGGCTAGTTGTCTTCGTGTTGTGTTGTCACAGAATAAATAAAGTACTTACAGTGCTAACAGTACTGATGATTTATACAACATGTTACAAAAATACCCCTAATGCCGAATATGGTACATAGAGAAGGGACCATCAAACTGAACAACTTTTACTATGGGAAAAACTCTCAAATCGCGAAAAAAAAATCAGCTGTTCCATACACTTTGATATTTTCAATTTTAATTTTTGTATGAAATAGCAAATTTTTTTTGTCGCGATTTCAGAGTTGGTCCCATAGTAAAAAAAAGTTGATCAGTTTGATGGTCCCCATATACCATATTCGGCATTAGGGGTATTTTTGTAACATGTTGTATAAGTAGGCCTCGGCATAGATCTTGAGCGGACACAATGGGGACTGCAAACATGCGCAGTAATCCCCTCTAATTTTTCTCACCACTCACGATTTGTGCCGGCACCTATACTTACCTATTTTTTATACTATATATAGTTTCTTATAAAGACACTTGTGTGTATGTGTTTAAGTTTGTGATACAAACTAAAAGTGAAAATGTTTTTTTTAGTAGGTAGCTAGGTACCTACTTACCTGTTTAAACATTTACTTGTATTTCGATACAAATATGAAGGTGTTACAAAATTGTTCCATTTGTTCCGATTAATTGTTGTTTATTTAATAAATACTTAAGTAGATGTTATACATATTCATTTATCAAAGTGTTTGGGAGCAGCTGCGTAGATGAGTGAAGAAGCGGATACAGACACACATGAACCCTGAACACATTACACTCTGTTTTTTTGGGCAGTCGTGTAATTATATAAAACTTTAGATTACACAAGATTAGCGGGGGTTAACATTGCTTTCTTAGTAGGTACCAATGATTTTCAATTTCTTTATATTTTCTGGCCCTCTGGAGAAAAATTTCCAAAACACTAGGTCGGGAAAGAGTGTATAACTTTTCTGAATCCTGTTTAATGTGGAATGGCGAACACATCTCCGACTTTATTAGAATAAACTATATCGGGATTTACACCATGTACCTGTTTATTTTTGAGACTCCGATATTTCGGCGCAGTTGCATGCGCCATGGTCACGGAAGAACTGTCGATTGTTGCGTGCGGGTAGATGTTATTGGCAGACAAATCGGTCTACCCTCCGTCTAAGTCTTTTATTATTACGCTCGATACTGACTATACCGACTGATCTAAGAATGAAAATGTTATATCGTTTTTAGGTGTATTGATTCTTATTTGTTCAAGCAGACTAGAGTTTATTGCTTTTACCATTCAACAGTTTGTAAACCATACTATCGGAAAGAAGCCTCCTCTCTCCAACACTTTAAAATATTTAAGACGGCTCTCTTATGATCTTAAAGGCAGCAAGGAATTTCGAAAAGACATGTACAGTGAACGGCACGCTGGGCTTCCTCGACAGGGTAATCATATTCAATCAATGTTATACTTAAATAATGCGGTGATTTTAAGGCTCAAATTAAATTACAGATTTTTGACAGTTTTGTATAACCTGACGTGCTGCTTACTGTACCAAAGAAACCTTTTTTGAACGCTTCTGAGGAAACCACACTGCACTGCAATAGTCGAGTACAGACCGGATAGACTATTATAATGTTTTATTGATATTGACGCATCTGATGAAGTGCAAAATAATTAGATTTATAAACATACTGTGATTAACTTAACAGAATTACAGAAGTGACCAACTTCAGTGCGCTTGCGGTACAAAACGACGTATTTTAATCTGTAATTTTTCTTTCGATACAGTTTATCGATTTTTTCTGTAATTTCTGTAAGTTGAAGCGGATCACTGTATCGCATCGCATTGCACTTGCACAGCTCACTTTCACATTGCCACTTTTGTCAACTATATTTTTTTTTGCTGTATAGCAACTAGTATAAATAAGTATATGATAGCAACACCATTGTCGTTAAACGTTAAACCCTAAGTTAAACCTAATTTAAAAAAAAGATATCATTACCGTGGCAACACTGCAACTGTCATTACATTATCTGTCACTGTCATTTATTTTATTTATTTGTCAAAAACAAACGGTGATTAGTTGAAGATCAATTTTGCCCGAATAAAAGTTGTTTGATTGAGATTATGCTTAAAAACTTTAACAGAAAATCGTTCTTAACGCTTTATTTATCTATAATTAGACCTTGTTTGGTGGCTGCTCAGCTAAACATGTCCTCTGGAATCGTTGATGCAGGTTAGATCAGTATTGTTTTTGTTTTATCTACCTATTTGGACTAAATCTATGATTTAGACCATCAACAGAGAAAAAATAATCATCTTCTGCTTTAAAAACGTTACAAAGTATGTGATCTATTCATTCCATTTGTGATTTTACAGATAAGTATTCTGTGGCATATGTAACAGTACCAAACACTGAGGTTGGAAAGACCATCGGTCATGGATTGGTAAAGAACAAACTGGCAGCCTGTGTGAACATCATTCCTCAGGTCACATCTATCTACGAATGGAAGAACGAAATTAACGAGGACAGTGAGGTAAAGTTATAATTTTTAATTAGGTACAAAAAAGTTTAAATTGACAATAGACAATTCATCCACGGCAACTTCACTCAAGAATGTATGGCAAAGAGTAAATTTTACAGATTAAAATACATTGTTTTGTACCCGCAAGTGGTCTGAAGATGGTCACTTCTGTTGTACATTGTGCTAGGCTTCATAAATTTTATACCTAGGTATTCCCCAAAGGTCCTAGCAAAAAAGTTGACTGAATTTGTTGCTTCACTATAAACAACAGTAGGGTAACTTGCCTAGTAGTCGGCCTTTTAAGGCAGTTGTTGTCATTAAACACTTATAACTTAAATTTAACAAATAGTATTTAATGACCCTAATATTATTTATGTTGTTAAATATTTTTTTTTGCAATTTTAGATTAGTCAATTTTGTCATAAGAAATTATTTTCCAAAAATGTATGGTTTGCCCAGTGTTCGGCCCCCCTGTTCCTATTTCCGGCCTCCCTGTGCCCAGTGGATAGATCTCCTTTCAAAGAACATCACTGCCAGATACTGGATAAAAACTAAGCTAGCCCAGTTAGCGGCCTGTGGCTGTTAATACAGTTTAAATCGAGGTTTAGTTTTCTTAAGATTATTATATCAAATTCAATTTCATATAATATGCTTAACAAGTATTGACCTATGGCTTTGCTAGTGAATTATTTTTTGGTGAGTTGGTAATCAAAAAAATCATTGAATGTAATTTTATTAAACATTTAGAATATTTAATTATTTTGTATTATTTAGTTTATAGAATATTGTGATTTTACATAATCTTAGGATTAGGAACATTCACCCTATGACTTCTGTTTTATAGTGTTATTTTAGTTTTTTCATCCCTGTAATTTGTTTCAGGCACTTCTTATGATAAAAACAAGGACTTCAGAAGTAGATAAGCTGACAGAATTCGTACGATCAAACCACCCTTACGAAGTTTGTGAAGTCATATCGCTCCCTATCAAGAATGGAAATCCTCCGTATTTAAAATGGATCGGTGAAAATGTCCCAGAAAGAGAAACAAAAAACTAGACTAGATAATATTGTTTTAATTTTGTTCCTAATAATTTTAAGATACTCACTGCTGCTATTTTAGTATGTTAAAAGTGTTATTTGTTTACAATAAAAAAAAATGGTTCTTATCTATTGTTTTGACTCAATCATTTAGATAATGGCCTCTCCTCAGTTGGTTTTCCTGTTACTAAACTAGTCTAATAAAAATACTAAACTGAGTGTTATCGCAGCAGCTGCTACAGTCGGTTTTATGAAATTAGATTTTTTTTTTAATTAGATTTAACATTTTTCGTATTTGCACATTTAATCTTTGCAAATTATCCTTATGTAATTAAATTATTCTTGAGTTAATTTAAATTGATTCATCTAAACCTGGTTCATGATTCTTAATTAAATCAAAGATCAAAACAATTTTAAAGGCGGATAAAGCTGTAATTTTTTAAAGTTCGAGTACATTCACAGCGATTGAAAACGTTATTTTGAAATTAACGTTATTTGGCGTAGTTACGTGCCGTAGTATATTTAACGTAATATAAAATAAAAACGTTATTTTACCGTTATAATACAGTTAAATACCGCTATAATATCGTTAAAAATAATGTTAACCTGCTAAATAACATTATTTTAACGTTTTGTACCATTTACAATAAATGACGTTATTTTTTACTAATTTCAATGTGTAAATAGGTATGATACATGGCGTGCATGTGATATAGTAACCAGTATAGAAGGTACTACCGAGATAAATAGGCGCATGAAAGCTGCATGACAGCTAGGTTAATGACACCGTTTTAATTTGGTCAAGTTGTAGAGGAAAAGTCTTAGGCGATTCTTAAGTTTAGTGCAACGGGCATTAGAATCCGCTGCGCTCAAGGTAACAAGTCTGCTGTGCGTTGTGACCACGCAATGAAAAGAGTTCGTTGGTTCGTTCGTGCCGCCGCCGCCGCGCCGCCCCATCAGTCAGTCTGTCGTCAGTCACATTAGTTAATGAACTTTGCTATAGTCTAGTAATCCTAGGGTGACCAACCCTATGTGCTAATTTTACAGCTGTGGTATAAAATTTCAGGATTTAACCCTTCAACGCCCAGAAAATGAGACATAGATTGTGTCTCATTTTCTCATTTCTCATTTTTTTCATATCTATTGTGTCACACAATAGATATTCTATTGTTATCTGACCGCCGGCGTCCGCTCGGGCATTGATGAATTTAGGAAAAATACAGGACAACGTGACAATTTCATATTTTTTTATTATCTTTATAAAAACCTTAAAATGTTGTATTGCTTTTATGTTATATTACATAACAAAATTAAGAAACGTAAAATCACTTTGAACTTACATTAATCATGTATTTTTCTTATTAAAATACAGGTCACAGTCAAAATGATGGTCGAAAAACGAGACGTCCTGTAACATACAGGACAGTTGGTCAGCCTAAGTTATTGTTACTTGTCGTATTTAGTAAACAGCTTTTGACAGTTATCATACGTCATTTAAATTGTTATGCAAAAATATGTTGTCTTATTAAATAAAATTTTTCTATGTGTGGAAAAATGAATTTTATAATTGTTTTTTTCACTAAGGAGTTGGGTGAAGATTGTTTACCAAATAAGACAAGTAAGGATAAACAGTCCATATCGAAAGATGTATCTGACCAAATTTTGGAAATATAGGTACAATAGGTAGTATTATTGGGCAAAAATGCTTTCGCATGTCCTTCCGGTGTCCAGATGTCCGTTTGTTCTCCTCTAAAGGTCGCATTTCTCAACCGATTCTCGTGAGTTTTTGTGAGCAGAGTTCGATAATTTTATAGAATTTTTTGGTCGATACAGTTTATCGATTTTTTTTTAATGGCGGAGATATGTAAAAAAACATATTTCAGCCGTTTTGAAAAATGATCAAAAATAACAAACCTTTTTTTTAGCGGTGCAAAGCAAAGTTTTTTTATTTTTAGAAGACTCAAAGTCCATAGTTCAAAATCAATCAAAACATTTCTGGCCAATATACGAAATTTGAAAATAATAAGGTTGCGTATTTATTTGTTTTTAAACAACATACAATTTGAGCTACTTTTTGACGCGAGGTCTACAGCTCGAGCCACTAATTATACAACGTGTTTCAAAAATACCCCTAATGCCGAATATGGTATATAGGGACCATCAAACTGAACAACTTTTACTATGGGACCAACTTTGAAATCGCGAAAAAAAAATTAAACTGTTTCATACAAAAATTAAAATCGAAAATATCAAAATGTATGAAACAGCTGATTTTTTTTCGCGATTTCAGAGTTGGTCCCATAGTAAAAGTTGATCAGTTTGATGGTCCCTATATACCATATTCGGCATTAGGGGTATTTTTGTAACATGTTGTATATTACGAATTATACCTTTTGCTATATTTTTAACATCGATGTGTTATTCTTTTGTTATGAAGAATCCTTTTATTCGTACAATATTTTTTTTCTATATTTATTGTAAAATAGACAAAAAATTATATTAAATGAAAAAAAGATTTCCATCAATGTATGTAGTTTTTGGAACTCGATTGTTTTATCTCGAACGTTAGCTTATTTATATTTTTATTGACGAACTTAGTTTTTATATTTATCCATATTCGTCCTATAGGACGTGCGTTTCCCTGACACTAGTTGTAGGTATTTTCCTCGTGAACCATTTAATTTTTGTTCCTTTTCAGTAAGCGCCATCTAGTTTTTCACATAAAATTATGTTCTTTTTTTTGCGATTTATAAAAAAAATGTATATTGAATTTAATTTAAACTCTTAGGTACAGGAAAATGAGACAGAATAGATATTTTATTTTTGTCCGGCCACATGTAGCCGCGTGGGGTTTAATGAAATAATATACATATATTATATTATTATATAAGTTACTATAGCAGTTACTTCTTATTAACAACTAAAATAGTATTACATAACTAATACGAAGACTGAAGAACATGACATAAAGGCGTTTTCGTCGCGCGTCGTAGTTTCGCATCCCAATTTCCCAATGTCCTCTCTCGACCAATCGTAGCACGCCCGTAGTCGTCTACGAGGTTCGTAGCAATCACTGACGCAGTCATAGGGCGGCGTAGCGCTACGAACAGTGGAGCACATTCGGAATACATTGACCTTTATGAAACCTCCGCATTCGTAAAAATCAACGCAAGTAAGAATTTTATTTATAGTCGTCGCGTAAAAGAGAATCGTGCAATCCTTTCGAAGTTGTCGTGTTGATATGGCTGCGACGGGCGTCGTCGGAAGCTCGGAAAAACAAAGAAGTGTGAGGTGATGTCGCGGTCTGTGGAGAGAAAGTGAATCGCGTAGTCTATCGACGAGAAGAGAAGAGAGGCTCGGAAGGCTCAGCATGAGCGCAGCGGGTCGGTAGTGCAGCGACGGGCCGGCGCGCGTGCGTGGATCGATCGGCGAGTCGGCGCGGCATCGACCGGCGGCGGGGCGGGGCGGCTAGCGGGCGGCGGGCGCGGGCGGCGGCGAGCTCAGTCGCGCGCGGGACAGCGTGCGAGCGCGCGCACCGCTGCACGTGCATGGCGCGCTTGACTGGATGCCTCGCGCCCTCGGGGAATGGCTTCGTCCGAGGAAGAGGCGACTACCGCGTCGATCCCTGAAGATGACTGCCTCAGTGTCCGAAAATGGTGGTGCTTCCTCCTGTCGTCGATCTTCACTTTCCTCGCGGGCCTGCTGGTGGTGCTGGTATGGCGCGCGTGCGCGTTCGTGTGCTGCCGCAAGGAGCCGGAGCTCGCGCCCAACGACCCCAAGCAGAAGGAGCAGAAGGCGGCGCGGCAGGGCAAACAGGAGTTCGAGGGCACCTTCATGACCGAGGCCAAGGACTGGGCCGGCGAGCTCATCTCCGGCCAGACCACCACCGGACGAATACTGGTGAGTATCTTATAAGGCTATCGCTATTTTACCAAAACGCAACCTTGTCAAAATCTCAAAATTCGAACATCGATCAAAGTTGAAGGTACTTCTATAACTTCCAACTATCAAAATGTCCAGGGAAACCAACCACTAAAACCAGAACAGTTGAAGCGTACAGAGATTTCCACAACTAGGTTAACTTCTAATTGAATTGACTTGAAAGGTTTCCATTTACAGCGCACATCACAATCTGGTAGAAAAAGAAGCAAAAATTATTACGATCTGTGTAACTATAAAAATACATAGGTAAGATGCCTAAGCTTTCTACAATCACATTTGTGACGTCTCCGCGATCTACACCCTTCATATTGACAAGGCCAATTTCGACAAGTCTGACGTCATTCTTATACAATCCCCTTTTCTATGTGAAACCGTAATTTTCTACAAATTACCTCTATTATACTGACTATCTATAATCGAAGATACTATTAACCTGTTTCTTCGAATCTATTCAGGCCACAAAGCTTATGCTGCATGGAAGCCTCAACTATTATAATGTATTAATTTATATTTTAACAGTGGCAGGCCAATACATCTATGATAATTTAGTTAATGTAAGGAAACATTATTGCTCACTTGCTAAAAATAGTGATGTACACCGTTTTAATACAAGAAATAAAGACAAACTTGCCGTTCCTAGTTTTAGACTAGCAAAAACTAGGGGCTCATTTATGGGGAAAGGAATTGCCCTTTTTAATAAAGTTCCACAAAATGTAATTGAACTGCCTTTGCATGAATTCAAAATACATGTTAAAAAGACGCTCATGAGCAAAGGTTATTACAAAGTAGAAGATTATTTAAAAGACAGCAATGCATGGATGTAACATTATAAGTAACTATCCTAATTTTCAGTTTTTAATAACTTTATTGTTTTATTTATTATGTTGTTTTAAATTAAGGTATTTGGTAACGATATAATTTCTTTGTAAATATCGTTACTCTGATTTCTGACAAAGCTGATAAGTTTCTTGCGCCCATTCTTCTTGTCAGCTAAAAAAGTCTCGAATGGGTGGTAGGAAAATATAGACCATTCAAAAGCACTTAATATCTAAGTTTATTTGAATAAAGAATATTTCATTTCATTTCATTTCATTTCATTTCATTTCATTTCATTTCATTTCATATTATTAATTGTATGCGAGGTAGCATGACAAAAGGCTTATCATTATTTTTTATTCTGAAGTGTATTGTAAAGAAAGTTATATTTTCACAACCTATTTAAAGAACAACTAGGTATAATTGGAGCGTTTTCTACAATTCTATAAAATTAATTTTATAGAATTGTAGAGATATCCAATTTCTAGAAGATCTATTATTCATAATCCGGTGTCCTTATTCCGGAGCTGCCCACGAATTCCCCGCAAACCAACAAAGCCTCCTCCCTAAAAGCACATTCGAGAACGAACCACTTCCGCTTTTCGTATAATTCACAATGTACACTTGGGAATAGAATAAGATTATCTTTGGGAATAAACAAGTTTTATTTGTGAATTATTTAGGTACCTAGCAGCCAAATACATCATTTTACCCTATGTTTAGTTCATGTGATGAATAAGGTTCTGCAGTTTCGTGGTAATAAGGAAATAGTATCAAAATTTGAACTTAAAATGGAGGTCCACCATATCCTCCAATAAGGAAGACCTGGGCCCAGCAGTGGGGACATTAAATTGACTGGTGATGACGACGATGATCAGGGTTGCCAACGTAACAGAACTTTTCTGTTTACACTCCTAGCTAGGGTTACCACTGGCCAAGGACATTATACGTCAATTATATGTGTAACTATCTTCCGCCAGGGACTTCGTCCGTCAGTTTCCATTTTCAGAGGGATTTTTTATAAATACTTAGCAGAAACGTCTACGTCATATATTTACTATGCTAATAGCCCAATCCGCCCAGTGGTTTGAACTATGCGATGCAAATTAGTCAGTCGGGACATATTATTATTAAAATTTTGTATTTTTTTTTTTTATGAAATGCTGTACCTACCCGATGATGTTGTGACATTTTTATTTAATCTGTGAACATTATAAGCTGAACATTTTTTCATATACTTGTATCTAACTATGACAATAATCATATTTACATGCATTTAGGTTTTATTTTTATGTTGATATAAAACCATTATTTATGCGATGTGTCAAGACAAGCATATTTTAATATGGAATCTCATTGCATATTCTATTATTGTAGATACACGACTAGGAATAAGTAATGAAATACTGTTAGGAATATGTTTATGTAAGTATGTCTTGTTACATCTACCCACAATAAGATATATTTGGCTATCCACTTTTTATCATAGTCATCACTTCACTAGGCAAACAAGAACAAAAATATTTTCCTTTTTTTAAATTACATCACTTATTTTTATTTGAGACAAACTTTAATTTATTTTTTCGATATAACACCTAAACAAATAAAGCCTAATCAAGAGAAATATTGACTTTGATTGCTCTAAGTATACATAAACCCTTATAATTAAAAATGATTCCTGAAATGTATGTGAGCGCATTACTTCAAAACGACTGCACCAAATTAGATAATTTTTTTTTGTTGCGTTTCTTATAATCAGGACAAGGTTTGATAATTTCCAAAAAAATGTACGAAAAAATGTACGGAAAAATGTAATTTTCTTTTTTCCGTAATTTTAAATCGCAATATAACTGATAGATGGCGCCACCTATGCGAAGCCGGGGCGGGCGGCTAGTAAGAAAAAAAAAACATTTTATACCACGTTTTTATTAGGTAGTTTTTTAAAGTTGAAAATATTTCATCATAGTATTTTTTGCAAACCAAAGTGCCAGTTTCCGTTGGTTACCCAACAAAAAGATACAGAATCGTTATAGAAGGTTGAATTATGTTTCCTAAAGTTACCGCTTAAACCTAAAAATAGAATCGAATTACCCAAATCCAAAGGTTTTGTCGTTAACGCAAACGCAACGTAACGAGTCTTATCGAATCGGTGAACCGCACGAAACCAACAACGGAGGAAAGGAAACTTCGAACAGGTACACCGAATGATTCGAAGTAAAAGTTGTTTACTTGTTTATTTTCAACATAGGTATATACAAACAGCAATATTAGCATTTTAAACAGCCTTTTCTACTGTCTAATTTCAAAATCTATCGCAATCGCTTTCAGGATGAAACACATTGATGCTTCTTTTCGGCACAAATAAAAACTTACCAAAGAAACGCAGCAATGTGTCGGATCCAACTGTCAAACGAAAGCGATTGCGATAGATTTTTAAATTAGACAATTAGCCCCAAACACAATGATAATTAGCAATTAGTAAGGTTTATTTGAATTGATTTTGCACTTAAAAGTAATAATATAAATAATCAAAACTAGAACTAATAACTCCGTGGAGTCTTCGTTGGCAAAAATAATAATGATAATTAGATGAATTGTTTTATTTTGGTTGTAAACATTGTTTTTTATTCAATTTACCGGCTGAATTTATGACAAAAAAAAATGTAGACTTGCAATACATTAGACATAAACGATCATTAAAATCAAGTTGTAGTTCTTATAATCAAAACGCGCGTTTAAGGCTCCTATATACCTCAAAGTGGCGCCCTCATCTTAATTTAATTTATTGCTCGCTAAGTACATAATATATCGAAAATTCACATGTACAGATTGAAGCTAAGGTTCTATAGTTTATTTACAAACAATAACCTCAGTAAAATTTTGTTCGTTGTAGTAGTGGCCACTTTTAGCACTTTTGCGAACTACTACTACAACGAACAAAATTTTACTGAGGTTATTGTTTGTAAATAAACTATAAAACCTTAGCTTCAATCTGTACATGTGAATTTTCGATACATTATGTACTTAGCGAGCTATAAATTTAATTAAAATGAGGGCGCCACTTGAGGTATATAGGGGCCTTAAAGGCGATCAACCACATTATAGGTTCCTTATTTTTCGCAACAGTATCAGGAAGAAAACGTTCAAAATCTTCCTTCCTTTTCCAATATTCCGTATCTTAACAACGTTTCAAAGCTAAACGTTCATAAGCGCTGGAAGTACCTTTTTAAAGATACAAGGAAATTCTCGTACAATATTTTAGCGTCCCGTTCCTGTGGGACCCTGACCTAGTTCCCGATATCGATGCGCCCCTCCCACCTAGTTCAAGTACATCATGGCATCTCCCTTACGTACCCCATTGATTTACACCGTGACGTGGTTATCCGATCTGATTGGTTACCACCGATGTAGGTAAACAGTTTACGCGAGCTAACTGCTGTGTTTTGGCGTTAACGGGTTAGCAAATTATGTTATGTGGATCCTGTTTACAAGTGGTTGGTTCCTTTTCTTGGCTTGGACATTATTATGGTGAAACAAAACAAAACAAAATGTCAGCAAACAAAGGATTTTTGAAGCCTGATTCTTTTTAAAGGATATGACGTGTGCCTCAAATCATAATCACGAAAAATACATATGTAATCATTTTCGTTCGATATAGCGAAATTCGTGCGATTTCGGTGTGCCATTATTTGTGACCGACGAACGATTAAAAAATAGGGCCTCTGTTTTTATTCAGAGCAATAAATTTAAAAACACTAGCCAGTGTTAAATACGCTCATATTCAGCATTTCACATATTTTTAAATTTGTTAACATTCGAAAAGATTTTTCTCTGAAAGTTATGAAATTTGTTCACACCCATTAAACTTATTAGCAGTCGTGGTCGTATTCAAATAGATGTTTATTTGTATAGATCTGCTGATATAGCTCATATATCCGAATAACGTCATCGGGTGGAGTGTAATTACCCCATTTAACGCGTATGATGTAAGTACTGGGCGGGTTTATTGCCAATTTATGATGGATCTAGTTTTAAGGGACGTGAGGGGGAGACTAGGCGTCTGTCATTTATTTCACCAGCATGATGCAATTAAAATTTAAGTAATACTCTTTTAGGTTAATCAATTCACATGTAAAAAGATTAACACATGCACGTAGGTAGATGGTATGGTCAATTGGTCACTAATAGACAATCTTTTTCAACATCGCGAATACTTTCAGCGGTCTAATTTTTATTAATAATGTTTTTAATACCTGAAACCAAATGATTATCCGCACCACTCAGATCCGAGACTGGATTGAAAAGACCTCAAATGTAATGCCACAGTAAAGTTAAAAAAACCAAACCTAAAACCTTTTTTTGTTGTGTAGCAAAGGAAACGAAGATGGTTTAGATCATAATGCACATAAGTGTGCAAAAAAACTTTTGAAACTTAAAGGCAGTTTTAAAAAGTTGAGTCATTGCGTCTGATTCATCAGTGTGTAGGTACCTACTTGATACTCATTTCTTTATTATTAGATTTTTTCGATAGCTGATCAAAACAACGATCAATCACTTGGAACTCAACGTCTCGTGCCAAATTACTTTGCGATTTCAATAATTTTCCAGTAAAGTTTTCGCAAACACTGTCAAAGTCGAAAACACAAATTAACTTGAGTTGTTTGTATAAAAAACTAAATATTCTTCTGAACAACTATTTTTTACGAGTAATCACGTAATGATTGAAGCGCAAAACCTTTGATTACTTTATAGTTTATATTCAAAATGTACCTTTATTTTTCATAACGTGGTACTTACTACCACTTACTTTGAAACAATTTTAAATAATTTCAGAAATGTTTTGCTCAAAGAGTCGACATTAGCCATTTTTAATGTCCCCACTGCTGGGGCACAGGCCTTTCTTATGCGTGGATAAGGAGGATGAACCGTAACCCACCACGCGGGCCCAATGTGGATTGGTGGGTGCTAACGACTGCAAATTCAGCCGGGACCAACGGCTTATCTTATCCCCTCGCGACCCGTGCACCCACCGGGTCCACCCACCAGTGGGTGCACTTACGAAACACAGAGGAACTCGAGATAATACATTTTTGGTCACCCATCCCATGACCGACCCTTGCGAAAGTTATTTAACCTCCGCAATCGCAGGGCAAGGCGCTAAACCACTGTGCCACCGAGTTCCTCAAAGAGTAATTCATAGAAATACGAGACCGAAACATGAATTTCAATAAATAGAATAATAATAATCGTGCTTAGGCACATAATTAGCAAATTGGATTAAAACAAAACTCCTTAATTTAGGGCAATCACAAACTCACGGCTTACCAATAATGGTCCGCCCTTGATTAAAGTTCGACGCATGCGTGATCTCTTATTTTGCTATTTCACTGACTCATTTTTAGGGTTCCGTAGTCAACAAGGAACCCTTCGCCATGTCCGTCTGTCCTTCCCCAGCCTAGCTCATAGACTCTTAGTACTAGAAAGCTGTAATTTGGCATGAATATACATATTAATCACGCCGACAAAGTGGTGAAGTAAAATTTGGAAAAATATTTTTTTTTAGGTTACCTTCCCTACACGTGAAGTGGGGATGTTAATTAATTTGTTAATAATTTTAAAAATATTGCGGGTTTGTGAAAACTGTTTTGATTGAGGCATCCGTTTGTGAGTTATTAAGCTTTAAAGTGCAAAATTTTGTTAGAGTCAAGTGTCCCCCCCTCTGCTAGCCAAATGGTTGTTTTTGGATACGAGGAAAAATTCACAGTAGTTGTATATATGACGAAGTTAAAAGGAAAACAAGTATGCTTTACAAGTTTACTAATAACAGTCGACCAACTTATAAAATGTACTTGGCGCAGTATAAATTCTTCATTGGGAACTACTTAAATAAGGTTGTCAGGTGTGTGAAACCGGTAGTATCTACATTTAAGTACCTATATGAACCAAGATGGGCTACGGCACCCTACACTGCGCGTGGCCCGACATGCACTTGGCCGGTTTTTTGTATGTATGTCTGGGCTAATCTCCACTTGGTAAACATCATCGTTATGAATAGAATGTACAAGGTTTTTCTTGTTTGTGCTCACAGCTTGGGTATCCAAGGAAAGATATACTTTACCCTTTTTTGTTTGGGTTTTTATTTATCGCTAGTTAATGTGAACGTATTTAATTTGTAGCTGATCTAGCTACTACTTAATATTGACGACCTCCGTGGTCGAGTGGCTTTGTGCACCGGTTTTCAAGGTGTTGCCATCTCTGAGGTCCTGGGTTCGATCCCCGGTTGGGTCGATTTAGAAAACGAACTTTTCTATATTGGCTTGCAGGTCTGGGTGTGTGTGATACCACCGTTGTCTCTGTTTTCCATAACACAAAGTGCTTTAGCTATTTACTTTGGAATCGGAGCAATGTATGTGATGTTGTCAAATATTTATTTATTTATATTATGTTAACCTAATCAAATCTACAAATCTTGGCTGCTATTAATCCAGCTTATCTCGATAAGTATTTGATTTTTAAGACTATTTTCTGGCTCTTTTTCTATTAGCAAGGCACAAGAGTGTACTGCACAGTCTGGCAAATTATTTTTTGACATTTCCTATATTATTTTTCCCTTCATTTACTATATTATTATACACAATGCTTCAGGTGCATAAAACTATTCAGTACCACTGAAAGTATTCGAAGATAGTGCTGTCCGCAGTGGCGTGTCGTTCTTTTTAAATAACACCCAGGTGTATCGCGTGACAACGGCGTATATCATCAGTAATGTGATATCTATTTTATTTAACCAAAAAAAAACTTTCTAGCGAACGAAATAAAGTAGGTATAGTTGTGTCAGCATTTTTTGTAAAATTTCTTTATAGAATTCTAATGATAGGCGATTCCAATCCGGAACGATTGGTACGCCCGCCCTAAAGAAAGCTGATTTTCATCTGCACTCATCGAGTTGAATAAAAGCTACTTTACTTCAACTAAATTTATTGACTTTTAACCTACCCCTCCTGTATTCCAGACAATCGATGTAGATTGTAGATGGATACTCCGAAATAGAAATGAAGACCTACTTTTTAAAGGTCAGCCTGTTCGTTCAAAAGTCCAGATCTGGAACGTTTTGTCCCGGATTCCAGAATAGAAAATGGCCTGTGACAATTTAATGGGTCGCTGTCACTGTATAATTTGAAATGGAAATGTTGTGTTATACAGCTTTTAATGTAGATACTAACATTTATCGCCCGTATTCACAAAGATTACTTTGAGGTCTCACAGGGCCCGCGGACGCACAGCGTCCCAACTACCAATCACACTTCATACGTAAAACAAACGAACCAATCACAGAGCTCTATTCCAACGCAGTGCGTTTGCATGGGCAAGGGTCATTTGAGTATTGTTCTTGAATACGGGTGTATGTCTTTGTGTGAATAAAGATAAGACTTTTATCATAATAAGGATAGTTCTGGTAATTGCCATTTATGAAAACCTTTGATTGATCATCAACCTATACCTGTGGTGCTATTTTGTTTATTGTCTTTGACTTTCCTCGAAAAAAAACCACTTTCTCGTCTTTTCCTACAAAAAACTTTTTCTTTCTTACCCTTGTGCCTCGTATCTATTGACGAGTAAGTAATGACTTGAGTAAAACTTACAATTTTCAAACAAGTTTTTTTTTGTCTGTCGGACCCATCCTATTTCAGTTATATCAAAACAATGCAATACTAATATAAACGAACCAGAATAATAAAAGAAATAAAGTAAAGTAATTTAAGAACGTCCAGTCGGTGTGAATGCGTCCTATTGATTTTGGCAAATTTAAAATGCAGTTATTCGGGATAATGCCATCAATAATCCGGTGTCCAACGGGCATCCCATTTATCAAACTAAACGGTTGGAGCCCGACACCACCAAACAACGAACAAATGATCAACCCGAGACTGCTACTAAGCATTTTGTTAAAAGGGTTTGGATTTCGGAAATACTTACGTAATATTTAACTACCTACTTATGTTTTTTTTGCATCAATAATGTCAACGAACTAAGTTCAATCACAGATGACATTTTTGTTCAAAAAGATTTTACCAGTCGGAGTAGAAGTAAAGGAATTATACCCACATTAAAATATCAATATTTGAATCCTTTTTGCTATCTCTAGAATATATGATTTGTAAATGTTTCAATAAGTATACAAGGTGTTACAAAAATACCCCTAATGCCGAATATGGTATATAGGGACCATCAAACTGAACAACTTTTATTATGAACAACTCTGAAACCGCGAAAAAAAAACAGCTGTTTCATACATTTTGATATTATCGATTTTAATTTTTGTATGAAACAGCTGATTTTTTTTTCGCGATTTCAGAGTTGGTCCCATAGTAAAAGTTGATCAGTTTGATGGTCCCTATATACCATCTTCGGCATTAGGGGTATTTTTGTAACACCTTGTATAAGTATACCTCTCATTTTGATTTTTCATGATACCTGAATCTATTAAATAGTGAACTTAATTTTCATTAAATACTTTATATTACGTTGAATATCATAACGGTAAGCTTTTTCAGTCAAGAGTCAAGACTGTTAGAAATTATTAGTGTTTTCTCTAAAAATAAACTTGTTATGTATCTAGATATAACTGTGCCGAGTTTATGACGAGTATCAAAACTGAACATAAAGATTCCTTTCATTGTTAAGTTGTTATGTCGACCTGATTTCTAAAGATTACTACTACCTATTTATTTTTAGCTTCCTTTTCAGTTGATGACCTAAGTGGTGAAGGTCTACCTAGGTAATGTAGAAAAACTAACTTTATTTATAGTAGTTAATTTTCTCTATAATATTACTTTTGCTATATATTAATTTACCAGTTGTTTCTAATTACAATTACTCAAGTACTATTTACCTTGGTTTTCAATGTTTTTGGTAAATTCCCAATTTTTAATTGTTTAAGTATAAGTTATTTACCAATCAACAATCAAGAGATCACCGGTGTTTGCAACATTTCGTAATCGTATACAATTTCTTTATTTAATTACGCGCTGCTTGAACAAAGGTAATTTCACCTGAGTACATTACTATTAAATAAAAATGATTAAAATTTATTAGTTATAAAATAAAACATTACTAATGTTACTGAACATAAATTCATTTAACTTCTTATTTTTATTTGTCCATTTAGTCATATGCTGCGTCAGCCGAACTAAAACTGTTTTGCCCCGCGAGTTGCGCTAACGAGTTAGCTAATCAGCAAATTAAATGGCTCGTGTAACTGTTCTCTTAGTTGTGTTGTTGCAAACTGTATATGCCAATTTAAGAGACCAATAATTTTACTAGCGAATTTGCATGAACTTTGTAGCTAAAGTAAACAGAGTGTGATCTATAACACAGTCATATTTAAATTTCGACAAAAGAGTCAATTATTTTTTATTTATCAGCATGTATAAACAAAATCCGACTCATCCCAAAATAAGCAGAGCGTCGTATTCTGCTAAATAACACAATACATCCATATACCGCTCGTCCAGATAAAAGAACATTTATGCATATACAAGGTGTTACAAAAATACCCCTAATGCCGAATATGGTAGATAGGGACCATCAAACTGATCAACTTTTACTATGGGACCAACTCTGAAATCGGGAAAAAAAAAACAGCTGTTTCATACAAAAATTAAAATCGAAAATATCAAAATGTATGAAACTGCAGTTTTTTTTTTGTGATTTCAGAGTTGGCCCCATAGTAAAAGTTGTTCAGTTTGATGGTCCCTATATATCATATTCGGCATTAGGGGTATTTTTGTAACACCTTGTATATATCGCATTAACTTATATTGTATGCAAACAAAAGAACACACAAGTACCCAACATTGGTTGGGTACCAATTGATATGGAGATTTGGGATTATCGACACATTCAATAATTGAATCTCATCAATATGTGTTTGGGATAACTTTGATTTATCAATAATTTCACAGCTTTTATAATAAGTTCTTTTCATATGTAGAACGGAAGTTCGAAAACTATTACAAGTTTGGTGACTACGAGTAAAAAATATCTTACTCGTTCTAAGGTTGCTCAGTAGGCAGGTTAATTTAAAAAAAGTTCTGGGTTACATCTTCTCCTACTTTACATAGGTATAAAAGGTAAAATAATATCTTTTCATCAAACCAGAACCGAACCGGTGGTGTAGCACCTACGCCAGAATTTACTGTCTTTGCCAAAATGTAAATTTATTCGTAGCAATTTCGTAGGCGTTTCGAAGCAACATGCTACACAAGGCTCAGCCACATATTCTGTGACAAGCCAAGTTCAGCCGTAGCAACTAAAGTTCAATGACCTGAAACCAAGACGCAGAGGGTATACATAGTGTGATTACTCAATATGAACCGACTTCACAAAAAAGGCCTACCTATTCATGAACAGTGTAAAACATTGTATTTGTAAAATGTTTAGTCAATTTATGGTAATAAAATTATATTCTAGTTTCACAAATAAACATTCCATATCTTCTATACAATGCTTATAAACCAATTATAAACTATTTATGAATTAGACAGTAAGCTTTTATTTATTTTCAGAAGGCAGATCAGTAACACGCTTAATAAATATCTTTTCATCATTTTATTCATATTTACACTTTTTCATTATAAATTAGTGTCGAACTGTGTTGAGTTTTGAACATTAATTGATGTGACATTTTCTATCTAGGTATACCAAAAAATACTAACACCAACTAGGTTGTTTTCAGGGTTCCGTACCAAAATGGTAAAATGGAACCCTTATGGTGCGACTCAGTCTGTTTGCCTGTCCGTCTGTCTCATTTGATATCTTAAGACCTACTAATGCGGTCAACTTGAAATTTGGAATAGTTTTAGATGACGTTTGCCCAACTGTTTTGCAAATAAGAAAGAGATTAATATATTTTTGCAACAGGGACTGTTATTCTATGTGGTAGAAGTTTATGTAAAGATTAGAGGAAAAATCAAACGATGTCTGTAAATAGCACACTTTTTCAGAAATCATCAATTAAAATTGCATTAGTTCCAATATTGGTCAAGATATAGCGCTGACCTAGAACTTCAATATGCTACACCGCAGTGTATTTATGTATGATGGTACGGATCCCTCTGTGCGCAAGTCCGAATCGCTCTTGACCGGTATTTTTTCAATTTTACAAAGTTTGGAACAATCAATACCTATGATGTGAAAAGGTTTTTAGTGTATTTATTCGCTAACTTGGCACCACCACAGGTACACCGAGCCAACTGGGGTGGATTTTTTTTATATTACTTTGAAATCGGAACATTAGCGGATTAAACAAACCGTAGAGCACATCAAACACAGAGAATGTGACGTAACTTTAAAATAACATCCGTTTTCCCTGACAATTCGAAAACAAAATAATATATTTCTTTAAACAAATTACGATCGAAATAAATTAGAAGCTCTCTCAAAAAGTATATATTATTTAGGTATTCATTCAAATTTAACAAAGATATTGCGTTTTTAGTAATCTTTATTTGTATTTTGTTGTACTATGCTATTATTTTCAAATGGTAGTTAAAGTACGTACCTAGTACTATCCTTTTTGTGGTTAAAGTTAGACTTTCAAAGTCTGTATTTGAAGTAAAGAGAACATTTATTCGATTCGTTTGTACACAGTAACTTTTAGTTAACTAATAGCACTAAAATTTAAACAATTTAACATAAAATTATCTTTAAAAAAAAATTGAAAACAATGCATCAAACATTGATAACCTTAAATGACAAGAGTTTTCAAGTTACTCTTATTATTACCTTGCCTAATGGGTGATGTATAACAAAAAAAAACTAAATCAACCACACCCGTCCGTCAGTCACACGTGAGTAACATACTTAATCCGTTCGCGTTTGACGTCCTCACGTCCTGAGATATGTAAAGGCGGGCGAGACAAAAACGAGAGCATCTCCTAATGCCCGTATATAGGTCATGGGGCGGAGTTCCTATTGATTACCACCAGCTAGGAGCGCGGCGCGGCCTGTGGTGCCGCCGGCCAAGGGAACACAGTACTCTAGCGCCGGCCGCACGTATACACCCACCTAATGGTTAAACAAATGTTTTGAGGTTAAATTAATGCATTTTAATAATGGAAGAACGCTTATTAATTTTTGCTTACAATAAAAATGGAAAATGTTTCTTTACAGATCTGAGTAAGCTTTTTCAAAAACTTCATGTTTTCTGCGATAATTTTGTTATGTTCAGATGACGCTTACTTTGTAATTATTTTATCGTTATGAAATAAAACTACTAATTTTGTAAAATACTTAGCTCATGTTGTATTTTGCAAATTAAACGTCAAATATTTTGTAAATATTACACCTTTTACGTCTTTTCCATATTTAAGTTTATGTAGGTAGTTGTTGAATAGAAAGTTTTTGTAAATCAGAAATAATTTTGCAACTTCATCAATAATATTTATGATTTTACAACCGCATTTTGATTGTGAGAATTTAACCCATTGTTCATTATTGATTGTCAGTCACTTGTTCAAAATGACGTTCTTGCGATGCAGGTTTGCGTTACTCACTTAATCAAGTATTCCTTTTTTTAGTTGTTTAAAATGTAATTGAATTAATCATATTTCGTCGAAAACATTTTTAAGGACAACTTGACAATGAAAAGATTATGACGCATTATCTCAAAAAATTGTGGAATACTATTGGTTTATGAAATAACGCCTAAGTACAGAACTTGTGTGGAATACTAGGTGCCGTTGGTTTGTTCATTCAGTCTAGAAATGTTAGTTATTTGGCTGATGACGTCACAAATGACATCACTGAAGAAAACGAATAGAAGATTTTTCTGTGCTGGGGTTATAAATACTTATAATTAAGACAATACAGCATAACTTTCGTTCTCTCTCTCTTCAAGTGCAACTGGAGGTTGGCCGTCAGCTTAGAGAACTTATCTCTATCCTGAGCCAAACGAAACAGTTCGCAGACGCTGGCTATACTTGTCCATTCTCGGATGTTCCTCAATCACGATTTTTTCCTTCTCCCAGCTTTCGTTATTAAAGCGTAAATTAACATTCTCTTCATTCATGTCTATATTTTAATCATTGAATTGTTATGGTAATTCATGGAACCTTTTTCATACTCTTCTTTTGAAACCGAGTCCATTCCATAGGAATTGTCCGGAATTTCCAGTGACCCAAACATAAAGAAAACAGTTTCGCTGTTTTATAGTCAGAACGTGTCCAGAATTTAATGAAAATAGTGACGCGAAATAATGACGTTTCAATCTTTCAGCGACTTTATGTCAAATCATATGATCAGCAAAGGGCGTCGTGTGGATAAGATGATTATAATGAAATAGATTGATGTTTTTTTTTCAATGTTTCTTTTTTAAAGAACTACTTTCATTTCCTATCAAGTTAAAATGTTTCCGACAATTCTGTTTTTGCACCAAACAAACAAAACACCATAACTAGTACTTCAGGATACCGTTTGCACTAAACTTAAGAATCGCCTAAGTCTTCCCAACTATATAAAAATTGGAATAGATAATTAACCGAATGACATTTAAGCTCATGAAACCGTTTTAATTTGGTCGAGTTATAGTTAGGAAAAGACTTAGGCGATTCTTAAGTTTAGTGCAAACGGGTGGTAACACATCAGATGTGCCCCAGTTATCTCGATGCGTTCTTTTGTTCCCATGTTGAGAGCAACTTTTCCCGGAATCGCCGTCGCTCTTTTGAGGCTTTCGTTCTATATCGAGTCTTAAGTCTTTTGTGTCTTTGTCCTCTAGTTGATAATCTTCCTTCCGCGACTTTGTCGAGATCATAATCACAGTAAATATTGATTTTGCTTCTTAAATAGCTTATAAAACAGTGCATAAAACTGAACAAACTTAATTCCAATTGGCATTTATGTAAAAATATAATAATAACAGTTTTATATGGAAAATTGAAAAAAATATTTATTGACTGATGTGTCAGTCAACCCTACATAAATAATACGACCAAAAGGTTTTTGTCGAGGTGTTGATACGTTTTTGCAGTACCTGCCTTTTTATGAAGGAAAGGATAACTGAAATAAAGATAAATTGGTCTTTAAAAAAAAGCTATGTCTTTGGTACAGATTAAAATCGTTAATCCAATCTCACCTGTAACCTTTTTAGGGTTCCGTACTCAAAGGGTAAAACGGGAACCCTTTTTCTAAGACTTAGCTGCCCGTCTGTCTGTCTGTCTGTCTGTCTGTCTGTCACCAGGCTGTATCTCATGAACCGTGATAGTTAGACAGTTAAAATTTTCTCATATGATGTATTTCTGTTGCCGCTATAACAACAAATACTAAAAATCAGAATAAAATAAATATATAAAAGGGGCTCCCATACAACAAACGTGATTTTTTTGCTCGTTTTTGCTCGATGTTGATAACGGCAACAGGTAGACGCTTGAAATATTCACAGAATATTGAGTTGTACATTCACTTTAAAAATAAATAGTTGAATTAAAATAAAACATATATTTGAGGGGGGCTCCCATACAACAAGCGTAATTTTTACGGAACCCTTCGTGCGTGGGTCTGACCCGGACTTGGCCGGTTTTTTTAGAACTTTTTAAAAATAGTAGTAGCAATTTCCCACAAAGGAAACTCTTATATTTCCTACAGGTGGAGGCTCTTTAGTACCCAACCGAGTGATAAATATCCTTTGAATGGATAACATTTGAATAAAACAACAGGTACAGTCTGCATAGAAAGTAGTTTAGCATTCAAATTTCCCAAAAGGATAGCATAAAGGAGTTCGTTACCGAACATAAGTTATAACCCCGTTTATTTTTATAAAATAAAAAATCCAATGTGTCTTCTGTATACAACTATTCCCAATTCCTATTTTCCTAAAAGCTGCCTATAGCTCTTAAATATATTCTGTTGCTATTGTAGATTAATTACTTAAAACAAAAACAAAACTTTCTGGTATTAAGTTCTTTCATGCATTTATGGTTTAAGTTTATACTAAAATTAATCCTCCATTCTTTTTTATACGTTGTTTTTTTTGCTGTCTGTACAACTGATAAATTGCATACGGAATTGAAACCGATGTGCACCCAAGTGGTAGCAATTTGCAGAACCATTACCGGCTGTTAAAGTATGTATTATTGTTACAAACGATTGTTCTAATTGAAAGGTCTCGTACAAAGCCTTGCGATATACTTACCTATTCTTAGGCGAAGTTCAGGATAAAATAGAAAAAGGTTTTCTATAAAACAAAACCTCCTTCAAAAACCTCACAAATACAGCTTCAAAAATAAACAGCTCTAAAAAGCAAGAAATATAAATATTTAAATCTGCATAATTACTAACTCGAAAGTTTGTACTCATATCTAATATTAAACAACGCCTTTTGAATTTTGGGGACGAAGGGTATTTTTTTCTAAACTTTGATCATGGTTTTTAAACCGACTTCTTATGATGTTGTTTAATTATATGCGTGCAAACTTTCAAGTTAGTAATTATACAAATATGAATATTTATTTCTTGCTTTTTGGAGCTGTTTATTTTTGAAACTGTATTTGTTAGGGTTTTTAAAGTTTTTGTTTTTTAAAAAACTTTTTTTTTTTTAAGTTTTTGGTGGTAGGTATATTTAGCGACGATATTATCTAAGTTACAATAGCCTTATGTCAACGGCTCATCACCTTTTACAAAATACTGCTTTTCCCGACGCAGCGGCGTTAATTGTAAAGAAGTTCTCCTGGTACATCACTATCAGCTCCACTTCACCATATGCACTATGACTAGCATATAAATAACCTGGCAACTATATTAAAGTAATCGTATCGCACCAGTGAAATATTTAGTATTGAATAGTTCCGCTGACCATCTATGGTCTTCATCATCAGTTCCACTTCACCAAATGGTACTTCCCGAAAGCAAATGCACGAGTCACTAAAAAAATCGCTATATGTGTGCCTATAACTAATATTTCCGCGTTTAACGGAAACATAATAGTGACATACTTCATTTGTAATACTTATAATTTTCCAGCGTTATGTTATAGAGTAGCTAATCTACTACCACTTCATAGTCAGCAACTCACACACAAAATGATTTCCCTTCTTGAAGCAAGAACTTTTAGCAAATAGAACTTACATAATGGTATATTGATGACACTACCTGTCCGTCTTCGGAGATAATGTGTGGAGAGCTTACGGTAATAGCCGAGCTATTCTTCACGTGGTGCGGCGGCGTGCGTCAACTGACAAATGACGGTCGCTTCATGGCACTATTCGAGCGATATTTTCAACCACTATAGTGTTTTCCTAGCTCATCCTTTTGTTTTATAACGTACATTATTAATATGTTTATCGAGCTGTTCAAAATTAAAATTGTGTCACAACCAACCTTCGCGGCGCAACAACTGTTTCTCTCGGTCGCTCGCAATAGACTAAAGGAGTTGCGGTGCATGCACCGTAACTTAATGAGCAATTTTTCGGTACTGTACAGCCTGTCTAGATGTAGAATACACATGAAGTCTTTGTGTTTATCAAGTGTACAAATCACTTTAGTGGCACTAGTTTCTGATTAAACAAAAGAATATCCTCCGCTAGTTTAGAGAAAAGAGATTTTCATTTCTTGTTAGCAACGATTTTACACACTATCGTTTGATTTATCGGTCCCAAAAAATTATATAGATGCTAGATTATAATATTTACTCAGTTATGTAATTGACAGAAACATAGCAAAAACTTTTCCCGATAGAAAAAAGTCATGAAGTGACTTCTAATTTTGTAGATTTTCGATACTGGCACAACCATTATAATAAAATCTTGAAACTATAATAAAAAAACTAGCTAGCTCTCTAGTTGTACGCTCCTTAACCGACTCTAAAAAAGGAGGAGGTTATCTATTCGTCGCATATATTTTTTTTATTTATGTACAACCGATTACTTGAAGAGAATTAAAATGATTCAAACGTTGAATGTTAGGTTGTTAAGTTGCTAGTTTTCAAGAAACCATGAAAATGCTGTCGTTTTTGTTACCATAATGAATTAAGACGGATGTTCATACATAACTCTTTTGTTTGTTAATGAACTGTTTTTTTTAACTTCCATTTCTTTTCAGAGGGCCTAGGAGCTAAGCGTTAGCATATGTCATTCCCATACATTATAATTCAATAGAATTCATTCTACCATTCTACTAGAATTAACGCTAGTAGAATACTAAACGCTAGTAATTCTAGTAGTAGTTACTACTAGCGTTAATTTTAGTAGAATGGCCATTTAAGTGGGAGGGCAGGAATGTCTTATTTCGGCTTCTGGTTTAAGGTTTTTGGTTTTCGATATTATTATTATATCTGTACTATTTTAGATCCTCTAATCTAAAAGTTTCGTTCTTTTCGGTATCGGTAAGCTGGTCGTTGCTGAGCAGTAGAAAGTGCTACGGAATATTAAATTCGGAGCTGGGTGGTCCAGCATACCCCTGATACATAATCACAGTGATGACAGTAGCAGTTCGTCTTATAAGATAATGTGTGGAGCTTGCGGTAATAGGCGAGCTATTCATTACGTGCACCCGAGCACCAGCGGCGACAAAACGATGCAACTTGCTCCTAGAGGCGACTCGCTGACGTAACAATGTTAAAAATGAAGGTAGTTATCGTTAAAAGTATGCACGCTAGGAAAGGGGATTTTCGTTGCAGATAATTATATAGTTGTTAACTATTTACCCCCTTACAAATAAAGATTGTATAGCAGATGCTTAGTTACACAGTATTTTGTCCCTTTCTTTTTAATGTCAAACTTAAATAGTTCGACACAGAGTAACCATTGTGTAAACTATACAACTGCTATACAATCTTTTTTAGTAAGAGGGGTAGTGTATAAGTAAAGGATGTATTGAAAGGGAAATTATAGAGCAGTATTGACTCATTAACCGACCCAGTTTTCAAGGACCAGTTTCAATACTTTCAGTGATAAATCTGACAGCACCAGTTTTACTTTCGCCTAATTTTTCGATACCAAAAACGTGTATTTTGGCAGTATCAGCCCTAGAACTAAAAATGGAAAACGGCCACATATCCTTTTGTGCTTTGTCGTTTGTCACCCTAGTTATAGTTGTTCTATCTCACGAAGACCCTTTTTCTATACATGTTATTAGGCGTGCACTACACATTGTTTTAGTGTGCGTAATACGAGAGCATGCAGACGAACACTAAAACAATGTGCATGCGCACGCCTAACACATTCATAGCAAAAGAGTCTTCGTGAGATAGAACAACCATAACTAGGGTGACAAACGACAATGCACAGAAGGGTCGGCTCGTGACGTCACTACTGTACGCCTGGCACACTCTTTATAGTACGCTCTGCTTGGCGGTCTGCCATCTCAGCTGTCCTCACGGTCTCCACTCAGAATTATTATTACACTTTTATTAATAAAACCGTGTTTTGTTTTGAATCATAATCGCACGTGACCGCCCTGAAGAGCGCCGCCAGGTGCATGCCTTTAATGACGCAAAATACCAGAAGTTTGAAGGTCCTATCACGATAATCTGATATTGATGCCACCATGGCATCATGTTTATTTTAAATAAATGATTCCGGTCGCATGAAGTCAAGGAAATTATAAGAATGTACTTTTTAAAAAGCAACTGATGGGCGGGAAGCATATTCCGAAGCAAACCTCCTTTACAACGCAATTTCTACTGAAATTTAATTAATATCTTTTGAATCTATGTTAGTAAGCCTTAAGCTTATATAAAGTCTTCTTTTCGTGGTCGTGTACAATCGTGAAGGTAAGTCGTAGGACTTAAACCAAGGCTTTTAAAATAAGTTCAACGGCGGCCCGAATCCGACAAAACCAATGCCACAGTTACAGTTGCGTAGTTTAACAATGGTTGGTTGTACTGTAACTAAGCTAACCTAAATAAAAACTATGAAATTTATTCATTTATTTGCTGGGGATAAGAAAAGATTGTACAATATGCTTACAAATCGACATCAGCCATTTTCAATGTCCCCACTGCTGGGGCACAGGCCTTCCTTATGGGTGGATAATGAGGATGGGCCAAAACCCACCACGCAGACCCAATGCGGATTGGTGGGTGTTAATGACCGCAAATACAGCCGGAACCAATAGCTTAACGTGCCCTTCGACGCACGGAGGAACTCGAGATAATACATTTTTGGTCACCTATCCCATGACCGACCCTAGCGAAAGTTGCTTAACCTCCACAATCGCTGGGCCAGGCTAAACCACTGAGCTACCGAGCTCTTAATGCTTACAAATAATCATTACTAATTATACAAACGGCAACATTATCCACAGCTTTCTTTTAAGAATAGTATGCGGGATGTAAGAAACTTAGTAACTAAACTGTATACAAAATCAGCGAAAAAACCTGCTCACAACGCGTTGTGGTCACAACGCGTTGTGGTCACAACGCAGATTATAAGGCTACGAATTGTTGAACACAATATTAGTCATTGGAAACTACGATTACCTGTCCATCGTGTTATAGTTGCACCAACTAGTGCTCAGAACGCGTCATGGCATTTCTTTAATTTCTTCGTTTCCACAACGCGTTGTGTTGTGGTTGTTTGGTATGATGACCACGGCGCGAATTTCGCTTTGTGGTCTTCCTGTGATTACCACAATGCGTCATGGGAGTTTAAATAAGAACCATAATACGAATTTCGCGTTGTGGATTTTTTTCTGTGACCACAACGCGTTGTGAGTGTTTTTTCAATCAATGAGCGATTTCGGTCTTTGAGCCTTTAGCTTTGATATAAAAATATGATATGAAGTGGTTTTTGGTGAACAATATGATATAATAGCACACCATATTTTCCTTTACAAAATAAACACCACTTTTTATCATAGAAAGAGTTTCATTCATACTTATAAGATGTCTTTAGATTTTTACTATTAAAGTTCTCTTTAGCTTAATCAACATTCATCTATTCGTCATTGAAACATTAATTTAACTGTTTTATAAAAACAATGAGTTTTCTCTACAGGTCAAGGATGGTGGAGACCTGATAAATGAATCGAGATTCCCTGGCACTGTTTACCTTCTTACTAATGGAATGCTAATTATATTTAGCTGGACACACCCACTGATCGTTTTTTGCCAATTTCTCCGGTCGATCAACCCTGGTATTATGTCATTGTCTTGGATTCGGTAAAGGCGTCGAATGCAAATATTGACAGCGAAGCTTCTGACGCATATTGATGACTTCATTAGAGCTGTGAAAAACTAGTCAGAGGCTAACTAAACCACCAAGGTTAAATTAATAGTCATACTAACTAATACTTAACATGAAAATAATTATGTAATTCACAATTTGACTGAACATTCGAAAGCGTTTTCATGGAAATAAAATAAAATTTACTCCGCAATATGCAAAAGCCGCCAACATTGAGTGATTTGGTGAAGATCGGTTCTTCGAAATTTATGAAGTGTGGCAAGCAAATATGTAGGCCGCAGCCTGTCATTTTGTATGTCACGTTTTTGCGTAGTTTAAATTAGTTCGTATTTATTTCAGACGAATAAACACAAGCTATTTATTCTATTACTTGCTGAGACATCCCTGACGAGCGCCATTCTGACATCAATAGAAACTCAAGTCTCCAAAATGCTATTTTAATGTTAAAATCAAAGTGATATTCTATGATATTGATAGGTATCTGACGCAGTTTTAGATACCTACACTCTTTTTATTCGTATGTACAATCACTACGTAGCGTAGGTAGTTCTTTACCAGTGGCGAAGGGTGAAATTATGGCGAAAGCCGTTCTACAAAAATGTCGATCTGCATATTGGATTGGCGAGGAGCGATTTCCAAAAGGTAAGCTGATGGGAAACGGCTATCGTAGTCGTGGCACATTGGACAACTTTGCAAGCTAAATTAATTAGTAATAAACTTATGGTTTTCATTTTGAAAGTAAATCGGCCCACAACAAAAATGAAGTTCCACATACCAATCTGCCCGATGACTTTTTTATTGATTGCCCAATATTACTCTTTACAATAATACGAACCGTAAGTATACTTTTGATAATATGAGGTTCTACAACTTTCAAAACATTAGATTAGATAATACTTAAAAAACACAGACATCTTTTCGACACGAACTTTTAAACCATTTATTTTTAAAGGCCATTCAGAAAACGATATTTATAATTTCTATTGTCTTCCCAAAAGAAAAACTAACTATTGATTTCGCATTTTATTCATCGCGTTCGACACCACTTCCTAAACACATTATTTTGCTATCATAAAACAGAGAAAAGTGATTTTAATGCGTTGTGGTTGTATACGAGTTTTCTTACGTAATAAAATACCCAATTAGAACATCATTGTTTTGATTAAATTTTTATTTTCTGATGGTGATGCTAAAAATTGAGAAAAATGAGCATCATGAAGTGCGAAAATAAAAATTACATTTCAACCTTACTGAAATCTATGAAATGATTATTTTAAGTTCAAATCCATCTTCGAGAAGTACTGAAAACAGCCACTTAAAACCGTTACAAAGAATCTGTTAAATAGTTTTCTTAAATCCTTTTAAAAGCACTTCGCTGAAATAGACATTATATCTAATGTCTGGACATCAGAGTGTCTTTAAGAATGTCGTGAAATGGTTTTATAGAATATGCAACGAGGATGCAATGCTGGTGTCATTACTTAATATATTGAAGCAAACTGTGTCACTTGCAGCGACCGATAGTAAATTCTTCAATTTTTATTGTAAATGAAGGTTACTTAATAATAATGTTTTACCTACATTATATATAATCTGTCTACTTAATAGTAATTTTAACACCTTATCGGAATATTTAAAAGAATCAATTCAATTGAATTTAAAAAAAACCGCAACCTAAGCGAAATCATGAGATAAAAATTCTAAAAATAATGTTCTCCAAATAAATTTTATTTAGAAGATTTGCTCATTAACAGCCTTTTTTTAACCCCTGTGCTTTATTATTCAAGAGAGACGAGATGTTTTTTGCACTAAAGTCGCGTCTCCTGCGACTGTTTTTTCGAAACATTACACAAAAACATCAAAACATTGGGGCGTGGCTATACACATTTTTGTATGCATACACAATGTTTTTGTTTTCCGTAGCCGACGGAAAACATTCCCAGCGCGGGAGAGAGGAGAAGGGTGTTTCATTTCTTGATAACTACCGAACGCGCACTACCTTTCTATAATCTGTGGCAAATTTTTCAAACCTAAAAATGCTAGTGGAAGCTTGCTAAAATATTAATAATTATTGTGATGGAGTGAAATAAAGAGACTGTGCTTTATTTTTTTAAGGCTCATTGTTACTAACACTCTATGGACAATTTTTTTTGTCTGAAATAAATTACTTATGATTATTAGTTTCATGTTTTTTGTGTAATGTTTCGAAAAAACACGAGCAGGAGACGCGCCATAAGAGTGTCATAACCTCTGAAGTTAAAACAACGAGCTTACCTCTGGAAATAAGGAAACAATTAAATTAACGATCACGGCACGAAGACTGAAAGGCGTGGGTATTGGCACGGCGCGCCACGGGGCAAGGCTGTATCGATCCGCCACGAGGTGGCCACGAGTTGTGGGAAAGCTTACCGACTTGTTTGTTTTTTACCTATTTAAGGGTATGAATTAGATTATTAATAAGTAGTTCTAGTTTTTGAGTGCCGAATAAATAAAACATAAAAATGAATGAAAAAAAGACACCGTTAAGGTAAAATTAGCCAATTGATATGTTAATTTGGTACCTAACTACTTAAAGCTCAATGAAATGAAAAGTTATTAAAAGAATGTATTGATACAAGATATTGCGTTACTATTTAACGAATAAATAGTTTAAGTAGTTCATTTAAGTTAAATTAATTAAACTATTTGGCAATACAATACTGATCAATTGATCAAACCCAAGTAATGGTAGTTTCAATTTAATTTGGTTTTTATTTAAAAAAAAACCAGACCGACGACTTATATATTTTGATAGATAAGGAATGCAATAACGATAATTGATCACACTGAAGTAAACGTACTTACTCTTCAAATTTCAAAAGAACTATATGTATACCTGCCCCCCTAGCATGACCACTGAAACGCGATATGATATAGCGATTTATCACGTTTAACTGTCAAAAGACAATGGATTTTGACAGTTGAGTGTCGATAAAACGCTATAGCACGCGATATATATCGTGTTACGGTGGTTATGCTAGGGGGGCTGGTATTTTTTGTCCGATTATTAAACTAACGTATTTGTTTAAAGCACGATCACTGTTAAATATTGTTCATCAACTTTATCTGACTACGTTCAACACTTATACAATTTTTTTTATTGCAAACTAAGCGTACAAGTTGGTGTTATACATAAAAAATAACTTAAATACTTAGACGTCCTTTTCGGACACAGCAATTTAGAGGGGCCTCTCAAAAATGATTAAAACAAAATTAAAAAAAAAACCTACTATCTTAAAATCTAAACATCACTTTTTTATTTTGATCCTATCATTACATACATAGGTGCCTACCAACAATGTTGAAAATGTCGTATACCCGTCAAACTAAACCAATAACTATCCCAATCAAATCCTATGTAACGAAACTCGACATCAATCCGGCCAGTTAACCCAAATATACAACGAGCGAGCCAATCTCAATCAACAACCCATCTTAATCCCGCTAGTTTGTTTTTACACAGATTAGAGCGTCATCTTCCCACATCAAGGCATAGTTACCATAGCTTCTACCAAAACTGTGCCACAATATAATGAAGTCTAGTGTACTAAGACTGTGGTACTACACAGAAGCACCCCGTCCTAGCTGTATCCTAAAACTATTCGTCATTTGTTTTGTCGCGCCAGGAATGAATGAATACACTCATTGTCAATTAGTGTATATTTACATACAAGGGCAGTACAAAAAGTGGAACAATTGGCGGCCTTATCGCTGAAAAGCAATTTCTTGCAGGCAACCATTAATTTATATTGGTCAGAAAGAAAAATAAGGAACTACTTCTACTCTGCTTCAGTACTGACTATGACGTTTGACCATAGATTTTCTCCAGTCTACGTTCAATGTGCACGTGGACGGAAGACGGAAAACCGCGTTTTGTTCCGAATGACTTTTCTGTCTTCTCTTTATTTTGTGACTATGCTAACCCGTCCCATGTGAATGTTCTATAAATAATCCCAGTTATATTTACCTCGCTTGTCACCTAACGCGACAGTGTCCGGCGTGGTCTTAATGCTTGCAGCTTAGAATAGACCTTGCTGTGTAATCTTTAAAACTTATTTTCTATTATTTACGTTGGCTATGAACTTTGAACGAGTTGAATTGGATTAGCACGTTTATATCCGCATATTAGTAATGCGAGTCAAACTGTAAACAGTTTGGGGATGAAAATTTTGGCAATTAATAAGATGTTTCGTTTTTATTAACTCGGAGTAGCAAGCTTCCCAACCTACACAATAAATATTTGTAAATCTTACTATTAAATACGAATAAAATTGGAAACGTAATAATGTCCTGAAAATTTATAAATAAGTTAGGTAGCTGAAACGTCTCAAAATACATAAAATACATCTAAACCTAAATTGCAATGCAATGTAAAGTATTACTTAAATTAATTTAATTTTCTCTTTACAATGTTGCAATCACATGAGTAAAGATGTCATGACTAACACAACAAAAACAAAATCTATAAGACACGTAATCATGATTATAAATTTTATATCACCGTCGACTGTGACCTTGCATCTTAGTTTTATGATCTCATTCACAGCACTTTTCAGCCACACGTTGAACCGTTTATTTATATTTTATTAATTAAATGTGTCAACGTGGCTGTAAATATAATAGGGCAAAAAATAGCCAAGTCCAGTGCCAAACACTTTAAAAATAAATTATGTACAAGAGGACTTACATCACGAGTTTATTGTAAGGTCCTTTTGATTTTTTTTTGTGTATGGGTAAGTAATATTTAGTTACTTAGACCCTGTCCAGAGTTACGCGCGAATGAGACGCGATTCGTCAAACAATGTTCGCTTAGGACCAGCGACGTCAGCAACGTGTCAAATATTAACAGCAATGTAACCAAAATCGCGTTTAAAATCGCGGCGAATTCGCCCTTTCTGGACAAGGTCTTAGTCATTTCAGTGAATTTAAAATATACCTAAGGACGGACACTGACATTATTATGTATTCTGTGCTGACATCTAATCGAATGGGGATCAATGGATGCCAGTGTATCCCAGTAGTCCCCTCTAGCCTTTCCCCCTTGGGGGACAATTGGTTTTTTTTTATAAAAACCTCCCAGTTGTCCCCTCTACCAACGACACGGGTGACAACTGGGACTTTAATTTTTAGATGTCCCAGTCTCCCCCACTATGCATACTAATGGCACCACAAGCGTCTGTCCTAAAATCGTTTGATTGGTTGTTTCAAATGTCGTGTAATTTCTGAAGTATTTTAACCAATCAAACCCATTGATAGCGGCCGGGTCACCGCTGACGCAATCTGCGATTAGCTTTGCGTGTGGACCCTCATTGTCAAAATGATTTACATTTGACATGTTCATTAAATCAGACCCAGAACGGTAGGTAGGAACTTAAAAGCTCAGATAAAAGTAGTTTTTTTTTGTATTTCACTTTAGCGTCGTTAATAGAGCAGAATAGATCGTTAAGGCGTAAGTTCTGTCAAAATAGGCCTTAAATTGGTTCGTTATTTGGTAAACCTCCAAAATTGTCGTTTGCAGACGACCGACGTGAACAATGGCTATTTGCCCTGCTTTGTGCAGCAAACAATACGAGTCGTACGTAGCTAGTCTTGTTCTTCGAATATTCTATTCTGCAATGCCAATATTGCCGATTTTATTGAATACTATTTTATTTCTATTGTGGCAATATTAGGCAAAAATAAAATTCATATCATAATAATATTGATAAAATACTTACGCCGATACTTCAGGGTAAGGTCAGTTCAAGTGTTTAGAGCACATTGGTGAAGATAATCATTAGAAATAAAACACTTTTTACCGTGTCAGTGTTTTATTACTAGTTGTGTTTTAAACAAGGAATTAGCTAACATTGTTAAATTATTGTTATCATTTATTATAATTAAGTACCTATCAGTAAAATCCATTAATAATTATTTAATCATCTTTTTGATACATTATTCACTATCATTATTATTCTTTTTTAGGAGTACCTACCTACTTTTAAGTAATTCATTACAATAGAATTACTCATCAGTCAAATCCTTAAATAGTTTTAATTATCATATTTGGTTTATTTATAAGTAATGAGTAGAAGATAACTTTTCGGCATTTACCGTGTTTCTAAGGTAAAACCTAATATTTACCGATTGGTGGTCAAAGTTCGAAATGAGCGATGATCACAGAACAGTTCGAAGTGTTCGAACTTTTACCATGAAGCGTTGGCAAGTCTTGGGTTTTACTAGAAAATCTTAGGATTTACTTAAGTTCGGGTTTTTACAGTAACATTAATACATTAATTAAGTTAAATGCATTATTTATCAAAAGTTGCGTGTTATAACACATTTAACCTAAAGTTTCACCAACCGTGTTCCTTCCACGACCTACAAATGGAATTCTTTATTTTATTTCATACAAACACGCAGGACTTGGGAAATGCAGAGAAAATTATATTAGAAATAAAATTTAATTCTTTTTAACCTACTTCAAAAAAAGGAGGAGGTTATCAAGTCGACGGTATTTTTATTTTATTTTATCATGGCTAGCTTTTAACTCACTATAGGGGTATGAGTAATAAGTGGGCTGTTTTTTTTGCGATGTCGCTTTCAAAAAACTATTTCATCGCAAAAATGTTATCCCAATAAGCAAACTATTATTAAACAATGTTAGTCTATCATGGGCAGTTGTTGAGATATTTGATTTATTTAGATTTATTTATTGGGATAAGATCTTTGAGAAGGGAACGTTTCTTGGGAGCGACATCGAAAAAAATTACCCACCTCTTCTTAGAAAATTACTCATACCCCTTTAAAATTAAAACTTTGTACCATGACTTGTAATTCTTGTTAAGTATTTCATCAAGTTACCTCATTATTATTCCACTAAACACTTATTTTAATAAATGGAACAACATTATAACAATGTATTCGAAAACAAATAACTCGCCGCTCCCACTAGCGACTCGGTAGCATAATTGGTCAGTGCATTGGGCCGGAATCCCAAGGGTGCGGGTTCGAGTCCCGTCTGAGGTGCTACGGGTGAGTCGATTTTTTCTAGTATTTTTTCTAATATTATTTATCTTAATACAAATAACTTAAGTTTAAGAAAAAAGTAGACAAATAATGTTGGATTCTGCCGGAAATTACTGAATGATATAGAATTTTAAAATCTTTTCCAAGATCTTAATAATTCCGACATTTATCTATAATTTCCGTCACAAAACTCAAATTAGACAATTTATTCCCCTTACTAAATCGGCCTTATTTTTTGCTAGTTGATAAAAAAACGCCTCGTAAGTGGCCGGTTCAGAAATAAAATCTACGTTTCCCGCCCGAATGACAAATGACACGTTATAAATAAAAACGGCCGCTTTCCTTTGAATCTGTTCCTCCCTACAGACATCGAGTGGAATTTAGCCGATTTATTCGTCTTTAAATGAAAAACTATTTTGTGGAATGTCCAATTTTACTGATAATTTGTTTAGTCGTTGTTTGTTAGGTTTTCTTGTAGTACGATAAGTAAGTTTGTATCTATCTACTTTAATATTCACCTAAGTAGCTACTTAATACCTTTTTTGAAGGCTTTTTTTTTAAATATTTTTTTGTTTAATTAAACACTATAAAAGAGTCTTGGTTAACGTTGTTTACAATTACAAATTTCGGAAAATTTTCGCGTTATTAAAAGCATTTGCGTAAACATCAAGTTTATTTATACGATTGCTTATTATTATAATCTCGTACACAAATTCTAGGAGATTGCGGAGGTTAAGCAACATTCCCAAGAGTCGGTCATGAGATGGGTGACCAAAAATATATTATCTCGAGCTCCTCTGTGCTTCGGAAGGAACGTTAAACCGTTGGTCCCGACTGCATTTGCAGTTGTTAGCACCCACCGATCCGCATTGGGCCCACGTGGTGGGTCATAGCCCATCCTCCTTATCCATCCATAAAGAAGGCCTGTGCCCCAGCAGTAGGGACATTAAAAATGGCTGATGGTCAAACACTTCCCCTTGTTCCTTGGAGATAACTATGATCAGGTAACTGGTTATCTGTGAAGATTTTTTTTCCTCAGAGATAACCAGTTATCTCCAAGGATTCGTTTTGCCTCGCAGATAACTGATTTTTTTAACAGTTATCTGCGAAGAAAATCTGTTCCTAGGAGATAGCCAGTTATCTCCAAGGAATGGATTTTCTTCTTACGGTACCTACATAGTACGGAAATGAGAAAATGCAACAAAACCATTAATATTACTAGTTACCCTTAGAACGTTATTTCTTTTTAACCGACTTCAAAAAAAGGAGGAGGTTCTATGTTCGACTGTTTATTTTTTTTTTTTTTTTTTTTTTTATGTATGTCCACCGATAACTCGAAAACGGCTGAACCGATTGATATGATTCAAATGCCACTTTATCAGGTTTGCTCCCCAGGTGGTCCCATTTTTTGAAAATTTTAAATCGGTTCAGTAGTTTTTGAGTAATCCTGAAAATACTGTAATTTTTTAGGTAACTTTTGCACGAGTTTTAACGGATCTTCAGACATAACTTCTTTGTTTATAAACCGATTTAGATGATTCTTGTTTCGTTAGAAAGGGGATACTTTAAGGATGTTTTTATTTAAATTTCCTTCACATTGGACCTTGGACTTCGAAGATACACAAGAGAACTCTTCAAAATCAAATTGGATAGTGTATTAGTGATTACTCTACGGTATTGAAAGGTTTCGCATCAGCCATTTTTATTGTCACTACTGGGGCTGGGATACAAGCCTTACTTATGGGCTGATGAATGGGATGGACCATAACCCACCGCGCGGGCCCAATGCGGATTGGTGGGTGTTAATGTGCAAATGTAGCTGGAACTAACGGCTTAACGTGTCTTCTGAAGCACGGAGGACCTCGAGATAATACACTTTGGTCACCTACCCCATGCCATGTCTGACCCTTGCTAAAATTAACAGTGCAAAAAGTGGATATTGAGTTACTAGGCGTATTATACCATTGAAATGTGTGAAATATGAATAAAATATATTTATATCATCGCTCTTATTTACTTATACATACCTACCACAAAAAAGTTAAAAATTAAAAACTTTTAAAAATTAAAAAGAAAAACCTCCTTCAAAAAACCTTAAAAAAATGCTATAAAAAACAGCTTCAAAAACAGCAGCTCTAAAAAGCAAGAAATAATATTCAAATCTGCATAATTACTATTCAAGTACCTACGCATATCTGATATTAAAAAAAACGTCTAATGAAGTCGGGTGGGGCTTTAAGAATTAAAAAATCAAATTGAGAAAGAGAAACCACGATAAATGTTATTATGATTAAAAAAGAAAAATATCTGTAGCCCCACCCGACTTCAAAAGATGAGAAAATGCAACAAAACCATTAATATTACTAGTTACCCTTAGAATGTTATTTCTTTTAACATAATATCATAGAAAATGTTGATGGCAATTCATTAGACTACAAAAGTCTTCCCAAAAACGACATTCGATACTTCAGGTTTTTCTGAGAATTACTTATTTTAAATGTCGTCTACAGTTTCTTCCGTCCAATTAGTTTGAAATTTATTTTTAGACTTTTCTCTTTCCGTTGGGGCTGTGGAAAGCAGCATTATAGTTTCATAATCAATGTTATTATAAAACAGTTTGCTTATCCAAAATATCAACTATAATCATCAACGATGGGTTTTCCATCACTTAAAGTCAAATAAATGTTTACTATAGGTATAATGTTGTTCGAAGAGATTTGATAAATACTTTAAAATAGGTTGCTTGTTTTAATAGCACACAACATGATATAAAAAATATTTCCTAAAAAATCCTTATTAATTCATCGACGCCCGAATGCGGCCGACTAACATTAGAATATCTATTGTGTCTCATTTTCCGGTCTTTGAAGGGTTTAAAGATATCAAAACATAATAAAACCCCAAAATTATACATCAAAGATCAAAGCAAAGACACATAAAATTCATCTTGATGACTGCTTCCAACAAATTTATAAATAAGCGGTATCAGGAAAAAGCGATAAATCTACCAATTACTTCGTGTCAGTATGCAATCTTACTGAAACAAGACACGATCGCAAGTGGGTCGTGAAATAAACAACAGAACATCAAACGGCAAATTAGAATGTCACTGCGCTGTCGGCCTACTCCAAAAATCATACGTCAATAACAGTTTCAGAAATAATAATTTTAAAAATACAATAAACTTGCTTCTTCCCGCGAATTCGTCCGCATGAAATTCCACTTTAAAAAATCCTTAGCGATGCCATGTCATATTAATTATCTGTATTCCAAGATTCAGCTCGATACGTCCGTCCAGGGGCTTTATCGGCTAACTTACATTGCTATCGTAATCGACTTGACAGATGAAAGTGACACATTGCGCGTTTTCTTTGGTAAGTTTTTATTCGTGCCAAAACGAAGTAGCAATGTTCAAATCAAAGCTTACAAGAACTTCATTATTTTTAGCCGATAGATCGACCCGCAGTAGTTGTGCGATAATCAATCAGTGAGTCACTCAGGACATATTATTTTATTGAAATCTCTTGTTACTGCTCTACATTCGTTTTTACCCCTAAACATTGGATTCACGTGATCAACATCGAATGGTTAAGGCTCATTGTCATTGCTCATGGTCATTTCCCACTTAAGATTCGTAAAAAACAAACAGAGTGAATTAGTTCGCCACATAATTGGAGTCATCCTGTTCCGAGAGAGTTCCCGTTTAACCTCGCTGTTTGATCTGGGCGAACGGGATGCACTCGAAAATGCTCGGAACACGGACGATAAGATTCAAATGAAAAACGATTTTGTCGATTCAAATTGGGGCTGTTATTGGTGAGATTTCGCGGAGAAGTCTTTCTCATTCCTTCCTTATGCCAACTGATTCTTCTTTTGCGTGCAGGAAAGCTTGTATACTTATTGTTATTTACGAATGTATTTAAAGCTTTGTTTGTGACTGGTGGCTAAGCTTTCTTAAGAAGATCAAAAAAGAATTTGGAAATAAAAAAATGATGCATTTTTTAAAGCACTGCTAATTTTACTACCTTTGAAATATGTAGTTCTTAATGCAATAAATAAGGTGGCAATATTACCGTTGCCGTAAATCCTATTGCAAAAAGCCTTCATGGCATTTGTAGTTCGTACAATATCATTTAAAATTCAATTAAAATCCTGTTCATTTCGTGCCGGAGAAGTGGGGCGGGTCAGCGGCTCAGCTAGCATTTTGTTTCCATGAAATTATGTCAAGTCACGACCATCTTACGGAGGGCCATCCTGAGGCGTTCGAGGGTTCTCCCGTCTTGCTATCTTAAAGCTTCTGTTTAGTTCTGAAATTTCATTTCCTCTCGAAAAAGAGGACGATTCTAATCAGTATTCCTTATGGAGACGTTGGAAATAAACTTGGTTCTTGTAAGATGTGGTTTTAACGATACTTTGGTTTTCCTGATAATCAAGCAAAACTTTAATAATTTTCACAAATATTCCGAAATTATATGTGTTCCGCATATGGAGGCTCAATCATCTACACATGCTCTTTTTTCGTGAAATTTTGTGAGCAGCTTCGATATTTATATGAACTATTTTTATCATCAGTTTTTCGAAAATTTTCAAAATAGCGAATCATGAAAATGCATGCAAGTCAATCATCAAAATGGAAAAAATGATAAAAAAAGTAAAAAACGCGAGATCTACAGTTCACAGAGCCTCTAATATAGACATTCCATTGTTTTCATTGCCTCATTCAATCTTAAGTCTCTAAAGTTGCGAATTCAAAAATGCCCTATCTAAATGCCACTTGAAATGTGCCATGCAATGCAGCCCAGCTGTATCTAAGCGTCCCATCTGAGATTAGCCCCAGCCTTCGCTGTAAGTCAAGGAGATGGCCTCGCGAGCGCGCCACCCGACGTAATTGGATGTCGACCGCGCTATGTAATCCAGTTACCGATGCAACCAACCACTCTGTAATCTAATAACTAACGCACTAGTTCATACTTAAATTGATTTCTCCTTTTCCCTTATAGCTAATACTTATAATTAAGCTCCTATGACATGGTTTCAGCAGAGCTTTTATTTCTTAACACAAGAATTTAGGTTTGTTAAATTCTTCTTGGTTGGAATTCGATTTTTTATAATTGAGACCTGTCCGCATAGAACACATAGTTTGATACACTGGTTTTGTCTTGACTTCTGCATCAACGACTCCAGTGGCATACTCAAAGCTAAATGTCGTATTAAAAGTCGACGCCCTTGCAAGAAAGTTACTCTAATTTCTTCTCTTATTCCTTTTCCATTCATGCAGTCCGTGTTTGGAACTCTCTATCAAAAGGTATCAGAAAGCCTCAATCTCTTGGATCCTTACGAAATCAAGTCAATAGTCATTTCCTTTCTTCTATTCCTCTAATTATATTTATTATTTTCTTTCCTGTATTTTATTTTATGCGTGTAGCAATGTGTTTAGCAATAACGCCACCTGTTGTGTAGTTTCTTCTTCGTTCTGTTTCTTTGTTTTTTGCAATATGTTTTCGTGTGCAATAAAGGATATTATAATTATTATAACTAAAAGGGATCAATAAACACATTAATGTTTTTACTCAGTTAAAAAGCCAACTTCAGAAGTTAAAAGAACGTTTAAGTAACAGCTTGAAGTTTCTTGGCCGTTCGCCAGACAGTTAAGTGGTTAGTTGCAAATCCAAACTTTGGATCTTTTCATTTCAAAACTCTCGCTCCAATAAAGCGTGAAATGATTTAAAAATAGTTCCACCGATGTGGAGTCCCCTTTTACTGAGAGTAATAGTCGGGAAAATGAACCGACACTAATACGATTAAATTTTCCTTATTATTTAGAAGTTTTCTCTGGATCAGATCGTGTGGTCTCGAGTGGATAAAAGCAATGTACGTCCAACATTTCCTCGCTTTGTGTATTAAACCTTTTCGCGAATTTATCAAAGAAGTGATTTGTATACTGAATTTTATAGTGAACTTTAGAGTTTAAACAAAATATTATAAGAATGAAATTGGATTTTTGAGGGATATTGTTTTAAATTATTTAGCCTTTGTTTTGAAAAAGTTTCCAGGTTAAAGTTTAGTTGTGCATTCACAATGTTATTTCTAGTATATAAACTTTGTACTAGAAAAAAGCAAATCGAGTTCGAGATGCTTGTTTAAAGTTTAAATGAGTATTGAATGAAGCAATTTATCAAACATTGAAATGATCACGAAAATAATTACCTACTTCTGAAGTGTAGAATCACTGCAAAACGCATAGGTGTTGCGTTGAGCCCGTCCGTATTCCTGACTCAACAGGCCAAAATAAATCACGATGATAACTTCAATACGCCGACCTTCAAATATGTGAATCATGATGCAAAGATCACGGTTTTATGTGATGAATATTAAGAAGCTAATATTATGTACGTACGTACTCAACTCCTTACTAATATCACAAAGTAATATGATGTAACGTTGGCTTGTAGCATTGAAGTGCATGCTATGGCAATAAATAAATATTTGACAACATCACATACATTGCTCCGATTCTAAAGTAATAGCAATGGTTAGGTAAGCCTTAGTAAAAGGATGGGTCATGGTCGGGAATGCTGATTGGCACATAATGTAAAGTACTAGGCAATAACATTATTGTGCGACTTACAAATTTTATACAAAATAAGCGTTCGAGTAGGTAATATAAAAAAACGGTCACGGGCGAGTCGGACTCGCGCACCGAGGGTTCCGTACCTACCATAATTCTGAAAAAGTTTACTATTTAGAGACATCGTTTTATTTTTCCTGTAATCTTTACATAAACTTCTATCACATAAAATAATTTCAGATTTTTTATATGCAAACTTCGAAGATAAGGGGGGAACGGTATTTTTTTTTACATTTTTCATCAAAAGTCGCAAACTATGCGGCCTACAAAAATAAAAAACAATGTTTGAGAATGTGCAAACAGCGCTCTTTCATATGATACTCCACATGCCTTTGTAGCCTCACTTCGAATTTTTAAGACCCCCAGGTCCCTTTCAGGGACTCTGTTGCAAAAAGTATATAAATATTTTTATTTCTCTCTTATTTGCAAAATAGTAGAGCAAACGTCATCTAAAACTATTCCAAATTTCAAGTTGATAGCATTAGTAGTTCTCGAGACATTCAGCTGTGACAGACAGACAGACAGACAGAGTCGCACCATAAGGGTTCCTATTTACCATTTTCGTACGGAACCCTTTTTTTTTTTTTTTTTTTTTTTTTTTTATATGCCGAAGAAAAACGCCTTTACGCGCTTCCCCTCTCGCAGGTGAGCGAGAAGGGGGTATGTGGGGCTCGCCAGGAGGGGACCTTTCGTACGGAACCCTAAAAACAACATCAATTGCGAATTTTCTTCAAATAATTCATTGACAGTTTATCACGCATCTGTAAAATTAAATATTTCCTTGTTCATAAATTCAACGCGATCTGAGAGTTCTAATAAAGTATAAAAACCCCCGGTGGTTGTTTGAAAACATTTCAAGTCATATTATCTTTGTTTCCAGGTAGTGTTGGTGTTCATCCTGAGTATAGCATCGCTGATCATCTACTTCATTGACGCGTCCAGGTAAAATAATTTCCGATCAAATTCATAAACTTATACGATGCGTAGCTGTTTTATTAATATCATAATATCTTGTAATAATGCTGAAATCATAAGGAATACGTGAGTGAAACTCAAATAAATGTGATCCGACTGTTTTGCTGATGATAGTGTTTTAAATGTACTGTAGCTTTATGTTTACTTCAGCTGAACGTGTTCCGTTAGAAATGGCTTGTCCGTGGAATGTCACCTATCTGTTGCACCTTTTCCTTGTTGAATTTGTACTTAATGGGCGATTTCCGAATTCCAGTGAAGAGGTGGAGCGATGCCAGAAATGGAGTGACAATATTACACAGCAGATCGATCTTGCCTTTAACATATTTTTTATGGTCTACTTTTTTATACGAGTAAGTATGATCAAATTCATAGCCACCATAATTGATACTGTCAGTAAAATGTTATTTGAGAATCATTAATAACATTTTTGACCGAGCGAGCGCGAAGGGCGAACGAAGCATCTCCGTTTCAGCATGGACAAAAATACTTTCACTAAAAAACGCTATGTCTGTCCCGCTATCCGGCTTTCCGGCTGTCCGTCTGTTCTCCTCTACAGTGGCCCTACCATGAGTTGATGTAAACTGTTTACGCTACCGTACACTATCGGATATACTGCTCACAGTCAATGCGAGTGAAAGAGAGAAAGCGATAGTTTACGGTAACGTAAATAGTTTGCATCAACTCATGGTAGGGCCACAGGTCGCATTTCTCAACCGGTTCTTGTGAAATTTTGTGAGCAGGTTCTATAATTAATTATATAGAAATTTTCAAAATGGTGGAGATATGGCGAAAGTCATATTTCAGGCATTTTTTAATTCAAAAATGTCACAAACGCGGGGTCTAGAGCGCTACAGAGCCACTAGTGTAGTCATGATTACATAACACGTTAATTTAATATCTTTTATAATCACTAATTCTGAATTATGTTCCATAACTATTTCGATTCGATTAAGGCCTAAAATGTCATTCTTCTGTTTCAGTTTATAGCAGCTAGTGACAAACTATGGTTCATGCTCGAGATGTATTCATTTGTAGATTATTTCACGATACCCCCATCCTTTGTATCGATATACCTGGATAGAACGTGGATAGGTAAGACAATATTAGTTTATAGCGATTCCGTAGTTCGGTATTGTAGAATTTTCCAATTAGGTAAATGGTTGTAGAAGACTACTAAAGTTGCAATGCTAATATTAATATAATTCTATTGATTGATTTAGAAGCTCAATTTTTTGAATTAATGTTTGATTTTCTTTCCAGGGCTGAGATTTCTCAGAGCTCTACGCTTAATGACCGTGCCTGATATTTTGCAGTACCTCAATATATTAAAGACATCGAGCTCGATTCGGTTGGCGCAATTAGTTTCTATATTTATATCCGTGTGGTTGACTGCTGCCGGCATTATTCATTTGGTAAGTTTACGACCACTTCTGTTTTTAGTGTTATCTGCATTTAAACCGTCAGAATAAGGATTTCGTTCGTAGAATTCTTGACCATAACCATTGAAAATGAGTACTAAAAACTTTGCTCATAACGATTCTAGTTCATCTGTTTCTTTAACGAGTTAGCGAATTATTGTCCTATTCTAAAAATCAAAGATCGAATTCACAACAATTTGCCAAATCTCATTGCTGACGGATGTTAATTATTTGTTGATGATTAATAAACCCAAGTACCACACTATTCGTACTACGTAGTCCTTTGAAAACAGAATCATTTAAGACTTTGAACTTAACATCATAATTATTAGGCATGGTAAACGGTTGCGTTATTCGATTTAATTCTATTTCATGTTTTCAGCTGGAGAATTCTGGCGACCCGCTAGAATTTGAGAATTCGCAGAAGCTTTCATATTGGACATGTGTGTACTTTTTGATAGTCACCATGTCCACAGTAGGTTATGGTGATGTGTTCTGCCACACAGTGCTTGGCAGAACCTTTTTGGTATTTTTTCTCCTCGTCGGCTTGGTAAGTTTCATTTTAATTTCTATTAACTTATTTAAATAAAGTAAATTAACGTCCATAAGACGACTTGATCTTGAAAATTATACATTTGCAAGGAGAGGCAAGATTTAATAAATACCTTTAATAACTTTATAAGCAATCAAATATATCATGATCTAATGATAATCGGCAACTATAAGGTAGTCCTTGAGGGAATATTCAAGTAGTAGTAAGCTATTCGAGCAAATCGCCATGCTTGCGATTCCTTGCATTAAAAGCTGTAAGAATAACAAAGCAAAAGGAAATAATAATAACAACTTGCCGTATAAATGATGACATAAGTTCACAAGGGACTTGTTAGCCGAGTGGATTATCGCACAGCTCGTTGAATGGTTGTAAGCCTGACTAGTGCACCACGTACGATAGAGCATGTCGTGAATGTGGAACTCCGGGGCGACGCCCGCCAGGCCGGCCGCAGCCGCCTCTCCGCCCTTCGGTGTGCCTTCTCTCGGCCGCTTTGAATCGATTTCATTGGAGCCTTTTAACTATCGCCAAACACTAAATGAGCTTAATTTCGAGCGATTTAATTGCATGATTGTCTTTTGTTTTTCTTTTGCTTTGTTATGTGAAACTCACCACGAATGTGCTGCCGGAGTTGTTACCGCGCTTAAGTATAGGAGTGTATTGGGGACCGTGGTCTGTGGTCCGAGACGAGTAGTAGTCGTGTCCGGAGTGGAGGCGCCCCGGGCCTCGCTGTCAGGCGCCCCGCCGCGCGCCGCGTCCCACCCCTCCCACCTCGCGATCTCTGCATGCCGCACCTGTGCCTGGCTGTGTTCAGTTGCTCACATCACCGGTAGACACACACTTGTTCCTTTTATTTTTATTTCGCTCCGCTACCGGCTACACCTAAGATTTTGCGTCACCATAGTTTAAATACCGAGACTCGAGGTGGACATTGTCGTGCACCACGCGATGGTGTTCGCGTGCCAGACTCGATTTTCGACCGACACCATGGTCTGTTGCAGGCAATGTTCGCTAGTAGCATTCCCGAAATTATAGAGCTGGTAGGAAGTAGGTCCAAGTACAGTGGCGAGCTGAAGCGTGAACATGGAAAAAGGTATCCGTTTGATATATAAATTGAGGCTGAAAGTGAAGGCGATTCATCTCTCGGCACGTGCAGAGGTGGTACACGCGCTGCGCTCGCGTGTCGGATCTGAATCGCCCGAGCTCTCGGGAACGATGTGAAATCATCACCTATAAGAAAGCTTGCTCAGTGCCGTCAGATGTATTGTGTCATCTACTCGTGTTCACGGCCCGGCCCCGCGCCTTCCAGCGGGGGGCTCCTCGCCTCGACACTACGGGGGCACCCCGCGCTTCCGAGCCGGGTGTCCTCTGTAGAGCCGGGGCGAAGGCCGCCCCGGCTAGCTGGCGCGCCGGCCGGATCGTGTTCGCGCTCTACCAAGCGTCTATATCGAATGCCCCTCGTTAGCTTAGGAACCGGTGAAACCGATTTCTTTTTAAGTTCTGTTCATCGATTAGTTAGCGTATGTATCCTTAGGCTTTGCATGCACCCGGTCACGAGTCCCGTCACGGCTTGCGCCGGTCACAGCCCCGCTAGCGTAGCTCGGCACGGCACCCAAGTCCCGCACACCACACAGCCACAGCCACCACGCAGACAGACGACACTCGAGCCACAGCCTTGTGCGAGCGCGGGGGTACGCGGCCGCGGGCCGGGGGGGCGGGCGCGCGGAGGGGCGGTCGCTCACCTCACGGTGTTTGCTGTGTATCGTAGGCTGTGTTCGCCAGCTGGATCCCCGAGATCACGGAGCTGGCGGCGCAGCGGAACAAATACGGCGGCCGGTACACCAAGGACGTCCGCCGCAGGTACCCTGCTCTCACGCCCCCGCTCCACGCGGCTTCCTGCCTTCCTACCTCTCACGGTTTCGATCTTGGTTGATTGAATGCGGAGTTTGCTAATGAAATTTATTAATCCTTCACTAGAATCGGTCTCTCGGTGCCGTGGCGCATGCTCGAAGAGTTAGCTCCCGGCGGCCGCGCCCCTCTCCCCGAACTAGAGAGACAGGCGCGCGGTCGACCGACGCACTACTACATGCCTTTTTTCGTAAATTTTACTCGAGATACCGTTGAGCTTTTTAATCCTTCTAACGAGACTAGATCTGGAGAGAGCCGATGTAAAGTTTTGTAATGCTGTCGATGAAAGTAGTGTTTGGTTTGTTCGCTTGCACACGATGCCTGTCGCCACGCTGTAGCGCTAGCTCCGGCACCTCGCCACGAGTCCCGACGTCACACACAGCCAGTGCCCGCGCGCCCGCGCCGCCCCGCCCGCGCCGCGCCGCGCCCCGCCGGCGCCCCACCCGCGCCCCACCCGCGCCCCATCGGGGGCACGCAAGCGAGCCGTCCGCCCCCCGGCCGGCGGCTCCCTTGTGCGCCCCCGCCACTCACCGGTCAACTTGAATGTGAATGTCTTGTTTTGTCTGTCGGCGTTTAGGCGATATTTGCCAGTTGTATCCCAGAGATAATTGACTTAATCGGCACTAGACCCAAGTATGGCGGCACCCTCAAGAATGAGCGGGGACGCAGGTGAGCCGCTGTCTTCACTCCGTTCCGTTGAATGTGTTCCGTGTTGTGAAATCTATATCTTCCTTTTCCTCTCTTAGCACGCTTCTGTGTTCTCACTTATCTTTGACGGGACGCGAGTCCTGTGAATTGTTGTTTTGAGTCGATATTGATTGTAAATTTACTTATACCTTTGAATTTGAGTTCAGTTGAATAGTGAAAAGCAGATAGTGGCTAGTGTTACGCTCGTCATTATATAGGTATCATGATTATGTTCTGTTAGTATACGTATACGTAAAGGAATGTTAACGTAAAGCTTAGTTACGGAGAGTTAAATGTTGAGTGGTACCGTAGTGTGTTGTTGGAGTTCTGGTGTGCGAGGCGTCGACAGCCCCTGGCCTAGGCCGCGGCGCTGTTGATGCGACCCTCCCGCCTCCCGCTCCCGTTACTGTACCCGTACCGTACCTAGTGAGTCCGCTCGCTCCCTCTTACTCCCACCCTGCACGACTTTAACTGTACTGTAACTCTTACTCTTAATGTTGACCCTCTTACTGTTTTGTAATCTGTAATGTATCTTTTGGATCGACCCCCTCGGTTATTTAGTGTAATGTATTTACGTTAAATTCATAGAGCGTGGCAAGGCTGTGTGCATTGAGGACATTTTTAACGCAAAATTAGATTTTAGATTTCAACATATCATTTTTGACATGATTTACATCATCTTAGCAGTGATACACGAAATCATTTGTAAAAAATGTTTTTGGATTTGTTGATTGTAAATTTGTAACGATGTTTGCAATCGTCAATAAAAGGTAGATTTTTTTGTAATTTTTATGAATTTACAAAATGAAATCAGTTCCTTTGCCACACCTTAGAGAATATAGATTGCATGCTGTGCTTAGTACCGAGCAAGTTGTATTTATTTGTCTTTCTATTCTATTCCACTAACTTTCCCGAATGATTTTGATGCGTTTTTTTTAATACTTTCTGTTGTGTTTTTTTCATGACATTAACCCCCATGATACCGACACTGTTTGTCACAACCCCACCTGTATTGCAGCTGCCTAACCCCTTTTTGTTGAACTTACAAAGAACTGAGGCTGTTACCCGACATCGAGATACAGGAATTCCATTAAATGTTCAAAATAAAGTACTGTACTGAGACGCAAGCTTTTCATGATATTTATATGCAGTGAATTAAAACCTCATGTACATTCCAAAGATCGAATAGAACACGATGCATTCAATTAATTCGTCGTTATAGAAAACAGTCTATGAATCGTACTGTGTATAGATATCTTGAGAGATATTTATTAAGACTTTGATCTCCACTTCAAAACTGGCCCTTCACACATTCACTGAACAGTCATTTCTTTTGCAATGAATGCCATTTTATGTTGTGCGGCTGTACGAATGCCAATTTTCTACACTTCGTCATTGCAAGTGTCACACGTCTCTACCCGTTCTGTTGTGTAAACATTTTGTTCATTTTGTTTTATGTTTATTTTTACTAGTGTGGTAGATAGATTTACACAAGTCCTGAACGAAACTGAGCTTTCTAGTTAATAGTAAGACAGTTCATTTTTTTGTGGATAATCTTAAATATTTAATTTGTCTTTTTTGGGTGTTGACCTTTAACTATTTAATTCGTTTAAATCAAAATGCCGCAAATCAATGAACAATTATTTTTCTATTGTAAATGGTATAGGTTTCAAACGCAATGTCTTTACTTCCAAAAAAATATTAATATGTTAATGATTTTGGATGGCATTTATTGTCTTTTAATTTTCCTGGACTTTCCTTAATTGGCTTACAAGTAAAGGCGTTCCTGTTTTGGCCCAGTAGAAGTTTCACGCTTTTGTCACCTACTGTTTTGTTTAACCCTGTTGTGACCTTTGATTTTATTTCTGTATGTAACCTTGGTCGCAGGTGTTAAATAAAACTTCAAATTGCTGTTACCTCTTTTATTCTACTTCTAAGATACTCTAAGCTTATTGGAAATTCGCTTTGAACGAAATTAAAAGCCTTAAGATTACAATTCTCAAATGCTGCACTGCTTACATCTTGCAAACTGTCAGTGATGCCGCAGCAAAATTTCACTTTTCTATATTCTTGCATATTCAATGAAAAAGGCTTGAGAAAAGTCAATTCGCTTTCGGCTTATTTGGTACTCAAACAGCTGTCTTGTAGTAGCACTATCTGCACTTTAAACGTTGACGTGTTATTATAATACTTTTATGCAATTTCAGGCATATAGTTGTATGTGGCCATATAACATACGAGTCAGTGAGTCATTTTTTAAAAGACTTCCTACATGAAGACAGAGAAGACGTGGACGTTGAGGTTGTTTTTTTACACAGGTTCGTACAGTTTCCTTATTTTTTTTAGATTTACCACAGAATAGATATAAGTACGATTTACTTTAGTTTTTTATGTCACCATCTTTCATAAAGTTAAGAGTCAGAAAAGGTTAGATAGTTAAACAATCTTTCAATAGACCTATGGTTATTTTCTGGCTTAGAATTAATGTGAAAAAAAAACAAGAATTAGCGTGCGTCGAGCAATCGCTATAGGTTTAAGCAATAATACTGCCTTGCAAATTATTCTTTCAATCTGTCGATAAAGTATAAGTACCTATTTTGAATGAACTGCAACTGTATAACATAAAAATATCGCCGAAGTTCTTGAACGGTGTGTGATGAAGTATCCAACGACGCTTTCAGAAAAGAGCCCGACCTTGAGCTGGAAGGTCTACTGAAGCGTCACTACACAACGGTCGAGTTTTTTCAGGGTACAATGATGAATGCCGTCGACCTTGAGCGAGTCAAGGTTAGAGTAAGACGAATAGTGCAGGCATTAGTTTATCGCACGGCCGTATTTATCATTGAAAAGCGTCTACGTGATCCAGTATTTTTATTTATTTATGTGCATAAACAGATCTTTTTCTTCTAAGATGCTGTTCCATAGTCACAGTAGGATTTTATCACTTTGGTAACTTTATCTTGTGATTCTTTTGATGCAATCATTGCTTCTCACGGTGGGTCGGTGGCGCCTCTCGCAGGCGCCGCCGCTCCACCCCACGACTGCGTATTTTGGTATCTAGAGTTTGCATGGTACGATCGGGCCACGACGTCGGCGGACTGTCCTACCCGTAGTGTTAACTGAGCGTTCATGACAGGAAACCGCCCGACTTGGAGCTCGAAGGCCTGTTCAAGAGACACTTTACCACTGTGGAATTCTTTCAAGGCACCATTATGAACCCAATCGACCTACAGAGGGTAAAAGTAAGTAGAACGCGATGTTTTCGGCGTGGTGTCGGTTTGAAGCTGTACAGACTGTCATTTCCATAGAAGTAGAGCGATGCTCGTTCACTAACCTCTTATAAGAAGGATTCTGTCGGAGCGATGTGAAGTTCCCTTCTGTGAGCGCTGTCTGTGCGTGCCTGTGCTACTGTAATCTGTGTGTGGGGGCGCGGGCGCGAGCGCCGCCTACTGACCGCGCCCCGCGCCCCCCGTCCGCGCCCCGGCCCCTTCGCCGCATCGCGGCATCTGTGTCTCACTGTCTGTACCAACCTTGGTGTTGTATGCCCGCGATCATACTCTAAACAATCGATATCGATTGTGCTGTACACTTCCTTTGACATAATTGGCTGCCGATGAAAGAGATTCCTTTTCAAAATTCAATTGATTAGAACCTAGTTAAAGTACAGTTGTCGATTGTCGATATTGTCGAGTGTTTACGGTAAGCTCTACACGCTGGTTAGTGCATGGCTTTGGATTCGGAATGTTCGCTTCGAGTGCATGATCTTCGGTTTAATAACACCCACCTGCTTTTTCTAAAATGGCCACTACGTCGTCGTCACTTTCAAAATTTAAAATGATATCAATTTAACATTATAAAGGGTACATTTGTATATACTTACACACCTAATGCGTAGTGGACATTTCTAACATGAGTGTTTAGTTTGCAAGTAAGTATGTCTATAGTTTTTTCATGCTTTCTTCTATGCTTGTTGACAACTTTGAAAGTAGTTAGACCAATTTAATTCTGTTTATTATCTACAACTGCTATAAATTAATATTTTGCGACATAAGACATAACTTTTGTTCTAAAATTCAAGTGAAAGCAATTCCATATAATATGAAAATAAAAAAAATATCTTGGCAAGTTATTGTGAAATCAACCTTTATGGTGATAACGTTTCTTTGATCGGTATTTACGCGTAGGTCCACGAAGCAGACGCTTGCCTGGTGCTAGCCAACAAATACTGCCAGGACCCGGACGCGGAGGATGCGGCTAACATCATGAGGGTCATCTCCATCAAGAACTACTCCGATGACATCAGGGTCATCATCCAGCTCATGCAGTACCACAATAAGGTGGGATTTTCAACGCTTTATAAAGTGTACGTCAAATATTTATGTATTGGAGAGCTCATCAACTTAGTTGTTCTATTCCACTTCTAGGTTATACCGAATAGCGTTTTGTTTCGAGACTTGTTGCTGGATGAATGACGAAAAAGTTGTAAACATCGCTAATATTGATATCCTTACAAACTGCGGTAATTTACCGTATGAAATAAATTTAGATTCTTCTACCAATCCTTCACAACAATAGGAGTTCTAGGAGTTACTCCTAATTTAATCAACATAAGGAGCATGGTATAACTTGCAGGCCTACCTTCTGAACATTCCGTCGTGGGACTGGAAGCAGGGCGACGACGTCATCTGCCTGGCGGAGCTCAAACTCGGCTTCATCGCGCAGAGCTGCCTCGCCCCCGGCTTCTCCACCATGATGGCGAATCTCTTCGCCATGAGGAGCTTTAAGACGGTCAGCCTTCAGCCTTTAAACAAAAGAATTATTAAAACTTTTTCCAAAAGTACATTCGAAATCTGGATCAGCTAGCAATCGTGATAAATGGTATTGACTATCTGCTCATATGGGTCTGATTAAGGGGTTTATGGTATATACAGGAGATAAAATTAGTAAAGATATACTACATGGTTTCTGATGAATACATATGTACATACGGTAACTTTACACGAGACATTATTTGCTAATGCTAGCATCCAATTGGCAAAGCAACGGTAACGATGAGTCAGCATTTCGAATGTACTGCTGTATAACGTTTTGTGCGGAATTTTCACAGTCACAAGAAATGGCTATATGGACAAATGACTACATGCGCGGTACCGGAATGGAGATGTACACCGAGACTTTGAGCACTACGTTTGTGGGGCTGCCGTTCAGTGTCGCCGCTGAGTAAGTGAGGTTACACACAGTGGCCACGACTGACCATACTGTACAAGTCACCACGCCCCCGGGACTGGGAAGATAGTCACTAACCGATTATAAATACTTAATCGCATAAAGCTTCTCTTCATTTAGTGTATTGTAAGAATTTGTGTTGCCAGCTTCATCCGTGATTCGATCCTCGGTGTTCAAAAAACCTAGATACTGCACTGAATAACTGCGTTCTGATGGTAGATGACGCTGCATAGAGTAGTATTAACGAGATTTAACTAATTAGGGATGATGAGCAGGTCGGCGATGGCTGTAGGGGTGAACTGAGAGTCCTCGACGGCTGACTAACATGGCACGAGCTTTAGCCTGTCCTGTTGATTGATTGCAGTCCCCCGACACCCAAGCTTGGCAGAACGATTACCTCCAGGGTACCGGCTGCGAGATGTACACGGAGACACTGTCCACGTCTTTCACGGGGATGAGCTTCCCTCAAGCGAGCGAGTAAGATCCCAAATCACTGGGCCACTTTCCCTGCACCGTAGATTCTGTGTGCCGCGCTAGCTGTGTGCACTAACGACCCTCGACCTTAGTTTATACGTCCGTAGGTTAAATTTTGAATGTTACGTATATCAGAACGATTTAAAAACATTTTGGTTTTCAGAATGAATTGCATGTTCACTGGGTAAATAATGTACAACGGTAAATAAAGTAGTTGGTAGTAAGTAGTGATAGAATGTAGTTATATGTAAATATATTCAGATTGACCGTATTCATTGTTATGATAGTTTGACTAAAGCCCGTTGTAGAACATCCCTTCCTTTTAGTAGAACATCAAAAGACACTTTAAAAACTCGGCTCCTTTAATTAATTTTCCATTAATAGGTAGTATTTAATTACGTAAAAGTAGTTTATCTTCAGTGCAGTAAAAACCACGTCGTTTTTATGCATGTCACACACTTGCATGACAACTTATTCACATACTAATTGTTTTTTATGTTCTACTAATAAAAGTTATTTGTAAGTATATAATAGTTTTGAGACTTACATAAGTAGTTGGTATTAGTTGAATAATTCCATGATTTCGTGCTCAGCTTTCTTTCTCTCGCTTTTGTTGTTAGCTATCTGCATGACAACTACACTGCACATGTTATTATTGTGAAAATGTTAGATAATATTATAAGGTTCTTGGATGATAGCATAAGTAAGTATTTGTTATACCAAATAAGTATTTGTTGAAATTACACGCAACAGCACCTCAGCTTACCATAATAAATATCAAATTTGAACTCAACTGCTATGATCGAAGTCAACTGCCAATGTGTGATGGTTTAAAAAATAAACTGTCGGACTGACTGACTGAAGTGTTGTTATGCGTAGGCGTCAATAAATCTTTGCGTGAGACACGTACTTATATTTTCAAAGGTACATATAGTTGTAGAAGGTATAGTTGGTGTACTTTGTCATATATACAGAAGCGCATGAATACAAGGTGATACCAATGATGAATAGATTACAAATACTTATGTAGTTGTATTGCATGCGCACATAAGTGCAAACGTATCATAACTTTCTACACATTATTAGTTGAAATTTGGGCTAATACAACTGTAATGTGACCACTATACGATTCATTACCAAAGATACAACTATTTATTAGTGATACAAATAGAGTACCTTTTTATATTTTTTAACTGTAACTGTTCAGAAAACCTTCTGTACCCAACCACAAACCAAACGACTATACAAGTGATAAAAAACATTTTAAACATGCCATCAAAGATAATAAGAAAGCACGATGATTTCCCGTCAGGCTCTGTTTTACGAAGTTGAAGCTGCTGCTCCTAGCCATTGAGATCAAGGGAGAGGAGGGCGCAGACAGCAAGATCTCCATCAACCCTCGGAATGTGAAGATCCATGCGAACACGCAAGGGTTCTTCATAGCACAGTCCGCTGACGAGGTCAAAAGGTGAACTAATTCTATATCCAACATAATCCTCATGCCTACCATCTACCTTTGTTTTAATTTATTTTCTAATTTCTTCTTGTTCATTTCTAGAGCATGGTTCTACTGCAAAGCCTGCCACGAAGACATCAAAGATGAAACACTCATCAAGAAGTGCAAGTGCAAAAATTGTAAGATCACCCAAATGCTTTAACTAACTAATCCCAATGAAATACTTACTATTAACTTAAGACCCTTAGCAGCAATCTCTAAAGTAAAAAAATACTATTATTAATAGCAAAGATTCTGTGACATTCTTTCTGGAAAACTATTTATATATATTTGTAACAAATTCACGAGCTGTGTCCTAATTCTCTACTAGTCACAATCGAACACATCCCCTACTAAGTGAACCAGATATCTTTGTCACTTGTCACACTGTAGGTATCTCAAGGACACACAGCAAACCTTGCTATCAACTTCACACTGTGTACTTTCTATTTGTGAGACATTAATGAAATATTATTCGGCTGGAATTTTAGTGACCGCGCAGCGGAAGGTCGGGGCCGATATAGGTAACTTGCACAACACCTAACCTCACAAATTGACGTTTTCCGATATTTATTTTCGTGTCTATATAATTTTGATTTGCTTTAGTGGTGTTGCGTCCGTACCTCACAGACTGGATCGGCTGCAAAGCATTCTCTTGACCCGTGCTCGTTCACACCCTATAATTTAGCGATCATTGTGTATGTCCGCTCGTGAATATACGATGAAGCACTCCGACACTTCACCATTTTTCTATGCCTTTTGAGATATTTCTCGCTCTGTTCTAATTTGTATGGATATTGAGAGCATTTAGTGCATCATTCAATGCTGCAAACACGAACCCATCATTGATCAGGTATAATAAGGCCACACCATTTTGATCACCCTTCAAATTTAAAATTTATTCAAAATTTTATTCGGTGCAATTTATTATTATGCGCTCTTTCAAATTGATATGATGCACTTCAAAGCCCAGCACAGACAGTATATTGCATGTAAACAAGTTAAAGTAGTAGAACTAAATGGCAAAGTGTAAGTTGCACCGTCATTGTCCCGAAACACTTAGATAATGTCTATGTACTTACTTAATCCATGAAAGCATGTCTCAGAAAAAGAGTGACGAGAAAGTGTTAATAAAAATATCCCAAATGAAGAGTGAGCTTTAAAGATACAAAGACTTGAGACAGCAGTTCAAGCTTGTCTGTGCTATTGAAAGTGACTAACGCAAAGTTGGAAGAAACTAAACAATTGTCACTACCTCTTCATTATACTCGTACCTATCATCATTCAGGTTGGAAGGATCAAATTCAAATCACTCTGAAAACGGTTAGGAAACTATAATCATGTTAGAACTTGATCCTACCAATGAACAATAACATAACGTTACCCACTCCATCAATGGATTAGGAGCGTACCTTCGTTGTTGTCAGCTTTTGGATTTTTGCAGATGTCGGAATGATGATGATGCAGACTGGGATGGTGAAACAAAATGTTAATACATATAGAGGTTGCCTCGACGGTACGGAACAGAAATGCGAGCTATCTCATATTACCGTACCTCACAACACGTTTAATTTGTTTGTAAACTAACCATTATTGCTCATGGGCGACTATATACTGAGCTACAGTATACGCTAATACACAATTAAACGTCACACGCAGCTAGACTAGTGCAGCAAGGCTAAGACACATAGCGAATAACTACAAACTTGCTTACTTGACAATGATAGGATTGTTAGACACGCAGGTTGAACTCTAGGAAAATTGTTTAGATAGATTCCAATCACCAACGAGCTTGTAACATACTCTAGCTGCATTTCTTGCGCTTCTGAGGCAACTGTTTGTAGATTTCTATGGTTGGTGATTAGAATCAAAATTTGGATTGCATCGACATATGTTTCCTGTTCTTAATCTAAAGGAGGAACTCCTTGGCTTTGCATCTCTGTCAGCATAAGTACCTATTATTTGCGTTCCTTCTGTTTCACCCTCTAAATCAGGATGACTAAATTAGTTTTTTTTTATAACGGATGAGCTAAACATGTTATTTCTCGGTTCAGTGGCTACATTCAGGAAAGGCGTACGAGCCGTCCAGATGGTTGGCCGGGCAAGTACGTAACCCTTGTATACAGTTCAATGTAAATGTCAATGTGATGTTTTTATAAGCGAGATGTCCGGTGTTCGTGGGGTTGGATAAACTGCCTCATATAGCAGTCTCGTGTCCTGTATTCATTGTCTTGTCTACGTTTCTCTATGTGCATTTATACAGCAGTTAGATGTTTGCCTCTCTATTAGCCGATACTATAAAACATCGAGAGACATTGTGATGTCGTTTATTTATTTTGGTGTTGTTTTTATTACCTATATAATATACTCAAAATATTTTTCTAGGAAGTATTTTGAACCCTGGTTTCTGTATCGAATAGTCCCTCTGATATTGATGTTGTGTAATAGTGTTAAATTAAACATTACTTTGTTTTATGCTTACCAATTGATAAGATTTTAATTGTTCACAATACCCTCATAGGGAACGTTAATTTGATTAGATCCCGCCTCGATAGAAACGTCTGGACATGCAGTTATTGGCTACTGCGGAAATTCCGGTATTTTAAAATGCCTTTTACAAGTTACTTAATCCTTGCGATTTTAATTATATTTGCCTACAACCATTAAAACGTTAGTACGCTCGGTTAGATTCCCAGAAAAATCATTGATCATTTATCATTTCCTTTACATTAGCCTTAATTCATTTAACTAGGGTTTTAAATTCATTGATAATAATTAAACATTATTTATATAGCACAGTGCTTGTCTAGTCTAGTTTAGTGTTTATTTTTGTGTGTTTCTACTTTCTATGTGTGTTTGTTGCATGTGAATGTACTTAATAAGTAGTTTACTAACAATTGTTGTGGAAATTGATGTAACTTCAAATTTAAATTTATTTTCTATTTATTGGACTTCAACTTCGTGACTCACAGCCAATGCTTCTATATCGCTAAGCTAAGCTAAGCTTTTCTTGAATTTGAAGTCTAATATCAATGATTCATATTAAAACCATAAGTACTTGGTGATCACGGTCATCGCGCTATATACATGCCAGTTTGTATCGTATTGTATTTATTCAGTGGTGTATCGGAATGCGAAATTGTGCTGATGTTTTGCAGATGACCACCATCCTCCCCCCACCTTCACGCCGCCAGAGTTGCCCAAGAAGGTCCATGTTCGAGGTACATCTCAGACTCAACGGACTGAGTGTTTATTTTATTTATTTTCTTTTAAATCATCGGCCCACACTTCTCCATTGAACGACCAGCAATGTGCTTCGTCCTTAGGTTATCTGAAGGTATCGTGCACTTAGATGCTTAATCACGCATTTTCATAGCGAGCACTAATAATAGTGGCTCTCGAATGCCGCTGAAAATTTTTTGACTGCTTCAATCAGGCATGTACCCGGCGAAGAGAAGTAGATGATTTGACTTGACCTATCGCTTGGGCGATTGAAACTTTCTAAAAAGCAATTCACTATTACCGAAACTCTTCACCTCCCAGAGTTTGAAACGATCAGTGCCTAGTTTATGAGTTCCACACGAAGCTAAATCTTTTTATGTTAATTTTGCATCATGATCTATAAATATTTGAAAGATATTACGGATTCCATCGATCAGTGCTTCTTGGTAAACTCTACAGCGGATATTTTATCATTTCTGGTTTGTATCCTTTTGCCATGCATCGCGACTACTTCATGGCATTGCATCTTTCCGTTCGATAAATTGTATCCCTGAATGCTTGTTGGTACGCTTTTGTAGTAGAATTGAATGAAAAGCATCTATTTATATAAATGCTGTGAGACCTTTGTAATGATTTTTTGTCCAAATCCTTGTGAAAATGGGAAATAAAAAAATAAACCTTAACCCACACAATTGGCAATATACCTACAAACAAAGTTTTTGCAACAATTTTATTACATACTCCTGCAGTAATCATTTCCAATCAAAATTAGAACCCTCCTTGCATAAGTCGTTCAAAAAAATATTTTTTAATTTTCCAACTATATGTATACTCATCATAATTGCCTTCCAGGTGAAATTGCGAGGGAAAGAGGAGAAGACACTAGTTGTAAGTACATGTGTTATCAAGAGAAAGCTTTTGAAATTAGTCGAAAATAATGTCCGTCGTAAATTCCTGAAACCATTTAGCCTTGAGGTAGCTACAGTTACCTATATCAGCAGTATTATGAAAAAAAAACGTGGATAAGCTATTATATTCATGAATTTTGCAAACTAATTGCCACCAATATTTGCTTCGCTTCCTCTGAACAATCTCACCATTATCTCTTGATGAAGCTCTCAATGCGCTGTAAACTTTTGCCAAGGCATGCTGTAAATGTTATACAAGCTAAGCCAATCTTTGAAACACGTTTCAATCACGAATACACCTATAAAAAAAATATTTTGAATGGTCCCTAATAATAATTAGGGACCATTCATAAAGATTACGCTTATCAAAACTTATGAATAGGAAAATATGCAATAAATATGCTACACGATTAAACTAAAATCTTACATTACATTTAATTAGTACGGCGGTAAAGTACGTTGAATTGAACGTATAATTTTAGATAAAATAACCAAATCTACATCTTCCATAAAAGGAAAATTGGTCTACGATATAGGTATGCCGCTATGCTTTCATACAGCTTCTTCCCTAACTGGCCTAGAAGTTACCAGTATTAATAAAGTACTGTGCCTAGGAGTATTCAAAACAAATATTAGTTATAAATAACAACTTGACGCTTTCAGTAATAAACCGAAACCACCGGAGCGCAGCACCGACGGCGCTGCTGTCTCCGATGGCGAACCAGCTCATGAACACCACCACGAGGCAGGTCAACAAGGTCAAACCTAACGTCAACAGGGCACCTCCCGATACGTAAGTCGATTTAAGTTGGATTATCACGATTTATACCAATAAATTTACGATTAGACGATAAAACAACTCCGTCGTCTCAATGGCTTTTGATTTAGCGTTCTGAGTTCCATTGATTCGCCATTAACTATACAAAATGCCAATAATCATAGTTATTTACTATAGTTCCATCTCACGAAGATGTCATCTCCTCCTCATCACCTTTTGCTATGAACGTGAGGCGTGCACATGTACACGCTATCGTATTACGCGTACTAAAACAATGTGTATATGCACGCCTAACAACATTCATAGCAAAAGGGACATCGTGAAACAGAACAACTATTATTGTATTATGCAAATTTTGATTAAATCATTAGCTTTAAATGCGTTTAATAACACTTAACTCTCTAATTAATGGCCGTTGAAGGGATTTGATGAAATGCTGTATTTAGATCCAACATATTTTACCAACAACATATTGAGATGCTACAACAGAGATTGGATTTTTTAAATCAAAATATACACCTACATCTCCAAAATTTATAAATAAACTACTTTGAATTCCATAAAATCGCTATGTACAGTTACGATTTGAAGTAAATCCAAACTCCGATGTTGATTCTCAGAAAACTTAATGTTGATGATCTGTTAATTGGCTGTAAACTCTTTATTATGTATTAGCTGGGATTTATGAGTGCTCTTTTACAATGTGCCGATTTTCAGATCATTTATTTGAAAGGTTTATGTATAATCCGACTACTTTGCTCTATTGAATAAAAATATAATGACTGATAACTAAACGCAAAGCTATAAAACGTCTTTTATATAAATAGTATTGTATTATCTTCCGTTTTGTTTATTTCCATTACTGTCGCGACTTCTAAGCCTAAATGTTTCGCTGTCACAACATTATGTTCAGCACATGGTGCACTCACTTCTAAACTATCTATCCAAACATATTTATCTGCTGCACATATATCTATTTTAGTTTTTTTAATCCTCTTATGTCACTGGAGACGACTCTTTGGCCCTGTGTTACAGGAATCCGCAGGATCAAGATACGAATTACCAGGCGTACCATCTTGCCTACGAAGTCAAAAAGCTCATGTAATTCCAACAAAATTATATATCAGCTAGATAATTCTATTATCCGTAGTTTGAAGTTAGGCTGGAATTAGAAGATCAAATATATCCTCTCTACCAAACGATACAACATCCTAACTAGGAAACCTCTGTAATATTTGAATTCGCATTACTAATTTCTCTTCATTCAGATGCTTAAACAGTATTCTCTCAATCTACTTAACTATTACGTGAATAATTGTATATATTTTAAAATAACTAATAAGCTCAACTTTAAGACCGAAGTCAATAATATCATCTTCTCTTAATAGGATCACATCATTATGTTTTGTTACAACTATCGCACTGCCGCCGCATTCTTATACTTGTTTTTCTGGAGCTACTATAGCTATCAATAATAATAATAAATAAATTAAACGTATTTGACGACCTAATTCCAGCCGAAATAAATAAAAACTATTTAGTTCATCTCGTGGTAGTGCTTGCTTAGTAGTTTAGGATGTAAATTATATTTAAGTAGTACATTTTCAAATTGAGTTTTAGATGTCGAGTATTTATTTTTGCACATGTGAACAGCACGGCACGGTTTTCTACGGCATGCTCACTTTATTTTGAACTTACGAGAAACACGTTATTCACTATTAAAGTAATTTTTCAATAAATACTTTTTCTACATTCACGATCATAGTTAAAACTTTTTATAAATAAAATATTCATTTCCTTTCTATTGGAATAAATATGATCCGGTTGTTAGTACGGTTGCGGAGCTAGTCTTATCTAGAATAATTCTATTACCTATGTCTGTCTGTTAAAGGCATGTCCTTTGTTACTCGCCCCGACAAAATATAGTTTTAATGTCACACATAACTCGCCTGATAGTGAATTTCACAAAAAATATAGCTACCTAGTTAAATTGTCGTTCGGTACGATATCTATATACCTAATAAACGAGTGACCATATTGTTTTCCAATAAAAAGGAGTCATAACAATCTTTATATTTTTAAGACCTTAAATAGGTAGTAAGCGAATACACATCCTTTTATACGTGTTTCGCAATAAACGCTTTTACATTATTTTTGAACGGTATAACTACAATACTAAATAATACTAAATAATATACTAGAAAAAATAGGACTCGCACCAGATCATGTTCTCGGACGGGAATCGAACCCGCGACCTTTGGATGTCCGGTCCAATGCTCTGACCGCTGAGCTACCGAGTCACTGGTGAGAACGTCGAATTTCTTCTAGTATATCAACTCTTACGCTGCAAGCCAGCGCCATCTCACCAATGTAGAAGGAATTAACCTCTACATTCAACTGAACATCTTTCCAGATATTTTTAAACAGTTGATTAAGATGAGAAAGCTATATAACTATTTGAAATTTTGAGATTTAAGCATTCACAATGCTATTTTTATATAATACTAAATAATATACTAGAAAAAATAGGACTCGCACCAGATCATGTTCTCGGACGGGAATCGAACCCGCGACCTTTGGATGTCCGGTCCAATGCTCTGACCGCTGAGCTACCGAGTCACTGGTGAGAACGTCGAATTTCTTCTAGTATATCAACTCTTACGCTGCAAGCCAGCGCCATCTCACCAATGTAGAAGGAATTAACCTCTACATTCAACTGAACATCTTTCCAGATATTTTTAAACAGTTGATTAAGATGAGAAAGCTATATAACTATTTGAAATTTTGAGATTTAAGCATTCACAATGCTATTTTTATATAATACTAAATAATATACTAGAAAAAATAGGACTCGCACCAGATCATGTTCTCGGACGGGAATCGAACCCGCGACCTTTGGATGTCCGGTCCAATGCTCTGACCGCTGAGCTACCGAGTCACTGGTGAGAACGTCGAATTTCTTCTAGTATATCAACTCTTACGCTGCAAGCCAGCGCCATCTCACCAATGTAGAAGGAATTAACCTCTACATTCAACTGAACATCTTTCCAGATATTTTTAAACAGTTGATTAAGATGAGAAAGCGTTGATATACTAGAAGAAATTCGACGTTCTCACCAGTGACTCGGTAGCTCAGCGGTCAGAGCATTGGACCGGACATCCAAAGGTCGCGGGTTCGATTCCCGTCCGAGAACATGATCTGGTGCGAGTCCTATTTTTTCTAGTATATTATTTAGTATTATATAAAAATAGCATTGTGAATGCTTAAATCTCAAAATTTCAAATAGTTATATAGCTTTCTCATCTTAATCAACTGTTTAAAAATATCTGGAAAGATGTTCAGTTGAATGTAGAGGTTAATTCCTTCTACATTGGTGAGATGGCGCTGGCTTGCAGCGTAAGAGTTGATATACTAGAAGAAATTCGACGTTCTCACCAGTGACTCGGTAGCTCAGCGGTCAGAGCATTGGACCGGACATCCAAAGGTCGCGGGTTCGATTCCCGTCCGAGAACATGATCTGGTGCGAGTCCTATTTTTTCTAGTATATTATTTAGTATTATATAAAAATAGCATTGTGAATGCTTAAATCTCAAAATTTCAAATAGTTATATAGCTTTCTCATCTTAATCAACTGTTTAAAAATATCTGGAAAGATGTTCAGTTGAATGTAGAGGTTAATTCCTTCTACATTGGTGAGATGGCGCTGGCTTGCAGCGTAAGAGTTGATATACTAGAAGAAATTCGACGTTCTCACCAGTGACTCGGTAGCTCAGCGGTCAGAGCATTGGACCGGACATCCAAAGGTCGCGGGTTCGATTCCCGTCCGAGAACATGATCTGGTGCGAGTCCTATTTTTTCTAGTATATTATTTAGTATTATATAAAAATAGCATTGTGAATGCTTAAATCTCAAAATTTCAAATAGTTATATAGCTTTCTCATCTTAATCAACTGTTTAAAAATATCTGGAAAGATGTTCAGTTGAATGTAGAGGTTAATTCCTTCTACATTGGTGAGATGGCGCTGGCTTGCAGCGTAAGAGTTGATATACTAGAAGAAATTCGACGTTCTCACCAGTGACTCGGTAGCTCAGCGGTCAGAGCATTGGACCGGACATCCAAAGGTCGCGGGTTCGATTCCCGTCCGAGAACATGATCTGGTGCGAGTCCTATTTTTTCTAGTATATTATTTAGTATTATATAAAAATAGCATTGTGAATGCTTAAATCTCAAAATTTCAAATAGTTATATAGCTTTCTCATCTTAATCAACTGTTTAAAAATATCTGGAAAGATGTTCAGTTGAATGTAGAGGTTAATTCCTTCTACATTGGTGAGATGGCGCTGGCTTGCAGCGTAAGAGTTGATATACTAGAAGAAATTCGACGTTCTCACCAGTGACTCGGTAGCTCAGCGGTCAGAGCATTGGACCGGACATCCAAAGGTCGCGGGTTCGATTCCCGTCCGAGAACATGATCTGGTGCGAGTCCTATTTTTTCTAGTATATTATTTAGTATTATATAAAAATAGCATTGTGAATGCTTAAATCTCAAAATTTCAAATAGTTATATAGCTTTCTCATCTTAATCAACTGTTTAAAAATATCTGGAAAGATGTTCAGTTGAATGTAGAGGTTAATTCCTTCTACATTGGTGAGATGGCGCTGGCTTGCAGCGTAAGAGTTGATATACTAGAAGAAATTCGACGTTCTCACCAGTGACTCGGTAGCTCAGCGGTCAGAGCATTGGACCGGACATCCAAAGGTCGCGGGTTCGATTCCCGTCCGAGAACATGATCTGGTGCGAGTCCTATTTTTTCTAGTATATTATTTAGTATTATATAAAAATAGCATTGTGAATGCTTAAATCTCAAAATTTCAAATCGGTATAACTACATCACAATCGACGTTTGACAGATCCATTGCAGAAGCAACTTTCTACTTACTGATATAGTCAAGTCAGTCATCAAGTTGCATCTCAATGTCATTCGTCAGTCGTCTTGTGGTCTACTTGAATCATATACAAGAGACAATACAGGTAGATAAAAAATAAGAAGCAAAATTTCAATGAAAGACTTGTCCAAACAGGCCTACGAGTAGAAGTAGTGGGGAGAAGAACAGCAACGGGGTGAGTCTACCAGCTGGTCTGGCGGACGACCAATCGAAAGACTTCGATTTTGAAAAGACTGAAATGAAATATGACTCCACTGGGATGTTCCATTGGAGCCCCGCGAGGAATCTAGAAGATTGTATATTAGTAAGTACCTCCACATTTTAACTTATATTTCAATTTTCTGAAAATGACAATGTGATTGATACCCGTAATGACATTTGCCATGTGTATGGCACCGCATACATATTGGTAGTTTCATATGCTTATATTTTTAAATTGCGTAATGTAACTAGTCTAAAAAAAGCTAAACACACCGTACACTGCTCGGGGAGAACACAGATAAATAATGCCAGCAATCTCTCCAAATCTCAATTGTTTATCAACAGGACAGAAACCAAGCGGCAATGACAGTGCTAAACGGTCACGTAGTGGTCTGTCTTTTCGCGGATCCCGATTCCCCTTTAATAGGGCTTCGGAACCTCGTGATGCCGCTTCGGGCGTCTAACTTTCACTACCACGAGCTCAAGCATGTGGTCATCGTAGGCAGCGTCGAATACATCAGAAGGGAGTGGAAGATGCTTCAAAATCTTCCCAAGATATCTGTACTGAATGTAAGTTGATCACCTTAGAGACCAACTAATCCATTCTTAACTAATGACTCTTGTTATTAACCAATCACCTGTCCTGTTTCAGGGTTCACCGCTAAGCCGGGCCGACTTGCGTGCAGTTAATGTTAACCTATGCGACATGTGCTGCATCCTGTCAGCGAAGGTGCCATCGAACGATGACCCGACGTTGGCGGACAAGGAAGCTATTCTGGCTTCGTTGAACATCAAAGCGATGACGTTCGACGACACGATAGGCGTGCTGAGCGCGGGGGTAGGCACAAACGGCAGTACTGCTGTGCCGCCGCCGCCGGGCCAGCCACCCGCGCCTGTGCTGCTGCAGCGGAGAGGCTCCGTCTACGGCGCCAATGTGCCTATGATTACCGGTCAGTATTTTACTCCATAACTGGGAAGCATACACACATCACACGACCGAGGCTTCTCAAGCCACTGAAGAACTGTGGCTATTGACGATATTGCTTGTCACTTTATTTGTTTCTGCTTGAAGTTGTCTATGTGGCGGGTTTCACTTACTTCGATCGGTATATTTCGGTTTATCTAACTTCGAAATAACATTTCAGAGTTGGTAAATGACAGCAACGTGCAGTTCTTGGACCAGGATGACGACGACGATCCTGACACAGAACTGTATCTTACGCAGCCGTTCGCCTGCGGTACGGCCTTCGCTGTCAGCGTGCTCGACTCTCTTATGTCCACCGTGAGTAACACACTTTAACCGAGGAAGACACGTTTATCTTCTTTTCATCGGTATGATGAAAGACTTGATAGAAACAAACAAATCTCGGTTCCATTCTGTTCTAAACTCTTGAAAATAAATGCAGCGAGAGAAGTCACATCTGTGTGCTATGTCTTTTACTTTTCACACGCGATAGATGTTTCAGTGACAGGATATCGTTTGTTACAGACGTATTTCAACCAAAATGCCTTAACGCTGATCCGGTCGCTGATCACGGGCGGCGCCACTCCAGAGCTGGAGCTGATCCTCGCTGAGGGAGCTGGACTCCGAGGAGGGTACTCCACGCCTGAGAGTTTAGCTAATAGGTAATTATATCAGTCAACATTCATCTGAAACACTCAGAACCTCGACATACATAATGAGTGTCCATTTGATAACTTTCAAATAAGAAATTAAAACTTATGCAAAAATTAGTCCGTTTTTTATAACGGGCGGGAGCCTGGCAGTTCTTATTACAGATTACAGAGAGAATTTCACACAGCGTCAATGTTGACATTTTCCTCACTTGTCTTTTATCAGGGACCGGTGTAGAGTGGGCCAGATATCGCTGTACGACGGGCCGCTTGCGCAGTTCGGCGAGGCGGGCAAGTACGGGGATCTGTTCGTGGCGGCGCTGCGCTCGTACGGCATGCTGTGCATTGGCCTCTACCGGTTCCGGGACACGTCGTCCTCCTGCGACGCCAGCAGCAAGCGATATGTCATCACTAACCCGCCAGATGACTTCAGTTTGCTGCCCACCGATCAGGTACAAATTCTCCATTGTGTCTTTCTTCAAGTGATCTCTGCCTACCTCTATTAGCAGAAAGCCGTTAAATTACTTAACATGTATGTTTGTATGTTGCAGGTGTTCGTCCTAATGCAATTCGACCCGGGCGTGGAGTACCGGTCGTCGCGGCGCGCAGGCTCAGCGGCGGGCAGCGGCAAGGACGACGCCTCTTGACTATTGCTGTGCAGCGCCCTCACCGACGGGCCCTACTCCTACATCTAGGGAGGGCCCGTCGACACTCCACCCGACCTGACAATCCTACCTTTACCGTTTACATTTTTATTTTTGTTTGTCACCTTCAAACCCTAAGGCCGAAGAACTCAAAACCTTTGCCGTCCCAGTGTTACCAGCCGAAAATTTTAATTTACCCTTTAGTATTTTTTATTTTGATTTTTTTACCTATTAGTTGACACTTTGGACACCGCACGCACTGCAAACACTGTCGCACCCTTCTTCCAACTTTTTCTTTGTCTTACGACTGAAACAACGAATTGTTCAGTCCCTGCGATGTGAATTGTGAGCGAAACCGACAAGGTCGCAGAGTACGGAGTGTTCCGATCAGCTTTTGTATAATAAAATGATCGTTTATCATGAATGTTAGGGTGGCTTTCGGTGTTACAAGCTATTATTAGTGGTCAAATATTAGGGAGAAAGAAGTTATAGAGCAAAGTTTTATAGTAGTCCGCAGATCAAAGCGTGATCGTAATACTCTGTACTAATTTCTTTTAAGGCACACTGCACACAATCCGTAAATATAGGCGTTTGCCCGGGTTTGTTTAAAAGTGTAAGTAACGGTGATGAGTCATATTTTAATTTAATGGACATTAATGCTCAATATTTAAAGGAACCTTTTAAACTTTTAATTGCATGACAGAGTAATATAATTCTTTAATGGGGTAATATTGAACTAACGTACCAAATAATCTAATACCATAACGTGTAAAGTTTCCTTGTTTTAGAATATCCATTCCTTATTGAGTAGTTTTCGTCTCTTATTTTCGTATGTAAAGCACTACTTCTAAAGAGCTAAAGTATATATCTAGTTACTTTTTAAGCATTTAAATGATTCATCGACTGATCGTTAAGAACTTCATCCATCATTTATTTAATTATGTTATTAATTATTGACACTATGTTAAGTACCCTTTATAGTTGAATTCACATTGAATTCGGATCAATTTTATTAGATTTAATCTAAGGATTTAAGTGAATATTTTACCTTCTTTACATTTCTTTTATGCACGAATGGTAGTGGTCTGCATACAATTGATGAATTCTGTACGTTCAATAATTCTATTACATAGACACACTGTAGCTTGCTATCTGTGGTGATCTGATTTTTTGCTTAACTTATAAAAGATCAGGTCAGTTCAGTTTTACATACCTACATTAGATTCATCATATCACTTGTATCTTTAGTTAGTGTTCCATTTTTAGTTTTAACGTTATGTTTATTTTTTTAATAAAATGTTCAAACTTTTTTGTTATTTTTTATTTTATTTTTTTCTTTGCTAAATAATCCCAGCGTTGGGAGGGGGATTGTCAAAGTGGACGTGAAATATGGCGCTGCACAATAAAAAAAATCTAATGAACTGAAACAAATTATACGAAAATGTCTAAAAATGCCATTACGTGTATGTTTGATCGAGGGAAGTTGATTTTTTTTTGCGTGGGACACTGAGTGCAACGTGTAATATTGCTGTAAATGTGTGATATTATTTTCGAAACGTCGTCGTTGTTATTATTAAAATAGGGCTTTTGAAGCCTGCGATGTATTTAGTGTTAACTCCGGGTGCTTTGACGATTGTGGACTCTTCATAGTTTACTACATTACATTGTATTAGATAAGACACTTTTGATCGACTGCATAAGAATACACCCCTGTTTGATCAGACGATAAATCAACATTTAAACCGCATGCAGTTGGTTGAAGGTCATTTTTAGAATTTACTAGATTTAGTCATACATTCGTCTCACGAGTACTAGTGAATCATTCCGCAGAAAAAAGTGAAAATAATGCAATAATTTATAACTTTTTTTACAAGATGTTTGGTGTAAACAATAGTGGGCGTAACCAAAGTCCTCCACAGCAAGCCTCTTGCGCACGTTATAGAACCAAATTATGTACCTTATTATTAAATGAATACCTCATTTCAACTTATAATTAGTAACAAGTTCGGAGATTATAAACTTATTAAACAATCTGTACATAGCAACCAGACGCCTCACGTTATTATAGTAATTTCATCGTTCAAATAGATTAGGCAAAGCCGGCCTTATATATAGGTTAGTATCGGTGTACCCTCGGTAAGAACGCGTGGTCGAAACTACTACAGACAACATACACTTGTAAACCGTATTCGTAAAGGAATTGATGCAAACATACTGCCATATTTTTGTAACAAACAAACCAATAATACAATAAACCCTCACTGATCGAAAAGAGTACAAAATGACACTGCGAGAAGAAACTGTATGAGGAAATCGTGAATGTACCTAAATGTCTGTTTACTACCTACCCAGGTACTCACGGATCGTGCCGACAACAGCAAAAATATCTTAGCTCCAAGCATAACTGCTCTTGCACTTAAATTCTTAACGTATTAAATTCAAAACTTTTTCAGTGTTGCCAGCATTGAAATTTTTTCCCCCTCCCGGGAGAAAATCTACCTAAATAGTATCACAACACACTAAATGTCAATACTCTAATCCTACTCGTCACCGTGCCAAGTCCTATAGTCTTCATGAAATAATTATATTATCTAAGCAAAGAAAAACTAAAATTTCTTTACATAATATAATATTAATTATTAAAAACCCGTAACGCTGTTTATTGGGTTCACCAATAGCTTCGCGATATGAGACAGTAATTAACGTATTAAATTATGATTTTTTAACACGACACCGTTCTTAAAAGCAATAAAGAAGTAATACAACTTAATGTAAAGCAATGATGCAGTTACGTATGGCAAATCAATTAAATTAATTATACTCCAACATTTTTTCTTTGGGTATAGATCACTAAATGGATGTATCGAAATTGTAAAATTTTAAGATGGTTGTGCACGATAGATTATTTATATAATTGTTAATCTAACTAATCGGTCTGTCCAAAAAAATCTATTTAAATTAAAAGATCTCATTGGGCTTATTTGGCCAAACATTTGCCAAGATTAGGGCTAGTAAGTTAAGGAACTTACTGGTATGGTACTGTCATGAGGTGCTGAACGCGATGAAAGCAAGCCAGTGAGTACTTCGCGCAGAGCAAGTTCATAATTTAGAGTTAATTTAGTGACATAAGTATCCATTATGTGGATATGGATGGATACAGTATTTTTGTTTATTTTACTCTTATTCGAAAAACCATATTTGATAGGCAGAACGGTTCTATTGCATATAAAAAAAATTGTTTTCTAATGTTGAACCCTAACGGATGAAACTTTGTAAAAGTTTTAGACAAGTTATTATTAAGTTTTGATTAATTATTGCAATAACACAATTACTATAAAAAAGATGAAAAAGAGGTACTGTAGTTAATTTGATTTTGTGCGTGTCCAAATCCAATAAAATGTGTAACAATGTTTTAAGTAAGGGAGTTTGTAGCGTTGTCTGACTGTAATGTACGATTTACACCGACCGGTGCCGGAGCGCATTTTACAATATGCTGAAGGAAATTCAAGCTTCCATACAGGTAGTTAAGTTCTATATTTGGTTGGAATGTATGCTGCTTGGAACCCGGCTCCGCACGCACGCCGCGGCAGCCTGCCAGCTACTCTCGGTTGCCGTTGCGCCCGGTGAGCGTGCCGACGGATGCGGACACGTGCCGACGGATGCGGACACGTGCCGACGGATGCGGACACGTGCTGACGGATGCGGACACGTATCGACATGCGCATGCTGACGCATACGTGCGCCTCTGCTGCGACGGCCCAACAACTCGCGCCGGTTGGTGTGAATAGTACATAACAGGCTGGCCGGCTTCAGCATCGCGTTAGCAGCTGATAGACAGGCCCTTACCATGTACTGTATTCTTTTAGTTGTAATGGAGCTTGATATTTCGGTAAGTAGTAACCCCTGCATGCCCGCGGAGACTAGACGGAAGATGTTTAGAGCCGCAGCGCAGTCTACACTCGATTTTTTAAATTTTTAGCTAGAATGTTGTAAATAGTCAACTGTCATTTTGTATGTTACATAAGAATTTTTCAACGTCTCCTTTGCATTAAAAATAGAAGGGTACGATATTAAAAAAATATATTCAAAATACTGTCGTGTGTAGTTTGTTGTGAATTAGGCTTCTGACACTGTATGCTAGTTAGGGATAGAGGTCGGCGTCTCATTGTAAAAATGTAATATAATCGCTATTAATTTGGATTAAAATATGAATGTTAAATAAGATTAATATTAAAATGATGATTTTTCCTTTAATATTTTTATACAGCATTACAAAATATTTATCGCAATTAAAAGTTTATAGAGGTGGGTCTGTGTGCAATTTTAAATAGTGTTAAATTTGTATAATCGCCTTAATGAGAGAGAATATAGCCGAGTCCTTCTGCGTGTGTTTGCTTGTGTGTTATGTTAACATTATTGTTTAAGAGGCGATATTTCTTCGATCACTCGTATAAAAACACTGTAAAATCAACAACAACCAAGAATTTATTTTAAAACATCAAAAAAATTATATTCATAAAACATATTGAATGAATTTTGAAATAACGTGAACGCGAGCAGTATGATACAAAAATATGACACAATATTTATAACACAGACCAGTATCCCTTCCAACACATATAGTATCGCCTCTTAAAATGCAATGTGTATGTATTGTATGCATGTCACATGACGAAACTGTTACTAGATGAAACCATAGTGACTCTCTTTAACATGAATCAAAGTGCGCACTCATTCAAAGCGCTGCGCCTTAGCTAGTTTTTCATTAATTTCAAACATTTCCTTAAACTATTCGTCATAGAACTTAAATACAGTATTCACTTTATTTTCATCTATCGCTATAATAAAAAGACGGAGATTTTATACATACACTTATTTAGAAGTTACTCAGATATTTTTTTTTAGCACTGGGTAACGGTCATTTAAACACGTTTAACAAAATGTCTATCTAGATCTAGAATTGTCAAGAAAAAAAGTAAAACTACATAATAAACAAATACAGAAATGAAAAAAGAGTAAAATATATATTTGTATGGATTCCCCAAGAACTTTGGACTCCCATACAAAATTCAGAATACTTTTGATAAAGAGGTTTAGTCAAAAATAGAGGTTTTATTCTAATAAAGCACTCGGTGAAATAAAGCATACGTAGTGTTGCTTTCGTTTTAGTATTCAGCTGCTTTGTTATTAACTAATTAAATAGATGGCGCTGATTTTCTATATTTTCAAATTCTCAAGGTAAAATTGATAATTATATAAATTTTAGGTGATACGATGAAATAAAAGTTCAAAATAATTTACCTATGTGATTAAAGCTCATCATAAGTAGTTAGACTCAATTTTTATTTTATTCTCTTTTTCTTACCAATAAAAACAAGGAGTTTTATAAAACATAAATTCAATTGTAGTCTTTATAGACAACAAATATAAAGCCAATTTTGAATACCATTTTGAGAACTAATTTTATTTTAATAAGTTTACTTAACTTTATAAGTTGAAACATTTAACTGTTGTCTTGATTTGTTCAGTAAAAGAAGTTTATAAGAGGTTTAAAATTTCAATGAGTGTTAATAGAACCGGGGGCTGGTTATGTAACTTTGTTGCAAACAACTCTGACAGAAATCACAGTTACATTGCAGCTTTAGTAAGAACCAATGTGACAACCATTTTACTTAAATCAGCAATGTAACTGCGGTTTCAATCGATTTCAATCGAGAATTGTTAGCAACAGAGTTACGTAATGAGCCCCTAAACGTAATATCAAAACCAAAACGACCGCAACCCAGTGGATAGATATAGCTAGCCAATTCGCGGCATCGAATTATCATAATTTATCGCGGACATAATTGCATGGTCTCTGAGTTCCTGAAATTCTCTCAATATCACTCAACGACAAACGTCTCTCACGTAATTTAAGGTGTACGTTCAATCACTAGAGATCGAATTACGAACAATCACTAAATGCCTATTTGCAATTCTAGTCATTCATGTTCTGTGTGCATTAAAAGTCTAGAATTAACAACATTGTTGACTATTGCTATTAGCTTGAGGTTGTTAAAATTTTTAGAAAAGAAAAGGTGAATTTTTCATGTAACATATACGTATATATAAAAAATCTTTAATGCTCTATAATACGAATGTTCGCTAGACCCTTTTTGTAAGCTGATTGCCATCTTATTATAGTGTTGTTACACACTAGTCCTCTCCTTATTAAAGTAGTATCAATATATAATGATGGCTGTGAGGTAAATAATTGTAACAATTTAAATTTATATTGTGTAAATGAATTAATAAAAATAGATAACAAATCAAATGGATCGCTCTGTCGCAACGATTGGTATGACGCTTTCAATTCTTTTGTCTTGGTATTGTTAATTCATACAATGTTTATGTAAATATTCGTTCCAATATTTCTGTCGTACCTATTGCCTCATTTTTTTTCAATATTCTTTCCTTCCTTCCTTTCTTTCGTTATCAGTGCTAAGACAAAACGATCAATTTATGATATTTTTTGCGCGAAAAGTGACATTTCAGCCATGGGTTGCCATATTAAGAAAAACGTTATGATTTACCCAATTTTAGTTAATTTATTTAAAATTATATAAACGACTTAATAATTTAAACATTCTCTCCTCTTCATTTAAAGTATTCAATTTTTTTTTATTTGTAATATAAATCCTATTAATTACAATAATGAATTATGGCAACCTAACAAGCCAAGCTCACAGCTTTCTCTGCAGTTGCTCAAATTTCTCAGCCCCAAATGTCACCGCTTATAGTTCCATTTACAGATTATAAAACCACCAAATATAATCAAGTTAATATTACATTACCCTTTAGGCTTCCGCAGGTACGGTTGGCGACATGTTAAAGTATTACTCTAGCAGATAATATTATAGTCCGCATTACACGCACTTCTATAATCGTCATAATACCTATAATAAAGCTTCTAGTAGATACTATGGCATGTGACCAATAACACCTTTAATAAAGACCGCACATGGTGGGAAATGTAATATTACCCGACTGTTCGAAATATATCACACCACAAGAACAAATTATTTAATATTGTTGATGTTGATTGTTAATAAAATGCAAATAATGTAAATATCAAAATAAATTCTGTATTTGTATTTGAAAAATTGTTTTAATCTATGCCCTCTTTACTGTGTTAAAGGTAAGTATTGAATGAAAAAAATCTTTTACAAGTTTTTTCTGAAAATATATTATTAATTCATTCATAATATTGTTCTAGTCAGCACTAGAATGGCAAACAATTGTACACACTATTATAGTTAACTAAACAACAAATCGTAACTCGTGACTTACATCAAACACCATAGCTACACTAGATATAGTAATATAAAGTTATATTATATTATAATTCAATTATGTATATGCCAATTGCTGATTTGAGGTTCTTTTGAACTCCAATTTAATATTTGTGAGATCATTATTAAAATAACATTTAAACCTAGCAGATCAAAGTTATAAATAAATAAATATAGGTAATATGCAACTGGCACACAAGAATAGAAATGTGTGTTTCTAATACCTAGTAAAGTTATGTTGACGTAAAAATTTAAACACTTCATAAATTAATATCTCTCAGAAGATGACTATTTCTAACAATAATGCATTCGATAACAAATTCGAGGTAAAAATAAATTTTAAAAATACAGTCACATTTTGTACATCAATGAATTCACTGAAACCTGTCAATGCACTATCAGCTTTACAATTGATTTTAAATGTTGGTTGATACCTAAACTTCTGCTCAACAATTGATGCACCTAACTGTGCCTTTTTCTCAGAGCAAAACCATGTGACCATCTCCAAATTATTAAGGTCACAGTGATAAATTTACCAAATATTAATTGTGTTTACTCACCTTATCTAATTGAAAAAAGGTCTTTGTTCCACTTTTCTTGGATTTAATGGTGTGCTTCTTACCAGATCCGACGGGACCAATCTTCTTTTTTTCATCTTCTAAAAGCAGTGGTGGCAATGAAACTTTTCTTATAGTGTAGTGAGAGAAACTGTTTGACAACTTTGACACTTCATTCTGGTAATCAGGATCGTACAACGGCTCAAGCCTTGTTAATTCTCGATGCCTAGCTGTAACGACTCTACCATTTATTAATTTGCTACGGTCACAAGCACTGAGAGTGTTTCCATAGCTTTTTGTATCCAAAGACACAAATGACTTAGCACTATTTCGGTCACAATTTATAGATGAATCTGGTCTAGATGATCTCATCCACCTTGAAGAAGCCAAATCTGACCTCAAGATTGAAGTGTTTTGCCTTTTTCTATGAGATGGACTTCTTATCTGTATAGGAGTGATTTGAAGAAGAGAGCAGAAACTATTTGGCAATTCTTCTTCTTCTTTATTGTACATTGGATGAAAAGACACTTTCTCTCGTGACAACTTTGGTTCGTACAAGTCTCCTGCTACGGATACTCTTGGTGAATTTTGTGGTGTCACATCGGAGCTGCTCTGTGATAGGCGTTCTTCACTTTCACTAAATTGATCATAATCACTGTAGTGTATAGCAATGACCTCATCATGTTCCATTTGCCTATAACTGAATTTCTTTTCTGGTAGTGGTATAGCTTTTCCAACAATCCTGAAATCAATAAATCAAATAAATTATGGATTTGAAAGGTCATATCAATTGAAGTGACTCATGATGTATTTAAGCTGTCCTTGACCTATTACAACAACAAACTACCATACACAACCCACACCTATTGATTGACTACAACTTGAGTCATATTAGAATATTTAATAATGCAAATAACAATTAAGTAGTACAGTTTTTATAACAAAAATGTATTTCCATTAAAGAATGAGATAGTGATATATTGCATAAAGAGCAAGTTACATTTGTATAACCAGAACACAGGATTTTACAAACAGGTCAAGTCAGAAAAAATTTAGTCTAAAAATGGTCATATGACATTTTATACCTCATTTAGCTATTATTGGCACGCATCCAATTATGTTATTCAAAATTTCATAATTAGCCAATCACAACACTTAATTGTAAAAAACTGGTCAGGAAGGTGATATGAGACAGGGCGCCATTCAGTTTTTTGGCTTTCCTGAAAACTTGTCAAATACGACTTGTGCGGTATTGTTATATAAGTGACGATATTCTGTGTTAAAGTATTTGGAACTGTTGATACTCCTTTTATTTGCAGATTAAATCATTAAAATCATACTGTTATTTATCTATATTTTATTTATTTACAGCCTTTATTCAGAGTATACATTTTTTTTTATAAATAAAATAGTATCTAAGTATTTTGGATGAGCTCCTCTGTGTGCCCTCCGGCAAAGGCCTCCTCCAAGTTCTTCCACTTTTCCCTCTCTCTAGCTGTACCCATCCAGTTTCTACCTGCCAGCTTAACCAAATATGTTGTTTATCTATTAGTGAATAATAAATGAGGCATTATACCTGAGATGAGGATGCAACTCTCTCCACTGGTTGCACTCCTCAATGATCTGTGGCCTTGTACATTTCTCCCCCTCTTCATCGTAGAGTGTCCTTTCAATCCTTTCCCACTCCGATGCCAAGGTTTTTGTAGCCTCTGCAGTATTTCTACGGAGTGCTGAACCTGAGCTACTATCACTTTCTTCACTATGAAAATCTGGTGTACCTGAAATTTGGAATGAATAACTAATTCTAAGGAACATAAATGAAATAAAAAGGGTACTGGCATGAATTGAATAGTAGGTACCTATTTTAAAAGTGTGCTAAAATATATTTACCTGATTCGCTATCAGAGAAAAAATCTGAAAAAGGTGTACCAGCTCTTTCGATACTGTCTGTTCTATACGACTGACTATCATATGAATAGTTCAAATTTCTGTTGATATAACTTGTGTTAGCCGATAGTGCGGGTAAATCCGACGCCGCACGGTATCCGAACTTTTGACTATTAATATTTGGTAAACAATCAATCAGTTTGCTAATATTCTTCTCTCGAGCAGACAAATAATTTCTAGCCGACATAATAAAAGAGCGCAGTTTACGTATTCCTGGTATCCATTATTGGTCTTAACACATTACATGATTTCAAATATCCAACATCCATGAAATTATTAATTATTTTTACCATCTGGAAACTACCGGAGAGAAAATTATTTAATTTTCATTCAAGAGTAAAATTTGTCTTGTTAGTCGGTCGAACGAAACGAAACGGACGTTAACAAATGTAAACGACAACGTCAACGTGATGTTGACGTGCGTGGCGTGACGTCACGTCTCACATCAATCAAACGTCAGATTTTTTTCTCATATAAATTCTTCCCATATAACGTCGGGAAGGCAAATAAGTCATAAGCGTACAGCCAACGTAGATTTATCAAAATGACCACAATCACAAAGTAATGGGAGTAGACCTGCGGCGGTATCAGCTAAAAACATTGAAGTTCATGTTAACTGTGTTTTGACAGATGTATGTGATACATTGCTATTTTTCTTTGTTAAGTTGTTATTTGTGCCAATACGAAGTAGCAATGTATCACATACATCTGTCAAAACACAGTTAACATGAACTTCAATGTTTTTAGCTGATAGAGCCCCAGCCATATCAAACATGTGGCCCGCGGGCCGCACGCGGCCCTTTCACTGACTTTCCAATTTTTTCAGGTCAGTGGGCCCTTTACACGTTTTGACTGCAGCCCGATCCAATTTTATAAACATCTTCCTGATGCGACCCGCAAGCGTGACTGAATAATATTTCATTTCAAAAAGTAACACAAGGTACAAATGATGTTTCACATAAAGGGCTCTATCGGCTAACTTACATTGCTATCGTAACCGCTCTGATTTGACAGATGGATGTAGTACATTGCTACTTTTCTTTGGTAAGTTTTTATTTGTGCCAAAATGAAATCGCAATATATCACAGACATCTGTCAAAACCGTAGAGATCAAAACACAGTTAACATTGTTTTTAACCGATGGACCCGCTGCGGGTCTGTCTGATAACTTTTTGATAAAGCCAAGATTTTTAACTTTACGTATGCCCTAACTTTACAAGCCCAAACTTCAATAAACTCTAAAATATGTGATTTGCTTGACGGCTTGACTTGTCAAGTTGTCAAGTTTCGCTTCTATGCAATCAAATATTGTGATTGACAAGCCGACAAGCAAAGCTTGATTATTATGGGGCTACATAAGAAAACGACTTTTTAGTAACGAAAAAATGTTTCGAAAATGTAAACTCCGACGGCGGTATCGGCTAAAAACATTGAAGTTCATGTTAACTGTGTTTTGACAGATGTATGTGATACATTGCTACTTTTCTTTGATAAGTTTTTATTTGTGCCAAAACAAAGTAGCAATGTATCACGTACATCTGTCAAAACACAGTTAACATGAACTTCAATGTTTTTAGCCGATAGAGTCCCAGGAGTTTTTGTCTGAAATAAAAAAATATCAAAATCATCAAAAATGTATGAGTATTGACTAATGAAAACGCAGTGTGGTCTCTGACCTTTGCTTCTTTCTTCACGGAATGAAAAAAAAAACAAATGTCAATGTCAAAAAGCTGTCACTGTCTGTCATTCGTTCGAAAAAGGAAAAAAACAAAAAAAAGCACGAGTCCACGAAAAAAAGATCGATCTTTCCGTTTCTCGCTTAGAGAAAGATAAATATATCAAAGGTTTCTCGAATTTTGCGATTGCGTTATTGTGTTTGTGTGTGTGAATAATTTATTTCATCAGAAGTCAGACAGAACACTGTATGTTATTGTAAAGTGACTACTTAAAAAAGTTAAATAAAAATGTCTCAAATTCATACCAAAAGTGGCGATGCCGTTCAAGATGAGGTTTGTACCATTATCAACATTTTCATGCTTGTTGAACCGATTTTAATTAAGAGGTACCTACCTATAAATTTACTTAATTATCGTATAAAACTTTTTCGCCGAGTCATTGCAATAACGTTGTGGGAGTTTAATAAAAATCATGATTACTGAAAACGCACAACTCGCAAGAATACCGCATGCGGCAATTCGATCTTTAGTTAATTTAAATTGGCACTCTGGAGTTTTTTGAGTTTTTGTAATAATAAATTTAATGTAGTTTTATAAGATTCGATATTATGGATTTTATTTTATATTTGTCATACATTATACATACATTTGTCATACGAAAATCTGCTGTTTGATACAAAAATTACTAACAAAATATCAAAATGTATAAAACAGTATAATTTCTTTTTAGAAAGTATTGCTGCCTTACACTTATATTCAGCAAGTGCCAGGCAAACAAATCCGCACCAAGCTTACTTCAGCATTCAACTATTGGCTCAAAGTTTCCGATGAGAAGTTGCACGCTGTTGGAGAAATAGTTCAGATGCTACATAACTCCAGCTTGCTGTAAGTTCTTTTATACAAAGGTAGCTAATTATTCATATAAGTATATTGTTTACAATGGCAAACAGTTAATAATTCCAGTAAGTATTCCAGTCTAGCAATTGAGTGCCACTTCAATAATGTGAACTGTCATTCATTTAGTCTAGGACTCAACTGGATTGACTCGACTTGCGGGATTGCTGGACTGGAATAATGTGAACCAGACATTAAACATACATGAGAAAGTAACAATCGAACAAACAAAGCCGAGAGATCCCCTATTTCAACCCTTCAAGCCCTTTTTTCGCAATAAAAGGTAGCCTATGTCCTTTCCCAAGCTCTACATTATCCCAACCATCAAAATCGGTTCAGTAGTTTAAGCGTAACAGACAGACCGACAGAGTTACTTACGCATTTAATAATTAAGTAGGGATAAAGATTAAGAAATAAGCATCTCAAAGTTATATGTGCTGTTAGATGTAAGTTCATAAAATGTGTTTTTTTTACATTTTAGTCCGTGTGTTATTGTTTCAAATTATATTTTGAATTTAAATCAGTATTTCAAGTTCAGATTTATCATAATATGCTAGCTATACAGTCTATTTTTGGGAGTCTGCAGCTAGGTCATTGTTTGTATTGTATCCAATTAGTACAGGATGTATAATATAAATATTCCACTAAAACAACCACAAGTTTAGTTACGAAAACAAACAGTTGATAAAAAAGTAAAATATCACAGTCTCTAAATTCATTACAAATAATATTCGTACAACTGACGTCCGTGGCCCCAGAGCCTGATGCCCTGCGCTTAAAACAGCTGCGTGCCACGTACCACAAAACCAGTACGCGCTAATATTATAGCGATAATAAAGCGACAGTCGCTATTCCGAGATGTTAACTCTCGCCGAACAGACCTTAGTTGGCAACTCCTAATTTATGACAGGATCGACGACATTCAGGACAACTCGATCCTACGGCGCGGCATTCCGGTGGCACACTCCATTTACGGCGTGGCCAGCACCATCAACGCCGCTAACTACGTCATGATCATCGCGCTAGAGAAGAGCCTTGAGTTGGGGCATCCGCAGGTAAGAAACTGGGGCCGTACCGGCTAACGCATCGAACTTCGGAAAGTCCGTCTGGCTTCAAATTAAAACAGATAAATCGAGCCCAAATCGGGCCAAAATGGCGAACCCCAATTCATAATGTCACACGAACATCGATATCTTCTAAATAACTTCGGCGAATAGTACAATACGAAACTCAATTTATCTGTTTTAAGTTGAAGCTCGCCAGACCCACCGAAGATCGAAAAGTTAGCCGGTAGGGCCCCAGGGGCGGTTTAAGACCAGGTTACGGCGGGTTTACCGAGCGAGACGAAGTTATTTAGAAGATATCGATGTTCGTGTGACATCATGACTGGGGTTCGCCATTTTGGCCCGATTGGGGCTCGATTTATGTGTTTTAATTTGAAGCCCGGCAGACTTTCCGAAGTTTGATGCGTTAGCCGGTACGGTCCCTGGTCTAAAACATACATGCGGCCGATTTTAATAACCTATCCTCAATAAGAGATAGCCTTACTAAAGACATAGTATAATAATGAGTACTGCTAAAGATTTGTTGCCTAGATATTTCAGTTAAATGACGAGAAATAACAACAGTTGCCTAGTAACAGATCCATAGTAGGCCTATCTTATACTGAAGATAGATTATTGAAATCGGCCATAAGTCAGTTTATCCTTACTTGTCCTATTTGGTAAACAATATTTACCCAGCTCTTTATTGAAATAATAATTTATAAAATACAACAAATGGTTTTCAACACAAAGAATACGAATAGAAATATAATCTTAAAAATATTAATGTGACAATTTGATCTAATGAGACAACATATTTTTAAATAGCTATTTAAGTTTAAAAGACGTATGACAACTGTCAAAAACTGTTTACTAAATAGTACAAGTAAAAAAAACAAACTTTTACTTGATAAGGGAATAAAAACATTTACTTCGTTTTTAGAGTGTAAAGTCTCACCAATAAAACTGAAGAAACTAAAAAATACTGTTAGGTATGGAAAGTCAACAAGCTCCGCCATCTATTTTTAAAACTATGACGGCAGACCCTCTCATTGTGTCATAGGTAGGTATTCTAATTTAAAAATATAGATATCGAATTTGATAACATCAACAGAGAGTCGAGACAATATAGCAAAATACCGCAGTTATGTGATGTGTGTCGTAACTCGTTCTGCAAGCTGTATCTTAAGATCTTGAAGATAGTGTAAATAATTCCAAGTGCATAAGTAGGTCACGGATACAAGATGTGATGGGAAGGATAAGAATACATAATGTACTAGAAAATAGACCTAAACTAAAGTACCATGAGCGAAAAACGGGAAAACGCTTGGTAGGTAATAAAAGAGAGGGTTTTGAGAAAAACCTCATGACTAATAAACGAATCTGGTTTTTTATTTTAATAATAGCGTTCGGTAGTGTATCTAGTTTATAAAGAAATAATAAGTAAGTATATTTTAGCTGCTGTGAAATATAAACTATGAGATACAGGACTCCAGTAACAAATCGTATGCCGCCCGTTAAACCAATGAGGCACTGTGATGCCATAGCCTCATATGCAAACTATTTGGGGTCTGTAACTCTTTGGTTACAGACTAAAGATAAAAAGAATTTCAAATGCGAACGACAGTTCTCTAGCTCATTAGAAATAAAACACTTTTTACGGATTACATCGCGTATATTATTAATTCAGGTGTTGTTTTGGAATTATTTAGTTTGTATTTATTGGTTTTTAGAATTCCCGATGTTTCGACACCTTTCCAGGGGCCGTGGTCACGGGAGGACTAAAGCAAAAAGGCTGCTCATATTTTTATGAAATTACCCGCTCGAAATTTTATAAAAATGTATTCAAAATCTCTAGCTTTTGTTTATAAGAGGGAAAGCTAGGCTGTGCCCTTCTGGCTACAAATTGTATTAATGCCTATGCGTAAAATAAATAAGAAAAGTGATATAAAATCTCTTATTTAAAATAGAGACTTCGTTTCTACAGTACCCTCTATTGAACTATGCCCTTATCATTTTATATACTGAGGTAATTTTTCAAGTTTGATGGCTCTATAAGACGGAGAAAAAGCTCTAACGATGTATCGGATATGTTTTTATTTAGCGATGGCGTATGTAGTTTAGCGTGTTCACAACTTCACACACAACACTGTATCGCATCCAGTATAAATACCGATCCGTTTCCTTTCAAATCGGTGTACCTAATGCGTAGATCATTGGTTCAACCTGGGGGTAATTACCCCCGCGAGGTTAAAACGGCTATTTTATGGGGGTAACAGAGTTGGTACCTAGTCGAATGAATAGAATAGAGAGTAAAAAATTTAATTATTATCATTTTCGTACTTAAATAAAATGACATGTGTACGTGGAATAGCACTCTTTCGCGTTGCGTCTACGCCGTAGATAGACTAAGCCGCGTTATGACTAGTCATAGTGCGATTCGTTGATGGCGCAAGTTTTAGCGACAAATATGGTATTTCGTTGGCATTGCGGCCTACTTTTTATGTTAAAATATCGGTTTCCCAGGCTACCGCGGTATATACAGAGCAGCTGTTGGAGCTGCACCGAGGGCAAGGCATGGAGATATACTGGAGGGACAACTTCCAGTGCCCCTCCGAGGAGGAGTACAAACAGATGACCATCAAGAGTATGTACTTAAACTAACCTTTAACTCTTTGGTATTGAAGACTCACTTTTTACATATCTTCTGGACTTCGTTGTCCGTTGGTCTGTTGGTTTATTAAGACCCTTTTTCTCAGGACCACTCCCGCGTAATTTTGGCTATCTGTCACAGAGACGGGCGGGCTGTTCATGCTGGCCATCCGACTGATGCAGCTGTTCAGCGAGAACAAGTCGGACTTCAGCAAGCTGTCCGCCATCTTCGGCCTCTACTTCCAGATCAGGGACGACTACTGCAACTTGTGTTTACAGGAGGTAATCAACCTCTGTATCTCAATAGGTTTACCATACGCACCACGTCAAATTTTTGACGTCACTTTTCTCGCGTTAGTGCGATGTTTGCCCCACTCCACACTGATGTGAGTGGGACAGATATCGCTAGATGTGTTGACGAATAGTCGTGGTACGTACGTATGCTAGGCCGGCAAAAGATAGTGCAACTGTCACCTGTGAAACAAGCCCTAAACACTGTTTAATAATGGTTGTTTTGTTCAGTACTCTGAGAACAAAAGCTACTGCGAGGACCTCACGGAAGGCAAGTTCAGTTTCCCCATCATCCACGCCATCAGAAGCCAGAAGGGAGACAACCAAGTACTTCGTATCCTTTTCACATTAAAATACATATACTTATAGACTCTGTAATCGAGAATCGTGTGTATGTAGAGTTGTCTTCTCTACTTTATTCCACCAATTTCGCCTGTAAATCGAGTATTGCGCAGGTTGAACGATAGATCTCTTTTGTAATAGAATATTACCAAACATTTTTAACCGACTTCAAAAAAAGGAGGAGGTTCTATGTTCGTCTGTTTATTTGTTTTTTTTTTTTTTTTTTTTTTTTTATGTATGTCCACCGATTACTCGAGAACGGCTGAACCGATTGACATGATTCAAACGCCACTTTATTAGGTTTGTTCCCCAGGTGGTCCCATTTTTTTAAATTTTAAATCGGTTCAGTGGTTTTCGAGTAATCCTGAAAATACTGTAATTTTTTAGGTAACTTTTGCACGAGTTTCAACGGATCTTCAGACATAACTTCTTTGTTTATAAACCGATTGAGATAATTCTTGTTTTGTTAGAAAGGGGATACTTTAAGGGTGTTTTCATTAAAATTTCCTGCACATTGGACCTTGGACTTCGAAGATACACAAGAGAACTCTTCAAAATCAAATATGATAGTGTATTAGTGATTACTCTACGGTATTGGAAGGTTTCGCATCAGCCATTTTTATTGTCACTACTGGGGCTGGGATACAAGCCTTACTTATGGGCTGATGAATAGGATGGACCATAACCCACCGCGCGGGCCCAATGCGGATTGGTGGGTGTTAATGTGCAAATGTAGCTGGAACTAACGGCTTAACGTGTCTTCTGAAGCACGGAGGAGCTCGAGATAATACACTTTGGTCACCTACCCCATGTCTGACCCTTGCTTATTAACAGTGCGAAAAGTGGATATTGAGTTACTAGGCGTATTATACCATTCAAATGTGTGAAATATGAATAAAATATATTTATATCATCGCTAACATTTACTTATACATACCTACCACAAAAAAGTTAAAAATAAAAAAAACTTTTAAAAATTAAAAAGAAAAACCTCCTTCAAAAAAACCTTAAAAAAATTGCTGTAAAAAAACAGCAGCTCTAAAAAGCAAGAAATAATATTTAAATCTGCATAATTACTATTCAAGTACCTACGCATATCTGATATTAAAAAAACGTCTTATGAAGTCGGGTGGGACTTTAAGAATTAAAAAATCAAATTGAGAAAGAGAAACCACGATAATGATTAAAAAAGAAAAATATCTTTAGCCCCACCCGACTTCAAAAGACGTTTTTTTAATATCAGATATGCGTAGGTACTTGAATAGTAATTATGCAGATTTAAATATTATTTCTTGCTTTTTAGAGCTGCTGTTTTTTTACAGCAATTTTTTTAAGGTTTTTTTGAAGGAGGTTTTTCTTTTTAATTTTTAAAAGTTTTGTGTTATACTTTAAACTCTGCGAACTATTCATTTGCAGTCGTCAAATATCTGAGGCGCTGTCTCCACGGGCGAGAGAATAGCGACGAGTAAGTGCTTCTTCTATCGTCGCATCGCCGCGATAACATCGCCGTGTGGAGACGTATTCGTAGAGTATATAGAAATACGTGGCACGACGATAATATCGTCGCGATTCTCTCGCTCGTGAAGATGGCGCCTGAGAGACGTATTGTGGTAGGTATGATCCTGAACATGAACTAATTTGCAGTCAAATATCTGAGAGACGTTTGTGGTATGATCCTGAACTTGAACAGATATACTTCGGCAACGCACTCGTGATGTGGAAGTGAAGCGATACTGCATCTCGCTACTGGAGCGACTAGGCAGTTTCGAGTACACGCGCCGCACACTCGCGCAACTCGACGCGCAGGCCCGCGCTGAGGTAACATACTAGCATACAACAACACAACACTAACACACAACTACACTTTACAGCATTACACTAAACACTATACTAACATACCACATTACTCCTTTAGTATACAATACAACATTACACTAGCATAAAACACCATTATGTGAACAGCACGCGTAGCTACTGCACCTTGCTACTGGAGCGTCTCCGCAGCTTCGAGTATACGTGCCACAGGCTCGTGCAACTCGACGCGCAGGCCCGCGCTGGGGTAACACTACACTAGCATACAACTACACTACACTAACATACAACAACACTACACTAACATACAACAATACTATACTAGCACAAAACTACGGTATGCTTATATACAAAACTGCTATAGTTCATAATGAAATTAGATCATACGATGTAAAAGTTTTCATTATGCCACGTTGGGCGCCAAATTTTTCTGCTCTAATGACAACTATTTTTTTTTCCTGATTCATGAATCGAATCAGTGTTACAACGACCGAGCGACGGTACATCGTATGGAATTAATGAAGAATATTTTTAAAATTTGTTCCGTAGGTATCGGCGTTGGGCGGAAATCCACTTCTGGAAGCTCTTCTTGACGACCTCCTAAGTTGGAGGCGGGACAAACAACATAAGGACACCTTACCTAACAACTTATAAACGCTTAACAAAACCTCCATGGTGTGAGTCATTCATTTATGATTGTTTTGAGTTCAGTGTGGAAGCGTTACACGATAGATGGCGCCACGTAGTGTGTTTCTCAACGTTGTTTATGTGATGAGCGTATCAATATTATGTATACTCGCTAAGAATCAAGTAATTTCAACTTCGATCAAGAACACCTTAGATGTCCGTTCAGTTTAAAAAACAGCACAGAAAATAACGCCACACCTTCAAACTGGGAGCATATTTGACACAAACAAAACTGCGCTTTAGAGTTAGAATAAGTTAGATAAAGCATAAATTAGAATAAACGCTGTAGGTCATTTTTCCATTTAGTAGTTTTGTCAGACGGTGCCATATTTACTTTCTGTTTTAGTTCGTGAATCTAGATTCAGGAAGTAGGGTATTCTTGATCGGAGAATTTTAATGATCATCGCAAGTTTTAGAGATGATTATAGGTCATTAGTGTTCACTTGCTCTTTTAGAGTTATTGATGTAGTTTGAAGGGTTGATACTTAAATAGTTTAGAGGTCGTTAATCATCATAATTATAACTCACATAATGATATATCTATAGCAAGTCCAATATTTAAAATAAAAAAACTGTAGGTAATGAATTATAACTTTCTTTTGTTTTGGTAAAATTGTTAGCTTCAATCTGAATTTCGTAGTGGCGCCTCTAGCGAGATAATTTGGCAGAAAAATATCTGTCATTTTAGAAATGACTTGTAGTCCAGTTGATTTACCTACAATTTAGGTAGTAGTTCTTTTACGTTTTAGCTCGTATAATGGCGGCACTTCACATGGCTATTCGTGTTGTATATTTCCCATATTTACACGAACTAGTCAAATACGCAAAATAAAAAAACGCTATTTGTGTTTATGTGTGGAGGGTGTTTGTGTTTGAATATTAGACGCATGTGAAATACCGCCATTAGAATAGACTGCCTTCAACTGAAGCTTAACCAAAAAGTCTCAATTTAATGTTAAGCATAATATTATTGTTAATATTACTTAGTAATTGCGTAGTTTAATCTCTTATCTACTTAAACTGTAGAATGAAAATCTATCTAGGATAGCTGTGAATAGTATGCAAAATCATTGGATTTTTCGTGACGTGCTATTTGCAATGCTAATAAATTGGAATAAAGTCGTTATTGGATTATCAATGAAATGTTCAAATAGAGTCAAATAAGTGAGTTACAATATTTTGAAATATATTTTAAAACTAACTCTTTTCATTTACATACACTTTGAATTGTTGATTCCTTATATTGAAAATGTGCAATATTACTTTTAACTTGATCATTCATTACTAATGCAAAAATACTGACTGTTGTCAGTCGAACCTTAAAGATATAATGTAAGATTTTATTTTGTTATTTATCTGCCGTTATGGCAACAATGCTGTTAAGAGCGCGTAGTCTGCACACTAGCGCCGCCATTGGAAAAAATCATAGAGCTTAGATAAAGACGAAATTGCGAATATCTCTCTGCAGTGCACTCCGAAGAAGCTTTGTGGTACTTTTTATCACTTACACAATATTTTCTAGACTGTCGGTTAGTTTAATGGAGATTTATTGCTAAAAGTGGCCACTTTTCGCAAGAAAACTCCCTTTAACTAAACGACAGGCTAGAAAAGATTTTTTTAAGCTATAAAAAGTACCAAAAAGCTTCTTCGGAGTGCACTACGGAGCGATAATTCATAATTTCATCGTCATTCACACTATGATTTTTTTTCCCAATGGCGGCGCTAGTGTGCAGACTATGCTCTTAAGGTAACCTCTCTCATATAGGTCATATTATATATTAATTTGGTTTGATGTAATTTACGGCTTCTTAATTAGTGGATTATTTTACTTTTGAATGCGGTTTCCGCTTTGTATAACGTGATCTCTTGTCCTAAAATTTATAATTATTTTAACACTATTAAGTGTAATTTATTTTTTATAATTTTAAATACAAGCGACAATACATCAGAAATTACATTTAAAGCCTTACCAGTAAATCTGACGTTAGAACAATGAAAGAGCGAGATGGCGCATTGCGCCCCAGAGTAAGTTATTTATTTTTCTGGTTAATCTTTAACGTGAATATGAAAGGGACTCGCTAATGTTCTGTTACTTGTATGTATAGGTTTTTGCTATTATAGATAATTATCAACTGAGTGTCGATGTTTTGTTTACAATAAGCTAAATGTACTTACATCAGTAATAAATCACGAACACCCGTATTCAAAAACAATAGTCATACGACCCTTGCCTATGCGAACGCACTGCGTTGAAATAGCGCGCTGTGATTGGTTTGTTTTACGTATTACGTGTGATTGGGACGCTGTGCGTCCGCGGGCACTGTGAAACATTATAGTAATGTTTGTGAATACGGGTGAAAATCGCGCAGGTTGCGCATAGAACGGCAATGGTTCTCTCATTGCTTTGTGTCTATGTCGCTCATTGCTTTGTGTCTATGTCGCTCATGGTCGAACCTAATACTTTTTCAGCTAAAAACCTTTGGCCGACGACTTCTCCATAACTTTAAGGAATCTGCCAGTTTCTTATTGTTTCTGTGAAATCTAACAAACTGAGCCCGGCCGAAGTACAACCGGTGTACGTTTCACCTTTTAACACGTACTCAATGCAACAGGGCCACCCAGCCACCCTGTATTAGCGCGGTGGCTCGGTTTAGCTCCGGTTGAACTCTAGCCTGATTCCGGTTGAGTTTCGGTTGATCTCCGGTGCCATATGTACCTACACGATTGCTTATTCGTATACGAATCATAATGACAACAATTTGTCTCAATCACTACGAGTGCAGGTTTCTCTTTCAATTAAAAAACTTACTTGTTAAGTAAGTTTTGTGAATTTGTTTGTATTCTTTGTGTATAAATCGGTGCCATATTTAGAATGATATTAAAAACTATTTGTATTACTTTTTTAATATACCCACAGTTGTTTTATCTCATGAATGCGCTTCGGCTTCGGTTGTTAGGCGTGCACATGTACATCATTAAAGTGTGCGTAATTCGAGAGTAATGTGTATGTACTTAAACAATGTGCATGTGCATGTCTAACAACATTCATAGCTGAACCGCATTCGTGAAATGAAACAATTCTGTACCTGTATTCCACATAAATTCAATCATAGGCTTAGTGTACTTAGACAAATGAGACCAGTGTTTACAAAATTATATCAATGTATACTCCAATAAAATTGTGTTTAAGAGCGCGTAGTCTGCACACTAGCGCTGCCATTTAAGCTATAAAAAGTACGCACGACAGCACGGTGTAAGTTAAACAGTTGAACTACGAAAACAGCTCTTATTACGTACGACATAAAGATGGTCTCAAGATCAACATGTATTTTGACGTGCCGTTGACTGTACCACAAAGCTTCTGCAGAGTGCACTATAGAGATATTTCACAATTTCGTCTTTATTCGAGCACTATGATTTTTTTTCCAATGGCGGCGCTAGTGTGCAGACTATGTGTTCTTAATGCATGTTACGTACGAGTCAGTAGATAGTATATAAATAAAGTTATAAGAAAGCTACATAGTATGAAGTAATATGCTGTAATAAAAACCCAGTCAAACTAAATGTATATGAATGTGTACTTAGAATTGTATTTATTTGTTTTATTGTAGTGTAAGACTAAACTATGAATGTCATCGGCAAACTATTAATTTAGTTTCAAAATTGTTTTTTTTAAATTATTCAATGCAACTATCGGTTTTGCTCATCTTAATTTAAACATATAATATTAAACTCGTAATGAGCTCGACTCTAATTCTAAATATTTCTCATTTTTTGAGAAAAATAAGCCTTAATAGATTCTCTAAACGGGATCTCAATAACTTTCTTATAAAGCTTTTTTGTTGTATGCTTAAAATTATAACAACCTAGAATGATGGATTACAAAGCGCATTGTCAAAAGTGAGGCAAAAAAAACTGAGTCAAAATTGCTTAGTTTTCAGATTTTGATCTTTCATACGTTACCTAATCGTACCTATAAGAACGAAATAGTTTCGGTTTTCCTACCTTTAGTGGATTTAGTTACTATTTTATTGGATTTTAGTTACGATTAGGAAATGTATGAAGGATATAAATCTGAAAACTAAGCCATTTTGGCTCAGTATTTTTTTTACCTCACTTTACATACAAGGACTCGGCTTCTAGGTGTTATTTTTCTAAGTTTGTATCACATATTTTCAATTGGTCTGATGATGCAATGCTTCCTACAAAGTGTTATTGGATATTTGAGCGCAATGTAATCGTTGCTTTTTAACATTATTTTAACTATAAAATTTAAAAATTATACAGCTGTTTCATCTTAATCAATTGTCAAAATGTCTGGAAAGATATTCTAATTGAATGTAGAGGTAATTTCTCACATTGATGAAATGACGCTGGCTTGCAGTGTAAGTGATACAAGAAAAGTTTCAACGATGCCACTAGTGACTCAGTGGCTCAGTGGTTGAGCATTGCACCGGACTTCCAAAGGTCGCGGGTTCGATTCCCGCCTGAGACAATTTTGGTGACGAGTCGTTTTTTTTTCTAGTATATTATTTAGTATTGTTTAATATTCATTTTTGAATTGGTTTCTAATTGTTGATAAAATAAAATTGTATTCTTTTTAATTTTGTTTTTTTTATTAAACATTTTATTTTCATAAAAATCGTGACCTGTCTTCCAAAATAGGACAATAATATTAACTTATATAGTAAAACCTAAAAAATCTTAGTGATTAGTTTAATTCACATAATAAAGCTTTGTGTGCTAAAATAATGGTTTTATTTATGCTTCAAAATAAAAAAAGTTATAGTTTATGTACTTTATTTACTTTTTTTTATACATTTGTCACAAACTACAGAACTGCGACTACTTGTCAAGGTTTTCGTTGGACCATAATGCTCCTGAACCTAATATCAACATAAATAAATCTATGTATTATTTATTACAGTAAAATTATAATTTATATTAATTTTATAATTGTCACGATAAAAGAATATTACATTAAAAAAAAATCTAAAATCATATACAAATATCTCTCTTATTGAAACTACAGACGAAAAAAAAAATCGAAGCAGTATTTTTTAAATGGAAAAACATGATGTTTTATCACAATGTTATGGACACTTACTTCCCACAGTAGATTCACTATCAAATATACATAAAGTTACATTAAAGATAAGCATTTTTTTATTTCGAGAAAGCAAAAGGTTTTTAAATAAAATCTTAGCAAATGTTTCGTTTATGCAATTTAGTCGATTGGTTCTTTGTTGATCGTATTCATGAAACATTGAACCATTACAAAAGGCGATTTAATGTTGTCGTGACATAGTCGCTTCCCCGTTCCTCTTGCGCTTGCAACAGAGGCATGCCTCATTGCATTTAACAGCGCATGTCCTATCTTCTCAAATAAGCGTCAAAGTTAAAAGGAAAAGCGCACGTTTTAGAGGCAATATTGCATGCGTCTGACGTAAGTTGAATTCAAATTTGAAGCGACTGAATACTGACATAATACGTCTAGATGGGATAGCTTTCCCCTTGTTTGATAGTACATTTTGATCTGCTTTAGCATTACATTAAAAGTTTCGTTAGTAGCCTGTGTAAAAGAGAATGGTGGAGATTCTTCACATAACCAGGCCACAGCTGTAATTTGTTGCTAAACGGAGTTAAACTAGAATGACTAACCCGAACCGAACCGAATCTTAGCACAAAACTGGTCCGAACCGAACGCGAACACGAACTTGAGTTCGAACCTGAACTCGAAACCGAAGGCTTCGGGTTCGGGTTCGGGTTCGGTTTCGGTTTCGGGTTCGGGTTCAGGTTCGAGTTTAAAAACCTAGTGCTTTATTGAAAAAAAATAAGTTAAAATTAACGCTCCATTGACGCAGAACATAACTTCTCCATTCAATTGAAGTCTATGTTAGGCAAATGCCGTCAGAAAATTAAATAATTTAAATACTAATGTTCCTGAAAAATATTAAAGCAACTCAAATAAATATGTAACAAAATTTCTAAAGTATGAAGCAACCAATTGCACTCATTTTTAGGTATCAAAATCTCTTAAATAATACTCAGTACATCTTATGTTAGTCAGTACGTTTTCAACTAATGGTTACTTTAAAAAAGTCAAAACAAGAGAAGTATGTTTTGCATTAATGGAATGTGCACATTTAAATATATTACAATTTATTAAAAGTAAAATTAATACGAATTCATTAGCACACTAGAGTAATAATTAATATTAATCAATAATATCAATATCAGACAACATCACATACATTGTCCTGATCTCAATAAGATATGCCCAGCTTTATAATAACAATCTATCTTCAGAAAGAGATAGGTGAAGATTTATTGCTAAAGCGCCTTATTCACCATCCATCACGAGAGAGATGGAGATATACAAAGGAATGACACGCAAATACAGCTTCCTATTCCATTGTATAACTCCATCCCTCTTGTGACGTATACATCAAGATGGATGGCGAATAAGGCGCTTAAGGGCTCTTTACACGTTCCTATTTAGGATGTCCGACATCACGTCTTTAGAGTTCAATATTGTACTAAAATGTCTCTAAGTGTTCAATATTGTCCAAAATTTAGAAAATCGGACAGGTCGGATCGGAAGGTGTGGATACCTCATAATATGGATTATCTTTTACTGAGGATTGGTTTAAAACGGCGCGGTGGCTAATTGAAATCAGAAACAACGACGGTGCCACGAATACCGAAGCCCTGAACAAATATCTATGTAATTATAAAACAGAGTTTTGTTCCGGGCGCGGGAATCGAACCCGAGACCGCAGCGTACGGTGAAAATATCATCACTCAATAACTCATCCAATTTGGGTCGTTTTACAAACCATTCATACTGAGACAAGAATTGTAATTAATACTTCCATAAAAAAAAATGTTAACTTCAATATTTTAATCATAGCCACGATAAAATAAAATAAATATTTAAAAAAAATCCAAAAATGTAGAAAATGATGGTCCTGCCATCTTGACAAATATGCCTGAGGAGCTTTGAATGTTGGCAATTAATAACAATCCTTGCCTTTACAAAAACCGCGAGCATTCGACAAATTCTGTGCCTCTTTAGTTTGTGATTGTGTAATATTAATTAACAAAAAATAATATCCCATTTATTGCTGACGAAACTTTTAGTAAAAAATGCATTTATAGTAATAAACCAATGAAAAGAGAATCAAACCTTGACTTGTTTGTAGTTGTTTTTCATTAAATTATATTATAAAAACTTTATTATATAAACATGTGTTTGAAATATTAAAAATCGCAAGCGTAGTAGCTTATAAAAAGCATCATCTCATAAAATCTAATTATTACATGATTAAATGTTGAAATCAGTGATACATAATCAGCAATAATTCCATTCGACATGAAAAAGCATACATGAATAAAAAATTTAAAATAGTTTCCTTTTTGTTTCAAAGTTACCTAATTTTAATAATAACAAGAATAACATAACTCGTCCTTGAAAAGAGTCTGATCATTTTCGGCTTAACATCTTTAAAAAAAACTTGCACTTAAATCGCCTTTAAACTGCCAGCTCTAAAAAATTTAAACATTAAAAACGCAGCTCATACTAACATGTGCACAATCAGTTCTTATGCAGGCATGACGTACACACGACAGCACGTCAGGTTATACAGTTAAACTGCGAAAGTTGCTTTTATTACGTAGAGCATAAAGGCAGTCTCAAGGTCAACATGTATAGTCTGAAGTGCCGTCGTGTGTACGTAAATGACGTTTCCACCCGGAACGTTTTACACGGTCGCTAACCAGCCTTCCATCGCTTACTTGTAGACCTATTACATAAAAGCGATCGCGAATCGTTTAGTGACACTATTAACTGACGAATAAGGTTCAATATCAAGTAAACTGAACGAAGGATTGCGTTCGATTATTGCGATTCTTTTTATGTAATAGGCCCGTTGGTGTGGTCGAGTTCTTTAGTATGTTTACACTTTTGATATGTCCTTTGTAATGCAAGTCAAATTCTGACAAGTGTTAACATATTAATGAATTCGACTTTACTTCTTGACTGGTTTTCGACTCAGTGCGGCCACTGAGAGAATGCACAATTGTCAGATTTAATCAAGTTCCTTAATAGAAAATATACTTTATTCAGTTGACATAAGGGACTCGATGTCAAAATGTGAATTTTTTCGCCGGTCATTTAGCAAAGTCACCGGTCGTGAAGCTGGGCCTCGATTCTGCCGATGTTAACTTACAGTCGTGCCTCAGTCGTGTTTCAGTGGTATTGCTTTTTAGCACAGTTCTCGTCACTAGAACACAAAGAGCAATTCAAACACTATTGAGACACGATTATGATTAACACTAGAAGATTCGAGGTCCTGCGGATCTATAGGCTAAAAACGATGAAGTTCAGGTAAGCTTCGATTCGACAGATGGATGTGATACATCGCCGCTTTTCTTCGGTAAGTTTTAAAAAGAAGTAGCAATGTATCACATCCATCTGTCAAATTAAAGCTTGCCTGAACTTCATTGTTTTTAGCCGATAGATCTGCCGACCGTGTAGCACGCGCTCGAAGGAAGCTATACAATGGTTGGGCATTACAAAGCACATTACACGATCACAAAGCGGCGGCGGCGGGGGGCGGGGGGCGGGCGGGGGCGGCCTACGGGATCCAGCCCACCACGTAGCTGCGGCTGCGCGTGAACTGCGTGAGGCGCCGCACGCGCCCGCCTACAGACAACCACCACTTCAGTATACGACTCATTACTGGCGCTTCAGCGGCACCCGGCCGCTGCCCTAGCGTGACGACCGAAACACGATATATATCGCATGAAAAGGCTTTTTATCGACACTCAACTGTCAAAATCCATTGTCTTTTCACAGATGAACGTGATAAATCATTATATCATATCGCGTTTCTGCGGTCATGCTAGGGGGGTTGGACGAGTTTATGGAAACTATTGGGCTAGCGTCGACTAGACGTGATGCACCGAATCGAATCGCATCGACTATGGAATTGCGTCGATTCGATGCATCACGCCTATGTCGGACGCACGCAGAAGAAATACGATTCGACTCGGCGTGTTTCCGCTCTATGACGCCAGCCTTTAGACCCGTCATATACAGACGGAATCTGATTCGGAATTCCGAAACGGAGTATCGGTAATGTAATGAAAATTTCGAACGAGAAAATACCGCATGTATCTGGTATGGTAGGTAGGTCCATAGATTTGTATGGATTTAATGCATTTCAGAGTTTGTATGTGGCGGGCCTTATTCGTCATCAAAAACTGACGAAATGTACTTTTATTCGCAACGTCTGTTTTACCGACATGGGCTGTAGATCAGATAGTTTTTGTTAACGTAAAAACTATCAATCGTTAACAGTTTACATAAATAAAATCAGCCGCAGTGACTTCACAATTCCTAAAATGTAACAAAAGCGAGACTTCATACTGATTGGATGCTGATGAAGATGCAATAACTGCGTTGCAAATATTGGTGCGGTGACATGATTAAGGGCAAATTTCAAGTTCGGATAGCTCCTCTCTTCTAAATTAGTAAAAAAATAGAACAGTATTAATATGAAATTATCTAAGTCTGCCAAGTATGACATTTGGAAAATATCCAGAAACTGAAACTAGCCTTAGGGTAAACACGGAAGGTAGTCATAAGTACCTGTAACATACAACTATTTTCTGAAACGGCTCCTAATATTAACCAATCACCCTGGACATTAGGCCTGGATGCCGGCTGGTATTAGGCTAGAAATCATCTGTTTTACGGAACTCAAAAGCTTTCACAGAAAATATGCAGACTGATGATTTGTTACAAGCGTCGCTGTCGTGGTTGTGATGAGAAATTGTAATTCATGCCTGCTACTTAAGTAAGCAATGATTTAAAAGAAGTAAAAGAGTTTTAATGTTTCGCCAAACTGTGAATTTAAATATGAAACAACTAATGCGAAACCTATCACTTTTATACTACTCAGGTGCCACTATATGGTTTTCCATTCAGACGAGCTAATTTAGCAATGTTTTTTTAAATATTGATTCAATCTGATTTTATTTGAATTTGATATTGTCCTAAAGCTGTAATAGTCAACTTGCGGACTTTACTGTATAATTACTCTTATTCGTCATGTGTAAGTAAGAATAGAAACAAATTGCAGTTTACACACAACATTTTTTTTCTAACTGACACACGGTGAATAGGATAAACTAAACAGTAAATTCGACAGCAAAGTCTGCAAGTAGACTATTACAGCTTTCGAACAATAACAAATTCAAATAAAATGAGATTGTATTTATATTAAAAAAACCTTTCCAAAGTTAGCTCGTTTGTGTGGAAAACTAATTGTGGCCCCTATTATTTTTTGAGCTGTATATTATTTAATTTTATCACTATCTTCTATCACACTTCTAATATTAATTAACTTTTCACTTCTATGTTAAAAAAATGATTCTCGTTAACTTAAGTGATTATTTATTTTGACAAGGATATCGAAAAGATTTTGATATCGACAGAATAAACAGAAATATAGTTGATTGAAACGTTGATTTAAAAATAATAGGAAAATAAAGCTCAGTAATTATTTAAAATTAGTTCAGCCAAAAGTAAAATGAACTACAGTCTATTTTTGCTCACTCAAATAAAAAAAATTATGTTAAATGTTAAAAAATAAATTCAAATGTCTATAAAATAAATATCAACTTCTGAAATAAACTAGCTACTTAGTATATATTAATATTTTCTTAAACTGCGGTGGTTAAAAAACTTTATTACAGTGAGGTTTAAGGTCGGAATCCACCCGATGTGTCGGGCGTACGCATAGACGTACACGAGCATGTTCCACTTAAGTCACGTGCACCACGTGTGCGTAAAGCCAGCTCCTCACTAGCATGCTGTAACTGTAACCTATTGATACAGTAACAATAAAGTAAAGTACGCGTCAAACGATCCTTACCACAAAAGATTTTAAAACACTGTTTAATTTAGACACTGTTTAAATGTGATGCTGTCTCTTACAAACAATATTGTCAAAAAAGTGAAAGCATCACATTTAAACAGTGTCTAAGTTAAACAGTGTTTTGTGGTAAGGCCGTAGATTTTTGTCAGCGTGCTGCGTGCAAAGTGCGTGTCGCTCGCGAGCCCCATACACACTACGGATTTTTGCCGCAATAACGTGTAACGGTTACAGTTCGCTAGTGATTACCCGTCTTAATGACGCTTACCGTGTCTCTTTAAGTTTAATATACAATACAGTGGAACGTGCACGTGCACGTATACATGTAAGCATTCGGTGGGTTACGTACGACCTTTAAAACTGAAATGCTTAGTTTGATTGAAGAATCATCTGTTCTCATCCCGCGGGTTGTAATGTGGAATCAGCGTTGATGTTCATGCAAAATTAAGCATAACAATGGGGCTCGAACATGCTCTATGCAAAACAACAGCAGGATACAAATATTGTGACTTGAGCTTGATCAAAATGTAGAAGATAGAGACGCAAAAACAAAAAATCTTAATATTTTGCATTAAATATTCAATTTCAACTACACATTACATTGTATCATATTTAAGTTAATAAGATCCATAATGATATACCCAAAGCAGTTTCTGATATGATAACCAATTATGACCAAATGGCGTGATATGAAATTTAGCGAATTTTGAATATTATTTTTGTGACTTACCACACTTGATAGTTCAGGGCTCTAAGCGTTGTTCTGGCTCCGTCGCTGCTGGCGTACTGCAATGCACACACACCGACAAACGTCAAGGGATTGTATATACATATTCGTTGCTGATGTTCACTTAGCTTTTGAGAATCAAGAACAAAAATTTGGAAGTTAATAATGTATAAAATAATGTAGTGGAATGTTACAAGATTTTTTTTTGTTTTTTATTACTTAGAATTAGGATTTTTTTGGGATACAATAAGACTAATTGTTAAAAACACCCGTCTAACGGAACTTTCAGAAATTGTTTATTTAAGAACAAAATACTACAAAAACAGAGTGAATATCAGCAACTTAAAGAAGGTAAATTGGAAACATTATCCCATTAGAATCAAGGTTCATGAACAATAAAGAAATACAGTAAACACAAGTATTATTGTAAACGGCGAACACATGCCATGACATGGCGTTTAGTTCTCAAACTTGCATTCCGGCATACGAGTTAGTTTGGTTCACTGACATGCGAAATTAGTTATTCATTCTATGCATCGTTGTCAAATGACGGATTTTAAATTGTAATTACCTTAATAGTAAATCGGCATAACTTAGGCAAAATTCAAAACCATCTTCGTGTACTTATTCTAATATTCAGATGATTTTGTTTTTACCTTTGATCATGTGAATTTCGCTTTCCATTTTTAACAGTGATTTATATGAAATATTTTGTATTTTCTTTTTCAGTTTCATGCATGGCGTCATACTAAACTAGTTAATGAAATGACACACATTAGGGCAATGTATGACAAACTTTTAAACACACTGTATGTCTATCCTGTCACAATTGGGAGCCATCTATCGGCTCTAAGCTGAAACTCGATTAGCAGAAGCCTTGGCGCTGTGAAAAAAACCGTTATTTTCCGCGAAATTTTATAGCACGGCTAAATAACTGAACGGCCATAGATACAGCATTCGCGCTAATAAAATTGAACTTTTACCGATGATTCTGGCCGATTCTATACATTATCATTCGGTTCTACGCTCCCCTCTCGGCTAAAAATTAAATTGTTAACGGTTAAAATATTATAAATTAAAGAAAACACATCAAAACAATTAGTGTTGTTGAGTTGGACATGTAAAGAATGAGAGCAGATTTAGAGACAAGATTTAATATTCAGAGATAGTATAGAGTAAAACGTGTTAACTTTTAAATGCGCCATTTATTGTATAAATGATGCATTTGAATACTTTTGTGTAAAGGTGCAATCTTATGATTAAAATCTTTTCTGTTTAAATACATCCGTGAATGTAACTAAAAAGATGAATTTGGATTAGCATTTCTATTCTAACCTTACCATCAGGTAACACTAACATTCAGCCATTTTAATTAAAACTTGTAACGGCTTGTTAGTTATAAAGGCTAAAATATGTTTACCTTAATAAAAGAACAATGAGTTTAATTGTCAAATCCTATCGGAGTGAGAACTTCCCTTGGTAGTATTATAATACAACAAGCTACTATATTAACATCGAGCTACATTCACGGAGCTTTAGAATAAAACTGCACCATGTATAAAAAGTCTTGCCACTCCAATCATTCGGAACTAAGAAGCTGGAAGCGAAGGTTGTTAACGTCGCCGTGCTAAAACGTGCCCTCCAACGGCTCTGACCTTATTCGATCTTTGATTATTGGCTACGCGCCCCCTTTTGCAGGTTGTTAAAGAATCTGAACTGAAGTCGCAGCGTAAGGTCTTTCCGTACTGTAACCGAACAAGACAAAAACTGTGACTGTGAGAACACAAACGTCACACGGTGTCGAGTGCTACCATACCACTAATCCTGTAAACGTGAACTCGAATAACTTTCAAAAGAGGTTTCTGAACGTAAAAAAAATATTTCGAAAAAGTTTGTAAAAAACTTAATCGAACTCAACTAAAAAATATGAGAACCTCTTTTTGAATATTATTGAAGTCGAAAGTGGAAATCTATGTCTACTACACATATCAGGGGCACGCGTGTCGTGGTGGGGGTGGTGGGGGTGGTGTGGGCGCTACTCACGAGTGGGGGTTGGGGTTAAAGTCTGGCAACTCCGCGCGCACGAACGGCTCGGCGGGTACCGCCGGCTGTTCGATAGGGACCTCCTCAGTTTTTTCCGGCGGTTTTTCTGGCAGTTTTTCTGGCGCTTCGACCTCTTTGGCGGGCACCACGATTGTGTTTTCGACTGTTTCAGTGACGACTTTAGGCCGCGCGAGGTCTTCCGTGGGAGTGACCGCTTCGGCGCTTGGGGGGGTCATATTGAAGAAATCGTTGCCGATGCCGACGGCCGGCGGCCGCCCGCGCGGCAGCCGCAAGCTGAGCGAAGCGCTCGTTTTCTTTTGAACCCGACAATCTGATCATAACGTCTCGATTTAGACACTGATTTGACATTGTTCATGATGCGGCGCCAATTGATGTTCAGACTCAGTAGAAGTACCGTCGTCTTCTCTGGAATATCTCTTTCTCCAGGAGAGGTTGCATGGCGGTTAATCTAAGCCGTGGGTCTACAATGTGGCGTTAGAGAAGCCGAGGATGTCGGATGTAAAACTGCCCGATGCCGTTATAAGTGCATTTGAGGGCGACACGTCTATTGAAAATGTTATGCGCTATTTCGGATACATAAATACCAGTGACGGCGAAAAAGACCATAATTAGAAAAAATACTACGTTTCCACAAAAAACATATTTGTAGCGATAGATGTCGCCGATTGCAAGTCAATTTAGAACATTGATTTTTGAAACGGCCGACTGTTGCGCCAACTTCTTCCTATTATGTATGTATCTGGTGTCCTTTATCTGGCCACCACTGTATATATTATATTAATCCAAAACACCGGTAATTATGTAACAAGTGAGGGTGGCACGCCATAGTATGAAGGTATTTACTATCTCGCGGCGTGTCGCCGACTACGCCCCTTCACGCCGCCATCTGCGTGCAACCGGCGCGTTAGTGCCTCATTCATGACTCAAGTAAGCTGCGACGCATTCCACAATCGACCTTATTGCATGAGGCAAAGAGTCGTTTAACTACAGCAGACAGTTTTCAACTGTTTCAAGTATGTGTAGTTGCCAATATTTAACGAACATAAAATGTAGTAACTCTCACAACTAAAGTTTGCCACATAATTAAATTATAAATGAACATCGCAGCTTACAGTTAATGTACAATAAAATTATAACATAGATGTTTGAAAAAGCTAGAGTGTAAGTGTTCGCTGGATAAAACAAAATGCATATCGTCTAGTGCATATGTCGTAGAATAATCGTATAAACCGGATCTTTGCAAAAATCCTAGGTCCATTGTAAAGGACCGGATAATTGGAAACTAAGATAGATTTTCGCAATCGTCCGAGCAATTTTTAGGATTGGTTCACGCACGATCTAACTCCTGAGGATGCTCCGGGTTGGGGCGAAACACGTGTAGAGTAGTCTAATTGGTGAAGGTGCAAGGTGTGTCGCTGTCATGCTAAATGCAAGTATTGTGCACTGATATTTTTGTGGTGTGCATGTGCATTTTTTTGTGGGCGGGCGGGCGGTGCATCCTGCATATATTTTTGCGGGAGTAAGCTACATATATTTCTCTTTTCACAATTTTTAGGATCTTTGTAAAAATCCCAGTTTGATTCGGACAATTGGAAACTTGAATGCTAATTGGATAATCTAAGAGTCGATTTAGTCTGATTGGTCAGAACATGACTTTTCTTACAGGACTATAGGTAGCCGTTAGCCAATCAGAGCATCCGTCAGTCCGTAACGTCGACGTCAGCCAATCAAAATGATAGTCATTCGCGATTTACTTAAGATACGCTGGATTTTTGTGGAAATCCTAAACATTACTCGGATGATTGCAAAATCTGTCTCAAATTCTAGTTATCCGGTTTTTTATAATCATACTAGGATTTTTGCAAAGATCCGATTTAAACGAATATCCTACGACATATATAAAGTTCAATGCAATATGCTCGCTTCAAACACTCGTGACATCATGATGACGGATGGTTTTTGAGTCGCAATGACTGTTTTGACTGATATGTGAGATGAATAAAGCATCATAGTATGCTATGTAAGTAAATGATTAAACATAACTTATATGAAAATAATAAAACGATAAAGATTTAAGTCTTAAGATTTCGAAATAATACCATAGAGTATGTTTTTAAGAATCCAAAATTCAATAACATATCTCTGTGGCTGAAAAAACATTTTAATATTTTATAACTTGGAACCTGTTTTGTCATAAATAAAACCACAAAAAAATCATTTAAGTACACAATTGGAGCATACTGTTTTTTATAAAGTACTGTCTTACACGCTCGCAAGTTGCACCTTCCTAGTTATTTAAAAAAAAAGATAGTTTTGCTGAAGTAAAATCTGAACAAATAAAACGAACGGACCGAGTCAATCCTCGCACGCATATTAGCACGTTAACGTACCAATATGCGTACGTACTTATGTCGATGATTCGCTTTACGCGATTACTTTTTAACGACCGTAACCAAAGTTTCGAGTCGTTTTATAAAACATTACTTTTTCGAACGAAACTTCAAAAAACTCACAATAAAAGTAGTAGTGTCGGGCACTACTTTTAATGTGATATAAATGTTCAAAAAAGTAATTGACCGAGTGAGCGCGAAACGTCTCCGTTTTAGCTTGGGAAAAATACTTTCGTATGTCTGTCCGTTTGTTCTCCTCTCGTTGTGCGGTGAGTATGTCGAATGCAAGAGCCAATTCACGCGTCACGTGGCCTAGACAGTTTTTCTAAATCACCCGAAACTTCGTTTACTCCCGTATACAACGTGTTACAAATCTCGTAATGTCAAATATGGTATATAGGGATCATCAAACTGAACAACTTTTACTATGGGACCAACTCTGAAATCGCGAAAAAAAATCAGCTGTTTTGATATTTTGGATATTAATTTTTTGTATGAAACAGCTGATTTTTTTTTCGCGATTTCAGTCGGTGCAATAGTAAAAGTTGTTCAGTTCGATGGTCCCTATCTACCATATTCGGCATTAGTGGTTTTTTTGTAACGCCGTGTATAGTGTTAGGTGTAGTGTGTGTATATACGTACTCCGGTCGATGTTGCGCTGCAGGTGCGAGGCGACGCGATGGCGCGCGTCGCTGTACTCGAGGTGCAGCCCGAGTCGGAGCAACGTCGGGTTCTGTTCCACCAGCGACGTGATCTCCATCTCGATCTTGTTGCCCAGCACTTGCGACCGCTACGACGAAAAACATTGTTATGATATAAACTAATTTAAAAGAAACCGGACAAGTCACGACGAGTATTAATGGTGAGGTTAAATTAGGGAGGATAGCACGACGTGTCCTCGTGCTATGCGAGTCCCTAAGCCTGGCGTAGCAGTGAATGGCGACCGATCAGCGATAGTTCCTAATACATGGCGTGTAAAGTTGTGTAATGTGAATTAAGGTGTCCATATCCGTCCATTAGCACCGCCAATTTCTTTTTTATTATTCTTAAATCAGGTCAATATTTAAAAAAATAAATAAACAACCTTGAATATATTTTTGAATATTTTTTTTCGTTTAGTTTTAAAACAGAATCAAAACGGGTGGCTAATTTTGGTTTCAATCAATTTTACAACTAACAGAAACAATTTAAAGTATTGAATGGTTATTAAATTAACAGCACAATGATGAGATATATATATATTAATTGCCTCTGCGGTCTAGTGGTTCTCCCACCCGCGTAAACGCGGGGGTCCCGGGTTCGATTCCCAGGAGAGGGATACATTTGTACTCGGTTTGGTTGGTGGTAGGGCTTTCTTCAAGTCCGCCTGGCTAGCTCCATCTTACCTAAGTCTGACGCCATAATAACAATTTAAAAATGGTTGTGTTCCGGCAGTTAGAGGTAAGATAGCCAGTTCTGAGGATTCCGGGTGTAAAGCGCTTCCACCTTCGGCTTTATCGTTACTTAACATCAGCTGGCCTATTTTGTAACTTAACTGAGAGCTTTAAATGATCATCATTGATCAAAGTTGCAAGTGCATTGCAGCTACAGTTAAAATCAATCTGACAACTGTCTATAAAACCCAGCAATCTCTATAAAACTGATCAGTGATGATCATTTTAAGCTGAGTGTCAGTAGTGAAGGCCAAGCGCTAACCCGTTGTAATAAAAAAAAAATTACAACGGGTTAGCGGGTTAGATTTGTGGTTGTTGTCGCTTCGGCGATGTCCGCTACGTGTGGGGGTGGTGGTGTGGTGTAGTGGTGGTATGGTGTAGTGGTGGTGTGGTGTAGTGGTGGTGTGGTGTGGTGGTGGTGTGGTGTGGTGTGGTGGTGCGGCGGCCCACCTGGTTGGAGGCGCGGAACTCCTCGACGGTGGCGGCGGGCAGCAGCGCGCGCACGAGCGCCACGACGCCGCCGGGCGATATGAAGTTGGTCTCCACGTTGACGACCCTGAGCGCGCTGTTGAGCTGCAGCGCGTCCGCGAGCAGCAGCGCCGTGCGGTCGTGCAGACCGACGTTCACCAGCGACAGCACCTCCAGGTTGGTGTTCGTCTTTAACGCTTCGAATAGTTTCTCGAACTTCTCGTCGCTTATGTTCTGAAAAGTAAAGGTCGATCAGTGTTCGAAGCGGGGCCCCGTTGATAAACGTGACGATTTGTCACCTGTCATGACAGTTTTACAACCGTCGCTTCGGCCGATCTGAAGATAGTAAAAGTAAAAAAAAAAAAAGTGCTTTATTCAAATAAACTTAGTAATTAAGCGCTTTTGAATCGTCTATATTTTTCTACCACCTGTTCCAGACTTTTTTCACTGACAAGAAGAACAGGCGCAAGAAACTTATCAGCTTTAACAGAAAAAAGTAACGATATTTACAAACTTAAATATATCGTTACCAAATACAAAAAAAATATAACAGGTTATTAACAATAAAGTACTTACTAGCGAGTTATTGTGTTACATCATTTCCACGCATTCCTGTCTTACAAATAATCGTCTACTTTATAATAACCTTTACCCATGAGCGTCTTTTTGACATGATTTTTAAATTCATGCAAAGGTAGATCAATCACTTGTTGTGGAACTTTATTAAACAAGGTTATGCGTTTCCCCATAAATGAACCTCTAGTTTTTGCAAGCCTAAATCTTGGAACGGCAAGTTTATCTTTATTCCTTGTATTAATATGGTGATTATCGCTGTTCTTAGCAAATGAATCATAGTGTTTCCTTACACATAGTAAATTTTCATATATGTATTGGCCAGCCAAAGTTAGTATATTTATTTCTTTAAACAATTCTCTCAGGGAATCTCTTCGACGAAGATTATATATGGCACGAACAGCTCTTTTTTGAAGTATAAAAATATTTTGAATATTGGCAGCCGAGCCCCACAATAGTAGCCCATAAGACATTACACTGTGAAAATAACTAAAATATACCAACCTTGCCGTTTCAATATCAGTTAAAAAAGATAGACCGAACTACTCGTAGCTACACCGCGATGTGAACCGAATTGTTATTAAATAGGGCCCGGGGTGTCAAATGTACATTTTTTCAGCGGCCGCAGTAGTTAAGGGTGGGTGAATATGTGACCCATATTAGCCCGTTAAAATACACGATGACATACGAGATGAAAACGTAAGTGTCTCTTAAGAAGTGTTCTACGAATTAAACTTAAGTAAAATAACTCCAAGCACCTTATCTAAATAAAGTTTGAACGAGATCGATCAAAAACCTACCTTAATGTTATTCCAATTGAGATCAGTGAGTTTCTGGTCATTATCCTTTACCCTTTTCAACGTGTCGTCGGGGTCCGTGTCGTTGGGGGGGTCCATTGGGAAAATCTACAAACACAATCAAAATAAGTTCATTAGAACAAGCTTCATGGAAAAATAAAGTTTGTAAGCGACTAACCTGTCACGTTTTGGTACGAGTACATAATATAAAGCAAGTTTATTTATTACAAGTCAAAATTTTGAAGTATTTGATATTATGGCCTCGTGTTACTCAGAGATTTGCTACATCTCTTTGGAATAAGAGCATGATTACATAGTGTAATAAAATGTAGATGTGTTTGCTTGAAAAATTGATAAAAATAATGATAAGGAGTTGAGTCTGTTCAGAAAGACAACGGGGTTTGCACATTTAATATTATCAAGATATTACAGTCGCACCATAATGACGGAACAGTGCCGTCAACATGACAAATACGGTAATCAAGCACAAATCCCACGACATCTCTCTTTCCCCACAGATTCTAAGCATAATTTACAAGAACGTAAAAAGGAAAACCATCGTTAAGCCATTTCCCAATATTTCTGTTCTGTATTTGCGTTCTGTTTTAGCTCTTGAAGCGTTATCTGGAAGAAAAACGTATATGCCACTAACGCCTGTCGAATTAATATACTGGATGGCGTTGCCCTCTGCATAGAATAGCTGAAACTTATAATGCTCTGTTCACAGCAGCGGACATATTTTCAACCACAAAATATAAGTTTAAGTCGAATGTACTTAAAACACTGAGAATGTAGGTAGATAAAATATTTTTTATTTTTTGTTTTTACATAATTAATGTATGATAAGATAATATTATGAAATAAGTAGCTGTATTGTTTTTTTCTGTTTTTTATATTTAAGTTTTATGTGGTAAAAGTAGATAATTATATTTAATCTTTCTAACTGAATACAATGAAACACTCTAGTATATTTGTTATTATTCTGTTGCTAATCTGTGGATAATGTTGTGGGTTACAGTATTACCTTAATTATTGTGGTACTTTGTACTATATGATTACTTTTATTTCGTTAATACGAATATTGTAACTGTTTGTCGCTTAATAAACAAAAAAAAAGTTGTAAAGGTAGTGGTTACCTTCTGCTTGGTGGCCTTGGTGATGCCGTCCCAGCCGAGCCCCACGGGCTGGCCCTTGTTGAGCAGCGACGCGTGGTACTGCTCCTGGTTCATCATCGAGTGGAACCCGAGGATGGCTGCCAACAAACACTCTACGTTAGGGTGCGATTCCACTGAAGCGGAGCGGTTCAAGCGAAGCAAAATGAAACTCTTCTCCTTGTGATTTCCAATGTAGCCTGCGCTTAAAGCGGTGCATAGTCCAACGCACTGCTATGAAGTCGTCCATTAATCACGTGAAGCTTGAAAACGGGGAAGGGACAAATCACGAAACATCACAAGAGGGGGAAGGGGATGTAGTGAGACATCACGTGTACTAATATTTGCGTTGAACGCGGTTTTTTTAGATCGAAATAACCGACATTTTTAAGGAGTCTAAAACCTCACCACGTATCACCATGGGGAGGGGGAGGAGTGTAAAAGTTGCTAAAAAAACATCACGTGATTAACGGACGACCCCCATAGCAGTACATTGGTCACTTCATGCAAAGCTTTAAGCTCAGGCCACATTGGAAAACACAGACTGACTATTTTGTGACATTTGGGGCGAGAAGAGGTTCATTTTGCTTCGCTCGGATCGCTATTGCTCTTTCAACCTTTTATAAATAACATACTTTCATCATCGTGACGTAGTACATATGAACAACAAACAACAACTTTTCTATAAAAAAATATAATATTTGTAAATAGCATTCCTTCTAATAAAGCTGATAAGTTTTTTGCGCCCATTTTTCTTGTCAGCTAAAAGACGACATAATGGGTGGTAAGATAAAAGAATTGACGATTTAAAAATACTTGTTATGTGAGCTTATTTGAATAAAGAATTTTTCAATTTCAATTTCAATTTTCTATTTCAATATTTTTTACTTAAAATCCTTCAACAAAAGTAATTTCCGCCTCTTTAATCAAGAAAAGCAGTCCACACGCTACTAATTACAATGCTAATAACAAGTTTTTAATCTTACACGAAATTAAAGAAAAAACGCAGTTGATCGACGCATTACTCCCAGTCCCGACGACCAGAATGTTTACCGACGCGCACTGGACGCCTGCCAGCGCGTCATAAATTCCACAATTTGATAGTTATTACGAGATACTCGACTTTTTGCCCTACAGTGGAACATGGACAGTTAAACTAGTGTCATTGTAAGGAAATTAGTAGGTCAGTTTTGTTACATTTATTAGAACTATATGAGAGTCATGATGTCACACAGCAGCTAAAAGTGTCTGCTTGCAATAGCAAAGCAATAACACTCTTATGTAGAGGGTACATAGGTCTTATTTAAATTGAAGAATCGTTTTCATAATGCTAAGAACAACATCTGTGGTCAAGTGGGTAAAGAAATAAGTTTAAAAACTATAACCCAACAATCGCGCTCTAAAAAGTATGAAACAAGAATATATTCGAGTCCAAAATCCAATAAAAAGGATGCAGAAATATCAGTGAAAAAATGTTTTTTCTGCGATCAATATTTATTGAGATACTAGCGACCGCCCGCGACTTCGACTGTGTGGAAAGGTTTTTTTCTATCCCGCGGGAACAATTCTTTTTTTCGGGATGAAAGGTTCTCTGTACCCCTGACAAAGTGTATGCAAAATTTCATGATGATCGGTCCAGTAGTTAAGACGTGAAGGCGTAACAAACAGACAAACAAACAAAGAAACGGACTTTCGCATTTATAATATTAGTAAGGATGATGTTTTGAATGTTGACGTCATGGCAGCCGCGTGAAAACGCCCCATACAAAAAGTATCAGAAAAGTGACGTCACATTTCTAACCGCGCGGCAAAAGAAATTAGCGATTATATGCAAAAAATGTTTTTACAATAATGTTTCCATAACAACATTTTTTTTGTAATTACGTATGGATTCTTCAACACAATTTTGTCACTGGAGCATTTTGATATTTTACCAACTTTGGAGTCTTAGAAATCATCAAAAGGGTAGTGTAATATACTCTATACAAGGTGTTACAAAAATACCCTTAATGCCGAATATGGCATATAGGGACCATTAAACTGAACAACTTTTACTATGGGACCAACTCTGAAATCGCGAAAAAAAAAAATCAGCTGTTTCATACAAAAATTAAAATCGAAAATATCAAAATGTATGAAACAGCTGATTTTTTTCCGCGATTTCAGAGTTGGTCCCATAGTAAAAGTTGTTCAGTTTGATAGTCCCTATCTACCATATTCGGCATTAGGGGTACTTTTGTAACACCTTGTATAGGGTTTTTACTGAATCTACGGGCAGCACGTACCGGCTAGATCGATGATCTCCTCCTGCGAGGCGCCGGTGAGCGCCTGCTCGTACTCGTCGCCGAGGTCGATGGTGATCTGTTCGTCCGCGTCTCGCAGCTTCTCGGGCTGCGGCGGCGGCATCCACTGCAATGCACGACACATTATTTAGCTATGTTTAAGTATTGTATGCTAACTATGCAAGCTGTGGTCTCCTCTAAAGAGAAACACGAAGATCTGTACCCATTAGTCTGGCTAGCAGGTATTTAAGAATGTATGGTTTGTATTCTGTTGAGAGATTCTTAAAAAATAAATAATTAAATAATTAGTAGCTTTTGCCCATGACGATTTCATCTGGGAAATTTCCTTTCCCGAGGATATTTTGGGAACAATAGTATTCTATGTTCTGAATTACGAGAGTAATAGCCTTTAGCCAAAGTTCTTCTTTAAGGTCTTATCTATCTCTATACTAAAATTCATAAAAAGAGGCAGATTTATGTATTTAAAGATCTCCAACGAGGAATATTATAAACAAAGGTTCAGCAGTTTAGGGATAAAAACGTAATAAACATTCAGACAGAATGATTTTGCTTATCTTTGTCCCGACCGAAATTGATCCGAACCTGGGATATTCCGTTTAATACGAGAGTTCACCGCCGCTGCACTAAAAGGTCGTTAATTAAAGGTAAATAGAGTTATGTAAAATAAAAAGTTAATAGTTAACAGTACATGACACAAACTTATCGAAGCCGGTGGTCAAAACTTTAAGTCAAGATAATGTAACCCAGCCTAACGGCCGAATACTCAAAGGCTTCTTAACTAAAATCTTTAGTAAGGTCTCCTTAACATTAAGGCACCAAAATTTTACAGAGGTTATTGTTTGTAAATAAACTATAGAACCTTAGCTTCAATATGTACATGTGAATTTTCGATACATTATGTACTTAGCGAGCAATAAACTTAATTAAAATGAGGGCGCCACTTGAGGTATATAGGAGCCTTAAGGAAGCTGTCAGTTTCATAGAGTTTGTAACAAATCTGACAACTTCTTTGAATATAAGGTGGCCTTAAGTTAAGATTCGTTTAAGTATATGTCCGTAAGCAAGTAAAATTAACTTTTAATGACTATTGAGTCACTAATGGATTACCGGCCTCAAATTGTGTCACTGGTTAAACAGCAACACCTCGCTTTATCAGTAATTATATAGTGATATGATCTTGCCTTTCAACAAATCTTGGAAACATTAAATACAAGGCAGTAGACTAGACAACTTATTTAATGGTACCGCTACACTTTGATTTTATCTTGCTGTAATTGTCTCTTACACTCGCGTATATTATGTGTTTTATGAATACCTACTACTTTTTTAAAGAAAAACTGAATATAAAATATGTATATCGTTGTTTAAGCCTACAATAATTTCGTGGAACTATAGAATTAGATGTGGCATCTGTTGTAGCTATATCATACACTATTTGATAAAAATAGGTGTCTACTCTTGGGGTCCAAGACGAAAAACCCTATTGTTATCAGAAAACATGGCTTATTTCTCAGACGTAACTCTTTATTCAGTAGCAGGTTTAACAATGTACCTATGCACGACAGCACGTTAAGTTAAACAGTTGAACTACCAAAACAGCTCTTATTGCGTACGACATAAAGGTGGTTTCAAGGTCAACATGTATAGTGACGTGCCTTTGAGTGTACTATTCATAGTAAGTACCTATATTGTAATAGCTTTACATGGTCATATTAAGGGACTTTATAGTCTTGCAAGATCAAAAAGATTAAAAGCCAAATGCCACTGGCTTCGTACGCGTAGACGTGTACACACGACAGCACGTCAGGTTATACAGTTAAACTGCGAAAACAGCTTTCATTACGTAGGGCATAAAGGCGGTCTCAAGGTCAACATGTATAGTCTGAAGTGGCGTCATGTGTACATTCTACTACGATGTATTATATAGAACTGAACTACATAAAGCCTGTTTATCCTTACTTGTCCTATTTGGTAAACAATCTTGACCTAACTCTTTATTGATATATTCACTTTTTAAATACAACAAATAGTTTTCCACACATAGATTACGAAAAAAGTTGATAATTAATAATGACAATTAATAATAAGTGATAATTAATAATAAGTTTATTAGGACAACAAATTTTTAAATAACGATTAAAGTTTAAAAGACTTGCAACTTATTAAATACACGGTAGGTCAGCGGTCAGAGCATTGGACCGGATATCCAAAGGTCGCGGGTTCGATTCCCATCCGAGAACATGATCTGGTGCGAGTCGTATTTTTTCTAGCATATTATTTAGTATTATGTAAAAATAGCATTGTGAATGCTAAAATCTCAAAAATTTAAAGACTTACAACAGTAAATTTATTTACTAAATAAGAAAAATAAGGATAAACAGACTGTTGGCCGAATACTCAAACGTCACTCAACTTTGAGAGGCTCTCAAACATCGTCCTGTCGCATTAAATGTCAAAGATACGACAAAGACAGCATAATGGTTGAGCGCCCCTCAAAGTTGAGTATCGTTTGAGTATTCGGCCATTTATCATAACATTATACATTTATGACGAGACACGGTTAACCGTGACATGCACGTGCACGTATGCACAATACGGGTTATAGTCAGACAAGTTTGTGCGCGTCCCTCCTGCGGGGCGACGGCGATAGACGTCGGCGGGGGCGTGGTGTAGCGCGGGGAGGGAAACGCATGCAGTGTAAAGGAAACTTCGCCCCACCAACGTTTGTCGCCTCGCAGGAGGGTCGCGCTAGACCTTGTCTGACTATAATAACGCAATGGAATGCGCACGTGCACGTCAACGCCATTACCTTCTTCCCTCGTACGACACCCGCTACGTAGGGTTTAACCTCCGGCCGGTCTGGGGTCTCGAGGGCCTGTTTGTTGATGTGTTCTATAAGCTTCTTGCGGTTGAGCGGCCCTGTCGGGTCCTTCTCACACGCATAATTGTTGCGAAGTGAGGGGGGCAAACAATTGTCCTGAAATTATAATAGTTCAATTTATTTATTCGATTATCGACATGTTTAAAATGAACTAATTTAAATTAACGCAATAAATATATGTTTTGAATTATGATAGAATTATGAACAGGAAAACAGGAAGGTGTTTTAGGATTAGAAAAAGCCCCAAAACTCGCGCAAATTGTTAAGTAGATTATGATGATGATGTTACCCATCGACGGTTTTAAACCAAGTTTCAAAACCAGTTTCGGAAGAAATTAAAATTCTGTTTTTCGAAACTGGTTGCCAAAAAGGAATTTTACGTCTTTTTTCGAAACTTGGTTTCGTAAACGGCTGATGTAAATAAGTACCTACTCTTAGCAGGGACATAAGGCTCTAAGGGACCTCCAAATTCAATCCAAACCAATTAAAACACTTAGCGTAAGTTGGCTGGAGTAAAGATAAATAATGCATAATACCTATGCATAATTTAAAAGTCCGGCGAACAGTGATACCAAAATGATTTGCAATTTGAGCATAATTAACTCTTCTTGTGATGTTATTCGGATTAAGTAAGACAGTATTTGTCTAGGGTTCATGGTAAGTAAGTAAAGATGTTGTAAAGTAGTGAGCAACACATTACATTATGTATTTTATAATTAACAAAGGAAAATTATGAAAGAAGCTTGCAGTCATGCATTATAATAAAACAAGTTAGTAAAATAGTTTTTATGTAGATACCACTTTGAATCCAGAAAATGATACTGCAATTTTTTTAATATTTATTTTTTTCTGAATGAACCAAGGGTTAATTAGTAGTATGTAAACTTGACTATACTAATATCACAAAAGGCACACCCTAATTAGTTCCAGACACACTACTTAAATGATAAGCATATATAGTACCCATTTGATAAACAGATTAGTATTAGTATCCTTATCAACAACTTTGTACACACGACGGCACCTCAGACTATACATGTTGCCCTTGAGACCGCCTTTATGCCATACGTAATAAAAGCGGTTTTAGCAGTTTAACTGTATAACCTGACGTGATGTCGTGTGTACAATAAGTAAGAAACAAACAATGAATACAATGTTTATTGCTGATAACAACAAGTGTCCTACTTTTGACTAATTGGGTACATACTACATCTTTTACAACATCTAGTGTATGAATCAACATCAAACTTTTTATGAGTAAATAATCCTAATCAAATCATGGACTTACTTGCAAAACTCAGGCAATAGAATCTATTCCAGCCAAATTTATAGACAAAACAGTAAAATATCTGATATATAGATTTGGTTTTATCTCTTATAAGACTTATGAGGGTGGATTGAAAAGTTCCTGGCCTGACATTGACTATCCTTGAATTTTCAAAGTATCCTTATATTTTCTCCAGTTTTGCAACAGAATAAGAAAGCCGTGAAAGGTATAGATTAAGAAAAAAAACTATTTTGTGCAAGTATCCGCATTCCGCATTATTTCTGAAAAATTGACAAAATTGAAAACCATGCGGTTTTAAAGGTACGCACAACAGCACGTTAAGTTACACAGTTGAACTACGAAAACAGCTTTTATTACGTAAGGCATAAAGACGGTCTCAAGGTCAACATGTATAGTCTGACATGCCGCTGATTGTACCTCCTTAAGAAAGGATTAAAGCCAGAAGAAATTCACGAATACATGGTGAGGATATCAGCATCATGACAGTAAAAAAAGAGGTCAGCTGAATTAAGATGCGAACGGGAGAACATTGAAAGCAACCCTATTTTCATGGAGACTTAAATCTCTACTACCAACTACAATATCGAAAATATATGTGGTTTAATATTGATTGGGAGACCAAGATTCGGCAGAAAAGTCAGGGGGATAGCTAATATCAACGATTTGGGATTTCACAAGGTGTCATTGATTGATTTCACAAGGATTGAAGTTGTTTGAAGCTGATCAGCGGTAATTTTTGATCAATTTATTACTATAGTATAGTATATAATATACTTGGGTATATCATAGTATATAATATACTTGGGTATATCATCAAACTCTCGAACCTGAAAATCTTTTGAGTCGAGGTGGAATGAAATTTTTGACCAATTATGTTGACCCGCTGCGAGTCTAAAAGATTTTTTTAACGGGGATCAAGGCTACCAGAATGGTGGAAGAAGTGCATAGAGCCAAATGGAGATTAGGTCGATACATAAAATATTTTGGTACATATATTATTTTGTTTTTTTTGACTAGGCTAGGAACTGTTCAATCCACCCTCGTATTTATAAGTAACTGTTTGTCCACATAGTCTTTTATGGCTTTATATGCCTACACAGACAATTTATCACATATGCTATAGAAAGCAATTCCTTGTCATGTAACAATATGCAAATTTTAACCCACTGATAACTATGTAAATTTTGCAAATGCTAACTGGAGCATTACTGACTTGGTGTATAAAGTTTAGCACATACTTAAGTCTATTTTATTTTAGAAAATCTTAATGTTCAATAAATAATCTGCCAATTTAAGAACTCTACAGTTTGAGAAACTTGCCAGAATGCTGAATTACTTTTTAACTTGAATAATCTGATAAAATACATACAATTGTATTATTAGTAAGTCGAAGGAAAAATATAGGCACCATGCAATGAGGCAAACTTATAAATGTGTTGTTTTAAAAATAGGATGCAAACAATAGGTTTTTTTGTAATACAACTGCAAATAGTGAGTATTTGTTATGAGAGATACTTAATTTGATGTTGTTACCAACCAAAGTTGTTACCAAGTTGTTGTAAAGCCAAGGTGACCATGACAATAACATGAAGATTACAGTGAGCATGCAATGGCCTTCATGACCAATTGACTAAAGCCTGTTAAATAGAGGTATTCTTTACAATTTACATGTCATTGAAATGTGTGAAATATTTGTTTGTTATTAAAATATAACAGATATAAGACTTAGTTATAAATATTATAACTAACTTATATATTTTTTTATAAATTGTTTTTATTTTTGAATTATAGAATTATAGAGTAAGCAAAAAAAATTGATGTCCAATTTTTTTATCATGTTATGAAATTGATGATTGAAATCATCTTGGTAGGTGGTAATTATGAATATATTATAGTGTATTTAATGTTCATTGTTCAATATAATATCTACTCTTTATTAGAATAACCAGAGATGAAATATAATAAAAAAAAGAAGTATTTTCCTTGTGTTAGAAAATTCTACAGTTGTAGTTTAGTGAAGAAAAATATATGTTGCTCAAAGTGATTACTAGATATGAGATAGCAACTAGGGAGTGATTTCAAGGATGACATAATCAAACAAACATAGCTCCAATAATAAATCAACCTTGTAGGCTTGCTTATTGACTGAAATGAAATAACAATCCTTAAGTAAACAGAAACAAGCCTTTTTTTGTTCAAAATTTATTTTATAATAATCGATTGCCTTGTACAGAATGCTTTCTATTCAAATGAAATCGTTGTTCTTTTTTAACTGTTGTTGATTACTGAAAACTCTATTCGCGACTTCATCTTACCAAATTAAAATTAGTTGGATATCAGTTTGGTATCTTATCACTGCATAATAAAAGATAACACAAATTGTGGGAGACCAGTGTGTAAATATAATACTGAAAACAATCATTCCATTTTTGCACATGAGCATTTTTAACACAAGAAAGTTATTAGCGGGTCTGTATGTAGTAGTAACTGACAATTTCTAAAAGAATCATTTACTCTGACCACTACATCATGATCTAGTGTAAATTAGAAATGAATTTGTTAGAAGATCAATTGTAAACTAATGAATGAATCCTTACTCCGAACTATTGAAACAATGAATTATGAATGAATACTTGAGGTAATGTATAAATACTTGAATGACCATCAGCCATTTTTAATGTCTCCACTGCTCGGGCACAGGCCTTCCTTATAAGTAGATAAGGAGGATGGGCTATGACCCACCACGCAAGCCCAATGCGGATTGATGGGTGCTAACAACTGCACGTGCAGCTGGGACCAACGGCTTAACGTGCATTCCAAAGCAAGGAGGAGCTCAAGATAATAATAATAATTTTTGGTCACCCATCCCATGACCAACCCTTGCAAAAGTTGCTTAAACTCCGTAATCGATGGGCTGGGCACTCTACCACTGCACTACCAAGCTCCTCCTTAGGTATACAAACACTTGAATAAGAAGGATCATGGATTTTGACACAGAGAACATTGAAAGCTATAGTATTCATGCTTATTATGTCAAACATACTTACATCAGGATCTACATCCTTTGCTAACAAGTTGAGTTCCTCTTGTGTGAGCTTGGAGAGTAGCTCATCAACATCCACCTCATCGTACTGCGAGATATCTCGTCCGTACAGCTTGGCTGGCGTTGTCATCGTCGTCGTTTTTGTACTTGACGACTTCTAAAAACACAAAATACTACACTGAACAATTTTGCTACCACTGACTGAGGTTATTTTAATCAATGTTTCTGTAAGCAGTCGACGTTAAAACACATTGATAACGAGAGTAATAAAATTGGTTGTTACTGGAATAGTCTCGTCTTGTAATGCAAGAAAGAAATAATAATAAATAAATAAGGAAATGGTAAGATATTGACAATCAACTTTCGGCATTCACCACACCCACGATTTAATTGATTAGCCACATTTTATCACTACTTTTATTATGCTATGTGAAGCCGAGCACTTCAAACTGTCTAACACGCTATGATTTGGTTTATTACAATCACAATCTTACTTTCAAATTAAAATTCCTTCAATTGATAAAAAGCAAAGGCGGTCCACTAATGTCACAAACACCCCCTGCGAATGACAATCACAAACTAAAAAAAAAAGTAAAAACAGTAGAGGAGTAGACAGGCAGGACAGAAAAGGACAGGTACACAATTGCAATCTGTAGTGTAACAGAGACAACAATAGCTAGAGAGGGGACATGATCAAGTGGCGCATCACGGAACGGAAGGTGAAACAAGTAAAGCGCGAAAATTGATTGTTTATCAATGCAAAACATTATTTTAAAATAAATATTTGACAACCAACATACATCACAATATACAATTATACATTGCTCCGATTACAAAGTAAGTGGATACTAAAGCATTTAGTGATAACTGTATAATTTGTGCACTTGTGTTATGGAAATCAAAGACAACGGTGGTATCACAAACACCCAGACCTAACACAATAATAATTATTGAAAAATTTTTCGACAAAGAACCCGGGACCTCAAGAGATGGTGACGAAAACCGGCGTGCAAACCACTCGACCACGGAGGTCGTTCGAGGTCGGTCGATTATTATAATCGGTACCGTACTGTAGGCATGGACGTAGATACGGTAATTATAATACCTATGTAATCGGATGAAAATTAAGAACAATGATAAGTTTTATGGTTTTTACTATTCAGGATGGGATGTAAGTTGTATTGGTCCATGGTTGTATGAGGTACCTACACAGACGAAATGAATAAGACTAAGGAATAAGATAATGATTGATTATAAATAAATATAGGAATATTTTAATAAACTACAAAAGAACCAAACTAAGGTATGAAAAAGTAGGTACCTAGGTAAAATAGGCAGGTAGGTATATTCTGTAAGAAAATGTAGGTATGCTAAGCATCGAACACTAAACTTATACTCTTAGCGCATTATACTATACAAAATTACAAAGTGACGTTTTCTTCGTGGCACAGAACATATTCGTGGTTAACTGTGTTGCTGCTCTTTTTATGAATGATTACGCAATGGCTATTTCGTGCCGCGCCTACCTAATGCTGTTATTGAACCGTGACCTTTATAATAACAGCAAGCATTGTCATATCAATTTTAGTTCTTGTGCAGCGAATGTGATATGAATGAACTTCTATCCTAGCTCCCCCAGGCATGAGTCGCAACGCAATGCAACCACAATAATAATGTACCTATTGATAATAATGTGACTTGGAGGCATTGACAAATAGGTAATGCTTGTAAGTAAGTAAATACCTACTAAATAGATTCAGTCAGTCAGGATCAGTGTTAGGTTCAGCTGCTGACATTGAAACTTTCATTTTGTCATTGTAGCTACGAACTTTACACCTTGACATTATTTTTTTGAGAGTTCAGTTATACCTAACTAAGGCTTGGTTCAAGTTCAACCAAAAAAAAAAAAATTGCTTAGCAATACTATTTCTTACATTTGACGTCTCAAACGTCATATTCCTTAACAAACTTTTGGTTAAGTTAACTCAATGTATTTTGGTGTAAACTTATTCTTCATTATTAGATAGATTTAGAATTATTTATTTGCAAGTCACAAGTTGAAAGGGTGTTACTAAATTGGTAGGTATACTTAGTATAAGTGACGCCCTGCTAGGGCATTTATTTATTTATAAATAAGGCCAACTTATTAATACTATATTAATTCTGAGTCACTGAGTAAGTTTCACCTACTGCCTACTGTACCTACCGGAAGATTTATTTTTACTATGATATGAGGAATAGTTCAAACTTTTTAACCAACTTCAAAAAACAGGAGGAGGTTTTCGATTGTAGGTCCTATATTTTTTTTATCGTTGTTCGCGCCATAACTTTTTAAGGATACCGATTATAGATGATTTTTTTTGTTCTCTCAACTCTTTTGGAGTAAGACAACTATCTTCATCGCTGGACGCACGCTTTTCTATTTTACAAGTCTCATCCTTGTCTTGTCACTCTACCTATTTCTTTTTAGAGCTTGGGAATATTTGGTGTGCGGTACGTATCATTAATGTAATCAATAATGTAATCCCCACTGTGTATGTTAAAGGGTTCTGTTGTTAAAAATTTTTTAGGCCAAATCAAGTCTGAAAGATTGCTAATGAAGCAAAGTTTCTTTCATATCTTGATAGTAATCAAGTTGATTGGTTCCTTCCAAGAACTTTATAATGATATTCTATTGGTTCCTTCCTTTGTCAAATAACGAAGGTGGGGTATTATTCTGTGCCTTTATGTTTTATTAGGTATTGCATCGAGATAATTACTTAACTATAATGTTATGAAACTGTGAACGGCAGTGATATTAGTACCTAAAAATAAAAAAAACGGTAGGTACCTACTCATTAGATTCTAATTACTGATGCCGTCTTCAAGTCAGCAAAAAAATATTGTGATCGCTTATCACAGGTAAGGGAAGGATTATCCTCCGTCGCCGTAGATATATGATATTCTCAAAAAATTATATTCTCAAAAATAAAAATAAAATAAAATGTGTTTATTTCGGAAGTAGAGTCCAGAGGGTTCTTCTTCTTTTTTTGTTATGGCAATCTACTTTCCTCTTGGAAGTAATTTTTGCCAGTGTCAAGTGTTAAATAGTTCAGTGGTAGATATTGTTTAATTTTTCATTAGAATGCGGGTGCATCTCATTCCAATGCTGCTTGGAGCATTTGGCACCAAGTATATCAAGACAGTTTACTCGGTTAGTTCTGCCGAGGAAGCCACCACTTCAATAAAAGTCTCAGCTTCACACAACCAAGATCGCGCCTATTTCAATTATCCCGCATATTGTTCAGTTGCGTAGACACTTGTACCATATAACTGCACCAATTTTAAGACACAATATCCACTATGAATCAATTTGAAAATAATTAAAATAGACACCAAACCGAACTCGACAAAATGGCGCCAAAAACTCGTCCAGAGGGTTAGTAAAACATCACTCTTTGTCAGCAAAGTAAAAAGGTTAACAACCTCCTGGCGTTGACCTTATTCCATAAATACTGGCCACCTGCAATATCAATGTCAAATAAAAAAAAGAAAATTCAATGACAGCTGTTTAAGAACCCATTGTTTTGATTATCCATTTATTCCCAAAAAAGTTGGTCAAATGAGAATTATCTAAAAATAAACCATGTCTTTGCCGTTCGGCCCGCCGCAGCCTGTATCGCCTCTTATCCGAGGCATGAGGTTTGCTTTACTTATTGCCGGTTTTATATACGCAAGAGGTAAACAGAGACTGTACAACTCTTTGGAAGCCTCTCACCGCGAGGAAGAGGCTAAGAAGAAGATCATTCGTGATAGAGAACTGGTAATATTGAAAGCTAAAATTGCAAGAGAGGAAAAAGAATCTGTGCGTCTGTTCGAATCCGGAAAGCTATTTGATCCACGTTAGTACCCGCTTCACAATTTGAACCTTATTCACAGTTTTCGACATAATTTAGAACTTAATGCGTTTCTGAAGGTAGGTCTAGATACCTACATTATATATATATAGGTATGTAGACCTACATTATACAACGTGTTACAAAACATTTGATATTTCCGTAGTTAATTAATTTTTGTATGAAACAGCTGTTTTTTTTTTCGCGGTTTCAGAGATGGTCCCATAGTAAAAGTTATTCAGTTTCATTGTCCCTATCTACCATATTCGGCATTAGGGGTATTTTTGTAACACGTTGTAAAGTATACTTGCCTACTTAATAAAAAAATAACTTCCTTAAGGACGTGTAGGAACTCACCTAGTTCCTGCATGATGATAGTAATAGTACCTACTATAGTTCCTGCATTTTAACGGAAATTGGACTAAAGAACTGCCTATAATTTGTAACTTGAACAAAATACTGAATAAAGCCATTAGGTCTGAATCAGTGTGAAGCGGATGCCGTGCGCGGCGACGGACGGTAAAATGCTAAGGCGATGAGTTCAGGAAATCTACTCTGTCACTATCTCTTCAGAAATTTCAGAATATGGTTGATTATTGCATAGTATTCATTGACGAGGTTTAGTACATTTTTATTGAATTCTGGAATACTGGATCATTTATTAAACACAAACTCGGTTATTGTGTTAGATCAATAAAAAATCTATCCATTTTGCATAAAACATCATATACCTATCACTGTCGTCGAAAATTACGCAATAGCTGACGATTGGAAGTTTATTTTTATAAGTTTTTGTGGTGTTATTCAGGATTTTTTACAGAGTTACCAAGCCATTTTTCAATATTCTGTTCGGCTATTGTGTTTCTTTGTAGTACTCTACAGTAATTTTTGTGAAGTAGATTTCTGCATCAGTTCTTCACATTGGAAGCTCAAAAATCAAACTTTGTGCGATCAGTGCGGAGCGGAGATACAATCCTCCGCTGGTGGTTCGCGTTCGCGTCCGGTCCGCGTTCGCGTCCGGTCCGCGTTCGCGTCCGATCCGCGTTGTCCGATTCAGGTCTTATAGTATACTAAGTATTTGCAATAAGACCCGCGCGTGGAAGATTGCACAAGTTACGCGATTAGGTGTAGGTAATGTAACACTTGTACTATTATACATTCTCTGTAGTTACATTATGTAAAAAGATCAAAAGCACGAAGATTTTACGTGTAATTTTCAAAAAGAACCGTTATAAATAGAAAACTATTTATTGTTTAACCTCTTAAGTACTTAATTTGTTTTTTTTTTCAATTGTAGCTGATGCTGGTGGTGGTGAACCGCCGCTGACCCTGGACAAGACGAAAGAGTGCAAGTAAACCCGCGGTATAGACTAAAACAAACTATGTACCTACTTACTTATTTACAATATTATTCAGACCTTCATTATTTATGGGAAATAAAGATTTGGTTTTACATGCTTATTTAGAGTTTTGAAATTATAACCTGTGGTCCTACCTACACCTGATATATTTTTTCTTGTCGGCTAGAATGGTGACATAGTAGTTACAATGAATATAAATGCACTTTATTTGTTCTGTCTACCTAAAAAAGCTCATTTTAAGATTAGTAAGTAGCTCATTTGACGACCTCCGTGGTCGAGTGGCTTTGTACACCGGTTTTCAAGGTATCGCCATCTCAGGTCCCGGGTTCGATCTCCGGTTGGGTCAATTTAGAAAATGAACTTTTCTATATTGGCTCTGGTCTGGGTGTGTGTGATACTACCGTTGTCTCTGATTTCCATAACACAAGTGCTTTAGCTACTTACTTTGGGATCAAAGTAGCAATTTATGTGATGTTGTCAAATATTTATTATTAATTATAATTTATTTAGTATAGAAGAAACTTGGCTACGAAATACCTACGAACTTACCTAGTTGCAAAGTTTGTTAAAAATGCTAGAAAGAAATGCCATTTTTTATAAATATGCCGAGGGTACATGCAAACTATACAAAAATATGACAACAGACAGACAGGTCAGACGTGGAACAGTAAAACCAGCTTTTTATTGCCGTCGCCGACTTTCCAATACGTCAGAAAGAAAAAGTCAATTTTCACTTTTCCCATGCAGCGGCTAGATGTATCGCTTTCTTGGCATTGTGTACTAAACAAACTTGTGTATTCAAACAATGTTTTCAACTTTCTACAGTACTGAACTACAGATGCAGCTCAATGATTTCTCCTAAAGATTTGACTAAGAAACCTACCTAAAAGATCTCTATTTGAGCGTGCTCTAACAAACCTTGAGAAATTGGAACGCTACATTCACCTCTATATCTATATATATAAAAGGGAAAATCACTCACTCACTCACTCACTCACTGATCACGAAATCTCAGAAACTACAAGTGCTAGAAGTCTCAAATTTTGCATGGGGGCTCCTTTTAAGGCGTAGGTGCTCACTAAGACGGGATTTTGCGAAATTCAATCCCTAAAGGGGTGAAACAGGGTGGCAAAGTTTGTATGGGAGAACGCGATTCCGTGGCCCGATTGACTTGAAATTTGACATACACATTCTTTCACAAAATTAATTGAACACGTGTTTCGTATTTTTTTATTATTTATCCTCTAACAGGGTTAAAAAGTGATAGAAAGCTAATTTTGGGGTGCTTGACTTCGACGTCGAAATTGAAACTTCTTTGTGCATTTGATTGATTAATTAAGAAAAATAAATATCATTTGTCATCTCAACGTAGTATTACATTCTCTTTGGTCATTTCCCCTGAGAGTAGGTAGAATGCATTTCATTGAATAGTACCTATGGCGTTATGTTGGCAGTGCTGTCATTTTTCCTTAATGCGTTGTAATAAGGTGCAAAATTATTCCAACTGATTATCAGATTAATTTTAAAAGAATACAATATCCGGTCAAGTCGCCTATGCTATGACAATTAATAAAGCACAGGGGCAAATTTTAAGAGCGGCTGGTGTAGATCTGCGCAGTGATTGTTTCTCCCATGGCCAGCTCTAATGTCGCCTGCTCGAGAGTCAGCTCGCCGAATAGCCTTTTTATTTTGCAACCGGATAACATGACAAGAAATGTGGTAGGTATACAATATGTTACAAAAATACCCCCTAATGCCGAATATGGTATATAGAGACCATCAAACTGAAAAACTTTTACTATTGGGACCAACTCTCAAATCGCGAAAAAAATCAGCTGTTTCATACATTTTGATATTGTCGATTTTAGTTTTTGTATGAAACAGGTGATTTTTATTTCGCGATTTCAGAGTTGGTCCCATAGTAAAAGTTGTTCATTTTGATGGTCCCTATATACCATATTCGGCATTAGGGGTATTTTTGTAACACGTTGTATATTATAAGGAAGTGTTGGATGATCGAGATTGATAATCCTGTTAATGTATAACATAGTTTTATTTAGAACTAGCTGCACCCGGCATGCGTATTGCAATGCTCCGTTTTTTCAACCAGGAACCTTCTCGGTCGTAAGCAGAACAACTCACCAAAGTTTCATCACATTCGGATCAATGGTTTAGGAGTCCCGTCGTCTGTACACTTAGATCTTTTAAACTGTGCATAAAAAACCACATTAAAATCGGTCCATAAGTTGGGAGCTAGGTTGCCTCAGACAGACAGACAAACACAGGTCAAACCTATAAACACCCCTTGCGTAAGTTGTGTACGTCGTATATACATATACATATAGTGGTGGCCACATAATTAAGGACACAAGTCGATTTTCATACAAACGAGGTAATTTGGAAGTTTTGGTTTTCCACTAGGGATTGAACTAGCTGTGATCTGATGATGGCCATCCAGGGAGTGAATGGAGAAGATTCAGATCGCAATACACACCCAACTGATCTGGTCAGCATTCTAAGAGATGTAAACATCAGAATTTTTAGTTGCAAGATTTTCATACATTTTTATGCTATATTCGCGGTTTTTTTAAACATATCCTTACATCTCTTAAAATGCTGGTCAGATCACTTGGGTGTGTATAGAAATCTGGAACTCCTCCATTCACTCCCTGGATGGCCATCACCAGATCACCGCTCGGTCAATCCCTGGCAGAGAAGCAATGCTAAAAAGTTACTTCGTTTGTATGAAAATCGACTGGCGTCCTTAATTATGTGGCCACCACTTCACACTCACCACATTAGTGACTACATTATACCCGTGCGAAGCCGGGGCGGGCCGCTAGTAACTTACATAGCTCATAACATTTTTGTACCGCTCTATATTAAAGGAATATGCAGAAACAACAAAGAAAACTCTGTTTGTGATGAGTTTAAGTTTCATCCAAAAGTATTAATTAAAAAGAACTTAGAATTGCCACAGGTTTGTGCCAGAAGTGTGGTTTACAGGAAACATTAAATTGCCTACATGTCTAGAAAATGTGCAAATGAAAATGGAAGAAACTTGTTTGCGACTCATGTACTTTTTCCGACCGTTCCAATGGTAAAAGAAAATATCGTGAGTGCATATTTTCCCCCCGAAGCACAGAAGAGCTCGAGATAATAAATGACCTATATTTTGGTCACCCATCCCATTAACGACCCAAGCAGATCACAGGCTGATACGAAATGTGTATAAGTTAATTAAATGTGTTCATTTTATGACCGCGATTACCGGTTTTTCTAAGCCTCCGAACGAAATGTTCATTGATGGAGAAAGTAGTGGTTGGGTCAGTGACTCACTTATGCAATGTTTACATTTCCGGTAATCTTACGATAGATCTCATAGACACACGCATAAACTTATTATACTTTACGCTATGAATAAGTATATGGACCATAGTGCGCAAATTTTTCTAAGTCTATGATATGGACACACGAGACCTATACATTTTTGACATTTATTTCGGATTTCAGTTTTCACACAACACGGTTAGTCAATTTGCATATTAGTGTTAATGCTGCGAAGTTATGCTCATTTTGTTATATGTCTCCTCAAATTGCATGGATAAAAACTACGTATTTCTTTATTTCCTTAGCTTAATTGCTTTTAATAATTAGATATAATGTATTATTTACTAAAAACTTAACGCCATTATTACTTTCAGGAAACTTATTACTTAACCAAAGTCATAAGTTTTAATTAATTTTTACAAAGTTTTTCCACTGCCACAGGCTTATACAGCTTACATACGTCCATACTGACGACCTCCGTGGTCGAGTGGCTTTCTACACCGGTTTTCAAGGTGCCGCCATCTCTGAGGTCCCGGGTTCGATCCCCGGTTGGGTCAATTTAGAAAACGAACTATTCTATATTGGCTCAGGGTTGGGTGTTTGTAATACCACCGTTGTCTCTGAGTTCTACAACACAAGTGCTTTAGCTACTTACTTTGGAATCGGAGCAATGTATGTGATGTAGTCAAATATTTATAAAATATTTATTTATTTATACTAGGTAGGTAGATACCTACTTAAAATTAATAAGTTATTATTTTTGGTATAAAACCTGTAATGGATTCTTCCAATAAAAGGTCGTTCCGGTCGCTACAGTTGCAATCAACTTGCAATTTTGCAATCGCGGTGCAACGATAAACGATTTCAAAACATTTAAGTATTTATCGAAAGATTACGAAAACATAGGGCTGCCGCCATTTTAAGTACTTAATTCATATTTAATCAATATAATGTTACTGCAGTGCTACATTGTGTCGAAAATATAAATACATTAAATTAAATAGAAAATAAATAAAATCTGAACAGGAAAGTACCTACCTTAATTAAAATGATATTTGAACTTTAAAGTTAATATACACCTACTGCAACTAAAAATAATGTCTTGAATAATTATAAGTACCTACCTAATCTAGGTACCTACTTACGAACGTTGAAAAACTTGATAAACCTATTTTAGCTCGTACACCGGCAAAAAACTCTGCTACAGTTATACTCCACTATAAATGGACTGGAATATAATTAAAGATAATGTACTTACTGTCATCGCTTACCAGTCCCGTTAGTGTCAACGTCACACCCACTAATCCTACTAGGTACTACACGCCTAACGCTAATTCTGACATTTCAATTAAGGTAATGTAAGTAGGTCGGTGTCGGTGGCGCAGTGGTTTAGCGCCTGGCCCAGCGATTGCGGAGGTTAAGTAACTTTCGCAAGGGTAGCCATGGGATGGGTAACCAAAAATGTATTATCTCGAGCTCTTCCGTGCTTCGGAAGGCACGTTAAGCCGTTGGTCCCAGCTTGCATTTTCAGTCGCTAACACCCACCAATCCGCATTGGGCCTGCGTGGTGGGTTATGGCCCCTATTCTCCTTATCTACCCATGAGGAAGGCCTATTGCCCCAGCAGTGGGGACATTAAAAATGGCTGATGTCGAATGTAAGTAAGTAGGTGCCTTACTCGAAAGCAAGCGAGAATAGTAAGTTTAAAACAAATCATACACAGTTAGTCTTCATGATTGATATAGAACCTAATAGAATAATATATTTATTGGCATGGGCAAACATAGGTAGTTACCACATACACCGTCGTTTAACTGTGCGCATGTTGAACACTGTAGATTAAAAAATTGCAAGTGACTATAATTATTTGACACCTTGTCTTACCAGTTGTTTTTTGCTAAACTTTCTCGTCACCAGAGAAACATTAACATTCTAGAACTGTTAAAACGAAAGTGAGAAGCAAGCAGAGATTTGTACGATTCGGGAATTTAAACACAATACCTATGTGATACTTACTAAGTTCGCTAAGACTTGAAAGATTCGTCAAGTTCCTACGAGTATTTAAGTAGGTTACGTCTTCGTACGAATAGTTGACTTCAATAGCTAAAAAATCACCTGTGTCTCTTGAATTCTCTTTAAACACGGTTAAATGCAAAATCACATGGAAAGAATAAAAAAAAATAGTGCTACCATTATAAATTATTCTGTCGTCTTACGACAAACAGAAAGGCAAATGTTTATTATAACAACAATGTTCACTAAAAAAAAAAAAAAATAAGGCTTCGTGAAAATTGCACATGAGCAATCATGTTATTTATTTAAGTAGTTATTTAATTATCTCCTATTAATGGTGTTATTTTTTTAACCACGATTTTTCTTTTCTCACGTTTTTCCTTCAATTTGATTTCTTACATTTGCTAAGACAAAGTATTAATTTGCTTTGGCATCACTTCCACAGGCAGACTTGTTAAGGTACTCTGTAATTTCATGCTCCAGTTGTGTTTTAGGGTGAGGGGACATCAAGCCGTAGAAAATTACTATGAGTGTCATTGTCCATACTTTATCGAAAAAGGAGTTTTATGGTTTCTTTCTGTTATATATACGATCGGTCTCAGAAAACTTACACTATTGTACCAAATATTGCGTTTTAATGATAGGATTGCAACCGAACAAGCGATAAAGTTTGTTGAGACAAAGTACTTACTGAAGTCAGTGTTCAGTTTGTTCACCAAAAAGTTTTGATTTTTTTATGACTTCTCTAGCATACTTTTTGTAACGGAACGATGAAATAACAAAATAAAGAGAGACCTCCTAGCCCACTTAACAAATAGCTCAAAAGGGGGTGTAAAGTGCGTGAGAATCTACGTGATTTCTTCAGAAACTTTTTTAGGGTGCTTAGGATGTAGGTATTGCGATGCTATTATCGCTGAGGTGGAAGATTTTTTTCTGTTTTACTCATGTACAGTGAAGAAGATTAGGTGATCACTTTACATGGCAGTTTCCTATTAAAAAATCATAAATTTTTCCACATTTCTGTAATGGTAAGTAGATTATCCCTTAAAAGTTTGTTAGGGTTACCAAGTTTTAGAGACAAGTTTGAGGCAAAAGTTTAAGAGAGAAGACGAAAGAGTTTCGAATGAAATTCACTCTCCTCGCCACTTAAATAATATTAAATATAAGTAGGTACTTTTTACATCATGAGCAATTTTATTTTCAATTTCCTCAATGTTGGGGCACAGGCCTTCCTAATGATAGACAAGGATCTATAATAAACCACCATGCGGGTACTTGTGAATTCTTAATTGTGTTATAAGTACCTAAAAGATATTTATTTTCTTGAAGTTACCTCTCCAATAAAATTCGTACAAAAACGTAATGTCACGGTGGTTGCGTACAAGTCCCGTTAAGTATACCGGTCGATCTTCACAATAACTTGCATTTAAGTGCATCATTATGCAAAAAGGTCAATGGACTTCGGAACAAGCTTATAGGATAGGATCTGACGACCTCCGTGGTCGACTGGCTTGTATTGTACTGCTTCTACATACCTACGCTGGTTTTCATGATGATGGCCGTCTCTGATGTCCCTGTTTCGATTCCCAGCTGTGTTAATTTAGAAAACAAAATTTACTGTATTGTTCGGTCTGTATTTGTATACGTCGTTGTTTCTTATTTCTGTAACATGTTATAACTACTTTACAATCAAAATAACCTGAGCGATGTTGTCCAAATTATTTATTAATTTAACTTATTGTCCTAAAGTCCAGACGTAATTATGATTGTGTATGGACTAAAGAAAAGATTTATTTGAACTAAGTACTTACTTACGTGATTTAATACGGCGAATTACGAATAACTTTAATAAGTTTTTATTCAGATGTTTTACATTTACTAGCGTTTCGGCTTCTTGCTTTTTTGCCTTTGACACGATCGATCTTCGTCCGAATTCAAAGAGGCATTAATATAATCTAATAATACACTCGGAAGTCAGAAGTGTAAAAAATATACTAGTGGCTCCGTGAGCTGTAGACCTCGCGTTAAAAAGTAGCTCAAATTGTATGTTGTTTAAAACCAAATAAATTATATACTCTGTCATAAGTTCTGTCACAGCCTTAGTATTTTCAAATTTCGAATATTGGCCAGAAATGTTTTTAGAAATTTGAGTCTTCTAAAAATAAAAAACAAAATTTGCTTTGCACTGCTAACAAAAAAGGTTTGTGTTATTTTTAAACATTTTTCAAAAGGGCTGAAATATGTTTTAATTTAATTATCTCCGACATTTTGAAAAAAAAAATCTAAAAACTGTATCGACCAAGAAATTGGTTTAGAAATGCGACCTGTAGAGGAGAACAAACGGCCATCCGGACACCGGAAGGACAAACCAAAGCATTTCTTCCCTAGCTGACTCGGGGACGCTTCGCTCGCGCTTTGCGTTCGCTCGATCAATACATAAATTACACATATTTCTAAAGTAGGCAACACAAACAAGTTTTTTACAAGCGATATATAAATAGCATTTTCTAAGACGTTCCTGCCTAACAATACAGCTAGGCAACTCGTTCATTCCGAACAGCTGGCAACATAAATCTAAAAGCTTTGCACTTCAGTTTTAATGCCATAAACTTTTTATTGTCTATTCAATATTTTTAAATGAATAAACTCATTATCTGTGAACCTACGCAAATGTTGCCAAATGAGACGTATTCATGGTGTCCGTAAGACTTTTATAACGGAGCATAAATTATATTATAATAATTGATTGCATCATTAAACGACTGAAAGTAAAACTCAAATATATTTTTATATTTAATAGGATTATTATAAACAAACTTCTAGCTATGTTAGACATTAGTTGACAAAATTATAAAAACTTATCATATTTTTCTTAAGAGAATATTTTCTTGTTTTGATAACAAGTAAAAAAAAACGCGGTTACTGAAATATCGTTTCTTACACTGACTAGTAAACACAGAACTCAAACCAAAAATGAAATAGATAACCTTTTAACATAACACGACTAATTAAATCTAATAACCCAATTTTAAAGTCTCAGAAGTATGAAAATAATTTCGGAAGGGTGCATGAACTTGTCAGTTCATGCACCCTTCCCAAATTGTTTATGAGTTCATTCTCTTAAAACTGTTAACACCCACAATTTGATTTACAGTGTATAAATAACCGCAAAACACAGAAACGTTGCATTATATTATAAACTTCATTTAGGTTAGCCAGTGAGACAGTAGGTACTACACTACAGTATATTTATTTCACTTAAGACGAGGCCAGTTCACGATCTGATGAAAAGATTGATTTTTAAGCTTCCAATGTAAAGAACTTATGTAGAATTCTACTTCACAAAAGTTACTGTAGACTGAAAAAGAAAGAAACAAGTTAACCGAACAGAATATTGAAAAATGGCTTGGTAACTCAATAAAAAAATCCTGAATAATACCATAAAAGCTAAGAAAAATAAACTTCCAATCGTCAGTTCTCGTAATTTTCAACGACAGTGATATGTTTTTTATGCAAAAAGGACAGCTTTTTTATTAATCTAACACTTAAACCGAGTAGATTTTCAATAAATGCTCCAGTATTCCAGAAATCAATCAAAATGTACTAAATTTCGTTAAATTTCTGGCGATCGACAATTAAAGCTATGCAGTAATCAACCATCTTCCAAAGAGATAGTAAAAGAGTAGATTTCGTGAACTGGCCTTGCCTTAAGGGCGGACGCGGTTGTGAGAATTTTTATGTGTCCGGAAAACCTCGCATAGGGAAAACAAAAAACTCCACGTGCAAAAGTTGTAAAGTATTTGAGTATGTAGTGTGAATGGACGCTGTATTGTAAACCCAAAAGTAGCAAACTTTAAAGTTACCTGTATAATCAATTTCTTGCAAAAAGCCACTATTTAGCTATAATTATTATCTATGCCCCTAATTTTAACATCATAACGTATAATAAATATTTAATACTTATTATGCGAATATTCATAATTATCTGATTCTGTTATTCAACATTATGATATTGTCAGGAAATCTACGGATGTGTTACATATTAATTGGAACACGATCGGCATTCCAAATCGATCGATCGTTTATTGTGATTTATGATCGTTACGCTCTCCACTCATTTCATTATCGGAAGTGAATCTATAAAGTTCCTTCTACGGCAGAAAATAGAGAACAAAGATATAATTTTTCTTAAACTTTTGTTATTAAAGTTGTTGTTAATTTCTAAGTTAAATGAAAAATCTAGAGACAATGAAAAATTTTAAATGAAACATGAAATAAAAAACGTCAACTTCCAGTTTTTAGTTGTCATTTTCAAATAAGATAGTGGATTTTCAGTAACTGTCATTGAGGCGGCCATTCTTTAAATACGTTTTATATCTTTATATTTAACAATTATTTATCGCGCGTTTTAGTATAATTCCATTTCACCGGTTACACACACTTGCTACTAAAATTAAGATGGCGCCAGCTAGTCGCTAAGGGCTGGTTTACATTATCTTAGCTGTTATTAGAGAGTAATGTACCTCTATTCTCTACTAACAGCTAAGATAATGCCAGCCATAACCGTCGAGTAATTTTGATACGAATCAGCAGTTAAGCAGTTTAGTAATTAAACGAATATTCTTACATATTACTTTCGTAAAATTCGTACCATGAAACTAATAACACCAATTCAATTGAAATTAAAGTTCATTTTTAGTTCTAACTGAGACTGTGGTTTTGCTACAGATCCATTATTTTTATGAGATTTTTATGTTAGCCTTCGAATATGCTACAAATTAGAAAAAGCAATCTTCAGGTAAACAAATGTGGATCACAAATCTACCACGTGAATTTTTATTCATCAATTTGTAACTATAATCTCGGTAATAATATATTATTACCATGCTATAATGTAAGTCTACTAAAGTGGCATTAATAAAATATTCAAAAGAAATCCAAATAAAGAGTACAAGTACATCCTTCCTACATTATAAATGCGAAAGTCTGTTTGTTACGCCTTCACGTCAGGGAAATTTTCTGCCTCACTCTTTAAACTTTACCACAAGTAGCATTGCAAAAATATTTATTTTCACCATTGTAATCTTGAACTTATGAGATCCTGAACAAAGATTCAGTATCTCACAAATAAACCAACTGAGATTATATGCAAACAAATCATAACATGTAGGTACCTGAAGTAACTCCCCAAGAATATATTTATATTCGGATACAGCAATAAAATAAATAGAATAGTGTGGACATTCCTTTGTGCGAGACACCCCAAGGTCGGCCGATACGCCCACTTGCTTCGATAATAATATTTTGTGTCACTTCCTACCATTTTCTAGGTCTAGGTGGAGGAAACTACGTGGAGATCTACGTCTTCCTTTATCTCAGAGCGTGTGCATTTCTTAAACGTTATGAACAATAATATAATGGTGAAAGCTCAACATAAGCTTAAATTACATACACAAGTTTTCATTTTAAAGGAAAACGCAAAAACTGCTTTTTACCGTTTGAAAGCTTTTAATCACTACTGTTTAAGTGCTGTTTTCAACATTAGGGAACACAGAATGGAAAAATTAATTCATCTGTCAATAAAACTAATAATGGGCCCAGATTGTCGACCTTTTGATAGTGTCCACATGTAGATACTGCCTACTGTTGTCGTTTTCTTTAGCCACGTAATAATGTCGTATATTTTTTTTTAAATAAAGGACATTATACTGTCGTCCAAAAATAGTCTCTGACCAAATGCTACAATAATGAGCGAGTGTACAAAAAACAAGTAAAATCACTCGTGGAAACACAAACGCGTCCATCTTGGAATGATTCACATCCAATTAAGGCTCCACAAAGCAATGCCCCTTATTTACATTACACACTCGCCATTTTGTTGGTAGGAAACGTTTCGTTACGCCAAATCATAAAATTTGGCACTTCCCACCATATCACGTTTAAAAACGACCTTTGAATGAGTTTATTGTGTTAATTAAAACTGCTAGCGAACTGAATAAATACGAAAGTTGCATTAAGACGATTAGTGCCCTCACAGTGGCGCCCTCATCATAATTAAATTCATTGCTCGCCAAGTACACAGTGTATCAAAATTTCAAACGTACGGATTGAAGCTAAGTTTATATGTTTTATTTATTTGTTTATTTATTTATAGTTTGATGTAGTAGTAGTAGGCAAAAGAGCAGTGGCCACTTTTGGCACATTTGCCTACTACAACTACAACGAACTATATTTTACTGGGGTTATTGCTTGTAAATAAATTATAGAACCATAGCTTAAATCTGTACGTTTGAATTTTCGATGCATTATGTATTTAGCGAGCAATAAATTTAATATAATGCGGGCGCAACCGCGATCGCCTTAAGAGATGCAGACAAAGTAAAATTTTCAAGTTTTTCCGTGTAGGTTTTAATTCAAAGTTTATCTGTATTACAGTTTGTCAATCTACAGAATTTGTATAGAAAATTCCTATTTAAAGTACGCTAACTTTGAACTACATGGTCAAATGATTGTCCCTCTCACCTATTGGTCTAAGAAAAATCTAATCGAATGGGAGTCTTTCAATGTTTTCTTTCATGCAAGTTTCAAAGTGTCTGTTGCGTGCTATATTTTTGTTTTTCACAGCTAAGCATACATAGTAGGTGTACATTTATGTATAAAAAATACTTTTACTTCCGAGATTAAAAATATTTGTCTACCTTCATCAAAGTTAAGTAAGTTGGATTTAATTAACTAACGAAACATCACCAAAATTCGGGTATTCCCGAAATACATGCAAATTCAAATTTTGTAACAAAAAAACTATAGTGATTAAAAATATAAACACTAGGGTATTGTTTTATTTTTTAGGGATTAACAACTAACTGTTATAACTGTTTAATTAGAATTCCTGAAACTTAAATTCGTCAGACAGGTAATCAAAATTCAAATTTAGAGACATTTAATTTCTTCCATCTGTCCTTCAACATAAAAATTATAACATAATATTAAATTGTGACTTTATGTTTGTCATAATTAATTGGCGCATGCGCGTTTAAGACAGTTTATCCACATTATGAGTGTTGTTATTGAAGATGCAGATTTAGCTCTGGATTAGTGCGCGTGACGTCAGACGCTTACTCACGCGGCTGAGTCTGCGCATGCGCAGTATCAACAATATCTTTGTTCCACTTGTACTGGTCCTTTAGGACTGCCCTTGAACTTAAACTAATCTCACACTGCTACGCACAATGCTGCATCATGCGTGACTGCAGACTAACACGTAAAGTACAAAGTTTGTACAGAAATGCATTGTGTGACGGTCTACGCTCGAGATTTTTATACCTTAGGTAAGTCTAAGGTAGAATATCTGTAAGATGCATCAATGTGCTACTCTGATTATTGTTATTGTATTTATGAAAACTACCCCAATAGGATCTTCAACGAAAAAAACATTTATTTTTTACTTTTTTCGCCATTTTAATAACCTCTTGTTAAGTTCATCATTTCTTTGCTCGTAGCTATCAAGTGGGGCTAGATAGAAACGAAATGCCATGCCTTCCAAGATACTATATCTTTTGTGGTCACTTGTTTCTCGTAAACTTCCCTCAGTTATTCCAAATCTATATTCGAAACGTTTGCATATCACAGTTCTTAGAAATGTGTTGTTGTAACCGCGTACGTAACCGTAGCTTTTAAACTCTATGCGGCCATACGGTTTAAATAAATCTCGATATCATTCTTTCACTCTTAAGAGTCATCTACAAGGAGAATCGAAATATCAGCTTGTATTGTACAGGGTCCATAATAATGGTCTTTTATTATGTAACATCTTTGTAAACATTATGGTTTAGCAATAAATTATTTGATTTGATTTGATTTGATTGTTAGTATAAATAGGATTAAAAGTTGTTGCGTTCATAGGAAGTGATATAATAAATGAAGAGTCGTGTGTCGATTAGTAAAGAAGACAGGTAAGTGGAAACAGATTTTGGATCATTGGACAACATCTTTGACTCTTGTTTTGATGACGTCATCATTATTTACTACATAGAATGTTACTGAGAGTAGCTTTGACCTTAGCCCGTGAACCCGCTGTTATTGCTGAATATGCGCTTTCTATTTTAATCAACCTTGCTTTAATTTTATTTTTAAACACAAGATTTTATTTGATTTCCAAAAATGTACCTAAGCCGCTGAGGCACGGCCGTCTCGGTTCTATTTTAGATTCGGCTGCAACTAATTCAATAACGTATTATTTTGAAGCGTACTGCTACATGATTTTCGACTTTATCATAAAGTGTTTAGAATGCTTCTCGTCTGATGAAATCCGGATTGGACATATTGTCGTTCTAGACAACTATGTTGTATAAATGCGTCCATCGAGTCAATGTATTAAAAACAATCTTTTAAAGTTTTTAATTAAAAAAACTTCAAAGATGTTACTAAAAATACATAAAATACTAGTACAATAAGTAGTTTGCAAACATTTGGCTCGCAAGTCGAATTTGTTTCCTTCATTTGTGACTGGAGCAATTAGCACCTTTGGCAGCTGTCATCGAATTTGAACCATGAGACGCCATCACCAATAATACTAATCACGCTAAAGTTCAAAATTGCACAACTTTTCAAATTAACAGTTTAGTGTGTTAAGTTTTACAAAATGCATTTCACGCATCTACGCCATTGGTATTTGCGTCTAACGTAATACATAATGAATTGGTTTTTTTAACTATTACGTGCCTGAAGCTAATTTAAGCTAACGTTATGATGTAAAACTTTTAAGAACTGTTTTGTTTGGCAATGCACTTGCTAAAAATGAAATTGCGTGGTGATTGCAGTGTCACAGACAGACATTTCAAAAACACTTGTTTGTTTGGACTGCTTGGCTTTCAGTTTTTTTATTAATTAAAAAGCGTTGCAAGTCCAAAAACGAAATTTACAAATTTCTAAATTGTTGTTAATTCATTTAATTTTGATTTGCTGTTAAGGCCGATCACTTCTAAAAAAAAAACAATACCCTTGTCATTTCAACTTCCTATGCCCATACTAAAACTGGACATTTCCGAATATCGCTATTTGCTCTTATGAAGATAGATTAATTATACAATATGTCAGAAAAACCCTGTCAGATCCGAAAGGGGCATAAAGGTGTACCAATAATGTTACCAAGAAAATTATTAAAAATCTTTTTTTGTTAATAATGTTTGGGCAGAGTTTTATAACATATTGTATTAGGCCTTTTGAGAACGTTATCTTTGTTCAACATCTCGCATGAAAAACACAGAAAGTAATCGAGTTTTCAATTCAGAGGTTGTCAACATTGGATGAGTGAACACAATGCTTTATTCCTCTTTTCCTTTCACAAAAATTAAATCGCTTTGAAAAACAAAAACATTTGTTTTTCAATTATTTACGATAAAAACACTTTCCAGATACTTAGTTTTTAAGAGGTGGCAGTTAAGTAGTTTTAACCATAATGCCGACTTTATAGTCGAGTTCAAAAATTGGCATCGCTCCAAGCCGGGGTCATTTCCCGGCCGTAAACAGAGAAAACTGCACTTGATTGTTTTTGTTACTCTTTATATTTTACCTTGTTTAGATTTCCGAGAATCCGTTTTGTTTACTTTTCGTCGCATATACCTTACCTGTGTCTACGGCAGGTTAAATTTTATAAAACGGTAATGTACATACGTGTAAAGTTACCAAACGTTTATATGTAAGCTCTAAGACACTCATAGAAATGCAATCATAATTTTATGTTAGTAATTTAAAATATCTATCGAAGTATCTACTTAACCTACCTACCACTAATTCTTCATTAAATTGCGTGACATAAATAACCCTAAGAATGCTTCAGTAGATAAGATTGTAGTAAATAGATAATACCAAATAATATACTAGAAAAAATACAACTCGCACCAGATCACGTTCTCGGAAGGGAATCGAACCCGCGACCTTTGGATATCCGGTCCAATGCTCTGACCGCTGAGCTACCGAGTCACTAGTGGGAACGTTGAATTTCTCCTAGTATATCAACTCTTACGCTGCAAGCCAGCGCCATCTCACCATTGTACAAGGAATTACCTCGACATCAACTGAATACCTTTCCAGATATTTTTAAACAATTGATTAAGATGAGAAAGCTATATAATTTTTAAATTAATAAATTAAATAGATAACTTTACATTGGATTGTTAAAAGAAATAAAAAAGTATAATAAAGAACACAAAAGGAATAGTTTTCATAAAAAAAGTTTGTGTTCATTCATTGATAGTGAACCAGCGCTGTTTTTATGAAGAAAAGTACAGGCGAAAAACTTTCATTCTTTCTCTTTCAAGTAGAAAAGTTTGAATTTTCATTACGAAGTGTTTTCCAAATTTTTCAACCTGTTGTTGAAATTATTTTAAGCGCACGTTTACATCGGGATTGCGAAATTGCTGTGCAACTGCAATTTCATATTCGGCTTGCAACATAGTCCCAAGAAAACGCATATAACTAATTTTCGCAAGCGGAATAAACGCCAATGAATCATACTGGTTGGGCGAAGTTTGTTGGTACCAAAACAATGTTACGGAATGGCTCTACCGATATAGATGTTTGCGAATTTCGACAATGTACCTAATTTAATGTTTCCTTCCATTATGTTGTTCTAGATCAGGACACATCTTGGTAATTAATCTGGCTTTTAAAACAAACAATTTTACCATCCAAAAAGTATTGTTTTCGTTTTACTACCTAGTTAGCTAGTAGTAGTCAAGAAGTTAAAAAGTATATTTTAAATCTAGGCTTTATTAATCTCATTAGTTATTAATTTTACCTTTATAGTTATTTCGAGTTGCAAAAAAACGGATTTTAAGCGTGTGTTTTTCAAAATGTAGATTCCTTTATTGCTCTATATAAATCTTCGAATAAATTACCGCACCAATATACCGTTCTTTTGTAGGTTTTTAACCAATTCATATTAATCAAATACTGCTTTAACAGCCCTGTACCCTTAAGTAAATAGTTGATTACTAAAATTCCCACAATTTAATCAGTGTCTGAGCATATTACAGCTTTTACCAATGAACAATGAGGTGAAACTAAGTTTCTTCACGGTTGTTATGTATGTTCCACCGATTTTAAGAAGACGAGTGTTTTAAGTAATATTCATACGCAGGGCTGCCAAATTTCTCAACGTTCCTTCAAGAGTAAAAAAAAATTTGTGGAAAAGTTTCTAAATAGAGTTTTCTGCATCTTGGAAAATATTAAGCCGGGACTCCATCGCTTGTTTTTATATAAACATATTTATCGAACTCAAAACCTGTTTTCGCGAAGATTTTCATTTTTAGGGTTTCATAGTCAAGTCAACAAGGAACTCATATAGTTTTGCCATGTCCGGCTGTCCATGGCTTAGCTCAGAGGCCCTAAGTACTAGAAAGCTGTAATTTAGCATAAATGTGTATATGTATTGCGCCGAAAAAGTGGTAGAATGAAATCTCGAAAAATATTTTTTTTAGTGTACCTCCCCTACATGTAAAGTAGGGATGATTTTTTTTCTTTTCAATGTAATAGTATAATATTGTAGGTTTGCGAAAGCCACTTTTTGATTTAGGGATTGCAAAATATTAAGCTTTAAAGTGCAAAATTTTGTTAGAGTCACTCCCCCCCTCTGCCAGGTAAACGGTTGCTTTGGAAACGTGAACAAATTCAGGTCAGTGGTACATATAATGAAGTTAAATGGAAAACTATCACTGCTGGGTAGGCTTTAGAAGTTAACGAGTAAGGGATCATTCACACAGCTCAGGAAAGGGAAACTAATTAACAGTGGAATGGTATAAATTTGCCAACAAGAACAAAGAAACAACGAAGTTTAATAACGTGAGAGGCAATTGTACTTACATGGTTTTACGTAAAGATTTTGTGTAACGCGAAAAAAGCGCAAGAGAAGGCTTAATTATTTCATTCATGTAAATGCAAAATACAGATAAAGTTTTGATTGACAACCCTAACCAAACGCAAATCTATTGTGGGACAGACAAAGGGCCATTCACTAGCTGTATTCGCAGTAGGTAATACTCATTTTTTAGAGCATTTTATACTTTATAAGTACGTAATAAGAGCTTTCACAAAGATATAGCAGTTTCCTTACTGGTTTCGTCGTAAGCAGCGTTTGTAGTTCTGCACACGATTTTATATCACGCCTTTCCGTCACGATCGTTTCGTTGTTCAGATTACGAAATTCTACATATGAATGTATAATATACTTACTCCTCGCGCCTGTAATAATAATACTTACTCCCCTTATACAGGTCTGTGTCAGGGGATAAAAAATATTAAATATAACTATATCCCCTGACACAGGCAATTTAGCTTAAAAGGGGACTCCGGTAACTTATGTAATATTTTCTAAACAGTTAATAAAAGTTTATTATTATTATTACTAGAAACAATACGACTTGCACAAGATCATATTAGGTTGGGGAAAAAGTCTTTTCGCATATAGTATGTATGAACTTGTAATAAAATCTCTTTGGCTTTACTATTTGTATCTAGCTGGTTTTGATTTAAAAGTTTAAATTTTAAAGAAGATAATTCCAAATTAAAACAAGGAAAATGTGTGATTTTTATTTGTTTTTCTTACTGTCAAGATGAGTGAATCTAATGAAGAATACTAAATAATATACTAGAAAAAATAGGACTCGCACCAGATCATGTTCTCGGACGGGAATCGAACCCGCGACCTTTGGATATCCGGTCCAATGCTCTGACCGCTGAGCTACCGAGTCCGAGAACATGATCTGGTGCGAGTCCTATTTTTTCTAGTATATTATTTAGTATTATATAAAAATAGCATTGTGAATGCTTAAATCTCAAAATTTCAAATATCTAATGAAGAAATTCGATACATTTTAAAATTTTACTACAAAAAAAGTAAAAATGCAACGCAAGCCGCGATAATTTACGATATTTATGGACCTAGTGCAGTGTCTGTGAGAGTAGCACAAATTTGGTTTAAGCGTTTTCAATCCGGAAATTTTGATGCCAAAGATGCACGTCGCTCTGGTCGCCCTATTACGGATAAAATGGATGCCATTTTTTTAAAAGTGGAGCAAGATCGTCATATCAATGGTAACGACGTAGCTGAAGAACTGGGAATTGACCACAAAACAGTTTTGGCGCATTTGAACAAAACTGGGTACACAAAAAAGCTCGATATTTGGGTATTTTGATCAGAAACCCCAAAATTTCTATAGCAATGGGATCATGTCCCTACCTACAAGATGTCAAAAAGTTATCGAACAAAATGGCACCTACATACCTTAGTTAAATGTAGATAAACTATATTAGAAAATGTTTTAAATTTTCTTAAAAAATACGAAGAAATTTTTTCCCCTACCTATTATTTTCGGACGGGAATCGAACCCGCGATCTTTGGATTGCCGGCCCAATGCTTTTACCGCTGAGCTACCGATGCTTCGTCGAATTTCTTCTAGTATATCCCACTCTTACGCTGCAAGCCAGCGTACTATAGTGACTCGGTAGCTCAGCGGTAAGAGCTTTGGACCGGACATCCAAAGGTCGCAGGTTCGATTCTCGTCCGAAAATATGATCTGGTACGAGTCGTATTTTTTCAACTATTAGTATTTAGTATTGTATAAAAATAGCATTGTAAATGCTAAAAATCTCATGTTTAAAGATTTTGTCACAATTAAGTTTATGTTTTCAGACAGAAAGTACAAACTCAAGTTGTCATGAGAATCTTCACTTATTTATTTGTAAACAAATTAAATGTAGTGAGAGTTAAGGGAGTACGATTTGTGACAAACAGAAAGACTGTTTCATTAGTTCTAATGATCTTTTCACGAAACGCTTAAAACATATGACGCGGAAAGTTGCCGTGATAGCGTTTTATCTGTCGCCAGAAAAAAAACAACAAAAAGTCACATTTTGCTCGCAATTAAAACATTAAAATTAGCCAACTAAATTATTTAGAAGACATCTGGATCGTTAAAACATTACTAGAATTTATTATGTAGCCACTAAAATAACATTTCACAGGGAAACGTATAGGAATGGCAGCCAGATGAATAGGTAAGTATGAGTTTAGGTGTTGAAATATTCAGAATAACATTAGTGCTGATTTAAAATACTAACTTTAGTTTTGTCATTTAAATTGAATGAATTGCTTCAAGTCATCAAAAAATTTAGAAAAGCATTAGTTGTGACAAAGCTACAAGCGCGAATTTTGGATATATTATTTTTGAATATCTTTAAGTATCGCGTCATTGGGTTTTATAATGTAGTGGACAGTTGATGAGAATGGACGGCCAAGCTCGCCTTCACCTTGGGCCGGGTGCTGTTTCATGTCACCGAGCATCGACGACACCCGTGACACTCAGCGGGCTCCAGCCAAAATAAACACCTCTAACGATGATACACTCTGAATAAAAGTATTTCCAGACGAGACGTAGGTAAAAAAACTCTTCCATTTTTAAGTAATCCCTGAAATTAATGCGCATTCCGTCGATGGATTGACGGGAACGCTTAAGCGAAAATACTCCTACGCAATGTCATGATCAAGAGTGTTCTTAGTCTACTGAATAATTCCTTAAGAATATGAACGTTGCGATAGTCGTCTTTGGGAAGTATAGGACACTGATTATTGACTCTCTAAGCTATTCACTAGCTAATCCAGAAAAAATGACAGTCTCTGGAACCCTTACCCCCAACCTGCGAGTCTTTTTCTGCGTAGTGGTGATGGTCTCCACGGTTTCCACCGTTTCCTCGACCTCCGCATCTCCGTCCTGCCCGTTCCATGATCCATAGAACTCCGTCATTGTCAAACTCTTTAGGAACCACTACACTTTGAAAATGCCACTCATTCACTGCACTTTAACCCTAAACACGTGTCGATTATCACAATTTTCAAAATTCCATTTGGAGTCGGTCTTCAGTGTTGCTGGGTGAACCCATCGCAGCTAAAACTACAACTCGCGAAACTCGTCGATTTTCTCAAAGCCAGGCCCGCTGCGCCGTGGAGGCGGCCAGAGCTGGTCTTGTATGAAATCCTACTGGAAAACTGAAATAACTGCGGCGAACAAAAAGCACCAGCCAAAACATTTCACGTGCGGGCGTATTATTAGTTGGACGATCTAGCCGAAAGAGCTAAGTGTCGCTGCGGCCTTTTACACGAATAAACCAGATAGATATTGTTATTTTCCGCGTTCGTTATTATGCTTCGTGGATTTGTCTCCGCTATATCATTTGTGCCCCGCAACCTGAGAATTTATTAAGACGTAAATGTCTCTTTACTGTCACCTCTGAATGCTTTGTTTAAAATCCACTGAACTGTTAATTTTCACCACAAAGAGTGGATTGGCTGTTTTCGATTCGGACTTATTGATATTGCTTTTGTCACTCTTGTTAAAAGTCCGAATGTATTCACACGAGCATAATTATGAGAATTGGCTCAATTTCAGCATTTTTATTATAATCTAAATCAACGCCGGGTATTCTCGTACTAGGGGACGGAGCCACGAGTCTTTAAAATTAGTCTTTAAATCAGATAAATTGCTGTAACCAAACGGTCATCTGTCAGAACTCTATTGGACTGTTATGCAAGGTCGTTAAATTTTCGTCAGTTATCATAGTATCCACGTTTTTGCATTGATTTGATATTTGTATTGTGGATTTATATCATCTATCTTACAGCCGTTACAAAGGATTACATCGTGATCGTATTAGAACGTAAGCCAATAATGTAATGTTCTAGAGATTTCGTTGTATTGTAGAGGGTGACTTGGTGTCTATGTCTTTTTTGTGTTAGCCTCTATCTCTACTCATTGTCTCTGAACGTGTAGTATTACATTTTCTTTCTTTCTGAATCTTCTTGCTTATGATAATTTTCTTCGCTATCTTTGTCATATCATATATAAAATATCATAATCATAAAAATGTAATCGTTGCAGTATTCTGTTATCGGGATGCAATTTATAAAGTTCACAAGTTTTCTGCAATTCATTTTAGCGGTGTTACTAAGAAAACTTTAGAAAACAGTGTTGTATGCAACCATCCAGAGCCGGCGTCGGCGTAGGCGCTGACAGCTCCCCCACTTATATAAATACGCGGCTCTCCTAACAGCCCGCGATAAATCCGGACCACGCCTCGGGGGATTACCAGGCGACTAGCAATTTTAACGACTTATCGATAAAGTCCCTTATCGCATGTAACATCATCAGTAATCCAACAATGTTTCCGAATCTTACCAAGAATTTTCCAATATACACCTTACTCGCTGACTTTACGGGAACTTTTTGCTCATCGATTTGATTTTTGATCGGGTACGTTGGAGTAATTGGCAAATTGGTTGGAAAACTCTTTCATGTTGGAAGTCATATGTTAACAAAAAGCAGATGGTGACCGTTCGGAGTTTCGGACACTTCGAATTGCTTGTGGAAGACACGAAGGTTCGTAGAGTTTAATGACTTTCCAATTCGACACTTGGAAACCTTATGATTGTTACTTTTCGTCTAACAAGTTGGGATTCGGATAATCTATGATTACGGGAAATCGATCGTCATGATATGGGGATGGAAAGCCGGTTTTCTGTAGATATTGTCAACTTGGTCAATAATATTAGAAAAGTTGGATGGATTGTATAAAACATGACATAGCTAGGAAGTAATTAAGTATTCAGAAATGATAACTGATAGAGCTCTTCCCACGGGAAGACGGGTAGGCCCCCGACAAGGTGGGCCAACGATGTGGTGAAGGTCGTGGGAAGTCGCTAGATGCAGTCTGTGCAGGACTGATCGTTTTGGAGATCCTTGGGGATGGAATATACCCAGCATGGAGCGTGGGTGTCATGCGGCTGATATGATTAATAACTGCTAGAGAGATGTGTGGAAATAAATGGAATTGACTGTGGTAAGGTTTGGGCATGAAATATAAATAACTCTTCTTTTATACTACGAGAAAAATAGACAAACTGTTTTCATCAAATGCCAGAAAGAGAAAAAACTGATTTTGAATCTCAAATCAAAAGTTGTTGTTGATATTACCTATTTGCAAAGATAGCTTTTTCTTACATTGTGACACACCCTTTACAACTCATATAGAGTTTAATTATTGACCGAGCGAGAGCAAAGCGTCTCAAAAAAAGGCAACAATGCTTTCTTATGTCCGTCGGGCTGTCCAGCTGTCCGATTGTTCTCCTCTACAGGTCGCATTTCTCAGCCGATTCTCGTGAAATTTTGTGAGCAGGTTCTATAATAATATGTAATTTTTTGTCGATTCAGTTTTTAGAGATATGGGGAAAAATCATGTTTCAGTCATTTCGAAATTTTTTCATAAATGTTACAAACGCCAGGTCCACAGCTCTACAGAACCACTAGTTAGATATTAGTCAGTAGAAAGAATTTTAAATTTGAGATTTTAGCATTCACAATGCTATTTATTTATTTATTTATTTATTTATTTGCTATTATTATACAATACTATGAAATTCCTTATTAATAATTCCTATACGAAATTCGACGATGCCACTAGTGACTCGGTAGCTCAGCGATAAGAGCATTGGACCGGACATCCAAAGGTCGCGGGTTCGATTCCCGTCCGAGAATATGATCTGGTGCGAGTCGTATTTTTTCTAGTATATTATTTAGTGTGATAGAAAGTAATGTGAGCTGCATTTGATTGGCAGAGCCATTTTAACAGAGCGATTCGTGATCGAGGTGTGAATTATTCAAATCTATTTTAAACGATTCATGACACAACTAAAGTCCAATAGTTTTTCTCACACATTACGTTGATCAGAATTATAATCATTCATGACGAGCTCAATGGACATCACTAGCATATTAAAAGTACATTCACAAGTCTGGTAGCTTAATTTTGGTCTAAGTTTAGTCGTAAAGCATTATTTTAATGCTCGTTTAGTGCTCGTTGCTCTAATTGTGGCTTCAAACTTCTAACTTAATAATTAAGGTACATTACGACCTCCGTGGTCGAGTGGCTTTATACACCGGTTTTCAAAGTGTCGCCATCTCTGAGGTCCCGGGTTCGATCCCCGGTTGGGTCAATTTAGAAAACGAACTTTTCTATATTGGCTCATTGGTCTGGGTGTTTGTGATACCACCGTTGCCTCTGATTTTCCATAACACAAGTGCTTTAGCTAGGTACTTACTTTGGAATCGGAGCAATGTATGTGATGTTGTCAAATATTTATTATATTTATTATTACATTGCGCAAGATTTTTGTAGGTGTGGAGAATCGCAAAGCCTGCAAACTTTTAAGTTTTATCTCGACTAGCTGACATTCTAAAACTTATTTATACGAAAAGGTTAAGCAAAGAACTTAAATCAGCTATTAAAATAGTCGAGCAGCATTTAGTAACAACCTTAACGAAAAAAAAAGTTGATTGTCGTTTAACAAATTCTTGCAAAGTAGTGTGCCAAGTTCTAGGAATTACGTATGACAAACAAAAAGTAAGAGTTACAAAAGTTTTTATAAACCAAATCATAAAATAAGGTAAGGCATATAAAAGTTAGATTGATATTCCGTGCGCTATGGGATGGAACCTTGTTAAATTGAGACCAGGGATATCCAAAAACACGGTGTCACGCATCCGAGGTGAGGGAACTTTTGCTGCAGCAACTTCAAGTAAGAACAAGTAAACAATTAGTTGATTAATTAAATTAAAATTAACTAATTAGTAAATTTTCGATTCACTTTGACAAGGTTCCATCCCATTTTCATCGCGCGCGGATTATAAAAGCTATAACAAGCTGAAAAACGTTCATCTAGGTAACAAGAAATAATGTTGTGAATTCAATTTTTCTTTACATCTTTTATTTTTAACAACGAGTCCAACTCACTTTACTTTTCACGGCGAAGAAAAACGGAGGGTTATGATATTGACCGGTATGTATTGTATGTATGTATGTATTTAAACTTTTGCTTCATTCCTGTTTCTCACTTGTTGTTCTGCCCAAGGTGACTTACCTGAAATCAGAAATTCAAATTTAATACAGGATATGAGAACAGATTCCATGGAGATAGAAATAGAAATCATGATGGACATACATTCAGAGATGCGTGGGCAACATCCGCGCTAGCCATTGGCTAGGTTAGGGCCGCCATATTTTGTGCTCTTTGTTAATTAACTACCTAAGAAGATGCCAAGAGATGTTATCATACAACAACTTTTGTTGGAAAATGTGCAAGTTCATCCCGGAAGCCGTTTTGTGCGAAATTAAGGACCTCAAGAAGACCAATCGTTGTTGATTATCACAATTGAATTGCAATTGGTTCAGCAATGCTACCTACACTGGTAGCACAGATATTATTGAGGGAAGAGTGACATACAATTTGCACTTCAATGGTACAGACGTTCAATAATATGTACGCACCTTTGATAGTTCATCAACCCTATGCTTTTGTAATAAAAGTCGACATCTGTCAAAACTGCTTACATATTTTATGATCTCGACTATACCAATAAACATTTGGCGATCTCCGTGGTCGAGTGGCTTTGTACACCGGTTTTCAAGGTGTCGCCATCTCTGAGGTCCCGGGTTCGATCCCCGGTTGGGTCAATTTAGAAAAACGAACTTTTTTATATTGGCTCAGGTCTGGCTGTTTGTGATACCACCGTTGTCTCTGATTTCCATAACACAAGTGCTTTAGCTACTTACTTTGGAATCGGAGCAATGTATGTGATGTTGTCAAAATTAAAATTAAAAAAAAAATATTTCTACTACTACTACTATTACCAATCATACAGATTTATGAAAATTCATTATCGATTTCCGTCAACAAGAGAGTCGTCGAGCCAACGCAGCTACATGCTCTGTTTAATTTGTATATGAATTCTCATTGACTAGGTGAATATAACGCCAAGTTTAGCTGCTCTTTAAGGGGATTAATGCCGTCACTGTAGCGCCCTCATCTTAATAAATTTTATTGCTCGTTAAGTAAAAATTCACACGTACAGATTGAAGCTTTTTGATAGTTTATTTATAAACAATAACCTCAGTAAAGAATAGGCCACTTTGGGCCTTAACATTCCGTGTATTAAATTCGTGTATTTGGGCTCCTATTATAGTCCTCAAGTGGCGCCCTAATCTTAATTAAATTTATTGCTCGCTAGTACGTAATATCGAAAATTCATATGTACATATTGAAGTTAAGGTTCTATATTTTATTTACTGAGATTATTATGTGAATATGAGAGCAATAAATTTAATTAAGATGAATGGAAAAATCAACATTCCAACAAATCCAAGGGGGAAATGTGTTATTCATTATCTAAATGTGTATATGTATCATAACCATAGTACTATCTGTGCTTATTATGATATAATAGTTCTTTGTCCAGAACAATGTTATTTTATCAATGACGTTAAACTTACAGTAATTCGCAACCATCGAGTGGCGCTTACTGTCTCATAAGTGCGCCTGCGCAGCCGTGACCTATCCTCTGTCATACTATTTATATCACTCACTCAAATGTCAGGTTTGCCAAGTCTAACAGAGAATGCATGTTGTTTCATAATTTATGAACAATGTAATTAACCGAAACTAACAAATATTAGCGATCATACTTACTAACCTAAAAACCTACTTGTCGTCTATTAGAATTTAAATAGTTTGTTGAACTAATTATCAGAAAATAATGTACTAAAAGTACCTATATTATTGCCATTATTTCAATATATTTTTTTCATAAGAAGAGTCGTAACATGTAAAAATGTTTCGTTGTCGAAATCCGTAAGTATATTTTGCACTCTTGCTCAAAACAAACCACAGAACTTCTTATGAAAACAAAAGTATATTTCTACACAAAAGGCATCCCAGGATTTCCAATTTTATTATAATTAGCAATTTTTTTCAGTATTTCAATTAAAGGCGTATTTCTCCCGCTTATGCAACCGCGGCACGCAACATTTGTAGCAAGTTTTTACATATCTTCATGCATATGTATTGCGCGTTTCTTTATGCTCCGCTGGAGATCGCAAGATGATGAGAAGTATTGTACTTCAAAATCATATTAATGTCATGAAAGTTGGTTTACGAGTGAAAGAAAAATACTGTTTTGTAAATTCATTACTTTTCTCTTAATTAATAAAAAAAATGTTTTTGATTAATTCACTAATACGTTAACAAGAGTCCAGGATTCGGCTTCATAAAAAATCTGATCGAAAATGTCTAAAACTATTTTTCTTTTCATAGATGATGGATATTATGTCTAATTTTATAAATACCAATTACTACAAAATATGCACTTTTACAAGGTAATAGAAAGAATTAAAAAGCCCAAAGGAGTCGGTCTCATAGGAAAAGTTGGTAACTTCCACCATGGGTACTTCATTCCTGTTTTGGCTTTTTTATACATTTTGTATAAAGTACCTAGGTACCTAGAATTTTACTGTCTATTTGTATTATACGTAGCATGGTAGCAAAACTAGTGTCAAAAGTAATAAAAAACGTAATTTAAAAGTCATGTCAGTCAAAAAGTTCCTCTTGAAAAAATACAAATACGAATGATGTTTTTTTACCATTGCCAATCATAAAAACAGAAATCTAATTTATGTCAAAGTGAGTCGTTAACAAATTAGAAAGACAGTTGACATCTGTAAATACTAATTTTACAAATCAAAAGGAATCAGAGTCATAAAACGCCCTTACCGCGTCGCATATCTAGAAATAAGAAATTCCCGATTTCAATGTCATTTGCATTATAAAATTAAAATATAATCATCGTAAAAACTTACATTCAAATGTTTACAGATCAAATAAATTTGAATAAAAGGTAAATAAAAAAAATCAAGTATAAAAATTTGATGGAAATTATTATGGCACCGAGGAAAAACATGACAGTGAAAATTGCCAAACATGTTTTTCAACGTGGATATTTCCCAAAGTGTAGCAATTCTACAAAACGTAAACATGCTTATTTATCACGAATTTGAAAAGGCAGCATTTTCTATCGAAAGTTAATAACCAACAATTAAATAAAAACATAGAAACTCAAATGTTTAAAAAATTAATGCAACATTAAAAATCTAAGTTTTCTAACTACATGGGAAACCCTATATTAAATCCTTTTTTTTAAGAAAAACTTGGGTTAAACAATTGAAAGCTTAGCGGTTTAAGGTTTTCTTATACTTCATATAGGTACCGTCATAAATGTGCAACTTATATAGCTATATCAAATAATGTTGCATATTAAACTTTTAAGTACAAAATCTTTAGGTACGTACTATGTAAAGTATAAGTTTTTACCCATTTTGTTTCTGAAAAGACCAAGTCATGCTTCAATGCTACATACTGAAGTAGATTCAGAATCTTATAATACTCGTATAAGATGTTAGAAGTCACTAAATCAGCTCTGTAGTTACGCTCGAACGCCTCCGGTAATGCCAGAACGCCCCGTGTTTATGACATATAGGAAGTAAATTATCATAGGAATATTAATGGTTCTGGATTGGAGGTCCTGGGCGGGGCTTGGCATTAGAAGTGTGTGAATCATTCAGGTGGCGTAGCGAAATTCCATGCTTGTGTGGACTGGGCTGTGTTAACAAAATGTAAGTGTTTTAGCCGATATAAGGTAAAAAGGGTTTTGTTCTATATTTTTAAAGATGGAAACACTTTTAAGTGCTTTTAACTCAAATAGAAGATTTAAGTATCAATAATTCTAAATATTAAATAAAAATATTTTTGCTGGAATCACAATTTGTGGTAGTAGTCCCTGCAGTTTATATTGTTTGACAATCTACTAAGGAGTATTCTTAATTAACATAAATATATATGGTCGCAATTTTTATTGAAAAATACAGTAATGTAGGTTTCATTTCATGCCGTTCTAGGCTCTGTAATGGAGTTACAAGAAATAGTTTCACAGATTTTCGTCCAAAACTGCAAACCAATAAATGTATTCAGTAAACAACTACGTATACCATCTTACTTTGACATCAAGGCTGAATAATCTCCCAACAGCTGCGCAGGAGTGACGCGCGTGCGCGTGTTTATGCGGTCGATGTAGGTTAATGCATACATACAGCGACATCTATCCAACACGTTACGAACTAACTTCCGGCGAGCTTTCATCGTAAGCACACGTCAAAAAGCACATTTGTATTAAGCTCATTCGCCGTAAAGTTCGAATTGGTTTAGCAACAACAACCAATGGAAGCAAAGCTTCGAAGAATACCAATTCATCAGTTGTGGTTAAATTTAGGTTTTGACGTATTGCTTCGGTTAAACGCCTACGAATAGCTAACTACAGATTTAGATGTCGTAGACCGTGTACTATGATGCAATTACAGTTACCTATCTTTAATTAGATTTACTAAATGTAATACAGAGAGGGTAGCGCGTGAGTATAAGTGAGTACTCCTATGCAACCAACGTACAGCGGTATCTATAGCACAGTATTAAACTGTGCTAGAGCTGAAAAATGTAAGAATAGAAGTGTAACTAGGTATTACGTTTGCATTACAAATTGCACAGCAAACAAAACCTTGCTTAACATTGCTACGACATTATTATGGTTCGTTTTCGTAGCATGCTACGAAGTCTGAATATTTATTGACGATTACATAATTGATTGTAATCTCAGTGCAAAGATTTATAACAAGTTGGATTTTTTTTACCGTTGATAGCAGATAGGTCAATCGTCAACTCACAGTGAAATATTTTGGGAAACTCTGTATGTGAATACGAAAATAATGTTACAGTTTTTCAAAATAATTTGTATGTCAATGTTTTTTGTTTTCTAATTCGACCATCATATTGATGCTGACAATGAACGTGATCGATCAGGTCACAATGTAATAAATAAATTATAACTATTGTGTGTGACATGCCAACATCGAGTCCAATATCAAATCGATGATCATCAAAATGATGATCAGTTGAATCGGTATATTTTCGAGTAGTTAAGAAACACACTATTATTATTACCAATGTTACAATAATCGAGTACTTAACACATTTTTTAAAATATAGTATAAACATGAAAATAAAGATGATTGTAAAGTCTATAAATGCTTTCATAGGTATTAAACCTTTATCGTGAACCATTGTTAATCTGAAAAAATATAGAAAATAAAATTAGCCTCCATAAAGGAATTGCATTTACTATGATCGATTCTGACACATTTTTTGGTTTAAATCAAAACGTAAAGTCTCTCATCGGACTAACAAAAGACTATATTTTTAATAGAAAGCAACCGTAACTTTTAAGGGGCTGACATGAGCCAACTAGCACCGCCATGCCAGTCGATTTTATTTTATTTATTCTAAATAAGCCCAATTTCTTAAAAAAGGAATCAGTCAAGGTCTTGTGGATGACGTCTATGTTTATTGAATAACGTTACAACATTACAAAATGCGTGCAATAGTTTAAAAACGGGTTTGAACCAACAATGGCCACTTTCAACAAAATCGCGTTTTAAACTGTTTGAATGCCTTTTCAAACTGTGTAAAGTTATTCAATAAATATTAGACGTTATTAACAATACCTTGACTGATTCCTTTTTTAAGAAATTGGGCTTATTTAGAATAAATCAAATTAAATTGACTGGCGGCGCTAGTTGGCTCATGTCAGCCCCTTAATCGAAAAAGTGATAGGAGTTATATCTAAATTAAAGTCTATTTAAGTATCGAGACATAGAAAATTGAATTGACACAGCATGATCAACCCGTAAATAAAAGCCTAATCATTCAATTAACAATTTACCCATGCTTAATCGATTCAATGCGTCAGAACGCGTGAATAATCGTATCTTTCACAGTAAATAAAAAAAAAACCATTTGAAATCGCCACGGCCCACTTACTAAAGCTACACAAAAAACATTTGAAAGTGTAAAACGAAAAATACTGGCCACTACACAAAACAAAATTTCTAACGTAGCAGGTTTTTTCTTTTGCATATTATTTCTTATTGCTGAACGCCACGGCTTCAATATCGATGACATATTTGATGTTTTTGCGGCCATGAAAAATTTAGATCATGCATTTGATATTAAAGATAATTCATGTAGTCAAAGTTATGAGTTCAGTGTGCCAAGGTCTTATATAAGGAAGATAGCGAAGCCAAGGGTGCAAGCGATCTTGTCTCTTTTGCGTTGGGAATTGATCTACGAATCATCTTGGTAATGCAAATCTTGCCAAATTGTTTATGAGTGCAATTTTTTATTAATGTGAGTGATTACGTCGTCATCATAGCTAAAAGGAGCATTACGACCTATCTTTCAATCTACATTTTCATTGCATTTTCTAACTGTATACATACGATTATTACTAACAAATATATTTTGGAAAAATATAATATTTCTTTTCGTTGTATTTCTTCTTGTTGATAATGAAAGACCTACGGTTTAAATAAATGCCATTCAAGAACATCCCAATAAATTATTGTCTATCATTCGTAAGATTTCTCACGTCCCATAAACAATGCCGTATGAATTGAGAGCCAAATCTGGCAGATTTATTTCTAATGATACGATTTGCACAATCGTATCGTATCGTATAAATAAACTGCAAGCTTTAGGGCCGGTGCGTTGAACTAAACTTCATAAATAAAAATGTTTCGTAACGTTTATGCGTGCGGTTCTGCGCCAGAGACTCTACCGCGCAATCGTGATTTTTGTAATAACGGCATGAATATGTTTACAGTTGAAAAAAAAACTTTTCAATAGTCATGAATTCCGGTGAACTTTTTAGTTTACGATTAGCCGCTCCCATTTAGGCGACCAGTTAGTTTGACACTATTTCTATTTAAAAAAATAGAAAAAATAATATATTCTATAGTGTAATGATAAAGAATTTCAAAATAATGTTTTCATTTAACTTTAGAAAAAACTTAATCGAATTTAAAGTAGTGTAACTTTTTTAATTTGAAAATTATGATTTCGCGTTTGATTAGGCTACGTCCGTTAGATTAAACCATTGACTTATATCAATAATGTAATACGTTTTCAATCAGCAAAATCATTTACCTACTTAAGCAGGTCATTATTACAAAACATGCTCTTGATCATATGTAATGACCATTGACCATCAGCTGTTCTTAAGGTCCCCTCTGCTGGGGCACAGGCCTTCCTTATGGGTGGATAAGGAGGATGGGCCATAACCCACCACGCGGGCAATGCGGATTGGTGAGTATTAACGACTGCAAATGCAGCCGGGACCAACGGCTTAACGTGCCTTCCGAAGCACGAAGGAACTCCAGATACTTAATTCATTTTTGGGCACCCATCCCATGACCGACCCTTGCGAAAGTTGCTTAATCTCCGCAATCGATGGGCCAGGCACTAAACCACTGCGCCATCGAGCTCCTCTAATCTCTACTAATACATATTAATAGTTACATAACAATGCACCACAAACATAAATGAGGTTATCAATGTATTACATCAATGCTATTGTTTTACATTGCGAAGTTCGGATATGGTTAGTTAAATGACCATAAATTTTAACGCATAGAAAGGGTCATAAACTTGCTACATCTCGACTTTTATTGTGCTAGCTAGGATATGAAACTCATTTTAGATTTATGTAGTCTAACTCTAAAGTAATAAAGGAATTTAAATTTTCCTTTTCGTAACTTCTATCAATAGAAAAAAAAATTATTAAGAAGAATAGGTTCTATCAATAGAAAAAAAAGTTGAATTATTAAGAACATCGTATGAAGAAGAATGGGAAAAGTAATTCCTTACTTTGAAACTGACTAAAGAGAATATCAATTCTACGACCGGACAAGGCGAAACAAAAACGAAGACGCTGATTTTTATAAAGAAAGAATCAAGTCACGGTTTGAAAATAAATTCGTTACATTCTTTTTCCGAGTTTTTTGCAGTTTCACAGGCTTCGGCGGTCTGAAAAGATTGCATTTTTAAATTAATAGGTTCTATTCGTATGTTTTTACATGATTATTTTCAAATTGGACAAAACCTTGTCACAGAATTTCATTTTGATTCTAAACCTCCATGATGCAAGAGTACCGCGATCGGGATTTTTAAGTCATAAAAGTAATCTCGGTGCTAAGCGACATCACACTATTTCGCAACTGTGTGACAGACATACGGCGGGTGGTGTCATATATTTAATCGTTAATTGGTGCTCTTGTCGCACTATGAGACACGGCGATGAGAATAGAATATGATGGACTACATACACATACACAATGCTAAATTACATAAAAATTGTGTGGTAGGGGCAGGGCCGGATTTAGAGGTGTGGAGGCCCCGGGACAACAAGGGAGTGGATACCCCTAATTATTTTTCAAATAGGTTATACAAGGTGTTACAAAAATACCCCTAATGCTGAATATGGTATATAGAGACCATCAAACTGAACAACTTTTACTATGGGGCCAACTCTGATATCGCGAAAAAAAAATCAGCTGTTTCATACATTTTGATATTTTCGATTAAAATTTTTGTATGAAACAGCTGATTTTTTTTCGCGATTTCAGAGTTGGTCTCATTTATTATTACTAGGTATGTTTTCAAATCGTAATATTAGGTAGGTACTCTTTCGTTGTGTATATAAGATTCTTTTTTTAATATCAATTTATGTGGAGGCCACTCTCTTGTGGAGGCCCCTCTCTTGTGGAGGCCCCGGGCGGTTGCCCCGGTTGCCCTCCCTTAAATCCGGCCCTGGGTAGGGGCGGTGCATAAAACTGCTTTTAAGTTTATGAAAGTTAACAAGCAGTTTTTCATTTATAAACTTACTGTATCCAATAAAAAAAACTCTTGTAGGAGCTGTTCTTTTGGCTTATTTGTTTCAGAGTTATGAAAAAAACATTAATGCCCAGTTAAAATTTACATTCGTCGGTATGCGAATACACTCGTGTTTTTTGCGCTAAGGATTGCTACAGTACTGATTTGATTATGGTCCGGTTTGGCCCGAGATTGCATGTACAGTATTGGAGCGGTTATACTTCATTATTTGTTGCTCAACAATAAACACTAAAATCCCTACATCCAATACAAAGTAAAATCTTATCCATGATGCTTTGTTGGGCAATAGTGTCAACAACATAGATCTTTGTAAATTGGTGAACCATTCTTGTATCATCACTTCATTAAAACTCTATGTGTTAACTGTCAAAGGAAATGATTAATTAGATTAGCTCACGGACCGATATTGTGTTATGACAACGGAATTATGGTGAAAAGCATTGTGACATAGTTTATTTAAAAAACTATATTTTTCTCTTTGGCCTATCAGCGTTTTTGAAAAAAAAATGTTTTATTCTTTTCTGGAAACACCACCAATGTTGTTGAGATTAGAGCAAAATCGATGTTAAATAGAGAATTAAAAACTAAATAAAAATATTGATATTTATTGCCACTAACATTTTCAATGACCACTAGTTAGGCATAACGTGGCCAACAATTAACTTTTAATAGTCTATACAGATTATTTATTACTTATTTCATAACACCTTGAAGTTGGTAAGATGTTTTTATTTTTAACTAGCGGCAGCCCGCGACTTCGTATGCGTGAAAAGTGTTTTTTGCTATCCCTCGGGAAGATGGAAACAGTACATTTTTCTGAAACTCTATGTCCTTTTGATGATGATGAAACTTTGCACCCCTGAAAACGTGTAAACATACTTACATGCAAAACATGATGATCGGAGGAGTTAAGGCGTGACGGCGTAACAAACAAACAAACTTTCGTATTTATAATATTAGTAAGGATTTGTTATTTGATTCTGAAAATACTCGTGGTAGTCGTTTCGTGCAATGATTTAAGGAAACTAAATATTCAATCAAGTGAATGAATGGACATAGTTTTCTTCACTTGAAAAGAAAATGATTTTCTTTATGTCGATCTCAGTCGATCAAGTGGTTAAAATATGATATCCAGCAGAAATTTCTGATATCGCCTTGTCATTGTAAAAAATGCTGACGTGTTGTTGTTCACGATCATGAAGATAGTGAAACGGTTTATTGTAAAGTAAGTTTGTGGTAAAAGATGATTTTTTTTTAATTTGTATACGTTTTCGCAAAAAAAAAAATAGGAATTCCTTGTCAGGAATCCGGATAGCGGAACCACAGAACGTTACCGAAAAATAACATTGAAAAAAATTTTTGTCTTCTTAAGTATAAAAAATCAGAAGGAATCAAAATGATTGCTTGTTTGTTTACTATGAAAAGTGTTTATTTTCAAATGCCAATCTTATTTATAAAAGACTATATGATAAAAAGTTCCATAGACTGAATGTTTATAAACACAAACGGAAAAGCGCTAATTTTTCCGCTATTTATGTGTCGTTAAAATGTCGAAATCGTTATTGGCCTATATTAAAATACCGCCAAGTAAACATTGAAGATCGAGACGTCTCGTTCCATTTTTAAACAAAAATTACCTATTTATATTATTAGCTTTTTACTAGATCAAGTCGGGTGCTATTTTAGCCAAACTACCTATTTAGGTTTTTTTTTAAATTAGTCATTTGTATGCTTCGGAAGCTTTGCTATTTCGATGTTCGAATTACGCAGATGTCGTCGACCTCAAGTGGTCAAACATGAGTCATTACTTATAATATGTGAGATAGTATTTGTACCGAGTACTACCTACCTACCTAATAGTGTAGGTAGCTAGTTTTTCTTATAATGGAATGTATCGTTGAATTGCAAATTTGCAACATTTTATTTTAATAAATTAAGTTAACAGTAATGTTCGAAATAGATTAATTTACATTTTGATAACATGCCTGGTTCGTATAATTTAATAAATTAATTATTAAGAACCTATGCATTTTTAGATTTTTTTATCATCAATAATATCAACCTTTATTTGTGTACTACTTTAGAAAGACCATTACAGGAACATTGTTCCTATATGAAAGAAAACAAAAAACGTAACATTACAATTTCGTATAAACATTGTCTTGTTTGGGAAAAAACGTGAGAACGTCAGACGCCATTGTTCCACAATAACAATACTTACCTAGTCTTTTATAATTAAACTTCAATAGTCTTTTTCTTAAATTGCTCTTATATTACATAATCAAGGTGTAAAAGATACTTAAGTACATTTTAAATATGGCTGAAATGGATATAAGTATTAAGTTTCCATCAAATTTTTTCTTTACAAATAATATCTTTCTGCGTTGCGGATTCGCCTATAACTGCTCTACGTAAAATAATAATAAAAAATATGTTTCACCTTTAAACACCCACCCCAAGTAGCATTTCATTCGTCCCGCGTTGCTCTAAGGGCCTAGGTTGTAAAAAATGCCTTTAATTCTATAAAGGTTAATGCTGTGCTATCTGGTCATATTAAGTACTTAAAAATCCTTACTAATATTATAAATGCGAAAGTCCGTTTGTTTGTTTGTTACGCCTTCACGCCTTAACTCCTCAACCGATCATCATGAAATTTTGCATACGTGTTGTCAGGGGTACAGAGAAGGACATAGGGTACCTTTCATCCCGAAAAAATAATTGTTCCCGAGGGATAGCAAAAACCTTTCCACGCAAACGAAGTGGCGGGCGGTCGCTAGTGAATAATAAGTCCTAAAACTAATTGTTTATAATTACAACCTTGGTGCCGCTAACAGGAGTACATATTAACCTTAATTTGAACTGTGTTTCAAGAGCATAGAGCATCTTAAAGTTGTCGTAGACTCCTAAATAAGTTCTGGAAAGGCTAGCATTATGCTAAAGTGAGAGCTAAAGGTATAATTTTTAACTTTGATACGCAGATTACCATACAAAGGTATTAAAACCTTTTCAAAACCTTTGTAGAACCTAAAGTGTTACTATTTGAAATGTTAGCACTACACAGTAGTTCTAGGCGAAAGTTATTTTCAAAATTAGTCCGAATTAGAAGCAAAACGAGATTTTTACACGTTTACACTCATGAACGGGTAAACTCGTCCAACTTTGTAGTTAAACGCTCGTGAAACCAAATTTATAATTATTTTCTATAAGTAAACAAACTTTTCTTCAATGTCATATGAACCGATTGCCATAAACCAAAGACAATGAGCATCGCCTCGACATTGGCGCGCATTCTATTTCAGCGCGTCGCATGCGCACCTTGCTCGTTTTTCATACACACGTCCGTCGCGTTTATTCACTACACGAGGTAACATACTTAAACAAACTTCTATATTAATACAAGTTTATTTAGGAACGCTGAGCTTAGTACCTACCTATTTGATACAATTATTATTTTCGATTCTGCTAAAATGACAGTGCATCGATATGAGATATTTAAAAAAACCTTTCGAATTCAAAACAGCTGAAATAGCATCTAGAAAGTCTTTGCGCTTTTTACCTTTAAAAATTTAAAAGAGAAGTAGAAAAGAGATACATTTCATATTCTTTTTTATTTTTTCAACGTCGGATGTTAACGGTGGTTATTTTCGCGAAGGAAAAAGTACCAAAACTGGATATACATATTTCTGTTTGAATGTGACGAAGTTTGCAATTACACAAGTCTTTTTTACCAAAGAAAATAGATAGTAATTAAGTATTTGTATTTATTTCTATGGATAGTATTACCTACGTAAGTAGCACAGTAAGTAACCTTATACCTGATGATGTTGCTTCGAAAAAATACACAAATCCGTTAGTCTGTCCAAATACGTGATGAATTTCCCACAAATTTTCTTTATAAATAAATAAATTTGACAACATCACATACATTGCTCCGATTCCAAAGTAAGTAGCTAAAGCACTTGTGTTATGGATATCAGAGACAACGGTGGTACCACAAATACCCAGACCTGAGCCAATATAGAAAAGTTCGTTTTTCTAAATTGACCCAGCCGGGGATCGAACCCGGGACCTCAGAGATAACGACACCTTGAAAACTGGTGTACAAAGCCACTCGACCACGGAGGTCGTCAGTCTTTATTTAATTAGGTAAGCTAGGAATTATTTAAGTATAGTATATTTAATTTTGTTTTTATTTGTTGAAGATGTACCAAATAACAAGAAATAGTTGCCAAATGTATGAAGACCAAAACGCGCTCCGTCTATTATAAACGCACTAACAGACATTGTATTACATTTTATTGGAGTGAAAGAACCTATTAAGAGTTTGATGGAAATCGTGTTTACACTATTTGCATGTACATACCTATAATTACACTAGTCGTAGATTAGACTAATAATATCCAATAGGTAAAAGACACACGGCTAAATATTGAAACGGTTCTTAAAGTTAAGGTCACTTTATATTAAAAAAAGTTCTCAGATTTGACAGAAACTGTCAGCTTCTTTAAGGAGGCCTTAACTAAAGATTTTAGCTAAGAAACCTTTGAGTATTCGACCGACAATGTCAGGTCAGTTCCTACTCGGTCGAAAAAGATATGGGATGGTTTTTACGAATTTTTCTCTATTTTAGGCACCTTTATTATGTAAACAATACCTATTTATACTTATTCTTGGTGACGATTCTCAATTTCTCAAATTGTTTTCAGTAATTGTTATTATTATTCTTATTTATTTTTAGGTTGGTAGCAATAGTAAAGAACTATTTATGTAGTACCAGAAATGCTCTCTTTTCATTATATTTTGTAGTCGTGTCTTTAATTGTTATAGATTTATTTTTACTGATAATACTGACAAACCACAATAATAAGTCAGGCTATATAGGTTAGAGCTTAGACCAGCAAAAAATATCATAATATTGGACGAGTTAAATTTGCAAAATTTACCTCCATACACAATATGAGAATTCCAAAAGTCAGTAATTTTGCGAGTGCAGCCAACTAAAGTGACCTGCTCTTTTATGTGCAATAAAATAGGAACAAACGCAACATGCCCCTAGTCACCTTGTACCATATTCTCGTCTGTTCCCTTGGTTATTCTAATGTTTGTAATTGGCAGTTTCCATTACGAGTTTTCCAAAGAAAAACAACGTATTTTCTTTACAATGCGATTAAGTTTACAATGTACAACAGAAGTGGCTAATTTCAGAGCGCTTGAGGTGCAAAACGACGTATTATTGCCATACATTCTCGAGTGAAGTTGAAGCGGATCACTGTCTATTGTCAATTTAACCGTATGTATGGCAACTTAGCAACGTTGAATGCTGAAACCAACGGATTTTCATGCAAATAAATTTATTTTATGATTATTCTTGACCTGTCAGATTAAAAATCAATTTAGGAAAGTACTGCACCCATAAATTTTAAAGTGACAAGCTAAGCCTTATTTAATAAAGAGAAAATTTGTCAGCAGTTGTCATGACAATTCGGTTTACATTGCGGTATAGCTAATAATTTGTTCTATTTTCAAATTGGTTGACGCAATGGGTATAAAATTGTCATGACAGGGGACAAATTGTCACGTTTATTACATAGGGCTGTGTAGGTATTAAAAATATACTACCTAATAAGGCTGTGCAGTTTTTATTTAGTTTTTTCGACTGTTGCTGTTCACCGTCGGCAGGATATACAATATTAGTACTTAGGTGAGCACTGTATCCACATTCTCTATAACTCATCAAGATTGTGTAAGTTGTGACAAAGTGTACATTACTTAAAGAACATATCAAAAACATACCCTTTCACAATACGGGCACTAATTATGGCTTCCTTTTTTGTCAGGTCTGGTTAATTTAGTTAAGTATTGGGTCCTTACCTATGAAATTGGTGGTTTTTTCCTTTGTTCCACCTATATAACCAAGTTAGACAACTAGTTATCCAGGGGGAAAGATTCTTATCACACACAGAGAAACTCATAACTTCTGTGATGTTGCTGAATATTACATCAAATTATGACCATAGCCGTCAACTATCGGCATAATTAAAGTCTATTTTTTTTTCTTAGCATTAAAAAAATACCTTGAAAGAGTCTCCTTTTTTTGTTAGCGAAAATGACCACTTTATCAGTTGTAACTTAGCCGAAACTTATGTTTTTCAATTAAGTTATGTTGCCTGAGTTAGCATGTTCAAACATAAAAAAATTGTTACAATACCGTTCACGGTTGTTAAATAATTATGAAAATGCTAGTATGGAAAATGCAATTTGTTAAAAATTATCTTTACAAAACGTCAATTTCATTAGGTAAGGACCTAATACATAAATGTTTACAGCTCTTACTAGATAGCACTTTAATAAATAAAGATTAACTAACATAATTGTGGTATCCCTAGTTGAGAGGCTTTGAGAGTTTTGTCTCTCTCTATAGAACTTGTAACGTCAAGTCTGGTCTGCTCTTGAATAAATGCCTATTAATTAATTACACGTTTCAATCAAGATATAATAATAATAAATAGAAAAATATAAAGAAAAATTACTTGAAATTGGCTGCCTACTTAACTTTTTTAAGTTCAGTAAAAAATAATTGAAAAATCTTTGTTTGGTTGGTCTACTGACTCATAACAGACGTGTCTTCTGCGCGTGTTTCTTCAATGTGTTGTGTAGATGAAACACGCGTACAGGAGACCCGACTTAAAGTAATATCCACACGGAACCGAAAATGTATGTAATTAGGCAGTTGAAAACCGAGTCACGTTTAAAATGAGAACATCATAATAAGTTTATTCCAGCGAGTGCAGTCAACTGGTGCCAATAAATCAGACTAAACATGTCGCGAGCAAAACACTGAAAACATCAGCCGTATCAGCCGGCTGATAGGCGGCCGTTAATACCCGCCCGCCCGACAACGAATTGTCCGTCTAGTTTTAATTATATCCGCTGCGTTCCATTTTCGCTTCGCAACGAAAACGCGTCCGTGCTTCCGCGAGCGCGCGTCGACCCCATAGCTTGTCGAACTATGATGGACGCGTGAAACAGAACGTAACTAAGTTTTATAAAAGTTCAAAAGCGTATGGAATAGAGATTCTGAGTATATCACGGTAATTAAAAAGGTACTGACTGAAACGCTCGAGAATGTAGGGTAAGTAGGTACATACATACCTGATTGTCAATGTGAAAAAAAATATTCCTCAATTTTATGAAATAGTTATGTTAAACCATCCCTAGTCGTGAAGCATCAATAATAACAAACAACTTGGGTTATTCATGCGTGACTTTTATAACTTAGAAGCTGTTGTTCAATAATAAAAAAACAGCACCAATCCCTCACAAATCTGTATCTGACTTGTTATAACAAAAACTGACAAACAGTTTTTTTATTGCAACAATTTCTAACTAAGTTCAAGGCATGCACTCTGTGCGTGAGAATGACAGGTTGCAAAGTCCGCAGCATTTTGTTTTCGCGATAAAACTTGTTTTATTTACGAATTAATGGTCGCTGGAAAGCGATCAAACGAGCCCGATGTTCCTCGCTCGTCAATTAGGCAAAATCGCACATTTGGCAGTGTTCCCGGTCAGTTGTTCTACTCTTGAGATCTGCGTTTGATTCGCAGAACACGGCGCGAGCGCACGCCCATATAAGGAAGGGCCCGCATTGACCGAATGTAGGACAAACTTCGAATTGCGCGGGAAATCAACTTTTTTAAATTGACTTTTGGCAAAGAATGTAGTTGACTAAGCATTGAGAATTTTTCTTATTTTTTAATTGCATTTGGAAAATGGGCTATGAATTTTTTGTCGCGTTTACTAATAGACGAATGTTTTCTGATCGCAAGAGACTGAAAGACCTAAAATTGGGTAACATTTGTTGTTGTTTCTATGTTTTAGTTTGTTTTGTTTGCGGAAGTAGGTAGTAGGGTACTAAAGGATTCAAGTGCGAGTGCTTACAATAGAATGTAAACTAACTAACCTTGACTACTGCTACGTAGTTTCTTCAAATACTCGCACTATTATTAAACTTACTCCTAGACAATATTTTGGCTCAATATGACGGTCATAATTAGGACACGGAAAATTAAAAGTTTCAACACTTCAATTGAGGAAAGAGTTATAATTAATAAAGTTTTTTTGTATAAAAAATTATGTTTTTAAGTTTCTTTGTTAGAGCAAATATTTTGTATTTTATTTGTGTAAGTACCTACCTATTTTTTATTTAACTGAAATAACGCAGCACCAGATAACAACACTGAAACCGAGAGAGTACCTACAGCTGTTTCATTAATGTTCACCAATAGAACCTAGGTATTACATAAAATACCTAGTGTTTCTTTACTTGTTTAGCTATCAAAAAGGTTTAGTAAACAATCTTTACCTAACTTTTTAGTAAAATAATTATTTACTTAAATATAAAAAAAAATAATTAACTAACTGTTTTGCACACTTTGATTCGAACATTCGACATTAAAAAATATTATTTATTGAAGTTAATTTGATTTAACACGAAAACATGGTTAAAACAACGATTAAGTAAAAATTGAGAATTGCAAAGACCTCTATGAAATTAATAAGTAAGGATAAACAGGGCTCATTTAATAACGTGACAATTTGTCAATTCTCATGACAATTTGGTTTGCGGTGTAGCTACGAGCAGTTTGTTTGATTTTCAAATTGTTTGACGCAATGGATATAAAATTGTCATGACAGAAGACAAATTGTCACGTTTACTAAATAGGGCTCTGAGCAGATTCTTTTTGGACTCATACGGCCTTACCACAAAAGATTTTAAAACACTGTTTAATTTAGACACTGTTTAATTGTGATGCTGTCTCTTACAAACAATATTGTCAAAAAAGTGACAGCATCACATTTAAACAGTGTCTGAGTTAGACACTTGTTAAACAGTGATTTGGGGTATGGCCGGTAATGTTTGTACTTTGCCACTCCGAGCAAGGGGACTCATTTGCACATAGTCTTATGTACAACAATATTGTAATAGCTCTAGCTATGAGCAAATCAAAATAGTGTCTTGCGGATTGTTTTTTTTTTTGGTAGAACAACAACTGTCATCTCATAAGTTTCGAAGTTTCATAAATAATATTCGCACGTCACTCGAAAAATATACAGCATCTCATAACCTAATGACGCATGTTCTTTCAGCATAAAATATTGCACCGACGTTGTTTGCATCAACTCTCATTGTAGATAATATTTACTATTCACGCCCGACTGCGCATACGCAAGACCGAAAATAAGCTCATTCAGGCTCCGTATCGGTTGACGGAGTTGCAATGAATTGCAACACGCGAATCTATACGTCGAATGTATGAAACGAATGCGTCTTATTTCGTCACTTAGATCGTTGAATTTACATGGAAGAAAATTAAGTTATTTACTTGCAGATCTACGATTTTCCGTAGCAAGAAAAACAATACCGTACGAACCGAGTACCCACAAAGTTCAAATGTTATGTCCACTGTTGTTCAAAAATATTATGTATTCTATGGAAGAAGTAATACTTACAGTACCGCGGAATCGTGGTCTTGCCCATGGTGCCAGTTGGCCGTGGTCCCCCATCTCAAACATTTCAATCGTTACTTGACAATTAATAAAGAAATACAAATAAATTTTATTGTTTTCCCACTTTATATCGGATTTTTCAATAAAAAACACCTGTCACCTAATCCATTAAGCAAAGAGATTGTAAATAAAACACTTTTTACGGATTACAGCGCGTATATTATTAATTCAGGTGTTGTTTTGGAATTATTTAGTTTGTATTTATTGGTTTTTTAGAATTCCCGACGTTTCGACACCTTTCCAGGGGCCGTGACCACGGCCCCTGCGCTGGAACGCGCTGTAATCCGTAAAAAGTGTTTTATTTCTAATGAACTGTACGCGCGAAAATCTTAGAAGTGTATAAAGAGATTGTATTTGCATTTTATTTATCTGGCTATTAGGAGTACCACGGGCCATATAATTTTCCCAAGGTACCCCAAAGGGAGCTAGACTGGGGGACCACGGGCAAGTAGCGCTAGGAATTATTCACAGGTGGGTAGGTAGTTACCTACTATAAGTATTGGCATATCGTTCCTACGAAAATATTTTATGAATCGTTTCTAAGAAACATTTTGAGCCAGTAATACTAATTAAAGTTCTGTAAATAAATTAAAACCAGTAACATTATTTTAATGAGCGTTCATTTGCCATTTCTAGAAGTCTTTACTTATTTAGTTCTCTTATTAATAATAATTGTTCTTAAAAGCCGAATAATATGTCTTTAGCTATAAAATGGCCGTTTCTTAAAAATATTTTGAACAAAGAATCCAGACTATTTTCTTTAGTTATTTACCAACTGAGAGCGCTTACTAATAATTAGAAATAATAAAATATTAACTACGAACAGCTGAATCATACCTACAATTAAGTTATAAGGTTTGCTAAGTTACTTTTACAGCTAACAAAGTGCTTTTTGTAAAAAAAAAAATATTTTCAAGTTTGCTTTTCGACCTTATTAAATATTGATTTATTTTAACACGTTTTTATTCGGTTTCTTTTATGAGAAAAGCTTGCCCGTAATGACTAATGACATAAAATAAATAAGTAATCATAATTCGATATAATAAGTAAAAAGAAACAATAATTTATTGATTTTATATCATTCGGAATCTGCTTTAGGAAAATTAAAGGCTGAATAAAGATGGTGACTTTAATTTATTACAAATTAACTTGTAGGCTTTTTTCTTAAATAGGAAATAGCGTTAATTTAGTAAGAATCTAGCTAATAATAAAATAATTTTGTTAAAAAATTGGATAGAAGATGGTACCCTGAAAATATGTAAATTATCTTTAGGAAAACGGTGATGTTATTGCTGTGGGCCCAATGCAGATTGGTGGGTGCTAAGGACTGCAAATGCAGCCGGGACCATCGGCTTAACGTGTCTACCGAAGCACAGAGAAGCTCGAGATAAATAATTTTTGGTCACCCATCCGACAAGACATGACCGACCCTTGCAAAAGTTGCTTAACCTCCGCAATCACTGGGCCAGGCGCTATACCACTGTGCCACCGAGCTCCTTATATATAACATATTTTATGCAAAATGACAATGACAGTATTTACATTTAAGAAATTGCCTACTCTTTAGTTTTCAGGACTGTTGTCAATATTTATTAGATAGGTACCTGATACAATGATAGATTATTGCATTCAAAAACCTAACCAGATTGTGACCTTTAATATTATGAAAAATACGAACGATTGCCAAAAATTCGTCTCTTTATACCTTCAGATGAAACTTTGGCATGCAAAGACAAAAATATGAATAAACAAACAGCGAATTTAACTGATATCGTTTTATGTACAGTCAACGGCACTCTAGGCTACCACAACAGGGTAATCAGTTTGAGTCAAATTTGAACTTGTATGCGAAGAAATTAAGGTTCAAAATAAATTGAATATTTTGCCAGTTTTGTATAACCTGACGTGCTGCTGACTGTACTTTTATAAGAATGTAAATTCTCTCTCAGTGGGTTGTTATTAAGTAGTTTTCTGCTAATTGTTGATGCAGAGAATGGCCTATAGCTTGCGGAACTAACGCTATAAGAACCATAATTATTTCAATTAAATAACACAAAAAAGATATAATGTAGATTTTTTAACCTACGACTGACTGAATGTTCCGTTATTCCATAGTAATTCATCAACATACAAATATCATTCATAAAAATAAATTGTTGCAAACGGTACTTTAAACGCGATGCTAGCGTTATCTATCGTGAAGATTCCTAATTAAATATTTCATGGATATTTCAATTTGTTTTTTTTTATTTATTTACCTTTATGCATCCAGGATATCTGTATCATCATTCCTTGAGACAAATAACGCAGTTTCCACCCCAAAACAGCTGTAAATTAAACGCAAGTGGCGCAGACACACATAAATGCTCACATTCGTATTGTGAATAAACATCGTAATGTAGCAGATAAACTAGGATGTGAGCCAAGACGAAAATATGCCACGGCGCGTTTTTCCATTGGATTTTGCGCTTTGGAAACGGGCAGTAGTCGTGTTGGACAATCATTGTTAATTCACAGATGGAATGTGATAAGTCCGCTAAGTACTTCTGACTTGTGCTCTTGTCAGTTTGCATTATTAGGGTAATGTGCCGCGTGGCGTCACGCTCTGAAACCTATTTGACGATAGATGCGACTATTATGATCCGATAAATCTAAAAAAATATGCATATGTATTCATTTTTCGTACGAGTGTTGGCTGTATGTGTTTATTAGGTTGTGATTTGAAAGTATCTTTGTTTTTGTGACAAAGTGTTTCTATTGCGATAGTCCATTGACAGTGTTACGTTTGTTGTGTGTTGCAAGGTCGCACACGTGTGTCCATGGCGCATAGGTCGATGCACACCCGTCAAGGTGGGCTCGGAAATTTTCATTCATTTCCTCCGATCTATTTAAATCGACACAAATAATCAAGTGGCGCATTGAGCGCACACTTCCTCTACTGACGTATGTGAATCGGACCTTCGCGTGCCACAGCACAGAGTAGAACCGCTATGACAAGAGTCACATCTGGGCTGTCATATTCCCGGAATACTTTTGGACATCCGGAAACAAGACGTCTGTCAACGTCGAGGGAACAAAAGCAAAAAGGTGTAAGCTCGTTATAGAGTGGCTAGCTTCCTGATGAGTCTGGTGTTCCGCGTCCTGTGTGGAGTTTAGGATGTTTACTCCCGTGTTCACTGTCAAACGTGTTATCTGTTATGTGAGCAGGTGCGGCGTCGGCGTCGGCACCGGCTATATTAGTGGTGCGCGGGCGGCATTACGTAAACTGTCGTGTGATCCTCACCTCCTCTATCTTGAGGTTCGTGCGGACCACCTTGCGGGTGACCGCGCTCTCGTAAGTCTCCTCGATAGTCTCCGCCATGGTAGCGATGCGCGGGCGCAGCGAGCGACACGCGCGGTTGTTGCGCCGGTACTGATCGGCCGCCGGTTATTTTTAGTCGGCGGCGTGGTGCGTGCGGGCCGCGTTACAGGAATCGGGGTGGCGACACGGCTGTTGTTGAAGATAGGGGCGTCGGATCGATTCTGCTCCCCCTAAGGCCATTCACACACTTTCTTTGTCCACTTAGGCTACAAAGTCTAAAAAGTTGCACACGGAACACCGTTTTGGTCACTTTTACAACACTTTTATTCCTACTTTAGAACTGTTACAGACTTTGAACTTTGGAGAAAGGAAAATCTGTAACCAATTTGAGAATAAACTATTTGTGCGCCTGCTTTGCAGCCCCACGCAAGACCGACTGCAGACACAAATGGTGCCAGGGAACTATTTTACGCTCTCGCGTCAGAAAGGGTAGGCTGCTGTTTGGATCATACTCAGTCGGAAGAAACATTGACACTGGCCTTGTTCAGAAGACATTGCATAGCGGTGAGACCGTTCACTCTTCCAGCCGGCAGACGCGCATGCGCTGATTGATGAGCGTATTTTTTCAGTAAATATCGAAATGGAAAGTAAAATAAAGGCGAACTCATGCATTTAAAAAGAGACGGATGGTCTTGACATCTTCAATTCAAAGTAAAATATATTTTTAGAGACGAAATTCCTTCATTCAATGCAAGATACTTATCAAAAATTAGTAGGTAGGCTTTAAAAAACTCCCTATTTTAGGTAAATAAAATAGGAGGCACGAGAATAAAAATTTTAGGCGGTTATTAAAATAATGGAGAATGTTTATAACTTTGCATTCGCAAACCGTGGTCACCCGTGGTGCAGCCTACGGAACAGTTGGGTTCGACAGGTTAATTTCATAGAGATATTTAACACATATCTTCTTTCCACGATTATGTAGCACACACCGAGATTTAACTTTCATGTTTGATGTTGAAAAATTAATGTCCATACGAATAGATTCGTCAATCGCCGATAAATTAAAAGCAGATGTTATTGATCGGATTATAAGTCAGTCACTTCTTAGCTATAGGTAATGTAGCTACTTATGTATTCTCAGTTTTTAGGGTAACATAAATTCTCAACGAGAGACGTCCGTCCTTACTAATAAACAGTAGGCATTGTTTGGAAAATATAATACTTTTTAAAACTCGAAAAGTGCAGGCCTTGGCACTTTAATATGATTATGCACACGCTATTAGTTAGACAGCTCACACCGACGGACGACCACACTGCGTCACGCACTCGAACTCGTTTTGAGATTGGTTCGAGATTCCGGTTATTCCGTGTCTGTGTGCGGGTGTTTATGTGTGCGTTGCTCGAGCACACGTAGTACACACGACAGCACGTCAGGTTATACAGTTAAACTGCGAAAACAACTTTTATTACGTAGGGCATAAAGGTGGTCTCAAGGGCAACATGTATAGTCTGAGGTGCCGTCGTGTGTACTAAGCATGACTTCTGTCTTCGCTCTATTTTGTGGTATCAATCAGTAAACTTCCTTCCGACCGTCTATGAAATTTACCGACCACCGTAGTTACATTTCATATGCATTTTGTTGTAGTGCGCAAGTTGCGGAACCCTACGGTCGGAAATATGGCAATGGCAAGCACTTGTGATTTAGTCGATGGTTGGTAGGAAAAAGTTGCGTTGGGCCAAGTGTTGACATCTCCTGTCGGGGAAATCGTGACGCGAGGAATAAATACTCATTTGGCTCATTGCACTGTTTAGGAATAACACATGTCCCGAATCTCGACCCAAATTACACTATTTTCAGAGGATTATTCACCTTATGATTGTATCAAAGAGTTCATTTTCGCCTAAACTAATTAGAGCACATGAAAATATGAAAAACGCAAAAGGTAGTAGTTTACTCACGCTCAATGACTAAGCTAACGATATTGTGCCTACGTATGATGATATATTTCGTTTACTTTATAACAGTAGGCATGACTCTTTGTACCTACAACCCGCGTAGATAAAGAGATTAAAAATAGCGGCTCGAAAATAACTAAAAGATAAATAACAAGTGACATTGCAGTCGGGGGTCCCCTTTTGTAGAATTTCTTTTAATCAAAGAGGTCCCCCGTTTTTTCCAAAAAAGGATGAGGATTCTAACGATACCCCATACATCCAAATCCGTTAAGGCATTTAGAAGTTATGTTGGAATAAAGAAACTCACATACCTACATGCATGCACCCTGAACACATTACACTGTGTTGTATTTTTTTTATATTACTGATATTTCAGTGACTGAGCTATTTTAACATTTAAATCCGATTCATTTTTTGGAAATCCATTTTGATGGTAATAATCAAGCATAAGTTCCACTCGTCCGAGGTTAATAGGTCGATGTAAGCACGATTAACGCTTGCAATTACTACTAGCGCCATCTATCCATCTAGACAAACAATACAGACATGAAATAGCATGCGAAATGCAGGTTCGAGTCTATATCGTCTCTACAGTATAAGCACTACATATTTTGATCGAAGATATTCTGACAATTTATAAATAGCTACAAATAAAAACTCATGCATAACTATAGTGATTTCTACCGCCATTCTACATCTACCCAAAGAAAAGACCAAATCTACATTTTAAAATTTTATTATCTCTTTACGCAAACTTGCAACATTACAATACTCGGTATCATAAATAAAATCCATAATAAATATACTTAACTAGTGCTAATTATCAAGGATTTCGAGAGAACATTTCCTTTACATTATACATACATTATTTTATTACACAGGTAACACTTCTAGATCTCGTTAGATATCACTTGCTCTTGCGCTAATACTTAACAAAGATATTCGTTTTGGTCCTCACTGGTTTACTCGACGTGGCTGGAAAAAAAATAAATATACATTTTATTTGCTTGTTTAACATGTCTTTCATATATTAAAAGAAATAAAAAAAATAAGAGAAAAATTATGTCGATTCAAGCTGCAATCAAAACTGAGGAGAAAATGCACGCGGTTAGGTTATTGCGAGTTATTTTAACCTAGTAAGTAAATAGAGTTCAAAATGCTAGTAATAAACACAAGTAAGCAGTTTATCGTCGGAAGATTTTTTCTCAAATGAACGCCATCAGCATAAATTCTGAAGGTAAAACCACAAAAAAAATACGAAAAATCACATAGATAAGTATACTGACATGATGCGCATGGTGTTGGTGAACCCAGATCCCTGCTTCCATCCAGTGACTACCACCACCGAGTCGCCGGTGTTGATGAACCCGCGCGCGCGCCCGAACTTCAGCCCGTACTGTACGCGGTTGTCCACGTCCTTCAACCAGTCACTGGCCGCGGATTCTGTAGGAATGAGAAATGTCAGTGAATGCGAAAGTAAGTTTATTTTTATTTTTATTTATTTAATAACAGTAAATACAATAGAAATAAAACACTTTTTACGGATTACAGCGAGTATATTATTAATTCAGGTGTTGATTTAGAATTATTTAGTTCGTATTTATTGGTTTTTAGAATTCCCGACGTTTCGACACCTTTCCACGGGCCGTGGTAAAAAGTGTTTTATTTCTAATTAACTGTACGCGCGAAAGTCTTAGAAGTGAATAAATACAATAGTTTACAATACAATACTTTGTTTGTGACCGCCGAAGTCATCTTGTTTGTTACGCTTTCGGGTACATATTAACTACTCAACCGATCATCATGAAATTTTGCATACTTGTTGACAGGGGTACAGAAAAGGACATAGTTTATTCTCAGTGAGATCATGCTGTAAAATAATTCCAAATAGTTCCATGTGATGTTTGACAATGAGATATTATTGGTATTGGTGCAATCATTTTCTTAATTATTTTCTAGAATTAATTATGGGTGAGAGTATAGTAGGCAGCGATCTAAAATCTATGGACCAAGCATTGCGCTCAAATAATGGCACCACACGAAAATGACAAATAAGTGGGTGGAGCTAAAAGTACTAGCATTTAATTATGCAGCACAAAGCGACTGAACACTGGTTGCATAATAGCGACCATAATTTGTATACTCATACTAGATATTTGTAATAACGCTAACATATGTCACCGGTTGCGTAGCAGGCCCGACTAAATGCTGTGCGAGTTGTCATTTTTAGCGTTGTGGTGAGATTTTAGCATTCACAATGCTATTTTTATATTATACTAAATAATATACTAGAAAAAATACGACTCGCACTAGATCATGTTCTCGGACGGGAATCGAACCCGCGACCTTCGGATATCCGGTTCAATGCTCTGACCGTTGAGCTACCGAGTCACCAGTGGGAACGTCAAATTTCTTCTAGTACATCAACTCTTACGCTGCAAGCCGGCGCCATCTCACCAACGTACAAGGAATCACCTCGACATTCGATCGAAACATCTCTCCAGATATTTAAACAATCGATAAAGAAGAGAATTCTTGGAATTTTTATCAAAGGTCTGTCATTCGTCTGATATCATTCGTTCGCAATTTCATAGATTCGAGTTCGCCGATAGTAGGCATATCGATGACCTTGATAGACGATGGGCAGCACGCCCCTGAAGAGATGCGCCTGGCGCGCGGTCCGGTGGTGCCTGGTGACGGCGATGATGGGGCAGCGCGGCCGGTACTTGCTGAGCAGGTGCGCGGACCGGCCGCTGGTGGTGATCACCACGATGGCGGACGCCAGGCAGATGGTGGACGCCTCCACGGCCGCGATGGCGACGGCGTGCGCCTGCTCGATGGGGGCCTTTACCTGCCGACGATTAGAGCCTCAATCGTTTTTTTCTAAGTTTACTTAGTTTAAAGTTTACTAAATTTCCTCCTTGGTAGATCATCGACGACCTTTGTGGTCGAGTGGCTTCGTACACCGGTTTTCGAGGTGTCGCCGTCTCTGAGGTCCCGGGTTCGATCCCGGTCAATTTAGAAAACGAACTTTTCTATATTGGCTCAGGTCTGGGTGTTTGTGATGCCACCGTTGTCTCCGATTTCCATAACACGAGTGCTTTAGCTACTTACTTTGGAATCGGAGCGATATATGTGATGTTGTCAAAATATTTTTTATTTATTTATCTTTATAAAGACCTGTGGCAGTGGGGACGTTAAAAATGACTTACGGCGAATAATTAATTTATAAAATATAATACTAATATCAGTCTTGCTTTAGTTTATGATTAGTAAGGGACCTAAGTCAGAACCTTGGAGCATACATTTATTCGCCGAAGCGATGGAACATATTAAATAATATAGGTTTTTTGCAATATGATAGTAAAACACATAAATAGCAATATAACAAGTTGACATCGACAACTAATGCGAATTCTATAACAATTTTGCGTGATCTACTGTGTCGAAAGCCTTAATGAATTCGGGTTAGCATTACTTTTTTCATCAGTATAATAAAATTCTAGTAGGGATATGCAGTACTCTTTCCCTCTCTCTCTCTAATCAATTATTTTTCATCAAAAAACGGTATCAGAACTTGTAAGTTCCGATATAGATAGAAAAAAAATGATTTCCATACAAATTGTCCCTAATAGCTTAGTATGAAAAATCTAAGTTGTAGAACAATGTTGTCGTTTATGATGTTAGTTATCTACTCTTGCGAGGTTGTTGGTGTTTTACAAATAACCCTAAATAATGACAGTACTAAATAATATACAACAAAAAAATCGACTCGTCACCAGATAATTTTGTTAGGCGGGAATCGAACCCGCGACCTTTGGAAGTTCGTTCCAGCTCTTCAAACTAAGCGGGCGAAGTCGCGGGCGGAAGCTAGTGAATAAATAACCGCCTCTGTGGTCTAGTGGTTCGCCCACCCGTGTGAGACGCCTGCGTCTCGTCCCGGGTTCGATTCCCAGTAGGGGGGTACATTTTACTGGCTAGCTCCACCATCTTACCTAAGTCTGACGCCATAACAGCAATTTTAAATAGCCAGTTCCTCAGTGGTGAGGATTCCGGGTGTAGTGCGCTTCCACTTTCGTCCTTATCGTCACTTAACATCAGGTGAGATGAAGGTCAAGCACTAACCCGTAGTGTATAAAAAAATGTCGATAAGTTCTTACTTCAGCAACCATGTCGATGAACAGCTGCTTATGCCAGATAGCAGCCTCGGCCTCCTTGCAGATATTGGCCATAGTGAGCACGCACTCCAGGGGGTAGTCCCCTTTGGCCGTCTCGCCGGACAGCATGACGCAGTCGGCCCCGTCCAGGATGGCGTTGGCGACGTCCGAAGTCTCCGCGCGCGTCGGACGAGGCTTCTTGACCATGGACTCGAGCATTTGGGTGGCGCAGATTACTGGTTTGCCGACCTGTAATTAAATTGAAAAAAAAAATATAGAATTGTGTCTAAAATTTTTAACAAAATCAAATTATAACGTTTATAACCACATTAGTCAAAGGCTCTGTCGCAGTTACTAGCGCCCACCTCGAACTTAAGGAATTGTAACAGTTAAACACAAGATAATGATATAATGATGGCTATCACTACCAAGATGTTTGAAAATTTTATAACACTGAAATATGTAGTTTTTGAGACGAAAATGGATTTAAGATTACGTATAAAACATATTCAATCATTTATAATACAATATTACTGCAACCAAATTTCGTTTAATTAAATTACGCAATAAAAAAAAACAAATTAACAACTACAAAAGAAATTACGTTAGTAGCTGTGTGAGAGGTGATAGCAGACGCGACGGTTCACTCGAATGAATATTCACTCCAGTGAATGCTTCATTAATGTTTAAACATTTACTTAATTTTTCTGTTCAAACATTTCATTTCGAATACCGCATTTACATGCGGCGAAAATGAACGAAAAAATGGACCGTCTGATATCACCTTAAAAAACTATATACGATGAAGGTACAACAGAAGAGTTACCCTGTTGCACCGCGCGATCATTGTCTTCTGTGCAAGGAACACTTTCTCGGGAGGGATCTCAATTCCAAGGTCTCCACGAGCGACCATGATACCGTCAGATTCCTGAAAAGCAAAGATTTAAAATAGATTTTGCCGAGTGTAGTGTGTAGTAAACATTATTATGATATACGATACGTTATATTATATCTCAGAACAACGAATTATTGACAAAGAAACATGCAATATTATTAAAAATACCATTGAAAGTTTTGAAGTGACAGCAGTAAGATCATAAACGTCACATGAGAAACGAATAAGAGAAAAAATAGAATCGTATAACATAATTCAAAGAACTAAAGTACTATTTCCCTCACCGCAATAATCTCGTCTAAGTTGACCATTCCCTGATGGTTTTCAATCTTGGAGATGATCTTGATCTGCTTTCCCTTCTCGCCCAGGATGCCGCGGATCTCCTGCAGCGCCGCGCCGTTACGGATGAACGAAGCAAAGATCATATCCACCTAAACAATAACAAATCATGATGAGTAGGGATCGGATATTCTAATGCATATTTACCTAAAGTTCAGATGTTGGGTATTATGGAAAGCACTTATTTATCGAAAACATCCGAGGATTTAAAAAAAACAAAGGATTCCGAGATTAACCAATTCTAGTGTATACTCCGTGAGATGTAATAAATTAACTCGATCTGACATTCCAGTTGGCCTGTTACAAACGTAATTGGTTGCTTTTCCTTACTTTTATCGGCAGTGACTTTTGAAGAAGCTAACACAATCTTATCACGTTGTAACAAGGCCTATGAAACTATATGGAAATCTACACATTTTAATAATTTTAAATATTTTAAGAACCCGCTTCCATAATTAGATCCCTGGGAACCTTTGTCTAGGATTAAAAGTAGCCTAAACATGTTAATAAACAATCCTAATCTGTCTACCTACCAACCATCTAATCAGTGAAGAGATAACAAACACACACACAAACTTTCGCATTTATGATATTAGTAAGATACTCATACTATGACGCATATAAATAAACAGACTTTTGGAGCGAATGGAGGTGACGAATGGAAGGTATTTGTTTTCTTTTCGAGTGTTGTTGGAAGGTTGCAACTTGGTGAAAAAAGGAAGGAAGCGAAGCGAGGGCGTGTCGCTAGTACAGATATATATATATTTAAAATATTAATCGTATTTTTTTTGCCTATAGACCATACAGTTCTGCCTCGCAGTCAGACACATTTGCACATCTTCACTATCTTTTTGCTTTCGAAAGATGTAGGTATGAATTTTAAGTTTTATAAATATTTGATTAGCTAAAACTTATGTCAATCCCATACATCTATCGAAAGCGAAGGGATAGCTAAGATTTGCTAATGAATTTGATTTTGTCCAGGATAGATAAAAACAATAGTGCATTGATTCATAGAGTATTCTCTAAAACGAGTGTTCACTTAGCAAACAATGTCACAAAATGACAAAAATTAAATTGTATGTCGGATTGCGTACCTACGCTAGCATCTTCATAAATCCAATACGTGTGAAAGACTTCAAACTTTTATTGAATCATCCAACGTTCACACAACGGTCCGATTTAACCTATAAATCGGATACGTTGTTTTTATTCAACTATGGCGTTGTAGTTGTATTAGCGTATTCACACACAACACAGTATTTCGGATCCAATAAAAAGTCACATACCCACATACAAGCATCTATGAACCCTGAACACATTCACTGTTTTTTTTTTGGGCAGTCGCGTAAAAATACTAATCCGTTTTATAGGATACGTATACGTTCGGCGATGGCGTATGTAGTTGTATGAGCGTGTTCACACACAACACGTATATCGGATCCATGCAGTAAACACACAATCCGGTGCGATTATGCTACTGTGTCCAGTAGCGTCGGATCCGATAAAAACGGTCTTGTAAAATGGATCGCTGTGTGAACGTATAGTTACATTCGTGAGTCATGTGACAATTTTAAAAATCTTCCATTCATACATATCTATAGCAGTTTTGTTGTTCATTTAGTTGTTGCATAACTCATTATATTTAGCTAAATCAAGGTCATTGTTCGTTCGCGTACCTATCAAACGTCACAAAATCAGAATAATTAATAATTACGATAAGATTATGAATCATAATAATATTTTATAGAAATAATACATTTTATTGTTGTTATGATAAAGATTATTTTACAATTATCACGAAAGCCACGTGGGTTTATATGTGATACTGAAGAAGGATCACGCATTAGTTTCGATGCGGTTATCTCTATATATTTTCATGTTTATTGACATTATTCGAGATATGAGCATGCTGTAGCCACATGATTGATTAAAACTCTTTGAAAGATAGCAATAAAAACTCCTTAGACAAGTGGATTTAACATACCAAGCTGTTAAACGTTGTTTTTTAGGGTTCCGTACAAAAATGCTAAAAAGGAAAGCTGTCTGTCTGTCCGTCACAGCTGGATATCTCGAGAACTACTAATGCTATGAACTTAAAATTTGGAATAGTTTTAGATCACGTTTGCCTAACTATTTTGCAAATAAGAGAGAAATGAAAATATTTATTTTATTTTTATTTTTTGTAACAGGAACTGAAAGGGGGTTTTAAAAATTAGAAATGAGGCTACTAGGGCATATGGAGTATCATATGAATTTATGAAAAATTTTAAAAAAACCGTTCCCCTCACACAGGAAAAATATTTTTTTTCAGAATAATGGTACGGAACCCGCGGTGCGCGAGTCTGACGTATCGTACAATATTAAATCTCTTAAAACTTGTCAGGTTTATAAATTGCTGTAGTCTCTTTCTCGCTGTATAGCAAATAAAAGAGATAAATTGTTAGCCAGTCAGAAAACTGCCTGGAAATAAGAGATCATAATGCAGCTTCTTGCCTGCCACATGCAGAGGGTATATTAAAAATGGCTCTGGCTGTACAACGTCAAATACACATTTCTGAGCAACGATTTCACACAGTATTACTTGTTTTATTGGTCCCCAAAAAAATTATCTACTTAGTAAATTGTAGCACCCAGTTATGTGATTGACAGAAACATGATAAGCTAAAACTTTTCTAAAAAACCGTAAAGTGACCTCCAATTTTGTAGGTTTTACAATAATAAACCTATAATCTTGAAATCATAAAACCATTTCTAGTTTTGTGATTGACAGTTTTCATAAATAAGTAACAGTTTATTAATTATTAATTAAAAACAAAAATGCTTTCATTAATTTATGTTGTACGCTCCCTTAATGATGTCGAAAAAATACTTACGCCTTGTTCAACACCGAAGAGCAAGTCAGACTTGTCCTTCTCTGAGACGGCTGGCAGGTCCACCGGCAGGCCGGGCAAGTTAACGCCCTTCCTAGAACCCAGCGTACCTGCCGGAAACGAATACATATTACTAACGGCCGATTTTAATAATCTATCTTCAGTTCTTATTTACCGTTTTTGTCATATTGACGGCACTGTGACGTCATTGTAGTGCGACTGTAATATCTTGATATCTATCAAGTCAAGATAGTCGCACTATAATGACGCAACAGTGCCGTCAACATGACAAAAACGGTAAATCAAGCACAAATCCCATGACGGTTCTCTTTCCGCACAGACTCTTATGTATTTTGTTTAATGTAGAGATAAATGAATATAGACTAAAATAAGTTTCGAATTGACATACCTCCGTTCTCAATAGTGCAGATGAGAGCGTCCGTGGTAGCCGACTGGCAGATGACGGAAATAAGGCCGTCATCGATGAAGATCCTGTTCCCAGGCTTCACCACATTGGTGATGTTCTTGTAGTCCACGAATACAGTGCTGGCACTTCCCTTCTCTTGGAACATCGGGTCGGTGGTCAGCTTGATGGTCTCGCCCTTCTTCAATTCCACCTCTGCGGAGCCTCCCTAGAAAATTAGTTCTCCTTATCCACCCATAAGGAAGGCCTGTGCCCCAGCAGTGCATGGGGACAATGAGAATGGCTGATGCGAATTATCAGTCAATTCAAGTCTTTTGACACCTAATTTTGGGAAGCAAAATATAGCTTACTAGTGGCCCGCCCCGGCTTCGCACGGGTACAATGTAGTTACTAATGTGGTGAGTGCGAAGTTATTAGACTATACTACAGGATAACTATATATAGTGGTGGTCACAAAATTAAGGACGCTAGTCGATTTTCTTACAAACGAAGTAACTTTTAAGCATCGCTTCTCCGCCAGGGATTGACCGAGCGGTGATCTGGTGATGGCCATCCAAGGAGTGAATAGAGGAGATCCAGTATTTCTATACACACCAAAGTGATCTGACCAGCATTTTAAGAGATGTAAGGATATGTTTAAAAAAACCGCGAATATAGTATAGAAATGTATGAAAAGTTGCAACTGAAAATTCTTATGCTTACATCTCTTAGAATGCTGACCAGATCAGTTGGGTGTGTATTGCTATTATAATCTTCTCCATTCACTCCCTGGATGGCCATCATCAGATCACAGCTAGTTCAATCCCTAGCGGAAAACCAAGACTTCAAAATTACCTCGTTTGTATGAAAATCGACTTGTGTCCTTAATTATGTGGTCACCACTATATGTAAGTACGACGTACACAACATACGCAAGGGGTGTTATAAGTTTGACTTGTGTGTGTCTGTCTGTCTGAGACAACCTAGCTCCCAAACTTATGGACCGATTTTGATGAGGTTTTTTATGCATAGTTTAAAAGATCTAAGTGTACAGACGAAGGGACTCCTAAACCATTGATCCGATTATGATGAAACTTTGGTGAGTTGTTCTGCTTACGACCGGGAAAGTCCCTGGCTAAAAAACGGAGCATTGCAATACGCATGCCGGGTACAGCTAGTTCTAAATAAAAATATGTTGTACATTATCAGGATTATCAATCTCGATCATCCAACACTTCTCTATAATATACAACATGTTACAAAAATACCCTTAATGCCGAATACGGTATATAGAGGCAATCAAACTGAACAACTTTTACTTTGGGACCAACTCTGAAATCGCGAAATAAAAATCAACTGTTTCATACAAAAATTCAAATCGAAAATAACAAAATGTATGAAACAGCTGATTTTTTCGCGGTTTGAGAGTTGGTCCCAATAGTAAAAGTTGTTCAGTTTGATGGTCCCTATATACCATATTCAGCATTAAGGGTATTTTTGTAACATGTTGTATACCTACCACATTTCTTGTCATGTTATCCGGTTGCAAAATAAAAAGGCAAAGCTATTAGCACTTGGCAAGCTGACTTTCGAGCAGGCTACATTAGAGCTGGCCATGGGAGAAACAATCACTGCGCAGATCTACACCAGCCGCTCTTAAACTTTGTCCCTGTGCTTTATTGATTGTCATAGCATAGGCGACTTAACCGAATATTGTATTCTTTTAAAATTAAACTGATAATTAGAGGGAACAATTTTGCACGTTATTACAACGCAATAAGGAAAAAATGACAGCACTGTCAACATAACGCCATAGGTAGTATTCAATGCCTATGGCGATAATGCATTCTACCTACTCTCAGGGGAAATGACCAAAGAGAATGTAATACTACGTTGATATGACAAATGATATTTATTTTTCTTATTTAATCAATCAAATGCACAAAAAAGTTTCAATTCCGACGTCGAAGTCAATCACAGCAAAAGTAGATTTTTATCACTTTTTAACCCTGTTAGGTAATAAATATTTAAAAAATACGAAACACGTGTTCAATTAATTTTGTGAAGGAATGTCTATGCCAAATTCCAAGTCAATCGGGCCAAGGAATCGCGTTCTCCCATACAAACTTTACCACCCTGTTTCACCCCTTTAGGGGTTGAATTTCACAAAATCCCGTCTTAGTGAGCACCTACGCCTTAAAAGGAGCCCCCATGCAAAATTTGAGACTCCTAGCACTTGTAGTTTCTGAGATTTCGTGATCAGTGAGTGAGTGAGTGATTTTCCCTTTTATATATATAGATGATAAAGGTATGAAGCTTAAGAAAAAATAGCAGTGGCTTTGTTATTCTGTTCTGTTAAAGATAAGCAATATTCTGATTTTCAGCATTTCATAATCGCTGAATCTGTAGCGTCGTGCTGATGACCCCGGCCCGGTTATGTGTTGACTTTAACGCCTGGTTAAAGCTTAGGTGATAGGAAAAGCGCTAACGATCTGTTTTCGGGTTGTCAACAGTGCTATATAATTTTGGAATCTCCATTTATCCAAGTACTTACGCCTTCCAGAAGACCACATAATATTCATGCGGGTCGCACCTTATCTACTCAAAATACTTACCCTTCAGCAGACCAGTCCTGATCTCAGGTCCTTGAACGGAATGCACAAGTTTGGCACTGTAGTTCTTCTCCGCCTGCCGGTAGTTGGCGATGGTCTCCCCTTAATATTCATGCGGGTCGTAACTTATCCCAAAAAAACTTACACCTTCCAGCAGTCCAGTCCTGATTTCAGGACCTTTAGTGTCCAGAGCGATGGCGAGTGAGAACGGAATGCCAAGTTTGGCACTGTAGTTCTTCTCCGCTTGCCGGCAGTTGGCGATGGTCTCGGCATGGTACTCGTGCGAGCCGTGGGAGAAGTTCATGCGGGCCACATTCATGCCTGTCTCCATCATCTTCTCTAGCATGGCTACTTCGCGGGAGGCCGGCCCTGAGAAATAAAAATTACAATTTAAATAAGGGATTTAGTAAGAATGGGGCTTGAGATTGAAAATCTTCAGATGAGGTGTTCTTTGCTCATAAATAAATACGTGTTTGAATTTGTACCCAGTGTTGCTAGCAATTACCAAAATAAACTTATAATCCTTTCTTATCTAAATCAAAAGTAGAATAATTTACTTTTAAATCAAATTTAAAATCTACATTTCAAAACCAAATGAATAAACAGATATCATTATCAGTGTCAAGTTACAATAAATCTTGGTAAATATCAAGGATTTCTCAAGTTAGTAGATTATAGAGTATCATTCATTGAGTACTAAGTGGTCAACTTCATTTCTCAATTCAGAACCCGGCTGAAACTCTACTATGTAGGTGATTTCCTTTCATTATCCATGCTTACCAATAGTACAGATGATGCCAGACAGTCGTACGTAGGACGCCTTAGAGTCGATGTCCAAGGCGCACATGTGCTGCAGGTGCGAGCCGACGTTGGCAGCCGCCAGCTGCATCGCCGGCTTGTCTGCTGAGCCAGACTGCGGAGGAAAGTTAGATTTATTACACTGAGTTAAGGTTGATTTTGGTGGAAAGACAAAATACAATAGTATCAGTTTTAGTATATTGTCTAATTGAAGAGATAAGTTGGTATACTGATCTGAAGCTTTTCTTGCTGGTAGCTGGTTCAGACTTTGACAATAAATAATATAAATATAAGACAACATCACAAACATTGTTCTGATCTCAAAGTAAGTAGCTAAAGCACTTGTGTTATGGAAACCAGACACATCGGTGGAACTACAAACACCCAGACCTAAGCCAATATAGAAAAGTTCGTTTTCTAAATTGATCCAGCCGGGAATGGAACCTGGGACCTCAGAGATGGCGACACCTTGAAAACCGGCGTACAAACCACTCGACAACGAAGGTCGTCAAGGAAAAATAGGATATCTAATGCTAATTAATTTAAAAATGAACTTTATGAAGTTGATATATTAGCTTATGACTTTCCTTGTCTAGACAAGGTACTAGTAGCTACTAAATGGACCATCTTTAGCCTAGCCTAAGTTTTCTTGTAAATGTGTAATGTAATTTGCACTAAAAATTGTACACAGCAGTCTAGAACTTTTTATAATTACATTGTCACATAGTTAGATGTTTTTTCATACCAGAAGTTTGCACTTGAGGTTAGATAACTGGGATACTGACCATACTCACTGAGCATGAGATTGAATCAAATATTGGAGATTGAAGGAGTTTTTGATGAAAAATAAATTTTGCTTGGCAAACAAGAATTCGAAAAACTTGGAAAACATTAAAAACTTTAACATGTTTACAAATATATAAACTTATAAACATTTAATACACAAAAAAAACTATTAAAACAAACAGAAAACTTACTAAAGTTCTCAGAGTAAAATATTGTGCAAAATTTTGTGTCACTGGCTTAACACTGATTTATATTTTTTTAATGCAAGTATTTGTGCTACTATGTAAGTAACTGCAAAAGGAATAATTCTAACATAATGTAGGAGCAAGCAATAGTAAACTAATGAACTTGACATTGAGTTCCAGTTAGTACAATATGGGAAATATGCACATAAATTGTAGTCTTACAATTTCGTGATCTGGTACTTGAAAAGGAAAACCCAATAAAACATTGAGGTAATTAACTATTCCACCTGAAAAATATTATGTTGAAAAGTATTACGCTTTCAACTTGTTTGTTTAAACAACTTTGAACCTTAAATAACTGTACCATATGACACATTTCAAAAGGTTTTCAGTGTAGATACAATGCTATTCTCATCAACAATAGCCGGTGATTAGCAATAATCTACTTCTATTATTGCTACCTACTAGTATGTGCAGTCACGAGCACTGAAGTATATCCTACACTGAACCATGTGCACATTATCAATCTCTATCTGCCAGTGTGATATGTCATAGAAGCAACTCCATAAAGTGATAATGTGACATAGTTCTATGATGAGTGTGTATGTTTTATCGCTTTTGACTGTGCAGCACAAATGAGCAAGTTACAGTAAACATAATGCAATGGAATTTGCCATCAACATTATCTGACAGCAGGAAATCTTATCATTCAGAACATACTCAATACCTTAACAATTTTCTTACCTCAATACTCTTTCTTAAGCTTTCTATATTTGAAGACTTTCATTTACTTTATCTTTAAAATTAATTTGAATTCATTCATTAATTTATCAATAAATTCATGTGAATGTGGTAATATTTTCATTATTGTCATAAAGTGGTGCTAAACTGTAATGTTTTACTCTGAAAGCCAAGCACTCTTTTATTATTACGTCCTTGGGGGTTGAATCGAAACCCTCCGAAGCATAGAAGGATTAAAGTACTTACCATATAAATTATGTTTATATATTGTGTATAAATGTTTTTCCTTTGAAGTATTTTTTAAAGCACATTAAGTCATTTAATTTTTTTTTTGTTCAATTTTATAAACCAATTACTTATATGGAGGTTTATTAAATAAGTGTTGCCGTAAAGTGCCTATTGAAACAATAATGCATCCTTAAGTAATTTTAAGATAAGATTAGATTTAAGGAAATGATTGTTGTTACAAATGCATAATAAAAAATCACCTGTATAGCAATAATAACAATTTGAAATCTAAGTTTTAGAACCAAACGCTTGGGACAAGGTTGTATTTAGATTTTAAATTGTGTAAATACTTTGTCATAAAATGAACCGGCGCGTGAAAAATCACCGTCAAGGTACTATTGCTAAATAAAGACTGAATAGCTCACGTAATTATGCGATTAACCAAAATAGACGTCGCCTACCTCAGTTTTGCCATCGAAGACCGTTGACCAAACCATGTTATCAGCTGTGTGATGTAAGAATCTTATAGGAAACTCCGCGTGAGGTAAAACAGGCGGCGGTTGTGATCTTGAACTGCCCTTTAGCCGTCGAGTAGTGTTCCCCGCAGTGAAGTTTATTAGACTTGCGTATTGGACGAGGAAACAGAGCCGCGGGCGGCGCGCGCACAACGTCGCGGCGCCGGCAGGGTGAGTGTAACCACAGAAACCGAATACTCAACAATTTCACTCAGTTTCCCAATAATATTCGCTACTATCATTGCATTTGTAACGTATGTACAGTGCACTTTTAATGCAACTATTGGATCGTTTCATTCTACAACATCTAGTTCAATAAGTTCTAAATTTAAACTTTTGAAAGCTTGCCAATGTTTCCTGTATAGTAAAACGTCCTCTATTTTACACTCAAAGAACTTGTGAACTAAAAAAATATTGGATAAATTGTGATTTCTATTCAACTACTTTTCGCGGATTATAAGTTGTCTGTTGTCAGTTATCTGACAGAGAAGGGCCACAAGAAGCAAGAAGGAAAAACAGCTGCAACGAGGCTGATTGGCCGGCTTTATTTCCGGGTACCTACCCTTTATCTTCGTATCTTTCCGTTTCCGTATCCGGTACATACAGAATAAGGTGTAATTTTATGTAATCTGTGATTCAGGGGTCGTAAACTTGAACCTCAAATTATTAACTTTATAAAAATTGTGAAATGCTAATGATGCGACAATCTCTAAGTCAAAATATTCGGTGTAGAGTTTTAATACTTCATGTTTGTTCTAATAAGAACATCAATAATCTGATTTGCCACCTAGTTTACCCTCAAGGAATAGGTTGAACTACAAAAAATACTTGTCATGAGTTTGGATAATAAGATTAAAATAGATGGCGTGAGCGTGAATAACATTTCTAACTGATTGTATTAAAATAAGGTAAAATAAGTATTGGTTTTATAAATTATTTTAAGTATTTACTTACAATACAAAGGTATAATTATATACTAAATAATGTTTAATATACTAATAAAATAAGTAATAAAATAATAATAAACTTATACCTTTGTATTGTAACATTGTCTAAACCTGCCGTTCATTAAACCAGATTACTTTACAATAATAGGATTCTTCATTATTCAATACTGAGTAAAACATATAAATTGATACTACTTTACCTATAAGTAAATGTAGAAAAAATGATTTGTAGGTTATGTTATTTTTAAGGCATTAACTTTATGTTGTTAGACTTGTTAGGTATTACAAAAAAATAAATTGTACACTTTAAACTTTGGTATAGACATAAAAACGTAATGATGGGATCAGATTTTGTTATGGATTTCTTGGACAAACAACCGGTATCCTCCTTGTTGTGTGAATACAATGAAGATGGAAAATACTTATAAGTATTTACACAATTTTCAAGAATCATTGAATCATAGCGTTTTTGATATTTTTGTTTTCAGCACATTAAAGGTACTTAATGCTTATCATATTTACAGGAACATACTTATAATCTACTAAATAAGTATAATGTAATTATTATCCATATTGGTGAGGTCATCAAACGTGAAATTAAATAATCTTAACAAATATCATTTCATATTCTGTATTACTCCGTAATTAAATCAATGTATACTCACATAAGACATTATTTGGTATAAAAATAATAATAAAAGTAAGTAGAACACTTCAAACTCTCTGTGGCCCGTACGACTTCGATAGTTTGACAGTTAACTGCATGTGTTTGTAGGTAAACTTTAGAGGTCAACGCAATGTCACAGACATGTACCTAGGCACAGCCATACAAAAATATTCCAAAAAATATTATATGTATAGCCAAAAGATATTATTTTTTAAATATATTTATATAAACTTTTGGCCAAGGTTTATAATTACACATTAAAAAAAAAGTAATACCGGAAGTAAACAAAAACTATTTTTTTCACATTTCTTTAAAAACTTTGGTGTGTGTAGTGATTGTAAAATCTATTTTTCGTGGATTTTGTTTAATTATTAATGAAAAAATAATTAGAAATCAAGCTGAACAATATTTTATTCAAAGAGTCAGACGTGCTAAACCTTGTTTACTTTTTAATATAAATTGTGGAGCTCACTTACCCTTGCTCTGTTTCTTGTTTCGATGGCTTTCATTGTTATTTCCACACAATTAACTTAATTTACCACACGTCTCGATTCCTTTACTTCGATTACTACACTACTAAATATGCTTATTTGTCCGGTCACCAGACATCTTATCTAGGTATAATAAAATCGGCATACCCTCTTATCTCGTCGGTGGGTGCATTATCAATAACCCAGTCAAACTCAGATTATCTTTACGTGAAATGGTTTGAACCGTCGTGAAAGGTCAAAACTAGAATGTACATCTCGTTTTGGAATAAATTATCATAACTTTAGAATGTAAATAAGTAATTTGAAAAAAAAAAACATGTAGGTGATTGTTTGTTGCACCCTTAGAGCATTAATGCTCTAAGTACGTACCCAAATAGTAGTACTACTTAAACGTTGCTAAAAGACACAAGTTTCATTTCAAGCTGCGTTGTGTGGAGAAATAAAGGCGCTCTCAGTGCGAATTCACCTCGCCTGTGGCTGTAATGTAAAAATCCAATAGGTACTGTAATAAGTTGAGCATTACGGTTACATTGCCCGACTACGATGATGGTTGTAATGTAAACCTCCGCGGTCCGCGAACCTGCAAAATGTGTGCGAAATTCGGTTAGAGCGCTCCGCATTTTCGGACAAGTAGAAGTTCGCAAAGCGTCCACATTGAGCATGTTGCAGGTTCACGGAGCACGAGAAGTCTTTAAAATCTATGAGATGGTCTGTATTCTATAATAACACAAGTGTTGCTTACTACTGTAGTAACAAATTGTATCCTTACAGGTTGTGTACTGTAATGCTTGGTTGTCCTACAGGCGAGTGTTCCCGGTAAAGACCCTCCGAAAAAGCTTCTTTTAAAATTCATTCAAATAAAACATTTTGTATTGCATTTACTTTTATTATCCAAATCCAATTTACAATGAAAATGAACGATAATAACATTTTGTTCGATAATAATTAAAACAAAACTCGTACATCTACTGACAAGAATTTCACCTTTTACAAAGGTTTCTGGAATGGCATCTGCAACAGATCACTTACGCATTTTACACATACACCTAGCATTAGCCCAATTATTAAAAACGCAAGTTAACAGGCTAAGAAAGAATAAAACTATGTAATAATTTATCAAGTGTAAGTTTTGATGAAAAACCATTGCTTAATTTTAAAACAATTTGAATTGGAATTTGTTGATTAATATATTGTTCTGTATGTTTGTATACATTTTAAAAACCATTCGAAGTATTTCTTATGAGCCCTCCACATACACAGGCGGCCGGAAAAGCCGTGAGGGAGACGGAGCAATATAAAGAAAAGAGAAAGTTGTCGTATGTCCTTTTCTTTTATATTGCCCCGTCCCTATGGCCGATGTGTAGGACCCATTATAGTATATGTAAAATTCAAATAAACTACAGGACATTTGATTTTCAAGCCTTAAGAAAATTATCAGATATGTTGCAAGGCTAAGTAAAAATAGCATAAAAATAATGTAGCTGCCAATGTTGAAAACTATTTTAGAACAAAGGCTATGCTTAAATAAAGAATAAAATTCTTATTTGTATAGTATTAAAATTGTAAAGAAAGCAGTCATAGATCACTGCAAGCAGAATTGTATCGTTGTAGTCTCAAATATTTTGCTAATCTAAAGAATGTGCGTTTGTCACAAACAATGTTCCCACACATCGCAAGTGTTAACATAAGTCAGACAAAGTACATAAAATTTTACGGTGTAACTTTCAGAAAAATATCCTCTATTAGTCATTGGTCGATAACATTTCAATTAGACTGAAAAACCATTTCTCAAACAGACAATACTTTAGGCCAGTACATAATTATTTTTATTTGTTAATTTATGTCACAATATACATTTCTCATATAATATTTCACGCAGATAACAGACTTATGTTCAAACATACAGTAAGTATACATTGGAAGGTATATTCAAACTATTTAGAGTCCATATTGTCAGATCGTAACGAGTGAAAATATCGCATAATGCGTCTTACATTACAATATAATATTTCGATCATCACTATTGACTAAATTTTTATATATATTTTAGCTACATTCATAATATCACGTCTGGCAGACACATTATTGGTGTGCCCTAATCGTCTTTTAAGCGCTTAAAATTACATAATGAACCAAATGTCATACCATGTGTCACTATTTATTTAATTTGCGCATTATTTATAAGCTAATTCAATTTCGGATAAATGTTCGATTTGTATTTTGCATAATGGACTTACAGGTAACACCATCAATTACTAATTATTGTGAAATTGTTATTTTCAGACTAGGAAGTTCACATACATAATAATAATTTTGCTATAAAAGTTATATTATGGTCTCAGTAGACATAAGTACTATGTTTTTAAGAAATAAACGTTGTGTTAAAATAATGCTAATCGGGGATTTGTTATTATGTTAAGGGGGTGTAACATAGGCTAAATGCCATGTAGCTATACATATAAGGACTGGAATCTTTTGGATGTTCTCTCTGGATTTAGTAAGGCTTTTGAAAATAAAAACCAATAAAATAATGATGTCCAACGCGTCCGTCACGACGATACACAATAGTGTTGTAAGCATTGATGGAAACAATATGCTCTCTTTTTCTACTTCATTAAAACATTGAGAATGCATAGGAATCCTTTCAGAGATGACTAATAAATACAATTTGTTTATCGAATAAAAACGAGTAAGATATTTTCCCCTGAAACGAGACACATCCTGATAAAACACGCAAAATATAGTTCGAATGTGTTATGTAAAATACCTACATCAATTTATAACACATTTGACTTAATTTTTTTTTTACAAGTTGTTGATAACGATTTTTGTAGTTGGAACTATGTTTATTCGAGCATACTTCATTGCATTATGGACGATAAACCAACATTGAGGGAGGTATGGAATGATGGAAGAATTCATGATATCTATCTGTGCTGCCGAATTTTGTAGGTATAATAGTAGTAAATATTTAGGGAATTTCACAGTTAGACAAGTAGACATCGACAATATCTTACAAATATTCTTATGCATTGAACACTTGATACTCTTTCGGGTCTCAGGCGAGTACAATACCAACATTATTCATTAGTTGGCTTCACATTCAAGTAGATATGTTAAAAGGCCCATTAGTTTTTTTTTTTTAATATTTTAGCAAGAGCTTGTACGATAATAATACATTGCAAAGTCTTCCACATGGCACCTTTACTTCACCGATAGAAACAGGAACCGGATAGGAAACAAAAGGAGGAGTGTGACTTCTAAATCTACATCGGATATGAACCGGGAGGGAAAAAGAGCGTCGCAACAGCCGAGTCCGACACGGCACCGTCACTTCACTGCCAGGAATGAGGTTCGTCTTTCATTCGTCGTCACGTTCACTAGCCGACTTCGCTTTTCACATAGAAGAGGAGGTAGGGGGTAGCGGCGGTGCGAACTTTCGGTTCCGCCGAAAGGAGATCTTCGAATTCCTCGTCGGAGATCGGTTTGACGAGTTCATCGTCGCAGGCGAGCCAGGAATGGTCGGACTTTCTGGGGAGGCAGCAGTCGCGGGCGGCGCAGGCGGGCGGGGGGCGGCGGCTGAACAGCGCGCGCATGAAGCTGGGGCCCGCGCCCGCCGCGCCGTCCCCGCCCGCGCCCGCGCCCCCGCCCGCGCCCGCGCGCGCGCACCGCACGCTGCCCGACCAGTCGCGCGCGTACGACACGTAGTGCCCGCCTGTGAGGGTCTGCCCGAGGTGCATTATTACGCCCCATAGGATGTATCTGAAACACAATAATACATATAACTGTTTCCAGACTATATAATATGTGAAAGTAGCTATTTATTACGTTTGCACGCTTATACCACTGAACTAATGCCGTTTAAACTTTGGAGAATTTACTCCAAAGTTCTCCTGCTCCTGACTCCTGCCGCCGCGTCACAGTACAGTACCTGTGCGTGGGCGCGTGGTCGGGCGGACGGCGCGCGCAGGGCTCGCAGAAGCAGGGCATGAGCAGCGGCGTGGGCGCGTGGCGCGTGATCTCCTGGCGCCGCGTCACAGTACAGTACCTGTGCGTGGGCGCGTGATCGGGCGGGCGGCGCGCGCAGGGCTCGCAGAAGCAGGGCATGAGCAGCGGCGTGGGCGCGTGGCGCGTGATCTCCTGGCGCCGCGTCACAGTACAGTACCTGTGCGTGGGCGCGTGGCGCGTGATCTCCTGGCGCCGCGTCACAGTACAGTACCTGTGCGTGGGCGCGTGGTCGGGCGGGCGGCGCGCGCAGGGCTCGCAGAAGCAGGGCATGAGCAGCGGCGTGGGCGCGTGGCGCGTGATCTCCTGGCGCCGCGTCACAGTACAGTACCTGTGCGTGGGCGCGTGGTCGGGCGGGCGGCGCGCGCAGGGCTCGCAGAAGCAGGGCATGAGCAGCGGCGTGGGCGCGTGGCGCGTGATCTCCTGGCGCCGCGTCACAGTACAGTACCTGTGCGTGGGCGCGTGGTCGGGCGGGCGGCGCGCGCAGGGCTCGCAGAAGCAGGGCATGAGCAGCGGCGTGGGCGCGTGGCGCGTGATCTCCTGGCGCCGCGTCACAGTACAGTACCTGTGCGTGGGCGCGTGGTCGGGCGGGCGGCGCGCGCAGGGCTCGCAGAAGCAGGGCATGAGCAGCGGCGTGGGCGCGTGGCGCGTGATCTCCTGGCGCCGCGTCACAGTACAGTACCTGTGCGTGGGCGCGTGGTCGGGCGGGCGGCGCGCGCAGGGCTCGCAGAAGCAGGGCATGAGCAGCGGCGTGGGCGCGTGGCGCGTGATCTCCTGGCGCCGCGTCACAGTACAGTACCTGTGCGTGGGCGCGTGGTCGGGCGGGCGGCGCGCGCAGGGCTCGCAGAAGCAGGGCATGAGCAGCGGCGTGGGCGCGTGGCGCGTGATCTTCTCCATGCCGCCGCTGAACCGCTTCAGCTGCAGCACGAGCAGGCGCGGCAGGCGCGAGTACGCCACGCTGCGCCGCGCCTCGTTGTACCGCAGGCATCGCTCGCACCAGTACTGCAACCACGAATACATACTTCTACTACTTTGACGACCTCCGTGGTTGAGTGGCTTTGTACACCGGATTTCAAGGTGTCGCCATCTCTGAGGTCCTGAGTTCGATCCCCGGTTGGGTCAATTTAGAAAACGGAACGGTCTGGGTGTTTGTAATACCACCGTTGTCTCTGATTTCCATAACACAAGTGCTTTAGCTACTTACTTTGGAATCGGAACGATGTATGTGATGTTGTCATATATTTATTTATTTATACTGAGTAAATAAATGACTAATGAAACGTATTTTGTAAATGATTATTTAAATAAAGAGTTGGGTGAAGATTGTTTACCAGATAGGTCAAGTAAGGATAAACAGAGTATGCTATAACATGTTGTATGGCAGTACCTTGTTCTGGTCGCGCAGGTACTCGCTGGACAGGCAGGCGGCGCGGAACGGCTCGTCGGCGGGCTCGTCGCCCCCCACGGGCACGCACAGCTCGCACACCGCCTGCGCTTTTTCTGTCACCGTCTCGCATTCCAGGCACATCGTGCGGACTACCATCGTGCCTACGAGGAAAAAAAACCGGTCAAGAGCGAGTCGGATTCGCGCACCCTATTTCAGATTTTTCTCTATGCAAACTTCGGAGATAAAGAGTGAGGGGAATCTTTATTTTTACTTTTTCATTCTCTCTTAATTGCAAAATAAATGGGCAAACGCCATCCAAAACTATTCCAAATTTCAAGTTGGTAGCAATAGTAGTTCACGAGATATCCAGCTGTGACAGACAGACTGAGTCGCACCATAAGGGTTCCTTTTTACCATTTTGGTACGGAACCCTAAAAATGTTAGGCTGGATACGCATTAACAGTGTAGTGTAGACAGTATGCTCGCTAATTGCGGTATTATGACATTAAGTCGTAAATAACAGAAAATTAATTTCATTTAGTCATATTCTTATGTTTTAAATACTTAACTTTAAAATTACATAAAAATAGGAATGTCGTAAAAGTTTAAAATGTCACCTTCAAAGTCATCAGCAACAAAGTCCCACCCGGGCCTAGATTTCTCGTCCCTCTCCGGGTCTGGCGCCGCACTCTTCTCCTCCGCGGACGTCTTCTTCTCGCTGGCGAGCACCTCCTTGCGTTTCTTCCACGACTTGCGCAAGTTACCGAGAGTCGGCTTGGAGTCACCGTCTAAGCTCGGCTGACGACCTATGCCGTTGCTGGTGAAATTAAACTAATTTAATTTTCCGCACAGGATTCCTATTTGGATAATAATTTTTACTGCACTTGACAACACAATTGTGTTAGAAAATCAGAAAATTATTGAAAATTTGAAATTAATTCAAATGTTTAGTTATGATAGATTCAGGTAAGTATTTGCCTCTTGTGTTGAATTCATTACAAAGTAATTATCCGTAAAGCAACTTTTTTTTATATTTGACATCACATAATATGTTTATTATGTTATGTTATGTATTATTATGTTGCTCCGATTCCAAAGTAAGTAGCTAAAGCACTTGTGTTATGGAAATCAGAGACAACGGCGGTATCACAAACACCCAGACCTGAGCCAATATAGAAAAGTAAGTTTTCTAAATTAACCCAACCGAAGATCGAACTCGTGCCTTGCCAGAACTTTACAGGCAATGTTCTACTTTACAGGCTAAAGGGAATATATAATCGAATCTGGAATATATAGCGTAGTTAGCGTATTAAGAGCGCATAGTCTGCACACTAACGATGTCATTGTAAAAACAATCAAAGTGCTTAAATAAAAACGAAATTGTGAATTATCTCTCTATAGTGCACTCTGAAGACTACGCGCTAGTGTGCAGACTACGCGCTGTTAATCAGAAGACTGCAGCTATGGGATAAAAGATTAGGACTAAGAGCCACGATTCATAGTTTTTCTATGTAATAAGTATGTTTTTGTTTTAAGGGCTGATTTTAAAATCCTGATAAAGCTTTTTTCGTTTGATAACGTATTATATTGCCAAATTCAAAAAGTTATTATTGAATGTCTATTTTATTCAGGTAATAATTTAACTGACTGATATCTATTATGTGAGGATTGAATAATCAACCTTAAGTCAATTTAGGGCGTGGTGAATGTTAACTATCATGCAGCAACTTGTTAGGCAGAATTACTTCGTAAACTGTGTAATATGTAAAGAAATCCATGTTTTTGATTACCTTGCACCATTTTCCTGCAGCTGCAGCCTAGAAGCTCGCGCGCTGAGCGCCCTGCATGTCTCCCTGATGTTGTCCAGAAGACATACTAACAGCTCATGCGCGTCTTGTTGTCTATTACCTGTGAAAACAGTGAGATATCAATACTGTGGTGAAATAAAGTTTTATGAAAGAGATCATTAGCTCTAAAATAATGAGTTAAGGTTCATAATTGCATGCAAGATTAGGAAAAAGAACAAATGGAAAGATTAAAGGCCGATTTCAATAAACTATCCTTAGTAAGAGATAGGATTTCTAAGGATTTGCTGCTTAGATATTTCTGTTAAATAACGGGAAATATAACAGTTGCCTAGTAACAGATCTCTAGTAAAGCTATCTCTAACTGAAGATAGATTATTGAACTCGACCGTTAAAGAAAATTAAAGTGCGCATCTCTAAATCTATGGGAAATATATTGTTTTAACAGTGGTTACTCTCAGCGGTCGCGACAGGTCAATCGTGGTACGCGGGAGGCGCGAAAAAATTGCCCCAACGCGTCGGCATCGAGCTCGCTCTTCGAGTAACCACTCTTAGATTTCATTACACTATGCTTTTGCTGTACCTTCGAATGTAGAGTTGACGTCTCTAAGCGCAGCGAGGAAGGCGTCTGCGGCGTACGGCTCCGGGCTCGCGTCGGCATTGTTACTGTTTATGCATTTGCTCTCTGCAGCTCGCAGGTTGAAGTAAGTTTCATGTAACTTCTCTGTTGCTATCTGAAGAAACAATGTAAAATTACAATACCATAAGGATTTTTTGACCCTCTAGCATGACCACCGAAACATGACATACATTAACAACACTCAACTATAAAAATCTGCAACCTTACCACAAAAGATTTTAAAACACTGTTCAACAAGTGTTTAACTTAGACACTGTGTCAATGTGATGCTGTCACTATTTTGACAATATTGTTTGAAAGAGACGGCATAACATTTAAACAGTGTCTTAAAATATTTTGTGGTAAGACCGTCTTTTGACATGTCGATAAATTGCTCCATATGTGATCGTACCACGTTTTGGTGGTATTGCTAGGGGGATATTGGAAATACACAATTTCATGCATGAAATAATGTTTCTATTATCTAATTTAAAAAGATAATTGGAAATTTTTGGGACAACCAGCTAAGATAGTTTTGTGGAAATCTGTCTGCTCATCTGATGTTTAGGATTCAATGTCTGTTTTATCTGCCATATCTTTTATTAATTTACAAATGAATAGGAGCTCTATGGAATAAATAGATAACAGATAGGAAAAAGACAAAGCATAATTGTCCCACATTTATGCAAGCTACTAGGAGGATGAATAACTTATCATTATTGATTTAAGGTTTACAAAAACTGTGTTATCATAAATTTGCTTTACATAAAAGTTTGCTAACTGGAATATAATATTCTTATCATGAGTGACAGCTCTAAACGCTATCTATGACATCATTCGATAAATTTACCTGAATTTTGCTCTTGCCGGAGCTGTTGTCGGATTGTCCGAGAGATAAAAGATCTTTGCTACTCCATGAGCGGGTTCCTGACGAGGCCAAGCCGGCTGCGCTACGGCCTAGTGAGGAACTTTTCATACGGATGCTGCCAAGTTTCTGCTCGACACTCGCCAAGTCCGATACGAGGTGGTGGAGGTTGTGCAGGAAACGGGGAGCATATCTACAAAGAATTTGTGTTTTTAGAATGAATAATAGAAAACAACAATATGTTTTATAAGCTAAATGTTACAGATTTCTATCGCCACCCAGATTTAAACTATACTAAAGGTTTCTTTGACAACATGCCTGCCACGCCACATACCCATGCATCCAAAACATTAATGACTTGTTTTTAGAATAATTCCATTCAATAACAATAAAACCCTATACTATATTATTCAATTTGGGAGCTTATTATAAGAAAAATGGAGTTGGTATAATCAGCATACCACTGAACTTAATAAAGGTCAGTTTTGGCATTATATAACCTGCACTACTAACATTTTAACATTTAGTTAGTGTAGTTTTTTAACGTTTTAGTTAGTGCCTTTTAAACCATTTTTGTTTATTAAATTTATTTATATACAAGAGGGGACATAATGTTTGTAGCATTCTTTACTAGTCAACCTTTGGGAAAAACGATAATCACACAGATATACAGGAGTAAAACATGAAGATGTGACTTTCTTTTCACACTAAAAAACCAGTTAATGCATTGGATATAATTACCGTAAAGTATAGAGAACACTGTTGAGGAAGCAAGTGTTTCCAAGATTGGACAATGTAGCGATGGGTGTCTTTTTCTGCGCTGCTCCATACTGGTTGTCAGACTGGTGGTGGCCATTCAACATGGCAACGCTGGCGGCTTTGGACTCCAAAATTATCAGCTCAGGTTCTGGAGGTTTTTCTAAATGTTTTTGGGTAGGTAATGATATTTGGATATATTAGGAGTTCAAAAGTAACTTTGTAATTTTCACATGTCATAGTTACTAACATAAAAATGTTGAAACTTCGAGAACTCAGAAATTGGGAATAATTAGATATCATTAAGGGATTCGATAAGTACTTCAATATTCAATGATCAAATAGGTATGAATAGAAATGAACGCTGGTGTGTTCCCGATATTGAAACAACCAAATTAACATTAATTTCATGGGGATAATGGGTGATCTAAACTAACCTGTAGGTTTTGACGGCTCTGTCAAAGGTTTTAACCTTTTAGCAGCACTTAAAGTATTGAAGTAGGTACTTTTCAGAGGCCGTTTCACTGGTTTGTTTTCTTTATTGTTGCTTACGGAGGGTTTAAATTTTTCACTGTTCTCTTTTAGATCACCAAGTTTTTTATTAACATTAGTCACACTAATCGCATTATTTCTGTTCAGCGAAAGCGAAAATCTTGTTTTCTCTATTCCTCTCTTTGTTTCAGATACGGAGTTAACTGGCATCTTCAGAATACCTGTAAATAACCGCAAAAGTTGCAAATTCATGTAACTGAGGCCACTTCATTTCATAGTAACTTTCCCAACATGACTACGTACGTATGTCAAGGATTATATTGATACTATTATATTCCACAAAGCATTACTTACGGAAACGTCTTTAGTTGATTCATTGACTTACATTATATAGTAAGACAACGCTTCTTCTATCAAAAATAACTAAATATGCCGAAATTTCGCGAACATCAACCGCGAACAACCCCTTTCAAAGCAGTCGGCCATATTGAATTATTTTTTGATTTTGATTGATGGATGTTTGATGTGACGTCGTTGAGGTTTCATTTCACGAAAAAAAACCCATGAGCTACGTTCCGTTTCTCAGGTGTGGTGTCCATATACTTGTACATACAGGGGCGTCTATCTATCACTACTTATAATGCACTTCCTAAATGATCAAAACTGCTTATCAATCACATTTTTTTATTTTAACCGTCTAATTCTAAGAGCGATACTTGAAGTAGCCCCTAGACGATCAAGCATGGCTTGTCAATCATTTGCTCATTTGTATTGCAATACCACCACTACTACCATTTGGGGACGTGGCCTACCTTTGATAGGCCATGGTAATCACGTGATACCTACGCGCTTGTCAAGCATCGGTCTTAAATGATCAAAATATGTTGACAAGCCGATGCAATGTAAATGATTGACGAGCAGTTTTGATCGTTTGTGGGTATATAACAAGCACGTAGGTATCACGTGGTTACCGTGGCCTATCAAAGGTAGCATGCCCTCAAATGGTAGTGGTGGTGGTAATGCAATAAAAATTATTGACATGCCATGCTTGATCGTCTAGGCTACTTTAGTCATCGATTGCAAATTATCTGCTGAATGTTTCAAAATCTTTCAGCGGTTGATAGCATTTTTTTCCATCGCTCTTGATCTCCTCTTTCGAAAGAAACAGCTATTGTACAGCTCGCGCAATATAACTTGAACATATAACTTGACATTTGTTACAAAACCGGCAATGTGGCGTACATACCGGCCGACTTAAAAAAACACCACAATTATGATACAATAATTATGCATGCAGAATGCATCGATTAAAGTAATCGGTCACGTGACCGATGACTTAGCGATTAGTCTGCCAAAATTCCCCCTTTATCGTATCGTAATCGTTTTGATTTGACAGCTGGATGTGACACATTGCTACTTTTCTTTGCTAAGTTTTTATTTGTACCAATAAGAAGTAGCAAATAATAAAGAGTTAATTCAGTGGTCATGGGCTATGGATAGTTACGATCGATTATGTTAAAAGCCAAAGACGTCCCCCATGGGAGTGTCTTAGAGCCTACCAAACTAAAACGCGATTGATACTTCAGGGCTGGTTCAGGGCATACGTAGGTACTCTGTTAAAGTCGTTATAGAAGTTATGAAATGGTTATCTCAACTTATCTCATAAGAAAGCATTTCCACAGTCACAAGACCAATTTACTAAGGCAGGCAAACCTTAGTTAGGCATACAATATATATGTATATTAATAGTACCTAGGTACTATAGGTTTTAATTTATAATGCTACCCGTGCGCTCGGTGTATATATTGCTCGATTTTAGGGTTCCGTACCAAAATGGTAAAAAGGAAACCTTATCACAGAATATGTATAATTGTACTACCCACTCACCCACTACGACTCAGTCTGTTTGTCTGTTTGTCATAGCTGGATATCTCGAGAACTAACTAATGCTATTAACTTGAAAGAGCATCATGTGCTTTTGGCATACCTACCTGTCCGCCATTTTGAAAATAACTGGTTTTGGAGGCCTGTGATAAAAGTTGTGCCAATCGATAGAATAAATCATTACAAACAAAAAGTAATAAGTAAAAAAATCTCGTAAGTGATATACTTACCGAGATATTTGAGTTTAAAGTTGAAAAATAAAATCTGTCATTTTCTAAATCAATCGATAGAATAAGTCATTGCAAATAAAAAGTAACAAGTAAAAAAATCTCGTAAGAGATATTCTTACTGAGATATTTGATTTTGAAGTTGAAAAACAAAATCATTATTTTTTAGATCAATCGATAGAATAACTGGAGCACACTTCGTCAGCTGAGCCATAGACGCTTCCTACATACATAAAATAGCTTAACAACAATCTGCATAGACAAAACCACTAAATCCAAAATATGATTTTGTTTATCAAATTCAAACTCGACTATCTCAGTTAGTATATCACTTGTGAGATTTTTTTCTTATTACTTTTTATTTGTAATGACTTATACTATTGATTAATCCAGAAAATGTCAGATTTTGTTTTTCAACTTTAAACTCAAATATCTCAGAAAATATATCACTTACGAGATTTTTTTACTTATTACTTTTTGTTTGTAATTACTTATTCTATCGATTGACACCACTTTAAGCACAGGCCTCCAAAACAGACTTTTTTCAAAATGGCGGACAGGTAGGTATGCCAGTCTTCATACATAAATGACCGATGGCTTTTGGAATAGTTTCAGATGACGTTTCCCAACTATTTTGCAAATAAGACAGAAATAAAAATATTTATATATTTTTTGCAACAGGGACTGAAAGGGGGTCTTAAGAAATCGAAGTGAGGCTACAGAGCATATGGGGTATCATATCAAAGAGCGCAACTTGCACATTCTCAAACAATTTTTTAGAGATTAGAGGGAAAATAAAACGATGTCTCTAAATAGTAGACTTTTTCAGAATTATAGAACGGAACCCTCGGTGCACGAGTCCGACTTGCACAATTGTTACGCGCGAAAGTCTTAGAAGTGTATATATGAGTAATAATTGATTTAAGAACAGCTGTTATTAAATATTTGTGCTACGATAATTCTTCGTCTGAGCGTAGAAAATGCTAAAGTACTCTCGTAGTAGATTGGCTTAAGTGCGTAGTGGGGCGACCGAAGTGTTCGCTTGAAGAGTTTCAAAGTAATCATTATGTTTTTTCTTTTCTTCCTATTTTCCCTGTAAAGTTTGTTCAAAGTTAACGAGTACGAGAAAACGTGAGTATTTCTGTAGACTCTTCGTTGAGTAATTTCCTGTTAGGTACGTATTTCCGTATCAAGCACATAGCGTAGCGAATAAACAATGTTACCTGAATACACAAAGTTTCAGTCTGTTTGATATTCAATAAAAATACGATCTGATATTATTGAATTTCATACAAACATTTATATCCTTTGTTCGCTTTTGATAAATTTGATATAGGTAAGTACCTACTTAAATTTATATAGGAAAATATAGTAGGTAGATAGTCACGTCCTAAAGAATGTATACAGTTTAGAACTTTGTCATTTTGTTGTAGTTGTTTGTCATTGATTTCTGTTACAAAAAGTAATAGCTTCAAGAGTGACAAAGTTCTAAACTGTTCTATACAGTGGTTTAGCGCCTAATCCGGCAATTGCGGAGGTTAAGCAACTTTCGCACGAGTCGGTATTGTGATGGGTGACCAAAAATTTATTATCTCGAGCTCCTCCGCGCTTCGGAAGGCTCGTTAAGCCGTTAGTCCCGGTTGCATTTGCATTCGTTAACACCCAATCCGCATTGGGCCCGCGTTTATGGCACATCTTCCTTGTCACCCATAAGGAAGGCCTGTGTCCCAGTAGTGGGGACATTAAAAATATGGCTGATGGTCAATAACTTTTTAACAGCTCAATTGTGTTCGAATTTGATTGTAGAGATTATGCTTCTCAAAAGACAGTCTCCATTATATAAATCAGTGATCAGAAGAAAAAACCTACAGTGTCTCGGTAGCTCAGCGGTCAGAGCATTGGACCGGATATCCAAAGGTCGCGGGTTCGATTCCCGTCCGAGAACATGATCTGGTGCGAGTCCTATTTTTTCTAGTATATTATTTAGTATTATATAAAAATAGCATTGTGAATGCTTAAATCTCAAAATTTCAAAAAAAAAACCTACACTTTATTTACCTAATATAACTTATACCTTGTTGTTGATGATGAGTAGGATCTTTGGGTAAGCCCATTACAATATGGACCTACAATCTCGCGAAGGTCTTGGCAGCTGCTGGATGTGGGCAACGCATGACCAATCGTGGAAATTCTCAGTGGGACCTTTTCTTAAAGGGCTTTGGGCGGACTATAACGCCCGTTTGCACTAAACTTAAGAATTGCCTGACCAAATTAAAACGGTGTCATTAACTTAGCTGTCATGCAGCTTTCATGCGCCTATTATTTCGCCTATTGAGTTGTAGTTAGGAAAAGACTTTGGCGATTCTCAAGTTTAGTGAAAACGGGTCTAAGAGGTTTTCTTATACCAGTTTGAATTTAGTATACAAGCTTTCATTTCAGTGTGTTCACATTGAATTTAATCAGTCGTAGAGCGGTATTGTTTGCTGGTGTGGTGTTATTGGCGATGCAAATGGAACCGCGACGCCGCCGCTCCGTCAATATTGGACCGGGCGGTCGCTATATCGGAACCGATATAGACATGTCGCAGCCAACTGGTTTAATCAGCCACTAAATCAACGGCCTAGTAATATGTCGACCTAAGTGGTGCAGTGGTCTACCACGCGAGAGGTCCCGGGTTCGATTCCCGGCCGGGCAGAAATTGAAATGACGATTTTTAATTTCTGTGAAGGGTCTGGGTGTTACTATGTATAATAAGTATATATTTAAAAAGTATATAAGTAGTATATCAGTTGTCTAGCACCCATATTACAAGCTTTGCTTAGTTTGGGGCTAGATGGCGCTGTGTGAAATCGTCCAAGCATTCATTTACTTATTTTATATTGAACCGCGTCGTTTAAAGTACATTTAGCTAATGCGTCTCATACAACATTTAATTAAATGTCTGACAGATGCTATAAAAACACAAATCAAATTAATATTTAAACTTGTGACAGTATCATTGTATACCCAACCCACATAACGCCTAAAAACTATAAATTGCGAAAAATCACACAAAAACACATTGCCGGTTGCTGTTGATCATATCCAATTAAAAATATAGGTCAAAGTTTTTTTAAAACGTTCGATAAGAGATAATATTTACCTACAGTTATGAAATGTTAATAATTGTTTGATTTGAATATTATGTAAAAATTTCGTAAACGTAAATAAAAATGCATAATAATATGCAATTTCTTACTGTTATTATTTTTACCTACTTACCTATGTAGTTTCTAAAATTGTAACATAATAACAGGGTACCTAGTCACTTTTTTGAGAAAACGTGTTTAGAAAAAATACTGGTTATATCTGTTAATTGTAATTAGGATGAAGTTAAGGAACTAATAGTGAACAATCCAACAAACATTTTGGTATACAATATGAGGAACACTTGACTCTAACAAAATTTTGCACTTTAAAGCTTAATATTTCGCAAATGTATCCCTGAATCAGAAGGTGGTTTTTACATTCCTATAATATTATTAAATGACCTGTCCAACAACACCCCACACTGTGAGATAGATGAGAAACAAATTTTTCATAACCACTTTACATGTTGAAAAATAGTAGATTATGCAATAAGGGCTTAAAGTAGTGTATTGTGTCCCGGGCGCTATTATTGAACCTCGAGTACGAGGGATCCTATGGTTAACTCCCGAGCGGAGCGAGGGAGTTAAGGCTAGAATCCTGAGTACGAGGTGTTCAAGATCGCCCATGACAAATACACATTTAAGCCCGCGATGCATACTCTACTTTTTATACTTTCTGCGAGGCAATTGAAACCAATGACTGTTATAAAGAAAGTACTTAAGTAATTATTTAAAGTTAGAATAATAAAATATGAAAAATTAAGAATATTTATTGAAAATTAAAAGTTATGTTAGAAACATTACACCAATTGTGCAACGACAAAGTTACATTCTTTGGTACATTTATAGTTGGGTTAGAGTTTATGTTTTTGTCGTCTATTCTGTAGTGGTCAGTTCGACATTCAAATAAATCCTTCTTGGTGCGCGGATGAAAATGAATTTCGTAAAAAGTTTTCATGATAACATACAGCCTAACTCAGAATAAGATCTCATTGCACCTAAACTTTTTTGAAACCAACATCGATCAAGCACGACTACAAGGGTTGCATTCCAAATTCAAATCACATTATTCCCCATGGGAAAAATGACTTACTTTAGGAAAGGTTTGCATGACACATAATATGCCATTGACGAGCAGGTAGTATAAAAAAATATTTTTCATTTCTGATATTCGGAAAGCGATATTATATTTAAACTGAGCAGCGGGTTAAAAACTCTACGTTATACTCTAGGGAGTAAAAGAATTTAAAAAATAGAACTGAATTTGGTTACATAGTCGACCATAGATTTGGTATAACAGCCAGTGCAAAATTAAAAACATTGGGCAGAGCGGCGACGCGGGCTGTTCCAAATTTGAAATATGAAATAAATAAAGTTAAATATAATTATGGTCTCTCTATGTAGTTGCTACATGTTTTACATTAATAAATATTAACACGTTAAGTGCGAAGCGAGGCCTAAATCACCCCTGATGCAACTTCCCTGTGGTGCGGCAAGGAAAAACGTGAGTTTCTCTGTCGTGCGAATGGCATAGCTTTGGTTTGGTCCAGTGTAGGAAAGAGATAAATATATATTTGAGATGCGCTAATGGTTCCGTACTCGGTGGTGTACCTACCTTGGTACCGGATGTCTTAGGCCTCGTGCCGCACTGAATTAATATAATTTTAATGCAGTGCGGAACGAGGCTAAAACGTCCCATATCCCCCCTGACCTCGTACCGCACCCAACGCGAGCTTCCCGCGACCAGTGTTGTGCATCACGTCGATTGGAGAGCACGTCCTTTTACAGCGCCGAACATGTCTAAACGATGTCGGAAGAAGTAAAAACTACGCACATTTTTACCATCTCGTGAAGCTGATAAAAAATCCAAAAAGATTTTGACTCAGTGCACTCAGTGCAAAAAATCTTATTGTCTACCCTGTTTCAATGAAAAACACTCATAAATAAGTACAACATATATATTGAGATTTTTATAAAAAAAAGTATATTGATACTGATTTTTTAATGTTAATTCAAGTTCTAATAAGTGTATTTTTAAAGCCCGAGGCTGAATAAATAGGACAGTTTCTTTTCTACTTCTGGTTGCCTTTTTTTTCTATTCTGTGAACCGCATTAAGATTTTCATATACAAATAGATAGATAAACCTTATGCATAAACCGTGATCCATTATTTTCCAATAATAAGTCTGTAATAGGTGCCTCTTAATGGTATAGAATGGAACGCTTCGTGCGCGAGTCCGACTCGCACTTGGCCGGTTTTTTTTTTCTTTATGGCGCCTTCAAGCACAATTTAGATTATTAAAAAAAAATGTATCCTTTGATAGCTTTGTGTTGTTTTGCCAAGTTTTGCCCTTAAAACGATCTAATGAGATATAATTGATCAAAATCGGTCAAGTCGTTGCGTAGTTAAGACAGTTTAAAAACGTCGATATTATTTTTCCCATCACTAATCTCAGCGAAAATTTGCCCTATTTCAGTGCGTTACGAGGTGTATAAGATCCCATATTTTGTTTTGCTAATAATTCCTAAACTAGCCATCAGATCCCGGGGCGACGGTGGATTAGGGTTCATCAATTCACTGTCTATATCAATAAGGACCAAAATTCTCATTTATCTTTGATTTCGCGCCAGAAAATGGATTTTAGTCTGTAAAAGGAGGTGGGGTCTAATAGACCGCGTGTCGCCCTAACGTCTGGTCACGGTACGGGCCGATTATACCTCGTGCCGCAGGAACGGAAAGTATGCAAAAATTGGTGCCGCAGCTAACGTGTTAATAAATATTTTGGAAAAACTAAGATTTTTTACTTACCTTATATTCGAAATGAAAACTAGAGTGTTTAACACGGGTAAAAGTCATCAATTGAATACTATGAGAATTCACTATTTTTTCGGTGTACTAATTTATATAGTAAAAAAACATTATTTTTCCTTTTCCGTCATAGAAAATGAAATGTATGTAAGCGCATAACTTTGTAACGACGTTACTGCACCAAGTTAGATATTTTTTTTTTGTTGTGTTTGTTATTATCAGGACAAGGTTTATATAAAAGAATATTAAAAAAAAATTGTACGGAAAGACGTAAAAATATTTTTTTCTCTTTTCCGTCATTTTAAATCGCAATATAAGTACCTAATAGATTGCGTCACCCGTGCGAAGCCGGGGCGGGGCAGCTAGTATAAAATACGAAAAGCATTTCCTTTCGCGACTGGCTTACTAACGTAACAAGGCAATAAATCTTTTCTTTACTAACTTCAAAAGCTTTCCCCAAGTTCACCAAGCTTTCTCAACTTAACTGATACAGATATTAATTGGAAAGTCTTATTTCACAGATTGGTTTCCACTGAATTCACTTTGAAATGGAATTTGCTTTAGGTACTTTACTTTTTATTTCTCTAGGCAGGTTCTTACTTAGATACAATGATTTGAGTGGTTATCACTCATGGTTGTTATAATACTAAATAATATACTAGAATAAATAGGACTCGCACCAGATCATGTTCTCGGACGGGAATCGAACCCGCGACCTTTGGATATCCGGTCCAATGCTCTGACCGCTGAGCTACCGAGTCACTCGGTGACTTTTTATTTTATTTAGTATATTACTTTATATTTTATTTAGTATTGTATAAAAGGGAAAGCTAAAATCTCAAAATTTAAAAACTCATGGTTGTTGTTTGTGCTGTGGCTGAGATACCGTGTGACTCCACCCTTATGTTTTCTAAACTTGTTGTAGTGTTTTAGCAATGCAAATATGCGAAGTTGGTCGTACAAATTACGTTCTTACGACGTTGAGAAAATTCAACAGCGACCACATCTGACGTAACAAAAACCGCAGCAATTTTGTGTTAAAAATATAGTTAACAAAGAAGAGAAAATACCACGCCACTCAGATAATGTTATATAATTTGGCGACCTCCGTGGTCGAGTAGCTTTGTACACCGGTTTTCAAGGTCACCATCTCTGAGGTCCCGGGTTCGATCCCCGGTTGGGTCAATTCAGAAAATGAACTTTTCTATATTGGCTCAGGTCTGGGTGTTTGTGATACCACCGTTGTCTCTGATTTCCATGACACAAGAGCTTTAGCTACTTACTTTGGAATCGGAACAATGTATGTGATGTTGTCAAATAATAATTGAATTAATTAATTAATTAAAATAATAATATAATATTAACATTAACATAATTATTTAAACAAAACTTAAGCCTCAGATTCGTGCCTTATTTCTTTAATTAAAATTAGGCTCCCTTTGTTCTAATTAAGAAGGATTTGAAGGCTACTTGAAGCGTTAAAGTTATTTAGGGATTTCTTAAATTTCCCAGTAGAGGCAGATTCAAGAGTTAAATTCTTAATTAATTATTCCATTAAAAGCGTTGACTTGAATCTAATTTTTAAATCAACTTTTTTTTACGTTTTCTAATTTTTAAGCTTGACTGGGGTGGTATAGATAAGGCTTAACTTATCTCTCTGAGTTTTTGCGTCGGGGGTTAAAAACAGTGTGAAAGTAAATACAATACAAGTAAACAAACGATGCTATGTACATACATACTCGACGACCTCCGTGGTCGAGTGGCTTTGTACACCGGTTTTCAAGGTGTTGCCATCTCTGAGGTCCCGGGTTCGATCCCCGGTTTGGTCAATTTAGAAAAACGAACTTTTCTATATTGGCTTAGGTCTGGGTGTTTGTGATACCACCGTTGTCTCTGATTTCCATAACACAAGTGCTTTAGCTACTTACTTTGGAATCGGAGCAATGTATGTGATGTTGTCAAATATTTATTTATACTTATTTACCTCTTCCAATGAGAATCGATTGTAACCTAATAGGATAGAAAGAGAGGCGTTATTTTAAAATTAGCGATTTTAACTTTCACAATGCTATTTTTATACAACACTAAATAATATATTGTCGACCTAAGTGGTGCAGTGGTCAACATGCCGGTCTACCACGCAAGATGTCCTGGGTTCGATTCCCGGCCGGGCAGAAATTGAAATGACGAATTTTAATTTCTGTGACGGGTCTGGGTGTTACTATGTATAGTAAGTATATATTTAAAAAGTATATAATTAGTAAATCAGTTGTCTATGTCTAGCACCCATATTACAAGCTTTGCTTAGTTTGGGCTAGATGGCGCTCTGTGAAATCTTACAAGCATTTTACAAGCATTTACAGGTACCTACTAGAAAAAAATTAGAAGTCCGGTCCAATGCTCTTACCACTGCGCTACCGAGTAACTTCCGACTCGGTAGCTCAGTGGTTCCGACTTCGATTCCTGTCCGAAAATATGGTCTGGATACTTTTGTGTTCATCAACATTTTTGGCTTTTATCTCACAAAATAAGATTTTTTGAGTACATATTGTCCGTACAAAGCGTGTATTTTACTTTTTTTTGTACCTAGGCACTCTACTTTTGAGAGTACCTACGCCATCTGAACGAACGAACGAAATTAATTAAGGAAAAGAGAAAAAAGCTCGATCCTAAGATGGGCTTACTTGGTAGGTAACTTAGTATAGACAAGACTTAATGGCTTAAATTTATTAACTGACGAAACAGGCTGAAAGGTGTCCATTTACGAGCTAAGAGCGTAGACTTTTCCCGTGATTAGTAAAATGAAGGTACCTACTGTTTTTCCTCTTCATATTTCTTGGTTTTTTTAATTTATATCTTAAAATATTCACACTCATATTCCCGTGTTCCAATTCCCACATAAGTTGCAGTAGTCTTACCAAAAGAGGAATAATTTAATCTGACAGTTCTGCTCGTACTTCATTTCAGTAAAAAAATAAAAAAAATATTAAAAAGCTCTAGTAGTTAGTAATGCGGGCTCTAGTTGAAAGTACTAGACTTACTGAATAACCGTATAGATACCTTTAAAATACTACTACCATTTTAAATTTTGAGATTTTTAGCATTCACAATGCTATTTTATATAATACCAAATAATAAACTAGAAAAAATACGACTCGCACCAGATCATGTTCTCGGACGGGAATCGAACCCGCGACCTTTGGATATCCGGTCCAATGCTCTGACCGCTGAGCTACCGAGTCACTAGTGGGAACGTCGAATTTCTCCTAGTATATCAACTCTTACGCTGCAAGCCAGCGCCATCTCACCATTGTACAAGGAATTACTTCGACATCAACTGAATACCTTTCCAGATATTTTTAAACAATTGATTAAGATGAGAAAGCTATATAACTTTTAAATTTTGAGATTTTAAGCATTCACAATGCTATTTAATATAATACCAAATAATATACTAGAAAAGCTACTACCAGTAATACTTGTTAAAGGATTTCAAGAATCACTTAAACTGCGGACTTCGATCTCGAGGATTGCTACGGACGAAGCCGATTTAAAAGCGGAGAGAGGGCGCTACTTCTAAAACTATAGTTCTACAATTTAGTTCTTGTTACATACAAAAAATAAAATCAATTTAATTAAATTACATGTACCACTTTCAATGACATTTATAAACAAGTTCATGTGAAGTATTTCAGCGTGTTTATTTTGATTTTCACTTTGTAACATCTTAAACATAAAACTTAAGGCAGAAAGTTATTTTTTAGTTGTTTTCGTATTAGATAAAAGTATTTTGAGAATGTTCAATGTATGAAACAAATTTATAAAAGTTGTATATGATTTACTTTTATAATAATAATATTAAAGTCACAATATTGAAGTGAAGATATACGACTACCTATCTATTGATAGTCAGATTTTTAATTTTATTATCAGCAATACACTGAAGTCTGAAAAACCTAATTGTTCGAAAATATTTTTTATATCCGTGTAATCTTTCAAATAACTCATCGCTATATTTCTAACCACGACTCTTATGTGGTATGTGCCCTCGAAAAGTTGCAGCCGAGAGATTTAGGAGATCAAGGCAAACGTCTGCAAAAGTGAAAACCACTGGCTTGCGCCTTCTTGCGAGTCAGGGTTGCCAACCCTACTATAATTAAATATAGTATCCTACTATATCGAGGGCTCGACTGCAATATTTAAAAAAAAACATAGTATGCAAAACTACTTATTTATTCTGGCGCAGTTGTCGGTCTGCGGGTCAGGGGTCAGTTCTCCGTCTTCCCTTCCGTCCGTTCCCCGATAGTCATCTGTCTGTCTCTCCGGTACGTCATCCCTGTAAACCTCTGTCGTATGTCTGTCAGCCTGATAGTCACTAGTCGAAGGAGGCTGGACGTCGCGACAGTATTTTTCAGGTAAAAATTAAACAAGTTAAGGCATAACAACGTAGCACCCCTTTTAAGAGACTTTTTATGTTAGCAGAAATAAACGCTTAATTCAGATAAATAATATCAGAAAAAATACTAGAAAAAATCGCTAGCGACTCGGTAGCATAATTGGTCAGTGCATTGGGCCGGAATCCCAAGGGTGCGGGTTCGAGTCCCGTCTGAGGTGCTACGGGTGAGTCGATTTTTTCTAGTATTTTTTCTGATATTATTTATCTTAATATAAAAATAGCATTGTGAATGCGAAAAATCAAAATTTAATAAACGCTTAATTCGTTGTAGTTGTAACAGCCGATATCTATTTTTTCACTTCACACATGTGTTATTAATTAACTTAGTGTTTAAACATTTGTACATAAAAATTTTAGAACATTAGCGTTCATTCATGGTTGTTGAATAAATAAAGAAAATATTAAAATGGAAAATGCAATCTCTTTAAATTTCTCCATAGAAACGGCAATTTCATACTTAAATCCTTAATATATTTATGCGAACTTTTTTGCCATCTACTATATTATTACATGTAATAATCTTGAAAATACTTTAATTAATGCAAAAAGTTGGCAACCCTATTCCGAGTATTAAGTTGAACCCTGTACGGCCTATATGATTGATGTCAAAGTATTCCGTAGACACGACACAGCACCAAGAGAGAGTATTTTTGGCAGTGGAACCTTTCATTGAATTTTTTTTGAAGGAAGGATAGGTAGTTTGTGTATCAATTTTTATTCATTCCTGAGATCGTCAGGAAAAATATGATTATAAAAATATATTTTTTGTATGAAACAGCTGATTTTTTTTCACGATTTTAGAGTTGGTCCCATAGTTAAAGTTGAACAGTTTTTTTTTCTGTAGTGGAAGGCAATTGCAAAAACTATTTTTATGTATAGTGTGAACACTATGTATGCTACTACTTAGTTAATTTTAATTTAGTTAATCAACTAATTGTTTACTTGTCATCTTACTTGAAGTTGCTGCAGCAAAAGTTCCCTCACCTCGGATGCGTGATACCGTGTTTTTGGATATCCCTGTGGCTGGCCGGCGAACAAACGCGACTCAGTTTGACAAGGTTCCATCCCATTCTCATCGCGTGCGGATTATAATAGGTCAAACAGTAACTAATCGGAATAAATCAATAAATAAATATTAGACAACATCACAAACATTGCTCCGATCCCAAAGTAAGTAGTGTGTGCTATGGAAATCAGAGACAACACACACACCCAGACCTGAGCCAATATAGAAAAAAATGTTTTCTATATTGACCCAGCCGGGGCTCAAACCCGGGACCTCAGTGATGGCAACACCTTGAAAACCGGCGTACAAACCACTCGTCCGTGGAGGTCGTCTCCTTTTCGCCTAGCTATTACTTGATCATGATTAATTCTTATACAAATTTGAAACCACCATAATATTTTGTAGGAGGTAGGTAAAAAACATGCCTACCCTTTTAGCTCCCAGTCATACGTCATCATAATTTAGGAACATCAGCGAGCGGCGTAGTTCCAGAAATTCAGCTAATTTCACTGATGATCGGTCGGAGCGGAAACGCGGTCAGCGATTTGTAGGAAATTACGGACCGTTTTAACGGCTGCTGCTAGTCAAAACAAACCGACAAGTTTACGTGCGCTACCTACAGTTGAAATTAAAAAAAATAAAATGGAATAATTATTTATTCTACCGTCAATTCTTTTACCCATAATGACGTCTTTTAGCTGTCAAGATAAATGGGCGCAAAAAACTTATCAGCTTTATCAGAAAGAACGATATTTACAAATATGTATATCGTTTCCAGACATTAAATTAATTCCAGTCGTTAAAACGAAGTGATTACTTGCTTAGTGCTACAGTTCTCATGTGTGTGGGTTTTTGACAACCTTTGTATATTCGTGCATGTGTCTCTTCGACTGTGCATAATGTGCAATTGCTTGTGTGTGAGTGTCCGCTTGAATTAGTGTATAATTTATTTATAATAATAAATAATAAATATTTGACAACATCACATACATTGCTCCGATTCCAAAGTAAGTAGTTAAAGCACTTGTGTTATGGAAATCAGAGACAACGGTGGTATCACAAACACCCAGACCTGAGCCAATATAGAAAAGTTCGTTTTCTAAATTGACCCAACCGCGGATCGAACCCGGGACCTCAGAGATGGCGACACCATGAAAACCGGTATACAAAGCCACTCGACCACGGAGTTCGTCATTTATAAAACGACCAAATACAGAAATTAGGTAAAATAAAAAAAAGTTATGTTATGTAATATGAGAGCTTTTAAGTATTCTATGTAGTACCTATACGTACAATGTTTTATCTAAAAATTGAGACTACCATAAATAAATATAAAACAAATGATAAATCGAGACAGCCAGGTGGCCAATATGAGCTCATGCATACTTTGATGATGTCATTGATGCATGCCCACATTATGGCTGCAAAAGGCTGTGTATTGCACGATTTGCAGTTTCCCCCGAATCCTGCATTTTGGGGATTGTCCAAGCTTCGGTTATAGGTGACTCGTAAAATGATTTATTACTTTTTTTTAAACCCTCTTTTTTCTCGTTTTTGTTTTATAGGATAACAGGGCGCTGGCATCTGTATCGATAATAATAATTATAAAAAATAAAATTTCCCAAAAATATTGAATGTACACACGACGGCACCTCAGACTATACATGTTGACCTTGAGACCGCCTTTATGCCCTACATAATAAAAGCTGTTTTCGCAGTGTAACTGACTTGCTGCCGTGTGTACAGACAGAGTCGGGTCAGCTACAGATTTATTATAAGTATACATATGAGGATCTGCCATTGTTCTTTAATTAGGAGTTAACTAATGGGTATTGACTAATGGGTATCTGTTTGAAAATTAGAAGTAAATAGCTCGTTGAAAGAGCATCATTAATGGCACTGTAGAAGTGTTATTTAACCAGTTTTTCTGAATAAAAGTAACTTAAGCATCTTTATTTGTTTATTATTCACATACATTTTCTTACTTACTTACATTACAATCATTGGATATGAATATTAATTTCACATAAAAATGTAGAAGTCTTATTTACAACTTGATTTTTCTGTTAATTATTTACATTATTATGATACGTTAATAAGTAACTAACTATTATGCTTAATTTACTTATATTATTACGTAGGTATTTTCATTTTTTTAGTTCTACCTACTTGCTATAGTCCGGTTTTTATCTAGCCACATTTTCAAACGGTAATTAATATATTAGTAATAGACTACTAAAAGTAGAGAAGACAGTCCGCCAATAAATGAATACATTGGTGACACTAGTAAGTTCATAGGAGTATTTTGAAACTATCAAACAATTCCTAGGATCAAAATTAAAAAAAACATAATAAACAAACTAATTAGCACGAAAACAAATTGTACTGCACGAAAACAAACAGTAACTGATAAATTATTTCCTGTCACTAAACTATTGGATATTTTGTATTGTTTTTTTATGCAGACTGGGAGCGTTATAAGATGTACGTTTAATTTATTGTTGTATTGTCTTCTCCAGGTTGTATATGGTTAGCGAAAACTTCACTCGAGAATGAATAGCAAAGAGAGAGAGTCGTTTTGAACCGCAAGCGGTCTGAAGTCGCTGCAGATAACCGTCTATTGTCAATGTAATCGCATTGTATGTCAAAGTTAAAAGTTCTTTATTGCATTCCTGTTGTCACTCCCAGCTTTACTTTGCGAAGTTTATTATTTTAGCACAATGTTACGTTACTTTGTCTTGAGGGCCTGCTTCTTCAGACCATGTTTATCACTTTTGCAAATCTTCGCTATTGTTCGCTTTCTTGGATTGTATAGCGATCTGAATCTCCTCCATTCACTCCCTGGATGGTCATCATCAGATCACAGCTAGGTCGATCCTTGACGGAGAACCAGGGTTTTAAAAGAATCAAAGCTTCACATAAATTAATGTAAAATTATTAACTGTTGATTTATTACAAAGTTGTTAGCTAATTATTACAAAGTTTTTTATTGGGTATTTTAAAGTGCGTGTCCTGTATAATACCTACCTAGTTATGTTATTTACAGTTCATGTTAATTATAACTACACATCTAAATAATAGTTACCATTTGATTGAATCAAATGGGTGCATAATACATAATATTCAGTTGGTCCACTACAAAATAAAGTATAAACAGCACATTTAAAACGTCTTTAATATTGAATTGGAAAGTCTTATACCTGCATAGTAAGAATACATTCGCGAATGAGGCAAGTCTTGCTCAGTATCGTTATCCTACTTGGGTTAAATTACACGCACGAAAAATGCACTTCTTAAAAAATATTTTAAATATCAAATAATAACGAAAAAGTCTTTGGGTCAACCAATCAGCTCAAGCGTAAAGGTCTTGCGGGGTGCGCGGGGGCCGCTGGGTCCGAGTATCGCGTCATATCCACGTGCGCTCGACGCCCGCGCCCGCGCCGGGATGTGCGTCATTCGAGCCGCACTCGTTGTGCGCGCTGGACGCGCGGTGCCGGTGTCAGGAGCTACTTACCAACGTATTGTTGCACGTGCTGTGCATCGAAATACGAATCGTGCCTGCAAGAAAACAGTATTTTTATATTACGACCAAGAAACTATTCCAACATGTCCCCGGGTACATCCGGTAATCGCACAATGCAAGTGAGTAAGCGGGCGGACAAGGAACAGATGGTGCTAACATTCACAACGGTTAGAGTACTACCGAAAGATGACCAGCCTAACTACAGACTTTGTGAAAGCCAATCCAGACAATGTTACCATACGAAAAATTATTACCGATTGAACATTTCTCCGTTATTCTGCTATTTGTGAATTCTACTTGTGTGCAGCAAGTGGGGGGAGCCGGGTGGATTTTTGGAGGATTTTGTCGTTTTTGTGGTCATCTTGAATAGACCTACGAAGAAGAACATTACTCTTAAATCTTTTTATAATATTTATGAGAAAATAATTCGTTAGTTGATTAATCACGCCCTTGAACAGCTTAGGGAATGGTAACACTATTTTGTTTTTAATCCATAGTAAATACAATGTCGAGGATTGTCTATTATTTATATTCAATAGCAGATCTAAAATGTAAATTGTTCGTAATGCAAGTCATAATGTAATTGTTAGTTTTGTAGCTCTACCATGAGTTGATTCAAACTATTTTCGCTACCGAAAACTAACTCTGATCACAGCTGATATACTGTTTACAGTGAAAGAGAGAAAACTATAGTTTACAGCAGCGAAAACAGCTTGCATCAACTCATGGTAGTGCCACTGTACCTTCAGCACAAAAAACTATCGAATGCTCGAAATCGTATCGAACACTATATGTCAAAAGGGTTTGAATTTTTTTGTATGGAGTGTGGCATAGGGTTATAGTGCCAAAAGCATTCAAAGCCCTTTTTATATTGAAATGTATAATAGGATTCAATCTTATTGGCCGCTGTGAAGTTAACCACTATGCGCGTAGCCGTGCCCCCACACGTCTCTCTCACACACACACCGAATTTGTGTTCTACGCATCGTCTTTGTCATCGTCAATGTTCACAGAAGTCATAAAGTTTTTAATCGGGCTATACATAATGCCACCTAACTCGCCGTAAAAGGGAAATAGTTTTCGGAAGCATAAAAAAATTGTGCTCGATTTGAATTCGATTCTTACTCGATAGTTTTTCGTGTTAATGTTAAGGGCTGTATTCTGTATATGCCAAATAATGCGTCACTTCATTGGAAAACCATGAGGTTTTAATTCCATCTGACTGATAGTCACTTGAAGGACCAAAAAGGGTCAACTTACTCGTACCATTCTTCCTGCTTGGAGAGAGCGAGCGCATGGACCGGTCGAGGCGGTCGGGGCCGAATGGCCGGTGCCGGTTGAGCCCGCCGCCACCGAAAGCGCCGCAACACCAGAAAAACTGTCTGAAGCCACGCCGGAACCTGGGGGATGGGTTTGGGTTAGGATATGGAGACATATGGTGGAATGACAGAGATATTTCTACTTGTGTGTTGTTCTATAAAATGAAGGCTTGGTAACAACTTGCACAATTTGAACTGGCTCCTGACTCATTTGGAACGGGTCCTTTGTCACTTTCTTAGACCCGAGTTCACCAACTACTTAAACAGCCGATTAATTTTCAACCATTTGTTTTTGACATTTTCTCCATACATAAAGACGTCAAAAACAGGCAGTTAAAACTTAATCACCTGTTTTAGTCTTGGTGAACTTCAACCTTAGTTGTATTCAGTGCCGGATTAACCCATAAACAAATAAAGCAATTGCTTAGGGTATCACGTCTTGGGGGGCACCATAAACGGCACGGAAAAAATATTCAAATTTAAGTTCGAACTTCGAATTTAAGAAGTTTATAAAGACTGAGACTAATTAGTTTACTAGTATCCACTAGTAAAACACATGGGAGGGAGTAAAACACAGGCGTGGATTGCTTAGGGCATCAAGGAGTCTTAATCCGGTACTGGTTATATTATAGTCTCAAAGTTACCAAGGTAATGACTCTAATTCTAAGTCACAAGCTCAACCTTAAATCCCCTTTTTCTTTAGCCATATTATACAAATAAAGACTGGGTCCATGACTTAACGGAATTGGTTCCTTAGACTAGGTAAGAAATTACGGGCAAGAGAAATATGATGATAAAATAAATATCCTGTTTATCTCCGTATTGAAATATGGTAGGTTTTAGGCAGGATTAGGCTGGAAATAAAACAAATCCTTTTTGGGATAGATCTACTGTTTAATACTACATAATTACTAACTACAATAAGGGCACATTTTCTCATTTAAGGGCCCGAAGCTATTAAAGCAATTGGGAACAACAGTGTCGTAAATCACTGGTTAATGGCAATGCTAGTATTTTTTCTCATTTGTCACTAGCATGCAACAAAGCTGGTGGTGTCACCGCAGATGTCGTGAAGGCAGTAAAATAACTTGGCTTAATTGTTCATTGAATGTTATCAAATACTAGAAAAATGTTGTATAAATATATGCGTAGGATCTGACGGGTCAAAAGTGACCCAGTTCTGTGAGGCTTGTAAGGGAATATGAATCCCAGACACGAGGACTTCTTTTATATGGCTTTTACACAATCATCCTGTGATAACCGAAAAAGGTTAACTTAAAAAGCTTTACATCAGTAATGTTATTTTAGGAAGATGACATTTACATAATATGGTGGTCTTTTGAATTTAGATTATATTTTTAGATACTTCAAAGAGCTGTTGGAATTACTCAGACGATGATATTAAGAATTTTTTGTATGCTTTATCTTTATCTGTAAAATTATTAGGTATTAATTATCTTTCTTTATCTGTAAATATCTTTATCTGTAAAACTTTTTCATGGGCAAACATTTAAAATAAATCAATTTGAAATATGTGCACCCAAAGGAAATGTAATGTCTTTTACTAAAATAATAATCCCTTAAAAAAAGCGATAATAATATTATTGTCTTTGACTCAAAACAGACTAAGATGTAAATTTTGTTACCATAATATCTTGACCATAGCATCCACAATACCTACTATTTTTTCTATTGTTAAACTTTAAACAATGATTCGTTTTTTGTTCAGGAAGAGTTGTTATTTTCTAATACAAACTGCACCGTAATTTTTCATTAACTACAATTATGGTTAGGTACTAGGTAGTTATTTTAATAGAGTACACTAGCTGTCTCTATATTGCTAAATTGATCAACCTAAATTAAATTACATGCGTACGTGGTCAATTTTCAGAGCATCGACAGTCTGGTTAGACCAATGAATTGTCCTGTGTAGCAAAAATATATTTATGTATAGGTACTGTATTGTTAATATAGGTACTGTAATTTACATAGTTAAAATGGCGTTATTTACCAGTGTAAAAGGAAATGGAAAAGGAAACGATAAAATGATTTTAGAAATCTTTCTTCATAATGGCTTAGTTGTTATTGACGTGTCAGTTACTTGAGACTTATCATTATTGATCATTTCTTTTTTTTTATCATCATCCTAATAAATTGGTCACGTCTAGTTGTATAAATTGAAAAGAATAAGTATCATATTGGCTTGGCACAATCCGTTACATGTTCAATCCGGAAAGGAGTCATGCTTCTGATTGATTAATATTTTGGATGATGGATAGTCCTCTTGGGAAAAAGACCTTATTATTCCTCGTCTTAGGATTATGAAAAAAGTTATTGGAGGCCTCCTTTTCCGGTATTTAAATTAATTAAAAGCGTTTTTTGCTCGAAATGAATTTGAAAGTTGAGAGCTCATAATTTATTCTTGAGCTTTGATTTTTATTTGATGGTTTACTTTACAAAGATTCCAGATCATTGTGCTGATTTTTGTGTTAATTAAATTTTTTTTAGACCCCGAGATGATTTCAAAATCTTATCGGCTTAAATAGGTAAATAGATAATTTAGTAAGGATTTTAATTAATAAGTATGAAGGTTGACCTGCTCGTTGAAATATGGGCACTATTGAGCACTTTTTCAAGATAGATTATTTATAGTATTGCCGATTGATAAGTCTATGATAAAAGAAGTGTTTACAAGTCAAGTTAATCACTACCATGAGCTGATGAAAACTGTTTTCGCTACCGTAAACTATCGGATATACTGCTCACAGTCAATGCGAGTGAAAGAGAGAAAACTATAAGTTTACGGTAGCGAAAACAGTTTACATCAACTCATGGTAGAGACACTGTTCATTATCATCATATTATCCATCCTTTGCTGGACATCACATGGGTCATTCTCAGTGACTTATCACATGGTATAAAATACAGTCTGTAAGATGTAGTATGGTCTCATCGTCCGCAATTTGCAGTGTTCCCACTGCTGGGGCACAAGCATTTCATAAGGAAGTTATAAGAGCTTGTCCAGTGCCTATTTTGTAACTCTTAAAATGATCATCACTGATCAAAGTTTTATAGAGATTGCTGGGTTTTATAAAGAGTTGTCAGATTAACTGTGTAGCTGCAATGCACTTGCAACTTTGATCAGTGATGATCATTTTAAGCTGTAAGTTGAGTTACAAAATAGGCCAGCAGGGGCTCTATCGGAAAACTTACATTGCCGTAATCGCTCTGATTGCAATCGCAATCGCAATGCATTGCTACTTTTCTTTGGTAAGTTTTTGTTTGTGCCAAAAGAAGTAGCGATGTATCACATACATTTGCCAAATCTTAATTATTTTTAGCTGATGAAGCGACTTTACGTACGAGTTTGATTTTTCGCTTAGGATTCGCCCTGTCAGCAACGCCTGCAATGACAGCATTGTAACCAAAATCGCGTGTCAATTCGCCCGTAATATTGCGTCATCTGGATAAGGTCTAAAGAGGCTGGGACCTACAACGCGTGCCCAATGTGGTTTGATAGGTGTGTGTGGTCAACTCACTTGCTATTCATCCAGCAGTATATAATAGGGTTGTACATGGAGTTGCTCATCGCCAGCCAATAGATGCCCAGGTAGATCTCCTGGATGTGGTCGTAGTTGACCACGTCGGGGTAGTAGGACGTCACCACGAAGTACACGTGGAAGGGGAGCCAGCATACCGCGAATATCACCACCACAACAATCATCATCTTCACCACCTACGAAAACAGTAATGAACTTCAAAAATCTGTAGTCTAAACTTACTATAAAATATAGGCGTCTTGCGTACCTGATGCTTATTCACATTAAGTTCTGTTGCTTTAAGTAGGTAAGTTATATATAGCTCAATCGTATGCAAAATGTCAAATTAAAATAAACAATTGAGATGACCCAATAGCTCCAACAAAAGCTAAATTATTATTTTGTAAAAGAGCAAGACATGACTCTATTCCATTCATTAAATAAGTATTTCGCCAGTTAAAGTTGTAGGAAGGTACGATTTCTCTAATTATTATTTAAATACGGCAAGTATCGTTGGACTACATATAAAAATTAAAGGTGAGACGCAGTGTGCAATTCTGAAGAAAATAATACATCATAACCGCGTCACACCCCGGACACTACATACAAAAAGTGAGTTTTAACTACAACATAAACAGATTACATTTGTACACGCTGCGAATGTGTGCGTGAATCTTTTAGGGTTGACACGTGACATCTGTTGAGCTCGTATGTTAGTACAAACAACTCACGCGCGCGACACGGCCCCGAGAATGAACTTCTGATCTACTACCGATTGTGGGGGGACGTGAGTAGTAATGGCAATTAATGCTAATTTTAATTAATTTCATTAGCATGCTAATTTTCATAATTAACCTACGACCTGCGACAAGTAAATCATTTCTAAACAAAATTAACCAAAGAATAATGAACTCTAAACACAAGCATTTCACTTAACTTTTTAAGAAATTGCACTGCATGCGTGCACTCTTCTTAATGATATTTCGCGCCGCGTGCTAATTAGCGCGGTCGCATTATTTCATATGATAGCAGCAGGACGCGAACGCAGACGATTTCGCGCGGTTTGATGATAATTAGCATTCATTATTTTTAGCAACTATGATTAATTTAATGAATGCTAATTGACGATTAGCAATTAATTATGAATGCTAATGCTAATTGTTCCATTACTAGACGTGAGGTATCTCGGATCGGCGGGAAGCGGAGTGTGGCCGTTCTGTACGTCAGTACTATACTAATTCTGTGACCGCGTAGCATCGTAGTAGTTAGTAGCACGCGCAGTCGGTAGTGTAGTGTAGCATGGCCCGCTCGAATCGAGGAGCACTACATAATTTTCGTAGTCCACACTGTGCTGACTACGACAAGGCGCCTTCCGTATCGGCCAGTCCATTTATGGAGCTATTGTTTTTTTGATAATACTATAGGTACACGAGAACTCTTATTCAGTGAATTATATTTTTGAGGAATATTTTTTTTACACTTTGCTTGTTACACACCGTTTAACTGAAGTGATTTTTATAAATATAAAATTTGTTAAATGAGGATGAATTATTAGCTTTAATTTAATGGTAGTTTCATGAGATAAAGATCTAAATACTAAATAATATACTAGAAAAAATAGGACTCGCACCAGATCATGTTCTCGGACGGGAATCGAACCCGCGACCTTTGGATATCCGGTCCAATGCTCTGACCGCTGAGAATATTATTTAGTATTATATAAAAATAGCATTGTGAATGCTTAAATCTCAAAATTTCAAATACATAAAGATCTAAAGCCAGTCTCACCCGTCGTTTACTCTTGACATTGTCTAGCTGCCTCTGCGTGCACTCCCCGATGGACTGCGAGCCCCACAGCTCGATCCCCACCCTGGCGTATGTGTACGTCATCGACATTATGGGCAGGAAGTACGTCAGCACCATGAACGCTACATTGTAACTGAAAGAAATAGAAATTAAGAATGGAATTTAAGTTAAAGTCCTGGCTACGGAATAGAGCGGCCGGCAATAAAAAAAATCAGCTGTTTCATACATTTTGATATTTTTGTAATTAATTTTTGTATGAAACAGCTGATTTTACTTCGCGATTTCAAAGTTGGTCCCATAGTAAAAGTTATTTAGTTTGATGGTCCCTATCTACCATAATCGGCATTAGGGGTTATTTTGTAACATGTTGTAAAATAGGCCTTTCAAAAATATTATAATGTCGTCCCTAGTTTTGATAATTGATTTTATTTAATATAAAGCAAAAAGATTCAACTCAAAATGCCTGTCTATCTCAATTTGGACGAGATTTTAGTAAAAAAATGGATCTAAAAATTCTGACAAAAAAAGAGCTTAGAACACAAAAATCTCGAAATGGTTTTCTAGTTTTTGTACTTTCTCAAAATGAAATGTTGTCCATTCCTAACGCATGGTGGGTGATGCCAATAAATAACCACTGTGCGGTGAGCGTTTTGATTGACCATCTTCGATCATATGATCGAAGTTGACCATTCACGAGAGAATTCGCTCGTTAGGTACGCTACTCGCTCTGTTCCCAGGCTATTATATTGTAGCGACTTAATAATAAGTATACATACACACACATAGTCGCTGACGACGAGTCGAAACCGAAATTATCGAGCGAAAACGCCCGATAATAGTTTATGGGGACACCGTTTAACAGATCGTCAACGTCACAAAAGTTAAGTACATATTTTGCTGAGACGTCAACATTGTTAAACGAATCTTTTGATAGTTCCAAAACAAAATGAAGAATAAGTACCGTACTTTGTTACATTAACTGTTAAGTTAGGTTCCTTTGGACTAAAGTTTTATCATGTTAATCATCTTGATAATTAAGTCAAAGTAAAAATTAAAACTACAGAAGTACCTAAGTGGCACCTCAGACTTTTTGTAATGAATGTTTAGAATTTAAATGTCCACTACTCATTGTTCATTGGAAGTCAATATCCGATTTAATTTTGTATTTTGAGAAATAATCAAACTGTAGTTGACCTTTTTTCATATAGATTCTGACGTCAATAAGCCAAGGAAATACAATTCAAAGTTAAACCGAACTATTGTCAATAGCTGAACTGAATAGTTTGATATTTCGCTTTGAAATCGACACCATTTGGCGTAACATGCTATTTGTCTGGCAATAGAAACCACGAGGCTCACAATTTTAATATTCCACGGCTTCTGTGCCAATATTAAAGGCAATACTCGGCGACATAGGTTTTCATTTTATTTTTTATTTTTGCTGAAAGTTCCCAGAGAGAAAGTTAAAATATCCGTTTTTCTATTCTGTGGTTTTACGTAGTTTATCCGATCCGCTAGTAAATGATAAAATTGAAAAAGGGGCTTTTGAAAGAGGCCGATTTCTGACCTGTCAAAATGTTGATTTTATCAATTTTATCCAAGAAATTTATAAAGTTCTTGATTTTATCAAAATTGTCGTGTTAACAGAAGTAATGAGCTCATACAATTACATTTTTATTGGTATTTATAAATTGTTAACTAAAATAAAAGTCTGCAATACAGTATTAGAGAACTATACTATATAGCGACTGTGGTAAGCAATTTTGTATGCAATTTGGCAAAGATATAACTAATGACGAGGCAGTATGGTCTAAGACCTTAGCCTGATAAAAGTCGGCAATACAGAGTTAGAGAACTATACTATATAGCGACTGTGGTAAGCAATTTTGTATGCAATTTGGCAAAGATATAACTAATGACGAGCCTGCTCTTCGCAACGAATAAAAAAACAACACCTCTGGCGGTATTTATACTAAAGTAAAAGTTGTTATACAAATGTCAATTACAGTCGCTATCGAGTACAGTTAGCGTAGACTCATAATACAGATTACCATACCACATCACATACCGCATTTAAGTTTACTTTTAATTTTCGTAATCAGCAATCCGAAGGTAACGACTTCGTATAAAATATACGAACAACGATCTCGGCTTGATTCACAACTGTAATGTTTTCTGTATTCAGTTGAGAATACAGAAAACATTAATTCACATTTGTTAAACAGGGTTGTGAATTGTAACTTCAACCTTCAACGTTAATGTTGGTTAAAGAAAGTCATTTATCTGTTGAAGGATTTATAATAAGTTGGCTGTTCTAAATGACTTACATCGATCTTTCACGAAATTAACGAGAATTGAATATTGATATTGATGAAAGAGCAGTTCATTATTAATTTGCAAATGTCTCATTCTAGCTGTGACAAATAAGGTTGAGAGACCAATTTAGCGACTATCAGGTATATTCTGTTTTAAAGAAGGTTGAAATATTTGTTATATTAATGTTTTAACCTTTTCAGACTTAGCATGATATTATGCACGTAGAGCTATAATAAATATGTATACAAGGTGTTACAAAAATACCCCTAATGCCGAATATGGTATATAGGGACCATCAAACTGAACAACTTTTACTACCTATGGGACCAACTCTGAAATCGCGAAAAAAAAAACAGCTGTTTCATACATTTTGATATTTTCGTAATTATTTTTTGTATGAAACAGCTGATTTTTTTTTCGTGATTTCTAAGTTGGTCCCATAGTAAAAGTTGTTCAGTTTGATGGTCCCCTATCTCATCCATATCCGGCATTAGGGGTACCTACTTGTTTTACACGTTGTATATAGCATTTTGTAACAAAATGAAACAACTTTTTTTGTAAAATGTAATGCAAGGTATGTTTTTAAGTAGTTACTTCTCCTTTTGCGAAGTTAAAAGTTTTATGAGACTTTTCAAAGACGAAGACGATTGCAGTGATTGCCGGCCCTTAGTTCACCCTTTCTGACAAGGTCACTCGTCTGAGTTACGCGCTGCCTTTACCTACAAGTAATCACTTCCACGCCGCCGCCCGCGCCTTCAATCAACATAATTGTCTATCTTTTCTTGCTAATTCAAACGGAAACGACGACGTCTGTCAGACTTAGACATATTTTGGAAGGACAAGATAAAAATGATAAAACCATCCACGAGTAATACCTATGTCGCGTATATTTTATTTGATAACGGTCACGAAAAAAATAGCTATTTTTTTTAAATAAGGTGCTTTGTAGCAAATGAATATAAAATTACTTTTTGTTGATGTTTGAAAAGTTGTCATTGTTTATTTGTTTTTTGAAGTTGTTTATAAAAACAAAATTTGAAAAACATACACAAATAATCAAGAGAGCTTTGAGCTTTGTAGCTTCGACCTAGTAAGAGAATCTATAGTTGATTTAATCGCCAAAGATACGTTCTTAAAAATGACGACGAAAAATAAATGAATAAGTATAAGTACATAAATGTGTTCAATACTTACCCGTATTCCAGATTGGATCTCGTCGTGATGCCGTCCGGCCAGTCGGGGAAGCAAACGCGTCTACAAAACAAACAAAAAAACAACAGTTACTTACAACCTTATTCAAGAACAATACTCAAACGACACTTGCCTATGCGAATGCACTACGGTGAAATATAGTTCTGTGATTGGTTCGTTTGTTTTACGTGTTACATGTGATTGGTAGTTGGGACGCTGTGCGTCCGCAGGCGCTGTGAGACCTCGTAGTAATGTTTGTGAATACGGTGTTATGCCCGTATTCACAAACAATACTTGTCTATGTAGAGTACCTTTACTGTGCAAAGTTAGGCATTTCTCAATGCGTTGCATCTGACAAGCCTTTCAATTCACAAACAATACTTAGGGCGCTCTTTGATGTGTGATCGCACTGCATTAAATGCGGCCCTGTGATTGGCCAATTTTATGTTGCTCTGTTCACTCTAGTATTTCATCATAGACGATAGTAGGTAGTACAGAGTAGAAACACATTTCAAAAAAATCTATTCTGCATACGAAATTAGTTACTCTCTTCCTCACTATAGCAGAGAGTAACATTGTCTTTCCTCTCTTCAGTATTGTGTTTCAAGTTGTTTCGAAAGTCAGGTCATTTTTTGACGTTACACCTACACCATATTTTTTACTTTTTTGACCTACACTATGCGTTGCTTAAGGCTCCTATAAAAAAGTGCTAAAAGTGGCCACTTTTAGCACTTTTGCGAACTACTACAACGAACAAAATTTTACTAAGGTTATTGTTTGTAAATAAACTATAGAACCTTAGCTTCAATCTGTACATGTGAATTTTCGATACATTATGTACTTAGCGAGCAATGAATTTAATTAAAATGAGGGCGCCACTTGAGGTATATAGGGGCCTTAATATACCTCGCCTGCTATATTAGTTGTGTTTTTGAACACATAGCGTTGCTTCTGACTCAAGTGTTGTTCATGAATAGGTTTTTGGGACCCTGTGCGGACGCACAGGGTCCGCACAGGCACTATGAGACCTCGTAGTAATGTTTGTGAATACGGGTGTCTAATATCTGTCAAAAACTGGCATATGGGCTAGTACTTATTCTATCTATAAAACGTAGTGATTACTTGCTCAGTGTATTCTGTGATATGGGCCTCAACTTGTGAGCTCAACAATGAAGATGAATTAAGTTTATTTCTACCCACACAAAAAACCTAGCCTATTTTTCCCACAAAACGTGTTTCGGCATAGTTGCGTGTTACAAAATATTTTCCAAATGACTATAGCGGTATCGAGAACAGATTCACTGCTCAATGTTCTGTGAGTGAGGACCTTTATGGCGGTTATAAACATTTACACTGTATAGTTGACGACCTCCGTGGTAGAGTGGCTTTGTACACCGGTTTTCAAGGTGTCGCCATCTCGTGAGGTCCCGGGTTCGATCCCCGGTTGGGTCAATTTAGAAAAAACACTATTCTATATTGGCTCAGGTCTGGGTGTTTGTCATACCACCGTTGTGTCTGATCTCCTTAACACAAGTGCTTTAGCTACTTACTTTGGAATCGGAGTAATGTATGTGATGTTGTCAAATATCAAATATCATTATATAATATCATAGTTACAAATATTGATTGCTGTAGTTAAACTCAGACATTGATTCTGAAAACTATAATAAGAAACTGAATTTGTAAACCCGTCACAGGAGTAAGCTTAAAATAGTTTTGAATGCTTTTATGAAAAACGGAGGACAATAAAGTTGTATGAAGTTTCAGGCAGTTAAATAATTAATGATTACAGCTAAGTATGTATGTATTTTTTGGCATGGGAGTGGTATAGCGCCTGGCCCATTGATTGCGGAGGTTTAGCTGAAGGTTTGAGTTAAATATCTTTGGTAACAATCAGTATGGTGGGTAAAAGAAAAGACAATAAGTATGTTTTAAAGCTACTAGTATTTTCTCCTGGACGTGATAGTATTGTTCTACATCTAAACAATGTAAAACAGGTTTCACCTTAGTTCAGGCGCTAGTCTCCACAATACTTATTAAACACTTAATGTATACAATCCGAAAATTTATAATAATTGTAATTATTGTAGAGAAAAATAACATATATTTTTTTTACTTTCTCAAGGGCCGGTCATGGGATGGGTGAAAAAAAATGTATTATCTCGAGCTCCTCCGTGATTTCGAAGGCACGTTAAATCGTTGGTTCCGGCTGCATTTGCAATCGTTAGCACCCACCAGTCCACATTGGGCCCGCGTGGTGGGCCCAGCAGTGGGGACATTAAAATGGCTGATGGTCACTTTTCGGCATCGGCCACCAGCAGATCGAGCCGAAAAGTAATTCTCGCTTCATCGAATGATATTTCTGGAGCGGCAAAATGAGAAGAGATACGGAAAAATGCGTAGCTTAGCGGTCCAATATAAATTAACCCTTTTGCTGGGTGGACAATAAAGCACAAAATAAATAAGGGCTTAATGTCAATTAATTATCGTGCCAATGAACCTTACATTAAGTGCTTATTGGCTTTAGCGCGATAATTACTTAAGGGTTAGAGATATACAACGTGTTACAAAAGTACCCCTAATGCCGAATATGGTATATAGGGACCATCAAACTGAACAACTTTTACTATGGGGCCAACTCTGAAATCGCGAAAAAAAATCAGCTGTTTCATACATTTTGATATTTTCGATTTTAATTTTTGTATGAAACAGCTGATTTTTTTTTCGCGATTTCAGAGTTGGTCCCATAGTAAAAGTTGTTCAGTTTGATGGTCCCTATATACTATATTCGGCATTAGGGGTATTTTTGTAACACCTTGTATAGGCATCTGTGATAATATATTATCTGACTAAAGCTCTGAATTTAGAAGAGTATTCTCCAAACTAGACTTGGTGCCAAAAACTAATGGGGTCCATGGATAGAGTCCATCTCGCGACATACGCGTCGTTTTCTTCCACACTGACAGCAATAAAATTAACACCCGAAATTTTTCACAAATTAATTAGTTTCTGTCTAGTTTACATTATAGTCGAGTCGATGTTGTACTTTTCTATGGAACAGCTGAATTTTTTTTCGCGATTCCGTTTTTGGCCCCATAGTAAAAGTTGTTCATTTACGTGGTCTGAAATCCCCATTTCATTTTTAGATATACTTAAAAATTAACGGTGTATTTGATGTAGTAGACAGGATCGCTACTATTGCACCAAAAGATTTTAGAATTGCAGCGAAGAACAACCTACTTACCATCAGATTAACTCCCTCACAAGTAAAATGTCATACATTCAAAATTATTTAGTATTATAATTATATTATATTATTTATTTAATTATATATTATTTATTTGTTAACTTTGTTGATTATTGTGATGGAAAATGACCTCGTTTTAAAAAGGTCATTTTTCAATTTTTGACGAGCTTGAAAATACAGGGAGAAAAATGCGCCCCTTGACGAGTTTTATGCCGGTTCTTTTCGTTACAAGGTCTCCAGCTTAGGGTTTGCGAACCGATGGCGTAGCTTTTTTGTAAATCACAAGTGCTTGTAACAGCTTCGACTGAATAAACGAGTTTTGAATTTTGATATATTTAGAAGAAAGTACACAACTGTCATGCTACACCATGGCGCCCATTTATATTTTTCATTATTACTCACTGAAGACCAAACCGAAATCAACGAAAATCTCAGGGCTATCATATAATACGAGGGTCCGAGACATAAAGTACGCATCTCAGTAGGGTTGCCATCTGTTCGTATTTCTCAGGATTTGGCTTTATTTAGGGAGACCGTCTAGGGACATTATTTGTATTCTATTCTATTCAGGTCTTAGATTCATACTCTATACAGTGCTTCTATTTACGGCTCTCTTATTGTGCCCGTCTTATGTACTGTATTGCTCGGGTACTACGAAGGCAAAGGAAAAAAAGAAACTTAATTAAAACCTATTATTTTTCAAGATATAAATATTTTCAGATCATTAGTTAAAGTCTTGAGTAAGTACTGAAAAGTATTATAAATAATTAGAGTTCCTAATTATTTATATATATGTGTCTATTCTGCCATTTTTGGCGTAAGAATTACTAACGTAGAATAACATTTCATAGAAATCCCAAAAACAAATGACTACGACTATAAAAAGAGTGGAAGGCAAACATTTCCGAGCAAATGCAATTCCGTGTTTGTAGAGCAAACGGCAATATATTATACGTACACTCATTAGGTGAGGTGCACTAGTACAGGGTTTCCCAATTAGTACAAGGTACGCGAGGTTGCATCAAGGGGACCGAGCAGAAATCTGTTAACTGAGATATCATAGGCCCCGGTAACGATCAATTGCGATCGTCAATTATTTCTTCAATGCCATTGTTAGAGCAATTGACAATACAATACAATACAATACAAAAAATCTTTATTTGTTCTCTCACATAGATATAATGCACAGATATATAAAGGAAAGTCTTAAAGTAAGTTGCTGTAATCACTTCAATTGCACATGTAAATGACCAATGAGTGTCAATTACGTAAAAATTGACATCGCAAATGATCGTTACCAGAGCGCTTACATCATATTTATTTTTTATTAATCATTCCTTCAATTAGGGGTACGCGAGTTAGTTACCTCGTTAATTGACTTGTTTCAAAATGGACTTAACAGTCTCAATACTTACTTACTAGAATAGCTATAAGAGCACATCATCAGAAAAAAAACATGCAAAATTAAAAAAAAAACATAGCAGGTATGTTGTTGTGTTCAAGTTCACGCGGCCATTACTTTAGCCACGAGTAATAATATCAGGAGATATTATTACTCGTGGGTCGTGGCTAAAGTACAGCTTGACCCTAAAGAGGTGACAAAAAATGTGGGCACCACTTTCTATGCAAATACGTCAAAATCACGAATAACTTGGTAACACTGACTATTTTGTACTGAATAATTTTAGTTCCATTTTATTTAATTTCTTCTCTTTCTGGCCAAGCTGTAATGGTAGCGTAAAATTGAACACATAACAACACACCTGTATTCCTGTATTTACCACCGCCATAAGACAACATCATACTTGTTACATAAAATTGCAAATAAAAACTTAATAAAATTCTACAAAAAGTGGAGCCCCTTGTCCTTAAATTATTTTTATTAGATATGGCAACCCTTTGTCTAGTGAGTGTGCAATAAGGCTTTAAATCCCGAGTAGGCTCTCTAGTGCGTGATAACACCTCTTATGAATGTACAAGAATATGCAAAGAAAAATAACGCAATTATGCGAATTTCATGAAGGAACACTAACCGAGAAGTGACAACATTAACGATAGTCAGATTTAGCGAAGATATAAAACTAAAGCAACTAATTTCGAATTCGATTTCGTATGACCAAAAAGTTTTTTTGCTAACCAATGTCTTGACAAACTTTACTGTGTAAAAGCGATGCAAAATAATAATGTCGCTAAAGTGTTTTTTTTTATGCTGACGAAGCCATGATCTCGGCAGGCAAGGCTATGGTGTCCACCAACCAACGACACAAGTTTCAGACATGATGAAACAAATTAATTTTATGAAACTTATAATTGGAATACGTTCTTGTGTTTCATCATCTTTGAAACTTGTTTCACAACGTAAACTCGGTTCCAAAACCAATTGAATGCAAAACGCAATTCGAAAAAGAAGAATAAAGGCAATGCGGATCAGTGTTAATTTGTAATTAATTAATTAAAATAGTTAACTGTCTTTTTACACGTGAGGTTTTTAGTGATTATAGCGTAGTTGATCTGCTATTAAGCTAATTGATGATAATGGCAATAGTAAACCGAATCGATGTAGGTACATACTCGTATCGTATGTCTATATATATACGACACTTATTCGAATTGTTTTCCATTTGAATCAATGTTTATCCAAATTATCCGAGAATTATTATTATTAGTGACTCAGTGAGCTGTAGATCTCGTGTTGAGCGTCAAAATGTAGCTCAAATTATGTTCTTTAAAAATTAATCTAATAGATGTCGCCAAGGTTTTCAAAATCAAGTACATGTGCTGCTTGGTATTCTTTTATTATATCTATTAGAAGCTAGATGGCGCTTCTAATTTAAATCATTTTTCGAATGAGTGATTTTTTTTCCAAAAACTTTAAAAATCTGAGTCGTTCAAATTTTATGTAATTCTAAATAATATAATAAATATTTGACTTGCATCCGATCATATTCCCTGAATTTTTTCTAGTATATTATTTAGTATTGTATAAAAATAACACATTGAATGCTGTAATCTCAAATTTAAAAACTCTATATTATTATCGAACCTGCTCACAAAATTTTACGAGAATCGGTTGAGAAATGTGACCTGTAGAGGAGAACCGACGGACAACCGGAAAGCCGGTCAGGCATACGAAAGCATTTTTGCACAAGTTGAAGCAGAGACGCTTCGCACTCGTTCGGTCAATTATTTGTACACACGACGGCACCTCAGACTATACATGTTGATCTTGAGACCGCCTTTATGCCCTACGTAATAAAAGCTGTTTTCGCAGTTTAACTGTATAACCTGACATGCTGTCGTGCGTACTAGCTTTCACCCGCGACTTCACCCACGTGGATATTCCCCTTTGATTGGGATATCCAGGCTTTATAATATCTGTGTGCTAAAATCCGTTCAACCATTTTGCTTGATTGAGTAACAAACATCGAAACTGTCACACTTATTTGTTATTATTAGTTCGACTAACAATTTTGGTTTGTAAGCAAATTATCAATTTTTTCCAATAAAATGTTTCGTAGTACCTACCTAATGATATTATTTAAAATGTATAAAAGGTATTTAAAAAAAATATCGCTCAAATTAATATCTCATAGAACATTGATTTACCTTACCTCCTTTTTTAATAATGTATCTGCCTAACTACTTTTTAATTCATCAACGCCCGAGCGGACGCGTGCGGCCGGGAAACAATGGAATATCTATGTCTCATTTTCCGGACGTTGAAGCGTTAAAATCACGTTTAAACGAACGAGATTAGGAAAACCAAGTAAAGTGCTGACGGTTTAGAACTAATGACTTAGGCGACACTTTGCTTTGTAATTAAACTAAGTTAAGCTTGCGGAACGGTAACTAGTTTTACTTAGCTGGTTTAAGCTAGGGCGAGTTTTTGCTAGTTAACAACTAAGCATATGTTTGAATCTATTAAGGGAAACCGTAAATTACCGCTAAAATCATTACAGGGATGATATGAGGCTGTATAGATTTTTATTTTGAAAAGGTTTTAATAAAACTTAAGTATTATTAATAGTACGTCGCATAATTAATATATTTTCTGTAGCATTTCATTTTGGTCATAGAGCAAAATTATTCTAAAATCAGGCTATTATAACTATTTTTATAAAATAATAAATAATATACTAGAAAAAATACGACTCGCATCAGATCATGTTCTCGGACGGGAATCGAACCCGCGATCTTTGGATGTCCGGTTCAATGCTCTGATCGCTGAGCTACCAAGTCACTAGTGGGAACGTCGAATTTCTTCTAGTATATCAACTCTTACGCTGCAAGCCAGCGCCATCTCACCAATGTACACTATAACTATTTTGTTAGATATTTGAAAATAAAACAGACGCGCAAAATGTAAACTAAGCGAAATACTACTGAAAATGGTTCATATACTTCCTTCCTCATGAAGGGAAAAAATCATAGTTCAAAGTTACAATAATATCGTAAAATAAACTTTATTATCTGTTCAATAAGTAGGCTAAACATAAACCAGGCGCTACACTTAGCATAATAGAACCGCAGTTAGAAATATATTAACCAACGTTAATGTTCGCGGCCACATCTATAAACTTGGCTTTTAAAAGCTTTTAGGCTATTTAGCGGATAATTGATATTGATTTAACCTACTGATCTTTTTATTACAGATAATAAATCAAAGAAGTTACGACAGAGCTATTAGCATACTAAAGATGTGAACTATAATTTCAGCAGCGTGAGTGAAAGAAAATTAATATTGAAATTGACGTTTTGTATGGAGAATTTTTAACAAATTGCATTTTCCATACTAGCATTTTCATAATTTATTTGACAACAGTGAACGCTATTGTAACATAACTATTATGTACAAATGTTTGAAGCTAACTTAGGAATCATAACTTAAGTGAAAAAATAAGTTTCGCTACCACCCAAGCTAGGACCCCCCGGCTAGGACCCATTAATAACAATAATAATATTTCAATGTCTAACATGTATATGTATACGTACAGAATGTATAGCAATATATACTTTTAAACTTTCGTGTTGCATTTTATTAGATTCAATTCACAGGTAACTGTTATTTTATTAGATTAAAAACATAGGTGTTTAAACGCGTTTGATACCTGTGATTTTAATCTAATGTATAATTAGCTGTTTTTTTTGTCATATGGCTGTATTAATCCAATTTTTTGGTCCAAAATTTTAGAAAGATCGTATATTGGATAAAGACATAAAACTTCTTAGATCAAATGTAAATTGACCAAGAAATTGGTTATTAACATAGGTTTAGACTAAGACACTTCGGTGTACACTCAGACACTTGAGCGTCAGTGTATGAAAGCCACTGTCTGCGCTTGCGACATTAATCGAGACATTGATAATTATTTTAAGAGTGAACGGACAGACATTGATGTCAGACATTTGTGTCGTACAAGTCTTAGAATTTGGAACATCAACTTACCGCTTACTCCCGTCTGGTAGCACATCAGTGTCTGTGGTGAAGTATATCAGGTTAGGGCTGCTGATGACCGAGCTGCCGGCCCAGATGGCCGCCGCTATGCCCAGGGTCGCGCGTTTGCCTAGCCGCGGCCTTAGCGGGCTCATTATCGCTACGTACCTGTTTGGAAAATTAATTATAAATCTTATTGAGCCATCTGAACTTCCCCACTGCTGGGACACATGCCTGCCTAAATGATAAGAACGTTGGGCATTAAAACCAATACGATATTAGCCCAATGCGGACTGGTGGGTGTTAACGTCTGCAACCGCAGCTTATACCAGCGGCTTAACGTGCTTTTCAAAGCAGGGAGGATAATTTTTGACTCATGACTTTATGTATAAAACTGTATAATAAACTATCCAAACTAACAATTAATATTACTTAAATGAAAATATGAAATAATTTTATTATTTTCCTATTCCCGATGTTTTTGAGAAAAGAAGAATTTATTTTTTCAATACCTACTTATAATCATTCAAATATCTTTTTATTAGTAAGCTTACTCAAATAATTTTAGATAAAAAATCTATACTTAACTTGAGTGAAACATTTAAACGCTGAACAAGTTTGACCCACATTCAAAATTCAATTGAGTGAATTCAATTCCAGATACATTGGAAAACTGGTGACAATCTTGTTTGTTGTCTTGAAGCGTGAAAGCAATGAGGACAGTGCTGGGAGTGAGTGAACCAACTTATGGTTTCCTTCTTGGGTCTCCAAGAAAGATCGGCTCAACTTTTTTTAACACGTTTTTATTAGGTTGCTTTCTCGTTTATTTGTTTGTTAGTTTCTTTGTTTGTCCACAATTTTAGCAAATGATTTGATACTAGCTGCCCGATGAGCTAGAGACTTGAAAGAACTAGCTAGAACTGAGAATATGTCAGATAGAAGGACATTGCTATATCATGGAGTTATTGAGCTGATCTGATGACGGAGCCGAAAGAAGGCACAGGAACTCTGTAATAAAACCATACAGCCCCATGGAGTTTGGGCCCGTTAGCATCGTCTTGACAAATACACCCATAGGAGATGGTGTACATTTTTAGTTTAAGCTCGTTGACTATAAGCAAAAAATAATAATTAACTGTTTTTTTTAAATAGAAAATTTTACAGAAAGTGCCCCCCACGTTTATAAATTTCCAACTTCTGTATAGGGTTATAAATCTTTACAGGAGAAATTATTTTATACTTTTTAGTCCGTTTTATAAAAACGTGTTTTTTATGAAAATAAAAGATTGTTATTTTACATTTCTTTATTGAATATAATAAGCTCTAGGATATGTTTTAAACTTTTGAAAGATACTTTATTACAACATCAAGACAGAAGACTTATTATTCCCTGTGCTCAAGTTTATTGTTGCGTAGAAATTATAATTATGTCCTCAGAATAGTTTTGCTTGTTGAGAAACCACAAAAAGTACAACTAACTAACTGGAATGAAATTTTATTAAAAGTCGGAAAATGATTACCAAGAAGATTCATTCCCTGTGAGTGACTATCTCAATCTTGAGAAAAGGAAACAGACTACGTAATAAACAGTCTGAGCTAGTCTGAACTAAAGATACATGGCGTTAAGCCAGCTCATTTCTCTCGTTCGGGGCACATCCCTAGTCCGATCGTTCAACAAATGTGTATGAGACTGTTCTGTGAACTCGCGATAAGAACGATAGAGGAAGATTGCTTTGCTGAATACAATAATTGATTTCGCAGATGTGAATGTTACTTGAAATCGTCTTCAATTGTATTTGATATAAGTAGCACGAAAAGTTTTAAGTTAACAATTCAAAGATCTGTATGTATCAATATTTTTTTGTTTTAACCAAACGTATTCGATAGATTGTTCCATCACCAATATTCACGATGTGAGTTTTTGGCGCCATTTTGTCGAGTTCGGTTTGGTGTCTATTTTAATTATTTTCAAATTGATTCATAGTGGATATTGTGTCTTAAAATTGGTGCAGTTATATGGTACAAGTGTCTACGCAACTGAACAATATGTGGGATAATTGAAATAGGCGCGATCTTGGTTGTGTGAAGCTGAGACTTTTATTGAAGTGGTGGCTTCCTCGGCAGAACTAACCGAGTTAACTGTCTTGATATACTTGGTGTCAAATGCTCCAAGCAGCATTAGAATGCGATGCACCCGCATTCTAATGAAAAATTAAACAATATCTACCATTGAACTATTTAACACTTGACACTGGCAAAAATTACTTCCAAGAGGAAAGTAGATTGCCATAACAAATAAAGAAGAAGAAGAATATTCACGATCACCTCAAAAGCCTCATTTCGCACAGACTCGTAAACTTTCCAATGGATTGTCACTGGAGCTATGCGTTATGAAAACTTCTGACAGTCGAATTATGAAACTGACACGCGTAAGCTATGTTGAAGCAGTTTCGTTTATAGAAAAACATAAGAAAGCTTTTGGGATTTCCGAACAAAAAGGAATGGAATTTACTAGAGATCAATGTATTTTCAATTGACAGGAGTCAGGAAAAAAGATGTATTGTACATCCGAAAGGAAAACCCCATCAGTCATTAACTTTAAACAGACCTATTTTTCCTTATGTCGATTTCAGAAGAGTGAAATAAGTCATGACAAAACTGGTGCCTTTTAAGTTTATTAATAAACTAGCGATCGCCCGCAACTTCGTGTGCGTGGACAGTTTTTTCCTATCCATCGGGAACAGTTTTTATCGGGATGTCCTTTTTTGTACCTCTGACAATGTGTATGCAAAATTTCATTGCGATCGGTTAACTAATTAAGACGTGAAGGTGTAAAAACAATCTCACTTTCGCATTTATAAAATTACTAAGGATTTCGTTTGTTCATTTCAGCTAACAATTTAAGCAACAGGACTTACACAACAAATCATAATAGTTGGGTCCGTTGGGTAAGTCCTTTAAGGGAGAGTTCTATCGATGAAACAAGAAAATATTTTTTTCTTTTAAGGACTCTTTATACCTTAAAGTGGCGCCCTCATCTTAATTATTTAATTACTCGCTAAGTACTTACATAATGTATCGAAAATTCACATGTACAGATTGAATCTAAGGTTCTATAGTTTATTTACAAACAATAATCTGAAGGCAAAAGAGCAAAAAGTGCCTACTACTACTTCAACGAATTATATTTTACTGAGGTTATTGTTTGTAAATAAACTATATAACCTTAGCTTTATTATTCACAAGTGAACTTTCGATACATTATGTACTTAGCGAGCAATAAATTTAATTAAGATGAGGGCGCCACTTGAGGGCTATTGGAGATTAAGAGACAATGCATGGGTCAAAAATCTACAAAAATTACCATACTGACGAGACTAGACAGTTGAACTGACAAATCAGCCATTTATATTCCACGTTGAATTATAAATATAACCAAACAAAACACTTACCTGTCTATGCTTATAGCCATGAGCGTAAACACCGAGGCGGAGATGCTGAGTACCGCGATGAACTGACAGAACTTGCAATAGAAATGTCCGAAGGGCCAGTCGGAGTACAGCATGTAGGTAAAGTTGAAAGTCACGTTGAGGGTCGACACCATGGCGTCTGCCACCGACAGGTTCACTGTGTAAATATATATTAGGTTAAGTCAAAATCAAAGTAAAAATTATATAAATAAAAATGAAACGCCGAAATGTATGTAAGCACGTAACTTCAGAACGACTGCACCAAAGTAGATAATTATTTTTTGTTGTGTTTGTTATATTATTAAGACAAGGTTTGTATAAAATAAAATTTTCAAAAAATGTACGGAAAGACATAACTGTTTTTCCTCCTTTCCGTCATTTTAAATTCCGCAATATTACTACAAAACTACGAAAGCAAACAAAGAAGTTTTAGCAGAAATATTATTAACGTTGCTTCTAAAGAAGACAGCAGCCTAGTCTTTCGTCAAGCAAAAAGAACTTTAGGAACAAGAGCTTAGAAAATTTGCTGATTTGATTGATTTCTTAACATAATTTGGTTATTTAAGATGTGAGTTTAAACTTTTTTTATCGTAAACACCATAAAAATAACATAGGAAACAGTTACCGTGCATCAGCAATGACACGGAAAATGTTTATGATTTTTCTTTATATTTTCGGTAAAAGGCTATACAATACATAATTGCCATCTTAACTATAGAGTTTGTGAGGAAAGAAAACCGTCATGGGATTTGTACTTGATTACGGTTTTTGTAATATTGACGGGTTACGTCATTATAGTGTGACTTTCTTGACTTGATAGGTATCATGATATTACAGTCGCACTACAATGACGTCATAGTGCCGTCAACATGACAAAACCGGTAATCAAGCCAAAATCCCATGACGGTTATTTTTCCACACGACTCTACATCAAGCTTATTTTCGTCCAATAATACCTTAACATATATATATTTTTTAAATCCGTTGAAGTATTTTAATAATAATATGTCGTATATACACTTCTAAGACTTTCGCGCGTACAGTTTATTAGAAATAAAACACTTTTTACGAATTACAGCGCGTATATAATAAATACAATCTAAATAATTAATAATATACGCGTTGTAATCCGTAAAAAGTGTTTTATTTCTAATATGTCGTATATTTAAGGAATTTAATATTTTCACGATGAGGTTTTTCGTGTATTAATCGTTATTAATACATTAGTATTTTCCAGCAAAAACCTTTGCTTCGAGTTCATCATTTGTATGAAATTCTTATTCTTAAAGTTGAAAGGGTTTTATTTATAGAATGAAAATCTTATCGCACTCTTAAAGCCGAAATAGTAATGTCGCGATAGTAAAACATCGTTTAAGTGAATTCGGATACCCAAAACTAGTAAAAGCCATTCGGGTACCAGACTATTGATTTAAATTTATTGTAACTAAGCCTATTATATTTCAGTGCAGGATGTGTAGGCCTCTCCCGTGGGAGAATGTTGCTACAACCTTCTCGCGTAGCAGGCGGCCAACCCGCCTCGCAGTGTAGGACCGTATTCATCGGAAAATGTTGCTGCCCTTTTCTTGAAAAACCTAATTCGGTTCTCTATAGCTAGGTATGTCTACACCAATTCGCTTTCACAATTTTTTTTTACATTTTTCATCAAATGTCGAAAACTATGGGGCCTAAAAAATAAAGTTTGAGAATGTGCAAGCAGCGCTCTTTCATATGCCCTAGTAGCCTCACTTCGAATTTTTAAGACCCCGTTTCAGTCCCTGTTGCAAAATAAATATAAATATTTCTCTCTTATTTGCAAAATAGTTGGGCAAAAGTCATCTAAAACTATTCCAAATTTCAAGTTGATAACATTATTAGTTCTCGAGATATCCAGCTGTGACAGACAGACTGAGTCGCACCATAAGAGTTCCTTTTTACCATTTTGGGACGGAACCCTAAAAATGAACGGGAAACTGGTGTCGACGCAGCATAGTAGCGAGCACGAATCCGTATGAATGTGTAGGAGAGTAGGCGAGCTCGATTTTGCTCAATTCTACTAGTCACCAGCCCGAATTAGATATGTATCTGAATTCGGGAAAACGAACAAGTTTTATATCGCCATATGTGGATAGAATCGTGAATAGTCTAAGCCTAACCTACGGGTTGTACTGAAGAAGGTGACTCTGTCGTCTATCGTATTTAGCATATCTCAGGATTACATCATTTAAAGGTTCCGGTTCCTATGTTAACATTAAGACAACTAATATACAACATGTTACAAAATAACCAGCTGTCAAAATAAATAAAAATTCAGCTGTATCATACATTTTGATATTTTAGATTTAAATTTTTGTTAAAACAGCTGATTTTTTTTCGCGTTTTCAGAGTTGGTCACATAGTAAAATTTGACCAGCCTGATGGTCCCTATATACCATATTCGGCATAAGGGGTATTTTTGTAACATATTGTATATACCTACTGTGTTAAGACCCTTAAAAAAAAGACAAACTAAAATCCGTAAAAATGGTACCTGGGTGAATCTACGGGCGTTTTGAGCGCCGTCATTGTTGTTGTCAAGGTTGCAAAAATAATATAACTCATGCTGTTAAACGCTACTCGTCTGGAACCTATTCTCGTCACAGCACACGGGGACAGAATTTTCTTACTCAAAAATTATGAAAATATGCTGTGAATAATGACGGCGTTTAAAAAGCTCGCAGATTCACCCGCCTACGTGAAATCTAAGATATGGTTAATGAATGTGATATTGTTCAATATTTATTGCTCTAACTTTTCTAAATATCTAAAAGGTAGCCAAAAGATCCAATACATAGAAGATTATAACTTTTTCGTCATAACTTAGTTGCTAAACTAAACTTTCACAGGGTTTCGTAAGCAAAAACTATCTCAGGTTGTTTCTTGACCACTAAATCAGTGGCCCAGGGTTGCCATCTTTTTTTCGGACAAATAGAGAATAATAATTTTCACTTAAGTACAACAAAAATAAAGTACGCAGCATAAAATAAGAGTACATATTAATCTTATACTTATTTATCCCTAAAAATCTGTTTATTTAGTCTCATATGTACTCACAACCAGTAACAAACCAATAACAGTTAACAATTACGTAAATAGAGTATTTGAGCGTACTCTATTGCTGCCATAGATTATAGAGTACACCTAAATGAAAGTACAATACTCTATTTTAGAGTACGGGTGGTAACCCTAGCCCAACTAACTTTGTAGAACTTCTCGATACTTGGAGTTGAAGACTTGTCGGAGCGGAGCTGAATCTGCCATTGACAGTTTTAAAGGAAAAAGGTAAGGCTTAGAGATGACGGAAAATGTTGATAGTAACAATTAAGATGATATTTTGCTACAAAACTAATGCAGTTGCTAGTCAGTCATTACAAGTAGTTTTTAAAAATGTAAACTAGAGGTTGTGTTTATTTTCCATTTTCATTTTAAAAGTTTTACTTTTATTACAATATGTTTTTATAGAAAACTATTTTACGGTTATGTTTTTTGTCCCGTTCGCTATAATAGTTCTCACCGATTCCAAAATGGGCTCTGTATGGCATTTTCTGTTCTCACTATAGATAAACTTAAAACTATTTCAACCCCTCGCTTGTTAAAAATAGACATTTCAACGCCAAGGCAGAACATGAGAAAATATAGTAGGTATCTAATAAATACATAATACAACTTGTTAATCAAAGAACAATTTTTTTTTTGTTGATATTTGTTTTTAGACTATCAGCCATTTTAATGTCCCCACTGCTGGGGCACAGGCCTTCCCTTATGGGTGGATAAGGAAGATGGGCCAAAACCCATCACGCGGGCCCAATGCGGATTGGTGGGTGTAAACGACTGTAAATACAGCCGGTACCAACTGCTTAATGTGCCTTACGAAGCACGGAGGAGCTCGAAATAATAAATTTTAGGTCACCCATCCCATGAACGACCCTTGCAAAAGTTGCTTAACCTCCGCAATCGCTGGGTCACGTGCAAAACCACTGGGCCATCGAGTTCCTCTTTTAAATTTTAATAATACTCAATCCATTATTTTAATGGCGCTCGATTTGATGTGGGTATAATATGGTTTATAAGACTTTTGCTTATGCGGTGAGACATATTTTAGTGAAGATATAAGTTAAAAATTTTTTTTTTTTTTTGACAACATCACATACGTTGCTCCGATTCCAAAGTAACTAGCTAAAGCACTTTTGTTATCGAAATCAGAGACAACGGTGGTATCACAAACACCCAGACTTAAGCCAATATAGAAAAGTTCGTTTTCTAAATTGACCCAACCGGGGATCGAATCCGGGACCTCAGAGATGGCGACACCTTGAAAACCGGTGTACAAAGCCACTCGACCACGGAGGTCATCAAAGGTAATTTTTATCTAGGAATATTTAAAATTTAAGTTGGTATTATCCAAAGCTACGTGACTAAAATCCCTTGTCCTTCGATTTCCGCCATCAGTTGGATGGTTGATAACAATAGAACCTAATTGTCCCATTTCAAAGAAAAATGGGCTCTCCGCAATTTGTTGAATAGCGAAATTATGAAAATAAATCTCTAACATTTCTGTCCCAAGCCTTGCTTGTGTACACCTAAATCAGATTGAACAATCCCAGAATTTAGGAGCTAAACTCGAGGCCATGCTCGTCATTTGTTTTGATTGTGAAATTTTTACATGTCAAAAAGTTTAAGCCACTTTAACTATATTTGTGTACGAATCTTATTAAAAACGTGGATGATTTAAAAAATATCCGCAATTGTTTAGAAGACAACAAAAACTGTTAGATTAAACGACTATGCATAATATTAGTCTGTGTGTAATTAAAATAGCCATGTATGTTGAAGACACGGTGTTCTCTCACGCCAAAATGTTACTCACCTAGTCCACTAGTCCTTACTAATATTATAAATGCAAAAGTAAGTTTGTTTGTTTGTTTGTTACGCCTTCACGTCTAAACTACTTAACCGATTATCTTGAAATATTGCATACACATTGTCAGGGATACAAAAAAGGACGTAGAACAGATTTCATTCAGAAAAAAGTTCACGAGGGATACAAAAATAACTGTCCACGCAGACGAAGTTGCGGGCAATCGCTAGTAATATCATAAAATAAAAATACATTTCTTAAGCCTATTTTGATTTTGATTTTTAGATGATTGATGGTGCTTACCCCTTTTGCACTTGTCGTTCAAAAATCCTGTTAGCGAGTCAACAAAATTTTATCCATTGAAAGACGGCGGCAAATAATTTAATCCTTTGTTGTCAATTCGATGAAAGTCGTGACTCTTTGTTCGTGTAGGGGGTATATCAGCAATAGGGACGCGAAATAAGTGAAAACAATCGTACAAAATCACCAGTTTAATCAGCACGGCCCATTATGGGCGCTTGTATAAGATCCGTGAACAAAATCCTTAAGATGTTTCGGTGTTTGAATACCAATGACCTTAATTTTGTTGAATACTCATAATTTTAATTTGGAACAAAACGGCTTTGTTTGTTGGAGTTTGTGAAGTGAATCTCTTGAAGGTTTTGTTTAAAGTCCGAACGACATCAAATACAGTGCAGGGTGTTTATTATATTGTCTATATTGGCTCAGTTCTGGGTGCTTGTGTTATCGGCCGTTGTCTCTGATTTCCATAACACTACTCACTTTGGAATTAGAGCAATGTACCCACCTATGTGATATTATCCAATATTTGGTATATTATAATATAGATTTATCCCTGATATTTACCTAGGAAGTAGTTGGTGACGCTCCTCATCCGCTTGTTAGCGAGCACGATCCAGATGACGACGAGGTTGCCCACCGTGGCCACCACTACCATCCCGGAGAACAGTACCGTCCACAGCACCTGCCGCCACCACGGCAGGATGAATGATTGGTAACCCTGTTAGCAAACAAATACATTATTATCAGCCATTAGGCAGGTCCACACCGAGCGAACAGCCTCGCGCCGGGCCCGCTGCGCGCGGCGAACGTCTTGCCTCGCGGGGTTGATCGCTTAGTGTGAACTTGCCGCGCGAGGCGGATCGCTTAGTGTGGACTTGCCGCGCGAGGCGGATCACTTAGTGTGGACTTGCCTCGCGCGCTCGCCCGAGGCAGAGCATGCGCCTTTAGGTACCTTCCAAAGCACGAAGAAGCTTGAGATAATAAATTTTTGGTCATCCATGCCGTGACCGCCCTTGCGAAAGATGAATTGCCATAATCTCATGGCGATGCGCTAACTAAATAGAGCTCCTCATGGGCATCGTACCTTATGTGCGGAATGAAGTTGCTGGATCGATGTCTCAAACAGTGCGCGGTGTACTTCAACGTCATAATAAATTAAATATTATGTTTATGTTATTGAATATGTTTAAAAACTTACAAGCTCAACACACGGTACGCACATAAAGCACCAAAATAATATTTAACACGCTCACTAGCGAGTATTGCGTGGATAAACTAGTCAGACATAATGTGCTACGAAAGCTACGACTGCTACGGCGCGGGCGTAGCAGTCGGAATAGACGCGTTACGTCGTAGACACGTTTCCATCAAAAGTGTCGTCAACGAAAATAATATAGAGGTAGTAAAGTAATTTATAATAATAAAATAATTATATTTTGTCTCCCTCTCTCTCTCTAGCGACATCTGACACGCAACTAATTATTTTTCCTATGTGACTACTAGGCTTCATACAGCTTAAGCTTACTATAAAAATCACAAGCTCTTAAAATCGTTATATTATTTCATAACGACCCCTATAGTCATTTTTCAGGGTGAACAGATTTCAATCAAGAAAAGCAAACTTTATTCATTGTAGACCTCTTCCTCTTAGTTTGAATTGGGAAATCAAATATTTGATTATTTGTATAACATGATTATAAGTTGATTAAAGGGGCATACGTTACGATCTTTCTTTTAATTTTATCTTTTTACGATCTTTCTTTTAATTTTATCTTTTAGTTAATTTTATCTTCATTTTCTATTTTAATAACAATCCAGATTCTCCTAAGCTGAAAAGAGCTGAAGAAACTATGTTTACTAAGATAATAGTTATGTTTAAATAGCTTTGAAATTAGTCCCGCAGGACCACATAATATACAAAAAGAAATTATATTTTGTATGTTACTCGAGTGCGAGCTGGACTAAGCTAGTCTTCTGCATACTCATTCTTTCCCACGATGTCGTTCACTACCAACATCTGGTCTCCACATTAATCACGAAGCCAAGAAATCGAGCATAAATCCTATTATCATTAATTACAATGATTTACTGTTCCTCTTAGCGGTCTCTCAACGGCAACGGCGTGAGGGACAGCACTTATTGAGAATAACATGGAAGTAATTAAGATATTCACAGCGATAAATTATTATATCGCGTCAAAACAATCTAGAATATTCGTTAGAATACAAATAGATTAAGCGTTTAGTCTGCAAAGTCAACAAAGTCAACATTGGTGTTTTCGTAGATATAACTTTGGGAAAGTTGAGACGCTAAGCTGCTCAAAACAATGTATGGAGAGCTTAAGTGCTTTCTGCGATGTAAGAACATTCAATACGTGTCCTGTTCAGAAAGTATCATGTCTAAGCTGAATATAAGCGGAAAACTTCGGAAGTCTAAAAAGTATTTTTCCTAATATTTTTTGAGTCACGCCATGATGAGTAATGTATACCTATGGTTGTGTTTATGTAAGTGAATTCTGAATATTTAAACTGTCGACATCTTTGAATCAATTGCTTAATCATCAAGATTAGATGAGTAGCTTAGGAGCTACGGACAAACGTGAACACAAACATAAATAGATAGAGAATTTTAATACCTTCCTTTTTTGGCTTTGTCGTAGTTAAGCAAAAAAAATACAATTACACGAGAATCGTTAGAGAACAGCCGGACAGCTGGACAGACAGACATACGAAAGCATTTTTGCCGACGCTTTTGGAGACGCTTCGCTCGCTCTTCGCGTTTACTGGGTCAATTAACTTATTTATCGATCGAACTCGAACGAACGAAGGAAAATCTTGAAAACATTAGTGAAGCCGACAACGGCTGGGAGAAAAAACGGTTGCCAAGGGTGATTTAACATTTTGTATTTTAACATCATTAAAGGCTTATTTTATTAAGTAATCTTATCCGTGGTTTAGGCTTATTTTATTATTGTATAAAAAAGTTATAAACAGTTAAATATGCGAGGCAAAGTATAATGTTCGACCGAAACCGAAGTGCGGAAATATCTTTCTAAAATATGGCGAGCGGCTGCGGGCACTAATGGATGTGAAATACTTCGCCTTAATCGGTACACAAGTCGAAGGGACGGGATGGTAGCTTTAATTAATTTCGGCCTAAAGGATTGATTTGATGTTGTTTTAATTATAAGTACAATTCTAGTATAATGTTAGTGTATTAGTAGTTTAAAATTAATGACCTCGTATATTTTTGGCGATATTATGTAGTTTCCCAGCTACTTATATATTAATCGCAACTTCAAAAAGATCGTTGATTACGTCCTGATGTCGTCAAATATACTAAGACCTTATAATAAAAACAATAGCAGTACTAAATAATATACTAGAAAAAATACGACTCGCAATTGATTAAGATGAAACAGTTATACAAGGTGTTACAAAAGTACCCCTAATGCCGAATACCATAGATAGGGACCATCAAACTAAACAACTTTTACTATGGGACCAACTCTGAAATCGCGAAAAAAAAATCAGCTGTTTCATACATTTTAATATTTTCGTAATTAATTTTTGTATGAAACAGCTGTTTTTTTTTCGCGATTTCAAAGTTGGTCCCATAGTAAAAGTTGTTCAGTTTGATGGTCCCCATCTATCATGTTCGGCATTAGGGGTACTTTTGTAACACCTTGTATATAGATTTTTCAATTTGAGTATTTAGCATTCACAATGCCATTTTTATACTTGATTATTTAGTAATTTATAAAAATAGCATTGTGAATGCTAAAATCTCAAATTTAATAAATCAATACCAGTTTGTACTTCCGATCTATAGCCCTAACGTAATGTGAATTCAACCGTGTGGCGTTATAGTAGCAAAATTTTTTTTCACTATTTTATGGTACCAACCTGTGTGATATTGTGCGTAGAGTTGACGTATCTTCCATTTTCTTCGTCAAAGTAGGTGACGTAGATGTTGTGAAGGTCCCCGCCAAAGGAGGTGGACAGGTTCGATGTCGTCGTCGGATCGAGTTCGTCCAGCATCATGGCGAAGAGAACTGGTGAGAAATAGAAAAAATATTGAGAACCAATATAAAGAACGCTCAATGGAACATGAAAAATATTTACTATTGAGGAGACTTTAAATGAAATTGAACTAACGAAACGAATATGCCCATATTACAATAAAATAATTCGATAATCGGATGATGTTCGCCCCACTGCGTGACATTATTAAATCATGTATAAAATTGTTATAGGCTTCCAAACAAAATTATATGAAAATGCAAGCTACAGTTTTATCTAAGAGAGTGCGTGACGCTTTGACATTAGACATCGATCACACACCAACTCACGAGCAAGATGGATTAAACTTCGCGTCACTATCTATCGCGGAGATTTCATAAACGATGCTCTTTTGTTTGGTGTGCGAAGCCTTTTGTCTGGAGTTGAAGGGGAAAGATGAAAGAATGTCAAATCGTTAAACGATATTTAGGATACTGCGTCTATGTTTTGTGATTATCTATTATTAGCAAGTAAACAGTGGTGTTTTTTTTGACGATGGGATGTAGTGGCAGTAATAGAGAGAGGGAACCACCACTTATAAAATGTTAATAAAATTGATATTGATATAATTTTCTTTTTCTATTTATTCAAATGATCGAGGCCTTTTGAAAGGTCGGTATTTAAAAAATAAGGAATAAAACCGAACTGAGTAATCACCAAAACACACCTAAAACAATATTACTCGCGTTGTAGTCCGTAAGTGTAAAAAGGTTTTTGCAGCACAAGTACCGGAAACAGAAAACATAAAAAGATCGTTTATTCATAAAGTGTGCAAATGGTTGTTTTTTGTTTTTATTTTACACTTTGTACGAGTATCGCTGTGTTTGTAAATATTTGCTCTAATTTTCTAATTAGAGGAAATATTTACAAACACGTCACAAACACAAAAAACAACGGTCAGATACTTCTGTACTCCGTATAACAATAAAAATCTAGGATAGATTTAGCGTAACGAGTAATTCGAGACGATAATGAATTAGTAGGGCGTGCCTGCCTAAATACTTGTTTACGATCGCAATGCCACATAAGGATAAAGTAATTGGAAATTTTACACTTTTTTAATCTGTTAATTTTTATTAATTGCGAAAGCGAAAAAACTGTTGTGTTTGTTTAGTGTGAAAGACGACTTGCTAATTAGGTGTAAAGGTGCAAAGCCAAAAATATACAATGATAGTGTCAATTATATTAAAATTCAATAAAATCAAGAAAACTCTAATATTGTTTTACTACTCAAAAGTTGTTAATTTAGTTAATTGTTAAGACTGACATGAGCCAACTAGCGCCGCCAGTCAATTTTATTTTATTTATTCTAAATAAGCCCAATTTCTTAAAAAAGGAATCAATCAAGGTTTTTTTAATAACGTCTAATATTTAATGAATATCTTTACACAGTTTGAAAAGGCATTCAAATAGTTTAAAACGCGATTTTGTTAAAAGTGGCCACTGTTGGTTCAAACCCGTTTTTAAACTGTTGCACGCATTTTATAATGTTGTAACGTTATTCAATAAACATTAGACGTCATTCACAAGACCTTAACTGATTCCTTTTTTAAGAAATTGGGCTTATTTAGCATAAATAAAATAAAATCGACTGGCAGCGCTAGTTGGCTCATGTCAGCCCCTTAAATAATGTTTATTTGGTTAATAAAAAGATGTAGGTATGAAGCAAAAGAAGACTGAAATAAGAAATAATTGTATTTATTTATAAAGTCATATTCATCAAAAGTTAATAAGGCCTATAAGCTTGTTAGAAGGAATTTCTTGAAAATCATTATTCAGAATCGCTAAATAGCGACATTACCATTAATAAAGTTATAGAAAGCTGAAGGGTGCTGCCTAGTTTTAGTGAATATAATAACTTATATACTGTGAAAACATGGCCGACAGTTGAAGTTACAGCTTTCACGTTATTTTACATCATAATAAGCCTGCTTTTTAACTAAAAACTAGAACTCTATTTTAAGGTTTTTTAATGAATAAGCTGGTTAATTTTTTACTCAATAATAACCAATCATAAAGCTATGTTATTATATACCTACTGCTCAAAAGAAAATATATAGGGGCTACTATATGATTTTCCATACAAATGGCAAGGTTTTTTTAAATATTAATTTATTCTGATTTTATTGGAATTTGATCGAATAATTTGATCGAATAATACCAAATTCAATAAAATTAAAAAACCTTGCCAAAGTCAGCTAGTTTGTATGGAAAACCATATAGGCCCTATTTTCTTTTGAGTATTGTTTTTTACTAATCTAGAACTTATTAATGTTGTCAACTTCATCCATAATTGGATGTATTAAAAGAAGTCTCTATATGTTTTTTGCACTCTCAACCAGAAGGGCTCAGCGCAACCTTCCCGGGCGCGAGGGGAAGGAGGCGGAAATCTTCATTGGACTTCCCATAGCCGGCTATGGCGGCATTACTTATTAATTTTATAGAGAATCTCAAGATGTACTCCGACCATGTTCCCTTGGGGCCGAGCCCGAGCTCTAGAAGCTCTTGTTAAAAGCTTCATTAGAGTTAAATGTGTATTTAAAAAAAAATGAGGATGATAGTCGGACTTCAACGAAAAACATCTTTACACTCTTATGAATATGTTTTTGACTTTACTTCATATTTGTTATTTCACATGTAGCTTTCAATTACGAACAGAGTGGTGCAGTGGTCAACATGCCGGTCTACCACACAAGAGGGACGGGACCCGGGACGGGTTGGAATCCCGGCCAGGCAGAAATTGAAATGATTTTAATTTTTGTGACGGGTCTAGGTGTTACTATGTATCATGAGTAGATATTTAAAAAGTAATAGTATTTAGTTTAAAAGCCGCGATTAACGCTGCGATTATCGCCGCGATTAACGCCGCGATAATTGCACAAAAAGTCGCTCGTGGGCGCTGACGCTTATGGTCACACGCTTTCAATTTTCACGGTAGTAATGGATTCTCATACAAAATTGCAAAACTGGTTTAGGGCTGTCCAGCTACTCCGATTTAGCACGAAGAAGGTGTCAAAATAATGTTCGAATTTCCAAGCATGTTCGAAAAAAAGTGACAGGCGTTTGCGATGCGGAAAATCCGTGCGCCGAAAAGTTTCAGAGGAATCTATCAAAATGTTTTAATTTCACTCACTTTTTTTGTAAATGTAGTAAAGTAAAAAACTGCTTTTTAGAGTTTCAGGTAAAGTACGTATAATTATCGACAGTACTTTTAAAATTTCATATCCGTGAACGGAACAGTGAAGAAAAACATAAGTGAGAAAATCTCGAAAGAAAAATACTTTTTAAACTGAACAGTAAAGAAAAACATAAGTGAGAAAATCTCGACAAAAAATACTTTTTGGGCTCAAAACGTACGCGGAAGTTCCTCTCGAAACATCCAGTACGTGACCAATTTGGTTCTCTATAATGAAGACTTCATTGTACCGATTGATTCGCCCGGAAAAATGGCCACAATAGCCTCCTATCAAACGGAGTGTATCCTGTTTTTACTTTTCGAAACAAATTGCAAACAAACAACAATTTGACCCCTCTGGGTTGGCAACCCACAGGTTGAAAAACACTGATCTAAATATACCTAGTAAATGATTCTTCAAGCAAATCTTGACAGTATAAGTTGCGTGTTCAAACCATCCACAATTTACAAAAAACGCGTCGGATTTGCATCAACTTACCATTTTCATGTTAAGCCTTGTGCCTTTTATTTGTTTTGCACGATAAGATCCCGTTTTAATTATCTGGAAAGTATAATTGTAACGAAATGGGCGGCAGTGCCAGTGAGTCGTTGGATTTTTATTATTCTCACTGACATTGAATTTCTAACGAAATAATGATTAACAGTAGAAAATGAGCTTGGGAACAGTTTTTTTTCATTCAACTTAAAATGTAACATGTAAACTTAAAAATATAAATTTTTTTCTGTAGCCCTTCTACATATTTCACTTTTTTTAATTCGTAAAAATGACCATGCAATATTCGTTCTGACTGGCACTGAGCAAGTAATCACTGCCGTGGTGACAGGCAGGTCCAGGTCCGATGACGTCATCGGACTCCATTCTCTCGCTAGTCTCGTTCGGAAAGGACGCATGGGCATGGCGCCGACTCGCGTATGTAAACCTAATAGTGTTTTAAGCAGATTAATTATTAACAATAACTAGCATGTATCGTATGCGCGAGGCTTATAATAACCGAAGACCATGAGACCAAGGCTCCTATCCTAGCGACCCACTTTCCAGTGCGGTCACCGTGTATCCTAGTAAATACCCAAATGTATCTAGGCACCTGTCGGTGGCGTCGGTGCGTAGGCGGCACATTGTAAAAGCTAGACCATTACCACACCCCGGACATTATACAATACAAAAAGTGCGTTTTAATTACAACATAAACAGATTACGTTTGTACACGCTGCGAACCTTTTAGGGTTGGCTCTTGACATCTGTTGAGCTCGTATGTTAGTACAAATAACTCGCGCCCGCCCCGCAGAATGAACTTCTGATCTTACTACCGATTGTAGGGGGAGGTGAAGTATCTCGGATCGGCGGGAGGCGGAGTGTGGCCGTTCTGTACGTCAGTAATATACTAATTCTGTGTCATTACATAATCCACTTAACAGGCTGCTTATACTTCATTGGGCTTCAATAAATAGGTATCTATGATATCTGTCATATTTACATAAACATCCCGTATGAAATGGTAATGCACGCATTGTTTTGAATAAAACATGTAAAATGTTACGAGTAAACACCGACAACGTGTAGTGTTCGACGTCGTCCGTTATTCTCATCATACGTCACGTCGCTACTGGGCGCTATGAAAAAGCGAGATTAATCTTCCGAATAAATTATACTTTTTCGGTGACCTATGTCACCGTTTTTGTATGGTAAATGTGCGCTAATATGTTGTTTCAAATACCTAACTGGTATAATAATTTGATACTGTTTGAGAAGTAGACCCCTGGCGCCGGAGGGAATTCATCTACGGAACTCACTCAATAGGAACACTACTCTTTGACACTCGTAATCTTTGACATAAGGTGAAGTTTCATATAATATTTTTGGGGTTCCATACCAAAAAAGTAAAAAGAAACCTTTCGAAGTGAGGCTACAGGGCATATGGGGTATCATATGAAAGAGCGCTGCTTGCACATTCCTAAACATTTTTTTTTTGATGAAAAATAGTTAGAAGTTCATATAAAGATCACAGGAAAAATAAAGCGATATCTCTAAATAGTAAACTTTTTCAGAATGATGGTATCATGGTACAGAACCCTCGGTGCGCGAGTCCGAGTCGCTCTTGATCGTTTTTTATTTTTATTGTTTACTGATACTTTCTGTGTGTTAACTGGTTGAATAACCATTCAAATTTTAATTGTTACACTGAAGGGAATGTGATTCTATTGTAAAGAAGCGTTGTATACCTACAAAGTGTCTTGAATTGAAGCCATTAGTGGCCCTGCCATGAGTTGATGCAAACTGTTTTCGTAACCGTAAACTTTCGTTTTCTCTCTTTCACTCGCATTGACTGTGAGCAGTACATCCAATAGTTTACGGTAACGAAAACAGTTTGCATCAACTCATGATAGAGCTACTTATCCATAATGTAAGAATAAAATTGAATCATCATTAAAAATATTTCGTAATGGATCTTAGGTCCTTGGCACCTTAAACAATCTGAGCTTAAACGTGTCCTTGAATGGAGATTTCCATCACACCTAAATTCAGAGCGTACCTTAGCAATCGCGACTTACTTCACTTTATTAGTCGTTAAAGCTTCGCTACAACAATAACTCTTTTATATAACGCTGATTTGCTTCTCGTTTACAGCCTTTATATAATCCACTGAAAATGGCGTACACAAATTCGAATGGCACTGGTGAAAATTGATTCGAATATAAACCAATCAATCATGACCAAGTATGGTAATTAGCACTAATGACGCAATTGGCTATTTCCCACCAATTTGTATGGCATTTAGCTTTCGTACCGAATAAGCTGATAATTTTGATGAAATTGGGATTGGGTACGTGCTTACAATATTAATATAAATAAATATAAATATTTGACAACATCACATACATTGCTCCGATTCCAAAGTAAGTAGCTAAAGCACTTGTGTTATGAAAATCAGAGACAACGGTGGTATCACAAACACTCAGACCTGAGCCAATATAGAAAAGTTCGTTTTCTAAATTGACCCAACCGGGGATCGAACCCGGGACCTCAGAGATGGCGACACCTTAAAAGCCGGTGTACAAAGCCACTCGACCACGGAGCTCGTCTAATATTGCTAGTCTATTAAAGAATCTTTCTTTAATGTAAAAAAATAATGTCAATGTTTGTCTGTTTGGATGTTTGTTACTCAACGCAAATAACGGCTGAACGGATTTGGATATAATTTGGCACCTGGATTAACATAGGATATTTTATCTTGGCTAAAGGTTCCCTAGGAATTTTTCGAAAGTTCACGTGGACGAAGTCACGGGAGGAAGCTAGCTATTTATAAATTGAAAACAAAGAAGGACCACGAGTAATTTTGGAGGAAGTAACTATTGTACTGTAGGCGTTTTTTGTTAGACTAGAAAGAACTAAATTATTATTCGCTTCGATAAAATAATGAATACCTACTAAACTGTGTTAATAAATGAACATAAAATAATGAAACATAAATGTATTGGAGTAATGTAAATGAAATTAAAGTATTATGGACACTTTGACCGCTTATCTGAAATTATCCATGTTGTCAAACTTCGTTGGAATGTCGGTCCATATTTTTTTATTTTAAACAAAACAAAAGTTATATGTACGAGTATGTACCCAACCCATGTCCAAACAAAACGAAACTCGGATATTTCATTGGAAGAGTGCAGAATAATTTGAGTGTGCTGTAATGGTTGACAATTGCAAATTAATTTTTGTTATTTTATTTAATTTAATAATATATACAGTACATAAGCCAATTACGGAAACAACACTTTGTAAGATGTTACTTTGTTATATCAAAAGACCGTAAACTCCAGAATAAAGGATTTTAGATTCAAGTGAAAAGTGTTTTTTATACAACGTCAACATATTTTTCAGAAGTACCTTAAAATTAGAGATTCGCTAAAATATTTTCCTCAAAAATTCGATTCTAATTAGTTTTCGATAAATATCTGCAATGAAGCGACACTATTAAAATTTTGTAGTACTTATTAGTAAGCATAGAGAATAAATATTAGACAACATCACAAACATTGCTCCGATTCCAAAGTAAGTAGCAAAAGCACTTGTGTTATGGAAATCAGAGCCAACGGTGGATTTACAAATACCCAGACCTGAGACATAGAAAAGTTCATTTTCTAAATTGACCCAACCGGGGATCGAACCCGGGACCTTAGAGATGGCGACACCTTGAAAACCGGCGTACAAACCACTCGACCACGGAGGTCGTCAAATGCTATTACAGTTTCCGTCTGTCCTTAGATTTGAGTAGATTCAAACTCTATGATAGTAAAATTATGCATAGATTTGTGACCGTAAAAGCAACCTTAACCAAGATTTAACAGAATATCTAGCACAGATATTGTAATTTAGCTATGTGTGAATTGAAAATCCAATAATATTAAATCTAGCTATGATCGACTGAAATTTCGAATCTACGATAAGTCCTCGTTTGCGGTTGTGACAGTTAGCTAAGTAAACGATAGTTAATACATAGACGTTATCATAAATAGAGTTACTAAGTATTGGATAACTTTACTGTGGATCCCTATCATCCACATGAGAAGACACTTTGAGATTGAATGCCATGGAATCCACGTGTTAGTCATGTTTACCTATTAATATGGATTACAACTCAAAGTGAGTTAATAAACGCGTAGCAAACAGCGTTCTAATTTGTACTAACTTGAGTTTGAGCTAAGACTTCGTCACTAAAGCTTATTACACACTGTCACAAACGACGCTGCACCGTGTAACTTTTATCAAAAAGGGTTGTTGGTAGTGCGAAGCTTGCGCTTTAATCAACTTTAAACCATGCGCGGAGTAGTGCGTGGCAGTGTGTGACACGTAATGCTGGAGTTCCCCCTTGTGGTATAGTGGTTCACCCACACGTGTAAGACGCAGGGATCCCGGATTCGATTCCCAGGAGTGAGTAAAATTTGACTCGGTTTGGTTGATGGTGGGGCTTATTTCAATTCCGCCTGGCTAGCTACCACCATCTTACCTAAGTCTGACGCCATAACAACAATTTTAAATTTGTTGTGTTCTGGCAGTTAATTCCACAGTGGTGAGGATTCCGCGTGTAGTTCGCATACACTTTTGGCCTTATCGTCACTTAACATCAGGTGAGGTGTAGGCCAAGTACTATCCCGTTGTAAACTTCAAAACCTACTTGTAGCTTTCATTGGCACCTTTGGCACTTAGCCTTATTACGTCTTAAAGAAGAGAAACTTAATCATTTCATTTAGGGGATTTTCCACAATCCACTACACAATGACTTCAATAACATAGACGAGCCGTTCAAAATTAAAATTGTGTTACAACCAACCATCGCGGCGCATCAACTGTTTCTCTCGGTCGCTCGCAATAGACTGAAAGAGTTGCAGTGCATGCACCGTAACTTAATGAGCAATTTTTCGGTACTGTACAGCCTAGTGTAGTATACACATAGAAGTCTTTGCCTCTACCTCTTGGCGATAAAAAATTGTTCCGGAAACACTCAGTATGCGACCAATTCGGTTATAAAGCGTGGGCGTTGGGATCATGTCATCAGAGCACTCCTCCTATCCATCTTGTTTGCACTTGATGAAGAAGTCCACGCCTTTCCTCTGTTGTTAATATTGATCATAGGCTTTTCGTCTCATTTTACTTATGTAAGGTTTTACATTTGCGAGTTCACAAAATAATACAAAAAGTAGTTAGAAGGCCAATTAATCGCGCCCACTCTTTGATAGCATTCAGTCTATTTACGATTATTATACGTAAGTAGGATTTGAATACAGTCGAGAAATGAAAAGGTTCGTCACCTTATTAAATTTAGATTTTACGCATTCACAATGCTATTTTTATATTAAGATAAATAATATTAGAAAAAATACTAGAAAAAATCGACTCACCCGTAGCACCTCAGACAGGACTCGAACCCGCACCCTTGGGATTCCAGCCCAATGCACTGACCAATTATGCTACCGAGTCGCTAGTGAGAGCGGCTTTTTTTTCTAGTATTTTTTCTAATATTATTTATCTTAATATAAAAATAGCATTGTGAATGCGAAAAATCTAAATTTAATAATTATACAGCTATTTCATCTTTATCGATTGTCAAAACATCTGGAAAGATGTTTCTTTCGAATGTGAGGGTATTTCCACACATTGATGAAATTGCGCTGGCTTGCAGCGAAGAAGTTAAAAAGTACTAGAAAATTTCGCCGCTCCTTCTAGCGACTCGGTAGCATAATTGGTCAGTGCATTGGGCTGGAATCCCAAGGGTGCGGGTTCGAGTCCCGTCTGAGGTGCTACGGGTGAGTCGATTTTTTCTAGTATTCTTTCTAATATTATTTATCTTAATATAAGGTTCGTCACCGTAAGGGCCCTATAGCCTTCAAAGTGGCGCTTCATCTTAATTAAATTTATTGCTCATAATACATCCAAAATTCACATGCACGGATTGAAGCTAAGGTTCTATAGTTTATTTACAGACAATCACCTCAGTTAAATATAGTTCGTTGTAGTAGTAGTAGTAGTAATTAATGATACATTATGTACTTAGCTTAGCTAGCTTAGAGCAATAAATTTAATTAAGATGAGACGAGTTTTGTAGGAGCCTTAAGATATTAAGGCTATTCATTTGATAACGTATTATACCGCCAAATCGAAAGAAAATGACTCTCATTCGTTTGTCATTTTTTTATTACTAATTAATAACTGCCTGACTAAATTTATATCTTACTAATACACATAGTGTCTATTAGTACTAGGTGTACGCAAAAAAAATCGTTGTACAGGATCACAGAATAAGACAGGATAGCCAATCATATAATTGAGGTCAAAACAATATTTTCGATCCGCTTTTTAAAAAATCCCTTAGTTGAAGAGTTTTTTTGTATAGGAAAACAAAAAAAAACAAAATTATTTATTTGTGTCTAAATTTTTTTAACAAAATCGGATTAACGTTAATAACCACATTAGTCATAGACTGTGTCGCAGCTATTAGCGCCCGCCTCGAACTTAAAGAATTGTAACAGTTAAACACAAAACACAAAATAAATTTAAACATTTTTTTTCTAAAACCTATTGTGTTTGGTTTCAAATAAAAGGGCTTTAGCAAATTCCAAAATACATCACATGATTAAAAAATCAGGTTAACAAAATTGCTTTGACCTCAATTATACTTGTGCTAAACGGCTATACAAGGTGTTACAAAAATACCCCTAATGCCGAATATGGTATATAGGGACCATCAAACTGATCAACTTTTACTATGGGACCAACTCTGAAATCGCGAAAAAAAATTCTGCTGTTTCATACAAAAATTAAAATCGAAAATATTAAAATGTATGAAACAGCTGATTTTTTTTCACGATTTCAGAGTCGGCCCCATAGTAAAAGTTGTTCAGTTTGATGGTACCATATTCGGCCTAAGGGGTATTTTTGTAACATGTTGTATACTGTACATCAATTTGCATTGCGGTTTTCCTTCGATATTGGGCTCGTCCACCGACCACTATATTCGAATTTCTTGGAACTTTCTATGTATTTGCAATTTGACAAATACGTCTAACGTAGTTCGATTGAAACGTTTCCCAAATTCTTTTGCGAAAGGGTCAAAGGTAAACATTCGAAAGGTTTCCGTTGGTATTTATTTACATTCCGTTATTTCGAAATATGATTAAAGGATAGATTTTTCGTTGGGACACATTATTTGCTATAGATTTGATGTAAAGGATATCTTAAGCTTTTGAGATAACTACCTAAGGTTTATTACTTTGTACAGGGTTTAATTGTAATATGTACAGGGTTGTTTGTTAGGTAAAAACTTCACTATACCACGCGTTCGTTTCATCATTGCCGCTACCTCCCGGCCCGCTTCATCATACCGCACCCCCTGCGGCGCCCTTCTAGTACGGCGCAAAGCTTAAATTTTGTTTCTGTTGATTTAATCATTACGTTCGTTATTTGTGTTGTTATAATCCTTAAAAGAGTAAAGTTCATACGTAATTGCGAACCTAACTTGTTATATAAATAAATGACACTCTTTGAACAAGAAAAAAATAAAAACAGTTTAAAATCATGATTACTTTTTTGTCTATAGTACCGTTAGCTGTGACGTCATAACAGTCGTCGACGGCAATCACGAAGTGAACGCGTAGTAACCATGTTAGTATATCAATCATTCTGAACCACTTTTGTTGTTTACGTACCTACACCACAAAACAAAAAAAAATATCTTTGTTCTGTGTAGTACACCGATTTCATTCATAAAAATTTAGTTTTAACTGTTTTTGTGTACCTAGTAGTTTTGTCAAAGATATTTGTTGATTTTTTAAAAACGTCGTAGAAAAAACGTGATTTAGGACTCACATAAGTATTTACTTAAACATTCATGAGTCGGTAAAAACTAAACAAAAATATTAAGAATTCCATTCACGATATTTTAAAATAACTCTGTACAACAACAATTAAAATCTACTGAGCAAATGCAAATTCTATTTTGTATTTATACTTATATTTGCACACAAAATATAGACTTAAATTCAAGCAAAGCAAAAACATTGCCTTCCCATTATAACACGTAAGTAACATATTTTTAATAACAGAATATTTGCCAACATAACTTGAAGTTCACTTTTTTTATTAAATATTAAAAAGACAAAAAGCTTTTAAAGCATGTTCCGCGAATTTAAGCAGATTCATAATAAAAAGAGTCACGTAATAAATTAAGCAATTTAAATATTAATAGACTGATGCTGCTTCCCATAAGCGGTTCTTAAGAGAAACTTTTTTAAAAAAAATTCTGATCGCTCCGTAACACACTAGGGTTGCAAAAACTAAGTAGTTTGTTCAAGAATAAGACAAGCGGAATTGGATGCTTAGAAAAACTAGTTCGCTGCGACTGGCTGACTTTTTAAAAGAAAATTTCATTTCCGTTAACTCTAAAGAGCCCAGTGAAGTGTTAGAAATACTAATGATTTTCGAGACGCATTGCTTCGAGTTTGCACCCATGATTTGAGTGAAGCCAAAGGATCCCTTTGAACTATATTTTTTTGCTGGAAGTATCAATAATCAACAGAAATGTTTCAAATCATCACGGAATTTTTAAATTATTTTTGTGAACAACTTAGTAAATGTTTTTGTAGCTTTAAAGCTTGAAATATTCCTATAGATGCGATAAGAGCTGATTTCCAAGCATACCGAATGATTCATTTTGATTTGTTGACCCAGATTGTTCTCTCTGTTAAACTTTCAGCCAAATACTCAGGTAGTAACATATTTTTTCTTTCTTTAGAATGTAGATTTATTGAAAGCTGTACCTAAGTTTTAAACAGAGTATAGCGTTTCTAATGTGGTTTATTTCCAAAAAGTTTGCAGTGTGCACGATCTGGAACTCTGGAACAACCAAAAACATACCTACATGTATTCGTATAATGAATTGGAAAACGCTTAACAACACAGCCTCTAAGAATTGAGAACATGAAGAATGTGGGATAAAAATTCCGTCACACGACAATGGCTGGTTCACTTTATTACGCGGTCCAATATCTTTCGAAATACCGATCAGCATAGAATTCCGATCCGCAATATAACGGTTTGATTGTCCAGGATAATCTTGACCAACCCTTATATTATTGTTGGGTGGTATTTATTTGGCCGCTTTCGAGGGGCGTTAACCTTTCGCCATTTTGATACTTATGTGGCAATTCAAGTACAACTCGTCCGCTATTTTTAAATCTTTTCCAATGATGATGAAATAAAAGTGCTTTAAATGTTTGTTAAAGAGCTTTGGAGCGATTCTGTAACCAAACTCGCATTTCACTTCAAACTTCACTTCACTTCGCGTGAATTTGTTATTGGAAATTAGCTGAATATAAGCTATTTTACCGATTGAAGAAGGTTTTAGGTAGCTACCGTAGTTATCTAAAGTCTTTTGTGATTAAAAAAACAGCCTATCACTATCTCATTTATGATTTAATATTCCCCCATACTGAATTGATATTCGAAGTGAGGTTCGAGTTTGGTTACAAATCGTCAGGCTTGTAATGGAGTTTGTAATCAATATGTTTCTCCTCTACACATTGCGAGCAGGCTTATTACATAAAAAAGAATCGCGATAATCGGACGCAACTTGTTCAACCTTGATATTGAACGTAGTGTCACGGAGTGGGACCAACATCGCCCGCTCATCACGATTGTTTTTATGTAATAGCCTTGTTTTAGTTAGTTTTTTGAACAAATTTAATGTCATTATCGAAGAACAAAATGGTTTCTTAAAAAACAAATCCACTACGCTTGCCGTCTTTTCTTTAATTAAAAATATTGTTGAAAACATAAATAATAAGAAACGGGTTTCAGGTATCTTCTTCGACATGACAAAGGCATTTGACCTAGTTAATCATCAAATCTTACTTAATAAATGTGACCGTTATGGTATTCGAGGAAACGCTCTAAAATGTTTAGCTAGTTATCTTCAAAACCGCAAACAATGTGTCGAAATAACGAGGATAGATAAAGAACTTATATTAAAAACTATTAGATCCACTTATCGTATATGTAAAACTGGAGTGCCCCAAGGAAGTGTATTGGGTCCCCTTCTGTTTCTTCTGTACATTAACGATATTTCTAAAGTCACTAAGCACAGTTGTGTCTTATTCGCTGACGACATCTCTGTCGTAGTACCAGAAAATTGTAAAAGTAGATCGTATGAAGCAGCACTGAATGAAACTGTGGAATCCATGGTGAAATGGCTCGACAAAAATAATTTAAAAGTAAATGCTTTGAAAACAAAACTAATACAATTTTTTTTGTAATGACGATCATATAATGGAGGTGTCTGAAACATCATTTTTAGGCGTGGTACTTGACAAGCACTGCAATTGGAAAGCACACATAAAACAAGTATGTAGCAAAATCAAGAGATTTGTTTACGCGTTACGAAAATTGAAAAGACTAGCATGTGCAAAAACTGCCATTGTCGCATATCATGGTTATGTTGCCTCTGTACTAAGATATGGCTTGTTAATGTGGGGGAACTCAACCCACATTAATAAAGTATTTATAGCTTAAAAGAAATGTGTCCGCGCAATATGTGGTGCTGGTCCTTTGGAGTCTTGCAGACCTTTATTTAAAAAACTAAAATTATTAACATTGACTTCACTCTATATTCTGGAAATAGGAGTTTTTGTGAGAAAACATCCAGAACTGTTTCAAAAAAGTGTCCATTTCAAGAAAAAAAGCTGTAGAGACCCAAGTAAGCTTTTAGTCCCTGTTAGTGCTAGCCATCTCTACCATAAGAATTGTTATTTCATGTCTATAAAAGTATACAATCGAATACCAAAAAATTTAAGGGAGTTGCCATTAAATTTTTTCAAAAACAGGCTTACGAAATGGCTTATTGAAAAATGCTTCTACACAATGAAAGAGTTCATGGAAAATAAAGATTAAGTAAAGAATATAGTAAAAAGTTAAATTTATAATAATTATAATTTGATATTAATATTTGTAATTGACTGTTATACTGTGATGTGATTAATTTAATTGACATTTTGAATTGAATTATTTAGATTGACATTCCATTAATTGATTTTCTTTTTGTACTTTTTTGCATGCTGAATGATCAATCAGCGAAACATGTAGATCGTTGATTATTTTTCCAACTGTATACCCACCGTGTTTCGAGCAAAATAAACAATTCTTATTCTTATTCTTATTCTTGCAGATGCATCAGATGTGGCAGAGGGAGGTATTTGCATCTGCGGATGCGTCCGCCGATGTGGCAGAGGGAGGTATTTGCATCTGCGGATGCGTCCACCGATGTGGTAGAGGGAGGTATTTGCATCTGCGGATGCGTCCGCCGATGTGGTAGAGGGAGGTATTTGCATCTGCGGATGCGTCCGCCGATGTGGCAGAGGGAGGTATTTGCATCTGCGGATGCGTCCACCGATGTGGTAGAGGGAGGTATTTGCATCTGCGGATGCGTCCGCCGATGTGGTAGAGGGAGGTATTTGCATCTGCGGATGCGTCCGCCGATGTGGCAGAGGGAGGTATTTGCATCTGCGGATGCGTCCACCGATGTGGTAGAGGGAGGTATTTGCATCTGCGGATGCGTCCGCCGATGTGGTAGAGGGAGGTATTTGCACCTGCGGATGCGTCCGCCGATGTGGTAGAGGGAGGTATTTGCACCTGCGGATGCGTCCGCCGATGTGGTAGAGGGAGGTATTTGCACCTGCGGATGCGTCCGCCGATGTGGTAGAGGGAGGTATTTGCATCTGCGGATGCGTCCGCCGATGTGGTAGAGGGAGGTATTTGCATCTGCGGATGCGTCCGCCGATGTGGTAAAGGGAGGTATTTGCACCTGCGGATGCGTCCGCCGATGTGGTAGAGGGAGATATTTGCACCTGCGGATGCGTCCGCCGATGTGGTAGAGGGAGGTATTTGCATCTGCGGATGCGTCCGCCGATGTGGTAGAGGGAGGTATTTGCATCTGCGGATGCGTCCGCCGATGTGGTAGAGGGAGGTATTTGCATCTGCGGATGCGTCCGCCGATGTGGTAGAGGGAGGTATTTGCATCTGCGGATGCGTCCGCCGATGTGGCAGAGGGAGGTATTTGCATCTGCGGATGCGTCCACCGATGTGGTAGAGGGAGGTATTTGCATCTGCGGATGCGTCCGCCGATGTGGTAGAGGGAGGTATTTGCACCTGCGGATGCGTCCGCCGATGTGGTAGAGGGAGGTATTTGCACCTGCGGATGCGTCCGCCGATGTGGTAGAGGGAGGTATTTGCATCTGCGGATGCGTCCGCCGATGTGGTAGAGGGAGGTATTTGCATCTGCGGATGCGTCCGCCGATGTGGTAGAGTGAGGTATTTGCATCTGCGGATGCGTCCGCCGATGTGGTAGAGTGAGGTATTTGCATCTACGGATGCGTCCGCCGATGTGGTAGAGTGAGGTATTTGCATCTGCGGATGCGTCCGCCGATGTGGTAGAGTGAGGTATTTGCATCTGCGGATGCGTCCGCCGATGTGGTAGAGTGAGGTATTTGCACCTGCGGATGCGTCCGCCGATGTGGTAGAGTGAGGTATTTGCATCTGCGGATGCGTCCGCCGATGTGATAGAGTGAGGTATTTGCACCTGCGGATGCGTCCGCCGATGTGGTAGAGGGAGGTATTTGCATCTGCGGATGCGTCCGCCGATGTGGTAGAGGGAGGTATTTGCATCTGCGGATGCGTCCGCCGATGTGGTAAAGGGAGGTATTTGCACCTGCGGATGCGTCCGCCGATGTGGTAGAGGGAGGTATTTGCATCTGCGGATGCGTCCGCCGATGTGGTAGAGGGAGGTATTTGCATCTGCGGATGCGTCCGCCGATGTGGTAGAGGGAGGTATTTGCATCTGCGGATGCGTCCGCCGATGTGGTAGAGGGAGGTATTTGCATCTGCGGATGCGTCCGCCGATGTGGTAGAGGGAGGTATTTGCATCTGCGGATGCGTCCGCCGATGTGGTAGAAGGAGGTATTTGCACCTGCGGATGCGTCCGCCGATGTGGTAGAGGGAGATATTTGCTTCTGCGGATGCGTCCGCCGATGTAGTAGAGTGAGGTATTTGCATCTGCGGATGCGTCCGCCGATGTGGTAGAGGGAGGTATTTGCACCTGCGGATGCGTCCGCCGATGTGGTAGAGGGAGGTATTTGCATCTGCGGATGCGTCCGCCGATGTGGTAGAGTGAGGCATTTGCACCTGCGGATGCGTCCGCCGATGTGGTAGAGGGAGGTATTTGCACCTGCGGATGCGTCCGCCGATGTGGTAAAGGGAGGTATTTGCACCTGCGGATGCGTCCGCCGATGTGGTAGAGTGAGGTATTTGCACCTGCGGATGCGTCCGCCGATGTGGTAGAGGGAGGTATTTGCACCTGCGGATGCGTCCGCCGATGTGGTAGAGTGAGGTATTTGCATCTGCGAATGCGTCCGCTGATGTGGTAGAGTGAGGTATTTGCACCTGCGGATGCGTCCGCCGATGTGGTAAAGGGAGGTATTTGCACCTGCGGATGCGTCCGCCGATGTGGTAGAGTGAGGTATTTGCATCTGCGAATGCGTCCGCTGATGTGGTAGAGTGAGGTATTTGCATCTGCGGATGCGTCCGCCGATGTGGTAGAGTGAGGTATTTGCATCTGCGGATGCGTCCGCCGATGTGGTAGAGTGAGGTATTTGCATCTGCGGATGCGTCCGCCGATGTGGTAGAGTGAGGTATTTGCATCTGCGGATGCGTCCGCTGATGTGGTAGAGTGAGGTATTTGCATCTGCGGATGCGTCCGCCGATGTGGTAGAGTGAGGTATTTGCATCTACGGATGCGTCCGCCGATGTGGTAGAGTGAGGTATTTGCATCTGCGGATGCGTCCGCCGATGTGGTAGAGTGAGGTATTTGCATCTGCGGATGCGTCCGCCGATGTGATAGAGTGAGGTATTTGCATCTGCGGATGCGTCCGCCGATGTGGTAGAGTGAGGTATTTGCATCTGCGGATGCGTCCGCCGATGTGGTAGAGTGAGGTATTTGCATCTACGGATGCGTCCGCCGATGTGGTAGAGTGAGGTATTTGCATCTGCGGATGCGTCCGCCGATGTGGTAGAGTGAGGTATTTGCATCTGCGGATGCGTCCGCCGATGTGATAGAGTGAGGTATTTGCATCTGCGGATGCGTCCGCCGATGTGGTAGAGTGAGGTATTTGCATCTGCGGATGCGTCCGCCGATGTGGTAGAGTGAGGTATTTGCATCTACGGATGCGTCCGCCGATGTGGTAGAGTGAGGTATTTGCTTGTTTACCACTCACAAACGACATATTAATCGTACGTATTTCATTAATAAATACACTTAATTTTTACGAATATTTTTTTTATCTGTGGGTGGGCGTATCTCTTCCCTTTTTAACTGACCTTTATTGCTTTTTGCTTTGTTATTGTTTAGTATTTAGTGTGTGAATGCATATTTTATTTCATATTAATCAGCAAGCATTAGATGTTATATGTGAAAACTTATAAGTGCATAGTCTCCTACACGGATTACTTATAAAGCTAAGTCACTGTATGTTTTCCTATGAAATAAAATAATAATAATAATAAAATAATAATAAAATAATAATAAAAAAATAATAAAATAAAAAACTTATAAGTTTACATTGTTGTAGTTCGTAAAGATTTAATTTTAAATATCTGATTCGATAAAGCTGACAAGTTTCTTTCGCCCGTTGTTCTTCTCAGCTAAAAATACGTCCAAACAAAATATGACGATTTAATATAATAAACATTGTTTTATTTAAATTGATTTACTTTGTTTTAATTCTCTCTTGACCATTTCTCTCTCTCTCTCTTCATTTCTGACACACGCGTCTTGCATCTTTGTGAGTTTGCCGATTAATCAAGATTTTTTCTGATATTTTCAAAACATACCTTTTCAGTAATCGTGGTCTGATATCCTCATTTCATTTTTAGTTATACTTAAAAATTGAGGGTGTATAAGTTATCGATTTATAGAGAAAACATCCCAAAGAAACTGTGCAATTCAAAGTTCCTGACCTGATTACAAACTTAAACACATTTATTAGCGATCAAGAAATCCGCTGAATCCGATTAATCGAGTAACTCGATTATCGTTCGTCATCAATCCAAGATGGCGACTTCCACAAATTCTATCGTCAACATTGAATATTTCTGCGTATTCCGGAAAAGTAATCCTTTCACCGCTACGAAGTAACTTGATGACGGGGTGATAATTAAATCGTAAGCTCCTGAAATTTAAGGCAGGAGTTACGTCGAGCGTTTGAGCGCAGCTTTTAAATGCAATGTGTTTTTACCTCCGTGGTCGAGTGGCTTTGCACACCGGTTTTCAAGGTGTCGCTATCTCTGATGTCCGGGTTCGATCAATTTAGAAAATGAACTTTTCTATATTAGCTCAGGTCTGGGTGTTTATGATACCACCGTTGTCTCTGATTTCCATAACACAAGTGCTTTAGCTACTTACTTTGGGATCGGAGCAATGTATATAATATTTATTTTATTTATTTGTGTTCTTGTTTGAATTTAGCCTTGCTCTAAAACGCATAAGGTAGGTGTTAACACAATTCACTAGTAATATTTCCGGCGTCCCAACCATCAAATAGGTAAGTACTAAGTAAGTAGAAAGATTTTAGTTGTATAACTGGAAAAAAGCGTTTCATTAACTAATGTATGTTAACGTAATGTTAGTTTACCTACTTTATTCGTTAAAATATTCATTAACGTTTTTTTCTGTTTATTTTATTGATTTAAATCAATTTAAATTACAAAAAACTAATTTAATAAAACCTTTTACGAAAACGTTTTTATTAACCCATCAAGGCCCGTAAAATGAGACACAATAAATATTCTATTGTTGTCCGGCCGCATTTGGCCGCTCGGGCGTTGATGAATTAATTGTATTGTTTTCAATGTTAAGAACGTCATTGATCAGTAGTCGCTAGCCTATCATGCAGTAGTATCGTTTAAACACCCTAAGATTATAAACTAAATCCTAGATATTATTTGTGTCAAGTTTTAGAATTTAGGCTGATAAAGATACCTCTTTGTAAGCAGAATAATTATTGGATTTGTAAGTGTTTCAATAGAAATGCTTACAAATAACTAACGTTATATTTTTGTACAAACATTATCATTCATATGCTGGGGCACACGGGCCATAGGTCATGACCGACACTTGCTAAAGTGGCTGAACTTCACTAGCTCACTGCGCCATCGAACTATCGAGCATTTAACAGAAAGTTTATTCGATCTAGTCATACGGAAAAATAATGAAAACTACAAAACATTGAAATTTTGAGATTTAAGCATTCACAATGCTATTTTTATATAATACTAAATAATATACTAGAATCTATACCACATCTATGTGCCCATCCACAAAATGTACATATTTCTTTTTACAGTTTCAAAACATCAATGCTTCCTTTTGAAGACGATCCTTTGTCACCGGAAAATCTTGTACAAGATAGTGTGAAGCATTTCTGTAAAATACTGGTGCGAGTACTATTTTTTTTTCCTAGTTATTATTTAGTATTATACAAATCATTGTTCAGAAGTATGTAAATCTTACATACTTCTATACCTACCTTCATGTAAAGTTTTTTAAATTGATTGTAATGAATTCAAACTTTCAACGTGTTTTTGTCTTTAGGTATTGAGTGAAAAAAGGGGCGATTAAAATGAATACTTTTATTGACTTCGCTTTTCCCGTTTGTTTGCCACTGGAGAGAAGCGATAAACTGCCCTATTGTTTTGTGACGTACCCGTCCATAACAACGACCTGTCCGAAATGAAATATATTGGAAAAGTTCTAAACATCCTATTACTTCTTCGCTGAAAGTACTGTACATCACGAAAGGTTATGACTGCAGGATCTTTCCGCAATCAATTTTGAACTTAACATTGCACACATTTGAGTAAATCTTAAATGGAGGAGGAAACAGGGGACTACAAAAAGTAAATTTTGGCAACTTTCTATAGGAATTATTCAATTCTCTCGACCGTGGTGTTTCCTCTTAAGTCATTGGTACCGGCTGTATTTGCATTTGTTAACTTCCACCAATATGCATTGGTCCCGCGTGGTGGGTTTTGGCCCGTCCTCTTTATCCACCTATAATACTAAGGAAGGCCTTTGCCCTAGCAGTGGGGACATTAAAAGTGGCTGATGTGCAAATCTCTAAATCCTTCGGTAACATGACGCGATGCTGACTGTAAGTACATAAACAATGGGCCTATTATATCATTCATCTGAACAAATAATCGTGACTTTGAACGATTTTCATTCAACCTCCGATTGTTTGATTTTGGCAAAAATTTGTTTGATGACCGAGTAAAGAAACTTGTATTTTCCGTGGAAATTAGTGTCTGGGAGATATGATTTTGATGTGAAAATAAAAAGATGAGTCAGTGCACCATATTGAAAACACTAATAATAAAAAAACTTACAGAAAAGGAACTCCAAAAGCAAGTCTAGCAATACCATTTAAGAACTGAAAATATTAAAAAAAAATCGCTTTAAGACACCGGCGCACAGTGAGCTTCTCATACAAACGTAATACCAGAATTATTTGCAATTTGGGCATAATTAACTCTTCTTGTGATGTTATTTGGATTAAAATAGTATTTGTCTAGGTTTCTATTAAATAAAAAATCGAAATTATAAACCAAATAAAAAAAAATGCGATTTACATTTTTGTATGAAAAAAATGTATTTATTTTGAATCGGGTGAGTTTTTTCGAATTTGTATTTAATAGAAACCTAGATATATACTGTCTTAATCCAAATAACATCACAAGACTAGTTAATTATGTTAAAATTACAAATCATTTTGGTATTATGTGTGTATGGGAAGCTCACTGTTCGCCTTCGTCTTAATAAAATTGTTTATTACGCTTAGTGCGATGCGATGAACCTTACATTTTAGATAAATAAACTTTTTGGAAATATATACGCTATCGTTACGAGCAATTTACTTTGTTAGAACTTTATTCAAAAGAACTCCTAAAAGAACTCCCGAGGATTGAAAATTATACTAAAGATAAACAGATCCTATTTACAAGTTTCATAGTTTATTAATTAAGTTGGACTAAATTGTGACATGATCCAAGCGACCTCCCATTTATCATGTTGTTGTCTCAGCCTTAGGATTAATTAGAGTCTATTTCAATGTTGAAATAATCTGAAGCAACATTCTGTTGGGAATATATATTTAATTATTTATTTTAACTTTATTTATTTGACTTTAACGTTGGGCACCACTCCCACTTGAGAAAGAACGCGTGTGTGTGACTGATACACATTCATAATGGCAGGATAATTTTGCTGATTCACAAATCGTCCACCAATTGGCGCACTACCGCTACCTTGGCGCTAGTATAGATGTAGACCTATCATTTTGTATGTGTTTGCTATAAATTTTTGGATGTTAGAAGTTAATTTTTGTAAATATCAATTATTCTTCCAACTAATTTTGGTTTTCTTTAATCATTAACTTTCATTATAAAAAATAATATTATCAACCATTTTCAGACATAATAGAAGAATAACCGGGAACATAACCCATATACACACGTACAAAACGTCTCCATCTACAGCAGCGCCACCAAGCGGGATAAATTTTCTGTTCACAGACGTTCTTTCGCGCAAAAGTTTATCACGCTCTTACTATTTTTCGCACAAACGTTCATCGAATAAATTCTATATACTTACGCCTTCTTCGCACGTTCATCTTCTGTAAGCGTTTTTACATTACACGGATAAAATTCGATGCAATTTCGTTTATTAGTCCACATATCTCCCTCACCTTTCTAATGAGCGTGTAATTAAAGAATACATTGTTCTCATTCGTAACTAGGAACATTTCCTACGTCAACTTAACCCAATGAATGTGTGCATATTACAACAGACCAGGCAAATTTGAGGCAAATTTAATTAATGTTACTCTATTACATTTATTTGGGTTATGAATTAAAATGAGTAGGTAAACTCGCGTCTCGTTTTCTCATTTGGTATATTTTTCATGTCTAATTTTTCTCTGCTAAAATTTGATATGTTGGAAAAACCCGAAACTTTTATACGGCAAAAATAAAACTTATAAAACTTGAGGCATCCTGCGTTTGTATGGACACTTAAACATAAAACAAAATATTTAATCAGACTCGATTCAAATACTGAAATGTTCATCACTATTTAAAAAAAAACGTGTTTCTAAATAATGAAACCTATGAAATTGGTGTTTTTTCTCACACACAGGAACTTCTGTGATTTGAAATATTTATCAGTTGCTGAATATTACATCAAGTAATGACCATATCCGTCAATTAAAGTCTATTTATTTTGTTTTCTTAGCATGAAAAATACCTTGAAAGTGACTCCTTTTTTTGTTAGCGAAAATGACCACTTAATCCGTTGTAACTTTGCCTAAACTTATGATTTTCGTTTAAGTTATGCTACTTAAGTTAGCTTAATTTTCAAACATTTGTACATAAAAGTTTTTATACAATAGCGTTCACGGTTGTTTAATAAATTATGAAAATGCTAGTATGGAAAATGCAATTTGTTAAAAATTATCAATACAAAACGTCAATTTCATACGTTTATTATTATTATTTTTTATTATTTTATACACAACGGGTTAGCGCTTGGCCTTCACCTCACCTGATGTTAAGTGACGATAAGGCCGAAGGTGGAAACGCACTACACCCGCAATTCTCACCACTGAGGAACTGGCTATCTTACCTCTAACTGCCGGAACACATAACAACAATTTTTAAATTGTTAAATTGTTGTTATGGCGTCAGACTTAGGGAAGATGGTGGTAGCTAGCCAGGCGGACTTGAAATAAGCCCTACCACCAACCAAACCGAGTACAAATGTATCCCCCACCTGGGAATCACGGCTTTATTAACACGGGTGGGCAAACCACTAGACCACAGAGGCGGTTAAAGGTAAGGACCAAGAACTAATCATCTGTGACGAATGACAATCGTAATATGGGAATCGAACCCGGGACCCCTGCGTCTTACACGGGTGGGCGAACCACTAGACCACAGAGGCGGTTAAAGGTAAGGACCAAGAACTAATCATCTGTGACGAATGACAATCGTAATATGGGAATCGAACCCGGGACCCCTGCGTCTTACACGGGTGGGCGAACCACTAGACCACAGAGGCAGTTAAAGGTAAGGACCAAGAACTAATCATCTGTGACAATCGTAATTGTATATTTAAATTAAAACATGAATTATAAATGGCTTGACCTAAATATTGTACTGATTGGAGTTTGTTGATAGTATTTCATTAAAAACTTCGACAACATTTTCTCCTTTCCAAGTTTTTAAAACGTTGAATCTCCGCAAATCTTTAAACCGATTCGATTGCAGTTTCTCACCTCTATTTTCCACTAATTAACAAATTAAACTTCTTGTTTATTTACTCTGATACCAAGTTCCCTATTAAGATCCGATTTCAGTTATTTAGTTTTTAATTATTATATCTTGTTACTTAAGTATTCAATTAAAAATTATAACCTTGTAATGCGACCAAAATTGTCTCCTCTCTAAGGTTTCAAATATGTTGTTTTTTCTAAGGTCTTCGAAGCAGTTTCTCCCTTCCCTTTGCTTGTTTATTATCGCTTACACCAAGAACCCTATTAAGATCGGATGTCAGTATTCCATAATTACTTGGAGTTTTATTTGGTTTATTATTTAGAGCACGTAGGCTAGCGTGTGGGGAATGATGTCAACGCGAGATCCATTAGTATTATTTATGAACTACCTAAGTGGAATGTGAAAATGGTTTATCATGCAATTGCTTTAATATAGTCAGGTGTTAATTATAACGTGTTATGTTTGATCAGGGAAACTCTTGATATTCTTCTAAATTCAAACTCTTGATATATTTCTAAATTGACCCAACCAGGGATCGAACCCGGGACCTCAGAGATGGCGACACCTTGAAAACCGGTGTACAAAGCCACTCGACCAAGGAGGTCGTCCGGAGGGGGAGGAGGAGGTTGATAGAGTTTGAATCCCGAGAAATCGTTTACCTCTTTAGAAAAATAGTCTTAGATAAGAAGCAGCAATTTCATTTTTGATAGATAAATAATAATTACTATCTTCACATAATTTTCTCTGTATTTTTTTCCAATAAAGCTTTTATGAGATTTAGTTCAAAATCTAATACCTCTACGCACGTTACCGTAAAACTCGACCGTTTCGCGGTAACTTGCGACGCGGTAACGTGCGACGGAATCGGACGTGTCATCGGAATAAGTAAGTTAATACTTGCTTCGTAGCAAGGTTATTTACAGTCTGTTAAGCAGCATCTTCGGTGAGCGATCTCGATGCGAACGCGAAGCAGCGCGGCACGGCGCGGTGCAAGCGAATTTAACGCGATGTGGTGCAACGCACCCGCCTAACCTAACCTAAACTAACTCAACCTGTGATTGGTCACGTAGGATACTTCAATAGGCACCGACTGCTTGTTTTCGCGCTACGCCGCACCACTTCGCGTTCGCGTCGCGTCGAGATTCGCTTACATAAGACGGCGCCTGTAAATTTAAAGCAGACAGTTCTAAATTAGAAGCTCATCAGATTCACCATTAAGACAAACCACGTGCGTGTTTAACAGAAGTTGAACACGGCAGAAGCATAAAATGGCATTTAAAACCCTTTTTATATAAAGAAACCTTTTCACAGGTTCAGTTTCACGTTACTAACGTTAAATTAGCGATAAATATTACATGAAAATCATTCGCTTCCAACGGAAATTATCATTCATGAATCTGTGAGTTTTCTGATGAAATAATCTTTTAAGCTGGGGTTAAAGGCTTCCATATTATAATGAGAGTCAAGGTCCGATTTCGGCTTATAGAGGTAAAAGCTGAAGATCCGATTGATTGAGGTTAATAAAAGGAAACCCTAAATAGTATTTATAACATAATGCTGGGCGTTTGTGTGTACTGTGATGTGTGTGTTACGTATAGAAACTAAATCAAACAATATCACTGATAGATTTTTACAGTTTACAACTTTTAGAAAGCGAATTTCATCATTTAGTTTATTAGAATGAAAGCGGCCACTTTTGGTTTAAACCCATTTTCAAACTGAGAGTGGTGAACATATTTTGTATGTTCACCGCTCCCTGTATTTTTTTTTAATTAGTCACCTATAGAAGACAGTTAATATTTATACCTACGTAAAGGGTTTTTTGAGGACTCGGACTCAGTGGCGCAGTAGTTTGCGAAAGTTAAGCAATTTTCGCAAGGGTCGGTCATGGGATGGGTGACCAAAAATATATTATCTCGAACTCCTCCGTGCTTTGGAAGGCACGTTAAGTAATTGGTCTTGGCTGCATTTGCAGTCCTTAGTACCTACCAATCCGCATTGGGCCCGCGTGGTGGGTCATGGCATCCTTCTTATCCACCCATAAGGAAGGCCTTTGCCCCAGCAGCGGGGACATTAAAATGGCTGAAGTTCAAAGGGTCTTTTAAAAAATCCCATTGAAGATTGTATTTATGTTACCAAGTTAATTAATGTTACGGTCATGAGAGATTTGAAAGATTTCACAAAAGGAGCGATTGCTTTGAGACGAGGGGCTTATGATAAAGATCACATTGGAAAATTATAATGAGACTTTTCCTCCTTTTTTCATTTGTATGAAGATTTATTGAGATGAAATTGTAATTAAAATTCGTGGCACAGTTTAGCATATAGGTACATAATATAAATGAATGAATGAATTCTAAAAATTATAATTAACATTAATAACTTTATAATTATCGGGTCTATTATTTTTTAAATTTTTTAACTCCTACTTTCTCCTCCCATATTTAAGTAAAATTAATTATTTTTTTAGTCAAAAAAAAAACTTTTAGTCAAAAAACACATTAAAATGATAAAACTGTAATTGGTTTCAAGATAATTTTTTTATAGTTTTTTTTTTCATTTGAGGGTGTTATTAATTTAGTACTTAAGGACAGTTTTTTGGATTCTATGATAGGTATAAAAAGAACAATGCTTAAAATTCTGAGATATTTAAAGAAAATGTGCAAGTTAAGATTGAAAAGATCCATTATAAAAATAATGACACGCTTACATTTAGGTGACCGAATGCGTTGATTGCATTCGATTGAACCCAATTCCTTGACCAAATTAACAAATTATATTCGTTAGTGAAAAAAATCGTGGATCACATCTAATAAAAGTTATCGAGTTGACCAAATATAAATAAATAAATAAATAAATAAATATTTGACAACATCACATACATTGCTCCGATTCCAAAGTAAGTAGCTAAAGCACTTGTGTTATGGAAATCGAAATCAGAGACAACGGTGGTATCACAAACACCCAGACCTGAGCCAATATAGAAAAGTTCGTTTTCTAAATTGACCCAACCGGGGATCGAACCCGGGACCTCAGAGATGGCGACACCTTGAAAGCCGGTGTACAAAGCCACTCGACCACGGAGGTCGTCCATATGGATATGGACAAACAAGTAATTTTTTTTTGTTCTGTGGGCAAACCTCAACCGAATAACTATAGTTTACACAAGTTGGTGACCGAATACGGGCTGCAAGATGCAACCAAATATGGCCCAACCAATATATTTATTTCCCCGCTCCCACTGGCGACTCGGCAGCATAATTGGTCAGTGCATTGGGTCGGAATCCCAAGGGTGCGGGTTCGAGTCCTGTCTGAGTATTTTTATTAGAGTATTTTTTCTAATATTATTTATCTTAATATTAATTTATTTATTTATCGTAAATTGGGAAACAAACAGCCTTATACAATACATAGTAATAGCTTAATTTATGTTAACACATTTGCCAAAACAATTTCCACTTATAATAATTTACATTGAAAACGTTAAGTAAACTTAAGACTTATGATGTTCTTTGCACTATTGAATTACAACTAAGCAGTACAAATAATATTCAGTGCATTTAAGAGCTTATATATTGTTTAATAGTTCAGATTTCAATTTCGAAAGTTTAAGATTCAATATAATAATAGAAAATATCAATATATAGCGATGATAAATAGAAGATGAGCTGTTACTAATTATAATAAAAAATACTCCATTGTCAGGCGTAAATTGATGGATGGATTGACACTCATTGTTATGTAATTGATAATAATTTTCGCATTGAAAAAATATTCTCAAAAGCCACATAAAAGTATCATTACCGAAAACATAAACGTTAATTCGTAAGCTATGTTTTATCTTCGCACGTGTTACATAAAAATGAGGATTTTATCAAAATGTATTTTCTATCATATTACTTTATAGAGATATAATTTATTGATTGATAAAATATCTTAAAATATTGAAGTACTAGTTCGGAACGGATTTTTCTACGTATTTTGGATTTTTCTTCCTGCACTTTTAAAAAGAGTTTCTTTAAAACTGTGGAATTATTTGCAAGGTGGAATGTTCAATCTTCCAAGTAACTGTGAAACAAAGTTTAAATTCGATTAGTTTCGGAACTGATTGGTCCAAAATGTCCCCTCTTCTCAAACAAATCAAGGAAAGCTAAGTTTCTTGTCCCTTTGTTTATTTTAGGGTTGATTAGCCTTATTCACGGAATCACAAATGAGGCAATACCCTCATTGGGTCTAATTATTGGGTACTTACTTAACCCTTTATCGGATTTAAAAGTATGACATTTAGCTATTTAGTATTTTATTTATTTATTTTATATTTTCAATACGACATACATACAATTGTGTTGTATGAAAAGTACGTACTGGAAAATAAAATAGTGGGTTAGTGATTTTAGCACGAAATGGCAACTGTTAACAATGTCGAAAACTATCGGATAAAACCCCTCTGGCCACGTGGTCCGACTTCCTTTGTTTTACCGATCGGTAGTGATGATTTTCGATGACGAATGAAGTTCGCGCCACGAAAGAAGTCCCGCGGCTTTTTGATAGAACTTAAATATACGCTGTTTAAAATTTAATTGCTATTGTAATAAAGAAATATGGCTTTTGTATTAATTTAAAACAAAATATATTTTAACAGCTGTTTTCGTAGTTTTATATCATGTTTTGTTTGGTTTCGTCGTTCGGTCTCTGATCTTAATTTATCGGACAACTCATTAAAATATAATGTGTAAGACGTATGTAATACCTTCTATAATCTAATATAACTAAGTAATAATAAAAGATACATAATATTACTATTGGCTCTCTGAGCTGTAGACTTCGCGTTTGTGACATCTTTTAACATTTTTCGAAATGGCTGATATTTGTTTTTTTCGAAAATTTCCCAAAAAATGGCTCTACAAAATAATTGTATATCATTTTCGAACCTGCTTACAATTTTACGAGAATAGGTTGAGAAATGGAACCTGTAGAGGAGAACAAACGGACAGAATGCCGAGACCGCCAGCTTTGCTGCCGGGCAAGCCACGATGCGCCCGGCATCTTTTAGCTTGACAAACGTGCCGCTCGACAAAAGCCGGCGACCCGTGCCGCCGGCAAGTGTGTAGGAGCCATTAAATGTCATTATTATAGCAGAATGAGTTTGACAGATGGAGAATGACGAATCGACAATCTGCGTGGCCAAGGCCGAATTTATTCGACGTCATCTAATTACACCAAAGAAACTCGGTAATGGATGTTTTTCAGGCGAAAAAATAGGCGTGAATGTCCCAGTTCTGCTATCGTGTTTGAGGTTGAAGCAAGAGATTTTATAAGAAGTGTCTGTATGATGCCTGGATCTGCTTGTTTTCAGCTTCAGTGGTGATGCAACCAATCGCTCTACCAATAAAATGAGTACAGAATGTACAATGCGATTAAATTAACAATGTACAACAGAACTGATCGAATTCAGAGCGGGTGCGGTAATAAAAAACGACGTATTTTATTCTGTAAAATTTTCTCTTTGCCATACATTCTCGAGTGAAGTTGCAGCGGATCACTGTATATGAATAATTTAATCGCATTGTATGCAGGGCACCTCACCTGGTGTCCGCTTGGTTGCACAATGCACAACCAATTTGGTGCGGCAACCGAACCACCCGCTGGTGGCGTAACCATGGTGTCTGTAGTGAGATAACTCCCTTATTGTACATGAAACTGAGCTAAATGGGTTTCTAAATAATGATAGTTAGTTGGTAGTAAATGTACTTTTATTATTTTAAACTGATGAACACAACTTGACATATGGAAGAAAAAACACAGAGTACAAAAACAAGGAAAATATGTTATAGTATAAAAAGTACGGAATTCAAAAATATAAGTTAAAACCATAAACTAGTAAAAAAGAGGCCGGCTCGGCAACAGTATATGTGAACAGTAAACAGTAAAAAAGTTTTTAATTTTTTTCTTAATTATTTCTGTAGGTTCCGTTCTTATTATTTACAATGTGAGCACAATTTTTCACTTCAATTTAAAATAATTCACGGGCGTGAAGCTTCTCAGAGTCTATAGATAGCAAAGAGGAAAAGAAAATTTTCCAGTTGAAAAACTTTTTATCGAGTTCTAAAAACCTTCAAGAATTGGAAAGGCTCTGCCGTTGAAAAGCAACCGGTGACAGCGACCGAGCGATAAAAAATGTATTTCGATGTTTATTAATGTAAAAAAGAAAATAATATTTAAGTTAGATGTTTGTAAAAGTCGGACAAGTGCGATTTTATCACACGCAACAAAGATTCCGTACAGTTGTACAGTTGTTGTGTAATGTGATATTACTGAAAAAAAATTGATTTCGAGTTCAATTTTTTCATTTATTTGCGGGATTGAGTCCTTGCTTGTTGCAAAATTTTTGGAAAACATGAATCCATCATAAAAAAATGGGGCCGTATTTTAAAATTGTTTTGAATTGAAAGGTGATTTGTATAAATTCAAAGACACCGTTAACTTAAGTATTTTGTTTTCATTATATTACCTTGATACCTTCTTGACAAAAATATAGATAAGCAAACAAGTGGTCCTGTTATTTTTTTGTTTCTAGTGTTCCGTTTGAGGCAAGGAATCCTAAAAACTTTTATTTCTATTTTCACTTCTAGTGACAATACGATATGAAATGCGAAATGTAACAAATAATTTCTCTTTTCACTCTTATCTTGATTAATCTACGCAATAGGTCTATTGTCCTTGTAAGTTAAAGACATTTAGAAAAATGGTTGCTGTAAAAAATACTGCGTAAAGTAAATTAAAACCGCTTTACGTTCCCAAATGGAGAAATAGTTTGTTTTTTGATGTGAAATTAAATTTGGCTAACTAGTGGCTCAGTGAGCCTCGCGTTTGTTCTTTAATTCATCAACGCCAGAGGGGCCGCATGCGGCCGGATAACTCGTCGCTCGCATGACATACTGTCGTATCTTACAATTTTGTCGTAACTGAACTGAATGCAGTAACATACATAATTTCTATTGCTTTTTATTGTCACAAAGTGTCCCATCTGTAGGTAACATAGTTTCGGAAATAGACAAGTTTAGGAACGACGTATCTACAAGGAAACAGATTTTTTAGTTTTACTATATGACACATGTAACCTAAGACGTTTTGTAAATTAAAAAAATAAAATTTATCTGAAAGACGTAAGTAACTTACGACGGCTATTGGTGTAAAATTAATGAAGTTATTACCATTTACGACTGTTCGATTTATAAAAAGTGCAAACAAAACAGTGTTGTATTTAGTACAATTTAGGGATCATAATGGAATATAAGATTTTTTTTATTCATAGTCAGCTGGCGCCTGGCACCTATTTTTAAATTGGCTCGCAGGAACAAGCCATATGAAGTCATTCAGCTTCAGTATTCAGATATGCTGGATTAAAAAAAACAAGTCGCTTGAAGCTCCTCCATTACGCACAGATAGTTCTGGTCAGTCAGTTAATTTGAACAGAAATGGTTGAATTCGAATTCTTTAAAAGCAAACCCACTGATTTTTTTTTCAATACTAGCCATAGCCATGCAGAAACAATCTCGATAAAATTATCTCTCAAAAGAAATGCTTCAAACGACTTGAGTAAGAGAATTCCAGCTCTTCACCAGTTTCCTCCTAAAATAGCAGTAGACAAATACAACGACTTACTATTATTGACAACTGGGGATACCCCAGTAATAAAATAAAATTAATGTTGATTTTTATAAGTCTTTAAATCATTAATTTTTAAGTGAAGTATAACATTGTTTACTAGTATTTATAATTATACACTTCTAAGACTTTCGCGCGTACAGTTCCTTAGAAATTAAACACGTTTTACGGATTACAGCGCGTATATTATTAATTCAGGTGTTGTTTCAGAATTATTTAGTTTGTATTTATTGGTTTTTTGAATTCCCGACTTTTCGACACCTTTCCAGGGGCCGTGGTCACGGGAGGACTAAAGCAAAAGGGCTGCTCATATTTTTATGAAATTACCCGCTCGAAACTTTATAAAAATGGAATTCAAAAAACCAATAAATACAAACTAAATAATTCTAAAACAACACCTGAATTAATAATATACGCGCTGTAATCCGTAATAAGTGTTTTATTATAAAACTAACTACTATTAGTAGTGAACAATTTTCGATATTTCTAGTATTTTTTCTAATATATCATTTATCTTAATATAAAAATAGCAATGTGAATGCGAAAAAATCTCAATTTAACAACTAGGTAGGTTTTTGAACTTGTTAACTTGTGTAAGTCTATACTGACTGAAGAACGCAACTGAGACTGATTTATTATAATATTGTGCTGTAAAACTTAGGAGCTATGTACTAGATTTTGAGTTTCATTTTAGTGTGGTCATTTTCAAAATGCTACCAATGGATTTATGGTTAAAAATGCTGTTGTATTGTGATAAAAATAGAAAGAAATAGAAATTTGTTTATTTGCTTTTGAATAAAGTGGTAACAACAAATTCTTATGTATAAATTTCCTTTTTATTTCTTTGCGAATGTAGTGTCGTAACTACATTTTTGTCCCGCCTACAAAAAACAAAGTTATCACAAAGTGTCCTATCTGTTTTAAAGCTGTATTACACAAATAATATATATACCTATTGATAATGATACATGCAGAAATAAAGAGAAAAATATACTTAACTAAAGTACATTCTTGGTTTCTTGGTAGAATTTATAATTAAAAAGTTATATCGTAAAGTATTGACACCAAAACCGAAAAAACGTTGCTGTGAACATTTTGATTGATGTTAGTTACGTCTGTATGTCATGCGAGCGACGAACAATGGAATAATATTGTGTCTCATTTTACGTGCGTAGAAGGGTTAAACTTTTTAGGTTTTGAAATTAGCTGCATAATAGGCAATGCTTGTTTATACTTGTTATTGTCATATAACTGTATTTTAATTCGGTATTTTAGGTACCTGCTCCTGGTAAGATGATATAAATATATTATTCCGAATTACTTTATTATATTTATGAGATTAAATTGTATGAAAAATGTGAACCGGCAGTTATAAAAAAGTTACTAATTTTCCACTTAAAAATAAGGCAACTTGGTAACTAAAATACACTACATTTTTTCGGATAGAATTAAACTAGCATTCAAGAATAGCTTGCAGTTGATTTCACTGTTCGAGTAAAACTGATCCACAAGCGAAATTTTCCTGAAATAAATTTACAGCAAAAGTACACAAGACAGCACGTCAGGTTACGCAGTTAAACTACGAATACAGCTTTTATTACGTAGGGCATAAAGACGGTTTCAAGGTCAACATGTATAGTCTGAGGTGCCGTTGTGTGTACTAAACAGCGGTCTAACAAAAAGACTTTTATGTTTACGTGTGAAGGGAGGCCCCAGGCTAATGAAATTGATCGAGTGGAAATCACATTACACACCATTAGGGTCCGTTCACATGAATCACAACCTCATCACAATCGTTTGATCAGTGACGTTGCAGCTCCTTGCAATTTGCCTTGTGTTTGTGTCTGTGTGCGGCATCTTCCTACGCCGCCCGTACCGCAACACACCGTACAACAACGAGTCATCACCGTGTTCACATGGCGCTGATACCAACAAATGTATGGAAACGACGAAATAGTATGGAAATCTACATTTTGCTAACGGAGTTCTCTCAGCGACTCAGCATAGTACAACCATCACCGGTTGGACCGCGGTCCCCGGGCTAATACCACCCAGCTCGGATGAACATCTTCCATTTGGCCTTCTTATCAGTGGCTACCTTCATACCATTCTTTACTACACACTACTAAATTTCGACGTGGTTACTATTGGTGGAAAAATTCACAATCCATTTTCGTGTAATTGGGTATTTGTATTTATTTCACAAATAAAATAAGTGCATCGTGAAGGAAATATCAGTAAAAATTTTTTTTTGCGATCAATATTTATTGAGATATGATTCTTTGAATATTCACGTCATGGCGGCCGCGTGACAACGCCCAATACAAAAATGTATCAGAATAGTGACGTCACATTTCTAAAAGCGCGGCCCATGTATGGCACGCAAAAAAAAATGTGATTATGCAACTAAGAAAAAAATTTTTTTACAATTATGTTTCTAAAACATTTTTTTTTGTAATTACGTATGGATTTTAAAAATCAACATTATTTTGTCACTAGAGAATTTTGATTTATTACCGTTTTTTACCAACTTTGGAGTCTTAAAAATCATAGTAAAATTCGTTAAATCGAGCCAGAATTTCGCGTAGGGGTTTATTTTGCTTGCCTTTTTGCTCTGTTATGCCTTAAAAGTAGAATCAGTTCCCAAGCCCAATAAACAATTAATTATCGCCTGCCAACATGTTATCGTTGTGGTGTGATACGGTGCGTGTGATCCTGTCCTTACGGTGACGTTTATTTACTCCGAACGTAACCATGTAACGAAACCTAATATGTTCCCGTAATAGGTTTCGAGAATAATTTTCACCTTCAGATCGAAACCTTTTGTGAATACAAATGTAGACTTTACTATGCGAGACGAGTAATTATATTTATGTCCAAAAAATTGAAATATTAATGTAATGTACCCACGATTTAAACCTAAATAGGCACTGTTAAATAGAAGAAAACATTATAGTAACTTTAAGTGTTTTTAATAATAATAAATAATTTATTGTTTTAAAACCTGCTAAAGGCATTGTTAATTAAGATAAAAAATATTAGAAAAAATACTAGAAAAAATTGACTCACGTGGCACCTCAGACGGGACTCGAACCCGCACCCTTGGGATTCCGGCCCAATGGACTGACCAAAAAGTATTAGAAAATTTCGCCGCTCCCACTGGAGACTCGGTAGCATATTTATCTTAATATAAAAATAGCATTGTGAATGCGAAAAATCTAAATTTATAGACATTGTTAATGTTTCGTAGTAAAGATTTCGTTTATTATTGTTTTTTTATTGTTAGTAATAAATAATTATTGATCTCATTTGAAGCTTAATCTTAAAGTTCTCATTTAATTTCAATTAAAGCAAACGCATTAGTATAAAAAGTGAATTTGTTTTTTTCTATCTGAAATAATACGTTATTGACACACAATATACCTATATATAGTGACTCGGTAGCTCAGCGGTCAGAGCATTGGACCGGATATCCAAAGGTCGCGGGTTCGATTCCCGTCCGAGAACATGATCTGGGTGCGAGTCGTATTTTTCTAGTATATTATTTGGTAGCACTAGAGAAAATGTACAGTTTTTTGATCCTTTTACTTCCAATAGAACTTGAATATTTTTCTTTCCTACAGTAAAACTTTTTTCATTTGTATTTGCAAGAAAAATCTATCGGCAGAATATTTTTCTACGACCCGCTCCATTTCTCTTTACATACCGTTAAATTTTCCAGTAAATTCGGTTTGAAGCTATGCCTTTCTGTTCTTTCGTGGATGAATAGAGAAAAAATTGTCTCTATCAAAGCATTTTTTCGTCGTATAGTTACTTATCAATCTTTACTTTTTTTTGAGTAGGACAAAATGATTTTAAATAATTACTTATCTGTACTTTTAGCAAGAACATCAAGAAAAAAGCGCGTGTAAAAGTACTCGATAGAGTAATTATCTATGGAAAATTTCATTTCGCTTTTCGGCGGTAGATGGCACTGTACAAATTTTCCATACAAAATTACTCTATCGAATGTTTTTACGCGCGTTATTTTTTCGATAGCGTTCATGCTAAGAGTTGTTCGAGTAGCTCGCTGTTCTTTATCTCATTTCTGAATAAGTATTATCCTAAATGGTTTCCAAAGAGCCTTCTTCGACGTTTCCAAGGAAATACCGGATATATTCAGCGCTGAAAAAACTGGGTAAATGGCTCTAAATACAAATGATTTCTAATATCTGCAGATTGATCTAAAAAGCCTGATTTTCACTGTAAGAGTTTTCAGCAAATGGGCTCGTTTTATGCTATTAACATAGAAACGCATTTTCATGGAGCTTCTAATAATGGTAATTCTCTCGTTATCAAAGCGGTTATCGTTTAATCAAATCTTGTTACGAATTCTACATTAGTACTATAGCAAATGAGTCGAATTAAATTCGCCGGAAATCAAGTTGATTTCTTATACGTGAATTTATTTTGAAAGGAAAATTAAATAACTAACTTTATGTTTATTTTGTGAGTTCGAAATGAGCTTCATTCTTAATTGTGTTAGAAATCTTAATTGGATCTGTAATATTAAATATCTTTCCTAAATTGGCCAATTTAGCAGTAATTTTCTTTGTGCGGGATTCAATTATAAGAACGTAGTATCAGCAGCCTGTCGATTTTGTGACAAAACTCGACCCTCACTTCGAAACTCACTTCACTGCGCGGGAATTTTAAATCATGAATGAGAAAATGATAGGCTGGTTTTTTTATCACGAAAGATTTTAGACAGCTATGGCAGCTACCTAAAACCTTTTGCAATCGGTAAAGAAACTTATTTAGCTAATTTCTAATAACAAATTCACGCGAAGTGAAGTGAGGTTCGCAGTGAGATGCGAGTTTGGTTACAGAATCAGGCTAGGCACATTAATTATGCCGTATCATGTTAACCGACTTGTTAAGCCAACTTGTCAATAATTATACTAGGAAAAATACGACTCGCACCAGATCATGGTTTCTGGACGGGAATCGAACCCGCGACCTTTGGATATCCGGTCCAATGCTCTGACCGCTGAGCTACCGAGTCACTAGTGGGAACGTCGAATTTCTTCTGGTATATCAACTCTTACGCTGCAAACCAGAGCCATCTCACCAATATACAAGGAATTACCTCGACTTTCAACTGAACATCTTTCCAGATATTATATACCTAGCTTTCTCATCTTAATCAATTGTTTAAAAATATCTGGAAAGATTAGCATTGTGAATGCTAAAATCTCAAAATTAAAAATTGTCAATAACTGTAAACATTTTGACAAAGTTGTGTTTGTGTTCTAACTATCTGTCAGACTTTGTTTCGAAATAAACCTTTTTTTAGCTAGTACGATTTGCAAATGTTTAAGTTAGGTTTAGGATTAAAGACGTTTTTCTCATAAGAACTTAAACGACCTTGCCACAAAAGATTTTAAAACACTGTTTAAGGGACTGACATGAGCCAACTAGTGGCGCCAGTCGATTTTATTTTATCTATTCTAAATAAGCCCAATATCTTAAAAAAAGGAATCAGTCAAGGTCTTGTGAATGACGTCTAATGTTTATTGAATAACGTTACAACATTACAAAATGCGTGCTATAGTTTAAAAACGGGTTTAAACCAACAGTGGCCACTTTTAACAAAATCGCGTTTTAAACTGTTTGAATGCCTTTTCAAACTGTGTAAAGTAATTCAATAAATATTAGACGTTATTAACAAAACCTTGACTGATTCCTTTTTTAAGAAATTGGGCTTTTTTAGAATAAATAAAATAAAATCGACTGGCGGCGCTAGTTGGCTCATGTCAGCCCCTTAATTTAGACATTGTTTAAACGTGATGCCGTCTCTTTCAAACAATATTGTCAAAAAAGTGACAGCATCACATTTAAACAGTGTCTAAGTTAAACCCTTGTTGAACAGTGTTTTAAAATCCTTTGTGGTAAGGCCGACAATGTTCACTTAAAATGAGATTAAATTGAAATCTTACAGCTATAATTTGGCGCAGCGCAAATGCAAAAACATTAACAAAAACATAATCTAGAAAATCCTACTAATATTAAATATAAATAAATATTTGACAACATCACATACATTGCTCCGAAACCAAAGTAAGTAGCTAAAGCACTTAATTGTGTTATGGAAATCAGAGACAACGGTGGTATCACAAACACCCAGACCTGAGCCAATATAGAAAAGTTCGTTTCTAAATTGACCCAACCGGGGATTAAACCCGGGACCTCAGAGATGGCGACACCTGTAAAAAAGGTGTACAAAGCCATTCGACCACGGAGGTCGTCAAATATTATAAACACGAAAGTGTGTTTGTTTGTTTGTTACGCTTTCACGTCTTAACTACTCAACCGATCATCATGAAATTTTACATATGTGATGATACACAATGTCAGGGACACAGAAAAGGACATATGGTACTTTTTATCAAAAAAAAAATGTTCCCGCCTCCCGAGAGATAGAGAAGTAATTATCCAAGCAGGCAGTCACGGGCGCCCGCTCTTATCAACAAATAATTATTAAATCATTGAAGGCAAAGTAGATAACAGTAATAAAATGGTGCTCAGTCGTAAAATGGAAATGCTTCGTATGATTATCAAGAACTAGAGTCTGGATTTGTGCCAAGCTTCATGTCGAAGTGTTTCCGACTAAAAGCATCCTGATAGTCGTCATTTTCAGGAAAGTGCGTGAATGAGTCCCCGGTATTATCACTTTTATTACTGTAATAATAAGGCATCAATGGGCCGGCTTTGGCTAATAAAAAACCTATTAAAGTAGGGCTAAATGTTGCTAACTTCGGTCTATAAAATATAGCGTTTTTATTCAAATAATTAAATTTATCTCTTCATTGAATAAATACTATATTATATATCAAATACCTGGAAGAGATCGTTACCTTAGCAATAAGACTGCCTTGTGTGCTGTATCTATGTTTTCTTTATCTACTCTTTTCTGTCTTAGTTCTGCAATAGGGTAATGTAATTACTACATGATATATCCAATATTTCTTAGACCAAGTCATTTCTAAATTAAAGTTCATGACGGAAACGGGCACTTTACTTCTCTTTGTCTATGAAAGTTATTTTTTCAATGGATCCACCGGTGGAGCCTGGCGGTGGATCCAAATGGACGGAGAGCTTTTTTTTTATTAGGCTCACAAAACTGGTTTACAATGATCACATTAGCTACTGAAAAACAAAATCATTTATGACTTGTTACACTACATTTAAACCTACTACACGTAAGCATACGTAAGTAAATTTTTATAATAAACACGGACTACTTCATTTTATTGGTAGTTAAGGTTGGTAATCGCGAGTAACCTATGCATTTAGGGTGACTTTCTCAATCTAAGCAAAGCTATGCTATGATGATAACTAAATAAATAACGTATACCTAGAACATACATAAATATAACAATATAATCATCCATGATTCGAGAAAAAATTAAGCAATGGACTTAGGAAAAAGGAAAAATAGATAATTTTTACCCTACATTATTATAAAAGCCGTAATTCTAAAACCAACTGTTTTAATTTCACTTCGATGCGATAAGTATTTAAAAAGTTATTGTAAATAATTACGGCCTTACCACAAATGAAGAGTCGACATCACATTTAAACAGTGTTTTATACACTGTTTAAATGTGATGTCGACTCTTTCAAATCATATTATCAAAAAAGTGACAGCATCACAATTAAACATTGTCTAAGTTAAACACTTGTTGAAACAGTGTTCAAAATCTTTTGTGGTAAGACCGTTAATATTTAAGCAGATTACGTTTGCATGCGCGAGTCGGTACCTTGCGTCCTTTCCGAACGAGACTAGCGAGAGAATGGAATCCGATGACGTCATCGTAACTACCTGCCTGTCACCACGGTAGTGATTACTGCTACGAATTTTTTAAAATTTAATGTGTATGTAGAAGGGCTACAGAAAAAATGTTAATGTCATATTTTAAGTTAAAATTTGTATATTAAAAAAAAGCTCATTGCTATATAAGGTCATCGAAGTAAATCCCTGCAAAATTATTATTATTTATCACCAACCTTAATCCTACTAAGATAACATTTTAATTTGCCACTATCAGCATTTTATCTTCGCTAAATGCCCTTAGGTGCTGTTCACACTGATTGACAATACTGGCTAACGCATCGAACTTCGGAAAATCTGCCGGGCTTCAAATTAAAACAGATAAATCGAGCCCCAATCGGACCAAATGGCGAACCTCAATTCATGATGTCACACGAACATCGATGTCTTCTAAATAACTTCGGTGAATAGTACAATACGAAATCCTTACTTCGATTTATCTGTTTTAAGTTGAAGCTCGGCAGACCCGCCGAAGTTCGAAAAGTTCGAAAAGTCCCTGATCCTTTTCATTTGGTGTGATAAAGGAAATGGTGGTTAAAGCACTTCATAAAGCCTTTATTTTATAGTAACGAATAGGTACTTGCCGTTTATGGTACTAACCGAGCTTCTGATATCAAAGGTTTACGACAGTGGGCCGTTGGCGAACTATATTTTAAGCGAACATTTGATGCATCAGTCACAGAAACCGTTTTAAGATACGCGGCAAATTGAATTAGTCAATGACAGGTTATAGAAAAAAAATACAGATTTATAATAATGATATTAAGATATACCTAGTCCTAATTTTAAAATTACCTTTCATCATCTATAAAATCTTATAATATAAATTTCTATTCCGATATAATTATGACAAATCTGTAACTTTTCCCAACAATGGCATTGTCATTATGGCCATTTCTCTGTTTATTTAACTAGTGTTCTAGGTTTATAATTCAAATGCTATTAGACCCTTTGCTTGGAATTCATGTCATCGAAAATTAAGTTACTAGCGACTAACAGAGAGGAAATGAAGCACAAACCATCAGGGAGGCCTGGCGGGTCAAATTTACGCTCGAATCAATTCCAACGCTAGGCAAGTGTTCCACCGCTGGAGAGGATGCGACTATGCTATAGTCGATGGTTAGCGAAAACTTATGATCATTATACTTTCGATGGCAAAGATCATTTTCGCTTTTGAAAATGTGACATTAGCTACTTTTAGCGGCTTTTCTCCTTCAAGAATATTCCGATAAATAGATGAATAGAGTGTACACACTTAGGAGTGGGCGCCTGTAATGACTAAAAGGTACCATAGTAAATTTAACACTTGCGTGGACTAGAAAATGAGGAACGGAAACGTATGGAGATGGAAATATCCTCCCACAGGCGAGGTCCATGTCATGTAGTGTACTTAAATGGGCTGTCTATGATGACAAAGATGATATTAATTAAATAATCACTGACTGTAAATATGTACAAACTGCCGGCCGGCGAAAACTTATTACTTCTTTCCACTAGTTAGTTTTCTGCAGCGATATACGAGCTATCAGAATCTCGCGTAGCTTTGCACTCGCTTCTCGTTATTCGTTGGTAGTGGAACTACTGCCGTTGGGTGTCGATTTCAATGTTGCGTCATTCATTAAGTGAGGTATTGCAGCTTTGAGAATGTTCTAGAAATAGTGAGTTAGTTTACTTTGAATTAAACATTAATTAAATTCGAAATAATAATAATAATAAAAATCAACGCTTGGACATTTTCACACAGCGCCACCTAGCCCCAAACCACAGATAATATAATACCTACTTATTATATGGGTGCTAGACAATTGATATACTACATACCTACATATATAATTTTTTTCAACATATACATAGTAACACCAAGAGCCAGACCCGTCACAGAAATTAAAATTCATCATTTCCATTTCTGCCCGACCGGGCGTCGAAACCGGTGCCTCTTACGTGGTAGACCGGCTGTTGCCGATGTTGACCACTCAGTCAACGCGTCAGTTTTCGCCATAAAAAAATTATTGGTACTTAAAAAAACTATGGAAATATTATATTTTTTCTTCATTTTAAAGTTAAAATTAAATTTCAGCAACTGGAACAACTTATGTTGCAATATAACATTAAGTACTAACAAAATTCGTGTAATTCCTGTTTACTAGAAACTATTATTTACACGATTAAGACAGACGGATATTATGATCTAATTTCGGATTCGAATATCGTTAGATCGGCGCCGGCGCCGGTGCCGATGAGCTCCATACGAGAATCAAACGAAACTCCCGGAACTGTTATACTTTGATGCTATAAAACACCTCTTGGAGAAACATCAATAAATAAAAACTAGCAACATTACACTCATGAGTAGTTACGTTTTTACGAAATTCCTTCAGCAATGTTTCAAAGAAAGTTCAGTTCAGGCGGGTCTAATAATACCTATTATTTTAAATGTGTCTATTAGTGAAGTAGACGGCTTATATTTTTCGTAAAATTACTGCAAAGTGATCTACATATTAAAAGATGAAGAGCTCGGTGGTGCAGTGGTATGGCGCCTGGCCCAGTGATTGAGGAGGTTAAGCAGCTTTCGCAAGGGTCGGTCATGGGATGGGTGACCAAAAATTTCTTATCTCGAGCTTCTCCGTGCTTCGGAACGTTAAGCTGTTGGTCCCGGCTGCATTTGCAGTCGTTAGCACCCACCAATCCGCCTTGGGCCCGCGTGGTGGGTCATGGCCTATCCTTTTTATCCACCCATAAGGAAGACCTGTGCCCCAGCAGTGGGGACATTAAAAATGGCTGATAGTTATTGAAAGATTAACATAAGCCTACAAGATGTCATGAAGACGCAAAGGTCCCCAGTTGCTATTTTTTGTCATTATTTACAGACAAACATTTAATTTTTTCAAGAAATCATTACTTTAACGAATAATAAAGGGTTTTTCACTAAAAATATCGTATGTTTTTGGTTCTTCATTTTCCATCATTTCAACTGTCGTGGTTACGGGATTACTAAAGATAATATTTTTATTAAAAAAATCCATGTGATTCCAACCAAGGACCAAAAAAGTGCCGAGCAATATGAGGATCATAGCAACAACACATGTGCTTCATATAAGATGAATCCATTGCAAATGCGTAAACAAACGGAGAGTAAACAATTTCTGGACGGCAGCCAACCACCACTCTTCAGAAATGCTAATTTATTTTGTAATAAAACTCCTGTATCTACGCTTGTTTAGGTTCTAGTGAACTTTATTCTTGCTCAATTGAGATGTAACTAGTTGTTTTGTTCATTTCTCAATTTAGTTTGAGCATCGACATCAGCCACTTTTAATGTCCCCACTGCTTGAGCACAGGCCTTCGTTATGGGATGTATAAGGAGGATGGGCTATAACCCACCACACAGGCCCAATGCGGATTGGTGGGTGTTAACGGCTGCAAATGCAGCCGGAACCAACGGCTCAACGTGCCATCCGAAGCACGAAGGAACTCAAGATGATAAAATTTTAGTCACCCATCCCATGACCGACCCTTGCGAAAGTTGCTTAACCTCCGCATTCATTTTCGAAAGGTATGGTTTTTGAAGATTTTTCATCATTCCCTATCTTAAATCCAATATAAAGATAAGATTGTTATTTAAATGCAGATGTCACTTAAAGAACTTAAAGTCCAGTCCTCAAGAATGTCTCAACAGTTAGAATTCCTTGAATATCTCTCATTTACCTGCCACGGCAGTTTGAAATGTAAGGCATTTTGAGCTTTGAAGTAGGTACTTGAAATTAAGTAAGTCCAAACTTACTTCAACTACTGACCTACCCAACCTAGTTTCTAATGTTTACTAAAAATCAGACCAATACGTTTTTAAAAAGAAAAGGAGTTTTGTTTCGTAACATCGAATAATAATAATAATAATTTGAGAAAAACAAAATAATTCTAAAATATTAATAATAAATGCTCAATCTCAATACAATCGAACTCATTCAAGTTACATTTACATGTATTTATGCTTTATCGTCACTATCATAATAACTCATACGTTTAAAAATTAATTCACGTGTTATATTTTATAATGAGCCTGAACTAAATACTTCTTTTTAATACTTTTGCATTCAAAATGATTTTTTAAAGGCTTACTATCTATCTCTAGCAAAGACAATAATATTGTTGTCTTGTCCCTAAGTACTAGATCGAAATAAATATGTTTACATACCTACATCCGAGTACTAAGCTAAGGAGTTATTTTTCTAGTATATTTACAATAACTACTACTAAACACAAATACGGTGAGGGCAGGCGGCGACGTGGCTGAAGGTGGCTCGATCCAACTATATCAGTATCAAAGAGTATACACGCAGAGTGCTTATGAAACGCATCAAACGCGGACTTTGCACGAGAGTGGCGTCCATTTCCAAGGAAGATGGTATTATCACGACCACTATGTCAAGAAAGCATGACTTGGATGAAAAAATATAATAAAAATTCTTTTATCTTTGTTTCAGGCACTAAACCAATACATTAAATTAAAAACTACCCAAATACAAAACTATACCAATGATACGCTTTGCCACAAGCAGTCATTCACGACACTGTGTGTTTTAGACCAGTGTTTTTAGACAGTGTGTATATGACTCGCACCAGATCATGTTCTCGGACGGGAATCGAACCCGCAACCTTTGGATATCCGGTCCTATGCTCTGACCGCTGAGCTACCGAGTCACAAGTGGGAACTAATATATCAACTTATGCTGCAAGCCAGCGCAATCTCACCAATGTACAAGGAATTACCTCGACATTCAATTGAAATATCTTTTAAGATGTTTTTTAAACAATTGATTGAGATCTTCTTATCAAAAGTCGCGGGTTCGATTCCCGTCTGAGAACATGATCTGGTTCGAGTCGTATTTTTTGTAGTATATTATTTAGTATCACAATTAATATTCTTATTAAACAGAATTGCCACTTTCACGGACTATTTCCCAAAACGATGCTGATCGCGATCGGAGAATGGTAAAGATGTCGGCAACACTTGCCTCGGTAAACATTTCCTTGGCGCTACAATGTCTCGGCACTCTTGCCAGCTCCATCAGAAGGTGTCATTATATTGGACTCAATCATCATCATCAAAATATTAGCTGCGCGCGCACTCACTGCTCGGTATAGAACTCCGCCAAGGTTCCAACAACAACATTGCATACTTACAATTTACATGTAAAAGAAAATTTAACAGAAACAAATAAATACAAGTGTGTATTTTTTGTATTCACAACGGGTTAGCATTTGGCCTTCACCTCACCTAATGTTAAGTGACGATAAGGCCGAAAGTGTAAGCGCATTACACCCGGAATCCTCACCACTGAGGAACTGGCTATCTTACCTCCAACTGCCGGAACACAACAATTTTTAATTTGTTGTTATGGCGTCAGACTTAGGTAAGATGGTGGTAGCTAGCCAAGCGGATTTAAAATAAGCCTTACCACCAACCAAACCGAGTACAAATGTACCCCCCTCCTGGGAATCGAACCCGGGACCCCTGCGTCTTACACGGGTGGGCGAACCACTAGACCACAGAGGTGGTAAATTTTTTTAACTTTAACCAGCATTGGTAAAATTCTGTCGCGAAATACTCTTATTTTATATAAAAAGGTGCTGTATGAATATTTCATAGAGCCCTAAAAGTGTTTCCGGGTGTATCTAAGCGAATAAAAATTCGACTTACGAGTATTACCGAGAAAGGTTTATGTTTACCGCGCCATTTCATACTAAGGTCATTATCATATGTTATTTTATCATGGCCAAATAAACTAAAGTAGGTGTATTTTGAATGTTGAGGATAATTTATAAAACGAGAGGATTTTGATGTGGAAATTTAAGTAACAAGTTATGTTTGCGGTACAGACGGCGATGGCGATTCCTTACGGGATATCAATCTTGTATGTTGCCATCCTACCTTGATCTTGTCAATATTTTATTAAGAAGCAACGATACGAATTTAACAGTAAAAAAGACCAAATTTTAAAAAACCTTAAAGTTTTTACTTAGCATTTGATTTTTTTTTGTCTTCTTCTTCTTATCGTATGAGGATTAGTGGCCACCTCTGGTGTTAGAGTTTATCAAGCCGCCTGTAAGGCCTCTGACTTGGATTAATGACTTATCAGATGACAACAGACGGGACCGACGGTTTAACGTGCCCTCCGAAGCACGGAAGCGCTCAGTTGTAATGCCACTTAACGGTCACCCATCCGACACCTTGCCGGACCGAGCATTGTTTAACAAACGTGATCGAGTACGATCAGTCTGTCAAGCTCCGCCATGAGCGCTTCACATTTTTTTGTTAGCGTTAGTGTTTTGTTTCTAAAACTCGAAATGAATTACTTTCATACAAGTTAATTTTTTCGACCAAGCTTAGACTTACAGACATTATACCAACCAACTTAATAAAAATAAAGGCAAAAATAACACCGCTTTTAATGCCCGCCAAAGATTTACCAAAAAAATATTTCTGTACATTATATTAAATTTCATTCTTGTGAAATTTCTCTTCGAGGTATTGTGTTTTAGTAGCTTTATACGAAAGAGCCTAATATAAAGGCCATCCGTTAGACTAAGGCCACACTATAGGTGCGAAGCTTAGAGATTCGCTAGCGCGTCGCTTGCAGTGTGGTCAACTGCGATAGTATGCAATACGTCTGTTCACTAGTTGTGTCCTTTCTTGCCGGTTCTTCTCGTTACAAGGTCTCCCGCTTAGGGTTTGAGTGAATCTACGTTGTTTCTTACTTCCTGCGTCATTGTCGTTACTCGAAAATCATTAAAAATCTAATGCATCACAATATATTAATTAAAAATATGCAAATTAATATAATTTATTATCGTATTGTAACGTAAATTATGGCATATTTCCTTGTGTTGTATTGGATTTTTAAAGATTTTCGAGTAACGACAATGACGCGGGAAGTAAGAAACAACGTAGATTCGCCCGTTTGCGAACCGATGGCGTAGCTTCTTTGACATTCACAAGTGCTTGTAACAGCCTAGACTGAATAAATGAGCTTTGATTTTTTTCACACAAACGTTCTTTCTCACAAAATTATGTTCATTTTGAAAGTTCTTCGCACGTAGGTAACTTATCTCTACATTCATTCACACAAAGCTTCAGTCAGTTACACACTCAAGCACTGACGTTTTATTTTCGATTTTATCGTTGAAATGGCCCGATCTCCGCTGTGCATAATTCTAATTCCAATAAATTATCACCGGCTCACTACGATTCTTAATACCATCCCGTGAAATTTTAAATTTACTCACTCATATGTCCCGTGCGCGTCGTTCAAAATGTTTCTCGTGTCAAATTATAGCCGCCGCAAATTACGTTACATGCGCGTATTGAATATTCTGACGTTCATACTTTACAGGATTGCTGTAGTGAAAAACTGGACTGAATGTTTGACTCTTCATCTTATAAATTATTATACAACGTGTTACAAAAATACATTTTTAAATTTTCAATTTGAATTTTTGTATGAAACAGCTGAATTTTTTTTCGCGATTTCAGAGTTGGTACCATAGTAAAAGTTGATCAGTTTGATGGTACCTATGTCCCTATGTCCATTCGGCATTAGGGGTATTTTTGTAACACCTTGTATAATAAATTAATTTACAGAACAAGAAAATTCTAGGTCATTTCGGCAACATTAATTTCAATGACATAGAAAAATAGCTGTCTAGTGGCATTTAATATCTTCTGCCTCTTTTACAAATATCTAATTAAAAAGAAGCAATGTTTTATTAGCAGACGACTCCATGAGACACCTTTCAGACAGCAATTTTGATGGCTGTTTTCACATAACTTAAAGATACTGCGCAAACATAGCTGAGATCTTTAGTTGGGAATTCCGATGATCGACAACAGTTTCGGAAACTGAGCCTTTTTGTTGCTGCAACTAGCAACCTTTAACGAAAACTTAAAACAAGTTGATAATTTCTTCAACTGAAGTTGATCTTTCAGCGGAGTTCTACAATGAAGAAATAGAAATCGCATAATAATATCTACGATGTCACCAGAATGATGCTGTTTCTATTCAATTCATCTTCAATTTGATGACAAATGTGTGCCTTTATGAATGTTCTGACGTAATTACGACGTGATTAAACGTCCCACTGAGATAAAAAATATCACCGGAAAAAAAGAGCTGTCACATCGTATCAACCCCGTTCAACTTCGTTCATGGTGGTTGTAGCTACTAACATAATTGATACTCGAAGAAACTGGAAAAATAAAGTCTGTAGGACCTAAAGTTATTTCATTTGTAGGACCTCTTGATATTTGTTTTACATTATTTGCATACCTAGTTCAAGCGAGCACTTTCCCAGTCAGGCGGTAGGAAATTGATTTAGTCTAACTTTGTTTATAAGAGCAGGAAAGATAAATGCACATAGTAGGAAAATACTTAGATTTGAAGAAAATATTTGTGAAACTAGATATCTATACATAGATATGTTTAGCGTAAACAACATGTTACAAAAATACCCCTAATGCCGAATATGGTATATAGGGACCATCAAACTGATCAACCTTTACTATAGGACCAACTCTCAAATCGCGAAAAAAAAAATTCAGCTGTTTCTTACATTTTGATATGTTTGATTTTATTTTTTGTATGAAACAGCTGAATTTTTTTTCGCGATTTGAGAGTTGATCCCATAGTAAAAGTTGTTCAGTTTGATGGTACCTATATACCATATTCGGCATTAGGGGTACTTTTGTAACATGTTGTATAGTAACACTAAAAATAGGTATGTAAAAGATGAATACTTATGTATTAGTCGTACCGGGTTGGGTACAGGCCGACTTTTGATTGAAACTGACAGAAATCGCAGTTACATTGCTTTAAGTAACATAGTTGTCATGTTGATTCTTACTAAAGCAGCAATGTAACTGCGATTTCTGTCATTTACCATCAAAAGTTGTTCACAACAGAGTTACATAATCAGGGGGCCGGTGACGGAGTCACAGTCGTCTATGTAGTGTGAAGATTTCAACTGTCTAACTATCACGGTTCATGAATACAGCCTGGTGACAGACGGACGGACGGACAGCAGAGTCTTAGTAATAGTGTCCCGTTTTTACCCTTTGGGTACGGAACTCTAAAAAGAGGCACGTTATAAAAAAACATGCAAAGGGACAAAATAGGTCACATCGGCATATACCCAAGAGGATCACTTTTGCAGCCGTACAAAAAATGGGCGAATCGTATTAAAGTGACCAAAATGTTCCAATAAGGTTGAACGTATTGAGACGATTTATCAATGACAGGGTTATCGAATAAAATTATACTATACTTCTTACAAAATTTTTAGAGCCTAATTTAATCAAGAGAAGGTTTATTATTTCAAGTTATGTGCTTATAGAAAAACTTATGTAATTTTATGTAACTAAAAGAAATGTCTAAATTAATTTATTCTTGTTGAAGTATAAATTATACAAAAGATACTTTGCTTCTTCTTAATTTTTAGTAAAGTATAATGACCTTGTAATTATTATCCACTACGTTTCTGTTCTACCTTAATAACGAGTAGAATAACCAAGAGTTTTTGCAGTTACGGGTCCAAAAATCATTTTTCAGTACGAGGTTGTTCAAAAAACCCTGACATGATTGTGGCAGCCCTGCCAGATTGATAGTGTCCCCGCCGCACTCGACGTGAACAGATGATGAATCGTAACGCCCATTCACCGTTTACGCGCCATTTCTCGCGTGTTTCAATACAAGCTTTTTCTCGTATAAATCTTGTCTTAATGTTACATTGTTGAGACATTCATATTGCGATGTTATTTTTTTAAAATAACATTTTGGATTACATTGAACGCCAAGTGAAAGAAAATGTTAATGTTTAATTTTTAAATTTTGAGATTTTAGCATTCACAATGCTATTTTATATAATACTAAATAATATACTAGAAAAAATACGACTCGCACCAGATCATGTTCTCGGACGGGAATCGAACCCGCGACCTTTGGATATCGGGTCCAATTCGGGATCAGCGGGTTCGATTCCCGTCCGAGAACATGATCTGGTGCGAGTCGTATTTTTTCTAGTATATTATTTGGTATTAAAATGTTAATGTCTCGGTGAGACGTAAACGTTATGGAACCAAGTTGTTTGCTTAGCTGTTTCATTCCCTGTTTACCCTTGTATTCCCTGGTCCCGGTGAGTTGACCCATAACCGGGTCCATGAGTAATTTTAATTACCCGTGGTTCCATGGCCTTAGGGTTTCTCTGGACTTCTGATTATATCGATAAAAAAATTAATGGTTGAATGTCATTGACACCGTTTAGTAAAAAGGCTCGGCTCAAACTCACTGACCTGAAAAAAAAAAATTGTTGTGAAATATATGGAGGTCAGTGGCTCAAACTACTTGTTGCCGAGCCGGCCTCTTTTTTACTAGTTTATGGTTTTTTACTTTTAATTTATATTTTTGAATTCTGTTCTTTTTATACTACTACATATTTTTTTTTGGTTTTGTACTCTGTTTTTTTATTGCTCATGACAAGTTGTGTTCGCTATCACCTTACAATAATTAAACTACATTTAAACCAACTTTAGCTAGTTTCACTACTAATCATAGTTAAGCTGCGACATATTAAATTAAATTAAGATGTAACAACTACAATAATTAACTAGGTAGGTACGTAGTAAATAACATAAGTTCTTTAAGTACACTCTAGTTATTAATGTCATTTTTGCCAATCGAGCACTAGCAAACTAATTTTCCAAGTTATGTCTTGTTTCGACCTTTCCGCGGGTAACGAAGAGGATCTTAATTGTCCTGGCACAAGTTTTCCTGATAATGTTAGCCCCTTAGACGGTTCTGACAGTTAGCTTAGGGGCAAGACACACTGTGCGTTTTGCTGACACTGAAACTAAATAGTTGTTTGTTTTAGTTTGCTCACTCGGTAATCTCAAAGCTCGGAGGTATTCTATTTTAAGGCTTAGATTTAAATAAAATACCAAAGAGAATAGAGAATTGAATAGCTAAACAAGCAACATACTTTCAAAATAATGTAAGTATAACTAAATATTTTTAACATACTACATACTTGTCTGATTAGGTATCTATCAAAGTAAACAGAAGTAAACATATACTTTAGCAAACTATGATCGGCATCGTAGTTATTAATTCAGCATTCAAAGAATATTATGTATTTGGCTCTTTAGTATACGGTTTAAGATGATGTCAACGATACTCGTGTGTAGGGATCAGCTAACTTAACCTACATAGACTGAACTAAGAAGTTCCTTTACCTTAATGGACGGTACCTATAACGCGTTCATTGCATCATTGCCGCTACCTCCCGGCCCGCTTCGTCATACCGCACTCCCTGCGTCGCCTTTCTAGTACGGCTAGCAACGCAAAGCTTAATTTTTGTTTCTGTTGATTTAATCATTACGTTCGTTATTTGTGTTGTTATATTGATTAAACGAGTAAAGTTCCTACATAATGGCGAACCTAACTTGTTATATAAATTAATGACACTCTTTGAACAAGAAAAAAATTAAAAACAGTTGAAAAATATGAATACTTTTTTGTTTACAGTACCGTTAGCTGTGACGTTATAACGGTCATCGACGGCAATCACAAAGAGAACGCGTAGTAAGGACCAGCGACAAACTTTTAGGTTGTCAAAGGTTGTCATTTGTCAATTGGACACTGGAAAATGCATAGACTTGGGATCCGGCAACGCCTAAAGGATCGAAGTTAACTTGACTGCTTAATTTATGAAAGTACAGTGTAATAAGAGCTTGTAAAACCCATATTATATCCAATCGATTTTATATTGGTTATTTATAAATAGGTAATCTGCGTGACACCCTTCATTCCACACAACCTTAACGCGAAACCCTCAATATGTCAAGGAAATGTGTAATGGTTTGGGACATATAAAATGAGTTCTGAGGAAAGGAGAAAGTACCTTTCATTTGGTACTATTATTGCAATCAACTTGTCATACGCGTCGTGCAAATGTTACGTGCAAAAACTGAAAGCAAAATTGGTGAAAGCTATTTTATTGTAGCACCATTTTTTGAAATAATAGTCAGCAAAATGCTTTATCATTTTCTTTTTTCTTTATATAAGAATAACGTTGGTTTTAATTTTTATTAGATTTACTGTATTTAGTGGTTTGACGGAATTTGCAAATAGTTTTCATAATTCAGTTTGTAGCTGAAGGCTTATTACAAAAAACAATATTGCGATAATCGAACGATCGAATGTTGTCGTTCGGTTACCGGGCATCGCTTTTCTGAGTTGGCCCCCTTATCGGAGCTTCAGAGCTTCCGCGATTCTCGAAAGCCTTTCCAATAACGAGTCTTGTCTTACAAGAATAGAAGACTTCCACCAATTACTGGAATACTTAAATTAAACGAAGCTTGCTCGAGTTACATCCTTGTTGAGCCGTAGCTTACGGCTGTCGTATTTAGGGGCTGAAAGTCCTATTTGCCCTCGACTTAGCTAAAGTTCAGAGAAAGATTTATAATAACTGATAATAAAAAGGAAAATGTTCTATGAAAATTCAGAATTTTACCGTTTGTATTGAATATCTTATGTAGGTATTTAACTTTTTATCTATACTAAATAAATAAATATTTGACAACATCACATACATTGCTCCGATTCCAAAGTAAGTAGCTGAAGCACTTGTGTTATGGAAATCAGAGGCAACGGTGGTATCACAAACACCCAGACCTGAGCCAATATGGAAAAGTTCGTTTTCTAAATTGACCCAACCGGGGATCGAACCCCGGGACCTCAGAGATGGCGACACCTTGAAAACCGGTGTACAAAGCTACTCGACCACGGAGGTCGTAAAATAATATAATTGATTAATAAAGCTCCTATAGACCTCAAGTGGCACCCGCATCTTAATTAAATGTATTCCTCGCTAAGTACAAATGTATCAAAAATTCACAGTACAGATTGATGCTAAGTTTTATAGTTTATTTACAAACAACAACTTCAGTAAAATATAGTTTGTTGTAGTAGTAGTAGGCAATAGTGCCTAAAGTTGCCACTTTTTGCTCTTTTGCTTATTACAACGAACTAATGTACTGCGACGGAGGGTATCTTACTGAGGTTATTCTTTGGAAACAAACTATACAACCTAAGCTAAAACTGTAGGTAAGTACATGTGAATTTTTGACACATTATGTACTTAGCGAGCAATAAATTTAATTAAGATGAGGGCGCCACTTGAGGGCATCGGAGACTGGACTTGTTTCACAATCAAAAAGTAAGTTCCGAGTAGCTTACTTGACAAATGATTTGATAGTTGTGAATAATATGTCAAATCATCTGTCAAGTAAATTACTCAGAACTTACTTTTTGATTGTGAAACACTTCACTTCACAACATCTTCCACTTTTCAACAACAAAAATGAGACAACTAAGATTTTTTTTTAAATCTTTATTTTTTATAGAGGGTTTAGTCACACAGTGAGGAACAACTAAGATATGGCTGAACTAAGTGCTTACTTAGTTCAGCCATATCTTAGTTGTATGCTTATATCATAGAATCTTCTTTTTGTACGATGTTCGTTTTGGTTCTACTTTATGATTCTCTAATCTAGTACACAGCTAAACTATCTTTCTACTTTATTAACTATTTATCCACTAAGCTCAAGACCTACCTCAATTTAAAAAGTCAGCGGTAAACTAGCTAAAAATACAAATAAACATCTTTGGAATACATCAATAAAACATTAAATATAGCCTCGTCAGTTTTTTTCATATTTTTGGCATCGTGTCGGTGCTAAAAGGTATTTTATGACGAATATATAAAATTCATCGAAACATTGATAAGGGACCAGTTTATCGAACAAGACTGCTTCGTCTTTATTTTTATATTGAGTTAATATTATAACCTTCTTCAATGATACAAGGTTACTGCGAATATTTTATTAAGGGCTGGTAATTCTCAATAAAATAAGGATTTAGGGCGGGGCGACTTGCACCATAAATTAAATATTGCGTTAGTTTTCGTATACAAAAATGTGTCTAAGTGGTACTTATAACAATATTCAATTTATGGTGCAAGTCACCCTTAAAGTGTCTTATACTTGTTTATAAATCTTAATTCGTTTTTTTATAGAATATTGTTAATTTATCAAACTTAGCCGACGAACCAATGACTTCAATTACATAGACGAGCTGTTCAAAACTAAAATTGTGTCACAACCAACCTTCGCGGCGCATCAACTGCTTCTCTCGGTCGCTCGCAATAGACTAAAGGAGTTGCGGTGCATGCACTGTAACTTAATGAGCAATTTTTCGGTACTGTACAGCCTGTCTAGTGTAGTATACAACATGTTACAAAAATATCCCTAATGCCGAATATGGTATATATATAAGGACCATCAAACTGATCAACTTTTACTCTAGGACCAACTCTGAAATCGCGAAAACAAAATCAGCTGTTTCATACAAAAATTAAAATCGAAAATATCAAAATGTATAATTTTTTTTCATGATTTGAGAGTTGGCCCCATAGTAAAAGTTGTTCAGTTTGATGGTCCCTATACACCATATTCGGCATTAGGGGTATTTTTGTAACATGTTGTATACATAGAAGTCTTTGCGACGAACCGATGAATATTTTTGCGCAAATGCGATCCAAAGTAAGAAATATATATGAATATTAAAGAAACTATACCCCTAATTGGCCATTGTTCGTTCAGGCGCTCAGAACATATGCTAACTTTATACCAAACCAAGTAGTAGCAGTAGTAGGCACAGATTCACGAACTGGGTCAAAACTTTGCGATTCTGTCGAATTGGCTGGGATGCACTAAGTTTGATGCTGGTTGTCATGTAACTTTTGCTATAATGGATTTACTCTTTGCTCTAGGATATTATAAAACAATACTACTGGGAAAAGATTCAGAAGGACGAGTATAACTTAAACATGAATCTTCTAGAATGAGAGTAATAAAATAACATAAATAATGTCAAAAAATGTCCCAAGTGCAACAATGATGTCCCGAGTGCAACAATGTGCCTCATAATAAATTTTTTGACTGGCAAACAAAGTAGTTTTGTTGGAGTTGACTTTGTCGGATGTCTTTACTCATATTTTGTCGTAGACAAAAACACCCTCAAGCTCGTCAAGATATATTTTCCCAATTCAGTAGACTCCAATTCAAGGCATACATTTGTTCAAAGTTCTCGCCAAATACTCTAAATAAAGTTATTTTTATTCTCTATTTAAATTTAAAAAAATCAACAAGTACTTGTTCACTGCATGCTTCAATAACGTAGGCATGCGATAAAACGCAGGAGAAGGCGGGCGGCGAATTCAATAAAACTGAGATGTCGTTTCTTGCTATATAGCTGGCTCCGAATAGTTTATCGAGCGTACAGGCTTAAAAGATAGTAATGTGGATTTAAAACATAACATCAAATACCTTTCAGTATGTTTTTTTTCTCGGAGTGATAGCAGGTTTACTTAATGGTTGCTCCAACTAATGCCGATAGTATTCAACATATTGTATTGTTAAAAATATATTGTTCTTTTAACTACATTTATAACGCCCACCTTGGAAATGTGTCTTCATTAATTAGGCTACATTACGTTTAAATATACCTGTATCTTAAATAATTATTTCGAACTTCACGTTCAACTTACCTCTGTCTCAAGATAAAAATCTATGACCAGTGTGTGTTGCTAGTGATGACTTACGGCAGTAAAACGTGGTCTCACTATGGGTCTCATAAGAAGGCTCAAGGTCACTCAGCATGCAATGGAGAGAGCAATGCTCGGATTGGGACTAGAGATCAGGTCGCGGCCATCATGACCAAAGGACTGCCGAAGCCCACCTTTGTGAAGATAATATTAGCTACGTGAGCGTGGACTAAGAATGAAGAAACACTTTTTTACAAATGAACAATAATATATTTCTATGTGTCGGTTACAGATCTTTTAGAATGACGTTTTATAACAGTAAAAACAAACTGACACTTGGCTAATAAAGAGCATAAGTGCTCTATGGCGACCAGCCAGCTTCCAACATCCAGGTCTGTACTAGCATTGTTTTAGAGGGCGTGTTGAAGGAGATCGCAATGCAAGCGAGTGCAACCTACATGGAATTTTCTATGTCAAATATTATTATCGATATTGTCTAATGTCAAATGTCACTTTGAGAAATAATGAATAGTATGTTTTCTCAATGTTACAAATAAAAGTCGCTTTCATATATTAATAAGTGTTTATTTCATCGTGCTAAATAGCTTCCACATCGTCTGCGCACTGCTACACTATAACAGTACTAAAGTAACCGACATCGCTCGAATGATTGCTCAGCTAAAGTGGCATGGTAGTGGGCGGGACACGCAGCGAGAAGAACCTATGGCCGTAGGGACGGAAAGGTTCTGGAACGGCGACGACCGACGACGCTCCGTGGGTAGGCCCCGGACAAGGTGGACCGACGATCTGGTGAAGGTCGGGGAAAGCCGCTGGATGCGGACAGCGCAAGACCGATCATTATGGAGATCCTTGGGCGAGGCCTATACCCAGCAGTGGGTGCGGCTGATATGATGATTATTATTATTATTTCTTGACAAGCAAGCGACCTTAATTGCGCAGCACAAAGCTTGTGTAACCTCCTGTAAATACAGGTCAAGCAAATAAACAAGACACAAGCTTTGACTTTTCAAGTAGTGTTCTTAGTCTTTTTACTGCAAATAAAAGGAGTCGCACAGCCTAATTAGGGTATCACTTACATTTTATAACGGTACTATACTTTTACTATGACAAGCTTTTATCGCTTAGAAAGGCCCACTAAGTGATAAAATGGACTTACAAGACTTATTATTTGTCTTGTTGAGGCTTACAAGAACTCGTAGACCAGACCAGCCGTATTGTAGTTGGGTCGTATTTTCGATGCCCATTTATTGTGATCGACTCGCAACCTGCCAGCATAACATCAAATGCATCGGCCATAAATACCAAAAAATGTGGCTATATGTGGCCGGGCCATACTTAAAAAAATGTCGTCTAGTAGTGCTTATATAGTCTGGCTAAAATATTTTGTGATGGTCGGGCTCGGGAATCTTGTAACCACATATTGCAGCAGAAATATGGCTCGTTCACATGGATTAATTATTTAATTAATGAATCAGTTATGAAAAAGAGTAAGTAATTTAAAATTGAAAGAAATCTAATTCCTTTTGTTTACTCTTCAAAGTAAGAAACCGTGTTTTTAGACCTCTATTTAAAGTATATCGGACGTTTTAATTGAAACTGAAAGCAGGGACTAAACTTAAATGATTTTGTTAGGTATCGACATAAATGAAGTGGGTGGCAAGAACGTCCTTGGATTCGGAAATTTGTTGATCCTTTAATTAAGTAGGGAGAGCGGTTGAGCATTTCTGACTGAAAATAAACAAAATAAAACTACGAAGAGAACCTCTCGTCAAAGAGAAAGTCGTCAATGAAAATAGAAGAAAACACTGATTATTTTCTGCATTGTATACCTGGATATCTTATTAGTAAGATGTACACAAGGTCGAATAGTACAATTTACGATTTTCATATTTTACAAATCTTTTTCGTGATCTTGCGAGTTTCTCAAATCTTAGCTATAATATAAAATAACAAATCTAAAACTTGTGTCTTTGTTTCGCATTTCGATAAAATTTGCTCTAGTTTCACAATAATATTGTGCAACACAGTCAACTAAGTTGTTGAGTTTCTTTGTAAAATACTTATATTTTACGTACTTAAATGCTAAGAGAAGTATCATCGGGTTCCCGAATACCGTAGTTTTCAAAAGTTGGTATAATTTATTTGTATTTTATGATTTGTCTTTTGTATTCGTTATTCAATTAAATTTTTAGTCAGTAGGTAGAAAGTTTCAAAACCTAATAATAGTTATTTCTTTGATATGTTACGAAGAACATTTTACAGGGGCATACATGAATATTTTTTACATCAGCACTCGCAATATTAAATATTAAATTAACTCACGCTAGAAAAACTAATGTCGCCATTACACGCCAAAATGACACAACGATTACAACAAGTTATTAAACTTGAGTACTTTATGTTTTCTGCGCTCGTTAGTCAGCTAAAAGAGACGTCTTGAAGGTTGAGGTAAAAATTATGACGATTTAAAAATACTTCTTAGTGAGTATTTTTAATTAAAATACTTTTATATTTCACTGATAAAGAAATTTATTAGGGTGGACGTTTTAATCTCACACTGATAATTATTATCCACCAAAAAAATGTTACAGCAGTAAAATGTTTGTCAGCTATTCTATCAGTTTTTCAATCAGGGTTGTCTTTTTACATTTCCCGAGTACAGACTAAAATAATTTAATTTGTTAAGCTTTAGAGCTCAGAGATGACTGTAAATTTGTTCCAGTTTAACTTGGCCTTCTTCAGTTGAGGTATTTGGGAAGTTATGAGCAGCTTATTGAAATTGTTTTGTTGTAGTTTCTCTGTATAGATTAGCCCAAATAGTCAGAAAATCTGAACGCCTGACATTGTTACTACATGAATCAACTCTAACGTGATTTTATAGTTCAGGGATTAACTGCTGTAGGTAAAATAGAATAACAAAAAATACAGAACTAATAACTTTCACTGTCTGTTTTTCCAAACCACTCCAAAAATGTAACAAAAATTACAGGATATTATTTTTAGCTCTTTGAATTAAAAAAATATAGTAATTTTATTTAACATAATATTTTTTTATTAGTAATATTATACATGCGAAAGTAACTCTGTCTGTCTGTCTGTTCCGTTTTCACGCTTAAACCGCTGAATCGATTTTGACGAAATTTGGTACGGATGTAGATGGAACCTTGGGAAAGCACATAGGCTACTTTTTATCCCACTGCTGGGCACGAGTCTCCGTCCGCACGAATTGTGGAATTATTCTTATTCGAGCTGTCGTAGTGAACATAATTCAGCCTCCTGGCAGTGTAATCTGGCTCTGAGTACTGATTGTTAATATATAAAAGCTAATTATTTGTGTAAAGAGAAATATATGTAGCTTACTCCCGCAAAACAATATATGCAGGATGCCGCATTACTATTTACCGATAATTATTTTGCAATTGTTAACTAACTTGCCTAAATTATTAGTTTTTTTATGGTTCAATTGAAATAATGATCGTTTATATGATAGGCAACACTAATCGATCCGATCCTAAGTTAAAGCTAACACTAAAGCACATAAGTTACTGATTCAACACACTGGCAGGGGTATCAAATAGATTTTATTTTCCCGATGAAAAATAGGCACTAAAAGCAAAAAACACTATTTCCACAAACGACGCATGCATTATTCAGAGTTCTATATTTTACGGCAGAGCTTTATTAAGTTTTTATACGTTTTAAAAGTTCCGTGTGCTTTATATGGGGAAAATTACATCACTCATACAGTTTTATAGCAACGTTACTGCGTGGCGGTTTATGGAAACATCTATAAATGGCATAATAAGGGTGACGTCATAGTAATTATATAGTACGCGCTTTTTTAACCCATTGTTGTAGATTTGGCAGCAGGATCACCTTTCATGTAGTCAATGTAAATAATTAAACTAACTTTAAAAGTTAGTTGTTGATTTGACATGTTGTTTAAATACCTTTTTGAAGTAGTAACTATACCTAAAAATATGTTAAGGGGCTGACATGAGCCAACTAGCGCCGCCAGTCGATTCTATTTTATTTATTCTAAATAAGCCCAATTTCTTAAAAAAGGAATCAGTCAAGGTCTTGTGAATGACGTCTAATGTTTATTGAATAACGTTACAACATTACAAAATGCGTGCAATACTTTAAAAACGGGTTTGAACCAACAGTGGCCACTTTTAACAAAACTGTTTGAATGCCTTTTCAAACTGTGTAAAGTTATTCACGTTATTAACAAAACCTTGACTGATTCCTTTTTAAGAAATTGGGCTTATTTAGAATAAATAAAATAAAATCGACTGGAGGCGCTAGTTGGCTCATGTCAGCCCCTTAAATAAAAGCCCCTAAAATATGAAACCTTTGAGTTAGAATGGATCGACGAATCATCATCCCACTTTTCAATTCTTTAAAAATCTGCTATATTCACATCTGAAATTATGTAGGTAGGTACATATTTGACAAAGTCTGTAACTTAAATATTTTGAGAAAGTAAATCGTACTCATAGTTCTGTGATATATTACTTCTATGTGGAACAACATATCAGTTCGATATGATTTGTTATTGGAACATTTAATTAAATGTCAGATAAAACTAAGTGTCCTTATCATTCAAATATATCGAATAGAATATTAACAATTCTAATCATTCGTTACTAGGTACATGTATAGTGATGAAGTGAATAAGGCATCACACGACGAAATCGTCAATTTTTCTAAACATTTTAAAAATAAAAAATAAAAAAATAAATATTTGACAACATCACATACATTACTCCGATTCCAAAGTAAGTAGCTAAAGCACTTGTGTTATGGAAATCAGAGACAACGGTGGTATGACAAACACCCAGACCTGAGTCAATATAGAAAAGTTCGTTTTTCTAAATTGACCCAACCGGGGATCGAACCCGGGACCTCAGAGATGGCGACACCTTGAAAACCGGTGTACAAAGCCACTCGACCACGGAGATCGTCGAATTTTATGATACTAGACAACAATATCGATATTTTTTTTTATTTGTTTAACCGCATTAACGAGCTATCATTACAGCTTTGAGTTAGAGTGAATATTGGATAGAAATAGTAATAAACGGTTTTGTTGTCGAGCTTGTGATAATGAATGTTAGGACTTTATTCAGTTCAAACAAGAGTTTTCATTTTGTCCGACAGCCTCACTGCGCCGAACATTATATACATTATAATATAAAGGTGACATTCTTATGGAAATGAGCGCCGTATGTAAAATATCTCTTCGGGAAAATCTCGTTTGAATAGACCTTATCAAATTTTCGTATCACAAGGCGATGCAGACGACGCGACGTATCTATTTGGTCGTATTTCGAAGCGTGCATTAAATAATTTTGCTAAACAAATAATTTTACATGAATATCTGATCTTTCTTATTCTCACTGCTTCAATATTAGTCGATGCTATTAAACATAGATAGTCCGGCATTTGTTTTCCTAACAGGATGTGCAAAAATGATAATATGACCAAGGGGACATGTATATCCTCATGGTCATACTGGTATGACAAACTAGTATGACCACGAGGAAACAGGGAGTGAAACTTGAAAGGTTATATTGAAGAAATATTGAAAAAGTTTGTATAACACTGAGTCTGATCAGGATTTTCTGAGTTAACCATCTACAATAAACTTCATATATTGTAGATTATGAAAGGTACTAAATTTTGAACTGTATTTACGTATACGTCGCCGTAAGATCTCAAAATAGATACGATAAGATAGTTAAAGCCGTAATATTTATACTCCTAAAATGATTATAAAGTTAGAGTTGACGACCTCCGTGGTCGAGTGGCTTTGTACACCGGTTTTCAAGGTGTCGCCATCTCGGAGGTCCTCCCGGGTTCGATCCCCGGTTGGGTCAATTTAGAAAATGAACTTTTCCATATTGGCCCAGGTCTGGGTGTTTGTGATACCACCGTTGTCTCTGATTTCCATAACACAAGAGCTTTAGCTACTTACTTTTGAATCGGAGCAATGTATGTGATGTTGTCAAATATTTATTTATTATTATTTATTTGTTAAAGTAGTCTATTGATAGTAAAGCTTCCCGTCAACGAGCGGCTTTTTGTAGCTGCGATTATCACGGCGATATTCGCGGCGTAATCGTATAAAACTCGTTCTATGGCGGCATTTTAAAAGAAAAATAAAGGGGAATTCAGATCAGCAATGTTTTCAATTCTTATTTTCGAGTAATGTACAATTACATTGTCGTTTTATCTGACGACCCTTGTTAGAGTTGTTGGGTTATGTAAAACGTGCCTTCATGTGTGTCTAGGATATTATCGTGAATCTCACTGAAAAACCCGAAACAAAAGCCATTTATTCACGTCAAATAAACATCCACTTTTATGGATTTCACTGCGGCTTCAATCGGAACTTTGTGTGAACTTGAGCAGTCCAACCGTTTCTTATTTGTTGTTTTATAACAACCTCGTAAGAGAATTGGTTTGGAGTCGTTCCGAATCCGAATTGTTTGTTTAGATTATGCAAATAAAATATCCTATTAAATCTAGTCCCAACAAGTCGTTGAATACACAAAATGGCTTGTTAAGGCGACGCATCGATAAACTACGTTCGTATCGACTCGCACAAACTTTCTATCTCACTCATGCGCAAGCAGTTTTGCGACGCTAAACCGGTTTTTTTTTTGTTTAAATAAAAATCTTTAAAATATTTTGAAAAATCCAACTGGAATTTTAAAGTGTGTTTAGAATAATCTACTAAGAAAATTTTAAGTTTTAAATCATGGCTGATTTGTCTGTAAAATGCAAATCTCTGTTTAAATGTGGTTTCTTTGATATTATTTTCTCTGTTATAAAATTTAACGAATCGTGTTTCTCCAAATGACAAAATGAAGTCTATGAAATAAATAATCAGGTTATTAAATATCACTTTTATATGTTTTGTAATTGATGAGAAAAATCGAGATCCCTGCCACAAAAATGTCCGATGCGTCCTCTTAAAAATTAGGGCAGATTTATGATTAACTTTTATTTAACGTTTTGACAGAACTGTTGGGCCTTATTAGCCATAAAATTGCTCCAGTGTCGTTTTACAGCGCTTCTTTAATAAGTTGCAATCATATACAAGGTGTTACAAAAATACCCCTAATGCCGTATATGGTATATAGGGGCCATCAAACTGAACAACTTTTTCTATGGGTCCAACTCTGAAATCGCGAAAAAAAAATCAGCTGTTTCATACATTTTGATATTTTCGATTTTAATTTTTGTATGAAACAGCTGATTTTTTTTTCGCGATTTCAGGTAGTCTTACAATTTCGTGAGAAATAGTCGATTAACTTACAAAATTAATGTATATTGGAAAAGTTATCGTAGAACAATTAATGTCATTCAGTAGTTAGGTATTATTCTTAGTTTTAGTCGTCAGTTGTGTAAAACAGGAAGTAAATATAAGTTTATAGTCATATTGTAACCGTATAAGGTAACTGCGGAACGCTATACTGCGTGTGGCCCGACACGCACTTGGCCAGTTTTTTATTTAAAGAACACGATTTGCGTTGAAGTTAAAGTAACACATTTCAACAAGATCAAGGAAACTGGTGGAATTGCTCCAGGGTTACACACCGAGGTCGACCTTCACACATCGAGTTTGTTTATAAAAATGTTACAACTAAATATTGATGTTTAAATAGCAGTTTCACGTGTAATGTTTATTTTGATACTGTTTCGATGTTTTTTTCTCTCATATAATTTCTTGAAGTTGAAGTATATAATTTCTAGAAGGTATGTACCAAATCTATTTACCTTACCAATATTATTTATTTATTTATAAATCTTTATTGTACAAATACACAAAGTAAGGTACAAATGGCGGACTTAATGCTGAAAGCATTCTCTACCAGTCAACCAACAATCTTCAATACAAATTAATGTTTGTATGTTTGTCCTCAATGCGTTCTTATGCCATTTATTCTACCTAAGTGACATTGGAACACGTGTTAATAAAAGATCCCCGTAAGCTTTACTAAATTAATGTATTGGCCATGAAATTTGAAATTGAATAAAAAATAAAATCCTGCGTTATGAATGTTATGAATGGCAATAAAAGTTATATTTCAAAATTTTTCTTTCGCAGGAAATCATAGAAATTCTTCGTGGCAGACGAAATAGTAGTTGTTTAGATTCCGGAAGAGCTTTTTCATCGTCAAGAAAATTTATATCGTTAAAGTCTAGACTTTAGGTCTGGTCTGCTGGCTACGTTCTTTAGCGCGTAACCGCAAACTGTTTTTGCGCCGCTGTTACAAAATGAAAAAAAATAAACTTTTATATTATATAATACCAAATAATATGCTAAAAAAATACGACTTGCACCAGATCATGTTCTCGGACGGGAATCGAACCCGCGACCTTTGGATATCCGGTCCAATGCTCTGACCGCTGAGCTACCGAGTCACTAGTGGGAACGTCGAATTTCTCCTAGTATATCAACTCTTACGCTGCAAGCCAGCGCCATCTCACCATTGTACAAGGAATTACCTCGACATCAACTGAATACCTTTCCAGATATTTTTAAACAATTGATTAAGATGAGAAAGCTATATAATTTTTAAATTTTGAGATTTAAGCATTTAAAATTTAAAAACATTTATATTGCCAATATTTTTGGAGCCAAGACCAAAAATTTAAAATCTTTAGCCATGGACAGTATAAAATGTATTTCTACTTTAATACATATCAAATGATATGAGAGTAATTTTTGAGTTAGTTTCCGCGTGATTCGAAAAAAATTCTATCATATTCTAAGTATAGTATATATATATATATAGTATAAAGTATATATAAGTAACTATTCGCAGTCTAATACCAGAATATTAAAATAACAACTCTTGTTAAGTGTATTGTGTGTCCTTTTAGAATTTCGCCTGCATGAAAATAGCAGTTTATCTGTATATACAAAGATTAAAATCAACAATATCGAAATGCTATGCCTTTCATTTGTGAATTTCATCATGCATGCACATACAATACAATCATGTTATCGAATTTGTACACAATTTGCGATGGAATTCAATCCACGAGTACCGAACCGGAAACGGTCTCTTCAACAAAAGAAAAAATACTTTAGCAATCAAACTTTGAATAGAAAGGAACTTCGGTGATTTATTTGAATGGTAAGTCATGCAAAGTCAGCCATATTTAGGTACTATAATATTTATTACTATGAAGAATAAATAAATATCAGATTATTATTTAGTATTAGGACTTATGGCAAGACTATAGTCAGATATTTAGTCAACGTACAACAAGTAAAACGGCTTGTGATAGTGAAATGTATCGAATAAGTTGACTTTATTATTAAAATTATATGAGTAGCATCGAAGTGTAGCTTCGACCGTTTTTTGTTAGCTCGACTTACCCTTGACCGATTTACAGTAAGAAAAAAGACAGCATGAATATTCTTGAGAATCTACGGTCTCGGTAAAATAACAAGGAGATAAAATAGGAAGACAAAACAAAGCGAGACCTGCTCCCCTACTCAAATGGCCAACATTCTATACGATTGAACGCTACGCTTACTATTAAAGCTTAAATATGATAGACGATTAAATCTCAAACTTATGTAAATCACAGACTTTGATGTATTGTATAGAATTGTCAAGCTTATGGCACATAATCTTATAGTTTACTGCTTATTTTAAAGCCCTAATGGTAAGCGTAGCGTTCAAACGCATAGAATGTTGGCAATTTGAGTAGGGGGGTAGCCCCCTAGTGTTACGAAACATAAACAATACGTAAACAAAACTCCATTGAAAGAATTTTATGAATTCTAGTTTGACTACATTACAAATTAAGAGATGTGAAATTTTTTAACATAATAAGATAGGAAATGAAACATACTTTGAACAGTATATGTAGCACATAATATTGTCTTTTTAGACGTACTAAGGTACGTCACCCCAGGGGAGAATAAATGAGTTGTCTCTATTAGCTAAATTGGAACTATCCATCTCTTGATGTGTTGGTTTGTCTCGGGTAAATATTGGATGACTGTTCATTTTCCGGTCTCTACATTGAGTAGGTAGTATGGTTTGTATCATGTTTGTCTGTTCATTTGTTATAGTTACTTGCATATGGTTATAAGGTGTCCGGCGTTTGTAACCACCATTTTTACGAAAAATATTTTTTTTATTTTCGCGATAAACTGGCATAGCATAGTGTCATCCCTAAACCTAAGTTGTTTGCTCAAAAGGAGACACCGGCCACTAAATACTGTGACGCAAAACTTTTTATTGAAATACAATTTATTGTTACATATTGTTATTAAAACTTCTTCCCGAGGATTGACTGAGATGATAATTCTGAAGTTTCACTTCATCCCTTTTTTGGGCTTTAGATTTAATTAAATTCCATTGAAAATGATTTAACTGTACTGCCTAAAAGATTGTAACTTGGACTTGAACAAAGGTATTTTGTCAAATCTTACATGTAATTAGAAGTATGTTTAGTTTATTCCATTTTATTTACAGTTATTTATTATACTCACTAAAAGCTCTGCTTAATTAAAATTAATTTATTATTGGATCATCAGCCATTTTTAATGTCCCCACTGCTGGGGCACAGGCCTTCCTTATGGGAGGATGGGCCATAACCCACCATCGGGCCCAATGCGGATTGGTGGGTGCTAACGACTGCAAATGCAGCCGGGACCAACGGCTTAACGTGCCTTCCGAAGCTCGAGATACTAAATTTTTGGTCACCCATCCAATGACCGACCCTTGCGAAAGTTGCTTAACCTCCGCTAAACAACTGCGCCATCGAACTCCTCGTATTAATTTATTATTATTAAAACAAAATTAACATTAGAACGAATATTTTAGTACAGGATCGAACTTTATGAACTGGTAAAGTCATAAATGAACTAATAGCAGTTGTTGTCACTGTAAATACATCAGCAGTTTAGCGCAAAATCAACATCTTGTTTTATATTCGTATTACATAAACATAGATGTTTACGCTAAACCGATTCTAACGTCTCACGAAATTATTCCAATAATACCTTAACACGCAAAATGATTTTAATCAGGGAAGACTTTTAATGAAGTTCAAGAATGAAGGTATTCATGTAAACCTTAACTATGGTGTGTATTGCGCATTACAGAACGAACCGATCATTTAGCCTGTTCTAAGATTTTCTTATGGGAAATGATTAATTATAAGTTGCCAGTACTTTCTAAGGGGTTCGTACCTCAAAAGGAAAATACGCCTCTGCGGGAATCGTACCCACAACTGTGGATCAAGAGCCAAATGTTCTAAGCACTGGACCATAAAGATAGTAAAATACCCACCCAAAACTTTTTTTTACTATAGGAAAATGCAGTTTTGCGCATCCCCCGGCATCGGGACAACGCCGGCGGTATGTGGGATGAGTCTCACATACCCCCGGCCATAGAAGCCTTCGCTTGGCGAAGCCCAGCCGAACCTATCTAAGACCTAGACTTTGATGCTTAATGTCCGAAGATACGATGTTTGGGAGAAAAGTAGGCAGTTTGCGAAGTATCGCGAAGTATTCGCATTGAGAAGTAGACTATATGCGAATTAGGATAATTGCTAGGTTGGGTAGCTGCAAAGATGTTACAAGGATAATTGCTAGGTTGGGTAGCTGCAAAGATGTTACATTGAGAAGTAGTCGGAATGAGAAATTGGCTATTTGATATATACAAGTAGACGCTATATATAAGTAGACGCCTGGCGCCCAATGGATATTTTTCTGTATTTATGCTGTAAAATTGTTAAATGATGTGGGACCATACACATTTTCCGTAACTCTTTCTTTTTCTGCTCCTCAGAAATTCGCTTGAGAAAGGTATGTACACTCCAGCGAATTTCTGAGGAGCAGATGAGATAGATGATCGGATGCCGAAAATCGCAGTTCTGGACAAGAGGTTCTCCTGCTACTGAACAAAGGTTCTGATTGAGAGAAAAAGATAGAGCTACTTTAAAATGAGGCACCGAATAGATAGGACAATGTCGTCAATCTCTAGAAAGAGATCTTGCTAAATATCCACCGATTGAACTAAAAGTTTTGCAACTTATGCAGTTTTTGAAATAATTTATTCTGTAAAATGTTAGATAAAAATTAAGATTGTAAAGTCTTTGAACCTAAACTTAATACATATAATTTCCCTCGCAGTATTTTTCTAGTATTTAAGAGCACGTAGCCTGCACAATAGCGCCGCCATTGGAAAAAAATCATAGTGCTTAAATTACGAGTAAGACGACATTGTGAATTATCTCTCTGTAGTGCACTCCGAAGAAGCTTTGTAGTACTTTTTATCGCTTAAAAATAATTTCTACCCTGTCGTTTAGTTTAACGGAGTTGTTTTGCTAAAAGTGGTCACTTTTTAGCATTTTTCCGATTAATCTCTTCAAACCTTATCGTGAGATTTCGCGATGCTTCTTACATTAAAGTAATCTCAAATCGACCTTTTTGCTTAAAGTGAAAACGAGACATTTTGTCATAAAGACAAATTGAATAGAAACGAAACGACACGTAACTGTTTCAATATTAACTTAACAAAAGATTTTTACTGCGCCGCCGTTTTATGCTTTTATACGTCGACATAAATTTTACTTTAGTGTTTATGGTCCTGAAGATAAATACGTTAAGATATTGATTTACCATCCTCACCTTTTTATCTAAATGCTCCGAAATGTAATGCTTGAAATAACTGAAATCGCAACAATTATTCCAGTTAGTTATCTTTATGAGTGATAGCTTTGCTCGGTATAATACTGTTGGCACGTTTTAAAAATTAAATTCACTTTAATTCCCAAAATTAATGTACATAAGTAAGTAAAGTAGACAGCGCCAGCGCAGACAGAAAACATTTATGGGGCGACTTGCTAGGCGACTTTAGTCGGATAGGGCTTTTTACTGACAATTGCTTGTAAAATCGAATCGCAAACCTAATTTCAATGAAGTGGCGATTCGATTTTACTAGCAATTGTCGATAAAAAGCCCTAGCCGACTAAAAGTCGCCTAGCAAGTCGCTTGGAAGTTCGACCCGAGTAAATTTGACGACCTCCGTGGTCGAGTGGCTTTGTACACCGGTTTTCAAGGTGTCGCCATCTCTGAGGTTCCGGGTTCGATCCCCGGTTGGGTCAATTTTGAAAACGAACTTTTCTATATTGGCTCAGGTCTGGGTGTTTGTGATACCACCGTTGTCTCTGATTTCCATATGACAAGTGCTTTAGCTACTTACTTTGGAATCGAAGCAATGTATGTGATGTTGTCAAAATTTATTATTTAAAATACCCCATTGCGTAGATACGTAGGCTATTAACATTCCCGGCATGATGGATGTACTTGATGTTTACAAATAAGCCAAAGTGTTATGGACATTGTAACCCAATCGTTGACATTAACGTTTAGTTCGGAATGGACTAGCCCATTTCGGCTCGCCTACACAGTTATCGCAGTCATAATCTAATATGAACATAATAAAATTAAATGAAGGAATAAATCCTAATTAATGACCGTTGAATTTAGTTAGGTACCTATTTTTTATTACTGTACTTATAGTAGGTGTAACTTTAATCTATACAGTACGTCTATTTGTTTTGACGAGATAACTAAATTGCATAATTGTTACAATCTAGGGGTTTGTCCATAAGCGAGTGCGTTGTCATTGGCGTCTAACTTCACTCATATTCTGTGATTCGAAAATCGTATATGTATATGACTCCGACTCCGGCCAATCAAGACTTTATTCCTTGACAAAATTCAAGCTCTGAACTATTGCATACAAGAAAAAAATGTTATTAACAAAATTACAGTCCGCCATTTTGCGTTAGATTAGTAATTATGTTACGCAGCGTCATTAAAAACATAAGCTGTCATTATACGTTTTTAATTAACGCTCCGTCCGTTATCAGCTATGTCGTTGCTATTTTGCGTTTTGTTGACATATTTTTACTTCAACTGTCATGAATCGATTTAATTCAGGCCAACTTTTTTTACTTTCATACTACTCGTACCTCTATGTAAAGTTAGTGCAGATTTTAGCATTCACAATGCTATTTTTCTCAAATATGCTTGGGATTTTGATGAAATTAAAACAGTATATTATTTATCCTGGTTAAAGTTTCCCTGAGGACTTTCTCAAATATAATATTATAAATGTGAAAGTTTCGAAGTATATTACTCAATCACGCAAAAACGGCTGAACAGATTTGGATGAAATTTGGTGCATAGATAGTTGATAGCCTAAAATAGAATACTTTTTATCCTGGTCAAAGGTTCCTTAGAGATTTTCCGAATTTCCACGCGGACAAAGTCGCGGGCGGAAGCTAGTACATTAAAAAAGCTCGGTTGCTAAAGATCACGGTTCAAAAAACAATAAGGAATTATTTGTCTCGTCACTTTTTTAATGTGATGCTTTTGATTGAGTGGTATTAAGTTACTTGGTTAATGTAAATTTGCAACACGATACCAATCTGCCCGTTAATCCAGTCGAGTGCTTGAATCGCCTTGAATTTCGGCGCCGAATAAATTGGGTCGCGTGAATTGGTCATCATTGAGTCCGCTATAAGTATCGTAAGGGCGACAGACTTTAATCGTAGTTTTTATGATTTTCAATGCACTTTACTGTTATCAGTTTATTTGTAGTTTTGTCAGAAAATAACACATTTTTCTTCAATCTAAACACCAACCACTTTGTTAAAAAAATTTTTTGTTTGTGAAACTCCAGTTCTTACCTCAAAAATGAAAAAAGATGCATTTATTTCCGCAAATAAATGCACACACGTTCATTTATTTGCGGTACACACAAAAGAGTTCCCTATGAAACTTAATTTTATCATAATAACCAAAATAATATGAATAGGTATGTACCTGCATACTATGTAGTATATAAAATAAACCTTAATATATAAATACATATATTATAATATATAATATACTAAGCAATAAGTTTGAGAGAATGATCATTCACTAGGAGTTCTCCTTATAGTTTAAGGAAGATTATTCCAGAGGCAGGTCGCTTACAGCGTAAAAGAATCAGTCACATAGCCAGAATGAAAGAGAGAAGTAGAGAGGCAAGAGAATTGGCAGAGCGAAGTGGAATCGTGAGAATCGCAGAGATATCGAAACTTGCATTACAAGTATTCTGTAGAATGGGGATTGTTGAAGATGGAATAGAGTGAGCAGAGCAGTCTAAGCTGTCTGCGTTGACGAATAGGAAACCATTTAAGCTGAGACCGGTATGAAGGAACATGATCAAATTTACGAAGAAAGAATATGAATCGAATGGCATTATAAATAAGCCGGTCCAACTTATTCAGAAGATCCTTATTGTGGGTAGCAGACATCAGCACTATCAATGAGTGGGAATATTAAGGAAGTAACAAGAGCGGATTTTATGGGAATGGGAAGAAAGTTCGTAAATCGGTTCAAGGCTAAAACAGATCGACTGACCTCGGCAACTTGTATTGTCCAGCTGAACGAAGGGTCAATGTGCAAACCAAGGTTTTTAACGCTAGTGCTGAGGAGGATTGCAATGTTATCAAAGATATAGATAATAGGCTGTAACGAACTGTTATCAATATAAGCGATCCACTCCAGTGACAACGACGAGTTTGTCGAGATCTTTTCGAGCAAAGTTGCGCATCCAAACAATACAGGTTTTGAGCTTGGGAGGTCTTAAACGGTACTGAAGAAAAATGAGGTCATGTTTAGAGAGAAGCCCGGCGCAGGTTTATGACGTAATCAGGGGAAGTTATTATTAAGTCAAGCCATGTCTTTGGAACAGGTGTTGTGATGAGTTGGCTCAGAAGGCAAAAAAAGTGAGGTTGACTGACTTGACAATATTGGATAACTTGACAGCCTGAGGTGTGTTATAAGAAAGATCAATGTTGAAATCACCCATGACTATATGATGTCTGTAGTCCATGCAGAATGGTTCAAGGACAGAGTCGAGATGAGAGTGGTAGTCTACAGTAGGAGGACAATAAATCGTTGCAAGAAAGGCCTTGGATATCTTTAATACAGATATTCAGAAAGAGATACTCGGCTGATCCGGAATAATGGAGATGAAGCCAGGATCTTGTATGGAATGTTACTGCTCAAGTAGATGGCAACGCCACCACCTCCCTTGCTAGTGCGGTCGTTACGAATCAAAATATATCCTGGAAGTGAGTAGTACAATACGAAAGACACGGCTTGAGCCAGCTTTCTGAGATCAAAAGGGCATGGAAGAAAGATGAAAAGAATTTATCTTGATCATCAAACGACTATTTCTTGTGTATATATAAAAACATTTATATTAAGTTGTCTGTGCTGTCGCCCATTTCCTAGTGATCCTTTATTCAAACAAATGCTGCATAACAATTTCTCTTCAACTTAATTCTACAGTTCTGAACCTAAGGCATATCTCAGGTTCATAGAACAAAAGATACGATTTACCGAAGAGTAAAATTTTTGAGTGAATTTACCACTCAACGTTGCTGGCAGAGTGACAAATGCGGTTGCAATTTGCATCGCTTCAGATATCAACTTAACGACCATCCATTTGGGAATTTTATGTTTTGGATGGTTTAATTGTTTTACCGATAAAAAGGGCTTTAGAAATAAAAATAGTGTTTTCAAAGCGTACATCCAAAAACTCTGATTAAATTGTCACTATTGTACGAGTATGAGCAAGCAAAATTGTATGAGTACATAGGTAATCGTATATAATCGTATAATTTTTATTGAGTTACAGTCTTGACGAGTAACTAGTCACAAGGATGTGATGTTATAAGAATTTTTTATGATCCTCAAAATGGTAGTGATGTAATGAATATTATTTTTTTGTTTTTGAGATACGAACGGTACCCTCAAAATATAAAAATCGAGTCGATTTACATTTTTTTGGTCATTATTTGTATACGAATTTCCCCGAATCCACAATATTTTTACCATAATGATGGGTTCCAAAATACTCCAAAATGATTAATATTCCCCACTCACTTGCCAGATGTACTATAAACTATGGGTGTGAATACCTGGAAACATCTGACCCTCGTTATGAAGACGAGAGTATTATCCTCGCTTCAAGTTAACGTGATTTACTGGACGTTACTAAATATACAACATATTGGCATTAAATGAGGATTTACCAAACTGTATGTAATTTTTTTTTTGTTTTCACAATTCTCTTTTAATAATTTAAGTTAGAATTACATTATTTATTTATTATTAGAGGGGTATGAAGGTGGAAAGACTTGTAATGTAATGACGTTTTCCTTTTCATGTTACAGCCCTTACACGAGCGAGGGCCACGTTATGAGCTACATCAGCGTCGAGCGACAAATACAAATACTCTACTATGAGTCAATATGTACAACGCTACGGTGATATTATGTGATGTGTGATGCAAAATTGACGCTTCAAGCGCGGCGATGTTTTCGTAGCCTGCACGTAACAGTTTTGGAACCTACCCTACTTATTTTACACTTTTCCTGCACGTTACAAAAACCTTTGTGCAAGATGAGAACCGTTTGCTTCTAGCTGATTTATGACTTTTCTGAATGCTCTCAGTAATTTACGCGAGCAGTCTTGCTCTAAAAGAAGTAATTAAAGTAAATATTGCATAAGTTCCGAGCGGGTAACTTCGTAAAACTATGAGCATCCTTTTCACTTTAGTCATCCCGTGACCACGGTCCCCAGAAAGGTGTCGAAACGTCGGGAAACAAAAAACAATAAATCCAAACAAATTAATTCTCAAAAACACCTGATGTAATAAAATAAGCACTTTAATTCGTAACAAGTGTTTTATTTTTAAGTAATTTTGTATTGTATTATATACCCGGCAATATTTACAATAAAATCTCTTAAATACATACCACATCGTCAATGTGATAGTCATTTCATTTGATTTCAGACTTGTTGTTCTGTCTGTTCGAGAATATGATCTAGTGCGAGTCGTATTTTTCCTAGTATATTATTTAGTGTTATATAAAATAGCTAAAAAATAGCTATAAAATAGTTATTTAAAAATCAACGAATTAAATTTTTATTTCTTCAGTGTCGAAAAATACGACATAAATATAGCTTCATTTTTGATTGAGCTGACTAAGAGTTGATATAGATCTTAAGTACTTATTTGATGTTGATTTCAACTTAAGCACTAAGCACTCCTGATAAAAACTGTCTTTACAGTTAATCAAAAAGCCTTGTACTTTTGAAATTATATGCGTATTATTTCATTGCTATCATTTTACACACAGTTCCGTGCCATAACATATGGGGTATAAAAGTTATGCACAAAGTACTGCGAGTCATTACGAACAACAATTGATCATTCCATTAACCGCATAAACCATGCGAGTTAACTCGTATAATAAATTGCAGTAATATTTTAGAAAATAAAAACTCCTATTACACTGACGAATATATTTTTTGCCAATGTTTCCCGCAGAGCTATGCTGTAAGAAAATGAATTCGAAAAAAGGGAATATCCTTAGGGCTTGTACACAAAACTGCGATGCGACGCGATGCTAATTCGCAACGCAGAAAATTGCAATACGAATTGCGATGCGATTTCGTGCGGCTAGGCGTCTCCCTTCCACGTCATCCTAATCACACGTAACATCGCAGGAATACGCGATGCGAATCAATTCGCAAGTTCTTGCGACGCGCCGTGCTACGAGTAGCTCGCAGATTTTTGCGATGCGACGTCGCATCGCAGTTTTATGTACAAGCCCATACCGTTCGCCCTTTTCTTTCCGTTGTTACAATCGGTAACGGTTTTTATCATTTCCAAGCAGTTCATTTCGGCGAAGATGTTGACAGCAAACGGTTCTTATGAGATTCAAGATCACTTCGTCTTTCTATTTACTCGACTTTTTTTACAATTTACAGAAAAAATTGTCTCTGGTATTTTACTTATGTTTTTGTTACATCTTCAGAGAGGTAATTTTATTGGTATTGCGGTAATCTGTCTAGGTAGGCAGGTACTAGTAACGTTTCATGTTTATTATCAAGTATATTTTCCCACTATTAAAATTCTATCTAGTCTTTGACGCAGTCGTCCTCAACATCATCATCATATCAGCCGCAGCAGTTGGACATAAAAAATGCAGAATACAAATCATAATATTTTACATACACTTCTAAGACTTCCGCGCGTAGAGTTCATTAGAAATAAAACACTTTTTACGCTTTAGTATTCCCGTGACCACGGCCCCTGGAAATATGTCCAAACATAGGGAACTCAAAATAACACCTGAATTAATAATTTACGCGCTGTAATCCGTAAAAAGTGTTTTATTCATTATATTCTGCATTTTCTCATGGTTAACTTCAATAAACATACATTTAATTTAGAATCACTGTGGTTTTGAAACAATTATTTGTAATGTTCAGTTATCCACGCGGACGAAGTTGCGGGCAACAGCTACTTACATTTAGGTTTAGTAGGTTTACATTAGGTTAGGAAGTCTGTCTAGCTAGATCCATTTTTCCTTGTGTTTACTGAGATCTGCCTCTAGATATTGCAGAACACAAAAGAGCCAGTGGGTCCACAATCCTGATAGCAACTTGTTTAATACTTCAATAGTGTGGCCGCCATTGTTTAACTACTCCTATAAACTTCCTGGCGCTGGAGGCAAAGCTTGGAGAATATTATGGCTGCGAATAGGATCGAAGTGAAATAATGGAATTATTTAGTCAGATAAATTAGAAAGTGTCAATGAAATAACGCAATACTTTGAAATTAATTATAGGGCTCATCATACAAAACACTTTTTGTATGGAAGCAATCCTGAAATCGCGAATAGAAAATCATTTGTTTCATACAAAAATTTCAGGCAAACTTTGCAAACCAATTGAACAAGTTATTTAATTATTTTGTTTTAAACAACAGCGCAAACTGTTAGGAATTCATTTTAATAACTACTGGGAACAGCAGTGTTTGCCGCTGACCATAAATACCTTTCCGACAGCTTAATAACAATTAATTAACACTGCGTAGTGTACGGATAGATCCCACATGTTTCAGGAATAAATTATAAATATTCAGTGATTTATTATAACCCTGCTTGTTATCATCATCAATTTATTCTTGACTCATATTTCTGTATTGTTTCTGTATTACCTACACGTTGTACGTAAGTATACTTTCGTACAACATAAGTAAGTACTATGTAGGTACGTACGTAAACGTAAAGTTACTTTTTCTAGCAATATTATTCGCCGAGCGAGCGCGAAAAGTCTCTGTTTCAGCTTGGGCAAAAGTGCTTTCGTATACATGTCCTTCCGGTATCCGGCTGTCCGTTTGTTTTCCTCTACAGGTCGCATTAATTTCTCAGCCGATTCTCGTGAAATTTTGTGAGCAGGTTCGATAAATAAATATAATTTTTTGTCGATTCAAGTTTTCAAAATTAGGAATAATCATATTTCAGCAATTTCAAAAATGACACAAACGCGAGGTCTTCATCTCACAAAGCCACTAGTTTATTTTATTAATAAAATCGAATAACTTTACTGTAAGCGGTCATCCCTACCAAGCCCCTCGTTCGGCTATAAAAACAGCAACACCGGCGCGCGCGCCTCACTTTTCTCTTGGCGATCGAGGCAACAACATCGTGGCAGGTATTTCTGTCGGTTGTGCTAGGAATTCGGGTGATACCATTTTTGTTGATTTTACTTGTGTCGAAGTTGATTCTTTCTATTGTTTCGTATTCCAAATAAAAATTATTGTTAGAAAGTCTGTGCTATTGATTAGTTTTGTTTTTTTAAAATAAAATACCACTTTTGACCCAAAATTACAATAAATGTTACTCGATTTTATTATGTCTAAAGCTGGCTTCTACGCCTTCATAATGAAGCGGAAACTTTGATCATATCATATTACCTACTTCATTAACCTGTGAAGTTTGAATATCGCCATTAAAAGTAGTTTCTTAATAACAGTAATAATGATGGGCTCATGTTTAAGATACTTATGATATGGGTTATACATAGTTGAAGTAGATCATTTGATAAAGTATGAATTTGAAGTTGACGACCTCCGTGGTCGAGTGGTTTGTACGCCGGTTTTCAAGGTGTCGCTATCTCTGAGGTCCCGGGTTCGATCCCCGGCTGGGTCAATTTAGAAAACTAACTTTTCTATACTGGCTTAGGTCTGGGAGTGTGTGTTTACCACCATTGTCTCTGATTTCCATAACACAAGTGCTTTAGCTACTTACTTTGGGATTAGAACAATGTTTGTGATGTTGTCTAATATATTTATTTATTTAAGTTACCAAATTCTTCTTCACTACGTTGACCATCAGCCATTTTTAATATCACCACTGTTGGGCACAGGCCTTCGTGGAAAAAGAGGATGGGCCATGACCTACCACGTGCGCCCAATGCGGATTGGTGGGTGCTAACGACTGCAAATGCAGCCGGGATCAATGGCATAATGTATCTTTCGAAGCACGGAGGAGCTCGAGATTAATTTTTTGTCACCCATCCCATGACCGACCCTTGCGAAAGTTGCTTAACCTCCGCAATCGCTGGGCCAGGCGCTATACCACTGCGCCACCGAGCTCCTCACTACGTCACCTATTGGTTATCAGTAGTAAATTTATGTTAAACCCGTCACTAGAAAAATGATGTTAAAATAGTGAGTTTTAATTGGCTGAGTTGAATTGTCATCTATCATCATCAATTAAATTATAAAAGTTACGAGCTTATACTGCCGTACTCAGAAATGTCAAATAAGTTTAATGCTTCATTTAAATTGGTGCTATCTTTTTTTTTCCATAGTGATAGTATAAGACGATGCGATATTTAATGAAGCATTAAACTTAAGAGGAAACACCACGGTCGAGAGAATTGAAAAATTCCTATAGAAAGTCAAAATCACCATTTCGTAGCCTTCTAATCGGTCTAGTTTTGGAGGAGGAAATAGGGGACTACCAAACGTTAATTTTGTCTACTTTCTATAGGAATTTTTCAATTCCCTCGAAAGTGGTGTTTCCTCTTCATTGACGTTTCTGAGTACGACAGACAGTGTGTGAAAAAAAACGTCGGCAGTTTCCTAGGACACAATAATCGTATGTTATGTTAACATTTATTTTGCCCTTTTAGGTCTTGGACACGGTAATGAATCTAACTGCGGTTCACAGTGAAATCTGGCTGAACTTATTCCAGTATAATAAATTTATATTATGTAGATTCATTTTAATAAATCATTTAAACAAATAAGCGGCGGCTCCGAAGCAGAATAAAAATAAACATTACATTTTATCGCAAATGTAAGTGAAAATTGATATTTATTGTTCTTTTTATTGGAAATGATTGAGAACTTTTAAATTTGATATTTTAGCATTCACGATGCTATTTTTATACAATACTAAATAATATAATAGAAAAAATACGTAAAAAAATAAGTGGCTCGGTAGTTCAGCGGTAAGTGCATTGGACCGGACATTCAAAGGTCGCGGATTCGATTCCCATCCGAGACTATGATCTGGTGCGAGTGGTAATTTTTCTAGTATATTATTAAGTAATGACTAATATTTTAGAACTTTTCAACCAAAACACAAATTCGCAAAATTTATTTCAGTAAAAATTGATTGTAGAAAACAGTTTGCATTGCTAAGCCAAATCAGAATTAATATGACTCTTATGAATTGATTAAATATGACTTAAGGCGAACTTTCTCAAAAACCAGTTATATTTATTTTATTCTTTATCTCAAAAAAAAAAACCGGCCCTTAATAGATCACTTCATTTTTTACAGTAAATAATTTAAACTAGCGGAGGAAACAAATGTTGTAGGACACACTAACACCCGTATTCTCAAACATTACTATGAGGTCTCACAGTGCCCGCGGATGCACAGCGTCCCACGAACCAATCTCACGTCATACATAAAACAAACGAACCCTAACTTTTCGAACTTCGGCGGGTCTGCCGAGATTCAACTCATTTGCTAAAAGTGGCCACTTTTAGCACTTTTGCGAACTACTACAACAACGAACAAAATTTTACGGTGGTTATTGTTTGTAAATAAACTATAGAACCTTAGCTTCAATCTGTACATGTGAATTTTCGATACATTATGTACTTAGCGAGCAATAAATTTAATTAAAATGAGGGCGCCACTTGAGGTATATAGGAGCCTTAAAACAGATAATCGAAGTAAGGAGTTTCATATTGTACTATTCGCCGAAGTTATTTAGAAGATATCGATGTTCGTGTGACATCATGAACTGGGGTTCGCCATTTTGACCCGATTGGAGCTCGATTTATCGGTTTTAATTTGAAGCCCGGCAGACTTTCCGAAGTTCGATGCAATAGCCGGTACGGTCCCTGAGCTTTATTTCAACGCAGTGCGTTCGCGTCGTCAAGGATCGTTTGAGTATTGTTATATGTAGGTAGGTATGTTTGTTTTATTATTATTAATAAAAAGTCCTACTGTCACTTTTCATAAGTATTAAATAATCCATCTGCTTTTTTGTTGCACAAACGAATTCACAAATAAAAGTTTTTAAGTAAAATAACACTGTCAAAATAATAGTGCTTTGTTTTACGCGAAAGAATTTCAACATGGTGCATTTCAGAAAATGATTAGCGCCATAAACATTTCAGATGTGAAGGGCGTATAGAAATGTTCTTTAATATAAGACGTATGTTTAAAAATTGAATTCACATCCCACTTAAAAACCACAGATAAAGTAAACACGCCAGTTGAAACAACACACCTGAGAGACACGTGCTTATCGAATTTACTCTTCCTGTACAAAATATTGAAGTCTGTGTTCCAAAACAGAAGGGCCGCTCTGGGTATTCGAAAACATTTTCCGTCGGAGTTTTTGGCGCCATTTTGTCGAGTTCGGTTAGGTGTCAATTTTAATTATTTTCAAATTGGTACAGGTTTTCATTCTTTAAATTGGTGCAGTTATATGGTACAAGTGTCTACGCAACTGAACAATATGTGGGATAATTGAAATAGGCGCCATCTTGGTTATGTGCAGCTGAGACTTTTATTGAAGTGGTGGCTTCCTCGGCAGAACTAACCGAGTAAACTGTCTTGATATACTTGGTGCCACATGCTCCAAGCAGCATTGGAATACGATGCACCCGCATTCTAATGAAAAATGAAACAATATCTACCACTGAACTATTCAACACTTGACACTGGCAAAAATTACTTCCAAGAGGAAAGTAGGTTGCCAAAACAAAAAAGAAGAAGAAGAAGAACATTTTCCGTTTTTTGTTTTTTTGTTGCGCTAGGAGCTGCTACAGTCAAACCCCATTACTAATAAAGATTGTATAGCAGATGTAAAGTTACACAATGGTTACTCTCTGTAAAAAACTATTTACGTTTGACATTAAAAAGAAAGGGACAAAACACTGTGTAACTATGCATCTGCTATACAATCTTTATTAGTAAGGGGGAAAGAATACTAACTATTGCTACAGTACTGACTACAGCCTGGTTTGGTCTGAGATTTCCTGTAGGTACGTAATAAATAGAGTGTCTACAAACAGTTACCGAAGGTTGTGAATAAGGAAAAAATCTTTAGTCACAACTGGTTGCGAATCAGGCGAATCAGGATGCCTAGTTGCGGTTAAAGAAAAACTTCTTTTGATTCGCAACTGGTTTCGAATAAAGAATAAAAATTCTTAACTCGCAACTGGTTGCGAATCGCGTTGCGAAAACGGCCGGAGGGGTAATTTCTATTGTGTGCGTGCACAGCATACCGCAATTTATTCAAAACGGCTCTTCTACTTTAATATTTTGTGCTTCCGGTCTGACACGTAAATAAATAAACTTGATACCATAAGGACATCATCATTATGAACGGAGGACGCTGGACGAAGGCCTCTCCCGTGGGAGGATGTTGCCATAATCTTCAATGGCAGGCGGGTTGACGATCGTAGTGTTCGACATTTTTCTTCGGAAATGTTGCCGCCCATTACTGGTCCACGGAGATGTTAGCCACGCATATTACTGTATCACTAATAAAAACTAGAATTACATTAGCTATCTGCAAAGCTGCTTGTGTAATTATGTAACGCAAAACATTTTATTGGAGTAGAGTCCAAGATCTTGTACACTAAAATGTTATCAAGTTTCATAATACGCTTTCCTCAGACGCTTTTTTTTTTTCTTTGGCATAGTTACAAGATACAAACCAAGCAGTACAAATAAAAATAAATCACAAAACAAAAGTGTAAATTTGTACCTCAATTACAACCATGCACAACATGCAAATATAAAAAGTACGGCTAACTAGGTAGTTCTAATTAATTCTAATACAAAAACAAAATTAAATTTTGACAAAAGTACTAAAAAAAAGTTTCTGGATCTTTTATTGTTTTTACAAATGTGTTAGGACTTTGGTAGAATATATCAAGCTGTTTACATAACAAATTATAAAGTCTACAGAAGCGCTGGTTTAGCTAGTTCCTTTGAAAATCGTATTAAACTGGTTTTACTGTAGTTAATTTTGCTGCAGACCAATAGTTTTTTATATTACCGTCTAATAATTAGCTGATCTCTCTAATAATTAGCTTTTTTGCTGTGCCCGACAGGGTCCATGACGATCTACTTTATTATATTAACATCTTTTGTAAAGACGACAGCACGTCAGGTTATACAATTAAACTGCGATAACAGCTTTTATTACGGGGCATAAAGGCGGTCTCAAGGTCAACATGTATAGTCTGAGGTGCCGTTGTATGTACATTATGGTCAAAGCAATAAACATATAAATATGAATATGAATATGATTATATTATAGTTAAGTACAGTATAAACGAGCACTACAACAAGAATATTTATTGAACAAACTAGCCTTTACATTCACTCAATGTTACTATTATGTTATTATCATAAAATATTGTATGTAGGTAGGTATTTACTGTAATGCTATTGTTACACGCACATTGTGAACCTAAAATAGTGTTTATGGTTCTTTGTTTGGGAGTTTTCTCGCTAAAATCGGAAATACTAATCGCTCCACGTTTCAGTAGGATTTTAATGATTACCTACTTGTGTTTTTACCCGACTGCAGGGAAAGGGTTATGTTTTTCGCGCGTATCTGGTACCTATATGTATGTGTGTATGTTTATAAATTATGTAATATTTTTTACCTTATATCTCTAAAACGGCTGAACGGATTTCTATCATTAATATGTCGTTAGATTTTACTTGAGCCCAAGTGTTCTTAGGTAAGTGACGTTAAAAAAACCAACATGGCGGCTGTGCGGTGCAATTGTTTGAAGTAAAAGAAAAAAGAAAGATTCAGTTATTTTTCAATACAGTTGCTCGAAAATTTTTTTTCGATGACAGTACAGCATGCGGTAAGTTGATTTTACCGCACGCCGTGCGTTTTTGTTTACGGTTTAGTACAACGTGCGGAAAGTTAATTTTACCGCACGCCTCCATCGTGCGTTTTTGTTTACTTACGGTTTGTTTTTTTCAAAACGTACCTATAATGTTTTCTCGCAAATACATTGAAAAACGTAGTATGGCACACGGTTGTTAAGGTTTTTTAAGAAACCTTCTTACCGTCATAAACTACTATGTTTATCTTCCATTCATTATCGTGCGAGTCGTAAATTTTATGGTGTTATATTTGTAGGCGACGAGTCGTATAGTGTCGCAGACATCGGTGTCTATTCATTGATGGTATAAAAGAGAGGTAATAAGATATCTCTATAATTTTTCCTATGAACCATAGAATAAGCACAGTGGATTAAAGTGGCTTGAAATGACGTAAGTACAATAATTTCAGTGCCCAAGTCTTACTTCACTTCGATTCCCGTCCGAGAACATGATCTGGTGCGACTCGTATTTTTTCTAGTATATTATTTTGTATTATGTAAAAATAGCAGTTAATGCTAAAATCTCAGAATCTAAAAATTCAGTGCCCAAGTTTATTTATTTTTTAGTTTTCGGGTTTTACAATACAATTTGATTTCAAACGCGAATGCGCTGATTTCAAACGTGTAAGCAAGACTGTCAGTCTTGCTTACACGTTTGAAATCAGCGCGAGAGATTATAATATTAAGTGTACCTAAAAATTAAATGGGATCTCAGACTAATTCACGAAATATGTATGTGTTGTTAAATGTAAAAAGTAAATGGTCTGAAAATATCGGAAATATCTGAATTATTCGGCAAACACACAATTTTTTTTTGCATTCATTATTTTTATGATTAACGTAAACAATACACTCTCTTTTTATTACGCGCGTGTAACTGCCGTACTCAGAGAGGTCAAAATTTGGTGCTATCTCTTTCTTTTCCATAGTGATAATATAAGACGACACGATACTTAATGAAGCATTAAACTTAATTGACATCTCTGAGAACGGCAGTAAGTCTATGAATGAGCTCTAAATCTACAAATCAGTAAAATTTTGTCATACAAAGAAACCTCAATATCTTGGCTATGATTATGAAATATTGAAATATTTAATTGCACATACTTAATTAGTAAAGGTACACCCATTACTTTTTTAAATATAAGTACTAAAAAAATAACTGTATAGAATGATAATAAAACTGCCGAAATATCTCTCATTGATAAGAACTGCTGAACTAATGCTGATGAATTTTGACATAGAAACGTATATCTAAATTTGCATAAACATAGGATAGGTGTCATTGCCGAAATTCCCGCGGGAAATGAAATTAAGCACGAACGAAGTGGCAGGAAAAACATTACAAACATACCATTTGAATAGCAAGTACTAACCTATCGCCAAAGAATATGTAGCTGATTTACAATAAAACTGAGTCCCATGAGAGTTGAGGAAAACGCCTTAGATTTTCTTCAAGTAGTAAAACGTTTTTTTTGCATACTAAGTTAGCAAGTTAGAATCGTAACTTTGGGAATGGGAAAGAAAAAGGGTTAACCGTGGTGTTTCTGTGAGGAAGTCGTAAAATGTTACAGTGATTCGGTTGTGTTTACATGATACATTTTTGGATAGAAAATATTTTTTAAATTATGAGATTTTAGCATTCACAATGCTATTTTTATATAATACTAAATAATATACTAGAAAAAATACGACTCGCACCAGATCATGCTCTCGGACGGGAATCGAACCCGCGACCTTTGGATATCCGGTCCAATGCTCTGACCGCTGAGCTACCGAGTCACTAGCGGGAACGTCGAATTTCTTCTAGTATATCAACTCTTACGCTGCAAGCCAGCGCCATCTCTCCAATGTACAAGGAATTACCTCGACATTCCATTGAATATCTTTCCAGATATTTTTAAACAATATCATGTGAATTAAAAACAAAGGTTTCAAAGGAATAAAAATATCACTTTTTGACACATAACAAACACGTAGTTAAGTCAATGGTGATTTGTATCTTAATAAATAAAAACAAGTAATAAAACAGTCCGGATTAACACCATTAATGACTCAAGAACGGGCAGACGGTTTTGGATGTAATTTGGCATACAATTAGTTTAAAACGTGGATAAAACATAGGGTATTTTAATCCTGGTCAAAGGTTCTCTAGGGTCCACGTGAATGAAGTCGTGGGCGGCTAGTTCACAATAAAAATAAAAAAGCTTAATAAAATATTGCGTATCATTCTATTATAACATTAATACATTTCGCTTTTCTATTCAATTCAGTGTAGAACTAATTATGATCAAACAGAGTGCCTAATGCCTATATATTTTTTGAGATCTTCATTCATGAATAATTAACGTCTGTTAAGTCAGGTTCACATTATCCCAGTCCAGTAATCCAGTCCCACTGGGCTATTACTACCCAGTCCAGTACTACCCAGTCTAGTACTACCCAGTCCAGTACTACCCAGTCCAGTACTACCCAGTCCAGTACTACCCAGTCCAGTACTAGTCATTATTGGAATGGTGTGTATTCCAGTACAGGTTCACATTGTTCTAGTGCTGAAATCGATAGCTGGACTGGATTTATTACTGTAATAATAAGAAATCGTATTTACACGCTTTCTATGTATTCATTCATGTTATATTTAACAGCATCATCTCCATCAAATTTGTTTTCGACGCTTTGAAGTTTGAGTACTTTACTTTACATGATAATGGAGGCTTTGAAATAATGTATTGTCTTCAGTGCTATAAACGGTTCAATTAATTTTGCGATTGTGACATGAATAAACAGATTTATACGGAAAACATTTATTACTTAAAAAACATTTAACGGATACTAGCGCGGTTTTATTAAAAAGTGATTTTTCCTCTCCAAGTTTCCTATCGCCATTTCTTTCTTGTAGGGGCCTCCCAATTTTAGTATTAAGTCATCGCTTGAGGGTAGGCTCACGAGCAGCATCTGTAACCACGGCAGCTGCAAAGGTGCCGAAACGTCGTAAAAATAAAAATCAAACAAAATGCCAACTAATTACCAAAGTATTTTGAGTAAAACCGCGCTAGTATCCGTTAAAAGTGTTTTATACCATTCCCCCTCTAAAAATTATATATAATATTATGAAACTGAAAACAGTAAGTAAAAAGCACTTTTAATCACTATTTTGGTATTTGAATTTAGAATACAATTCGACCTCCATCTCAATACTATACAACCTCTTTGTGCAAAAAATACTCGATACAAACTTCTTGTGGAAAGAGTACTCGATATACAAACTCCTTGTGGAAAAAATATTTTCACTTAAATCTTTCTTTTTCTCGTAGTCATGGTATAAAATATAGTATGCAACTCTTGAATAAAACGGATTTATATCGAGGGTCATGAATCAATCGTTAAAATCCTTCACTTGCTCGTGATTCATCTATGGTCCTCGCCTTCCTCCGTCTTTTATTCACTAATTGCACAATACACTATTATTTTATGTCTTTCACGAGGAGCTCGGTGGCGCAGTGGTATAGCGCCTGGCCCAGCGATTACGGAGGTTAAGCAACTTTCGCAAGGGTCGGTCATGATTGGTCGTCAAAGTCGGTCCCGGCTGCATTTGCAGTCGTTAACACCCACCAATCCGCATTGGACCTACGTTGTGAGTTTAGCCCATCCTCCTTATCCACCCATAAGGTAGGCCTGTGTCCCAGCAGTGGGCACATTAAAATGGCTGATGGTCCAGCGCGTAAGCTTGAGAGGTGAATAAATTACCTATTTACTTATTTATAAAGATATCATTGTTTGAGTTACTTCGCCTGTTTAACGATTCATATTGATCATGCAACTTCTGTTTTATTTAATACACTTTAGCTCTCTAAAATTTTTAAAGCGACAGGTTTATAACAATCTTAAAAAAAACAGTATGGCATAACTTAGTTCGAGATTCTTTTTATATTAAAAAAAACAGGGACGACGTCGTGAAAACGCTTTTTCATATTTCAATAATTTATTTTTTAGATATTTATACGTCAGGTCAGCAATAAACCTTTTTATATTTTTTTCATATTGTAATAACATGAAAAGGGAATCCATTAAATACGTAGAAACGCTTAGTTAGCCTAAACAGAATTTCTTTCAACGAGTAATATTCTTATGCTATTGAAAGTTTACGATAATGGATACTATGTAATAAAAATGGGCTATATTTAAAATCTCTCACTTATAATAGAGCGAGAAACGAAATATTATATGACTACAAAAACATACATCAGAAATGCTCAACAGTTCATTTGGTACAAGAGATAAAATGTCATGTTTTATTTAGTTACTAACCGAACCTTTAAGCTCAAACTTCATGTGTAAAACGACATCAGAATTTTATTGTTGCTTTTATCTACACTCATGCTTTATATCCTCTATAAAGGGCTCTGAAACAGTTAGCAACTGTACACAACACACATGTGATACTATATCACACTAGTGTTTTAATACTCCTCATTATACACAGTTGCATAAATAACTATTAACCAATATACACAAAGGCTTTTCTTATTATGAAACATGGATCATAAGTTAGTTTAAACTTAGTTAAGTATATAAACAAAACAAAATTTTAAATTCAATAATGTCTATTAATTTTTACGAATAATTCAGTATTTTAGCATCAGTTAAGAAATTACGTAAACGGTTTTTGTGCCGATTGTAAAGACTTTGGAGTCATTACTAATAAGGCGACTATACCCGTCAAGTAGCGATTTCATCACAATTTTTATTGCTTGCATTTTTAAATCGACGTAGATTAGCGTTCTACCCTTAAGTTGTTTATATTTCAACCATATGCACAAAGCGTTTAGCTAATTCTTTTAAAATGCGAACAGCTATGGAGTGAAACAGGCTGCCCTCTGATGTGTTTCCCAATAATTATAATCTGGGCCTTTTCAAGACTAGAGTAAATAGGCTTTATCACCTAACACCTGGGGGCTGATTACATAACTCTGTTGCTAACAATTCTCGATTGAAACCGCAGTTACATTGCTGCTTTAAGTAAGATAGTTGTCACATCGGTTCTTACTAAAGCAGCAATGTAACTGCGATTTCTGTCAGAGTTGATTGCAACAAAGTTACATAATCAGGGGGCAGGTGTGATTGTGGATAATTGCTCACTTAGTGACAATAAACAAAAACTGTTATTCAATCCTAGGTTTCAACGCGCTTGTATACTATCACCAGCTTGCGGGTAAGACACGCAAAATGAAAATCCACATCTCACGGAAAGGGTGCTAATAAAAGCATCATTATTGCTATAAGTACCTATAAAGATATTATTACAAAACTTCACACAGGAAAAGGACACTTAAATACAAGTCTAGAGACACTTTATTGTGTTATTTAATTAATTAAAGAATGGGTTACATTAGTCATAAAATACGCATTTACATTATATTTGACAACATCACATACATTGCTCCGATTCCAAAGTAAGTAGCTAAAGCACTTGTGTTATGGAAATCAGAGACAACGGTACTTAATGCTCTAAGCAACGGTGGTATCACAAACACCCAGACCAGAGGCCGTAACGACTAACGCATCGAACTTCGGAAAGTCTGCCGGGCTTCAAATTAAAACAGATAAATCGAGCCCCAATCGGGCCAAAATGGCGAACCCCAATTCATGGTGTCACACGAACATCGATATCTTCTAAATAATTTCGGCGAATAGTACGCCCAACAGCACGGTTAGTTAAACAGATCAACTACGAAAACAGCTTTTATTACGTACGGCATAAAGACGGTCTCAAGGTCAACATCTATAGTCTGACGTGCTGCTGACTGTACAAAACGAAACTCCTTACATTTAAGGATTTATCTGTTTTAAGTTGAAGCTCGGCAGACCCGCCGAAGTTCGAAAAGTTAGCCGGTAGGTCCCCTGAGCCAATATAGAAAAGTTCGTTTTCTAAATTGACCCAACCGGCGATCGAACCCGGGACCTCAGAGATGGCAACACCTTGAAAACCGGTGTACAAAGCCACTCGACCACGGAGGTCGTTAAGCTAAAGTGGGTAATAGACTATTTGGCATCAAGGTCATACTCATTCTGTTAGTTTTGCGTGTTTTGTGTCATAATTGTACTTTCGTCTGGGCAGTAACAAATTTACGTATACAACTTTAATGAGCTAATGCTATATTTCAACGACCTCGACCAACGTCGAGTGGCTTTGTACACCGGTTTTCAAGGCGTCGCCATCTCTGAGGTCCCGGGTTCTTTTTTCACACTTTTTTTTTCAATCACGTGTATAGTAAAACAGTAAATAAAAATGTGTTTTAATCATTTTACTAACATTCGTAGTAGATGATATCAGAGTTTGCTAGTTCGGTCCTAAAATCCAGGAACAAACATAGATCAAAGTGCGGGAAAGCGGGTTTATAGATACCATGATGGGAATCATGTAAGCAAGCAAAACCATTCGACGACCTCCGTGGACGAGTGGCTTTGTACACCGGTTTTCAAGGTGTCGCCATCTCTGAGGTCCCGGGTTCGATTCCCGGTTGGGTCAATTTAGAAATCAAACTTTTCTATATTGGCTCTGGTCTGGGTGTTTGTGATACCACCGTTGTCTCTGATTTCCATAACACAAGTGCTTTGGAATTACAATGTATGTGATGTTGTATAATTTTTATTAATAATATTATTATAGTATAGGAGACGTTTCGTCTACTTTTTGCTTAAACTCTGACCGTTGGAACGGGTTTCAAAACAGGGATCGATAACAAAATACGAGTCAGTCAGCATTAAAATATCTGCTTAATATATGTGCTGACTAAGACTTATAGTTGCTGTGTTAGAGTATTAAAGTGTTAAGCTACTTGTGAGCTCGACTGTATACGTAAGTCGCTCGCTCTTGATTTTATCTGACATCGAAACTCGGATGTTACATTCTAACTCCAACGGAGTTAACACAATGTAACGCTTATAGAAATGCAGAACGGCTTATCGCGGTGTCAAGAATATTAAGTTATTAAAATAATTGTTATTGTAGTACCAATTTATCGTGTTATTTCTGTATTCATTAAATTTTGGACAGATTAAGTATCACATGGCCAATAGGTTTATGATAAAACAACAGATCACAACACTGCAATGTAACAGATACACGACATTTGGGAGTGAACAGAGATACCCGACCGCTAATTGTGATGTCTCACGATCAATCGGCATTGCGTTGCAGCTAACAGGGTAACTTTTCTAACTTCGGCGGGTCTACCGAGCTTCAACTTAAAACAGATAAATCGAAGTAAGGAGTTTCGCATTGTACTATTCGCCGAAGTTATTTAGAAGATATCGATGTTTGTGTGACATCATGATTAAAATTGGGGTTCGCCATTTTGGCCCGATTAGGGCTCGAAGTTCGACGCGTTAGCCGGTACGGCCCCAGCATCAGAACATTGGACCTGCGTTGTTTTTTTAATAAATTACATTGAACGACCCGACCACAATCCCTATACGTAGTGATGTCAAACAACCTATGCGTAAAGGTTGTTGCACATAAACTTCGCCGTGCTTCAAAAGTGTCGGATGCGTTACTATAAATCGTGTACGTAGTGGATTATGGCCCATCCTTTATATCTATTCATTATAGGAAGGACTGTGCCCCATGGGACATTAAATGGGATGCTGATGATAATAAATTGAGTCAGTAAATAGATATATTTTTTTATATTGGTGTTGACACTAAGCTTTATAACAATACAAGAGAAATGTATACGTCCATAAATTAAAGCATACAAAACTTTTTGTAAAATATTATCTAACCTAATTAAACTTTTAAAAGGAAGTAAACAGATTATGAAATTCTGTGAGGCGGCTGTAAATTACCTCACTTCCGATTCCTTGGCTGCAGGGAAGCTTTCCGCATTAAAAACAAACTCACGAAGCATTTATACCTAAGGTAATTAGTACAGTAACATTTCTTTATTAAAACGAGCTTTAAATAACAATCTCATTCTTAACAGTAATCTAAATATTAGTATTAAATTTAATAATAACTTTAGATTGACCGATGATTTCGATTCCCGTCCGAGAATATGATCTGGTGCGAGTCGTATTTTTTCTAGTATATTATTTAGTATTTTACATTTTCTAGTTTTTTGTAATTGCAATAAACTTAAAGTAAGTAAGTACGTCGTTTTTTATGATGTTATGTGGCAGTACTTTCAAATTGCAAGATACTAAACTTTAGTATCCGATTTTTATGGCCAGCATCTTAAAGTTACAACCTCGTAACTTGCTCTGCACAGCCTCCAGTTTACTATTTTCTCAAAAAGCATAATTAAAATATTTAAAAATACACTGGCCTTCAAAACTTAGTAGGTACCACACTTTTAAAATTGTAATAACTATTAAAATACACAAGTTATATTTTAAAATTAAAAGGACTATATTATACAATTTTATTTAAAAAAAAACATTATCGTATCATCACAGTCGATAACCTTCTTGAAAAAAACCTCTTTTTTATTTCAAAACTGTAACTTTTATTGTGTAAGAGAAATTGCAATCTTAAAAGTGTGGTAGTTTTGAAGGCCAGTGTATATTAAAATATTTTTTTTAAATAAAACTACGCCGTACGAAATTAGTAAAAAAAACTGAATGATTCAAAATAGTTTTTACTAAGTAGGTATATTTATTTTTTTCTTAAACGGGCTACATACATCATAGGTAATTCGAATGCAATTTTTTTATTTATCGTTAGAGTAAATTCTAGCTATAAATAAATTGCATTGTACCAATTTTTTTACGCCTGGAAGACACGTCATGCAATTGCATACCTATCTAAGATTTCAGTAATAACTTAGAACGACGAATGAGAGTTAAGGTGCTGTAATTGCTTGTAATAAAGGCTACATTGCTTCGAAAAGCACTCCAAAAACAAAGTTTACCTCCTGTATAGCACCTGCCATATTATTATTATAACATTTTGTGTTACCTTTATTGTTTTAATTTCCCTTTACAGGTTTTCTTTGTTTCCAGACGTAATTAAATGGTTCACTCACAAAGAAAATGTCATTAACGTACGTTACGTTAAATTCCTCCGTTATCCCGTTTTCCCACACAAAGACGCTAACTAAGGTATTTTTTCACGAGTATGTGACGAAAATGGGGCGAACATTAGGTATGATGAAAAACTTTGAAGTAACAGAGTGGGTGTTTACGGACCAAAGCGACAAAGAAAGAACTCATCTCGCTTATAAAGCCTCTAGGTTTTCATTTTCGTCACCTTTCTTTGTTTTTACATTCACAGCCACGGTACAGGGCCTGTGAACTTTTTTCAGTCTTCTTTTTAAAACAGGCTACAAAAGATATTTATATTGTTTTTCAAACCCAAAAATGTACTACCGGCATCAGGTGAGAATGAAATAGGGTGGTGTGCCGGTGAGGTGAAAGTGTCATAGAATATGAATTCAAAGTTCTTGGGTGAATGTATAATCTTAACAGCTACGACGATGGTGTTAAATTAAAAAATCTTTACGGCACAGAATACAATTTCACCGAAATCGCTCATTGAGAAAAACCACTCACAACACGGTGTGGTCATTGCCAAAAATTCACAATGCGAAATTCGTGTTGTGGCTCTTATAAAAACGCCCATAACGCGTTATGGTAACCACAGGAAGACCACAAAGCGAAATTCGCGTCGTGGTCATCATACCAAACGACTGCAACGCGTTGTGGCATTAAATAATTTTTCATGACCCATGATTCAGTTGGGTCGACTGTACATAGTCAAAGCTTGAAAATTACCAGCACGAACATCCATCGAGAAAAAATATGCGTAATAGTACTTGATAGAGTAATTGTCTATGGGTAATTTCGCTTTTCAGCGGTAGATCTATGGCGTCGTACCTCATTCAAAATGACTCTATCGATAAATAATATTAGAAAATATACTAGAAAAAATCGACTCACCCGTAGCACCTCAGACGGGACTCGAACCCGCACCCTTGGGATTCCGGCCCAATGCACTGACCAATTATGCTACCGAGTCGCTAGTGGGAGCGGCGAAATTTTTCTAGTACTTTTAACTTACTACTACTACTACTACTACGTACTAGAAAAATTTCGCCGCTCCCACTAGCGACTCGGTAGCATAATTGGTCAGTGCATAGGGCCGGAATCCCAAGGGTGCGGGTTCGAGTCCCGTCGGAGGTGCTACGGGTGAGTCGATTTTTTCTAGTATATTTTCTAATATTATTTATCTTAATATAAAAATAGCATTATGAATGCGAAAAATCTAAATTTAAAAAAAATTACTATCGATGTTCGTGTTACGGGCAGTGAACTTACCTACCTATATAAAACACACGGAAACACGTAACGTTCACTTTTTGGAAAACAGCCAGGTGCTAAGTGTTATCTAATTTATTATTGTAGTAAACAAAACGTTTCTTTCTATTTTTAAAATGCTTCTCTTTCACTAAAAATACCAGTGATAATTGTTGTTGAAACTGCACTGGCCTTCAAAACTTAGTACCATACTATTAAAATTATAATAATTTTTAAAATCCACAAGAAAATACAATACCCCTAATGCCGAATATGGTAATATAGGGACCATCAAACTGATCAACTCTTACTATGGGGCCAACTTTGAAATCGCGAAAAAAAAATCAGCTGTTTCATACATTTTAAAATTTTCGATTTTAATTTTTGTATGAAACAGCTTATTTTCTTTTCGCAATTTCAGAGTTGGTCCCATAGTAAAAGTTTATCAGTTTGATGGTCCCTATATACCATATTCGGCATTAGGGGTATTTTTGTAACACCTTGTATATTATTTCGAAATGAAAAAGACTAAAAAAGTTTTTTTTTAAATAACTTTACAATCGATAACCTTCTTGAAATAAAACCTTTTTAGGGTTCCGTACCAAAATGGTAAAAAGGAACCCTTATGGTGCGACTCAGTCTGTCTGTCTGTCTGTCACAGCTGGATATATTGAGAACTACTAATGCTATCAACTTGAAAATTGGAATAGTTTTAGATGACGTTTGCCCAACTATTTTGCAAATAAGAGAGACATTTTTTTTTGCAATAGGGATTGAAATGTGGTCTTTAAAATTCGAAGTGAGGCTACTAGAGTATATTTCGAACTCCGTGGTCGAGTGGCTTTGTACACCGGCTGTCATGGTGTCGCCATCTCTGAGGTCCCGGGTTCGATCCCCGGTTGGGTCAATTTAGAAAACGAACTTTTCTATATTGGCTCAGGTCTGGATGTTTGTGATACCACCGTTGTCTCTGATTTGCATTACACAAGTGGTTTAGCTACTTACTTTGGAATCGGAGCAATATATGTGATGTTGTCAAATATTTATTTATTTATTTATATGAAAGAGCGCTGCTTGCACATTCTCAATATTTTTTTTAGGCCGTATAGATTTCGACTTTTGATAAAATATGTAAAAAAAATACCGTTCCCCCGTACCTTCCCCCTTATCTCCGAAGTTTGCAAAGAGAAAAACCTGAAATTATTTTATGTGATAAAAGTTTATGTAAACATTACAGGAAAAATAAAACGATGTCTCTAAATAGTAAACTTTTTAGAATGATGGTACGGAACCCTCGGTACGTGAGTCCAACTCGCTCTTAACCGGTTTTTTTTTTAATTCCAAAACTAACTTCTGCTGTCTAAGAGAAAATGCAATTTTAAAAGTGTAATACCAAGTTTTGAAGGCCAGTATATAGTAGCCGTTAGAAAAATGTTGATGCCCACAGAAAGTACTTTCTACTCCATTTGATAATTTGTTTGTTAAGTAATGTAAGTATTAAGTAACAAAACTAACAAACGCATTGCCCTCCTTTGTATCGCGCAGTTGGGTAAGAAGTATTTTTTTAAAACAACGGTACCCCTTATAAAACTTTCACTATGATTTTGTGTGATACCACATCATTATTGTTCAATTCTTTGATTTTTATTTTGTGTAAATAGGTAATAATATTGTATTTGCTACTACTACATAGTATATCTACAGTAGTGGTACCCAACCGGTAGCTCGCGGGCACCTGGCAGCCCGCGGCCTGTTATCTAGGCGCCCGCAAACAATATGGGTAAAATAAATTATGATAAATAATATTAGAAAAAATACTAGAAAAAATCGACTCACCCGTAGCACCTCAGACGGGACTCGAACCCGCACCCTTGGGATTCCGGCCCAATGCACTGACCAATTACTACTTGCTACGGGTGAGTCGATTTTTTCTAGTATTTTTTCTAATTTTATTTATCATAATATAAAAATAGCATTGTGAATGCGAAAAATCTAAATTTAATAAAATAAATTAAATAAACAATAACTAAATCATTTGTATTTAGAAACTAAATATATCGTCGCGCGTCACGCATACTGTCACACCATGCATGTTACCATCTAAACACCGCCTCGTGATTTGCAACAACTTCACAGAGTGAATACGAGCGAGAGGTTTTATCACTTATGTTTTTATTACAACTCGGTGGTGCCCACGTGGCGTATCGGGATTTTCAAAATAGCCTTTGGAGCAATACCAGTTGGGCACCACTGATCTACAGTGTGCTTTTGAGCATAATTTATTTGCAAAAACTTAGATTGTTACAACTCAAAACTGAATAATTTTCAGTTGTCTAAAACTTAATTAATTATTCATGTTTAGTCATCTTATAAAGTGATCCTTTGATGGGACGTAAGTACCTAAGTTTAAAGTTACCTTGTCTCGTTTAATTCTAAGCACATATTTGATGAATATTTAGATAGTGAGATCAAAGCTAAGTAGTACGAATTTTAGACAATTTCCCCGGCGCAATTCGTCCATAGTTTTGACGTGCAAGTTATGATTGATGTACGTTGACGGGTTTCAACGTTTAGGGTTTTTAGCTACCTAATATTGTAGGTAATGTTTTAGTAGGTACCTATTTAAATACAATTTATCGATGTAAGGAGCTGTTAGTAGTCTTGACTGTTAACGTTACGAAATTGTGAATTTAGGGCAATAACAAAAATATAGTTGTTTTTATTTAATTATTGTGAATTATCATAACAGAACAGCTATTGTCTAATGCTAGGAAGCTAGAAAATTAAACGATTATCAAAGATTATTTAACAACTTTACTCTACGATACATATTCTAGTGCACTAGTCGTCTGCGTATTTTTTTATCAAATACAATAATTTTATCAAAGCTTGTCGAAATGTCAAAATATTACAAACAACAAGCCAATTCAAAACTAAACTTAGGCAGGTTACGAAATTCATCACGGAATTATAATAAGCGCTTAAATTATGTCTAACCATCTGTTTTCAAATTATTTAAACTATCATCACAAGTTAAATTCAACTGGTTTTAAATTAGAGAACTAATTTGTTCGTTGAATTGAAAGCCAGCTTAAGTTAAAACTCAATGCTTCGTCATCTTCACTTTTAGAAAGCAATTTAAAGTTTTTCAGCGTTTAGTGGGCGAAAACTCAAAGATAAACCTCACTGATAAATGATACTGTAACGCAAGGTATTAAGAATGCCTATAGCAAAAATATGAAGTGATCCATAATTAAAACATAGAACTAATTTCTAACACTAATTAATATAATTGTACATATTATATTAATTAGTGTTAGAAATTAGTTCTATGTTTTAATTATGGATCACTTCATATTTTTTGCTATCCTATTAATGTCTTATTATAGAGCTTAGAAGATAATTAATAAGTTTTTTGAGTATGTATAAATCAATACTCTTAAATATAATATTAAGTTAATTGATCTTCTATTAATATTTAATGCTAAATATTGTTCTCATTATTTTATCTTTCACATCATCACTTATAATTCTGTTACAACTTTCTTATAATTTGCTTAATCTTCCTAATCTGTTAAGCTGTAATATGACAATTTCATGTATGAGATAAGAGACATGCTCCTTCGCGAGCCTCCAGGCAGCAAAAGTTTCCGAAGTAATGCATACATTTAAGACCGAGCTGAGTCGTGTAGAAAACTTTCACTCAACTTGATCCGAAAGATGTTAAGGAAGAACTTGGCTATCTTCTGGATAGCATATTTGTCGACTTATGTAGGCATGTGTTAAATTCTACAGTATGAAGTAAAAAGGAAAGATCAGCACAGAACATACAAAAAAAAATCTTAGCTGTTCTGTGATAGTGAGAATAATATACAGCGTGTTACAAAAAAACCCTAAAGCCGAATATGGTAGATAGAGTATCATGCATTCAACTTCGAAAAATTATTATTAACTCCGAAAACCGTCACTTAAAAAAACATATGTAAACTGTCACTTAAAAAAATGGCAACCCTAGACCTACATTGTGTTTTGCTTTTGCCCATTAACGGGATTGATTATCGAAAAAAATTGTCTATTCAGGGTTGTCACTTAAAAAAAAGAATACTAGGTTTAACTTTTTATTATAATCGAATTATTTGATCGGAAATAAAAAAAAATAGGACATTTTACTAAATGGATGCACCGTTTTCAGAGGTTCTAATGTTTAATCGTTATTAAGCTCGGTCTTAAATAACAGTTTTTGAAATATCCCTAATAAGTACGGTGATGATTCCATCCTTGCCTATCATTTTTTAACAGAAAAAATTGATATCATTCGTTTTTAAGGTTAAAAGCACTTTTCTATTTGCATTACCTTGTTCAATTGAAATTAATTAATTTCTAAGAAGATTTCAAATAAGTAAAGAGTTTTAAGTAGTAGGTACTGTAAGGTGAAGATTATTTAAAAGAATATTTTGGATCGATATAATTATTTATTATTAGCTTTTTTTAAATTTATGTGTGTATTAGAATTCACAAAATCAATATAGACAACCGTTCATGTCTGTGCACGGCGTGTCTGTTATTCTTTTCTTTTTAAAACGAATCTTCTTTTTAACTTCAGCCAGCAACGGTGGTGATGGCTAGCTCGCAGTGTAGAAACATAGACACCTTATAAAACCTATATTGAAAGATTTTTTTAAATAGTGCAAGTACCCTCTTCAGGTTTAATTTTACTGAAAGTTGCTATTCTGGCGCAATTGTCGGTCTACGGGTCAGTCCTAAGTCTTCCCGTCCGTCTGTTCCCCGATAGTCATCTGTCCGTCTCTCCGGTACGTCATCCCTGGTCAACCTCTGTTGTATGTCTGTCAGCCTGTCAGTCACTAGTCGAAGGAGGCTGGACGCCGCGACAGTTGCAGAATCACACTACAGATAGCCTATACAGAGTTGCCAGATGCCAGACTTTTTTTTCGTAACAGTGATGCCAAATATCTCGTACTTTCAGTTCATAATCTCGTACAAGTATATTTTTTGTACAAAATCACAAAAATACATAATTTTGACTGTTTACTATTACGACTTGCGATTGGGGATGTCAAATAAAACTGATTTTTATTCTAATGATTTTACTTAATCTCTATAAAAAAACAAATTATAACACCTTAAAGATGAAATATATTTATGTGCTACCTATCTACTTGTATTGTAGATAAAATTGTCATCGTTATTTAATTATATCTAATGTCAGGGATATTGGTAAAATCTTCTTTGTTTTTATATAGTTTTTCAGCTGTCATTCTGGAATACATTTCGTTAGAGGGTTCGAAATTAACGCAATTTCTTCGATTTGGGCCTTTAAAGTGTTCCGTTTACGGTATCTGTAATCAGACGATTTCTAAGGTCTGTTTTCACTAAATTTGTTTTACTGAAAACTAGTTCACAGTCTGCATTTGCATGAGGCAACGACAAAACTGTAAAGGCAAAACTGGCCAATTCGAAGAAATCTTCAGTTTTCAGTAAAATCGCCCAAAACTCATCAGGCTCTTTAGTAGTTTGAAGCTGTGCAGGGTGGCGGGCTATTGCAATAGCAGTGCAGCCAGTTAAAATTTATAAAATCTCGTACAAAAGCGTAAGAGATTTTTATTATTCTCGTTTCTCGTACAGAGACTGTAAATCTCGTAACGGTACGAGAATTTTCGTACGTCTGGCAACGCTGAGCCTATAGTTATTGATAACTAATAGAGTCCTTTTTCAAAGAGACTTAAATGCTCAGGAAAGTAAAATTGCGAACGCTTTTTTAAATTACTACAAATCTTATCTAATGACATTTTTAATTATTATTTCTATTGCACCGACACTATTTCTATACTCAACAAAAATAATTAATTGTGAAATTACAATATCTCCTTAAACTGCTTTTATTCTATCCCGCTTAATAATTATTCAGGGAAAAGTAAGTTTCCTTTTGATTTAATAAATATTGTAAGTAAATAGCTAAAACCTATTAAATATAAACGGAATAATATATTAATCAAATAGTCTAAAAATAGAAAAGTTTACCTCCAAGTGCATCCGCAATGACGTCCTCTAGGGCTTCTTAAGCACCACCATGGATAAAAAACACACAGATTTACTACTTTGTGCTATGAAAAAAGTTTTTAAAGTTACAGATGAACACTCATTTATTAATCAAAATTCACACTTTTATAACTCACTAAAAATATTATTTTGGATGACCCACTATATATTAAAAGTTTCGCAAACGTAACTTTATTTTACACCCCACACTTTTTATTCAAAACTCTACTCATCATCGAGTTTTAAACTTTCTTATCGCCATTTTTGACGTTCACCTTTCCGCTTTTCGCGCCATGTCACGAAAAATTAAAATAAGAAAAGTCTTTAAAAAGTTTGTCGCCGAAGGAGGTTTTTGCACTCGGCGTACGAACGGAGTTGGCACAGCCGTGCTTGTAAGCGCGTGGTCTTTGTCACACTGGTTGGGTCGGCCAACGCTCGCAGCTCGTGAGTCGTGAATCCCGCTTTTACGCTCTCGATACGTCGGTCTCAGGAATTTTAATATTGCATTGATGCTTACATAAAATATTTCTCAAACATTTTTATTATCGATTAACTACGGTGGAAACAGAATGTTATGTATTTTTGTAATACAATCTAGGTACCTAATTTACATTAGCCGGTATAGAAAGTTGCGTGACTAAATTTTATCATAATTTTAATTGCAAGTTCATGTTACATTGTTTATTCAATGTCAATAGCATAATTTACAAAGGTTTTGTTTAAACAATAGATAGAGATACCGTGATCAAAAATGATATTAAGTTACATTTTGAATTGAAAATTCCAATAGCTATTAAATTGAAATAAGACGCTATTCATTCATTCATTCATCACTTATTGAAATAAAGCTCTTTTTCGGCTGGATGCCAGAAATTTAAATGAAAACCTTACTTGGAACAAATAAATTTAACGAATCTTTTATGAATGCAACTCGCAAATTAAAACATAATTTACAGAAATATTTTATTCGTTTGCGCCGGATTAATAAAAGTTATTTTCGTAAAAAAAAATATCACTCTTTTTTTTCAAGCACTCGTATAGTAAAGTGCCGTAAAACAGTAAAAAATTAAATGTTTTAATCATTATATTAACATTCGTAGTAGATGATATCAGAGTTTGCTCGTTCGGTCTTAAAATCCAGGAACAAACATAGATCAAAGTGCGGGATGCGGGCTTATGATGATGAGACCTATGATGGGAATCATGTAAGCAAGCAAAGCCACTGCTCGACTACCTCCGTGGTCGAGTGGCTTTGTACACCGGTTTTCAAGGCGTCGCCATCTCTGAGGTTCCGGGTTCGATCCCCGGTTGGGTCAATTAAGAAAACGAACTTTTCCATATTGGCTCAGGTCTGGGTGTTTGTAATACCACCGTTGTCTCTGATTTACATAACACAAGTGCTTTAGCTACTTACTTTGGAATCGGAGCAATGTATGTGATGTTGTCATACATTTATGTTTATATTATACTTATATAGGAAAGTTACATACTCTAGATCCGGTATTGAAAACTGCTGTACTATTCACAATGTATGAAATTTGGAGCTCAAACCAATTAAATACAAAACTATAGAATGTACCAACAGCTATCAAGCCATTTGTAACCCCTTCTTTACGGAAGTACGACTCTCGCCATCTACAACCTATCTAACCTTTAGAATTTAATAAAATAAGCAGATTATATTTTAAACTATGCAATTACTAAAGGGATGGTGCAGCTGAAATTCCTTTGGGGCCGAATAAACCGGAGTAATGCCTCGCTTACAGGTAACTCCTATCAAGCAACCCCTTCTCCTACATGTAAACTTCTGAAATAGTTGAACTGTGTTTTTACATTTCATACATATACAACATATTACAATAATACCCCTAATGCCGAATATGGTATATAGGGACCATCAAACTGAACAACTTTTACTATGGGACCAACTCTCAAACCGTGAAAAAAAATCAGCTGTTTCACACATTTTGATATTTTCGATTTTAATTTTTGTACGAAACAGCTTGTTACCGACAAAGGATTATTTAACAAATGTTATTTTGTCTTTTATTTTTTACTCTTTTTGACTTTCTAATGTCATTAAAATATTCCGTTGTCACCGCTCGAGCTGCCTTTTACTCATTGAATGCTGTTATACTGAAAGCACTTTAGGAAAATAAGAAGTAATAGAAAAATTTTAGCTGCGCTCCAGAAGAAGTGAAAAAAAATTATCAGCTGCTGATATGATGGTCCCTATCTACCATATTCGGCATTAGGGGTATTTATGTAACATGTTGTATAGCGACTTTACAGAATACATTTTCTATTTTCGTCTAAATAACTACGTGCGAAGCTTAAAGATTAGCTTCACGACTTGTGAGGTGATAACCAAAACATCTACTCAGACGCGTCGCTTCCAGTGTGGCCTACTGCGATATTATTCAGTACGTATGTTCACTAGGATCAGTCTCTAAGCGCGTCAGAGCTAGGCCTTTGCCATTCTTGTCAGTGTCATTTCGCGGGCGATTAGTCGCTGAGCTACTTTTTGTAGCTCGTGGGCGTTTACGTATTGACCTCAGATTCCGTAGCCAATGTCACATTGTAGTGTGGCTTTAACTTAAATGTTGAGCTTGATAATGCTCTAAGAGCTAAACCTGCTCTTCATTTTCCCGTAGCACTCTTTTCATCGCTCAAAAATACATTCGCTAGAACAAGGATCGCAAGAAAGTGCGTTATCTGACAGGCATGTAGTTTAACTTTAATTGGCTTCAGTAGGTATTTTTAAGGCTCCTATATACCTCAAGTGGCGCCCTCATTTTAATTAAATTTATTGCACGCTAAGTACATAATGTATTGAAAATTCTAATGTAAAAGTGGCCACTTTTAGCACTTTTGCGAACTACTACTCCGCCACTTGAGGTATATAGGGGCCTATAATTGCATAAAAATTAGAGTACCTACCAAGGCGTTTAATTTTTTTATTTAATAGATATTAAGAAACTTAGCAATAGATTCATAGTTTCAACTGCAGTCGATCGGCCCGCTCGCTTCCAAAATCCTTTGTTTATTACACTTTATTGCCTTTCATCGAATTCTACATAAGATTTCATTCTCTTATTGACAGTAAATCAATACTTTTTAAATGGTATTTGATGTAAGATTAAATAATTTCTTTCATTCTTTGTTTCATTCCCCCCTACCTGATAAACGGTTGCTTTTGAAAACGTGAAAAAAATTAGGTCAGTTCTAGGTACAGGGTTTATTTATTACATCTCACGAAGTGTACATTAAAATTGGTTACACCCGAAATCCTTGGACTTTTTAAAATCTTTGGATTTTTAAAATCTTTGGATTTTTTGATCAAAAAGTGCTTTCCATAATACCCAACATCTGAGCTTTAAGTGCATCTGAATATCCGATCTCTAATTATAAGGTAACTGCGGAACCCTATACTGCGCGTGGCTCGACATGCACTTGGCCAGTTTTAATTCTTTTTCTGGGCCGGTGTGGTGTGGTCAGAGGATAACTAAAACAAAAATAACCATTATGTGTACAATAAAATTAAATAACACACTCGTAATGCGTGAAAGTATCGATGATATTAAAATAGTGTGTATTTAGAAGCCATTATGTAAGCTTTCTTGTAAAACAGCAAAAATAGGTAGGTACAGTCGAGTTCAATAATTGTGTACGCACCTTTGACAGTTCATCAACTTTATGCCTTTGTAATAAAAGTCAACATCTGTCAAAAGTACTGTAATGAACTCGACTGTACATAATGAAAGTTATAATCCAATAATGTTCGATGTCTGTGTTCTGAATATGAAATAGTTTTCATTTCCACAGACAATCTTCTCTATATATATAAAAGGGAAAATCACTCACTCACTCACTCACTGATCACGAAATCTCAGAAACTACAAGTGCTAGGAGTCTCAAATTTTGCATGGGGGCTCCTTTTAGGGCGTAGGTGCTCACCAAGACGGGATTTTGCGAAAATTCAACCCCTAAAGGGGTGAAACAGGGTGGCAAAGTTTGTATGGGAGGACGCGATTCCTTGGCCCGATTGACTTGAAATTTGCCATAGACATTCTTTCACAAAAATTAATTGAACACGTGTTTCGTATTTTTTTAATATTTATCACCTAACAGGGTTAGAAAGTGATATAATGCTAATTTTGTTGTGATTGACTTCGACGTCGGAATTAAAACTTTTTTGTGCATTTGATTGATTAATTAAGAAAAATAAATATCATTTGTCATCTCAACGTAGTATTACATTCTCTTTGGTTATTTCCCCTGAGAGTAGGTAGAATGCATTTCATTGAATAGTACCTGTGGCGTTATGTTGGCAGTGCTGTAATTTTTTCCTTCCTTGCGTTGTAATAAGGTGCAAAATTATCCATCTAATTATCAGTTTAATTTTAAAAGAACACAATATTCGGTCAAGTCGCCTATGCTATGACAATTAATAAAGCACAGGGACAAAGTTTAAGAGCGGCTGGTGTAGATCTGCAGTGATTGTTTCTCCCATGGCCAGCTCTAATGTCGCCTGCTCGAGAGTCAGCTCCCCGAATAACCTTTTTAATTTGCAACCGGATAACATGACAAGAAATGTGGTAGGTATAGAACATGTTATGATATTTTCGATTTGAATTTTTGTATGAAACAGCTGATTTTTATTATAGAGAAGTGTTGGATGATCGAGATTGAGAATCCTGATAATGCACAACATATTTTTATTTAGAACTAGCTGCACCCGGCATGCATATATTTCAATGCTCCGTTTTTTTAGCTAGGGACTTTCTCGGTCGTAAGCAGAACAACTCGCCAAAGTTTCATCATAATCGGATCAATGGTTTAGGAGTCCCGCCGTCTGTACACTTAGATCTTTTAAACTATGCATAAAAAACCGCATCAAAATCAGTCCATAAGTTTGGGAGCTAGGTTGCCTCAGACAGACAGACACACACAAGTCAAACTTATAACACCCCTTGCGTATGTTGTGTACGTCGTATATACATATAGTGGCCACATAATTAAGGACACAAGTCGATTTTCATACAAACGAGGTAATTTTGAAGTCTTGGTTTTCCGCTAGGGATTGAACTAGCTGTGATCTGATGATGGCCATCCAGGAAGTGAATGGAGAAGATTCAGATAGCAATACACACCTATCTCTTAAAATGCTGGTCAGATCACTTGGGTGTGTATAGAAATCTGGATCTCCTCCATTCACTCCCTGGATGGCCATCACCAGATCACCACTCGGTCAATCCCTGGCGGAGAAGCAATGCTTAAAAGTTACTTCGTTTGTATGAAAATCGACTGGCGTCCTTAATTTTGTGGCCACTACTATACCTATATAGATATCCTGTAGTATAGTCTAATAACTTCACACTCACCACATTAGTAACTACATTGTATCCGTTCGAAGCCGGGGCGGGCCACTAGTTCCTAATAATTTTCTCGATTCTATCAGCAGCTCATGGAAGGAGGGATTTAGCAAGCACACGGTAAACCCGCGTAATGAGCAAACTTACTCTATGACGATTCGATATTGTTCATTAATCTGAGGGCCTATTACAAAAAAGAATAACGATAGTCGGACGATGTTCGTCGACCTATTTACTTGATTTTGAACCTTATACAAGAGTTAATAAAGTCACGGAGTACGACAAACATCGTACGCTTATCGCGATGTTTTTTTGTAATAATCTCTCTGGTTACAAAGTTGGTGAAATCTAAGCAGTATTTAATTCATTTAAGCTCATCAAATAAACTTAATCCGGTGGCTCAGCGACCCAAAGTGTGTCCTGGCCTTCGATACACTAGAGCACGCAATCTCAAATCATCAAATATCAAATACTTAAAACATCAATAAAATAACAGTCTATGGGGCTCTAGCTTTTCACAAATGTTTTATGAGAAAATTATGTGGTTTCACTTATTCTATCGGGGTATAACATTGCGAAGCTGGTAACATATAATTTTAGATCTTTTTTCAACGCGAGGTCTACAGTTCACGAAGCCACTAGTAGATAATGTAGCAACAATACAAAATCTTTTCTCAAAGATTTTTCTTATGCTGAGTGAGAGTGCTGAATCGTGCGAGTGAACAAATAAGAATACACGTACAAGTCTCGCTTTAGGAAAATGTCCGCTCGACAACTTCACCTTTTATCATATCCACAGTAGTTTATTCTCAAGTTGAACTAGTATGAATTTTCCACTGCAAGCTCTAACTTATTGTGTATTATAACTAAAATGAACATAACAAGATTCATTCATTTATTTATTCAAGGCACAATAACAAACAAAGATATATTTGATTGAATCAGGCGTCACTTGGCGGAAGTCTCAAACAATTGAGAAATATAGCTTTCGTCCGCAAAAAATACTTACAAGATGCACCACCCGCCCACCGGCAAAAAAATGCACGTGCACACCATAAAACTTGATATTTCTTTTTTCAACAAAGATACAACATACATAAAGTTACAAATAAAAACATATTATTATTTGAAATCCGTCATTTGGAATCGTTTGTAGATTTTTTCCTGTTCGTTAGCTTATTATGCCAATTTATTTTTGTGAAAACAGAAATATATGTAGCTCACTCCCGCAAAAATATATGCAGGATGCACCGCCCGCCGGCCCGCAGAAAATGCACATGCATACCACAAAAACATCAGTGCATAATACCTGCATTTAGCAAGACAACGACACACCTTGCACCTTCACCAATTAGACTATTCTACACGTGTTTCGCCCCAACCCGGGGCATCCTCAGGAGTTAGATCGTGCGTAAATTAACACAGTGTGGGTTTACGCACGATCTAACTCCTGGCGGGCGGCCGGTGCATCCTGCATTTTTTGCGGGAGTAAGCTGCATATATTTCTCTTTTCACAATAATTTGGGACTTCCGCCGAGTGACGCCTGATTCAATCAAATACAATTTATTTTTGACAAAGTGAAATGTGGTGATTCACGATATTAGGTATTACTAAATAAAAGGGTCGCTACATAACGAAGTGCATTTGCCCTGCCATTGCGGCAACTTTCGCAAGGGCCGATCATGTGATGGGTTAAGCCGATGGTCCCGGCTGCATTATTTTGTCATCGGCCTTATTGATTGTCCCACTCCCACAGGTTTATCCACCCACCACAAGGATTCTATGCCGATAGAGGGATAACGACTGAATATAAGAGTGATAGGTACGCAAAATTTTGAGCATGCATATCATTTCCTTATTTGATTCCATATTATCTCTATAAATAATCAGGCTATTTTCTTTTGGTCTCTATCTGACACGAATTCTTGTATTCTGCATCAAATCAAAATCGCGTGTTTATCAGTGCAATACTTTGCATTGCATTATGTGAATGCGGGATTGGCAGCCTGCCAGAGTGCAACTTCCTAGCTTTAAGCTCTGTTCTTCCTAAGGCCAGTATATTCGAAAAACTCTGTCTCTGTCTTTATCTTTATGTGTGAAGAGTAATGAAAATAACCTCACATTTTCATGTTTTTCAATGTTTTTGTTGTTATTTTGAGCATAAAGTCACTTTTCGAAAAAGTAACCGTTGAATATTCTTCTTTAAGCCATTACCTATTTTTCTAGATATTATTCGTAAGTTAGAGGTTAATTAAACTTAAAGTATTATCCAAAAAATATAAAAATAATTAAAATTTTCTTTGTCTTTGCCTATTTTTATAGTCGAGTGAAGATACGAATATCGTGATTTTAACCGTAAAATAATCAAGATCGCTTATGAAACTACAACATATATTTTTATCTGCTCAAAATAAAGAATATTAGAAAGTTTACCGTTGAATCAAAAATAGGTTAGTTTCGATAATTTCGAATATACTGGCCTTAAACACTAAAAAATATTAATCCTTAAACCTATTCATTGAAGACCACTAGATACAAACGTTTTTGATTGTACTTAAAAACCGATAAATATAATTATGCATTAAAAAGGGTAGTACTTATTCGTAGCAAAAAAAAAGGAAATTTAGCGTTTAATTGAAATACTAAGTGGGCACCAGACTGAGGGCGACTACAAATATTGAAAATGGGCGACTTTAAAATACAAATCTGAGTTACTAATTATTTAGAACGATCAGTGCAATAATTATTAAGCGATCAAAATTCAATTTCAGTGACAACTTTACGGCACGCGTGTATAATACATTCATATTTTATTTGAAAAGTGCTATTTTTAAACTAACTTAATCTTTTTAAATTTTGAGATTTTAGCATTCACAATGCTACTGTTATATAATATATTGTTGTATTAGCTCAAATCCGTTATATAGTAACCTATTTGGTATGACAGTCACCTATACAATTTTTGTCACTCATTTAGAATGTTCACTGTTAACTTAGATTATTTATTTCCCACATAAAGCTGCTCCTTTACGTATTTTTAAAATTCACAATTTGCCGCCCGTTAAATTATTTTGTAGCAAACATAATTAACCGCTGCTCGGTTTAGTATTTAAGTCTCCAATCAACAGCTGCCAGTATATTTTTCAGTCGCCCTATTAATAATATCCCATTAAAAATATTCTTGATTACTTATTTATTTACACTATTATAAGCTCACAACATACAACAACAGTTTAGATTTTATGGCACAACACTATTCATCATCTAGGATTATTTCTAAATTACAGTTTTAATTAATCATGGCTAAGTTATAATATATATTAATCTTTTTAAATTTAAGTGATTGACTTAATAAAACTAAACTTTACAATAATCCTATAAACTTTACAAACCTATTCGAAAAATTTAATTAATTACCAGTTCGTTCATTGATTGTCTGATCTGATAAAAATATATTTTATAAAATACTTACTTACTTATATAGAAGTTATTTTAACCTTCAATTTTTAATCTTTATTTTTATTTATTTATATTCCAATTACTTACAGCAATATACCTATATATTACTTAGTCAAATAGACCACCCCGAGTAGTTCCCGGTGCAAACGTGCCCATCACACTGGCCGCGTTGCCGCGTTGGATGGCAATGGACAACCTTTGCACCAGAAACGATCCAGAGCGGGGGTCACAATTTTTTTGTCTGAGCCGACGCCCCAACTCTCTGACAAATTGAATTGCCTCCACTCCCCAACAACCCGCCGTTTCTACCGCCAAAGGGATAAAAATGAAGCTTTGTTCCAGCGGGGCATATTTCAGGTGCTTCGCGGCCGCCTGATGTTCCGCTGCCGCCCCAGCCACGCGTGAGGTACGACTGATGTGGGTAGCAGCGAAGGTGCTGACACAAGTCGCGTCCCACACCAAGCACCGCCCTTTTTCCCACGGCACAAGCGTTAAACCATCAGGCCGCTTACCGTCGGTGCGGCTGAGACCCGGCGGCTCAAGGACGGAGGGGATGCCGGCCGACGTGAGAGCCCTGTGTAGGATATCGTTGAGGGCATGATGGCGAGGATGCCTTCCTGTGCAACGACGACAGCTCAACGCGTGATGGCCATGGGCCCCCACCATCAATTACTTAGCTTACCATTTACCTAGCTTACGATTTTTTTTTGGTTTTATATAAAAATGCTCTACGTTTAATACTTTTACTCGTTCCCTCGAATGTATGTAAATGAGATATTTAAAACGCAAAGGTTGAAGTTAGTTCCTATAAAACGCCTTTTAACTTTTAATCAAAAGGTTTTGCCATACATTGCTCAAGGCTTTTTGCATTCACTTGAAAGTTTAAGGGGCAATTTTCAACTTTCTCGATGTTACATAAATATTCAGTCATGTTATGTTAAAAATTAGGGTAAAGTTCTGTTCATACAACATTTTGATTTTTCAACTAGATTCTGTCTTTTTGGATGCCCTTCTCATATTATGGGTCATGTTTCAGTCTGATGTCAATAGCGTTTTTAGAATATGTACAGTGACGTCTATAAATATTTATACAGTTTTGAACCTTGTCACTCTAAGAGCTATTACTTTTTGAACACAAATCAATAACAAATGACAACTACATCAAAGTGACAAAGTTCTAAACTGTATACATATTTTTAGGTATACTTATTTTTGTGACTGTACTTAAGTCTTTTATAGTTTACTTGGTACCATATAATAGTAAGGGCTTAAAGTAGTGTATTGTCTCCCGGGCGCTATTATTGAACCCCGAGTACGAGGGATTCTATGGTTAACTCCCGAGCGGAGCGAGGGAGTTAAGGCTAGAATCCTGAGTACGAGGTGTTCAAGATCGCCCATGACAAATACACATTTAAGCCCGCGATGCATACTCTACTTTTTATACTTTCTGCGAGGCAATTGAAACCAATGACTGTTATAAAGAAAGTACTTAAGTAATTATTTAAAGTTAGAATAATAAAATATGAAAAATTAAGAATATTTATTGAAAATTAAAAGTTATGTTAGAAACATTACACCAATTGTGCAACGACAAAGTTACATTCTTTGGTACATTTATAGTCGGGTTAGAGTTTATGTTTTTGTCGTCTATTCTGTAGTGGTCAGTTCGACATTCAAATAAATCCTTCTTGGTGAAAATGAATTTCGTAAAAAGTTTTCATGATAACATACAGCCTAACTCAGAATAAGATCTCATTGCACCTAAACTTTTTTGAAACCAACATCGATCAAGCACGACTACAAGGGTTGCATTCCAAATTCAAATCACATTATTCCCCATGGGAAAAATGACTTACTTTAGGAAAGGTTTGCATGACACATAATATGCCATTGACGAGCAGGTAGTATAAAAAAATCTTTTTTATACTACCTGCTCGTCAATGGCGTATTATGTGTCATGCCTTTTCTACAGTAAGTAATTTTTCCAATGTGAAATAATGTGATTTGAATTTGGAATGCAACCCATGTAGTAGTGCTTGATCGAGGTTGGTTTCAAAAATGTTTAAGCGCCCGAGACATAATACACTACTTTAAGCCCTTGTTGCATAATCTACTATTATATAGATGGGCTGGATGGGAAAAGCTCCATAAAAATACGGTATAAATTAAATAAATGCATAAGATGATAAGCCACTGATAAGCTTTTGCGCTTAAGTTTTAAAAGGCAAAGTTTACTTAAACTACTACAGGAAATATTTAAATAGCAAAGTTTATTTAGAAAATTGTAACAGAAATTATTAAAGGCAATGAAATATCTTGTCTGGTTTCCTGCGGTTTCTCTTCAGTAAGGCTTGCTTTGAACATTACTCGACGTATTACCTACTTACGAAGCCGCGGTAGACAGGAAGGTATTTCCTTTTGATAGGAGCACTAACATGAATAAAACTAGTGGCTTAGTGAGTTGTAAACCTAGCGCAAATTGTATGTTGTTTAAACATTTATCTAATAGATGTCGCCAGGAGGTTAACAATGCTTTTGAAAAGCAGGACTATGTGCTGTTTGGTAGGTTAGGTATTCTTTTAGTTTATTCTAAGTTAGATAGCGCTTTGAACATTTTTCGAAAGGGTGATTTTTTTACGCAAAATTTCGAAAAACTGGCTCATCTAAAAAAAATAATATAATTTATCGAACCTACTCACAAAATTTCACGAGAATCGATTGAGAAAAAGGAAAACAGACAGCCGGACATACAGCATTTTTGCCCAAACTGAAGCAGACACGCTTCGCTCCCGCTTCGTGCGGTAAAAAAATACTTGAAATGTTCCGTCTCCATTTTATTTTATACTCCGAATATCTCAAGTTGTGCCATGGGCCCGGGTTGAGTCGTTGGTATCTCAGTTGTGTAGAAGGGAATAAAAAGTACCAACGGCAAAACAAGTTGAGCATAGTAGTTGTCCCTTAGGTCCGGAAGGCATATATCACAAACAAACGAGAAATTTTCCAAACGTATGTTTCGGAATTGGGACATATATCCATGAATGAATCCGAATTTCGGTGTCGCATTGAACCATGAATGTTTACCCCTTACACGTAAAACGTTTCATGGACAGAGTGCCAATCGCGATCGCAGGCCAAGCGACGACAAATAGCCTTAATTTGCTTTATAAAATGCACGAGTGGGGAACGGAACGGCTGACAGCACCGAATAAATAACAGTTGAAATATTGTATTGGCCGCTACTGAGTTCGGTGAAAAAGTGGACTCGAAGGACTGTTATTACACAGATACGATTGAGGTGCCTTTTTTGTACAAACATCATGCAGACAGATCAGCAATTTTTTAACTTCTTGTGGAACTCATTGTAGTGAGTGAAGAGCTCGATGGGGCAGTGCGTGTATTGCCAACGATAGTGTCGTTGGCTGAGGCACAGAACTAGTATATGACTGAGGTGTCGTTTAAAATATTTTTTGGTTACCACACCACCGTAGTGAACTTCTAATACTGAACTTGCATTTATCGATATCAATTCTTTATCATTCGTAAGATCACGACATGACATGTTACACATCATTAATCGGCAGTGGTGTGGTTACCAAATAATTGTAAATGACACCCCGGTGGTGTCGATTAGTAGTGTCGTTGACAATACACGAGGCAGTGGGTTAGCTAGCGTATTCGCTCTGCGATTGCGGAAGCTAAGCAATTTTGCATGGGATGGATTGCCAAATATGGATTTATACACATCCAACGATGTCTGTGTGGAGAAATTAAAGTAATAATAATTTAAAAAAAGTCTTCAGGAATTTCACTATGTAAAACATGTCACTATTTAATTCAGTTGTTAGTAGGTATCAAATGAAGTCCGACTTTTTGGTTCACAGGTAGGTATTTATTTAGTAAGAAAACATTCTCTTATTATTTTTAGACATTACGTTACATTGTGATGGGCGGAGCTGGTCGTTTGTGACCCATGAAAAATCGACAAATTGAAAATCCGTGGATTAAAGTGTCTTTGGACCCATAATTTTTAATGGGTTAACCTTCAAATAAGTCTAAAAGTCAAAATCAAATAACCAACTGTCCATGAAAAAAAATAAGTATCGTCGACTTGATAACCTCCTCCTTTTTTTTAAGTCGAATAATAAGCATTATTTTGTTTGAAGCGTGTTCGAAGCCCATTATGGCATTTCAGAGGCCTAAAAAAACTGGCCAACTGTTAAGAAGTTAAGAAGTGTTTTCTACATACTAACGACCTGTACCACGACCAAAAAAAAATACCCGTAGTACAACGGTAGTACCAGGGGCAAGAACAAGACCTTACTATAGTCACGTAGTGTATACATTGTCTCTTTTACAGCATTACTACTTGAATACAGCGTTAGCATCACATACTATGGCTATATAGCTATAGCTACAGAGATGAACCCATGGTTTGTGTGGTCCGTTAGGAATATTTTTTTACCAACGGACCCCACGTTATCGACATGGGGGTGATTGGGCCTGAATTTTCTTTAAAGTTTCAACGGACCACACCGTCCCCACGGACGTGGGGTCCGTTGGGAATAACTCGATGGAAATTAGTTTTTGGATGACATAAACAATTAAATACTACGCATAGGTATCTATCTATTCCAAGTATTTCCCGCAAATTACAGGATTTACGGAGGTAACAGCTTTTTAATGAGTGCGGTAAAGGGCCGCTAGATATTCTTCCCAGAAATGAAACTTGAACCTCTGGCCTTACCATGAGTTGATGCAAACTGTTTACGTTACCGTAAACTATCGTTTTCTCTCTTTCACTCGCATTGACTGTGAGCAGTATATCCGATAGTTTACTGTAGCACAAACAGTTTGCATCAACTCATGGTAAGGCCACAGGTAATACGGTATCAGTATGTTACATTTGGAGCTCGCTAGGAATAAAAATATAAATATAAATATTTGACAACATCACATACATTGCTCTGATTCCAAAGTAAGTAGCTAAAGCACTTGTGTTATGGAAATCAAAGACAACGGTGGTATCACAAACACCCAGACCTGAGCCAATATAGAAAAGTCCGTTTTCTAAATTGACCCAACCGGGGATCGAACCCGGGACCTCAGAGATGGCGGCACCTTGAAAACCGGCGTACAAACCACTCGACCACGGAGGAATGTGTGTTTAATCTCATTATGCGACGAAAACATTGTTTGCTCGTACGTTCGAAGCCAATAGACGGAGGCCTTAAGCTTGAAATAGACACTCATGGTAGATAATGTCTCGCTATAAAGGAAATAATAAAATAATAAGTTACTAAAGAAGCGGACCTTTTATCTATTTGAATAAATAACTTCCGCCTTTAAAATAAATTTCAGCATGACGGAATCTCTTAAAATTTTATAATTTATGGCAGAGAAAATAAAAGTTAAGTTTTCATTTGAATAAGTTATGGTTTCGCTACGGATGGTAATACTTTTAATTCCATAATGAAGAAAGTTGGACCGTGTAACGAGTTCAAATACGAAGCTGTTTGCGGCGGAGAATTCTATTTTGATGCTTCAAAAATGCTTCAAAAGCATCTTGGTACTCAAAAACAGGTTTGACTAATTTTTAAAGTCAGATTCCTCTGTAATATTTGGTATTATACATTAAAAACCTTTTACTTTAATAAATTGATCAGTTAAAAACCTATTCTCAAGTATTTTTTTATTGTACAGTGTTTTATAATTTTAATACAGGTTTTAAAGGAAAAAGGCTTATCGCGCAGAAATCTAAAAAGTTGTATGGAAATATTTTGAATTACATAATATATTAAGATAGATAATATTAGGTTAATTAATAATTACATAATATACAAGGTGTTACAAAAATACCCCTAATGCCGAATATGGTATATAGGGACCATCAAACTGATCAACTTTTACTATGGGACCAACTCTGAAAAAAAAATCAGCTGTTTCATACAAAAATTAAAATCGAAAATATCAAAATGTATGAAACAGCTGATTTTTTTTCGCGATTTCAGAGTTGGTCCCATAGTAAAAAATGTTCAGTTTGATGGTCCCTATATACCAAATTCGGCATTAGGGGTATTTTTGTAACATGTTGTATATTAATTCATCTAATATGAAAAGATATGGTAAATAAGCAGGTAATCACGATAGATTAAAAAAATACTACAAGTTATATCGTAAACTCATATCCTTCCTTTGTATTTGTGATGCTTGAACATTCACAATTCCAACAGAGGAATATTAATTATTATGCTATTTCACCATTTGTCATATTCAGGAGCACGTCCCGCTTTTCTGTGGGACTACATTACGTTTGCGGATTGAAGTGGTCTATAGTAAACAAACGCAATTATTAATAAAAATAATCCCACCCAGCGCATAATGTCACGTTTGCATAACCGGGGGCTAATTGTCTAATTTAAAAATCTATCGCAATCGCTTTCATTTGACAGTTGGATCCGACACATTGCTGCATTTCTTTGGTAAGTTTTTATTTGTGCCAAAAAGAAGCATCAATGTGTTTCATCCTGAAAGCGATTGCGATAGATTTTTAAATTAGACAATAGAAAGGCTGGAACCCAATTTTACTCATTTGCAAAATAGTTATCGTTCAATTTTGATTCCGTAGTAATTACGTTTACTTTACGTTGACATGGTGATTTAAAAGCACAAAAATTTTGTTACACTTCACAACACACAGCTCCACAATTTTATTTCTAATACGACCATATTAATTGAAGATTAATTGGATATTATTCATCATATCAATATGGATACGATCAAAAGTGATTCGTTCTGTTTCATAACCTCCACTCATATTTTAAAAGAAAATTATTCAACACACTTGCTCGTAAGGTGAGCCTTATAACATCGCTTTTAGGGCTATAAACCGAGCTATAACACACTAGTGCGTAATACATTACACACTGTAGTGCTTAATATAATGTTTCCATACTAAAAGTTGAATTAGTACCTTACTGCAAGTTATATGCGAGTCAACAAAGTATTTTTTATTTTTTGGTAATAACAAAGAGGTTTTATGCCGTTGAAAATCCATATATTTTTGGAATAAGTGAATATTTACGTACGTCCTTAATTACGTCAAACAACCATTTATTATTATCAAATTATTCAAAAATCACAATAATTTGTTATAAAACATTAAAATATTTGCTTTCTATTACTTAAAATTATAATTTTCAAGTAGGCTGTATGTTCACTCACCCCTTTGTTCGCAAAATATCCTTGCATTGGGTGCGTGTAAAAAAAACTTGCGCGCCTTTTTCCTATTTTTTCTTATTTTATTTTTATTGCATTTGTCGTGTTTTTCTTCGCAAATGTGTTGAGAAACGTCGTATAAAACTCGTGAGCTCTGCTCATAGATGATGGAAAGGACGGAACCCTCGGTACGCGAGTCCATCTCGCTCTTGACCGTTTTTTTATTTATCACCCGCATGACATCCACTGCTGGGTATAAGCCTCCCTTCATGACGATCGGTCCTGCGCTACCCTCAACCAGTAACCAGATCGTCGGTCCACCTTATTAGGAGCTACCAACGGAGACTCATCACCGCCTTTTCATCACAACAGCATTCAGTTCTTCTCGCTAAGATTCGCTCTTAAAACTATATATTTGGCAACTATTTGTACAGAAAAACAACTGCTGCAATGTAATTAACAATGCCAATCTAAAAATGGTCTCCTTTGTCGAATCAAAGGCATTCATTTCTTTGTCAGACAAATGGAATGACACTGAAACCTTTTCTATTAACACAAGATCTTTCAGGAACAATACAATAAAGAGATTCCGCCCTCGGAAATGATCCCGTCACACACATTTGCGGTATTGAACCAATGAGACGGTCCTCCGCTTGTTTGCACTCGTTTCCTCTTGTTCATAACATTTAACAAGCATTCCGGAATTAGATTTGGGTATCTCATTCGTCCGTCTCATTGGTTGTAACGTAGGCGGTAAAACTGCCTGTTTTGTCGGCATACATAAATCCTTAGACCGTATCTTAACTAGATTATAAAAAGTGAAACTAGAACTCAAACTAGGATTATCATGGCAGTATTTTACTAAAAATACTTTACAAGGATTTACCTACCTAAAAACGCTTTAAAATTACAATTAGAACAAAGTTTGATACCTGAAAGTATTTTTTTTTTAATTGGTATGATACGCATAACACTAATTTTAAACGTTCTGATTCTTGTAAGATCACCGACCCGATGGACTGATGTCAAATTGATATGCAGACACGTATCCGGATGGCCGAAAACCGTAACGCATGGAGAGCTCTCATACATCATCGAGTGACTTCATGCTGTCGCGACCTTCGGTCATGAGGATACGAGGAAGCAGAGAAGAATTAATTTACATTCTCTGTTTAATTTGGGACTAAATTTATTTACGTGAGTTTTCCGTATTTATTTTTTTTTATTTTTGTTCTCTATTGTAAAATAATTTTTGGATCATCTGCTAGGTTTAGTTTCACAAATTAATAATTATCCTATTCTTCCAACCTGTTTATTTATAAACCACAATATCCTTGCACGTATTTCGACAAAGGCCTTATTAATAATTACTATTGTCGTTTTCTCTCTATCCTGCTCGAAGGACCGATTTTCTGAAGAGTGGGCAAATGGCGGATTAATTAGATACGGTCCCATGTCGCGCTAATGTGTGATTCGGGGTGACACGTCGCGTCGTGAACAAACGGTTAGTGATGGCTTTATGTTGGGGAAAATATTATATAAATATGCCTCAATGGAAGCTAGTGAGAATAAAGACTTTATAATTTGTATAGGATGTTATACTTGATGAAAAGAAATTTCACAATCGTAAAATATGAACGTACAAAACAGCTACTCCGTGACAGAATTGGAATAGATACAGGTACAGATGATCTACAATAGTCAGGTTCATAAAGTATTTTTTATACTACTTTCCCATGGCAAATAATAATTTGAATTTGGAATGCAGCCCATGTAGTCGTGCTTGATCGAGGTTGGTTTCAAAAATGTTTAGGTGCCATGAGATTTTATTCTGAGTTAGGCTGTATGTTATCATTTTCTTTGCACTGCCTACAAATTAAAAAAATGATGTTTGATTGTTTCTAACATTACTTTTAATTTTCGATAAATATTCTTAATTTTTCATGTTTTATTATTCTAACTTTAAATAAATACTTAAGTACTTTCTTTATAACAGTCATTGGTTTCAATTGCCTCGCAGAAAGAATAAAAAGTAGAGTATGCATCGCGAGCTTAAATGTGTATTTGTCTTGGGCGATCTTATTAATATAGCACCCGGGACATAATACACTACTTTAAGCCCTTGTTGCATAATTTACTAATATGCACGGTGGTGCATAAAACACTATTTCATTATTGTACGTACCACCAAATACGAAAAACAGTTGCTTGAAATACGTTTAGGTAATAATTCACTCGTACTACAAAATAGTTATGTGCTTCTTTCATAAGAAGACTAGTTATCTAATATAAGTACTTATTTTATATACCTACTTGAATATTGACCATGACCATCAGCCATTTTTAATGTCTCCACTGCTGGGGCACAGGCCTTCTTTATGGATGGATAAGGAAGATGGGTCATGACCCACCACGCGGGTCCAATGTCCAGCTAGTCCAATGTCCAAGGACCAGCGGCTTAGCGTGCCTCCCGAAGCACGGAGAAGCTCGAGATAAGAAATATTCACCCATCCTATGACCGACCCTTGCGAAAGTTGCTTAACCTCCGCAATCGATGGGCCAGGTGCTATACCACTGCGCCACCGAGCTTCTGAGTAAATAATGAAATTAATGAGTAAACTTGAATTGAATGATTAGAACACCCCGTAATTTTTTAGTTTAAACCCATTTCGGTCCATTGATACGATCTCCTCTCGCCCGAATAACTTTGATAGCCATGGACCAAATGTCCAAGTTTTCATCAATAATGCTAGCTATTTGGATGGAATTCACCAAACAAAACTTTGAGAAGGCATTTTGTATTCAGTTCGACTCTGTTTAATTCCAATAAAATTAAATGCTGAAGAGAAATTACTTCTAAACTGGCTAAAGATCTTTTATTTGCCAACTTAAACCTGATGCGAACAAAAAATTGCATTAAGGGCTAGCATGCACCATCTAACCTGAAAATATTTTTTTTCACCTAGTTTTCTTAATATGAATATATTAATGTGATTTTTCATAATATTTCCCGTCCACCCCTTAGGTTAGTTTGGGTGAAGGCTGAAAATCGGTGTCTCGCCCATCCCATGGGCGAAATTATTACACCGAGCCTAGACCTGGTTTGCTGCTGCTGCACATAGGCACATCCGCACTACGTTTAACGTGATCATTGGTTAAGTTTTTTTTTTCTCGTATGTATTCTTATACCCACCAGATGTTTCTATGTGTGTTTGCATCAAATAAACCATTTTTCTATCTATCTATGTATCTAATATTTATTTAATAACTTTTCAATACCTACTATAACAAGGACAACACAAATGACCAGACATTGTGTAAACACACACTCCACATACATATAATTTATACAGACCTCAATCATTACAAACACTATTGTGAAATGATTTACCTAAGACCAAGGTCAGTTTAAAAAATCTTATACTTTCAGCTCCGATCAAGAACTCTGTAAATAATAGACTGAACATACCAACGCTGTACCATCCCTACGTGACGGGGTCGGGACGACAACGGGTGTCCGATTGACAAATTTCATTAGCACCCCAACATAATGAGAGCAGAATGGGTTTTAAGTGCTTTCGACTTATTTCGACACAATTTTGTTAACTGCTGAGAGTGCTAAAAAACTGTTAAGACGTCAATGAAGCGCTATGTCCGTGGAAGCGCTGCTGATCTTTCAGCCTTTAACTTTTTAAAGAAAATCTTCTACATCCGCAGCTTATGCAATGCATTATGTTATGTATTCTGTAGGCGTATTATAAATTTACGCACTATACTCGAAAGCGACTGTAGTTGACATTAGTTCAGTGTAGTAGCCGCCAGAGGCGCTGTACCAAACTGCATACAAAATGAAATGGCTTACTACAGCTATCGAGTATGTATAGTAAACGTAACTGTGACCATCAGTCATTTTTAATGTCCCCACTGCTGGAGCACAGGCCGTCCTTACGGGTGATAAGGAGGATGGTCCATGACCCACTAAGCGGGCCCAATGCGGATTAGTGGATGTTAACGACTGCAAATGCGGCCGGGACCAACGGCCTAACGTGCCTTCCGCAGCACGGAGAAGCTCAAGATAATAAATTTTTGGTTACCCATCCCATGACCGACACTTGCGAAAGTTGCTTAACCTCCGCAATCGCCGGGCCAGGCGCTAAACCACTGCGCTATCGACTTCCTCATTTGATTATATATTTTCTTAATTCAGAACTTTTTTATTGATATTTATTATTGATAAATTGATAAATAAATTTATTCAGGTTTTTACTGAAAAACTGAGGAAGTAAAAGAACTAATTTTACACTACCAATTGGTCCCGGCTGCATTTGCAGTTGTTAGCACCTGCTAACAACTGCAAATGCAGCCGGGACCAACGACTTAACATGCCTTCCGAAGCACGAAGGAGTTCGAGATAATAAAGTTTTGGTCACCCATCCCATGACCGACCCTTGCGAAAGTTGCTTAATCTCCGCAAACGCTGGGCCAGGCGTTATACCACTGCGCCACCGAGCTCCTCGTAACGTAACTGTGCAAACTCATAAAATACAGGCACTGTGTGCATACATCAAACGGATTTTCGATATTTTAAAGCTAAGGGTCCGCTGATCCGCATCGTGCTGTAACAAGAATTATTATTAAAACGGAAAAAGAAAACTGCCTTCATAAACAAAACTCAAAAACAATAAATAACATTTCTACTTCTAATATTATATCACCAACCCAAACCAATTTTCAGTTGATCCCAAATCATGAAAGATTACTTAGTAATTTGTTTGGCATCGACTTGGTTTGGTTTGGTAATGAGTAGAAAAATAGAAATGTTATTTGATGGTTGTTGCCGGTGTCGACAACTTCACTTGCACCATAATAGGATGAACGCCAAACGCGGAAGAACAATAAAACACTTTCTTGCTAAATGCCATGATATTGTGGTTACAAAAATAACACTGACTTTATCACTATGTAACGCACTGAGTAGGTACGACAGACTCAGAGTCGTCAGTAACTTTAATGATTCATTAAAATTGGTGCTATCTCTTTCTTTTCCATAGTGATAGTAAAGTCGACACGATACTTAATAAAGAATTAACTTAATTGAGGTCTGAGTACGGCAGTTAGTGTCCACTAAACAATCTTTTTATACTCATTTTTCACTATTTCACAGTTGCTTGATGCTGTCCGTAACAATGCTGTTAGATATTTTTAACCTGGTTATTTAAATAGTTTTGGGGTATCATCCGCGTTTTAAATGCATCACCGTTACTCAAAATCAATTCACAATCCATATCTCAATAGATAACTAGATACCAGAGGCGAAGGGTCCATATAAGCCGATTCCCATCGGCTTACCTTTTTGACGACCTCTGTGGTCGAGTGGCTTTGAACACCGGTTTTCAAGGTGTCGCCATCTCTGAGGTCCCGGGTTCGATCCCCGGTTAGGTCAATTTAGAAAGCGAACTTTTCGCTATTGGCTCAGGGCTGGGTGTTTGTGATACCACCGTTGGCTCTGATTTCCATAACACAAGTGCTTTAGCTACTTACTTTGCAATCGGAGCAATGTATGTGATGTTGTCAAATATTTATTTAAATACCTTTTAGAAATCTGATTACACCGATTCACTTTGCAGATTTTAAAATTTTTGTAGAACGGCTTACCTTCGCCATAATTTCACCCCTCGCCACTGCTAGGTACTTAAGTTTTGATGAAACTTTGAATTCTATTTTTATTCTATTAATTTCTGTATTTTCTATTCTTATAAATATAAACCAGAGGCAAAAATTCATAGCAGCTATTATACGGAAATAACGGAAATATGACATGATATCGCTCTTTCAACCCACCAGTTCTTCAAGCATGTAATCTTAAATTACATCACACTAATTTGAAACTGTTGTAAGTTGAGATCTTCATCCTTCATCCTTAAAGTTGTCATGGCATTGTCGACGAATAGAATTTAACGCGATAGTAATTAACATTAGTGTCAAATTTTAGAGGGTTATCTATCACAAACTGAAGATGAGTTGTATTAACTATTTATTAAGCCTCCTTACCTCAAGTGGCGCCCTCATTTTAATTAAATTTATAACTACTTTTAGCACTTTTGCGAACTACTACTACAACGAACAAAATTTTACTGAGGTTATTGTTTGGAAATAAACTATAGAACCTTAGCTTCAATCTGTACATGTGAATTGAATAAAATGAGGGCGCCACTTGAGGTATATAGGAGCCTTAAACTTGTTTCAGAGAAATACGTTTTAATTATAAAGATTCCTAAAGCACACAATGATGGTCATAGAAGTTTTTTATAAATAAATAAATAGTTGATAGTTTAACCCTTGATTACCCTGGTATTTAATATTTGTATAGGCGTCTGTCATCACCCACTATCAAAGCTGTATCCTTACTAATATTATAAATGCGAAATTCCGGTTGTTTGTTTGTTTGTTACGCCGTCACGTCTTAACTACTGAACAGGGGGCTGATTACGTAACTCTGTTGCTTACAATTCTCGATTGAAATCGATTGAAACCGCAGTTACATTGCTGCTTTAAGTAAGATAGTTGTCACATTGGTTCTTACTAAAGCAGCAATGTAACTGCGATTTCAGTCAGAGTTGATTGCAACAAAGTTACATAATCAGGGGGCCGATCATCATGAAATTTTGCATACACGTTGTCAGGGGTACAAAGAAGGACATAGGATACCTTTCATCCCGAAAAAAAAACTTTCCACGCAGACGAAGTCGCGGACGGTCGCTAGTTGTAAAATAAAAACGTTAGGAATGGTTGATAGAAAACTATAAACAGAAATACCGTCTATTCGATTAATGTTACAAGACAATGACTGGCACCTTTAAAAGTCTGTTACAAGTAATCTCTTCTCAAGTCATATAAAATTACCGAACACGGAAAAGGGTTGGCAAACTAAAAAACATGCCGAGTCATCAGGGAACCGCCTGATTTTCTTTTTGTCGGATAAATCAAGTAAACTTTGGCCCTTATCAAACAGTTGGGTTGTTGGCAACCCCTTCAGCTACAAAAATATAACTTTTTAACTCTTATTTTTGCTTCAACTTTAAACATAATGTGACAGCTTTTTGTGTTTTTGTAAATGGTAGTTTGAATGGCTTTTTTTTAATAGTACATTACTGTCGCTGTCAGTTATAACGCAGGCAGCGATGATTGCTGAAAGTGCAGGTACAGGCCATCACAGCGCGGTCAGCGTTGACACTGACTCTGACACTCTGAAAGGAAGTCAAAGACAGTTCAGTTTTAAATCAAGTCCACGTTTTGGAATATTAGTCTTTCTAATAACACAATTAAAATAATATCTATGATTTTTTTATTTGAGATTTTTCAGTTAAAATACAATACTAAACACTAGGAATAAATCGATTCGTCACCAGAACTGTCTCAGACTGGAATCGAACCGAATCGATGAAATAACGCTGGCTTGCAGCGTAAGAGTGGGATATACTAGAAAAATTTCGTCTATGCTGGTGGTGCTATACTGGTGATTCGGTAGCTCAGTTGGTAAGCGCATTGGACCGGACTTCCAAAGGTCGCGGGTTCGATCCCCGATGAGATATTTCTGGTGACAAGTCGATTTTTTTCTAGTACATTATACTTATATAATATCTATGATTTAGTAATGACCAATTAAGTATGAGAAACAAGTAAAATCTTCACCTTCTAACGGCAGTACGAAGATTATCCGAATTGTGGTTTAAGAACTTTATTTTCTCATAAAAAATTTCATCGATTCATTTACTGAGAAAACATTTTTAACGATTCTCCGAATTGTAAAACACGAATCGCAGTTTTACTCATTTTTTTACTTCTAAGCACGAAATCCGCTCGCCTTTCATGTTACACCGAGATAATCCAAGGATTTAGGTGTACAGCCAACTTGCATCACATCACGTTTATATATTCATCGTGTGATTCCTGAATCCTTTGTTTTCATAAATAATGCATGTAACATTTCCTGGGTTAGATCGTATCCCTCACAGGAATGTATTTCTGATGAAAATGTTTCAGTTAATGGTGCTGGAACACTAGAATGGCTGCGATTTATTCTGTATTCCGCTGTTTTCAGAACTCTTGAACTTTTTTTTGCTCGTTAAAATAGTTTATTTTATTTCTGGAAAGGAATATTTTTAAGAAAAATAATGCGTAGCCAAATATTCTTCCTCCAGTTGCTGCATTTGCGCAGTTTGTAGTTAAAACCCACTAAACCGCACACACAAACTAAATAATTCTAAAACAACACCTGAATTAATAATATACTTACGCGCTGTAATCCGTAAAAAATGTTTTATTTCTAATGAACAGTGCGCGCAAAAGTCTTAGAAGTGTACAAGTTACAGATATTAATTTAAAACTAATCCATTCTTTTAATCCAAAGTTTTAGTTTGTTTTACGCTTGATGACTTAAACGAATGTGCCTTGACTTAAATGTGGTGGTAGGGGTTTTATGTTCTTTGCTTTTTTGAAAACGAGCTTTGATCGACCTGACTATACGACTTCAAAAAGTACTCATCGTGTACTTCATACCTCAGTCCACATAACTTACAATGTAATTAGTATTTAATTACACACTAAATGCTAAAATCATGTCCTCCATAGATAATAAGATCGTGTTGCGGCTCGGTTTGACGGAGAGTAAGCGATTCCGCCCTACAGCTGTTGATTTAATACATTTAATTAAATGTTCACGAAGCTATAGTGATACACATCCAGACAATGTGTGCTAGATTTGGAATGATCAATTATGTTAAGGGCAGAAGGCTAGCCTTGAAATATTTGTCCTATACGCTTAAAATTTTGAAGAGTTCAAAATAAGTATTTTACTTTATTAGTAATTTTCTAGTATACCTATATTACTAAATACCTAAACTATACCTAAAGCATAAAACTTCTAACTTTTCAAAAATAGCTCACAATGCACATAATCTATACACTAAATAAAAATGAAAACTTTTAGTATTATCGTAAGTAATTTTTTTCTGGCTACGCGACTATAAACAAATCCCTTTGTCCTGTACGCTTAAAAATTTGAAGAGTTCAAAATAAGTTTTTTACCTTATTAGTCATTTTCTAGTATACCTACCTATTACACATAATATTCTACCTGAACTTACGCAATGTTCTATGTATTCTATGTATTCGAACTTCCATTACTTGAGATTTTCCACTAAAGAGTATCGAAAATTCATAATTTTGTATAAATAATTCAATGCGAACCCATTGTTATTACAACGGCAAAGCTGTCATGTCTCAGGTGCAAACTACGTAACGACGTTGCTTGGTAAGCTTTACATGCAAAACTGAATGATTTCGCATTCTTGTACCGTCCTTAGTAAGAAAATATTTCTTACAATTTTAATAGAACAAAGGATCAGCACATAGTTGTCCAGGTCGAAACCAATCTTAGTGGTGCCTCCCCTCGACCACCCCATCTGGTCAGCCTACCTGAGTAGGTAACCTTATGGGGAGTTCGGGAGAAGGCTCTCTCCCTCTCCCCCCTCTGGGGAGAGGTAAGAACCCCCCGGCTCCCCCGCCGAGCCTACTATTTTGGCTCGACGGGGGCGCCGGGGGCGCCGGGGGCGCCGGGGGCGGCGAGAGACAGCCCAGGACTGGCTTCCTGCGCGCTGACCGAGTCCAACATGCCGTTTGGTATACCTAAAGATTGTATTTGCCCTCACTCTAATAAAAAAAAGAGGTCGAAATCAACCTACAAAGGCGGGTGTTTAGTCTTTAAGGGTCTGACATAACCATCAAAGCCGGCTATCTGGTATCCAATCGCAAGTCACATGCGGGCCCATGCAAGAAAATAGCTATGTGTCGCCCGCCGTCGACGAACTCGTCGAGAAGTGCGTCATCATCATCCAATGACTTTAATTACATAGACGAGCTGTTCAAAACTAAAATTGTGTCACAACCAACCTTTGCGGCGCATCAACTGTTTCTCTCGGTCGCTCGCAATAGACTAAAGGAGTTTCGGTGCATACACCGTAACTTAATGAGCAATTTTTTCGGTACAGAACAGCCTGTCTAGTGTAGTATATACATAGAAGTCTTTGTCATCATCCAATGAGGATGCCCGCCTCCTTCCCCTCACGCCCGGGAAGGTTGTTCCGAATCCCTCTGGTTGAGAACTGAAAAAGAAGCAGTAAGCAGCGTAATTTTACTTACGTATTGTGCTGACGGTACTTAACAATTTAGGACCGGTCCCTTACCAAGGCAGCCAGGATTTGTGGTTATAAAGAATTTTAAGATACTTTTCGTACTATGCCTTCAAACTTACTATGAATAGGTAGGTAGTTAAAAAGTGAATCAGTACCATGCAGGCAGAAATTGAATAGGTAGAAAAATTATTTATTTGAATAAATAATTTTTCATTTTCATTTTCATTTTTATTATCATTTTCATTTTAATTTTCACTTTCATTTTCATTTTCATTTTCATTTTCATTTTCATTTTCATTTTCATTTTCATTTTCATTTTCATTTTCATTTTCATTTTCATTTTCATTTTCATTTACATTTACATTTACATTTTCATTTTCATTTTCATTTTCATTTTCATTTTCATTTTCATTTTCATTTTCATTACCATATTCGCAGTTGCTCTGTGAATATTAACACAGACAATATGGGTTATGAAGCGTTGCTTACTTAATTATTCAAGTTGATACACTTATTGCGCTGTTAATTGTGTTCAAAGGCATCATAATTTTCAGGTTTATGTTATAACTAATCTATTGATGTTATTGGTGCAGATAACATAATTTACTAACTGTAACATTATCGATAAATTATACTTTATACGGACTTGGTTCAGATATATTTATTAATGCATTAACTTAGCATTGTTTAGTGTGATCATTACTTAAACGTATAGACCTCTTTATGTTTAAGTAATCATCACAAATGGATTCAAGTAACCTGACTTGTAGGCAATATGATCCAAATGATTATGGAAAGGATTACACTTAAGTTAATTCACAATATCCAAATTGAAGCACTTGATATAATTGAGTACCTGTTAAGTTGCAATGGAACTTAATGATATTTTTGTCAGTGTGAACATTTTTTAAATGAAAAACACTCGTTTATTGATGTATATTACTATTGTTATCACAGGTAACAATTGTTATCGAAAGGCAAAAGTTGTTTATTTGTCATGATTTTTCAACCCATTTACCTCATCTTTTGCGCTACGCATTGCTATCCCGAAAATGAATCCCTTCGACATTTATTTCCATAAATCTGTGAATTCGATAGACTTGTTTATAATACATTGCTTCGCTGCAAACAATCGGCAATGTTATTCTCCGATTGCGTGACTAACGTTATTTAACGGTTAGGTGTTTGTGAACGCAACGTTGTAATTAACTGTTATTCCTTCGTTAATGTGACCTCAATACTGCCATTACCAAATGTAATTCGTTAAAACGATAAACTGTTCTACGAAATCACTTATAAAACATTCTAATAATTAAATATGGGTCTGGTATATGTGTTTTTCTCCTTTATTTTGGTTAATTTTAACTAATATTATATAAGTGTCAATTGGTTGGTTTATTCGTCAAAGCCCGAGCGGCTGAATGCGGCCGGACAACGAAAGCATATCTATTGTGTCTCATTTTCCAGGCCTTGATGGGTTAGTGCTAGGCAGTTTTGAAATACTGAACTGTACGAAGTACAGATTTACAACAGCGTCAGCAAAATATTGTTGCACAACGCATCATCAATCGTAATTAATTATTAACCCCCTTACTAATAAAGATTGTATAGCAGATGTATAAGTTACACAGGTGACTCTCTGTCAAACTATTTAAGTTTGACATTAAAAAGAAAGGGACAAAACACTGTGTAACTATACAATCATTATTAGTAAGGGGGTAAATGTTTAAATTAATCGGATTCATATTGATCAAAAGTATTCACAAAATTGAAGTGCAATGAAATAGCATTCGAAAGGAAATGACGGAACTATTTTTGAATACGAATTCATTGTAAATTGTAACCACTTTGTTACTCTCTATTATCTACTCTATGAAGAGTTTTCCATAAGATTACGTTTTGAAACATGGCGGATCTACGTCCGCTTGTCACAATAGCTTTATTTATTTGGTTTCGGTTTGGGTCAGTTTAGGGTACAAATCCTAGCTCCCTCGCATCTGTTATCCTAGATTAAGCTAAGACTTTAGATACTCTTGTTTACGGAAATACTTTCAATTCATCTTCTTATAATTAAAAATTATTTTTTTAATTAGTTTGTCACTTATATGTTTCTACCATTCATCCGATTATGATGAAACCAAGAAGCTTATATTCATTATTAATTCAACCCCTAAAGGGATTAAATGGGGGGTCAAATGTTAATAAAAAAAATATTAGATAGACATTTCGACATGAAACTTCTTAGGAGTACTTCTAAAAACAAATAAGCAAACACGTATTTCGTGGTTTCCTGAAACTCAACCCCTTAGGGCGGCTTAGGGGATAAATAAGGTAAATGTGTCCACGCGACGAAGTCACACAAGCCAAGCGTCATTTAAGCAGAATCGTGGCAGTAATTTATATACGACGCCATCATTTATGATGTGACACAGCCTATAACACTTTTATAGCTCCTTCATAAGGAAAATATGTTAAGGAAAATGCTACTTATGAAATAAAAGGAGAGTTTGTTCCTTAGGTTACGTAATAATAAAGCATTTATTTGATATATTAAGGTTACAAATATATAGTCGTTACAAAATATTTCATACAAATTATTTTAGATACATTATTATAACTAAAATATGCATTCTAAAATCTTAATTTCTTTCTGTGTCGAATTTTTAATGATATCATTTAATTTAAATAGGTTTTAGTTTAATTATTTCTTAGCTTAGTTTTAATTAAACATTTTTATGTTCAGATCGTTCTCCTTTAACTTTCATGGCAATTACATTGTTTTCTTTACTCATAAAAAACAAAATTCAACTTTTTATAACCAAAAAAAAAACAAAACCTGTGACACTGTTTGTCACAGTCTACTCAAAAATTCTGCAAATATATCTTTCATAAGTATAATAGTTAAACATATCATTGCACCACAGTCTTGTGAGTCGTGTGTTATGGTGTCATTCCATGATGATATACGTCCTGAGAGACACCATGCAAGCATATTATATCAGCTGTGTGAAATGCCGAGCTGCTTGGAAACGAGAGTATACAACGTGTTACAAAAATACCCCTAATGCCGAATATGGTACATAGGGACCATAAAACTGATCAACTTTTAATATGGGACCATCTCTGAAATCGCGAAAAAAACAGCTGTTTCATACATTTTGATATTTTCGATTTTAACATTTATATGAAACAGCTGATTTTTTTTCGCGATTTCAGAGTTGGTCCCATAATAAAGGTTGATCAGTTTGATGGTCCCTATGTACCGTATTCGGCATTAGGGGTATTATTGTAACATGTTGTATACCATAACTCAAAAAAGGTCTGATGAGTCCCTGAAATCGCATCTTTGAAGGGAACCTTAAGCAAAATAGAAAAAAAAAATTAAAAAATACATTGATTTGTCTCAAAGTGGACCTGACTCAGCATAATATTCTGTATGTGACCGGAATGTCGATAAATAATTCAGAAAATAAATAGATACTTATCGATACAATGAACTCCGACGACATTAAAATAGTCTGAAAAAAAACAATCAGTTTTGATCCTGGCGGTCAGGTTCTAATGGCAACCGGTCATTACAATTTACAACACAAATTACCAACATCAATACATTTGTTGGTCACCAATATCCGTTCTTTCTAGCTCTAATATAACCGCGAACTCATCACGTTTTAACGGCACAAAGAAAAACTAATCTGGGCAATAAATCAAAACCTTTTGAGCAGGCTTAATTTAGATGCAATAAGTGCCACTTCAGCTTAGCAGCTGTTAATTTCCTACTTACACAGCATAACCTAAATAATGTAGTTTCGCGACGTGTCACACCCCTGTTGATTTACGATGTGACGCGTCCCTGACCCCGCAAACAAAACATTCACTGCTATTCTGCCACAACAAAAACACGTATGTACTTACTTCTATTTCCGAAAATCATGTTAATAACTTGAAACAACTATATAAAATCGTTAACGCAAATGGCGTTGCCTTCAAAAGATAAACGGAATTTATTTATCTTAAGAAGATTTTGTTATCAAAACTTGACATAGTTCTATGTGAGTTTATATTCGAATGACACATAAAAACCCTTTGTCATACTAAATAAAACCTGTAAATTAAACTGTACAAGCATACATACTCATCAAAACAGTTTAAGAGACGTGTTAGGTTTCTGCTGATCCTATTTTTAATTCCACTAAAACTAAGTGCATTCCGACTTTATATTGTTTGAACTCAGTTCAAGAACAAGGTAAAAAAGCTTGTGGATTTGATGTACTTGTGGCAGTCTTCAGATTCCATATTGGACTGATTTCTCTATTTCGCAGTCCTTTCTATTCTATTAAGATATTACAGAAGGTTTTTGGCACTGAGTCTACTGTTGTCAAATTTACATTGCGACTTTATTCACCCACGGCCCACGCAACGCAATTTAATCCATGAAACTTTATGATCAACATATCAGCTGTTAGGGCAGTACATAAACAAATGCCTAAATCTAGGATGTGTAATTAAAACTATCTTTATTTTTGGAAAACGAAACCCTGTTTTTTTTTTAATTTTGAGACTTTAGCATTCACAATGCTATTTTTATTTAATACTAAATAATATACTAGAAAAAGGTAGCTCAGCGGTCAGAGCATTGGACCGGATATCTAAAGGTTCGATTCTCGTCCGAGAACATGATCTGGTGCGAGTCCTAACGAAACTTTGATGATTAAAATATGTAAAAAGGGCTGATATATTAACGTAAAAAAATCGAATTCGTTACGATTCGTTCTCCCGCTTAGGGTTTGCAAACCGATGACGTAGCTTCTTTGACATTCACAAGTGCTTATAACAGCCTAGACTGAACAAAATAATTTTGAAATTTGAATTTGAATGTTGAATTTTGAATAATATAAAAAAAGTAAAATAAAATATTTTAGTCGCAAAGTGTTTTTATACTAACGTGTTTATTCTCTTGATTTTACTATACGTATTTTACTATTTAGTTTATTAGGGAAACAATCAGCAATTTTACAAAACATGTAAGTTCCTCAATTGAATCACATATTTGCCAAAACAGTTTCCACAAATAGTTTACACATATTGGTAGTACAACATATAGTTGAATAAACAAGTAACACCTTAAGCAAAAAATAAAATAAAATAATTAAAACCATAGACCTATACACAAATTCAAATAAAATAGCTATACCTAAAACACCTTGGTACGCTTAAAAATGCAGTAGAAAATAGTTTTAACTGTTGTTGCTGACATTTTATTTGCATATCCACTTTGTTTATTGTTGGTTCCAACAGGAAGTACGAATGTTTATGTACGAACCTTACATTTGTACATATATTACTGACAAGATAGTTTGTTATACTGCAGCAGGTAAAAAAACTGCGTTGAACTATAGGGCCACTTTGTTTTATACAATGTGTTACAAAAATACCCCTAATGCCGAATATGGTATATAGGGACCATCAAACTGAACAACTTTTAATATGGGACCAACTTCAGAGTTACTCTATAGTACGAGTTATACCGACTATAATTAAATAGAGGTACAGAGATTAAAGGATTAAGACAATCTAATACGGACATAATACTTTCATGGTATTTGTGTAATTATATCAGAATATTATAATAAATATATACATACCGTTACCGTTAGTTTCATACAAAAATTGAAATCGAAAATATCAAAATGTATGAAACAGCTGATTTTTTTTTCGCGATTTCAGAGTTGGTCCTATAGTAAAAGTTGTTCAGTTTGATGGTTCCTATCTACCATATTCGGCATTAGGGGTACTTATGTAACATGTTGTATATGGAAAAGTTTGCAACTACAATGGTACATTTAGGAATCGGCTTTAGCTAATACGTTAATGCGATTGAATTTCACATGCACTGGTCCATTTTGATAGACACAATGAGCCTCGTGAAACGAGGCAATTCTCATGACTATACTAAACGATACATAGTAGTATTTAGGTTAGCCTATTACTGTTAATTTTATAGCACTTAGGATTATCTTCTACGCACATCCATTCTATTATTGACTATTGACGACCTGAGTGGTGCAGTGGTTAGCCGGTCTACCACGCAAGAGGTCCCGGGTTCAATTCGCGGACGGGCAGTTTAAATTATGAATTTTAATTTCTGTGACGGATCTGGGAGTTATTATGAATAATAAGTGTATATTTAAAAGTAAATAAGTAGTATAGCACCCACATTTCAAGCTTTGCGTAGTTTGGGGCTAGATGCATGGCGCTGTGTGAAATTATCCATGCATTTATTTATTAGCTCCTCAAAAATTTTACACGAATAATCCATAAATGACAACTAATTTTCATGATGATTTTAGTATCACAGATTGTTATAAAATGGGGAACTAGAATTTTAAGTAAGTAATTGAAAAACATCGATGAAAACATCAACAAGATAGGTTTTTAATGTAAAATTAATATTATTATATTTATTTACTTGGCTGTCGAAATACATAATTTAGACAAAAAAGCATCGAAAGGTTTTGAAAAACTCTACATACTGTCGGTCGTATGATTATGATGATATGAAAAATCACAATTTGATTATTTAGGACAAAGAAATTGAATGTAAACATGTCGACTTCTATATACATAATCACGCTTGGTAGATTTGGGTAAGTGTCAAAAGCAGTTACGGGTTATTGTGCGGTATAAACGTCAACCTGACCTTTGCCTTCTGACCGTCCGGAAAATATCTCGAATGGTCACTTTACGTAACTTGAAGTGACATGTTATGACAAAGGACACTTTCTGGATATTGTAAAAGAGATGCTTGATCAAACCAATATTTCGAAGACACAATAAAGAGGACTTTGCCTAAAATGTAGGTAGATTCCTATTTGACGACCTACGTGGTCGAGTGGCTTTGTACACCGGTTTTCAAGGTGTCGCCATCTCTGAGGTCCCGGGTTCGATCCCCGGTTGGTTCAATTTAGAAAACGAACTTTTCTATATTGGCTCAGGTCTGGGTGTTTGTGATACCACCGTTGTCTCTGATTTCCATAACACAAGTGCTTTAGCTACTTACTTTGGAATCGGTGCAATGTATGTGATGTTGTCAAATATTTATATTTAGCTTTATAAAGACGCACTAGAGTCATAGGTTTATATTATGTACTAATACAAAGCTAATTTTAAAGCTTTGCACAAAGATTTCCATAATATCTCCTAGCGTTATTTCATTTGATTTAACAAACAACAAAGAAAACTTTGCTTCATTTCTCAGGAACCTCAGTAGGTACCTGTTAATAAATCAAGTTGTTAAAAGCATCAACTTTATAAGTAGTAGGAATTATGAAAACTCCCGAGAAATTAAGTCATAATCTTAAAATAATAACAACCTAGAACGATAGTTCCCTACAAAGTGCACCGGCAAAAATACTGAGCCAAAATGCCTGTTTTCAGATTTTTATACTTCATACGTTACCTAATCGTGCCTATAACAACGGAATAGTTTTAATTTCTCTACCTTTAGGGGATTAGTTAATATTTTATTGAATTTTAGTTACGATTAGGTAGCGTATGAGGGATATAAATCTGAAAGCTAAGCCATTTTGGCTCAGTATTTTTGACTCACTTAACGTACAAGGACTCGGATTCTAGGTGTTATTGTTCTAAAGTCATATATGTAATTTGCTAAGCTTTTCCATTAGAAAGGTACCTGTCCTTCGATATAGAATAGAATAGAATAGAATAATTATTTAATTTCCAAATATGATCCTTCTTTAATGATATGTCCTCGTTTTAATATCGACGAAGTTTTCCAGTCATCTTGTCGTTCTATTTTGAAACTCGTTGCAAAACTACAGAACTGTCAAGTGTTTCCAACCAGTTTGACTCGCTATGTGGTTCCGCCGAAAAGTTTTTCAATCAAATAAAGCCGCACTACACGTGTTTTACCCGACACAAATTACTTATATCGCTTTGTGGGGTGCATTAAAGGTAACCAGCCCCTCCTAGCATGACCGATGAAACACTATATAATGTATAATAAATAAATATAAATAAATTTGACAACATCACATACATTGCTCCGATTCCAAAGTAAGTAGCTAAAGCACTTGTGTTATGGAAATCAGAGACAACGGTGGTATCACAAACAACCATACCTGAGCCAATATAGAAAAGTTTGTTTTCTAAATTGACCCAACCAGGCATCGAACCCGGGACCTCAGAGATGGCGACACCTTGAAAACCGGTGTACAAAGCCACTCGACCACGGAGGTCGTCAAATCGTGTGATATAACGTTTTACCGACACTCAACTGTCAAAATCCATTGTCTTTTGACAGTTAAGGTTACGCGTTTTATCCCTTCCTTTACCGTGGTACCATTAGACAGTACCATTGATGGTACGGTGGCTATTTCTTTTTGCCATGGTACGTGGTTATTGATGGTACCTTGGCAACTGTCAAAAGAAAATGAATTTTGACAGTTGAACGTGATAAAACATTATATCACGCGATATATATCGTGTTTCGTCGGTCATGCTAAGGGGGCTGGTAATAGAAAAAAAATCTCTTATAAAAAGATAAAAACACACAGCAGTTTTTTTAATTACGAAATATCTTCACTACAATATGCACTACACAAAGACTACGCAAAGACGTACACTATCTAATTTTTAAATGTTGAGATTTTAGCATTCACAATGCTATTTTTATATAATACCAAATAATATACTAGAAAAAATACGACTCGTACCAGGATCATGTTCTCGGACGGGAATCGAACCCGCGACCTTTGGATATCCGGTCCAATGAATCTTTGAAAATATTACTACTTGAATGGCATCACCCTAAGAATAGAAATCACGGGTTATAATAGATACTATGTTTTTTTATTTTGTACCTTATATTTATTTCTAGCTACATTCAGTAATTGACTTTGTATGTTTTATAAAAAACTACACGTCAATCTTAGTTTATAATTATATTACAAAAATAACTCATAACAATAATTATTGTGAGGATCAAAATTTAATTACATTTTAGATTAATTTACTTTTTGTTAGGCGTATTCTCTCAGGACTATCAAAATGAAGATAACGAATGTTATAGCCGTCCTTTTTTACAATGAATCGAATCATGAATCGAAAATTGTGGCTAACTCTTTAGGGATTTCATTGGATTGAATATATACATTTACTAGCTTTCCACCCGCAGATTCGCCCGCGTGGACTACAGCCTGTCGATTCTGTAACTTCGAATCTCACTTCACTGCGCGGGAATTTTAAATCATAAATGAGATAGTGATAGGCTGTTTTTTTAATGACAAAATATTTTAGATAGCTACGGTAGCTACCTCAAACTTTTTACAATCGGTAAAGTCTTCTTTTTATTATTAAATCAATCAAAGAAAACTTATGTCTAATACATAGCCCCGCAAAACTGTTTACACAGTTTGACTGCAGGATCAGTGTGTCTCGAACTTAAACGCATAATAGATTGCTTGTATTCAGCTAATTTCTAATAACAAATTCACGCCAAGTAAAGTAAGATGCAAGTTTGGTTACAGAATCAACAGGCAGGTTTTATCGTGTGGGACAAAAAGTACCCTATGTCCTTCCGCAAGGTCACCTATACCCGTAACAAATCTGGGCGTGAAAACGTAACAGACAGACAGAGTTACCTTCGCATTTATAATATTAAAGTGTGGATTAAAAATTCATTTATTTAATACAAATGGCAAAGTTTGAGATGCGACGAGACAAAATGAGATTCGAGTGCCAAAAAGAAACAGTGCTTAGTCGGATCAAGTAGAATAGGTAATGTAATAGAAGTCTGCACCTGGGCTAAAGGTCTCAGGGTGCAGATGTTTTTGAATCTAAATTGTATATAGTTAAGGTTTAATTTAAATTGATTTCAAAAGTTTTGGTTTTTGTAATTTTGTGTCAATAAAATTTTATTTATTAGGTTTAATAATATTAATAACCTACAAGTGGCCTGCTAATTCCGTTTTTGAGAACGAGTTTTGACCATAGATTTAGTACATTTACCCTTGATCTAGTTTTGACAGACAGACACAAAGACCGACAGATGAGAAACAAAGTGATCTTTTGGGTTCTTTTTTTCCGTTTGATGAATGAAACCGCACAAATGCTCCTTTTAGCGATTTATCGGTGTTTGTGTTTTGGTACAGGAAAACTGAACAAAGCCCACCTAGTTTTACGATACGATGAGTGCCATGAAAAGGGTTGAAATCGGGGTATTTGGGCGATGTAGAAACACTACTACCTCTCTGAAACAACTGAATAGCTCTGAAATTAAATAGAACTATTTAATACAGTAGCTGGTGATGTTAAGTCGTCCGACAAGTACATCATAGAAAAGCTAATATCAGAGTTTGCTAAGTAAAGTTCTAACTTTAGAGTGCTTTGTAGGAGAATCTCAAATTCAGCCATAATTGCAGACCAACTTACTTTAACATTTTACACCGGTGAATGGATTTATTTAAGTTAAATCTTAAGGTTTCTTTTTGTTTTAATCTATGTCTGAAATTCTAACTTTTACGGAAAAAATGGGTGGTGACCGGCCAAAGCGAGATAAATCAAATTATAGAATTCCGATACAGTAGACTATTGTGCTGTAGTTTATTGGGCATTTACACGGGTCGATTTTCCAGGCGAGCTGCTGGTATATTTTAGTACTCGCTTGTAAAATCGAATCGCCACCTCATTGAAATTAGGTGTAAATACCACATATCGTGACAAAGCAATCGTGAATTGCACCGCTTATTAATTATAACGACCTTTACCGATATAGATGACCTCCGTGGTCGAGTGGCTTTGTACACCGGTTTTCAAGGTGTCGCCATCTCTGAGGTCCCGGGTTCGACCCCCGGTTGGGTCAATTTAGAAAAACGAACTTTTCTATATTGGCCCAGGTCTGGGTGTTTGTGATACCACCGTGTCTCTGATTTTCTATAACACAAGTGCTTTAATGAAGACAATCACTAGGTATGCTACAGTTATTTCATTTAAACTAAAATATATAACTGAAAGAGTCGCAGTTTTTTTTTATTTTTATTTGACAACATCACATACTTGCTCCGATTCCAAAGTAAGTAGCTAAAGCACTTGTGTTATGGCAATCAGGGACAACGGTGGTATCACAAACACCCAGACCTAAGCCAATATAGAAAAGTTCGTTTTTTCTAAATTGACCCAACCGGGGATCGAACCCGGGACCTCGGAGATGGCGACACCTTGAAAACCGGTGTACAAAGCCACTCTACCACGGAGGTCGTCAATCAGTTGACAACAATATTTCCAAGTGTCTCTGAGTTCGCCGACATATAATCGCATAATTAAAGTTTGTCCGCCAGTATTTATTCAGCCGTTGACCAAATAACAGCTTTTTGTTTAACTTAACACCGTTTTGCAGTTAATGCTTATTTTTTCTACTAGCGGCTGCTCGCGACCTAGTCTGCGTGGACCCTAGGGATACTATGACCAGAGTAAAAATAAGCAAACAATACTAAATGATATACTAGAAAAAATACGACTCGCACCAGATCATATTCTCGGACGGTAATCGAACCCGCGACCTTTGTATGTTCGGTCCAATACTCTTACCGCTGAGCTACCGAGTCACTAGTGGCATCGTCGAATTTCTTCTAGTATATCCCACTCGCTGCAAGCCAGCGTTACTTCATCAATGTAAGGAATTACCTCGACATTCAATTGAAATATCTTTAAACAAATTTTTATCTAAATCCGTCCAGCCGTTTAGGCGGGAAGAGGTAACAAACACACAGAAACACAAACTTTCGCATTTATAATATGAGTAAGATAATTTTTGAGTTAAATGAAAGCTAAACTAGAAGTATTTTAGATTTTTTGCTAAAGATTTCAATTCCAGGCTAGTTGGTAGAACGACATAAATTAGAAAGACATTATTATTCACTTGTAATTTATTGAAATGAAATAATCGACATTGTTAACGCTCCGGTTGGTATTTCGTTTCAATATTTAAAATTAAGAACCCAATTTAATTTAACTTTTACGTTATTATAACTTCAATGACATTTTATCACGACATTCTTATTAACATTTATAAAACAAAATCAACAATTTTTAAACTTTTGTTTTTGTAACGAACATTTATAAACATTCTCATACTACTTTATACAACGTGTTACAAAAATTCCCCCACATGCCGAATATGGTAGATAGGGATCATCAAACTGAGTAACTTTTACTATGGGACCAACTCTGTATGAAACAGCGGTTAATTTAATCGATTAATTTTTGTATGAAACAGCGGTTTTTTTTTCGCGATTCCAAAGTTGGTCCCGTAGTAAAAGTTGTTCAATTTGATGGTCCCCTACCATATTCGGCATTAGGGGTATTTTTGTAACACGTTGTATAGGTATCAATATAATGAATATGAAATAGAGGTATGTAATCGAGATGAAATATGTTTTATGTTGGTATGTATATTGATACATCTAACAATTAAATATTCACGGAAGCATCGAATTTGAAAACAAAGCTATACCGCAGTCTGAGACATCTATAAATTGTGCTATGATCAAATAACTTCAAGAACTATTCCACATTCCATACATTTGGTTATTAATGTATTTCTACTCCATATCATTGTATTTAATCAATGTCACACAAAACCGGTTCATGGAAGTTACTAACATATTCAATAATATGCGTTCGAAAACTATATTTATGCTGAAGCTGTAACGTCAAAATTGGCTGGTTTAAGGGATTTATTTGTAAAGCTGGGTACTCACACCTCGTCACACTATCAGTACTAGAAAATTTCGCCGCTCCCACTAGCGACTCGGTGGCATAATTGGTCAGTGCATTGGGCCGGAATCTCAAGGGTGCTGGTTTGAGTCCCGGTTGAGGTGCTACGGGTGAGTCGATTTTTTCTAGTATGTTTTCTAATATGATTTATCTTAATATATATCTTGTTAAGTGTGTTGTTGTTAAGTGTATATGTTGCTACATTAGCTACTGAACAACAGAAGTCGTAGTTATTGTAGGGCAAGAAGGATTTATTCACTTCATAGTAACAGCTTGTATCATCCGATATACAGAAAAACCCAATGAATGTCGCTTTTCTGCGAAAAATCTGTTACGATAATACTAAATATTATACCAGAAAAAATACGACTCACACCAGATCATGTTCTCGGACGGGAATCGAACCCGCGACCTTTGGATATCCGGTCCAATGCTCTGACCGCTGAGCTACCGAGTCACTAGTGGGAACGTCGAATTTCTTCTAGTATATCAACTCTTACGCTGCAAGCCAATGTACAAGGAATTACCTCGACATTCAATTGTATTATCTTTTCAGATATTTTTAAACAATCGATTAAGATAAGAAAGCTATATAATTTTTAATTTTGAGATTTTAGCATTCACAATGATATTTTTATATAATACTAAAAAATTATACAAGAACGAACGGATCGATTCCCGTCCAAGAACATGATCTGGTGTGAGTCGTATTTTTTCTGGTATATTATTTAGTATTATCGTTTATTTTAAAAATCTGTTACGGTGCTAACAGTTACGGCCTTACCACAAAATATTTTAAAACACAGTTCAACAAGTGTTTAACTTAGACACTGTTTAAATTTTAATGTGATGCTGTCACTATTTTGACAATATTGTTTTAAAGAGACGGCATCACATTTAAACAGTGTCAAAATTAAACAGTGTCTTAAAATCTTTTGTGGTAAGGCCGCTAAAATACGCACGTGAATACTGAGCATTATTTTAGGCCGCCACAGGTGTTCGCGATGTAAATTTCATTGTTGCTCGTGGACGTTAGAATTCAGTACAGCTGCCTTCTCGTTGTGAGATTTATGATTACGATGGTCTATTGTTATTTCTGGCGAAAGCTTTAAACTAGTTTTGGACTTTCATAAATCCATTTAAACTTTATTTTATCGAGACAATTTAAAAAAACGAAGCTTTTGTTTTTTTTTCAATTTTTTATGTTTAAAGCTTCTTTATGTTACTTTTAATTAAAACTTTAAGTCCTATTGATATTTGCGATTTCAAAAGTAATCTTCATTGAATAGTTCGTACTTATTATCATTTAATTGAATACTTAAAATTAAAACAACTAGAATTTATAATAATGTAAAGCAATATTATTAATTGAAGCTTAATCATCGGTTTAGTTATTACTTTGAAGTACAAATATTTGTATTTCATAAGAAGTAAGAAAATGAACATGATAAAATGAATTAATGAAAAAAAAATGGGCCAGTGAGATTTTTCTTTCATCAAATCGAATAAATTACAAATTAATCTTTTTTCCCCAAAACAACATTATGGAAGGTGTGAAACTGTGAATAATTTTATTGTGACTCACTCAAGGTCTGTTTATGTCACATTTGCGACACCACTGTGAGGAGTAATGACAGCCGTAAATGAAAAACGTGGCGGCGAAATAAAACTGATTTCGCAGAATACAGCCTTGATGTCACAATTTTACGAGGAAAAATTGTCGGTGTTGTATTTCTCGACGTATCAAAATATAATAACTTTGTACAACAGGTTGACTAAGACTAATCTATGACTTTTTTAATAGAAGAATAAATCATACATTAACCTTATTTGTAGTTTAGATAGGAGTTAGGTATGATTAAGAGTTATTTTTGGTAAGTATCCCGTAGCACATATTGCACGTAATGATAAGTATTTTTAAACTTGTTTAGAAAATGCAAATACTTAGCAAAGCATTAACTTAGATTAAATTGCATAAAAAATACATTATGGTTTCGATTTAGTTGGCTTATTTATGTAGTAAAACATTTACATAAGAAACTTGTTTAGAAAATGCAAATACTATACAAAAGCATTAACATAGATTAAATTGCATAAGAAATACATTTCGATTTAGTTGGCTTATTTATGTAGTAAAACATTTACATAAGAATTCTAAAGCTTCCGGAAAAGCTGTTACTGTAGCACAACTTTCTAAGCCTACATGACTGCAACTGAGCATACAAGCCAACCTAATGGAATTCAAATTGATTTATCCCCCAGAATTCCCTTGCAGAATGCACCTGTCGGTACAATCAGGTACGTCCGAGTAAATTGCCTCTTCACGGATGCTGGATAAGAAAGCGGATTGGACAGGATGCGATTTCTTCGAGCGCATTTCTCTTGAACGATTTACTTTTTAGCGACCATTAATGAAAAAAAAAAACGGTCAAGAGCGAGTCGGACTCGCGCACCGAGGGTTCCGTACCGTCTTTTTGAAAAAGTTATTTGGAGACATCATTTTATTTTTCCTGTAATCTTTACATAAACTTCTATCACTTAAAATAATTTCAGATTTTTCTCTATGCAAACTTCGGAGACAAGGGCGGGAAGGTATTTTTTTTTACATTTTTCATCAAAAGTCGAAAACCATATTACCTGAATAAAATGTTTCAGAATATGCAAGCAGCGCACTTTCATATGATATCTCGAGTAGTTCTCGAGATATCCAGCTGTGACAGATAGACAGACAGACTGATTCGCACCTTAAGGGTACCTTTTTACCATTTTGGTACGGAACCCTAAAAACGATTGAAAAATCTCATGAAATCTTTAGTTTATTCTTGCATGAAATCTTTTTATTGGTACAAGTAGAAATCCATTAACGAAACTACAAAATCATAATAAGACTGTCTTTTTATGGATTTAAGACTGCTGGGATCTCCTAAGGGATGGATGAAGCGCACATATCATGCTTTTGTATCGTATCAAATCAAACTAAAATCGGGCTCGCCAAACACAAACGAAATTCGAATCGGACACGATTATCCATATAAAATCATTGTTCTTTATTAAGTATTAGGAAAATAATCATATATCATATAATTTTTTAGATTTTTTAATGAGTGTTTTATTATCAAGTCACTTTTATACTAATTTTAAGGTCCGAACTAACAGGGTCAGCAATTAGTCTAAACTTAGAACTAAACGTAGTAATACTGTCTCAAACTCAAGACAGAGTAAGAAAAACTAACTAACATTTCCTCTGATAAACTCTACTTTGAAGACGCTGTGATTGGCAGCGCTAATCAGACATTCTATTAACTTTGATATTTGTTTTGTTTGTGCTGCGAATGTGTTTGAAGAACTTTTTACGGATCGCATATATATGACAATATATAATATGTACTGACTTGTTCTAAAGCTCTTTGGAGGCATTCGTTAAATAACACAGAATCAGCCAAAAGTACGTACTTGTTACAACATCACAAAAAAGTAGACCTTTAATTAACTGATTAAAAACATTTACCAGATTATTTTCTATTAGCAACATAGGACTGACTGACGTCTACCCTACATCACGATAGTATCGCGCATCTACCCTACATCACGATAGTATCGCGCATCTGCCCTACATCACGATAGTATCGCGCATCTGCCCTACATCACGATAGTATCGCGCATCTGCCCTACATCACGATAGTATCGCGCATCTGCCCTACATCACGATAGTATCGCGCATCTACCCTACATCACGATAGTATCGCGCATCTGCCCTACATCACGATAGTATCGCGCATCTGCCCTACATCACGATAGTATCGCGCATCTACCCTACATCACGATAGTATCGCGCATCTGCCCTACATCACGATAGTATCGCGCATCTGCCCTACATCACGATAGTATCGCACATCTACCCTACATCACGATAGTATCGCGCATCTGCCCTACATCACGATAGTATCGCGCATCTGCCCTACATCACGATAGTATTTTAAATTCTGAACTCACTTATTCTGTCTGATATATTATTATTATATAATTATAAACAGTCTTAATTGACAGGAATCGATACTCCATATGTTTATATGAGACAGAGGGCTTACTCCGAAAAGCAAACCAGGATAATCGGAAGCCGTTTTTTTAACTTTGTGTCATTAGTGCCAGAAAAATAAGGTTCAAAATCAAATAAATCGAACGACGAACTAAGTCCGGTTACCGTTTTTTTTGCAATAGGCCATGAGGTGGTACAGAGATATAAATGGCGAAGATTCCCCGCGTCTGTCCCACAATGCGACACATCAATAAGATTAAACGGCGCTTCGCTTCGTCCCTTCCATTTCGGGCGGCTGTTTATAAAGACCTCATTTCTGACATGACTGAGTACGGACTATGGTGTTTTTTTTATTCATTTATTTTATTTTACAATCTTCGAGAAGCTTACAGCTAGGTTAAAAAGGAAGTAGTTAACTTAAATAAATATTAATGGGCCAATTATAATCTGTGGATTGTAATAACTAGCTTAAAATAAACAACTACGTCAGTATTTTTTTTATTATCCGGTTTTACCCGTAATTGCCTGCGCATAATAATGTCTATGTGCGTGCACCTTAGAGCAACGCGGGTCTTTCGTCAAGGCCCGCGTTGCTCTAAAGCAAGGTTTAGACTAGCAATAAATCTTGCAGAAGTTGACTTCCGCAAGTTCTTACCACTGTGTGGCAAGCTAAATTATCAAAGCGTTGCAGCTTGAAGAACTTGGTCTCGCAAGAAATTGCAGGAAGATCTTGCTATTCTAAACCTCGCTTTAGGCGTGCACGAACAACTGCGACTTACTTTTTCTGTCTACTTTGTGGTTAGTAGTCGAGTCATTTCAACACTCTGTTAATTCGTTGTCAAGTTGCACTACGCTACGAGAGTGCTACGAATATTCGTAGCAACACCAAAACGTTAACGTCACGTGCAGTTTTAATGCTACGGAACCAAGCTTTTTCTTTTTCCTTCATAACCATAAACATTTAAATCTGCAGCTTTTAAATACAGAAAAATATTTTGTTTTCATATTTGCTAACAATGTGTCATTTGGTTGTTGTAATAAACACACAAAAACATCGAAATAAATCGTTATTTTGATTATGCATAAACTTATTTGTGTCTATGTAAATAATAATGATATTTATTTCGAGGTTTTATAAAATTGACTTTTTGCAGAGACTTTTGATAAGCTTTGCCTTCGTGTATCTAATGAAAAATCTTCGTCGTAAGTGCTGTTGGCGTTGTTTTATCACCTCGGAGCACGTGCTGCGCCGATATATTATAGAGTCCAATTTAAGCTGGCCATCAAATCAATACGTGCGCTTCGAGATAAATAAAGTAAAAAAAGAGGTTTTCTTAGAAGTATTGTATTTTACATTTTTGAATTGGCTCTAATCTTAGCAAGCCTTGAGAATTTAGAAGTGTACTATTATGAACTCTCAGGTTCAAGAGTTGTAAATTTTATTAAAGCAGCCATTTTTCACATTATTATTTATTGAGCACTGCCACATGGTACATGGTACATATTATGACTTACACAACTTATAATTACATACAAAAAAAAACTGATATGCACCACAATATCGGCGTGCATAGCACTTAAAATATTATGAACATTCAAATTTTACTAAAGTTTTACATGCCTTTATACCTTTTTTTTTATATGCCGTAGAAAAACGCATTTACGCGCTTCCCCTCCCACAGGTGAGCGAGAGGGGGGTATGTGGGGCTCGCCAGGAGGGGACCGCAACATGCCTTTATACCTAGATTTTTCACTTCTAACTTTTTTTATGAAAATAAACTTAAAACGGAGTGAGATGAATGTGAAGGTGAAACCTAAATTATTTGGAAGCCGAACTTAATTTTTCATGCTTAAAAAAGGTTAAAAAAAAACAAAAATAGTGTCTTCTCTGATACATAGGCTTCAAGATTATACAGTAAACTAATGTGTCAATAATAATGCATTTTTTTGTCTCCAATTGTCACAATTATATCGCATAGGTAGCTGGGTTTATGAAAATTCATTGCAACTATCAATCAGGCTCGGAGCTCCGCGGTACTGCTCAAAATGACTTTTCTACTGCAACTGCGCCATTATTCTTTCCATATCACTTATTTAATAAAAAGTCTTATAAATGGAAGAGCAATGATTTACTATCCAACACTATCTTTTCATCATTTCAAAAAGTGTCAGAAATGGATTATTAAAAATATCTTTACCTATTATATTGTTACAAAAAAAGAAATATTCCTTAATTATTAATACAAAAGAATATATTTGTAATAAATCTCACTACTCAAGAGAACAAGAAAAGAAAAGAAATTTGATTATTGAATTATTATTCCAGCCTTAAAATCTTCTTGTATTGCGAAAACATTATCCATTTCTAGGGCAAGTTTCTAAAAGTGTGCTAAAGTAATGAAAACATTAATTCTGTTTATTTGATTTTACTTAAATTAGAGCTGCTATATTTATACTGTTTTGTAGAGTAGTGTGACTGACTGATTTATATGGAGGGGCCTTTTGATAATGATTTCAATACAATATAATGTGGTTGGTCTATTCAGATAATTAAATCATTATTTTATAAGGTTTATTTTTATTTAGATTTGATGACTATCAATTACCAATAACTACTACATTTAAATAAAGTTGGAAAAATGGTGGAATTGCGGAAGTGCGAAGTTGTAGGTGTGCGGAACTACAGAATTGCGGAAGAGCCCAAAGCAGTTTTACTGCGTAAGGCCGTATACAGAAAGAAAGCTGGAAACTTATAAGCGCTTGCAGGCGCTTGACAGCGCTGGTCCGTTCTACACAAAGGAAGCAGGTTGAAGCAGCGGTATTGCCATACACACATGCATGAGGGTGACGGACGACGAGGGTAAGAAATTAGTGAGCGGACAAATTATAGTATTTAAGTGTACTATCCTATATGAACGATAGTATATAGTACTCAATATGAAAATATAGTATGAATACTATAATTAGAGTAGGTACATAATGCAACACTGGCGCCCAGTGCTGACCAGCGCGTGTTAAAGCTTGTCGGAACTTGTCGGCACCGTTCAGTGCTTATCGGCACGCGTTCATATATTTTCCTGCGCGGGCTACCAGCGCTGACAAGCGCCGGTAAGCGCTTATAAGTTTCCAGCTTTCTTTCTGTATACGGCCTAACTGCGGAATTTCGTATTGGTAGAACTAAGGAACTACGCATCTGCGGAATCGCAGAAGAAAAGTGCGGAATGGTGTAAGAACGCTGTGGAATCGTACTTGTTGCTGTCTGCGCTACAGATCGGAAATATTATCATAGATCCATAAGTTAATTATCTAAATTACATTTTCTATTTAAGTCTAAATAACAATAATGGCATCAGGTCACAAGAGGTATCCCAATAAAATGTTAAAATTATACGATTTTTCGAACACAACCGATCCTTTTACACAATAAGTTTTATTGCCTAGACCTCGTTGAGCCCTAAATTTGGGAATCTATCATAAATAATGCAGAGAGGCTGGGAAACTATTTCTTGTGAAATAATCAAGCACGTGAGGGAGGGTTTGAAAAGTAACGAAACTTTAATTTCGCTGGCTAGGAAATTAACAGTGGCCCTGTCATGAGTAGATGCAAACTGTTTACGCTACCGTAAACTATCGGATATACTGCTCACAGTCAATGCGAATGAAAGAGAGAAAACGATAATTTGCGGTAGCGTAAACAGTTTGTATTCAACTCATTGGTCAACTCAAGGACCACAGTTGCCTAATACATGAACTTCGTACGATCTGGGAAAAAACACTTGGACCTATTTTTTTCTCATTATAGTTCGATTTACATGCGAAGAGCATTACGACATCACTTTCATTACTCCGATTCCAATGTAAGTATTGAATATCTTTTTTCCGAAATACTATTGGGTACCTATTTTGCACTGGTTTTATCAATTAAAATCTCTTAAATTTTGAGATGCTAACATTCACAATGCTATTTTTATATAATACTAAATATTATACTAGAAAAAATACGACTCGCACCAGATCATGTTCTCGGACGGGAATCGAACCCGCGACCTTTGGATATCCGGTCCAATGCTCTGAATGGGAACGTCGAATTTCTTCTAGTATTAATTAAAACTCGTTTGCAGATTTATTAAACTACTTAAAAGTGCAATAAAACAGCAGTGCATTTACTGATAAAATCATTTTATGTCCTCTCTTAGATCTCATGTCACGTCTCGTCATGTCCTGTTGGTTCTAAAGCGTAAGTAAAGCCTGAGATAAAATCTTAAAGCCTTCATTATATTACTAAGCACAACTTAAAAATGAATCACATAGTGACACAAACATTATTCTTCTTCTTTTTTTGTTATGGCAATCTACTTTCCTCTTGGAAGTAATTTTTGCCAGTGTCAAGTGTTAAATAGTTCAGTGGTAAATATTGTTTAAATTTTCATTAGAATGCGGGTGCATCGCATTCCAATGCTGCTTGGAGCATTTGGCACCAAGTATATCAAGACAGTTTACTCGGTTAGGCTGCCGAGGAAGCCACCACTTCAATAAAAGTCTCAGCTTCACACAACCAAGATCGCGCCTATTTCAATTATCCCACATATTGTTCAGTTGCGTAGACACTTGTACCATATAACTGCACCAATTTTAAGACACAATATATCCACTATGAATCAATTTCAAAATAATTAAAATAGACACCAAACCGAACTCGACAAAATGGCGCAAAAAACTCCGACACAAACTTAGTCTGTAGCATTTTATGTTTTTGTCGTCTATTGTGTAGGTACAACTACTCAATTTGTCCAAAAAGTTTAAACATACCTATCATGCCTGTTGCCTAAACTACCGCTGTAATCATTGGAAACCTAATTAAATATTTCTTACAGACAACCTTTTTGGATAAAACTTTTTTACATCCTGGAGGCTTACTACGATCCCTTATTGCGATCCAGTTTAGGTCCTAAAATGAACTGCATCGCTATGTGACAGCGGTGGTCTGCTGACAGCGACTCAACTTTAGTTCATAGCCTAAACTGAATCGCTAAGCCGTATGTCATTCATCATTTGTTCATACAAGAATAGACAATATAAAGGTTTTTTTGCCGAGGACACCGGCGCTCTCTCACCCAATTTGACACTGACAGCCCGGTGTAGATCATGGTACGAAATAAAGCGATTCAGTTTGGGAACCTAAACTGAAACGCAATCGCTTTATAAAAGTTGATGGTAAGCATCCTGTTTATTGCGTCACTGAGTTGAAGAGAGGTAGCTGAGGACCTCCTTTTATCCTTATTTTGTAATAGGCAGACCCACTTATCTTTTCAAGAGGCATGCTTTACGTTCTGTTGTGGTAATTGCTCCATGTGTGTGTTTGAGTTGAATAGCACCAACTCTGATTTAATTGTATACCAACAGTTGTAAAAAAACACGACTGCGTGTTTTTAAAATGATACTCAAAAGTTAGCAGTAGGGGGACGGCTTTGATTAAAAATTGATCCAAAGGACGGACAGCAATAACACTTGTTATTTAACTTTTTAGTTCCTTTATGGCAGGGCAGTCGTGTTTTTAATATTGTTTTAAATATATTATATCATACATTTTTGAAACAAATTATATAGTTTTGGAATGCGCTCATCAAGGCCTTTCATTTGATACCCATATTGTAATAACTGAAAAAAACTTTTTCACTTTACACAATGGCGCCATGCAGCCTTCTTTCTTTTATCGAAAAATCTATAGCCAGTTCCACTTGGGATAATGTAAGGATAAAAACGATACCTCACACATCTAGAACTGTTCAGGCATTTAGGAGTTATGGTGGAATAAAGAAACTCACATACATACATGAACCCTGAACACAATACATTCTTCTTTTTGGTCGAGTAAAGAGACCTGCCGGTTTATTAGTTTGATGACCGTCGGTGGTCACTTGCACACCTGTTTTCATGGTCTCGATATCTCTAAGGTCCCAGGTTCGATCAGTGGCCGAGTTTTTGTTTTCGGACATGACAGAATTACGTACTTAATTGTTCTTTTTGTAAGAGACTTGCCAAACGCTAACATCATATAAAAACATAATATTGGAAATTTACCACCTTCAAAGACTGCATAGCTACACCATAAAGGTCAGCTATATCTATCTTACACTAGGGTAAGTAAAAGATCTTTTCCGGCTACGGCAGGAAGTAAAGAAAAAGATCCTTTTTTCATGGTAGAGTCACGTATCAACTTTTACAGTCACAACATTAATTACAAGAACAAAATAAAAAACAGGTAAAAGGGCAATTTCAAGCAACACTACTACAAAAGTTGAAGGCAGAAGGTATATTCTAGACAGAACAACTAAAAGCAACATCCGACATTCGGAAGTCACGGAAATTATAAATAAATTACCCAAAGTGCTCTCCCAGTTATTGGGCTTACGGTATTACGTGCCTGTCTGAAGTTATGCCTCGAAATGTACAACGAAATAGAGGCTTTAGTTAGATTGTTACAAATTAGATAGATAGATAAATTGTTTATTTCAATCACATACCAGTACACAGATGAAAGATTACAATAAAACAAAATTGTAAAGAAAAAACTAAACCTGTGTGCCGCATCGACGGAAAAAGGCAAAAATTCTGTGATACCTTTACTTTAATTAAAGCAAAGCACTGATTTTCAGTTTTGTTCAGAGTAAGCGCGTGGGATTTTCAGTTTTTGCCCAGAGTAAGGGCGTGGTTGCCTGTCTGACGACACAGACGTGTATGCAAATATAAGAAATTAGAAAAAAGTTAATTAAAAAAAACTTTAACCTTCATTCATAAACTTCCAAGAACGACACAACTACGATTGACGATCTCCATGGTCAAGTGGTTTGTACACCGGTTTTCAAGGCGACGCCTTCTTCTTCATCTCTGAGGTCCCGGGTTCGATCCCCGGCTGGGTCAATTTAAAAAATTAACTTTTCTATATTGGCTTAGGCTGGGTGTTTCTAGTTACACCGTTGTCTCTGGTTTCCATAACACAAATGCTTTAGCTAGTTACTTTGGAATCAGAGCAATGTTTGTGATGTTATCTGATATTTAATTTTAATATTTTAATCATAATAACATAGATTTTTTTTTAATTAATATTATTAGATTTTTTAATTGTGGTTAGTTTTTTCAATTGTTATTGTTATCATTATAATCATTAACAAATTGAATGAATTATAATTTATTTTTGTTTACTATTCACTAAAATAAGATAGAAGTAGTCGTTCTATCCCATGAAAACCCTTTTGCTATGAATGTGTTAGGCGTGCGCATGTACATTTTTTTTAGTGTGCGTCTGCATGCTCTCGTATTACGCACACTAAAACAATGTGTATGTGCACGCCTAATAACATGTATAGAAAAGGGTCTTCGTGAGATAGAACAACTACTTATACCTATCTTATTTTAGTTAACACCTACAAATCCGTATTGGCCTGCGTGGTGGTTTATGGCCCAACCGCCTTATCTATAAGGAATACTTGTACTCTGTAGTGGGGTCATATTGGTCTAATAGTGGGGTCATCGAAATGGTGATGATGATACAAATGTTCTATTAATATAAATAATATTAGAAAAAACACTAGAAAAATATCGACCCACCCATAGTCAGACGGGACTCGAACCCACACCCTTGGGATTCCGGCCCAATGCACTGACCAATTTATGCTACCAAGTCGCTTTACATTTTCTTTTATTATATTACCACAAAAAAATAATTACCCTATACCTATTTGACGTAGGTTTAATTGTTTTGAAGTCTATTGCTTACTTGAAACAGTACCTACGTAATTTCTGTTTGTGTAAAATGAATAAAGTTTATACGTGTCTAAATATTCCTTAAAAATTCTCCAATGAAATTATAACTTGAGTGATTCGGTACCGAATGCTAATTTAATGACATTTTTTAAAGATTGCTAAAGAATTATTGCGCAAGAGTACCTACGTCTTATTAAAAAAACCTTTTTCCTGATAAGTACAATCTGGGGGCCTCCATGTTGCGATTAAATAGGTATCTATCTTCTAGTCAAGCGTAGATCGCATCATCGCTTCAGGGGCCGTACCGGCTAACACATCAAACTTTGGAAAGTCTGCCGGGCTTCAAATTAAAACAAATAAATCGAGCTCCAATCAGGCCAAAATGGCGAACCCCAATTCATGATGTCAAACGCACATCGATATCTTCAATCGGCGAATAGTACAATACTAAACTCCTTACTTCGTTTTATCTGTTTTAAGTTGAAGCTCGGCAAACCCGCCGAGGTTCGAAAAGTTAGCCGGTAGGGCTCCAGGCGTGATAGCGGTTAAGAACATCATTACATTATACCTATCTGACATAAAAATATAGTGACTTAAATATCCTTGAGACATTTTATATGTGAAATACAAAAACACAAATGGCGAGTACCTACCCAAATACTCGTACATCAATCCAACTTCGGTTTAATTTGAAACTTCACTCCTCCAAACTTATTCGGGTTACAGTTTCAGACTCATCAATCAGTATTTCAAGATATTTTAAGAGACTTATCACTTACTACTCTCTCTCCATTACCGATCGAAAACTTTTAGAGCAATCTTGCTACTTTAATAATACGGAGCAAAATTGCTATTTCAAATCATGTTCTCGGACGGGAATCGAACCCACGACCTTTGGATATCCGGTCCAATGCTCTGACCGCTGAGCTACCGAGACACTAGTGGGAACGTCGAATTTCTTCTAGTATATCAACTCTTACGCTGCAGCATTGGACCGGATATCCAAAGGTCGTAGGTTCGATTCCCGTCCGAGAACATGATCTGGTGCGAGTCCTATTTTTTCTAGTATATTATTTAGTATTGTATAAAAATAGCATTGTGAGTGCTTAAATCTCAAAATTTAAAAAAATGCTATTTCAAAAATAAGGAGCAATCTTGTTATTTCAAAAAACGCGTTATTTAGGTCTCTTTTACGACACTATTTTCTGGTAATAGCAAGTATATTATAGGTAATGTTAAACAATATATTTTTTTAGGGTAATAAAGATAACTCAAAGTCAAATTAATCTTTATACAAATAAACTTAAAAAACCTACCACCTAATCCAGCCATTTTTTAACTGACAAGAAGAATTATCAGATTATTTATCAGATGTGCCAAGTCCATGAAAAAATATTTTTTTGGAAAATACCGTGATTTATATCAGTAGGATAGCTGATAAAAATAGGGTGGAGAAATATGGCAATAGCAGCGCGAAGCGTCTCAAGTTCAGCTTGGGCAAAAATGCTTTTGTATATCCGTTTGTATATTTATCAAACTCACAAAATTCCACGAGCATTGGTTGAGAAAACTTGCAGAGGAGAACAAACAGACAGCCGCACAGACATACGAAAGCATTTTTGCCCAAGCTAAAAATAGACCCTTAAGGGGCTGGCATGAGCCAACTAGCGCCGCCAATCGATTTTATTTTGTTTATTCTAAATAAGCCCAATTTCTTAAAAAGGAATCAGTCAAAGTCTTGTGAATGACGTCTAATGTTTATTGAATAACGTTACAACATTACAAAATGCGTGCAATAGTTTAAAAACGGATTTGACCAACAGTGGACACTTTTAACAAAATCGCGTTTTAAAACTGTTTGAATGCCTTTTCAAACTGTGTAAAGTTATTTGAAATTTTGAGATTTAAGCATTCACAATGCTATTTTTATATTATACTAAATAATATACTAGAAAAAATAGGACTCGCACCAGATCATGTTCTCGGACGGGAATCGAACCCGCGACCTTTGGATATCCGGTCCAATGCTCTGACCGCTGAGCTACCGAGTCACTGGTGAGGACGTCGAATTTCTTCTAGTATATCAACTCTTACGCTGCAAGCCAGCGCCATCTCACCAATGTAGAAGGAATTAACCTCGACATTCAACTGAACATCTTTCCAGATATTTTTAAACAGTTGATTAAGATGAGAAAACTATATAACTATTTGAAATTTTGAGATTTAAGCATTCACAATGCTATTTTTATATTATACTAAATAATATACTAGAAAAAATAGGACTCGCACCAGATCATGTTCTCGGACGGGAATCGAACCCGCGACCTTTGGATATCCGGTCCAATGCTCTGACCGCTGAGCTACCGAGTCACTGGTGAGGACGTCGAATTTCTTCTAGTATATCAACTCTTACGCTGCAAGCCAGCGTAAAGTTATTCAATAAAATATTAGACGTTATTAATAAAACCTTGACTGATTCCTTTTTTAAGAAATTAGGCTTATTTAGAATAAATAAAATAAAATCGACTGGCGGTGCCAGTTGGCTCATATCAGCCCCTTAAGAGGATGATGTAAAGTGATCAAATAAAAGTGTATCCCTTTCATTGGTATTCAAACAGAGATAAGTGGCTCGAACATTGAATAAACGAAAGAGACACGGCAAAAAAGGTTTAAATTAAATTACAACGACCATGAATGACCCTGGATAGGATAGGCTTGCCTGCAAAGTGCAGACTATTCAGTAAATCTGTTCTTACTACGTTATTAACTAGATGGTGCTATGTGTATCCTGAATCTCACTATGGTTTTACTATCTCAAATGTATTAAGTACCTTCTAGGCGTAAATGATGTGCGGCAAACAGATAAACCCTGTCAAGGTTTTGGTTTTAAATTTTGGGGATTTTTGGATACTGAAGATGATCTATACAACCCAAGTATTATTTACTTACTTACTTAACTAAGCTTTACAAACCCAACAAGCAAAGAATAAAGGTTTTTTTCTGTCACATTGAAGTAATGAGTAATAACGGGTTTTTTGCGAGCCAAACCGAAACAGTATGTATTGGTTTTCGATAACGGTTTTCAATAATATTTATTTTTGAAACTATTTATCAGGAATATTGTACGGTATTGCCAATCCAGCCGCAACGAAATAAAGCTAGTTTTTAGGGTTCCGTACCTCAAAAGGAAAAAACGGAACCCTTATAGGATCACTTTGTTGTCCGTCTGTCTGTCTGTCCGTCTGTCAAGACCCTTTATTTCGGGAACGCGTGGAGGTATCGAGTTAAAATTAAAACCATATATTTAAATCTAGGGGCACTTGCAGCTGTGAAAAAATCAAACTTCTAAGTTAACGTAAAAAAAAGATACGGCCATTAATGCCTCGAAAAACGCATATTTCGACACCCTCAAGGGAATCAAAATTCATAGGGTACTTCCCGTTGACCTAGAACTTTTAAATTTGGCAAATAATATCGTCATATACTACAAGTACAGGGAAAAATCTTAAAACTATACATTTGTAGTTAAATCATTAACTGTCTGTTTTTCTGTCCATCTGTCTATCAAGACCCTTATCTCAGGAACGCGTAGAGGTATCAATTTGAAATTAGAACCATATACTCAAGTCTACAGGCACTTGCAGCTGTGAAAAAATCAAACTTCTAAGTTAACGTAAAAAAAAGATACGGCCATTAATGCCTCAAAAAACGCATACGGCAACGCATTTCGACACCCTCAAGGGAATCAAAATTCATAGGGTACTTCCCGTTGACTTAGAACTATGAAATTTGGCAAGTAATATCGTCTTATACTACAAATACAGGGAAAAATCTTAAAACTATACATTTATAATTATATCATAAAAAATAGTCATTAAAGTACGTACTCAATCATCGAGTTAAACGACGGTAAGCGCGGTCATAATTTAACTTCTAATTTTAATTAAAAGTTTATAGGTCAACTTGAATTTTGGTGATTATGTTTATTATTACGTGTATTTTACCAAGAAATACCAATACATTTATAATTCTATTTTTTTTCTTTTAAATTCCCTCATTTTCCTATTACAAACCAGCTTAATTTTGCGGTCAAACGAGTAGCACAGATAAACCCCGCCCCATAGCCCTATTTTATAATTTTGTAATGCAATTAAACACAATTCTAAATAGGTCCTACCTACTTAAGTGACCTGTACTTTGTACAAATGTATACTGTGGTGGTCGATGACTTAGCGATCGGTCTGCTGAATGCACCGATCCGTCCGTTTTGGGTACTGAATTTTGGGTCTAGCGGAAAAAACTAACTCGATTTCTGAACTATTTATAATGTAGGTACGGAACCCTCGGTGGGCGAGACCGACTCGCACTTGTCCGGTTTTTTGATACGTTGTTGGTATTTTCTCGATACCTATGTTTAGCGGATATATTCTATTATTCTTTTTCATCAATATTTTTGTTTATTAATATAGAATAATAAAGAAGCATAAACAATTTATAAGAAACAAAAAACACATTATCAGTGACTATAATTTCGAGTCAGGTGGTTAGATGGCGCTATTTTCTATTTACAAAAGTATTCTTGGCTCTGGATCGCGCGAAATGAACACGGTACAGTTTTTCGAAACGTTATAGGTATTGTAAATGGTCAGTGGCCCTACCATGAGTTGATGCAAACTGTTTACGCTACCGTAAACTATCGGATATACTGCTCACAGTCAATGCGAGTGAAAGAGAGAAAACGATAGTTTACTGTAACGTAAACAATTTGCATCAACTCATCAACAGGTATTGAATATCGGAACGTTTGGTTGCGATAACGCGTTTTTACCGATAAATAGTTTCAACGCAGACCAATACATAGTTTTCCGTATTGCATGCACCAATACATAGTTTCAATAACTATTTATGGTTTGTAACGACCATCTCTATGTCACAGTACTTACAAAATTATTATATTTCCTTTTTAATTGTGATTTTTTATTTCTCTTAACAAATGAAACCGTTCAATTCAATTAGATGAATAATAGTTATTTGTTATACTAGAGACCAAAGTCAATTTCTGCTGCGAGTGCCGACTTTAAATCACGAACTAGCGAAAAGCTCAGCGCGAGTGATTCTAATTTCGACAGCTGAACATAGTAAGAGATTTAAAGGCTATATTCAGCATAAAAATCTTGTTCTCTCAACTCAACAAGTTAAACAACTATCTTAATCGCTGGACGCACTCATTTTTTGTAATACATCCACGGACGAGTAAAATACATCACAAAAATAGTTCGATCATACTTATGCTGAAAAAAATGGATTCATATTAGTAAAGAGTAAAGTAGATTACCGTCGATTTGTTTTATATTGCGTTGTATTTTTCTTTTTTTATTAATATCCCATCTTATTTATTTATTTACAATCATAAACATTTATACACATAAACACACAAACAATAAAAAACTAATTTGTTATTTTATTTCATAAATATTTCTCATTATATAATATTTATTTCATACATGTCACCTCATTTCGTCCATACTCTTTATTTCGAATTATCAACCTTCTTTTTCAACAATCCTTTTTTCAAACTCCTTGGTATACCGTGTATTTTATTTTTTATACTTTTTAATCAATGTATGACAACATAATGCATTCTATCTATCCTTTTCTCACATATAAATTTTACAAGTATCATCCTTATCACTCTATTTATTTTTTCTTTATTATTTCAAAAGGTGGTGTTTGAAATTAAAAATTCACTTTGCCGCGCTCGCAGCAAAAATCGATTTCTCTCATTCATGCTCCGGAATGTTACCATTCCATTTGAAAAAAGAATGCGGGACGTCCCACATTTACCTACGTGGTGGCTGGTTCATCACGTTCTTAATTTAAAATTCGCGAGGAATGAATTCCTGATCAAGTACCTATTCCAAATTCAAAACGGTAGAACTCATCTCGCTCTCTTTTACGAAACTTTATGACTGCATGAGTCATGCATTCATAAAGTTTCGTAAAAATAGCACACGAACTAACTTAAAAATTACATTTTTACTAAAAACATTTTATTTCCTCGCATTTCTTAAGAAAAGCATTATACAAGCCTTGTACTGGAAGCTATTTACATTGCCTCGAATGATTCAAACCATCCTCGACGGTGTAAATGCTAAATGTCTTTCACATGTAGCAAAAGGTAGGTATAGACGCTACCATCAATCGAACAGCTCGTAATAAAATATTATGAAGATCACCGATCAGAGAACCAAATGACCATAAGCTATACTCACTTAGAGGTGTAGCACGTAATGTATCTGATACAGTATCAAGTGAGTACGTAGGCTCGAGCCTGGTGCGACCGTACATCTTGACACCTTTTATCACCAGATTACACTTACTTACTACTAGCACACTATGAGTGAGATAAAATTATGTAGACATGTATTTAATGGTGTGTATTTATGTAATATTTATATTGTATGCATGTAAATATTAGTTTTCTTTGTTTTTGCCGCATTCGTGTCTATCTGTTTACTGTTGGTTGACTGGTAGAGAATGCTTTTAGCATTAAGTCCGCCATTTGTACCTTACTTTGTGTATTTGTACAATAAAGATTAATAAATAAAAAAAAAAAAAAAAAAAAAAGTACCCTACTATAGACTTTTTCGCATTTGGCAAAACCTGAGCTACGCAAATAATATTGAGAAATAAGGTATTCAAAAAAATAATATCTTGAGTTTGATATTTGACACTTTTATTTCTTCTTCTTCTTTTTTTGTTATGGCAATCTACTTTCCTCTAGGAAGTAATTTTTGCCAGTGTCAAGTGTTAAATAGTTCAATGGTAGATATTGTTTAATTTTTCATTAGAATGCGGGTGCATCGCATTCCAATGCTGCTTGGAGCATTTGGCACCAAGTATATCAAGACAGTTTACTCGGTTAGTTCTGCCGAGGAAGCCACCACTTCAATAAAAGTCTCAGCTTCACACAACCAAGATCGCGCCTATTTCAATTATCCCACATATTGTTCAGTTGCGTAGACACTTGTACCATATAACTGCACCAATTTTAAGACACAATATCCACTATGAATCAATTTGAAAATAATTAAAATAGACACCAAACCGAACTCGACAAAATGGCGCCAAAAAACTCCGACACTTTTATTTATTTCGTTATCAACTAAAATAAGTACGGTAGGTACTTCGATTTAAAAAGCTCCATGGATGTTTACGACCGTCTTGGAACTATATAAATTTTATCAGAGCGTTTCGTGGTGAGACCCACATCAATAATGCAGTAGACATGCCTTCCTCGATCTATTAATATTGATCAGCGTTTAAACTTTGACAAGGATATAATCAGATGTTGTTGAAATTCACCTTTCAAAAATATAGGGTTAAATTAATGAATAAATACATATTGCGCATTAATCTCAACTATTTTTTAACAATTTTTTGTTATTAAAATTTTTCGCATTCACAAATTTCACAAAATACTAAAAAAAATCGACTCACCCGTAGCACCTCAGACGGGACTCGAACGGGAGTGACTCGGTAGCATAATTGGTCAGTGCATTGGGCCGGAATCTTAAGAGTGCGGGTTCGAGTCCCATCTGAGAGGCTAAGGGAGAGTCGATTATTTTTAGTATTTTTTCTATTATTATTTATCTTAATTTTTTGTTACTTTAGATTTGTTGGCATTTTATCTAGTAAAATAAAAAACACTTTTGAAACACAAAAACAATGAAAATACATGTTTTGAAAATCGTGTTTAAGATCTAATATGACCAAATCTGTTTCATTTTGTTGACAACCTTCCTACTGCTTGCACCGCAACGAGACTGGGGCCTAATCGCGCTAATTTTAACGACAAATCCAACGATAAAACCAAAATTAAATCGTTACCGTTTCAGTTTGGTTTACAGAAAAATACTCGCTTTAGTTTTGTTAAATTATTGAAAGCTTTGCCTAGGGAGCTTAGGATGCTAATCTTGATCAATTTGAATGAGAATTCTAAATCCAAAAAATTTTAGGTAAATATAACTTACATGACCACGTAACGGTTTAAGGCTCCTATATACCTGAAGTGACGCCCTCATTTTAATTAAATTTATTGCTCGCTAAGTACATAATGTATCGAAAATTCACATGTACAGATTTAAGCTAAGGTTGTACGCAATGCGAAACATGATATAGATTATCTACATACACTCCCTTGCAGAAGCTGAGGAGTGGCCCAACGATTGCAAAGGATAAGCAACTTTCATAAGAGTCAGTCATGGGATGGGTGACCAAAAATGTATCATCTCGAGCTCCTCCCGGCTGCATTTGCAGTCTTTAGCACCCACCAATCCGCATTGGGCCCGCGTGGTAGGTCATGGCCCATCCTCCTTATCCACCCATAAGGAAGGCCTGTGCCCCAGCAGTGAGGACATTAAAAATGGCTGATGGTCACTCCTCTGCCACGGTAATGTTATTTAGCGTGCCACTGCCGTTGATACGAGAAGAAGTTTCATTTCCCCACTCCTTGCGGGAGCCAACTATTCATTATTTATGAAGTACCTAAAGTAAAAAAAAATAATGGTTAATTCTAATAAGTATCTAAAAATTTAGTTTCATTTCCACACCCAAATCTGGATGATGCTAATATAAAAGCTCCTACACACTATGCCGGCGGCGCTGCCGCCAGCCTCGCCGCCGGGCAAGCCGCGATGCGCCCGGCAGCTTTTAGCTTGACAAACGTGCCGCTCGACAAAAGCCGCCGGCATAGTGTGTAGGAGCCATTACAAAGACTCCTTGAGGTTCCAATATGTGCATGTCGTGGTGAGAGCAAACGCAATATGCACGAGTAAACAGCAGCCAACCAGGGCCTCCATTCTACTATCGTTAACGTAACAATCGTGTCTCGATGGAGTTTCTATTGTATTGCTTTTTACACAGTTCTTGTACTAAAACACAATAAGCAATACTATTGAAACACCATTGAGACACGATCGTTACTTTAACATTAGGCCCTGATAGAATGCGCAAGATTAGACAATTAAGATTGTTACACTACTTTAGTAGGTACGTAAAAATAAAGCAATATTCAGCATATTGTATATGACAAATAATACGGCTAAGTAATTATTCATCACATAGCGCTAAAGTCTCGTTTGTCACTTGGTCCATTAGGAACCCTTGTCACATTGAATTACTTTCTTCTCATAAAGAGACCTTAAGCTGTCCTTTCATGTGTGAATAAATTAATTCAGTCATGTAATGTGACATAATTCTATAGTGGTGTCGATTCGGTATGGACGACTAAACTAGATTAGGACTAAACTTACTTTTAAGCATTCTGTTCTTATCTTTTCGATACGGAAAGAAAAGGATGCAATTTTAAATTTAGTTTAGTCCTGTCAATTTAGTTAAGTAGTGCTGCTCCGATTCGACACCAGTGTTTATATTTTTATAAATTTATTCATTTAGTTTCTTATCCACCAATAGGGAAGACATAATATGACCCAGCAGTGAGGACATCAAAAATAGGAATTATTCCTAACAGACTCCACGTCACTGTCCCCACATTGGGATTGTTAGAAATGTCAACAATCCCAACCACCACAATAACATGGGGACGGAAGACACTACTCATTTATTCCCATCGGACCACATAAGATCAATATCTTATAGTAACATGAAAGAACTAATTCAATTGAACCTAAATAAAATAAAATAAAATAAAATAAAATAAAATAAAATAAAATAAAATAAAATAAAATAAAATAAAATAAAATAAAATAAAATAAAATTTAATATAAGTAAAGTAAATAAATAATAAATAAATATGACATCACAAACATTGTTCTGATTCCAAAGTAAGTAGCTAAAGCACTTGTGTTATGGATATCAAAGACAACGGTGGAACTACAAACACAATATAGAAAATTTCGTTTTCTAAATTGATCCAGCCGTCGATCGAACCCGGGACCTTAGAGATGGTGACACCTTAGAAACCGGTTTCAACCACGGAGGGCGTCATTATAAAGGAGTCCATTCAATGCGATTATAGCTGTATCCTTCAGATTATTTTAATCATAGACTTAGAAAAAATTTCGCTTCTATGATTTTAATAGACCTTTTTTATACGAGCAACAAGGCATAGTATTTTTGTGACAGGTGACAGTCAAATATAACTAAACGGGAAATTCAATTTGCTGTACCTCTAAACACCGAAAGGTGAGGCAGTTATCGAACTTTATAGGTACCATACAAAGAATATTAAGCTTTTATTTCCGTCGTAAAGAAAACCGAGCAGAGTTTAACATTTTTACACCACCTTTGTGCTTTGAAAAGAGTTCCTCATCGCTATTTTTACCCGACTACAGAGAAGCAAAACGGACTCCCATTTCACCCACCAGTGGTTTGTCCTAGGACAAAGTGGACAAATTACACAAACGACTACCTATGCGCCATGGGCTGAAGTGACTTACGGCATCGGTTCATGTTTACGGTCATTCTTTATATTAAATTTTGGACTAGAATGTTTTCATGTTTCGTACTTTTTAGAGCTCGTTTTTTCCGTAGTTAGGTTTTAGTTTTTAAACTGATTTTTTAACCCTGTTTAACTTTATTGCATTTTGGTAGACACACTTACAAAATTAAGTTTATGAGTAGAAAAAGTAAAGAAACCTGAGATTGTTTCGGCCGTTAAGTCTATCTTGGTGAATTTATGAAGCACTTTAACAGCTGGTGTACAAAATTGCATTTACATTTTCCTATAAATCAATTTACTTCATATACTAACTAACTTTTTAACATTTTGTTGGTCTATATATTATTATGTTAAATGCAAGTTTTACTATATTATAAGTATGCTACCTACCTACCAGTGGCGATGGGTCCAATTCCCATCGGATTGTCTTCTAGAAATCCCTCCGTACTGATCCATTATGCAGATCATAACATTTTTGTAGAACGGCTTGCAGTCGTTATCAACCACCAATCCGCATTGGGCCCGCGTGGTGGGTCATGGCCCATCCGCCTTATCCACCCATAAGGAAAGCCTGTGCCCCAGTTAGGTCAAACGTAATTAATGTCTGACCTATAAATCTGATTGTTTCATAACTGCTTTTAAAATTTACATTTTCTAATATGATGGGAAAATAATGTTAATAGGTAGCAAAAACCATTCAATCAAGATTAGCGAGTTTCCGGGCATTATTCAACATTTGGTCGCATTCATTCATTCATTTAATTTTCCTTAGATAGAAGCTTAACAAATGAGTCCGATAGTTAGGGACAAAGTGAATCGCTTAGGTAAGACTGTTAAAACATCTTTCTGTTCAGTTTCTGTTCCTAAAATCGGGATGCCATTCTTTCAAGTGAAGGCAGCACTTTTTTAAAGATTCTTGTAAGTTGTTTTTTTAATTTTATTTTTACAATCGCAGCCCTATTTATATATAGCCAAATACCTAGTTGTAAAAGAACAAAACATCTTGTTTACAAGCGGGACAGTTAGAGACAAGTAACTTATTATTCTCGTGTGTAAAATTAACTTTTATTGGTAAGTAAGTTTAATCTTTTTACACTCTTTTAAATTAAAATCACAAAAAAGTATCTATTAGACTAAAGTCCCCCGGTGTTCCATTTTGTGGGGAAAAAAACTGCAAGCAAAATATCATAGCTTGAACGATAAGGATCAAAATATAATATCTTTTGTGACGAAAAAAAGCAAAGGCTATTATCATAAAGTACTCCGCTTTCACTTTAAACAGTCTAAGTTTGACTTAAGTTACCGAATCTTGATCGCAAAACTTTTTGCAAAGGTAAGCTGTTTAAAATATCTTCGACCTTTTCTCCTCAGTGAAAGTTATATCAAGTTTTAAAGAAAATTTTATTGTTTAATTTTTAATAACATTGTGAATTTTGTGAGACTTTATTGGGATATTTTTTTTATTCTAATTATCTTTGGCTCAAACTTTTTCGCAAAATTTTCATATGATCTAAATTTGTTTAGCCTATTTTCACTTCGCCGAAAATTTTATCGCCGTATTATCGCTTCCCAAATTCATCATTAGGCATAACCATTCTTAATCCTTTTACAAGTAGGTACTAAATTAGTCGGTTAGTCAAAGAAATACAATTTATTCAATCTGAAATTGGGAAAATCATGAATGGGGTCTCACCACCTGTCAAAAAAAGGAAATTATGTACCTACACAAAGAGAACCGGCATAAAGATATTTTATTTTTTAAATTTTTGCCAGAAAAATAAAATTAATTTAATGTTCACTGTAATACTAAAGTTTACATAAAATTAAATACCTACATATTTAATATAAATATAAAGTTTATTGTTTGATCAACAAATAATAATGCAAGCAAACATGCAGTTTGCAGCATGCAACATGCATGCAAGCATTATAGAGCTCCAGAGAAAGTTTTTCTTTATAAGTAGTTTGCAAAAAGTTTGTATGTTAATAAATTTGAGGACAATACTAGAACAAATACGATCTGGTGAGAGTCGTATTTTTAGTATTGTATAAAAATACCATTGTGAATGCTAATATTATTTAGTATTGTATAAAAATACCATTGTGAATGCTAAAATCTCAATTTTAGGACATTGAACATTTAATGGTTTTGATAATTAGGGATTTATACATTTAGGCAAAATGATAAAAATGCGATAAAATCTATTAGGCTAAACAATAATTGTACTTAAGGAGTTTAGGTCAAAGAAATTCGGCCAAATTAAATTAGGACCAATGACTTTAAGCGAGTCAAAGAACACCCGAATTTTGTACTTGAACATTGTACATTTTAATGTGAATTTTAAATACCTTGATCGATCATTATGGAAATATTTTAAACCACGCTAAGATTCAAATTCTTTTAAAAATACAAGTCAGAAATTCTATGCTGACTGTATTAAATAAATGTCAATTCAAAATAATAAAACGAAAATACTTGTCTATCTGAAATACGCTGTGATGTAAATTATGTATTTTTAAGGCCGAAATGGGAACCCTTACGTTGAATTAGGGAGACGAATTTAATTTACTGTTTGAAATATCGTCTATGGGGGGCTCTGTATATTAGTTTCGGCAAAAATACAAAATTTCCTTGTTTAATTAATACATAAATCAGGAGCTTTAAAACAACTAGACAATCTATTAACAACCTTATCGGATTTGGTTAAGGTCTAGATCAGACACACGCAAGGAAAAAAAATTCTGGGGAGACGAATTTAATTTACTCTTTGAAATATCGACTAGGCTATGGGAGACTCTGTATGTTCGTTTTGGCAAAAATACTGCAAAATTTCCTTGTTTAATTAATGCATAAATCAGGATCTCTAAAACAACTAGCCAATCTATTAACAACCTTATCAGAATGGATTAAAGTCTAGATAAGATGCATTGCAAAGATAAAATTCAAGCAAATGTGTGGACTGTACGTACATCATGCCTTTAGACTCAAGGTAGTAAAAGTACTCGTAACTCAGGATTTGTGGGTGGCTGATTAACGAGACATCGACTATCTTTTGCCGTACAAACGAGCGTCTTGAATTATTACGACTGGATAAATAAAAGGATAATGGGCAAATTGTGTAATACAACTTTTAGTTATTTTTGCTAAACTCGTAATACTTACTTACACAAAGACTTGTTTAAAAAGCCAATCACGTTCGAACAGTAGAAAGTTTTGGTGTTATGTCATCTAGTCTGATACTTTAATTGTATTAAATCAATAATAACTCAATAGTAATAAGTGCCTTTCATCAAAAACACAATACAACTGTTAAGAAATGTCCAAATGTCTCATTGTAGTCTGTGTAAAGGACAAGTCTAATTGGTGAAGGTGCAAGGTGTGTCGCTGTCATGCTAAATGCAAGTATTGTGCACTGATATTTTTGTGGAGTGCATGTCCTTTTTTTTGGGGGCGGGCGGGCGGTTTTTTGCGGGAGTAAGCTACATAATATTTCTCTTTTTACAATGGTTTGGGACTTCCGCCAAGTAATGCCTGATTCAATCAAATACTTAAAGGACAATCAGTGAGTTTTTAAAATTAGATAAAAAAATGTACATTACCTATCAATGATAAGTAATCGGTGAAAATAAATAAAAATATAAGCAATAGTCGAGCCAATCTTTTATTCATTTACAACAACATAGGACGACTTTTTTAGTATCACTATTTAACTTCATTTTACTGCATTTTTTTCAATAAACATAAAGCAAATAAAAAACCAGAACAGAAAGATAAACCAAATATAATACTATTAAACGTTAATGTGCTGTTAATAAAACATTGAGTTCACCACGTTAGCCGGTTATTTTTACATAATTCTGCTTAGACTTAATCTAGTAAAACAAAATTAAATACATTGTCTTTAAGCTTGCAGTTGTATTCTTTCCTTGTAGGATGATTTACAATGCTTTATAATGGAGGAGAGTGGGTCTCCTCCATTATAAATCAAGTCGCTTAATTTAATACTGGATTAGGGAGATAATTAAAAATGCCATAAACGTATTTTGTTTGTATTTTTGGCATTATTTTTTATAGTAAGGCTGCATTCAAACGATAACACACGACCCGACCTCAACCCGAACTCAACTCAAACTCAACCCTAACTCACCTCAAACCACCTCAACATTACACCGGAGTTTATTAATGTGTCATGACTCGAAATTGTAAGCAATGTATTCCAAGGTGGGCTGCGGTTGAGTTGAGTTTGAGTTTAGTTCGGGTCATGTGTTATCATCTGAACGCAGCCTAAGCGGTCAAGTATGATCGCGGATTGCAGTTAGCAATCCTTGAAGTTAACTTTCAGTTTCAGACAGCGCCATCTACCGCCGAAGAGCGAAATTAAATTTATCTTAGACAATCTATCGAGTAGATACTTGAACGCGCGTTTTTTTGCTAATGTTCGTACTAGGGAAACTGATCGTTGAGCTTCCGATACATAGTAGGTATGAAGGCACTCATTATGGTTAGGGAAGGGAAAATGTTGTTCTTATATTTCGTAAAAATAATGATTATCTTATCTTATCCGACGACCTCCTTGGTCGAGTGGCTTGTACACCGGTTTTCAAGGTATAGCCATCTCTGAGGTCCCGGGTTCGATCCCCGGTTGGGTCAATTTAGAAAACGAACTTTTCTATATTGGCTCAGGTCAGGTTTGTGATACTCCGATTTTCACAACACAAGTGCTTTAGCTACTTACTTTGGAATCGAAGCAATGTATGTGATGTTGTCAAGTATTTATTTATTTATTTATTTAAATTCCGGTATTAAGCTAAATAAGTGAAAGATGTAGGAAACAAATTAGTGTTATTGTTCCTGATTAAATTTCATATAAGTATTATGTTAATCCCTATATTGTGTGTGTAGTGTACCCCTGTGTAGATAATATTTTCACATTAATAGCTGTTATATCTCAGTCACCGGATATCATATTTCTGTGTAGTTCACTATCAAAATTAAAATACGACACGTGAATGGGGACAGTGGAATAAGTATGGAACGAAAAAAAATTTTTTGTTCCAAATATCAAAAGTATTCAAAGTGACCAACAGTTTAAAACCATTTCGTTGCGTGGGCACAGCTCCAATAGAATATTATTTTAACTACGGTGTTACTCGCAAATACATTTCACTGAATATTTTTTCCCGGTAACTCAGCTAACACAATCAAGGGACATCGATATTGATTGAAATATCTCCCATGGTTTGCTTAACGTGTGACCTAAAGTGCCTAAGTAATCCACGATAGAACAATAGAGCTATAATTAGTCCAATCTGTATCTCACATTACTCGAAGAAATTACTAAAACGCTCTATTACAGTTGTTTGCCTAATCATAGAGTATCTCTATGACATGTGATTTTAATCTATCGTTGACGACGCGCTTAAAAGACGCTGAAATTATAATTTCCATTCCAGCATTTAGGCCGCGCTTCCGACGCACTGTACTGCAATAATATGTACACACAACAGCACGTCAGGTTATACAGTTAAACTGCGAAAATAGCTTTTATTACGTAGGGCATGAAGGCGGTCTCAAGGTTAACATGTATAATCTGAGGTGCTATCGTGTGTACAAATGCAGAGACGTCTACTACTAGAGAGCCAACTATGAAAAACGAATCGTGATAATCGGCCGATATTCGTCGTTGTCGGACCTAATCGCTTTCGCTGTGGTCTTAGAAGAATATCACTCGTTTTTTTTGTAAACTGAGAATTATCTACAAGATGAGATGAAAAGCTTTAAAAATAAATAAATACTAGGTATTATGAAGAGTTTTTCCTATATCTAGTTTTATCGCACTCAATTATTTTCACAGGTAAAGGTCTGCTCGGAAATGACGGCCATTTGTACGAGTTTTTTTTACCAGATTTATCACTTCTCACAAAGAAACGCCTTGTTATATTAGATTTTTTTGATCATAAAATTGGATTCGTTTGAGTTTGTAGGCGGCTACCGAAAAAATCTTCATGAAAAATGAAATATGAATTAAGTTCAAATCTTTTCTTTAAAAAAAAAGTTTTTTATTTGAACTACGAGTGGATTTTTTTTTATTTGAACTACAAGTAGATTGTTTTCTCAAAATAAAATTACACTTTCGATCTTCTTTTCCGCGCCCTATCGATCTCCGAGTGACAGAGTATACAAATCGCATTATCCCTAAGCTGTACTGTTTATTTCGCTCGATCGGCTATAAAGAGGAGCCTCAGAGTTTACTTCCTTTCCTTAAAGCTTCCTGAGAAAGGTGCCATCGCCTTGAGGCCAATAAAAATGTTTCCGATACAACCTCACAAATCCTGGGTATTTTACCTCCGAGGTTTAGACCTACTTGTGCAGTCAGCAAAGCGCATCGTAGCTATCAAAGTGATAATTTTACGCTTCATTTGTGAAAAACTGTGAAAAGTGGTAAACAAATGTTTCCTCAGTTGATTATGACTATCTATAAATAAATAAATGGACAATTTCACACAGCGCCATCTAGCCCCAAACTAAGCAAAGATTGTAATATGGGTGCTAGACAACTGATATACTACTTATGTACTTTTTAAACATATACTTATTATACATAGTAACACCCAGACCCGTCACAGAAATTAAAATTCATCATTTAAATTTCTGCTCGACCGGGAATCGATCCCTGGACCTCTTGCGTGGTAGACCGGCAAGTTGACCACTGCACCATTCAGGTCGTCTGTCATCTATGTAAGACTGAATAGCTTAGTTAACTTGTATTTATGTTTTTTCATACACAAAGAGTTTTGTTAGAGTTTAGTCTACATTGTACAATAATTGTAATTATCTTCTTTCATGACTGTATTCTTTTGTGTCAAATTATAAAATACATGTTTTGTATTAAAAGATATCTCTCGTTTAAACGAATACTGTACAGTATGATTTTTATTTGATGAAAGTATAGAGCATTCAGACTCAATTTCTAACACAATTTTTCACAACCGACCTGTAGTCACACCAACTTACCATACCAGTGTGACTATGGTTAATTTTTTTCACCCGTAGTCACACCGGTATGGCTAAGGATAATTTATCCCCATGCGTAGTCACGCCAACACACCCTTGACCCAATTCGCTTCTTTAACCCGTGTTAATATTTCAATATTTATAAGTAGGTCTTTTTTTATAACACACCCTCTTTGTAAGAAGCGAGTAAAGTAAGTACATTAACATTTTTATTGCAGATTTGATTTTTCTTTGCTTTTTGTAAGCGTACGGTAGAAAATGTGAGAAGGCCTACCGTAACAGTTTTTTTACAGACCGTTTGCAAAATAACAAAATATTGTTGACACCTTCTTTGTCTGCATTTGATTAGTTTAATGCAAGTACATGCTGTTATTGAAATACTTCGGTTTAAAATATAAATTTATTCGTGTCTTAAATAAAATGTTTTTATTTAGGTAATCTTTTTGTTGCATTTGCAACTCGTAAGTACACCCGGAGTGATTTTACTCAAAAGAAAAAAGCCGAATGACTTGTACTATTCACTAAAGCTCATGGAAACTTTTCATCAATCCTACCCTTTTTAAATATTGGAAATGAGTTTGTTACGCTTTCACATCTTAACTACTAAATCATCATGTTTGCACCAAGTTATCAGGGGCACTGAAAAGGACATAAGGTACCTTCCAACCAGAAGTCACGGGTGGCCCCTGTACAGGGTGTTAACCCATAAAAAAATGGAAAACCATAGGAAAACTGCAAAGTGACAACCCTAGACGCAAATAGGCTATTGTTTTCGATAATCAATCCCATTAATAGGCAAACACACAACTATCAGGTCTAGGGATGCCACTATGCAGTTTATCTTTTTTTTTAAGTGGCGTGTTCAGGGTTTATAATAATTTTCCGGAGTTGTATACGTTCCCTACCTACCATATTTGGCTTTTGGGTTTTTTATAACACTTTGTATAGTACAAGAATATTGTTTTTCATAAAATATTTCACAATCCAATAATCCATAGTTATAATTTATAAAGTGTATACTATCAAACATTACTTTAGCGGGATTCAAAACCGCAACCCTTATAAGTGAAAAGTTTCCACTTAATATGGTTAAACTTTAACATGCGTTAACTCATTAGACCCAGAAGTTTTAGTGATTTCTCCATTAATTATTGTCATTTTAATTGTTTGAGTTAATTTCAGTCGGGAAAACACCATCCTTCTTTGCCCATCTGAACTCTAAACTAACTTGACATTTTAAACAATACACACAACGTATTATTTGTGAATTTTATCTTTTTTTTCTTTTTCAATAGTCTGCCCAAGTGCGCTTGTGCATTCACTCGTAGCCAGTTCATATTTATATTTTACAAACATGATAAAAACTAAAACGGAAATTCTTGATATTCGGAAAAAAACAATCGAATGAGTGCACAGTATGCAGTACATGCGTGCCCTTACTTAGATGAATCATACGTAGCTAATATTTGACTTTATTCGATTTTTTCCCCTCGCAACACCACGAATTCCACCGATTGGGAAAACCCCTTCTGCCGTGTTTGAAACCCAGTTTCGAGACTGAGACTGAGAATGAAGGAAGAAACCGCTAAGAAAATCTATATTGCAATTAACTTGAGAAAATCCTGATACAAGTCGCTTCGTTGTTTAATAATTTTCCTTTCCTTTTCCCCGCAACTTCTCGACTTCAGCTTTAATGTTTAAATTCGTAGCGATTCAATTGGATAGCGGTTTCCAATTTAACGAAACTTATTTGAAGCCGACGAAAATCGGATGGACGCATTCCCGTTGTCTTTTATCTTTTCACTTTTCTTTTAAATAAGAATTAATTGAAGCAGAATAATTGAAGGAAGGGTAATCGTAATCTCTGTGTTTCCTTTTGTTTTATTTGTTTACATGCTAAGGTTCGGCCTTTAGTCATTCAAGAATTTTGTATTAAGTAGGTACTTCTGCAATTGTTGTGTTTTAATGTTGACGTCAATAAGTATATAGAAATTCAATTTCAATTATTTCCAATTACACAAAACATTTTTCGCTAAATATTGACATTATCTACTCACTTAGAAAAAATTTAAATCACTCACTTAGTGGAGCTACCAAACTTTAAAAAGTATATTCTTGAAAATATTTTGTCATTCAGGACGAGACCTCGTGACTTTTTCGTCTTTCTAAATGCACAAAGAAAGTGCGAGCTTTGAACAAAACTGATCTAATCCAATTATTTTATGCCCTAGAATGATAAACTTATTTTTGAAGATTCAACTGCAGACATTTAATTAGTTTTAAAGTGACATTCGACTTTAGATAATCGAATCACTTAACACAACTCAACTAAATAGGATCAACTCAACACAAAGTAGCGCGTCGGGAAATGCAAAATTCAAAAATAAATAAATAAACAAGAAAGCGTCCTAATAAAAACGTGGTAATAAAAACCAAGTCAATACAATCTGAAATCCTTTTATAAAATCGTGTGGTATCCGTAAAAGTATCTTAGTTAAATCGACAGATGTCATTTTCAAAGTTCTAATCTGATTCCGAAGTTAGAGAACGCAAACAAGAACATAATAAACTTTTAAGCCTCTTTAAATTGGACAAAAGAAATATTTTAATAAAGCAATATTTGTTTGGAATAAACAAAGAAGAATTTGTTTATTCAAAAACTTACACAATAACGACTGATTTGGTGCGAACGGAAGCAATCATAGCTAGCTTTGTAAATTCTTGTAAAGAGATTTGTTTGTACTGAGTAGAAAAATTATAAGAATCGCAACATTTCAATTACTCCCACACCCAAGCTCAAATCGAAATGTCTTTATATTATATTCTGCCATTCTATTTCTATCCTGTTTCTTGGATTAGACATAATACATACAAATGTCAGGATGATTAGAAGTACAATAATTAATCTTGATATGTGCACTAAGAATCAAAACAGAAATTCAACTTTCAGTAGCGAAGAAAGTACTTGACACGTAGATTCCGAATTGTCACGTCTTGACTTGATGAAGATTTATTTTTGGAGAAAACTTAATTTTCTTTGCAATAGAATTCTCCCCTTGTACCATTATAATTTAATGTTACTTTTTTGAACTGTATAAAACACCTATCATCACTTTTTCCCAGGTTTTTATTTCAGCCGCCGCTTGAAACTGCTTGGCAACAACAACATAAACCGACATGCTCTGGAGCGGGTACAACATGGGTATTAGACATGATTTTCATCTTATCCATGTTCATCCTAAGACCCAATCTTTTGGAAGCCCTACGGAGATCTTCGAGCATTGGTCTTCTATGGTCTCAGCCATAAGAACTATATAATAGGCAAAACGAAGGTATGTTAGGTACTACCAAGTCCTTTCCAGTCCAAGAACTAAAAAAAGATGTCCTCCAAAGCATCTGTGAACAGTTTCGAAGAAAAAATTATTTCAATAGTTTCTCAATATTCTTTTTACCCAAGTTTTTGGTTAAAGTATTGTACGGTAAATAATTCTGTCTTTAAATATCGGGTACATGATGGCACCGTGTCGATGCATCGAGTTACCGAAGAGAAACTCAATTTTGTCTGCCGTCAGTGCATAGACTGCATTTTCTAATATTAGAGTTCAGGAACTGAAATTAAAAATTTTGTTTAAAACTCCAACCTTCTCCTAAAATAAATGCAAGTTTTCGAAGTCGCAGTTTTTTCAGATATAAAAGTATCACAATAATTCGGTAACTGAATACAACGTGTTACAAAAAAACCCTAAAGCCGAATATGGTAGATAGGGACCATCAAACTGAATAACTTTTATTATGGGACCAACTCTAAAGTCACGAAAAAAGTAATCAGCTGTTTCATACATTTGTCGTTATTAATGATTTTTGTATGAAATAGCTGTTTTTTTTCGCGATCTAAATAAATCAAAGAGTTTTAGACAATCACCTGTTCACTATGCGACATTCACCAGCATTGTACAGTGGCAGAGATTAATGGCGTTCTTTTTTTACCTCGCGTAGGTACATTAGAAAAACACCCTCACACTGATTATAAGCTATAACGTAAAAGAGAGCAAGCATCAGTAAAATAAAAATAACGCTACAATAAAGTTCTTCTATATAGAGTGGCGAAAATTGCATAGGAAGTCGCAGAAGCTTTTAAATAAATCTATGAGAAAATGGAAAAGGTCCCACACGTCCGCAATTGATGTTTATGACACCCCATGAGGGCTGTGAACGCATTAGCAGACCCGACTCCATTCGAGAACAGAGTTATTCATGTCAAAGCTACTTTTCTTAGCAGTCTTTTTGACTGCTACGGAAAGAAGTATATCAGACTTTTGAAAAGTTCATAAAAAAGTACGTATCTAAGTAATTGAAAGTGAGGCTTCGTAAAAGAAAAATTCATAGTTCATTTTCATTATAGGATATATCCTTGAATACTATCCTTTACTGATCCAGTAACACATTTGTGCTTTCTGACACCGGTCGATTGATAGAGAATGCGTTATTTATAGCATTAAGTTCACCATCAAGTAGGTTAGGTATAGGTACCGTGGACACAGAAGAAGAAATATTTCCATTCGAAGAGATGTATAATAATAATTATTCTATGCTTTACCAGACAGAGGTTTATACAATTGGGATAAGTCCTTTGTCAATAAATAAAATTATTTTATGAAGCATCAATCATCGTAATTAATTTTATTACACTTATATCATGTGCTTGATCAATTCCTCACACTAACTAATATCAACCATTACGTTAATTTTCAGAAACCTCAACTACCAACCGCCTTACTCAAGGGAAACAAATTATTTCTGCAGTTCGAAAACTTAGCACTTCCGTCACTAATGCCTGAGTGAGGGCCTTGTTAAATTTTAATTATTACTGGAAATTGGGGCACACACACTAATAACGCTGTTCAGAAATTCTCTTAGAATGTGAGAAATGCTAAATACCTAAGTGCAAATGCAATGCTGAAGATGCCAGATTTGATGAGGTCTCGGATTTTGGGAGACGACTGCAATGTTTTAGTCGTATCTCTTCCATGTCTGTGTTTTAGTCTGTGGAAATGCTTGGCTGTTGCTTTTGAGATTTCGCTTAACGCCGCAGTTTTGAGGTATATAAACCTCAAAGCAGCGCTCTCATATTTTTTATTGCTCGTTAAGTAGATAATGTACCAAAAATTCACATGTACATATTTATGTTAAGGTCCTATAGTTTATGTTCAAACAATAACCTCAGTAAAATATAGTTCGTTGTAATAGTAGGTAGGGGTAGTAACTGTTTTTATTTACCTTCGATACTATAAGTAGGTATTTACAAAGTAATTGTAAATAATAAATCTGATTATTACGTTTGCATCCGCTACTCAACGCCACGCGTCCTTTTCGAACGACACTAGCGTGAGAATGAAATCCGATGACGTCATCGTATCTTTCTGCCTGTCACCACGGTAGTGATTACTTGCTCAGTGTCTGTCACGAAAACAATAACGCGTGGTCCTTTAACGAATCTTTAAAAAAAAATAGTGAAGTATATTGAAGGGCTACAGAAAATGAAAAAATACTATTCCTGTTAAAGATTCCTCAGTATAGGTGATGGTGGCAGTACCCTTTCTGTATTGTTGGAGAAAAGGGAAGCCTGTCCTTGGTTGATAAATAAAAGATGAGCGGACTGTAAAAACTCATGTACTGGTGATTAAATCAGCATGTTAAAAACAAGGTACAAATCGCGCCCGACAATAGCAACGAACGGTGCAGTAGTTTGTATGTGCGCGGGAGGAGGCAGAATATATTCGCTCGTCGATCGTCGTTTGTCTACGACGTGTGTTCCCCGCGCCCCTCCTTGGCAGGCACGGAACCGGTCGCCGCGGTGCTGTGACCGGCAGCAGCCTCATCTTCACCGCATCTGGCTCTCATAACGTTATGTTTTCAGGATACTTAGTATAGGTAAGGCTTAAGTGAAAGCACTGACCTTACCTCGTTAAAAGGGACACACCATAATACGGATATTCATAGAGCCTGGTAGAGCTGTTAACATCCGACCTTATAAAACCATTAATTGCTTGACTGCTGCTGTTTTGACTATTAACTTATATTACTCGAGTTATGATGGATACTTTTATTCCTAGATGTAATTAATTACGAATTTCAAAGAAAACAAAATTCAAAACTCATTTATTCAGTCTAGGCTGTTACAAGCACTCGTGAATGTCAAAGAAGCTACGCCATCGGTTCGCAAACCCTAAGGAGACCTTGTAACGAGAAGAACCGGCAAGAAACTCGTCAAGGGCTGCTTTTTTCTCCCTGTATATTTCATACAGAGTCGTCAAAATTTGAAAAATAAGGTCGGCATTTAAAGTGACGTCACGAATAGAAAATATAATCCATTATTAAGGATAAGAGTCTACCTACTTTTATTTTGTAACTACTGAGAGTAGTAACCAATTTACCTTTGAGGCAATTTTCCCAGACACGAATTAAGTAATCAGCAGGCCATCATCACCATCACCATACATTTTTTCATACAAAAAAAAATCGCATTAATTGCGATTCGTCGATATTGAACCTTATTCGTGAGTTAAAGCGTCACGGAGTGGGACGAACGTCGTCCGCTTATCGCGATTGTTCAGTAATAGGCCTGCAAGAATATAAACCATTTATTTTTATTTATACCCACTGTTTTATTAACCTTTTCATTAAGTTACCTTTAGGGCAATTTCTCAAATATGAAAATATTTAGTATTTTATTCTATGTGCTAATAAAATTGCTATAAAAAACAGCTTTAAAAAAGCAACAGCTCTAAAAAGCAAGAAATAATATTTAAATCTGCATAATTACTATTCAAGTACCTACGCATATCTGATATAAAAAAAACGTCTTATGAAGTCGGGTGGGGCTTTAAGAATTAAAAAATCACTTTTCGCGCTGTTAACTTTAGCATGGGTCAGTCATGGGGTGGGTGACCAAAGTGTCTCGAGCTCCTCCGTGCTTCAGAAGACACGTTAAGCCGTTAGTCCCAGCTACATTTGCACTCATTAACACCCACCAAACCGCATTGGGCCCGCGCGGTGGGTTATGGTCCATCCTATTCATCAGCCCATAAGTAAGGCTTGTATCCCAGCCCCAGCAGTGACCATAAAAATGGCTGATGCGAAACCTTTCAATACCGTAGAGCAATCACTAATGCACTATACTATTTGATTTTGAAGAGTTCTCTTGTGTATCTTCGAAGTCCAAGGTCCAATTTTAAGGAAATTTAAATGAAAACACCCTTAAAGTATCCCCTTTCTAACAAAACAAAAATCATCTAAATCGGATTATAAACGAAGAAGAAAAAAGAAACAAATAAACAGACGAACATAGAACCTCCTCCTTTTTTGAAGTCGGTTAAAAATGATAAAATTCAGTTATAAATAGTTAGTATATCCCAACGTCTGGTAAAAGATAAGTTTTACTTTGCATGAAAAGTTAATTGTGTTGGCAGGAAAATTAAGTTTTTCTTTTTCCTATAGTCGAAATCAAATATTATGCTCAAAAGCTGTGGGCGTAAGCGGGAAACTATCAAAGAGACTTAAGTAAGCTAGCGTTTTAGGGTATAATCCGAGCACGATGAGAATGGGATGATACCTTTTGGAACTGAGACACGCACGGTCCGTCGGCCAGCCGTAGCGTCGGCAAACTCGCGTGTCCGCGAGGATTTCTGCTTCATGGAGTTTTATTTTAAATGCCAAATTAATATAATATTGTGTGGTTACTTTATTGATCAATATTAATGAGTGGGAAAAAAGGGGTAAAACTTTTTCCTATTTTTATTGAAACATTCAGATTTTTTTGCTAACGCTATTTGACTGCTTAACTGTCATTTTCTATTTACTTTGACAAGGTCCCGTCCCATTCTAATCGCGCGCGGATTATATGAATAAATCCTCATGTAAAACAAATAAGACTTAACTTACCTCGGTAGGCCTTAAAAATATTAATAAGTTATTTTGTTTAGTTAGATGTTTCGAACTTTGTTACTGAACCACGCAAAGACGAACAGGGGCCGTACCGGCTAACGCATCAAACTTCGGAAAGTCTGCCGAGCTTCAAATTAAAACAGATAAATCAAGCCCCAATCGGGCCAAAATGGCGAATCCCAATTCATGATGTCACACGAACATCGATATCCTTTAAATAACTTTGGCGAATAGTATAATACGAAACTCCTTTCTAAGATTTATCTGTTTTAAGTTGAAGCTCGGCAGACCCGCCGAAGTTCGAAAAGTTGGCCGGTAGGGCCCCAGATCGTTTATAATCTCGATTAATTCAGGATACTCTTTATCCTGTTAAGGTTCCTTAATGATTTTCGAATATCTACGTGGACGCAGTCGTAAGAACAAAAGTAAATGCCATGTAGCAACCAAAGATTTGCGCGATAATTATTAAGAGTGCTTTCGACGTAGCTAGATTTATCGAAAACTATTACTTGAATGAGGCTACATCCACTTCACGACTGAGAAAGTTTCGTCGGAGCGCTTACCGCAAGTACAAGATCCCAGCTTTCCTTGATTCGAAGTTAATGGGAAGGAAAAACAACATTGCATAGCAATAGCCGAGTAAGGAATTGTACTGCCTTTGTCTGACTATTGATAAGTGGGAAAAGCAGATGTTTTAAATTGTTGAAATTGTTTTTCCACACATAAGTTGTTTACTTTGATATAGCAGAATATGTTTAAAAGCTTGATAATCTTGTTAAGGGGCTGACATGAGCCAACTAGCGTCGCCAGTCGATTTTATTTTATTTATCATAAATAAGGCCAATTTCTGAAAATCTGGAATCAATCAATGTTTTGTTAATAACGTCTAATATTTTTTTTAAATAACTTTACACAGTTTGAAAAGGTATTCAAACAGTTTAAATCGTGATTTTGATAAAAGTGGCCACTGTTGGTTCAAACCCGTTTTTAAACTATTGCACGCATTTTGTAATGTTGTAACGTTATTCAATAAACATAAGACGTCATTCACGACACCTTCCTTCCTTCACGATTCCTTTTTTAAGAAATTGGGCTTATTTAGAATAAATAAAATCGACTGGCGGCGCTAGTTGGCTGATGTCAGACCCTTAAGATTACTAAAAATTACAATAAATACATGATTGATTGACTAAATATTCTGCGCGCATTTATTGAAAGTGTTTTTATTTTGTTTTATTAAGATGGCTTTTTAGTTTCTCTCTCTCCACTCCTCCCTTTAAAGATCATGGTTAAAACAAAGAAACAATAAATTTATTTCGATAAGGTTTTACATTACAGTAGTTAGTAGCCGGAGTCTCCTTTTAAGCAAAAAAATCCTGTACCAGGGGACTCCGCGCTTCCATTACTTACATTTTATGTATAACTATACATCACATGGTTATTGTAAAACATTATTGTGCTGCACAACATTAAATTGGTTGTGAACTTGTGATGCTAACGTTTTTTTCTCATTACAAACTTTATTATGAAAATATGAAAGTCTTTTTTCTCAAAGGCGACACGGCTATGAAAAACTAGGTAGAAGATAGTGAGTAATTCCTCAGTTGGATATCAAACTAAAATATTTTTATAGCACCTGCTTGTCAATGGCATATTATGTGTCATGCAAACCTTTCCTAAAGTAAGTCATTTTTTCCCATGGGAAATAATGTGATTTGAATTTGGAATTCAACCCATGTAGTCGTGCTTGATCGAGGTTGGTTTCAAAAATGTTAAGGTACAATGAGATTTTATTCTGAGTTAGGCTGTATATTATCATTTTCTTTGCACTGCCTATAAATTAAAAAAAGAAAAACATGAAAACTTTTAACAAAATTCATTTTCACCCGCGCACCGCGCACCAAGAAGGATTTATTCGAATGTCGAACTGACCACTACAGAATAGACGACAAAAAAATACTTAAGTAGGTACTTTGTTTACAACAGTCATTGGTTTCAATTGCCTCGCAGAAGGTATAAAAAGTAGAGTATGCATCGCGGGCTTAAATGTGTATTTGTCTTGGGCGATCTTAAACCCGGGATATAATACACTACTTTAAGCCCTTGTTGCATAATCTACTATTATTTCTCTTTGAATAAATGTAATTTCCCTTTAATAAGATAGGTGAGGCGAGGACATGCACACACCCGGAAGGAGTGGGTGCGGTCGTAGCCTGGAGGAAAATGATTCACTTTTGCTGCTAAAGGCACTGCCTTCCTATTATATACGGTCTGGTCAAACTACACAAAAACCTCGTAATAAGGTCAGAGAACTAAAATATATGGAAGTGTAATTGCAAACAAAATATATTGCTTAAAAAAAAAAATAATCAGACGAACATCAGACAGAACCTCCTCCTTTTTTTGAAGTCGGTTAAAAAATGGCACCATGGGGCTAAAAAATACAACTCACTCGGACAGTATTAAGTCGGCCCAGCCACGTTTACAAGAATTGCAGTTTGTATTTTAATTCAAGTTTTTATTTGAAATTACGGCCTGTTTGTAGTCAAATAGTGTATAGGTGCAAAGAAGGCAAAAAGATGCAGCGATAACGTTATGGTCGCTGTTATGCAACCAGTGTTCAGTCGCTTTGTGCTGCATAACTAAATGCCAGCATTTTTAACCCCGCCAACTTGTGTGGTGCTATTTTTTGAGCGAAATGCTTGTTCCATAGACTTTAATTCGCGGAGGTTTATGATATCTACATAAAACCTATTTTGTCAAACAAATCCGCATGTACAATTGAAGAAGGTAATGTGTGTACTTAGAAATGATTTATTCTTACAATGTGGTTTATGTCGTCAATTTTTTTAACAAAGTTAACCTTATATGTAAGTAGCACCCTAGCGAAAACTTTTAAGGCACAATCGACTCATGTTTTTGAGTCTATCTGAAGTGGAATTATCCGTCGCAAAATTAATGAAAAGTTGAGTTTTTTCTGTCACACAGAGTTTGTCTTAGTTTCATAGAACCTAAATTTACAGAAAAGTAATTAAAATATCAAAATTTTATAAACCCGCAATGCATGCACAACAATATCTATTTGCTCGCGGTCGAAGGTCGTGGCTTTGTTCTAAGCGCGCGCGCGCTCCCGCGATGTTATCGAGTTGTTGCGCGTACATTGCTGGTCAACGAAAAATAAAATTTTGAACTATGCATTTGCGACAAGTGGTTTTTAGAGAAAGCTGCTGAACTCTAAGGGTAGAATTATCCTTCAAAAGTTTTCGTTATTGTGCTATTAACACGTGTATAAATAAAATAGGAAATTAACATCATGGCGTAGCTACACATGCAACAAAACACTGGAGGAATCGGATTTAGTAAAGATATACGAGCAGTTATTATAGCGTAGGCATCTGCAAAGAAAGATTTTTTGAAAATTGTAACGCAGAATGGAAATCCAGGCGGACGAAATCGCTGGCGGAAACGATTTTTTCACAAACTCAAGGTGATTTAAAATTTAAATAGATAACTTCGTAATTTTCTGTTTCTTATATATCCATGATTAATTTTAATACCAGTAGAAGTATTTTTGTTTTGCAAACATTTAAAAATAATACTTCGTATTATAGCCCCATAGTAAGAATGTGCCGGCAATATAATGATTCAATAAGTTTAATAAGCAACTCAATATCTACACTGCAAAGCATATTGTTTTAAGTCTCACGTCAAAAAAATGCTATGTTGATGTCATTTTCTATTTATTTTTTTATAACTCAATCATTAACTTTATAATAATCCAATAATTTATGTCAAATTACTATCTCTGATCACTGTAATAATTTCAATAATTAATTCAATATTTTCCACATAATAAAACACTGTGTTCACGTGTTTGGATGTCAGATGGTTCAAAACATAACATGTCGAGCTGTTATTGTGTGCTATTGTTGACTGTCATCTGTTGTGTATGCCATATGAATAAATAAATTTATAAACATTGCCTCACGAATGAAAAGTTCAAACCAACTTTTCTTGCTTGCTGATTAAATTAAACACTTGAGATTCCATTTTAATCAAAGGAAATTGAGATGTCAAATTGAACTTAGCACCCTTTCTTCAACAAAACCGAATTGCTCAAGATCAAAGAAAATCTATATTCTGATTGTCTGTTGAGAGCAATAAGTAATCAAATAATTTTATCACCTTCAAAGTGCTATTGATTTCGGCGCTGTGATTGGGCTAAATTAGCTTAGACAATTTAATTAATATGGTTTACCCATAGGATCTCCCTAGCATCATACAAATATTAATGAAAAGGTGAAACCTGATCCAATTTTGGGGAAAACTAATCAAAGTTCAGTGTCAATGCATAGATAGAAACCTATTTAATCAGCCCGCAAAACCAATAAGTTCGTTACAGCTTAGGAGTCCTATCTCACTACAACAGCAACTTTGCTGATCCCCCAAATTGTGTGCGTAACCTAACTGACACCGGTGAGGTCCCCTCCTCCAAACACTGCCACACGTCATTTGTAAGTATACAGGATGTCCCAAAACTTTTCCACACGGAAGGAAAGTACCTAATATTAAAAATAGTAAATTTTAATGCAAGAAAAATTCATTTTGTTTTTAAAAATAATGGGAACTACATTCAATTTTTTTTTTTTTAATCGCTTTCGATACTATTTTTTTTTTAAATCGCAATTGATACTATTTAAATCGATACAATACGTTTTAATTAAATTTTAAATGTTAAATTTCATGGTCTTTCTTTTATTTAAGATGCTGTGTTACACAAGAAAAAAATATCCTGATGAGTAACCCTTTCAATCGATATCGTAAATATTAAAGACTGTTTTTTTTCATATTTGGTGGGTTCGGTTCCTGGTTCAGGCATGTAATTTTTCAAAAATCTTTGAATACGCTTCCAATTATTTTTAAAATCAAAATTAAGTCTTCTTTCAGTATTACCTAACTTCAATATTTAAGGTAAGTAGTTTTGGGACACCTGTATATTTTGTTGGTAGCGCGTCTGGTTGCGCCTCTGGTGCGATCTTAGTGAGATATGGCACTAGCAGTCAAAGGAAATAGCCACTGAAATATACACATGAGCCGCGACAAAAGTGTTGGAAATATTGAAGAAACCGTGAAATTGAACTAGCTTTTATAGAACTTGTGAAATTAAGTGGTCTTTGTTTTTGCACTTAAGAAGAATGAACAAGATAACCATCTCATAAAGTTGTATTATTACTTGACAAAATACGACGGTTTTCGAATTGTGTAGTCTTTGATAACAACTTGTTATAATAAGATAAATAATATTAGAAAAAATACTACAAAAATCGACTCACCCGTAGCACCTCAGACGGGACTCGAACCCGCACCCTTGGGATTCCGGCCCAATGCACTGACCAATTATGCTACCGAGTTGCTAAATAGGAGCGGCGAAATTTTCTAGTACATACGTTTTACTTCTTCGCTGCAACTTGCAAGCCAGCGGAATTTCATCAATGTGAGGAAATACCCCCTCATTATTTATCTTAATATAAAAATAGCATTGTGTGTGCGAAAAATCAAAAAATTTAATAATTGTTATAATAAGTTAACAAAATACAGGTCGATTCTATTCTCGATTGTCTAATAAACAATTAATTGTGGTCCAATTTATTCAATTATTTCAACAATAACGGAGCTCCCCTTATTTCATAGGTACTTACTGTGTCCCTCAGTGCTGACGTGTCGGGTTGTAAGTACACAATTACAAAACAATTACATAAGTTTATAAGTAAGGTAAGATAGCTTCTTAATGCTGTTAGTGAATTATTAGTTAATGACGACCTCCGTGGTCGAGTGGCTTTGTACACCGGTTTTCAAGGTGTCGCCATCTCTGAGGTCCCGGGTTCGATCCTCGGTTGGGTCAATTTAGAAAACGAACTTTTCTATATTGGCTCAGGTCTGGGTGTTTGTGATACCACCGTTATCTCTGATTTCCATAACACAAGTGCTTTAGCTACTTACTTTAGAATCGGAGCAATGTATGTGATGTTGTCAAATATTTATTATTATTTATTTATGATAATAAACACCTGGCTGTTAATAATTGTATAAATATGTATATTTATCTCGGTTCTACCGTCAAAGTAGGTCATCCAGAGTATTCCATGAGTTTTCTGACTATCGGCTGCCATAATTAGTAAGAATACTTGTACACATCGCATTTATAAACATAAATATTTAACGCGTCCACTAGCGATTCTAAATCAAATTAATAAACAAATTAGTAGACGCCAACTTTACCCATTGGTTACTCAACCGAATATAAATCTCTATCGCTAGTAATTTAGTACTTACAAATGACATAGACAAAAGAAAGAGACAGTGAAGAATTGCTCCCGTTTTTGCATCTTGTAACGAGATCGGGGGCCCATTTTGACAATGCGGAGCAGTTAATAACGCCCTTGTGCCTAAAACCTGTTACTGCCAAATGAGTTCACCGATGGAATGGCCGCTTCAAAGTTTCCACGGAAAAATAAACGAAGATGAAAGAAGTATTTTTTTTTTGAATTATGGGTATGCACATACGTTAAAAAAAAATATTTTGACAACATCTGGAATGGAAATCAACATTGGGAATGTCCAGTTGACTGGACCTCCGTTGAACTTTCATGCGGTAGTACAGTCATACAGTTGACGGAATAAGTACATTTTCTTTGATTCAGTTTGTACCACAGAATAAATACATTTTCTTTGGTTCAGTTTGTACCACGGAATAAATACATTTGCTTTGGTTCAATTTGTACAAATTTTCTTTGGTTCAATTTGTACACCGGAATAAATACATTTGCTTTGGTTCAATTTGTACAAATTTTCTTTGGTTCAATTTGTACACCGGAATAAATACATTTTCTTTGGTTCAATTTGTACAAAGGAATAAATACATTTTCTTTGGTTCAATTTGTACAAAGGAATAAATACATTTTCTTTGGTTCAATTTGTACAAAGGAATAAATACATTTTCTTTGGTTCAGTTTGTACCACGGATTAAATACATTTTCTTTGGTTCAGTGTGTACCACGGAATAAGTACATTTTCTTTGGTTCAATTTGTACCACGGAATAAGTACATTTTCTATGGTTCAGTTTGTACCACGGATTAAATACATTTTCTTTGGTTCAGTTTGTACCACGGATAAATACATTTTCTTTGGTTCAGTTTGTACCACGGATTAAATACATTTTCTTTGGTTCAGTGTGTACCACGGAATAAGTACATTTTCTTTGGTTCAGTTTGTACCACGGAATAAGTACATTTTCTATGGTTCAGTTTGTACCACGGATTAAATACATTTTCTTTGGTTCAGTTTGTACCACGGATAAATACATTTTCTTTGGTTCAGTTTGTACCACGGATTAAATACATTTTCTTTGGTTCAGTGTGTACCACGGAATAAGTACATTTTCTTTGGTTCAGTTTGTACCACGGAATAAATACATTTTCTTTGGTGAGATTTGTACACCGAATACAGTTGATTGAATAATCAACTGTATTACTGTTATTTTTTAAATTAGTACAGTTCACTGACTAGATCAGAATATCCCTGGACAATCCCAACTGTACTACGGGCACGGAGGGAAAAACCCTGCCCCCTAAGCAAAGTCATATTCGTAAAAGCTTATAAATATACAAAAATAAATATCGATTGACATCATTTTCACAAGCAGCATTTAAAAATGTCAAATTCATACAAACATGTGTAACATTTTCTAATGTTTTTTTGTAGAGGGGCTGAATTTACTAACATTGTTGATTCGTTCGTTATTTGTAAATTAGACAACAAAGCACATTTTCAATGCGAATGATATCCATTCGGGGCTGTAATGGCTGAAACGATAGCAAATAGACTATGTACTTATAACCAGCCTTACGAGTGCCTATTACACTGATGAGCAAAAAATTATGAACACTCACTTACATTACCTTTTTGGCGAAATAACTGAAATTGAAAGTAACATTAACTGTGTCATTAATTAAGCATTACAAAAACAGCATAAAAATATTGCTTGTGCAGACGACATTGATTGAACTACACGTACACTCGACTACATAACTGGAATATATTGGAATGGAATACATTTTATTAACAATAATGCCACTATCATTTCATTTTATATGAATGCATGAATTTCAGCCATGAGACGAGAGAATACCTGCAACTAATACTAAACTTTTGTCTAAATATTGCAATTCATTATAAAGCAAAATAAATTGTTTCTTGTTTAGTTAGAAAAGGAGAATGACCAGTTTCTAAGGACAAAACATACCACTGTAATTTTTTTGTGCCCTAGTGATTATAATTGAATTAAGTAGCTAGAAATGTCTTAGGCTATAATCAGTAATTAGTTTTTCTTTTCTTTTCCTAGTGTTACTTATAGTATATTACATTTTCTGTAGTGTTTTGAGGTTAGATTCTTGACAATATGGAGGATGTTGACTTAAAAAAAGTATTAAATAAAACAGTAGTACTGAAGGACGTTGATTAAAATAAGTCAAATCAATTTTAGCTACTCAATAAAAATGTCTTCAATCTCAGGAAATGAAAGATAGTTTCAAATATATCGTGGAATGAAAAAGAATACGATATTATTGGATTTTCTGTTGTTGAGGCACTGGGCCTAAAAATGTGGCATCATTAGTGGTCCTTCTTCTTTAGACTGACTTTGGTTTGACGTCACTGCAAAATTAACAACTAAATAGGTACCTACCTAAGAATTTATTCGATCTTATATAGAAGTGCGCGCTTGTTAAAGTACCTACCTACATTGAAATAAGCCACATTTATATAGCGACCGCGGCAGCTGCAAAATTGCTGAAACACGCAAAAATCAAATAAAAAAAATATAACTACCTACTTAAACATAAAAAAACCTTTAATAAAATGGCGTTAGTATCCACAAAAGTTTTATTGCAAATTAAATGTTATGTTATATGTTTTTAATTCTTACATAATAATTATGCTCAACAGTGTATATTTGAAGAGTGTCACATTAACTGGTTACTATCCACTCTGTAAATAGGCGGCTTCAATGTTAGTGCCACCTGAAGCCTGTGCTTACGTAAATATTTACAGTCTCGTTTGTATTTTAGATACCTAATTTCAATTAACTAATAGGCGAATATTGATGTTTTTCAGGTCTAGCTATTAATTTACGATATTTGGGTTGACAACAGCTTAAAACTACTTAAATTACTACATGAAATTTACTAAGAGTAAAGCCAAAAACGTCATCCTCGAATTACAAAAAAAAAGCATTAACAAAATTACATTACAAGAACAAAAGATTCTTTTTTTAACAATTTTACAAACGAACTCAAGCAACACGTTTAAAGATATATATAGGGATATAAATATATTTGGGGAGAATAATATAAGAAAAAAATATAAAGTTAAGTAACGTATCTTAACAGATACGTAGCCACTTATTTACTACGACTCATTTAGGTGGCTTTACAAAATGGGACCGAAAAAAGGCAGTGGACATAAGACATGTAACAAAATAGAAGATGTGGTGGTCAAAACAAAAAAAAACTCAAATGGAAATGGTTGTGTCACATGTTTAGGGAAAGGAAAAGCAAATGGACAAGAGATATAACAGAGTGGACCCCTAGATTCAAAACAAAACGAAGAAGAGGAACGTAAAAGAAAAGGAGGAAGAATAAAGTTGCGGGCCCATTAAGGAAGAGAAAACTGGAAAATGCTGGAGGAGGCCTTTGTGTTCCAAAACACGCTGACACCATTTTTTTTTATTAATTTTAAGTTGTGTAGATTGTTAAGTTGACAATAAAGGCAAATTTTCGGTGGTTTAAAAACAGAGTGGGTACTATAAGTTTACCGTATTTTTCTCCACTTAGTAATGTTGTAACAGTCAGTCAGACAATAGGCTGACAATCCGTCACTATTTGAACCACAAGACCGTTATTCTATACCTAAGTGGGTTATTTTATATAATATATGGTGTGCTCTTCACCGAGTTGCGTTCCCGTTCCCTTTCGTCTTGAACTTTAAATTTTGTTTTGCGTGAAACGCATGCCAAAATTCTCTTTTTTTAGAAGGCACTATTGCGTTGCTTAAGGCATGCTACTGTTGAAATCTCAAGAGGAACGGGAAAGCAAAGCTGTGCGAAGACACACCAATAATTCCTAACAAAAAGGCATTTCACCAACAGTCTCAATGTAGGATGTACCTATAGATAAGTATTTAGTTAAATTAACGTCATGTCCCTTAATTAAAGCACGCGTACATACTTAAAACACATTGCCGAGTAATAAATCTGCAAAGAGCTTATTGAGATTTTCCCTAGTAACCCTACCTTTAATACCTTTTCACATTAAGGAATAAGGTCTTCCAGGGAGTGATGAGGGTAAGCCAACAGAGAGTTTATTTAGACTTCATCCAATATGGATACGTAATCCATTGTTGTAAGATAAATTGACAGATAATTTACTCTATCTTTCTCTAGTCTTTTGGTGGAGAGTTGACCAAAAAGTAAAAAAAACGGCCAAGTGCATGTCGGGCCACGCGCAGTAAGGGTTGCGTAGTAACCTTATTCCATACCATATGGCTGTAAAACGACTGAAAAAGTAAAAATACGAACTATTTAATGGAATTTGTACATACAACTTTTTTCCAATATTTATAAGTTGACCAACCATTACTCGTCAACTTGTAAAACCTACCTAGCAGTCATGTACTACTGTCCTCAATTTTTTCACTTATTCCAAAAGCAACCGTTTTCTTGGTAGAAGAGGACTCGACTCTAACAAAATTTTGCACTTTAAAGCCCTAAATCGAGAAGTGCATGGTTTCCAAACCTACAATATTTTTAAAATACTTAAACAACGACATCCCACACTATACGAGAAAAATTTGACTCCCACTGTACATGTAGGGAAGGTACACACGACGGCACCTCAGACTATACATGTTGATCTTGAGACCGTCTTTATGCCCTACGTTTTCTTTAAAAGCTGTTTTCGCAGTTTATCTGTATAACCTGACGTGCTGTCGTGTGTACCTACGCTACATAAAATTACAGCAGTTTAGCATTAAGGGCCTTTGAGCTAAGCCGCGGACGGACAGACGGACATGGAAAAACTATAAGGTTCCTCGTTGACTGACTACGGGACCCTACAGATCAGAGCTTCTGAATTCATGAGAAACAAATTGCGGGTCGCTAATTTATTTCCCAAAACTAACTTTATGGTATGCAATAATACAAGGTGTTACAAAAATACCCCTAATGCCGAATATGGTATATAGGGACCATCAAACTGAACAACTTTTACTATGGGACCAACTCTGAAATCAAGAAAAAAAAATCAGCTGTTTCATACAAATTAATTACGAAAATATCAAAATGTATGAAACATTGAATTGAATTTAGAACTAGGCGCCGCTCTTCCTTCCTTCCTTCCTCTCTAATCTCTTTTTCTTCCCTCTCGATGCGTCTCCCTAGGACAACAAGCCTCACCAAGGGATGAGTCCAAAGGAGATGCATCACTCCAATACCACTTACCTTTCCTCGTTAACCACTCTCGCATCTTTTTGAAATCCTTTAAGGATCAGCCAACCCGAACTCATCAGTAAAAAAAAACTAGGCGCCTATTGATTGAGGAAACTAAAAAGATAAACTTAAAACTTACTATCTTTGCGCTGTTCTGCGCTTTAATAACTGCTATCTACTTCTAGCAATAAAACAAATCTTTTCAGTATTCGCACTTTACTACTATCGTCGTAAACCGGAATGTAGCGATGAAATGCAACCATATTTTTCGGTATTGATCGTCTCCATTGAAGCTTGGAAACCACTTAACGACCCATAAAACAATACTCAGCCGCTTTTCAGTCAAATCTTCAAGTTAAGTTACTTGTGTTAATTTTTCACACGCGATTCTTACTCACAATACAATACGCTACACTATACTTACAAATAATATTTAACAGTCTTTTTTATATTCAAAACTGGTGTTCATAGTTTGATAAAAGCGCCTTTTAATATTTTAATTCTTCAGTGTACTTCTTAAAGGTAAAACAAATGTTGGTGTAACATAAAATCTATAAAACTACATTTCGTAATAGTTTTTAACCGACTTCAAAAACAGGAGGAGGTTATCAAGTCGACGGTATTTTTTATTTTTAATGTTTTTTTATGTATGTTCTAACATAACTTAACCAGGTGTTGACCGATTTCAATTATTATTTTTTTATTTGAAAGAACACAGTTTGTGTGTGGTCCCATAAAAAATTTTACAGAGATTTGACTCGTAGTTTTTTCATAATCCTGAAAAATAACAATTATTTGGCTTACCATCGCACGAGTTTTTGAGGATTTTCAGGTATAACTTCTTTGTTTAGGAACTGATTTTGTTAGTTATTGTCTTAAGGCAGACCCAAACTGATGGTTACAGAATGTTATAAGATGTTATACATCGAGTTGAACCAGTGTCGGAGCGTTTATAACATAACATTGTGTAACATGTTATAGCAAAATGTTACACACTGATATAGAATTTTATAGTGCTACACAATGTTCTATAATGCTAGGTATATAACTGCTGTGTGGGAGCACCTGAATGATTACAAGTCATGTATACAAACGTGAAGGTATTTATTATAACAAAAGATAACAAAGTTAGTAACATAACAGCTTTTCATAGTGTCGTCTTGCTACAATTTTTGATGAAAAAGCTCACACACAAATATGAAATTAACTTTTCTAAGCTGCCCACTGCCATCTGGTTTTAGCCATAAAATAATGTTTATGACACGTAAACGACGCCGATTATTAAAAAAGGTAACATTTTTTGTTTCCGCCTGAAGCATCCACCTTCCAATAATGATAAAAAATATTTACGAGCTCACCCGAGCTACTCAAGTAAGTATAATACCTAGAACGAACTTAATGGCTCGAAAAAAACAGGTGTCACAGAATAATTGAGATATTTTTAGATAAATATTCAAGTCAACTCTAAAATCCCAATTATCATCATTAGCTGGGTTATTGCATTAATCGTCATTTCATTAATTGACGACCTCCGTGGTCGAGTGACTTTGTACACCGGTTTTCAAGGTGTCGCCATCTCTGAGGTCCCGGGTTCGATTCTCGGTTGGGTCAATTTAGAAAACGAACTTTTCTATATTAGCTCAGGTCTGGGCGTTTGTAATACCACCGTTGTCTCTGATTTCCATAACACAAGTGCTTTAGCTACTTACTTTGGAATCGGAGCAATGTATGTGATGTTGTCAAATATTTATTATTATTTATTATTATTATTAATCCACCCTAAAACAGGCACCCTAACCCCCCTAGCCTGACCACCGAAACACGTTAAACGTGATAAATCGCTATATCATATCGTTTCGGTGGTCATGCTAGTGGTACAGTATGGAAACACAGAAACTCAATATGAGTTGATTGCAACAAAGTTACGTAATCAGCCCCCTGATTATGTAACTTTGTTGCAATCTCTGACAGAAATCGCAGTTACATTGCTGCTTTAGTAAAAACCAATATGACAACTATGTTACTTAAAGCAGCAATGTAACTGCAGTTTCAATCGACTTCAATCGATAACTGTTAGCTACAGAGTACGTGAAACTGAGCTAAATGGGTTTCTAAAAAATGAGAGTTAATTATGAGAGTTGTAAATGTACTTTTATTATTGCAAACTGATGAGCATGACTTGACACATATAAGAAAAAACACAGAGTACAAAACAAGGAAAATATGCTATAGTATAAAAAGTACGGAATTCAAAAATATAAGTTAAAGTAAAAAACCATAAAGTGGTAAAAAGGAGGCTGGCTCGGCAACATTCCCGCCCCTCGTGCAAGAACGTGCACAGCCAAACTAAACTAAACGAATAACTTTTCGTGAGGGTCGACGAAGTACACCACCAGCGGTCGCAACATCCACCACTCTTATCACGCCATCTTTTCCGGGATGGATGGCGGTGATGCGCCCCCGCGGCCATGTTCCTCGCGGTAATGTCTCATCGGCAATTAGGACGAGGTCGCCTAACTCAAACCTCGTTGGTTCGTTGCCTGGCTGACGGGGCTGTAACGTCGGGAGGACTTCGCGCACCCAACGGTTCCAAAATAAATCGGCTAACCGCAAAGCCTTTCTGTATTCCGCCCGGCCGGAGAGGTCTCCGTCATCGGTTACAAATGCTGGTAGGCTCTGTGGGGAAGATGTGCCAATCAGAAAATGAAACGGGGTCAAACTTTCGGCGTCATCCGAGTTGACCGACACGTGTGTGAGCGGTCTAGAGTTAACAATGGCTTCCGCTTCCATTAGTAAAGTGATGAGCACCTCTTCCTTCGGAGTTTGTTCCTTTAGGGTTGCTGCTAGGGCCGTCTTGATTGAGCGTACCATTCGCTCCCCCGGATGAAACTGAGCTAAATGGGTTTCTAAAAAATGAGAGTTAATTATGAGAGTTGTAAATGTACTTTTATTATTGCAAACTGATGAGCATGACTTGACACATATAAGAAAAAACACAGAGTACAAAACAAGGAAAATATGCTATAGTATAAAAAGTACGGAATTCAAAAATATAAGTTAAAGTAAAAAACCATAAAGTGGTAAAAAGGAGGCTGGCTCGGCAACAGTACGTATTCAACCCCCGGTTCCCAACCGATGTTCAATACCTACGAATGAAAGCCACACTCCTAATGACTTACCCGCAAGAATGCCGCCTAATGATGTCGAACAACGAAGAACTCTGAACATCCCACAAACAAGTTTGGTTATTAAGAACCCAACCGCAGTTAATTGGTGTCCTATAGGTACCTTAGATAATTATTTAAAAGCTTTTCCTTTTAGCTAGTGAAATAGGTGTTTTAAACTACGAAAACGATTTAAAAATAATGATTGAAACTTTATAGTTTAGGAATAAAGTAAAAAACACCGGCCAAGTGCGAGTCGGACTCGCGCACGAAGGGTTCTGTACCATAATCTATAAAAACGGCAAAAAAAATTGTTTATTGTATGGGAGCCCCCCCTTAAATATTTGTTTTATTCTGTTTTTTAGTATTTGTTGTTATAGCGGCAACAGAAATACATCCAACTGTCTAACTATCACGGTTCATGAGATACCTGTTGACAGACCGACGGACGGATGGACAGCGGAGTCTTAGTAATAGGGTCCCGTTTTACCCTTTGGGTACGGAACCCTAAAAAGAAGCAAAGTGCGGCTCACTTGCGCTTGCCCCACAGAATGAGTAGCTTATTTTGCGCACCGTGGTGAGTTCCGTAGTTCATACTATCTTTTTTATTTCTTGTTTGTTACGCTTTCAATGAAATTGTGCATCCACGTTGTCAGAGATAAAAAAGGACGTAGGGTACCTACCTTTTTTCATCCAAAAAAGTAGGTACTAATTCCGAGGCATAGAAAAATAACTCTCCATGCAGACGAAGTCGCAGGCGGCCTCTAGACTACAATATTTTTTTCTGTCCATTTCCGGCTAATCCTTTCTGACTGCAGCAAAAAATAATAAATAACACTACGGTTCCATTTCCGCTAGCTAGTTAATATGATTTCCCACGGGAATTATACAATCTATTATTTTCTTTGCTCTTGGCATATGGCCGTGAACTAGGATTTAGCCTCCTAAAGAAAAAAAATCGCTGTTCTGGGATCAGCTAAATAAATAATGATTCTGGAATGGATGGTGACTACATACTGGACGATGACGAGCCGTGGGCAGGCCGCTGACAAGGTAGATTGACCTGACGATCTGATTAAGGAAGCGGGCAATGCAGGATCGTCTCGTGGAGATTCTAGGGAAGCAGTGGCTTATGCCCAACAGTAAAGCTGCCGTGCGACTGATAATAATAATGCCTGCATCTATCATCATATCAGCCGTTCCCATGAGTGCGAACAAAAGAGCCATTCAGGTTGAATTGAAGGACCATACCTACATAAAAAAACAATCGCGCTGCCACAACACTCTATGCCCGATGGGATGCAAACAAAATGTGTAAAAAAAATAAAGTTTTGTGTGCCGTACATGATTTTGTTGGCTATTGAAATAATTTGTTGAATTTAGTTTTTTATTGTTGTTTTAAAAAAAGTAAGTTATGAATGCTCTACGAAACGAAAGTAATATTTTAAAAAAGAAAACGTCACGTTGGCATTTTGACTTTGACGTTTCAAAGTTGTCAATGTCAATGTCAGACATGTATTTTTTCCTGCGTGCGCCCGTCCGATGGATGATGATTTGAACAATAAAATTCATGTCATGTGAAAAAGTGAAAAATAATAATTGTACCTACATAATTATTCTACGTTAATAATTTAGTTACTAACAGCCAGTATGTCGGCAGAAAATTCTCCAGCAAGGCCTTCAAGATCTCCAAGTGTCGTAGAAACACTGGACGATTTCGAAAACCAAGTGTGTTGTGTTTTTGTATGCGACGCCTACTTTCGTTAAATAGCTGCGAAATTATTGTGTTATTCCTTTTGATTTTAGGATACATTGCTGAAACACGTCGATATATCAATAGTGGAATCAGAGAAACGTGCTAACGGCACTCTACATGTACGTGATCATTACACTGTGTATCTAATTGATCTCAAGTAAGTGGCTTCATTCTATTGTTTGAATAATTACTCCTCTCGCGGTAGCTAGTTAACATTACTTTGATATTATTAATGAGACTGTCTGTTACATCTTTCTTATTCATATAGTTCGAGTGAATAGTCCATATTATGTTAATCTATTGACTTCGACGTACATAGATCAGTTCTATGACCTGAATTCATTAGATATACTTACATTATATTTACATTAAATAATAATATTTGATCAAGCATGCAATGAATATAGATTAAACCCTCCAGCAGTGAAAAACCATTGACAGTCATTAGTATATAGTTTCATGACACTACTTGATTAATCTGGATATTAAAAACTGACTACTTTGATTGTCATATCTATGATTTTATACCTCAGTTCAGCCTAAAATTTAATGGTGTTAAGAGCTTGGTTTTTATACGAGCCTCCTATAGTATGTTGTCTCATTGTAGAGTAACAGATCCAGACTACAAACTAGTACAATCTAAGATAAGCATTATATGGAGAAGATACACAGAGTTTGAGCAAATACATGATTACCTCCAAGTCACCTACCCACATGTAGTCATCCCACCGCTGCCAGAAAAAAGAGTAAGTAATAAACAAAAAATAAATACATTACACATCAAAGGATAATGACCACTAACAAAACCATATTTTTAGGCCCTGTGCCTCAACCAAAATAAAATCCAATAATATTGTATTTTTTTTTACATTCCTAATTATTTAAAATTTTCTAAAGACAGTTTTATTGAGTATCTAATTAATTTATTATGACCTATCTCAGTTAACGCCCTCCGCATCATCCACAGTACTTTTTACTTAAAAGGGTATTGGTGGTGGGCACTTTTCTCCGCATTTAGACCAATTTGGTCCGTTATGCGTGAAACCTCATAGCATCGGTATGGCTAATCGAGCCATCCCTTACTTAAAAGGGTTTTATAGTACTGATTTTTTAGGACTTGAAATCTTAAAATATTTTATATTTATTTTATTTCAAAAGATATATTTGAAACTATCTTTTGTTTCCTGAGATTGAAGACATTTTTATTGAGTAACTATTTGATTTGATTTATCTCAGTCAACATGCTCCATTATTGTCCACATTACTTTTTATTTATTGCGTTTTATGGTAATTACTTTTTAACGTTGCGGACCCATTATGGAGTAGAAGGGCTAAATTAAGAGAAGACTGAGAAATGCTGGAGGAGGACTTTGTGTTCCAAAACACGCTCACACCATATTTTTTTTTATTAATTTTAAGATTGTGTAAGTAAATTATTAAGTAGGCAATAAAGACTAATAAAAAAATGGTAGCTACTAATTTGAAACTATCTTTAAGGCTAGCTAGCTAGCCTTTAGCTAATTAGCTACTAATTTCAATTACAAGGAAACAAAAAAATTGTTAGAGATATTTTTTGGCATTAGAAAGTGGTCATTCTCTTTTCCCAAATAAGTGAAATATAAAGAAAATTGTGTATGGGCTATTTGAAACATATCAATAAATTATATAAAAAATCCTACATCTTATATGTATAGTGTGTTCACATATTCACTTATTTTCTAAAAGATATCATATCATTCTCCCTACCTGCATTAAACAAGTTTATTTTTATGTGCAACACAATTTGAATAATGTATCTATCTGATATAACATTTAACAGAAAATAAAATGTAACTTTTTATCAAGAAGGTATTGCTAAACTGCTAAGAAACATAGCAGCTATCCCATGGTTTACAACTAACAAAGATATCCATGAGAATTTGCAAATGTCTACCATAAGGAAGAGATCCAAAACTCCACAGTCCAAAGAGATTGAGTAACCATCCAAATGAACTGGCTTGCCAGCTATTGTACGGCAGAAGAGACACACGATCTGGACAAGATGTAGAATTGATAAGGGTAGATAGCTCCACTGGGCTATGCTCGTCAAGTCCATGAACTTCATCAAATTTGCTCATAGCCAGTGACTGATCACAGATGTAACAGAGAGAGAAAAAAAATCGTCAAGTAGTTGTATGTGTATTGTGTTTTAAAACAAAATAAATAATGATACTTGGTGCCTAAATCACTGTTCTCAGCTAGTCACTAAATTGTGGTTGAATTTAATAATAGATTATTTATCAGTGAAATCATCCAACAAGTAATTTGATAAGAAGTTAAACTGAAACTCGTGAAACTGGCTATAGATAACAAACCATGAATCAGTTTCGACAATCAACAGATGAGGAAATCAATGAACATATTATTTAAAAAAAAAACAATCCTAGTAAAATATTTAAATACATTGGCAATACAATGTATGGATTTAGCTGTAGGCCAGTAAGGAATAGGCAAACCGAATTTACTTTTGACATTGTCAGTCACTGTATCACAGAGCATCGCAATGTTTCGAGTATTTAAAAGCACCGACTAATTATAAAATTCATATCGAACTATACTCACTAATTCTCTATCTCTCACTGATTCTAAATCTCACTAATTGTCTTTAGGTGCTGTACGCATGGCGTAAGTCAGACACCACAGACCCCGAGTTCGTGGAGCGCAGAAGGGCGGGCCTCGAGAACTATCTGCTGCGCATCGCGTCGCACCCGCGGCTCTGCTTCGACGACCAGTTCATAAGCTTCCTGCAGCAGGAACATGGCTGGAGGGAAACTATCACAGATAGTGGTAAATATCGTTAGCTTATGTTTCTGCTGCATAGATCTAACGCTGTAGCTCCTTCGTATTTCAAAGCATTACAAACAAAGATTTGCGTCAATATTTTACTTTGCTCATTTCAAAGTGAAACGTATTTTTTTTGCAGGTTACAAACTACAAGCTGAAAATAAAATTAAGTCACTATCAGTATCAATAAGACTAAAGAAGCCTGACCCAGAAATCGAGAGCGTCAAGACTTATGGAAAACAATTGGAATCTAACTTAGGAAACTTTTTATATACTAGGTATGACTTGAAATCTAAATTAAAGAAGAATGGCAGAAACCCCTGTATTTTCAGAACCACACAAAGGCTTAGCGTGCCATGAAGTGAATATTAGAATTCCAATAACGTTATGCTAAAAATAGATTATTCGATTATGGCAACAAAATCAATCCAATATTTGACATTTATGCCGTTCCTATTTTGTTATGATGCCTCACTTAAAAAAACAATTTTTGTGATTGGTCTGCTGGACAGAGGGGCCAACATAATGAAATCAAACCACACAAAAAACATTTTGCTTCATGAAAAGAATAATATAAACAATCATATTTTTCTTGTTATTACTAGCTTTTCTAGGAACATTTCAAATTGAAAAGTGACTACCAATAATTCTCATAAAGTCCGAATTGGGAATGTTCAGTCTTTTGATATGGTTTCCGGTTTGCCTTTTTTTTTGAAACTATAACTCAAACTTTGGTTTCTGGTCTTGGCTCCTTTTTTCTAAACATTTTCATTAATTTTAGGTCTAAAATAATGGAGAAAAACTATGCATTATGCAAACTACATGCCAGCTATGGCAAGTTATTCAGTGAATGGAGTGTTATAGAAAAAGATATGGGGGACGGTTTACAGAAGGCAGGACACTATTTTGGTAAGTAAATACTTAGATACTAACCGCGTTCAAATTGATGTTTGATTGCAGGCAATTTCTGCATTTCAGTTTTATTTTTTATTTGACAACATCACATACATTGCTCCGATTCCAAAGTAAGTAGCTTAAGCACTTGTGTTATGGAAATCGGAGACATCGGTGGTATCACAAATACCCAGACCTGAGCCAATATAGAAAAGTTCGTTTTCTAAATTGACCCAACCGGGGATCGAACCCGGGACCTCAGAGATGGCGACACCTTGAAAACCAGTGTACAAAGCCACTCGACCAAGGAGGTCGTCAAAGGTCGTTACAGTTATATAACGCATAAAACACATAACTTTTGTACAAGACATTATAGGATGAATTTGTAGTCCACAAAAAGTATCCCACAGCGTCATTTTCTCTCTACTCATACCGTAAGATATACATGTAAATATCGACTTTAATTCAATAGGATTACAGTACATTATTGTATGTCGTAGACTCGATAGCGGACAGCATAGACTCCGTGGCCGAGGATGAGGAACAGTTAGCGGACCAGCTCAAGGAGTACTTGTTCTACGCGAGCGCGCTGCAGCAGCTGTGCTGCAACCACGAGCGGTTGCAGCGCGCGCTGGAAAATGCGCATGACACGCTCAATAACAGGTCTGTTTGTTCTTAAGTTGTCATTTATCATCAACCGTATTTTTACGCACAATAATACTATAGCTGACGACACTTGACTTGGGCAGTAGCAGTTTTATGTACAAAAATGTTTAGTACGCAAGCCTTATTGTCTATTGTTTGCTTCAAGTTATATTGCGCGAGCTGTACTATTGTGTGATTGCGAATAATATTGTCAATTTTGTCGAAAATTTTTTTTGTGTTTGTGGGTAGGTTAATACTAGTGTTGTGTGTGTCTAGTTAAGTCTCTTGATAAAACTTGTGAAACATTACGAAACAATGACGGTCAACGGTGCAAGGCTCACACTGTGTACATTTCGTTATATTATTTCAGGATACACATACACCTTGCATATTATGTTATATTACAAAAACATACCGTCGACTTGATAACCTCCTCCTTTTTTTGAAGTCGGTTAAAAATAAACTAGGTTCTCGATTGGCACGAAACGAAAAGCATTAGTGGTAAATTCAACAAAAATTTCAAAGTAAAAAAATCCTTTTTTTTCTCCAGAATAGCAGAGCGCACTCGCGCTGCGGCCGGCAAGTCGGGCATCATGTCGCGATTGTTCGGGACCACCGACCCCGACATAGTGCGGGACCAGACTACGCGCGCGCTCGACGCTAAAATACTCGCCGACAGGGACGCTATAGAAAAGGCACGCAGGGATCTAGAGTGAGTACTCTTATAAAAAGACACGGGCATCATGTCGCGATTGTTCGACCCCGACATAGTGAGAAACCAGACTAAGCGCGCGCTCGACACTAAAATATTCGCCTACAGAAACGCTATAGAAAAGGCACGCATGGATTGAGTTGTTTTATTAAAAAAAATAACAACCTGGCCACGGGACAGAGTGACCGGCGGCGCGCTGGGTGAATTCTCTCATCATCGCGCAGTCGGTAAGGTCACCGTATTGCAGTTTATTCACATCGCACGCCATGAATTAGGATTACTTGGTTCCGTGGCCAGATTTAACCGCACCGCACCAACATATACAAGCTTCTCGAAAACTGATGCTTATTACTTGTAACAGCAAATACGAAAAGTATTTGTAAAATACCTGTAAATTCAAATAGTGTTTTTTTTTACAGCGACTTCGCCAAAAAAGCTGCATTAGAAATAGAACATTTTCAAAAGCAGAAAGACAAAGATCTCCACGAGTCACTCGTTAGTTTTATCACGTTACAAGTTAAGGCTGCGAAAAAGGTATGTAAAAAAATATTCAGTTCAAACGTAATACGTATTTCTACATGTTTGTTTTCTGAAATAAACTATTATTATTATTATTTCTATATGTTCGGCACAATTTGCCTTACCTTATTTATTTATACTAGCATACCTAAATTCATTATCACACTATATTTCATATTATGTACCCTGAATTCGGGAAAACGATTATTATTGCTCGTGTTAAATAAAAAAATATTTATATACCTATTTGACAATGCTATTTTTATACAATACTATTACATATTCTAGTGACTCGGTAGCTCAGTTGGAAGAGCATTGAACCGGACTTCCAAAGATCGCGGGTTCGATTCCCACCTGAGGAAATGATCTGATGACGAGTCGATTTTTTTCTCGTATATTATTTAGTATTGTATAAGTATGTTTATCCTTACTTGTCTTATTTGTTAAACAATCTTCACCCAACTCGTTATTGAAAAAATCATTTATAAAATACAACAAATGGTTTTCCACACATAGATTACGAAATAAATTACTAATTATTAGTGACAATTTGATTTGATAAGAAAACATATTTTTAAGTAACGATTTAAACTTAAAAGATGTGTGAGTACTGTCAAAAACTGTTTACTAAATAGGACAAGTAAGGATAAACCGACTTATGGTGTGTCTCCTGCGCCTACAAAAACTTTACAGTCTCCTGCGACTTTTAAACACGAACATCTAACAAACATCTATCTAGCTACTCGACAAAATGACTTCGGACGAAAGACGTACTCGAAATGAAATTACCCCTCCCCCCGCAGGCGAACACGGGGATGTTTTCCGTCCGCCTCGGATAATATGTTTGCTTTTTCGAACTAACAAAACAGTTAGGTCACGCCCTTATTTTGATGTTAGGTGTTAGAAAACACAAAACAGTGTCGCAGGCGACACAGCTTGATACACATAATATGGGTAAGGTTATGGCAGAATACCAGAGGCTATGGGTTTCTCTCCTGCGCGGTCTCTTGAGTCATAAACCTTTTTGTAGAATTGTTAAGCTATTTAATTATTGCATGTATATACCTATCATTGATTTGAGATAAATAAATGATTGTATTATTATTATTACTATAATTATATAAAAATAGATAATTAATATCATTCCTCTTATTTGTTTTAGAATCTACAAGCATGGACTCAAATCAGAGAGTGTCTCCAAAACATGCCCTGAACACGACCAAGCCGGGGCATTTGACACCAAATGTACCTACTGGTCCGGCGCACGTGCGTGAACCGCGTTTTATATCTCACTATACAACGTGTTACAAAAAACCCTAAAGCCGAACATAGTAGATAGGGACCATCAAACTGAACAACTTTTACTATGGGACCAGCTGAAATCGCGATTGAAAAATCAGCTGTTTCATACATTTTGATATTTTTGTTATTAAGAGTCCGGCTGTAAATCGCATTAATAAAAATTAATGCGATTTACAGTTTTGTATGAAAAAAATGGCATTTATTTTGAATTGGGTTAGTATTTTGGATTTTTTATTTAATAGAAACCTAGACATATACTGTCTTAATCCGAATAACAGCACAAGATTAGTTAAACAAATTGCAAACCATTTTGGTATTACGTTTGTATGGGTAGCTCACTGTTCGCCGGCGTCTTAATTTTTGTATAAAACAGCTGATATTTTCGCGATTTCATATTTGGTCCCATATTAAAAATTGATCGGTTTGATGTTCCCTATCTACCATATTTGGCTTTAGGGTTTTTTGTAACACGTTGTATACTTGTAGGATTTCCAACTTTTTCTAAACATTCGAGCAGTAAATTTTAATCCGTTTCAAAAGTTCAGTTTTCACCAAACGGAAAAGTGATCGAGTACTTTTTAACAATAGTAGGCAAAGAACTGTATAAGTATCTTCTTTGTAAAATTCGACGCAGACTAGCATGCCAGCGCATGCGAAAGTAAACGATGATGCCATTCTTAAAAACAAACAAAGTTATTTATTCTATGTCATGAAAAAGTGCTCAATATTTTTTTAGTTTGGTCGAAACTGACCCTAAAAAACGTTTTTCTGAATAAGACTTCTGTGATCTGACAACACTGTGTCTTTAAATGGTATTGTATTGCAATCATAGTAGAGCGACTTGTATAGTGAGCACTAGGAAAATTTGAATGATTAATGATGGAGTGATTTAATAAATATCGGCATCTTTATATCACTTGGTCAAATAGAAAACCATTTCATAACCATATCACAAACATGTGTGTTAGTAAATACATAAAAAGAAGCATAAGTAGGTATATTGGACACCAGAGACCGCATCAAACCGTTAAAACCTGCCAGGTTTATACATTGTTGTAGTGACATCTCTTTCTCGCTGTATGGCAAATGAAAGAGATAGATAGTTAGGCAGTCAGAAAACTGCCTGGAAATAATAGGTCATAATACGACCTCAGAACTAACGCCCTCTCGGTTCACTCGACGAATGGTTGACAACTTTTTTCCACCACTGTGCAATACAAGTAAACGAATATATTCATAAATAATAAATACCGTAAACTGGGGTGAAAAACCACAAAATTTTGGGTTCATCGGTTCACATTTTTGTTACAATCAGTTTTGCGATCAGTCGTTGTAAATCTCTCTGAAATTTTAAATTACCTATGATTAAAAAGTTATTGGAGATAACGTTTCCTTTTTTGCTGATTTATATAGAAAATAAAAAAACTACGAATATTTAACATAAAAGAGATGGTTGTCATTTCACCATCTAATTCGGCTTAACTAGTCGACTAACTTTGAAAACGCAAATATTAACTTTTTCACGTTGCTAATCACCCCAGTTTACCGTAACTAATTGTAATTTTATTTAAATTAAGGTTTTAATTTTTTTTATGATGTATTTCGATAAAAAAGCAAATAATCGTATATACTGCAGTTTTTGAGTATTTGATCAAATATTTTTTGCTACGTTTCTTTGTCATTGTATGTAACCTTTCTTTGAACACGGAAATTATACTACCGTACCTTAATTAAATTTTACTCTTAAATCTATTTATTCTAATCCTTATTGAATAATTTAAACTATTTTTATTTAAAGTAAATAAAGACACTGTGCCTGCCAGATTAATAACTTATTATTGTAAAGGTCTGTATACAGGATGTCCCAAAACTTTGCCACACGAAGGGAAAGTACCTTAAATATTGAAGGTAATTTTACTCATTTTGATTTCAAAAATAATTAAAACGTTACTCATTCGTATTATTTTTTCTTAATTAAGACAACATCATGAAAAAAAGGAAGACCGTGAAAGGGGTTTAAATATTTTGGCATACCTACATACAATCCGCCATTTTGATATTTCAGAGGCCATGTTTTATTTTTGCTTTAAATCTACCCAGTGTTGTCGCCACCAGTTCGACTTAAATAGCTTATTACTCGGAATCGTAACGTTTTAAGAGATTATGTCGTCAACAATTCTTGTTTGTATTGGTACTAGCTATCGATTTTATACAGGTTGCAAGCGTAGCCGATATTTTGAAAAAAAAGTGGCGGATAATACTATCCTAGTATGAGGCGTGGAATACATACGTATTACGTATTCCACGCCTCATACTAGGATATTCAAACCCATTTAACATTAAATTTTAATAATTATGTATTGTATCGTATCGTATGCGTTTTTTTTAATCTTTGAATAGTTCCAATTAATTAATTAGGTAATTAGTTTTTAAAAACAAAATGAAGTCTTCTTTCAGTGATATTTCCTATCTTCAATATTTAAGGTAGTTTCCCTCCGTGTGGCAAAGTTTTGGGACACCCTGTATAAGGTTAAGATTGTATAACATAGCCTTTTACATGTTTAGGTGTAATTTCATTCCGTATAAATTTAATTGTAAGAATATGACGATGAAAATATGTTCATTCGTCCACCCAAAAGTCTTTAACCATAATTGACGACCTCCGTGGTCGAGTGGCTTTGTACACCGGTTTTCAAGGTGTCGCCATCTCTGAGGTCCCGGGTTCGATCCCCGGTTGGGTCAATTTAGAAAACGAACTTTTCTGCATTGGTTCAGGTCTGGGTGTTTGTGATACCACCGTTGTCTCTTGATTTCCATAACACAAGTGCTTTAGCTACTTACTTTGGAATCGGAGCAATGTATGTGATGTTATCAAATATTTATATTTTTTATTTAATCATATTATTCTCATACAAATCACTTTATAGTAAGTGATATACAGATTTTTATTACAAATTTTAATAGCTAAGTAGTGTGGGAAATGTTGTTTAATTTTCATCAGAAGCAGAACACCATATTTTCGAAATATTCAATAGGTTTTTCATATAAGCAATAAAAATACATATTCTGTTTATTTAATTATAGTTAATTAACAAAAACAGCACAATATATATTATTATTCACTAGCACTAGTGACTAGTCTTATCCAGTTTTTATTTATTTTAATTCAATGCCTAACAAAGACCTATTTATATTTACTTTAGATATTGAAATGATATATCACTAATATTATTATTAGAGTATGTTTATGTTTATAAAATGCCATAAGAGTCCATTCCGCAAAATAACTTTAACTTATTGTTTTATGTGGGTAGTGTCAGTGCCTCAAACTTTATCCTGAGTCCATCCCTGATTAGAGAAATATGAAATTTCCAATGAAACTTATTCATAGGTACACATTTCCTAATAATAAGACCGCGCAGACAAGAGTTCAGCCGTTCCGAGTTCTTTGTAACTTTGGAACTTAATAGCGCCGGCGCAGACGACAGGCAGTTAGAACGCGCTATCAATCAGTACAGTGACTCTATGTCAAACTTGAGATTTACATCAAAAAGTAACGCCACGCTTACACGAGTTTAGCTACTAATGCTTAGTACTTAATACTTGTCACTAATACCTTGTAAACATACTGAACAAGTGCTTAGTATGTTTACATAGAAGGTATTAGTGTTAGTGACAAGCACTAAGTATTAGTAGCTAAGCTCGTGTAAACATCAGTGGCGAAGGATCCGTACAATCCGATTGCCATCTCCTTACCTTTTAGAAATCCCACCTCACTGATCCACTATGCAGATCATAACATTTTTGGAGAACGGCTTATCTTAGTCATAATTTCTCTACTCGTCACTGGAAAACATGGCGCCACTGGAAATATAAAAAAAACACTTGGTATCTAACATCTCGCAATATCTCAATCTATCGATTAATCTATCTCTCAACAATGGCTACTATACAACGTGTTACAAAAGTACCCCTAATGCCGAATATGGTTGATAGGGACCATCAAACTGAACAACTTTTACTATGGGACCAACTCTGAAATCGCGAAAAAAAAATCAGCTGTTTCATACAATAATTAAAATCGAAAGTATTAAAATGTATGAAGCAGCTGATTTTTTTTTCACGATTTCAGAGTTTACCCCATAATAAAAATTGTTCAGTTTGATGGTCCCTATATACCATATTCGGCATTAGGGGTATTTTTGTAACACCTTGTATAACCGGAAGACATCCGGATATTGGTAACTTCACATCTCAACCAATCAAAACTTGTGTGCGATCTTCATAATATATAAATTTGAGCACAATCACAAATATTGATATTATTATTAGTCGTCAACACCAAAATCGTATTATTAGAAATGCTTTAGATCGTTAAAAGTTACTCGAGTAAGCTTCAAATACTCAACTGTGATTTTAAGACCAACTCAATACATATTATGTAGCTAGATTTTGTATTATTACCCAATTATTACATAGATGGCTATGTACATGTGCTGGATTATAATTATTTAGCTAGTTCGCCTGTAAGAATATTTATTTCTGTTGATTTTAGTTTTAATCTTTGAATTGTAAAGATTGTAGTTTTCAATAAAATATGATATTTTGTAGTTATGTATTTCTTATTTGCCACACTAATTGAAAACTTAGATTTTCAAGAGAAAACTAAATAATATACTAGAAAAAATACGACTCGCACCAGATCATATTTTCGGACGGGAATCGAACCCGCGACCTTTGGATATCCGGTCCAATGCTCTGACCGCTGAGCTACCGAGTCACTAGTGGCATCATCGAATTTCTTCTAATATATCCCACTCTTTCGCTGCAAGCTTCTTAAAGAGAAGCCAACTGTGTAAGAATGATATTGAATTACATTTAATCACTTCATTATGATGTAATCATTACAAAACTATTTTTTCTGAATGACTTTCAGACTGCTCTCCTTTTAAAGGACTTAATTAATTTTTTGATAGTTGGTGTTAGTGTTATACCAAGAATCGAACCCTGCACCGTAGAGATTGGAAACCTGCTTCTGATATTCGGAAACAGCCGCAGAAATTTTACACACACAAGAGAAACATTTACAAACGGAAGAGTATACAAAAAGCGATGTTAATATGTAGATTGTTTCATTTCCCATATTGTGCAGCGGTCAGCTGACTGTGACTGGACATATTGCTACTGTCACACGACTACACTAATTACTGTACTCGTTCAGTGAGCCATCGCTTTATTGATCTCATAGATACGCAACATTTTTACTACAAACTTTTCTTGGTAAGTTTTCTACCTTACATAATGGTCTGTCTTTGCGCATGCAATATTGCCTCCAAAACGTGCGCTTTCCCTTTCAACTCTCTGCCATACAAATTGACGTTTTTTGAGAAGATAGGGCATGCGCTATTGAATGCAATGAGGCATGCCTTTGTTGAAAGCGTAAGAGGAACTTAAAAGGGACTATGTCAATTGCATAAACGAATAGACTGGTTTTTTTAAACATCTTTCGATGACCAGAGGCCCTACCGCCATCGTCCATCCTTGTCATATCATAACACGATGACAAGGACGGACATTGCATTGACGTCATAAACTTTAGCAATTTGAAAGCATTTGAGTTAGGCGGTAGGCCTACTGGTCAGATTCGAACCTCATTCAACCGTTTCATTAAAATTAAATATTAACGCTCATAAGAATCAACAAAGGAATAAACAATATTAATAATTCGTTTTGTTATTATTTCACGTTTGATTATTTAAGAACGCGTAGTCTGCGCACTAGCGCCGCCGTTGGAAAATAACATAGTGCTTAAATAAAGAGGAATGTTTAAACATGTTTAAAATTTAAGATTAGCATTGTATAAAGACGAAATTGTGAATTATCTCTCTGTAGTGCACTCCGAAGAAGCTTTGTGGTACTTTTTATCGCTTAAACATTATTTTCTAGCCTGTCGTTTAGTTTAATTGAGTTTTTTTGCTAAAATTGGCCACTCACAATTTCGTCTTTATTTAAGCACTATCTATTATTTTTTCCAATGACGGCGCTAGTGTGCACCCCTTGTTCGCTTTAGGACCGATTCGCTTTAAGACAGGCACATCTTAAATGGAATTTACTTTTTACTTATTAACTTTCGTCTCTTTTTCCATCTCATTAATCGATCGAATTGCTGGTAACAAAAAAAATACATAATCACTATTTCTAAACGATACGAATTCCTTCGTAACAAAGAAATTTGGTTGATAAACATAATTTAATCTAATCACCAACATAACACCCCTGCACTATCAATAATTCGTAGAGCTACCACCAAAGCCGACATTGAATCGATGGGAAGTAGGTCACTCATATAAACACCACCATAACCGACACACCTGTGCTTTTAAGCTTATATATTTAAATAAAATATTTATGGTTTAAAGACAAAAAGCTTATTTATAGGAAGTAACTAAAAATGAAAAGCCAGCAAGTAAGTGTGGATTACTGGGCGATGGGTAAGGCGATGTTCGTGTACGTTGGATTAACAGCTATGTGCTGGGTGATGTTGAGGTTGTTCAACGTCATATTCATGCTGCCACGAAGGTTGAGGGCCCAGCAGCAGAACATACAGCACACTTTAGAAGAACTGCAAGTGAGTATAGCGCCTTATTTATAGTGGCTGAACTGAAACTGAGCTAACTAATTAGCTGAGGCAATTACCCGGTGAAAATGAGTGAGAGACAATGTAAGTTGAAACGTGGTTTATTTAATTAAAATTGTTGGCAAAATTAACACAAATTGACGTTAAAGAAGGCGAAAAAGACACAGAGTACCAAAAAAAAGGGAAATTGTGTTATAGTAAAATTGTAAATGAAAGGTAAAAAAACCATAAAATAGTAAAAAAAGGCCGGCTCGGCAACAGTGGCTTACTTACCTGCACTTGGCTTTTATCTCGTGCGAAGTGACACGGGCTAAGGGGAAATCCCATTAGTCTTGCCCGGAACTGCTTAAGAATTACGTTAGCGTAATAAAAATATTATCAATGATAACGTTAAGGAAACATAATTAGAACCCTTTGGTGACCAACAATTCAAGGCCTCGATCTCTTCAGTGCATGGAAGGCATGCTATGCCATTGGTGCCGGCTAGGGCTGCCATCCGTCTGGGTTTCCCCGGATTTGTCCTAGTTTGTAAGGCGTCCGGGCGGGGTTCTTAAATAGTGTCCGGGTAAAACACTATTTGTATTAGGTTAAAGAGGGTTAGTTTTTTATTTTAATTTAAATATATATTTCCATGTGCGTCCGGGTAAAATTCATTATTTCACTCAAATGCCCGGAGTTTGTTAAATTTTTGGTCCGGGTTCTGTAATTTAGGTGATTGCAGGCTTAGTCCCGGCTAAATTATCAGTCGTAACACCCACGAGTGCGCATTGGATTCGCGTGGTGTAATATCTATGCCCCAGCAGTTGACAAAATAATTGATGATGATTTTCTTTCTAGAAACGATTCCCCGACCTAAACATAACAGAAGAAGACTTAAAGAATGCGGAGAAGGAACTAGAAGAATTCACAAAGGAAGAGAAAGAGAAGGAATTAGTAAACAAAACCAACGAAGAAACGCCACAAATAGAAGAGGACAAAAAAACTATTTAGTGGACCTAAGTATAAAATGCACTATCGTACAATTACTTATTAAAATTTTATATTTTGTACGTTATTAAATTCTAGATACACGACTTATTGTAGGACTTTAATAGACCTCTTTTGTAAAAAACGTTCTTGATTAAATAGTTTTAAAGATAGCACCAAAGTTAAATCAAAGACAATGGCTTTGTCTGAAAAAAAATCAAAACGGCTGATATTTTTATAGGTAGGAATAAACTCCATTATTATAAAGAAAAAGCTTCAGAATTTTTGGTTGCGTGAAAAAGTCTAATTCTAAAACTTTTTCATATTAATAAGAGAGCTTATTCCTACCCTTAAAAAAATCAGCCAATTTGTTTTTTAAGACATTCCTATTATATTAACGTTAAAAAGTTACCTAAACTAATGGTTATTCGGCCAATTATTACTATTTTAGCTGGAAAACAACCACCAGTTATCTGTAAAGTACAAAATAATAAATACATTCCATTAACATCAGTAACGATCTCATTAAACTTATCTAGTAGGTAACTATAGTTGAATCTGCGCTATTAAAATTGTTATGGACCATACACTTAGTTAGTCTGTGTACTTTATTATTCTGTGGTACTACTGAGCTGACAATATTATTTATTCTGCATTGGTGATCTGATAACATAGTTTTGTTAATTTTGTGATACCTTTGATTATACATATAGTGGTGGCCAGATAATTAAGGACACCAGTCGATTTTCATACAAACGAGGTAACTTTGAAGCCTTGTTTCGCTGCTAAGGATTGATCTAGCTGTGGTCTGATGATGGCCATCCAGGGAATGAATAGAGAAGATTCAGTTCGCTATAAACACCCAACTGATCTGATCAACGTTCTAAATGATATCAGGATATGTTTAAAAAAACTGCGAAATTTGCATAAAAATGTATGGAAATCCTGAAACTGAAAACTCTGATCCTTATATCTCTTAGAATTCTGATCAGATCAGTAAGGCGATCTGAATCTCATCCATTCACTCCCTGGATGGCCATCATCAGATCACAGTTAGGTCAATCCTTAGCGGCGAAACAAGACTTCAAAGTTATCTCGTTTGTATGAAAATCGACTGGTGTCCTTAATTATCTGGCCACCAGTGTATACAAAGGCACTCAATAATAAAAGATTAGAGAAGTACAACACTAGGAATTGTAGTTGTTTATAAGGGTACTGTATAAAAAATAATCTGCATGCCATCTTAAAGTTTCCTGTGCCATTATTACACACCCCTCCCCTCCCGATAAAAAAGCTTACGAAAGGCAACCCATATTAGGGTGAGAGTTGTTACGACTTGTAGTTCCGCAACCCTCCGATAGATGGCTTTAAAACTAAAAGCTCACCAGCTGAGGAGGCGTGGTACCCGGCCGCTTCACGCTGTATCGATCCATTCAACAAACGTAAATTTATAGTTGTTATTTATATTTTTTTCTATTAAATCTGGCGATAAATAATACGACCACGATATGTGATAAGTTATCTTGTTAGCGCAGTCGGTCGCCCGCTGTTATTAGTGTGAGCCGTGCAATTAGCTATTGGTAGCCGAGGAGTGTGTACTTGGTGTGACTTGGTTGTGTACTTTTGATGTGTAGGACACTGTTTACGAGATGACTAGGTCCACATACCGACCGCTGGTGCCGCGTTCGTCCAACAATTCCCTGGATAACCGAGACATGGGGTGAGTGAATTATTGATTTTGCCGGCGAACCTCCTGCGAGGGATACCCTTTTTATGTTATTTGGACATTTTATTAATTATAAAATAACAAAATTTCTCTACTACTTTCAAGTGTCGGCAGTAAGTAAACCATAACGCCTATACTCGTATAGTCACCCAAAAACAAACACGCTGTGTAAAGCAATACGCATTAACATACTTTTATAGTCAGCCAGACAAATATTTATTTGTATTTTTTCACAATTTACATATAAGTTATTCTGCTGTAGGCTGTCTTTATTCCACCACGCCTTATGAAGTCCTTCTTTTACGATTTTAGTTCTTTTAAATTAATTAAATATCATTAGAATGGTACAGATGATACCTGACCATCAGCCATTTTTAATGTCCCCACTGCTTAGACCTTCCTTATGGGTGGATAAGGAGGATGGGCCATAACCCACCACGCGGGCTCAAGGCGGATTGGTGGGTGTTAACGACTGCAAATGCAGCCGGGACCAACGGCTTAACGTGTCTTCCGAAGCACGGAGGAGCTCGAGATAATTAATTTTTGGTCACCCATCCCATGACCCCTTGCGAAAGTTGCTTAACCTCCATAATCGCTGGGCCAGGCGCTGAACCACTGCGCCATCGAGCTCCTCAGATGATACCTACTAACAAAATATTCCGTAGCAAATATCATTAAACATCATCAGAACTATCTGGTCTGTTTGTTTGTCTGTCTTTATTATTAAAATCTTGTTGACATAACGTCAACATTTGTAAGTCGCGTGCGTGCATCTGTTTCTTCGACTTACCTACTTATCTAAAGCACTTGTGTGCTTACCTGTTTGAAAACTTATCTTATCGATATCAAACTGTCTGAAAACGATAAACTACAAACACTTGAGAATCGTAAAAATACAATTTTAACCTTTTGTAAAGTGGTTAGGTATTATAAAGAGCCTACTAGCTTTTGCCTGCGACATTCTCTACATGGATTTGGTTTTTTGTGGGAATTCTGCGAATATAGGTATTAGAGCCTATGTCCTTCTTTACTGTCCGATCTATCTCTAAATAGAAAATAATCAAAATTTGTTTAGCGGTTCAGCCCCCTTACTCAAATGGCCAACATTAATACGTCTGAACGCTACGTTTATTATTAAAGCTTAAATATGAGCAATAGACGATTAAATCACATGTCGCAAACTTATGTAAATCACAGACTTTGATGTATTGTATGGAATTGACAAGCTTAGCGGCATGTAGTTTTAAAGTTTGCTGCTTATTTTAAAGCTTTTATAGGAAGCGTAGTGTTCAAACGCATAGAATTTTGGCCATTTGAGTACCCCTTGTCAGCAGGCAGGCAAGAAAACGTAAGAAACAGACGAAAGTTATTTTCGTATTAATTAATAATATGTAAGTACTTAGTTATTAAGTACGTATCTGTGGTGTGGATTTTGGTTAAGATTTTTCACTAAACATGACAAATAACAAAACAGTTTATTTTAAAGCTTTAAAAGGAAGCGTAGCGTTCGAACGCATAGACTGTTGGCCATTTGAGTACCCCTACTTAGCAGGCAGGTAAGAAAACGTAAGAAACAAACAGACAGAGTTATTTTCAAGATTTATTATTATTATTTCAAAGTTAACAAAACAGATTTCATAATAACACATCATGATCTTTCATGTGTAATTTTTTTTTTTGACGACCTCCGTGGTCGAGTGGCTTTGCACACCGGTTTTCAAGGTGTCGCCATCTCTGAGGTCCCGGGTTTCGATCCCCGGTTGGGTCAATTTAGAAAACGAACTTTTCTATATTGGCTCAGGTCTGGGTGTTTGTGATACCACCGTTGTCTCTGATTTCCAAGTGCTACTTACTTTGGAATCGGAGCAATGTATGTGATGTTGTCAAATATTTATTTATTTATTTTATTTTACTGTAAAATCTGTTTGTTGACCAACCAGTGTGCTAAGCTAATCTCGCCAATGTTGATACATCGGCAATATAGTACATACTTACACCACCTACCTAGGATTAGGATATCATACGCCAGACACGTAGCTACTTGGTTGAGGCAGTTAGCTTTTCATTTGCATGCACATTATGGAATTACATCGTTTGCTGGATTGCTCAGCCACTCCGGCAGGATTGCAGGCTGTTTGGCCGAATAACTTGTGGCTTTTAAGTCGGAGTTTAGAGAACTCTACGAGATAAATTATTACGAGAGGAACTTTATTGCGCAATAGCTCAGCGTAGGGCATTCGGCCTGCGATTACCACCAGCGTTTGAGCTAGGGTCATGAGCGCCTCTGGCAAGATTTGAATTTTGTGTCCCAAGACTTATTTCTTGCCCCTTGCGCCCCTGACGCTGATTACTACCTGCCGCAAGAATGGTAGTTCTGACGAAAATCAAAGCCAATTATTTAAATATGTTTGTTACCGGCTCCTGCAGTTGTCGAGCGCGAAATAATATGGATCACTTGCTTTATTTAATAAATTTATTTAAAACAGACTAGTAATTGCACTACTTTGTTTAAAATGTGAGAAGAATGAGACGAGTGAAAGGAATGAAATGAATGAGACGAGTGAGAAGAATAAAAACGAATGAAAAAGATGAATCGAATGAGATAAATAAAACGAATGAGATGAGTGAGAAGAATGAGACGAATACGAAGAATGAGACGAGTGAGAAGAATGAAACGAATGAGACGAGTGAGAAGAAGGAGAAGAATGAGACAAGTGAGAAGAAGAAAACGAATGATAAGAATGAGACGAGTGAGAAGAATAAGAATAGTGAGAAGAATGAAACGAGTGAGAAGAATGAAACGAATGAGAAGAATGAGACCAGTGAGAAGAAGGAAACAAGCGAGAAGAATGAGACTATTGAGAAGAATAATACGCGTGAGAAGAATGATACGAGTGAGAAGAATAATACGAGAGAGAAGAATGAGACGGTTGAGAATAATGAGACGAGTGAGAAAAATGAGATGAGTGAGAAGAATGATACGAGGGAGAAGAATGATACAAGGGAGAAGAATGATACGAGTGAGAAGAATGATACGAGTGAGAAGAATGATACGAGTGAGAAGAATGATACGAGTGAGAAGAATGAGACGAGTGAGAAGAATGAGACGTGTGAAAAGGATGAGACGAGTGAGAAGAATGAGACGAGTGAGAAGAATGATACGAGTGAGAAGAATGATACGAGTGAGAAGAATGAGACGGTTGACAAGAATGAGACGAGTGAGAAGGATGAGACGAGTGAGAAGAATGATACGAGGGAGAAGAATGAGAAGAATGAGACGGGTTAGAAAAATGAGACGGTTAAGAAGAATGAGACAAGTGAAAAGGATGAGACGAGTGAGAAGAATGAGACGAGTGAGAAGAATGATACGAGTAAGAAGAATGATACGAGGGAGAAGAATGATACGAGGGAGAATAATGATACGAGGATGAATAATTATACGAGTGAGAAGAATGGGACGTGTGAGAAGGATGAGACGAGTGAGAAGAATGAGACAAGTGAGTAGAATGAGATGAGTTAGAAGAATGAGACGATTGAGAAGAAAGAGACGAGTGAGAAGGATGAGAAGAATGAGACGGTTGTTAAGAATGAGACGAGTATTAAGAGTAAAACGAGTGAGAAGAATGAGACAAGGGAGAAGAATGAGACGAGTAAGAAGAATGAGACGAGTGAGAAGAATGAAACGAATGAGAAGAATGAAACGAATGAGAAGAATGAGACGAGTTAGAAGAATGAAACTCATGAGAAGAATCCTTAACAAACACAAACTCCTTGTGCAAATAATATTTTCGCTAAAACCTTTTTTTCTCGTAGTTCGTAGTCATGGTATTAAGTATGCAACTCTTGAATAAAACTGATTTATAATCCGTCCTTTAATCACTAAATGCATACTATGCTATTATTTTTCTATCCGGATTCGACATGAAGAAGAGAGGCGATTCTTGTTTAAAGTATAGAATTATTTAAAACATAATTATTTCTTTGTCATAGTAGTCATGCGTTCACGTGCTAAATATATATCGATAATTCTGCAGTCATAGATAAATCTTTAATACATAAAACGTTATCATTGCTCACGTGTAAAAAACTGTTTCATAGGTTTACTAACTTATCCGATAGGAGCAATACATCTACGAGTATTATATTAATATTATTGTTTTAGATTTATTGCCGCTATCTATGAAATTGTTTATTATGGTCCTTTACCTTTTGTATATGTGTCACGGCAATATGCTCCTAACTGTAATGGCATAATGATGGTATTATCGCGACAGTCCTTTTGACAAATAATCGACTTGCTGACCTTAATGACGTCAAATTTTATTTTCGGGACAAGGCCTACCTATATAAGCACAATGTTGATTTAGATAATAATTAGCTTAGTCGTTAGCTTAGGACTAAAGATTGTCGGTAAAAAACACTATTCGACTACAGTCGCCTAGCAAGTCGCCCGAAAAATCGACCCATGTAAATGCCCCATTACTTAAAATCCTTTTGTTATACATCTTGCAAGATTATAGATATTAATATTGATTTCGCTTTTGTTTTTTTCTTCATAATTCATTATTTAGAACTATCAAATGACTTGAATAACTAGGAACTAAACCTTAATCAAAAATAAGTAGAAGAAAAACAAAACAATATCGAATTCACTAAACGGAATTTATTAGTGTCGAATCAAAACTAACATGTGCTAATAATATAAAGATCAAAGTTTATTCTTGACGTGTAGTCCGATAGCACGAGCTGCCCTGTAAGGGTGCGTCCACATCTGGCGAATGCGCGGCGAATGCTCAGCTCACGAGCTGCGCACGCGCTGCACGCGTGCCATTACTGCCGCTGTTTGGTGCGCTTCATTAGCGCAACTCAGGAAATGCTTATAAAGTGAGCGCGTGCTGTGCGCGATCTGCGCGCGTCCAGTTCGCGCGGGTGAGTTGGTGCGGGACTTGAGGGGCGGGCGGGAGGAAGTAAATGCAGCGCGCGAGCCGCGCATGTACGGCGCATAGAATGCGCGCGATAGGCGCGCGGGCGGCGCAGGAGCGACGGACGAGCATAAACAGCACGCGCAAGACTCGCATGCCGCTCGCAAGCTGCGCATTCGCCGCGCATTCGCCAGATGTGGACGCACCCTAAGAAGTTTATCTAACGACACAGTGTTTGTCGGTGTGAACGACTCGTTTATGTGTAAACGTGCCTTATCTTCACGACCGATGGATTCTGCATCATTTGCGTCGTACTCGGCTATGATGACAATATTATCTATCTTCAATGAGTTACAGAATTACTTTGTTAATGAGTACCTACAAATATTATGTACCTAAAGGAAAACAGATAGTAATCATACCTAGAAAGTCGCCACCCTCAATCCTATCCTAATCCCAAATAATATTTAATGTGATAGTGAGTGTGTTTGTTTGTTACGCTTTCACGTCTTTAACTACTGAACCGATCATCATGAAACTTTGCACACACATTGTCAGGAGGACGGAATAGAACATAGGATTAATTATGTATTCTGTAACATACGGTGCCTTTCATCATAAAAAAGTACCGTTTCCGAGATATAGAAAAAAATCTCCGCACAGACGAAGTCTCGGGCAGCAACTCGTATTCTATCCACATAATTCTCGAAAATAATCTCATTAATAAAATTGCCGTTTTGATATACGTACTAACTACTTATAAAGTTAATAAATACTGAGTTATGATGAAATCTTCAAAGATTCCTAAAAACGCCACATGATGCTTAAATTATTTCATCGTAGACGTGAAGAGAAAATCCGTAGCGCGCTACAGACGTCAATTTCGTAGCAAATATCTTACGATACAATTAAATAACCTTCGTGTAAATTATCTCTCCTAGTTATAGGTACATACACAATAATTTTAGCAAGGAGGAAAATGTTCAATTATGCAGTCACAGATCATATAACAAATACACCCATTTATATTATGTATTTTTCAATATTAAAACTACTTTCAATTATTTTCAAGGTGTCGCCATTTTTGAGGTCCCAGGTTCGATCTCCGGATGGTTCAATTTACAAAACGAACTTTTCTATATTGGCTCGTCTGGGTGTTTGTGATACCACCGTTGTCTCTGATTTCCATGCATAACACAAATGCTATAGCTACTTACTTTGGAATCGCAACAATGTATGTGATGTTGTCAAATATTTATATTTTTATACCCAATTAAGTAACTAAAGGTAAGTAGGTAAATGACGCTGATATATTTCGACACAATTTATTATCAATGAAATACTTTATTCTATATAAGTAGGTCTACTGATACTGGATAATTGCTTGGTTTAAGTTTATAAAAAAAATATTAAATAGTGCTAGGTATTGCTAAGTAGTTAACTACAATCGACTAATTTAATACATATGATTTTCCATAATGAAAATTATTTTTCCTTTCATCACTTTGAAAGAAAAACATATTGCTGATTTATATAGTTAATCCATTTACCTAGGAGTTAATTACTTTCTTAAATCGGAACGTTGGTCAACGCTTCCGGGCAAGCCTTTTTTATTAACCGACTTTAAAAAAGGAGGTTATCTTTACAAATAAGCAAATTATGTACACATCCAAAGGACGTTAAAAAGGGACCATAAATAGAACAACAACGTGAAAAGGTTTGGGGGGGCAATAATTGGGAAGAACTAAGCGGGAACAAACGTTTACAGGCCCTTGGGGGAAATTGTTTAGCGAAAACCGCCATTCATTGCAGGCAGTGTAGGCACGAAGAGTATGTATTATTGTTTACGGTAATCTTCGCGTTTCAATTGTTGTGCAGTGTTGGTAGAGCTTATACCAAGCCCGTCTTATACCATCTTAGAGCTCAAACATACAAAATGCGTTCCCGTCATCCGATCAGGGGGGGTTCACGATTGCCGGATCTCAACTTTCCGAAACGAATCGGAAAGTCTTTCGATATAGATCTTATTTTCTACCTTATGCTACCAAACTTTGTAAATGCATTGCGTTTTCCCGTCGGAAAGTGAATCGAATGCCAGTTGATTCACTATTCCACGATTCTATGTATTTGTGAATAGCAGTTTTGGAATCTATCGGAGAGTACGTATTCGAATCGAATGCTTTCGAGTAGATTTCAGACAATTGAGAATAACCCTATACCGATCGCAGATCACTGCTATCTATGCGGTATATGACCGGAACGCAACCAGTGTGAAAGGGATAAGACAACTCCATGCATCGCATAGATCGCAGCGATCTGCGAATCGGATGACCGGATTCCGGGTGTAGTGCGCTTACATTTGTCGTAACTAAAGGCCAAGTCCTAACCCGTTGTCGATAAACAAAAAGAATTCACTTTTCTTTTCAAAACTTCCTCTCCTATTCAAGCAGAAAATAATGTCGAAACTCTTACTTTCCTTATCCTCTGTGAACTATGGCCAAATGAGAGGTGTTCCCGTTTGGCCCCTTTCTTAATTACAGGCGTTTGGAGTCGCGCCAGGGGCCATTATGTGCTCCCTGAATTACAGAGCCCGCGAAATCTTATTCCACTGAAACTGAATAACGTCGTCGTGTTTTATTTGTTATGGATACTTTATTTTGGAACGTATTTGCTACGTATGTACTAGGCCTTCCATCCAATAAAATGCATACATGTTATATGTTATGTACGTTTATCAAATTATCTTTTTGAAGCTCACGAATGAAACATTTAAGTGAAAACAAATTGGAGTATCTCGGTGGTTAAAACAGCCGCCCAAATTCCTTTACGAATGCTATGATTCTATCCATTACAGTTCAACATAAAGTTGGGTTTTGGTAATCAAAATTTACGTCTTTCGTCATAAGTATTCAAAAACAATCCTGAACAATAATTTTCTATCTTTTAATCAGTACCAGCAAAACTAATTGAAAGTGGATGAAAAGCTTCGATAGCACTCGTTCCATTTCAGGGTTTGACGTACAAAACAATGGAAACTCCTTATCTCCAGTACTCCACAGCAATGAACTTGCAAACTTCTGCAAGTATCTGAAATACCTACTTTGCCGGCGGTCAGAAACGTAGCGAGTAGCGGTGTGGACGACAAGAACGCGGAGAAAATCCTTTTTATTATGTTCAATATTAACCCTTCAACGGCCGGAAAATGAGAAACAATAGATATTCCATTGTTATCCGGCCGCCTGCGTTCGTTCGGGCGTTGATGAATTAAAGTGTAGAGGAATATTTTAGCTTGTTGGTAACATCAAAAGAATCACTGCTTTATGTAGCCCCAGAAATGATTTCTGGTATTATTGTAGTGAGACATGATTGAATCAGTCTACATATTATGTTACTGTAGTGTAGACACAGGTAGATAGTACCAATACAGTATAAAAGTGACCAAGATTCAATTTTTTCAACCTATTCTTTGAAATTTAACAGTACACTCGTGTCGAGTACAGTATAGACAGTTTAATAATTATTGTCTATCAAAGATTTTGCGTTGCGAACTTTCGGAAGTTGAGCAAGAAACATCTAGTATCTTTTTGGTATATTTATAACCTTTATCTATGATTTCCGCTCGTCGCTATCCTCGCGGCCATACCTTATCCCGTTTTGAACTTCCAAGTCATCAACGCAACATCCAAGTGGGTTGAGTTGTGTCAACGGAAACGTCGAAAGGAACTGGGTCACCGGCTTTTAATGAATGCCCGACCCCGGGCAGCGTGCGACTTACTTGGACAAATGGAAAAGGCAGGAGAATCTTCGCATAAGCAGAGCAGGTAGATGTTCATTGATCAGAACAGTTTATCTAGTCGACCTAAGTGGTGCAGTGGTCAACATGCCGGTCTACCACGCAAGAGGTCCCGAGTTCGATTCCCGGCCGGTCAGAAATTGAAATGACGAATTTTAATTTCTGTGACGGGTCTGTGTTACTATGTATAATAAGTATATATTTAAAAAGTATATAAGTAGTATATCAGTTATCTAGCACCCATATTACAAGCTTTGCTTAGTTTGGGGCCAAAATACGCTGTGTGAAATCGTCCAAGCATTTACTTATTTATTTATATTGTGACTAGGGGAATAGGGTGATGAACAATTATTGAGGCAGTTTGATTGTAAGCACCTAAATATGTATTAAGTTCAAACGCTATTTATCAAATTACTTATAAGTTCGTTAACTAAACAAAACATTCTATCGTTGAAAACGCAAACGAACTAATATTATTAGGGTTCCGTACCAAAATGGTAAAAAAGAACCCTTGGTGCGAATCAATCTGTTTGTCTGTCACAGCTGGATATCTCGAGAACTACTAATGCTATCAACTTGAAATTTGGAATACTTTTAGATGACGTTTGCCCAACTATTTTGCAAATAAGAGAGAAATAAAAATATTTAAAATTTTTTTGCAACAGGGACTTTAAAAATTCGAAGTGAGTGAAAAATTAAACTTTTTCAGAATGATGGTACGAAACTTACGCTACCATCATTCTGAAAAAGCTCTTGACCATTTTTAAGTGTTGCGTTCAATCTCTTGAAGTAGGTACTTCTGCGGTTAGAAAACGAGGAAAATTAGAAATAAATATTTGACAACATCACATACATTGCTCCGATTCCAAAGTAAGTAGCTAAAGCACTTGTTTTATGGAAATCGGATACAACGGTGGTATCACAAACACCCAGACCTGAGCCAATATAGAAAAGTTCGTTTTCTAAATTGACCCAACCGGGGATCGAACCCGGGACCTCAGAGATGGCGACACCTTGAAAACCGGTGTACAAAGCCACTCGACCAAGGAGGTCGTCAAACCTCTAAGAAAACTAAGGTGGAATAGCTCTGACCCAAAAACCAAAGCGCATATTAATTTCTAATGACTTAAGAACTCGGAAGATGATATAATTTTGATGAAATAAGACACAAGGAAATTGAATAAGGTTTTGGCGTAAAAGATAAAAACTGGTTTTAACTTTGTGCAGGATAGCGTGTGGATATTATTATAACATGAAACTTTTGTGCAATTATTAGATGATATTGACCGGACGAATACACGTTTCTTAGAAAAATTAAACTTCATGTTACTGGTAGAGATTAGAATAAGTTTGTAGTAGCAAGAAAGTAGCTTTGAGTGAATTAGAATAGATCTATCGAAGACGTACCTATCACTTTTTACTGACGTAAAAAAATAGACGTGTTGATGGTAATATCACAAACTGTGAGTAAATAACAGCAATATTAAAGTGTATTATTCGAAGACGTACCTATCACTTTTGCTGACGTGAAAAAAATAGACGTGTTAATGGTAATATCACAAACTGTGAGTAAATAACAGCAATATTATAGTGTATTATTCGAAGACGTACATATCACTTTTGCTGACGTGAAAAAAATAGACATGTTAATGGTAATATCACAAACTGTGAGTAAATAACAGCAATATTATAGTGTATTATTCGAAGACGTACCTATCACTTTTGCTGACGTGAAAAAAATAGACATGTTAATGGTAATATCACAAACTGTGAGTAAATAACAGCAATATTATAGTGTATTATTCGAAGACGTACATATCACTTTTGCTGACGTGAAAAAAATAGACATGTTAATGGTAATATCACAAACTGTGAGTAAATAACAGCAATATTATAGTGTATTATTCGAAGACGTACCTATCACTTTTGCTGACGTGAAAAAAATAGACGTGTTAATGGTAATATCACAAACTGTGAGTAAATAACAGCAATATTATAGTGTACTATTTATCTATGAGTCCAGTATCCACTGTATCCATCACAATTTTATCAATCAACAACAAATTATCGAATGGCCTTTAAGAATCCTTGTGTTTCTGCCCCAGTTCGATAACAAATGAGATAAACAAGGAAAATATTTTTTGTTTTTTGTTTTGTCTCACATCTTTATGGGTATTACTTCCTGAGTTAATCAATCGTCGTTATTCTACGTAGATACTCACATGCTTTACCACTTTGCAAAAAAATTCGTGTGCGCGCGTATCGCCCCTGTACCAACTAAAGGTATATTAGTGATGGTGCGACGTGCAAGCGATTTTAATCTTTGGAGTGGTAAAGATGAGTCCTTCTAAAAACTATTCCAAATTTCAAGTTAATAGCATTAGTAGTTCTTAAGATATCCAGCTGGGACAGACAGACTGAGTCGCACCATAAGGGTTCCTTTTTACCATTTTGGTACGGAACCCTAAAAAGTCACTTACCTAGTTTACTGTCATAATTTTACTAAGGCTGAATTATTGAGCGCAAGTACCTACAATCCTTTTTACAAGATGTATATTCTTTGATGAAAAAGAATTAATGGGGGCATTACATTTCCTTGGAATGAGGGCAAGAAGAATGTCTCTCATTTCCTCTAATATGTGCTAAGCTTTACCTTCTCAGGCGAATTTCAAGAAACATAATGGTTTGACCTTCGGGGCCATTCTCGTCCCGCGAATTCAGAATGCCGAGAGCCTCGGAGATAAGAGCCTGAGGGCTCTCGGAAACCTCTGGACTTAACATTTAAGATGCTTTAAGTAAGTAATATAATCCTAACTTCAATTTGAGATCATATCAGAAAATGGAAAGCAATACTTGCCAGTAAAGATATTAAATGTTAGGTAATTTTGTAACTATACTGGCCTTCTACCACACTTTCAAAATTGCAATTTCTTTAAAACAATAGAAGTTAGAGTTTTTAAATGAAAAAAGTCTTTTTTTCAAGATTCAAGACTATTGATTGGGAAGCTATTATTCAAAAAAAACTTTTTTTTAGTCCCTTTTATTTCTAAAATATAGCCGCAGTAAATGATTATTTTGACAACCTTCAGGAATCATTTTTTTTCGAAGGTATATACAAGTTGCAGGTCAGGTGGAAGAAATGCATTGACCTAAATGGAGACTATGTCGAAAAATAAAAATTAATTCAGACCCACTTTTCTTTCATTTTCATGGTCGGGCTTAGAACTTTTGGATCCACCCTCGTATCTTGTGTATTTTAAGTTACGACAAATTGTCGTTTATTGTTCGTTTAAAATTAAAAGTGTGGTAGGTACTAAGTTTTAAAGGCCAGTGTATATTTCCGCAAAATTTTGAAATGAAATATAAAACACTTTGAGATAAATACTCACCTATTAGTAGGTAAGGTTTTTAAGAAAGGTTCTGCGGCCGATTTTTATATCACCCGATCATAAAAAGATTTTAAAAAATATCGAATTGGCCCAAATGCTCTTAATTTCAACGGTAATTCCGAATCAAGTCAATGAAACCTAGAAAAGTACCGAGGTACTGAATTCGTATCCACACTGTTAATAAACCATAAATACTCATATGTTATTAAATTAAAACGTGACATAGGTAGGTACAGTTGATTAGAATAATTAAACTGTAAATGTGTCAGTTTTCTGCGCCACTCGATAATTAGGTTATATTTGCTACTGTAATTATCTGTATTTATACGCCAACCTGTCTAATTAAGTACTAGCTTAATATTACAGAGTGAAGTATAAACAAAGTCTAGTAAACTAAATTCTCTTAAGATTACGAATCATAACATACTTAAAATAAAAATAAAATTGGTTGATTCGATAGCCTTTGAGATCTTTAAGCAGCTTAGTTAATCGTAATGTGTGATTTTCATAACTCGACAGAAAGGAAGTTTAGCTTAAATAGTTTTGAACTTCCAATAAAATAGAGTTTTGACAACTACCTGCAAAAGAGTGAGCTCATTTGACTATTTATAATGTAAGAATGGGTATAAAATCTTCAGAGAGACGCTGCCTTGTGCCACCGATCCGACGCAGAAAGTGTCGACCTGATTTTTTACTAACATAATTTTTAAGTTATTTACTAACAATATTGTTTTATAAATTATATATGCTTAGTTTTAAGGTATATGTCTATGGGCCATCGTTGCCTGATTATAAATAAATAAATAAAAAAAATATAAAAAAAAAAAACATATAAATTTTCATGAAAAAAATTTATACCTATTCTTACTACAACGCGTTTTCTTGACCAGTAATTCATAATAATTTGAAACTTAATTAATACTTTTCACCGTGTTTAATTAACTTAATGGAGTATTATGAGGTAAATAACATTTAAGTAATACTTATACTAACATCCGTCGCTCATACAAAAGCTCGTTAAGTTCAAACGGCTCGCAATTAAAACTGCACTTCGTTTTAATTAACACAAACGCGTTGGTGCAAATTGATAACAGCTGCGGGAAGGTAATTAAATGACAAACGACTTAAATTGTTCATTTAATTAACGCCGTAAATAAAAGTTTATGTATGAGAGCTTTTATCTAATAGATCAATAAACTCTACCACAATCTTTGGATTTAAATTTATTATTGTATTATTTTTAATAAGTTCATAGGTTGAAATTTCGTAAGATATGCCTGTAATGTCTGTTACCCTAAAGTAGACTAACTCAATTTAACTCTTAATTTATTGTACCTAAGGCAAAAATCTGAATGAAATTAAGAAGAGACAGATTCTTAATAAAAGTAAGAAATAAGAATCGTGTTTTTTAGGTTTAGGATCTAAATATAAACTTAGGTAAGTGCGATTAAATTGATAATAGACAGTGATCCGCTGCAACTCTCTTAAAGCTACAGATTAAAATACGTCATTTTGTACCGCAAGTGCTCTGAAGTTTCACTTAAGTTGCATTGTTAAATTAATCGCATTGTACATACTTATTATTTTCTCAAATAGGTCTATAGCTTTAAAAGTTCATATTTATTTAGGTACTTACCCACCAAAGTAAAAGAAGCAAAGATTATATTATATTTTTTTCAATAAAAGTATTAACTTAAAAACCATATTTATAAAAATAATGATAGACTAACTACATTTTAAGGAATCAACGAAAGCAAATAAATATCCCACCACACCGTGGCGTTTTTATTGAGGTGCTCCTAGAATCATTTCTTACCCTTTAAATGGCACAACCATACCGAATCCGTTTTTCAACCTATAGAAAAACATACTAGAAATCCCAATGACCTTCCAGTAAAACAAATACCATTTGGCATCTCGCCAGTACAGTGCAGCTGAAACGAAAGCCCGGGGTCACCAGATGAGCTAAGCGATTTAGGGTTGTAAAATAGGCCGAATTGGGAACAATATGTTTACCAACAACTGAATTTTATGCATACTATGAAGTTTTTATTAGTGCGTAAGATACTACGATATGATAGTAATCGTATAGATTATGGAACCATTCTCCCACACGGTAAAAACCTAATTACTAGTAGTACTTAGGCTTCTCTGTAGTAGTACTTACTTCTTAACTGTAGTAGTACTTACTTCTTTTCTGTAGTAGTACTTACTTCTTTTCTGTAGTAGTACTTACTTCTTCTCTGTAGTAGTACTTACTTCTTAACTGTAGTAGTACTTACTTCTTTTCTGTAGTAGTACTTACTTCTTCTCTGTAGTAGTACTTACTTCTCTGTAGTAGTACTTTCTCTGTAGTAGTACTTACTATAATCATAACCAGCAAACTAAAATCTGTGGAAGTGTAATTGCAAACAAATATTGTAAAATTTAGATTTTTCGCATTTAAAATGCTATTTTTATATTAAGATAAATAATATTAGAAAAAATACTAGAAAAAATCGACTCACCCGTAGCACCTCAGACGGAACAAATATAAAAAAAAATGTGGTTGTAAATTACAATTACAGTTTGTATTGTAGAGAGAGAGAGAGAGATTATTTATTTTCACCAAAGACCACACAAAAGGTACATAAAAACAAAAATAACATAAATGGGTACACATAAAATTAAAACAAAAAATGATATAAACAAAATAAGGCCTTTGGGTCATTAAGGTCCCTATTGCCTCAGCATGATGTTGACGTGACACATCCAGTGTATTCTGGCAGGGCCTGCTTGTGCGAGAGAGAGAGAGAGTTTATTAGAAATGACGTCATGTGTAGTCAAATAGTGTAAAAGACGCAAAAAACCAGTAAAAACATTCAAAGATAACGTATCATATTTTTTCGTTTAACTAATAGAAAATATCTTTTGAGGAAATTTCTATAGTTGAAGACACTCTATTCAATATCGATAGAATTGTTAGATAGGTTTGGTGAAGTACAAAAAGAAGCACTAGCCATGATATTAGCTGAACTTATAATTATGACGATGGTTGAATCCAGTGTTATAATAATGAATAATATTAAACATAAATAATGCCATTCAGAACGGAACAATCCAATAAAATATTCTGCTTACGTAATCTATAAACTGCGTAAGTCATTTTATTTCCAAACGTTTAAACAATTTTACATCGGTCAGGTCAAAGCTTAAAGTAATCATTACCTGTTTTATCGCCATTGTTATCCATTGTTTACATTCAAATGGCATCTGCGCAAGATTTTTATTAGCCCCGGTGGCATATGTTAAAGAACAGGAACAATATATTTTTACACGATTACGTCTTACTTGGAAATTATAGGAGCTTCCATTTGGTGAATCGCTAAACAAAAAGTTTAAATAACTAAAAGACTTAACAATAGATATGTCGCAGCCAACTGCTTGAATCAGCCGCTCAATTAACGGCCTAGTCACTTGATTGAACAGCTCCATTGAATCAGCGGCCTAAATGACATTTAGCCAATGCGTTCAACATTTAATTAACGGCCTGGCAGATGTCGACGCCATATTGACAGTATTTGACAGCTAGCTCGACATACAGCGCACCAGGTGACGAACAATGGAACTATATTTTAATGTCTTGGCTAGGCAAATCAATAAACGTCATTAAACCAAGTCATTTGCCTAGCCATTCTATTAGATGGCTGCATATCTTTTAGGCCGCACGGCGCCGTTAAATAAAAATGCTAGGCCGTTAATTAAGCGGCTGGTTAAGCAAGTTGGCTACGCCACATACATAAAGCATTAGAATGATATATACAAATTGAAAAATTAACACCCACCATTAATAAAAATCACTTCGAATAAAAGGCGATCTTTCTTTCTTATCGTATGAGGATTAGTGGCCACCTCTGGTGTTAGAGTTTATCAAGCCGCCTGTTAGGCCTCTAACTTGGCTTAACGACTGTTATCAGACGACAACAACCAGGACCGACGGTTTAACGTGCCCTCCGAAGCAGGGAAGTGCTCAGTTGTAATGCCACTTAACGGTCACCCATCCGACACCTGGCCGGGCCGAGCGTTGCTTAACAAACGTGATCGAGTACGATCAGTCTGTTAAGCTCCGCCATGAGCGCTTCTGAAACGCCATTAGCGCTTCTAATGAAAGGCGATCTGTTCACGCAATGTTTTTCAGCTTTTCGCTACAATCGCTACATTCGTATCTATAGACGAGTAAGTAACGACTTGAGTAAAACTTGCAATTTTCAAATACTTCTAATATTATATTCACATGATAGTATAATTAATGTTAAACGCAGTTTTACTGCAATTGTGGTGCATTTAAGATTAATTTATTACTATACGGGGTGGAGACGACAATACGACAATAAATGAAATATTTATTACACTAGTTCATAGAAGTATTTTAAAACTATCAAATAATTCCTAAGAACGAAATTTTTTTATATTTTTTTTCAGACAAACTAATTAGCACGAAAATTAATTGTACTGAAAATCGTAACTGAAAAATATTTCCTGTGACTAGACTAAACTATTGGATATTTTTAATTGTTTTTCTATGAGACTGCATGGGAGCGTTCTTAGCTATACGACATTTAATTTATTGTCGCATTGTCGTCTCCAGGTTGTATATTGAATGTGAATATAATATTAGAAGCATTTGAAAATTGCAAGTTTTACTCAAGTCATTACTTACTCGTCTATAAATACGAGGGTCAATAAGCAGAAAATGTCTGGAAGAAAAATTGCATACATTCATAACTCAGAAATACTCACCTCGATGTTTTCCAACAAACCAGAATCTGAATGAAGATGTACATCAAAATTTCCCGGAAAAATAAAAAGATATGCTGCGAGAAAAACAGGAAAATAAACAAACGTCCACCGACGTTTACTCGAGATAAGATACAATGAAAAACAAAACCACAATATGTATTTACAAAGAATACGTAAACCAACTTACAAAGAAATTGAAATAGAATAAAGATATTGCTTTCCGGCTGTGGCGTTCAATTTAGAAGTAAGAAGTAACAACGATACGACGAATCGCACACTTTCCTCGCAATATCGAAACTTTTCGGGATTTCCGCATAACATTTGTGCAGAGGTTACATGATGCTAGCTAGTTAAGGCCGGCTCCACACGTTGGCCATTACAACGTTTGAACATTGCCGGTTTTGTAACGAATGTGTCAAAGAGGTTCTTTCAAAAGATTATTTTCAGTTCGAGATGTGTGTGGCGCCCGCGTTCTCTAGTAGTTAAGTAGTTATGCAGTGGAACTACTCGCATCGTATGACGGCATCATAGCAATTACTCTCATAAGTGAGATAGTCAGTAGCTCGCATCCGACATAAAATAAAAGTGCATCTAAATTACTAAATGGTAATATTACTTCGAAACTTACTTAAATTCATGGCAATTTTAAAAAATACGTAGCTATTCGCAATAATACTTTTGCAACATACGTGATTGTTTGTAATATCAAATACTTAAATAAATACATATTAGACAACATCACATCCCTTTCTCGAATTCCAAAGAAATAAGGTTAAAAAAATCAGCTGTTTCATACATTTTCATATTTTCGATTTTAATTTTTGTATAAAACAGCTGATTTTTTTTTCGCGATTTCAGAGTTGGTCCCATAGTAAAAGTTGTTCAGTTTGATGGTCCCTATATACCATATTCGGCATTAGGGATATTTTTGTAACACGTTGTATATAAAAGCTCTAGCATAGCTTTTCATATCATATTTTTACACACCTTTATACACTAGTATAGTATTATACCCACCTACTTATTATCTGTGCTGTTTATCAACAGCAGATAAGATAAGATATGTATGAAAGCTTAATCTGGATGACCCAAAAGTATTTCACCACCACGTGTTCCTTATGATTTTCCGGAAAATTACTTGATGATACAAATCGAAATCACGTAATTATTGTATTAAAATGAAGAAGTTATTTATTTCCAAGAAATGGTACTTATTCTTTTTTATTAACCGACTTCAAAAAAAAGAAAGGGTTATCAAGTCGACGGTATGTTTTTTTTATTTAATTTTTATGTATGTTTTAACATAACTTCACCAGTTGTTAACCGATTTCAATTTCTTATTTTTTTATATGAAAGAATATAGTTTATTTATTTATTCTCATCCCAAACGGATAATAAATAAAACATGAAAGTAAAAGATGCAAAAATATAAATAATTTTTAGGAGGATAATTTCAGGAAATTGTAAATTTTTGGGTCATCTTATTCATAAACAAAATAGGAGTTTAAAATTTAGGACAAATGTATACCTAACTACCTACGTGTAAGGATATTTCGATTTCCTCATATTGATTGATTTCAATTTAACTTACCAGCATATGGTAAAATTTGATTATTCTTTACTTGTGAGAACATGATAATTTTTCTAGAACAACATTTTAAGTAGAAACTGAACTGTGTACTATGAAAATAGAATATTTCATCGAACTTTAAATCAACTAGTTATACGGTTCGATGGAAAATTGCTTTTAAGAACTAAAACGTTACTAAGAGATCGTTTACTAATAAATAGTTTAACACAATAAGGCTACCCGCCCACTAGCGATTAATCGCTGAGCGATTTTTGTCGCTGAGAATAGAACATACAGAGTTCAATACGTAAACGCCCACGAGCTACACAAAATAGCTCAGCGACTAATCGCCCACGAAATGACACTGACAAGAGTGACAAAGGGTTTACTTAGGCGCCATCTCCACGGCCGAGAGAATCGCGGCGATATTATCGTCGTGCCACGTATTTCTATATACTCTCTATGAATGCGTCTCCACACGGCGATGTTATCGCGGCGATGCAACGAGAAAAAGCGCTTACTCGTCGCGATTTTCTCGCCCGTGGAGACAGCGCCTAAGCCAGCGACAAAAAACGCCGCGATAATCGCAGCTACAAAAAGTCGCTCGTGGGCGCTGACGCTAAGATGTTTATTTTATCTGCTTTCAGAAACAACGGTTTCCTCTGTAACACGGATACCTATACGAGTACCTACTTCGAAATGCATAACCCTTACCGAGCTCACCTCGTGAAAACATGTTTTCATCGATACTGAATAACATCATAATTATTATCTTTCAATTTGGCGAATGGAAAAATAATCTCATCGATTCTATTTAAACATGTTTTGATTTCAATATTAGTTACTGTTTACTTTATTGAGTAAAATTGTGAGTAAATAAGGTACATTTATCTTGTTTCTGCTTATATTCGTAGATAATAACCAAATATTTTTATGAAGCTTAGAGACCACCTAAATAATAACTAAATCAAACAAAGTGCTTACAAGAATACTAGAAAAAATACGACTCATCATATTCTCGGACGGGAATCGAACACGCTAACTTTGAATGCCCGCTCCAATGCGTGAGAGCATTGGAGCATTGGATTGGCATTCGCTGAGCTACCGAGTCACTAGTGGCATCGTCGAATTTCTTCTAGTATATCCTGCTCTTACTACGTGACTCGGTAGCTCAGCGGTAAGAGCATTGTACCGGACATCCAAAGGTCGCGGGTTCGATTCCCGTCCAAGAATATGATCTGGGGCCCTACTGGCTAACTTTTCGGGGGCCGTACCGGCTATCGCATTGAATTCGATTTATCTGTTTTAAGTTGAAGCTCGGCAGACCCGTCGAATTTCGAAAAAATAGCCGGTAGGGCCCCTGGTGCGAGTCGGATTTTCTCTTGTATATTATTTAGTATTGTATAAAATAGCATTGTGAATGCTAAAATCTCAAATTTAAAAATACTTACAAGAAGTTTTGATACGTACTTATCGAATGCAATTTTAGGACAAAGATTCCATTCACCTAATCCAAATAAGTTATCTGACCTAACTGAAACCGTAAAACGGTACTGAAACATAAAAGTGTACCTACCTTTTAACCAAAAAACGGTCACAGATAATAAAGCTACGTCTATAAAAGAATTCGTAAATGTCGGTTAATGCTGTAAGTATATTGACCTGTCTAAATTTACGAGGTTCTGAATACCTAGTGAACGATAACCCAACCTAGTGACCGACCGAGCGGTCAGCGGTGACGGCAGAATTGGATCAGTCAGGAAATAGAGATATGAATCAACAATCAACGTGTTTACCGGCCAAAGATAATTTTGTACTCATAAAAATTTAAGAGGAAATAAAGAGAAAAATTAACTAGGATTGACACTTAGATTTTACATTCATAATTTAGTCCTACACGTCCAATTAGTGCTGTTAGTCACCTGAGGAATGAGTTTAAGGGGCTGACATGAGCCAACTAGCGCCGCCAGTCGATTTTATTTTATTTATTCTAAATTAGCCCATTTCTTAAAAAAGGAATCAGTCAGTGTCTTGTGAATGACGTCTAATGTTTATTGAATAACGTTACAACATTACAAAATGCGTGCAATAGTTTAAAAACGGGTTTGAACCAACAGTGGCCATTTTTGACAAAATCTTATCTACTTATTTTTTTTTTACTACTTACTAACTTATTTTTAAGCTTATTTAAAATAAATAAAATAAAACCGACTGGCGGTGCTGGTTGGCTCATGTCAGCCCCTTAACATTTCAAATGTCCAAACGTTACTGTTACGTTTAAGGTTTTAAATTCAGTAACTAAGTACTTACTTATTATTTTCATAGTATTAAGGTCTGTAATACAAATCTTAACTAAAACGCGATAGTAATGTTTTGTCTTTAACCACGGGAAAGATATTACCGTGCTTTAACTATTGTCATAATTGAAACCAAACCTTATCATGGTCAAACCATTTTTTTTATCATAAATTTTATTTTATCATATCAAGCAAATCGCAAATCTATTAAGAGATCTTAGTCTGCACACTTGCGAAAAAAATCATAATGCTTAAATAAATACGAAATTGTGAATTATCTCTCTGTAGTGCACTCCGAAGAAGCTTTGTAGTACTTTTTATAGCTTAAGCAATATTTTCTAGTTAAATGGAGTTTTATTTGCGAAAAGTGGCCACCTTTTCGCAAAAAAAACTCCATTAAACTTAACGTCAGGCTAGAAAATATTGTTTAGGCGTTAAAAGGTACCAAAAGTACCACAAAGCTTCTTTGGAGTGCACTACAGAGAGGTAATTCACAATTTCGTTTTTATTTAAGCACTCTGATTTTTTTCCAATAGCTAGTGTGCAGACTACGCGCTCTTAAATAACCGGCAATAGTCTTGTTGTCATGGCGATTCATATCGACCCCGACGTTTTTGTTACCGAGTACAATTAGCTGCCAGTGACATTGTAAAAACATATCCGAGCAGAAGTAACGTGCTAATTAACTTAAACAATAGAATTAAGAACTGATTTATAGATTACGCCAATTCCATTATTGTCAAAACACGAGGCTTGGCGGTTATCTAACTCATTCCATTGATCGGCAACTTTAGGGTTTCGATGTGATGAAAGACAGGAACCAGCCACCAAAGTTGCACGTTGCTAATTTTGCTGATAAATACTAGCACTATAAAAATATTTGCATGCCTACACTCATAAGTTATAATGCTGTTGATCCATATTGACTATACTCTCTAACTCGTAAATATTCATATTCATAATATATTCATATTCATAATCATAGGCATGGCCAATAAAATTGGCGCAGTACATGCCAATAATTTGTCAAAATACTGGAAAAATCATATTGTGTGTAATACTTACAATACAGTTATTTATCTGAATGGATAAATCAATAATAAATGTAGAGAATGTTTAATATTTGAGGAGCTTTTTGTAACGTATTGCTTAATTCATCAACGCTCGAGCGGCCGAATGCCGGACAACAATAGAATATCTATTGTGTCTCATTTTCCAGGCCTTGAAGGGTTAAAGGGCCAATAATTGTCTAGTTTATAAATACCTATGGAATATTATAAACTTCAATCGGAGATACGCAATTTAAATGAGCAGAAACATTTATGAATCCTATATGTTGAAGAACTTCGTAATTTATATCGTCGCCTCTTTAATCTCTTCGGTGGAGTTGCCAGACACAAAAAGCAGCGCTTGTATTTAATATTGTCTATTTGTATTTCAGGTCGTTCACATTACTATTCCGCGTGGAAAATCATAGGGAGCTTAAGGGCCTGTAAACACGCTTCAATTCCCTTCTCGTGAAATACTGGAGCGTAACTACAAATCATTTTTTCAATCGAATGTCAGATCACTGATGTTTCTACATCTATCTACAGTCATACTTGCTAATCTTTCATCTTTTATTGACAATGGATAAATAAGTTGATAGGTGCAGATAAAACCACAGAATGGACACGCATATCGTAAAAAGCTCTGCATAATTTATTTACTATTTAAAGGCTAGTGGCACTGTGACCTGTAGACCTTGCGTTTGTGTTATTTGCAATGGCTAAAATATGATTTTCCCACATATCTCCGCAGTTTGGAAAAAAATCTGAAAACTGAATCCACAGAAAAATCTCTTTTTTTATTACTGAACCTGCTCATAAAATTTCACGAGAATCGGTTGAGAAATGCGACCTGTAGAGGAGAACAAACGGACTTCGGGACACCGGAAGGATATACGAAACCATTTTTGTCCAAGCTGAAACGGAGTTTTTAAATGAAGTCTTACAACCAAAGCCAAGATTCGTATCTGGGGAGGGATTGAAACTTTTAGAAATGCTTGTAATACGTGTCGTGTAATGTGACGCGGGTCAAACACAGAGTTCTTTCATTGATTCAGAAACGAAATAGCCTTTCAAACAAATCTTTTATAATTCGGAAATGAAAAATGAACGGGCAGATAGTTTCACAATGAACGAAATTTCTCTAGTGTGTTTATTATTAGAGTGTGTGTCAATACGAGCTTCACGAAACGTTTTGTAAACCAGTGAGTCAGTTTTCGTGAATTCGTGACATTCCCCACTGAAGATTCGGTTCAAAATTATTCAGTATTTTATATAGTTTTGAATCATCATTCGGAAAGTCACGATTTCAGCATTTATTTACGATAACTTCAGTGCACATGGATGGCTTTTAAAGTTTCGAATCACAATTTTGTCTGACGTCAGTAAATAAAAACTTCGTATTGAAAGAACAAATCTTTTTTTTTTCGGTTTTCAATGCTTTGGATGCTGTTGACCTGTAAAATGTCTGGCTAAAAATTCTTGAAATAAATCTATTCTATCAAAACAGCATGTTTGCTGGAATCTTTCTATAGAATTTTAAATTATCTCATACTATTTCAGTTTCTTTAAAAAGTAAATAAGTACCTATCTACATTACTTCTAATGATAATGGAAACACTAATAATGTAGGTATTCACATTTTCACTGAAAAACAAATGATTAAAAGTCCATAGCTGGACACATAATAAATTCCTTAGGGTATTAATACCGCTAAAATGAGGGTAGCTATTCTTCCTAGTAATTAGTGAGCAATTATAAAAAATAATTTAAGTAATCAAGTCACATCACTAATTGAAGATATATACTGGTCAGGTAAACTTAATTTGGGAGTATAAAGTTTGCAGTATTATTCATCTATCTGTCTATCGTCTGTATAGTTCCGAATCTGTTTTGAATCTGATGTCCTGAATCTGGAGATCTAGCGTGCCAATCATCGCTATTTTACGAGCAATAAATATTTATGTGCAGAGTATCGTATCAATTACTTTGTTGGCATTAGATTACTGAGTTTGTTGGTAATTCTTATTGATTATTTATATAAAAAGTTATATCTGTTGTTTTCCTTTCGCATGTTCCATCAATGTTACATAACGAGCAGCTCTTACGTATCCCACAAATATTTGAACGACTAAACCAACCCCAATATCGTAATAAAAATAAAAAATAACATTCCCAGATTTGTCACAAACGCGGAAAGTATTAAAATATGTTCAAACGAACGATATTGAAGCGACTGAGGTTTGAATGCGTTTTGTTCAATTTCCTTACGTAACGATATACTTCCGATATCGGTAGTGGAGCGGGATTAAATTTTAAACGAGATATAATCTCGTCTGGGAAATCAGGAAAGTGACGAGACGAGACGGAAAAGGACGAGTGTTCTAGAAGCACCTGCCCTAGGGTTACCACATGACCGGGACCAACTGGGATTGTCTCAATATTGTAGAGCTTGCGCCTCACAAAAATTTTTTCTCGCCTCAAGACAAAAGGTGAATAACAGAAAAAATCCGCAAATTGCTTTTTTTTAATAGGCAAGCTTTCTCTCATACCCCTTGTCTGGTAAACAGCGGGATTAGATATATAGGACTCCCCGAAAGGAGCCATTATTTACTAAACTCCGTATTATGCACCTAAGAGGCTATGCCCGCGCTTTGACCATGAGAAATCTGGCAACCCTAGCCCGCCCGCCCCGTGCGGTGAGCGACGGCTCGGAAAATTTCTGACTCCAAAACATGTTGCTTAAATTAAAAGGGTAAGTTGCCAAAGAAACATGTTGACAAAGGGCAACATACTTAACTTATCCACTACCTACTGTTTTACACAATGACTTCAATCACATAGACGAGCTGTTCAAAACCAAAATTGTGTCACAACCATAGACTTAGAAAAATTTTCGCTTTCTATGGTCACAACCAACCTTTGCGGCGCATCAACTGTTTCTCTCGGTCGCTCGCAATAGACTAAAGGAGTTTCGGTGCATGCACCGTAACAAGACCGTAACTTAATGAGCAATTTTTCGGTATTGTACAGCCTGTCTAGTGTAGTATATACATAGAAGTCTTTGGTTTTACATAGTTATAGGATAATATCGACCGATCTGCCGTTGCTTACAACTCTGTAGCTGTATCAAACCTTAACGTGTAGCGTGTAGCCTTCATGTTAGCCATTACGAATGAAAAGAATTTTCTAAATTGACAACGAAGATTTCTTCAAGAATAGTACCGAAACTAGAATCACTAGCTGGTCGGCGGCGTTGCGTTGTCATCTTCATCGATCGAGCTCGAGCCATGCCTTACTACCACGAACTTTGAAGATATACCTACTACCTACCCATGATGATTATACTAAATATTCCAGACGATAGTCATTTATATGCACTGACAATTTTCCAACATATCTTAACATAATGTTGTGCTAAAATTATCACGGCAAAGTTCATTCAGCCGCACGACACTCACTGCTGAGTTGGGTACAGTCACAGAAGATTTTTGTTTCCTCTGTGACTTCACGATAATTATAATGATAATAATATAGAATCCGATATTTCCAATTTACTAGCCGCTACCATAATTAGCTGCCGCCCGCGACTTTGTCCGCGTGGATATTCGGAAAAAATCCCTAAGGAACCTTTGACTTATCCTATATTTTAATCCAGGCTATATAATATATCTGTATACCAAATTTCATCCGGATTTGGATTGGTTTTGTGTTTTTGGATTTGGTTCAGCCGTTTTTCGTAATTGAGTAACAAACATCTAAACATCCAAACTTTCAAATTAATAATATTAGCAGATTTTATTAATAACCTATCTTTTAAAAAATATCGGATTCTTTTGTTTTTATACATACAAAAACAAAAGAATCCTGTCATTGCAACAGTTTTTACGACCTAGTAAATATATTTACAAAGGAAATCGAAGAGTCGGATTCGATTTCCCATATTTTTATATCAAGATTGCTTGCACGCAATTTTCCATTAATCTATAGAAATGATCTTCAACATTTTATCACTTCGGTGTTCATCCGTGAGAAAATACTGACACAATCCAAATTAAAGATATTGTCTGCTGAAGATAATACGGCAATCTTCTTAGATGAGGCGTAAAAAAGTCTTATTTATAATGAGCATGGAGCAATCAAAGAACTTTTGTATTAAGACATATCTTTTACCATAATTGAGTATGTATTATCTATCACATACTGTGTTATTATGGAATATTGCTTAATATTATACGGGCGCGATGAGAATGGGATGGAACCTTGTCAAAGTAAATCGAAAATTGACTAATTAGTTTTTAATTAATCAACTAATTGTTTACTTGCTATCTTACTTATAGACGCTGCAGCAAAAGTTCCCTCACCTCGGATGTGTATCACCGTGTTTAAGAATATCCCTGTGGCTGGCCGGCGTACCATACGCGTCTCAGTTTGACAAGGTCCCATCCCATTCTCATCACGCGCTAATTATACTAATGTAATTGAATGATTATTACCATCGAATTCATAATCAACACCGGGGACCTAACTAAGAGAAGATATATCTTTTTACGTATTCCTATTATATTGCATATTTTTGTTCCAAAACTTTAGTTTTCTAGAACGTCCATACCGCAATAATAGTCCCAAAGTCCTTACATTTTTTTTAAATAGGTATACAAAACTGGCATTGTCTATTCTATTCCAATTACCATCTATTCGTGGAAATTAAATTACGGTATCTGGCCAGGTTTGTCAACTTTTTTTGGACTAATAAAGTACATTGGTTGCTAAAGGTAGAAAAAAAAGTACATTGTATTGAAATAAAGTATTATTTATTTTTGCCATTAAATCATCAACACCCGAGTGGCCGCATGCGGCCAGATGACAATTTAATATCTAAATTGTGTCTCATTTTCCGGGCATAGAAGGGTTAAAAACATACTTTTTATTACTTTTGGCAATTTATCCTAGAGAAATAACAAGCCATGTGAAATAAAGTATTTTCACGTACTTTATTTTCCTCATAAAATATAGAGTACATTTACCCGAAATAGATATTATTATAAAGTACGGGTGGCAACCCTATATCTGGCAGTCAGCAGTCTATCATATCAAGTTGTTTATGCTCTTCACGCCTACCACACAGCTTCAACGTATCCGCTGATTTGCCTCAATTTCGTGGATTACTCAACGTTAGTGTTCAGATTGCAATATGATTATTTTGGGATCCACTGTTTGTGTTAAATCTTTCAATTTAAATCAAATATTGACAGAAGAGGATATTTGTTTTGTATCTCGCAAAAATATAATTATCTCTGAGAAAGACATTTTTGACATTTATGTTTATGTTTATGTCTAAATTAAATAGTTCAAACCCCTCATATTACCTTTCTTTCTTCCTTATAATGCAAAACTCTCAAAGCAAGATTAACTGTGAAATTAATAACGGGGGAACTACAAACACCCAGACCTGGGCTAATTAGAAAAGTTCGTTTTCTAAATTGACCTAGCCGGGGATCGGACCCGAGACCTCAGGGATGACGACCTTGGAAACCGGTGTACAAACCACTCGACCACGGAGGTCGTCAAAATGTCGCTGTATGTCTCCGTTATAATTGTTTTTTTGTCTATGGTCGTATGTTTATACGTAGCACAGATGGTTCTGACGCATGTCTCTTGCAGTACACGTGTCACTCCGTCCGTCACGTATCGCCGTCGGTGCAGCCCAAACAAGACTTCAGCTAGTCTTAGTGTTATGACAACTAGGTGCCTTATCTTATAATAAAATAACAGAAAACATTGATAAGGAACTAAATAAGAAAGAATGTTGTATACGTGCGCCCGCGACGTCGTGCTCGTGAAATTCAGCTTAACGTGGAAATTTCCCAAAATCCTTAAAAAGGAATCCTTTTGCAAAATGTCAAGTAACTAAGCCCAAAAAATTTAGGCTGCGTGCTGATATGCGGTTTTCCTTTAATATTTTATAAATATAAATTTATAAATTACAAAACATTGTATTTTTTGTTTAAATAACTGTGACCTCTTTGGATTGATAAAATAGCATTATTGAACATGACAAAATGTCAACAATACAGAAAACCATACAATAAAATAATTGCTATTAAATCCTAACTTTAACGATGCCTAGGTATTGTTTAAAATCATAATCACCTTCTATGAAATCGAACATTTAATAAAGTAGGTACCTAATTGTTGATTATTTCCGATTGTATTGATGATACCAATCGAGTTTAAAAGTACTGACTTACGTCATTTACAACAATTTATAGAAAAACATCAAAATTCAGCTAAAGCCATTTTCCGAGACGAATAATAATTACTGAAACTGTTTACAAGAAAAGTCTATTAAAGGATCCACGATTAATCATTTCAGGCGAAAACAGTGATAATGGGGTTCGCTCTTCCTGCTCCCTTCCCGAACAGATTAAACCGAGTAAACAATAGATAACTATAATAATTATGATTTTGTATTTAGGATAAACGTTTGCTATGTATTCGCCATCATTGCGACCTACACACAGTGATCTAGTTATCAATCCTTTTGTTTTAAATTCATTAGACCTATTAAATAAAAAAAAAACTCATCAATTTAAAAAGACGATTTGCGTCCGATTTTCGCGGTTCCTTTTATGTAATAGGCCTGCAGATTTTAAACAGATTTTTATTAAGGCTGAATAGTTTGTCAAAAGTGGCCACTTATCGCAAAAAATCTCCATTAAACTAAACGACAGGATAGAAAATATTGTTTAAGCGATAAAAAGAACCACAAAGCTTCTACGGAGTGCACTACATGAAGAAAATTCACAATTTCGTCTTTATTTAAGCACTATGATTTTTTTCCATTGGCGGCGCTAGTGTGCAGACTACGCGCTCATAGTAGAAGTTGATGAAGTTTGATTGAATCTTATCTAGGTATCTGCCATAAAAATAAAAATTTGCATATACTAACTTCTACCTAAGTGGAAAAGTAAAGTGAATGTTAATTTTGAATTCTCAAATGAGTTTTAAATTTGAGGTTATAGTATTCACAATGCTATTTTTATACAATACTAAATAACACACTAGAAAATTTAAAAATTATGTAGTCATCTTAATCAATTGTTGTCGTCATCTTAATCATTTGAATGTTGAGGTAATTCCTCACATATTGATGAAAAAACGCTGGCTCGCAGCGTAAGAGTGGGATATAGTAGAAGAAATTCGACGATTCCACTAGTGACTCGGTAGCTCAGCGGTCAGAGCATTGGACCGGACTTCCAAAGGTCGTGGGTTTGATTCCCGTCCGAGAATATGATCTGGTGCGAGTATTATTTAGTACTCTCAAATTAATGAGCTTATATTTTTGTCTACCTCACCAGTTGGGTTCCAAAAATACAGTATATTTATGATCTACGAGAAAAAGAGCTGATTACCGAATGTTATTATTATAACATAAACCTCTTATGCAAATATTTTTAGAGTTTTTTATATATTTTGTGTTCGCTGAGCTTTTGATATACATTTTTGGAATAGAATTATCGCTATATGTTTTCTTATTGCGGGCTTTGTTTGAGGAAGACATTCGATATTTAAGATAAAGTCGCCTATTGTTAATGCAGACTACTTCAAGATTTTGTAAGCTATGTAAAAGTTACATAATTGACCAAACAATTAATTTGCAAGTGTATTATACAGAAGCTTGTTTTTAAAGCAAACTTATCTTAGATCAACAGACAAAATGTTTCCATTACGATAAGATAAGATTTGTTATGAAACTGTAGCGAAAAGGTCAATAACATTCTGAACGTGCTTATAATACTACTCTCGCATATTATTACAATACTTATTGTATAACGGAACGAGTTTGCCTGTGTTTGGCATTTTTATCATCTTCGAATGATTTACAACAACACCTAAAATCTATAATAATAACTTTGTTTTGAGGCATCTGAATAAAATTAGGTGTTAAAAGTCTGTAAATATTTTAAAAATTAAAAAACCTTTAAAAATAATTACTCTTTCTAGTTAGTGAAATGAAAAACATACGAAGATTAAGATTTATTTCTAAACAAAGCGTGCATTTCGATGTTTTTTACCTGTTACTTAGTTAAGTAATAGGTAAGAATTTAGAATTTGTACAAGAAAGGAAAAACAATTTAATTGTTTGATTTCTTCAACCAAAACTGTTGCTGTTGTTTAGTATTTTGATAATTATGAAATTTGTTTTAACTATATAATCAAAAGTAAGTACATGCTTATTTTAAAGTTTTGTGGGGTAAACTGTGCATAATGATCCTTTTGTTTGAGATTTATGTACGAACTATAATTTTATTATTGAATCGTTATTTCAATTTTGTGTTTTCCTATTTAGGGTTTGCCGAAATTATTGACTATATATTGAATAAAACGCTAAAACTTCGTTCATTTTCTTTGCAATGAAACTGGAGAATATAGAGAGAGTGAGGTATTCTATAAAATTAGGCGACTGCAAGAAACTGTCTCTTGTTTTCGTTAGCCGAACCAGTTAAGCGTGTGAGCCGTCTAACTACTTTCCCTTTTATTGAAGAAATAGTCTGACTGGAAATATTTTGTTCACAGGTAAGCTGAGTAACGCGTAGTGACAAACATTCATTTGGAACTTGACAGTTTAAACGTAAGTGACAAAACAAGATGAGGGCTTTAAGGTTCATGGAAATGTAATTCATGGGAATCGACCGACTTCTATACACCACATTTTAAAATCATGTGATGGCAGCGACACTGACCGCATTTCCTAGGCCGGAGCCTGCAGCATCCAACCAGGAGAAACGCTCCTACTTTCTTTTCCGCTGCATTTAGCTCTACAATCTGATCGTATAACAAAACAACTCTAACTTTTATAAAATCAACTCTCATCTCAAGTCCTTTAGGTTGAAATTCGTGTTGGTGTAAGTCGAATACACAGTGCGTAGCATCCCCGTTTATTTTTCCGATGGGCATAGCCGGTAAGCCGGTTAGTAGCTCGAAGCGCACGGCGCGGGCGAGTCGTGCCGTCGTCGTGCTAAGTGCGGTTCAGTGTTATTTGTATTTAGAACATGTGGAGTGCTTGACTCGGAGATGACCGGTGAAATCTGCTGCAGCCACAAATGGTATGCGTTTGGTGCACGTAGCTGAGAAGGAGCTATGCACTTGCGTGCGTTGCTCTCGCAAGAGCGGACTGGCGGCATGAAGGGCCAACCGGTTTGGTGAGATCACTTGCCGATCTGCAGTAGAAAGCCCTTTTTAGATTTTGTTGATCCTTATAATTTTCAATGTTTAAAAATTACCCTTTTCTGCTCGTAAACGGATCATACTTTGATTTCCTATAAGTTTTCCTGAGTTTTTTAATAATAATAAATACATTTTCTTTTCGGAATCTCTATATTTTTACTATAAAAAGTTTAGTTTATAGTAACATGTATTAATAGATATCGTAATCAGGACAGGAACACTCTCAATATGAGAAATAAAAGCAGAAAAAGGCAATTACAGATTTGTATTTTAGAATGTAAATTTTATTTGCCGGTTAAAAGTGTTCGGATTAAAATCCAATTAATGGTGAACAAACAAAAATGAACCAATTTGTATGCGTAAGCTTGCGGAGATCGCGTTTGAAGAGAGCTTTTGACTCCGACCCACTTATATAACTCTTGCATAATTCTCTACACTCATCTACATCATAAAATTGACGCCTATCTGAAATAACCGATAGAAATAGTAAACTATTAAACAGTTAAGAAAATGGAAAATCAATAATCTCTAGTAAACAGCTCAACAAAAGAAACGAAACTTCGGGAAATGCAAAATATTTGAATTCGTAAAAGAGTTTAATTTCAATTAATTTTCTGAAAAATTGAATAGCACTATTATTACAATATAACTATTTTGATTCAACATCATACCGACATAGGTCCGAGTATGTCATGATCATGACATTAAGCTATTTTTGAGATTTTTGCCTGCTTTCCAATAAACAAAGTCATAAGTTTACTGCTCTACACGCCAGTTTCTCTTAAACAATAAAAGTTAGTTTTGAATTTTGTGTATTAGTTTATAATTTCAATGTTACTTTGCACTAGTATAATATCGAAGTGGCTTATCAGTAACGCCTTCTAGATCCACATAGCCGCATACTCGATTGCGTGTGAGATTATTCAGGCCACTTACTTATATGAGTACGCTGAAACGTGCGCTTGCGCTGGTCGGTGGACCGACATGCGTGATCCACATGCGATGCAACATTGTGAACTATTAAAGCGCATTTTGCTTGTCTATAACTACGACTACGTCATAAACTTAATGTTACTAAGATTTATCTTTCTGTAAATACTGGATAACTTGCGGAACTCGATAGCGCAGTGGCTTAGGCACTTGGCCTGGGATTATGGCGGCTAAGCAACTATTGTTAAGGTCAGTGGTAAAATGGGTGACGAAAAATTTGCTACCTTGAGCTCCTTCGTACTTTAGCAGGCACGTTAAGTTGGACTGCATTTACAGACATTAACATCCACCTATCCGGATTTGTCCCGTGTGGTATTTAAGGCCCATCATCTTTTCCTTTAAAGGCCTGTGCCCAAGCAGCGGTCATTTTAAAATATCTGCATGATTAAAAATACCTACTGTAGCGTATTTACATTTACAGAATGAAAAATCTTTTTAGATGACAAAACATTCTAAAATTGAACTCGAATTGTTTTCTAATGAGATGTAAAGTTTGTTTTTATGATACGGGAAAAGGACAATGATGAGTCTAACGGAAAACGTGTAATGGGACTCATTTGATCACCCACTCTTGTATGTACAGCCAACCAAATAGTGTCACAGTCACATAAGTCAAATTAAAATATGCCCTAGCCCCTACGACTTAAGAAGCACATTGATGTAAATGCCAGGTTTAAATAATGACGGGTTCATGTGTGTATGTACATTATGGCCTGTCATATTAACTATTATTCCCAAAGGAATGAGCGCGTGTAGCGAATGGCACGTGAAGTTAACGTTTTCGAATGCGTTTGATGTTTGCAGCTACGTTTCTAACTATAGTATAAATTTCTCCTAGTTTTCGTTGCTTATTCTTGTCATCTTGCCATTATAAAATGAGTTTATCAATTATAAAATGTTATTCCCTAAACCCCAATTATGTTTGGTGAGATAAAGATAAAATATTCTTTATTGTACACATACATACACATACAATACATCTCATTAGAAAACAATTTGAGTTCAATTTTAGAATGTTTTGTCATCTAAATAAGATTTTTCATTCTGTAAATATAAATACCCTACAGTAGGTATTTTAATCATGCAGCTATTTTAAAATGACCGCTGCTTGGGCACAGGCCTTTAAAGGAAAAGATGATGGGCCTTAAATACCACACGGGACAAATCCAGATTGGTGGATGTTAAGGTTTGTAAATGCAGTCCAACTTAACGTGTCTACCAAAGTACGAAGAAGCTCGAGGTAGCAAATCGTGAGGTTCATATTTTGTGCAGAATCACCAACATGACTTGTGACGGATGTTGGAAAACTGTCTTTCGTACCGGAAACTGTTAAATGGACCGCGACAATTTATACGAAATGTACTGTCACCTCGCCAGAAATGAGAATGTCCACATGAGAGTGATAATAATATTATATTATAAATAACGAGAAAATATAATAAAGTTACGAGTATGATAATAATTGACCATCTTTATAAATCAGAAACTTAAGTTTGTTTTTGCGATAGTTTAACAAATTGTGAATTAACTTGGTACATGTTTATAGTTAATATGTTAAGGTAATTAATTAATTATAATTTAACTTTCACACCTCTGAGGATTTTATTTCTGAATCGAGTTATTTATTGGTGACCGGCTTTCCAATTAAAACATTGATAATAGCAAAAGAAAACTACCATTAAAGCTAAATATAACTATTGAGGACATCGATTATTAATTAAATTCGAAAAATATACTAAGATAAAAACATATAACACCTTTTAACTTTGTTCATAAGTTATGACTTATCATTATGAATCATAACCTCAATTTTGCATCGCTTAAAATAAATATAATCCGCTCGCGATGAAAATGGGATGGAACCTTGTCAAACTAAGATGGACCCGGTACGCCGGCCAGCCACAGGGATATCCAAAAACACGATGTCACGCATTCGAGGTGAGGGAACTTATGCTGCAGCAACTTCAAGTAAGATAACAAGTAAACATTAGTTGATTAACTGAATTAAAATGAACTAATTAATTAATTTTCGAATCACTTTGACAAGGTTCCATCCCATTCTCATCGCGCGCTAATTATACATAGTTCAAAGTGTATCCTAACTAGGCCAATAATTTTAATTACAAAGGTGCGTCTGCCACCTAAAAAATTAGGTCTAGGTATATCAAGTTCCTCGTAAAGGCTTTTAAGGCGCTGCCAGACAAGACATCATTAAGGGATCGAATTACTCGATATGATTCACTGCCTAGTACCTACGGTATTTAGGGTGAGTGGTTCGCTGTGCTGTATGTATGTATAGCCTTTTATTTCGCGCATACACCTTTCAGGTAGGTACAGAAATCATGGTATTGGACTCATAATAATGTTTTGCTTGTACGTATTGTTGACTATTTACGCTGAAAAAAATGAGTTGTGAATACATATTTGATAAAAAAATATAATTATAAATAAAATAAAATAAAAAAATAACTTTATTACTCAATTTCAATATAACATAATATTGAGACACCCCAGAGAGTAATACAATACTCGTGTTGGGGTTGACTCGCTCTTCCCAAGACAAAACATCGATTGATGCATTGATTTGATAATGATAACTAGAAACAAAATGCAGAATTATCACAGATATATTGATTTTGTCAAGTATAGCATTTTAGCTTTTAATACACCCAAGCTACACATACGATTTTAAAATGCTACCGTGCAGTGGCGAAGGGTCTATGCAAGTCGATTCCCATCGGCTTACCTTTTAGAAATCCCACCTCAACGATCCACTATGCAGATCATATCATTTTTATATAACGCTACTACAATGCTACCGTGTTACCATTCTTCGTTCGTCATGAATTGCAATACAATTAAAAACCAAGTCTCGATGGTCTCCTTCTTCTTTGCAATACGGTTTTCCGCAACTAGACGTCTATTGCGCATATTTTGCGTCTGGAGGGTGAACGGCTGGGTTACTCCAGCCAGCCCAGCTCAGCCAATAACGCTCCAAGCGCTTTCACATTAGTGATCGCATAAGTCTCGATGGTAAATTCCAGGCAAACCCGGTAAGGCTACCGGCTAACTTTTCGAACTTCGGCAGGTCTGCCGAGCTTCAACAGATAAATTGAAGTAACTAAGGAGTTTCATATATTCGCCGAAATTTCGGGTTCGCCATTTTGTCCCGATTGGGGCTCGATTTATCTGTTTTAATTTGAAGCCCGGCAGACATTCCGAAGTTTGATGCGTTAGCCAGTACGGCCCCAGGTCGAGATTGCAATGTAATGCATCATAAAGTTTGATACCCATCGTAGCTTTCAATTTTTCAAACTTGGCTTGTTATGTGTTTCGCGCAAATCTTGTATTTTCGTAAGTATTTTTCCTTAAGTTTCTTTTTTCCACTTAGAAATCAAAAAAGATTACTTACATAACTTATTGAATTAAAAATCGAAATTGTGTTCGCTTTAGGAAATAATTGCATACTCCACTAAACCTAACATTATATCGCGAAGAGTATAATTAACTTTTAAAAAATTCAAAGCATAATTTCTTTACCTTCCAAATAGCAACACATCAATTTGTAAAATAACTTCAAGGAATTAATTTTGCTTTGCTGCAATGTTACTTACGTGTTGCCAGATTTATAATCAACATTATTAACTATAATTTCATTCATAGCATTAAATAGTGCAATAAATTATGTTCTACACTTTGTCTTTAATAACTATTATAATTCAGAATGTTCCTGTGGTGCAACCGATAAAACTTTATTTTTCCTTTTAATCCTCAAAATAAAATTAAACGAAGCTTAAACTTTTCACTTCTCTTTTCTGTTCTCAATTGTTTTAGAGTTAAAAATCCCTGTTAAAGCATTAAAAGCCCCGATGCATTGTGCTGGCATCAGGAAGGGCTTGCATTGTACCAACTACCGACTTTCCTTGGCTCGGATTAACATGGTCCAGCGATCCCGCCCATTGTTGTTTTTTTATTGTCTACGGTTCTTGAACTCGCTTTTCGATAGCAAAGAGTAGATATTTATATGCTTTATGGTTTCGACAGAAAAGAGTATTTACTCAAAACTGCTTATAATGCGGTCATTATTTTGACAACCTTCTTTGAGCAAAAGTAGTTCTTGAGCAGTCTACCTTTCCGCGCTACTCGGATGGTGGCGCAGCAAAGTTGTATGGAATTTCATTATTGTCGAGTTTTAGCCATCTTCAATTTTCTTTGCAAACCCATTTATCAAAACATAAACTTCGTTTCAAACATAGTTAGGTGTAAAATAGAACACTGTACATGGAGAAAGCCATATTATACATGCCATGTGAATAAGTAAACAACTTACTTGTAAAGCAGCAATATAATTTACACAAACAGTTTCTAGTTTCTTATATCGTTTAAAGTTACAAACTGAGACCCTTAAACTGTTGTTACTTTGAAACATTGTAACTTGATAACTTGGTCTTTGAGATTAATACACGTGACACGGGTAAGTCATTGACCTTCCTGGGTACGAGAAGAATTTTAAACTTCAATCTTCTACCTATTTTACATAACTACCTAAGTATAATGTTACGTAACAAAATAATACCAACTATGTTAGAAGATCATTGAGCTTTGAAGTTACTTATTCACAATGTTATTTAAAAAAAATATTCCGACGAACTGAGAACCTTCTCCTTGTTTTGAAGTCGGTTAACAAAACTAAAAAAAAATACGACTTCCACCGATCACCACAGGATAGAATCAATGAAAAGGATAAATTTCTTCTAAATAACATAGTATCTTTAATTAAAAGCAGACCCAAGAAAAATAAAAAATAGTGGCTTAGCCCGTTCGATTCACGGCTGAGACAAGCGATTAAAAATTCTATGAATGCAGTTTTATTTATATTTAAAAATAAAGGAATGTAGGCATCTTTTCAGTAAAATTTCCGTCTTTTATTTCCACCCTGTATCTTAAGATGATTCTTCCTAATTGTAACGCGTTATAACAAAGAATAACACAAAATGAGAATACGATACAGTTTCAAGAGTGTTAATTGAAATATGAAGACTATCGATTTAACCTGAAAAAAATCGGAACACTTGACCACTTATGTCTAATTCAGGTCATAAAACGGTACGTGTGATTGGACTGATTGCTAAAATTGGCAGAACACAGATAAGTGCTTACTCATCAACTTATATTCTATTTACGTACCTAACTTCCTTTTACTTTTCTTTATGTTAAAGTATTAATATCTATTCTGTGGTTACAGTTTGATAAGAAATCGAAAAAAATACATTCACTTTGAAGAAAATAAAATATCGTGACAAATTATTTACATTAATTATTATATTATTTACTATAAAATTAAAAGTTTATTTACAATAACAGTTATTCTATGCCGCTATGTTATTATCTCATCTACTCTACAATATTAAATCTGCAATTAAACCAAAATCTTCAAATATTTTTCTACTCGTATCATGGAAAATCTCAAACAAAGCAGAAATTCGTAAAAAAACCGGCCAAGTGCGTGTCGGACTTCACATGTTTAGGGTTCCGTACCAAATAGGGCTGAGGGGCGGGGCTTATCTGTGCTACGCGTTTGACCGCAAAGTTAAGTTGGTTTGCTATAGGAAAATAAGGGATTTTACCAGCTTTTAAATGAAAAAAACACATCAAAATCGGTTCATTAAGTCAACTGTCTTATTAACAGTATGTAAAGGTGATACGAATAAAAAAGTGAATATGAACACATAAATATATTTCAATAGCTTAGTTAAATAATGATATACTCATGCTATCATCACCACAGTATCTACTGAGTACAGTCTCCAACAAAAGTAGCTTTATACTACTAACTACTAACACTTTAGTACTTTGTCATAGCAACTTGTTTAACAGAATATCTCACAGTTACAAACATTAATCAATATAGTTGCTATGACAAAGTACTAAAGTTTAAAGCGACTGTTTTTGCTGATTGCACCTATATAATATAGATACCGTAGTGGAATATGATTCACCATGAGGACTCATGAGACGGCGAACGGTATCAAGGGTTACGTATATGGAGTCTTATACGTTCGTCATAAGCAAAACACTTTGTGATCGTATCATACGTAGTCGATACAAAGAGACTTTGATCTCATTGCGGAAGTTAAATCTATAATAATAATAAATAATAATAAAACTTTATTTAAATCATGACATGTATACAAAAACATATTAGCGTTAACAACCGTTGTAGTCATAAGACTGTGTTACAGTTATTATCGCCCACCTCAAAATTAGACAGGCATTTTTTTGAATGATTTGAACTAAGGCTAAAATAACAATATGAAACAGAAAAAGCAGAAATTATAAAATATGTAAGTGTGTGTATGTGTGTGTGTGTGTGTGTGTGTGTGTGTGTGTGTGTGTGTGTGTGTGAGACTATGTGTGCAGGAGTTTGCAAAATATTTATTTAACCAAGGACTCAGCTGTATCATAGTCCAGGCCAAGAAGCCACTCGCATAACATGGTTTTACATTTGTATTTCGGAAGAGGAAAGATATTAAGCTTTCTATTCACTTTGTTATACAAAATAGGCGAAATGAAGTCAAAATGATGCTTCACCAATACCAAACGAGATCTTAGTGTTTCACAGACCATGTCTATAATTTAAGTAAGTATATTTTCCAATTAGTATTATATTTATAAAAAATGCATTGTTTTTTCATCAAGGCAAACAATTACTCGCGAGGATTTTTGACTATCAGCGCATCAGTCTTTAAAAATAATAATAATATAGCCTTTACCCAGATACTCTAACAAAAATTTACTTTTTAAATAGCTATTTTTTTAAATATCGACAACTGCATTTGTTTGTCTAACGACAAAGGCCTCTTCCATCTTTTTCCATTCTTCTACGTCTCTGGCTTTTCTTGACCACATTTTTCCTGCTATCATTTTTAGTTCATCTTCCCATCTTTTGTATTGTCCTCCTCGTTTTCTTTTCAAATTTTGGGGTACCAGTTTGTGATCGACTCGATCGAAAAAGAAAGAAAGAAAGTCTTTAATAAACAATCGTCAAATAGATATTGTTTTCCTGATTGTAAAAACTCTGAATTAATTTTCCATAAAAACATCTTACATGATAAAAAGAGGACATGCGTAACTTATAAGCGATAAAAAATATCGCATGATTACATAGCTCTACTCAAGAGGTACCCAGCATTCGGGACAGGCTTTATTTTTTATTTTTTATTTTTATTTTATTTATTTAAGGACAACCAACAAGTACATTCACCTTACACAAGTTAACATTGACATAATTATGGGTTACAATCTTAAGTGAAGACTTAATTAAAGGCTGCCACGGCATGCGTTATATGCAAAGAATTATAAAAAAGAGAATTTATGATTCACAAGGCGTTAACCATGATGAATGATAAATTTATAAACTACTTATATTATACTTACTTAATTAACAATGATTTTATATTCCTACCTTCGTAGGAGCTATAGATTTAATAAAAATTCCATATCCACCAAATATGTCGACATTTTTATTTTTGGGTAGCTTATTATAACAAGATTGCATGCGATTTAATGTTGAGAAATGGCCCAAATTACTATTGAAAGGTTTAGGTGTAAAGAGTTTATATTTAGAAGGGCGTGGCAGTTTGTAAGGGGTATAGAATCTAATGTTCGATAAAAGAAGGGGACAATCAAGCTGACCATTTACAAGCTTGTACAGAAACTTAAGATCAGCAATTTTTCTACGATCTTCTAGGCTATGAATTTTGAAATAGTCTAATCGTTGCTTGTACGATACAAGTTCTTTAGCCATGTGACATTGGAAAGTTAAATGCCATAGAAATCTCTTATTGACAGATTCAATCCTTTTCTTATAAATTTGATAGAAGGGTAACCAGACCGGGCTGCAATATTCAAGTATGGATCTAACGAGGCAATTATACACACAAATTTTACTGTGGGCAGATCTAAACTCCTTACAATTGCGCAATACAAATCCAAGAAGCTTAAAACTTCTGGAGACAATGCTGTCTATATGAGTATTAAACATTAAGTTTTTATCAAAAATAACACCCAGGTCACGAACTGTATTAACCTCCTTTAGAACCTGGTTACATAATGAATAAGATGAAAAATGTGGCAGTTTTTTCCTTGAAAAATTAATAAAGTAACATTTATCAGGGTTCAATTTTAACAAATTATTATTACACCAATTAGCAAATCGATCAAGATCATACTGTAGCAACTGCACGTCCGTTTTACTCTTGATAATCTTTACAATCTTGAGATCGTCTGCATATAAGTAGCATTGGGAATGTCGGAAGCAAGAAGGGATGTCATTGATGAATAGGTTGAAAAATAGGGGTCCTAAATGTGAGCCCTGTGGGACTCCTGATGACGTCGTATACACGTTAGATTCGTACCCATTTATAACTACCTTTGATCTTCGATTGGAAAGATAGGATTTACACCACAGTAACAAGTCGCCCGATATTCCAAAGGTTGATAATTTTTTCGTTAGTATATTTATATCTACTAGATCGAAAGCTTTACTGAAATCCGTGTATATGACGTCAGCAGAAGCCCGAGAGTCTACAGCATCAACTACGTTTGAAACAAAGCTGACTAAGTTGGTTGTAGTGGAACGAGCCCTCATGAAGCCATGCTGATGAGGAATAATTAAATGTTTCACGTGCCAGTAAATTAGAGGATAAACCAAGGACTCGAACACTTTACCGAAAATAGGGAGAATAGAAATGGGACGGAAATTTTCAATATTTGACTTGTCGCCGGATTTGTGAACTGGAACAATACGTGCCTCCTTCCAAATTGAAGGGAAAATTCCAGATGATAAAGACTTATTGAATATCATGGAAAGAGGCAAGGCCAAAACGTCAGCACATTTCACAACGAATAGTGATGGTATATTGTCAGACCCAGCACCCTTTCTTGTGTCAAGATGTTTAAGTGCCCATTTGATTTCATCAACAGTAAACACAATCTTACTAAGGTAATTTGATGTATAATCAGTAGTTTCCACATTTCTGTCAGAGCTTGTAATAGTCACATTACTAGAGGAGTATATAGAGGAGAAATGTTGAGCAAAGAGACTGCAAACACCAGGACCATTGGTAGAAGAAGAACTTTTATAGTGCATGCTAGATGGATAACTGTTAGAATTTTTCTTTTTTTGCTTAATGAAGGACCAAAAAATTTTAGGGTTGCTTTTTAGGGTTGATTCTATAGCAGATAAATATTTTTTATAGCTATCATTTATCATTTTAGTAGATCTCTCTTTAAGCGTTAGAAATGAAATTCGATCCATAGGATTTTTGAATTTGGAATAACGAATTCTATATTTTAACTTTTCATCTAAAACATGTATGATAGCTTTGTTAAACCAAACTGGATAGCGGTTAGACGAGCTAGGAGAAGATCTTGGTATATGCATCTTAATAGTGTTATGAATAATCATATAAAACTTTTCCACCATAGTGTCCACTGACAAACAGTCTCGAAACTCATCCTCCCATTCAACAGTACCGAGGTGGTTAACTATTTTATTATAATCACCCTTATAAAACTTGTAAATAAGGTTAGTATTAGACTCCAAGCTAGAAGAACTAATAGAACATTTCAATTTAAATTCCAAAGGAGGATGATACTGATCGACTTTAATTAAAGGTGAAATGCAACACTGAATATTTTCAATAGGCAAATTAGACAAAATCAAATCAAGTATTTTGTTCCTATTATTTAATACATGGTTATACTGCGCTAAATTATTGTAAGACAAAAAATCAAGTAGTAGGCTATTGGATCTGTTATTAATATCACATGTAAAATAAATTCGCTTCGTAAATAAATAATGTCCCGAAGCACCTGTCCCACAATGCGTCGTTACTGCCCTTCTATTGAAATTCAATTTACTTGGACACCTGCCACCGATATCTCCAAATGCTAACATTTATTTTTTTTATTTAATTGAGATTTTTCGCATTTACAATGCTATTTTTATATTAAGATAAATAATATATTAGAAAAATACTAGAAAAAATTGACTCACCCGCACCTCAGACGGGACCGAACTCGAACCCGCACCCTTGGGATTCCGGTTCAATGTACTGACCAATTATGCTACCGAGTCGCTAGTGGGAGCGGCAAGGCAGATATCGAAATTCGAATACTTATAAAAAGTTTCAAATCTGCATTTCGGACGACCTCAAACTCATTATTTCAATTTGATAACGGTACGCTAACAGCCATGGCAATGGCTGGCAAGAAAACGTTTGAGTTTAAAAAATAAAAAAGGTTTAATGTCGGGAAAGTTCATTGAACTCTCTTTTTTGCGGAACGAAATCTCGTTTGTTTTTTATTGCGGCCAGCTCTATATTTTTGAGATAAAAGAAGGTCGAATGCTAATAGACATAGATGGCGCCTTGGCGCTGTATACAGTCGAAACTGTGAGTCCTACTCGCATTTTCACTAGTAATTAATGGAATGGTACATTAAAATTAGATTTAAAATCGTGAAAGTAACAATCTATCAGTCTAGCTCATGATGGATTGTCTCTGTAACTCCGTAGCTTATCACGATCTGTGACTTAACCAGTGCGTTACATAAGGCGTGAGGCAACCATGTATTCTGTACCCTTAGCACGAACAGCTATCGAGAAAAAAACTTGATAGAGTAATTATCTATGGAAAATTTCATTCCGCTTTTCGGCGGTAAATGGCACTGTACAAATTTCCCATTCAAAATTACTCTATTTAATGTGTTTACGCGCGGTATTTTTTTCGATAGCTGTTCGTGCTAAGGGTACCGACACTAGACCACAATGGGTCTGAGACCGCCCCGGCAAGTATATATTCTGTGGTCCCGATACTGCCCGTGTCACGAGACTTGCCTGTTAGGCTTGCTTTAACAAGTTTTAGCTTTTAGATTAGTAAAAATAGCCACAAATAAATTCTAACCATGCAATGTTCTTTAAAATTGTTCAAAGTAATGTGTTGTCATGAGTATTGTCATTTTTATTACACCGTGCCATTCCACGATATCAACCCTGTATATTTAAATCATTTGAAGTATGAAAATCAGAGGCAATGTTACATATAGATAAGATGGGGATAATGGTGGTGGTGGTACAATAATTAATACTAATTTATTTTAATGATATACATGTAATCAATATTGTACTACTGTTTATTACTGTTTATTATCCTGAATAAAAATAAAAATAAAAAATAAAATAAAAATAAAAACTAAGGTATTGCAATAAACTAAATCCAAGATAAATCTTTAAAAACTAAAAAAGTGGATGAACCCCTAAAAAAGAAACTATGTGAGAATAGTAAATAATTTTCAAATTAATTTCAAGATGACATAACTGCTTCTTAACAGCCGAAAAAGACGGTTACTTAAACAGGTTATATGGAATGATCTTTTTACTAGACATTCGGGTTTGGCAGGGTAAGGTAGCCTAGGCAGGTACTTACGAACAACTTCCAAAAATAATATCTACGTAAATAGCTAAAACGGCTCAACATTTTCAAATTCAAATACCATAGATATTTTTAGAACTTCCTATGATGCACATAAATATAACAAGGTTATTTTGTTTTTAACCATAGGTCTTAAAAAGTTTGATGTAGGTTAACGGCTATTCTCAATAAAACTACTCGTAGAGATAAATACAATAAGTAGGCCAAATTCTGTAAACAGATTTTCCAGTGCATTTACTTAGCAAGTAGACCTTTTGCAAATGAATTCACGCGGCAAACCCTTCAATCTATAAGTAGTAATTATATATAAAGAGGTAACGTTTAAAAGTTTTTAAAGTACTCATCCAGTTTCAAAAATTCTTTGAAAGTTTCACTTTCAGTGATTCTTCGGTGTTTAACGAAAATTGCTGTATGGAAGGCGGACCGTCGGAAGTTAATTCAAAAATGAAAACAGTTGTCAATGCTGAAATGCTGAATCTTTAGGTGAAACAAAATCAGTTGTTTTTTATCATCTCAAGCAAGTTGACAACTGGCTAAATTATGAAGGCGAAATTGGCAACCTACTTATTGTAGTTTCTCGAAGATCGATAGCATAGCATACATAATCTTAACCCAACGATTTGCCAGGAACGGCTTTAGTGTGGAATGGGTTGAGCAACACAAGGTCATTCTAGTTATGCTTAACCCTTATGAAATAAGAGCGCGATTGTTATTTATTCGAAGGCCGCATTTTTTGTAAGTGGCAGTTTATAGAGATGGGTTTTGACGGGTCAATCAATGCATAATAGATACATTTCATCAACAATGTAGCAGGTGTTACTTCCTTGCGCCCTTCTTGTTTTTAGCAAAATTGACGCTGTACACGCCAAAAAAAATTTTTTTTTTTACTTTTTCTCCGCCAGGTGCAGCAACAGGTAAATGTGATGGAATCACATCTGTCTTGCACTTCATTCAACTCACATTGTGTCTCTTTCATGAAAAAACAGTTAAACATATACAAGGTGTTACAAAAATACCCTAATGCCGAATATGGAAAAAAAACTGTTGTTTCATACAAAAATTATTATCGAAAATATCAAAATGTATGAAACAGCTGATTTTTTTTTCGCAATTTCAGAGTTGGTCCCATAGTAAAAGTTGATCAGTTATTTTTGTAACTCAACGTCCAAAACAAATCGTCAATCAATACAAATTAATGATTATTAAGTAATACTGCAATTATATGCAACTTTTATAGGACAAAGGTAATTGTTTATGTGAGTCGTTGATAATCTAAGCTGTTGACATTTTAAGCCGTTTATATTCCGATTCTTTGAAGTACCTACCTATTACATTGTTGATTATATGGTGTTGACATTTTGATAGATGATATATAATGAAGTAAGCCCATCACTGACACTTGCATTCATACGCTAAAATCTTTTGCAAACTTCTTAAGAACATCGCATGTCGCACTTCGATTTCATTCCTAGCTAATTTTAAAACTATCTCCCTAAAACAACGAGATATTAACATGAAAAATGTGTTAAACTTACAATAACTAAATTTTTAGGAAAAACATTATCAACAAACCCGGGCGCTGATTATGGAAAAATATACGGACGGATATATAGACATTAAACAATCACCCAGCGGAAAGTTTCAGCAAAGCCAATATACTATCATGATTTAAAAGAACACTGCCCTTCTGACCTTTTCAAAAGCATCAGTCTCTTATGGAAATTCTTATAGAAAGTTAGTAAACAGGCTTATTCATCGCGTGTGCTGAAGCTAAACATGCCCTTGCAGGTAAACTTTGTGTTCGCAATGCGGCTGTGTTTACAAGTTCAAAGGCGTAATTACGTTACGTTTACTCTGCAAACGAGTCATAAAACGGCGCCGATACATCAACCAGATATGTCACCTCTCTTTTATCTTATTATACTAGGTGTTACAAAAATACCCCTAATGCGGAATATGGCCTATAGGGACCATCAAACTGAACAACTTTTTCTATGAGGCCAACTCTGAAATCGCGAAAAAAAAATCAGCTGTTTCATACATTTTGATATTTTCGATTTTAATTTTTGTATGAAACAGCTGATTTTTTTTCGCGATTTCAGAGTTGGACCCATAGTAAAAGTTGTTCAGTTTGATGGTCCCTATCTACCATATTCGGCATTAGGGGTACTTTTGTAACACCTTGTATACTATGAAACTGTTAATAACACTTTGACGTTAAATAATTAATTAGTTGCTTAGATAAAGCGGCTATGATATCGTGGACTTAGTATAAAAATAAATCATCCTAAAAGGGAGATTACACAATCAGTCTGCCGCCAGTCCATTCATCAGTCTGGTTAGACTGGCGGGAGACTGATCATATAACCTACTGGCGGCAGACTGATTGTGTAAACTCCCTCTAACAATGATTTGGAATTACAAACAAAATTGAAAATGATAGTAATTGGAAGTATTTTATTCAAGACTGTTTAACTTTTTCTGTAAATGTTTTTAAGGAACATGTTTGTTTTTTAAGTTACCGCGACATTATACATTTTAAGCTCTTCAATTTGATCACACAATTGACTTTTATTGAAGTAAAAAGAATACGGGTGGAGAGTGCCCGCATCATAAAAAGTTAGGCATTGAAACCAAAGTTTATTAAATACACGGTCATGTTAAACAATCATAATAGAATGTGAAACTAAAGTTGGTTTTAAATGAGTGAATTGAAACTATATATAAATAATCCAATAAAAATAATTAAAGAGTAATCATCTAGGTACTTATTATCACATAATTTAGATAATATACAATTTCCCGATTTTTTTTCTTTTGGTAAAGGATTGTATGATCACACATTGTTTCAAATGTTTGTATACCTTAAACCAAAACGACATTAGTTAAACAAACATTTATTTTTAAATTGAGGCCATATGCATCTACAGCGAGGTGATAAAAGTCACGAGATTTCTAAAAAAGCTATAAAAATTAGCGTGACACAAATTATTGTGTCAAAATTAGAGTATGATGACTTGGGGGACAGTCATTCATTTTTAATTCAACTTGAATGATTACTTTTCTTTAGTAATCATTGAAGATAATAGCAGGAATTTGATATTCATAACAAATTAACAAATTGGTTGCTAGTTTTATTTGTTGTTGTTAGAATATTATGGCATGTGTTTAAATGCCTACCAGATATGCACTTATATTATTTCCAATAAATTCAAAATACCTGCCAAAACGGATAAATGCTCACCAAATTGTGTTTCATGTAGTATCATAGAAATGAAGCTAATTTCCTTTTTATTTATGGGTGTGTAATGTATGACCTAAATTTACATGGACTAACGATCAGATGATATATTAACATTTATGCAGCATGCAACATGCTTGCAAGCATTATGAAGCTGCGCTCGCTTCGCTCGCTCCGCTGCGAGTGGTCAAAACACTACCCTAACCTAACCTACCTGGTGCATTACACACTAAGGTAAATTAGAACTGTAGTTTTTGGTATCAATATTACTGTTTCAGTAAAACAATATTTAGTGAGCATTACTCCATTTTGGCAAGCAAAAATTATTTTGGTGAGCACTTAAAATGTGCCCAAATATTATTACTTACGTACATGGCGAAAACTTACAAAGGTATTTTTATAAAATACGGCAACTAACTAACATTTATAGGCATGTCATTTACAAAAGTAGGCTTCTGCGCAAATAAAAGAAAGCCACGAGACCACATTACTGCCTTTTTGCTGACGTAACGACTCTTTCATTTATTTTTCGTAGGATAAAATAGAAAAACTGACACCGACCCGTGGGCTCGTGAGAAAGTTTTCTTCCTGAGGGAAATTCCGCTATTCAAATGGAAACTTGTTCCTGTCATAGATAGAGATAGAACCCTTTTTGTGCGGTTAGTGAAGTTTGAAAGATAATCTATACTAGGAGTAACATTGGTAGGCACTTCTTTTTGTATAAAGATGAGGTCAGTGACTACTTAAAGATGAATACTTCACTCAAATTTTCTTTTTACGCAATTGTAAAAAAGACTTTTACAACTTATTTATAACCTAATCTTAATCAAAATTAACTTTGGTATTCTGTATGATGTTTTCATTCTTCAAAACATCTTATGCCATCCACAGTACCTGTTACCGACAAAAGAGGATTCACACAATATCATTTTGTCTGTATTTTTTACTCTTTTTGATTCTTTTTCTAATGTCATTATATATTCAGTTGTCACCGCTCGAGCTGCCTTTTACTTCTAATTTTCCCAATTTTATTACTTTCAGTATTAGTACCCAATGACGATATAATAGGCTCATGAATTGATGATTGATGATCATGAAAAATGTAAGGATATAGTTTTGGCTATTCAAATGCGCATTTTAATTGCACAAGGCAGACTTAGCATGTCTGCCACAAATAATTCCCTTGTGATTTTTCAATTTAATTGATTCGAAACGCGAGCTTTCTCGCGAAGGCCGCGTCTCCGACTGCCACGGCCGCAGGGCAAGGTCACGGCTTCACGCAACCATCGTCTTCAAGCCTGGGAAGGCTGGGGAAATGGGAAATTAAGATTACTTACCGAAAAAGTGTACCAGCGATCGTATACTTATGTAAAAAAATTAAGTCTTACTGTAAATATTATGAACCTGTTTCCCTTCTTCGAAAAGTATATTTATATATCTAAGTAAACATAAAACAATAAAGACCTTTTTCTAGTAACGCCTAATAAAATTACGCAGTTATTTACCTTTTCTTCTTTAACTAAATTTCGTCAAACCTTGATTGCAAAACTGAAAGCAACTCCATCCAAAATTATAATCACCCAGCTGTTTGACGCCACGTTAAAATGCCGCATTATGCCGTCGAAGCACGTGAAAATCGCTGTAACTGCTGAAAGTTACCCCACAAAACATTATTTCATGATACGACTGTATTAAGGCCTAACTTCCCCGATAAAATGTTTAAACGTCTCTGAACAATCTAAACGCGTATGAAATAGGACTTTGGCCATGAAAACACCATGCTACTGAAAATTTATGAATACTTAAATTCACAAGTACGAGTAGGTACAAAAATGAGCCATGTGCCAGGCATAAGTGGCCAATAAACCTACTTAGACTTTTTGTAGGCACATACATATATTTTTATTTTTCAATTCAAATAATTTATTTCAGGCAAGGCCGTTATTGAAGTGAAACTGTAAAACTCAGTGATGTTCACAGGGAAGAGCTATTTTTTCTGTTTTTTTTTCTTTACGAAAAACATCATGATGTTCACCCGAATCACACCTTTCACCTTAATAAAAATAATACTTCATTCATCAACGCCCGAACGGCCTCGTGCGGCCGGATAACAATGGAATATCTATTGTGTCTCATTTTCCTGGCGTTGAAGGGTTAATATTTTACCTTTATTTGCATGCCGTTGGCAATAAGTACCGCTGCTAATTAATTTTCTAGATCTCGAAAAGCCAAGTGCGTGTCGTGTCACGCGCAGTATAGGGTTCCGCAGTTACCTTAACACAATTACCATAAGGTTATAAACTTATATTTACTTAATGTTTTACACAACTAACGCCTAAAAGTAAGTAAGTATACTGAATACCTAACTATATAATTTTCAATATAAATTATTTTTACTATTAAGATCGTTAACTTGTAGAGGCTACGTAGCAGTGATGGTTTTCCTTTTACCTTCTACATAATTTACTTTTGTCCTGAGTGTTTTAACGTTTCCAAAAGCAACCTATGTCTAGGGGTACTTGACTCTAAGAAAAATGTTCACTCCAAAGCTTTATATTTCGCAAACGGATCCCTGAATCAAAAAGTGGTTTTCACAAACCTACAATACTACTGAAAGAAGACCAATCCAACGACACCCCACACTATGAGATTAATAAGAAAAAAAACTTCATCCACTCCTTACAATACATGTAGGGGAGGTACACTAAAAAAAATATTTTTCGAGATTTTATTCTACCACTTTTTTGGCGTAATTAATTTACACATTCATGCTAAATTACAGCTTTAGATTCACTTTTGAGATTTACTCGCATAAACAACGATCAACGTACTATGATGATACAACACTTTTAGGGATAGGTACTAACGCGATATTATTTTACTAATGACGTTTCAAATACTATACAATTATTCATGTCTAACGAGGCTAACATTGGAACCACCAAAACGAATATAACCGTTTATTTAAAAAAAAGTGCACCTACAGACAATTACAGTAATGCATTATTAAATTTTTTAGCATTCACAATGCTATTTTTATATTAAGATAAATAATATTAGAAAAAATACTCGAAAAAATCGACTCACCCGTAGCACCTCAGACGGGATTGGAACCCGCACCCTTGGGATTCCGGCCCAATGCACTGACCAATTATTCTACCGAGTCGCTTAATGCATCTTATAACATGATCTAGGCTAACAGTTTGGTAATGGACTACATTACTGAAAATGCAAGTATACCCAATGCTCGAAATGTAAAGCAGGTTGAGGTCGTTACAGTTACTGAAATGTAGATCACAAATTCTCAAATGTACTTTTAGCTTTCTGTATGTAATTTCCATAGAAGACAATTTCATGTCAGTGAATGAATGAATTTACCTACTCTTGATGAAAAAAAAACACCTATTTTAGCACAATAATTACATAGGAAGTCAATAAACTGAATGAGTTGAAAGCAACAGTTTTGTACCTACATGCAAAAATAAAGTGTTTGCTTTGGATCACATCTTACGAGGTCAGTAGGACATTGAATTCGAAGAAAAGTATAGGTTCCAATATACCGTACATTTGAAACATCTCTAGTAATAGTCCGTATCTTGACAATAGCTAGGTTCTCTTGGTTTGCAAAAAAATATTGTTTAAACAATTATGTAAACGCAAGTAAAAAATCCACGAAGATTTGTTAATTATTTTTAAAAACGAGTGACATTAAAATTCAAACGCTCGCATCTTTTACCGTGACGACACAAAATAAACAGACTTTTATGTTTTTGGTGAAAATCTATATTTCCACGCACGTCGAGAAAGTTTTCGTATATTTTACTCAATTTTTTCGTATGCATAACACAACCGTAAATAATTTCACGTGTAACGCAAAAACTGTCTTCGCCCAGTCAGTCGGCACGGCACACAAACTTCAACGAAGTCGTAGTAAAATACACATGTTATGGTACTTTGTGACCAAGTTGCAACTTGTTAATATAAACTCACACAAACATTTTTCTTTGAATATTTATGATGTAAAAACGTTCACTGCTTAGTGAACGTTTTTATTGCAATATCGTTTCGGTAAATGAGCATACTGTTAATTTGTGTGAAAAAATAAAAACCAATATAACTCCGAGACCTACAACTGTATTCAGTCACCACTCGATTGTTCCGCTGAAACTTTCAGCCTGAAAGCATGTATAATTTCAGCATTTAGTCTGTGACTTTGGTTCAGATTTCGTGCTTTCTAACTAAACATATTTATAAAGGGTCACGGAATTGGAGCCTTTGTGAATACCAAAGATTTCATCAGTAAATCGATATTCACCGCATATAATTAGTACTATAAGGTTTGGAGGCGTAGATTAATTTAATTATTTATTATTAGCCGCCGGCCATATCTGTGCACGGCGTGTCATTACTTGCTCAATGGGCGTGTCTGCTCTTCTTTTCTTTTCAAAACGAATAAAGTGAAGCATTCAAATTAACTTCAGCCCGCAACGGCGGTGATGGCCAGGGGCCGTACCGACTAACTTTTCGAACATCGGCGGGTCTGCCGTGCTTCAACTTAAACGAGTTTCGTATTGTACTATTCGCCGAAGTTATTTAGAAAATATCGATCGACATCATGAATTGGGGTTCACCATTTTGGCCCGATGGGGCTCGATTTATCTGTTTTAATTTGAAGCCCGGCAGACTTTCCGAAGTTTGATGCATTAGCCGGTACGGCCCCAGCTTGCAGTGCAGAAACATAGACGAACTTCATAGTACTTAGCTGAGTGTGGGGTGATTTATGGGGTGAGAAGTCATTGGCTGCTTCAAACAAGGCGCTGCGTTATCACGAGAGACCCTGAACTGTCGAATAAGCAAACTCTTCACAGTATTAATGGTCTGTCAAGGCATCTTAGCGACGATACGACGAGGGTAGCGTTAGGTTTCTGATTATGTAAAAAAAGTTCAGTTACGTAAGCATTTTATGTGATAAGTGATCGATATAGGACATAGTTACTTATAAAATGTTTCTGCTTTAAATATAAATCACAAAATTATGTTTTTCAGCGTTCCCTTGATGTTGAACATTGTGCGATTGTAACTTTTCTTCTACAAAAATTGAAAATTATTTTCGAAGCAATAAAAAAGGAGAAACCAAATAATTTTTATTTTTTTAATTCATCCTTTTGTTCTATTCTGAAAAAAACTAATTTTCAGATTGTTGAACTATCCTGTATGCTGTACAGTACAGTACATTTATACAGGTGTCCTCGCCGTGAAACCTAGACCCTGTGCACTTGAAAGGTTTGCAAATGCTATAATGAGCTATGTACCTAAGCCTTGTAGCACGATTAAAGCTACTCAGATGTTTGCAAATTGGATTCTTATTAAGTAGTACCGCCTTTGATCACTTGTTTTGGTATTAACTTGTCCATAATACTTATGTTTTACCCTGTTAAATATTACCTTTTGCTTTCGTCGTAGGTATTAACTATGTATTTTCTTTGTTTTCCTCATGGCTATCGGAATGACGGCTAACTTTTCATTCTTTCAACGCGATTTAAAAAAAATATATTTTGATTGAGGTTTCGACTTGATTGGGGTTTTGACTTGATTGGGGTTTTGACTTGATTTTTCGGTTACTAAAGCTACGTAATTATGTCTACCTTTTTAGTCTTGCGGCTTGGACATCAGAATTAGATTTCAGTTCCCGGAATATAGGTTTAGTTGGGCTTATTTTAAGCTAACTTTAGGTAGGACGGTTCCGACATACTTAAGTCTGTTGTCATAGCAATAGCGAGCGTTTCCTGCGAATCCAGTTTTACCCACCATTCAAACTTGTTATTTTATCAGTGAACATAATTCTCTGCAGTCGACACTCGGTGGGCTAAATGCGCATATTCATTTGAATAATTCGATTGAGTTAACAAATACACCAGTATTGTTATTTTATCCTTTAAATAGTTGACTGTTCACTTCATTAAATAACTCGAAAAAACGTGCAATGTATCGTTATCAAACATTGCTTCCATATTAAACGGCACACATGCCAAAGCTAATACGAGAGATAAATAATTCAACACATTAAAAATTCATATTGTGTTTGCCTTTAGACGTTTGTGAATGGTAGACTTTATGAAACAATAATTAATTAGACTGCTTGGTTCATTTGCATTCATAGTTTCCTTTGTACCATGGAGTGCAAGTAACCACATCTTCGCACCACGTATAATGTGGTTAAAGCAACGTTTCTTTAAATTCCCTCAGTTTCCTATTACAAACCTACTTAATTTTGTGGTCAAACGCGTAGCACAGATAATAGTCCCGCCCCCCTTAGACCTATTTGGTACGGAACCCTAAAAGTCCAACACGCATTGGAACAGTTTTTTATACATGAAATAAATAATGTAAAATAACTCTTCTTTTGTTTTATAGACAGATATAGTCAAAATCAGCACAAGGTCAAAACATCGTCAAGACTGAATTCTTTATTTTTTATCGCACGTTATTCTGGAAATAATAAATCTATTCTAATCTGGTATACTGAAATAAATCAAAGTACTAAAAATAGCTTCAGAGATAAATGAGAGCGGATTGGAATTTCAAAAGCTTTGTTTTGATACGCAAATTACAACTACATCACGATGTATTGTTAAATGCGAGCCATACAAACATGTTGTAAAAGTCATTATTAAAGTTTCTAGTATAACTTTGCTGCTTATATAATATCAAAAGGATATCTTTTTCTATTATTAAATCAATTCTGCGTCACAACTAAAGAGCTCTTTACTCATTACTCATCTAAACTTTTCGTTTTTAAATATGAATTGTCAATTTTATGGGAAATTAATCATTTTGCAATTTTACCAACGTATTACGTACCTATAAAAATGTTGACCAAAAATTTTATTTTAATGCCTAACAAAAAATGACATTACAGAGCAAGTTACAGTGTCCATATTGTCAGAAAATAATTTGAATGAAGGGATTACGCCTTTGTGACATCAATTGTCATTTACAAATGGCGACTCATTCTGGCTTAATAGCCACTTCCGGCGCACCATTGAATGTAATGCTACGGCATAAGTACCGACACACACCAGAAGCAACGCTCTTTTATAAGACTCATAGAGAAAATGTGGCCCAGATCTAAGACTGACATAATATACCACGTAGAAACGCTGATTTTAATTTGTTATAGATAGGACATGTAAATCATTAATTGGTTGCAAAGTTTATGTACTTTGATACGGATTCAATGAAAGAACTGAAGAAAAGCCCGCCGTCCTTCCAATGTAAATTGGGATTGAGAGCATTGCATTGATCATTTCATATTTGGAATAGGCATTCAAATTCACAAGGCAGTCTACATTACAAATCGCTCTTCATTTGTCCGCAAAACCCTCCGTCCGCTAGATCAATTAAATACTTAGCATCAAGCCTCATCCAGCCGTTCTCATAAAAAAAGATAAGAAAGAGAACGATTTCTTTTCAGAGTATGGAACAATGGAAATGCCATATTTAAGGTCCTGTAATAGACTTTGCTAGTATTGACCGGTGTAATGTAATAATCGTCTCTGGTCAAGCTTGGAAAAAAATGATGTTTTGAAAAATGTTCAAAAATAACACAAACCTTTTTTGTTAGCGCGGTGCAAAACATATTTTGTTTTTTTTATTTTTAGAAGACTTAAAACTTCATACTACAAAATCAATCAAAACAATTCTGGCCAATATTCGAAATTTGAAAATAATAAGGTTGTAACTTATGACTGCGTATATTATTTATTTGTTTTTTAAATATACAATTTGAGATACTTTTAAAGCGAGGTCTATAGCTAACGGACGAAACCACTACCTAGTGTGTTACTAAGTGAAGACAGTCATAATCAGTTTTACTCAATTAATGAAAATGTTTTTTTTGCCTGTTGAGAGAAACTTTATTTATATTTTCTCAATATTAAATTTAATACTTACTAACATACCGATTTTCTATATTATCAACATGGTGATCTTAAGAATAATGTCGTGTTCTCTTTTTTATAATTACTAAAAAAGAGAAATAGGAATCTACGCCATTTTCGGAAGACGTAACAAATATTAGCTCTGTGGTTTATTTACTTTTACTTAAGTCAGTACACATATTCGATGTTTATTTGCTGTACCGTTTCAGTACAATATTTCTTTATTATCGAGAATTTAGGCTGGCCCACTTATTATATTTGAACCATCTGTTTTTTTTGCTGAAAGACATCAAAACATCAAACTCAGATTTCAATGTTTGCAATAGTTATATAATTGTTGTTCATCTTTGCATTATTTAAGCCGTAATGCTGGTTTATTTACTTGTCTCCAGTAGATAAATAAATTTGAGTTTTAATAGCTTTTAACATTAACAGAAGTTTTCATAAATGTTAAAGGTTATGTTCAATCAATCAAATGATTTATTTGCAGAAATACATTGGTATTTGGAAATTATTTAAAACCATATTCTCCTACTATTGTCAATAAAAGTTTTCATTTATTAGAAAGAATGTTTGGTCTAGTAGCACCTCTCACTTCCGTTTGAAATATTGATTTTTACTTGACAGTTTTTTTTAAAGTCTGAAAAGTTATTTGAAACGTCGTCAGAAGTACCTAGACCTTCTGTAACGAGTAGGTCACAAAGCGTGGTTGCTGAATCAGTCTGTATGTCAAGTAGTGAACTATGTATGTCAAACTTGTATTACATTCCTAGTTTCCGAAACCACCGTTGTTATGAGAATCTGTCTTTTTGTCACCTGTTGGCTAATTCAGAATAGTTAATTATCACCGTCTTCACACAAGGCCCACGTCACTTTGGCACGGCTCTTGAGAAGTGCTAACGTTCTAATTGCTAATTTTAGTACTGTAAAAACGTGCAGACAAGCTTTGGACGTCATAATAGGCACATTTCGTATTTACAATGTCATGAAGCCTACATGTAAGAAAAACTGTAATTTTATAGAAATGTTTAGTAGTTCTATATCGATGAAGAGTATAAAGCAGGGGGCTGATTACGTAACTCTGTTGCGAACAATTCTCGACTGAAATCGATTGAAACCGCAGTTACATTGCTGCTTTAAGTAAGATAGTTGTCACATTGGTTTTTACTAAAGCAGCAATGTAACTGCGATTTCTGTCAGAGTTGATTGCAACAAAGTTACATAATCAGGGGGCAGCACAACAAACTGGAAATAGGTTGTTATCAGCAGTAGGTATAGTTATAAGTATTTTAACGATAATTATTGAAAATTATGATTTGTGGTAAAAAGGTAAATAGATGCTTGCTACCTAATAGAAAACAGACAAGGAAGTTATAATTATATATTTTTGAAGACATATTTTTAGTACTTGATAGTCCCTAAATTAAGAGTTGGACTGCGTTCAAATGTTTTCCCTAGTACATAGTAGGACTTTGATCCGTATCGTGTCCCACGTGCGATGCGAATTAAACATTTAATTATTTACTTGGTAGCGTCGCACATTCAAATTAGGTCCAAACACATTTTTTTTTATGTTAAGCATCTTTTTAAGTTTACTGAAACATTTAACATATTAAATTCGATCTCCATGATGTGCTTTACCTACGACGTACTTAAAAGTCATAATATCGTCACCGAAACCTGAGTCTCGTTGTCTTGCGTTGAAAAAAGTTACTTAATGTCACTTAGAAAAAAATGCAAATTACTTAAACATAAAAACATTTTTTTTTTTAACTTTATCATGGTGGATGAGAGATAATCTTTATTGACGAGCGAGCGCGAAGTGCGAGCGAAGAGTTTCTGGTCCAGCTTGGAAAAAAATGCTTTCATATGTCCAACATATGATGTCCTTCGTTTTGAAAAATGTTCAAAAATAACACAAACATTTTTTGTTAGCGCGGTGCAAAGCAAATTTTGTTTTTTTATTTTTAGAAGACTTAAAACTTCATACTACAAAATCAACCAAAACATTTCTGGCCAATATTCGAAATTTGAAAATAATAAGGTTGTGACAGAACTTGTATATTGTTTATTTGTTTTTAAACTACATACAATTTGAGATACTTTTGAAACGAGGTCTATAGCTCACGGAGCCACTAATGTGTTACTAAGTGAAGACAATAATATTATTAAATTAATATAATACACGTTTACCTATTTGCATACATTAAACATTATAGTACTTTTTACATCACAAGTGATTCGTGAACGATAAACACCGACAAAACCGTTCTTTCATACATAGCATAGCAAACAAAATTCAATTGAATAGTTAAACATCAAACAGATAAGAAATGTAGATTAAGTATGTAAATATATAAATCTGTGACCACAACGATGCGGATGGCTAAATACATTAAAAAACAGCTATCCCACAGGGCAAAAACAATTTTGTGGGATCTTAATTAGTTTATGAAGAAACATCAGCTTTATATAGACGATATTTAAATTAATATGCGCTCTGAAACAGGGAATATTTTCAGCGATCCCTTGATCATAGACAAGCTAAAATTATAATTAGAAAACAACCTACAGGTAGCAGTGGCGAAGAGTCCACACAAGCCGATTCCCATCGGCTTACCTTTTAGAAATCCCACCCCACCGAACCACTATGCAGATTATAACATTTTTGTAGAACGGCTTACCTTCGCCATAACTTCACCCCTCGCAGGATACTGAAAAACGTGATAAACTGTATAAAAGCTTGGACGTTAATTATAATGCAGACAATTAAGAGACAATAAAAACATGGTATTTTTATCAAACTAACTCTCCAACAAATGCTTGTAAAAAAGGTAAGTACTTACTTACTTTTATATTGTGTATTTATTGCCAAAGAAAATATACACTAACACGACTCCGGGCAAAGCATAAAAATGGCTAAAACAAGTAAAATGTAAAGATTTTTTTATTTCTGGCTCATACACGATATAGCTTAGCTTCTCAACATTCTTAACCATTGTTAAAAACATGTGATCCATGATACCTACTTGATTACAACTGCCAGCGATGAGCTACTTGGAAAGGAATTTACTAAGCTTCAATTACAAATGGTATAGACATATTTTTGTCGACCGATAATAATAGGACTTGGGTTTTGTATTTCAATTGCCATATACGGATCAATTATTTAGGACTTATTTGTAGTTTATTTTTAAATCCAGTTTCACTTTCAAATGTGTTTGACGTCATTGTCTTTAATTTTAAAGAACACTATTGTTGGGAAATAAAAGTAGCGTTACAGTGGTATTATACTGAATTTACATACATTTGAGTTCTGAAAAACATGTAAAGTGATTTTTATACGTAGGTACTCTTCTGTACCAATGAATGTTTAAACGTAAGAAAATGAGTTAGGGGTTCTCTGAAACATCTTGAAATATCAATCCCATGTGTTTTCGATTAACGTTAACGAGCAATTCTTATTCTCCGTCGGTAGCTGAAAAAAAAATCGATGTCATTAACAACCTTTTTATTTTGCCACTAACCAACGGATAGACTAATAAAAACTTTTAAAACTCAAAAGCAACCTTATTTTTTTTATTTTCAAGTTTCGTTTTACTGAGTGTAAGAAAGAATCTATAAATACCCCGACAAGTGCAGACGAGACTAGACGTTCCGACAGCTGTGTTAACGCCACACCATCACACTTCCTCGTGTGCGCAGGCGCCTCGAAACGGGACCGCGGGGTGCAGTGACCTCTTCTACCATTCACGATCAGCATTGCCATCATAGAATGCTCATTTCGATGTTCATTTGTCTAGCAAAACTCTAGCTGCTGCATTATAACTCATTATTTTAGGCAGTTAAGTTTTACTCCCTTTTTACTTTACGTTAATGTTTTACCTACAGGTAGGATTATAGAATTACATAATAATTATGTCAGTGACTAATACAAGACCTCAACCTCTTTGTATCTAGGTGGGACCGTATTAGGCGCTTTATACAACTTACCATTTAAGAAATGGGCGATGTGAGAAAGCAGGCCAGTCAACAGCAAACTCAATTAACTTCTATGGCATGTGATGAAATGTAAAAGGGTTAAATGTAATTTTTTAACTTCAAACCGTTAAGTTGCTAATGTTCTACTTCAGAGAATTTACTGCTTTTATAATCCCTCTCTGTTTTATATTAACAAAATAAGACTACAGTAAAAAATAATCCATTTTCCAAACGTATCAGTATAAATATTAATAAATAAATATATAAATATTTGACACAACATCACATACATTGCTCCGATTCCAAAGTAAGTAGCTAAAGCACTTGTGTTATGGAAATCAGAGACAACGGTGGTATCACAAACACCCAGACCTGAGCATATATAGAAAAGTTCCCTTTCTAAATTGATCCAAACGGGGATCAAACCCGGTACCTCAGAGATGGCGCCACCTTGAAAACCGGTGTACAAAGCCACTCGACCACGGATGACGTCTCAATAAAATAAAGCGCTAAATAAGGCCTACAAACACCTCATTTATATTCAAACTCCGTGCCCACTCGGAAAGAGATAATATTATATTATAAACCTTTTAAATGGTAATTGAGAACCTCCGTTGGTTTTGTCTTTGATTACATGCGGAACGGACTTCCTACTGGAACGAATTGCCCAGCCTTCGTTAGCTTGGTGGTATGCTTGTTGCCATGTTTTTATGAGTTATCGTCTCCGATCGTAACTAAATTATGTAAGTATTGGATTTCATAATTAGGTAATAGTTACCTATAGGTATAATAATAATAACGTTTAAACTAGCCTGTTTCCACAAAAACTATATTGACATTTCCAAATAATTATAGTAATTTTTCATATTTTCGTGATATTACATCGTCAGCGAGCCTATCAGCTAAAGTGTAGCGTAGATTTTATTTTTATTTCTTTAGGTAAGTGTACAACACTCGATTTGCAGGTACCTATTAAATTATATTACTTAATTAAAACAGAAGTTACTTTCATATTTTTAAAAATTTTCTTATTGCAATTTTTTCTTTAAAATACTTAAGTAGATAATACTAAATAATATACTAGAAAAAATAGGACTCGCACCAGATCATGTTCTCGGACGGGAATCGAACCCGCGACCTTTGGATATCCGGTCCAATGCTCTGACCGCTGAGCTAGTGACTCGGTGGCTCAGCGGTCAGAGCATTGGACCGGATATCCAAAGGTCGCGGGTTCGATTCCCGTCCGAGAACATGATCTGGTGCGAGTCCTATTTTTTCTAGTATATTATTTAGTATTATATAAAAATAGCATTGTGAATGCTTAAATCTCAAAAATTTCAAACTACTTAAGTAGATACTGAAAAAATATTTGTATATGCATCCTTTAACTGCCTTCTTTGCGTCTATTACACTATTTGATGGTCGTCATTTAATAAACTCTCTCTTTTCTTTAAAATACAAACTACAACCTGTAAAGAACGCTAAGTTCTGTCACTGGGCTGGCTAGCCCGACTAAATGCTGTACGTGTTGTCTTGTCATTTTTTAGCCCCGTGGTATCTGTGCCCGTGGTGCTATTTTTTAAGCAATATTTGTTTGCAAACAAATATCGCTGAGCAATCTAGAAGCAGTCTTTGATTACAGATAGCAACAACACTTTATATCCGTGTTTTGTTCGCTCAAGATGCACACTTGAGTTGTTTAGACATAATTAAACCGTAAACTTTTCTGTGAAGTTACAAACAATGGACTCGAGTAATCATTTGGGATCTTGCTCGCTAGTTCTTCGGTGAATAAGAATATTTTTGCTCGTATTATGTTCGTAAAAAGGCAAAGATTTATCTGTGTGTCTACTCATTTTATATTAATGATAGTTACGTGCCTCAACATGATTTTGTCCAATGAATCCACTGGAGATCTTTACTTGACATATTTTTTTAATATAAGTAATTAAGCATCTGTCCAGTACTTACGCATTATTTGGTTATTTCTGTTTTGTTTAGTTCAAAAATCGTTAATTATAGGTTTTTCTTTTGTTAAAATACAGAAAAAGATACTCTTGACAATGGAATTGGAAAAGTTGAAAGGAACGCAACAAAAATAATTATATCTGTGACGAGACGCGGCAGGAAGCCGCTCGTATAGTACTCCATCATTGACGTTAAGGCCACTGCAGCAGATTATTATAAACACAGTAACTACGCGTATTTTTTCATTAAACTAGATGGTTATGACTCGTAGGTACCTCGTATTGTACAACACTATGCTATACCTACTGCTTTATTGTAAGTTTACAGAATACATAATAGTACAAGTACAGAAGGGACACTCCGCAAGATCATTTAAATAAATAGCGACTCTTGCTCCTAAACAATAAAGCTCAATTCAGGTCGCACAGCGCTCCCTTCCCCACAGTTATATTCACCTAGAAGTTGCCCCTCTTTCAATCACGTACTCTCATCTTTTCTGATGACGTTAGGGTTGTCGTGCTTTAAATGAAATGCGTAGAATATCATAAAAGGAAAACGTGCGCGTGCGCGTGAGTGAATCGAACTAACGTGCTCGTGGCCGGCGCGCGGCAGCCCTCTGCTTTAGCCTGATCGGTTGAGCCCGGCGCGTACTTATAGCTTCATACCTAAAGTGCGGAGTGTCACTGGCCTGGTTTTAGTCACTGAGCATATAATCACTACGTTTTGTTTTAGTTTCCGACATTCAGTAAACCGAAAAAGAAGTCCTACGAGTATTATATGATAGTAAGAACATCGAAATATTAGCGTTATTAACTGTTGGCAACAAGTAAATACCTACTAGGTTGCTTTTATTGAGATTTTTTTATCGAAACAGGGCAAGCATTTGACCACCATCTATCCATCCATTTACCACGGCTGCCTGTAACATATTCTATTAAAGACAATATTCACAACCACTACTTTCCATAAAATTGTCTCTACAAAAGCAATAAGACACATTACTTGTACTCGTACAATATTTTCGACGTCATTCAATCTAAACATTTAAAACAATATTTTGCCAAATGTCCAGAGATTCTAACATAATCTATTACCATCGATTTGTTTATGAATGTTCCCCAAATCTTCACACACGTCCAAACAGGGCTCGCTGGCCCAATAAACAATGGCAAACAAAACAGCCAACCGTAACATTTCATTAGGAGAAACAAAACGCAGTCCGAGCCAAGTGCGTCATGCATTGGCTTTTTTATATTCTTTGCTGAAATTTTGGCTTAAAACGGTGATGTAGGCAATATAGTAACTAACTATGTATGTATTGGTATTAGGTAGTGTATATCTAGTTCCACAATGTCATCCAAGGTCTAGGGTTATCTTTGCTTTGATCAAAGGCTTTATTGAAGAATTTAGGTGCTACCTACGCAACTCTTCAATAAATCCTATAAAACAGAATACTCAATGTGAAAAAAAATCAAATAAAAAAATATACGTGAAAGTTGAAAAAATTTATGAAAGCTGGATGCGGGTGAGGTCACCAGTCGTCAGAATTTGTCCGGCGTGTCGGGTTTTTTTAGGGTCCGGATTCCGGCCGGAGTCACAAAATGACAGGATTTTTTAAATTAAATTATTCACATTAGGTGTAGTAAAACAAACTTTAGAATTTAAGCTTTATTTTTTTTTCTTTGATAACAATTAACTAGGTACATTTGCAGTAAATAATCAACACACTTATATGTAGTTACGACTTATATGATGAAGTATTTATTTATTGATATTATCTACCCACGAATTAAATTATTGGTTCCAAACCAAACATACAGTATCACAAGTCACAACTGTTTACTTTCACCACAAACAATAACAAGCTTAGCTGACCTTTGAAAATATTATTTTTTGACAACCCTAGTGAACATGCGCAGGATATTCTCGTTCCTGCGACCATCTCGTCAATTTGTGGGGGCCGGCTATTTTCAAGTTCTCACTCCGACTAATGACAGCAAATTGCCCCCTGCGACTACCAGAATAAACCACTAGAAATAAACCAACGCGTGTGACAGATCCCTAACTATAGACACTAAACATAATTTATTAACACGTGGTTGAACGTACGTAGCTTTTTAACACCAAAACCTATTAAAGTGGCACTTTATCAAATTACTTGCGTCTTGAACTAATAAGAGTATTATTGACGTCGTATTGGATTTTAATAATTGATGAGTTCCAAATATGGATCGCGGTTATTATAAATGAAAATTAAGTTTATTGTTATACGTGACAAGAAAATCTCTTAGATGTTCCACGCAAACTAACTTCGTAAATCTGCTATATGAATCAGTCAGATCGCCTTTTTCACACGTCTCTTAAAAGCGTTATACACAAGAAAAATGTTAAATATTTAAAAATAGTTGTCTGAGAAACAGCAATGTGTCATTTGAACGCTGTTATTTTTTTCAGTTGCGTCACACGTCTAGAGTTTTCGCTGGATTCCAGTAAAAGTTTACTGATCTAAAACGTTCGCCAAAAAGGCACTAGGTACCTACCCAATACTGACCATGCATAGGGCTGCCATCCGTCCGAGTCACCCCGGATTTATCCTAGTCTGTAGGGCGTCCGGGGAGCGTCTGGGCGGGGTTATTAAAAAGTGTCCGGGTAAACCCCAAACACTATTTGAGCTAAGGGATAGGGTGTTAGGTTTTTAATTTATTGCAAAAAAGTTTTTTCTAGTTTGTCCGGGTATAATTCAATATTTCACTCAAATGTCCAGGGTTTTTGAAAATTTTGTCTGGGTTCCGTAATTTAAGTGATGGCAGGCCTATATGCATGATGGATGCGCATGATTAGTGATAAATATAAGAGAATCATGATGACGACGCTTTTTCATATAAACAGACGAACATAGAACCTCCTCCTTTTTTTGAAGTCGGTTAAAAATGACTAACTTGTTCAGTGAATTTGTGATCGAAATGATGCCTGATGTAAAATATTAGTCCTTTAAACACACTTTCTAAGTTTCTTTATCGAGGTACACGATATTTAATTCCAGATCTTTAGCAGTAACAAAAAAAAGTACCTACAAGCTAAAAGTTTGTCAGTTGTTTTTGCGAACGGCTCTCCGGAGTGGTTTTTCCAAAATAAATCTCTGTCGCAACTCGCAAAGAGTTACCACCGTACCGATATCTACTAGCTCTGCTAAGATGTTTTTGTAACGGGTAGGCCTCGCGTCACGCTGAAAGGAGACTGTTTTTCATTAACCGACTTCAAAAAAAGGAGGAGGTTATCAAGTCGACGGTATTTTTTTTATTATTATTATTTTTTTATGTATGTTTTGTGGGAAGTGGTCCATGAACCAATAAATACTGTTGTATTATTCCTGTGGATACCTCAACACCCTTATCGAAGGGGCATCAAAATCTGACCCGGCAGTTTTGAGAAAAACAGTATTTCACAACACATAATATATTTTTAATAGGTACATACTAGACAATTTGCGATAACATTTTCATATTACATTACAGTAATTAAATGAAACCAGTGTCATCACCACTTCACTGTGGAACTGCCATAATGGCAAATATAGGACTATGGATATAAAAAAACGCTGTTATGAATAGTTTATAGTACTTTCAAATTTCGAAAACAATTACGATAGCCATGTAAGTTAGCCGCTAGGACCCTAGAAATTTTATTCCATTTGCCATATGATCAGTTTCATTAGTTTCATATTGTCAGATCCTGAGGAATTCCATTCGCCTTCATAAATTAAATTAGCGCATTCTTCAATCATACTCACATTACGGGGATCAGCTTCATTAGTTTCATATTGCCTGACCCTTTAGAACCAGCCTGGGAAAATGGTGGTCTTCTCGTGGCTTATGGATAATTTTGAATGCAATTCTGTTGTCGATGGTCAGCAGAATAGGAAGGTAACGGGCCGTTCCGCGCCATTGGACGCCGCCATTACAACTACTTCCGATCCGATGACCTGCTAATGCTTGTTAACGAATTCTGATTTAAAGGATAAATCTAATAGAGGATTATTGACCGAGCGAGCGCGAAGCGAGAGCGAAGCGTCTCTACTTCAGCTTGGGCAAAAATGCATTCGTATGTCCGTTTGTTCTCCTCTACCTGGTCATATTTCTCAACCGAGTCATATTGTTCAAAAATAACACAAACCTTTTTTGTTAGCGGTGCAAAGCTGATTTTATTTTTAATTTTTAGAAGACAAATGTTTATAGTTTAAAAAAAACATTTCTGGCCAATATTCGAAATTTGAAAATAATAAGGTTGTGACAGAAAAGTATAGTATAGTAGTAGTAAATACAGTAAGTATTTGTTTTGTTTTTAAACAACATACAATTTGAGCTACTTTTTAACGCGAGGTCTACAGCTCACGGAGCCACTAGTTTATTTACGTTACTGCACATAAAACCTATTCATAAATAAAAATAATTAGTTATCTAATGAGTTTTACGTGGTTTTACCTGTGATGTTATTTTTGAACGTTTAATTTTAATCCGTTAACTGACAGGTGAGTGACAAACAATAGATATTCTATTCAATTTGATACGTCTGGTTTAGAAGGCATTACCTATGTTCAAACTAAATTCGATAAAAGTACAAATCAAAACATTCGGATCAACAAACAACTATACATATACAGTAATACCTAATATTCATAAAATGAATAAAACATATTTAAAAATGTGTTCCTATCTATTCCTGTGTATAAAGTGTGAGGAACAACGTGTGTAAAAAACATTAAACTATTAAGAACCTGTAAGGAAAAATCCGGCAAATGATACTTTACTGAAATATAAAAAGTAAAAAGTATTTTTTTATGATGAGTAAGTTATTCGATTGATTTAAATATTTTTAATTCAAAAATATCGGCAAGATGCTCAGCGATGCTTTTAGCTTTCTTTATATGCATGCACATTAGTTTCTAAGCTTTGTACTTATTGCATTTTATTATTTTTTAACACTTAGTGATAAAATAAAATTACCTATAGTGAATTAAATTATTAAAAAATATATTTTTATCACTATAATAAAACTCTAAACAGGTTATATTCTATATTAACATCCTTTTTCTTATACCGAACAGCTAATTAAACTTTCTGTTTTTGCTAACCATACCTCAATTATGGCTTAGAATAATAACAATTATGGTATCATTCCCATGTTTTTTAGCTCAAAAATAAATACCTATAATCTTAGATTTTGCAGTGTAGGTAGGTTGTTTAGACCGCGTCCAAAATATACCTTCCAAGTAGTAATTTAGTGAGATCAACTCGTTGGTATGTTTTATACATGATCATCACCATCAGAATTCACAATTGGTTCTTATCTGATATATCTGCATCTGATTTGTAAAACTAATATAAGTATTTTAATCTTATTTAAAATTCTAGTGTTAAAGTAGCTCAGACAGATGCTTCTACCAAACACATAATTGCTAAATTGTCGACCTTGTTCTTCTTGGCAGGAGCACACACTCTTGCGCAAAACTTACTCACAAACCACGGTATAAAGGTAATTCATAATATGGTTCCAAAATATAACGGATAAGTATGTAAAACCACTTACATCCGAGGCAGAGTGTAATTGTGCCCATTCTACCCGAATTCAGAGAACAATGCATCGCAGGAAGCTTTCGTAATAATATGTCACTTCCGGTCCTACATGTCAATACGGAGTTGACGAGTGAATTCTAAATATTCACCCATTGTCTCACTGCGTAATTAGGTACCTACCTACACTCATTCTAGGCAGTCACTCGGGTTTTGTCATTGAAAGATGCCAACACTTTTAAACTTCTCATCTACAGACAGTCCAATTGTCAAAATTCATCCTCACAATCAGTTATCCTTAAAATAATAATAAAGCAATTTTATACATTGTATAATCGTGTGTGCGATCACAGACTTTTATAAAAAAAAAACAAAAAATATTCAAACATAAGTATCATATACATCATAAACATAAGTTCTCCTAGGTAGTCAATTTCAAAAATCATAATGTTTAAATAAATATCCCTTAAACAATATTTTCTAGCCTGTCGTTTAGTTTAATGGAGGATTTTTGCTAAATATCCACTTTTCACAATAAAACTCCATTAAACTAAACGACAGGCTAGAAAATATTGTTTAAGCGATAAAAAGTACCACAAAGTTTCTTCGGAGTGCACTACAGAGAGATAATTCACAATTTCGTCTTTATTTAAACATTATGATTTTTTCCAATGGCGGCGCTAGTGTGCAGACTACGCGCTCTTTTAAGAAATAGACTACCTAGTAGAAGAAACATCAAAATTAAAAATGCTAACTTGATCAAACTACTTACCTAGTTAAGTTTCTTATGATGTGACCAATTACTAAAAAGTTAATTTAACAAGTTCGTTCCTTTGTTCCTAAATGGTAACAGAGAAAACGAGGAAAAGTGAATCGGCAGACTGACAAATGAACAATGAACTTGGGAGACCAAGCTAATTATAACCAATTGACTTTCTGACAAACGTGTGTCATACAAAGTGAAAAAACCGGTCAAGTGCGAGTCGGACTCGCGTACGAAGGGTTCCGTATTGTCTACAAAAACGGCAAAAAAAAAATGTTTTTTGTATGGGAGCCCCTTTAAATATTTTTTGATTTAATTTTAATTATTTATTTTAAAAGTGAATATATAACTAAATATTCTGTAAATATTTCAAGCGTCTACCTGTTATACCTTTATCAATATCGATCAAAAACGAGCAAAAAAAATCACGTTTGTTGTATGGTAGCCACTTTAAATATTTATTTTATTCTCTTTTTCAGTTGTTATAGCGGCAACAGAAATACAACATCTGTTAAAATTTCAATTGTCTAACTATCACGGTTCATGAGATACAGCCTGGTGACAGACGGATAGACAGACAGACGGACAGCGGAGTCTTAGTAATATGGTCCCGTCTTACCCTTTGTGTACGGGGGGTTATTTTTATTTTATTTATTTATTTATTTATTTATTCACGTTGGTAACCAACTTTCCGAATCGATTCGGAAAATCTTCCGATATAGATCTTATTTTCTACCTTATGCTACCAAACTTTATAAATGCATTGCACTTTCCCGTCGGAAAGTGAATCGAATGCCAGTCGAATGTATTTGTAAATTGCAGTTTTCGAATCTATCTAAGATGCGTATTCGAATCGAATGCTTTCGAGTATATTTCCGACGATCGTGAATAACCCTACAGAACTAGGGTTCTGTACCCAAAGGGTACAAAAAGAAAGAAATATTTCCCCCCGAAAAGCACGGGAGGGAAACATTTTTTTCTTTGTTCTGTGGAAATAGAAACATGTTCATTTTTACTTCATAATGATACATCCACAGTGTGAAGCGCCTGACATCTAAATATAAGTATTTACTAGAAAAACAGCATTGTAATAATGCAAATATCTAAAGTTAATTATGCTGTTTTTATCAGCTGTCAGAGATAATTTTGTTGATTTGATTACAAAAACCTCGTGTCTGCTTCTCAGTGTAGCTACTGTAGTACCTACCTACTACACATCGCCATCAGGTTGAGCCCAAAAATTATGATTTTAAATTAATAATGCGCAATTTTGTAATTATAAAGCAAATTACATTTTATTATGTTTGGACATCTCTATCTCTAACCCATTTTGGTAATGATGCAGAACAACAACTATGCAATGGAAATGGTGGTTCATGAAAAATAATCTTTTTTATCATAACAGAGTAACTTTGTTATTTTTGTACAGCCAACTGAAACGTACTAGGTAAGTATTATATTTTTGTTGGAAAATTAATTTATTTCACTCAAGAAAATACTTAGCTACTATTATTATTTTTTCAGTGGCCGCAATTATAATTATATTTTTTTATCAATCCAGTAATAATTACTATTAAATTCCAGTTATTACATTTTAAATATACAAGGTGTTACAAAAATACCCCTAATGCCGAATATGGTACATAGGGTCCATCAAACTGATCAACTTTTACTATGGGACCAACTCTGAAATCGCAAAAAAAAATCAGCTGTTTCATATAAAAATTAAAATCGAAAATATCAAAATGTATGAAACAGCTGTTTTTTTTTCGTGATTTGAGAGTTGGCCCCATAGTAAAAGTTGTTCAGTTTGATGGTCCCTATATACCATATTCGGCATTAGGGGAATTTTGTAACACGTTGTACACTATGGAGAAGATGCTTTGTCGAATACTAAAGCAAAAAAATGGTTTAGCAGCTTCAGGTGTGGTAATTTTGATGATAAAGATGTGCCTCACTGTGGTATCTTTATTATTTTGAGTACAAAAAGGCCGCGAACTTTTCCGACTGGAACGGATGGTAGGAAAACATAGTCGATTCAAAACCGCTTAATTACGAAGTTTATTTGAATAAAGATATTTTTGACTTTGACTACCTAATATAACAAGACTCTCAATAATATACTATGTATAGGTACGATACTGAAAACATCAATGATTAAACTGTACTCATAATTACTACCTAATCATTAACACCATATCGAATGCGTTTATGGATTTTAACCATTAAAACACGCAGTTAAATCTGTAGAAACATTTACTTAACAAGTAGGTACTATTAAATTTCAAAACTATGTATACCTAGTACATAAATTTATTTTAAATTACCTGTGAACTTTACTATTAACATACACTGGCCTTCAAAAGTTAGTACCACACTCAATGACAACTAATATCATTAACCGCAATTTTAAAATTTCAATTTCTCTTAAACAGTATAAGTTAGAGTTTTGAAATAAAAATAGGTTTTTATTTCAAGAAGTTATCGATTGTGAAATTTTTATTAAAAAAAAATATATCTTGTGTATTTTCGAATTTACGATTTTAAAAGTGTGGTACTCTAAGTTTTGAAGGCCAGTGTATAGTTAAATGTGAGATAGGATCTTTTTCGTTATAATAAGATAAACATATTGAGGCAGGTTAGTATCCTCAACGATTTGAATAAGTACCTAAATTTTTTATCTCGTTACCAACAATATTTTTATCGAACGAGTGACGTCTCTGCACGTTGGGCCACACGTGTCGGCCATTCAATAAATCCGACGAGACGTCACGAGACGTTCTCGTCGTCTAATCCGTTTAACGTTTCAGAGGCTACGTAATTTGTAAAAGACATCAAAATATGTTAATAGTTTCTCTTATTAGGGTTCCGTACCAAAATGTAAAAAAGGAACCCTTATGGTGTGACTCAGTCTGTCTATCTGTCTGTCACAGCTGGATATCTCGAGAACTGCCTACTAATGCTATCAACTTAGAAATAAAAATATATATATTTTTTTGCAACAGAGGCTGAAAGTGGGTCTTAAAAAAGCATATGAAAGAGCGCTGCTTTCACATTCGCAAGCTTTTTTATTTAGATCGCATAGTTTTCGACTTTTGATGAAAAATGTAAAAAAATAGTTTTCATAGAGAAAAATCTGGAATTATTTTATGTGATAGTAGTTTATGTAAAGATAACAGGAAAAAGAAAACGATGTTCCTAAATGGTAAACTTTTTCAGAATGATGGTACGGAACCCTCGGTACGCGAGTCCGACTCGCTCTTGACCGTTTTTTTTATGTTTAAAGACCTGTCTCGATTTCTCTGAGATTTAAAAGCTTTAGATAACAATTTAAGTTTTGAAGTTAAAACCATACTTATAAATGGAGTTAAAGAACGTTCACTAATAGGTAGATACCTATTAGTGAACGTTCTTTAACTCCAAAATTCATCCTCACACAGAATAGAATAGAATAGATATAGCCAATAGCCATTGAAATCTAGTATCACAAAAATAAACAAAAGTTTTTAACAAAAAGTCAATCAACCTTCTAACAATAGAGATGTTTAGAAAACTTTACTTTTTTTGTACCTTTAACAACTTTACTTATAACAAGACAATTTCACATCAATCTTTGACGGTATAAATAACAGTTTTTATTTTAGCTATCGTCATTGTATATATTAGTTACAGAGTATGTAGTCTTAAGTAAGAGGCAATCGAGTTATTCAATTATTAAAATCAATATTCTTTCAATATTGTACGACAAGTCTTTACAAAACGAACGGAAACTCCATTTTTAGTTTGTTTTCTCCGCAAACGCAAACTAAAAACTTGGATTTACTTAGCAGAGAACATAACATCTTTTTATCGGCCGTATTTGAAAAAAAAAGAAGTTACGATTTCCTTTCCTTAAATAGAAACATTTAAGTACAATTTTCCGTGAGCAGAAGCCATTATTTAATAGCCTCCAATAATTAAGTATTATTTTAACCTATAGTACTTCGCATTGTTAAGTCCACGCACGTGGTTTGATTTCAACCACGTTTTCACTTCTCTCAGGTTTTTTCCACGTGACTATTTGATACAATGTAAACTATCCATCCAATATTAGGGTTTCAGAAACCACATACCACATTTACGACTTCTCAATTTGGGAACATTTTAGAATGTCCAAGCACCATTAAAAAAAACTGTTAAGGGGCTAACATGAGCCAATTAGCGCCAGTCGATTTCATTTTAATTATTCTAATTAAGCCCAATTTCTTAAAAAAGGAATCAGTCAAGGTTTTGTAAATGACGTCTAATATTTATTCCCCTTCCCCTTTTGTCAGCCCCTTAATGATATAAAGGTTCGAAATCCAAAAGTGGAAAGCACAGACTTCCTGAATTTTCTTTACGTTTCGTTTGACTTAAATGAGTTTCCTCATTCTTGACCGATGCAACTTTGATGGTTTTACGAGCTGTGAACGTTCTGCCTCGCAAATTCAGATCTATTGATCGTTCGAGGAGTAATTAATTTTATTGCTAATATTGTTACAAACTTGTTTTGAAGTGATCAGCTCAGCAATTTGAATATTCTTTATTCGTGTGGAAAATAAATTTACCGTTTTCAGTTCGCTTCGTGCACTATTCTTGTGATTAAAGTAATTATTATTTTAATACCTATTAGCTTTCAATATCAGCTGATTAGATACACTTGCAACTAACTATGTGGATAAACTAATGAATGAGTGTAATCAACATTATAAACCTGCCCCCGTATTACAACCTCTTAAAACTTGTCAGTTTTCTGAATGGCTATAAATGCCTCTTTTTTATTTGCTATACGGCGAGAAAGCGATGTAACTATAGCAAATCATAAATTAAAAATATTTACTACTTAAGATCAAAATTATGAAGGCACTTAATGCCGTCCTCAGAGACGTCAATTAAGTTTAATGCTCATTAAGTATCGTGTCGTCTTATACTATCACTATGGAAAAGAAAGTGATAGAACCATAATACTAAATAATGTTCTAGAAAAAATAGGACTCGCACCAGATCATGTTCTCGGACGGGAATCGAACCCGCGACCTTTGGATATTTGGTCCAATGCTCTGACCGCTGAGCTACCGAGTCACTAGTGAGAACGTCGAATTTCTTCTAGTATATCAACTCTTACGCTGCAAGCCAGCGCCATCTCACCAATGTAGAAGGAATTAACCTCGACATTCAACTGAACATCTTTCCAGATATTTTTAAACAGTTGATTAAGATGAGAAAGCTATATAACTATTTGAAAATTGCGAATTTTGAAATTGAAAATATGTGAATGCTTAAATCTCAAAATTTCAAATAGTGATAGATTCAATTTTACATTAGAAGCATTAAACTTATTTGACGTCTCTGAGTACGACAGGTGGTATATTGATGAGATGTTAGATACCTAATGATGCTTATAGAATTACGACACCAAAAATATGTGAAGTCCACTTGCCCAGTTGAACTGTCAAGGCTGAACAAATATAATATTGGCTCTCTCTCCGAGGCAACGGTGTCATTTCGACAATTTGGCGGAGTAAACAGTTTTTGTACTAGTGAAGCGTCATAAACAACCCGAAGAAATTACTATAGCTTTACGGATTTATCTACATAACAATAAAGATATGAAATGCTTAGAAAATTACCCTTATTGTTATGTGGTAAAACACTACTTTCTTTTTTTACACTGCTACTAGAAATATAACGACAAACAAATAAGAAATTGTTGTAACGTCTGAATAAACTGCCTTCTCGTGGTTAACAGTTCCTCCCATTTCCTAGTAACTAAATGATTAAAGGGTATCATATGTCGGTTCCTCGCCTTGTAATCACCACGTAATCGATAGCCCCTGAGTGCCAGTTTAACTAAAATGTTACATGCGCTCATATTTCAAACTCAAACGTTCTTGGTATAAGGCGTCAAATAACAAAGTCCTAAATCATTTTACTGATTATTCAATTGACTTTTAGTATCTTGCCAGTGATGGTTGTAATTATATGAATTTCCTTATAGCTCACCCTACACCTGTAAAATAAAGGCCACTAAAGGCTCTGTTTAAGGCGATAAAGACGGATCTCACTTTGCCACACATCACGCATAGGTCGGTGACGGTTGATTGGAAATTAGTACACTAATGTGCCAAGTTTGTATAGAAATCACGCTTGGGGTAACGTAGCAAAACGTCTACGCACGTGATTTAGCGTGGTGCTTAGCGCCTAGCATAGCCTGTGTGATACCAGCACGAAAAAACATTCCTTTTAACATTGATCTTCTGTTTGACAGGACGACGTCGCCGCCTGGCGAGCCGCTGGTGCGGGCGCCGGTGGGCAAACCGCGGTGTCCGCCAGCAATCTCCCGGCTACGCGTCGAGAAGGTTGAAGGAGGGCTCGCCGTGGCCGGCGTGGTCGTCGCAGCCAACTGTCAGATAGTGCTGCCTATATTCGGCTTCTTGTTTATGCTCGTCGGCTGCGTTCTGACAGGTAAGTGTCTCAATTATCACACAGCACGTGTTGTAAAACCAATGGTAGCCACCATCGATCTCGCTTCGCCACGCGATTTGAAATGGACTGTCAGTCAACTCCAACTCTTAAGTAATGCTATCCCTCAGATTCTGGTGTATGCTTGTCGGTTGTGTCCTAACTCCTAACTAGTGAGAATCTAGGCAGCTACCACATCCATCCTTCTTGCTTCTACGCGTCGAGAAGGTGGCGGGAGAGCTAGTTTTTGGGGGCTTGATCTTCGATGATGCTTATATTCTCAGTTTCTTGTTCATGCTCCGAGGAGTTCAAGCAATCTCCCAATAGATGGAATACAAACTTGACGTAACGTAGGTGTGTCTACATTCAATTTGTTTCCAAGTTACTATCATATTACAGTAGTACGCGCTTTTAGAGATTAAATTGAATATTATATGCACCCAATTTCAACCTTATTATTCCAATGCAATGTTTTAAAATGCCCCAAAACCGCACGTCCTAAATGTAACCGTGTGTTTCCAGCGGCCTCGTACCGTGGTTGCGGTGAGAATGAGGAGCCGGACCACTACGCGGCCCGTATCGCGTTCACCGGCAACTCCCGCGTGCTGGGTCCGGTGTGCATCGTCGCCGGCGCTCTCATGACAATTGCGGGTATGTTAATATCACATTACCACACATACTACCAAAGTATTCTTTCTCAACAGGTAGGCTGGCAATGTAGTATAGAAACACAATATTTGAAGTAAACCGAAGAGCTGCTAGAGCCGCTAGCAACAAATTGTGGTTTTCCTTACTCTATGACCTACGTACAGGCAGGCAATCTCAGAGTTCTGTAATATGCTGCATCAGCCAGTGCATAAAAAAACAAGTAACAAAAGACAGAAGCGTTTTCGAATACGTCTAAAACAAAGACTTTATATTTTGTGGTAGAAGGCTGTTCCTAGATAGAAAATTAGGTAGGCACTAGGCACCTAGGGAAACCACATTATGATAAGGACATAAGATAATAGTTTAATGTTTCAATGACAATTTTTGGTGACGATGTTAAAATACATTATGGGCTTTATGAATATAAAACTCATCAAACGAACAACTACTGAATTTGGTAACTTTAGACACCCACCGGAAGAGAAATTAATTATGTATGATACATGACGAGAGCACCGGAAAACGAATGTGGTAATTTTATTTATGGTGGGGACTTTAATCTCGCTCGTAGAAACAAGTTCGGAATTATAAGCAGTGTATAACATAGAGAATACATAAAACATGAGTTGGCAGATGCGACCCGTGAGAGAAATTCGATACAAAGTGTGGTTCACGCAATCATATTCCGCTATCGGTGTCTATTAAAATACTCTACCATTGAAAAGGAAAAGATAATGAAAAATATGAGAGTAAAGACAATACGTTTTCATGTTATCAGACCAATCAGACTCGTAAGAGATTAAATAAGCACATAAATAAATAAATAAATATTAGACAACATCACAAATATTGCTCCGATTCCAAAGTACTTAAGTAAATAGCTCAAGCACTTATATTATGGAAATCAGAGATAACAGTGGAACTACAACACCTAGACCTGAGCCAATATAGAAAGGTTCGTTTTCTAAATTGACCCATTGGGATCGAACCCCGGGACCTCAGAGATGGCGACACCTTGAAAACCGGTGTACAAACCACTCGACCAAAGGGGTCGTCAAAACATGGTAGGTACATTATCTGTTACGAAATTAACAAATTAAACCTCGAATTGAATAAAGTATCCAAAAGGCAATGTAGTTATTTTTTTTGAAGTTTCTTTGGAAGTCCGGTCCAATGCTCTGAGGTACCGAGCTCAGTGCAGTTTGTATGCTATTAGCCTCTGTTTCTGATTGCAGGTATTGTCCTGTGCATGCTGATGCGTGCTGCGCAGCGCCGCCAACGCAGGCTGGCGTTCCATTGTCCTATTCATGGTGACTTCTATCCTGTTAGCCCGCAGAACAGCAGAAAATACTCTCGTAAGTTATTTGAACGTCCTTAAATCAACTCCGCAATTTTAAACATTTGAAGATAAAAAGAACATTATGCATTTTTTTTATGAAATCGAAATAAATTTCTAGCGAGTGATGATGTAACACCAGTTTTTCTTTCGATTTCAGTATTGTTTCCATACAAAGTTGTTTGTTATCTATGATTCCTATTAATAGTTTTCGGATAGTGCCTTTTTTCCAGTAATTTCAGTTATTTTTAATGGGTTTATTCTTGATACCAATCCAGTCGGAAAGAGGGGTAGGTAACAAACTCACCCAGAAAGTGCCTATTTATTCACTTTCGCCGTAAAGTCTTTATGATAAAGAGAATCGGGGTATGCTACGCTATTCTTGTTAGTAGTTAAATATTTAACCAAGTCGTAGTCAGTGCAATGTTTCTCGACTACTTTTCTAAAGGAAATTTGTTTGGTGATGCAGGCAGCCCATCTGGTCTGTGGCGCCGGCTGCTGGGCTGGCTGGGCATGGGCGAGGAGGGCGAGGCGCCGCGCTGCCCGCGCTCGGCGGAGCCCGCGTCGCCGGCGCGCGCCGAAGCGACCTGCCCGCCGCCATTACCCTTTCTTGTGCCATCCGATTCCGTTGTGTAAGTATTCTTTTTTTTCGCCTGATTTTACGCCAGCAAGGACCAGTTTCACTTCACATGTTTCAGATACCACCTATCCTTAAGATACCACTTATCTTCTAGTTTAATTTAAAATAGAAACAGAAATATGTGTGAAAATCAAATTTTATGAATTTTTATGAAATCAGATACTTATCCGACACCGAAAACTATGAAACCGAAACTAGCCTTTTTTTGTAAGTCAAACAGTGGCCTTTAAAAAAAACATCACAACAGGACCAGCATACACTTTCAAAATCGGAACTTGACAAAACCGCACCAGAAATTTCCGCCAAATATTTCCCCCCAACAACTCCGCAAACTAAACCGCCATAGACAAATAGATAGGTACCGTGCTTTGACGCTTCATGTATAAAAAAACATCATTATTTTTTCTTTGTTACAGAGGAATGGCATCGGTGCTAGGTGCACCGCTCAGCCCAGAACAAACTTTTGGATCCATCAAGTCTCTAGCGATATCTCGGGAAGTGGCTAGTTTCCCACTTTCGCGTTCGCCTACCCCTCCACCATTGAGGTGAGTAGATCACTTCTTGTTGTTTTAAGGGTTCCTTAGTTCCGTACCTCAAAAGGAAAAAAACGGAACCCTTATAGGATCACTTTGTTGTCCATCTTTCTGTCTGTCAATATCGTATCTCGGGAACGCGTAGAGGTATCGAGTTGAAATTAAAACCAGGTCTCAGGTCTACAGTCCCTTGAAGCTATGAAAAAAATCAAACTTCTAAGTTAACATAAAAAAGTTCATGCTGCAAAAAACGCATAGTTCGACATTCTTAAGGGATGTCTCTCTCTCTCTATAATATTATAATTCAGTGACTCTTTTTAAAATAAATTATTATTAATGTTATAAATCTCATTTCAGCTGTCCGCCTTTCAAAGAAGATTCGAAAACCGCTGAAGACAACATCCCGAACGCAATAACTCGTCCAGACTTCGACTGCGGGACCCCCTCGTGCAACTACAGGGTGGTCGAGTGCAAGCTCACCACCACGGATGAGATATCCCGAAGTGCGCCCAGTGTCGAACCGCACGTACACAAATCACTAGAAAATTCAGGAATACCAATAAGGCCGAACACGGTCTCCATCACCATACCCGACGAGGGAAAGGGTTAAAAGTGACCCGAAGTGATCTGCAGACTTTTAGAAAAATAATGTTCAAACAAAGTGATTTGCCGCGCTGTTTGTTGTGTATAAAATGAAAATGTGATCGGATAAGTTGGATTTGTATTTGAATGCCCCTCTTTTATAATGACAAACATTGTACTGTACATAAACCAAAGTTAAATTCACACTAAAGCGCTTCAAATTTTTTTGATATATCTGCTCAAACATTATATTCGTCTTCCGCTAGCGCTCACTCATTCGAACATCCCAACAAAATTTAAAATAAATTTTATTAATTTAATTGATTAAATTTTGCTTCTTATTTTCTTATTTTGCGACTGCTTCAGTTAGGGTGCAATAATCTATTGGAGTTACTTGGCAATAAATAGCAACAAATATTTTATGTGCGATACCATGCGATGTGCATATGAGTTATGTATTTGATATAAATAAGGGAAAAAGGTGTGTGTATGTATTTCGACAGTTAAATCAAAAGCATTTTGTATAAATTTTCATTTTGCCAATGTAACGCGCATACATTCTAGTCTAGTCGTTTGGTCTATAGCAAATTGATTTATTGATAATTTGATATCAATCACTATCATTTTCACTCATAAGCATTGTAGTAAATAAACATTCGAATATTGGCTCAGTAGCATAATCGTTCCTCATTATTAATGATATACTTACCTACATAAATAGATATATAAGAAATTGTCCATTACAATCATTTCACTTGTATTTGTATTCATTAGCTTACCTACATTTTCACATACACTAAGATGTAGATCCGTAATGTGATATTTTTGTTTAATTTAACATTATTCACGTTTGACAGTACAATCATCTCTGTTGGCGTAGGCATTTGAAAAAAAGGCCATTGTAATACCCTAACAGTCCAAAACTACTTCAATTTATCCTCAAATGTAACATTTGCACATTCATCAAACCTATACATTTAATAGTCCTTAAAGCCATAACTAGATACTAACCCACATTTGGATGGAACCAACTCGATGGAAAACTTACTTGGTTATCTAAAGAAGTTCTGAGCCGGGATGTTCAATTAGGTTGCTTATGCTCTCCCCTCTCCATGAGTTCTTCAAGTATTGAGGTAGTTTTGAGCTATACCTACCAACCTACTACCTACGCGCATACGTTTTAAATCAAACAGTACTTTCTCCAGCGGTTTAAACAATGCGGAAAGTCTAACTTTTACCCAGCTTGGGCCAAGTAACCCAGTGTCAAAGTAAACAGCCTTGACGGTATCTTGGGCACCTATCTACTTCAGTCTAAAAGCTAATGGGTCGTACTATGAAAAGGCCACTAGAACCTTACTCTCTACCTTAACCTCTTAATTCACTAATACAACATTCATCATTTTGGTAGACGAGCCAAAAGAAGTTGCCAAAATATCGTATTGATCACGTCCATTATTTTTATAATATAATTTGCATTCACTTACATAATTTCGAGCTCAGAAAAGACAATCTAGTAAGGCAAAGAGTAGGTAATGTTGTAGTCCACGTATATTTAGAATGTTGATAGAAGTAGAATATCTAGATAAGAAACTACATTATCAATTTTTAAGTTTTGTGATGAAGGCATTTATTGGCCAAGTTAAGTATTTGAAATTATAAGGAATGTAATTTATTATAATCCGTAGCTAAGTGCCACGCCTAAAATAATCTATTAGAATTGTATACATACTTAATTATAAGCTTATTTAATATTGTTATAGTTTTAAGGAAATGAAAATACAAATTTGAGATAACTATCTGGTATTATTTGAAATCTAAAATAGTACGCGTACCTACTAGGTACATACCTACAGATTGCATGCATAGGTACCTACTTTACAAATTATTTTTAGATTAAAACTTAAATAAAAAGATACAATACAACCAATAGTCTCTCTGTATCTCCGTAGGACATGCGTTGTAAGACATTTTTTAAATTATTGATCTTACAATTAATTTCTATAAATAAGCGAGTAAATCGGTTCACAATTCGAGGAGATATGGAGTAACATATAAAAAAGAAGTTATACCTGAAAATCCGTGCGATGGTAAGCTAAATAATTAATATTTTTCAGGATTATCAAAAAAACTATTAACTAGATCTCTGCATTTTTTATGGGACCACACACTATTTTCTTTCAAATAAAAAAGAAATCGGTTAACAACAGCTGGTGAAATTATATTAAAACATAGGCATAAAAAAATAAAAAAAATAAAAAAATACCGTCGACTTGATAACCTCTTCCTTTTTTTAAAGTCGATTAAAAAAATAGTTGAATTGAGAAAGTTCTCATTTTTTTAAAGTCGGTTTAAAATTCACTGTGTGCGCGCCAATGCCAACTATCAATACCTACCAAATCGGACCACGCGGCCGGGGGGCTGATTATGAATGTAACTTTGTTGCAATCAACTCTGACAGAAACCGCAGTCATATTGCTGCTTTAGTAAGAACCAATGTGACAACTATCTTACTTAAAGCAGCAATGTAACTGCGGTTTTAATCGATTTCAATCGAGAATTGTTAGCAACAGAGTTACGTAATCAGCCACCAGTGTTGTTGCTTGCTGGAAACGATTCTTGCCAGAGCAATATTCTTGTTATACCTTTATGTAACTCTGTTGCTAACAACTTTTGATTGAAACTGAGAGAAACCGCAGTTACATTGCTGCTTTAGTAAGTATCAATGCGACAGCTATGTTACCTAAAGCAGCAATGTAACTGCGATTTCTGTCAGTTGCAATCAAAAGTTGTTAGCAACAGTATAAAGGGAGTTTTTTTGGCGCCATTTTGTCGAGTTCGGTTTGGTGTCTATTTTAATTATTTTCAAATTGATTCATAGTGGATATTGTGTCTTAAAATTGGTGCAGTTATATGGTACAAGTGTCTACGCAACTGAACAATATGTGGGATAATTGAAATAGGCGCGATCTTGGTTGTGTGAAGCTGAGACTTTTATTGAAGTGGTGGCTTCCTCGGCAGAACTAACCGAGTAAACTGTCTTGATATACTTGGTGCCAAATGCTCCAAGCAGCATTAGAATGCGATGCACCCGCATTCAAATGAAAAATTAAACAATATCTACCACTGAACTATTTAACACTTGACACTGGCAAAAATTACTTCCAAGAGGAAAGTAGATTGCCATAACAAAAAAAGAAGAAGAAGAACATTATAAAGCAAATAATATCTGCCGATCTTGATCTAGTTCTGTTTTTTAAATGCATGTAGCGAAAAAGTTGATATTATTATGAGTGTCATTGAAAAACGTTCCGTTATCTACATTAAATTCCCAAAGGGCAGAAAAGTTACTAAAAATGTAAAAGCGTGGTATCATAAACCAAATTATTTTCCTTTTTTCGAAATGAAGAAAACAAATTGTCAATTAGACGTTCGATTTGGTTGACAGATACCACAGATTAATATAAGTGAAAAATTGCAGCAGATATGAATAACAGATTAAAAATTAAAAAATATCTATCTAATAACCTGAATAAAACAAATATTTAAGGGGGGCTCCCATACAACAGACTTATTTTTTTGCCGTTTTCTATAGATAATGGTACGAAACCCTTCGTGCGCGAGTCCGACTCACACTTGGCTGGTTTTTTTTTACAAAATGTGACTTTGTCTAGGGAGGCTGTCAGGCTGGAAATGATAGATCCAATCCACATGCTTTCCAAAAATAATTTTCAGTTTCTTCAGACTTGTGTGATTTTTAAATTCGTGGTTTGTGGTTTTTGATACTGGCAGTTTTATTCTGTGACGCGATGGCCGATGACAGATATAGCACCGCACTAGCTGGCAGGCATTATTCTATGCAAGCAGGCAGCCATCTTGAATATTTCATGATGGCAGTGTCTTTCAATTTCTAAATAAAAAGTGAATGTTGAAATATCTGTAGGGAGACAAAATATATAATTATCAAAATTTGAATAACAATTTTTCACTCCAAATCGTGTATTTTTAGTTGTGTTTTATCTCGATAAATTTTAAAAAGATCAGCAATAAAACAAATCAGCTGTTATCCGTCAATCGATGTCAACAAAATTACATAATTTTGTTTAGAAAAACAGTGTAGTCTCCGTTTTAGTGTCATTTTTAAATTATCAAACATGCAGGTTTAATCCTAAGCTATAGTTGACAAATTATTAAAGTAGAAATACTCAAAACGGCTCGCAAACTTAAGTGACTTTGTATTTTTTTTGTATGATGTAGTCCAACATTATAATTTCTAACAATGGATCACAACAATCTTATAGAGAGTGGTGGATTTTATTTCATACATAACTTTGACTCTGGGAACCTCGGTCATGTTGAGAGGGTACCGACGGAGCTCATAGGTAAGTTTATAGCTTAAAATTTATTCTGCTAATACAAAGTCCAATGTCGTTGTTTTACATTCATAGCTGCCAATTTGACTTGCCCTTTTCATGGTCTTTTGTTCTTAATGTTAATCCCTGAAGTTTCAATGCTACATATATTACAGTATTTACAGTAAGCAATTACATGTAATTAAAATAAACCTTAGCTTTCTTCAGAAATTTTATGTTAGTAAAAAACATTTTGTTTCCTAGCATTTTAGTCTCATTTGATTATATATCATTCATTAGATTCATTATTAATAGCTTGCTTCCATATTATTTGTTCTAATTGTGGTATATGCATGTAAAATGTTGTATGAGACCTAGAAGCTTGATTTTAATAATAACATAAGCTGTTCCCGTGTCACCTAGATGAAAGATTGTATTTATTTTTCTTCTTTACATTTTTTCTTCATTAATTGGCTTTAACAAGGCATCCTGTGTAAGTATTTTATTTACTAGAATGCTTCATTTTCTGATCAACAGTATTCTGATTTTGAGAATGCTTTGTTGCAACATATTTATAGTATTAAAAGTCCATAAATTAGTAAATGCATTTTGTAAGATCTATCATTGAATATAAAACTCATCCAAGTTCAATTCAACTGTTTATTTTCTATAATTCTAATTAGAATGCCATTTTAATTCCTTATTTGTTGAGTTAATTAAATTATAATTAATTGGCCAAAACCACTTATTTAAAGTCATTGTAATTTACATTACATTTATACAATCCAATTGCAGCTCCGAGTGTTAACTCTAAATCAAATACTACAGAGACCCCTGACTATGAGTTCAACTTGTGGACACGGCCAGACTGCGCTGGGACGGAATTTGAGAATGGAAATAGAACCTGGTTCTATTTCGGGGTGCAGGCCAGTGAGCCTAATGCTTTGGTAAGAATATAATTAAAAAAAGCACTGTGCACAATTCACAAAACTTTGAAGTAGAGTGTGGGCTTGTTTCCCAATGTTCTGTCATATACAAGCTTAACCAGGCCAACAGAGGGAAGATCCTGCAACTCCTGTTGTATAGTGAAATATTTTACACTATGTCCACAGGTCCGGCTAAATCTTATAAACCTGAATAAACAGGGTAAAATGTATAACCAGGGCATGGCACCTGTTACACGGACTTTGCCAGGGAAGCCTCAATGGGAAAGGATAAGAGACCGTCCTGTACATTCGGTATAACTTTATTACTTATTTTTACTTAAAAGCTCGGTATTGTTTAAAATGAGCAAATACATTCTGATTATGTATTTTTATAAATATTGGCATTACAATTACAGACGGATGACAACACCTTTACATTGAGTTTCAAGTACCGCACATCGGAGAATCTCAAGGCAACAACATTCTTCGCTTTCACATATCCATTCTCATTTGCGGAACTTCAAATAGCGCTAAACTCTATTGACATGAAAATGCTACCGCTGCCGTCACCGCAGTCGCCAGACGATATTTATTACTGCAGAGAATGTCTCGTATACTCTCTGGAGGGTATGGTCCTTTATTTTATAAAATTCTTTATTTAAATAATATAGCTTATATGAAACAACTGGATGGCTAATGCCCAGGACAGAGACGTGTGGAAGGAGTTGGGGGAGGCTTTTACCCAAAGGGATTCAGACCCAAATTAGTTTTAGTATGTATATTAAGTATATTTGAATTATGAAAATAAGTCTGAAATTAAAAAGCTTTATTATTATTATTATTATTATATATGAAACAAGCCGGGCCGTGCAGTTGCCTGCCGCGTCGCTCAAGTGCATTTGAACCTTAATCAACATTTTTCTAAATAGGACGGCGAGTGGATTTGCTGACTTTAACATCACACCATGGGATCACCAATGAAAGAGAGGAAAGACTAAAAAACTTGTTTCCTGATAACCAAGAGAGGCCTTTCAAATTTCAAAATAAAAAGGTTAGTCAAATTATTAAACTACTTTAGCTCAAACTATCTGTGAAAGTTATTTGTTTAATGATGTGTAATTGTTTTTATCAAACAGGTCATCTTTGTATCAGCTCGCGTGCACCCGGGTGAAACACCTTCGAGCTTCGTTTTCAACGGATTTCTGAATCTGCTGCTGAATAGAAACGATCCCATAGCAATCCAATTACGCAAGATCTATGTGTTCAAGATGATCCCGTTTCTAAATCCCGATGGAGTCGCTAGAGGCCACTACCGAACTGATACAAGAGGAGTCAACTTGAATCGGGTGTATCTGAATCCATCACTAATATATCACCCTACGGTGTACGCCTCCAGAGCTTTAATCAGGTATGGTATATTAACAGTAGGCCTCAAAAGTAGTTATAGGCAGCTATTACACACACAATCCAGACCGTGTGAGACTGACAAATATTGACTGTAATGCACGATCTGTATCAATCTTTGTCAATCTGGTTTGATCAGATTGTGCTGGATTGTCAATCTTCGTCAGTCAGGCTTAAGGTTGGCACCTTTTTTTTCGAGGTAAAATAGTATTTTTACAAAACATTGCAAAAAATAGAGGACTCTTTGGAAAGGAGATCGGCGAAGTTCCTCAGGACCTTGGGCCTGACCGTTACACTGACGCTTTAGTACGATTTTGTAGATCTAAACAAGAAGATTCCATCAATATAACAATTATAGATCTGTTCTACGAGATAGCAAAGATGATTAGTTTTGTATATACTTAGAGGTACATTAAAGGGTGAAAATATAAAAAAGGAAATGGAATAGAAATAAAAACTCACTTAATCCGGGGTGTGTAAGTGATGTGTAAAATGTACTATTCGACACAACAGGTAGTTTTGCTACTGGCAACATTGTCCTTCAATATGGCGTCCTTGTTGGAATGAAATCGTTCCCCAAAAATCATTACTCAGTTATTTTCCACAGGTTATTAAAAATTACACTACTTATAAATTTTAGTTAGTCTGATTCCTGTAACATTTTAGGCCCATTTCTGCCGATCTCCTTTATGAAAATATATAGTCCACATTTATTTTTAACTAGTTTCCGCTCGCGACTTCGTCCGCCTGGACCTTCGAAAAATCCCTGGGGTACCTTTGACCGGGGTAAAAAGTATCCTATGTTTTAATCCAGGCTATAAACTTACTGTGTGCCAAATTTCATCCAAATCAGTTAATCGGCAATCACAAAGATAGCAAGACGCGTGCGTAGGCGCATTCATTCATTATTTCCATGATTTACGTAAACAAGACAGTCTCTTTTCATTCTATTCGTCTATGAATGAGTGAATGTAAGTCTATATGATGAATTTTGAGACACAAACAAACCTCAATATTTCTTGACTTATTATGAAACATTCAATCAAATTTATAACCGCACACACTTGATTGGTTACTGGCTCTTCCCTTTACTACGCCTTTTTTAGATGTACTTAAAAATTAACAGATGGATATTCGAAATCAATAAACTAGTGGCTCCGTGAGCTGAAGACCTCGCGTTTGTGAGTTAAAACGTAGCTCAAATTGTATGTTATTTAAAAATTAAGCCGGAAGGACATACAAAAGAATTTTTGCCCAAGCTGAAGCAGAGACGCTTCGCGATCGCTCGGCCAATTAAAGAAGCCCATCAAGTTGTCAAACCACAAGGTCCAACCATTGTAAATGCGAAATAAATACAAATGGCTGTTGTCAATAACTTTTGTAATTCAGTAGTTGGCGACGCAATAAACTATGAAGAAATATGTAAAGAACGACAAAGCTAACATTGCGTGCTATACAAAGTAGTCACTTTTAAATAGAAAATGTACGACTTTTGTGTTTATTGTGCTTAACGTAAAATAGACACTTCATTTTATAGCTTTGCCTCTTAAGTGCATAAAACACAACAATGAGTAATTAAAATCATAAAATAGTATGCAACCTAGGTTTTACTTATTTTTTTTTATGTTGTACCTATTATCTTCCAACATTTGAGACGTATACATTATGGGATCGTCCATTAATCATGTGAGGCTCGAAAGGGGGAAAGGGAGTTCAGAAAAATCACGAAATATCACAAAAGAATAATTTTTGACCGAGTATGCGCGAACGTTCAGCTTTGGTAAAATGCTTTCGTATGTCCGGCTGTCCGTCTATTCTCCTCTAGAGGTCGCATTTCTCAACCGATCTTCGTGAAATTTTGTGGGCGAGTTCGATAATTATACAACGTGTTACAAAAGTACCCCTAATGCCGAATATGGTAGATAGAGACCATCAAACTGAACAACTTTTACTACGGGACCAACTCTGAAATCGCGAAAAAAAAACAGCTGTTTCATACATTTTGATATTTTCGTAATTAATTTTTGTATGAAACAGCTGATTTTTTTTTCGCGATTTCAAAGTTGGTCCCATAGTAATAGTTGTTCAGTTTGATGGTCTCTATCTGCCATATTCGGCATTAGGGGTACTTTTGTAACACGTTGTATAAAATTCTTTTGTCGATATAGTTTTTCGAAATTTTTCGAAAAAAAACATATTTCAGCCATTTCAAGAAAATGATAAAAAATGTCACAAACGCGAGGTCTAGAGATCACTGAGCCACTAGTTAGATAGGTTTTTTTTTACCAAAAAAAAAACCTACATAATTTTGGATGGGGAGGGAGGGGGTTAATCTAAAACCTCACCGTATCACCGAGGTTAAAAAGTTGCTAAAAATAACATCAGGGACAACCTCTATAATACCGAATTATTGATAACGCTTATTAATTAAAAAAAAATAAGATTCTTCCTATTCAAAAATTGGAAGCTATGATAGAGAAAAAATTAAACGCGCAACAACTATCGTATCGTGATCGGCCGCTAGATTTATGTTTAAACATAATGTGTATAATTCCTACATCCTACCAGGTATTACCACTACGGCTGTGAAAAGGAAGACACTTTCGAAGACAGCAAAAGTTTCATTTCACCCAGCATGCAGAATATCAGCGAAAGCGCAGAGGTAGGAGCTTGCAACATCATTATTATAAGATAGGTAGTGTCTAGGGCATCCAATCTCGGTATACCGAGATCTCGAAATACCGAGATCCCGCGTAATTTTCCAGACCCGCAAGGAGCGAGATTACCAGCGCGGGATCCGCGGGATTTGCGGGACTGGAAAGTAGCATAGAAACGTCATCTTGCAAGCGCTGGCGCGCGAGTACCCAATGACTGGCTGCCGATGGCGACCGCGCGCGGCTCGTGGCGCTTGTCCCGCGCTTGCGCCGCGCTGTTGATATCGCCATGTTTGGTTTTGTTTGATGGTTTTGTTGACAGTAAGAAGAAGTAAATACTAAAAGCAATAAATGGACACTTGAGCATTTTATTTTAACATATAAATACCTCTTTACACAACACTTAATAGGCAGTTCATCTTACACCTGCGGGATCCCGCAAATACCGAGATCCCGCGGGATCGTAAATCATCGATCCCGCAAATACCGAGATCACAAATAACATGCGAGATTGGATGCCCTAGTAGTGTCATTTGTCATTGGCGACAAGGGCTTATCTATACAAGGTGTTACAAAAATACCCCTAATGCCGAATATGGTATATAGGGACCATCAAACTGAACAACTTTTACTATGGGGCCAACTCTGAAATCGCGAAAAAAATATCAGCTGTTTCATACAAAAATTAAAATCGATAATATCAAAATGTATGAAACAGCTGATTTTTTTTTCGCGATTTCAGAGTTCGTCCCATAGTAAAAGTTGTTCAGTTTGATGGTCCCTATATACCATATTCGGCATTAGGGGTACTTTTGTAACATGTTGTATAAATAAAATTTAATGTATGTTTGCCCGATATGTTTTCTTATTTCTAAACCAATCATCTGCACGTGGCATTGCAACGCATACCGGGTACAGCTAGTATTTTGTAAAAGTTAATTTAATTTACGGAAAGCTCTGCCCTCGCTCAACGTTAGTTCGAGTCATGAACAAAGTGCCTAAAATGTAAGTTGCCACTGCAATCTTTATAATTCAACTAGTTCATGGGTTCCCAACCAGTAGCCACTACGTAGAGTTGTCCTAAGGAGGGCGTGGTGAGCTGCTCCAGATAAAATAAATAAATATTTGACAACATCACATACATTGCTCCGATTCCAAAGTAAGTAGCTAAAGCACTTGTGTTATGGAAATCGGAGACAACGGTGGTATCACAAACACCCAGACCTGAGCCAATATATAAAAGTTCGTTTTCTAAATTGACCCAACCGGGGATCGAACCCGGGACCTCAGAGATGGCGACACCTTGAAAACCGGTGTACAAAGCCACACGACCAAGGATGTCGTCTAAATAAACTACGTAATACGTTGGTTATAATTAAAATTCATATTTTCGCATGGCGCTGGCAATGCCACCGATTCGTAGTGCACATCTTGAGTTTGATTGTTAAAAACATACTTAAAAAAAACCACCCAAATATGCCCAATATGTGCAAAATAGGCCCAGTACTTTATCACTTTTCCACCTATCGGAAATAGTAAACCATACATAGCACTACATTTTATTATGAGGATACATGTGTGTACGTAATCGAATATAAAATAAAATGGCCAAGAGCAAGTCGGACTCGCGCACCGAGGGTTCCGTGCCATTCTGAAAAAGTTTACTATTTAGAGACATCGTTTAATTTTTCCTGTAATCTTTACATAAACGTGATAGTAATCACATAAAATGACTTTAGTGTTTGCTCTATGCAAACTTCGGAGATAAGGGGGAACGGTATTTTTTTACGTTTTTCATCAAAAGTCAAAAACTAAGCGGCCTAAAAAAATTAAAAAAAATGTTTGAGAATTTGCAAGCAGCGCTCTTTCATATGATACCCCATATGCCCTAATAGCTTCACTTTAAATTTTTAAAACCCCTTTTGAGTCACTTTTACAAAAAAAAATACTTCTCTCTTATTTGCAAAATAGTTGGGCAAACATCATCTAAAACTATTCCAAATTTAAGTTGATATTATTAGTAGTTCTCGATATATCCAACTAGACAGACAGACTCGAGTCCCACTCCCACCATAAGGGTTCCTTTTTACCATTTTGGTACGGAACCCTAAAAAACGTAATACACAATTGAGACACGATTGGTACATTAACATTAGCAGAATCGAGATCATATTTTCATACTTGCGACAAGACTAATTCATTCATTCCTTCGTTTAATCAACTCATTCATAGACATATCAACTCGTAAATGGTTTATGATGCTACAACTCTGGGTCCAACACTCATATATTTTTGCACATCGTTCTTTGCTAATATTACCGTCGTCTGGGCGTAAATATTTTAGCATAAAGTTGGGTGAGGCGCATTCGGTATAAGATTGGGAACTCCTGAACTAGTTGAACAATTTTGTGTAGAGGATTAACAGATCATATTGTATGTTATCCAACCTACACATCAATAATTGAATATTTATTGTTCACACAGTTACTGGATTCAAAGAAAAAGAAGTCTTCCAGCACGAATGCGTTCAGGAGCGAGTACAAACGCGAGAAGTCTGGCAAGTCAGTGTCCGGCAACAAGTCTACCACGAGCATCAAGCGGCCGTCCTCCACCGACATGACGAAAGATAGCAAGAGCCCCACCAGAGAGGCCGCTAACTTGGCTGAACAGGTAATAATCAATTCATTATTATCATCATCCATTTTTATTTTTGTACTGTCCCCACTGCTGGGAACAGCCCCCGTATTACAAACTCTTAAAACTTGATAGTATTCTGAATGCTATCAATGCGTTTCTTTTATTTTCTATTCTGCGAGAAAGAGACGCATTGATAGCCATCCAGAAAACTGACAAATTTAGAGAAGTTGTTGCGGAGCTCGATGGTGCAGTAAAGCGCCTTGGCCTGTGATTGTTGAGGGTAAGCAACTTTCGCAAGGGTCAGTCATGGAATAGGTGACCAGAAATTTATTATCTCTAGCTCCTCCGTGCTTCGCCGGCTGCATTTGCAGTCGTTAACAGCTACCAATCCGCATTGGGCCCACGTGGTGGGTTATGGCTCATCCTTCTTTTCCATCCATAAGGATCCCCACTGTTGGCCTGTGCCCCAACAGTGGGGACAATAAAATGGCTGATGCCGAATACGGGGGCTGGCTTTACTTATAGATGGCCGTAACATAACCAGTCGGGGTCCAACACAGATTGGTGGGTTTTAACGACTGCAAATTTTCTTTCCGAGTACTTTTTATTTATTTATTTAATTCTGATTGGAATACCAACATAAATTATACATTATAATATGGAAACAATTTCTTTTAAATCTACGTAGCTATACAAGTATGATTCGTGTACGTTCACAGAAATTCTCGGTATAAATATTTTTAACCGACTTCAAAAATAGAAGGAAATTATTAAAACGACGGTTTTTTTCTGTTTTACTATAACTTCACCAGTTGTTAACCGATTTATACATTTTCCATTTAATACTCAAGGAATTTTCCATTGCAATTTTGCTTTATAAATTGTTATTTGAAACACGTGCTTTATCGAAACTCCTAGTAGCTTATCAGGTTATTACTGGAACCACCGTAAAATGAAAACCTAATCTTAAGCTTTGGTTTACCCGACAATGTTTAATTAATTTGATAAAGTGTTATGCTCTCGGCGTCCCACTAATTGCTGTTGCCTTTTACGTAGCCTGTATAATGCATATTGCCTACACTTAATACTTCTAAGTGTAGCGAATATAATGCCCATTAGTGATATCGTTTGGGCTCTATACATTATGCTCACGCACATCTCTTTCGCTTTACGTCTTTTAGGTTCTCATTACATTAAGGGCCCTAAAGCCCTCGAAGTGGCGCCCCCATCTTAATTAAATTTATTGCCTGCTCAGTACATAATGTATCGAAAATTCACATGCACAGATTCAAGCTAAGGTTCTATAGTTTATTTACAAATATTGTTTGTACCTCTGTAAATATAGTTCGTTGTAGTAGTAGTAGGCAAAAGTGCCTAAAGTGGCCACTTTTTGCTTTTTTGTCTACTACTACCGACGAACTTAACAGTATGTAAACTAACTAAAAGCAATCCTTCCAACCCAGTAATGAAAATAGTCAAAACTTGTACGTGGTACATGTTCGATTAAAATAAAACGGCTATAAAGATTTATATAAAAAATGCATTTTCGAAAAATAAATAGAACATACTGTACTGTTTAAGTAAATTTTATTTTGACACACAGTTCTCACAGTTCTTAATAAGAAGATTATCTTGTCAAAATTAACTAAAGTCAACTCACGATAACCACTGGAATAAACGGTTGTGGACCACCTGCATCGTGACGAATCGGTAGCAGTCTCTCATTTTGTCGTAACCGCGTTATCGCATTCACAATTACTCGCGCATTATAAGGTTGTCTTCGTCTCGGGAAACTCTCCACATACATACGAAGTGCTGCTCTACCATTGCACCTAAATTCGCCATAAATTAGAATCATGTCCACAATTTCCTCGGCAGTAAAAACCAGCGGCATTTTAAATTAATTGGTATTTTTAATTGCCACAATTTTCACTTATGTATTTGTTTATCAAAAATTTGACATGATGAAGTGACATCAACCTGACCTTTGTTTTGAAAGAAAAACAGTAAAGAAGGTTTTTATGCTTGCCGACTTTGTAAATTTGTTTACCGATTACGAAAGAGGGTAATGTTTCTAAATGTGAAATTAATAAAATATTTTTTATATAAAAAATACCATGTACGGTTGACTTCTTTTCCCAACCTACACTCAGCATGGTTAAAAGGATTGCCTTAGTTAATTTACTTACTGTATTTTACCGAGGTTATTGTTTGTAAATAAACTAGGGCTATAGGAGCCTTAAATAATTCCATCACTCTTTCATATTCCTGTCCTTGTCACTTTTAAAGCGATTTCTGGTTTATTATGTCAATAAAATATTTAAACAATAAAATAAATAATTTATAAATATATAATGTATACAATAAAATCATGTATAAACACACATATCATAAACAAACGTTTATAATATTACTCTCACCCAGGTTTGCGACATGAAACTCCGGGAGATGCCGTCCCAAACGTCCGACATATCGTTGAAGGGGTCCGCCACGAACGTGGGCGAGCCGTCGCTACTCACCGATGACGTGTTACGTTCGTGTCTCGGATCTAACGTGCACGTGAGCACTAGTGAAGAGCTCAACTTCCAAGGAAACAACCCATTGCGTCCATTGCGGGATACACTCAAGAACAGCATCAGTCTGCTCATGGAGTCTAACTCTTCGGTAGCTGGGTAAGTTCCTTTATAGATATCTATGGTAAACGTGTTAGTTCTTGTTAACTGAGCACCAGATAGGAGCTCAACCTCCAGAATAACAACCCACTGATCAGGGGCCCTACCGGCTAATTTTTCGAACCTCGGCGGGTCTGCCGAGCTCCAACTTAAAACAGATAATTCGAAGTAAGGAGTTTCGTATTGTACTATTCGCCGAAGTTATTTAGAAGATATCGATGTTCGTATGACATCATGAATTGGGGTTCGCCATTTTGGCCCGATTGGGGCTCGATTTATCTGTTTTAATTTGAAGCCCGGCAGACTTTCCAAAGTTCGATGCGTTAACCGGTACGGCCCCAGTCTTTAAGGAAAAAGAACTTCTTGAGATCTTGTGAATATAGCGAAAACCTCCCAAGGAAACCCATTCCTTGCATGAAATTGAAATGTGAGTTTCAAGTAAACAAGTCCTTTAAAAGAATCGCATGGAGTTTGTTAAAACATTTGATTTCTTTGTAGCGATAGTTCGATGGGTGGCAAGGATTCTCGGATATCGAACGTGCGCATGGGGTGGTGCCAGGACTGCCGACGCGCGGTCAGCCGGCTCGAGGACACCATGCCCGGCATCACCGCCATGGTGCCCGGATATAGCGCCTGCTTGGTCAGTTACTTACCACCGCCGTGGTCAAATACTAAGATGCGTCATCACTACACTTGGTCAGTCACTCTCATACACTACCAGTGTATCCAGGAGCCAGCATTTTTAGCTCCACCCACTTAGTTGTCATTTTCGTGTGATGCCATTTTTTGAGCGCAATGCTTATTCCATAGATTTAAGTTCGCTGCATACACCACCACAGCAGCACTACAATTGGTCAGTCACTAACATACACCATTACTACACTTATTCAGTCACTTACATACACAAAGTAGTCTTGAAGTGACGCCTTCACGCGGACAGTTTTAGAGATTAAAATTCCGGTCTTTGTTTTATATAACAATAACTTCATATAGGCGCTAAAGTATAATATTGTGGATAGTAACTATAATGTTTACTCAATAGTTGAAGCCAGAGATCCACCACAGCATTGAGGGGTACCGAAAACATCAGAAACAGCAGTTAGATGAGCAGGAACGCATAGTATGTGCACTGACGTATGACCGTATTACTGAGTAGCTACTTAGAACCAATTTATAGAATACATTAGACACTACTTCTAGTGTCTAATGTCTCTATTCAGAATATAACTAGAAATAGAATACATTTGATCGTAATGGGATTCAAACATAAAATCGAAGAATTCGTAGTTTGCTTAATGCAAACACGGACTTCTTGTCCGTTGTGTGGTCACTAATATGATCTTTATTACTTAGAGCTTAAAGTTGAGACTAGTACGTCGATATATAAAAATCACGCAAAAGTTCAATTTTATCTTCTTAGTAATAAAGGCCATGTCGCGTACAGAAGCGTCAGTGGTGCAGGAACTAACATGTAAACTAATAATTAGACCAGAATAGTTCACTAGTTAGGTAATGTTTTAAAACTTACATCAATGTCGTGTAGTAGTAAAAATTAATCATAATAATCATAATTATGAAAAATCTAATATCATCGTTATATTGTTATAGAATATACAGATTGAACAAGAAGAGAAAAACACAGTTTATTTCTGCACTAACTGTTTCAAGAAGTACATGATAACAGATCAGAACGAAGAGCTCGTAAGTTATTTTTTATTGTCTTCTAATAAATGTATGTATGAAACAGTATTGGCTGACACGTTAGTTTTCAGAAATCTTATTTCATATACCAATAGCTACGGTTCATTCCCTTTAATAAACGTAATGTAGACACGACAGTACGCCAGATTATACAGTTAAACTGCGTAAACAGCTTTTATTACGTAGGGCATAAAGGCGGTCTCAATGTCAACATGTATAGTCTGAGATGCCGTCGTGTGTACGTACATTTTTAAGCGTCTAAGTTTTTACTTGGTCAAAATACTAGTTATAATGACATTATGAGTCGGATACGGTTTAACTTTTTAGTGCCATGTCGCTGCAATGAAGGCTATGTTTGTTTCTCTAACAGTGGCACTAGTACCTATTAGCGGTGCCAGTGTCAATCAAACGACGTTTTGACAGATCTCCAGGCATCGTGGCGCTGCCAAATCGGATATTTTTGAAACTGCCTAGATTAGTCCCATTATTATATTCGAATAGTCACACATGACCGCTCGCATTGATAGTCACGACTCACGAGCCTCGTGTAATGGCAATATTTAAAACCTATGGCCACGCTCATGCACGTTCCAAAGCACCGACATGTGAGAGCAAATGCAGAGTACTGTGCCATGGCATTTGCGGCGGAACTAATAGTTAGTGTGACATAGTACCAAAATGTTAAGGGTGCACCGAGCCTCTACTAGCGCCGCCAATCAAGACAAAATCGTTATAACGAAATACTTCACTATTTTTTGAAATACACAAACACGTTTAAAAACAACGCGTGGAAAAATAGTAACAGATTATCAGAATTTTATTAAACATAGTTATTTCGTTGTTAAGATTTTTTCTTGCCGGCGCTAGTGTAGGCGCGCCCTTAAGCTGCTTCTGAGGCTGTGATACCGGTGGTTCGTGCAGGTGTGCTCGGCGGTGTCGACGACGAGCGTGGCGGTGTCTGCGGGCGAGAGCGGCGAGCCGCACCGCCCGCCCGCGCCGCCCCACGCGCCCGCGCCGCCCGCGCCCCTCACACCCCTCACGCCGCCGCCGGTATACATTTCATTCATAACGCGATAAGGGTTGCCAGTGTCCGGATTTAGCCGGTGTCCGGACATGTTTGGCTTTTTGACCTCTTGTCCGGCTATTAGAGTAAAATGTCCGGCCAAATTAAACGCCCTTAATTAGACCTGGCAACCCTAAACGCGATACCTACCGAAGATTACGAGGGTGTTTTAATAAGTCCATGACTTTGAAAAGAAGAAACACTTTTTTCAGGCGTATTTTGTTTTACTTGTCTACATAATCTTTTTGCAGCTCTGCGAACTCAGTCCGACGAAGTTCCTACCTCACCAACCCATTTTTTTTTTCATCGCTTGAAAATGTGATAACTGAAAGAGGGGGCCCATTTCAGGCTATCCTTTTTTTTCCACCTTTTGGCTTATTTTGAAAATCTTTGCCCGTCAAGATATTTATTCATATTTGGTAGGAGAAACAATCTCAGCGGGTTAAATCTAGAGAATAGGATAGGTAAGACAATTCGCATCGTAATGGGGATGGCAACGCAAAGCTAATTGTAGATGGCGCTGCGTACGTTTGTTATTATGACAGTAGACGTTTCTCTTGTAAACAAATGGAAAATAGGTATTTATTTCATGGTAATTTTTACCGTAAAAGACTCATTGACCCAAAATGGACATAAAAAACTATACTACAATGCAAATGAGGGTCTGAGGTATCAATTCATTTTGGAAAAGGGGTCTCTTGCCCAAAATAGTTTAAGAATCCCTGGTCTAGGCTCTAGTATTATGATATCTTTGTCATCTCTTTTCTGTTATTAATGTTAGTTAGTTGCGTCATACATAACTTAGAAATAGAATTCATGTTCACCAGTTTTGAATTACATTGTATTGGTTTTTTTAGTGAAAATGTACATCTTTAATTAATCTGCAACAGATTCTTACTTATCAATTAATTTCTACCCATAATCAGCTAACGCCGCCGCCTAAGGAAGACAAGGCAAAGTTTCCAAAACTGAAGAAAAAGCCTCCGCCCGGCCCCCCCGCGCCCCCCTTGCCCGCGCGCTCCCCTTCCAAGGAAGCGGACTCGGGCCTCTACTTGTATATAGATCTGCACGGACACGCCTCTAAGAAAGGTATGGAGCAATATAGACCTTGTTACAATGTTTATAAGATACCTTCCTCTACGACCACTGCTGGCGTGCTCGCTTTCTAATGCTACGGCCACACTAAGGCTTAATGGCATTAATCATGGCGCAAATTTTCCTTAGAGCTGATTTTTCAATCCTCAGATAACAGATATCAGTCGGTTAAATTATCAACCAAATAAAATAAACGTCATTCAAAAAATTTGACAAACAAACAATTGATTAACATTTTATTTTGGCAGTATAATACGTTATCAAACGAATAAATTTTATCTAGGCATTGAAAAATTAGACCTTATAAGCATAAGGTTAATCAATTGCAATATTTAATGGCGTTTGCCAGTTTTTAGTGTGGCCCCAGCATAAAGGTGTGTCTTGACACAGTCGCTTTCCCGTTCCTCTTGCACTTTCGTAATCCATGTGTGGAAAACCGTTTATTGTATTTTAAAAATGAATATTTCAATAAAGAGTTGGGTGAAGATTGTTTACCAAATAGGACAAGTAAGGATAAACAGACATAAACTTGATGTGTGCAGGTATCTTCATGTACGGCAACCACTTTGAGGACCTGGAGAGTTCGGTGGAGTGCATGCTGCTGCCGCGCATCATGTCTCTCAACAACCTGCACTTCCACTTCTCCTCTTGCAACTTCACCGAGCGGAACATGTATCTCAAGTCAGTATTTATTCTTTAGCATTTATTGCCAAATTAATTTATACAAAACTTAAAATTAATTGGTTAAACAGATTATTTATGGTGTCGGCGTGCTTTAAGATACAGAGACTTTCAGCATTTTCCAATCTTCTCTTAAGTTTAGCCATTATACGCCATAATGGGTCCGCTATTCTTCCTCGTTTTGTTTGAATAAAACCCTCAAGCCAGTAATACATCTTTCAATTGGAATAAAATATCTTTAATATTACCTGAAGATTAACCGCCTTATTTATAAAAAACCTTAAAATAGAGCTACAGTCAATTTAAGTTAAAATGTTGATAAGGCTTATTAAACGTCATATAACTTTCATTACTCAACACGCTGTTGTCGTCCTTAAGGCCACGAGGCTCGAGCGTTCAAACACCCTCGAATCCAACTATAACACTGGCCGCTTACGTAATCTTTTGTCACACTTCCTCAGGGACGTCTGACGGCATGTCACACCTAGGTTCTGGGCGGGTCGCCATCCTAAAGGCCACGGGGTTCGTCTGTTCTTACACTCCGTAAGGTCAATGTAACGCGGTACTCCTCTTTCAGAGATCGTCGTGACGGCATGTCCCGCGAAGGTTCCGGGCGAGTCGCCGTCTTAAAGGCCACGGGGTTCGTCTGTTCTTACACTCCGTAGGGTCAATGTAACGCGGTACTCCTCTTTCAGAGATCGTCGTGACGGCATGTCCCACGAGGGTTCCGGGCGAGTCGCCGTCCTAGAGGCCACGGGGTTCGTCTGTTTTTACACTCCGTAGGGTCAATGTAACGCGGTACTCCTCTTTCAGAGATCGTCGTGACGGCATGTCGCGCGAGGGTTCCGGGCGAGTCGCCGTCCTAGAGGCCACGGGGTTCGTCTGTTCTTACACTCCGTAGGGTCAATGTAACGCGGTACTCCTCTTTCAGAGATCGTCGTGACGGCATGTCGCGCGAGGGTTCCGGGCGAGTCGCCGTCCTAAAGGCCACAGGACTCGTGCGTTCGTACACGCTAGAATGCAACTACAACACGGGCCGGCTGGTGAACGTGCTCCCGCCCGCCGCGCGCGACCCGCCCGCCGCCGCGCTGCAGACGCCGCCGCCGCCGCCCAAGTACACGCCGCACATATTCGAAGAGGTAAACCCGTTCCAGGTCTGTGCACGCTGTCACTGTGACATGTTGGTACACGAGAGTTACTGCCAGCGCCGAAAAGTATTGAGATTTGCTTAAAAGGTCGTACAAAGCTGGAAGTTTTTTTTTATAATATATGTTTATTTGCTATCAGCCTTACTAATGCTATAAGCAAATGTGTTATCTATGGCGATTTCTCAAGAAATTAGCATAGTAAGAGTTATCGAAATTATTGACAACATTATCGTTTTTAATTACTAACTAATTAACTATTTCTTATTTTGTAAAACTGTCAACCACAAAACCAGAGAGCTAGCTAAGGGTTTTTTATGATAATTTCAAGATTACAAGCTTATTATTGGTTGGCACATCAGTAAAAAATTGAAGGTCACTTTACGATATTTTTTTATAGAGAAAAGTTTTTAGCTGTCATGTTTCTGTCAATCACATATCTGAGTAATTCAATCTACTTTATACATTATTTTTTGGGACCGATAAATCAAGTAATACTGTGTGAAATGGTTGTTTAAAAATGTGTATTTGACGTTGTACGGCCCCATCAGCTTCGCGATGTGGAGTCACATTTGCCTCGAGACTCGAGAGCCAATGTAATCGTTGCCTCACGATTTTAACGAACAGCCTCGCAATGTCGATACTCGGCCTTATTACATTCAAATTGCTCAGTCTTTTCGGCGCTGATTGTGACAATCACACAGCTTGTAATCATAGAACAAAGTGTAAAACATTTAAACAAGAATTATCGTTGGAACACTACATTTAGAATGTAGTGCCTATGTGAATAATTTAAATGTGTACTAATGGATTTTATTTAGGAAAATTTCCTTTTTTTTCTCACGTTTAACTAAGAAGACATCCCGAATAAACTGCCGTTTTATGAAAGGTAATAGACACTCCATGCATCAATTGACTACAAACGTAATAAGCTCTAAACCAAATTAAATTATGTCTCTTACTTATTCATTAGGCAATGTTTGACGCGCAACACGTGTTGCTAAACATGAACCGCGGCGTTGCGCAACTGCACACTACACAAGTGTGTTCACATCAAGAAGAATGTGTTCTAGTTTATAATTATTTGTTGTAAGTTCCCATTTTCTAAATAACTACACAATGAGTTTTGTGAACCAATCAAGAAAAAAGTCAACGTGGCCAGATTATGCGCACTGACGACTTGTAAATGTTGCTCGTTAACGCTCACAACCTCTAGCTGGAGATGTTGCGTGTAACTGTTGCCTTGTGAATACTAGTCTTGTGAGAGTCTACCCATCTCATAAAACGGCAGGTTCCACGATGCGAGGTTCGTACTCAGTTTTTTTTATTATATCGTTTGTTTTTATTAACTACTATTCGGCTCCTATGTCATTATTGTTGGTATTTTAACAGTAAGAAAAAAAAATGTTAACTCACTTAGGCGATAACTAGAATGCTTTGAAGCCACTCAGATACCAAAACGTACTTTAGCAACGCCAAACACGTTTCAGATAAGATACTGTCGCGCAAAGAACTCGGATGGTTTCGAAGAGATTGAGCCTATGCAGGTTTGTCTACCACCAGCTCATTACTTGTACATAAGTATGATGTAGTTAGATATCGAAATATAACGCTTTTGCACACAACAGTACTTCCAAGCGCCCGCAAGAAATTATGAACATTTTTATGGTTACAAATAATCGAGATAGGTTTATTAAATTTTTTGTATGTAATATAAGTATTCATACTTTTTTTTCTCTTCGGAATTGATCCGGGTTATTTGAGCTTGTTTTTCGTGTAACATCAAATTATGCTTAACACAAATACGTTTTGCAAATGTTTTTACGTAGATTGCACTACCCGTAGCGTTTTGACTCATTTGGAATTTTAGCCCCAGACAATGTCCTGCCATTTTAAAATCAACAATGGACTGGAACCGATCAATCAATTTGTAAATAATTATTATATAATTTTATCTACATTAAAATGTAAATACGTATGTACTTACATAGCATCGCCCCAGTGAAAACGTCAAGTTTAATTAAATATCATATACTGCTTTACTAACTTTTTGTCATATTTCAACTGCTGACAATTTCAAATGCCTGCTGAATATAGTTTTCGTTTTCGCCTTATGATTCGAGTTATAGCGTAGTAATTTGAAAAAGTACGCGCTACCATAGGTATAATGCTTATTCATTTGAATTAGCCTTATAGCTGCGTATACGATGACGGCACTTGATATACCTAGGGCCAAATACTCAAACGAGCTCTTAAAACTAAGGCAACCTTAAATTTAAAAAATCTGTCAGATTTGACAGAAACTCTATGAAACTGCAAACATGCAACACAAGAAAAAATATTCCAGGTGCTAGCCGTGGAAATAAAGCTTAAATCGCCATATTATGCGAATGTTGATCTAGCGTACGTGAAAAAATATAGCCATAGCCATAACACCGATTAAGATAGTTTCATTCGAATTTGCAAAGAATAAAAAATAAGTACAATTGTTATTTTAAGGTTCACTTTTCTCGTAGATACACTTTTAGGAGGATGCAAATGAATGTCACACGGAATTTTATTGGCTACTGCCCGGTTTCTGAGGTACTTATCGGTGGTTTATCGGAGGTTTAACTTTATCGGAGGGTCCACATTATCTGGTTTAACTTAATTTTATTACTTTAAACCAGTAACGTGGTAGCTTTGATTGGCCACTTCGTACGTTACGTGATATATGTACATCGATGCATTCCAATTCGCATTAATGTTTAGGTGACGACGGGGTAGTCCTATGCGGTGTTCCTTTAATAGACTATGTTGTCTGTGTCCTACAAATATACGGCTATAATAACAGTATGGTGTGTAACTCGCGCATCCCGTGCTCGGAGCACCGCAACCTGGCCGCCGTCCGCGCCTGGCGGTGTGCCTATAATATGACTATTGGCTATGCCCAACAAAAATACGGCGCGGCTGTAATGACAGTATGGTGTGTAGGTGGGTCGGTCGCTGGGCGCGTCCATCCTGGACCTGACGGGACAGAACCCTAACTCGCGCATCCCGTTCTCGGAGCACCGCAACCTGGCCGACGTCCGCGACTGGCAGTGTGCCTATAATATGACTATTGGCTATGCCCCACATAAATACGGCGCGGCTATAATAACAGTATGGTGTGTAGGTGGGTCGGTCGCTGGGCGCGTCCATCCTGGACCTGACGGGGCAGCATCCCAACTCGCGCATCCCGTGCTCGGAGCACCGTAACCTGGCCGCCGTCCGCGACTGGCTGCGCGCGCACACGCGCACCATGCGCCCGCAGGTAACGCGACGTTCTCACGGGGCCATTTTAGTTGATCAACTACTAAATTGCTTTCGATTTGAACCGTATGCAACGACTTTCAATCAAATCGAGTAATAAAATATTCATGCCAAATCACAGCTTTCTAGCAGGTACTAAGGGCCTCTGAGCTAAGCCGCTAACGGACAGACGGACTTGGCGAAACTATAAGGGTGACTACGGAACCCTAAAAATTAGATCAAACAAAAGTTCACTAATGATGGTATAGTAATTGATCAACTAAAATCGTTCCGTGAGAACGCGACATAACACGAACACTTGTGCGACACGATACCTCACCGGGACACCATGCAATTGAACATATCAGTGAACATAAACTTAGGTTAATTTCTGAAGATAGGTAATAGATAAATACTTTAGGTCCACTTGCAGCAACATTTACTTAATCTCGATTTTGTTAAACCTAGATGTAGCCTTTAAGAAACTGTCAAAATTTTAAATGTCAATTTATTAATTTGAAGTTAAATTTTAAGTGTGCCTTAGTGGCCAAGTGGGCCTTAGTACTGAGTTACGGCCAGGGAGGGTACTCGAAGCTCTTAAAGTAATATTGAAGTAATGTTGTGATAGAGACAGAGCTATACATCGCGTATAGCGCCATCTCACTTATGATATTACTTTGAAGTTACTTTTGATAGTCAGTAAGGGGGCAGAATTAATATAATCAATCCACAGATAGGTAATAGGCCCGATCTAGATTAATGAGGATCAGTGACTATTTTTGTTTAGTGACTTTTCCAATAGCCTATGATACCAGAAGAATAACTAACTGTGAATAATTTTTCACCATATATCTTAAACCTAAGAATCTATATGGACTAGAACACTGTTATTTTGGGGTGAATTATGACGTCATTATACACCCGGTGGACCTTACGTAATACGGATTAAAGCACATAATTTCAGTGTGCTTGGCATTCCCTTAAAACTCTTATAACTTAGGCATTTTAAAACTTATTTCAATATTTCTTTCACTGGGTTTCATAGCTATGAAAATGTGTTCACATTCTATCAATAAAACTATACTCTACCAGATGACTGATCCTCATTGCTGGGCACTACCTAGGCAACTGTCGAACATTCTATAAAAGTATCAAACTTTGCAAAGCAACTAATCTGGATCAGGTCTAATCTGTGGATCGATTATAAAAAATAAAAGCTTAGAGTAATTTACTTACATGTTTTGTCTCTTTTTAATATAAAACTTGACAGATTCGCTTGTATAAGGCTAAGCGTATGCTGAGACGCTGACGACGCAGCACAGCACAGTACAGATTTTGCAGAGCAGGGCAGTTGAGACAGACATAGGCCAGAGCAGGACAGACATATCTGCGTCCCACGTGCCTGCGCTGTCTGCGTCTCAGCATACGCTCCCCCTTAATCTGTTGTACGACCAAAATTTGTAAGGTATTAAGAGTTTAGTTGTGAAGTAATGCAATATCGTGTCAGTGCTTGATTTTATTAAGTATTCTTTTAAGTTTAAAACTGCAGACAAGTGAGTATTTCATATAATTCACGTTAACCTCCTTAACTTGTTCACTATAAGGAAGGCCCCAACTGTGGGGATATTAATAATAATTGATGATGATGACGTCAATTCTGGCTCAAACAAGACAAAATCAACACATAATTTTAACATACAATTACATTGTTACTTTATAACGACTCGTTTTTAATTTTCAGTGCTACTATAAACAACAGCCTTTAGTAGCCAACTGGGGTAAGGACTAGAGAGTGAATCGTGTTGTTTAGCAATCAAATAACACCATACATACTACTTACTAAACGTAGTGGGGAGTGAGTTACATTAGCTATGTCACAGTCATCTGTTGTTCGATTTTTAGTTAGGAATCCATTATGTGTTTATACATAGTCTGTTTGTTTATAGCTGACAATGTCTCGGTTGCGACCGAAGACGTCGTCGCCGACTCGAGTGCCGCTCTACGCGCGTTCTAAAGGCAAAGTCACCGACGAACGGAAAGAGAACACCTATGTCGGCGCCAAGACGGACTCCGAGAGGAAACGCAGCCCGCCCGTGCTCGCCCAGCGCTCCGGGCACGACATCATCAACATGAACATGAAGTTCGCCAAGAAGAACGAACCGGTGAAAACGCCCTCCCGCACGCGGTACCTCAGCGAAAACGAACCTAAACCGAAGACGCTTTCGACTAAAAGGAGGAACATCCTAGCGATTCGAAAGCCGAATTCTAGTAAGACGCAAGTGGGAGTGCTGAAGTCGAAGGTGAGTAGACGGTCCGCGGACGACACGGAGAGTCCGCGCGCGTCTCTCGTTTCCGCTAAATTGAGCAAGCGTAGTTTCTCGAGGACGATTCGCGGGGCGGTCACCCGCTCCGGGGGCAACCGCAGCCGCGCCATGGCGTCCTCGTCATCGGACGACATGCTGGGTGGGAACTGGGAGGACGTCCACGGCGGGACCGTGCTCAGCTCACAGAGCGGCGTGTCGCATCCTGAATCCATCGCGATGGCTGGCAAGCGAAGGCCGTTCCCCAACCCTTCGCCCTCGCATCTCAAGAAGATCCGCTTAAAGTCGGGCTTGTAGCGCAAGCCGCGCGCCCGGCCCGCTCCTGAGGCGCAATAACACTCACGATATGGACTCTGCGAACGACCGATAATCTTAATTCTGCAAGCCGTGCCGCGCCGCACCGAACCAAACCGTCGGAACGGGCTGTTGACGAGCTCGCACCGCACCGCGCCGCACCTTTGGAGTTACAGACTAGCCCTACGACACGTGTCGGTGCGAGCTCGTCCGCGATTTCGCGCACAAGCGCGCACGACCACGAACAGGCCGTTCCCACGGTCTGGTTCGGTGCGGCGCGGCTTGCAGAATCGCGCACCGTGGGTGGGTTTCCACCTACATACGCGTCTCACCAGACGCGCGCGCTACCGGTTCGTTGTTTAGATGATCTTTTCTTTTGTTTCGTCTGCAGCTGTAGTAAAACTAAATGACCGTTCCCCCATCTTGTCGCAGAGCGCAGGGGTCTCTGACCGTTTTTAAGTAACTATGCTATTACAAAATAGGATACCGAATAATACAGTTGTTAAAATTCTAACGTGATCTTCAAAGAAAATTATTGTGTTCTGTAAGCATAATTTTTGTGTTTTTTTACTAACATCTTAGATTCATAGTTTTATCGTAGCCGGTTTTATAACTAACTTTTAATAGAAAATAATAAAAATATTACTATACACATTTATGCTTTAAAAGACAGTCTATAATTATAAAAAATATTATAAATGAAATTATGTTTAATGTAAAAAAATATAAGTTGTTAACCCAACAACTAGAATTTTAAGAGTGCTCAAGGAGCAGTATTTTCAAAACTAATGATCTCATTTATGAAATTTAGCGGAAAGCCGGTTTGCCCATGTGCTCAGTTTCAATCACAAATTTCTGTGTCCATTGAGCGACTCACACGATAAGTCAGTAAAATGAAAGTGGAAACAGAAATTTTGACAAAAGGAAACATGTTGTGTGATATCATAAATATAGCTGTTATATTATATATTTTAAAGGTTCTTTTAGATTTAATATTTACTGTTCAACTTCACATAATAGTTTTAAGGGCTGACTAAGTTCTGCCTTCACTAAAACACCCGTTAGAGTGCAATAATGTTTTTTTATAGAGGTAGCATGTATTTGTAATTTGGTTTTATATCAAATTTAAATGTATCACGAAACTAGATACGTCTATGTACTTTAAAAAAAAATTGATGTTGTGTGTAATATAAGAAGTGTTTATCTTAGAAAAAGGCATAGTATGTATATTCTAAAATAGTAACTAAAACTATTTATTTATCTGAAAAATTAATATAATGAACAAAAACGGGAAATTGATGTTTTTATTTCTCCCCTTATTATAATTAATTAATACCTATAGGTACCTACATAACCGACAGACATAGTGAAGTTTGGACTATTTAACCATGTTGGAGTTCTTTATCTTTAGGACCTAAAATGACTAGGTTCTGGCAATTATTCCCAGGAGTCCCCTCTAACACTATCCCCCGGGGTGACAACTGGGATTTTTTTTTTCTAATTGTCAGCCGTGACACCAGAGGGGGTAACAATTGCTACGAAGATGGTCCAGTTGTACCCTCCAAGCAGTATGGAGTATATCTTCTTTCTCTCAAAAAAATTTTTGATTATGATTTATGTACCTAAGTACTAGCTTTTGTACAAAAAAAACTGTTAAGTAGGCAAAAAATTATAACGTTAAAAGTTTAGTGCTTAAAAATACTTTTAGAAATACAAACTACAATTGCAAATGCTAATGTTTTTCTATTTGTCTATTATTATTATTTATTAAATTAAGCTACCTGCTTAATAATGTAGTAAAATGTAACTGACTTCTTAGAAGATCAGCATCGCACAACTAACTATTTACGGTCTTAGAGGGCTGGCAGGCTGGCTAATTATTAATGAAAAAGCGCCCAATCTTATACATTTCCTTATTTTTATATGAAAGGATTGATCATTTTATACAGTCTGGAATAATATGACGGCTAAGAAGAATTTACATTTTGATGAATACACTATGGCTGCTGAACTAAATTCGCACGGTACCGCTAACTGCTGCGCTCGCCTCGCTAGGCGAGTCCATAGCACACGCGTTTGTCCAGTGATAAATTGCACCGCGTGTGCTAACCGGACCGACTAGGTGAGTCGGGCCCTGGCGCAACGATTGTGCGCGTGGACTCTAGACGTGAGTCGGTGAACATGCCAGTCGAGTCCATACTGACGCGACGCCTGTGCTCACGGATGCGCTACGGGAGTCCATAGTAATAAATTGTATGTTTTTTCAACTCAACAAATAAAATAATATACCAGAAATCGACTCATCACTAGACCTGTCTCAGGCGGAAACCGAACAAAACAAATTTAGGTAAAGTAATAAATAAATCATACTGAATAATTTATGATCCTACGAGAAATCACCTTGGAGAAAGTGGCGCCCTCATCTTAATTAAATTTATTGCTAGCTAAATACATAATGTATCTAAAATTTACATTGCAGATTGAAGCTAAGGTTCTATAGTTTACTTATAAACAATAATCTCTGCAAAATATAGTTCGTTGTATGTAGTAATAGTAGGCAAACGTGACAAAAAACGTTTTCAAAGAATTTGTATGGACTCCGCTCGCGAGTTGCGAGCACAGCCGTTTTGTTTTGGTGGACTCGCGCTGTGAGTCGTTAGCACTAGCGCACCGCCAAAACGTCCGACACGCTAGGTGAGTCGACGCTTACACCTGTCGCAATTTTTCGACTCACGACGTGAGTTTTGAGCAGCCAAAGGGACTGACATACCACCATGCAAAAATTCCATCTGCACTTCTTGAATAAATTCATCTTTTGGAATGTGTTTTTACTGCCTTTCTTTTAAATTTTCATTTGGTTTTTAGCCATGATACTTCGGACTGTGTACAATGATGCATCCTTTCGTATTACACTACGGAAGTGTAAGAGATTGGGCTTTTTTTCCTACTTCCCGATTTAATTTATTGTGCCAGCCCTCTCAATAGTTTGTTGTGCGATGCTGATTCCCATAAAAAAACACGAAAGGAGTAAATTGACTTTGTGAATATAATTATCTGTTTTTCTATCTATTTTTTAAACACTAAAGTCAGAGACTTTCTACTTAAAGAGTAATAAAGCTAGGTAGGTAGTCACAAACAAGTTTTTTGAAAGCTTAGTTTGAAAGAAAAAGAAGATATACTCCATACTGCTTGGAGGGGACAACTGGGGCGTTTTCATAGCAATTGTCACCCCCTCCGGTGTCACGTCAAAGATTACGTTAATAGTAAATATTACAGCCGTTAAGTTCCGTTGAAATTGTCCTATATAAATTATTATAACTTCTTGTTAATACGCCACCCTCAATATAAATGTCACTCAAAAATGAAATCTGTCTGAATTGTGTTGAATCATTGCAAGCAAACCCGGTTGTAGTAGTTTTAAAAGTAACAACCTCTGGGAAGAAAAATCCCTAAAGCCCCATCATGGAACAACTTTAACGAGACTTCTGGGAATACACAGCAACATCGTACCAACAGAGCCTACCTATGTGCGGTGGACTGATAATGGACCAAAAGGAATAATAACATTGAGCTTGTAATGCTCTAACTAAAGACAATTAAAACACAAAATACCGCAAACTTGTTTATTCAAGTCAACAGTGCTCTTAAAACTAACAGATTACAGCCTGCGTCCTCGTCGGCCACCCTTCCTACGGGTTGAGTCTGAGGGTACAGGGGTAACATCTTCGATGCGGCCAATCTTCATGCTTGAACGAGCCAGAGCACGGAGGGCTGACTGAGCCCCAGGGCCAGGGGTCTTTGTCTTATTGCCACCAGTAGCACGGAGCTTTATGTGCAGAGCAGTAATGCCAAGGGTCTTGCACTTTTCAGCAACATCCTAAAACAGATTTTTTATCCAATTACAGCAGTTGTTCCCTAACTTATTTGGAACGCACCTCCTTTTACCAAAAAATATTTCTGCACCCCCTCTACCTAGACATTTAAGTTAATAGCCGGTTACGGTTTGAGACACCTGAACTAACCGCTCACTGGGGCTAGTGCGTTGAGTAGGACTTTTAATATGTTTATGACCACTACCTACTGACGTTGTTTCTTGGTTATGGCACGCCCCCCTTGGAAAATCTGCGCCTCCCCTGTGGGCACACCCCCTCAACTCCTTGGAGTCGAAATCGATTTCCCAGTCGAAATAAACAAATAATTATAATATTAATTATGAATTACACTTGATATTTGATAGGACTTTTAAAGAAATTTGGCTATGGGGGTCTGTGGTATCGGTTCTTCTTGGAAAAGGGGTCTCTTGCCCAAAATAGTTTGGGTATCCCTGCTCTAGATAATTTCCAAGAGTGAGGTCCGAGTAACTAAGCCCACAAGTAGGGATGATGCATATTTACGAGACCAGGTTTTTGCTTCCAAGTACGAAAACCAGGTGCCAGCCCCAAATACTTGCAAGACGTTCAAGGTATTTTACTCGGACGCACTCACCGCACTTGCAAAGGCAAAAACTATATTACTAGAGCCCTTCAAAATATGAGTGGAAAATTATTTATTTTGTTAAGAATAAGTAATATAATCGCTTAAAGTGAATAAAGACTTTCAAACCTTCAAAGTACTTTTTTGCCAAAACCATTTTGATCCATATTTATATGCCTGTAGTGGCTAAACTTCAACAAAATACTTTGAAAGTATTTTACTTGAGCCCCGAAACACTTGCAAGACCTTCAAGGTATATTACTTGAACTCACTTATCTGGTATTTTAAAACCTTCAAAATATGATTAGGATATTAGGATTTATCTGGTCGGTATAAGCAACATAATCGCTTAAAGTGAATAAAACTTGCAAACCTTTAAATATTTTTTTGCCGAAACCATTTTGATCCTTATTTGTAATAAGTTAGTGATTAATTTTTAACAAAAAAATTTGAAAGTATTTCACTCAGATTACCGCGGCCGTGGGGCTGGCTCGGTCAGGCTTGCACGCGATTCTGTTCCTTATTTGAATTTCAATAAGGTCTATTTCCCATGACGGAACAAAAATACTTGCAAGTATTTGCACCCTGGTTTTTATTACTTAACGTACCAAGTCGACCTGGTACTCGATTTTGCAATACGACTCATGCCTACTCACAAGTTGTGGGTCACAACTCACTAAATCGCCACCAAAACATAACCTAGTACTAGAGTGTTTGAGGTTCAAAAACAATAAAATAAGTACCTGAGCAGCCAACATAGCGGCATAGGGGGAAGCTTCATCACGATCAGCCTTCACCTTCATACCACCAGTTACTCTGGCAATGGTTTCCCGACCAGACAAATCGGTAACATGCACGAAGGTGTCATTGAATGAAGCAAATATGTGAGCGACGCCAAACACTGTTTCACCGGCCAAATGCTGAGGACCGAGCGTCACTTGAACTTCTTCTTTCGCAACTTTGTTTTTTCTTGGAGCCATGATTCAGCCTGAAAACGACAACCACTTTTGTAGCACTATTATAACCTTAAAAAATCAAAACAATCCTTATAAATTCGGATTGTTTGTAACACAGTTTGATCGAATGGGTATAACCATTACACTTTGAACAATATATTTCCTAATTTCATCGTCTATTTTTTACATTTCATGTAAAACACAAAAATACCTTTTGTTTTTGATAGATGTCAAAAACTGGAAAGAAATACCGGATATTGGTGTTGCTAGACTAGCTACTTTACCCCTATTTTTTTACTTTCGTATATTCCTCTATGCTATTTTACAGGTTAGTAGAACTGTCAATGTCAAGTCAAGAAACTGTCGCATAGGCTGCGGTCCTCAAGTCCTCATTGCGGTCTGCATAGAGATTACTCTCAGAAGAATATCTAATCTTAGCGATTACTATATCTAGCGTAACATAGTGACGTGAACGTTAGCGCACTTACTATACCTAGCGTGACATCACTCATAACGTCATTACTAGCGCTCACAGTCGGCTGAAAACAATGAAGTAAATTTAAACTGTGTTTTGACAATGAATTTGACACATCGCTTCTTTGTTTTGGCACAAATAAAAATTTACCAAAGAAAAGTAGCAATGTATCACATCACATCCATCTGTTAAATCAGAGCAGTTACGATAGCAATGTAAGTTAGTCGATAGAGCCTCATGCCTCGGAGTGAAATAGAGCGTAATCTTAGCGTAATCACTAAGTATCTACCACTGAACTATTTAACACTTGACACTGGCAAAAATTACTTCCAAGGGGAAAGTAGATTGCCATAACAAAAATAGAAGGAGAAGCGTCCTGTCAAAAGAAAGAAAGTGACAAATGACTTTCAAACGAGTCAAAGTGTCAGCTGTGTCAGAATTTTGTTTTGTCAAAAATCGAAAAAATAACGATTCAAAAATAATTTCTAGCCATCAATCCATCTTGTTTTTGAGGTTAGAATAAAATGTTAACGCGCTTAGGCGCCCTACACGCACTAGTAAATACTGTGATCCAACAGTATTTATCAAATACCATGGTATTTACTGCGTGTGTAGGCTGGTGTACTGACATACATGGCCCAGTGGCCAATGTACTTTGGCAGAGGAGTTCACCCTGCCGCCGTCTCCAATCTCCATTGGTTAAATGCTCTAAAATAGCCCCTAGACGATCAAGCATGGCTTGTCAATCACTTACATTGCGTTACCACCCACCACCACTAACATTGGGGTCATACCTTTGATAGGCCACGGTAATCACGTGATATAGACTTACGTGCTTGTTATAGATCATAGACGATCAAAATGTGATTGACAAGCCGATGCAATGTAAATGATTGATAAGCACTTTTCACACTCGCGTCCTGCAGTTGACGGACTGGTGAACGGTGACGTAACAGTGCGACGAGGGTTACCAGGATTTAGCCGGACATGTTTGGCTTTTTGACCTCTTGTCCAGCCAAATTTGAATACCACGCACGACACGACTGCCCCGCTAACGGATTGCTGTTTGCAAGGCGGTAATAAATATTTTTGGAACATGTGTCCAGCTTTAAAAAAGCTATTATTAGCTATTAAAAAAGGTATATCCGGCTTTTAGGGTAAAATGTCCTGCTAAATTAAGCGCCGAGTCAGGCGTTTGTGTTTTTGGACCAGCCCTAAGTGCGATTGAGACGCGCTGGTAGTGATGGGGCCTATTTCATAAAAGTACAATTTGTAATTTACTACGGTAATTCGCATACATTGCGATGTCTGTGAGTAGTTTATTTACTAATTTCAAATTGGCGACGCAATGAACTCCAAAAATATGGTTGTGATTTACTACGGTAATGTTTATGAAATAGGGCCATGGTGTGATGTGTTCACGGTGCGTGCGATCCACGTCGTTGTCGTCATCCATCGACCGATCGCACCGTGTATGGAGCACTTAATGAAAATATTTTTATCGGAATGAATCCGTACGAATGTGACAACTTCCGGAAGTAGCGTAAGTCATTGCCAACAGATATAAATTTCCATCGCATTTACATCGCTGGAGAAAAACGTCGATTTAAGGCCGTAATATATTGCAAATAAGTGCGAAATATTGTGATAAACTTCTCCTAGTATTAGTTAATCTAGTTCAATTTTAATAAGTGAGTATTATATTTGTGATTTCGTGTAATTAACGTCCAAAGATACAAGTGCTCAAGTCACTTCTGTCATTCCTATTACTCCTATTACTCAATTCAATATCGCATTCTTTCTACATTTTTGGTTAATGTAACAAATCTAGAGTAATATGTGCTACTTTTTAAGCTCGCCCATCCGTGTGTCGTTGCTAGATAATACTACGCAATTAATAACAATGTGTTTTGCAAGTCATTATAAATTTGTACATTCTTTGTGAAGAAGAGAAGAGATGAGATAAAAGTAATACATCTTTCGTACGTTGCACTTTTCAGATTCAATATGTTTATCTTGGACTGGTTTACTGGTGTTCTTGGATTCTTAGGTAAGCTAATTCTTATCAGAAATTTATTTTTGTAATATACACTTCCATACAACATTCCAGATAAAAGAGGATTGAACTGTTTCTTATATTTGCTCTAGATAGATAATAAAAAGCTCTATTAATTTGACCCGGTTTTAGCCTAATAATCTTAGCATATTAATACATTTAACTTCAATCACCATTTATTTTAAATCTATTCATTTTGTATGTCTCTTGCATATTTTAGTAGGTAAAGTACATTCTTTGTCAATTAAATATGAATAAGAAGTCAACCTAAAAAAAATCAAATTTAATCACAACTAAAATAGGTACTTTATTAATGTTTTGTTTTAGGTTTGTGGAAGAAATCTGGTAAACTTCTATTTTTGGGACTGGACAATGCTGGCAAGACAACACTCCTCCACATGTTAAAGGATGACAGATTAGCACAGCATGTCCCGACATTGCATCCAAGTAAGTTATCCATTTCCTGAATATATTTTCTGAAGTAATTTTTGTGTAAACGTGCTAACGGGTTGTGCATCAAACAATCAATGGAATCATTCACCTCACTATCCAGTCCTTCATAAATATTGCTACCAATAAAATGTGTATGAGTTATTGAGACACCATTAAACTTTCTTTATTAGAATTAAACTTGATTTAATGTCTTATTTCTGAAATGGTTCGCATAGTTTACAATCAAGCAACATTAGTAAACATTTATGTGGAATTAATTTGTAAAAATAACCAGATTATATGCAAATTAATGTTTAATCATTATCAATAAAGAATACCCAATGGCATTAGTCTGCCATTTGCTGTATTTTTGCACTTGCAATAAAAGTCAATAAATGAATATATTTTGTAAGTAATCCCTATGTTAGTTAATATTATTAGTGTATATTTATTTAATAGTGAAGAAAATTGCTTAAATTACATATCGGTTTATCAATAATTATCCACATCATATTCATTATTGCACAGGGATTGTAGTATCCTTATTTAATGTATATGTGTTGTAATAATGCCACATATTATTTCGCAATTTGCAAGTAACAGGAAGTTAAAAATTGAAAGTTACCAAGTGAGTAGAAAAACCAATTATTGTTGTAACTACTTTTAATATGGTAACAAAAGATGCTATACAGGATGGAAAAAAAAGACGTTAGTGGAGGGAAAGTACCTTAAATATAGATTATGGTAAATGTCACTGAAAAGAACCTAATTACTGCTGACCCATGCGCGTACGTCATAATAGGTGTTCGATTCCAGTATCGAATACTTTCAGTAAAATTCAGTTTGTTTTTTCCACCCTGTATATTTTACAGAATAACACAAGCAGTTTTTCAGTAAAGGGTTTTAGAATATAGAGAACTAGCTTCCGCCCGCGACTTCGTCCGCGTGGACATTCGATAAAGCCCTAGGGAACCTTTGACCAGGATAAAAAGTATCCTATGTTTTAAAATAGAAGAATTGAACAATGATAAACCACAGTTTTTCTTATAAAACATATTATTGACAGCATCGGAGGAGCTCTCAATAGGTAGCATGCGGTTCACAACGTTCGACCTGGGCGGGCATCAGCAGGCGCGGCGCGTATGGCGCGACTACTTCCCCGCGGTGGACGCCATCGTGTTCCTGGTGGACGCGTGCGACCGCGCGCGCCTGCCCGAGTCCAAGGCCGAGCTCGACTCGCTGCTCACCGACGAGACGCTCAGCAACTGCCCCGTACTCATCCTCGGCAACAAGATCGACAAGCCCGGCGCCGCCAGCGAGGATGAGCTTCGCCAGTTCTTCAATTTGTACCAGCAAACCACTGGAAAGGTTGGTTTCTTTTTTGTTGTTCTAAATTTTACATTCTTTTTTTACTGTTATAACTTATTTATTCAAGGAATAAGATATTGGTTTCATAACAGTTTCATGTTCTAGTCTTTTTATGTAGGGTAATTGAATGTCATTAAAATTCTTCATTTCGTAATAAGTATTTAAAATAGAAGTATAATATTAAGAATGACTTTGTAGAAAATTGGATTTCGTAAACCACATTAGCTAAATGTCAGAGAATGCAAAAATCTAATAATTAACATGTAAAGTGTTAGATTACATTGCAACACCTGTCCAGTATCGTGTTGCGTTATTTCTCAGGGTAAAGTATCCCGGTCGGAGCTGCCGGGGCGGCCCCTGGAGCTGTTCATGTGCTCGGTGCTGAAGCGGCAGGGCTACGGCGAGGGCTTCCGCTGGCTCGCGCAGTACATTGACTGAGCGCCGCGCCGACCCAACCCACACTACTGTTTGCTTCCACACTGTGTACTAACGTAGCTGCGTCTTCATTTTGTAGATCTCGTTACGTAAAAAGACCGCTGAATGACAAGCGAACCTATGAACATCAGCGGTCTTTTTACATGACGCATACTATACCTTTGTGTATTCCTTGTTTTAGTATATCCGGCTTTACTTATATTACTTGCAAAAATCGAATAACAAAATACTGGTAATCATTATAAGTGAAATTGAATTTTGAAGACGGATTGAAGTTGAAGTTTTAACGTCATTATTTCCTAATGTTATGCAGCTACGTTAATAGATATCAGGCCCTTATTTCACAGACGTGACAATTGCAAATGACAATGACAATTTGGTGTCCATGGCGTCAGCCAATTTGAAACTAGAAAATATACTGATCAAACTACTCACAGACACAGCAACGTACATCAAATTGTCATTGTAATTTACAATTGTCACATCTGTGAAATAGGGTCCTGGGCCCTATTTAATAACGTGACAATTTGTCAATTGTCATGGTAATTTGGTTTACATTACGGTGTAGCTATGAGTAGTTTATTCTATTTTCAATCGGTTAACACAATGGATATAAAATTGTCATGACAGGTGACAAATTGTCACGTTTAATAAATAGGGCCCTGGAAATGCATACTAAGCAACAAACTCGCTTACTAGTAATGTGCTATTATTATTATTATGCTCATACATTATCTTCATACAATCTAGTGTCCATTAATGTCAATCAGGGTTTAATAATTAAAACAAGTATTGTTTTAATTATTAAACCCTGATTGCCGAACTTTTAAGAAAATAATTGTGATCCGACGTCATATTGTTCTACAAGCGTATTTTGCGGAAGATACTGTTATTTGTTTGGATAGTGTTGTTAAGCTCCAGCAAGTGCATGGTTTGTAATAGAAGGATCAAATAATATTTTACCAGCATGTGTCAATAATGATGTGACGAATCAATTTAATCCGTGATGGAAAATGTTGCAATATTGAACTAAGCGGCAATATGTCTAAGGCACATAGAAAAATTCGATTGACATACTCTAAAAGTAGGTATTCAAAATATAAAAACTCTGGTTTGGGAATGTGTCGTACTTACTTATACAAATTTAACGATGATAAAGTACAAATAACTTCTTGAATAATCTCCAAGCATCTGGTTACGAACATTACTAGTTAGCGAGATATTCAGTAAAATATCGCGGCTGCGAATAGCTTTAGCTATAATGTCCAGTGACTTTTATTTGGCTGTAAAATACCATTAAACCATTATATTTTACGTAAGGCTAAATATGTTTTGGGTACACCCTCATGTTCTTTGGGTTTGTAAAACCATATAAATTCGTGTCTATATGGATAAGGCAATGGTGCAAAGCATAATTTCGGTATTTAATAAAGTTTGTCTGGCCAACATTGTAGGATTATTTTCCATTTAAGTTACTTTGGTTTGTAAGCAATAAACGGTCCTTTCTTACCATAAAAGATAATTGAAATATAGCGCGCCTGCACAATGCAATCCTTTCTGATTTATTTAAAACTTCATTCTTGTTCTCATTCCAACTGAAGAGTGATAATTATTTTGACTCTGCTATGTATTTTAAATATGTGCTCATTGTGTTGTATATTTTTAAAAAGGACGAGTGTTATATTTTTGTAAATTATTTCAATCAATTGAATTTGTCTTTCGGATTGTTTAGTTGAATACTAAAGTTGGGTAGGCTAGTTTACATTGGAGATCACAAAAAATATTCAATTCAAAAACCTATTTAATTTTACTTAAAACTTATTAATTCAGATATTTTTTAAATATATACATTGATAATTATTTTGTTTTATGAATCGGTAAAAATGTTTTGATGGAGCCAAAGTATATCCATACTTCAGGGTGCAATTAAAGTATAATAATTGTTTTTTGAAAAAACATTACGTCTAATTAGTTACGTTTCTATTACCTATCTTAAAAATATAAAATTTTAGTACTTCCCAATGTTTTTCGATGATAAAATATATCCGCATGCAGCACAAAAGGGACGTACTGTAGTATTTTTAGAATACTACACATTGAAATATCAAGGCCGTGATTAACATTGATCAATGTCTGCTGGCTCCCCAGCTTTACTTAGACAATGTTATCTTGGTATATTATTTGCAGTTTAAGTAAATGAAAACAATATTTGTAATAAAATTTATATGGAATATCAAATTGTTTTATTAAACATAATTTCTCAAGTTTCGACATAGTTTGGATGACATGCTTATTTTAAAATGAAAATTTCAATTTTTGTTTATGTTCTGTAAAAGCTAATAATAGGAATTTGTAGTTTCCAATTTTTCCAACCACACTATTAAAACAATTTAAGTCCAACTACTTTACCTGGGTCATTCCTTTATTTTTTAAATAAAAAAGTCCGCCAAACTCCGGACCCTGCTCTGCCTACAACCCCGTACAATTAGATTAAATTGACAGTAGACCGTGATCCGCGGCAACTTGACTCGAGAATGTATAGTCCGCACAGATTGCAACATTACCAGTTTTGAAATAAAAAACCGCATCAAAATCCGTCCATTAGTTTGGGAGCTAAGTTGCGTAGGAGGCTTACGCAGAGGGGATTTGTTACCGTCACTTTTGTTGTGCAAACTACAAAGTAAAATTAATCACATTGTAGGTCACTTGCGCCCGGTCCCTGCTGTCTACAACCTCGTAGTCACTTGTACCCAGACTGCCCTGTCTACAACCTCGTAGGTCACTGGTGCCCGGGGACCCTGCCCGCTCTATAACCACAAAACATTCACCGCCATATTGCCGCGACGCGACATCGTGCGCGCTCTTCGGTGATTCAACACTGTTTAGTTTTTCTTTACACCTATGCTACTACACCAACCATACTGTAGGAGTGACACAAATAGACTTAAGTAGTTTGAAAATTAAGCCGACGATAATATGATCTTGTAATACAGGCTGTATTTTTAATCACTCCAATGAACAAACTTCTCTAACATGTCGAAATAAAAATTTTGCTCACCCCTACTAAACTAATCACGTGATCTCTTTGATTTGTTTTTGTTGTTTTTTTTTAATATTTGGTTCTGTTTCTAAGAGAAAGTTGATCAGTTTAATGGACTTAACACATCCTTAATGTGTATGGTGTAATTTTATTCAATCTCCAAAAGATTGAATAAAAATATATTGATTGAAGATTAGCATACCACAAAAATCATTTTATAAATAAAAAACTGCACATTTTACTAATTAAATTTTAATGATAGGAAAATAATGCAATAAAAATACTTATGTATAGAAAATTTCTAAAGTAATAATTTTACAAACACCATGTCAAAATTTCCTTTGTGAAACAAAATTGAGTCAAATTCAGCGCAAAATTACGGGAATGCATTGAATAAATAAATTGATAGGAAAGCGATTATGATACAAATCTATAAAACTAGTGATCAAATTGTAATAAATGTTTTACGTCTGCCAATGGTTATAACATATTATTTACAATCTGCAAGATATGATATTGCACATCAACACTTAAAATTAAATATAATATTGCATGAATTCATAACATTGGTAGATGGCAACCTGTATTAAAAATAACAAAATTCCTTGTGCTATCAAATTACACATATTTCAATAACACCTAATACAATTTTCTATATCCAGATCTTACAGGCTTCCTACTTGTGTTTTATTTTATGCTATTTAAATTCCTGATCAGCGGTTCCACACCACTTCGAATGCACGCAAATATTACGTGGTTACCCAATTCTTAATGTCTGGCATTTAATGGCCACACTACGAGTAGCACGCGACATTATGTGAGGTAATATCACATTTGGGACTATTTAGTTATACAATAAGTTATTACACTAGCTAAGTTCTCGTACGATTTCACTCTCATTTAAATAATTATTTATTAAGCTGGTCTATCAATGCTTTAGTTTTACAGCACAGCATTTGTTTGTGAAATCGCACGCGCAGTCTACACCTTAGATTAGACTAATCACTAAGTATGTATCGTCGTCGTCGACCGAAGGCGCGCTGTGGTGTTTAGTAGAACTAACCTACGAGTAACTTATACACACGTACAAAACGGATCAGGCACAACGTGGCATCATGTATGTTCTCATCACTATGTTCTACACGTACTAAATGCAAACTCGTCTATTTGGTAACTTATGCTAAGATTTCATCACTGTTGAGATTTCCTATGCGATATACTACACGTAGGTATACCGTTCGATATACATATTCGGAAGTAACGATAAATGAAGAAATATCGAATTTATCAAAAGAAAAAAAATATTACATCAATAATAAAATGTGAAGGAAAAACAGTAGTGTGAAAAAACATGTATATAATACATCAAATTAAATTAAAACTTACAAGCTATATAGTATACTCGGAAAACAGTCACGTCTAAAACATTAATAATCAGTACCAACAACAATGATTTAAATACTCCAATATTATTTACAATGTGTTCAAATACTCTTATTATGTCTAAATAAAAATAGAAAAATTACAGTAAATCGGAAACTATGCGTAAAACTCTCGGTATTGTCTTATAGTTGATCACACGTCAGCTGCAGTCGTCCACTAATGCGAGTCACTTTGGTACGTAAGCTAGGTGCGGCATACGGCTTAGTTCATCCACTTGCGGCAGTTGGGAGCGCCGCACATGCACATTATTTTGTGGGCGTCGTCTTCTATGTCGAATTTATAGTCGTAAGCCAGCTGTAAACGAGATAGGAATGCATACGTTTTTCTGGTTTCTGTGGGTGATGTTTTGTCAGTCATAGGCCCGCCATATACAGACGGAATCGGATTCGTAATTCCGAAACGGAATATAGATAATGATGAAAATATCGAACGGAAAATCACCGCATGTATGTGGTATGGTAGGTCCAGATTTGTATGGATTTGCTGCGTCCGTAATGATTCTGAATCAAAATTCCGTTTGTTTGTGGCGGGCGGGATTTATACGGCAACGGCACGAAATTGTAGTATCAATAGAATACGGACTACTAAAGCACGTTTTCACTGCTTAGTGTATTTCTAAAGAGTTTTGTTTTATCAATAGAAAGTAGAACCATTCTTATTTTGTTTAGTCATAAGAATTTTTAGTTTTACATCATGTGAATAAGGGCTGTGAAAGGTGAATTCGCGGCAAATCGATACGCGATTTTATACGCATTTTAACAATGTATTACGATATGCGTTTCTCGTGCGTAGTTCTAGACTAGATCTAAGTCAGTACGTATAAAATAAATGAATAATGTGTACCTCTTCGCCTCTTGCGATGCGTCGCTTGGCGAATATGATGATGCGCAGATGGCGGTCCACCTCGACGGTCTCGGCGACGCAGTTGGGCTGGCACGAGTGGTTGATGTAGCGCGCCAGCCCGCCGCTCAGCGTCGCGTCCACTACGCGCCGCTCGTCCAGACGGAACATGTAGATGCCGCGGTTCTGGAACCATGCCAGCCTATTAGCCGTTTGCTTTTAGGAACCGATATATCGATATTTATCGGTTTTACGATATATCGTTTCATCCCACTACCCACCCAGCTGGAGAATTGGTAGGTGTTGACTCATAACAAGCGAGTGTCAAGGACTACATGTAATGACCGGCTTTAAAGATAATTGTTTAAATTTTGTGATCGACAACCTAACCAATTTTTAAATCCCAAGGCAAATCGACCACATCAATACCCACTATATTATCTAACAATATTGTCATAAGGGCGAGTAAACCAAATCGCTAAATCAGACTTTTCATAAAATCATAGTAGGATAATAATTAAGAATATGTTTAGGTATGTCTTACCTTAGCCTCATATTGCTTTTCCCTTATCTCCGAAAGTTCGGAGCGGATGATCTCTCCGATGTATTCGATGACCATTGTGTGCTTCTCTATATCACGAGCTGCATATAACCCTAGACCTTGAATTTTCGACCTACAAAGAAAGGAAATAAATAATTAATAATGTTTATATTTCATTATCTTTCAAGGAAAATGATACCAACCAATCAGATCTTGCATTTTGATGTTGCACGAGTTAAAAGTCGTGGCTAAAAACGTAGTTTTCGTAGCATGTTTTAATCCAGTCAGTTAAGCATGATCACGACTAAATTATGTCGATACTTTTTTCGCATAAGCGCGATGTTGTCCCGCTTACACCGCACGGATGGGAGCGGGACAGACATCGCGAGACAAGTGTCAAAAAATAGTCGTGATACGTATGCTAGGCCGGCAGGTCCAGCGTTTATCAGTTTCAGAATAAGGTAGATGTTTTATTAAAGACGGTACCTGGCTAGATAGACGTTGTTGCGCCACTCGAGCTTCATCTTCTTGTACTGGCTGCTCTTGGTGTGCACAAACTGCTTGGAGTAGGGGCAGGCGGGGTGGTCGGGCGCGGGCGCGGGCGTCGCGGGCAGCGACGAGCGCACCGGCCGCCGGTGGTGCGCCGGCGCGCGCGGCCGCGCCTCCCCGCGAGCACAACCAGATGGATTCACCGCCAGTCCGCCCTCTAGCAACGCTGACCGACCGAACTTGAACCGGTAGTCGGTTAGCGTCTCGATCCCTGCGCGTACGAGGTAATGCTTTATAAACGGCAACCCACTTTATTACAGATGTTTTTACAGACGAACGCGGATGATCCTGCTGTAGTAATGCATAAGCGTAATATGAGCGTTATGTCTATAGGAACAACTTTGAGGAGCTTAGTGAAATTAAACATAACTATGTATTTTATTTGTAAAATAACGGTTCGGAGGCGCGTGAATGAAGATGCGGCTCCACGCAACCGGTCGTGCTTACTGCGAGCCCCTCTTCTAGTAAGGCTGACTGATTTTGCCTCTAAATGACGGTTTACTAACAAAAATACTTGTGATTTAGATTAGTACTCCTAGAGGTATTGTACTATCTTACTAAAAATAACGCTACCTAACGGGCGAGTTTGTTGCTATTATATTTTATTCCAACTGTGACCTTTGTACAGCTTACTGGAATTTTATTAGCAATATTACGAAAGCGCAATGCGCAAACGAATTCAGTGACTCCACTAAAGAGACGTCATTAACTACATGTTACATACATTAAAGTAAAACAATAAAGTGATGCATAACAAAATTAAATAACCTACATCATCATTTTATTTAAAAGTAGGAGACGAGGTGAAACTTGAGACATACGTCGAGCGACTACGTCCAGCAGAGGACTATGAAGGCGGTGTCGTTTGATCGACACCTTCTACTTCTTGTGATGGGACTATGAAACAAAAACTCCACGCATTATTCACATACAATTATATAATAAATTGTTCATTTCGGTTTGACGGTGGTCAAGTGAAGTATGTAGGTTTGCAGAACCACGAGTGACGAATCATCTGAGCCCATGGATCTTCGTATACAACACTTAGTGTGTTACAATTCTGGTGCTGTTGAACCCTAAACGGAAAAAATATGAACAAGGGAAATAGCAAACAAGGTGTGTCATGTGTTTAAGTACTTATCATATTATTAAGGCTTAAGGCCAAGGCCTTATCGTAAAATTGGCCACATCACGAAGTGCTCGATGAATCAGTGACATTGAATCGGAAAGAAAACAGTTGATTCAACACACTATGAATTTGATTAATTTAACTTATTTTTTTTCTCTCCTTTCGAAAGGACTAGAATACTGGGGCCCTATTTTTTAAATCATTCGACGATCATTCGGCTGGCGTCGAGCGCGCTTTATTACTCATTTTCATTCGACAGCATGGCTGTCCAGTAGGGCCCCTGAATGTATACCGCTGTGAATGTAGGCCAACGTCGTCGACCTAATTTTATAATTGTTTTGTGATTTTTAGGGATAACATTATTCAGTGTTGAACAAACCCCCCATTATAAATAAAATAGAGAAAGTTGTTGACTATAGTGAGTACTTTAACATTTTCACACTTATTACCAAACACGAGAAATGTAAAGCTAGTGATAACTAACCTGGTAAACTTTCTAGTACCCTGACGACGGCGGGCTCGGTGAGACCGAACAGGTCTTCTCCTGTGACGTAGTTCGGCCATAGCTTGAGCACACCCTCTTCTCCGCGATTCTCTCGCAATGCTGCTACTGCGTCGAGTATCTATGCACGTGAGTACGGAATGTGTTAATAATTATTTATGCAACTGTAGTATAATGAGGAAACACTCATGTGATACTATTATCACACGAGGCTAATATGTACAGTTGCATACAAGACTTTATCTACACCCATGATACGAATCCTCTATAAAAGGTTTTGAAACAGGTTTGAACAGTAGCTTACAGCCAACATTAAAACAACCAGTGTCATGGCAGCCGTAATATTCGAGCGAGTGGCTGGTCGCGGCCCCCGCGCGCGCCTCCATCATTATATCATCCATACGAGTGTTATAATGTTGTACTGAGTTTCGGCGAGCGTGGGCGTGGGGTATGTACCACACCTCCGCCGCGAAAAGGTGCCAAAAGGTATGGAGGTATGCGAAACCACGTAAAAGAGACAGCATCATAGTTAAATCTATGCGTTAGAACAGGCTATTTCGCAACTGTTTCGCTCGTCGTACAACTGACAATTAATGGCGGAACCTACTGCAGTTTCGCTGGTATTGTTTCGCGGCGGAGGTGTGGTACAGGCGTGTCACTAGTTGACACAACATTGACTAGTTGTCACTTACCGAGGCCCACGCGGCGCGCGGCGTGGCGGCGGCGAGCTCGGCGCGCGGCTCGTCTTGCGCTCGCACGTGGAACCGCGGCCGCCCGTCCTCCTCCGATATCCAACATAAGTACCGACACCGGCTGTTGGCGCGACACATCGACCAGTAGAACCGCACCTGTATGATACCACAGCAATAAGTAACCTCAGCCCTTATGGCTCCTACACACATACCGACGGCACGAGTCGGCGGCTTTGGTCGAGCGGAACGTTTGTCAAGCTAAAAGCTGCCGGGCGCATCGAGCCTTCCCCGGCGGCAGTTAGTGTGTAGGAGCCTTTATATTATTTATCAAAGCGTCAGCCATGATACAGGTAGGTGGTGCAAAAGCAGAGTGAAGAATAAGCATTTATTCGCGATTCATAGATAATTGTGTATTGTATAGTTGATCTATCTCATGAAGTCCCTTTTGCTAAACAATATGCATAAACATGCGTTGTGGTTTATGACGTTAGTTCTACTTCTGCGAGGTTGTTGGTGTTTTACAAATAACCCTGTGTACCGAAACAAATTTAGTAGGTTTATTTATGTATACAGCACTATAGTAGATAGTCTACTTATTAGTAAACGAGTATGGTGTCACGTGACAATAATTGATTATAATTTGTGTAACAATTGAAAATGTGATATACCCAATTGTTCAATAATTCCAAACTTCATGATAATACAAACGAATAGAGAAAAAATACTCTCTTGTAACTCGGTCTCTCTCTAAAAAAATATCTAAATATATTTTCAGTTGTTAATACTTTGCACTATAATACTGTATGTAACACTTTTGACTTACGATCTTGTATCCGATGGGGTAGATGTAGTTGGGCGTGTGGAAGGCGGCCAGCTGATGCGGCAGCAGGTGGCCGGGGCTCAGGAATATGAGGCCGCCCACGCGGATCAGGTGGTTGGTGTCCGAGTGCAGCATCACGGACGCCACCTGCCGCTGCTCGTCGCGCGACACGTACACGCGACGCTGCACGCTTAGGGTCGTCAGCTCGTTGTCTTTTTCGTTCTAGGGTGAGCAAAATTTATATTAAAGACTGTAATACTGTTAACTCGTGCCAAATGACAAATATTAGAATTTCTATTGTGTCTATCACATGTGGTGTATTGGTTTAGCTAACAAAACTAAGTTGATTTTGTAATTAATTACATTTTATACGTACAGCCTGCAGCACTACATTAACTCGTTTACATAGGTTTTAATTAAAAAAAAAAATTCTTAATTATCTATGTGAACTCACCTTTGGAGCGTGTGAAGAGCAGAACGCAGTCTTGTTCTTATAGAAGACGCAGCTGTCTTTGACCGCGCAGTTAAGATGGTAGACACTGCCGCAGCGCACCTTGAAACAGCGCACGGTCGCGCCCAATCTCCGACAGACGGCACAAGTCGCGCTCGAACCGTTCGCTAAAGCGGTTTCCACGTTCATCAGCGCTCCGCTAACAGTCTCGTAAACGCATTCAGACCACAACGCACAGTTCAAATGCACCCATCTATCCACATCACAGTTCAACAGTCTAGAAACACCATCACCTACACCATCCCCTTGAATCCCACACAATTCACACTTCCTACTGTCTTCATTTGTCACCGGCATTATAGCCACTCCAGTGCGGAACACTAGCTCAGTCAATTCTCTGTCCGTAGGCCGTTTGTATTTAGCAGGCGGTCCTATACAGCCTGGAGACCATGTTTTATATCTAATTCCTCTATACTTTTCTGGTTCTGTGCTTTGGTTACTCTTTTCGTCTTGTTCGCTCTTCAAATCTTCATCAAGCGCGCTGACGTCATCTCCCACTTCCTTCATAAGCTCGTCGTTGTCCAGCGAGTCCATAAATGACAAATCCATCTTCTCATCTTTAATATCTGGCTTTATGTCTAGATCGTCTGTCTCCATACTTTCTGTAGACGCCGTATCGAAGTCATCACGGTCTTTTGATAGATTCGTTTCGACATCGGATTTAGTGTCTTCTTTGATTGGAGTTTTCGATTTTCCGTCGAGAATAATATTTGTCGGTCGCCACGCAAACCTCTGATAGCATTGCGTACTACAAAAGTATAATTCCGAGTCGCTATCACATAATATTTCTTCAGCGTTTCCTTTGTTGGCGGAAAGCAGTGGAAATTCTGATGCTTTCGCTCTTACTACTGAATCTAATATAACAACATCACAGTGCCGGCAGAATTTCGCAGCTCCGTTTAGAATGCTCTGAATGTCAATCGGCGTTCCCTCCTTCCCATCTTTACCTTTCGATCTATACAATCCTAACTTATGTGATGGAGGTGTTGCAGTTCTTTCTACTATTTGATATGAAGTTGGCGGTGGTATGTGTAGAATGCCAGCGAGTTCTTTCAAAACTCCCAGTATATCTTCCGCAGCGCCCGATGTTAACGTTAATGTTACAGTAACATTTTCATTACTCTCCGTACTACCAGGAGAATCGACCATTTTACTCTTGAGTGAAGGTGAGTTTGTGTCAAGGCATTTTAATGGTTTCTGAACTTCCTCTTCATCCTTCAGCTGGTATAAAGATACTGGTTTGATCCTAATAGGAACAGGTGCTATAATGGGTATCACAGGCGAGATGCGTCCTGATGCAGAATCGCTATCCTCTTCATCTTCTTCATCCTCAATAAGTTTTAGTCCTGGGAACCTATTGGCAGGTTCAATATCGAGACACTCCGGGCTAGAACAACTGACAATACTGTCGGGTGTATCTGTATCTCGTTCTTTGCAAACAATGTCTAATTTCTTGTCTTCTGGATCATCATCAAACATAATAGGCTGGAATTCTTGATCATAAAAGCCTCTTTGTGTAGACGCAGCTGGCTTTTCTGGTAGCGATTCTTCATCACCAAATGGTTTGGTATTATAATAATCAGCGACGTTAGGTATCTTTGCATTTCCAAACTCACCTACCAAGTCTCCTTTTAGGATATCATAATCTTTGTTTTTGAGTTTAGTCAAATCTCCGGATCCAAAGAGTGGGCAAACCGCAAAATTCGTCGTCAACGCAGGTTCTTGAATTTGCATTTGTGGAAGCAAACGTAATTGAGCCATCAAATTGTCAATGAAGGTATCGTAGTCTTCTTCGTAACGAGAGCCCTTGCGGGGTCTCTTCTTGGCGTTGGCCGCATTTAAGTTATTCTCTGCGGCAGCTTTTATATTCATTTGCATTTGTTTTCGTTTCTTTTGTTGATACTCCCGGCGTTTGCGCCTTTTGGCTTCAGATGGCGTTTCTGGAGCGTTGATTTCAGACGAAGGATCCATATTTACACTTTCAGAAAATTCTTCTTTCATAGGTTGATCTAGTTTGCCTTGATCCGAGGCGGTGGACACACCAGAAGTAGCAGATTGTTGAGAGCTTTCGTCTAACAATTCTTTTTTAACGTCTAACGGTGTAAAAGGTCTGCTGTGTACGGGACTCTGTTGTGGCGGAGCGATTTCTTTCTTGATAGCTTGTTGAAGCTGCTGGTTCTCAATATTCATTGGATACATCATAGGCATAGTTTGCATAGTTTTCATAGTTGGTGAACTTTCTGGCAATGGTGTAGTCTCTTCTTTGGTTATGATTTTCATCGGCGGCTGTTTCCTAACATCCATTAGAGATTGTGTTGATGTTTGTAGTAACGGCGACATGGAAGACGTCGGAATAGTAGTCTGTATTATGGGTCTAGAGGTGAATGGAGAATTAACAGTAGTGATGTGTCGTGGAGAATTTTTAGGTATTTCTACTTCTTGTGTAAGTGATAAAGTAGGAGGCGGTATGGGAGGCCTCGCTAACTGGGCTTCGAGTGACGGAATTGTTCCTAATGCGGGGGCTGTCCTTTGTATAGTCATGGTTCGCTGCGGTACAACATTTGTCGTAGCAATCGACGTCTGTAATAGTTGTTTTAATAATACATTCTGGGACTCGTCATTTCTTTGGTTTACAGGGCTTTGAGCCAACATGTTTTGATTTTTTGATGGATCATTATTTGCTGCTAATGCGTTTGGTTCATCTGTTTCCATCGGTTCTGATTTTACTACTACGGACTCTACACTATGTCTTTTAGTTGGCTGTATATGACCAACTATGACTTCACTTTTTGGTTCATCTGTTGACTTCGATCGTTTAAGTGGTGACGTAAGCTGAGTGTGCAGTAGTTTCGACGACGTTATAAAATTTATTGACCCTGTGCTAGTCTTAGCTTGCATTTGGGCTATTCCTGGACTAACAATGCTATGAGTTCTGACTGTAACATTGGGAGCTGGTTCTTTATTACCCATAAGCGGTCTCGAAGTCATCACTAGTGCAGGAGGTTGGCTAGAACTTATGCTTTGTGGATTGAAACTCAAATTGGAAGTATTTATTTGTCTGCTAGGCTGTAGCAGAGTGTGACCTAATATGCTCGTAGGCAACGGCTGAGTTTTCTGAAAGCAGCTGACGTTCGTTGTTATTGTGGTATTATTACTGGAATGTATCATAGACGGTGCTAGTGCAGTGCTGCTATGAATTTTGGAGAGCGCTGGCATTTGTATGATTTGAGAAGCCACCGACGTTGTGATCGAATCGTCAGGGCTGCTGAAAGTAGGATTCGTTATTAGGGGTGATTGTGCTGGAGATTTCATCATAGAGCTTTGCATGCTGACTGGAGAGTTTATTGGCGAAACTGTCGGAGATTTCCTTAACTGTGTCATGTTCATGGACGATAAGGTATTTACTCTAGAGCCTAATACTTGGGCAGCACTCATCGGCATTGTGTCAGATGATGGTACAGAAGTTATTGGCTTTTCAATTCTTTGCACCGGTGAAGGCCGCGATGCCGCCACTTCGACTTTTGACGATGGCAATAAATTCTCAAAATTGACTTGGGTAGGTGTGGTCGCATCGCTATTTTTTCTCATAACAGTTGTAACTGTCTGTGACTCTACCTTCGATGTGTTTGTGTTCAGAGATGACATAATAGTCCGAAGTTGTTGCGATACATTCGCCATATTCGAAGTTAACTCGGCCGGTTGTGACAATGGTGACAGTTGGGGTACTGTCGCAGACTGCAAGTTCAACCTTTCCGGTTCTCTCTTCGGAAAAGTCATCTGTTCTTGTGGTTCTTTATTATCACTTTTTACAGGAAGGTTGACATTGGGATTCGATGGTTTATGTGCTGGTTGTTTCATACCGTAAGTTTTAGTTTCATCCGTTATTTTCTCTAGCATACAAAGCATGTCTTCAAATGATTCCACGTGCTTTGGATTACCTTCGACGGCTTCCGAATGTTCCTGCATGGTGATGTCGTTTAAATACCTCTCTTGCGACGGAGTCGGTGAGGGAATCGATATTTGAACCGATTCATGAGCCATATCAGGAGTTATTTGCATGTTTGAGTCAATCACTTGATTGGCGATCGCTTTTATGGTTTTTACCACGTTTTCATCCTTGTTCTTATTTTCAGTAGGTGGATTCTGGGGTGGTTGATCCGATATAGTTTTGTTGTACGATAACAATAAGTTACTTGGAATGTTATCTTCCGGCTTATCTTCATCATCGCCTTCCATAATGTTGTCTGGTATCTTTTCAGGTACGGGATCGGGGCTCTTTATATCTGCTTTCCCTAGCAGCAGAGGTGTACGATCTGTTATGCACAGAGTGTGAGGAAGCTCCGTCTGCTGACTGATTTCAGTTTCTATATCAATATCCTTATTAGTTTCCTTTATTATTGGTGCCGGCCGCTGATCATGAGAAGAACCTTGCGAAGATATATTTAATATATGATGGGATGCAGAAGCTTGTAATTCTTTATCAGGATTGTTTTCTGATGGCACAGTGCTGTCCGGTGATGCGGCTTCATCCTGGAATATCTTGGCAGGCAGAGTGGCGTCATGTGTGACTGATAAACTTGATAGTTTTGTATTTGATAAAGATAGGGCCATCGGTTTTTCTATTGTCTTAACTATCTTTTGTTTTACTTGATGTTGCGTAAGTATCGAAACAGGTACTCGAGATTGTCCTGCACCAGTATTAGAGGTGGCTAACGTGATTACAGGATTCACATTCGCCTGTTTGGGCATGTTCGATGATATGACACTTATGACAGGGCTGATAGGTTTAGAGAGTGGTGGTGTCGACATATTTATAGTCAACGGCGGGTTTGTAAGGTTCAGCGGTACTTTTTTGATTTGCGGTTTTGGCCCGCCCGGATGTCCCGCTACACTAGCGATGGGTACCGAAAGGCTTTTCAAAACGGGCACTGAAATAGTTTGGTTCGCGATCGAGACTGAGGCGACTGTAGCTTGAGACACTTCGTTCAGAATTTTGGCGTTGGAATGCGGCGATAACATCGTCGCACTGAGCATTGGTAGTCGTGACAGTGCCGAACCTTGCGCGGGGTTTACGATTTTATACTGTTGAACGCTTGCGTTAGGTTGTTTGCCTGTAGACAGACTGATGACGGCGACGGTTTTTGTGGCTGTTTCTGTTCTTGTAGCCGGTTGCGGTGGCTCGTCATCCACCTCGTCTTCAGGCTTGCCGCCGTCGATCAGTTCCTCAAAGTCTTCCTCAGTAGCTATCCGCTCTTCAGGGGAGACGGCGGTTTGTTCTACGAGTACTATATCGTCGTCGTCTAAATGTTCGACTAATTCCTCGTCGTCTTGTGTACGGTCGTCGTCGTAGGTGGGGTCGGGGGCGTAAAGGACGTAGCTGTGGGCCTCCTCGGGGGGTTGTTGCGGGGGCGGGAGGCGCGGGCGTGGAGGGGTGCGTCGTTTGAGAATGGACACTTTGGCTAGATGATGGGGGCGCGAGTCTTTCGTCGGCCAGACGGGGGCGCCGCCGTATAACCCGGGCCGAGAGTATCTGTATCCAGGAGGGAATGGAGCGGTTTGGTGGTGATGGCCGCCGCCGTGGTCTTGTTGTGAAGGGGCGGGGGACGCCGCGGGGGAGGCGTGGGGGGTGGGAGTCCGAGCCACGTGCGGGGATCGCGATATAGAGGGCGATGCGGGGGCACCTCCCATTGGACTGTATTGTTGCCGCTGTAGCATCTGCTGGCGCTGAAATTAACCGAAATGTCAGTTACCGTGACCACATTTTAATAGAAAGCTTTGTTACACGCCGTAGAAGAACTTACTGCTAGCTCGGATGCAGGATTTCCCGGTGATGGTAGTGGCTGAGGACTACCTAACGGAGATGTTTGTTGTCTACTTCCAAATGGTACGCCCACTCTCATCCCTAAAATAATACAAATTTTAAATGTTAACTTATATCAATATATTATTATATATTAAGAGCGCGTAGTCTGCACACTAGCGCCGCCATTGGAAAAAAATCGTAGTGCTTAAATAAAGACGAAATGAATAATGATAATGGAGTTTTATTGCTAAAAGTGACGTTTCGCAAAAAAACTCCATGAAACTAAACGACAGGCTAGAAAATATTGTTGAAGCGAAAAGGTACCACAAAGGTTCTTCGAAGTGCACTACAGAGAGATAGTTCACAATTTCGTCTTTATTTAAGCACTATGATTTTTTTCAAATGGCGGCGCTAGTGTGCAGACTTTGCGTTCTTAAGACCTGTTTTGTCGTGAAAGAACAAGTGAACGAACCTTGTTGGTGGTGTGGAGGTCTAGCAAATCTGGATGGCAGAGGCGAACATCCAGGTGCTGGTCGTGGAAATCTACCAGTTGCGTAGTCAGACTGGAAACGAAAGTAGCTCGTGAGAAAAAATATTATGTTCGTATCATTGCAGAAATATTATATAATACTTACATTTTGTAGTTGAGGTGAATGAGACGAGGCTGGACTCTGAATTTGAGACTGTTGGTAGATCTGAGAAAGAAAACGCTAGTAAGTTTACATCATTACTTTAATCGTTAGTTATTATTAATCAAGCAGTTTTAGCATAGTTTACCTGTGGACTGCGACTGGGCGTAGGCAGTTGCGGGCTCGTTCTCTGTGCTTGAAACTGCTGTAGAAAGTGTTGAGGTGACATCGACGATTGCATTGGCGATTGTTGTGTATGCATTGGCGACTGCTGCGTGTGCATCGGCGACTGTTGCAGATGCATCGGCGACTGTTGCGAGTGCATCGGCGACTGTTGCGAGTGCATCGGCGACTGCTGCGGGTGCATCGGCGAGTGTTGCGTCGACATCTGGTTTTGCTGCTGATGCATTGAAGACTGTTGGTGCATTGGCGATTGTTGATGCATGGGTGACTGTTGATGCATCGGCGATTGATGCATTGTCGATTGTTGTGGATGCATCGGGGATTGCTGTTGGTGCATCGGCGACTGCTGCGGATGCATCGGCGATTGTTGCTGCATATTTGTTTGCTGCACGTGCATCGGAGACTGTTGCGAGTGGAGAGGAGATTGTTGGGTGTGAAGAGGCGACTGCGTCGACTGATGTAGCGGTGACTGTGAAGTGTGGTGTAAGGGCGACTGTTGGGAGTGTAACGGCGACTGCATAGGAGACGTTAGATGATGCAGGGGCGATTGAGGTGCCAGCGGGTGGTGCGGTGACTGCGCATGAGGCGATTGCACGTGTAGTGGAGACATGGCTGGCATAGCCCCTGGCGGACGGGGGGTTTGGTTTCCAGCTTGCATTGCATTCCTGACGCCTGTAATTTGCTGCTGGCCAAACTGCACTATTCCACCGACGGACTGCGGTCTCTCCTGCACTCCGGACAGTTGTCTCACTAGTTGCTGCTGCGGCGCCCCGGCTTGTTCTATCACTAGAGTACGACCGCCTTGCAAGATTCTCCCCTGAGCGTTCAAAGGCGAAGTTACCAGTCCTATTCTCTGCTGCGTTATTGGCTGCCCGTCTGATCCTAATACTGTTTGCTGCGTTCTTATCAAAGTTTGTTGCTGTTGAAGTGTGGCGTTTTGAAGGCCCAACTGCATCGGTCGGTTTATAGTCTGTTGTTGCATTTGCTGGTTTTGTCCTAGGTTTTGATTTTGTGTGAACACTGTTTGGTTGCTAGTTATTTGTTGTTGATTTATAACATTCTGTTGAACCAACTGAGGATTCTGTTGGCGCTGTTTTGTTTCATATTCCTGTGGATAAAGATAAGTATAAGAAAATTTTATCTGTACACAAAGTCAGAAGGTTCTGTTTTTTGAATTTTACTTTCTCATATATCAAGATTTAAGTGTTTTTTAGGGTTCCGTACCTTAAAAGGAAAAAACGGAACCCATATAGGATCACTTTGTTGTCCGTCTGTCTGTCAAGAGTTCAAGACCCTTTTTCTCGGGAACGAGTGGAGGTATCGAGTTGAAATTAATAGACTCAGGACTACGGACATTCCCTTGAAGCTGTCAATAAAATTGTTTAGTTTAAGCAAAAAAAAAGATACGCCCCTTAATGCCGCAAAAAACACATATTTCGACACTCTCGAGGGAATCAAAATTTCTAGGATACTTTTCATTGACCCAGAACTATGAAATTTGGCAAGTAATATCGTTTTATACAGGCAAAAATCTGAAAACTATACATTCGTAATTCAATCATAAAAAATATAGCCTTATTTAAAGTCCATAATCAATCTTCTAGTTTATACGAAGCCCTCGGTGGCCGAGTCCGACTTGTACTTGTCTGATTTTTTATTTGATCAATCACCTGCATAAGCATCGTGTGTTGGCGAGCTTGCTTCCGCGCCGCGTCGAGGTGTTTCTGTAGCGCTTGTTGTTCCGTAGCCACGCGGTGCAACTCCGCCGCGTCGTTGGGCTGCAGTTCGTTGCCGGACTTCCTCAGCTGCCGCTGCTTACTGTTCAGCGACTGCAAAACCGACAACGACACTGAACGAGACGCGAGGATAATATTTTTTTTAAATTCGGGTCCCCGGGAACTGAAAAGGTCGCGACTACCACTACAAGCACACAAACACGAAAGCGCTACCACAGCTCACCTTGCGCATCTTGCGGAGCTTCTGGACCTCGGCCTCGTAGTAGTTCTGCTGGTCGGCGGCGAAGGCGGCGAACTGTTTGAGCCACTGCTCGTAGAGGAGGCGCGAGTGGTGGTCGTCGGCGGGCGGCGGCGGCTGCGGCGGCGGCGCGGCGCCGTACAGCGGCACGGCGGGCGGGGCCGGCGCGGCCGCCGGCGCCGGGCCCGCGCCCCACTCGCCCCCGTCCCGCTCCTGCTCGCGCTTCTCCTGCTCCAATAGCTCCTCCAGAAGCAACGGTTGCTCCTGGTTTACGTTCTGACGGTTAAATTTAGCGATTGGACGTCGCGGCCGACCCCCCCGGCGGCGTCCGATCGAACTCCCCGGAGCTCGATTGGAACGACGGCTTTTAGTACCGATATCTTATATACCTGTCTCATCTTATAAATGTACGTGTATTCTTTCGATAGACCTAATATCTTGGAGAACATTTCTGAAGGTAGCGGTCGACATACGAATAAAGGCGGAAGAAATCATTCTACGTTAACGATAGTGCGAATCGGTCTGACGAATACGAATTAAATTCGTCAGTTCTAAACGAAAAACTCTAATAAATTAGTGCGGAATACTATGCTATTTGTAATAAAGTGTCATTGAACGATAACTACTATAGTGCTCAATTCAAAATCTATACATACAAGTTGCAATAAGTTTTTTCTATAGCAAAAGAAAGTATTAAAACTGATATATTGTGATGTGTGTCAGTCTTACCTACATTTTGAAGCGTAACCAAAATACTACAACTATCTAAAATTCAGATCATAAGAATAAATCTAAATGTTGAACAATGATCATTTCGACATTTTATACTTGGTTTCACAAGTCAATTGATTATGATATAGTTTTATATCACAACTTTACAAAAAATCTATTTTGAATCATCCTCATCCTAATACTTATTATTTTTGGTGTCAGTGTGACATAATACTTGATAATATTATTATTGTAATTTAAGATAAAATTCACTATGTCCTACGATATTCAAAATCCATAACCATATTATGAATTTCCACCACCATGATAATTAAAGATGAGACAGGCAATATAGACTTAGGATTTTACAATAAAGTACTTATTTGTTGTTAATATTCTTTATTTCATAGTATTAGTGCTAGTACATTGTTAGCTATAGTATTAGTGTAGTTGTGTTAGGAAGGATGCTGAAAAGGTAATGGTTAGTCAGTAGGCATGCGTGCGAAGCGAGCAAAGTAAAAAGCTATTACGACACATAAAGTGGTTAGCAGTGACAAAAGGCCTTTTGGTTTACTATATTATAGAAGGTCCTGCAAGGCCTCATTACACTATCAAAAATATTGACATGACCATCTTCATTCTCATTTATAATGGGTATATGCTTTGTCAGCTTTTCTCCCGACAGAGAGAGACACGTATGTCTACGCTTAAAGTAACGATTCATCTTCCGACAAAGGTTGATAGGATAATAAGGCCCACAGCACAAACTAGGGAAGTAGGCAGCTCTAAAAAGGAGAAGGTTAGGATAGTAGGCTCTTGGAAAGGCTTTCATTTAAAAAATGCACTCGCATTTTGAGAACTTAGTTTTAAGGTTTTAAAAAGAAATGAAAAAATATTTAAGTTACTTTCACATATTAGAATTCCCGATATATCTATTTACCACTAGCAATGTCACAAATAAGTAAGTTTTGAAAGAAATCTCAGTAAGGGGAAGTCAAAAGACGAGAAATCCACTGTTTATTATCCAATACTTGGTACTGTTCGTGAGGAGGAAGCTTAAGGTGTCAAGGTGCAAAGATCTAAGGTACTAATGACAGGAAAGGCGGTATTCCAATTTTGTAGAGATACAAAACGAAGCATTTTCATCAGCTTCGGGTGTGCTAATAAAAGTCATACAGTAATCTTGCAATTCAACTCGCAAGTTTAATTAGAAAAAACGCTTTTTATACAGTCTGATAGAATAGCTATGCTGTTGTTTTTACATTACAGAATGACGCCTGGGTAGGTTTAGGATTAGGGTTTGACACAGGCCTGACAAAAACTTACGTATCGTTAACCGTTAGTCAAATAATCCTTAACTGTACAAAACAAGTAGTTACAAAATGACCCTTTTTAATACGACTTTGCTAAGTTAACGTCACGACATTCAGATGTTGAAATAATCGAAAATTCTTCAAAGATAGTTTTGGTGAATTTCCGATGTATTTCTTTAATAAAAGAGTTGTATTTGGCTTGTCAGGTCTGTCGGGGTCGGGGGGAGATGTCTGACCTGGAGTAGCAGCGGGCGGCGGTGCAGCCAGTCGCCCCAGTCCGCCGCGTCAAAGGCCTGCTCGCCAACAACCATCAATCACCGACATGCAAACAACACGCCTGTACTCCGCCGTCAACCTACCGCCTACCGCCTACCGCGCAAGTACTCGTACGAGATTTGTATTTAATGCGCAAGAACACCACATGGCAAGTTCAATTTTATTCTAAAAAACTATTTGTAGTGAAACAAGCATTTTGACGGAATACAAGTTGATTTCTTTACTTTATTATTCTATATTGTAGCTCCTTAGATATTGCGTGACTTCAACCAAATCTAATAATATTTACTTGTATTGCGCTGATATCTTTAAGTGTATTCAAGAGAAATATGTGTTCACGCAATTTTGTACTTTCATCATTTAACAATAATTGAAGAATAAGAAATTGTATGTATCGTGTAAGCCTCATCAATCAATCATACAGTCGACAACTGGATCCCAATGTGGTGTTCCACTATTATGAAAAAATTAAAGAAAAATAAGCTCGTACGAACACTAGCAGAATATCCATATTCCCATGCAATATTAGTCCTTTGAGATCGACTATGAAATCAGCATTTAACTTTATTGAATTGAAAAATATTATACCTGACTCAAACCTCCACCGAATGGGCATTGAGAAATTAATATTGCTATGGTTATGGTAATATAAACTTCACATTGTCTGCGATGCGATAAAAATGTAAGCGTTTCAACGATGTACTGGTTCACACTTCGGTTGGCACAGTAACGTTTGTCTCCAAAATGTGAACTTAAGCTTACTGCATACACTCAAAGCGATTTGAACAAGTTTTACGGTCAATGCGAGTTCATACAACAACAAAAAACACGAATATAAACAATATACTGCATGCACGACAATGTATTCGAAAATTCTCCAAGACGAATTAATAAAGAAAATTAATATTTTTAATCAGTAGACTAAAATTTTTACATTAGTATGATTACTAGTTAAATTTCATTCAGCATCTGTTTGCAGAAAAATTAATATGATTTTTTTAAGTTTGTTTAAATTGGATTTGACGAAATAATTTCTTGAAGAATAGATATATGTTTTAATATAGAGCAACATAACGATAGCGGTCTCTTTAAGTTGGTTCTTTACCAATGACAATTATTTTAAATTTTAATACTATGCTAATAGGCTTTCCAGATTATACTATTCAACAATAGTCATAGGTCGCATATTATTATTTAAGATGTATAACTGACGCTGTCGATTTAAGAATAAAACTAGTTTTTAACGACATTGTGTCAATTTGTGTGAATGGCAGGTGTCGAGTAGAGACCGTATCGTGTAGTCACAGCGTGTAAACTTAGGTGGCAACTCACCTAACTAAAACTTACTTGCAATTTTGACTTTTACGGTTACAGTCGTAACCTACCCAATACTATTTTACTAAAAATCCAAATGTTACTAAAAATATTATCATACTTTTAAAGTGTGGCATTTGACAGAATTTACCTAGTTCGTGTGCATTCTCCCTACGGCCATACTTTAGGTTGCAATAGGGAATCAGAGTCAAAATCGTAGGCGAGTTCGAGTGGTGTGAGTCGTCAGCGGCGCGTGGTGTGCGCGTGTGCGGCGGCGTGGTGGTTACCTGCGGGTAGGGCGGCGGCGGCTGGGCGGGCGGCGCGTGCGCGGGCGGGCGCGCCGGCGCGGGCGGGGGCGGGGGCGGGTGCGCCGGCGCGGCGCCGCGCGGCGTGCCCGGGTACGGCGGCGGCGGCGGGGGGCGCCCGCCCGCTGCTGGGGGTCACACAGGTTGCTACACTCACCTCACCATATTACAGTTATATTCGACACCGGTCTATAGAGAGCGTTCGATAAACTATACCCTAGCTAGCTGGATGTCCGTAAGTCTCAAAAACGACACCTCGAAATAACGCCCCACTTTCAAAACGGGTGGTTATTTTGTACGGAGTATTCTCTTCTTTGTTTCTTACTATTTAAAGTTGAATTTAGAAAGAATAGCAATTAGTACCCAGAAAAAATATTCATGTGAAGGCTTTCGATAGGAGAGATTTCGAATCGCTTTTTGTTTTGTCAGTCAGTGCCACATTTGCGTCCTGTTTTAAGTTGGTGAAGCGATATCTAGGATATTTCTGATCGAAGTTAGCCGATAAAGTTTTTGTCATAATGTTACTGATGGGTTACATAAGGACCCTTTACGCCATAAAATCGTTATTAGATGTCAACCATTTTATGATACTATCTTCTATCTATACTCTACGACCGTATGCCAGTGCGTCAATGTGGCGAGCGCGACTATCTCATCCAGTCGCACGACTCCTACTTACCGCCCCTCGTCTAATCCCGCTAGTTAATACTGATGATTATCGGAAGCTAACATTTTACGACTATCCGCAATAGACTTACCGGCCGTATGTGAGTGCGGCAGCGTGGCGAGCGCGACGGTCCGATCGTGTCGCACAACTCCCACAGCCCCGTCTAGTCCCACTAGTCTAGTTCCGGGCGCGTATCCTCGCCCCGCTGCTAATGCCGCGTTCATTTGGGCAGTCATCGCGTTCACAATGCTTTGAGTGTGCGCGTTGGTTGCAGCACCCTATTAATAAACATAAACGGCCTTACCACAAAAGCTTTTAAAACACTGTTTTAATATGATGCCGTCTCTTTCAAACAATATTGTCAAAAAAGTGACAGCATCACATTTAAACAGTGTCTAAGTTAAACACTTGTTGATAAGTGTTTTAAAATCTTTTGTGGTAAGGTAAGGCCGAAAGAGATATTGCGTATGATAAGCAAACAAAACACTCTAGCCAATATACAAGTACACTATTTATTTAGTTTCGAATAAAACAAGTATTCCAAAGGTGGGTAAATTTTAGTGTGGAGACTGCTAATCAATATGATTCCAAGATCTCTTTGATTTTCTCGAAATTACGTCAAACGCTAATACTTTTATTATTGTTGTTGACAAAGTCCTCTGGCCTCAATAGTTCTAAATGTGTACGAACGCAAAAAGGCTTTTTTAAAGTTGAAACCAACGCTTATACACTTATATTTATAATGATAATATAACGCTTCTAAGCATCGGAATATAAAAAAATTTTTTAAGACGAATTGAGAACTCTTCCTAGTTATTTTAGTCCGTTAAAATCTGTTGAACTATTGTTTATAAACATTTGACGTTAATATAAGTGACTCGTACCTGTGCGAAGTGCATGTGTTGTTGCTGTTGCTGCGTGAACTGCACCTGCGGCCGCTGCAGCTGCTGGCCCAACACTTGCTGCTGCCCGAACTGCCCGCGCTGAACTATGCCCTGCTGGAGATTTCACATAAATCAACTACTATTAGCCACTCAACCGTCCGGCTCGCGCAACCAAACGGTGCTAAAGCGGCCGGCGATTTTGTTCCCAAAAAAACAGGTGGTCTTAAGCGTGGGAACCGGGGAAAGTGCGTTCCCAGTTTCGACGCAAGCAATTTAAGGGCTAAGTACACATAACATAACGTTTAGAAACGCCTGTCAAATTTATTGACAATTCCATAGATATACTACTAAGCATCCTACCAGTCGTAGTTTCTAAACTTTTTCGGGTCTTTTTTTCAGGAATCTCGGGACGGTTGAGTAGCTATAAAAATACCTACCACAAGTTTGTAGGTTTAGCCAGAGAAATAATCCTAAAATGGTGAAAAATGTAAGTAAATAATATGGCACTGCGCGGAATAGAGGAATCAGGCCGGCAGAAAATCTCCTAGCTTTGATTTTTTGTACACTACTAAGTCACTAAGGAGTGTTGTATGTGTCTGAACGGCCATTGTACATAGACACTTACAACATCACTAGCCCCCTGATTACGTAACTCTGTTGCTAACATACAATTCTCGTTTAAAATCAATTGAAACCGGACGGAATCGCCGGCTACTTGTAGCTTCATACCTAAAGCGCGGAGTGCGCCTGGCCTGCTACCGGTAATTTAGATAATACGTTAATATGTGAAAAAGCTCGTATTGGAGCGGCAACTCCTGGGATCGTACCTGCTGCAGCTGGTGCTGGAACAGCGGCCGCTGCGGCGACATGTCCCGCGTCACGCCTCGCCTTTGTCCTAACACGCTAATATGTGAATAAGCCCGTGTCGGAGCGGCAACTCCTGGGATCGTACCTGCTGCAGCTGGTGCTGGAACAGCGGCCGCTGCGGTGACATGGTGCCTCGCCACGACTCGCCTTTGTCTTCGCCTTCCAACTTCACTTCTGCCTTGATCGCTTGCATTGCAGACTATATAGGATAGGGATAAGGATATTTTAAAATAAAAAATGCAAATGAAAATAAAACACTACTTTTCGGTGGTTTAAAAACTATAAAGTGACAGATTTATGAGACTGGCAACGAGTGACTTCCCTAGTAGTTGCGCAAGCGTCGATAATCTGCGATGATCTCCCACCATGATTGTATACTTGTCATTCAGTTAAAAAAATAAAACAGTAAAAAAAAATTTTTTCTTGAGTTTAAAAAACACCAGCGACCGTTTTTATCCATCCTCACTAAGTGATAGATCTACTATGGATCAGTAACTAACAACTGTTGTTAATTCCAGATATTTAACATAAATAAGAGTGTAAGATGTGGTGTTTTAATGTAAAATGTCGTATTGTAATTTAAATAAAATCTGACTCTGTTACTAACTTTAGTTTTTGACTCAGTTACTTCCGTAATTATTAATTAGTGTGAGAATCCTACACTATCTGGGAGTTACTGCCACTGACCATAAAAACCGAAATTACCAATCAAAATTACGAATTTATTTCATATAAAATTTCCCAAATACTAGACACATTCATGCGAGTCGACAAGTGAGACCGGTCCTCAGTCACACGTGCCACAAGCATTTAAAATCGCTGTCATGCATCATTCATAATGTCCCTACACGAGTACTAATATCATAAATGTGAATTTGGATGTTTGTTATCCAATCACGCAAAAACGGCTAAACGGATTTTAATGAAATTTGGCACACAGATTGTTTGTAGTTATAGCCGGTCAAAAGGTTCCCTAGGGATTTTCCGTATGTCAAGCAAGTTACTTATAAATAAAAATATCATTAGTCATCCTCACTTGTATCGCCATCTGTTGATTGGGCGTGATGATCCTCTGCACTCCGTCGGAGTACATCTGCGTGGCGACCGGTTGCTCCTGCTTCGGTTCAGGGTGCTCAGACTTCACCTCACACATCTCTGGTTTACCGAGAGACTTTGTAGCTTCTATGTTCTTCACGGCTTTCTGAAGCTCGCTGTCCATTTTGTTGTCTTGTTTGTGCTCGGATTCCTCTCTGTTAAATTAAAGAGGGTTTTGTTTACAATTATTATCTTTCTATATTTTCAGGAGCTCGGTGGCGCAGTGATTTAGCGCCTGGGCCTGCGATTGCGGAGGTTAAGCAACTTTCGCAAGGGTCAGTCCTGGAATAGGTGACCAAAAATGTATTATCTCGAGTTCCTCCGTGTTTCGGAAGGCACGTTAAGCCATTGGTCCCGGTTGCATTGGCAGTCATTGACACCCACCAATCTGCATTGGGCCCGCGTGGTGGGTTATGGCCCATCCTCCATATCCACCCATAAAAAAGGCCTGTGGCCCAGCAGTGGGAACATTAAAATAGCTGATATCGATATTTTCAAATGGATTATTAATTAAGTACCTATATAATGTGCAAGAAATCTACCCTGAACTGTGGAGAACAGAATAAAAATGTTTTATATTAATAATAAATATGTTGTCATGTTTTATATTAACACAATATTTTGGTGTGGTTTCCTACCTTCCACCTTATTGTCATTAGGCGTTAAATAAAGTGAGTGCTTTTTGCGTCAGTGGGCGATTCGGTAAGATGATAGCGAGCGTCAATTTGTGCTACGAGTGCCGACTTTAAACCACGAACTAGCAAAGTAGTCTAGAATTGAATCACGAGCGTAACGAGACTCCGCACGCTGTACTGTCTGTACGAAAGCACACATTTTCGAGCAATTGAAAATAAGAATTAATCTACTCACTCCGGCTCTCTCTTAGCATGACGTTCAGGCATTCCATCATCAGCCAACTCCAGTCCGTCTAGAATGTGTTCGGCGTCATTGAGCGCGGCCAACTCTGGGTCCGCGTACTCCAGAATGTTGAATTGTTCCCCGATTTCGGCTGTTAGAGACTCGAGGAGCTCTTCGTCGTCTTCACCGCCGAGACCAGTGAGTATGTCCACCTGTGGAAAGTGTGTGTGTGAGTAATGCGTTATCTATAAAAGAAAACCAAAGCACAGAATATATAATAGTACAAAACGTACAGAAGTCCATGAGCGAGGACAATCAAATAATAAGCTACTCTCGCTGCACGGCAATAAAGTACAATTTCAATTTGCACAGTAGCTTTGTCTCAACCGACACATGACATCCCTTGTGCGCTGGCTCGACTAAGTTAGCCGCAAGCATTAGGCTAATATAAAAGTTTAAGCGCGGAGTGGGACCCCCTGAATAAAGTATGTTTTAAAGGACAGATCGTGATTAACTAACTTACTTTTAAAATAAAAGTTCACTCGAATTCTGAACAGCGAATGGATGTAATCCGAGCCGGCGACTAACGTAAATGAAATTCTCCCGGTGTAATACAAATTCATCCGGCTTCACGCCCGTTGCCATGAAGACCCAAATTAAGAGCTTGTCGGTGTAAATGAACCGTCGTGTACCTAAATCTGTCTTGCCCCATTCGGTTGACCGAATTCGGGTAAACTCCAGAATCAAAATTGTTATTACCTCGCCAATGTTTCCGGTGTCCTGTTCCAATTTATCCATATCTCCCATGTCCATTTCGTCCGTCCCGTGGTCTTGTCCAGATTCCTGTTTGTTTTCTCCCCCAGAATCTACGATCACAGAGACCCACGTTTAATATCATCTTTAACAAAACTAGGATAAAATTATCTAAAATTAATGTTAAGTACATACATATTTGTTGAAAGCATGATATTTAACCGTCGTCACGGAAACATGAGAACATATTCCACGAAAGTTTTAGCTGAACCAACTTCCATATAATATGCTCCACGATAAAAACAACCTGACTATTTCTTAAGTCAGCTTGCAGAACGATTTGTGGAGGTACAAACTACTAACAATAATTAAATTCCAATCGAAAAGTACTTTAAAACAGAACTCTTCGTCTAATTTGTTGTGCTTGTTTGCCAGCCTCTGGTTTAATAAAAACAATAAATTAATTAATAAGAAAGAATAAATATGAATATAATATAAATTAATAGGAAAGATGTAAGACAATAGGGATGGTAAATCACAAATATATGAAAGTTATGTATAAACTGTAGAAGGGAATATTAAAATACAGAAAATTATCTTTTGTAATTGTAAATATGCGTAATAAAATAGATAAAAAAATTTAAAAATTTTTGAAATAATGCTCAAAATCACGCTTAAACTTTTTTATCAAACGCCAATCGGAGCTCATTACGTAACGGTATAGTAGGCATCATGTAAAAAGAGCGCTGATAAGTGCCTCAAAGGTGATCGAAAATGTATCTTAAATCTTTGGAAATAGTAGATTCCTCCACCATCTGCTTGTTGTTCAGCGCTCTTTCTACGTGACTGAACTACATGAGATACCAAAATTGTCATCTATGGATACCACTCAAACGAGACAAGACAAGCTGTCAAACTGTCTGTCATACGTAGCATTGCTTGACATTGGTTTGTTTATTAATCGAGTGAAGATCACGTGACTGCTCGGAGCGTTTAGGCGGGAAAATTAAACATTAAAATAATTTACTTTGGTTTTGTTATTGAAATTAAGGGCCTGTTTCACAAGGTAAAAGTAAGTTGTACTCACAACTTACTTTACATTGTGAAGCAGGCCCTAAGTGATTTATTTTCTTTTTGTATTTTTTTCGTGTTATTTACACGACTCTATAGAAAAAACGCAACGAACAGACAACCACTTCCTTTTCAGTTTTTGAAGTCGGTTAATTAAAGCGGTTCCAAAAATTAGTCACTTTTTTGTCAAGACGTTGTTTTTAACAAGACATGTGAACAGGCCCTAAGAATAATGAAATCGTATGTATGCAAGCTAACTTACTTCCTTGTTGGTTCATGGAGTTTTGTTTCTGTTCCATTACTTGTTGCTGCTGCTGATTGGGTTGGTTATGAGCACTCTGCTGCATTTGGGCATTCTCTGCGACCATGCGCTGTTGCATCAAAACTGAAATAAATTATACATTAAATTACAAGTATTTTTCAATGTCACAGTACCGAAGACTTACGGCGCGCTTGATCAACTTTCGTGACGACAAAGATCCTAATGGAAATCTAGAACTAAATACTTGATTGTATATTTACTTAATAATATAACAATTTACTTTGGTGATCCGGTCTCTGCCCGGGCTGCAGCGGAGTCCGTGGTCGTAAGCCAACGGGTAGCGGATGCCGGAACTGCTGCCCTTCTATATTAACACCTTGGATCGAGCCTTCTTCGTTGCCAGCTTCTACAAAATTGAAATATTTTTTATGAAAAGTGATTAATTAAAAACTTAGCAAAAAGTTAGTATGGTTTCCTGCACGAATATTGAGCGCTGAGCGCGAGATTACTTCTGCGCTTCAATATTTATATCTCTCATTTACATTGACATTTTATGTCTCATATTACAACTGGTTAAATTCTGATCAGTTTTCTTGATCTAATGTGATGTAGCAATCATAGGTTCATTATTTAAAACCATAATAGTTGGTCTACACTCCACGTAGCACCATTCCTAAATCAAATGTAGGTACGAGGCACAAAGCGATTATCACTCTTGTCTGGACAAGAGTGATTTTCGCTTTGGACTGGTCTGGTCCAGACATTCAATATCCGTACTAGCATTTATATTTCTATATACAACAGTTTATAACTTACGAGGGGGCCATATTTTCTCAGGATGTCGCTGTAGCAGATCCCTTAGCTGTCTATTGATGTCGTCACTTGCGCCATAGTGCAGCGGGAAGCGTTGCGCTGGGAAAGTGCTCCGGGGAGCTTCTTGAGCGGGAGCGGGCGCGGGCGCGGCGGCGGGCGACGCCGGCGCCGGGGACCCGCCCTCCGGCACGCGCATGCGGGACATCGCTGCTTGGGAAACACACGCGCCTTCAACGACATTATTATGGGTAGTAAACTGAGTTATCAACGTTTTACACTTGGCCTAAGAAAGTAGGTAATTAAAGAATTTTGCAACAAACTGAAACAAATGACCGCATTTCTGAAATATCTTGACAACTCATACATTTTCCGACTACAATCGTGCAAATTATTTTTAGATAGGTTCCAAAAACTAATTAACCAAAGGTATGGTTTTTGTAACTCATCAATAAAACCAACATAATTAAAATAATAGTTAAATTCTTTGGTCACATTGTGAAGACTTAGTTGCATGAATAAAAAGAGTTGCATAAAACACTACATTTAGTACACAAGTCATGGTCTGTAACTAGCTAGTTTTGTCCGCTGGTTGATATAGGGGCTGTACCTTGCATCCGTTGGTCGTGTATGATCTGCTGCTGCTGCTGCGTCTGCTGCTGGCGCTGCTGCTGCAGGTGCTTCCACTGCCGCTCCTGTTCCGCTTCGCGCGCGCTTCGCTGTTGCCCGCATGATCGCTCTTGTTCCTACACACAACCTGTTGCTTACTACACGCTACAGGTACAATGGTTACTGTACAAACAGCAAGTGGACAGTAATACACGACTGCTTGTACGTTAAGAAATTCAGCACACTTCATATATTAACTTTAATTTATAAACTATTTACGGAATCGACACTTTTTTAATTTTAAATTTATCTACATCTTTTACTAAAGAGAAAACTAAGAAAATACACTTTTAATAAGAATTGTTGTAGATATTATTTGGTTAGATTTCAAGCTCAAATTTCAATTAATCGAGTAACATAAATCCTTGGTTCCAACGAGCTTAACATAGTTTTTGAAAGACTCATGTAAACTACCAAAATCATCACAAAAGCAAAATGCGATTCCGCCTTTTTCATCTAAAAATAATGAGACAAAGTAACATTATATCCAAATATTCACATTACGCATGCTTTACTTTCACATGCATCATCTAATGTACTTTCATTTTAAACATTCATCAGTTCAATATCATCGAAATATTGGGGATTAATACATAGATAAGTACAGTATTCTATACAATCACTTGATGAGTTTCCAGTGATGAACTTGTGATATTTATCATTATTAACAAATATGTGAAAGCATGTAACACAAGTGTATAACACATCACTGCTATTATCTTGTTTGGTTATAAATAAAATGAATACTGTTGTTATTAATGCGACGAAAGATATGTACAAATTATGTAATTCTTTGACTGTAACCATGCATTTTGTTACAAGAAGTGTCACTAGAGGAATAATGTTAAATATAATAGATAAAAAGAAGTTAGAAATTGATTTGTTAAGTTATTTAGTGTTAAAATTTTACGAATAAATTTTATTAACGTGATAATTTGTAGGTTTCCTTTACAAAGTCCGGCTAATTAGATTCCTTAAAAAAGAAAACGAATAGCGTACTTATTACATTACCTGTAAAACTTAAAACTAACAATAAAAGCTGTGTACACATGAGCGTAACGTTGCAAATGAACCATCTACGACGACTTGTTAGAACTGTTAGCACATCTCAACCAGCCACCACCGCGTCGAGTGTTAAAGCCAACACTACCAAGGCAAAGCTCCAAATAAAACAAAAAATAAACAACATTACGGAAACGAGGACCCGAGTCCGGGAGGCGCATCAGTACTTTTCGAGAGACCTCGTTATAAAGAAGCTAAAAGAAAACGAAAATAATCACACAGCTTACAACGCCATTGAACAGCCAAAATTTGTTGGGTGATTACAAATTTAGAAGTTAAGGGACGGGACGCGCGATCACCCAACAGCAAACGAACGGACCTCGCGTACACACCGCGTCTAGGGGACCGACCACTGGGAGGAAATACAATGGGATAAAATGTAAAATTAAATCTAAATACGAATTTATAAAATATGTACCTGCAAATCAAGAAACTTTTGCAGTCTTAAGTATCAAAACTAAAGACCGAGGAGGAGATGAAATCTTGATATTTTATTTAGGGTTAAACCAATCAGATTAAGGTACTGCCAAAATGAATTCGATTTCGTGACTGTATAACTAATGTATGTGAAAATCTTAGAATGTATAAGGATTTTTTTAAAGCTTCACACGAATCTAAAAATGACTATTTTGAATAGCAATTCTTTAGTAATTATATTACAACAGCTTTCATTTACACACATTTTTTAAACGTTGAAAGATCGATTAAGCTGCTTTATCCCTTTTTACTGTTAATGAAAAACAATGAAAGTTGTATGTATTCGTTGCTTTATTTATCAAATACTTCATTTATGTCATAGTCTTTTTAGACATAAAACTAAAAAAATAACAGTTCGTCGCGTCAAAATAAGCCTATGTTTCTGTGAACATACAGACCATTAGTATTGTATGACTCTCTCGAAATTATCATATCCTACAAGAGCTGATTACTAGAAAATTCTAAATCGGTTCCATTCTGGTAGTACATAAACTATATTATAGCATCGTATGCGGTGTGTAGGCGAGCGCGAGGGATATAGTCGCGGTACCGTGGGGCGTGCGAGGCGCGGCAGCGTGCGCATGATCTCGGAGGGTGTGAGCACGCGGATGTGCGCGTCCGCCTCCAGGAGCCCGGTGGGCGTGACCGTGACGTTGGGCGCGCGCACCCCGGCCGCAGGTCCGGCCGCGACGGCCGCCGGCGCGGTACTGGGCGTGGGCGGCCCCGCCGCGCTACTCGGCGCGCCGCTATCCGCCTCGCCCGGCGCCGACGCCGCCCCGCCCGCGCTCGCGCCACTCCCACCACTCTGTCGCGCCCAACTCTTTAGTCCGGACTACACTTGTAACTCTACCTACTACCGAATCGTTTCGTAGCCTACCGGTAGTTTACGGTAACCTACGGTAGCAATTATTACTTTTTAGGATAAACCCTGATAAGTTATAGTATGGTGTCAACTGTCAATATTTGTATTAAATAACTACAAGAAATTCTATAGAATGCCAAAGAAAAGAAATATCAACCTTTACAACATAATAGTTGTGTGTTGTGTAAAGCTACAACCATTGTTTGTTTTCTGTTAGTTATTATTATAATGTAGAAAACTTTGCTTTTTGTGAATTTAATAATATCGTTTTGTAAAACCATTCTTTTGAAATCTACCATACCGTATCAAATAGTAGGCTACCGAACGATTCAGTAGGCTCGGTCTATTTACAACTCTAGTACGGACTCACGCACCGAAACAAAACTCAGAACAACAATATTCGACCGAAACTAATCGGCTTCATTGGTCACTCGAATTAGCCTCGCGGAGGAACACTAGCCATCTCACATTTACTATGAAACCGCGTCCACTAGACGCATCGATCGAATCCAGCTAAGAAAAATAGTACCAACAACGATAAAGTGCACCAAAAAGGCTAAATGCTCAGTAAATTATATTAGGAACTATAATTTGTTGAGTAAAGAAGCCATTCTGGTGCTCAAGTTAGTATGGTCAACAGTTAAATCCATACAGCAAATACGATTCGATGTATTGCGCTTGCTTGTAGTGGACGCTGGACATTTTGTATCACTGACAGTAGATACGAGTATATTGGTGCCAAATATTAATAAATAATAGATAATGACTCAAATAATCGATCAGCAATGGCTACCATAAAACAAAAACTCCATAATTCAATTCTATGATAAAATGTTACTTTAAAAATACTCCGTGTTATTCCAAAAGATTAACTTGAGACACCTGTTTAGATGTGTTGCTGTCACTTTCAAACAATATTGTCAAAAAAGTGACAGCAGCATATTTAAATAGGTGTCTAAGTTAAACAGTGTTTAAAAATCTTTTGTTAACACGGACTATGTTTAAAACACATTTACAAAACACCACAAGAGATCGTGTGCGACAGCGTGCTGATTCCGTCGATCGCGTCTCGAGTGAATGAGCGTGACTATGAATATGAGCATGATGTTTTGATGGTTGTGACTAGCAAATATCCAATTCGTTGAAATAAATCTGTTTTTAAAGTGAACTCCTTAGTGAAATTGGATAAACCATTATTATGAATGGAATCCACTCCAAGAATATAGCGAGGAGTGTAAAAGACACAAAGTATAAACACAGTGGTAAGTGAGTTGGGTTAGCACACACCACATTGGGCACACACAATCGCTTACCTGTTGGGCTTTCTTCATGCGTATTGCGCTTCTGTTATCTCTCGCGCGTTGGAGGTAAGGGGCTTTCTGTTCGGCGGGCAATGCCCTCCACTTCTTGAGGATCTGTTTGCACCGGTCCACCCAGTTGGGAAACTCTGTTTTCCATTCAGGATGATTGGTGTTGGCGTATAGCACTGCCGATATGGTAGCTGCTGAACCTAAACCTGTATAAATGGGAAGGTAAAATACTAACTATTAGCATTAGTGAGCCCGCCCACGGACTACTTTTTGTGGCTGCGATAATCGCGGCGATTTTATCGGCCATTCTTTTGTGAGCTACTTTTTGTAGATCATAGGCGTTTAAGTATTGAACTCTGAATGTTCTATACTCGGCGAAAAAAAATCGCTCGTGGGCGGGCACGAAATTGATATATTTGAACAATGATCAGAGTGGGTATGATTGTTAAAATAATTCCGCGCAGATTCTGACGGAGATCAAAGTACCTCAAACGTATTCATTGAAAGAGTTTTGAGTGGAGGTGTAGTGAGAGAGCAGTACTCTGCACTCGTGTTAGTTGAGTAATAAGTGTAAGTGGAGTAGTTATACTGACTCTCGTCGGCGCGCATCTTGTCGGCGGTGCGCTGGTTGTAGGAGGGCGGCGGCGCGGGCGCCTGCTCGCCCCACGAGCCCGCCCCGGACCCGCCCTCCGAGAACAGCGGACTCAACGCGCTGTTACTGCTACAACAATGACCACAAACACAATCACTTACCTTTATCTACAAATCTATATATACCTAAGGCGCGATAAATTCCCCGCACAGTATCTTACAATTTGTTGTGAATCTGTGTATTATCGTTTGGGACTTATCAAATAAAGTATTTTGTTTGAAATCGAATTCAATAACGAATGTTCTGCACTACATTTTGTTAGATACAACTCTAAAAAATCTTCACTTTTCACAGACCTACTTGAGCTACTTGACAAAACGACTCCACACTTGTATGGCAGCGAATGATGAGATTAAATGAATCAATGGCAGTTGTTTATGTTTGGTTCATTCATTAGAAATATATGTTTAACAATAAAACCCTTATTTCTTGTGTATAAATATTATATTTGCTTAAAAGTTCACCAAGGCGCTCTGGACGGATCCGGGATATAGCTTTGAACAAGTCTGTCTGCCGAATGGCATGATAAAATTAATAACTCGACAGTTGTTCGTTCATTAGGCATATATTTCAAACGATAAGTCACTTTATTTCTTGTGTATAAATATTATATTTGCTTAAAAGTTTACTAAGGTGCCTCTGGACGGATCCGGGACATAGCGCTGGAGGTACATTTTTCCGGATTCGACCTTAAGCGGAACCCATCGCCTGTTGAAAACTCGCGATGTATAGCAAAATGTGACAGCTACTCGCGTCGATTTACCTGTCGATCGACGCTTCAAAGTTCAAATTACCTGCTTCCATAATCGTTATGGTAGGGCGATGCGTACTCCATGGGACTCTGCAGTTGCTGTCGTTGCTGCGAGTACGGCGTGCCCGCCATCGAGTTCACGTACGACACCGACGACTCTTGCGACTCCTACACACACGAATACAGAATACCAAATGAGGAGAGAAACCTAAACGGCGGCAGGTTTGAAACAATGGGGCTAACCTATCGCAACGCTAAAAAATAAATAAAAGGCATACAAAAAGCCTGTCTGTATATCTGAATGTTAAAATAAATATGAAGGAACATCATCTTGCAGATTTATTTTCTACATTGTTTTGACCAAATAGGAATTAGCACCAGTCTATTACTGTTATTTTTACTTCAACTATCTAACTAACTTGCATGTATACCTAAAATTAAGACTATATTGTAAAGAAACATTGAGAACTTACGGCCGATTTCAATAACCTATCCTCAGTAAGAGATAGGGTTATAGTTAAAGATTTGTTGCCTAGATATTTCTGTTAAATGACGGGAATTAACAACAGCTGCCTAGTAACAGATCCATAGCAGGCCTGTCTTTTACTGATGATAGATTATTGAAATCGGCTGTTAAGAATTTTTACCATCAAATCTGATTTTATGTTAAGTTAGAATACCTGCGAGTCATCAGTGAGCACCCCCTTGAATATCTCGTCGACGTCGTTGCTGTCCATGTCGGGCAGAGAGTTGACCACCGCGTCCAAGTTGACGCCCAGCAGCGACAGGTCGTCTTTGGGTGATATCGTCGACGCTTGAGAGGACCCGCCCGTTTCTATATAGTTTAGGTTATTTAGGCCCAGTGCACACCTGGCGAGGCGCTGCGAATATACTGAGAGGAAAGCAATCGAAAATAAGCCTTAATTTTTATGAAACACTTTATGAAAAACCGCGTGCACGCTCTTTTGGTAGCTTAGCTCCTCGCGCGCAGTTTATTTGACATGCTATTTTCAACTGTGTTTCATAGAACGTAAGGCTTATTTTGCAAATGCTTTCCTCTCAGTATCTTCGCCGCGCCTCGCTAGGTGTGCGCTGGGCTTTAACCGTCGAATTCGTAGGTAGACAAAATATACCACTCAAAACAAAATAGGGGCCACTTTATGTTTTTCCATACAAACAACCTAACTTCTGAAAGGTATCTTTATGATAATTTCAATCTGATTTTATTATTTGATATTGTTTGAAACCTGTAATTGTCAACTTGCGGACTTTACTGTCGAATTTACGGTATAATTTCTCCTATTCGCCGTGCATCAGTTAAAATAGAATGAAATTGGAATTTCATACAAAAATACGCGAATTATTTTTTATTCGAACTGACACACGGCGAATAGGAGAAGTTATGTAGTATATTCAACAGTAAAGTCGGTAAAAAATTGGTCTTCGTGAGATAGAACAACTTTAACAGAAATTACGTTGTAAATTTTATAAATGTGTTAAACATACCACTGCTAACATTTTCTGTCTTGGTACTATGCACAGTGGGTATGCTCTCGGTGGCGACGGTGGGCGGCTGGTCGTCCGAGGGCTGCGGCCCGAGTATCGCGTTCTTCAGCGCCGTCGAGTCCTCAGTGTGCTTCAGGTTGCCTTCCGCGTCCAGTTCAGTCTTTATTTTAACGCTGCCGTCCGGATTAGAGTCATCTTTCTCTTCTTTTGGTTTCAACGATTTCAGTATTTCGATTTCCTCCTGTATTTTTAGATACATATTATAAATTATTTATTGCATTAATGAACAGTCATTTATTGTCTTGGCTAGGGAAAGATTTAGTTTTCGTTTTGCAATCAGGTCTAACAAGCAGCAAAACAGGCAGTTTTTAATATTATTTAAATAATTTCAATGATAATAAATTCGATCAAATCTTACGTAGAATTTAAAAAAAAAATACTGAACACAAATCAACCCATTAGTAGTAGTGCACCTAAAGTGGCCACTTTTTACTCCTTTGCCTACTACTACTACAACAAATTAAATTTTAAATATCATTGTTTGTAAATAAACAAAAGAACCTTATCTTCAATCTGTACATGAGAATTTTCAATACATTATGTACTTAGCAAGCAATAAATTTAAGATGAGGGCGTCACTTTGAAAGCTATAGGGTTCTCAATTTTCGAAGTTCCGCTGCTTTCGTGGCAAGTACCGATTTTTTCAAAAAAGTTGAGTGTCGATGTTAGTTTTTTGTTCGACTGACCGTATTGAGCGTGATGAGCACGGTGTTATCCTGCGCGGGCGCGGCGTACAGCGCAGCGAGGAAATCCTCCCCGTCCGAGTCAGAGTTGTCCAGTTCCACCTTGAAGTCTCGTAATTCACGGTATCCCTCGGGAGTGCCGCCGCGACCTAACCCGCCGGGGCTCTCTGATGGATTACCTGGGCAATTCATAAGCATTTTTAAGAGGGCGCCAAACGTCCACCACCATAACAATTTCTACTTTTTTGTTTTATTTAAAGTAAATTGACGAAAATAAGCCGGGAAATCATACTACATAACAATATACAATTTTTAAATTGTTGTAACAGTAATGTATTGGATAGTTTGTTCATAATCATTAAAACGGAATTTCTACTGGTGCAACTTTCCGTTTAATGATAATGAATAAATAAAATAAAATAATAAAAAAAATGTAATTTAAAAATAATTATATTGCAATGTAATACGACTTGCCAGTCGTCTTTTCCTCAATTTTACTTTAAATAAATAATAAAACAAAAAAGAAGAAATATTAATGGTGGCGCCACTGAACGCTCGGCGCCCTCTTAAACAATTCGGCTATAAAAAGGCGACCATATTCTCAGGTATTAATGTTGTAGAATGAAAAATTTGAGCAGGTAAAATATATGTATAATGTAGAAGGAATTTGGTAACTCAAGTAAACAAGTATGAAACAGCTGTCTAAGATGACATTACAATTTAGATTTAAAGTTTATAAGTAACCAGTATCACAACAATTAACAATTAAGCCCAAAACTGTTTCGCAATTTATTTTCTTATTGAAAAGATTAAATAGTTAATATTATATAATTTTCAATGAAATATAAACCATATTAGGAAAACAAAGCCCTAAATAAAACTTACCTGTAGAACTGACTGGTTGTTTACTAGGTTCCAAGAGTTCTTTTCCAAAAAATGCTTCCTGCATATAAGATGGAAACTGTTCCATAAGCTTCGAGCGTGGTTTCCGGCGCGGTTTACGCTTATTACTGGGTGATTCTAAAAATTAATTCTTAATCAGTTCTCACTAGTTCTCAGTCAGTTATAAAGTCACATACTCATTTTATTTACTGAGACATTCTTACCTCCAGAAGCTTGAGTGCCGTCTCCATCTTTCTCGTCTTCCGCCTGCGCCTTCAACGTTGCTTGTCTCTGTCGCACAACGAACCCACCAATACCAAGTTTATTCAAATTCCTCTGCCTCTTTCTACGCAGTATCGTCATACCGGCGTCATTGTTGCATATCGTAAATCCTTCGGGAGGCGGCCCGTCAGTCGCGACATTCCATATTATCCCTTCTTTCAAGTTGGCATTTGAAATAAGACCTAAAAAATAATATCAATGTCATCAGTAAAAATAACACTTCTATTTCAATTCGATAAAGTTCATTTACTGGTGAAACTTACCAGGTTCCTCCTTGACTTCCGCTGTGCTATCTGGCTTAGAATCCTCTCCCATTTCCGCGTCCGCGTTCTGCACCACTGTTTCAATAGATGCCATTATTTCTAACCCAAAACGCCAGCGAACAACACAAAATTCATGTTATTGTTTATGTTATTGTTCACACAAGTTAACACAACATTCACAAATAACACCCCTCTTTGCGCTGCGTCGGGGATTAAAAAGCAATTGTTTAAGACACTAAACTATTTTATTCATAAACAGTGCTACTAAGCTTTTATTAACTCACGCTAATCGTTGAAATGAAATACTTTAACGGATACTAGCGCGGTTTCGAAAAGGGCACTCACGCAGCACGCTAGTATTTGACAACTCACCGGCATCCTTATCCGCGTTTTCGTTCTTAAACCGTCTCTTGCGCCTCGTATGCGTGATGCCCAGCTCTGCTTCCAGCTGCTTCATATAGTGCGCGCCTCGTTGCGATAGGCACACGTCATCCACGTAGTACTCGCCGGCAAGCCCCAGTGACAGCGGCGTGGGTCGAGGCGCCGGCCGCCCTGGTGCTGTTCCCGAACTCGGTAAAGCTGGTAGAGATTCTCGCGCGCGTAAGTGCGGGGCGGGAACTTCGCGGCCGCGGCATATTACGCATTTGTACCTGGTACGAAAATGAAACATGTCGAGTACGTTTTAACGCTACGCAAGTACTATTCATATGGATGTTGTGCTTGTTGCTGAGGGTGCGATATCGGCGGCACAAAATTATATCTTTCACACAATATTTATTGGAATAAAAATATAAATATGTTTGTATTTTTTCCGTTTAAGACTTCTTGCATTAGATAATCAGCTATGGTCTCTCGAAGCACGCTCGTTAGGATACTTGTAGTCTATGTTGTGCCATATAGTATAACACACATACCTCTACATACCCAATTTAAAATATAAGCGCTGTTTACTTTCTTGTTGAGGATCGAGCACTACATGAAAATATTATATGTAATACTGTTAATTTTTTACGGATTACAGCACGTATATTCTTAATTCAGGTGTTATTTTAGAATTATTTAGTTTGGATTTATTGTTTTCAATTCAGACCAACAGTTTTTCCCACTCACCCGGCGCGGCAGCAGGTCTCGGCGTCGCTCTCGCTCCGTATGGAGTCGCAGGTGGCGTGCAGCCAGCGCGAGCACGCCTCGCACTGGATTATCAGTTCGCCGTCCGAGTACGGCTCCGAGCACACGCAGCACATCACTAGCGACGCGCATGGGGCACATTCTGTCGGACAACACACATTATTTTTGTGGTAACACCTACTAGCTCGAAATAGCAACGTCCCGCGGTGTCACCGATATTGGCTCCGCTTTCTTTATCACATTCATTCCATCTAATGGAATGAATAAAACTGTAATTCATTAAAATTCATCAAAAATCAACTTGAGTTTATTTCTAAAAGTAAATTCCATCGCGCTACGAAGGCGTGAACACTTTTGTAATATATTGCACAATCAGAGACACTACAACACCGCGCGGTTACCATCCTTGAGGCCAGCAACGGTCGCGCGTATTACGTGTACAATCAAACAGCAAACATGGATGAGGTTTTCTAGTTTTGATATACAGGGTCACTTTTGGACCCCTCACTCCCCACAGAAAGTAAATATGAGGAAAGGGAAATAAAGTACTAATTTTTTTTTTTTATTCACAGTTTTGGGGGAGGTCGGGTGGCGAGGGTGCCTCGCGCTGGCCGGTGTGCGCAATGAAGAAATAATTGACTGCACTGCTGCCACAGAATATATAGTAGTACAATGGTCATACAATTTTTATTTTTAAAAAATTGATAAAGCGTCAGTTGCTAATTGTCGGGTCACTGACCGGTGTAGTTGTCGCACCAGGCGAGCGTGTCCCTGGTGCCGCACACGAGGCATCGCCTACATCGCTCGCAGCGCCACGGTCCTCGGGGGACTTCAGCCAACTGCGGGCGCGCGCAGTACGTGTGCCACGTAGTGTCGCAGTTACTACTAGTGTCGGGTGTACTAGTGGGGTCACTGACCGGTGTAGTTGTCGCACCAGGCGAGCGTGTCCCTGGTGCCGCACACGAGGCATCGCCTACATCGCTCGCAGCGCCACGGTCCTCGGGGGACTTCAGCCAACTGCGGGCGCGCGCAGTACGTGTGCCACGTAGTGTCGCAGTTACTACTAGTGTCGGGTGTACTAGTGGGGTCACTGACCGGTGTAGTTGTCGCACCAGGCGAGCGTGTCCCTGGTGCCGCACACGAGGCATCGCCTACATCGCTCGCAGCGCCACGGTCCTCGGGGGACTTCAGCCAACTGCGGGCGCGCGCAGTACGTGTGCCACGTAGTGTCGCAGTTACTACTAGTGTCGGGTGTACTAGTGGGGTCACTGACCGGTGTAGTTGTCGCACCAGGCGAGCGTGTCCCTGGTGCCGCACACGAGGCATCGCCTACATCGCTCGCAGCGCCACGGTCCTCGGGGGACTTCAGCCAACTGCGGGCGCGCGCAGTACGTGTGCCACGTAGTGTCGCAGTTACTACTAGTGTCGGGTGTACTAGTGGGGTCACTGACCGGTGTAGTTGTCGCACCAGGCGAGCGTGTCCCTGGTGCCGCACACGAGGCATCGCCTACATCGCTCGCAGCGCCACGGTCCTCGGGGGACTTCAGCCAACTGCGGGCGCGCGCAGTACGTGTGCCACGTAGTGTCGCAGTTACTACTAGTGTCGGGTGTACTAGTGGGGTCACTGACCGGTGTAGTTGTCGCACCAGGCGAGCGTGTCCCTGGTGCCGCACACGAGGCATCGCCTACATCGCTCGCAGCGCCACGGTCCTCGGGGGACTTCAGCCAACTGCGGGCGCGCGCAGTACGTGTGCCACGTAGTGTCGCAGTTACTACTAGTGTCGGGTGTACTAGTGGGGTCACTGACCGGTGTAGTTGTCGCACCAGGCGAGCGTGTCCCTGGTGCCGCACACGAGGCATCGCCTACATCGCTCGCAGCGCCACGGTCCTCGGGGGACTTCAGCCAACTGCGGGCGCGCGCAGTACGTGTGCCACGTAGTGTCGCAGTTACTACTAGTGTCGGGTGTACTAGTGGGGTCACTGACCGGTGTAGTTGTCGCACCAGGCGAGCGTGTCCCTGGTGCCGCACACGAGGCATCGCCTACATCGCTCGCAGCGCCACGGTCCTCGGGGGACTTCAGCCAACTGCGGGCGCGCGCAGTACGTGTGCCACGTAGTGTCGCAGTTACTACTAGTGTCGGGTGTACTAGTGGGGTCACTGACCGGTGTAGTTGTCGCACCAGGCGAGCGTGTCCCTGGTGCCGCACACGAGGCATCGCCTACATCGCTCGCAGCGCCACGGTCCTCGGGGGACTTCAGCCAACTGCGGGCGCGCGCAGTACGTGTGCCACGTAGTGTCGCAGTTACTACTAGTGTCGGGTGTACTAGTGGGGTCACTGACCGGTGTAGTTGTCGCACCAGGCGAGCGTGTCCCTGGTGCCGCACACGAGGCATCGCCTACATCGCTCGCAGCGCCACGGTCCTCGGGGGACTTCAGCCAACTGCGGGCGCGCGCAGTACGTGTGCCACGTAGTGTCGCAGTTACTACTAGTGTCGGGTGTACTAGTGGGGTCACTGACCGGTGTAGTTGTCGCACCAGGCGAGCGTGTCCCTGGTGCCGCACACGAGGCATCGCCTACATCGCTCGCAGCGCCACGGTCCTCGGGGGACTTCAGCCAACTGCGGGCGCGCGCAGTACGTGTGCCACGTAGTGTCGCAATCGTCGCAGAGTAACAGTAGAGTCTCGTCGCCGCGGCTACCGCAGCCTTCGCACACGGTGCAGTCTAGACACCGCCATCCGAGTGTCACTATCACTTGAGACACCTGAGTCAACAAACAAACACAATTACTTAGATACTCCAAAAAGATAATAGGGAAAGACTTTAAAGTGATATCAGAATCAACATAAAAATAATAATGTAATATGACTATCCTATCCCTCCAATAATAAAAAAAGTTAAAAAAAACTGGGATCACTTAATAATTTTAGAAGAAAAATAATTGAAATGATATTGCTTTGGTGACAATTTTTAGTTAAAGCCAAAACTTCGCACTCTTAAATAGTTAAATCCGAGCGAGCATGCGCCATAAACAATTGTTTACATTATAATAAACACTAATGCAGTATTGGTTACCTTAATATTGACACAATAAGGATGGTAAGTCTGCCCGCACTGCGCGCAGGATATGAGGCACCCCTCGGAGTCGGTCCCCACCGCGCCGCACATCACGCACAAGTCTTGCGTCAGCACAAACTTGTCTTTACTTGAACACAATACTAGTTTATTCTCCATTCCTGAAACAAACACACAACTGTTAGTTTCTGTATTTCTATTCAATCGATAAATCAATTAAACAAAGTTAATTTTTTTATGTCAAAGAAGTTTATACACATAATTTTGTAATGTCGTAAATACTTACATTTTCCAATAGGTACATATCAAGAAAATTATTTTTAACTTCACTCATTCATCTAATCTATTTGCTCTAAAGATTTTATACATTAGATGTAAAGTTGTAAATCGAAAGAGATGTACAAAATATACAAGTACCTGGATCGTCTTCTGAAGTTTTATTGTCAGGTGCTTGGGGTCTCTGCAGGCCAAGGCCAGGCACTCCAAAAACCCCTCTCATCTTAGGCTTGGTCCCTCTCTTCCGCCCAAACTCAAGAACCGACCTCTGTCGTTTCTGGAAGCCCAATTTGCCCGCCGGCGGAAACCCGCCCTTTAACTTATACCCTTGCATCTTTTTCTTGGCTATTTTTGATGATACGGAGAAAGGTTTGCCTTTACCTAACCCGACGTCGGGCTGTAAAACACAACGAAATATAAGGCTCAAACATGTCAAAAGTATTTTAATAAAATCTTTCAAGTATCGCTTCTTACCTTAGAAGTTTCTAGAGCTAAAGGATCTTGTTCTTGTTGCAAGCTATCATCACCAAACGACGAATCTTGTGAAGTTGACGCTGTGTTATCATCATCGAAAGCTACAAATACATATTACAAAGTTATACAATCTTATTGACGTATTTAATAGTATAGTTGTTCTGGCTTGTTCTATCTAACGTGTATTGCTATAAATGTTGTTAGGCGTGCACTAGTGTGCGTAATTCTTGAGCACGCACACTAAAACAATGTACATGTGCACGCCTAACAAATTCATAGCATAACGGTCTTCGTGAGCTAGAAGAACTATAATTGCATAGTTTTAATTAAACTTACATCCAGATTTCGAACCAGCCGGCGTCTGAGTCTTGCATATAGGGCAGTTGTATTCGTAAGCTGGGTTCAGTTCTTTCTTCTGCTTATACTGTATCGGATCCGCGTCCGGGTCACACATACCGTGGACATACCTGATTTGAAATAAAGTGTTGCATTTATTTTGATTTGGTGATAAACATTGACAAATCAAAGCCAAAGAATAACATAGTGTGTGTATAGTTTGGCATTTCAATGTTTATCTGTTATTTTGACCATTTGAATTTACTTTTCAGCAGAAAATCTATGTATATAAAATTAAAAGTCCTGACTGACTGACTGATATATCAACGCACAGCCCAAACTGCTGAACCGACTTGAAATTTTGCACACTACCTTGTACAGTGTAGACATCCTCTAAGAAAGGTTTTTGGAAATTCCACCCCCAAAGGGGTCACCCCCTTAGGGTTGGAAATTCAATAAGGGCAATAGGGGAGGAAAGTTTGTACGAAAGTCCGTGACTTTTAAAGTAAGGATCTCCAATATTGTGTTTAGGCTGACGATTGAAAATTAATATTGACGTGTGTTAACGTTTTTGATAATTCTAACCCTGAAGGTGTGAACAGGGGGATGGAGTTGTTTATGGAAAATCCTTCATTAACCGACTTCAAAAAAAGGAGGAGGTTCTATGTTCGTCTGTTTATTTGTTTTTTTATTTTTTTATGTATGTCTACCGATTACTCAAAAACGGCTGAACCGATTGACATGATTCAAACTCCACTTTATCAAGCTTGTGAAAATTTTAAATCGGTTCAGTAGTTTTCGAGTAATTCTGAAAATACTGTAATTTTTTAGGTAACTTTTACACGTGTTTTACGGATCTTCAGATCTTTGTTAATAAACCGATTTAGATGATTCTTGTTTTTCAAAGTAAAAATCACAATATGTGTTATGAAGGCTTATAGTTGGAAACTGAAACAATTAAGTATACATTTTGCGTAGTTTTCAAAAAATCAACCACTTAGGTGGTAAATAAACTAAATATTCGATATGGGTGTCGTTATTACGGTTTAATCGGGTAATGATTGCAATAATAGCATTTATTTTGAACTCCAAAACAGTGGACATGATTCAACCCCTACTAGGATTGAAATAAGGGTTCAAATTTTGAATGGAAAAATAATGTCAAATGTCAATGCCAATTCGGAATATTATAAACTAGCTTCCGCCCGCTACTTCGTCTGCGAATCGAGCAGCCTCGCGCGAGGCCCGCCGCACGCGGCAAACATCTTGCCTCGCGTGAGGCAGCGCGCAAAAAATCACGTAAAAACGGCTGATCAGATTTTTATGAAATTAAAAGATAGAATACTTTTTATCTGGTTATAGTTCCTCTAAACATTTTCCCGACTGTCCACGCGGACGAAGTCGCGGGCAGCACGAGCCTTTATTCCGTCGCCGGTAGCTACAGTGACACTACACTACACTACACTACACACTCACCTCCTGCACGCGGTGCACCGGATCATGTCTCTGTAGGCGGCGGCGCGGTAGGCGCGCCGGCAGAGCGGGCAGCACGAGCCTTTATTCCGTCGCCGGTAGCTACAGTGACACTACACTACACACTCACCTCCTGCACGCGGTGCACCGGATCATGTCTCTGTAGGCGGCGGCGCGGTAGGCGCGCCGGCAGAGCGGGCAGCACGAGCCTTTATTCCGTCGCCGGTAGCTACAGTGACACTACACTACACTACACTACACACTCACCTCCTGCACGCGGTGCACCGGATCATGTCTCTGTAGGCGGCGGCGCGGTAGGCGCGCCGGCAGAGCGGGCAGCACGAGCCTTTATTCCGTCGCCGGTAGCTACAGTGACACTACACTACACTACACTACACACTCACCTCCTGCACGCGGTGCACCGGATCATGTCTCTGTAGGCGGCGGCGCGGTAGGCGCGCCGGCAGAGCGGGCAGCACGAGCCTTTATTCCGTCGCCGGTAGCTACAGTGACACTACACTACACACTCACCTCCTGCACGCGGTGCACCGGATCATGTCTCTGTAGGCGGCGGCGCGGTAGGCGCGCCGGCAGAGCGGGCAGCACGAGCCTTTATTCCGTCGCCGGTAGCTACAGTGACACTACACTACACTACACTACACACTCACCTCCTGCACGCGGTGCACCGGATCATGTCTCTGTAGGCGGCGGCGCGGTAGGCGCGCCGGCAGAGCGGGCAGCACGAGCCTTTATTCCGTCGCCGGTAGCTACAGTGACACTACACTACACTACACTACACACTCACCTCCTGCACGCGGTGCACCGGATCATGTCTCTGTAGGCGGCGGCGCGGTAGGCGCGCCGGCAGAGCGGGCAGCACGAGCCTTTATTCCGTCGCCGGTAGCTACAGTGACACTACACTACACACTCACCTCCTGCACGCGGTGCACCGGATCATGTCTCTGTAGGCGGCGGCGCGGTAGGCGCGCCGGCAGAGCGGGCAGCACGAGCCTTTATTCCGTCGCCGGTAGCTACAGTGACACTACACTACACTACACTACACACTCACCTCCTGCACGCGGTGCACCGGATCATGTCTCTGTAGGCGGCGGCGCGGTAGGCGCGCCGGCAGAGCGGGCAGCACGAGCCTTTATTCCGTCGCCGGTAGCTACAGTGACACTACACTACACACTCACCTCCTGCACGCGGTGCACCGGATCATGTCTCTGTAGGCGGCGGCGCGGTAGGCGCGCCGGCAGAGCGGGCAGCACGAGCCTTTATTCCGTCGCCGGTAGCTACAGTGACACTACACTACACTACACTACACACTCACCTCCTGCACGCGGTGCACCGGATCATGTCTCTGTAGGCGGCGGCGCGGTAGGCGCGCCGGCAGAGCGGGCAGCACGAGCCTTTATTCCGTCGCCGGTAGCTACAGTGACACTACACTACACTACACTACACACTCACCTCCTGCACGCGGTGCACCGGATCATGTCTCTGTAGGCGGCGGCGCGGTAGGCGCGGCGGCAGAGCGGGCAGCACGAGCCTTTATTCCGTCGCCGGTAGCTACAGTGACACTACACTACACTACACTACACACTCACCTCCTGCACGCGGTGCACCGGATCATGTCTCTGTAGGCGGCGGCGCGGTAGGCGCGCCGGCAGAGCGGGCAGCACGAGCCTTTATTCCGCTGCTGGTAGCAGGAGTCGCACACGGTGAAGTGAGCGTGCCATCGCGACGACGGGCCCGCGCCCGGCGATCGCGCGCCACAGTCGGAGCACACGCGGCAACACTATGCAGCACACAAATTCACTTATCAAATATTGTTCGACTTATGAACGGTATAACGCAGATACGTAACATTGTTGGCATGTTACCCATCACAATTTTTACTGTACATCACTACTTCATTTGCTCAGTGCTCTCCATTTCCGGGCACCATTGCGTGTTGGTCGTGTTCCCATCTTTTATTATATTTTGAGCTTTAAATACAAGTGTATGTACGATGTTGCAACAAAAAATAAAACCCTATCTTCAGTCTCCAACATACCAGTGAGTTTTACTATATCTACAGTCCACCCTTTATGCGCATCTCCACAAACATAGAGCATCTAATCTTTGTTTCGTGTAGTCTACACAAAGAAATATGGAGTAGTTTGTGCGGAAAGAGAACCGTCATGGGATTTGAGCTTGACTACCGTTTTGGAAATGTTGACGGCACTGTGATGTCATTATAGTGCGACTGTAATATATTTTTGTCAGTTCAGACTCTATAATATGATAGACTATAGCCGAAAATCTGATAAACATTTCTAATAAAAATTATAAATGAAGCAACTTTTATATGAATTAACAAATATGCAGAAAAACTCCTGCACATAATCCTGAATACGGCATCTGTATTAAGATATCACACCTTGCACTTCCAGCCGTACTTGGGCACGGTGGCCATGATAGGTCGCAGGCAGTTGGCGTGGTAGAGTTTATCGCAGTGCTCGCACGAGACGGCGCGCGAGTCCGCCGCCGACGCCTCGCCGCGGCACACCTGGCACACGCGGCAAACGCGGCAACTCCACCCCGAACGCACACCTGTAACAACATATCACACAAATTTTACTTATTCATAGTACTGTTGACTTTGAAAGTGACTTTTTATCTCATGGCTAAGCCCCATATGAAAGGGCGACCAGCGGCACGATGAGGGATACATGGCGTGTGGTGTCCATTAACTTGTGCAGTGAAAGTTTCGACCGTCGCGCGTCGCGCCTCTTTTGGCCTTTTGCATAGCCGTAAGGAACGAAAATTACTCATAAATATAAACCATTCATCATCTATGAATAAATAAGATAATTATTTGGATAAAGCGAATTTATGAATAGGATAAGTAATTATTCAAATACAATAAGTCCAGATTGACAGGCTAAAGCTACAAGGAAACTCATAATACAGACGCACATTTTTAATGATACACAAAAAAATATGTTATATAATATAGCATAAGGATAGGATTTAGTGATCGAAAACAAGATCGAAGCTGAAATCTTTCATAATCGTACCATCTTTGTATATTACCTGGTAACTGCGCAAGACCAACACAAGTGCCGTGGTAATGAGCCCCGCAAGTCACGCAGGTCATCAAGTTTGCAATGTCTCCGATCGTCCTGCATGTCCGACACTCTATATCTGCCGAACCTGCACAAGGTATATCATTTATTAACTTAGAATTCATAGAAACAAAAAATATATTTATGACACATAGTAAATACTTACAAACAAGTGGTATTTGGTACAAATGATCTTTGCAAAATGAAGATTTTGTATGGAAGTCCATGTAGCCCCCAGAAGCAAGAACACAGGGCAGGTGGTAATATTTACTGCAACTCATCTGTGGAAACAATAAAAAAATTAGGTTATCATATTATCTTTTAGTTAAAAGACTAACGAGATTTTACAAACAACTCACTTTACAAGGAATGCTAGCACCATGTCTCGTACAAAAAGCACACTTCCTTGATAGAGCAACAGCCACGATTCCTCTAGTTCTTGCTTCTTCCAACTGTTCCTTTTCTTCTTCAGAGCTGGAGGCTGCTGCCACCTGATCTTGAAATGGTGGACTGAACTCAAGACAGCAGCGATGAATGTAAAATGCTCCAGAAGTCACCACCCCTGCTAGCTCCAACATTTCAACATGTCCAATTATTGATAACTCTTCAGTATGCTCCAGGTTGTATATAGGTGTTCTAAAATAAAATACATGACAGTTTCAATTTTAACACTAATTTTATTGAATGATGATTTATGAATAAAAAATACTTACTTGCACTTGGCAAAAGCTTTCTGTCGTCTACTTAGAGGCAATGCAGTTTGTGGTTGATTAGTGTCCATGAGCTCGGGGGGTGGGGAGGCTAGCCCAGGGGGCACCGGGGTGGTAGGAGTGCTGGTTGGAGTGGGGATGCCTGGAGTGGTCGGCGTCAGGCTCGACGTGGAGGCGCCGCCGGGCGTCGTGCTTCCATCGCCCTCACCGATGTTGCACAAGAACTGCCTCATCTCGCCTTGCCCAAGTTGACTACGCTCACTCAAGTTACATAGCGCGCACACTTTCCCAGGCCTATAGGATACAATAATATATCAACAACAAGAATTTTAAACTTATGAAGTAATAACTATGTATGTACTTCTGATAGTGAACTACAGTAGACTGCTCATCAGACAATATGTTGATCTTGAAACTGTCTTTAAGCTGTATGGAATAAAAGCTGTTTTCGCATTTCAACTGTTTAAATATAAAAGTAAAAAAAAATACCCAAGAGCAAAACAGATATTGCTGACTGCCAAAATTATAAGGAGTATTTAAATAATCACCATTTCTCAGGCATATAAGGCGGTTCTTCTGGAGCTGGCATGGTAAAATCATCCTCATCCATGGCATCATCAAGAGCATCATCGCGACTACCACGGTGTCTCTTTGCACCCCTAACCGAGCCTGGATTCCTGTACCTAAAAATGTAATATTAAGATAAGAGTCACATTTTCTATAAGTACATTTATATTTTATGTATGTTTAGACTTATTTACCTTCTAACAATTTTTCCTTCCTTAACCAGCTTTGGGCCTTCTTTACGTGGCCTACCTGGGCCACGTCTAGCCGATGTGAAAAAAGGCCGGGCATAAGGCTGGTGATGAAAAAACGATGGTTGGGAGACCGCGGCGAGTGGGGACGCGGGCTCCTCGCCTCGAGGCGAAGAGGCACATGATGTCGGTGTTGAGCCAGGCCCTGTATAAAAATCTATCTGACTTGGTTAACATCAACATAATTCCCAGAAAAACAAAATGTACAAAGTATCAAGTCTGGTAAGAGTTGTGAGATGTGCCAGTATAATAGCAAGCGGTGAGCGAAATTGTAGGGGATTACTGTGCATGTTTGCAGTAGTCCCTTACCACGTCCCCCGTCAATAAGACATAAAAATGACTTCTATTTAATTAAATGCCACTGTCCAAGATCCGTGCCGAGGCCTATAGAATACCAGGCAGTAATTTTTATTAGTATAGTAATAGAAATTATTTATTTGCCACATACATGGTACATTTGATGTTCCAATAGTATAAAAAGTTTCAAATTCAATTCAAATTGAACCCATAACAAAGGCGTGCAAATATTGGATACAATTGTGATATGAAGCTATACAAAAAATTATAATAAGTGACTACTAATATTCTACTAATTTATAATAAAATATTTCATCTTTAGTTATTTATGTTGATGGAAAGACCTGTACAGCAATATTATTGTAATTTGTAGTGGCCTAAGTTACCTACACTTATCAATATTTGGGGACTGCTTCAATAACCAGTAAACCGTGAAGTTTAAAAATGGCTAATATATCAAAGATCTAGGTTTCGGAGAACCCTTAACTCTATGCACTAAAATCTCATTCTCTCTTTTTTTTACTAAAAAAACTGTTTGATTTCAAGTTTAGATTACAGCCAGATTAACATTCTCAACATTTTCGTTGTTTAATAGCAAGCAAATTAGTACTAATAAAGTTGGTGCTCTGGCAGGGATTGATCAAGCTGTTATCTGATGCTAACTATCCAGAGAGTGAATGGTGGAGACAACAACCTGAACTGCTTTCTATTAAAGGGGTTTTTGGATTGGGTATTTCATAAACTTGTTTTCACAAACCTCATCAATTCAGTAAGCATATCATCAGGTAAAGTACCTAGGTATAATCCTGGACAGCAAACTGAATTGGAACAGCCACTTAGAGTACTAAATTACCTCGATCCCGGTATTTACCAATACCGGTATCCCTTCCAATACTGAATGAAGCCCTAATTGTTAAATTATTGCTAAAACTAACAATTGAAATGTAAAGTGAATTGACACTTAAAGGTTTACAATCACTTAATAAATATTAGCATATTATAAATAGAAAATCATGGGTACACAGTGACTGTCGAAAATATAATTGGATAATTTTTCAATTTAATAACATGTTATTATTAACTGGCAGTTTGGGAGTATTAAAAAACTATAAGTATATCAAAACAAAAAACCATGCAATTAATACTTATGCAACAAAGATTGAGATTCTACTAACTTTCATATAAATGTTACTAATCCTTTTTTATCAGAACAGACAGATTGAAATGAATAATTAGTTAGCGTACCTGAAGACGGCGGCACTTCACCTTCTTCCTCAGAGCCATCATCTCCTAACAACTCCACGTCCAAAACACCCTCATCCGGTACGTCCATCTACAAAAAGTCCATCATAACAACGAGGAAAACCAAACAGAAACTCCAACAGCACGATAGGATGAAATTATTTACAACAGCATCAAAGTAATGTAAATGAAGACCGCCATAGTGAACGACAAGTGGATTACAAACTAAACTTTTCAACTTACCGCAAACGTTTGCGATGGACACTAGATGAGCTAACTTCACGAAAATACCCAATAAACACGATGAAAACACATTATCTCGTCAAATTTACTATAAAACACAAAAACTTAGGAAAATAACGCGACATTCGCTGATTGCGAACGAAGCGCACATAATAAATAGTGATGTCCGAAATGTATTCAATCAATTTAACATCCATCTAGCGACTTCAAGCATTCAATTGCAACAATTTAGTATCGATTTGAAAACGATTTTAATATCGGTAAGAAAAATAAAATGCGATTAAATTGACAATGTGTGTGACTAACTAAGTTCAGAACACTTGCGGTACAAAAAGGATAAAGTTATTGGTTAGCATTTTGTTACCTAATATGAATTTAGAGCTTATTAAAATTTAAAAAACCCCCAACACAAAAAGTTAACTCTTAATAAAAAAACCCCTCCATACTAAAAATAATATCATCATATCATCAAGTCATATAGTATAGATCTATGAAAAAATCGTAGACGTCAGGGGACCGCTAAGTTAATCGATTTACATCTAAGATGATATTATTTTTAACTTTCAAAAGTAAGTTTTTTATGTGGTTTTTTTTATTAAGAGTTAACTTTTATTATTTACCTCTTTTACATTTTAAACAGTTATACCGATATCTTTAAATCAAAGTTACTGTAGAATATTACCTAGGTAGAAAAAAATTTTCCAGTTTTAGATTTCATTTCGTTAGCTAATACACCACATTCCCTTTCAGTTTACTGTATACTATTCTACTATTCAAGACTTTTCATTTGATATCCATCCATATTGAGGGAGTTGTTAAAAAAGTTTTATTCCACCATTTTGTAGCGGCGGCCATCTTGGACAGCAAACATAGCTAGGAACACTCACGACTAATTATTATTCACCTTTCAAACAAAAAAAAACAAATTAAAATCGGTTCATCCGTTCGGAAGCTACGATGCCAAAGACAGACACCATCAAACATCGTTTTTTTCTAAAGTCTCCAGCACCATATTGTTTTTGTCATTTTTTCTCATTTTTCTAAATTTTAAATGTCATAATCCTATCACTACTGTGAGTTTGATATAAATCGGTTGGAAAACAAAAAGTTACAAACCTCGCCACAACCGCCATCTTGTTTTTTCCAATTGTCATAATTTTTCCCCAGTTTGATTGGGGTTTTGCACATTTCCCCCAAATATAAACATGCATTATGAGGGAAGTGAGTGAGTTACCTTATTTTTTGGACATAGTGTATTCTAGTTAATGTGAGGTATTTATTATCTATGGGAGGGGTAACTGATGACGCTGACACGTGACGTGAGTGACGTGACAATCGATTCGAAGTTTGTTGATAAAATCATTTAATAGAATTGTGGTTAAGTACCTACTTGCTTGTTTGTTTGACTGATTTTAATTAAACCATGAAGTATATATTAACAACAATTTTATTAATCATATCATTAGGCGGCTACGGTAAATCAACTTTGTTTGAGACCGACTCATGTTACTCATTTGGCAGTGGAAATGTTTTCCCCGGCGGTGCCAGGAAAATTGATCATAAATTGCAATTTACCAAAGCCATGAGTAAGTAGTGTTAAATTAAAGTAACGAAGTACATACACAAAGAAGTATGTACCTTATAAATTTTTGTATTCTTGTTTTGTATAGTTTCAAAACCGGCTCCTGAGTGGGAGGCAACAGCAGTCATAGATGGAGAAATTAAGCAGCTAACACTGTCAAGTTATAGAGGACAATATTTAGTATTCTTCTTTTACCCCCTCGATTTGTAAGTTTAAGACTATCTTTATTATTTAATAATGTATTTAATTTATCACAAGTGCTGAAATAAAAGTCGTACTTACTACATATTATTAACTTTAAAAAAAAATATTATGTAGGTAAGACTAAGATTGATAAATTATGTTACCTACAATTTTTTATTTAAAGTAAAGGACTAGACAAAAGCAACTCGTCTATCCACTCAAATGGAAATCCATAAGTGCTTAGATGTTTCTTTTCTCTATAATAAATTTATTATAAAAATAGCTTTGCAAATGAAAATGTCTAAATATTTATTATCTAATAATTTTCTTTGATTAAAATTATCACACTTAAACTCGCTACTGATAAAAAATATTGATATCATCAAAGTTTGAGCTATTTACTTATCAGAGATTTTAGCTTAAGTCCATTATCCTCAGATGTTGAACAACATTTATTCCTACTGAAATACCTAAGACCCTAAGTGTTAATTATATTTTGTTTATTTTTTTTCTTGTTACAGTACTTTTGTATGCCCTACAGAGATACTGGCATTTTCTGAGAGAATTGAAGAATTTAAGAAAATCAATACAGCAGTTGTAGCTTGTTCTGTTGATTCTCATTTCACCCATCTAGCATGGATTAATACTCCACGAAAAGAAGGTGGATTAGGCAAAATAAAAATACCCCTTCTGAGTGACTTAACTCATTCGATTGCGAAAGATTATGGTGTCTACTTAGAAGATGTGGGTCATACATTAAGAGGACTGTTCATCATAGATGATAAAGGCATATTGAGACAAATCACCATGAATGACTTGCCTGTGGGCCGTTCAGTGGATGAAACTCTCAGATTAGTTCAAGCATTCCAGTACACAGATCAACATGGTGAGGTCTGTCCAGCAGGTTGGAAGCCAGGGCAAGATACGGTGAGTAGCATTTAATTATTACTGTTATCTTCTGACAGTTATTACAATATATTTGTTTCTGAATCATATTAAAGTAAGTTGGTCCATATTGTATAGTTAAATACATTATTACAATTTAAATCTTTGATTATAGTTGTATTTTCAAACAAATTCTACAAGAGCTAATTATTATTTAAAATCCAAAATGACATTAACAACCTAGCTAATAAATAATATAACTTCCTAATTAATCGGAATTATAAAAAAATACTCTGCTAAGTGCGATGCAGCAACAATGTGAACTCCAATTAAAAATCTTTATTTCACTGTTTCAGATCATTCCTAATCCAAATGAGAAGAAGAAATACTTTGAAAAAGTAGCTGATAATTAAATATTTTCTACAAAGGGGTCGAGTAATTTTATATTAAAGGTTAGGGAACAAAATGTTTTTTGCTTGTTGACTATTTGACTATTTGACTATACAAATATCTCAACTACTGCCCTTATAGGTTTTACAAGTTATTCATAAAAAAATAAAACACATATTTCTTATCCTATTTTAATAAAAATGAGTTTTGTCTTCTCGATTCAAACTCTTCATAATATGACAAAAATAATGATAAAACACTTTTTAACTAAAATAGGTTTATAATTTATTAAGCATTTGTTATTTTTTTTATGAATAATATAATGGCATAATATCTTGTCAATTCCGGAGCGAATGTAGCTCCCGGATGTAGCACATAGAGTAGTACTCTCAATGGAGGGCACACTCGTCGCATTACTAAACACTGACAACGCACTCACTTATAGTGGCTAACTGATTGTGGGTATGCAAACAAAAAAAAATGAATAACGCAGTTACGCAGTTGACTTTTTTTTTCTTATTTGTGATATATCTTTGACATAAAATATTTTTTTGGAAGCAACACATTGCGAAAAAAATAGTCACTAATTACTCATTCAGTCATTCCCCTTTAACACAGCCATTAATATGATTTTTTTATAATTTATATGGTAATATAAAAGTTGTTACAAAAATACCCCTAATGCCGAATATGGTATATAGGGACCATCAAACTGAACAACTTTTACTATGGGACCAACACTGAAATCGCGAAAAAAAAATCAGCTGTTTCATACAAAAATTAAAATCGAAAATATCAAAATGTATGAAACAGCTGATTTTTTTTTCGCGATTTCAGAGTTGGCTCCATAGTAAAAGTTGTTCAGTTTGATGGTCCCTATATACCATATTCGGCATTAGGGGTATTTTTGTAACACCTTGTATAGGTACAATGTAAGTAAAATGATGCCGATAGAAGTAGAAAAAAATATCTTTAGAATTTTAAGAAACTGGTGAAGTAATCAGATCAATGTAGAGATTTTTGATATAATAGAGCCAACATCACAATAGGTATACAAAAGTAGTAAATTAAGACTGATATGGATGGAATACTTATTGATTTGTAATTAAAATTAATTTTACAGATTAAGTGTTTAATTTAATAAATATTAATTTAATGTGCAATATTACATGCTGTATGATGGGAGAGCCACTGACCTGTCCTTGTCATTCATTAGCCATGGTCATTACTCATTAGTATTTTTGTATTGTATCCATGGAATTCTCCTTCTCGGTATTATTTTTGTATGAAAAAATCCTGAGTTATCGTTTTTGTGTTAGTATTGTTTCAAGAGGTGTTATGGACAAGATGTACGTTAAATTTTAATTTCTGTAACGGGTCTGGGTGTTACTATATGTTCACTCCGTGATTGCCGTCGACGACCGTTATGACGTTACAGCTAACGGTACTGTAGACAAAAAAGTAATCACGTTTTTCAAATGTTCATTTTTTTCTTGTTCAAAGAGTGTAATAAATTTATATAACAAGTTAGGTTCGCCATCATGTAGAAACTTTACTCTTTTAATAATTATAACAACACAAATAACGAACGTAATGATTAAATCAACAGAAACAAAAATTAAGCTTTGTGTTGCTAGCCGTACTAGAATGGCGACGCAGGAGGTGCGGTATGACGAGGCGGGCCGGGAGGTAGCGGCAATGATGCAGTGAACGCGTAGTATGTGCAAACGACCACAGAACACAATTACTCCTAGCTAACGATGCTCTAGCACTGTGAGCGTAGTCAGTGTAGCTGTCAAAGTCATTATTGTCAATTGTTACTAAAAATTAAACCATCCCGCCATCACTACAGGACATCCTAGCTCGCCCAGAAAATTTCATCCCCATTTATGAATTTGTTATCTCCACTCTTGGAGAAATTTGATGTGACAAACTCGGACTTGACTCTCTCGGATATGACTACCTGGAAAAGATAAAATTGATACTTATAACAAGATTTTACCCAAAAATAATCTAAGATTTGGCTTCTTGCCTTAAAAACACCAACAAGACTCAAGATTTTGCTTAGCCTTTATTATAAAACAAGATTAAGAAATCAAAACTCAAGAACTGGCAGTATGGCTTAGACCTTCGCCTGTCCTGAAAAGGACGAATATAACTACTACTACTCATTATTGTCAAAATCAAAAATACGCGGTTTTATTGTTTGTAAATTCATAAATTGTTGTGGGTGGTACAAAACATTTTTTCAGGTCAGGTGGTAGGCATGAGTCGTACTTGCAAAACCTCTCACCTAAGCCTCTCACAATCACTAATCAAAGTGTATAGGTACCTGCCAGAGAGATTTGAGTTATCATGCATGTCAGCCAATCGCTAGGAGTAATAAATAAGTGTTCTGTGCAGTCAGTCAATCAAATCATAATCAATCAACTTGTATCTACTTATTTTACAATTTTTATAGTAGGTACCTACATACCGACTTATCTAACCGAAATTTTCATAAAAATCTTCCTATCGATAATTCGAAACGAATGAAACATTCAGTATTCCTGTTCCTGACCAGCGGCGGTATCGGCTAAAAACATTGAAGTTCATGTTAACTGTGTTTTGATAGATGTATGTGATACATTGCTACTTTTCTTTGGTAAGTTTTTATTTGTGCCAAAACGAAGTAGCAATGTATCACATACATCTGTCAAAACACAGTTAACATGAACTTCAATGTTTTAGCCGATAGAGCCCCTGCTGGTGGATTTCATATACTCGTATCTTTGATTTTAAACTTTATTAAGCCAATGTCATTGAATTCAATTCGGTGAGCTATTGATGGGTGATCTCAGTGGGTGATTCACTTTTTTATAAAGTTTGCATGGCGTGTACAATGTTTCCAATGATTTCATTGCGAGCCCCAGTTATAATACGTTTAATGAATTTTCACCCGAAAGCTCACTACAATAAAAGTATAAGTACCTACTTAGTTTTCTATGGTTTCAAATAATCTTAAGTAAATAACCAAGATAAAGATTTTTATTTGTATTGTACCTATATATAATGAAATATAATTTAAGTCATTCTCAGAATAGCCTGTACCTGCAAATACATTTTAAATGAGATTAAAGATAAAAATTAATAATGTAATAAAAACCTGTTATAATAATCAGCTTTAATATCTAATATTTTTTAATTTACAGGTCATAAAACTCCAGGGCTTTTATCAATAAGAAATATTTCTAACAAGAAACAGTATAACAATAAAATGGTTGACCCAAAAAGGGTGGTGAGCTACGAAGATATGCTTAAAGTTATTCACCAGCCAGAGAAGGTGATCATTGATGTTCGAAATCCGGATGAAGTAAGTGCCACTGGAAAGATACCATCGAGCATTAACATTCCATGTAGGTACATATTTTTTTATTTCAATGTATAAGTAGGTAATCTGAAAACTGAATTAATGTAATCTAGGTAGTTGAGGTAACCAAATCTATTTTCTCTTTTTCAGTGAGTACAGTCCATGATGCACTAAAATTGATGTCTGATGATGAGTTTAAAAAGCATTTTCAGAGAAGAAAGCCGACTTCATCAGATGAATTAATATTTTATTGTCAATCTGGCCGCCGGTCATCAGAAGCTTTGGATAAGGCTTTGAAACTTGGCTATTCTAAGTAAGGAATTTTACTTTAACAAACTTACTATTCCATCATAAAAAAAATTAAAGTGCCTGCTTCACTGCTGCCAACTGTGTCCCAGCCAAGATGACATTGGTTGGCAACCGACACAGCTTGTATTGAAATTTAGTTGTAAACCTATATCTACATGGCTGTAAACCACCAAGGCCGTGGTAGGCAGCAATGTAGCAGGCACTTAACTTTCTTCTTTTTTTATTTACAGCTCTAAAACCTATCTAGGAAGTTGGAACGACTGGTCCAGTCGCCAAAAGTAAATTATCTGTGATAATACTGTTCATTGTGCAAGCATAATAATGATTAAAAATAATGTTTTTTAAGATTTTTTTTATTATATAATTACATTTTTATTACAATGACACATAACCATTGATAGATGGTATGAAACATGACTAGATGATGAAACAGATGGTGGAAGAGTTAAGATTTCATTCTTGTAGCCCAATCTGTCCAGCTCCCAAGGTAATTTTTGACACTGAAAAGGTAGATATACATAAATAGGTGTTATAAAAACTTATGATACTGAATAATAAGTTAACCTACTACCTACTTTTTATATCCCAAGTTAATGGTGTTCTGTTGAGCCATCCCAGATCTCTTGCCAATCATACAGTAGAAAATTATAGGACTATCCTCAGATGGTTTTGATCTTTTATAGGCTTTTGCAAATTCCTTATCTGGCGTACTGAGTACATTAGTGAGATCACCTACTGCAAAATTATTATACACAGGTACATTATAGATGTAGATAATTGCTAAAAACCATGTTCAGTATTTTTAACTTACAGGGTATGTTTATACTATTAGGGATTTTTCCATGTTCTTTAATTTCGTCCAATTCTCTTACATCAATTATATATGTATCATTTTTGGAAGTAGCTGTTAAAACTTCGTCAAAGCCAACTATCATTTCTTCTGGGGTAGTTTGAACAGAAAACAGTCGCCTTGGAGTAGGCGTGGACAAAACGATTACGACATTTCCTACGACAGTAAACGAAAATAAATTCTTTGATTCCATAGCGATCGTGGAAAGAAAACATCGTCATAATTATAATCCGCGCGTGATGAGAATGGGATGGAACCTTGTCAATAAAAAAAAATAGTAATTCATTATTAAAATTAATACTAAAAGAAAATTTACTAATTAGTTAATTTTAATTAACTAATTGTTAACTTGTTATCTTACTTGAAGTTGCTGCAGCAAAAGTCCCCTCACCTCGGATGCGTGACACCGTGTTTTTACATATCCCTGTGGCTGACCGGCGAACAAACGCGTCTCAGTTTAACAAGGTTCCATCCCGTTCTAATCGCGAACGGATTATAACAAAAAGCAGATAGCCCTTAGATAGCTTATAAACTTACTTTTAATTGACGTAATGGTAGCTTGTTTTGAGCCTGTTGCCGCTAATGATGTTGATAGCCTGAATGTTGGAACTAATGTTCGCAGTAAGAAACGGCAATACATTTCGATTTGGTTTTGATTAATAATCAAAGCAATTTGGTTTAGTTTAGAATTTGTAGCACATACAAACAAAATACGATCTTCCCGAACGATTGTCAGTTCACAACACAAATGAATGAATATTGATGAATTGAACAGTGTTGCCAGTGGCAGATAGTCAAATATAACATGAGATAGCTCAAAAAGTAACATTTTCACGAGAAAAGTAACATTACCTACCTTTTTTTGTGGAAAACGACACAATACTATAATATGGCATTTTATTACACAAAAACTAAAATATGTCTACTGTCCCATTTTTTAAACATCGAAAAAATCGTAATAATTGTTGATTGAATAATCGACTGGCGATGCTAAAAAATGCCTGATGTGGGCCCCTATCCACTAGTAAACTAATTAGTGGGTCAATTTCAACAAGTGGTGTTTTTTCTTTCATTTCGGTTGAATTTTTTATTATAAAGTTTTTTTAAATTCTAACCGTGGTTTATTGTATTTCTTTATACTCTAAATGCACATATTTAACACCATCAAAATATCTTTACAGACTTATGAGATATACGTGTTTAAAAATGTGATGTCACCGAAATGAAACGGTCGTTAACCGAAATGAAATAACTAGTCACCGAAATGAATAAACTTATACACCGAAATTAAAATCAACCGAAGCAGCATATACAGGTGTACCGCAATACTTATACAGGGTATTTGTTAATCCCCTTATAATCCCGTATATGATAGATAGCATTATCATGCATGCATACGATGTCATGGGTGAGTAAGACGTGAGTAAGGTAACCGGTCCGGTAACAACATCTTTATCTGACCCTACCCTACTGTCAACTTCACCTGCACGCACAGGTGGTTCGTACGAATAGCTTGCGGCAATAACCTTCCAGTCGTCGTCATGTTGCTGCTGAATAACAGACGAGGCTCTGACAACCGAGCAATGGCAGTACACTATACCCAGCCGTGAAACCAATTGGAAGAGGCTTCAGTGACCCTTAGAATCTAAATCACTCCTTAAATATTTACCTGGTGCAGAAGGCAAAAGAAAATCACTGCACTATTACTTATCCCAAGAAAATTATCATGAAATCACAATCAAAGATCTTAAGATGGCTATGCAAATCCGCTTAGCAACCGGCGCCGTACTGCGTCCGGGGCAACGGTGGAAAATTGGATACCGGCCATGACGTTGTGAGAGATCAGGTAACGCATGGAATAAAATACTACTTGTATCTTAATTAAGCTGCGGCAAGTCCAGAGGAAAGCTACTTGTAATGTACTTGGCTCACTACAGCCCGGGACTAAAGATCTTGGAAAAATAAATAACCAGATGTGAACTGGACATCTGCGGGCTCAGTGAAACTCATTGGAATGGAATGGTCATTTACCCACCGAGACACACGCCATCAACTTTTCTGGCAATGACAATATGACCCGAAATAGAGTTGCCGTCCTTCTTCCAAAACTCATAAGAAACACACATAACCAATCTGCAATCGAGTACTGAGCATCAAGCTCAAAGCGGCGCCAGCACTGCAACGGAGGCTGACCTGGAGAGTTTTTATGCCGAACTGGAGAGCGCCATGAGCAAGATCTGTTTTTTCCTGTTTATTCTGCTTCATGGCGATCTGTGTATTCACAATAATTCATTTCTTTGGCTGATCCTAGATCTGGATTTTACACATCTAAGAGAGCCAAATCTAGTTGTAAGATTTCATTACAGCTAACACTCTTTTTGGCTATAAGATCTTTTAAATAAAGTTGAAATGTCATGTCGTTTCAAACGGGCATGTTGTACACCTTTCTCTCCACTTAGGGTCTTAGCCAGTTCGTTCGCATGGGTAACAACCCTGTCTTGGTCTGTCTTTTTAGTGTACTGGGCTATTTCTTGCCGAACTGTGTTTATTTTAAGGTCTAAGTATGTATACTTGTTGCTAATGCACTGGGGGGATAAAGAGCATTGTCCGTAGTGCTTTGCTTTGAAATCTTTCTAGGATGTCTATATTAGCATGGTCTCTAACAGATAAATGTCTGTGTAAATATTTATTTTTGTGTTTTATTTCCTGCATGATGTTGTTTTGTGTTTATAATCCCTATGTCTTAAGTATTTGTTTTTTTTTCTTCTATTCTATAATTTATCATCACGTACATGTCTGTTTCTATCACTCCTTGACCCTGTCATAATACCAGTGCTTTTGGGTCATTCTAAACATCACAAGAATGACCCAGAAGTTAATTTTGCTGAGACAGGGCTAATTAGCAGCACACTTCAATGCTAAAGATTGGGGCTGACTTCCACCGACTAAGATTGAGACTAGGTCAGTGCGATAAAAGAGGTGAACGCCTGATGCAATTTGCGGCCGACAAACAGCCTGTTCCAAAATCACCCTAGAAGACTTTATACCTGACGACAAGTATCTTAACCAAATTGACTTCATTCTAATTGGATCTCGATAGCGGATATCTTGCGCTGATTGCGGGTCAGACCACCAAATTCTTATCTCCAAAGTACGGCTAAAACTGAGAGCAGCCAGAAAGATAGAGAAATAAAAGAATCTAAATAGAGAATAACTCAAAGTTTATAGCAATACTCGAACAGAATTGGAGTCTATGGCTGTCCATAGACTCCAACTCTGTATGCAGAAATGAATATGGAGAACACAGATCAACTTTGGGGCCAAGCCAAAATTATGGTAAGGAACAGTCAAAAAGTCTGAACCACTCGCAGATACCATCAAACGACAACACTAGATGAGCGACACTACTTTAGCACTGATTGAGGATAGACAGATAATGAAGGGTTTAGGAGCCGTTTGAGAACTAAACTGTTTAGTCTATCGGTCTGTCGTGTCTTGTCTAGGCACATCCCAACCAGCATGCAGACATGATCGTAACACACATCTTCAAACATTTGAAGAACGGAAAAGCCACAGCCACAGGTAGCAACGATACGACGTATCCCGGCGAGGCGGTGCATCTATCGAACGAGTCGCGGTGCAGGGTTAGGTCAAGCCAAGTGGTAAATTGCCAATGAGGTGGATGGACCAAGTCAGAGCAGCCGTGGATGACCGCTTGCACGTATGCATAAAGAAGGCAGCCACTATCGAAGAATGCCGATGAATAGTAATGCAGGTCACTTCCACTTCCGCTGAAGGATTATGACGACCACGACCACCCTGCCAAGTTTACTGACTAAAAAGAGAAGATACGACCACGTAAAATTATTATAAAGTCTGAAAACCATCGTATATCTGAGAAATTTTGCGATTTTATTTGTAGTTATGGAAAACGGCAATGCAACCCTAGACGCAGATGGACTATATTCCATAACTTAAATGGTCAAAACCACTATGTCGGTCTAGGCACTGGCCAGTTTTTCATAAAAAGAAACATATAATTTCCTTTCAATCAAGTAGTGGTTACATTAATAAAAGGTCGAAGTTAGTATCGCATAAAGAACATGCCTTAGAAACACATTAAAAATACACTTAAGATTTTGAAATATCACCTGCTGGCCTGGATTTTCACCGAAATGAAATAATAATAAGCTGAAATGATAAAACAATCCACTGACATGAAACAATTATGCACCGAAATTCTCATCACTCACCGAAATGATTTTTTTTATCATTTCGGTTAGTTTTTTATCATTTCAGTTGACAGTTTAGGCCACCGAATCAACCGAAATGAAGACACCGAAATTAAAAACAAGAACAAAAATTGGAATTAAAAGAAAACTATTTAATATAGATTGTTATGAATACTACTCAAATAAACGTAGCAGAAATAGCGTACTTACGAACAATCAATTAAATATACTAGATCTTGGGAAGACGAGTCATACCCATAAACGGAAATGAAAACAAAGTTGTCCCATGACCACCGAACAGCAATACTTATTTTTTTGGCGGGAACAGCAGGCCAGCTGCGCACTTTCTTCCACAACAAGCACTTAGGCGGCACTGGTACGCAAGTTTTAAGCGTATGAGGGGGGAGCTAGAGTTGTTCTATGCAAAAATATGCCTTATAAACTTTAGGTCACCGAAATGAATAGACTTTCTGGGACACATGCGTTTACTCATACCAGTTATTAAACTGGGTAGATATAATTATAAAATTACTTTGTGATAATACCCTCACAACTCAAGATTAAAATAAAAGTAACCACACATCAAAATAATCAATAGTTTTTGTTGTACGAGGGAAATTACACTGAAAAAAGAGTTCTGGACAGCTACCGAAATGATAAAATCGGGGCTTAACTATTATTTTTTCCTAACTAACTGCAATCCAAATAAAACAATATTTGTTGCCTCTTATAGGCAACGACCTCTTCTACATAGAAAAAAATATTAGAACTGTAAAGCAACGTTTTACACTACCGATTTCATCCGTGCCGCGTAATTTTTTCAAATGGGAAATCCACCCTAGTAGGTATCAGTTTTAAAAAAAAAATTAGTTAGTTTTATAGATTGAAAAATGGCTATATTTTTGTACCCATTCGTGTAAAAGCCTAGTCCGAGCCTTGCGGTGACGACGGTTTGGTCAAAAAATCATTACAATCAACCTGTACCTAATGATTTTGTTTATACATTTAAAATTTTAAAATCGATTCTAATCATTCTCTGCTAGTCACCACTTGACTCACTTGCGCATGCTTAAGTAAGCGGGGTGAAAATTGAGAAATATAGGCGAGTGAGTGAATATGTGGCATTCAGTAGTTCACAAAATCAAGTGCGCCAAGATGACGAACAAAAAAAATTCTTGGATGCGTCCGTTTCACGATATTTTTTGTTAGCTGGAAAATCTAAAATGTAACACAAAGTAACATATTGAGTCGTGTAACATGGAGGTAACATGAGAGGGTCAAAAGTAACGTAAAATGTTACTTTTGTAACATTCTGGCAACGCTGGAATTGAATGATGAATATACCTTCTATTCTAGTGATAACCAGACTAACCTAAACTAGTGATAACCATCAGTGTTGCCATTGCCAACGCTGTGTAACGTAAAGGAGCTAAGTTTTTAAGACCCGCGCAGTTCATTACAAATAAATCACTTTTTACTGATTACAGTGCATGTGTCATTTTAGAATTATTTAGTTTGGATTAATTGGTTTTTTGAATTCCCGACGTTTCGACACCTTTCCTTGCCATGGTAACGGGAGGACTGTTGTAAGATCTCAGCGCTTACTTTCTCAAAATGTAATGTTGTCCATTTTACAAGAATATGAACTGTTGAATCCAAAATATTGTTGTTATTTATCCCAGTTTACGGTACCTATTCTTTAAAAATGAGTGTATTATTTTTAGACGCTAGGCTGGACGAATATAGACTAAGATAGATTGCTTTGCATTCCCAATAAAAAAAATGGTAAATAAAAAAAAATCAAAGTCAGTCAAGTCACAGATTGTATAAAGTGTTATGTCAAACTCAAACTCAATCGAAGCTGCGGTCCGCATAGCGTTAATATCGATATTATTGCGTTAACAGTAACAGCCGGTCCGCATGGACGTTAGCGCGTTTACAATATCTAGCGTGATGTCACTCATGACTGTCATCACTAGCGCCATCTTGGGCTAACAGTGACCGTGCCTCTAAGCGTTATTCTCTGAATAAGGCTTCCTTATTCAGAGGCGTGATTCCACGTAATCACTGTAGGCCAAAGAGTAATATATATATGCTGTAGGCGTTCTGTCAAAAGTGTCAAATGGATGACTTACAGACGAGTCCATCCACAGAATTTTATTTTGTCAAGAAATCAAAAGTAATGGAGTTTGTTATTAGAAAAGGAGCTTTACCCCATTCCACAACAAGCTTATTAAAAAAGGTGGCTAATGTAAAAAAGCGCGACTCAATAAGCAAACGCACTTCTTCACTATCGTTGCTTTCGAGAACGAATTTAGTTTCTAGTCCTCAATTTATCTTGTTTTTTAAGGTTTGTTACAAACGGTCCACACGCATCATCAACAGTCATTTGTCGATTTTATTGATTTAAGCGCGATATTATCCTAAGACTTAAGATATTATCGAATGTGGACCACGCGTGAGCATTGCTAACGCCGTTATTGATATCATCGCCATGCGGACCGTAGGTGTAGCCGAAAAATCCTACGAAAAAAGTCAAACGATCACAAAAAAAAGTCTATGGTCTTCTAAGTTATTTTGATGAATGAAAGTGAAGTGATGATAGGTATTTTTACTTACCTAGTACCTACACAAACAAAATAATATATCCGTAAACACGAAGTGAGTGGGCTCTTCAATATCATATCTAATAAGCTATAGTGGTGTTAGAAAATACAGGAAATATCTTCCACAATTTATATCGCATGAGAAATGATGAGAGTGCAAATGATAATTTTCACATGATTGATGGCACTTCATTAATTTACATCGATTTCAATGTTTATTCTTCTTCATTTCAACTTTCAGATGTATTGAACACAAGTCATGGGTATAAATTGTTAACTTTCAATTTGTTACCTTTGCAAAATGTTTTCATGTTGAAATCTGTCAGTCAGTCATCATAAAATAAAATTAGTCATGGGTTCCATGCGACCGACTGGACGCTTTTTGTCCTTCACCAATAACATACAGAGAACACAAAAACAGACTGGTGAGTGCAATAACAATAAGAAAAACAGTATTTACTGAACTGTGTGAATCATGTCCAAAACTATTTATCATGCAATGTTCTGTGTGCCCTTGTTAAACATTTACTCAGCTTTTTTTTGCTGAATATTATTTAATTTTAGTAAATACTTTGTTACCTACTAAAGTGGATGTGATCAGAAACATTTTTTGTATTTCCAGTGCCAAGTGGTTTTCCTCAAAGTCTTTCTGGTAGTGAAACAGATGTGTCCACATCAAATGAAAATTTGTCCAGAGAGGAACGTTATGTTGTACGACACACAGCTCGTGTAGAGCCTCAAGGCCAGGAAAATCAAACAGAGAATAACAACAATAATAACAGAAATTCACTTAAGGTAAGTTGTAATGGTAATTAAGTAATTGTCATATATCTACTCAATTATTCAATACAATATCATTAGTAAAATTATAATACTCATTGTACTTTTACTGTTAGGTATTGTATGTTATGTGCACTAAACAAACAACATTAAAGTAAAATATTTAAATCCACACATCAATAAATACTTTCCAGCTATCAGTTGCTTCAGACAACTTAAGAGAAATTTAAAAACATCAAAAAATAAATCTTTGCATGTATTGTAGACTTTATATCACATTGTAAAATCTACATAATGATTTTAAATTAATCAAAGAGAATGAAGAATGTCACTAGGTGTGTTAAATTACTCATTATGAGCGTGTAGACGAAATGTCTAGAAATACACCTGTTTTTGTTTTATTTAAATAATCAAAGAAGTAGTTTAGAAGTAACAATAATTTTAGTTTCTGACTTTTTTAAATATTTCACACTGGCGCTCATCACTTGACAACTCGCCGCTATCACCATACTACCACCCACTATTTAATGTTCCCTGTGTTTGACCATAATAACCTTTTTTTATGTAAAGTTTTTTTGTAAATCAGTGGTATAATAGTGCTTACAAAATATGGACGACAGTTTTGAAAAACGATAAGATGATAACTTAAATATATCTATCAACGATTTCTTGGTCGCCGCCGTGATACGAGCAGTACAAAATACAAAACTAAGGAGTTAAAAATAACCTAATTAGTTTTTATCATAAATCTTTTATGAAACTTATATTTCTGATTACTTACCTACTAGTGTTTGTAAGAACCTAATGAACTAATTTTAATCAAATGTACTGACAAGACACATAGCATTAGAAAATTAGGTTCATCAATATTGGACTCTATTCCATTACATTAAGAAATATTTTGCTTTGTCCTCAAAAATACTTTTTTGGGCTATACTATTTTATTCTGTGCATACCAAACCTTTTCAAATTTGATTGAACTTCTTAAATATTGTTTTCGAAAGTAGGCAACTATTTTACTTCTTATTATATTGTTAACCATAGTCGGGTATTCCTCACAACATAAAAGTGTATTTGTTTGACGGCATTTGGTGACCGTGTGCTATATGTGCTGCGTTGGCAGGGTGAACCTTCTGAACCATTAGATCATTTAAATCAGATCATTTAAAAACGGGAGCCAAGTTAGTTAAGAGAGGAGCACAATCTTTTTTTGTATGGTATTCAGAGCCAGATACCAACATGGAATTTCAAAACTATAAATAATTTTCAAAAAAGGGTGCAAATAATTAAAATAATAATTTGTAAAATGTAAAACCTTTGTAACAGTAAGATCTTAACTATTACTCTTAATAAAATAAAATAAAATACTATAGCAATTATTGTTTACAGGAAAATATTCCGGGCAGCAATCGAAACTCCCTGAAAGATTCAGTTGGTGGGGGAAACAGTAATAGAAGTTCCTTGGATGTGTCTTCATCTTCTTACAACACTCTTATAATACACAATCAGGATGATTCATGGCCTCCTCGACCTACACCTATTCGGTGAGCATTTAATATTATATATAACTATAAGCGATTAAAATTTAACTTAATAGTGTGAAAGTGTGTAAAATTCACAAATGAGGATGAATATTGTGATGTTGATTTTAGTGAACATGAACGAACCAGTAGTGAAGTTAAACATCCCAACACCCAATCATCACCATACCATACTCTTAAGAAAAGTGAAGTCGGGAAGAAACCTAGTGGTATTCCTTTGCCCAAGGTGCACAAGGAACAAGCGGTCACCACTACTGCCAATTATATTGATATCGGTGGACAGCGAATATATACTAGTCCTCCTGATCACGGAGTACAGGTAAGTAGGTTCAGATTTAAAGCATTAGATTTGATTGAGTTTATAAAAATGCTGTTAAATGTGGTTTAATCCTAACATTGATTATATGGCATTTGATTGTCTGTCAAGTAATAATAACTTACTGTTTCTATACTGGGCTAGTATTGTTTTAACCTTTTTGGTTTTAAGTAAAAAGAAAGATGTGCAAAAATATAGGGTGTTTGGCCTAGAGTTGTAGCATCATAAACTATTTACGAGTTGATTTGTCTATGAATGAGTTAATTAATAAAAAAATGGCCTAGTGTGTGTCGGGCCATGGGGTATGGGGAATGGGGGACTCCCCCTTGCCCATCCCCTTTTCCCCTCCCCACCCCTCTACTCCATACCCCATACCCCATACACGTCGTTATTGCAGTCCCAGACAGTCACCCTTCCCAAACCCGTAATTTTTTCAATGTCGTTTAACTTTCGTTATCGCTGTCCCACATGGTCACCCATATCAAATCCTGTTTTTCTTAAAGTAATCAATCTAATCAAATCTATTCGTACCGTACCGTCACTGAATCACTCACCAAAGTTTTATTAAATGTGGGTCACTGAACTGCTCACCAAAATGTTATTTATCTACACCCATGCTTTAAATCCTTTATAAAAGGTTCTGAAACAGTTAGCTTATAGCCAACATTGAAACAACCAGTGTCATAGTAACCATAATATCATCCGAACGAGTGGCTGGGGGCGCCGCCAGCCCCCGCGCCCACCGCGTGCGCCCCCGTCATTATATCATCTAAATTTCATAACAACTCCTTCGAAAATATGGTTACTGTGACACGTTGTTTTAATGTTGGCAATAAGCTATGTGATACTATTATCACATTCATGTTTCAATGCTCCTCATTATAAAATAGTTGCATAAAAACATTTTTCATCCCCATTTTACATGTAGGGGAGGTACACTAAAATCATTTTTTTGAGATTTTATTCTACCACATTTTGGCGTAATTCATATACACATTTATGTTAAATTACAGCTTTCTAGTACTAAGGGCCTCTGAGTTAAGTCGCGGACGGACGAACAGACGTACAGACGGACATTGCGAAACTATAACGGCTCGGCCACAGCCCTGCCAAGCGAATTCGGTAATCCCTGATTGGTCGTGACAACGAGCTGAGAGGCCGACATCGAGATAGCGTGCGGTGAATATTGAATTCGCTTGCCGCGCCGCCCACCGCGGTGGGCTGTGGCCGGGCCAGGGTTCCTTGTTGATTTAACTACGAAACCCTAAAAACGAAGAATGAATTAAGTAACTAATCTTATCGCAAGTATGGAATATTGGTCTCGATTCTGCTAATGTTACCAATAGTAGTAAAGCGTATTAGATTTTTTTAAATACCTAAACTTTTATATTTGTTTACCTACGGACAGACACGCGTCCATATAATCAAATGTAGGTCTATGTACGGTTTACAATTTCCGATAGGTAGAAAAGTGCCATAGTGCTGGGCTCATTTTGCACATCATTATTTATGTGTTTTTTTTTCATGTAGGAAATAACAGAAATCCCCGATGACTTTCTAAACCAGTCGTCAGTTCTGAAACACCTGGCTAAGGAGGTGGCCCAGTCGCCGAGCCCGCGCGGCCCCACGCCGCCCGCGTCGCCGCGCGCGCCCTCCGCGCCCCGCGATGAACCTCGCAATAAGGGCAAAGCCTCCAAGGCTAAACTTAGCAAGGAGAAACTCAACCTGTCGCGCTCGCAACCTGACCTCACAAGGTAAACTTTTTCACGTTTGTTTAAAGCCTTCACTTATTTAAAACTTAATAGTTTCATTTTAATTATAGCATTTTTAGCTTGGTCTCTAAGTCAGGTCACACACAAAGGTTTCCTTCAGTCTATCCCAATTCCTAATTTTGTTCCGTCTATCTGAACAATAACTTAAATAACTTAAAGCTCGGTGGTGCAGTGGTTTAACGCCTGGCCCAGTGATTGCGGAGGTTAAGCAACTTTCGCAAGGGTCGGTCATAGGGTGGGTGACCAAAAATTTATTATCTCGAGTTTCTCCGTGCTTCGGAAGGCACGTTAAGCCGTTGGTCCCGGCTGCATTTGCGGTCGTTAGCACCCACCAATCCGCATTTGGCCCGCGTGGTGGGTCATGGCCCATCCTCCTTATCCACCCATAAGGAAGGTCGATGCCCCAGCAGTGGGGACATTAAAAAAATATTCTTGAATTCACTGAAACCTCGTTTCATGTTCTCATTAAGTAAGGCTTAATGGACCGTGACTCTCACTTTCAATGCATGTAACTTTACAAAAGATGTGAGCCTTCATAAATATTAAATTGTTGTTTACTCAGCCATGAAATCGTATTTGAGTAGGATGCCTTCGCGGACTTATGGCTTCAATCATATTCAATCTCTACATGTTGTTGCCTGAATTTTTATAATTTACATACCCTTCGATTTTTAAAACGTAAGCTATAGCGAAAAGTGCAAATGTGACTATCTAGTAAGATGAGTGAAAGACGTGGAATGAAAAGGAAATTGAACTTTATGTGTGCGAGAGGGAAGGAGGATAACATTGACGGACGGACTGGTAAGACGACAGACAAATGATGTCTTCACACAAACGTTTTCCTGTTCCTCTTGCGTTTTCAACAGAGGCATGTCAATTGCGCATGCTCTATAATATAGATATTTTTTTTTGAAGATTTTCGAGAATATAGAGTCTATATTCTCAAAAATCTTCTAAAAAAAATTATGGCAAAAAGTTGAAAGAAAAAGCGCACAGTTTGGAGGCAATATTGCATGTGTCTGACGTAAGTTGAATTGAAAGTTGAAGCGTCTCGGTGAAGAAAGACCATATCATTATAAAATAAATGCAGTATCTTCGAGTAAACATCTCTTTAAGTAATAATACAACATATAACAAATGAAATTTAAAAAATAACAAATAAAATGCAAAATGTCAATTAAAATTTAATGATGTAACCAATTAATGGGAATTGATGAAAAGGATTTGCACCCACGACGGACGGAATGGAACGGAGGCGGTATATGCGTTTTGGGTTAGAGGTTGTGTGTTTTTTAATTATTAATTGTTAGCGTGGGCGTGGGCGTGAGCGTGGGCGTGGGCGCGGGCGTGCGCGCGGTGCCGGGCGGGTCGGAGTCGAGCGGGTGGTGCAGCGGCGGCGAGGGCTCGCTGGAGGAGCCGGACGACGCGTTCGCCGCCGTGCTCGACGCGCTCGCCGCCGAGAACCACCAGCTCAAGCGACAGCTCGGCGACGCCTGCGAGCGCGTCGCCAAGACCAACAAGGTATGACAAGTTAAAACAAGTCTGTCTTTACAGCGGCTTAGTGCCTCAGTTGCGATTTTGTCTAGCACCAAAAGCTCCAGACTCATCCTGGTAGGGTCAATCAAGTTTGTGTGATGAGAATCGTTTTGACCATCCTGCCGTATCCCAATTTATTTGGGGTCGGCGCAGTATGTCTTGTATAGCAGATGTATAGTTACACAGTGTTTTGACCCTTTCTTTTTAGTGTCAAACTTAAATAATTTGACAAAAAGTAACCATTGTGTAACTATACATCTGCTGTACAATCTTTATTAGTAAAGGGGTATGGGTCACTTTTGCAGGTTTTAGATAAATTTCATAGAAATTCTTTTCCAATTTTTAAATTTAAAAAAGGTAACTACCACTATCTATCGTATTGTTACAAATGACAGTCTTTATAAGTCCCTAAATGTCAATATGAATTAACCTATTACTCTAGCTCGAGGAAGAAGTAGAGAAGGTTCGCACGGCGCACGAGGAGCTGGTGCGCTCGTGCGAGCGTCGCGAGCGCCTCGAGCGAGCGGCGCGGGTTCGCTTGCAAGCGGACTGTCGCCGGCTACAGGACCTGAACCGAGCGCTCAAGCAACAGGTACTAACAGCGAACTAAATTCAATGGAAGTGTAATTGTAAACAAATATTGCTTAAAAATAGCACTACGGGGCTAAAAAATGACAATCCGCACAGCATTTACTCGGGCTGGGCACGCGCCCGGTGACAGACGTAGCGTTCTTTACAGTAATTGCAGTTTGTATTTAAAAAAAAAGATAGTTTATAAGAAATTACGTCCTGTACAGTCAAATGTAAAATACGCAAAGAAGGCAGTAAAAAGATGCAGAAAAGTCAAATATTGTTTCGTTTAAGTATAGAAAATATCTATAAGTATACAGATTGTGGTCGCTATTATGCAACCAGAATCGCTTTGTTCTGCATAACTAAATGCCAGCATTTTTTAGCTACGCCCACTTGATGGTCATTTTGCATGGTGCTATATTTTAATGGGATTCTTGTTCCGTAGATTTTAGTTTGCTGGGTACTAAGCTGGTTAAGTTTCTATTATAATGCGCTTAATTCTTATTGGTGGCTGTGAAGTAAGCCACTATGCGCGTAGTCGTGCCCCACCACTCGCCTCTCTTACCCACTTACATCGAAAAAGTATTCTGCGCATCGTCTCGCACGATGTTCCGAGCTGCCAATAAGTTTGAAATGTATTGAAGCTTACTCGACTTTGACTGATGATATCTTTGTAGAAATGTTGTTACATTTATGAAATAAATCAGTTGTTAGTGTCTCTGTTAGTAAACGGCGAAACAAGCACTGAATCTCCTCTTTCCTGTTCAAATAAAATCAGATTGAATTTATAATCCGCCCGCGATTTGAATGAAATAGAACCTTGTCAAACTAAGATGCTCCCGGTACGCCGGCCAGCCACAGGGATATCCAAAAAACACGGTGTCACGCATCCGAGATGAGGGAACTTTTGCTGCAGCAACTTCAATAGTTAATTAACTAATTAGTAAATTTTCGATTTACTTTGGCAAGGTTCCATCCCATTTTAATCGCGCGCAGATTTTATCAGAAAAATACCTTTCAGAACTTTTTGTATGGAAAACCATAGGTGGCCCCTATTTTCTTTTGAGCAGTATATTTACAGTTAGAAATAATTATGCAACTACATCAATACACCAGATCTATTTCAAAATATAGACCCTCTTCGTACACTGATTGAGGTTATCCTTTTAGGTGGACCTATTTTCGCAAACCGTACGAACCGACAACGACTCTAGCGCGGAGGCGCTGCGGAAAGAGCTACAAAACAGAGAAATGCTTATTGCCCAGCTCATAGCCCAGAGTAAGTGGTTACGTTATGCATAGTTACTCGTGTGGTACTTCGATATGTGGTGGCTCTGTACAAGTTTCAATAAAAAAAATGACAATCGATAATTTTTCGTGTTAAAGGTTCTGAAGTTCGGGACCTAGCGCGCTTTTCTTTTAAAAGTCACCTGCGGCGGTATCTGCTAAAAACATTGAAGTTAATAACTGTGTTTTGACAGATGTATGTGATACATTGCTACTTCGTTATGACACAAATAAAAACTTACCAAAGAAAAGTAAACATGAACTTCATTAATACTAAATAATATACTAGAAAAATACGACTCGCACCAGATCATATTCTCGGACGGGAATCGAACCTGCGATCTTTGGATATCCGGTCCAATGCTCTGACCGCTGAGCTACCGAGTCACTAGTGGGAACATCCAATTTCTTCTAGAATATCAACTCTTACACTGCAAGCCAGCGCCATCTCACCAATGTACAAGGAATTACCTCCACATTCATACATAAAAGTTTAAGCGCGGAGAGAGAATCAATCGAATTTTAAAACCTGAAATCTTTACATACATCAAAAGCGATAACGAAGATTTTCAAATGTTACTTTAGTTAGGGGCTCTGCTTTGGCTCCTTTCTCAGTTGTTTTCATAATAATATAGCGATTGTTATGACATGTGTAGACAAAGAGCTAGCGTGCGCCAAGGAGCGTCAGGAGATAGAGATGGCGGCCCAGCGCGCGACGCTGCAAGAACAGCGGACGCACATCGACATACTGGACACCGCGCTCACCAACGCTCAAGCGAATGTGGTGCGGCTCGAGGACGAGGTATGGAGAAATTCAAAGTCCTTATATCTTTATTTTCAAATAAACCTGAAATCTATATTTTACTATCACCCGTTCCAGACTTTTTTAACTGACAAGAAACTTATCAGCTTTAACAGGCGTTTACAAACTTAACTATATTACCAAATACTAGAGGTACTACAGGATTGTTAACAATAACAGTACAACAGATAGATCTCAGAAGTTGGCGCTATGCCACTTGCCAAAAAAAAATTCTTTCAACGACTTTCTATTGGAATTTTTACTTCGTAACGCCCATATACCAGTTATGCCAATTTGAAGCCACTGCTCAACGACAGTGCCATGTGCAAGAATGTGATAGCAAATTAGTCTCTTCTAAGAATGTTTTATTGTTGCTAGCGCAAGCAATTTTGACCTTAATGGTGGCGGATCACAGTTGGATCGCTCCGCTTCACCGTCTCGTAAACACGCTCGCTTTAAAAGTGTTTTCGTATTTTGCAGCTCAGAAAGGCTGTCTCACTCACACTTTAAAACATCGCCAATAGACGATGACAATGTATTGAAAACATTGACCAAAAATAAATCAAGTCATTTATTAAAAAGTTCAAAATGCGTAAACGCTCTTAAATCGACGGATACGTAACTCGAGGAGGTGTATTGTCGTGTCAGTGTCGTCACGCCAGCGGGTACGTGGAGCGCGTGATGGGCCTGCAGCGGGCGCTAGCGTCGCTGCAGCAGGCCTCCGACCGCCGCGAGCACACCGAGCGGAAACTGCGCGCGCAACTAGAGAAGGAGCTGCAGACTCTCAGGTACTCTTGTGTATTTTATGCTTTATTTTTTTCTGTCGCTCAGTTATCGCGAAAAATATATAGTGAGGGTATCGCGCGCGGCAGCATCGGTGAAGCGTTGTACTCACGTCATCTTTGTTTTCTAGCAAATAAAGTTTCTGAGCACCAGAAAATATAGAGCGTGAAAAAATGCGATTCTGTGCTTATAGATGTGGGTCAACCGATTTTTATTGTGTGTTTGGTTGTTAGAAAACGCGAGTGCAACTGCGGCGGGACCGGTAGCGGGCAATCGGGCGGCGGTGGGGGTGGGATCGGTGGTGGGGGCGGCGCGGGCGAGGCCGAGCTGCGGCGGCAACTACGCGAGCGCGACGAGCGGCTGCTGGCGCTCGAGGGCGAGTGCGCCAAGTGGGAGCAGCGCTACCTCGAGGAGGCGGCGCTGCGCCAGGCCGCCGTCTCCGCCGCCTCCATACCCAAGTACGTCACTAGCGAGCGACGAGCGGCTGCTGGCGCTCGAGGGCGAGTGCGCCAAGTGGGAGCAGCGCTACCTCGAGGAGGCGGCGCTGCGCCAGGCCGCCGTCTCCGCCGCCTCCATACCCAAGTACGTCACTAGCGAGCGACGAGCGGCTGCTGGCGCTCGAGGGCGAGTGCGCCAAGTGGGAGCAGCGCTACCTCGAGGAGGCGGCGCTGCGCCAGGCCGCCGTCTCCGCCGCCTCCATACCCAAGTACGTCACTAGCGAGCGACGAGCGGCTGCTGGCGCTCGAGGGCGAGTGCGCCAAGTGGGAGCAGCGCTACCTCGAGGAGGCGGCGCTGCGCCAGGCCGCCGTCTCCGCCGCCTCCATACCCAAGTACGTCACTAGCGAGCGACGAGCGGCTGCTGGCGCTCGAGGGCGAGTGCGCCAAGTGGGAGCAGCGCTACCTCGAGGAGGCGGCGCTGCGCCAGGCCGCCGTCTCCGCCGCCTCCATACCCAAGTACGTCACTAGCGAGCGACGAGCGGCTGCTGGCGCTCGAGGGCGAGTGCGCCAAGTGGGAGCAGCGCTACCTCGAGGAGGCGGCGCTGCGCCAGGCCGCCGTCTCCGCCGCCTCCATACCCAAGTACGTCACTAGCGAGCGACGAGCGGCTGCTGGCGCTCGAGGGCGAGTGCGCCAAGTGGGAGCAGCGCTACCTCGAGTATGTCACTAGCGATCTTAGTGAATCATCAAAACGACCCATTATACAACGTGTTTTAATGAATGAACCCGAAATGGGAAAATTGTTTCTTCGGACCATCAAACTTGTTGGAGGATGCGAGGACTGGCTGGCTATGTCTCGCTCGTACTGGCCAGCAAGTGTCAGGCATGTAATCTGCCACATTGGCTGATGTCACTCCTTGATTGAAAAGCTAATGAAAATATGTCTGCAAACTGTTGTTTATAATATTTAAATAGTATTTGGGTGAAGCGCCTCTCTGTTAATAGGTGAATTTACAATAAAACTGAACAACTTTTATTATGGGACCAACTCCGAAATCGCAAAAAAATCAGCTTTTGATATTTTAGTTATTAATTTTGTATAAAGCAGCAGATTTTTTTACGATTTCAGAGTTAGTCCTGTAGTAAAAGTTGTTCAGTTTGATGGTCCGAAGAAACGGTTTTCCCATTTTGGGTTCATTCATTAACACGTTGTACAAGTCCACTGCAGGACGAAGGTCTCTTCCGTGGACATTCCGCCAACATCTCAATCTCCACGCTTTGCAGGTGAGTTGAAGATGAGAGTGTTGGATCGTTTTCATCGAAAACCGCTGGTGCACCTTTTCTGGTTACGTATGTCAATAATGTCATTATTCGCCCATGACAGTGCTTTTCTATTCTACATTTTTTTATGAAAAGAGTTGTGCAAATAATCCATATAATTAACACCGAATTTTAAGAAAAATACACATTAAACCGTTGCACGTAAAACTATCATTACTTTTTCTTAACGAATACTGTTTGCCTTAGGGATGCGAAAATAGCAGCGCTCGAGAAGACATCAGCGGAGTCCGAAAGGCTGATGGCAGAAGCGCGCAGCGAGAAGATCCGCCATATGGACGAACTGCACCTCGCGCAGAAGAAGGTGGCCGACTTGGAGAGCAGGTCAGATTAATAATTTTTCTATAGCTTCTGAAACCTAAGTCAGCCCCCCTACCATGACCACTGGAACGCGATATGACGTAGCGATTTATCACGTTTAACTGTCAAAAGACAATGGAAAGGGTCTTTTCAGACAGACAGACGGACAACAAAGTGATCCTATAAGGGTTTAATTTTTTTCGTTTGAGGTATGGAACCCTAAAAACAAGGATTGCTTGTTTATACCCTTTTTAAAAAATGCGTGTGAAATTGTATTTTGAAATAGACCTTATTGTATTTTTATAGCTTTTATTATTTTTCGTCAGCGTACTGTATACGTATGTATTAGTACTAAAAATTGAAATAGGATGTGAAATAAATTGTAACCCTTTTTGTAAACTTAACGAGAGATGTCTCAGTTAAACGACCGTTAGATGTTGAGATTACTTTATTACTAACTTAATACATAAGTGCACGCTATATATATACATAACAAACTTGTTCGATTGGGAGAGTGCTGAGTGATCACAACTTTACTTAATGCACATTTTTGTTCATTTCTTAAGCTGGGTTGTTGTTATTTACTTTTAGAGTGAAAGAGCTCGAGTCGAAAGTGGCTGAGCGCGACGCCATGATCAAAGTGTTGCAGAAGCACACCAGCTCCGCGTACGACAGCGGCACCTCGCTCAGGAACAACTCCAGCAGGGAGGAACTTGGTACGATTATTTATAGTTTAGTAGATCTGGATAATAAATCATGTCTCTTTAGACATGTTGACACGTCGATAAATCTTCCAGTTTCAATTTGGTCTTTTTTTAATTTCTGATGTTTACATTTTGTCTAATAATGAGAGTAAAGCTATAGATAAATTATTGATAATTGGCTTAGACTTGAAGAATATTTAAATTTTACGATGTTGAACGGCATGGCATAGAATGTAACAGTTTGACACTGGGCTATTTGCCCGGTGTCAGTCAGACTAATACCCCTTCCCCCCTTTTTATTGAAAACATGTCCCTCGCCATAGTTTTTTCTGTTTCGAACAAAAACTATTAGATCTAGGAGTCAATGTCACAAATTCTACATTAGATTCCCTACCACGCGGTAACATGTTTTTTTATAGGTCTTATAGTTAGGAGGAGAAGGCTTTTGAGATTGTCGTCCCGGTCTAGATGGGTCACCTGTAGAGCGGGCATAACGTTTGAGTATTGTCGTCAGTGGGCCTGTCGTCGGGCGCGTCGTTCTCCAGCGCGGAGGGCGTGGGCGGCGTGGCGCGGTACCGCCATCTAGCGCGCCGCAACTACTCGCCGCACAACGACAACGCCAGCGGTAACTATTACTTACATACAATACAACACTACTAACTTTACTACGTTTAAACACCATACGACGAGATCTTGTCGTGCAAAGTACACGTATATCGTATATCCATATCGAACATAATGGTCCGTTTATAATTACTGCAATAAAATAACTGACGATCTAAATAAATAAATAAATATTGACAACATCACATACATTGCTCCGATTCCAAAGTAAAAAGCACTTGTGTTATGGAAATTGGAATCACAAACACCCAGACGTGAGCCAATAAAGAAAAGTTCGTTTTCTAAATTGATCCAACCGGGGATCGAACCCGGGACCTCAGAGATAGCGACACCTTAAAAACCGGTGTACAAAGCCACTCGACCACGGAGGTCGTCAATCTGCTATTTTAAAAAGCATTATATGAGTGAGAGTAGTAACGAACATCCACCATTTTTATTTTTATTCATATTTGAACATGTACCCCACATATGGATAGGTAAATCCTTATAATAATAATCTTTAATAATAATAATAATCTTGTTTCCACCTTTTTACAAAATTTGTAGTACAATCTTATTTATCCTACTTATTCTAGTGACTTGACTAAGGCTAACTAGACTAACGCTTAATTAAGTTATTTGTCAATTTATCTCACAGGTTGCGGGTTCGACAGCTCGTCCCTACGGCTAGAATCCCAACTAGCAGCCCTAGAGTCCCGACTGGAGCGCCCGCCCGTGCCCGCCGTGAGTTACCGCCCGCCCGACCCGCGACCGCATGCCTCCTACTACTGACACGCTATACACTAGACACAGAACACAGCTTTACCTATGACTCCATGATAGGTAAATTTTGTGGAAAAGAGAAAAGGTTGGAACGTTTTTTTGTAAAAAAAATACGGCTCGAAGGATCAAATAAAAAAAATCTGATCAAAATTGCTTTATAATTACACCTCATATTGATGATTCACTTATTATGAGCCTTTGGTAGTAATTATTGAGTATTAAAAACAAGGTCGTTTTGAAGGACTATTTAATTTCAGTTTGTCAATGGCAAATAATGGCTAATAATCGTCATCTTATCATCATTTTAATCATATTCTTAAGGGATTTTTTTATAACATTAAAAAATGGGTATAGTCCACGGATCAAGTTTGTTTTGCGAACTATATAGGGTAATTTTTGGACCCCTTTAAAAATTTTGTCAAATCATTCTAGACAGCAGTAAAATCATTTTTAATTATTCAAAATGCTATTTTTAAAATATACTAGATAAATTCGACTCGCCACAGAACATATTATCGGACGGGAATCAAACCCGCGACCTTTGGAAGTCGGACTGCGAGTCGTATTTTTCTAGTATATTTTTTAGCAGTAAAAACAATTTATGAAGTAAAAAAAATCGCACAATCGGTTGGTCCCACCCGTGCGAGCCCCCTCTCGTCACCCGACTTCCCCGCTCGTGTCCCATGCGCGAGGGTGTGCGTGTGCGCCTAGATGTTTAGGATATAAAAAGAGGCTGCAAACTGTGGATTAAATAGAAACCGGTCAAGTGCGTGTCGGACTTCGCACATTTAGGGTTCCGTACCAAATAGGGCTAAGGGCGGGGCTTATCTGTGCTACGCGTTGGACCTCAAAATTATGTTGGTTTGTGATAGAAAAATGAGGGAATTTAAAAGAAAAAAAAAACAGAATTATCAATATATCGGTATTTGTTAGTAAAATATACGTAATAATAAACATTATCACTTCAAGTTCATAGGTCAATTGGAAGTTAAATTATGATCATCATTTCGTTGCTTAATCTCGATGATAGATTACGTACTTTAAATACTATATTTTTTATGATTTAATTACAAATGTATAGCGTTCACATTTTTCCCTGTACTTGTAGTATAAGACGATATTACTTGCCAAATTTCATAGTTCTAGGTCAACGGAAAGTACTCTATAAATTTTGATTCCCTTGAGAGTGTCGAAATATGTGTTTTTCGCAGTATAAACGAGCGTATCGTTTTTGACGTTAACTTAGAAGTTTATTTTTTTATAGCTTAGAGGGACTGTAGACTTGAGTATATGGTTTAATTTCAACTCGATTCCTTTACGTGTTCCCGAATAAAGGGTGTTGACAGACAGATATACAGATGGGCAATAAAGTGTTCTATAAGGGTTCCGTTTTTTCCTTTTGGGTACGGAATCCTAAAAACATTCATAAATTATCTCACCTTTTTTTTATTACTTTCTTGAACTTATATTTAATTTTGTAAAGGGCTTGCAAAACTTTTTCTCTATTTCACGATTGGATAAAAAAACTGCATACTGCATACATATAGGCTGCGCTTATACAAGCCGGCTATAATTTTTTAGACTGTTTTTGATTTGCAATCCATTTAAAAGGATTTCTAAAATGTACATAAAGAAACCTATTTAAGGCATTATGTCGAAGCAATGTAACATATTTTCTTTTTTTTTTCAAGTATTTTATAATATTTTAGACTTGTAATCATTGAGTTTGGTCTAGTGTAATATTGACTGGATTTCGCTAGAATGACATTCCGACGATCAATTCCTTTTTAACATTCCTTCACCGATATACAAACAAACGATCACAATGACGCTTCGTTTTTATGTTTTGTGTGATTTTAGAATGTTTGAAGTGTACATTTAGCCTAAAATTAAGCTTCTTAACCAAACGATATGTGTTGCATAACTTTAAATATTCAATAAATAACATCGGTCACGCAATAGCTGACGCTTGTTTAGGCTGCGTACGCACCGACAGGTGGCTTGCTTAGCGCTTAGATATGTATCGAAGTCAAAGGAACGTTCACGAATGTTCGCAACCGGCCGCACTGCGCGCTTGGCGTCTCGCCAGGCTAGTCGCCTACTAAATACATTATCTAGGCGCTAAGCAAGCCACCTGTCGGTGCGTACGCGGCTTTAGAGTTTAAGCTCTAAATGTGTGTCGTGCGGGACACAATAAATATGAAAGAGATGCTAGGGGGGTGATACTACTCATTATTATTTTCCCATAGGATTGGTTTTTCCCTGGTTTTACTACTACTGAGCATAGTAAGAACAATGTAATTGCTAATAGTAAGTTAGAAAAAATATATCGATAATCTTACAAGCGGAATTGTTATCTGGAAAATGACGCTTATGGCAATAGACATTAGTTTCGAGTTTCATTATGAAACAGTTTCGTTGTTGCGTAACCATTGTTGTTCAACAATAATTATACATACAGTTTTGAATGACAAATTACTATTTAATGTGTAAATTGAATACAACTTTGAAATGTTTTACGTTTTGTAAAAAACTATGTGTTGAAGTTAACTAGTGCCTTGACATTGTCTGAAAAAAATATATTTAGAATAACTTAATGATACTGGTGCCAATTATAGTCATATAAGTGTATAATCTAGAATTCTAGAAGAATCTCGAATTCAGTTAAACATCCATATTTTTATACTACCTACATATACTCCACTAGTTATGATCCTAGTCTCTTTAATACAATTTAGTAATATTAAATGGTGCTTTTTTAATGAACTCGATTAATTTTTTCGGAAATCTCAGCCGATTATAATAAGTTCATAAATTGTAATACATTTATATTTGTCAGCTATGATCATTTCTTTAGTCGTATAGCATGTTCTGGAAAGCAAACCTATTAATAAGGATTAACAACCTACATTCATTTGAATATAAGTAACCACGAATAATGCTGTAGATTAGAGTTTAGCTTCAATTAAGTAAGTGTTTTAAGCGTCTGATAATTATATCAACAGAGGCATTGTCACAAAATTATGCCAAAGTTAGAATTACGGGATTGTCAAACATATCGTAGCACTAAAAGTGGAACAGTACACTGCGTACGTTTGTCATTTCGTAAGAGTTATTTTTCTATTTATTTTTAGTGTATAAGGTTATTGTATGTTGGTTTCTTTGAAGAGTGTCGATCTTTGCGTGTAAAGTCAACAGGTTTGATTCAGAAGTGCAGTTTGACAATAATGTTGAACAAGACTGAATTGTATTCGTGTGTTTTTTGCCTATTCTATAATTAGACCCTACACCCATAAGACGCCTTATAATATATTTTCTATTTGTAATTAAATCTTTCCTGATTGGTCAAAATCTTATATCTGATTTTGATTGACAGATACCGGTCGTCTGTTGTTACGCGTCTAGTGGGTGGGTGGTTGATGGCTTATTTTAAATTAATCTCATCGAAGAGCTTCAGAGATTTAAACGCTAGTGGACAGTGTATCCCAGTAGTCCCCTCTGGCGTTTGTCGCCTTGGGGGACAACTGGGAGATTTTTATAAAAAAAAACCCAATTTTCCCCCAAGGGGGAAAGGCTAGAGGGGACTACTGGGATACACTGCTAGTGGAGGAGGAGACGGTTACAATCGTCGATTGATAAAATATATTATTTTTATAGAGACCCCCTTTACTTTTGTTTGTGTCCTCCGGAGATCTAAAGTATGTTGTGTTGATGACACCTACTCGGTCGAGGCTTGGCTTATTAATAAGATTTACTTTTTAAATGTAAACAGTTATTTTTGTAAGATGTATTCTATACTATTTTTAGAGACGGCATGTTTAGAATAAATACGATGTTTTGTTTGTTGTAGTTTTAATGATTTTTCCTAACCTTTAGTGTCTAATATTTAAATTGATAAGTAAATTTTGGTTGGCAATAATTAATGATTAAACACAAGTGATTTACGCAAATTGACATAGTTTTAAACGCTTTTGAATGGAGTGTTCCACTAGTGACCCGCTGTATCCGATCCTAATTAGAACACTCTAAAACTAGCACGTATAAAATTTAATTAGTCTAAATACATACTTTCAATATAAGTATTAATTATGCAAATTTCTACGGTCTTTACTTCGCTATTTGATACAACTCAACTTCCAAGTCTAGAGAGTTTATTGGTTTATTATTATTAAGAAAACTCTTTCTTGTATATTTTACAAACAAATTATAATATTGGTTTGTTGTTCCACGTGTCTGTGCTTGTATTAGAGTGATCGAGTTGTAACTTTCTTCCGAGTGCGCACGCTTCCGCTCCGCGGCGAGGTAAGAATCACTAATTGTATTCAGTCTGTTTGTATTGTTCCTTTGTGCCAGTTCATTAACTCTAACCAAGTAGACATTGCCCAACACCTGTTTTGTACAGAACTAGGTAATTGTTATTGTAACTGTGAATTGAGATTGTCTGTTCTCCTTCAATTGTTTTTCATTATGATAATTATATCGAATTCGTAATAATATTATTTCTCATTCTTTCGTTTAATAAGTAAAGTTATAAAACAGTTATTTTCCACTAAAGATATCTGCAAACAACTGCAATACCTATTTATTTTGTAGTGAGGGCAATTTTTGTGATGTTGTTTATTATAACGTTACAGCGCGGATTATGTTGTTTCCCGCGGCTGGGGGTGGGCGTGGGCGTGGGCGGAGGGGGCACTCGTGCGCGGGGCGGGGGAGGGGAGGAGGCTTTACTCCTGGAGCGGGCGGGGCGCGGGGCGCAGGCCGGACGGTCTTCGAGCCTTCCTCCGCCGCCTTCGGCTTTGCCACGGCCGCCGCGTAAGCCGTCCACCCGCACGCAGCGGTACGACCGCCTCGACCACGCTGACAACAGAAAGGTATCTAATCTAGGTCTATATCTAGCACGATTTTTAAGGCGGATCGTGGGGCGCAGACCAGACTGTCTCGAGCCTGCCGCCGAACCCATCTGCCTAACCGCGACCGTCCTGCAAACCATCCACTCGTGAGCAGTAGTCGACTTTCGACCGCGCTGATAACAGAAAGGTGACCGACCAAGCTGACCTTGCTATTTGCCAGCAATGTCGCGGTTGAAAGGTCACATGGTTGACACAGAGCAAGGTTACCTTGGTCGGTGGTTGGCGGTCGCCACATCGGTCGGTACATGGTCATGTAGCCCACGTTTCAGCTAGTTCTGCGAGTGCGACATGCCACTAGACTGGACATTGTGGGTAGGTTGTGACGTTATTATTAATCGCGCACACTTTCGTTTTCATCTAAACATTCTAAACTATTACGATTTGGTTCATACTTGCAACACTTAATATTGAGACTCCGCATTTTACGTATATTGTATACGTCATTTACTGGTATTGTGCTTATGCTTGGCTGGCACCGGGCGACAATTGTTGTTTTCTTACCGCATAAAAATGTATGTCAGTGCTGCGGTCTAAGTTAATATGTAATTATGTAAATTGGCAAAGAAAATTGTCTGCCAGCTGTGTAATTACTGTGTTGTTGAAACAAAGGGCATTAACTTTACCATACTTGACATACCTACCGGCCGACATAGTTACATTATTGGCGAATTTTATTTACTCTGTTTTTCAATACATTACTTTATATGTGTTTGTTTGGATTATTCCCGTTTGTTTGGTGGACGATATCAGATATACGACGGTACGCACGACAGCGCGTCAGGTAAACTGCGAAAACAGCTTTTATTACGTAGGGCATAAAGGCGGTCTCAAGGTCAACATGTAAAGTCTGAGATGCCGCCGTGTGTACATTTTCCATTGAAATGTCACTAAAAATAAAACTGATTACCACATAGTTAATGTTTCGTCTTAAATGCCAAGGTTGATTTCATGGAAACATGCAGTTTAATTTAATTTAAGTTAGTTTAACAAGTGAATTTCTATTATATGCAACAGATAAGTTTTTGTTAACGCTGAAAATCAAATTCCGCAGGATTCAGATGGGTCCGGTTCGATCGCGTCGACCGCGTCCCGCAGTTCCCCGTTGCCGTACGACGCGGTGCGGAAGCTGCCCTCCGTGCCGACGTCCGCCTCCCTCCCCGCCGCGGAGTCCCGGGAGTCGCTCGTGCGCCCGCGGGACTCCAGCCTGCCCTCGCCCTCCAAACTCGCCGTCTACGCCGCCGCTAGAAGGCGGTCGGCCGAGTCCGCTAAAGATAACAAAAGAGGACACCACTATCGAATTCAGTTTTAGGAAAATTAGTCTATAGTTTGACCGTGGGAGCTGTGTCACGCCTTGAGTGGTGACAGACGTGGCGGGGGTAAAGAAAGCGATAGACATACGTGTGGAAGGGAGAAAGAGGAGGTGCTCTGCCTCCGCCCTCACCGCGCACCTACCCGAGGCGCGGCACTGCACATGCGTTCAGTCAATAAACACCTGTTTCACACTACGGTTAAGTTATAATTAGCTTAGTTTATTGATATAATTCGCGCTCGAACCCCCCCTCGTGCGCCGTGTGCGTTACCCCAGCCAGATTTTGTCGAAAATCACATTTTTTTTTAAGTAGATAATTAGAAGTCCAACTTCTTCAATTGTTGTGCTGATTTTTAAATTTGTTTTGCTTATGGTTTTTTAGTTATTTGACAAAAACAGATCTAGCTGGCGTAACGTTACCCCAGCCAGATGTTTTGTTAATTAAAGGGTTTATTGAAATAAACTTTAGGTACATAATTAGTATTCTGAACGAGGTAAATGTGGCCACAAAATTTGAATTTGTATCGTTTATGGTTTCGGAGATATTCAAAATCCTGCTGGGGTAACGTTTACGTGTTCGCTGTATCTCCGAAACGGCTAAGCGAATATGTATAATTTTTTGTACACAGCTTCTATGAATTTGTTATAATTTGTTTGCCAATAAAGAAAAACAAAATAATGCACCGTTTAGAAGTATTTTAATTAATAAAAAAACTCAAAAATAGCTCCTAGCTCTTCAAAAAAGAGCTCTAAAGCCTTATTTGAAACGTCATTTTGTAGCTTACAACTGCCTTCAAATGTTTGTAAATTTTCATTAGAATCCTGTAGGTATTTATTAAGTTACAACGATATTTAATTCAGTTCTCGTAACGATGCGCTCCGGAGGTTTTAAGCCTCCGATTTACTGAGTTCCTTGTGGATTTAAAAGTTGAATAAGATATCATTAATTAGTATTTTAGTTCAATTTTCTACCTGTAAAATTTCAGCGTAATACGATTTGTAATTACCGAGATAATTAAAAGAAAGACATTAGGTAGTGCATGATCATGGCTACCCGACCAAGTATAGATGGTTACGAAAAAGCGGCCGCGTAGTACTTTATACTAACTTTTGAAATTAATAGGATAGTTTTAAACGTAAAGTACAGTTACGTACAGAAGTGTAAAACGAAAACAATATCATCTTAATTTGAGTATTTTTATTTACAAATCATGTCTTATAAACTTACAAAGAAAAATGCGAAGTACCTAAACACTTTAATTTAGTTATATATTTTCTTATAGCAGCATAATAAATGTTCATTGGCTCAACATAATTATAAATTAACTTCAAAAAGATTAACATTGATTTTCAAATCATGAACTAACAATCACATAATAAATTATTGACTGACATTATTATTTTAAGAGCACATTACGATGACTGGCTGGCTAGTATTCTTATAAAAATAGTTTTATTATTAAAATCACAGATCATTATTAAAACTAAATTAAATCACATTGTACTTAGTAAAATGTTCGATTTTAAATATCAAAATAAACTTTCGGACATAGATACAGCTCTAATATAGTTATATTGTTTTAAAATCACAGATCGATAATTTTAAAAACAAAGAAAATATTTACAATATGTACCAACTTTTTAACACCCTAAAAATCACAGATCATATAAAACTATACAAAATCACAGTGCGTTTCATAAAATATTTACAGTAGGAAATGGTTTGATTTCAAATATGTACTACAATAATCTTTCGTACATATATACCTCTATAGTTCTAACGTAAAAACTAAATATAGTTATATTGTTTTAAAATCACAGATCAATAATTTTCAAATCAAATAAAATTCTTAAAATAGATATCTACTTTTTAACACTAGTTAATAGCTCTAGTGACAGTTGAACGACAGTGAACTTTTTACAGTCATAGTGCTTTTATTTTCACGTTACAGCTAGACCTCCAAGGATGTTTTGTTCCTCTAAGCTCAGGAGGAATTGTCAGAATAAGCATTTAAATCACATCAACATTTAAAAAATTAGATACAAATATAATCATATGTCATCAGATTGCAACGTATAAATAATCGCATGAGGCATTATTTCTGTTTTATTTTTTTGAATTTTGGTGTACATATCGTCATAACATTGAAATGTCCGATTATGTTTCCGAAAGCAATGAGCTTTATAGTGACCAATCCCTTCTGAGCTTAGAGGTGGATCAAATTCAATGATAGACAAAATCTCATAGAATCTTTCGTTGATCTCAATATTGACAGGAACATCATTGAATAGAATACGGATATCATGAATCTCAAACATTATCAAACTGTTCAAATTATAGTTGAAGCTTACTGTTCCTTTTTTACAACAATAACAGAGGGGTGGTAAATCGTCCTTCATTCCCGATTTTACAGCCTCTTGTAATTTTGTAATACCTTTCTGATTTATTATATTTATATTTAGTGGCAAGTATTTACATTCAAAATGTGTTTTGTTTTCGTGATTAGTGCAATTTTCGTTTGAACAAGTTCTTTTTCTAGTAGCGGAAAAGTATGATGTGCAGATTTCTTCGAGTATTTTTGTGACGTTACATGCACAGTTTATTACATTGCACCTAGTTTCATCATTGATTTCAATTCCAGGGCAAAAAATACTTGATAAAAGTATATCTCGCGTGTCATAAAGTTTTTGATTAAATCTCTTTGCAGTAGCAAGGTCTGCGATGAACTTCGTAAAAGCATCAACACAATTATTAATTTCTTGCCTGAACACAAGTCTGTCTTTGTAAGCTATGGCAAATGTTTGCGAGATGGCGTCAAATGCACAAGTATTAGTAAGAATTAGTTTTTTATTTTTAGATATGGCAATGTTTCCATTTTGTAGTATATATATGGGTCTCAAGTTATAATTTGCTTTGTTATGAGGAACAGCAAGACCTCTCCAGTTTTCAACTTCTACAGGTTTATCCTGAAATATGGATTCTAATCCGAAATCTATATTGCTCGTTACGTTTTCTATTTTATCTATCTGTTTTTGCGACTCCTTCCTATTAATCAAATCCTTATTGCTCTTTTTGATTTGAACTTTATTTATCTTTTCCTCAGTAGTTTGAGATTCAGTTGTTTGCGAGATACTTAATTTCACAGTCCCATTTATAAAAGTGTAGTGTTGAATCAAAAATTCATCTAGTCGTATTCTCTCGTCTTTGGTGTTAAAATAAATTGTTTTTAAGTCCTTAAAATGGCTTTCAACATTTGAACTACTAGGAACATCTTTGGCATCGACAAAATAGTTGGTCATGACGTTACCCCACATAGGCAATTTTCGCAACAATCTTTTCAATGTCTCATTAACAGCCGGCAAATAATACTCATTTTGTTGTTGATATTTTACGTCAAATAATAATAAATATAACTTTTCAGTCTCAATAACGTCGTTGTAATATTTGATAAGAGGACAAATAGTACTGTCAGCCTCATAATTTTCAGGAAGTGTATCATTTTCAGGAAGAATATTTTCTTCCTGAAAATGATTATCTATGTCATCATCAATTTTGATATGGTCGTTTTTAGAAATTTTAGAAATTTTTGTTGACAAACGCTGTAAAGCTTCTTCGTATTTACCAGGGCTAATATATTCGGGTAGTGACACCGTAACAATATCATCAATAATCTTTTTAATTTCTTTGTAACAATGTTGTCCGTAAATTACTTTTATACAATTAATATAAAAATATTTACATTTTTCTGAGCATTTGTCAAAACAACTTTGTTTAGGCAGTTTTTTGAAAAAATGGGATTTGTCTAGTCTGACGTAGCAAACTGGCACATGCTCAACCTGCCCTTCCAAAAGTGAAAAACACTGTGCTAAGTATACATTGGTATCTGTTTTAAGGAAAGTACGACATATTGCTTTTAATAAAGCAGCTGAATCGTCACAGATTATTTCTTTGGGTAAATGTCGATTTACTGCCCATGTACTTAACCAAGTGGCTATACATTCAGTTGTGTGTGACTGTGATGCCATATAACATAAGGGAATGCTAGTACTGGTAGTGTATGCCATAACAACATATAAAAAAGTATGTTTAGCGTCTTTAGCGCTTACTCCTGGGGGCGCTATCGTTTGAAAGATCGAACCTGTTGCGTCTAAGGATAAAACAGTATGTGTATTTTTTAAAATCTCATCGTAATATTTACTTTGTTCGTTTGTCCAGAAGTAAACAAAAAACGGTACAAGTGAAAAATTGTGTATGTATGTATTAAATGGGGAACTCTGAGACATTGCATAAATAGATATAATTGTGTTTTTATCAAATTGTAGTGCCCTTTTAGCCTCATGACGTATTTTCCTCAAATTATTCAATTTTGGCATAGTTGGAGGTTCTTTTGGATTGTCTTTATCCATGAGTTCGTCTGCCATTAAAGTTCTGACTTTCAACGCCTTGTAATTCATTAACCTCTCAGCAATTTTTCGTTTTCGGTTTGATGTCAGTCTATTTTTAACGTTTTTATCGTGGACAAAGTTTTTCTCGAAATGATTTACTTGACAAACCACATTTACAAAATTTTCAGTCAACGGATTTAAGTACATAACAATATTCGCGCCACACTGAGTACATTTTCCCTTGCATACAATGTCGTTTAATTGAAAGTTCGTAGGTACATAACAATTTTTAAAAGCGAAAGTACAATCAAGTTCCGTTTTTTTCCATATTTGGTCTTGAAGCTCATTAGTCCAACTATTCTGTAACAATGTGTGGTTTTTAGGTGCGATACGTTTGAATTCATAAATGTCCATTTGAAACTCTATTTCCAAATCAGAATAGTTGTCGCAATTATCAGTTTTTTCAAAGTTGATGTTATTATCGAGGTCGGTTATGTTGTTCGTCACGTCCGTTGTGTTATTCGTTAGTCCATCTGAGTTATTATTATCGTGAAAAAAGTATTTCTTATTACGTCTTACTGAAGCTTGTATGGCCATTTTAGACATTTTGTGTTGAAACATTTCGTTTAATTCATTCTGTATGCTTTCATATACATCATGATTAATTGGAGGACAAGTCTTAAAATTATCAAATACATAACCATATTTCGAAATAACGCGTTTTTGATCATGCAACGGTATAACGCTTTTTCTACCGGCCATTATGTTTATAAATTTCTTGTCGGATGCAGGAATCGATTCACTGGTGTGCGTTGCTCCAGCACAAAAATACGTGGCCAGATAAATAAATAAATATACAGCAGGCAACGAAGATACTTGGTGCTTGCACATGTCTTCGCTTAGGAGATTGTCGGAGCCATCAAATTGTCTACAACAAAAAAAAATATAATTATTAAAGCACATCTAGTAAACTCAGGTACTAGACGACCAATACTACGATACGATAATTCGTGGCTGCATCTTTTGTCGCACACGGCACAATAGTGCAGGAACTTTAGCATATCTTTGTATGGCGAATTCGCATTAATTCATAACTTCGATTTTTTTTCTCCTTGTATAGTTGATCGTATTGCTAATCGAATAATAAAGGAATCCAACTGATTTTATGACCGGAAAATAATAAAAAAAAATTTTTTTTCTTATTTCACCTCGTAACAAAAAAAGTAAAAATACTATAAGATTATTTTTTTATCCAAACGCATTGTTTTATTTTAAGCTTAACAAACATGCTATAATCCAACTGTTTTTATTTACGGAAATATTATATTGATTAAATAACGTGTTTTTCGCCAATGTATTATTTTTTCTATGTTCCGGTCTTAAATTTAGGTGGATTTTTTTTCCCTTGTGGTTTTTGATTTTATGCATATCTATATCAATAAAATAGTGATAGTATTTATGCTTTATTAAATAAAGTGTTTTTCGCCAATGTGTTTTTTTCTATGTTCCGGACTTAAATTTAGGTGGATTTTTATTCTCGAGTGGTTTTTACAAGATTTTATGCATACTATATCAGTTAAAATAGTGATAGTATTTATGCTTTGTTAAATAACGTGTTTTTCGGCAATGTGTTTTTTTCTATGTTCCGGACTTAAATTTAGGTGGATTTTTATTCTCGAGTGGTTTTTACAAGATTTTATGCATACTATATCAGTTAAAATAGTGATAGTGTTTATGCTTTGTTAAATAACGTGTTTTTCGGCAATGTATTTTTTTTTCTATGTTCCGGACTTAAATTTAGGTGGATTATTAAATATAGTATCTTAAAATTGTCCTATTTAACGAAATTTAAAATATTACGCTGATAGCGAATTATTTTTTTTTAACTTGTATTTTTCCTACACTACAAGCCAGCGGCCAAGTTTGCGACCACGAAGCAAATTATACGTAGCTTGATTGCAACAATCAGTCGTGCCAGCCAGAGCTGGACTAGACCCATTCTGAGTATTGGGGGAAAATTAAAAAAACAATAACTACTCACCACAGGTAGATAGTCGCCAGATTTATGAGTGTGATGTGTGTCAAGTCAACATGCATCCAACTGTGATTTGCTTATATCTTCCATAGGCAGCCGGCGCCGCGCCGTCCGCACCGCTATTACCTACTCATCTCGCCACAGTCACCACCAAATTGCTGTGGTTACATTGTTATGCCTACATTAAAGAGAAACACTAAGTTAATTTGAGTCTTATTTTTTTATATTAAAGTCATCAACATCATTAGTTAATAATTTTAATTAAAAGTGTATTATTCACGGTTGGTTCATGGCGAATCATTTCACATAATTCGTGTAATTTATCAGTGACTAGACTTCCGCCCCACGGTTTCACCCGCGTTCAATGAGTTTTCCCAATGTGAATTATACATAAAAACCTTCCTCTTTAATCATCAATCATCATCATCAAAAAAACCGCATCAAAATCCGTTGCGTAGTTTTAAAGATTTAAGCGTTCAAGGGGAAATAGGGACAGATAAAGCGACTTTATTTTTACTATGTAATGATTAAAAAGGAAAATTATTTTTATACATTAAGTAGCTTACCTTTTTCATCAGTAACTCACGAACTCAGGTATTATGGTCCGCAATAGAAGTACTTCATAGTAGTTCACTTTAAATTAAACGAAATTGCGAAAATATTTTACGGAAGCGTATGCGCACTCATTCAACGAAACCAAATCTTTGACTAACTCTATCGAGCGACAAACAATCATCCGCCCTCCGTCCCTCGTCCCAAGGACGCGTTATCGACGCTCTCTTTCTTTCTTCAGTAAGTTGCAATGATGTCGTCTCATGTGCATAACTGTGAAGAACATAGAACACGCGCGAATGCAGCGCGCTAAGTACAAAGTCTTCTATCTCTATCTATATTATTTTAAAACTGCAACGGGACCGTGTTTGTGCCAATTAAATATTTCACTATTTTGTTAATAAATATATAAGTTTAGCGCTTACGTCACAACAGGTTAAATAAGATAGGTAATGAATGGTACAGTATTTTAAGTAGGTAACATAAATAAGTAGACACAAATTAAAAATATATAATTTAATTCATTTCAAGATATATACTATGCTATAGGCTGAATAGTTTAATTCTGTACGCGACTGTATTGAGCATGTAGCGTTATTATACTATACGTTTTAAAAGGTAGGCATAAAGTACTACGCGGCCGCTTTTTCGTAACCATCTATACTTGGTCGGGTTGCCATGATCATGCACTACCTAATGTCTTTCTTTTAATTATCTCAGTAATTACAAATCGTATTACGCTGAAATTTTACAGGTAGAAAATTGAACTAAAATACTAATTAATGATATCTTATTCAACTTTTAAATCCACAAGGAACTCAGTAAATCGGAGGCTTAAAATCTCCGGAGCGCATCGTTACGAGAACTGAATTAAATATCGTTGTAACTTAATAAATACCTACAGGATTCTAATGAAAATTTACAAACATTTGAAGGCAGTTGTAAGCTACAAAATGACGTTTCAAATAAGGCTTTAGAGCTCTTTTTTGAAGAGCTAGGAGCTATTTTTGAGTTTTTTTTTAAATTAAAATACTTCTAAACGGTGCATTATTTTGTTTTTCTTTATTGGCAAACAAATTATAACAAATTCATAGAAGCTGTGTACATAAAATTATACATATTCGCTTAGCCGTTTCGGAGATACAGCGAACACGTAAACGTTACCCCAGCAGGATTTTGAATATCTCCGAAACCATAAACGATACAAATTCAAATTTTGTGGCAACATTTACCTCGTTCAGAATACTAATTATGTACCTAAAGTTTATTTCAATAAACCCTTTAATTAACAAAACATCTGGCTGGGGTAACGTTACGCCAGCCAGATCTGTTTTTGTCAAATAACTAAAAAACCATAAGCAAAACAAATTTAAAAATCAGCACAACAATTGAAGAAGTTGGACTTCTAATTATCTACTTAAAAAAAAATGTGATTTTCGACAAAATCTGGCTGGGGTAACGCACACTCGTGCGCCTCCGCCATTATATCACCAAACGAGTAATATAATTTTAATAATGCAACTCTTTCGAAATTATGGTTACTATGACACTGGTTGTTTTAATGTTGGCAATAAGCTGTTTGAGAAGCTTTTATAGAGAATTTAAAGCATGGGTGTAGATAAAGTCTTGTTTGCAAATGTACATAATTAGGTATTGAAACACTCCAACAGTTGCATAAATAACTATTTTCGAGTGGCGATGGTAAAAATACATTAAATAAAACCAACGTAAATATTTTACAAGAGTACAAAAAGTAAAAAAAATATTTTCTTAAATTCTATTGATGTTCGAAAGGGACCTGTATCCTTGCTTTCATGTCTTCTTTTAACTTTTCAATAATATCCTAGTATTATATTAAAAAACGATTACAAAATAATGTGAGCGTATATTATGTGTGCGTTACATAATAGATCATTTTATATTGTTTTTTGTAACCTTTGTAAATATTTGAATTGCATATTGCGAAAAGGGCATAAGTCCATCAAAATAAAAATAAAAATATACACAGTTCCATACCTACTCATAGCCGAAACAAATTAGGCAAAAACGGCATTAATCCGAACTCTCCGGTACAATCTCTCAAACATCAAACTATATAGTTTGTGCAGAAGGGGCACAAAGCTTTATTCTTTGCCCTTTACACTTAATAAAAAAGTAAAGTAAATTGAAAATAGGCTAATGGCCTTTCTGCAATATACGATTCATTTGCTTTCCAATAAGACAACCATTTTAAAATATCCCTCCGTCCACTTGGATCCACCGCCAGGCTCCACCGGTGGATCTATGGATACAATCTTCTCCTCTCTAATCCACCAACGAGGGGATCCAAATATAGTAACATTTTTATATGCCACTTAAACTCACTAATGAGGGGATCCAAATAATATTACTTATTTTAATTTCACTTTGATAGTATTAGTCCGTCCTACACTTATATTTTTCTTCTTTTTGTTTTATTATTTTTCCATAATCACCCTGTGAGCACTAATTGTGAATGCATTTACAATAAGTTATTAGATTATTTAGTAATGTTTTAAATTTTTCCATTACCTACGCCAATGTATTATCACAGAAAGTATTATTAGAGAAGCCATATCGAAAAATATGTTTTAAAGCACCAACTCTAAAGCTTAGCTAAGTATTATAACTAAATTTAGCTCAAATTATGTATAACTTAGTTAGTTTATAAACATCTCATTCATTAAAAATATTTTATTACCACAAATGGTGGAACTTGGAGACCGTTGCAACTATTTCTACTGGAAATTGTTTGTAATACGGTGATATCGAGTTGGTTGAATGTGACTTATTAATATTCACTTAAGCACTGCGGAATATATCAAACTTCCGAATGTAATTAGAAAGTATGTAGTGCCACAAAAATACATCGGTAGGAGAAATATAAATCGAAGTTTTAGTCCAAACTAAATGTTTAACTCTGTAGTTGTACTGTTTAGTAAATAAACAGCTCATTAAAAGTTTTAAATTCTAAAGTGCATTATTTGTCTATTGATAATGTCGTTAGTTATTAATTATGTAATTATCAGGGATGTTATGGATATGAAATTTCGGATTTGGATACGGATGCAAATAATTTTATTCCGGTTTTGGATCGGATACTATAATACTATATTCCAGACCGGATACTTCATATGTTAAGATTACCACGATACAGGCTAAGCCTAGTTTGGAATGCTCCTTCCACATGTAATCAAGCTCCTTAACATCCCTGGTAATTATAGATGGTTAGTGGTGTTTTTAACAGACTTTTGTAATTCGTTTTTCAAAGTCTGGAAAATAGGATCTAAAAATTGTCTAGTCCCTAGTGTAATATTTGGTCATGTAAACTAACACAATATTTTTAATTTGAAATTAACGGTGCTTTGGAATTAAAAGAGAATAGGTTCTGTAGTGTGTAGAAGTGACATATGTAGCGACCGAAAGGCCTACTTAGAAAAAAAATCAAAATAATTGAACGATTCGATTACCGCCACCTAGCGGAATACGTTGTAGGTAGGTACTACTACATAATTTCCATATAAAACTAACGTGCTCACGATCGAAGGTACGGTGAAAAAACTTGTACAGGCCCCCGGTTACCTAGTGATAGTAAGTATTCTTTGCCCGGGTCAGGGGTCTCACTCCGCGCTTTATATTAGCCTACTGTTCGCGGCTGACTCAGTCGACCCAGCGCACGAGGGATGTCATGTGTGTGGTTGAGACAGAGCTACGCGATAGAAAGAGAAGAGGAGGTACTTATAGGCACGTAGCTGTGGAATTTGAAATTGTACATTATTGCCGTGCAGCGAGAGTAGCTTATTATTTGATTGTCATCGCGCGGATGGGATTCTGTACGTTAAGTACTATTATATACTCTATGCCCGGGTGTAGAGTATTTGTTTCAAAGAATGTAGGTAGAAGCACTTCAAAGGCTCTAATAAGGCGCTTCCACCATCGTCTTATTTCTGAATATACTAGAGACTAGCCCGTGTCGCGTGCCAACTGCAAGTGTCAATAATGTGTATGAAATCGTGATGAATATAATTGGAACATGAATGGCTAAATTTAGTTTGAAATTAATAAGTGTTGATTTGTTTGATTTTACTGATTTTGTTACGTTTTTCGGATGTGTGTTCATTCCACCTGCCTGCCTTACTAATGCGAATAAACAAAAAATATAATGTTCAATTTTGTTTCATTCTCCTTCAGTCTTTTTATTAGCAAAAGGCCTTTCTAAAGTATGTTTACAACTTTTGGTAGATGTGGAATTTGTAATTGCGATCTTCGCCTACGTATAAAATGTAGATTATTAATGGAAGGATTGAAAAATATTTGCCTACTAGGCGCTTGTTTAATCAGAATATTTTTTGTGCAGTAAACGTAGAAGAATATTTGTTTATTACGCTTGTGAAAATAAAGTATTAGGAATATTTTCGTATGAAGTGTTTTGAACAATATTATTTAGTTGCCTTGATCCTGACCTGCATTTGCGCTGCTGCGGCGTGGTTGCGCAACCGGCCGCTACTCGCCAGTTCGTCAACTCACGCGCATAATATTTATCTGGCCTTTAACTATACAACCACGCGCAGATTGCTTAACCTTTCAGCGACTTTTTACGATAAACTTAAAATAAAAATGTTGCTATAAAGAATAGGAAACAGCTAAAAGAACCGGAAACAGGAAATTAGTCAATTATATTTAAAACAGTTCTATTTTGTTTAAAGTTCAAAGTCTTTTTAATCTATACAGAACTTATCGTAAGAGGCTGCTGTACTTCCTAACACAATGTGTCACGTTTTGTAAGAAATGAGAACATATTCTCAATTTCATCTTAAAGGCAGAAATTCAGTCAATGTTGATGGCGCGTAACAACAATGTTTCATCAACTTCACTCTATCTCTATCTAACGTTATTATAATGCTCTAAAACGACTGGCAATAATCGCAAATAGCGCCTTAACTAATAAGAATTGTATAGTGGATGTGAAACTATTTAAACTTGACACTTAAAAGAACGGGACAAAACACTGTGTAACTAATCACTTGCTTCAGAACGTTTATTAGTAAGTATATTTTTTCATATAGGTACTTACAAGAATAAAAGGTAAATAATGTAATTGTTACTTCCTGCTCTTGTGCGATTATGCAGCGATTGTAAAGTGGTAAAACTGCTGTTTCCAACTAAGAACTCGATGGGTAGTGGTTACTCTTAATATGTATTCAGAAAGAAAGTTTATTATTTTGAAAGGGATAATGTAGTAGCAGAGACGAATAACCACAGCAAGTAACTTCTCAAAACCATGAAACCTTGTTCGAAGGAGAGCATGTAGTAGGCTATGTACGCTAAGTTTTACGCAGAAGAACATGTGCCTAGTACTACCTACCTAATAATTACCTGCTTGATTTGTTTACAAAACTACTAGCTGACATAATAAGCACCGGCTAAACAGGCAAATGTAGGTGATGAATCGATTCCTCTTGACCCAAATCCAGCGGGTCAAAGCCATGTCAGCGTCGCGCCGCCGCCGGCCGCCGCGCCGGTCGGAATAACAATGCTCATCTCGCACTCTTGAGCTTTAAAAGTATTTAAACAAAGTCGCCATTACAATGGCATTGGTTTTGGCTTAGTAAATTATAAAACAGGAATTGGTCACCATTTAAAATGTATGTTATTCATTTTCAGGGTTCCGGGTTAATCAAGCCAACAAGAAACCCTTATAGTTTCGCCATATCCGTCTGTCCGTCTGTCTACGGCTTAGCTCAGAGGCCCTTAGTACTAGAAAGCTGAAGAGAATTAATAACGCCGAAAAAATGGTGGAATAAAATCTAGAAATATATATTTTTTAGTGTAGGTATCCTCCTACATGTAAAGTGGGAATAAAAAAAACTGATCAATCTCATAATCACTAGGCAATTAGATAAAATATGTACCTACCTACCATTAGCGAAGGGTTCAAATAAGCCGATTCCCATCGGCTTACCTTTTAGAAATCCCACCCCACCGATCCACTATGCGGATCATAACATTTTTGTAGAACGGCTTACCTTTGCCATAATTTCACCCCTCGTCAATGCTACCTACCATACCTACTATAATAGGTAGAAGTTGACAAAGTTTTTACTCTCGAGCGAAGCTCTTACGCTCTTGTATTTGTTGGCTACCTTTCATCCAGAAAAAGGTACTGTTCCCGGGGGATAGGACAAAAACGGTACTGTCCACGCAGACGAGGTCGCGGGCGGTCTCTAGTTATTTATATAACTAAACGAAACCTTTTTTTAGAAAAGTGAGTACCAGAGTTTTTATATCACAAAGATTTCCATAAAATTGATTCCGTAGCAATTCATTTTAGAGAGATGGACTAATATCTAAAGGTTCGATCCTTAGAGCAACGCGGGCTTCATCTCCTACTATCGCGGGTCATCATGTTTTCATAGATCCATGGTAGATGAACTAAGTATAATGATTTAAGTACTTATCATAACATCAGATGTAACGAGAAAGTTAAAAATAAAACGAGGTAATAAAATATAAAAGGACGAGGCTCGAGCGAACGATGCGTAAGCGTAGGTCATACAACCAGAAAGTATTTTCTTACTGATTAGATAGATTTTGAAAGCATAGAAATTATTAACGAATAGTTTTAAGTAAAAAAAAAGTTGGAAACTATCTCATTTTTGCGAAATAGTTAGGTACCTACTCATATTGAAAACTTGCTTGTAAGTATAGTATACATGATTATAGGTACATACTTACAAAATGTGTCACACAAGATACATCTCACATGCTATCACTGCAGGCGCGTGGCCCGGTGCACGTCAGCGTGTCCTAACGCCCTAACCCAATTCCTGCGATATCAGCTTTCACAACGCGTTGCATCACACGAACGACGCGCGACGCCAACGGTACAATACTCCGGAGACACCTCCTCGCTCGAGTCTCATTCGCGACACGTAGCCGCACTCACCGTTATATTACTCTGATCGTAGGTATAATATTTTTTAGGAGAAAAAGTCCTTTTACTCTGAAACTCTAAATACCTATGCTTTTTTATATTCGCGGTTCGTTTCGGATGTAATTTCGTTTCCTCTGAGAATTTTGATAATAATATGAGCCTTATCTCTAAGGTTCAACATATCTTTATTCAAAAAATTATTTAAATTTGTTCTCAGGTTTAAGCGTGAAAACGTGATAATAAAGTAAGCTGGCAATAAAAAAGGTAAACGACTGCCTTTTCTTATTTTTTAAACGTTCCTTACAAAAGACATCAACGCGCGAAGAGTCAATTAAAAAGTACGATAGATATAGATAACTAAGTTATTGTCGTATTTAATTTAATTAAGCTGATGCCCGCGACTTCGTCCGCGCGTAATTCGGTTTTATTACATACCCTTGTTTGAAGATACCGGATCTAGACCGCATCCACCTTTGGCCATTTCGCCACTAATTAACACTTCGGGACACGCGCCCCAATTTAAGCATTTAGGGTCATACAGTCCCATTCGTTTTTGGCATATATTTTCCAAAGTACTTAAGTTATCTGAGAAAAGTATTTTAGTTTGATACCAAACATATACCAAACAGTTTGCTGAATTGTCACTATTGCTTCCTTACTTCATCCTAAAACAATTAACAGATATAATCGGTATTTTTTCTTAACATGTTTTCTCAAAAAAGTAATCTATATATATAAAACTCTAAATTGATTGATTGATTGGTGATTGATTGATTGATAGTTGGGATACGCCTAGAGCCCTAGCGGCTGAAAGAAGAGACACCATTTTTGGAGGATAGATATATCTTTCATAGGGTAGGTGAGCACTAAGGAAGGATTTTGGATAATTCACCCCCTAAGGGGATGAAATAGGGGATGAAACTTTGTATGGAAGTCTAATACTAGCTGATGCCCTAAAATCGAACGTCGAACGTCGAAAGACGAAAGTTGAAAGTTAAAAATCAAAAGTCAAAAGTCGAAAGCCGAAAGTCCAAGGTCTAAAGTCGACAGTTAACAGTCGAAAGTTGAAAGTCGAAAGATGAAAGTCGTAAGTTGAAAGTCGAAAGTTGAAAGTCCGAAGTCAAAAGTTGAAAGTAGAAGGTTGAAAGTCGAAAGTTGGAAGTTGAAAGTCAAAAGTTGAAAGACGAAAGTCGACAGTCGAAAGTTGAAAGTAAAGACTCGAAAGCCGAAAGTCGTAGGTCTAAAGTTGACAGTTGACAATCGAAAGTCGAACGTCGAACGCCTAAATTCGACAGTCGAAAAAGAAAGTCAAAAGACAAAAGTCACAAGTTGAAAGTCGAATGACGAAGTCGAAGGTTGAAAATTGAAAGTCAAAAGTCGAAAGATGAAACTTCAAAGTCGAAAGTTGAAAGAAAAAAGTCGAAAGATGAAACTCCAAAGTCTAAAGTTGACAGTTGACAATCGAAAGTCGAACGTTGAACGATAAAGGTCAAAAGTTGAAAGTCGACAGTCGAAAGACGAAAGTCAAAAGTCACAAGTTGAAAGTTGAAAGTCGGCAGTCGAAAGTAGAATGACGACAGTCGAAAGACCACAGTCGAAAGTTGAAAGTAAAAAGTCAAAAGTCGAAAGCTGAAAGTCTAAGGTCTAAAGTCGACAGTTAACTTTCAACTCTCGACTTTCGACGGTCAAATTTCAACTTGCGGCTTTAGACTGTCGACTTTAGACCTTAGACTTTCGTCTTTCGACTGTCGACTTTCGACTGTCAACTTTCGGCTTTCGACTTTCAACTTTCGGATTTCGACTTTCAACTTTCGACTTTCAACTATCGACTTTTGACCTACGACCTTCGACCTTCTACTTTCGACGTTCGACTTTCGGCTTTCGAAATACCCATACAAAAAATGACATTATAACTCCTCTCTTAAGGGAGATTTTTTAAGAACAGCGGCTCAAAATAATTGTTTTAGCCTCAAGTATACGTGTACCAAAGGGTTATCCTGTAAATCGATCTGCAATTTTTTTGCGTACGAGTAGCACTATTGTGGATGTCAGGATTCATTACTTTAATAAATTCAAAAATTTTAGGTTTTCTTGAATGTTGCTAAAAAGACATCAACGCGTTAATTCTAAAATAAAAAAAGTTATATGATAGAGTCACAGACCATTATATTGTATAACAAATACTTGAATACTGCATAGGTGCTTCATATTTCCTTAAAGTTATTTTTATAAAGTATAACGTGGATGTCAGAATTAATTTGTTTCAATGTAAATATTTGAAGAATTCGAAAAGTTGAAAGTTATTCAAATGCTGTTAAAAAGACATCTACGCGCTAAAACAGTTAATATGATCGAAGGTTAAAACTAACATTTCAAATTCAAGTACCTAATGTTAATCCACAATATATTTTCATCTTTGTATAACTATTTATATCGTAGAAATGGAATTAAAATATGACTTAAATAAGTAGGTCGAGGAAACATTGTGCCTTGTTTTTTTCTGGTTGTTTTGCTGATACGAGACCTTGAGTCTCAAATCAATTAATTACTAAAATAACATTAATTATGTCGACTTGCATACGTTGTCTTTGAAAAATTACTGTCAATAAATAATTAAAAAACGATTTATATTTCCTTTCGACCAACCGCTAAAAATATTCATATAATTATAGAAAAAATATAAGTTAATGAAATCTTCCAGTGATCGCCGCTTCGTGTACGTATACAGCGCTGAAACATCGCAATTTTTTACAAGTTTCGGGATATTAAGTTAATGTAAATCATATTTGAGATACTTTGTTACATCAAAAAATGTGTTAAGAAATAAATTATATACTTACTTAGGGAATTTTAGTAAAAATAGATAATTAAATACATATTTGGAGAGGATGTTTCATACTTTTAAAAGACACGCTGAAACTTATGTGCCAACATAGATTTAAATGTTGTCGAATAGATTTGAACTCGTCCTACCAAAGATACAAAGTTAACATTGCAGCATACACTTAGAAGTAAAGAAAATTCTCAAGAAAAAAAAAACGTGAAAATTATTGGTTGTTTAGAAATTGTAATGGAAATGCGGAACAAATACAGAATGTTCCCACGTGTTCGCAGGGACAATTGCCTCGGAAAGTTGTGCGAATTCACGAGATAGCGAAGAAAGTACTATACTTCGAGCATCTACCTATATGCAATAGAGATAATGATATATAGATATCATCAATCATGATATGAATAGGTATATCATGATTATAATTAACTGTCATCTGTCCGCGACTTCGTCTACGCAGACTTCGGGATAAAAATGACACTATGTGTAATCCAGGTTATAAATTATCTGAGTTGCCAAAGTTAAGTGAATGTCCGCCAGGGCCGCCATACTGATCGGGAATGTCTCCGCAGTTCTGACGTCAGAATGGCGGCCCACTTTAAAATAGGAATAAGTTAAAACACGTTAAGGTATCAATGTATTAAATAAAGGTATTGATTGAGAATTAACTACATACATGAAGAATATGCAAAATTATAGCTTGATCCCGCGGTTCTGACATTCATAATTTTAATCCGTTCAGCCAATCACTCAAAAATGGCTGAACGGAACATCCAACCATAAATAAAAACTTTCAAATTAAGAATATTAGTAGGATAATACCTCTTGAGTATAAAGCAGTGCTGCATCTTTGGCAGTTAGAAATCTGCAATTTCAATAAACTTTTTTTTATCTTCAATACTTTGTGTTGAATATCCATTGAACTCCATTCAACGTCAACGCATAATATTCGCATAATATCTACGTGCAGAGAAATTCCGTCAGTGCGGTCGCGAAGTTATTCTCAATGTAGAGTCGTTAACATTCTACTAATCATTTTTTTCTACTTCATGAAAAGAATTCAAACGATGTTTTTGAAATTTTAAATTCAGTAACGTATTAAGATGCAAAGTCAGCAAATAATATCTACCAACGCAATTTTGAATTGAGGATGTTGTTTTCTAATTGGAATTCCAGAACAAAAAAAAAATCGGGATAATTCCATTTACCATCTACTTGTTACAAGAAAAACATCAGCGAATATTATTTTTCAATAAGTATCATTATCTACTTAAGTACCTACCTTGTTCTTATTCTTTTCCTGCAACCAATCAAAGAATTATCCACTCATGTTGATCATTAACCTTTTCAGATTTCCAGAAAAAAAATGTAAGCTGATTAAATGAAGTACTTATGTTGTTTAAAAATTAAGTAATTTTCTTTTGTTAACTTATTTTACCTGTGCTAAGCTAATGATTGTTCGTATCATATCGTACCGGACAATACTACCGAGTTGATGATGGTTGCACTGCACGTGCCTGGCGGGCCGATCTCCCACACTCGCGACCACTATGCTATACCGACCGTCCGTAGCGTACGTAGCGGTGATAGCGGGATTAGCGCCCGTTCGGTCGACTTCGGTTGTCATCGGCCATCTTCGCGCCCCCTACTCGAACTTGACTGCGAGAGAGTCGTGCAAGAGGGAATGAGACCTCGCCTTGTCCCCCCCTCCTCTCGGCCAGGGCCAGACGATTCGGTCTCGCCAGTCTGCCTCGACCTGTCTTCGTGGACAGCCGTGTTGCTGATTGTGCGAGTGGTTTCATCCGTCTTTTAATTCGTGTGTAGCTCAAATGCATTGTTATCACCTGAACGTTTCCCCAAGAACTTGATCAAATTATTACACTTCGGGTCCGGGACGTGACTGAAGCCAGTGAAGTGACTAATTAGTGACAGTGAAGTGGGACTGGTCGCGCTACGTCGTCGTGCCTGAGTTGGCGTCGCCGTCCCTCCGCTTCTCGCGAGGTAAATGCTGAGACTCTTACGATAATTGTGATTGTATACGTGGACGGAGAACCGGATTGCGGTGTGGTGCTCATGATGCGATCTATTTTCTAATAATTAAATTTGACGGTGGCTGGCGAGCAAGCTTTGGGCTGTGTGAGCGAAACTCGAAAGAATCGCAAGTGAGTACCGTTAGCTGACGTCGTGGTCGCTGCTTGCTCGCAAATAGAGTCTGAATCCTTTTTTTGTGCCGAGAATTTCATAGTCACATTAAAGACACGATTTCTCGTCGTCATTTAAAATCTTGGAAATAAGGAAATCTCGACGAGTTTAGCGAGTTTCAATGCCACTGTGCCCGCAGCTTGATAAAAGCAGTTACGTATGCGGAAGTAGCGATGCGCAGCGTTATTGTTCTTCGATCATCTCGATTGTTGGACATACCTTTGTCTAAAGTGCTTTTAATTTCACTTTAAAGATAATCTACTTTTGTAAATCTCGAGTAAAGTTCCGTTTAGCATGAATCGTTGTTCATTGAGACCGCGGTTACAGTTTCCTTATTAGAAGAAGTTCCAATTTAGTATCGAGATGGTGCATTCGGGGCGCTCCAGCATTTCTGCATGGGCGTGGCAGCTGGCCAACTGCTCCAAGGTTCACTCACGGGGACCGCTTTTTAAATCGTGCTTCACGAATGTGCCACTTGACAGACGATTTCGACATCGCGGCGACAACGGACCACTACACTAGATACTCTCGCTGCTTCGATCTCACGACTTTACCCAATCTGTTAAACATTAGTTAACGAGCCAGCCGGCAGATTTATAAAAAATTCCAGATGTTACGAAAACTTTTGAAAGTGAACACAGCTTAGGACGCTCTTAAATATAAAACAAAAACTGTTGTTAAGTTTTACTCGGTTTTACGTAGGTAAGTACTACAAATATAAATACTTTGGGAATTACCTAGTTAGTCAGTACCTACTCTTTTGTTTTTAATGAATAGCTACATAAAAGTTTTTAATCAGTTGGTTGGCAATAAAAAAAGATAAATTATTTGACAACACAATGATCTATTATTGTACAACATTCGCTGTAGTACCCTGAATTCCGTTATTGGGAAGACAAGTCCCTTATTCAGCACTTGCTAATGAAAATCACGCTAGAATTGAGTTATTGATGTTAACATTGCTTATGCCTATTTAGTACACACTTCAACTATTAATTTGTAGTTATTTAACATTAGTTTATGAGATGAGGATAAAAAAATATCTTATTTCATATTTAAATTAGGTTAAAACCTTCAAATTCAAATCAATTTGTGTTAATAAATAAAACGAGTAGGAGCTGTCGCGGCTTTCAACATTGTTTCTATATTTAGCAGGCGGCGCGCGCGCGCGGGGGCGACACGTCCGCGATTTGGGTCGCATCGCACCGACCGCGCTTACCTGACTTCATTGCTTGCAAATTTGGGCGGTACTATGTGAGATGACCCATGGTATATCCCTTAGAGCCAGTGTGTCAGGTGTGTCAGTTATAGACCGTGATGGTTTGGTAACCCTGAAGCTGTGAGTTTTTTTGCAGACAGCTACTTCTCTCTGTTTTGTATCTCCGATCTCCGAAATCGTATTTGGTTTCCTCTGTTAGTATTAGCTAGACTAACCTAGCTCATTGAGTGGATACTGAAGAATGTGTTACTTAATATTTAGTACAAGCAAATTGGAGCAATCGATAACGCAGTGACAGCATTTAGTGGGTGATAGTACAAATGGAGCAACTGTGTTACGAGTAGGAATTATTTATGAATCGTATTTATTAAGTTGAACTGTCTTTCGACTAGTACAGCTAACTAAACCTATCCATTTGAACACAAAAAATGATAATACAAAATATGAGTTTCGCATAATGGCAATATCGCAATGAATAAGTGGATTTATACGATATATATAATAATTCCTCGAAGTTTTCCTTTTGATTATAGTCTTCCTGTCGTCGTAAATTAAACAGGTCAAATACCTACCCAGAATACAACGACTCCGAATGAAATCTTGTGATTCATATTGCATTTCCGTTTATAAATAAATACTTCGTGCTATGCCACAAAAGTTATTTTAGTATTAAAAACTAACGAACCTGCACTTTCATACAAATGACTCAGCAATTCGGCATCTTGTTGTCAAACTTTAGATTCTTTGACGAACTCGTTGGGTTGTTTTTACATCTATAATATTGTAACGAAATACCTACTGCGTTGAGAAAGATAATTTCCCCCCGTGTTGGCCCGATGTCGTCAGCTGATAGCGGGGTTAATGTCCTCGACTTTGTCTCGATGCCCGCGCGCACTATCGCCCTACCCAGTGCGCTTGCTAGGTCGAAGGGTTATCTTGCTATTTTTACAGATTAATATTTACGAACCACTAGTTCAAGGCATTTATTTGTTTGGAATGTGATAATGTAAAAGTAGACAGATATGAACTTAACAATAATTTACAAGCAATCGTGTTTTCATGCCGAGGTGTTAAGTTGTTTGTCTCCGTGGCCATGCACATTAAGTGCAGTGCATAGAAAAGATAGACCATAATGGAAGGATTTTATATTTATCAGTGAATTGATTTATTAGCAAAGCATTCAGTATCGGTAACTTAAATTTCAATGGGAAGTTGGTTAAAATTGGTCACGTTTATCTGAATAACTATCCTCTTACAATTTTATGGTAATTTTATCATTTTAAATCGACAAAATTGCTCACAACGTATCTCAGTTGGATGAAAAGTTAATTACATTAAAATATACAGCCAACCTTTGGTACGAAAGGGCCCTTCGTAATTTAGCGAGCCCCAGACGCCGTAATGAACCGGCCCACGAGGCACGACGACGCGCTTGCTTCAAGTAACTTTATCATCGCAAATTGCGTTACAGTTCTTTGATAAGTACAGCCAGTACAGGCATGGTTCGTGCAAGACTAACATCAATAATTAATTATGGTGTATCGGAAATTATTCTGCTCTGGGACTCGTAATGAGAAAATTAATCATGTTTTCGAATTAAGGTGGTATGTATTTACAACTTTGACTTATTATTATGTTAGATTTTTGTGTTGACCCTAGAAGAAGAAGGAGAAGAAGGTAGATTTTTGTGTGCATTTACGAAAAACTTAAGTATGATTGCGAGTGTTACGTGAAATTACATGAGATAACAGAACACGAGGAAGCACCGCATTGCGCTATCATGCAATAGGTCGCGACTCGCGATGTGCAAGCGCAACGCGTTGGCGCGCTCTACTTCCGGATGCGGCGCGCGCGCACATGTGAAACGTCCTCAATTTCGGATCAGGGTCGCCGATTTGTATTCCTACTCGACATGTGGGCTGATGGTATCTGACCGTTGACATTGTTTGAAATTCCGAATGTCTTTGGTTACATATTTAGATGACAATAAGTCACGTTTCGATTATGTTATTGATTCTCATAAAATTAAATAAGCATAATTATGTTTTCTTACTAACCTTGGACTAAAGGGATTTCAAGGTTAATGAGATAATAATTAATTTTAACTCACGTAATTGTATTGACAGTAATTTTTTTAGACACCAGTACCATTATATAAAGAAACCAGCTTTTAATTGCTAGTTTTTCTAACAATCTGGATTTTCATACTTTCTATTTCTATAATTGTTTAAGAATCTACCTGGTAAAAGCTATTTGTAAAATTTACTTTTTGTATTTCAGTTTCTCTCTTTTCTCCTCTTCGATGTAATAAATAACAATATGTTAGTCAAAAGTAATGAAAATCACTGATTCTGTATAGTGAAAAGCAAAATCATGTCTCAAAGTGTAACACTTAGCAACAATGTTACGTTAGACACAAACTTGACAATGCGCTCGTTTCTGATTATCACAATACAATATTATATGAATTCTGGACTTAGTCCTACGAAAGTATTGTTGTGGGATTTAAAATCTAATTAAATACCGGTTTTAATACGAATATTACAACAGGTTGTGTAAAGATTTACCGAGGCAACGGTTACCAGCGGCCACCGTCCACTTTCACCGGCCGCCATCTTGTCGGCGGCCATGTCATGCGCCCGCGTCGCTCATTGAAGAATTGGCACGCCTATTGTTACGCCTCGCCTTGTGACGTCACCTTGCGATTATCATCTTATTCATCAGCCTAATTAGCTTTTAAATGTAATAAAGTAACAATTTAGCTTTGAAATCCCCGTGGTATACCTACTTAACTCACCAGAGTCCATTATTTTCTCATGAATTGGGAAACTATAAAATATTGTGATAGAGTTTGACATTGATAGAGCAAATGTGTTCATAAGTCTCTACATTAGAAAGGCTTCGGTTATAATTTAACACATTACTTTTAATTCAAGTTATCTTACTTACGATCTAGAGCCGTGCTGTGCTCTACACGCCTGCATATTTCTATCTCGAAACTTTTAGTGGCGCCATCTACAAGTATAGCTGTTAGTTCTGCCGTCTTTGCGCTAGGAACTTACAAAAGTTGACGACAATAAAAGAAAATGATTAGAATTCCGTTTGCACCCAAATACATTACGAGACAAGTCGTTAAAGATCGATTGTCTGCCATGCCATGACGTTGCTCATAGTAAAGTCAAATGGCACCGAGAAATGAAGTTTCTTGAAACACACCAGTTTGTTTCAGGATTTTTCTTTTAATTAAATCCAGGCAAGAGTCAGCTCTTGCAAATTTTATCTGTAAAATAAGGTTTTCAATCAAAATCTGACCTTCAGTAGGACAACAAAACTTTGTGCTGTCAGAAAAAAAGTCGAATATTTCAAATTATCCACAAAATATCGCAGATAAAACAAAGGGAGGTCGTTGCTATTGGCGAGAGGGTAATCACCCCGATATTATTCCGACTGACTGCGAATGTTACCAATGAAATGTATAGGTAAGTACAACAATTAATAATGGCCCGTAATTATCTGTTATTAAGAGTTGCAGTCGCATACGTTTACATAGCGCGAGGAGTTCATAAAGGGCTGTACTGTACAAGGTCTGTGGCGACATAACACAAATAGTTTTAAGAGAATACATAGTTTCATTTAAGCAATTCGCTTCACGTGATTTCGTTAGTGTCCTACTGCCTGGAAAATACCTTAGCTTTTACCGAAGTCATAATAATTTATGTGTCTTCTCACTGTGCGTGGGTAGGCTAATTAATTATTATGATATTTATTGCATGTAGGCTTTATTTAGCATTTATACATTTTATATTAATGTTGTAGATAAAATGCTTTACGGAAGTGAGCTATATGTCACGTACAAAGTGCAGATATATTTCTGTCATTTTCCGTTTTTCATCGACCATAATGATTCAATTTAAAACATGATAATTGGCTCGCTGGTTTTCCTTTTCGATTTTTACATCGTCCCTGTAATAAAGGATGTAAGGTCCACAATTAATAATGTTCCATTCCTCTATGCTCACGCCCACGCCTTCTTCCATTTATGAGGCCATTTAACCGATCCTAAATTTGCGGTTCGAAGGCACAAATAATTTACGATTTGCTCGTAAAATCATTTCGAAATCCTTGTAATAACTGTTCCAAACTGAATACGCTGCAAAAGATATTTGCTTATTTAGCTGTAATTTAATGTTAAGTCTGCTAAAAATCGTTTTAAATCTCTTTGTTTTAAATTGTGCCTTGTTACGATGAATTTCCAAAGCAAATCCTTGAAATTCCTATACATACATACAGCCTTAGGTTTGTTTTTTAAACAAATATTTTAATTTCTGAATAACTATGTTGAACTTCCGTATATTTTTTAACCAGGAAGCCTTCATTGTTTCATATTATGAATTGCTTATGTGCAAATTAGTGAGGCGAGGAACGCATGGTAATGGTAGGTCAGTGAACGGCAATGTACTAATAATAGTTAAACACATCGATACTTCTTTCATTTGTTAACCGACTTCAAAAAAGGAGGAGGTTCTATGTTCGTGTGTTTATTTTTTTATGTATGTCCACCGATTACTCGAAAACGGTTAGACCGATTGAAATGATTCAAACATTACTTTATCAAGTTTGTTCCCAAGATGGTCCCATTTTTTGAAAATTTGAAATCGGTTCAGTTTTTTCAAGTAATCCTGAAAATACTGTAATTTTTTAGGTAATCATTGCACGAGTTTTTACGGATCTTCAGATATAACTTCTTTGTTTATTATGAACTGATTTAGATGATCCTTGTTTTGTTAGAAGACGATACTTTAAGGGTGTTCTCATTTTAATTTCATTGGCATTGGACCTCGGACTTCGCAAGAGAACTCTTCAAAATCGTTCGATAGTGTATGAGTGATACATTACGGTATTGAAAGTTTTCGCATCAGCCACTTTTTATTGTCACGGCTGGGGCTGGGATACAAGCGTTACTTATGGGTTGATGAAAAGGATGGACCATTACCCACTGCGCGGGCCCAATGCGGATTGGTGGATGTTAATGAGTGCAAATGTAGTTGAGACTAACGACTTAACGTGTCTTCTGAAGCACGCAGGAGCTCGAGATAATACACTTTGGTCACCCACACCATGACTGACCCTTGCTAAGGTTAACAGCGCGAAAAGTGGAAATTGAGTTATAAGAAGTATTAAAACATTGAATAGTGTGAAATATGAATAAAATGTATGTATATCATCGCTTACATTGACATATACATACCTACCACAAAAAAGTTAAATATAAAAAAGCTTTTAAAGATTAAAAAGAAAAATCTCCTTTAAAAAACCCTTCAAAAATTGCTATAAAAACAACTTCAAAAAGTGACAGCTCTAAAAAGCAAGAAAAAAATCTGCAAACAAAACAAACATACTCCATGTTTGTTTTCCGATTACAAGAAAAAAACTCGTTAATTACTTACAGGGGACAAGTTTCACTGATTTCGCCCCGAGGGAAAACACAGACTTATTATTTACTATCTTTCGCCCGCGACTTCGTCCGCGTCAACATTCGGAAAATCCCTAGGGAACCTTTGACCAGGATAAAAAGTATAAACTATCTGTGTGCCAAACCAAATCCGTTCAGCCGTTTTTGCGTGATTGATTAACAAATCCAAACATCTAAACTTTATTAAGTAGGATATCCATATCCCGTTCCCGTTATCACCCCGTTCTCGTTCCCATACTCGTTCTAGTTCTCTTTCCCGCCGTTCCCGTATAGTTGTTCCATACAAAATTTGAACCCACATTTCACCCCTTTCGGGGTTAAATCCTGTCTACCATGCTGGACTTCAAAATAAATGCCATTTTCGCAATCAACATCCCATAAAACCTCAATAACGACATCCTTAGTAATTTTTTTGGTTCATTTACCCTCTAAGGGGTTGAGTTTCGGAAAACCACGAAACACGTGTTTGCTTATTTGTTTTAAGAATTACTCCTACAAAGTTTCAAGTTGAAATGTCTATTTAATATTTTTTCCATACAAAACTTTGAACACCCATTTCAAACCTTTAGAGGTAGAATTTTAAAAATTATTTTTTTAGTGGATGCCTACAATATACAAGGTGTTACAAAAATACCCCTAATGCCGAATATGGTATATAGGGACCATCAAACTGAACAACTTTTATTATGGGGCCAACTCTGAAGTCGCGAAAAAAAAACAGCTGTTCCATACAAAAATTTAAATCGAAAATATCAAAATGTATAAAACAGCTGTTTTTTTTTCGCGATTTCAGAGTTGGCCCCATAATAAAAGTTGTTCAGTTTGATGGTCCCTATATACCATATTCGGCATTAGGGGTATTTTTGTAACACCTTGTATATTGTAGGCATCCACTAAAAAAGGCATTAGGGGTATTTTTGTAACAAAATGTCAAGTGTCTAGTCATGTCAGTAACTCTTCATTTGAGAAGAAGATTGTCGTGGCCGTGGGCCTAAAAACTTCAAAACTCTTAAAATGTCGTTAACGAACTGTTTAACTAGGTAGTTAATACAAAGTGTTATAAAGAGTCACGTCGAGGTTTTGAGTTCTTCTAGTAGCTATGTTTTATGGTTTTTTGTTATCCGCCATAAGTATCAGTGAAACCAGTAACCTAAAAGATAAAATGCGTTTGATTAAATGTAATGTAACTGATTAACTATATCTTATTAGTACTACTGTTGGTTATTCCACAATAGGTATAAGTGATTTCATTGCCTTATCACAAACAAATCTATATCAAATCTTACGTGTCGTAACCTTTAAAAAGTTGTGTGAATCCATCAACAAATAAGATTATTTTTGAAAAGTTAACTTTTTTGTGATGAATATGATGAACTATTTTCGTAGACGTATTTACGTAACGACAACACAGGTCAACTACTCAACGATTTTCTATTTTTAAACCGCCTTTTCAGCTTATTATTAACCCGACAGTATCGCTGAATAAATCTTTCAGCAAGTAGGTAATTGTATATCATTCAATTATGGGTATTTTGAATAGTTATGTATTATTGAATAAAGGTAAGTGTTTTATTTATAGTGAATTATAATGTTTACTTCCTGTGTCATCTACATTGGCGAATTAACTTTTCAGTGTTAATACTAGTGGTTCTGTTCTGTAGAGCTGTAATTTCGCGTTTGTGAAATTTTTGATCATTTTCCAAAATGGCTGAAATATGGTTTTCATTATTACTCCGCCATTTTAAAAAATGTTGTAAAACTGAATCAGTAAAAAAAATCATATAATTATAGAACTGCTCACAAAATTTCACGAGAATCGGTTGAAAAATGCGACCTGTAGAGAAGAACAAACGGACAGCCGGACATACGAAAGCATTTTTGCCCAAGCTGAAACGGAGACGCTTCGCTTGCGCTTCGAAGTAGGTGTTAAAATATTTAAATGCTCAATCAATTTACCTAACAAGAGATAGTTAGAACGTTTAGAAAGAGAATAAAGAAAAATGTAAGAAATCCATCGTTCATAAAGTTTTATCATAATGTAAGTACTTACATACAGCTATAGTTTGTATTAATAAATGACGACGTCACGGGGCATCACGTTCTTGGTTCTTTCATCGGTGTGAGGTGTGTGCGTGTGTGTGTATACTATACTATACCTCATGGGCCAGCCCGGGCGACGCCTACGATGTCCGCTCCACCTACGCTCCTCGTGTATTGACGCGTTGTATAGCATTTTTTTCGCATATAATACCAATTTCGCATACAATGGAAGAAAGTACACATACACAGTGATTTTTCTTGCCCAACAGCAAAATGCGCTGTGAGTTTGAAATGCGTTACACCTCGTGATTTCTTTATATTCGTAATTGGAAAGTAACATAAGTTTTTCATATATTCTTGGCAGTGAAAAGAAGCGGCCCTTTATCGACGTTATTTGTCGATTTAGTGTTCGTTCTAAAGTTCTATAATTGATATTTTTTTAAACAAAACGAAAATCTGTAAAAGCTTGTCTTTGTCTCGTACTCATGGGGCGGGGGTCACGATCGTACAAAAAAACCACCCCTGTTGACGAGAGCTATTCATCTCTAATAACGAACTTGACCCAGTCGCAAGTTGCAACCCAAAAACGTGATCACTTGTTTCGGCGCGCCTGCTCGACCTTCGGGGAACTTTTTTGTTTTATCTGACTTCGACTGTTTTCTTTCCCTTTTCGTTTTTAAATATGGCTTTATTCTGGGACACAAGTATCGACCCGAAACTTTCGTATTATTAGAACGACTATTCTTAGCGCTAGAGGCTATAGGATGTACGTGGCTGTTTCGAATTCAATTTGCGTTTTCCTCCGTAATAGCTTTCCGTAGTGTATAGTTAAGTGAATTTACGTCGGTTCCGGTCGATGTGCGGGCTCGACGACGACGACACCTAGCAAAAACGGCTCCGCTACACCAAATTTTATTTGCAGTGTAGTTCAATGAAGTTACGGTGGCGGGTGTCGCGACTAGCGGGGCGGGGGCGGGGGCGGGAGGTCAATGACGCCCTTCGTTCGTCTGCCCCCGCCACAGAATAAATAAGTACCTCCAGTATTGTATTTCGCCCAATGTCCTTAAAATATTACCTACGGCCGCTCGGTTTAAGACGGTATCCACACTGAACAATAAAGCTGATATCTTCGAAGATAAGAATTCATTATTCGTAGATAAGTCGTTTTTCATGGTATGTTTCTCACAATATGTGACTGGCGCCGAAGTAAGTATAACAACCCCCCTTAACATGATCACCAAAACACGAAATATGTCGCGTGATTAAGCGTTTCATCGACACTAAATTGTCAAAATACATTGACTTTTGACAATTGGACATGATAAATCGCTATATAATATCCCGTTTCGGTAGTCATGCTAGGAAAGCAAAACACCATAGCGCGATATTTTGACCCGCTTTTAGCCGTTTTGTATGAAGATAGAATACTGCTACTTATTTATTTTATACTGTGGCCGGTCCCCCCGCTCGCCTGAACCAGTTCCGAAGCCTGTAGCTCACCATCTCTATCTAGTTTACAGTGGGATACTGCACTTGCCTGTCAGACATTCTTGTTAGGCCGCATTCTGCAACTGTCGAATCGAAACTATCAAGAAAAGCAGGTTTATGTGTTTGTAAAGCAACCTGAAGCTTTTATTTTTCTAATAGGAAAGTATTCGTAAATCGTGTTTTTAATTTTCATGCTGAGGATACTCTAAAGGTGTGTCTATATTGGTCACATTGTATACCATATTGGGGAATAGGTACCAATAGTCGCATATAGCACCGACGCGTATCATTATCGCGTATTACCTATACAAGGTGTTACAAAAGTACCCCTAATGCCGAATATGGTAGATAGGGACCATCAAACTGAACAACTTTTACTATGGGACCAACTCTGAAATCGCGAAAAAAAAATCAGCTGTTTCATACAAAAATTAATTACGAAAATATCAAAATGTATGAAACAGCTGTTTTTTTTTCGCGTCTTCCATATTCGGCATTAGGTGTACTTTTGTAACACCTTGTATAGCGTACACACCAGCTAAAATACGTCCACACTAGCGTCCTTTGGGCTTAAAACGTTGTTTCCGCGATGCCATCTGCCATCGTCATCATTGACATCAACTGATGAAATGAAAAGGTGATGATTCTGCGGGTGCGAGGTCGCACTGTCAAGAGCGCGGGCCGTGGCGCAATCGCAATAAGCCGCTTTCGCAAACCGTTTCATAAGCAACCGCCAAAAATAGTCGAAAGTTTCCTCATGGTTTTTGTCCACGCATGGATCGCGTTCCGGTCACTTTGTTAGGTATTGCACGATTTACGAACTTAGTTATTTTTATAGTATAAAATAGCGGTAACTTAAAGTATCGCGCAATATTTCCATAGAAACAACCTTCTAAAATAAGATTACAATATTTCCACTGTATAGTGTATACAAGATAAAGTACAAGAATTATTTTGGATGTGTTGGTATTTTATTAGGTCATAAATGAAGGCGTATTAAAATTTTCTTTAATCTTAATAAAGTAAAAACAATTAGACTGTAGAAGGTAATAAATGACAAGCATCTATTTTTAATAATAGTTAATTAAGTTAAAGGGCGCTCTAGAATAACACAAATTGGAACAGTCTCCACACGAATAGGGCCAAGCACCACTTCGCTACTACTAGCTAAAAGGAAATGGATGATACCTACAAACATAATAAATAAATAAATGATTGGACAATTTCACACAGCGCCATCTAGCTTCAAACTAAGCAAAGCTTGTAATATGGGTGCTAGACAACTGATGATATACTACTTATATACTTTTTAAATATATACTTATTATACATGGCAACACCCAGACCCGTCACAGAAATTAAAATTCATCATTTTAATTTCTGTCCGGCCGGGAATCGAATCCGGGATCTCTTGCGTGGTAGACCAGCATGTTGACCACTGCACCGCCTCAGGTCGTCAAATAAGACAAATAAATGCCAATAATATTGATTACAAAACAGGACACCCAGCCAGTAAGGTTACAAAACGGGATATCCCATAATAAAAACAGGTGATCGTTATTTTTAACAATGGAAGTTGTTATTTGGGCTGATAAAATATTGTTTTATGAAAATAATTGAAATATTTAAGACACAGTTCCCATTAATTTATGTTTGTTTGAAAATCTCACGCTACTTAAAGCGCCTTTTTGATTATAAACCTTAAAGAATAAAGACGATGACCTTAGTAAATAATAAAATTAAATCAAATTAATGGCCGTGCTAAATAATATTTTACATCTAGCAAGAAGCTATCACATGAATTTGAGGAGTTATAAACCTTCAAAGTATGTAAGTATAATATTGTTAAAATAGTTAAAAGATTGTTTTCCTAAATTGTATATTTACAAATTAGAAAATGTAATAAATGCCTTATAAGTGGTATTTACGGATGAAGTACCACGTGTAACTATTTAGTAATCTGTTACCAAGTGCTTTCAAATCGCTGCTTCTGGTAATGACAAAGGCACAGCTGTTATGTACAGCCTTTGATTATTTGTAAGTATAAAATAGTCAAAGATTACAGCTTAGCGAAGCACACGCACACACACACACCGCAGAATCGCATACTATCAATCAACTTTTTTTATTCTCTTCTTACCTAATGACTTTGGGTGTGCCAGAAAAAGTGAAAATAAAAAACAAAAGTTCAGTTCAACCACAGAGTAAACTAAAATCTTCTGTGTTTAACAATGATTGTTTGATATAAATTATCTGCTAGAGTTTCGCAACACACTATAATTGAATTATTGAGTGAAACTACATAACTACCACAAGGCATATTTTATTTATTTATTTTAGTATTTGTTTAGAGTTCGAAAGAATCTTTTTTCGATAATCTTAAAAAAAACCGGCCAAGTGCGTGTTGGACTCGGACATCGCACCGCACATTTACGGCCTTACCACTAAACACTGTTTAACAAGTGTTTAACTTAGACACTGTTTAAATGTGATTAACAGTGTTTAAATTAAACTGTGTTTTAAAATCTTTTTGTGGTTAGGCCGTTAGAATCCCGCAAAGGTGTCGGACTGTCCGTCTGTGCAAACTTTTAAAATCAATTTTGGCTGCCTTCTTAAAGAACTGCGTAAGACAGACGATACCGCGATTCACAACTGCACAGTGCAATCTCTAGGTATATAATATTGGACAGATTAATGTTACTCGACTGCAAAATTAAGTTGGTTTGTAATAAGAAAATGAGGGAATTAAAAAAAACTGATTTATCAATATATTGGTATTTTTTTTTTTTAAATTTTGAGATTTAAGCATTCACAATGCTATTTTATATAATACTAAATAATATACTCGATTCCCGTCCGAGAACATGATCTGGTGCGAGTCCTATATTGGTATTTGTTGGTAAAACATACGTTATAAAAACATTATCACCAAATTTTAGGTTTGTAGGTCAATGGGAAGTTGAAAACTCTTCGTAACAAAATTTTGGAAAAAAGTTGACTCCTTTTTATTGAATTTTGGACTCGGAATATTTTCTTGTTTCGTACTTTTTAGAACGCGACTTTTCCATAGTTAGGTTTTACCTACTTTTGAAACTTCTTTTTTTATTACTTTAAATAAAACCAAATCCTTCGAAAAATCAGATCACGAAGCAAATTCTAGCGTATAGTAACAATAGATTTTTCTTTACAATACCTAAACAATTAAGCAAAATCTTAGTCATCCCATCCAAATAAGTAGGTATAATGTAGCAAGCATGATGTCATATCACTGTTATGAAGAAGTACGTATCAGATAGCTAATTAATAACTTTACAGATAAGATAGGAAACATCGTGATGAAGATAGGCATGTCTCAAACAAAACCTTAATACGATCGTAATTAAATGTGATCGCGATTTCTTATGGCAGGTTCCGTCCCTAGAGTGCCTCAATGCGCACACGCGGATATGATCGGGGGGTCAACGGTTCTCCTTGGCGGAGTGTTCAACCTGCTTACTGCGACCTCGTTCAATACACTCCAGTACGATACCACAGAATAAATAACAGCGTGGTCATACACCAAAACGAACGTGTGTTATCCATCGTGCGTGACTTATAAAGGCAAAACAATAATTGTACGCTTGTTTGGATTAGACAACATGTTAACAACGTCTGATAGGTATTTGTAAATAATTTACTGACTATATAAAGAGTAGCTTGTACATGTTACTGTATAATACGGAGTTCCTTCTACTTCGCAGTCGTTCATCCTATTTGACTTTTTCTTCAAAACTAAACTCAGTTTATCTCTCATAAATATTGTTGTGTAGGTGTGTAGTGAGTGTACATACGTATGTATGCGTCGCGTGATACGATCGACAATGCAGCAGAACTAGATAATTTAGCATGAGATGTTTAAATTGGCCATGATACAGTTGTCTCGGGCTCGGTACACGTTCGAACGAACCAGTGATTATCTGTCGTTACGGCAGAGAATCCTTGTTCATATGTTTGAACGGGAAAATTGTTCATGTCGTCGGTGTCGTCACGGCTCTCGGTTCGGGCTCTGCCCTGCAAAATAAAACCAAACAAACGAACAGAGAGCGCCACGTGTGCCCGGAGCGTTGACACGTTGTTTGGTTAAACTGAATGTGTTTACATGTATTGGAAAACACCTTCCTACAACTGATAGGATTTCAAGAAAGAATTTTCTCTGGTCCTTCACGAAATATAACTAAAGTCGAATGTTTATGTGTTATGTTATGGTATAGTGATGAACTAAAGCACGATTTTTTTATAAAGTCCTAAAATGTCATTATGGCAACCTTAGAACTGTCCCACCGAGAGGTCAAGTCTCATTTGTTTCCCCCCGTGATGTAGAAAAGAATCAAATGACAGGATATTCTACTCGTTCGGTTAAGGCAATTATTTTATTTCAAATTTTAAATACACTATCATTGGGTTTAGGTAAGGTTTAATGACGAGCTTGAAAGCAGTGTTAACTTGGAAACAGTGATATTTTCAGACCCTGACCAAAAAAACAACTTATTCAAGCAAATTAAATTCAATAAAAAATTACCTTCAACATTTATAACTACCTACTTCCGAGTGACTCGATCACGAATTCACCTTCAAAGTTTATTGACATTTTCTGCAAGTCAATTTATACAACTATTTTTTTGCAGACAACTACCTACATCTTAATATGTGGAAATCCTTGAAAATAATAAATACACCACTAAAAGTATACTATACACAAATATGAATTTAGAATTCTACGACAAATGCTATGCGAATAATAAATAAAGAGCGATAAAGACATAGGATAAACGCTATCTGGCAGGTTTAGGTAGGTATGGGGCTAACGTACGATAATGGAGGTTATTGTCATAAAATATTCATTAGGTACGTATGTGGAACTTCACGTCGGTTCACAGGAACCTGTAGATATCGCTTCAGCAGTTTATCATGACGTTAGGCGAAGCAGTTGATTTTTTTTGTTTGTTATTAGATTTTTTGTTGTTCGACTATTCGAAAAGCGATCAGTAGGGTTATTTACGATTGTCGGAAATCTACTCGAAAGCATTCGATTCGAATACGTATCCTCCGATAGATTTGAAAACTGCTATTCACAAATACATTCGAGTAGCATTCGATTCACTTTCCGACGGGAAAGCGCAATGCATTTACAAAGTTAGAAATATAAAATAAGATCTATATCGGAAGACTTTCTGATTCGATTCGGAAAGTTGATTTCCGACAATCGTGATAACACCCCAGAAAAAAAAACTGAAGTTAATTAATATGATCAAGTAAGATAAGGGGAATGACATAAATACCAAGACAATGGTTGCAAAGGGTTGTTAAAGATGCATGATTTATAAGTTTCTTTACCTAACAGCATGACTACTTAAGTATTTTAATACAGTCATGAACAGGGCTCAAAAATCATCGAATGGTTTCAAAAAACTACAATATCCAGCAATAATTTCAGAAAATGCTAATCGAAAACGTTTTGATAGGAGCTTTCATCAAAAATTTCAGTAATCAATAAGAACAAAAGGATTTCTGTCCGAAAATATGATCTGGTGCGAGTCGTATTTTTTCTAGTATTATTATTTAGTATTCTATAAAAATAGCATTGTGAATGCTAAAATCTCAAATTAAAAAATTAGAAGCATATCTGAAATACTTAATTATGAAATCAAATAAATAATTACAATCAATATTGGATAGGATTGAGCCATGATGGATGGTGTCAGAACCGCGTAACGCGCGTTTGGTAGCGTTTGGTCGCAAACCCGCAACCTTGCGCGCCGCGCGGCAGGTCAGATATTTCGAAGGTCGTTGACTCGCCTGTAATCACCACAATTCATTACTATTCTTAGTCGCGTACACGCCCAATCGTCGTATCTACGCTTGAAGGAATACTGAATGCCTGTTTCCTTATAACAAAATACATACAGTGTCATAGATTACTTCGAAATTGTTAGTAGGGAACTTAAAAAGAATTGAATGACTTTCCATCATTCGTTATTATATTGCGTTAGGTCTGGTCGTGTGGTGTGGTGTGGTTTCACCGTTGTCTCTGATTGACCATGAAGACATTATTTAGCTAACTACTCATACTTACTTTGGGATCGGTCGGAGCTCGGAGCAGTGTATCTGCTGTTGTTCAATATTTATTAGTTATTATAGTGGAATATCCCACTTATTCTTGTAAGATACGAAAACATAGTAAAGTTACTAAGGTACGGCAGTTAACGACTTTCTGTTATTTAGTTTACTCGTAAAACTACGTCTGGCGACTTACAGGAACCTTTAGAATTAAATTATTTTGCGATAAACGATTTTATTTGTTCAAAGAGAAGTTATTCGGATTCTTAGAATAATAAAACTATTAGTTTTTGGTATTAGAAAGGAATTAATCGTTGTATGATATATTCCTTTCGAATACCAAAAACTAATACCAATTGTATTTGTTTATTGCCGTTATAAAATTTCTATTCCCAACGAATACCGACTTTATTAAAAATTATATTAAAATTTTTAAAATTTGGTATTCATTGGGAATAGAAATTTTATAAACAAATACCATTTGGTATTAGTTTTTGGTATTAGAAAGGAATAGATCGGTTGTTGTTATTATTCCAAGTTAAGTTCATAATAATAGGTAAGTACTATTTTAATAATGTATGTTCACATAACTGTACTGAGATAAAATACTGAGTCTAAATTCTAAATCGACCTTGATCCCAATACCTTGGTACCATAAAATAAAAAAAGCAAACAAAGCCATAAAATGGCCAACCGAAGGCACATGTAGCAAGTGTCATATAATTCATGTTGACAATGGTCCCATGGCGGTGTTGGACCGTAATGACACAATGCCGCCTGAATAGGGTTGACGTGACACATGCCCTTATATTACAACAATGCGCTAAACTTACATACGAGCCGAAGATTTCTACTGGAAATAAAAATCATTTTACGTCTACTTTCAAATATGACTTAAATAAATTCTCCACGATGGGAGAATATAACTGTGGCATACTTGTGTGCCATACTGCAAAATGAGTACTTATGTAAGTACTTTTTCAGAAAAAGAAAAACGAACTGTTAATTAGGGCACTGTGTCTCTCCAAATACATTAAAATTTCCTTTGACCTTCATATACAAAGGCTGAATGAATATTCTAAATATAACTTGTTATTCAGCCTGTAACAACTAAACTGTTCCACAACTCGCAAGTGTCAACCCTAAGCCGGTAATTACGGGGATTGTGCGGCCGAGTTGCGCAACATCTGGGTCTATCGGGCCTGACAAAAAATTAAGATGAATAGTCCCCAATAAGCTGCCATTAAACGAACCTTACCATAGCTTGCCTTGTTCGCATGAGTCGAGTAATAAATGCCGTGATATATTTATATAATATTTGACAACATCACTTACATTGCTCCGATTCCAAAGTACCTAAGTAGCTAAAGCACTTGTGTTATGGAAAGATCACAAACACCCAGACCTGAGTCAATATAGAGTCAAGTTCGGTTTTCTAAATTGACCCAACCGGGGATCGTACCCGGGACCTCCGAGATGGCGATTCCTTGACAACCAGTGTACAAAGCCACTCGACCACGGAGGTCATCAAATAAATTTTTTGCGAGCGTGCCGCGGCAGCGGCTGGCGAAGCGCCAGAAAAGACGTTTTTGTTACTTTTAATAGAGGTCCTAACTTTATAATTTTGTCACTAGACTGGTCGACTAAGATAACTATCTTATCTTACAGTACTTTTTATTTGTTAGTATCGAAAACTGCAAAGTGACAACCCTAGACGCAAATAGTCTATTGTTTTCGATAATCAATCCAATTAATGGTAAAAGCAAAACACAATATTGCCAGTATGCAGTTTATGACAATTTTTTTTTTTTAAGTGGCGGTTTTCAGGGTTTGTAATAATTTTACTACCATATTCGTCGTTAGGGGTTTTTTGTAACACGTTAAATACAACGTGTGACAAAAAACCCCTAACACTATATAACGCTACATAACTATATCACAGAATAGATACTTATATGTACTATATCACAGCTTTAACTATCCTACTGCGACAGAATTACTAGAAAAAAAAGGTACTACTGTACTTAAACAAGTGCGTTTACGCTGCGCTCTTTAGAGAATTTCACACGATCTTTCAAATTGAATTACTTAGAATAGTTTTTGAAATATAGATCTATGATAATGCTGAAGTAATAGAGCTAACTGTTTTTAGTTTTCAATACAAACACAAAGAATTAAAACTAATTTTTAGATCTATATAAGCATATTGTTTATGCATGTTAAATTGCATTTATAATGGGTTTATTTATTTCAAATATTAAACTTGATCACCACCGCAAACGCTCTTGACGATAGTTATCGCTGCATTATTGATAAATACCCAACTACATATAAATAAATAGTTAATTGCAAAATAACATCTCAATTTTACAACTTTGCCTTATAAATACATGGTAAGATCCCGCAGGACTGAAATTATTGTGCTACATAAACGAGTTTTAAGCTCCCTTATCTGATATTAGCAACCTTGAAATTCAACATTCCGTCCGTCGGTAAGGTTATTCAATCTTAGGTAAAAATAATAAAATCGTATATTCAATAACATTTGAATTCACAAACACATTTTACATAATATCAACGATTCTGGATTTGAATATTAATTTAAACTTTAAGTAATAAATAAAATATGTAAACAAATAAATCACAATCCTATAGAGTTTCACTGACCTACCTACTTAATTTTGCGAGGTAATCATACACAGTCTGATTGCCCCAGTAATCACTGTTATATAACTAAACGTTTTTATATTTCCTTCCTAATTAATTCGTAAGCAATTAATTTGCAAACGTACCGAAAGTGAATCATAATCACATGTAGCTTTTGTTTCAGCAAATTTGTTTAATTGACACATTAATAACATTATTACTATGAAGTAATAATGTTATTAATGTATGAACATGGCAGTGGAGTTTCCGCAAACAGACTGCGAGTGTGTTCAGACGATTAATTTTACAACGCGGAAGCAGACGAGAAAAATATAAATCGTGACTTACTTTGTGCTTAAAATCGTAAAGAGACGTTCATTACACGATGTATCTGGATCACGTCACGATATGCGATTTATTATTCGAATACTTCTTATAATTTACTCTATTCCTAGGGGGAATAATCGCCGTGGTCACGGGGCAGCTGCAAAGGTGCCGAAACGTCGGAAAAATAAAAAATCAAACCAAATACCAACTAAGTAATTACCAAAGTACTTGCTTCCAATAAAACCGCGCTAGTATCCGTTAAAAGGTATTTTATTATATTCCTAGGGGGAATTAAATCTGAACAATCCGAATCTCGTGATTTTGGTAAACTTGTAAAAGAAACTGACGCTCTCCTTACAAAAACACGACAAACTATTCAAAAACTCAAATCTCACCAAAAAGGTTAATATCAAATCACGCACCTGAAGTCGTTCAGGTTTTTTGTCACACATGATACAACGTACATCGATCAGTACAATAAACAGGAGAGGGGTCCTACTACCTGTAACTCCGACAAAAAACAGGCAAGTGTGAGTGCAGTGTTGCCAACTTGACGGATTTCCCGTCATATTTAACGAATCAGGGACAGGCACTAACGGGTGAAAAAATATTCATTGACGGGAATAATTTTTACTAAAATTAAACACTTTTTGACATAATCATGTCGTGTCAGGACATTTTCAGCGTGATGAATGGGGTAAAATCAAAATAAAAGTGCTGAAAATATGGTTTACCATGTAAAAATACATTTTGGTCTCAAAAAAGAGGGAAGGCATGCTACTCGTACGATTTACCCGATGAAGTAATCGGTATTTAATTGGACGGATTTATTAACGAAAAAGTATAATTTAGACGGAAAATACCAACTTGTTTAGCGGATTTCAAAATATCTTGTTGGCAACACTGACTGTGAGCTTTGCTTTTGTCCTAAGCTTTTGTCCATCACGGGATCCGTAACCCTAACACCTTTGTCAAAGCAATCTTCCATATGATAAATAGCTTGATAGGGAGAAAATAAATTTGTAAACATATTTTTCAAGAGTCAGATATAAAATTCAATAGAGTTGCGTTAGCTACGAAACCCTAACAATGACCCGAGGTTAATACCCTTTACAAGGGGAGTGTTAACAGAACACAAATATCTCTACTTACACCTACCTTCGCAACTTTATCTCTCTCTCTCTCTCTCTCAATTTTTCTACTATTTTCACATACGTAATATTTTTTATAATACCAAACGAAAAGCTTGGGTCAGTTTATTTAAACTTGTCTACCTATTTATAAAAATATAATATTTATAAAAAAAATACCAGAATTGGTTCCCTCAACTTTTGTAAACTTTGGTACCTATTTGTCTCCAAAATTTGCTAATAGAATTAGAAATAGGGCAGAGTCATATTTTAAAATAGTAAAAAAAAGGTTCTCTTAATAAATGGTTGAAGTTACCTAAATACTTTCCGAGGTATTATAATTTATAAGTCAATGTTACATGGCTGTTGGCATTCCTCCACATTTTTTAATAACGAACGATACAACTTACGATAAAAAAGAAAAGACCCTTTCACTATCTTGGTTAAATAAAATCCTTACCTGCTCTCACCCTTTGTTCGTATCATTGTGAATGTTTATTCCATCTCACAAGTTTTTTTTTTCATTTTAAAATTGCACAATTTGTTTTAAAGTAAATGTAAATCTTAATAGTTTTTATACTTTAAAAGAGACTTAAAATATGAAAGGTCAGGTGTGCAAAAAGTGCTAAATGACTGACCCAGTGACCCAATTGCGGATCTTGCGTCCATGAAGAAGCAAGGTCAGCCGCGCTCTATGAAGTAACGCTTGTATCGCGAGTGTTGTCGTCTACGACACAATTTTAATGAACGAACTATAGCGTTTCTAATTGGTAGAATGAAAAAGAAATAGGTATACACGCATAAATATAAAATTAAAACACTTTGATTTCATTAACTACATATTGAAATACACTTAAAGTTGTTAACCCGACTCGCACTTTTTGGTAGATCCAGTTGTTTTACCCTACCACCTATATAAAACAAAAAAATAATTATTTATCCTGTTTTCTGTAGAATAGCATCTTAATTTCATAGTTTATAAGGAGTTGAGAATAAGAATAGGTTTGCGAAACTTTGACCATTCAATGTCATTAGTGAAAAAAGGAATTTAAATAATTGGTTGATTTGCTATTCTGATTATGTGGACAATAAAGTAAATGCAAGTTCGATAATTGATATTATCTAGTTGTTTTGCCACGTAATAATGTCGTCGGTCTCATTTCAAAAATTGTGGAATAATATTGACAAATGTCGTTGAAACTTATGTTAATAATTACATTAACGAATTATATTACATTAAAATAAAAAGACATCAAGGTACACATTTGGTCGTTTTCGTCCTTACGAATTTGTGATCTGTTTATGATTTACGATCTGATAAACGTATATCGTTGAGGAACAAGTTCCATTTAAGAGTTTTTCTAGTGAAAAAGCAAAAATTTACACTATAAAGGTGAGGGAAAGCGAGTTTTAATCTCGCAGGACTACATAAAATGCTTTAAAGAGTCTTTAGCTCTTAATTACCTCAATAACTCGGTTAATATCCAGTACAAGCATATTAATGAGTTCAAAAAAGTGCACAGAAGCGGCCGCAAACCGTTCTAGGTAACGGGCCGCTGCGGCCACCGGAGCGCTCCGTGATCTTTTATTTTACTTTAATTACAATCCGTACATTTTGTCTGCTTAGGAAATACCAAACCAATTGGTTGGTATTTCATGACTTTTCTTCAAATAGAGAGACTATTGCAATCACAGTCTTTATCATTATTTCTCAAATATTTTTATAAAAGCTTTAGAGCTTAGGTTTTCTTCGCTGTCAACGCTATAAATTAAACCTACATTGCATCTTAAACTCTCAATTTGTGTAAAAGTGTAGGATATAATATAATCGTTACTTTTGTTCGAATCCCAATTTGCAATCTTGTTTGCAAGATTGCTTGCTTCTAAGAGTTAGAGGTCTAAAGTGCTTAAGCGACTACAATACACGCAAGACCAAGGCCTCGGCCAGTCGTTTCGTAATGCACTTATCGTGGCCGTATGTCTCGGGTTTTGTTGTAGATGACTGCCGATGGCGATAGGTACACCCACAACACTGAATCATCGCGTTGGTAGACTGTTTCAAGTGAATTTACTGTTCTAGGTGTTGATTTCAAAATTCATTATTGAGTTTCCGGGGCCTTATTATTCTGGTTATCTTCATTTTTCTCTATTGTGAAGATTTGTTAATAGCATGGTATTTACTTATAAAGTCTATACAAAGATGTTATTTGTCTGTAAATCTTCCATGAAATAAATAAATAACACTGAGTAATAACTGAAACATCCTTGAGAGTGACCACTTTATTGGCAGAATTAAGACCAAGTCTGTAAAGATTATTATTTACTGATTTTTTTTTACTCGCTGCAGATATGCTAGAGCTTAGTCTAGCTAGAATGTAGCAGCTTGACATAGTAAATTACTTTTGCAATATTGTTATGATGTCATGGAAAATGACCACACAAGCTATCCCTACTTAGTGACTACACATCCTTACTAATATTATAAATGCGAAAGTCCGTTTGTTTGTAACGCTTTCACATCTTAACTACTGAACCGATACTGACCGAAAATTTCATGACTGCATACACGTTGTCAGGGGTACAGAGAAGGACATAGGGTACCTTACATCCCCAAAAAAATAATTGTTCCCGAGGGACAGCAAAAAAACTTTCCACGCAGACGAAATCGCGGGCGGTCGCTTAAGTTATAATGAATAATTGCTATCCGATTTCCGGTTATCTGGAATGTAGGATATTTTTATTGTCCGTTCAACCTTAACTTTCAAAAACTTTTTTTATGCCGACCTAAGTTAGTTAAAAAATAGCAGCGCATACTTATGTTTTTCTTTGGCAAATGCACACAAATCTGTACTGTGAATTAAATAATATATGTTTATCTAGAGTGCGGTACGTTCGCGTTGCGTTGCTAAGGGCTGTCAAGAGCTTGAGGGTATTCCCTCCGTCGACGACCGTTCCCGCCCTCCCGGGGCGTGACCTATTATGCCGAGACGGCGGCGGCGGCGCCTACGTCCGCTGTTCGAACTCTGGTTCACCCCTACACAGCCTTTACCATTTTATAGCCTGTATTTACTCTGTATTCTTTGTCTAAATGAGCTGTTAAAATGTAACGCTTCCTTTTTACCATGAAGACAGTCCGTGTGATGAAATTTCAATACTAGTTCAACTTCTAATCATTTGGATCTCCAGTTCCACCAACTCAATTTAATGGGAATCAAACCAGTTTGTCTTTACTAAAAGGTTTCCAATTTGTATGAAAACTCATTCAAACACACGTCAGAGCTGGGAATTTTGCACAGTCGTTACGGTAAAAATGTAACCTAGTTACAACAATCACATGTACAATGTTTTCGATTCATTACGCAATCAAATAAGTGTATTCTGTAAAGCAAGACCTACTTAGCTTCACATAAACTTACGTAACGCCGTCAATAAAATGTTTTGCTTTTAGATTCCTGCTAATACTAGTAACGCTAGATTGTTAACTAACCGTCGATAAATAGCAACGTCAATTTACATAATCGTTGGAAACAAGTGAAAACTGAAGTTAAAATAGGCGAATAATGAACTTTGTGCGACCTCGTTGCGCAAAATGGGGTAACGGTAGTAGCGAGGAGCTCGCCGCGAAATCATGATCCGTCCGACCAAACTCGACGACTGCTTGGAAAGTAATCGCTTGGAAACTGCCACTTTCTCTCGAACAGGTCCAGGCTCAGACTGACGCGATGCGCACACGCACGCTGCATCGCTTAGAAATACTGCAAATAAATTGAAAAATACTACACCATCGGTAAAAAAAGGATGCGGATTGACCACATGCTAACCATTTCGTTCGACAAGCTTGATGAACATGGCAACTTGTTTTTACCTCGTATTTCCATTTAACCTTCTATCGGATGTAGCGTTTTGAAATGGTTTATTATAGCCAATTTAATTCGTCGATTCATAACGCATTGACTGTATTATTATTGATTGTATTATAAACAAATAATAAGTAGAGATGGTTGATAAATCACTGTATCATCAATAAAATTTTGCAATGAGTAGCGGTATTGGCGGCCGTTCAGTGAAAGGTTCGGCAGTTTTGCCACGAGTTTATACGGCGCGGCGGCCATTAAAAATAAAGAACTGGCAAGGCGATGACTTGGCGTAGGAATGAAAAAAGAAACTTGAACAAGCAGCAAGGCGTAAGCGAGATAGACTGCCGAAGTGCCGACCAAACAAGTGCGTTACCCCCGCGAAGATTATCCCTGCCTTTATTTTTATTTATCTCAGATACGTAGCGGTTAGCATGAGCAATATGATGCTCCGTTGACTAATAAGTGCGTTATTACTATAACTAATATAAATTCGTTTTAAACTCACATTCTTTTGATTAATGTTTTATTAACCATTGTATCACAACGGTTATCAAAATTACACAAAGGTACAAAATACTTCCGATATATAGTTTATTTTGATAACATATAGAGATATACCTCTAGATAACATTTGTAATTTGTTTATTCATTTCTTACGTATTTCTCTCCCCATTATCCAGTTATCATTATCATTCCAATAAGGTCTATAGATAGCCAAGCCACATAGTTTTATAATTCACAATTAAATATCCAACTTAACAAATAGCATCAATCCAATATGTCTTAAAATCAAACTTCCATAATATAATATTATATGATGACATTGAAGCCATTGCAAGGTCAGCATTGAAGGTGAACAGTTTGCCTAGTCGATTAAATCAAAAGGCGCAGGAAATCTGAAGTAGCGCACAATCGTGACTTTGCATGTTTTGGTTAGATGAGGAATCACCGGAGTTCATTAGATACTGTTTAGGGTTGATTAATAGACAAATTAATTCCAATTGATGGACATTGGAAGTTGAAGAATTTTTTCATTCGATACGCTATTTTTTTTATCAAACATACTTTATCTCGTATTGGTGTTTCCTCCACTTGTGGGATATCTTTTTTCTTATGTGCAGAACGTATCACAACCGTTATCACTTTTGTATTTTTGATATTATTTAGATTATTTTTTTATATTATATAGATCAAAGTAGATGCGCAATTCGACAAGCATTGTAGCTCTTTGTACAACTGTATGACCTTTACGCTTGGGCGCCTGGCCATGAGAACTCCAGAAGGTTGTATATCTACTTCTTGGATGATCGCGCAACGCGACTACGTAGATTAATCTCCCAATCAGTCACTGCCCTAGAACAAACTCCATAGTAAGAAAAGAAACTTACAAATGAATTTAATGAAGTAATACAAAAAACTTGTCATCGCTACAAAGACAAACTTTGTAGCATAATACTCGTGTCGCACAAAAACGGCCCATAATCTTATGATGTTGCTGATGTGTGTGTGCCAAGCCAATAGGTCGACCAACCAGTCGACCAGACGCTCTCCCTCCCTCTGTCCTCCGTCTGCTCTCCTCTCCCCTCCCGCGATTTCCCCCCATTGCGCCAGCCAGCCAGTCCGCGTTCCATCCTCAAGTTGAGTGGACGCTTCGCAGATCACTCGCTAAACCTCTTCTTTACGTCATTCTCCATTAGTGCTCATTCCAAAATTAATTTGAAGCTAGTGAGTAGTATTGCATTTAACGTTAGTTCGTAGACAGATAATGTTTTAACATCAATAACAATAAAACTGTCATAAAACTTACGTCTGCTTTGTCTTGTTACAGGTACCGAGTTGGAACTGGGTGTGAACCCAGATACGGTGTGTGGAGTTTTATATAACGCTATTATTGAAGAAACTTTAAGTGAATTAAGACGATACTTGTGTAAATGTGAAGTCATTAAAAAATAATTAGTGGTTTGGCATTAATTGGAATTTATAAAGTGAAGTGATTACAAATAAGTTATTGGTGTATAATATTGGATTGTTGGCTATTTGGATTGACGAGTTAATGGGCATGTAAGTATCTAATTAACATTAATTTTCTTACTTTCTTCGTTTCGACGCGAAAGATAAATGTAGAGCGACGAGTCTCATGCTTGAGTGCCACCTAAGTGGTATTTCTGTTTAGTTTGATATGAAATTGCAATGAATTAGCTCTTACATTAGTAATTATAACAAAATTATACGTAGACGCAGTTAGTGAAAGGGAGGGAAATGAACTTGAAGTTCCCATTATTTTTTGTCGCAATAAACAATCAAATCCCGTGCGGGCAGCTGCTATAAGGAATTTCTAAGAATTCTCACGTTTGCAACAAACGTACGTATATTATACGCGCTTTGTTGGCCTTCTGATTATATTCGCTACACGTAGACATACATTGCTCATTGTGAATTGTCGAACAAGGTTGTGGAGCTAATGAGACATCGCGATCGCGATCATAGGGGCGCCATCTTTACGAATTGACTGACGCGCATCCCGACCTCGTGTGCAAGTTCACTAATTTCAGATCACGGTTGACTTTTAAGCATTTTTTTTGTAATCTGCGATGAATCCATTTTACCTATTTCGTTCAAAGGGAAATCTCTATCGTGTGTTAAAATGACTTCGCAAATCGTGTTTGTATGCATTGCGATTTTGTAAATGAATTATAATATAACGTAACCATAGCTCTTATCTCTTCCATGAAAAGTTTATAAAATAAATTTCAAGTTTTTTATCGTCGTCTATTGCACTTCAGATATTTTCACAATATTTTAGTAAAGTCAGTGATAATGATACGAAAATTTTGATCTAATGACCTTTCTTTTTATAAAAGAGTAAAATGTGTCGACATTGTGTTTTCACCTTGATGAATTCCGTAGTCACATTTCTCAATCTTAGATGTTGTGTGGAGGTTCCTTACATTTCCTTGTCCTTGAAGAAAAAACGATTGTGTTCTTAAATTAAGTTACAGTAATTATTGATATTGTAAGATTTATGTATAAGGTTGCATAATTAAGATAGTCAAGCAAGCAGTTTATCTCGTGTCTGAGTATGATTTCTTCCGTGAAACTTGTCGGTTACAAATTGTGCGGTCGGTTGTCGAGAAAATGATTGTATCGCGAACTTATAGTTGCGCTCGCGAGGTGGGTGCTGGTACGGCTAAGTGGGTCAAGGCGAATCGCGGGCAAGCCATATTTCCTACTGCTCATTGACGATAAGGAAGACGCTAGTTACTGCTGCTTTAGATCAAACTAACCATTAAAACTAACTGCGCGATATCATATCACCGGATAAATATAGAGTACCTACCTATAATTTAACTTTAAGTAGTTACCTTTAATCCAAATACCATGGTGATTTCGTGGCTTTGTTCTAATTGGCACTTTGGTACTTGATGTTTCAGTTGATATTGATAAGATCTGTTGTAAGTAGGCCACTTCGCATTATCTATCTATCACTGTGTCGTGTATTGGGTCAAGGATGCTTACTTGATTAGGTTTAGTTATTAAAATTATTGACACTCTAACTTAAGTTGTAGATTTCGCATGGGACCTATTCAAAGTCGTATCGTAACTGCAGGTACTTATAAATTTCTCAACACTATGTTTATTAGGGTCACAATTATTTTTACAAGTTCATACTGTTGATCTCCGAATAGCGTGATTTCTATTTTTCGAAATAAGGTTAATCTTCTGCTTGGCACAAATAAAGATAGGTCGTTTCAGGCGAATGTAAACAAATAAACTAAATACATAGAGATAAGGCCAGTTTGCACTAGTTACGGCTGCACCGACCCACATAGATACGACTATCACAACGGTTTCGATAACACTTTGCCACTTTCTCTAGCATGCTCTGATTCGTGGTGTAACGTTCTGTGATATTCATTAACCATCGCTTAATATACACTTCAAAGATATAACGGTTGGGATTCATCAAAAGCTTAAAGCGTCTGAATCATCTTCCATTGACTGTTTGTTCTATTGTCAAATTAACTCACAGTTACAATGAGTCATTGGTAGGTAACTTATTGCCAAATTTGATTAACATTAACTTTGTCTAGGTTTCATGATAGGTCTTTGTAATTTAGGTAGGTAGGTATGTAGTTGTTTACTTCAGAAAGTTCTTATTTCGTAGATGATGTCATATAATAAAACAATATTGCTTTGATTAAGGGATAAACCACAAAAACTTTAATGGTATTTAATCATTTGTCTCTATCGCTGATTATTGATCTTTATTTTCTGAAATTCTTTAGATACTTAAATCATCGCACAATTATTTAATACAAGTGTCAAAAGCTGTGTGTTCGTTTGGGAATACAAGAGCTTTCTAGGATTATGGAATTTTGTCACCAAATTCCTCGTAGCGCAGCGGACTTCTATTAGATCGCTACGTCACGTTCTAAGAATTTCAATATTGTTCGAGTATCCAAATAAATTCTTCCGCTATCAGGCAAGTTGTTTTAAGTTTTGATGTTTGTGTGTTCAATGATAGAAACGGTTTGAATTAGAGTCCTACTTTCATTCAAGTCTCATTTTTAAAAAGGTGTGCCTAATTGGGTCCAAAATCGTTAAAATTGCTGTAAGTAACGTCTCAATTTCACTCACACAGTTATTTAGGACTTAAATCATTTGTGTTGAAATTGATACTAGTGTTGATCTCGTTCACACATCGCGAATTCGTCATAAGCTAGCGTCCTGAATGATGGAATATAACATTGACTTTCACATCGCAATCGTTCGCGATGACGGCGCGCGCGCTGATGTAACGCGGCCGGCCGCCCGCTGCGCCCGCGCGCTGCTCCGCGATTAGGTAAACGTTGCGCTGCGCGCGCCGCTTTCACCCACTTTCACCTCCATTTCCGCGTCGCTTCTAACAGCTACAAATTTGTTGCAAAAAATTATAGGTACCTATTTCACAACATTCCAAAAATGTTTTCGAGGTATTTAACGCTACATTGCAGAGTTTCTGTTGCCTTCTTCCGGCTCTATTACCAGACCCTTTAACTATTTCCCAACAGATTACTTGTCAAGACGAATCAAACGAGCCCAAACTCGATGGGGTTGTATGGTTTTATTATAGAGTTCCTGTGGCCTTCTTCTGGCTCCATCATTCTGATGACACCATAATATTGCATTGTTTTCCAGTTCTGACCTATGTTCAAAGTTTCAAGTCTCTAGCTCATCGGGAAGCTAGTATAAAATCGTTTGCAAAAATTGTGGACAAACAAAGAAACAAACAAGAAAGAGAAAGAAACAAACAATAAACGAGAAAGCAACCTAATAAAAACGTGTTAAAAAATGACATAATTTGAAATAGGTCGGCAGAACTTTGGCGTTACTTTTTACTATTAACAGGAAATCCTCTATGTGCAGCGAACAGACAGCTTGAATTGAAGTTATAAATTGTTTTGTTGAATTCACTATTCCGCCAATTATCCTAAAAGGTTCAATGAATAAGTGAAGGGTGAAAGAAACAGGGTCATTCTAAATTTTGAAAATAATGCTCAATATATCAATATATCGCATCACCTTACCTTCAAAAGTTAGTTTCTTTTACCTATTGGGATAAACGGCGACTTGCGTGTGAGTTGAAGTAATGTCGAAACATAGGTTATATCCGTACTATCTTACTTTGTATTACATAACTTTGAGCTAAAATACTTCTTAGTCACATATATTTGAGCTAGAAGATATAGTAAAAAAGCATCGCGATAAGCGTACAATGTTCGGCCCACTCCGTGACATGTACTTATAAGGTTCAAAATCAAGTAATCGATCAACGAACATAGCCCGGCTATAGTGATTCTTTTTTTGTAATAGGCCCTCTGTTCTGTCACTTTAAGGGTTTTCGATGTCGCGTAGTTGTCGTGCGTAAATTAAATAGTTATTTGATATGCGGTGCTAAAATATCAAAACATATTATTTTGACTATAAATAAAATAGCATGGGTAAGCGTACGACGCGACGTCATTACGGTATTCCTCAAATAATCGTTTATCAACACACACACACGGTTATGCACGATTACAACTTCGTAGAAACCCGAACTCTGTATTTAACATGTAGCGTGTTCGTGAATCATCCATTTTTTGTTGAGTTAACAAGAATTTCTCGGGCATTCAGTATCTTACATCGGTTATTTAAAAGCTTTTTGTACTAGTTCTTTTATGAGCCATAAGGAAAAATTTAGATCTAATTTTGAAAATGGGTACTAAATTACTAACCTTTATAGTAGTAGAATAAAGAGATGTAAGTAGCTAATTAAAAACTAAATATTACTTTTGACTTGACTCATCGTTATTGGTATTGCCAACTAACGGATTTTTTATGTTAAATGTTGTTTTTTTTTAAGTTTAAGAACATATTATCAGGCATATAATCGATAAGAGTTATTTATGTTTTGCTATTTTTTCAAGACACTTTTCATGATTATTTTGAAATCGAAATTAGTTAATCATTTGCTTTGTAATGACGCAATAAACAAAAATTCTACTTCGTAGGTAATAATAATAATAACACATACTTTCCGCATTTTTCCTTGTTCCTGTAAAAGCCTTTACAAAAGAAACACGGGAAATGATTTGCCCTTCACGCCGTTGCACTTTGTAAGATGCAAAAAGTAGCACTTCACCGGAAATACAGTAGCAATCCAGGCCAACAGTCATCATTAACCAATTTCAGTGTCATAGTGGAACATTAATATTAATTCGTAATAAAATCAAAAAGAAAGAGAACAACATAATTTTGAAACCTTCAAGTAAAAAAATATCGTTGAACGTCGTCAATCATATAACCGAACTTTTATAAAGTTGGGTTTGTAAAGCTCAGTACACAGCAATTTACTAACAGATTATTATTTACGAGGGGCATGCCAAAAAATGTTAGATACTTTTTACTCAATAAGTGATGGCAAGTTATACACTATCGTAAACACGGGTTATTTATGTGATAAAAACATGGAACAAACTTGAATTCGAATATATTTTTCTTAAAAATGCTTATATTTGTAAGAATCCAGGGCCCTATTTTTGAATTATTCATTGGAGTTATTTTGAGTCAGTCTCCATTGACAACTAAATCGCACACGAAAATCGCTGACCAACAAGCGATTCAAAAATACGGATTTTGCTATGTCGAACGAAAATGAGTAGTAAAGAGCGATCGACGCCAGCCGAAGGATTACAAAATGGTCCCCAGATTCTTACAAAATATATGCATTTTTAAGAAAATATCTTGAATTCAAATAGGTTCCATGTTTATCACTAAATGTCTGTTTCACAATCAAAAAGTAAGTTCTGGGTAGCAAATAAGAATAATATGTCAAATCCTCTGACAAGTAAGCTACTCAGAACTTACTTTTTGATTGTGAAATAGGTACAGTGTTTACGATGGTGTTTACTTACCAGTATCAACTTATTGAGTAAAGAGTATATAAAAACTTTTGGCATGTCCCTTGTATTACATAGTAATGATTGAACATTAAAAATGGCTGACGTCGATTGATTGAACTTACTATCCTATCTACGAACATAAGTAAAGTCCTGTCTTCCACAATCAATAAGATTTCAAACATAGTAAGGCTAGAAATAAACGTGCTCCCTTCAAAATCGGTGGTTGCTAGCTAGGTAAAATAACTTGAAATTGGATTATATTTCGAACAAAGTACAAAGAGGCGGCGCGGGCGGACGGCTGAGTATTGTGACATTGCCCCACTGACCCGTTATACATTGTTCTAGTCTGCTTCGCCCGCCATTCGTTTGACCGTGTAATACCCGTGTGTATGGAATGGATTATCTTTTTTTACAAGATGATGCAGCAGACTCGTGTGGCAAATCCGAAAAATTAAACAAGAGGGTTCTCTTGATCGGAATGTTATTTTTGAGACAAAATCCCTTCGAGCTCGTCATGCTACAGCAGTAGCATTTTATTCATTTGGAACTGGATATTATAAAGATTATCGTTTTCTTCAAACTTTTTCTTAAGTGTCTATCCTTTTTAGATCTTACTGTCGCGATCGGAGTCCCCTATAATTGGAGAAGCACTAGCACGTACAACTGTACCCATTAATCTAGTGTTTAAGAATGCACGGTGTATTCTGTCAGCCCCTATTCCTTAAATAAAGAAGAAATAGGTAATTATTCGTACCTATTCGTAACTTTAGTTATCATCGCAACCGGTCTACGAGTTGTTTGCAAATTGTAAGCACGCAGTCAGCTATTGACCCACTGACACAAAAACAGCAGTCGAACGAAGGAAAACAACATTGGTGCCACTACGTGTTGCAGACTTGTGCCTTACTCATAGCAATATTAAGAATACTTTCCTTTGCAGTAACATAATTTCAACAGTTCTTTCAATGTTATTCGACAAAATCGCAGTCTTTTAATGTTAGTGCTACATTTTAGGTGACACATGTCATATCTATCTTCCTCATATGGAATTTACTTTCGCCTTTTCGCGTAGTTTTTTATTTATAAATATAAAAAACCACGATTAATATAATTCCATATTCAATTTCTACTCAAGTTTCTTTTTACGTAAGTACCTATGTAATATTAACATAAAGTTGTTATTTTCCTTCAGCACGAGACCAAAATATGTAGTATCGTGCTCGTGACTAAATAGAGTTTACGATGTAATAGGAGCTAAACATTTTCCAGGGGTACCTATTTAAAATGAATTACATATTATTATAACAATATCATGCATGGATCGTGTGACAAAAGCACAGATGACACTAACTTTGATTTTGTGTATTACTATAATAACTGAAATGTTTTTTTGATCCCTGGAAATTAAGTGGTTACACGTTCATGAATATAACAACAATAACAGAGACAACAAATGAAACAGCTAGCTTGATTCTGAGTCTTGGAGATGTTCCAAATGGTCGCGTTTTAGTCGTATCACGTCTTAAAATAGACACAGATTATATTATATCAATCTACTAGTATTTGCGTGTGAACAGCTGTCGAAATGACTATCCAAAGACATTTTATACAAAACATTTAATTAAGCTAATGACATAGAGACAAGAGACATCGTTTTGACTTGAAATGAAAATTAAAGCGTAAAAAACAAAAGTACGATGATTTTGCCTTTGATTAAATTTACTCGTCGATTCTCGAGTGATTATTCAGAATCAAAACGTTGAAGCGACATTATCCCTCGTCTGAGTATAGCTTAACTTTATTCTAAACATAAAAGTTAATGTCAGGTATATTTACTTTATGATTCTAAATTGGATATTTTGAGTCAGAATAATTCTCGAGGGTTGAATGACAAAGAACTTGATTTTTTCTAATAAAATAAATAAAGTATATTTAGGTCTGAGAAGAAAAATAAACAGTATTTCCTCCTACTACTACCAGTGATGGTGTTAACAGTATTTTGTATACTTTATTTTTGTTCAACAGTAAAAAGTATAATTTAGTAAAAAACAGTATGATACTGTTTTTAACAATATGGTTGGCAACCCTAGTTGACTGTGAACCGGATTTGAAAATATTAAGTAACATCAAAGTATTAACCCGAAAAACGATCGCAAGATATTTATGTATATTTTATTCTGTTAAATATAGCTTATCCACATGGTGACGTGTTCTTCATTAATTCGCAATATAGGTACTCAAAATTTTCATATTCATCATAATTTAACACAGCCAGACAGGTTGAATAATGACTAATAATTGTAAACAGTACATATTAGCTGTGTAGTTCACAGCTGTGTGTATTGAATGCGCTATGTGGGCCATTCATCATGTCACAGTCGCTCATTTCTTTTTAAGAAGTATTAGATTGTTTTCAAAAGCAGCCTTTTTTACCAGATTGCAAGGAAAGGGTAAATGTTTTTTTTTTCATATTACAGCAAACATATTTGACCGAGCGAGCGCAAAGCGTCTCGGTTTAAGCTTGGGCCAAGTACTAATGTCTATTCTGTAGGCAAAATTGCTTTCGTATGTCCGGATGTCCGGCTGTTTTCCTATACAGGTCACATTTCTCAACCGATTCTCCTGAAATTTTGTGAGCAGATAAATACATTTCTAATGTTTATTATTTTTTTTTAAATGGAGGATTATAGTGAGTAAATAAGTAGTAAGTAAGTAAAACGTCACACAGTTATCATAAAATATGAAAACTTGAAACGTAAAAAAACACATATTTCAGCCATTTTTCATAAAGCTTATACATCTCACAGAGAGACTTTTTATGATTGTTACATAGCTATGAGTTTAACAACTTCTGGTTGAGTATTTTATCTTAGTGCTATAAGTTTCAACTATAAAATAAACCATAATACGTTTTTCGTAATTTTAGCTGGTAATAATTTTTTATTATTGGTTTTTGGTTTTTTAATTCATCCAATGTTTGTAGTTTATTTCGTGTTTCTTTTTAATCATGCCATGGTATAATAACAACTTAGGTACTATAAAAAACATAACATAAAATCTTTGTCGCAGTTATTTGTGATTACGATAGATCGATGTCAGTAGTTACCAATTTGAAATTCAAATAAAACCTTACACAACTGTAGGTATCTTGTCGACGAACAAATACAGGAAGTGATACAATTACCCGGTCGTCGGCCATCGGCCATAAACAATGCGGTTCTAATTATAGAGGGCGCTAGCGCAGGCCGGCCGGACAAAATAGAACGCGAATGTGGGCCACAGCCGCACCCGCGCATCTTTCGTGATATCGTTCAAATATAGAATGTAAACTTTAAATATAGTAAGTAGTAGGTACCTATGTACAGTTAATGATTTACTGAAGATTGAATTACGGTTGGAGTAAAAAGCATTATGTTCATCTCATTGTGATGTAAATTCGTTCGAAAAAGCCTCGCGATATTGTAAAGATTTTAAGAAAACTTTTAATTATTGTATTTCAGTGGTCGGTCACACTTAATAAATAAACACATTACATTTTTGACCGAGCGAGCGCGAGCTTGGGCAAAAAAGCTTTCGTATATATATCTGTGCAGCTTTCTGGCTTTCCGGCTGTCCGTCTGTTCTCCTCTACAAGTTCTCAACCGATTCTCGTGAAAGTTTTTTTGCTATCCCTCGGTAACAACTATTTTCGGGATGGAGGGTACCCTATGTCCTTCTCTGTACCCCTGACAACGTGTATGCAAAATTTCATGATGATCGGTTCAGTAGTTAAGAGGTGAAGGCGTAACAAACAAACGGACTTTCGCATTTATAATATTAGTAAGGATATTTCAGCCATTTCGAAAAATGTTAAAAACTGTCACGACCTCTTAAGTTTACAGCTCTACAGAGCAGCTAGTCTCAGTTACTCGTGGTAAAATTGGAGTTAACCTCACAAGAAAACTTTAGATATCATGTTGATATAGATTTTCATTTCACTTTTAATTAACAAGATCTATTGGTGTCGCGCGTTGCTGTCGTTTAGTCAAAAAAGGCATTGCACTCTTCTGTGACCCTTTTGCTGTATCCTTTCGGGAAATTCCCTTTCGCTCATGATGAGTCATATATTCGATACGACTTCTTAAGAGCAGAGCTATATTTCATAAGAAAGCTAAGTTTATAATCATTTTGTCTTTTGTCAGCGTACATTTAAACAATTACTATATTTCAATCAAAGTTAACTGAGAAAAGGACAAAACAAAGAGACATAGACAATTTAATGCAATTATAAAACCTAAAATTATAAAAGTGAGAAAATAAGGAAGAAAAATGTGAATGTCTTTATAACGCATGAAACTATCAATTAATTCGGTTGGAAAGATTTGTGTCAATGCCCGGAGGGGGCGAGGTGAACGCGACATGATTTTGTTTCCCCGCGATGTTGATCGAGCGGTGACGCGGCGCGGCGGCGGGGCGGCGCGGCGTTGTTGCTGCCCCGTCGAGCCCTTGCTAAGTTCACGAAAGTGGAAATAAAACATATGTACTTTCAAATCATCAAAAACCTATTAAAAAATTACGATTGGATTCGCAAAAGTGTTTCTGAAAAGTGAACTCACGACCGTAAAAGAGCGTAGGCGTTAAGATTTAAATTAAGAACTTGCTCATAATACGGAAAAGCTTTATGCCCAAATATTTTAAATTTTAATGGCATAGTAGGTACAGTCGAGGTCATTAATATGTTGACACTTTTGACAGTTCATCAAAGCCATAAGCTTTGTTATAAAAGTCAACATCCTGTCAAAAGTGCCAACATATTAATGAACTGGACGTACCTGTATCGGCTGTATCTACGGGGACAGGAGCGGTGAATTCCCAGTTTCATGCCATGAAGGTCGATTCCGATGTTTTTACGACAGATTGTTATGTTATATCAATGTAAATTAGTGGCTCTGTTGAGCTGTAGACCTCGTAGACCACGCGTTTGTGTCATTTTTGAACATTCTTCGAAATGGCTGAAATATGATTTTCCCATATCTCCGCTATTTTAAAATTTCGATAAAATGATTCGACAAAAAATACTATGTAATCATAGATACTGTTCACAAAATTTCACGATAACTGGTTGAGAAATGCGACCTGTAGAGGAGAACAGACGGACAGCCGGAAAGCCGGACAGCGGGACAGGGGGACAGACACACAAAATCATTTTTGTCCAAGCTGAAACGGAGACTCTAACGGAATTAAAGATGTCATATATTTTTAATTGCCGAAATTATGAACAATTTTATTCAGAACTATCGTTTATCATTAAACGAACGATCCTGCCTGCGTAATGACATTATAAAAATGGCTTTTGGTAAAGTACATTATCAAAAGCATCATCAAATTACCTCATCGCTATGCAATAATAATAAATCGTATAGCAGTTTCTATCCGTGTTAAATTTCCAGTTTACAATGTAAATATATATATCCGGTTTATTTCAGTTCTAAATAATATATTTTTAAATAATATTATCATTATCAAATTACCTGTAATTGAATCGAAATTTAATGGACATGAATCATCAACAAAGGTCAGTGTCATCCGATATTTAGAAAAAAAAATAATGATATTATTTCATAAGTATCATGAAACAAAACACAGCGGAGTCATATCATATCACATTGCATATCAGACTAAAAGTAGGTATGTTGTAGACTTGCGATTCACCTTGTTTCGCTCGAGTCGCGACGCGCGGGGGCATTGACCCGCACAGCTGTGCGCGCGCTAGTGTGTGTGACGTTTGCACACACGTATAGGTTGGCAGTGGCCCGCCTCCCAAAGGAAAACAATAGAGCATATTTTGTTAACTTTGGGCCTTACAACTTGTAGTAATCAATTATTTGCCATTTTTTCATCGATTTGAAAATTACACTGACATGCTTACGGCCTTATATTTACCGCGAATAAAATAAATACACTCTCGATATGTCATTAAAATAATTACCTCAACTATTTAAATTATAACAGCTTGGCAGATTTTATTTTATGTAGAAATATATATTTTTCCTTGGTGTTTTTAATGTTGGGTAATTTTTTCCGAATTCTGTAGTATGAGTATGTATAGTATAGCTGCAAGTCATCGAAGAGTGTCAGTGTGTGATGTTATTCATTATTTGTATAATTATATGAATACTATTCAATTATTTATGCGAATAGTTTTTATTTATGACTTTTTTGGATCAGTTTACTTTCAAAACTGAGGTCCCGTAGCACCGTAGCAACCGTAGCACTTCCGTCGTAGCACTCGTAATAGTGTTTTACGTATTTCGTTCGGCCAAAATTTTGTTTTATGACTCTTTACGTCTTGTTTCATTCGAATCTATAAAAGTACTTACGAAACGACAAGATAATTTTTATGTCTACTATCGCACGATTTCTATCTTAGAAATTGTTTCGATCGATAGTAACAATCTAATACGGACAAATCTCAATTAATTTGACCTGTCAATATCACTTAATGGTCTTTTCTCGCCTTTTTTATTCTCTCTCGGGTCATACCTGTTCTTGCCCCTGGTACTACTGTTGGTACTACCAGTAGTACTACGGGTATTTTTTTGGTCGTGATACTACTCACGTGACTGGTACTACTGAATATTTGTGTCAATAAAAGAACACCATGTATGATTTCGGAATTAATTATTACCTGGAAATAGCTCTGCCTGTATAAATTATATAATAGTGTTCTTATACTCGTATACGACACGACATTGATAAGTGGTCTTGTTTATTCCGATCTCTTACGTAACTATATATGAAACCTTTACGTCAAAGAAAAACCATTTGATTGGAAAATAACGTGAATGCGTTGGTGATTTTTATTCATCAAACACAATTTACAAGTCAATTCGCATGATGTACTGAATTGTTTGTCAACGGATGTTGAATCTGGGTCAATGTCCACGACTATACCTACATGATAACGTTATTCGGATAGCTATTCAACGCTATACAAGCATCCCATAAATAAATATAAGACGATATCACATGGACACAAAATGTACAATTTTTATTTTATAGATCAAGCATTATCAAGGAAAAACAATATACTTAGCACGAAAATCTGTTGTTCGTATCAAGCATAAATGTAAAATGTTTGTGTTTAAATTTTGACAGCGCTATCTGCCTCGATAAATAAGTACCTATGACAAATTGTTTGATCTGACTGATAGGTAATCTCCAAACTGGAACTACTGGAACCTCGGACACAAGCTAACCTCTGCTTTTTATCACAGAATAAATTATCATAGTTTAACCACTCGGCCATGGGATGTCAATTGTATTAACATACTGTACAGTAAACAATGTAATGTATAGAGGCAGGTCAGTGATGCTTTAAAAAAACTAATATAATACTGAGGTGATGCACACATATTTGTGGATACCGAATCAAGTACTTAGTATGCTAAATTTTGTGCTAGAAAAAAATAACTCATCTCTAACTTAGCATTCATTCTTAAATGGAATAGCCTTCTTTATTGTGTATTATTATTTTCAACAAAAATTCAAAGTGTATTATTATTTTACCAAAAACTACTAAACATGAAATGGGAAAGGCTAATCAAATTCAGTTAGTCCGTAAAAACTTTACGTTTATCTATTTGTATGAACTTTTAGTAAACAATCTTTTCTCTATAAATTATGTAAAATTTACAATACACGATAAATAATAAGATAGAATATTTAACTTCACTGTTTACGTATGACTCATTTCTTGGATGTTATTGTGTTTTTTTTACTTTTATATAAACGGGGAAATTTTATTATGATGTTTTGTTTTTATATTTAAGTCTATACAATTTACTTACGTGTTTAATAGCTACTGTCTATAATATTATGTTTATATTTTTCAGGTAGTGAGAAAGCCGAAACCGGAGTCATGAATGCTAACAGAGGTTGTCACTCGCACCAAGCAGGATAGCCGAAATAGATGTGAGTTTTATATATTTTTTTATACTGGTTACCTATAGTACCTATAACTTATTTTAAGAACAATATTTACATGAAAATACGATTTATTTCACTTTGTTTATGTTATTCAATGCCAGATCATAGTCGTATGTTAAACGAATAATGGCCGAATACTCAAACGTCACTCAACTTTGAGAGGCTCTCAAACATCGTCCTGGCGCATGAAATGTCAAAGATACGACAAAGACAACATGATGTTTGAGCGCCCCACAAAGTTAAGTATCGTTTGAGTATTCGGTCATAAGTCTTTCAAGTTTTAGTTTCAATACTTATTAACGTTACATGAAAGTTGTGTTTGTTCATTTTGTCTAGACAAAAACTTTGTCTTCGCTTTTTTGGGCGCAAAAATAATGTTTTTGCTAAAAAACTTTATTTCATATGAAGTCACTATAACATAGTCATTTATATAACCTTACAACGTTTTATATTTAATATACTTAGATTTAATTAATTCAAAACTTTAAGAGGCCGTAAAACATAAACTTGGGGAAAACCGGATTGTTTCTTTTAAAATATCTAAGATCTATTTAATTACACTTGTCTATTAAGATGATTTTTTTAATTATGCTACTGAGCGTTGTCATAAAAATGTACGTGATTGAAAATAGCCATATTTTTAAGTGTATAAATAATATAAACCAAAATGAAGCTCTAATTTTGTTTCTGAAGTTTTTTTATCCTCGCCGGCGATATATCGCCTAAATGTCAGTCTGTTGGTTTCTTCGACTGGTATTTCGTAACGGAACCCACTCAAGTGTACAGGTACTGGCATATTGCGATGCGTTGTGACACATGCAGTAGACGTTAATGCGTGCTAGTACGCTGACCAATTTCATAAAATACAAAAGTTTTGAGGTATTAAACTGTCATCAGTAATAATGTTATTTGCAAATCCCAAGTCGAAAGTTATATGGATTAGATAGACGTAGCACGTAGCGAAAACTTATGTTAACTTCATACATACATCTTTAAAAATCATTAAAAATCTGGTCTGCTTAAACAACAGAAAAAAATAATCTTATGTACTGTTCCTACCCTACCCCTTCTAGCAGACTCATAAATTAGTAATTAGGCTTAGTTCTGTACCTACTTTCATATGCGTTGCAAATATTTCATTAATTGATAGAGAATGAAAGTAAATCGTTCACTCAGCTATGACAGTAAGTAAGACCGTCTATGATATGATCCACAGAACAAAAACTTTTCTAGGGTTCCGTAGCAAAATAGTATGGTAAAACCAAAAGGAACCCTTTATGGTGCGACTCAGTCTGCCTGTCCGTCTGTCACAGCTGGATATCTCAAGAACTACTAATGCTGTCAACTTGAAATTCTGAATAGTTTCGTGGTCGAGTGGCTTTGTCACCGGTTTTCACCATCTCTAAGGTCCCGGGTTGGGTCAATTTAGAAAAATGATGATCTTTTCTATATAGACTTAGTTCGCGTCTTTACGTCCTCTAGAGGGCGCCATATTCAATTTAATGTGACGTCACATAACCTATAACCAGCCTACGATCGAGACACTTTTAACGATACCTCATTATCAAATTACGATAAGTAGTTTAAAAGTTATGATGGAACAGATGAACACACATACACACATACCGGTCAAAATCATAACGCTCCTTTTTGCTTCGCCGTAGTCAAGTAAAAATAGCATTGGGAATGCTAAAATCTCATATTTAAAAAAGCACACTAACAGAAATTATAAATATGAAAATAAATATTGAACAGGTACTGTTAATAAATTTTAAATAACCAAATTGATTGTCCTGAAGTTAAGGGCAGGATAAGTTTTCTGGCTCGTGTGCGTCTTCCCGTGCAGTCCTCTCGCTATCGGTCTCTTTTTGTTCCTCCTCTCCGTAATAAATTATATACATGTTTAATGAGATATATAGCAGTATATGAAATATATTATTCTAAGTAATAGACACAGTGCTAGAAATATTATTGTTATATTACTGGGTTAGACGATATTATGACTTAACTTAAGTAATTTACTAAATGGTGTATGACTGTTTCTTGCCTCAAATAAATAAATAAAAAAAAACAGATATTACATTGGTTCCACTGTCGGTCAAGAGATGGCGCTGACATAAAACTGAAATATTCTTCACCGCAGTATATTCATAAATGATGGTACAGATACGGAACCCTTGGTGCGCGAGTCCGAATCGCTCTTGGCCGGTGTTTTTTACTTTGTTCTGAGTTGTAATCTATCATAGTAATAACATATTAATATCTCATAGTTAATTATGTAAATAATGTGCTTCTTACTTGTTGCCACATTTACAAGTAAACTGCTGAGAAATGAGATAACGGGATTGTGTAATCTATTTAACGATCGGATTGAAGGTCAAAACAATGATAGTGGCCAGGAAATCATCATCATTTAAGTTTATAAACTTTGTTATTTAAAACAATTTGTTTAACTTTATTCATTTTGCACTACAAAAATGATACCAATAATAAACATAATTATGAGAAATGGTGACATCATTATAATTACAGATCTGTTTTAGCTAAAGATATTTTGAGTCATAAAATGTTTTTCGTGCTTTTCACTTCATTATTTTTATGGAAAGAAGGCAATGCACCTACATGTATTGTTTAGTATTGATCGCAAAACAGACTTCTTTGGTCGGGTGTTATTGACAAACTACTGCTTGTAATTTCGATACTAGGTATTATTTTCGATGTTGGTGTCGATCTAAATAGTTGGTTCGGTTTTCAAACCACGATACTACGATACCCTCAACTCAGTGAAGGTCGGCTAACTTTTCGCAGGTTCAATTGTGTTCTGTTTTTGTGTATCCCGGAAGTTTTTTCGATGTCGTGGTGTAGTAGTGCGCGCGGGGTTTTGTGTGTGTGTGTATGTTGGGGGCGAGGTACGCTCAAGGGCAGCCACCGGGTAACGACCCCATCACGTACCTTCCGAAATTGAACCCCATTCTAACAATTTATTTACACACGTCACTTTCTAAAACGCTAATTGTGTTTATTTGATTTATGAATTGCTCATAAACATGATACAAACCTGTGATATTTTTTTATGATGTGGAATTAACATGTTATTTTTTTTTCAGACGTAAACTGCGGAGGGAAGTATATTATGGATGTTACTTTCAACAATGTACTGGAAGGGACGCGTCAATATTTTATGGGATTACCTAAACAAGCCCAAAACGAGGGCCCAGGACAGCCTGTGTGGCCTGCAGGCGGTCTCTCTACCGAAGAAGGAGCCCCAGCCCAATCAGGTGCTCCTGCGCCGACGTCGCGCCCGCCCTCCGCCGCAGCCGCGCCTCCAACTACCCCCGCTACTATAATGTCGGTGGCCATTCCGCCCAGGCCTCCATCCGAGCCGATCGAGCCAGAACCGCACATAATTCATAAAGCGACAGTTATGCGAGAAGCTGCTGAAAAGCGACGAGAGCTCCCAGAAGTTGAAGACGAAGAAGAGTCTATAGAGACCCTTTCTCCACCATCACACATTATTCGAAAACCATCTCGTACACTGCCGTCACCAGCACCTGCGCCTGCTGCTCCTTGTCCATCGCCAGCGAGGCCGCCGTCCACAGCTTCTTTGCCCCCGCCACAGAATACGGACCACCAGTTAGAGGTTCCCGCGCAGTACCGCACACCTACTCATCGAGTGCCGACTCCAACGGCAAGGCCTCCTGATCATTACACCGCAGGACGTCCTCCAGACCCTTACTCTTCTTCTAGGCCACCTGAACCTTACGCGAGGTATCATTATGAATCAAATATATCGGAAGGAGGTAGAAACTCTCACGGGCCGCCAATTCCTTCTCCGCAACCTGCGGTGTCAGTGCGTCACAGCCCGCAGACATACGCCAGGATATCAAGTTCACTACCGCAGCATTCAGTCTCGAGACTACGCGAATCTACTACTCAAAGTCCACCCACTCAACGTTACGTCATGCCGGTTTCGCAGCCTCCGACACCGCATAATGACCGCGTGCCGCCTATTCACCACCCACAAGCAGTACCACCTCCACAGAGATTAGATGTTCGGTCATCACAAGCCTATTCGCCCTTACAGCACAGACGTGAGCCATCGCCATACAGTCGTGTGAGTTCGCATTATGAAAGGCACACATCTGTGCCCACAAGAAAATATGATCCACAACATGCTTATCCGGGTTACAGACCAACTCCGACAACAACCCAAACTGGACAAAGTCATCGAATAGAGACTCATCACCCTACCCCATATAAACATGCGGCGATAGATGTAATGAATTCACATTACACAACAAGGCCACCAGATCGCGCGCTGGCTCCTTCTCCCTTACATCCGCATGAACCTGCTCGGTTACCACCCCGTGTAGAGTATGCAAATATTAGTAGAACTGTCGATAGCAGAGGTGCATATCAATATCATACACCCTCAACGTCTACATCACGATACGGCACTAATCAACAAGTTCCATCCGCCCAAAGCACAAGCCTTCAGCCGAGAGCAGCTTACCGAGCTGCAGCGGCACCAAAAACTAATTACGAATATTCTGCATCCAGTTCCGTCCAAACATCACCAGCTCGTTCAACAGTTAAATCGGGATATCCTAATCAACAGGCGCGTATGACAGTGTCTGTTACCACACTTGTGAACCAAATGAATGAAACTAAGCAAAAACAAACCCCTTCAGTTGCGGCCACACCAAGTACAAGCCAAGTTAATCAACCTAAGCAAAAACGGGAATCGCCACTTGATCTGTCTGTCAAAACTGTCAAAAACTCTGCTGATTCTTCTACAACTCAGGATGACATGATTGATTCCGCTTCAACTGAAAATAAACCGGTGTCACTACAACCACGTCCATCATCTTGTAGTACACAACAAATGGCACCCGTAGGAGCAAGCTATGTTTCGTCACACAAAGTAGATTTCTCACCGAATTTTACTCAATATAGAGAAAGAAACAATCATCCCGCCAGCATAAATGCTGCGGCTCAGGGTAGTCATCCAATTCGTTATAATGGATCATGGACCAGACGACCCGCAGCTGAATCATATCCAATAGAATCGCAAAATCATACGTACCCCGAACGCACTAAGTTCAGCGGAGGTTCTGGTAGGAGTGATTACGTTCCGAGAATAGACCTCACAAGACCTGTGAGCGATCAACGACTAGAAAGCAGACGAGACGATAGGTCATATATAGACGAAAGAAAAAGACTGGCGGGGCCTATCGTTAGTAATATTCCAGAAAAGATAGTTCGGTATGAAACTTGGACTTCAGATAGTCGGATAGAGAGGATAAGTCAATTAACAAGAGAACAACATGACTTAATTAGCCGTCCTGTGTATAGCTATAAACAGTATGAGGCTTACCAAAATGAGCAGAAGCGCCCAGCTCCATCTAGTGTTTGCCGTGAGCATCATTCGCACACCAATCAAAGATACTCAAATAACCCATACCCCCCAGAAATCATTAATCGTGAATCAAATGATTATCGTGGGCACTACCACGATCGTAGCATACAAGCTGTTAATCGACATCACGTTATACAAAAACTCCCTACCCATAGAGATGTGCATTCGCATCATCTAGACCAACATAGCGGCGTGCCAGCAGATAAGAAAATTTTGAGTATATTAAGGAATAGCTTGGAAACAAAGCAAACGGTGCACAGCGATACAGCAAAACCACCGCGTAAAATTCCTGATCTCATTGTTATTGATGACGTAGATGACACTGTGATAGAAATAACCGATCTTACTAAAGATAATGATAGTGAAACTACCGGTAAAAATATTTCTACGTCCGGCCACATCCCTCCAACATTGACGAGTCATATTCAAATGCCTAAAGCCGTGGATTCAATACCTCGGAATTTGGAAAGTAAGAAATTGGAAAATACAGATGGAAAAAGTAAATCGCCGGAAAATGATGTAGCTTCTAGAATAAGAACTAAAGCAGAACTAAAAGTTATGCCACCATCGGAAGAAAATAGTGGGAAACCTGAAATGAAAAAAGATGCACCTGTAAGTGAGAGAGTCAAACTTCAGCCAAAATCTCAAAAACAACATTTGTTTAATCAGATCCGTCAAGACAATTTGAGATTTGAGTCAGTTATAAAGAGTGAAAAATCATCAGAAAATATAGTAGCCGAAGTAAAATCTGAACCAATGAATATCGACGAAATCGAAAAAGATGCTGAAGTTCCTATAAAAACTGAAAGTATTCTACAAAACATTGATCCTAAAAGTATGAATCTGGGTCAAGATATTGCGGAAGATGATTTAGATTGGGCTAGCGCTTGTGATAACTTTATGGAACAATTAAAAGTTGGTTGCCATAAAAATAAATCAAGCAAACCAAGTAAAGAAGAAAATAAACAGCAGTCTGCTAATCCAACAGATTTTGTGAATGAAAACCAACTAATAAATGAAATACCTGCTATCATTATTAAGAAAGAACCTATCGATGATGAAGAAAGTATGCAAGAGGATGAACCTCTTATAAATATCGTACCCGATTTCAGTGTAAAAGATACCGCAGAACTTAAAAATAAACCTGAATGCAAAAATAAAGACAAAAAGGAAAATAAAGATAAGATAGAAACAAAAAATCCGAAAAATAACATAATGGATAAAAAAACAAGCAAAGATACTGAAAAAGTGCAGAAAGCAAGAAGTAAATTGAAACAGAAAACGGAAAGAAATGAACACCAATCGGATTCTTCATCAACAGTAGTGAAAAAAGAGCCCAAAGAAAAAGAAACGTTAAAAACAATCGTAAAAGAGGAGTCTGAATCTACTGACGATGACGAACCTTTAATAAAAAGTAAGCTGCTGAAGGAAAAAGAACGCAGTGAACAACTAAAATATCAACTATTGAGAGATCTGTCTGAAAAATCTGCATACGTGAAACTAGAATTTTGTGATGTAGATGTGAATAAAAATACTAGAAAATCAATTGAATCTACTGTTAAAGATAAAGAAGAAAAACAAAACAAAGGGAAGTCTATCAAAAATCTACCAAGACAAAAAGGAAAATTGACTACTGATATCAATAAAATCGAAAACTTAAATGATGAAGCAAGCTCGGATAGTGATGAAGATGAACTTAGTGTAGCTAGCAGACTTCGGCAACGTAAGAGCATTAAAAATGAAGATACTAAACAGAATCCCATAGCTAAAACTCCCATAAAGTCATCACCATCGAAAAAACAAGATAGTTCCGTCAGTAATAGTTCTACACCAGTACGTAAACCAGGTTTTGGAGATGGATCAGATTTCCATCCTGGCTGGGAAGAGGAATTATATCGCTACAAACGTTCCCTTCGAATGCCAACAAGATTGATTGCTATTCCGCGAGGACGATCTGGCGGTCCCTTCCCTAAAGGTTCAGGTGCTTTCTTCACACGGGGTTCTACTTCCTTACCGGATCTCGATCCTGCTCCACTGTCCCCAGCTCCGTCCTCAGCACCGTCTGCTGCTACCGATGACTTGTACGCAAGGCGTCCAGACAAACTCACTCTCGATAGTGATCTTGAATCTAATTCAAGCAGTTCTGCTCCAAATAAATTACAATATGATTCAGAAGCTTCCACATCCACAGTATTTTCAAGCTCAAATGCTAAAAGGAAACGAAGTTCGATTGTAGATGTTCTTATACAGAAATGTGGTAGAAAAGAAGATTCAAAAAAGAAATCTAAAGATAAAGATGACAAAACTTCTAAAACTATACCTAAAAGTTCTAATGCAACTGAATTATTGCCAACGCCTAGCTTAGGTTTGATTAAGAATGGAAATAAAGGAAATTTAAGCGCGAAGAAAGAAAAGCTCATGGAGGATATATTTTACTTAGGCGCTTTCAGGAAAGAAACCGTCACTGCCTTTAGGAATGCTTTTATTAAAAACACTGATGGGCTTATTGGTGCTACAGAAGAGTTTGCTCCAGTAGTTTTGAAATCAAGGACAAGAACAGAAAGCCGAGTTCTTAAACAAAGAGCAACTATAAAGGAAGTTTTTGGTGACGAGCGACCAGCGTCGGCGCCGCCGTCATCTTACCGTGAAGACGAACCCGAAGTAGAACCAGCTGTTACTATTAGGAAAGAATCTGAACCTGAAGTGAAACCGAAATTCAAACCTAAGAAAATAATTAAAGATAAATTAAAACGTAGATCAAGTTCAATAAGGGATTGTTTAAGAAGCACACAATCTTTAAAGCGGAATGACGCTAAAGGTAGATTACTCAGATTGAAGAAAAGAAATAGTTTAATGAAGTCGCTATCTCACAAAAGAATGAAAGATGGTTCCAACAACAAACATAAAAAAGAAAACAGTCCAATAACAGAAGACAAAGAAAAAGGAAAAGACGAAACTAGTTTACCTGATACGCCAACAGCTACAGATAATAATACAAAAAGACGTCTTAAACGTTTATTTGGTAGACGAAAGTTTAGTTCAGGATTTGATTACATAAGGAAAAAGAAAAAGATAATTCGTAGAGAAGATGCTAATCCTAGCACCAAGATTCGTCGCGCTGCTCCTAAACCAAGCCCAGAGTCCATCCACGATATACATAAGGAAATCAAAAGTTGGTTTATTAACAAGAGCATTGGTGAAACACACCTTCATCGTGCCGCTAGGCTTGGTTATATTGTAAGTAAGAAATACATGTGTTTTTCAATATCCTTTTATTCATAATAAGACAGAATTTTATACCAGCTTGTTTTTTTTAGGATTGCGTTGCATACTGCTTGGAGAAGATGGAAACCGACCCTTCTGCTAAAGATAACGCAGGGTTTACGCCACTTCATGTGGCGGCGGCTAAAGGACACGTCAGAATAGCTCGCCTTTTACTTCAATATGGAGCTAACGTGTCAGCAGCAGCACAAGGAGGGATTAGGTAAGAATTTACGAAATTATTTAACCTGACTTGCTAAAAACTACATGATTTAATTAGACCTATGTATTAGGAAATACATACATATATTAGTTAATTAAATTATACGAAGATTACGAGATTAATAACACTTAACTATAACTTCTGTTAATCATAACTATTTATTTCAATAGGCATTATATTTTATTATATTATCACCATAACCTTCTATTGTTCTAGACCACTTCATGAAGCTTCTGAAAATAGCCACATGGAAATTATCCGTCTGTTGCTGGCGTATGGTGCGGACCCTATGCTCGGCACCTACGCCGGCCAAACCCCGGAGGAGCTGGCAGAGGGTTCGGCTGCTAAGCTCATCCGACTACACATATCCGACGTTCAGGGACACGCCACGGAGCCCTGGACATTCCCCCACCCGGCTGAGATAATTGGTAAGTATTATTTGTATTGATATGAAATCAACTTAGATTGATTGCCACTATGATAAAGGCAGATTGCGACTTGAGTTTACTTACTTCTCGTCTCTCGCTAATACCAGTAATTGAGAAACAGTGGTTTTGACGTTGATGATCCAACCAAACAATCGCCGATGTCAATGTGAATTTTCGCCTCAGTCATAGTGCGCGCCGATTTAAGACTTTATTTGGCGAATGTTTCTTCAAAGATTAATACTACACAAAAAATATTAAGTCTAGTTGCTATCAAATAAGAATTTTCGTACTCTCACACACATTGTGGTAGATGATACATGTAATATTTTGTAACGTCGTCATTGCGGTTCAAATCCAGTTCTATAATTTTAACAGAATTGTTTATATTTTCAACTTCAGATCGCGAGGAGATGGGCTGTGACCCGTTGTCGTCGCCGCCGCCGGCGTCGCCCCCGCCCCCGCCCGACTCCACGATAGAGATACAGTGCACGGAGGCACCACTGCCGCCATTCTATACCCTGCGCACGGTGGGCGGCCAGCCAGCGGACGGCCTATGGTGCCTGTTGCAGGATATCACCAATGTTTTACAGGTCAGTATTATAACTGATTGTTCCACGCTTCTTTTTTAAGGCGTCTATGGCGTAATTAAAGTAACACTATTTTACTCTCCAGATAAAGTCAAAGGACAGCCTACTGAAGCAGATCCATTGCGGGTCGGGCTCGCCGAAGGAGCTGCTGCGCGAGATCCGCACGCAGGAGTTTCTGGAGCGGGCGCAGTGCCACCAGCTGCTGAGCGCCGGCGAGAAGGTCAACGTGCGAGCCTCCAAGGTGGCGCTCGTGCGCGTCACCGACAAGCTCCGCCAGCTGCTCAAGATCGAGACCGTCCTTGTTAGCTGACACTAAAACTTCACTTACTAGACCTGTGACGTAATAGAACTTGAGATTTTGTATGATACGGGAGTGCGACGGGAAGTGGGAGGGTGGGTTGCATTCCAGCCTCCAGGCGTTTTTGTGTCGGTTATAGATGAATCACGAAACAAATGAAATGACGCTCGGTCAACTCACAAGCTCTCTTTATAAAGACATGTCGAGATTTCCAACTTTATTTTTTCCGTCCGAGCAAATGGCTTGACGTGCACCCTCGCTGTAGTAACGGGCTTTTTTATGAGGATGCGATCGGTTGAATTGATTCAGATTTTCTGAATAATGCCTAAGTCAATTTGAATGAATAATAATAACGGTGTCATAAGTAATTATTACTGCGCATTGAGTTTCATTTTAAGATATCTTTAAAGCATCACACTAGAATAAAAATAAAAAATAAATATTTAGTTTAAGACAAATCACAGAGAAAATGTATACGGAGAGTGAGGATGATGAAGGACGGCTCAACAACGAGATCTTAATACCTAGTTGACTGATTTTTGTAATCTAAACAAAGATGTAACTATCTCATCTAAGAACAATGTTATAAATAAAATATTTGTTTCATGAGACTGTGTAAGTTAAGGCAGCCATTACATAATCAAATAATATCATTTATTATTTCTGAATATATGATTCGAGCGGGAGCTCTATTATTCGAGTGATTGTATTTTGTTTGAACAATTTTTGTACATATTGTAAATAGTATTAATTAGGTATCGAACGTAATGTTGCGTAAATTTTGCTTTAAGTGTATAATATTCTCATGGGTGCTATTTAACGTCGGTGTATGGTACATTAGATAATGAAGTGCTGCGGTAGGTCGGTTCGTTAGTGTAATGTTACTATAGGAAATTTAATAACGAGATAAAGTTACCATAATATACACATAAGAAAGAGTAGCATAATCTTAAATCGTGTGTGCAATAGTATACGTGAGTATATCGTTAATTTGTAGATGAATTCGTACGAGCGCGGCGGCAGCGGTCAAAGGTTTTTATCCGCCTCTGAAGTCTAGTGGTTCGCCTACCCGTGTAAGACGCAGAGGTCCCGGGTTCGATTCCCAAGAGGGGGGTATATTTGTACTCGGATTGGTTGGTGGTAGGGCTTATTTGAAGTCCGCCTGGCTAGCTACCACCATCTTACCTAAGTTTGACGCCATAACAACAATTTAAAATTGTTTTGTTCCGGCAGTTAGATAGAGGTAAGATAGCCAGTTCCTCAGTGGTCCTCACCACCCATTCCGGGTGTAGTGCGCTTCCATCGTCACTTAACATCAGATGAGGTAAAGGCCAAGCACTAACCCGTTGTAGATAAAAAAAGGCACAGGGTTGGACGATGCCTTAGCACATGATTACTGTACTTAAATCAATAACTGTGAATAGGTAGGTGCAATACGGATCGTATGCATTGCAGCTTAATAGGCATATCCCTAAAACTAGCTGAATCTGGAATTTCCAGAATATTTTCATAACTTGTTGCAATCGAAATGTGCTTTTATTACTTTGTGTAGGTATCCTGTTTTTTAACATCCGTTACGCCGATAGTTTGAGATTATGCTAGTATTTAATATTATTACAATCTTTTTACATATTTGCGCTATTTTTTGTTTATTGTTATGTTTGCTAAATCTGCCTGAAATATTAAGTTTATTAATTGTACAATAATTATTTTGCTTATTGTGTAAAATGAGTTATGTTTTTATTTATACACCCTGTAAAGTTAGGAAAATTTATTGAATCATATTATGCATATCGCATTTTTTTAAATATTGTAAATAAAAATGTAAACAAATTATTTTAAATTATTTTCAAACTTTATTATTAATTGAAAGCCCATAAGTTGTAAGTACTTCAATAATATAACGTAAATATCATTTTGGTTTGAAGCTACATAAATGTACTGTGCATATTAAATTACCGGTAATATTGTCTTTACATTATCTGTACAAAGTCAGCGTTCCGCCCTATACTTATATTATTATTGAGGAAACAAAAACCGAAGAAGTACATGATTAATCTGTGATGATTTTAGAAGAATACTTGCGCGCGGAGAAGTAGGCAGGAATAAATGGAACTGATTGACGATTATACAGCATGTATACTTTTCTGAATGAAAATAATATCTTGTAAACCTGTTTTTAGCAGAACCTACAATATAAGTATTATTATAACTACCTATTGATACAATTCTTGTTGATAACAATCGAAAATAAAATGTGAACAATCATCTATATTTCATTCCAATTCCTTAAGCTGCGTTGCACCGAAAGGTGGCTTGCTTACCGCCTAGCGCCTAGATATGTATTTAGTAAGTAGGCGACAACCCTAGACTTTTTGGTTTGTTAGGGTAAGGTATAAAATACGATTAATCTGATAATGTTTTTATCTATTAAATTTTGATTTTTCAAATTCACTATGCTATTTTTTATATTAAGATAAGATATTAGACAAAATACTAGAAAAAAATCGACTCACCCGTAGCACCCCAGACGGGACTCGAACCCGCACCCTTGGGATTACACAATGGTTACTCTCTGTCAAACTGTTTAAGTTTGACATTAAAAAGAAAGGGACAAAACACTGTGTAACTATGCATCTGCTATACAATCTTTATTAGTAAGGGGGTAGAAATAAAACTAATGGTGATACCGTGACAGGTAGGTACTCGTGTCGTGTGTCACTGTCACTTTCTATTACCCTATCTACTTATTTATTTAATAATCCAGGTATTTTACTCGGTGGAAAAATCTAAATGCCTTTTTTATTCAAAGAAGAAACAAATTACCTACTAGTAGGTTTAAAAAAGTAAGTAATTTATAGTCTTACCTTTCGGATTAGTAGTAGTATTGTGTTATTCCTGGGTGCGTTATTGATGAATTGAGGCAACCATAACAGTACAATATAGTCTATAGTTGCAATTACTTTTATTTCAATCAATCTTACTAATTCACAACTATCACGCTCACTAATCACAAATACAAAACCACCGTTCGTTCGTCACTGCGGCGCATTCGCGACTGTTGTGTACCGAGTGCAGACCGAACTCGAGGCGCGTAGGCTTAGCGCGTAGGTATGGCTCGCATTTCGACCGTTTGTACTAAGTTAGAATACTGCGGCGGGCGGTATCAGCTAAAAACATTGAAGTTCATGTTAACTGTGTTTTGACAGATGTATGTGATACATTGTTATTTTTCTTTGTTAAGTTGTTATTTGTGCCAAGACGAAGTAGCAATGTATCACATACATCTGTCAAAACACAGTTAACATGAACTTCAATGTTTTTAGCTGATAGAGCCCCTGGGGCCCTACCGGCTAACTTTTCGAACTTCGGCAGGTCTGCTGAGCTTCAACTTAAAACAGATAAATTGAAGTAAGGAGTTTCGTATTTGTACTATTCGACGAAGTTATTTAGAAGATATCGATGTTCCTGTGACATCATGAATTGAGGTTCGCCATTTTGGCCCGATTGGGGTTCGATTTATCTGTTTTAATTTGAAGCCCGGCTGACTTTCCGAAGTTTGATGCGTTAGCCGGTACGGCCCCTGGTAGATCTCTTTACCGTGTGTGGTGTTATCTGCGCGCGTTATCGTACTTTGCGCACCATACATTTTCGAATGAAGTTGCCGAGTATCACCGTCATTGTCAGATAAATAGCTGCAAGGGATTATTTTTCCTGGGTGGCCGAGCGGCCACCCAATAAATAAGTATTTAGAATCGATATACTCAAAATAGAATTATGACCGAAGAGATTACTCAATCACTCAATCAATTGAATATTTACATCACTGTTATGAAGCCACAGACTGGTTTTTTTTCAACTGAATCTGTGACTGTCAATTACTGTTGCGTTCAGAAATACTCTTCATTATATTCCATTTGTTAATCTTGTGGTAACGAAATCACATAGAATAACCAGTTTTTCCCAGTGGCTGTAGGATTCATGGTTAGAGCCATAAACTTATTATACTACCTTGCTCTAAGTATACTCCTAAATAAGTCTAGGGTCAGAGCTGAATAATTTAGACGAACTTAAATTATCTAAACTAATCGTTCGTTACGTTTTTTCGTAGGTAATAATAATAATAATAATAATAATAAAATGTGTTTATTTTCCATCACACAAATAATCATTTCATTTTGATTTTAGTGAATTAAGAAGTACGTAGTTAATACTTTTTCTTAATGCTCTAAGTTAATACTCAACATTTCAGAACGGGTACTGGATGTGTCATCATTTGACATTTCATTATTTTTAAAATCCAATTTGAGTTGACGAGACCAGTGGGCGAGGCTTTCTTTCTGTTTGTGATGAAAAATAAATAAATTCTTGTCTGTAATTTATATATTTGTTATGCATGTTATCCCGGTAAAGTATGTATTTCAATATAGAGTATTTATTAGGTAACTTAACCTTGCAAATTGAAATATTTATTACATTTTTGTTTTCAGAAAATGAATTACTACTTATTACTGGTAACAGTAACTAGTTTCGTGGAAACTCAGGTATTGGAGCAGAACCCGTTCAATCCTAATTATCAACAACAACCGTATCCAAACGATGCCAACAGAAACGATTCACTGTATCGCCCCAATAATCAGATTCCTTACGGCAGTTTTCCTGTAAACGGGAAGGATTACAATCAAGCACAAAGCTCTTTTTACCAATCGTCAGATGATTTCAATTCCGATGGTTTTGACAATGACAATGAATTAGATTCACACGAAGTGAGTTACGCGGGTATTGACTTTGAAGAAAGACACAGATGCCCCCCAAACTGGATTCGATACCGGGAATCGTGCTATCGCTTTACTAAGTCACCAAACCGTCCAAGAAACGAAGCTCGTAAGATTTGTCAGGCTTATGAAGCAGATTTAGCAGCAATAAGAAGTCCTGAAGAACATGGATTTATAGTGACTAACCTTATGAAGTTAGATCCTCAAAAAGGCTCATGGTACATATCTGGCCATCAACAGTCTCCAGGATATTGGGCTAATGATGTTGATGGGTCACAGCTTTCAGGCTTAGAAAATGCATTTTTTGATGACCAGCAATTAACTTACAACAGCTATAACATTTTGCCTCGGGACTATTTAGTGTACAGATTTTCCCACCAAGATGGGAGATGGGGTCTAGCTGCAGTAGAAGGAAACCAGTATTATCATTTTATTTGTGAGGGTCAAATACAAAGATTACACTATCTTCTTGAAGAGAAGAGGTCTTTTACATATGGACTGGACACATATGATCCGGAGAGGATACCTAGGGGACCCTATTTCATAAAAGAACCAGAAGATACTATCTATGATCCTCGTAGGAATCACCATATCCAGTTAACATGTATTGCTGGTGGCTACCCTGCTCCAGTGTATAAATGGTACAGGGAAGATTATCAAGTCGACAACCCAGTGTATATTGAAATTGACCCTCTAAAAGATTCCCGATTTGTACTCAGTGGTGGCACATTAATGATATTCAACCCTGATTCAGATAAAGATAACGCCAAGCATCATTGTACAGCTTCAAATATCTATGGAACAATTCGTTCAGAATCAGTTAGATTGTCGTTTGGTTTTATAAGAGAATTCAATCAGAAGCGGTCTGTGGAGTCAGGAAATCAGTATTGGGGAAAAGTTATGAATTGTGATCCTCCTTCTTATTATCCCTCTGTCAATTTCTTGTGGGCTCGAAACTATTTTCCAAATCTTGTAGAGGAAGATAAACGAGTTTTTGTTTCAAATGATGGTGGTTTATATTTCTCCGCTTTAGAAACAATTGACAGGGGAAATTACAGTTGTAATGTAATGAGTACAGTTTCAGATCTAGGCCGCAATGGGCCATTCTTTACGCTTTCTGTTTACCCTCATTCTGATTATCAACAATTGCAATTTCCTAATAACTTTCCAAAAGTTTTTCCTGAAGCTCCTATAGTAGGTGAAGAGGTTAGGTTGGAATGTGTCACTTTTGGTTACCCTGTACCATCCTATAATTGGACTAGAAAAAATGGTAATATGCCTAAAAAAGCCCATTTAACTAATTATGACCGTGTTTTAACTATTCCCAATGTTGGCGTAGAAGATGAGGGTGAATATATTTGTAATGTTCGTAATGATAGGGCACGTATATCAAACAGCGTTTTCCTTAAAGTTCAGGCTGAGCCTAATTTCACAATTCCTTTATCAGATAAACATGTTGATAATAGAGGAGAACTGCATTGGAATTGTGAAGCCTTTGGCATTCCTGATGTCAACTATACTTGGTGGAAAAATGGCAATAAGTTGTCTATGGAAAAGTTAGAAACAGAAGATAGAGGGAGGTACTTCATTCAAGACAATGTTCTTATAATAAAAAATCTGGATCCACAAAGAGATCCTGGTATGTTCCAATGTGAGGCTAAAAATCCATTGCGAGCAAGATTTTCAACTGGTCAATTACGGGTTCTGTCTTTAAAACCATCATTTAAGAAACATCCATTAGAATCTGAAACATATGGTTCTGATGGTGGCAATGTAACCCTTAGGTGCAACCCTGAAGCAGCACCCAAGCCAACATTTACATGGAAAAAAGATAACATTATCATTGGAGCTGGGGGTAAAAGATTTATCACTGAAAGTGGGTCCCTTATAATAAGACAACTATCAAGAGATGATGAAGGGGTCTATACATGTGTTGCAAAAAATCAATATGGAACTGATGAAAGTCGCGGCCGTCTTATCGTACTGCGCACCCCACGCTTCTTAGAGCGCCTTCCACAACGGGTTAATGCACAAGTCAATGACATTGTATTTTTACATTGCAATGCTGAAATCGATCCAATTTTAGACACTGCTTATTTTTGGAATCATAATGGCATAAGAATAAGGGATGCATCTGACTACTACGCTGACAGAAGAATTAAGATAGATGGGGGTGAGCTGACCATTTTTAATGTAAGCCTCTCTGATGTTGGTGAATATGAGTGTGTCGTCAAATCGGCGATTGGGCGCATCTCCTCACGAACTCAATTGCGTATAGAAGGTCCCCCGGGTCCACCTGGAGGATTGCAAGTCCTAAACATTCAACGATCAATGGTGACCCTCGAGTGGACCGATAGTAGTTCCAATGGTCGCCCTATCACTGGGTATGTTATAACGGGACGTACTAATTGGAACTCTACATGGATTCTAATCAGTGAAAACGTACCTAATGTTATAGAAATCGATCGATATAATGGACGAAAACGTGCTTCAGTTGCCGCCACTCTTTTACCTTGGTCTGTATACGAATTTAGGGTTCAAGCGGTAAATGCTTTAGGAATAGGACAACCATCAGCCCCAAGTCCACAATTTTCTACTTTACCAGACAAACCCCATGAAGCACCCAAAAATATTGGAGGAGGTGGTGGGAAGATTGGTGATCTTACTATTACATGGACGCCGTTGCCACCGTCGCTTCAGAATGGACCCGGTGTTTATTATAAAATATTTTGGCGTCGTGATGGGACTGAAGTGGAATTTCAGTCCCTCGTCCTTAAAGAATACGGTAATGTTGGAATGCATGTTGTACACATATCGTTGAATTATTTCTTCACACTTTATAACGTGAAGGTGCAGGCGTTTAATGACATCGGTGCCGGCCCAGAGAGTGAAATAGTGACGATATACTCTGCTGAAGACATGCCTCAGGTGGCACCGCAGCAGGTGTCGGCGCGCTCCTACAACTCCACATCACTGAATGTTACTTGGAATCCTATAGATCAGTCCCGCGAGAGACTCCGCGGCAAGCTGATCGGCCACAGACTCAAATATTGGAAGCAAGCTAACAAAGAGGAAGAATGCATCTACTTTTTATCAAGAACCACTAGAAATTGGGCTCTCATCGTGGGCTTGCAGCCCGATACATACTACTACGTCAAGGTAAATAAAATCCAAATTATATTAGCAAAAAAACAATACTTTAAAGTGATTTCCGATTAATAAATGAACACAGTTTAAAGCAATAAATATATTGAATTGAACTGATCCGAAAATTGTGAAAGTGACTGCCAAAGTAGGTTTTTTGCTGTACACTAGTGCCAAAGAATTAACTTATCTACTTTGAGAGCTAAACCACATAATTATGTGATATTGTCATATATTTATTTAATATATTTTTTGTCAGGTAATGGCTTTTAACTCCGCGGGCGAGGGTCCGGAGAGCGAGCGTTTCCTGGAGCGCACGTTCCGCAAGGCTCCGCAGAAGCCGCCCGCGTCCGTGAACGTGTGGGCCGTGAACCCGTCCACCGTGCGCGTCGTGTGGCGCTACGTGCAGCCCACCGACGAGGAGGAGCCGCTCATTGGCTACAAGGTAACTAAGTGTACAGACAGAGTGGGAGCGGGGCGGAGTGGATCCGCTTTATTTCTCTCTCTCTCTCTAACCCCTTAGAAAGGGAAAATAGAGCGTATCCGCTCCGACTCTGTACAATGAAAGAGGTTTTGCAATATATGTAGAGTAATGCTCAATTTAGATACTGCGCGGGAAGGCGCGCTAATTCACAGAAAGACGCGTGACTTTTTATTGGCTTTCATCTAATTTGCATTCGATTTACAATGGACAATGCTATGTACACACGACAGCACGTCAGGTTATACAGCTAAACTGCGAGAACAACTTTTATTACGTAGGGCATAAAGGCGGTGTCAAGGTCAACATGTATAGTCTGAGGTGCCGTCGTGTGTACCAATAAAGTCGCCTTCTCTTCGCCGTTGGCACAGAATAGATATAAGTACTTCGTCGTTGGTGTAAATTGACACTTACATAAGCGTCCAAGACAAGACAAGGCTAAAACTTGAATAATATTGTGATCTCTATCTTCACAATGTAAGGCAATGTAATGCCCGAAATTCTTGAAATGCTGGTAAGTATAAGCTACAATCTGGCAGTTAGGTAGTTAGTTATTACAAGATTTATTTAGTTTGGTGTGCTACAGCAGTGTTTCCCAATTAGTGATACGCGTACCCCCAGGGATACGCGAGTCTGCATCAAGGGGGTACGCGAGTTTAATCTCTTTTTAAAAAACTAATTGGGAACCACTGTATTACAGGAATACAAATCTATCTGATTTTAAACAATTCTTTAATTTCATGTTTTAGGTGCGAGTATGGGAGATCGATCAGGACATGAGTACCGCCAACGACACCATAGTGCCCGTGGAGCACAACCTGGAGGCGTACGTGACCAACCTGACCCCGGGCAAGTCGTACAACCTGCGCGTGCTGGCGTACTCGAACGGGGGCGACGGCCGCATGTCCTCGCCCGCCATCACCTTCCAGATGGGCGACTACCACAGCGACTCGTACGGATACTACGTCAAAGGTACCGCCAACAAAAACACTGTAGCGTTACCAACGCTAATATTTTTATTCATCACTGCTTATTTGCAGTCGTCGTGATATTAACCAGTTATGCATATCACATTGTCATTATCTATATATAATAGACATAGTTTATATGATTTACAGTTATTTCCGTCTCGAAAGCTTTTTCAATATTTAGGTTGTGATATACCCGGCCGCTTTTATATTTTTATACTATTTGATTCTATTTTATCGTATTTTACTTACACTCGAATATTGATCTTTTTTCTTTTACTGAATATTTTGAAATCAGTTAAGATTTAGCTTTAATTCTTGTTCTATTTTATAATTATGATAGATGTTAATAATATGCTGCTATATCATCAGTTGTCTAATTAAGCCATTGTCACAGCACAGTATTACAATCTATACAAAATGTAGGTACTTGCGAGAGCTAAATGCTTTCTCTACGATTCGCTTATTAGGTGACTGAGTAATATTGCAATAGATTAAACTATTTTTATACTTATTGCATTAGTATCGCACCTTTGTCATTTGGTGACAATAAATTATTAAGCAGACTTAGCTGTTAATGTTGTATTGAATAGTAGTATTGTCTTTGTGTCTCAAGTTTTTGATACGATGTTGACGTCATGACTATAATTAACTACTGTTTTCAAGTGAATTTGTATTAACAATAAACTATTTACTGAAATGTAAATAAAATAGAAATGAATGAAACTTTATGTTCATTTATAACAGGTATTTTGAACTCAGTAGCGATGATTCAAAGGAATTGAGTTAAAATCGCATCAAACGTTATGAAAACGTTAATAGCGCTCTTCTTTAAATATAATTTTCGTCCAGGTATAAGAATCTCGTAGTTATTAAGTATATGCCTAACGATCTTCGTAATTTTATGGAATGTGCATACCTACCAATCCGAGCCATTTTCGTGTTCTAATTTAAGATAAGTTGTAAGACATTCTGGACATGTTATTTTTATGTCAATCTTATTTTTTATTTAGGAAAGAATAAAATGATTATATAAAATATCACAACATCACAACAATTAAAATATACTTATCAAGTTATTCATATTTTTCATGAAATATTAAATTGGTTTTATTTTGATAACCGCTGTATAGTACAAAGTAGTATGAATGTGCAACAAAAGTTTATTCTGATTATTCGAATAATTGCCTTATAAATGTTGGTGAATTTGTACGTATGTTTACAATAAATAACCTACAAAATATTGCTTATTTTATTTCGTTTTTAGTTGTGAGAAATTCGATTCTTGGAAGATTTTTACCTACTAGGTATTAATGAAGTCCCACTAAGTTGGCATTTTAATTACCTATATCTCGATGTTGATAAGTAACACTTAGTGTCTACGCGACATAATGGTGCCATTAATAAATAAATAACACAAAATACTTTGAAAAACTGTAATCTAGTATAGCTCGTACAACGGTTGAAATTGAAATGTGTGGGTGACAATATGAAATAAAAAAAGATGGCGTTTGGATGCATTCTGTAGTAATAAAATCCGGAGTGTTGCGTTGCCGTTACTATTTTGTAGGTGCATGCTCGAACATCTTCCCGCCTCGTTGAAATGGTGAAATTTCAACCCTTTATGATGTCGTCATCAGTAAGTAATGGGCATAAACGGACTAATGGCCTCCTGACGCATCCTCTTGTGGTGTTTACGTCGGCAACACGTGCGATTCCGTCGGCTCCATGGAATAGACGAGCGACTCTTCCCAGTCGCCAGCTTAGCGGAGGCGTGTTGTCTTCGTGAAGCAAGACCAGATCGCCTTCATTGAGTCGTGAGGTGTCCTTTCGCCATTTTGAACGCTGCTGCAGTTCGGCTAGGTATTCTTTGGACCATCTTCTCCAAAAGTGTTGGTGAATTTGCTCCAACCGTGCATACCTCTTCAGGCTGTGTTCTTTCGCATCTTCAAGATTGGGAGCTGGCAGCGCATTTAACGCTCTTCCGATGAGAAAGTGCCCGGGAGTTAGAGGTAAAAAGTCGTTAGGAGAGGACGATAAAGGATATAGGGGGCGGCTGTTCAATATCGCCTCTATTTGAGAAAACAGTGTAGAGATTTCCTCAAAGGTTAAATGAGAATTGCCGATAACACGTTTCGCGTGGTATTTAGCGGATTTAACCCCGGCTTCCCAAATACCGCCAAAATGAGGAGCGTATGTCGGTGAGAAAATAAATTTAACGCCTTCTTGAGTTGCAAATTGAGATAGAGGTTCAGTATTGTTTTTTATAAAATTACGTACATCGCTAGTACCTACATCTTTGGCGGCTGCCACAAAATTGCGTCCGTTGTCGCAAAAAATTTCGATTGGCTTTCCTCTTCGCGCTATAAACCGTTTTAAAGTCATAATGAAACTTTCCTTTGATAGGTCACTGACACATTCCAAATGAATGCATTTGTAGCGCAAACATACGAATAGACATAGGTGGCATTTAATGAGGCGACTTCCTCGCCCTTTACGATTCAAAATATAGTATGGGCCTGCGAAATCCAAACCAACGGACAAAAATGGAAAATTGGGAGTTATACGTTGAGCCGGTAAGTTACCCATTTTGGGAGTTAAAGTTTTCCCTTGAACACGCTTGCATCTGATGCACTTTGAGACTGTACGGCGCGCTAGAAATCTACCATTGACAGGCCAAACCCTTTGACGTACTGTTGCCAGCAATAATTGTGGTCCTGCATGAAGATTGCGAACGTGTTCAAGCTGAAAATATAGTTTAGTTAAATGATGACATGAATGAAGTAATATCGGATGCTTCATATCGTAGGAGCAACAGGACGCCTCGATTCGGCCTCCAACCCTGATTAATTTGTTCTTATCCATAAATGGAGATAGTGCCAATGTTTTAGATTTAGAATTTATAGACTGCTGTTTAGATAGTGCATCATATTCTGTTGGGAATGACTGTTTTTGGGCAATGAGACAAAGTGAATTAAAAGCATCATTTAGTTCTGCCAAAGAAATTTTGCCAGATCGTTTATTACTAGGATTTTTTAAATTGTAAATGAATCGATTAACAAATGCAAATGTATATTGTAACATAGTTAAATTAGAGTAATTTTCAAAATTAATAAATGGAGCCGAGTTGACAGCGGTATGACATTTTATTTCAGGTAGTAAAGAATCCTTACAAGATTTTGTATTTAATATAGGCCATTCGGATTCCGGTAGCATTAGGAAACTAGGTCCCGACCACCAAAGTTCAAGGTCAATTAATTGCTTACCATGTACACCACGCGATACTAGATCCGCTGGATTAGCGGCAGTGGGCACATACCGCCACGAAGTAGACTTAGTGATCTCTAAGATTTCACAAATGCGATTCGACACAAATGCCTTGAGATTTTTAGTGTCACTATTTAGCCAGGCTAATACGATGCTAGAATCACACCAGTGGTAAACTTGAACTGGCTTGTTCCTTAGAGCATCCATCACTGTCTTATGAAGCCGTGAGGCTAGTAAAGCTGCGCATAGCTCAAGACGTGGCATGGTGGTGGGTTTTAATGGTGCTACTTTAGACTTACTGCATAGGAGGCTAACGGTTACTTTATTATTTGAGTCTATTGAACGCATGTAAATACACGCCCCGTATGCACGTTCCGAAGCATCGCTGAAAGAATGAAGTTCGATGCGTATTGGATTATCACAAAGAACATGCCTCGGTATTTCAAGCTTAGAAATGTAGTTTAAATTGTTAACGAATTTTTTCCATTCTTCCTGAATTTCTAAAGGAACAGGCTCGTCCCAGGATATCTTTAGCTGCCATAAACGTTGTAGAAGCATTTTAGGTATAATAATACAAGGGCTTAAGATGCCCTATGGGTCAAAAATTTTGAATGAATTAGACATGATATATCTTTTAGTAATTGTATTGTCATTTGAAAAACTTTGCATGGGAAAATTTAATGTATCTGAAGCGGGACTCCATCCAAGCCCGAGAGTGCTAGTAGATTCACTGATTGTGAGATGTTCTTGCGTTTTGATACTAGAATCACTTAGTAAATTAGGAAGATTGCTTTTGTATTTCCTCAAGTTGAAGCCACCGGAGCTTAAAGCTTGTGCAACTGAATTTTGAATAAAACGTAGCTGATCGGCATCATTAGAACCGGTTATTATATCGTCGACATACATATCCCTTTGAATTATAGTTTTAACTAGCTCGTCATCCTGCTCTTCCCCAATTTGGAACAAACATCGTGTGCTCAAATAGCTCGCACTGGCGGTTCCATAAGTTAGAGTATTTAATCGCAACGTTTGAATGGGCTGCGACTCATCTTCTCTCCACAGGATAAGCTGAAGGTCCCGATCCTCAAAGTGAACATGCACTTGGCGGTACATCTTCTCGATGTCGCCAGTAAGGAGGTATTTGTACTGCCTTGCCCTAATAAGAATGGAGAGAAGAGAATCTTGCACATTAGGGCCCACCATTAAAATATTGTTTAAAGATAAGCCAGAGGAAGAGGGAGCTGAGCCGTCGAATACGACTCTGAGCTTAGTAGACTCGCTATTTTCCTTTATGACTGCATGGTGACATAAAAAATAGTGTGAATACGGTCGGGAAACAAATGACTTAGATAAATGTCCCAATTCTGCGTATTCACTAATAAACTGAGAATATTCAACTTTTAATGTTGGATTCCTTTTAAATTTTTTCTCTAGGTTAATTAAACGTCGCTTTGCTAAATAATAGGTGTCACCTAGGCAATCAGGAGAATCTAGTAACGGGAGTTTTACGCAAAATCTTCCGTCATTTAGCCTATATGTGTGAGCCAAAAAGTGCTCCTCGCATGCTATGTCGTTGTCACTGATGTGTCTTTTTTTGGGAAGCTCCTCTAGCTCCCAGAATCTAGTTAATGAATTTTCTATATCGTTTAGTTGAGAAGTACTATCTGTCATTGCATGATTGCTATGAATATTATGCATGAAATGATTTGAAGAGACTGGGCCTGATAACAACCAACCTAATTTTGAACTACGGAGCTTAGGTCCTGATATATTAAGAGAATACTCCTGATTTTCGAGTAAATCCCAGAATAAATCTGCCCCAATTAACAAGTCAATTGGAGCTGGCTGGTCGAAAGTAGGATCTGCCAGTTTTATGTGCTTAGGAAATTTGAATGAATTTTTGTCTAATGGAATCTTTGGCAACTCGCTAGTTATTTCGCTTAAGACTAGACAAGACAAATTAGTTTGGTACTGACTGCAAAGAGACTGTATTGTAGCTGTACAACTCTCAATTATGTTATTTGAATGATGGTTCCCTATTCCTATTACCTTAAGGTTATTAATAGGGTTCGAATCTAATTGTAGCGATTTCTTTAACTTTGCCGTAATGAATGACGATTGACTACCGCAATCTAACAACACTCTTGCCCTTTGAGTCTTACCCGTACTTGAATTAGATACCTCAATGAGAGCAGTTGATAAAATTACTTGCGTTTGAGAATTATTAGAAAAATTAACGACGGGATCGGGTTGGCTGACAACATTGTTATTAACAGATGCGGTCGGATTATGGAGTAACGTGTTGTGTCGCTGCCTACACTCCCGACAAGGACCCAAACGGCAATCCTTTAGCGCGTGACCTTGACGGAGGCAATTGATGCACAATTTATATTTCTTTACTTCAGCCAACCTATCCTTTACACTTTTAGCCTTAAATGTTGGGCAATCGTATATTTTATGCTCGTCATTACATATTACGCAATTATATTTAAAATCGGTATTGGCAGTAAATGACTTTGTGTATGAATTTTTATTGTTATGAAAAGATGAAAAAGCTGGTCGTGAATTGGACTGAAATGGTCTTGAATTATTTTCATGTTTATTGCGATTAACTGATTCTAAAACGTCAGCACGATCAATTAAAAACTTATGAAATTGCTCAAGGGTTGGTACTTCATCGAAAGCGTTCCGATACTCCTCCCATTTTAATAGCGTGCGACTATCCAACTTAGATGTAATCATAAAAATAATCAACGTGTCCCATTTGTCCGTCGGTTGGCCAAGGCTGGCCAGAGCACGTAAGTTTTTTGTCACGTGATCAACTATGAACCGTAAAGATTTATCTGATTCAGAATTAAGCTTTTGTATATTAAACAAGGAATTAAGATGTTGATTAATAAGTGACCGTTTGTTATCATAGCGATCGCATAGTAATTTCCAGGCGTCATCATAGTTTGAGGATGACACCTCGAAATTCGATAAAATTCTAGCTGCGTCGGCTTCTAAATATGACAAAAGATAATGAAATTTTTGAATAGGTTTTATGCGTTCATTTTTATGTATTAAATTTTCAAACGTATCCTTGAATTCGAGCCATCGAAAATATGCGCCATCAAACTTTGCAATATTGATTTGAGGTAACTTAACGGAAAAATCGTGATGATCGTGCAAGCACTGAGTATCATTGTTTAATAAAGATTCACGCCTTTGTTGGTTTTCACACTGTGATTGATACTCAATTATAGACTTGGCAGTTGCCATGGAAGATATTATATCGGCCTCAATGCTTTCCCGATCATCGAGCTCAGCAGACAAATTAGAAAAATTCAACACCTCGATCTCACTTTGCAACTCCTCAAACTTGGCTGACAAAGATTCAAACTTGGTAATTTTAAGGTTTAATTCGGCTATTTCCAAGCTAGTAAAAGTAGTTTGAGGGCCAAAACCACTTAAATATCTTTTAAATTTCGTTATCTGCCCTTTAATTGAACTACGTTTCATAATTAACTCCTTTAATTGCTTAGAATCATTAGAACTAGCTTTGGATGCACTTGAAGTTTCTGTCGACATCTTTGTCCGCCGAGATTCGCAAAGCGAATGAAACTAATAGATAAGTAATAAATGTTTAAAATTCTCACGCTCCTCGTTTTGACGGCACTCGCTCGAAACAGCAAACCGGTTACCGCGCACAGCTGATGTGATAGCAGCCGCACGACAGCGATGAAGTACTTGCGTATTGATAATAATTCACCTGGAATGCACGGTGAAACGAAGTGAATATTTCGATTGCGAAACGGTTTAAATATCGGGAAATAGTGATAAGAAATTTTGAATGACACTTTGAAATTTCGTAGGATTGGAACAAAATAAAATTTATTAGAAATTTATAATTATTTTAAGGAAAATTTTACCTTTTAACACGAAATCAATTTATTTATTTTATGTTATTGCTTGTAATTATTGCCGAAAACTTGAAAATAATCTAAAAATAGAATTGAATCGGTGACGAATATGTAGGTAGGTAAGGTACCCACGGTTGAGATTTTTAAAGGCACAATTTGTAAGAAAATATATGAATTTAGTGAGAAAAACCTTTAGATACCGTTAAATACTGTGTTAATCTATAGAATTGTAAACAAATTAGGCGATATTGAATGGATTTGAATGGATTTTGTTGAAGAGAAAATTTTGGGAACAAGGTCAAAGGAGGGCACTTAACTCAATTTTTGGATTCTGGCCTGCGCTGCGGTGTGATGCTTTCGTTGCTCCACTGGTCCGGGCAGATGATGATGATGGTTTACCTCAATGCCTTAGACTTTGCTCCGATAACTTGATTTAAACTTCTGACGCTCACCAACTAGCACGGTGATTTTCGACTTTCGAAAAATGGTATTTGATGATTAATTAGTTGATTCTTGATGAATAGTTCCCCTCATGGGCCACCATTTAATGTCTACGCGACATAATGGTGCCATTAATAAATAAATAACACAAAATACTTTGAAAAACTGTAATCTAGTATAGCTCGTACAACGGTTGAAATTGAAATGTGTGGGTGACAATATGAAATAAAAAAAGATGGCGTTTGGATGCATTCTGTAGTAATAAAATCCGGAGTGTTGCGTTGCCGTTACTATTTTGTAGGTGCATGCTCGAACACTTAGGATAAATCTCTGTGGTTTTTTTAGTGTTATTTAAGTAATTCTGTTAAACAAGTATTTTGTAAGATGTTAAATGAATAAAATAAAAAAAAGTCATGTCCTCACTAGGTCATGTTAGTACATTTTTTTGGAATGAATCAAACCAAGAAGAAATTAAAATTACTTAGTAAGCAAAACTTCCTCCTTAAAAAATTCAATAATGCAACAAATCTATAAAGATTGCCTATAAAGGCATACTAGCGGGCGCCTGTGACTTCGTCTGCGTTGACAGATTATTTCCCTCGGGAACAGTAGGTACTTTTTCGGTATGAAAAGTACTGTCCTCTGTACCCCTCGTGTATGCAAAATTTCATGATGATCGGTTCAGTAGTCAAGACGTGACGCGCGAAGGCGTAACAAACAAACAAACCGACTTTCCCTTTTGTAATATTAGTAAGGAAGTAAGGATATCGCCTACTGAGATTATTAGTTGATTGATATGAATCATTAGTTAACACAGAAAGTATCCTTAGTTTATAAGTGTAAACACAAAATATGTGAACTTAATGTTATTTATTTCCTTTAATAATTATATCAATATCCTACTCCTTGATCTTCCGTTTCAAACACTTTGCGTCCACGTGATCTAATAAATCGACATCTACCGAGCTTTTTCTCTTATGTAAACTATTACTATCATCTGTCAGCTGTTCTTTGTTCAAAGGCAGTAACCCTACGGCATAAGGAATATCATTTGTTAATGTGGAATTTAAAGTATTGTCAGTTGGCAAGCAATTTTCTTTATTCATAATTTCATCACTATCATTCATAATGTTTTCCCATTCAGGTTTTTCTTTTAAAGTATCTGTCAGGTCAATGACCGATTCTTGAAAGTGATTTTCAGTTGTTGCATTATCATGATTGGTATTGTTCGAAATGGCTTCGTTCTCTGGGCCACAACTTTCTTTGTTGGCAATATCCATGCTGTCCCATTGTAGTCCACTTGAACTTATATTTTCAGATAAATCTCTTGCGTTGTTTATTCTGTCATCGTCATTCTCATTTTCGAGGCCCATATTTTTCAAAGGGCTTTCGCTAAAGTTTTGAACTTCGGAATTGGACTCTATTGCTTCCACGTCGCCGTGAGGACTGTGGTTTTGTGACATGTTTATGTTATCTTCAATGTTCATTAAATCTTTGATAAGATCGTCCCTTTCTTGATTTGTTTTATTTAAAAGATTATTATCTGTATATCTATTTGTATCGTCATCCGTATGTTTCGATGTAGACATGAGACAGTCCAGAGAATCGTCTGTATTTTGTGGTAATTGTAGGCCAAAATCATCATCAGGGTTTAAGGGGTTGTACTGCTGGGAGAGATTTTCATTCATATGCGACGATTTAGTGTCTAGTAATGACATACTAAAACTCGTATCTAAGGAAGTACTTGTGGGGCATAGTTGTTCCATTACTCTAGCATCATTCAATTGCTGATCCTCATAATATTTTTTTACATCGTCACTCATGGATTTTGTGAAAAATTGCATATCGCTATCTATGCCTGAAAAGTCATGAGTGTTTTCATGGTCCATCGAGTTGTTACCTTCTTGGAGGCGAGAATCGAGGACCACAAAATTCTGTTGCTCCGCGAAAGAATCCAAATTATCCGGCAAGATTGCATTCAAACTGTTGATTGCTTCCTCTTGTTGACTGTACTGACTTGTGTCTTTGCAATAATTCGAAGAGGAATTGTAGACCTTCGAGCCAAGCAGCATCTCTCCTCTCTCTATCGACTTAGATAAATCATCGATACTTTTTATTTCACTTGGATCAGTCACCTTTTCTATAATGTTCGGCTGTTCTATGACTTCGTATTGTATCTCGCTGCTCTGTACCATATCTAAAAGAACTTGTTCGTTGACATTGATGTAGGATCCGTCTCCAGATTCGAAAAGAATAGGTAAGTCCGTTGGCAGTCCTGCACTTTTAAGGGCATTCACATATTGAGACATCGCAGAGCCTATGCCACTGTTAGTTGCCTCGCTGGCCGAACACATAGGCGTATTGGCGTAGCTCGAAGTTATAGTTTCACTTCCAATAGAGTGTTCTTTACTGTACGAGATGGTAGGATCGAGAACGTTCGAGGTTACGGTTTGGTCCATATACATGAGATCATTATCAAGGTTCATAAAATTGTGGTTGCTCGAATTATCGGTTCCACAGATACTATTGACTGCTTGTGAGAGGGATACTCTGTCCATGTAATCCTGAAATTATAAAAAATAAAAAATTAGACAATCTACACCTACCCCTTCAATATTCATAGTTGTGTTTACATAAGCTATCTTTCTCTAATAGTAATAAATAACCCATAGTTCTTTCCTGTATGCAATCGTGTACCTAAGTAGTTTTTACAAACATTTTATGTAACAAAATGTTTTAGTTCTTCTTATTTGTTACTGACATTGAATAAAGAACTCTGTTATCGTTTACTTTCAATACTAGAAATCGTCGAAATTCGTACATAAATAGATAAGATGCAACTAAGTCTGTTTTTGATGTGTCTGACCATTTTTCAGTTTACTGGAAACTGACAAATTGTACTTTGAGCGAGAAACTTGTAAGCTGTTGACTGTACCTGCATGTGCCTGGTCTGCAAGTGCTTGAGCTGGTGTATGGCCTTGCGCGAGTCCTGCTCGCGGCGCATCAGCGCGCGCTCCGCCGCCCGGCCCAGGATGCCGCTCGTCTCCCACCCACCAGACCGCTGTACATAAAAAGATATTGGAAAATCATTATTATTATTCAACTATTTGATTGAATCAGGCGTCACTTGGCGGAAGTCCCAAACCATTGTGAAAAAAGAAATATAAATGTACAGTACTCCCAAATAATAATGCACATGCAGATCTTCGCTTATTGTCGTATTCCCGGAAACATCCGAATTATTATACATGATTCTACTAAATTATGCATGAAGAAAATGCACTTAACCATTCTATATACATATCGTCTTCCGACGCTCGGGGAATACGACTGTTGCCGAACAGTGACGATGATTTCTATGCGCATTATCACTTTGGGAGCACGGTAGCTTATTTCCGCAAAAAATATATGCAAGATGCACCGCCCGCCCGCCCGCAGATTCGGTGTTGGTTTACGCACGATCTAACTCCTGAGGATGCCCCGGGTTGGGGAGAAACACGTGTAGAGTAGTCTAATTGGTGAAGGTGCAAGGTGTGTTGCCGTTTTGCTGAATGCAGGTATTGTGCACTGATATTTTGTGGTGTGCTTGTGCATTTTTTTGCGGTTTGCAAAAGCGGTGTGCGTGTTTGTTGCAATCACGCACACAAACTTTCGCATTTATAATATTAGTAGGATTATTTAGATACCTACATATGATATGATATTTTTTTGAGATTTTAGCATTCACAATGCTGTTTTTATATAATACTAAATAATTTACTCGAAAAAAATTGACTTCATCGAACCCGCGACCGTTGGTGGTCCGGTCCAATGCTCTTTCAACTGAGCTACCGAGTCACTAGTGGCATCGTCGAAATTGTTCTAGTATATCCTACTCCTTCGCTGCAAGATGTAGTAAATGTGTAATCGATTAAGATGTATCGGCTAATATCGATTCCCGCCTGAGAAAATAATCTGGTGACTAGTCGATTTTTTTCTAGTATATTATTTAGTATTAGATAAGATAGGATACATTAGCTAGATACTTACCCTAACGCTAGGCCTTCCTCGCCTGGGCTTGATGGCTCGCGGCCCGTCCACGTAGTCCACCCCGGGCGCTGTGTTGTTGCCATTCTCGATGTCGAACGGTATGCGCACCACCATATCCTGCTACAAAACAAAACTGATGTACATACAATAGTATAACAGCGGGTCTATCGACTAAAAACAATGAAGTTAATGTAAACTGTGATTTGACAGATGTATGTGATACATTGCTACTTCGTTTTGGCACAAATAAAAACTTACCAAAGAAAAGTAGCAATGTATTACAATTGCAATTGCAATCAGAGCGATTATGATAGCAATGTAAGTTAGCCGATAGAACCCCGGGTCCCGGGTTAAAGTGAAGGACTTTATGTTCAAAACCGATTGAGGTTTGTTATTTTGTGGTAACCTGATCATTGCGCTAGTGTACAATACACAACAGATTGACAGCATTTCATTCAATGATGCTACTTCGCTAGAAATGGGTTTTAAAAAAGAAATTTCATTGACTTCATTTTGTCAGGTGCAGAAACACGATTCGCTAACTTTTATAACAGAGAAATAAATATCAAAGAAACCTCTTTTAAAAAAGAGATTTGCATTTTACAGACAAACCTGACCGATTGAAATTTTCTCAAAGACTAGTAGTAGTAGTAGTTTTCTAAAACACCCACTTTAAAATGCTAGTTGGATTTTTAAAAATATATTATAGATTTTTATTTAAACGAAAAAACCGGTTTGGCTTCGCAAAACTGCTTGCCATGAGTAAGTGTAATTTAAGAGAGTTTGAGCAAGATGGTCGATACGAAAATAGTTTATCGATGCGTCGCCTTAAAGGTATAGTCGATACGAAAATATTTTATCGATGCGTCGCCTTAAAGGTACCTACCTTGTTTGTTCGTGAAAGAGAATCAACAGATGAATTTGTAGTGGGTGGCGGCGGTAGTTGAGCGGGGGGTTGCGGCTTCGGATCCTCCTAGCAGTACAAGACAACTTTATCAATGAGTAGAGAAAAGTATATTTTTCTAATGTAGCTAATCGAATAATCTTGGTAAGTACTTCCGGTACAAACAAATCGTAAATAAATTGTTAAACGCGATGATAAAAGAACACCAAGGAAGTAAGCATTAGTGAGTAAAAAAATAATGAAATGTTATTCTGGGTCTCTTCCATTAGTTGGCTAAAACATTAGTTATTGCAGTGCAGTTAACTAAAGACGACACACTAGATACTGATTAACCTATTTTGAAAGGATCTCTAATAACATTACCTGTGTATGCAAATCGATAAGCGACTGCGGAGGTCGATTTATTACCACAGGAGGTGTGAAAACTGGCAACTCGCCTAAAACAATAACCTAATATTAAACATGTGATACGCAGAAAAGTCTCGTAGGGCGAGAGATTTGCGAAAGAACTGAACAAAAAGGAAACCCAGTTAATTTTAAAGGAACAAAAACACTTATTCACTTATAACTTCTTTTTTAACTTTAAAATTATTAATATGACTCTTTTTGTAATCTTGAAAATCTCAGTAGGTAGTAAGTAATTAAATTTTCAATCGCTCTTTGGTAAACAGGCTCATTGCAAAGAAAATTGCTAAAACAAATACAAATAAATTAGGTAAAAACCACAAAAAAATAAACTTACTCTGATTCGTTATTCCCAACCCTTCCTTTGTAACTTTGGAAAGACCTTTGATTTTTAAAAATTGCGCTGCGGATACGAGTTCGTCCAAATTTTCTTCTAAGCATTGAGTTTTCCCGCAATACATAAATTCCACGAGACATTTCAGCACGCTGAACCGCATTTTCAATATAATGAGTGGTTCTCCAGTTTGTTTTTGTAAAACTTCCTTCAGCAAATAAGTTTTTATTAGCAATTTTGCAATAAATTTAGATAGGTAAGTACTTATTTAAAATATATAAAAAAATATATAAAAATATCAATAAGTGTTATGAAAGTTACCTGAAAATAGGCACTACTTGCAGCGAGCACAGCTTTATGCACACGCAAAGTGTGAGAACTGCACATAAGTGTCATGTCAACTAATGATTGCATTTGCAACAATTTGCCGAATCTGGACATCAAATGTTCAGAATAATCTTCATAGTGAAGACTATATCGTATTGGGGCCATGCCTCTGTAAATATTCTTGAAAAACACGTAAGTAATTCCCAATTCGTCAAGAAATCTCATTGACAAACAACATGGCTGGCTCAAACAAAAGAATATAGGAAAACTGTCGATTGATTTTTAAAATAAAATTAAAAACAAACAATGAGGTTGTATCACTTTTTGATATTGTCTACGTCTACAATACAGATTGAAAACACGTGCAACTTGAAAGATTTTATTCTATTGAACATAACTATCGATATAACGTGACACAGGCTGGTTTTGCTTGAATTTTGTGGAAAAAAATTTAGATTTTGTATATTATTTTTCTTTTTTTAGATGTAAGAAAGAACTATAAATATTAAGAAACGTTTGAAGACTTATTTATTATTGCAGTAATTTTCCGCTTGAAAAATAATAATTGTGCTATGTATGAGTCTTTCTATTTAACCCCTTTTTTTGAAATGATTTATTTTTGCGTTGGACTTTTTTTAAATACACATTAAACGCAAAAAAAATACCATAACTGTTCTGCCAAAAACTAACTAATGTGCTCATCAAGACCTTTCATTTCATAGCCATTTCCACTTTTGAAAGAAGTTTCCATGTTTATTTTTTCGAAAAAAAAATATAGCCAGGGATGACGGACACGGGATGATGTAAGGATTCTAACGATACATCCCATTCCGTTAAGACATTTATGGTGCAATAAAGAAACTCACATACTCACAAACATGTACCTTGAACAGATTAAAAACGTCTCAACATAATTTGTTTAGTAGGTAAGTACATACGACGGCAAAGTTATGTAACACTACTACAATCCTGGTGACGAGTTTTTTCTAGTATATGTAGTTTACTATTTTACAAAAATAGCATTGTGTATGCTAAAATCTCAAATTTTAAAGTTGTGACAGTTTTTAGTACTGCAAAAACAACTTTTATAACGTAGGGCATTAAGGCGTGTTCAATGTCAACATGTTAAGTCTGATGTGCCGTCTGTACCTTTTACAAAAATAAGATAAACTGGGTATTTAGAATGCCCAGACCCCTAGCATGACCACTGAAATTTAACTGTCAAAAGTAAATGGATTTTGACAGTTGCGTGTCGATAAAACCTAACGCTATATCACGCTATACAAGGTGTTACAAAAGTACCCCTAATGCCGAATATGGTAGATAGGGACCATCAAACTGAACAACTTTTACTATGGGACCAACTCTGATATCGCAAAAAAAATCAGCTGTTTCATACATTTTGATATTTTCGTAATTAAATTTTGTATGAAACAGCTGATTTTTTTTTCGCGATTTCAAAGTTGCTCCCATAGTAAAAGTTTTTCAGTTTGATGGTCCCTATCTGCCATATTCGGCATTAGGGGTACTTTTGTAACACCTTGTATATCGTGTAACGGTGGTCATGGTAGGTTGGGCTAGGCTATTCACAAATAATCAAAACACCTTTGTTTCGAATTGTTTTAATTCTTTAAAAACGCGGAACAAAGTAAAAAGTTAGAAAATGAATTATTACAAATTTGTATTCCTTACGGACAGCAAATATATTAAAAGATAGACGATTTATATTGCTAAAGCGAGAAGATAATACAGATACAACATACATAGACTGTAAAAACAAATACTATCACAGACTAATTAAGTACTGAAATACAAGTAATACAACATCGATTTTTACACAATTATTCCATTGCAGGGATTCCATTGCAATAACAATTTAAAAATAAGTTTATTAGTAGTATTAATCAATTACATTTGTTTGGAATGAGTTGGTAGGAATGCAATGACTTGTTTCATAAGGCACTTGGAACAAATAGAATGACATAATATTATGGTCAGAAATGTCTATTTTAGATTAGAGTAATAGAAAATCTTGAAGTCTAAATGAAAAACTTAGTTACTTAATAATTTGACCCATAAAATTGGAAGTTTTTTAATAAGTATTACTATATTTTTATACTACAAAACCATCAAATAGTTCCATAGAGTCTAAACACGTAGATTTCAAATTCATAATTAACATTTATCTGAATCCATTGTTTTGGAAGTTTTGACTAATATAGTCTTAGCTTTCAATAAATAATATTAATAAATGATTAAGATACATACATACAGTTTTACGAATCAACGTAGTAGTCTTTTAAAATACAAATTTGTAACACGTCCAATACTTTGAGTATCGTCTTAGAAGTCAGTTTCTATACAATAGCTTTACATTTACCCTTACCTCCTACGACAAAGCTCATTTACGCTGTGCCACGGGGCAATGTGCTTGCGACACTCTTGCACGATCACAAAAATACTGAAACTTATTCTGAAAAATATCTGAGATAGAAATATTGTACTTCTGAATGTACAACAGTACCTCCAATTAAACGTGAACGCACTTTATAAAGCTTGAAAACTTGAAATTATAGATAAATATTCGGGTACTGTACGTTATTGTATGTACCTAATATCGTAGTCTTTACAAACATATTATATGCATAGCCAAAAAATAAAGGTAGACAGGATCGCGGAAACAAAATGTTTTGTACCTATCGACTAAGTTTAACTCTAACATTAATTTATGATATATTTTACACACACTAATATATTGTCATATTATTAACTGATTTCTATACATATAAAAATCATTCCATCCCAGATATCGCAGAACTCAATTTATAATATAAAAGAATACAGCCGGGTCTTAAAACATAGATACGTAACTATCGTCTATTGTGGGTAAACTTTTAGTTATGTAATTAGTTTGCTCTTGTTATTCACGCAAGTCGAATATTTGTAAAAAAATACACATTAATGTTATAATTTTGTCTGCACTTATCTATGTACACTGTTTAATATTATTTCGATATGAACAATGGATACTATAGGATTCCCTCACCTTGGAGAGCCTGCTATAATTATAATAATAATAATAATAATAATAATAATAATAATAATTTATAATAAATAAAAATAATTGACAACAAAATACCAAATATAATAAAGCCTCATCACAAGGCTTCAGATCAAAAAAAGAAAATATAAGTCCAAAGTGAACATTAAAAAGTAATTTTGTACTTAAGATTATTAAATAATCAAAGATTTTGTATAGTAATGCTAAAAATAATTTCCAAAGAATATAGCATAATTCAAAACCATTGTGCATTTACAGTACAAAACAATTAATATATTATGGATTGCAAATGAATTGTACATATACCAGTGTATTATCTATGGATTGTACTTACCATGTGTCACTAACCAAGAAAAGGAATCCTATGAACATATTATCTTTTGATCATTTTGTAACTTGGTGTATTTTATGTTAAAGTAAGTATTGACATGTTAATTGACAACTATCTAAGTAAATTATTAGTAGACATTACAAAGTTATAACATGTAAACGAGGCTTTGATCAATAAAAAATGTAATGTAAAATGAACAAAAATGGAATGTTCAATAAAATACTAAATTATTCGTACATGAACACTTTACACAAGTATAAGTAAATTTGTACAATACATAGCATGTAGAAAAAATAGAGATTCATTTATAGAGATCGTTCAGTGAAACGAGGCCATCGCCAGTCGGCCTCGGCCGAATCGCGCACTGTATTATATAACATGTTATAAATAAAGTAAAGTCGTAGGTACTCCGGGGATAATTTTGACAAACTTACAAACATAACTCAACTAACTATTAACCTTGTTCAGACGAGGATTTCGAAAAACTGCGCGATGGTCCGTTTCAGTGGCAGGTTACATTAATCTTATTATAAAAAGCAAATTACAATATTTACACTAGTCGACATAGTCACAAGTCGCACTCACACCGGGCACATACACTCTGGTCACCGTCCGCCGCGCCGCCGGTCAGTGGCGCCGCGCGCGCCGTCAGCCGTCGATCGCGTTCAGGAACTCCTCCGGGGAGATCTGGACGTCGTCGACGGGCGTCGGCGCGGCCGCGTCGGGCACGGAATGTTTGAGTTCCCCGAAAGTGTAGGTGGGTCGCTTGTGGCGCGGCTCGGCGGCGGCGGGCGCGGGCGCGGCGGCGGGCGCGGGCGCGGGCGCGGGAGCGGGCGCGGACGCCGGGCACGCGCGGGGCGGCGCCCAGCAGAACGCGGGCCGCGGCTCCGCGCCCGCCGACATCGGCATCGCCAGTTGCACGCGGGACTTGCACAGTTCGTTGTCGCTCAGCTGGCGCTTGAGCTTGCTCTTCCCGACGACTAACTGGAAGCCCCTGACGCCGGTGTCGTTGAGCTGCCGCTTCCCGAGCTCGATTTCGCTCAGACGCCGCTTCAGTTTGGCGGTGTCTATGGGGCTCGTGCGCGTCGGCTTCTCGCCGAGGCCGGCGGGGCGCGGCGGGTCGCGGCGGCCGCTGCCCGAGGAGCCGCTCGTGTCCGTGGCGCAGGCGACGGCGCTGCCGCGACGCAGCGACTCGATGACGCTGTAGAAGTGGTCGAGGTCGGCGACTTGGTGGGACGCGGGGCGTACGCTGTGCGCGCTGTGGCGGTGCGCGGCGGGCGGCGCGCGCGCGTGCGCACGCGGCAGGTGCCCGTAGCTGCTCTGGCGCGCGATGCCGACGCTGGTCTGCCGCCGCGGCATGCTGCAGCTCTTCGGCACGAAGGTGTCCTGCGACATCGAGATGTTCTCGTAGACGTGGGCGTTGTCGACGTCCTCGGGGACGATGAGGTTCTGCCGACTCTCGGTCGTCTCCTTCTTCTGTCCTAAGGAGTTGCTCTTCTTGTGGCCGCTTCGGATTTTGCCTTCGGATTTCTTCGTAAGTTTGCAATCGCTCGCGCTTCTCGGCAGCAAGTTCGCATACCCGGGGCCCGCGGTCCCTTGCGCGTGGGTTTCTAGTTTAGGTCCACTCGGTGCGGGATTTTCGAGTCTCGTCGAATTGGAATGCTTAGTTACCTTACTGTTGGATGGATTAGATTTTACGACGTCCGCGGAGGACGTTTGCTGTGGCGTAATTTCGTTACGTTTCCTATCTACGTCAGGTTTGGAAGATTTATCTAGAACTACTTTGGTTTTGTCACTTTTGCATATTTTGACACTGAATCGGAAAGGCGGCTTGAACACTACTTGCAACCTCGCTTTCTCCCCGCTGAGGAGGTTGGTGGCACTCTTGGATGGCCTCGTTTTCCTTGTTCCTTTTTGAACTTGTCTGTGTGTCCTTTCTGTGAGCCCTAATGGTATTGATTTAGATTTAGGAATAACAGTCGGTTGTGGTGAACTAAGGAGCCACTTCTGTACCTTGGAGAGGGCCTCCGTATCCTTCGTGGGGGAGGAGTGCTTCTGCATCGCGCTATAGTCTATAGTCTCTTTTTTCACTTTCGCCTTTCGTTTTTTCACTTTTCCCTTATTTTTAGATAATATCACATGTTTTGGAGATTTACCATCAGCATTGGTTACAACGGCTGTACTCTCTTTATTTATCTTAATATTCTCTTCTGGCTTCGCTTGCGAAGTTGGCTTCTGTGTAATAAGAAATGTTTGGTTAGTTTAAGTATTAAAACAAAATATGATGGAGTGGAACTCATTAAAATTTTTTGGCTCCACCTGAAGATCAGTGTCGCACAGGCTGTGGCAATAGCTGAGGTTGGAGACCATTTCGGCTAAGTTTAACTCTTATTTTTAGATTGTATTGGTGTAGTCACAGAATATATAATAGTACTACGTACGGAAGTCTATCTGCGCAAAAACAATCAAATAATAAGATACTCTCACTGCACGGCAATAAAGTACAATTTCAAATTGCACAGCGCTACGAGCCTATTATTGTATGCACCTTCTCTTTCTGTCGCGTTAGACGCGTAGCTCTGACTCAACCGACTCATGATGTCCCTCGTGCGCTGGCTCGACTGAGTGAGCCGCGAGCAGTAGGCTAATATAAAAGTTTAAGCGCGGAGTGAGCCCCCCTGGTATTATGCACTTTTTTGTGAACTTTTTAAGCTGATTTTTTTTTTACTTTTTACTTTCACTAATGTAATGTTATAACTTACTCTCTTTTTGTTGGCACTATGAGACGGAGACGCTTTATCTCCTGATTTCTTGTGGTCCTTCTTGCTGCGGTAGGCTCGCGTTCGAAGGGCTACTTTCTTCTTGAGAGGGAGTTTAGACCTGGAACATATTGTTGTTTAAATATAAATATCAAAAGTAATGAATAAATTATGACGTGGTATAAATTAACCCATCTAATTATCCATGAATCATCAGCATAATAAAAAAAACTTTTTTTCATTACAAGTTTATTCAGATTCAGTTATAGTGATTTTGCCTAGCCAGTTTTTTAACACTTTCATTGTTAATGTAAGATGATGCAATCTACCTATCCTCGGTCGGGCTATGTTAAATGATGAATTTCCATTTCAATAAATACGTTACCTGACAGCGGTGTGGACTATCAGGCCCTGGTCTGGCGCGTCAGGCAGGCGGACGGTTTCTGTGGTGGACGAGTGGATAATGGTGACGGACTTGAGCTTCTTGCCGTGCCGCCCGAAGTAACGGGTGCTGGCAACCTGTGGATCAATTGGCGTTGTATACATAGTGGACGTTCATGACTTTACAAGATCTGGTAAGGTTTGACGATAGCTGCGTTGGGTTTATTAAGCTATAGTGAATGGAGGGCTAAACACACAGGAGGGCGAGTTCAGGTGTCAATAAAAAAAAATACATAGGTACCCATCTTCACAAATGCACAATAGATTATTTCAGCTCGTTCGATTTGCGGACGATGTAGTAGAAAAACATAATGTTTTTATGTTGTTTGACATAACATTGTCGGTTGTGTTTAGTAATTATTTAGAATATATTGCAATGATTTAGTTGGTTAAGTTGATTTTGACCACACTTACTAAAATTAAATCTACTACCTATAGCGAAAATCAATAATTTACTTACTACCTATAGCGAAGATAAATCATTTATAATATAAATAACATTACTTAAACCAATAGCTTTCGACAAAGTCGAAAATTAATTGTAGAATTTAAAATAGTTTATAGTGTGTTCTAGAGGTGTGAGCCTAGCTTATATTATCAAACATACCAAATTCTAGCCGTTTCAAATAAAATGTTTCACTTTTGAAGTACCTGCGGAGTAGTTAAACTATGTCGCTAATGTTTGACCTCTATCGGTATCGATGCAGAGTCTAAAATGCAGCAGCAACGCTAGAGAACATTTAAAAGTATTATTATTTTACAAGCATCCGATTTTGTCGTTAATTGAGATATTATTCGAATAATAATCGCTACTAATTTAATTATACGGCGACTATGTTCCCAAATCCTAAAGTAATCGGTGGTGACTACTGGGATCTGTCAGACTTTTTATTATCGTTTATAAAAAGAGTAACCTCACGTTCCATATATCTCCAAAGTTCCACTTACGCTGCATCTATTTATCGAATGGTATTTACAGAAGTAGACAATGCAGCGTCGCGTAATGTGTACACTCACCAGCAGCGCGACGACGGCGAGCAGCACGAGCAGCGCGGCGTACCAGTGGCGCAGCAGCCAGCGGCGGAAGCCCGCCAGGCTCTCGTCCGACAGCAGCAGCCGGCGCAGCGTCGCCAGCGGGCCCGCCGGGTCCACCTCGCGGCATCGCTGGAACACGTCGCAGTACCTGCGCACACGCACATACACACGACGACGTATTACAAATATCAATATTGTTTTTTTTTATATATTTAGTAGGCTTACTCTTGGCCGCATTCTAAATTATTAAATTGAGTAGAGGTCTAAGATGGAGCGAGCTTTCCTAGAAAAAGCCTATTCACTCGAGATTTATTAAATATACCGGGATTATAGGATTATAGGAATACTGACGCAGGCAGGGAATTCCACGAGCTCATGCAGCTCAATAGCACACTCTCCGAGGTACAATCTGTAGAATACCGACAGTGAAGCGACTCTTCGTCGATGAGGGAGACTGTAGAGCTTGGAACTCACCAGTTTATCATCCCCGATGAGTTTTCTGGCTCTGCGTTCCACCGAGTCGAGTGCGGCAAGCTGGTATTTTGCTGAACCATCCCAAAGGTGGGAGCAGTATTCCATGCACGGACGAATTTGTGCTTTATATAAGATAAGTCGCTATTTCGGCGTAAAATAACACAATTTAGACTAAGTACGATAAGGTACAGTGCTACTCACCCATTGTAGTCGTTGCACGGCGTGCCAGGCTTGGCGTACATATCGGGCACGTCGAACGGCGCAGAGTTCCAGTGGAACGAGGAGAGGCAGGGCCCGCCCGGCTTGCGGCAGCACAGCTCGCACGCGGACCGCACGTCGTCCTTACGCGGCGCGCACTGGCACGACTCCAGCCCGTATGCAAGGCAGATGGAACCGGTGCACTCCTGGGTGACAAATATAAAATACAACCGACTCATTTGTGGAGCTGATATAAAAGGAGAAAGGCATTAACCCGGATCATTTGAGCGAAGTTTCGTTAGCAAGAATTCAGGGCGCAGGGTACGAATACTGTTTCATGTGTTTCGCGGCTTTTTTCTAAAGGACTGTACTCAACGGGAGCATTCGTTTCAAGAACAAGCCTTTGTAGCATACTCGAGTACAGTCATTAGTATGCAACAAACGCTCGTTCGTAAAACGAATGCTCCCAGTGAGGACAGTCCTTTTTAATATCAGTTTAATTTGTCCAGTATTAGTTTCTTCGACATACCAATTGCAGTTCTTTTGCCAATTTTATTATGATGCAGATAGCGTCGTGTACTCACTCCCATGTAGCAGACCAGCTCCTTGTCGCATCGCGTGCGGTTCGGCTTGTGCCTGCTGGCGGGGCAGGCGGCGCGCTTGCCGTCGCAGTGCGCGGCGTCCCTGCACCCGTTGTCCGACCTACACTTGTCGCCGAACTTGAGCGTACACGACGCGGTGCAGCAAGGACCCTGCAATGTTTAAGAACGGGTAAGTAACAAACAGGGAGCTCGGTGGCGCAGTGGTTTAGCGTTAAGCAACTTGCGCAAGGGTCGGTCATGGAATGGTTGGCCAAAAATGTATCATCTTGAGTTCCTACGTACTTCGGAAGGCACGTTAAGCCGTTGGTCCCGGCTGCATTTGCAATCGTTATCACCCACCAACCCCAGCAGTGAGTACATTAAAAATGGCTGATGTCGAGTAGCAAACACTTTCTGCGAAAAGTAGATACGTTCGTAGTAAGTATTATAGAAGTTCTTGCGCACATCCGCCACCAAGAAATCACGACTCCCGCGTCGCGCAAGTAGCCAATAACGTGATCAGAATGGACCGCCCACCTCAGCACGACCAGGATCTAAAAAAATGTTTTGCCTGCACACCTTTTGCTCGGAGCTCGAGAACCGTGGCGGAGACTTAACTCTTTAGCCCTAAATACCGACCTGGCTAGGGCTGCAGACGCTGTGCTCGGTGAGCGTACACGGCTTGTAGTGGGGTCGCGGCGCCTGCGGCCGGCAGCACACGTCCGTGCACTCGGACGCCCAGCCGCAGTCGCACTCCTCGCCTTCTTCCACCACGCCGTTACCACAGATCGCTGGTTGAGGTTCTGGGGATGAAAAGGTATAATATTCCGATTGGTATAGTGTCATTGGCTGAAAGTAGCCTGCTCGTTGTGATTACGGTAAACTGATGAAGTAAAGCCGTGAAGTTAGCGAGTTCTCTCTTCATTACGCGCTCCACACGTAATAATATAAAAATTTTACCAGTAAAGCAGCCCTTAGATGAGCGCGCCTTGTTGTTGAGCACGGGGTCGATGGCGCGCAGCGAGCACGGCGAGAATTTGTTGTTGTTCTTGCGATCGCCGCTCGTGGCTCGCGCGAACATTATGTAGTTGCCATCTTCGCCGAACGGGGTGCATACTTCTGGGTCGTGCTGAGTAATAAAGTTCATTTACTATCAGATTAGCTGTTTTGGCAATTATTAGGCTTAAAGTATACAAACAAACGAAGAATGCGCCAAAAGTCTTCATTGAAATCTGATATAACAGAAGTGATTTATCGACTGATTCTAGGGGTTAGAGCAATGAATTGTGCTTTATCGAGACGTAGTTGAAATTTCCGTCTCAAGTGTTAGTCAAACGAAATAGAACTTAGTATGTACTTACGGGAGAGCCGAAGTTGTGTCCGATCTCATGTGCGAGCGTGACGTGCGACACGGCGGGCGGCACGTGTTTCCCGTAGTTGAGGAGCGTCACGATGCCCGTGTTCAGGGACTTCATGCTTCCTCGGTAATGCTGAAAATGTTACTCTTTTAGAATGAGAAACCCTTTTAACTGAGATTTATTATATACCTACTTATTAGCCCCGCTGCAAATGCTTACTCGCATTGGCCGCGGCGCGGCATTTAGAACCTTCACGCTCATTACTTTCCTGCGTAGTTCGAGTTCGAGGCTAGTACTATTATTTATTATGTGGTTCGAGTGTGGGCATTTGCGGCGAGTTTTAGTTTTAGTAGAAGTGCCACGTCATAGGGCTTACAACCGATACATAACTTTGACCCCTTTTCATTCCACAAAAAGCTCTGACAACGCTTATTGCCGATATAATATAATTGTTGCTAGAGGGCAGCATTATTTGACTCAGGTCTTCTGAAATGTGGAGGTATTTCTCCAGTTCAGGCGAGTTTAAATTGAGAGGAAGTTTCCATTTCATCGCTAAGTAAGTAAAATTATGATAATTATTATTTTTATTTATTTATGAAAGCATCAAAAACCCATTTTAAACGTGCATGTTAGTTATTAATGCAAAACACCAATGAAAACTAACCCCATTTTTCTCGCAAACACCTCCTGCGTTCTTCAGATCACCTGTCCAAGCCAAACCCAAGGTGCCCATCTCAAAGTCTCTGTACGTAAACATGTACGCTAAACAAAACGCGTCGTAATCTTCCTCTGAAAAAAGTATACAAAAATATGTTAATAATTATGAAATATAATGTAAGCTGAATGACCAATATTCCAGAAACGAAATGTAATTATTTACCTACTTACAGACATTTTAATCAGGTTGATATTATTGGAAAATGTTACGTTAGCGGAATTTATTACCCTAGTAGTCTAACAGAATTGGCCCCATGTGAACCATTCGCTCTATTGATTGGTCGAATAAAGAGGAAGCACTTACCTGAAAAAAGCTCTAAGTATTTCTCAACGCCGTAGTTGTTGGGAAACCTATAAGAGGGCTCTTTCAAAGCATCTAATGTATGAACTTTTATTCTTTTGATCATAAAGGTAATGTTGTCGGGCTTGCCGTCTTGATTGAAGTCTGAAAAAGAAATGTAAGTAAAAAAATATACAAGTAAAATACAAAGTAATTTGCGAAAAAGGTAAAGCTAACGAGACCCAACCTGTTACTTTGTAAATGGCGTTGACTTTTTGTACGTGTCGCGTCATGACTTCAATACAGGCTTCTTCAGAGCCATACCGCTGGAAAAACATATGGTCAGCTTGTAAGTATACTAAACACGTGGTCTTTTTTGGGTCTACTGTAGCTCTCTTATTTACATGTCGACCATCGTCGGTTCCGTTCGCGGACACCACTGTATACCCTACCGGCTCCTTCTTAACTATATCCTTACTGACTGTCACGACCCCTGCTTTAGTTTTTATCACTTCGACGTGCGTTTTTGGCTTCGGTCTCGAGTCTTCTGAATCGAGTCGCACCTTGGTTATGAGGTTACTTTTGTCGATTTTGGTTTTTGGCTTTCTCGTGCTGAACTTATCGAAAGGTTCGTTATTGCTCGTATAAGGGACGTCTAAATCTAAAGGTAATTCGGGATTCTTCTTTGGCTCGTCATCTTGCATTTCGTCTTCAGGGAGCCACCTCTTCTTTCGTCTGTGTATTTCGCTATTTAAATCTTCACTGCGGTTGTAGAGAGGTAGGTCTTCTTCAGTAGGGAGATTGGTGAAGTTGAAAAGTTCTCCTTGGTGGCCCATTGTTCTTTTCATGTGAAGAAGATGTGAAGCGCACGGAGATCCTTCGTTATTTTCGTATGGGTCTTCGACGTCGGATCTTCGGTATATAACGCTGTGCATCGTAGGATGCTCTTGGCTGTAGCGCGACAGTGGCTCCACGTAGTATTCCTCAGTGGGCGTCCAAATAGTGCCGTCGAATAGCCCCTCCGCGGTGATGACACCATACACGTGAGATGAGTCGTCATCTGAAAAAGATTACAAATTATAAGTTTTTCTAAATTCTAAATAGGTAACTTCTTCACTGAGTCAGTTGTTAACAAAGATTTTAATCGTTTGTTAAGACGAAAACCAAATTGACGTAGATTTTTAACGAGATTCAAATAAACCATTGAAACCCAAGTATAAATAAGTCTATGATTGAAACACAACCTAGAATTCTGTAGGAATGGCTAGCTACAATTTATGTAAGCTAATTCAAGGCGCAAAGTGCCCGGGAACTGGAAATGAATTAAAATAACAACTTTCAATGGCAGTGAGGTGGGATAAAACCGCTCACAGATAAAAGTGACTTTTCAATAGACGCTCGTCAGTAAGAATAATATACACAGCATTGCAGAGAATATATTGAAGAAATATTTAACGAGGTTGTACGTTTCGACTTTGAATGCCTTTCTTTAAAAGGCAGGTAACATCAAAGGTTTCCCAAAACGCTTGGCTGGATCGAGATTAAACAAATGATTTCTAGTAATGGCCATGTGTAATTTGACGGAACCGTCCTCAATCCCTGCGGGATTTGATCTGTGAGCGAAATACATCAAGAAGAAAAGGAAAGTCGTTTGGGAACAAAGCTCGGTGATTAAATTACAGAATTCACAATCTTGAAAATTGGTTATATATTGCAATTGAAGGAGGAGGAAAATTAATTTGCAGTGTCAGTTTGATGTGGTCTTATTTCGATACGATTTACTTGATACTAGGCATCATGTACTTTATTTGGAATAGAGGTGGTTCTATTCATGCAATCGTAAGTATCAATGGTATACAAGGTGTCACAAAAATACCCCTAATGCCGAATATGGTACATAGGGACCATCAAACTGATCAACTTTTGCTATGGGAACAACTCTGAAATCGCGAAAAAAAATCAGCTGTTTCATACATTTTGATATTTTTGATTTTAATTTTTGTATGAAACAGCTGACATAGTAAAAGTTGTTCAGTTTGATGGTCCCTATATACCATATTCGGCATTAGGGATATTTTTGTAACACCTTGTATACATCAAACATTTTTCGGTATAATGAGCAGAGAAAAAGAGTTGAAATTCCTGTAACTGTAACTCATATAAATGAAACAAAACTGTAAAGTATACTCCATTAAACTTTGGTGAAGTAATTTCATCAAAATTCACTTTGTCGCCGTTTGTTCCAGATGGGGCCGAGCCGTATAAATCCGTTTTATTAACTTACAGAATGTACAACTTTCTTGGCTCATGTTTAATTGCTTGTTCCAACGATGTGGAAAATAACCGCGGAGGGTAATAAACGGTCTACTTGATACAAATGTGTGTTTAAGGGAATCAGATTTAGGGATATTGTTGTATGAGTGATGCTCGAGAAATCTACAGAAGGCAAGAAAAGTGTTTGAAAATATATGCCTTTGTAATAAAATCAACATCTGTCAAAAGTAGCTACTTATCTTACCAGCCTTGTTGTTCTGGTTAAAGTGTTTACATATTATTATTTATGAAATTGACTGCACAAGTTTCGAATAGATACGCTGTACTGAAACTGATCGATAGTGAATGAAATATTCAATCAGCGGTAAAAAGGTAAGGGATGGAATTCGCAGGTATCTGTTATTATATGTGAGATGAGATTCCATCCAACTGGAATGTGTACTGTAGTGACTCCATTAGCAGAGACCACTCGAGGGAGTTGCTCCACTAATGGAAGGCCGAACGCTGTCAGGCTATACCGGGACGACTTCTGACACTGACAGAATAAGTGTAAACTTAACGATGTGTTGGGTCTGAAGAAAAAATTGCAACATGTTGGTTACATAAAGATCTTACAAAGTAAATAGTGTCTTAGTATGACCCTGTAAGGGTATCGCAACTTATAAATTGTATAACTAACATTAAAATTAAACATGATAAGAAAAATTAAACACTTGTCTCTCGTGAAAACTGTAGTAAGTATACCAAATGATGGCCATATGCCAAAATTGATAGCCATATTTGTATCGCACACCGAGAACTGCCGAATTTCTTTCATTAATTTTAGCACATAACAATCATTACATGATTTACCTAACTGCCCAATTAGCCCATTTATTTATCACACTGCTAGAGTATTTTCGTACTGGCACTAAAGGATTTAATATCGCCCAAGTTTTAAATAAATGCTTGTGTTTCAGTTCCACATTTTGTAGTGGTTACTGCCACAGTAGAACTTTTAGAGGTTAGAGCTTTAAAGTTTCGGTTTCGGTTAGCCATGTATAATATTTAGAGTATTTACTATTTACATACTATTTAGTACAGTTATACAGCTAAATGTGGGCCGTTATTATGAAACAAAGGCGCGGGAACTGGGTGACACAGCGACACAAAGTGGCAAGTGAACTGTTACACAATAAATAAATAGGTACGCGCCTCGCTCCTGTCTCTGATTACAATACATGTGCAAACTCAAATGCATGTTGGACTATAATGTGGCCTAGCCATTTTTTGTACCCAGGGAATAGATGTAGGCAGGATTTGAAAGGTAAGTCTTATAGCTAATAGAGAAGTGAACTGTTACACAAAAAAGTTTGTAATAAATAAGATTACAATGCTTTTTTGCCACTGACCTCCATATATCAAAAAAAAATTCAGGTCAGTGTTTTTTGCCTACACTCATTTTTGTTTTTGCTAAAGCGATAAATTTTGGCAAGATTTGAAAGGTCTATGGAATGTCATTTAGACAAATATACTAAAAAAAATACGAGCCAGTTGTCAGTCCCTAGACATTTTATATTCTCGTACTTTTTTATCATTCACTGATGTTTCCATCATGAAGACTTTCGGTATGGGTATTGTTATATTCCTCTTATCTCAACAGTCATTGGTTAGATCAGTTCAAGAATTTTAGAAGACTCGAATATGATTATAAAGTTCTTGGATCCGTTCATTACATAAAATATTTCTCTATAACAGTCAGTAAATAAAAATACATCAATATTTTTAAATCTTTCAGAATTCTAATCATTCATGGTGGTTACAATATTTGTTTACTTTATTAATTGTGCATATTGGGTGTTTCCATTTTAAAAGCTTTTATTTACAAAGTACTTATAGGTGAAAGAAAAACCTCTCTTAATAAATAACTTGACTTGACATGAAAATGCCGCTATTAAATTCGGGTGAATGCAGAGATCAATATTTTTTGTTCTGCTTATAATTCAATTTCATTTTTAATATAGCTATGACATTTATTTTTTTTAATTTGATTTGCATAATTGTTTCTCCGTAGTTTGTTTTGTGTTTTATTTCTAATGACCTAATATTTATTTAAATATATTAAGAACGAACGCAATATCACAAAGTAAACAAGCAATAATTCGTAAGTCGATTCGAGTTATATTCAATTATATATAGTCATAAAGATCTAAATAACAAATACATCGTTTATAATAATAATTGCCGTGAGTCTAACATCAAACATCATTTCATACCTATTTATAAAGCTATAATACAAAAATGCTAAAACTGCAGCCCTCCCTAGCATGATCACCGGAACATGGTATATAACGCGTGATATAGCATTTTATCGACATTCAACTGTCAAAATCCATTGTCTTTTGACAGTTAAACGTGATAAATCCCTTCGCTCCAAATCGCTATATCATATCACCTTTCGGTGGTCATGCTAGGGGGATAACTCTGTTTTGAGAAGTCTTAACTCACGGTCATAAAATTATTGCTTTTTCCCGCTACAGACAGGTAATAAAAATGTTTCTATGTTCTGTGGGTAATATGGGTGATGAGATGAGTATAGGTGGTACCTTAAATTGTCTAGCCTGATGGTTTTAATATAAATTTTAGCTATTTATAGAAGTAAAAGTTCTGTATTGTTTAAGAATTACTTAAAAATAGTGTACTTAGATAAGATGTTCCGAAAGAAATTTCTCTTAGCAAACTAAAGTTGCGTAACAGCAGCCGTACGTATCAGATGCCGTGGAGTGATCATGTGAACTTTTATTGTCTTGGTCCTATCTCATGTTGATGACACTAATTATACATAATACAGTTTCTACATCCGCTATGAGACAAGCAATCTGCCGGTTGATAACGTTAAATTACACGATGACGGCCGTTCCTCAAGGTATCTGAGAACCCACGCGCGACAACGCCAATTATTTTTGTAACTATTTTTAGGTAAAAAATAACAGTTGTTCGTTTTAAGACAGATTCGCTTTCCAACAGATTCGCATTACGGCAGATTCGCTGTACGGTAGAAGTACAGTCAACTCGATATGGATAAATAAATAAATTTGACTACATCACATACATTGCTCCGATTCCAAAGTAAGTAGCTAAAGCACTTCTGTTATGGAAATCAGAGACAACGGTGTTATCACAAACACCCAGACCTGAGCCAATATAGAAAAGTTCGTTTTCTAAATTGACTCAACCGGGAATCGAACCCGGGACCTCAGAGATGGCGACACCTTGAAAACCGGTGTACAAAGCCACTCGACCACGGAGGTCGTCGAGATCTGACTTAAAGCGAATCTGTCCTAAAGCACCCTAAAGTGAAAAAATGACATGTCAGACAGAGACAGCAACCACTTGTTAGATCATCGTTTTATTAGATAATTAAAATAAGGTACTGGAGTAGAATACACAGACTTCTTTTCAAAGAGTGCTAAGTAATCGGCTTGTGAAATAACTAACTCTTATTTATTTTTAAACCCAAGTCATTTTACATGCATATAATTAGTGCTACTTCCATTTTGATTTCTTAAACTTTTATGTAGCATGTATTGCGATTTCTAAACGGCATGTTGTAAGAAATAAGTTAATCGGCTTGGATTTTATGGGGTCGCAAAATAATTTACAAAAAAAAACTTTTTTTTTTTTTACAAAAAAATCATTTTGTAAGATTTATCATTATCATAAATTGTCTTTTGCATGCGCCCTACGTTTTTAGGTTTAAAACTAACGTGCATTGGGCCGGAATCCCAAGGGTGCGGGTTCGAGTCCCGTCTGAGGTGCTACGTGTTTTTTTATCAATAAATTATTATTTTATGCATTTTAGTGAACGAGCTTAAAGAAAAAATACACCATCTCCTATCGGAGCACTCGTTGAGACGAATCAAACGAGCCCAAACTCGATGGGGTTGCGTGGTTTCAATACTGAGTTCCTGTGGCCTTCTTCCGGCTTCATCATCTGACCCTAGACTTCGTCTCCCGTCAGAGTACTAATTGTCAAGACGATTCTAACGAACCCAAACTCGATGGGGTTGTATGGTTTTATTACAGAGTTTCTGTGGCCTTCTTCCGACTCTATCATCGGGCTCAATAACACCATAATATTACATTGTCTGCCAGTTCTAACCTATGTTCAAAGTTTCAAGTCTCTTTGTTAAGAAAGCGGCCTAATAAAAACGTGTCAATACAACTAGATTACTAACTATTTACTCTAACTAGTATGAGGTGGGCATAATATCTTCGAGCTTCACAGAACTTCTTGTATAAATAACTGTATGTCCGAAATCAGCCATTTTAATGTTCTCACTGCTGGGGCACAGGCTTTCCTTATGGGTGGATAAGGAGGATGGGCCATATACCCACCACGCAGGCTCAATGCGGATTGGTAGGTGTTAACGACTGCAAATGCAGTTGGGCTTAACGTGCCCGGAGGAACTCAAGATAATACATTTTTGGTCACCCATCCCATGACCGACCCTTGCGAAAGTTGCTTAACCTCCGCAATCGCAAGGCCAGGAGTTAAAACACTGCACCACCAAACTCCTCTAAATTTACTGTATGATTGGTGTGTATGTTATGATGAGGTGATCATACCTTCGAGCTTCCCCGAGTAGACGTGTGCGGTGTTATAGTCCAGGGGACCGGTGGACGAATGGAACTGCACTCCGTCGGCGAACACCGAGCTCGGGTCCGGCCGCAGCACCAGTTTGAACTCCCTGCGACAAATACAAATTAAATAAATAGAGTATCTTGCTATCCATTTGAACGCGTTTATCAGCAGAATAAGCGTTCTTTGAAAGTATCACTTTTTTATTCAAGATGCCGTTTTTAAAATGTAGCTAGCGAATACATAGCCTGAAATTCGGCAATGCACATTAGTTTGCTGTTGATTCGAAATACAATTTCAAAGACACGAAGAATGTCTATTATTTGAATTTATTTCTCAAACAAGTTAAAGGGAGATTTTCGTCGAAAATGTAGAGAACTAGTATATTGTCCTAAAGTAATGTTATTGGCACCTTCAAATTAGTTTTACAAGAGATAAAGTAAAATAATGATACATTGAGAACGTTTGTTAGCAATCAAACGACTGACACAGCTGTATTCTTCCCAAAAAGTTTCCCTTATATCATGCGCCGTGAAAATCATTACAGTGAGGAGTCTAAATCTTGAAAGTTGACTAACTAAAAACATTAAAGGTCACGCTGTACTCGTATATCAGGGTTACACGTGTGATTTATCGGCCATTATGATGGTGCTCTACATTTTAATACCTAGAGTTTAGAAGTCTTGGTAGTAAATCATAATTAAGCGCTCGCCGCCGCCTGCAGCGCGCGATGTATTTTTAGTTCATTGCGGATTGGAGGTTTGAGATTTAATGAGTTTTGTGTAGCTTTTTTACCTGTATGGTGTGGTTTAATATAAATAATAAGATAATATTGTTTAGGTTTATTATACGTGTTACATAAAACCCCTAAAGCCGAATATGGTAGATACTTAGGGACCATCAAAATAAACAATTTTTACTATGGAACTAACTCTAAAATCGCGCTAAAAATTTTCTGTTTTATGAAATAGCAAGTAAATTACGCTTTTTGATATTTTCGTTATTATTTTTTGTATGAAACAGCTGCTTTTTTCCGATTTCAGAGTTGGTCCAATAGTAACAGTTGTTGAAATTGCTAGTCCCTATCTACCATATTCGGCATTTTTATAGCACGTTGTATAAGAGACTACTTGTCTTATGATAATCTACTTCCTACTAATATTATAAATATGAAAGTTTGTATATTGCTGGCTGGCTGACTGTTTGTTACTCAATCTCGCAAAAAAGGCTGAATGGATTTAGCGTATAGACGTTAATAACCGATTGAAACATAGGATACCTTTAATGCAGTCAAAGGTTACCTAGTGATATTTAGAATGTCCATGCGGATGAAGTTGCGAAGGTAAGCTAGTAAGCCAATAACAAAACAAAGTTAAACCTACGACAATTCCAATTGGGTCACATAATCCGAACATCACCGACAGGAGGCGAGTGCGCCCGAGCCGCTAACGAGCGGTTCATAACGTCTCGTCGTCATGGGACAGACAGACAGCCAACTAACTGACTCCCCTATTTGTCTCAGTAACTCGATTACGGTAAAACTTCCGCTGATTCCGTCCATCCAATAAACCGATCAACCACCTTCATACTCCAACTTAAATATGTTCTGTTATAATAAGTTGTTTGGTATATCTGTGCTAATGTGCTTGTCATTAAAGGATATGAATGAAAGATTTTTGTGTAAACCTTTTACCAAACTTTTTTGACGGCTAATTATTGTATCTATTGATATTTAGTCATTAATAATATTCCTATATAGTTTTATATTGGTTAGTCTGGACATCGGAACCAAAAGACGAAAGTAGATACTATTTATTGTGTCAAAAAATTAAACATGAGATTGGTATTTGATAACCAATTCTTTTTAAGGTAACATTCAAAAACATTTAGTTCACTTAGTGTTCAAAAAATAACCCTTAACTGCCATCAAAATGTTTTCAATTTCATAGCCGCACTGTTTTCAAAGCATTCTACAATTTAAAACTTTGCCAGTGAAATCAAAGAAAATGGGGCGCCATTTTTCTCTATGCAAACGCACGTAGCCCGCCGCCGGGGTAAAGCCGAGTGCTTTTACATGTCGAATCAATCTACCCTGCTAGTTCTGCTGGGATAAGTGATGGATCTCAGTTTTGTCACCAACTGAACCTGCTTCGATCTCAGGTGTTATGACGAGAAGTTTGAAAAAAGCATTTACAAGATAAAACATACGTGAATAAAGTCTATAATGAATAAAGATAAAGCTCTGTCCAAATAATCAAATGTTTATCATAATGTTATAGCAAAACCCTATTTTCAATTATTTTTTGGGTCACAATGATTCATATACTATGTAATTTATTAAAAAACCTGCATTTTCAGATGTTCATCATCCCAATTCCATTACGCCAAACATCGATGGCGCCCTCTCCATCAAGTATTTTACAATATGAACATTAAATTCAACTGTAACGGTTTTACGTAAATAAATCTAATGCAAACAATTCAAAATTCAGTATATTTTTGAATCAAATATAAATAAATATTTGACAACATCACATACTAACAACAACTAAAGCACTTGTGTTATGGAAATTAGAGACAACGGTGGTATCACAAACACCCAGACCTGAGCCAATATAGAAAAGTTCGATTTCTAAATTTACCCAACCGGGGATCAAACCCGGGACTTCAGAGATGGCGACACCTTGAAAACCGGTGTACAAAGCCACTCGACTAAGGAGGTCGTCATATTTACTATTTATTCTTAAATATAGACTCGTTCGACAGTTAGAACTACTCGTACTTAATACTGTTACTTCAGTAAAATAAAGTGGCGTTTGAATCATGTCAATCGGTTCAGCCGTTTTCGAGTAATCGGTGGACATACATAAAAAAAAAACAAATAAACAGCCGAACATAGAACCTCCTCCTTTTTTTGAAGTCGGTTAATAAAAGTGAGTGTGTATCCGTTTTAAACCATGTGTAACTTGTCCACGTTTTAGAATAAGAGGTTGGGGTTCTTGTGTAGGAATCCTTCATGAAAAAATTTATAAAAAAACAGATATGAATTGCAACAACTTTTGATTACTTAATTCGGCGTTCGTGTAGGGATTTCATATTCATTGTTTGCTAACCGGATTTCCAAGTTGATTAACGAATTAATTACCTGCGCAATTCCGCCGAGTTCCCTCGAAATCGACTAGGAATAGCACGAGGGTTATGTTTAACTTCACCATAAATATTAATAAGACAACTTTTGAAGGACGTTTGGGGCCAACTTTCGTAAGTGGATTACGTTTTCCGCATCATCGCTGGTGTTATGTCACCCATCCGCGTTGGGCCCATTCTCCTTATCTAGCCATAGGGAAAACCTGTGCCCCAGTAGTGGGGAAATTAAAAATGGCAGGTGGTATTATGTAACAACGAATTCGGAGAGTCCATTGTATTTTATTCTTACAGAAACATGATAGCTTTTCTCGAAAGATAAAACGTAAATTAACCTCCAATTTCTCATTTTTTTTAATGCTGTGCCAACCAATAATAAATCTATAATCTTAAAACCATAATAAAAAAAACTTTTGCCAACTTTCTAGTTATGTGATTGGCAGTTTTCCATAAAATGAAATAAATTATTAGTTATTAAAAAAAGGATAATGTTGTCAATAATTTCGATATTTTAATTGTATGATTGTATGATATGTTAATGTATTTTCTGCCCATTTTTCTAAGTAGTTCCAATGACGTAGCTTCTTTACATTTATAAATTACGACTTTAAAACGTAGATAGTTTTCCATGTATTTCAAAGACAGTGACAAAACAGTAATTTCCTTAGAACGATTAATAAGAGTTATTTTAAATGAGAATGGAGTATCCGGTGGAAAGGCTCCAAGTTTTATTACAAAGTTAGGCAGCGCGCTATCCATCCTTGTTTGCTGGCGAATCGCAGCTGAAAACTCTGTAAGAACTTATTAGCGAACGCAATTTCCAAAGCCCATTACTCATTTTTGGTCGCAAACATAGCATCTTCGGTTCATTTCCGACAGCATCGCTCTTTAAAATCTATGACTAAACATATTTTTTTTTACTTTTGAAACGCAGTAAACATGTTTCAATACAAAATGTAGTTCTTTGCTAAATTATTAATAATATTGTGTTTTGTCGATCGGGTTCGGTCGGTCACTTCGGGTAAACAATCTAAAAAGTAAAAAAAAAAATCATATCATCGGACATTACTTCCAGATATAGAGCCTAGAGAGCGTAATCCAAATCTAATACAGCACAGACGATTTGTTCGCAACAACAAATCGCTTTTATAAGGATTCACTCCATTTAAGCGTGCTCGCACACAACCGATTTTTTGTGACTCTCTGTGCATTTGTAGGACCGATTTTTTATAGGATCATAGTAGGTATATATACAACGTGTTACAAAAATACCCCTAATGCCGAAAATGGTAGATAGGGACCATCAAACTAATCAACTTTTACTATAGGACCAACTCTAAAATCGCGAAAAAAATCAGCTGTTTCATACATTTTGATATTTTCGTTATTAATTTTTGTATGGAACAGCTGATTTCAAAGTTGGTCCCATAGTAAAAGTTGTTTAGTTTTATGGTCTCTATTTACCATATTCGGCATTAGGGGTATTTTTGTAACACGTTGTATATTGGAATTAAATATTCTCTCCGACAAAAAAAACAGTCAACGAGTAAGTACTGTATTTTTTACGCACGCTAAATTCGTCTATAGCTCGCTAAAAACTGTTTTTCAATGAAAGTACGAGTACGAAGTTTCCCGCCATAATGTAATTGCAAACTTCAAAGGCGCAAAATAGCGATGGCGGCGGGCGGAAGCACACCGCGTCAGCCGCGACGCGAGAGCTTCTGAATATTAAGGAGTATTAAGTGACGTGTCGCACAGCCCGGTGCACGTACGCCGCGTAATTGGCGGCAAGCAGGGCTGTTACGCAGACATGATTCGATTGCCCCCTAATTACATCGAGACGGGAGCTTATTATGACACACGTACACAATCGGAGGATGTTTTACGGGGAGTTCGCACGTAATAAGGTGTATTAATTGTGTTAGTGGTCGGTAGAAAATTATGTAGTCATATTGGGAAATGTCTTCATAGTCTGTAGTCTACAGAATGTGAATTTATAATTATTTTTTTCCTGTTTTCCACGAAGAATATATACCTTTTTTTTATTCAAGATGCCGCATTTTTCATATGTAGCCAACGAATAAATAGCCTGAAATTCGGCAATGCACATTAGTTTGCTGTTGATTCGAAATACAAGACACGAAGAATGTCTATTTGGATTTCTTTGTCAAACAAGTTGGGAGAGACTTTTGTTGAAAATGTAGCGAACTAGTAGATTGTCCTAAAGTACCAAATGTTATTGGCATCTTGTCATATACTAGTATCGCAATTAGCTAGTGCTTTATTGGCATCTTGTCGTATACTAGTATCGCAATTAGCTATGTTTAAAGCACTCAATGCAACGATCTAGCATTATAGCATATTAAACACTAAACTAGATTAGCTAATATAGCCAATAATCAAGATTGCTGCCCATATTTAAGTGATATAAAAAATGAGACTTAAGTTCAAGTTTTTGGAAAAAATATTGTTGTATTATTATGATAGAGCAGCCATACAGGCGTTCTGCGTAAAAAAGAAACTCAAACCGAATATATACACACCAAAATGTTTTACGTTGTTAAATTGGAATTGTTTTCGGTTGTAAACAAAAAGTCCGGTGAACCGTTTGCGCTAATACCACCGTTGACGGGAACTTTGTATGGCGACATTGTTAACAGTTCGGGATTGTCGGACGGACGTCTTTTAGACCGAGAAATACAATTAAAGTTGTGGTCAGTTCCGAAGTTGCCCCCCTCGGCTAACCTAACCTCAGGGGCTATCTGGTAGTTTGATTGACTCTCAATTAGACGCAGATATTGGATCCGTTTTTCGAGGCCAACTGAATTAAGAACTATACTTACATTTAATTTCGCTAACGCTACAGTACCGCTTAAGAAGGGAATTAAAGGACTTTGTGGACAAGAACGAAGACTAGAACGGATAATTATAAATGGTTTAATGATTGAAAAATAATAGGTACCTATACACTATTTAGTTCCAAAGATAAATGTTGATGCTGAAAATAGGAAATGAAAACTGTCTTATTGACACTTGTAATTTGTCAAACAATACGATTAAAAATAATTTCATTTATATAACGATTGGCGATAAATACAAAAGATAGTGTTACCAGTAACCTAGGTTATCACCACTCCTCGATGATATAGGCACAATTTCCAGTCTTGCAGCCTAAATTCTAAACCCGAAACAGAAACATTTAAATGCCAATTAAATTATCGCTATTTAGAACGCTAATTACGAATGAAAGACTTTATTCAAGGTAGCATCAAAACTTAATCAGTGAAATTTAAGGGCACTGAATTATAATTTCCACCTTTTATAGAGGCACCAGGTAGACAACTTGGTTAAATCGAAAACGGTTCAAAGTCTAATTTGAATAATCCACAATAAAATGGGTCGACACCCTTCGTTATAAAACTTGGCAGAGTAGGAGCCTCCGCGGGGATTCTCATTTCTACATTAAAATTTTAATCTGGCCCTGAACCGACGGCTTTTGAGATTAACGTGCGCGTACGACAAACCATCCGAAGGTGTACTATATTAAAGTTCTCCCGCATAAGAGTAATAAGAAGATTTTAAGAATATACAAATTCCTTGAGTATATGAAAGTTCTTGAGTAGATTGAGAATACCTAATGAGGCATGTGAAAACAATAAAAAGCGAGAATCGGAAAACAAATGAATGTCTCAATCATCTAAACTCAGAGGAGAATCTAATCATATGTGTCGAAAAGTTTTTAAGTCGTTTATTATCGTATTTGAAAAAAACTTGCGTTTTTCTGTAAAATATAAAAGTTTAAGGATAATTATCTTTCCAAAGATAAGAAAGTTAGTTCAAGTCTCACACTACTGTTAACTTACACGAGATGATGATACAAAGTTCGTTACACCGAAGCTTTGCATTTTACATAAAGATATGTTTTTTTATTTTATTTTACAGAGAACAAAGATGGATGCTTCGCTCGTTGGGGTTGAATTCCCTTTTGAGCTAGGACGAGAGGTCGGAGAATCTTATTTTATAAAGAAATGCAAGAATCTTTCTTATTATACTCGTATAATGGGCAAGAATAATAGTCTCTAGTTTTGTCTGATGGCTTTATGGAGCTCATAATAATGTATCGGACGTCTGCTATTAGGTACATACTTAATTATATGTAATAGGGTATGATTTTATCAATTACCTAATAAATGCATTTTCAGTGACCTAATAAATAATATTTGTTCCTAAAATAGTAGATCTGTCACTTAAATTTAATCACCAAATAATATAAAAACGCTTACCTAAATATTAATTAATAATTACTTGGAAATAATATCAATCATCAAATAATTATATTGGGTTTCTAAATAATAAAAGTGTCACTAAAACTGAATCACCAAACAATTAAAAATGTTTACCTAAAAAATATATTTGATCATTGAAAAATAATATTAATTTATTACATAATTCAACTGAAATTTGAAATATGGGTACAATTAATTAAATTAAACTACAAAAGGTTTTAGTCATATAATTTACATTTAAAATGAAACAAAAACACTACTTATCTAAAACTAAACAAAACACTGCAGTCAAGTGCGAGCTGTGCGAGTTAGTTAGGTATATTTGTAACCGGCCAAACCCGATTTTCAGGACAAACTAGTTTGACCTAGGTTAAACTAGTTCTTCCTATACGCGATGGGATTAACTGGTATAGCCTAGACCAAACTACATAGTTTGTCCTAAGCCCGATAGGATAAACCAGTTTAGGCTAGGGCAAACTAGTTGATCTTGATATAAGCATTATGGCCAAACTAGTTGATCCTGATATTTATGGAGCTTCGCTCGCTTTGCTCGCTCCGCTGCGAGTGGTCTAAACACTAACCTAACCTAACCTACTTAGTGCATTTAAATTTTCACAGCCCGCCAATTTGACTCCGCCCCTATTTAGGAATTTTTCTATTAATTAAGTGACACATCTGTTATTTTGATGATTGAACGATTAAAATGTTTGTTGATTAGATTTATAAGGTGATATATTTATTATTTTAGGTACACATATATTATTACTGCCAGGGACTTACTTTTTAGAGGACAGATCTTATATTTAGGTTATAGAAAAAAGTGATCAAACTATAATTTAAGAGACATATTTACATTAATACGGTGATTTATACTTAGAGACAGATTTGATAAATATGATGACTAATATATTTCTTGGGGATAGATATTATAATTTGGGTATTGCAGATTAGTGACACATCTAAACTTAGGTGACAGAAAATATTGTTCCCTATGTAATATCGTTGCTGACAGATGCAAAGAATCGGTGTCTCAGATTTCAGGTTCAACAGGTCTCTCAAATTAGATTCTTTGGCAGAATAGATAGATCTCTGATACATCAACAATTTTAGATTATGAATGAACAACCATATGAATGTAGCGAAATGGTCAAGCCACATATTTTGACGTTTGTTGTTGACTGAAGGAACTTTTAATTTATTATTCACTTATTGATCAAACTGAAAAAAAAACAAAAAAATAACACTGCTTCACAAAAAATTCATCAATCTTTAGAATACCAGGTAATTAATTTCTAAATTTAATTAAGCTGGCTCAGGGGTTTTATAAAGCTCAGCAGTTTTCGGGTTTGCAGACATAATGAGTTCCTTACCAATCTATCTGTTTTCCTGACGATTGGATTTAATTAATCCATTTGCTGGTTGGTATAATTTTGTTACAATAGTTAGGTAGGTAGGCTAGCTCATTTTAACACGTTTTTATTTTTTATTTGTTTGTTTGGTTGTTTCTCCACAAATTTAGCATAGAGTTATAACCCTTATAAAGATTTGTAAATCTTAACGGGAGATATTGTTCTATACTTTTTATAATTATTTTAATATTAAAACTCTTTAAAGTGTGCCTTAAGAATTCACTACGAATGATAATTTATAAGAAATTATCTTTAACTATTAAGTACTATTTTGAGTTTACCTACAACAAGTATTAAAAGCGAGCATTGTTCAATTGGTAAAAAAAGTTTGGGGAATAAAGCGAATGGAAATTAAAATAATAGGGAAAAATAATTTCGGGGAATCCGCCTCTACAGTCCAAATTTGAACTTCCCAAATGGTCGGTACTGTGTTGCAACACACGATAGAGTAGTTGTAAATTCAACCTTAAGTTTACACAGCGAGAGTTACAAAGTCAAAGTGCACATATATTATTAAAAACGGCCACCTAGTAACAGAGCGGCTGTGTTATCACCCCGCTGCTTATAATCTTTTAAATAATCATCAAAGTTTATAATATTCTGACACATATAGGGTTTCCAAATATACGTAAAATGTACTGAATATTCCTAACTGATAGGTGTTGGAAAGTTGACTGCAAGCTTGACTGTGCTAATTAAAACACTTGCATTGTGAACCATAATAAAAAAGACACTCAAATGTAACTGCCACAGTCATCATTCAGTGTCAATAATTCCAAAATCAACTTTTCTGTGGCTACAAAAAGAGTTTATTAGGGGGACAATTATTTGTATCACCAAAGTTTATATTTGTCACCAACTAAGTATAACCTTATAATATTTATTCTCAATAAATAATTTGAAATAAATGATTTATGATTATGACATCAATTAATCAGAACGGTCTCCAAGTTCGTATAATCAAATTAATATTTTTGGTTCTAAAAATACTGTATTTATTTATAGCCCGTTTATAGGATCAGTCTCAAAATAGGGTTTATTGTCACCAAAATAGTAGATCTGTCACCAAATGAATAACTTTGTTTCTTAGTTCTATTAAAGAGATATAATGCTCTTTTCATTGTTGACATCGAATTTGGGGGGAGTGGAGTGGGGATCTATTATTATGTCGATTTATATTATTTACAGGTGATTTTTAATTCATTTTTAGATAATCGTTTTGATATTGTTTGGCGATTCGATTTTGGCGACAGATCTACTATTTTGGAGACAGATCTTATTTATTAGGTCATTGAACGTGCATTTATTTGACGACAGCTTAAATCATACCCGTTTCTCATCAACTTTGCACCTGAGTCCTGACAAACGCCTAAAATCCTGCCCATTAACCGCAGCATGGCTACCCTCGCTGAGTCTCTGTACCGCCTAATCCCTTTTAAGTGTCAAAAGCATCATTTAAATTTAAACATCGTGCTTTTGTCATTCCTTACGTTTGCTTCGGTTGGAGTGTCTCGCTGTCTATCCTCTATTTTGTAAGCTTCACTGATAATAAGACAAGCTGTGGATGATTTTATATTATTTTCATTCTCGTCTTCGGCGTTCTATTTTTTACCATTATGATTTATTCTGTGCTATTACGTCAGAATTGTATACTGTACTAAATATTATTTTTATATCCCTTACAATAAAGGAAAAGCAATTTATTGTTTGTTGTTTATGTACGTATTATGCTCATTGATGGAAGACCTAATAAACAAATATCACAAAACAAAACCCTAACCAAATCTTTTCAACTTAAAGTAAGTAAGTGCTTTCAACCTCCAGAATTTCAATTACTTACGCGTAAATTGATTTATCTAATTATTTTAGTAACGACAACACGATGTTGAAGTTTGTTGTTATCCTATGTATTTAAACCTCGTATGCCCATAAGTTCCGCCAGGTTCCCTTGAATGTTATATCAGTTTGGTTAAACTGAAAGTGGGATGTTTGTTTACAATATACTGTTATTGTTTCCCGAACACTGCAAGTAGTAGGGAAATTAATTTTCGGCTTGAAACTAATAATAAAGAAATAACCGTTAATATCTCGTAGTATGCTACGCCGTAGCCAACGGCTACGAGCGCTCCGTAGCATCGTAGCAATGAATTATTGAAGTGACTTTCGGAATTTAATTTCGGTAATATTGATATCGATTAGTTATGTTTTAGTTTGGCATTCAGAACAAGTGTTTTGTTTTTCTAATAAAATTAAGTAGATTTGATAATCCTATCCTATTTTTTGTTCAGACTGGGTTGTGAAAGAGATTGTTATATTTTGATAGTGGCAACACCATTTTGCACGAAAGATATGGCCGTCTGAAGCTTATTACACGTTGATGAGATGTATGTTACTGCTATTAGTTTAGTGGAGGTCAGAAGAGGAATCATTCGTTAGTTTTCAATAGTGAATACGCTATAAGAAACCAATTTTATTTTTGTCACCAACAAACTCAACATGCGGCATTCCATTCTTTAGTAGGTATCTGGCTGTAAAGAGACTCGGAAGAGCAAGTCACGTGCCGCAGGAGCCGTGTAAACTTTACACTCGGAACTCTCGACTAAATTCAGAATTTACAATATTACACCGGCTGCTCCAAGTTTCTTGTTATTGACGTGTTTATAGTCTATGTGAAAATGAAATTTTGGAATAGTTCCGTTACATAGTATACAAGTTTGCTCAATATTTGAATATCTAGATAATGTTTACTTAATGTTTGAGATGAATAATTTGATAATGTGACGTAAAATAATATGTTTAAATAACATTTCAAATTTGCTGCCGGCCTGGATGGCATTCGTCCTGCTCATTTGAAGGAGTTGTCATCCAGCAAAGCGGGAGATAAAGGACAACGCTTGATTAAGGCGTTAACTAAGCTCAGCAACTTCTTGCTTGGTAGGCAATTGAACCCTGCCGTCCATATTTGTACAGGGCTCCACTTTGTGCCCTGAAAAAGAAAGAGGGTGGTTTGAGACCCATCGCAGTGGGTAGTGTTTTTCGTCGTCTGGTGGCCAAGCTTGGGTGTCCAGCCTTAAAGGAGAACATGGCCTCATATCTTTAGCCTTATTAGTTAGGTTTTGGGATGCGTTTGGGTTGTGAAGCAGCAATACATGCCGTGTGCATTTTCGCGTTGGATCCAAAGAATGCTGGTGGGGTTGCTATTAAGCTTAATTTGAAGAATGCTTTTAATTCTTCAGAAAGAGACGCTTTGCTGGGTGAGGTGTTGGAGAAGATACCTATGCTTTACCCTTTCCTCTACCAGGTTTACCTCAGAACTTCTAACTTGTACTTTGGGTCTGAACTGATTTAGTTCCAGGTTGGAGGGCAGCAGGGGGTTACCTTAGTCTTCTTACTTTCAGTCTGGCTATCCATGGGGCCTTAAGCGAGCTCAGGTCTCCCCTCAACATCTGGTACCTTAATGATTACATTGGGGTAAACCGGAAAAAGTGGAACGAGACCTGATAGTCTTTTATTACCTCGCCTGAAGGGGTTGGGACTGGAGGTGAATTTGACCAAATATGAGTTTTTCTCCTGTAGCGAAGAGTCTTTTTCTTCTTTTCTTTCATTCACGTGCTCCAATTTTCCTTATCCGGAATTCCTGAGGCCCTAGAAACTCGCAGGGAGATTCTCTCCCTCGCTAGCGAGCGACTTGCTTGGCCCTCCGCTTGGGCTGCGATGGATTCGAACCACATATATTCATCTGCGGTACTATGGTGAGGGCCGATGGTCATCACGCGTTAGATGTCGTCGCAACAACGATACAGGAAGGTATCTTCGCCATCATGCCTTCAACGACATCCTACAGAGGAGGGGAAATCTAGAAACTGAAAGCTCTGATACTTATATCTCTTAGAATGATGATCAGATTAGTTGGGTGTGTATAGCGATCTGAATCTCCTCCATTCACTCCCTGGATAGCCATCATCAGATCACACCTAGTTCAATCCTTGGCGGAGAACCAAGGCTTCAAAGTTACCTCATATGTATTAAAAACGACTGGTGTCTTTAATTATGTGACCGCCACTATATATGACACTTTAATATCGTTATAACAGGTTTTAATTTCAAATATTATTTTAGTTTAATGTTTAACTTTAACATCTTCATCATCAAAAGAGCAATATACTGAGGTTAAGCAAAATACTGTTTACAAAAATAATATTTATAAAATAACCCTTTGCACTCTACTTTATCCCCGACGTGTACAAAATAGGTACAGTCTAGTGGTTCGTAAATGCAAGCAAAGCATATTCAGCGCAATGCGATCCCATTACTGCCCAGCTTTCAGCGTAGCGGGTCCAAGCTATTGGGATAAGTGGAAAAGGGGTGCTATAAGCAACGCGGTAGCGAGTTCTGAATAAAAATAAAAACAATCTTCACCTATTTAATTACACTTAGATATTTCAATTTTTTTTACGATATAATTTGTTTTAACTGGCAAGATGCTGATGGCTCTTACATTACTACCGATGATAGACCAGCAAGCAAGCTTGTGCGAAGCAAATTCAAGTTTTTTTAATGCATATGCAATGCAATGTAATACTTATTGTATTACAATACAATCTATCTAATGGCATAGTAGTGTCAACTTTTATGGACAAAAACGAATACATTCCGCTTCAGCGCGTGAATGAAATAGCTTGTTTAATAAAAGTTAAGTTTTGTTCCATAGTAGAGGATGCGATGCGACCCGCTGGGTTGCTAGTGGTTGCTACGATGCTTCGTGCGACCATTGCCTTCGTGTGGTCAACACTCGGTCAATTACACAACACCAGTTTTAGTTCGTTCCTAACTAAATTACTTACTTTGAAGAAGGAAACAGGAATTTAATTCCAATGTATTGTGTTGAAACTGTAGATGTTATTTGTTTTTATAGCTTATTTTCATTTATACACTTCTAAACTTTCGCGCGTACAGTTCATTAGAAATAAAATACTTTTTACGGATTACAGCGCGTATATTATTAATTCAGGTGTTGTTTTAGAATTATTTAATTTGTATTTATTGGTTTTTAGAATTCCCGACGTTTCGACATCTTTCCAGGGGCCGTGGTCACGGGAGGACTTAAGCAAAAAGGCTGCTCATATTACCAATAAATACAAACTAAAGAATTCTAAAACAACACCTGAATTAATAATATACGCGCTGTAATCCGTAAAAAGTGTTTTATTTCTTATTTTTATTTATTAATAATAACGAAAGTTCAGGAAGTACAAAAACGTTATTAAGGTTTCTGGAAACTGATCGATCGTTTTCACTCGTAAAGTAAAAGTTTGGATTAGACTACAGTAAAAGGTTTTTTTTAGTTTAAGTTAAAAACCTAACTTACAATTCAAGTTAACAAGATTTAAGCTTTATGCACTATTTGTTTAAGATAAACAAAGCTAAAGGCACAGAGTAAATATCCTATACGTGTTTTCATATCTGAATATGCTTTGAATATTTGCATTCGTATAATTATACAACAAACCCAGCTAAATTTGCAGCGGAAACGGTTTCGTCGAATCTACGTATGGCCGAGGGAAATAGGATGTTCAAGAAATCTAGAATATAGTTTCAGGGTTATTGTTAATTTTCGGACTAAACTGCATTGAATTCGCAGTTCACAGTTATCAAAGCGAATGCGAACTGTGAATAGCTCCTACTATCTGTTTGTTTATGGAAACGGAAACGTCTTTAGTGGTGTTCATGATGTGGAAATTCACTAACGACTAAACTATGATTAATAATTACTGACACAGCATGTTCATACAAGCGCAGACGCTTTCTTTATGCATGAAAGTAGTTCCTTGGATTCATAATTCCATTATTATGCCAATTAGAATAATTAATAAAATTCACCGACTTTTCAAACTGTGCAGTTTTTTCCTTTTGGTTTCTCTAGTGTCATAGCATGGGAAAGGCTGATTGAATTTTTCTATATTGTAACTTTTCGAGCCAGAGTCCCATGAGTTTGTGATTACACAAATGCAGGGGAAAATGTAAAAATAAAATACATGTATAGGTCCAAAAGAAAAAATAAAGAGGTTAACTATTTTTCGGTAGTCTTGTTTGTGAAACTCATCTAATTTATATTGAGGAAAAGAACGGTAAGGTAAAACCATACCGGGTCCCAATCGCGCTAATTCTGAACGATAAAACAAGAACCGTTACTTGTCATTTAGATAATATTTATTTACCTAATGAAATTAAATCTTTGGTTTAGCTTTAGAATTATAATTTTAATTGTCCAAGATTGACATCTTAGACTCTCTAGAGTTCTAGACATAGCTTTCAATTTTAACAAAACTAAAGCGAGTATTTTTCTGTAAACCAAACTAAAACGGTGACGATTTCGTTTTGGTTTTATCGTTGAAAATTATCGCAATTGGGCCCTAGTAAGAGATCGCGAATGGCCATTGTGCTTAAGTGCCGATTGTGTATGCCGAGAACGTTAACATCTATCAAAGCTGAAACGGCGAAGTCACACATAACGACCGACAAAGCAATTTAATCGTAGCATCTAGCCGGCGAGGACTGCTACAACGCCTGCCCAATGGACGTCTTCCTGCAAGTTTGATGAGCTCGCCGATCGAATGACCCAATTCTTGATTGTCTGCAATATCCGCACAGCATCAATTGTGCATGTACAGTGTACACTGTACATTCAATGACCAAACAAATTCAGTACATTGAGATTATGATAAAATTAAAAATTCCGGAAAGTTTTTTTTTGTGTAAGATATATGAGAAATGATGTTTTGTAAAAACATTCAATTAAAATAAACTAAATGGGAATATTAAACAAAAAAAAACGGTCAAGAGTGAGTCGGACTCGCGCACCGAGGGTTCCGTACCATCATTCTGAAAAAGTTTACTATTTAGAGACATCGTTTTATTTTTCCTGTAATCTTTACATAAACTTCTATCACATAAAATAATTTCCGATAAATTGAGAATGTGCAAACAGCGCTCTTTCATATGATACCCCATATACCCTAGTAGCTTCACTTCGAATTTTTAAGACCCCCTTTCTTAAAAATTCGAAGTTGGACTGATCTGGTCCTCCCGTGACCACGGCCCCTGGAAAGGTGTGGAAACGTCGGGAATTCTAAAAACCAATAAATACAAACTAAATAATTCCAAAACAACACCTGAATTAATAATATACGCGCTGTAATCCGTTAAAAAGTGTTTTATTTCTAATGAACTGTACGCGCGAAAGTCTTAGAAGTTAATTACAAATTTATAGTAAACAGACTTTTTCCTGTACTTGAAGTATAAGACGATATTACTTGCCAAACATAGTTCTAGGTCAACGGGAAGTACCCTATAAATTTAGATTCCGTTGTGATTGTCGAAATAATGCGTTTTTTGCGCCATAAACAGGCCTTTTTTACGTTAACTCAGAAGTTTGATTTTTTTCACAGTTTTATAGGACTGTAGACTTGAATATATGGTTTTAATTTCAATTCGATACCTCCACGTGTTCCCAAGATAAAGGGTTTTGACAGAGAGACAGACGGACAATAACATGATCCTATAAGGTTTAGGATTTTTCCTTTTGAGGTACGGAACCCTAAAAATTGATTTAAAAAATTCTTAGTTTAAAGTAAGTACCTATTTAATGTAAGAGCTTTGGTAATGAAAAACAAACTTCGTGAACGCTAAGAGCTTCAACATTAACAGTAAACAAGGATTAAGTTAAGTAGATTTTATTATTTATTTTAACTTCAGTTGTCCGACAAGGTTTATTTGGAGACATTTATTTAAGTTCTTTACTTTTCATAGTCAAAGCATTTTGTTATGATAAAAGCTTAGGTTAATGTCTACGGTGTTTAGAAATGTCTGGTTGAGAATTAACCCATCAAAGCCCTATTCGATGAGACTGCTATGAGAGATTCTAATGAGACTATTCTATTGTTGTCCGGCCGCATTCGGCCGCTCGGGTGTTGATGAATTAATGCTAATCAAAAATCGTTATAATATTCAAAGTTATCAGTTATAGTAAGTCTTAAACTGACATAGTATATTCTGGAAAATATAGACGATTCAAAAGCGCTTAATTACTAAGTTTATTTGAATAAAGATATTTTTGACTTTGACTTTGACTCTTAAGATTTAAATCTAACTGTTAACGATCCATCCAACTAATGAAATGAATCTGTAACATAAGGTGTATCAGAATTAGTGTACGTACATTTCTGTTTAATTCACTAAACATGCATCAGTCGTAAAGAAGCGGCGTATTACATTAGTGAAGGAGCATTAGGAACGATCGGTGTTTTAATTAAGGGAATGGGGTCCGCAAACCGCTCGCTTCCCACAAATGGATTGCTCCGGGACACGTTCGATTAACTTATTCGTGCACTTGCACTCCAACTTGATGGCGAAACACGTTAGTTCCCAAAGTTGGGGTGAATAATAAACTTGGGGAGGTACAGGTTTATTTGGCTCCAAACTAATTGATTAGAAACTAGACAAAGTTGTAGAATCTTCTTAAGCGAATGCAACGTGGTCGAGATTGCATTAGGACATTGGTTCCGAACCTGGGGGTAATTACCCCCGTGAGGGTAAAACGGATATTTTATGGGGGTAACAGAGTTGATACCTAGTATGAATGAATAGAATAGAGAGTAAAAGAGAAATTATTATTATTTTCGTACTTAAATAAAATGACACTAGGTACGTGGTATAGCGCTCTTGCGCTTAATGCAGCGTGATGTGTATGCAGGCGATGGGGTGAGCTCCCCCTAAGTTGGGGGTAAAGTCTGTTTCCCTGCATAGGTCATATGGGTAACAATATTGAAAAGGTTAGGAGCCACTGCATTAGGAGAACTGTTGTCTGTCGCGTTGCACTGACAAAACCCTAGGTATACTCGTGTATATGCTAACCTGGTTGTTACATTATAGAATAGATTAATGTAACATTATTACATTAATATTAATTATGGTTATGAAGCTTTTAACAAATTGGAGAGTATTTTATTGGTTTTTTACAGTAAAAAACTCGTAAATAAAACAAGGTCTACGCAATTTAAGAATAAACGGACTCTCCTAATCCATTTATCAATCATTTTCTTTTCAAATTATTATACTGCGATCAGTAAAATTCGAAGTAATATTCAATTTATCACTATTCGCGACAGGTAGTTACGGTGGCCACTAACTGACGTAATGCGGCTAAAATAGCAATCCGGATAGACAGATGCGGCAATTTTCAAACCGTCAATCAAATTGGTTATAGTTACGGACAGGTTACGATGGGCTAACTACGAATATATTAAACTACTGGCTCTGTGAGCTGTAGACCTAGTGTTTGTATGATTTTTGAAAAATTTTCGAAATAGCTAATTATGTTTTTTTTTTCGAAAACTTCAAAAATCTGGCTTGACAAAAATTCTATATAATTATCGAACCTGCTCACAAAATTTCACGAGAATCGGTTGAGAAATGCGACCTGTAGAGAAGAACAGACGGACAGCCGGACAGACATACGAAAGCTTTTTTGCTTAGCTGAAACGGAGACGCTTCGCGGTCGCTCGGTCAATAACTCGATGCAATGCAATATACAAACATTATTCATAGTCACTTCTCACAGGCAAATCAACAATAACGTGACAACAACCTTGTGAATAAAAAAAAAACAACTAGTAATTTACACACTGAAGACCTACATCTGCCTCTACATTATTTCTATACATACTACACACAGTTCACACATTACGTAACATAATATAACTGAGTGTGTGTGTGTGTGTGTGTGTAGCTCTCATTCAGGTACCAATGTTCATTTAATTGGATCCGAAACTCCTATTATTCGTGTCTAATAGCCTCTTAGAGCTGGTCGTGTGTTCGGATCTATTAACTATTAACATAGTGATTGTCGATGATGTTGCACTATTGTGGACGAGGGATGCTACATTGTCTACATAAGAATATTGTATTCATATAGACATACTCACTCAAGGGAGTTGAAGAGCTTTGAATACACCCTACAGCTGTCTGTGGAGATAAGTTTATTTGAGATTCGAAATGGGCTGTGTCCCTAAGTTCACCAAAATATATGGTTATTATTTACATATTGTCATGGAGAGATTAGGAGCCAAGAACTTTAAATACGACACGGTAGAGCTTATTACACAAGTCACAACTCACTAACTTTTGTTTCAAAGTTCGAGGTGACACTGGATAATTGTATGTTTGGGTAAGTACGTACCTAAGTAAGTTTGCAAAAGTAAAATGCAAACTTTTAATTTGCCCACTCCAGCACAAACTGTCCGCTATTTTGACTTTTATCTAGAAGCTTACCCCCGTCTCCGACTTGTTTGTATGTAAGGGCCAAAGCATTGCAACTCTATAGAAATCAACTCGCTGATATGTGAACGATAAACATTATTGTAAATGAAACAGTATTCAAACAAATTAGACAGATGAATCGTAGGTCGAGTTTCAAAAGCAACAGTTTCCGACCCGCGGATCAAATCGAATTGGCAATTGGAATCAGTGAAGCTTCGTTAATATGTGATGACGGATTTATACTAGCGTGTGTGATCTCTGATAGCTCGGATTACCAGGATTAATAATGTTATAGCTCGCTATTTCATGCATATTTTTAATATTCATTGCAGTCATTTCTAAAGACGATTAGTCGAATCGCTCAGTTGACTTAAAAAAAATTAAATTGAATTGCAAAAAAATATTTATCGCATCGCATTACGTGGTATTCACGCAGGTGATTTTTGTAGTGAAATTTATTCTTCCTTTTTTACCTGTTGTGGGCCCAGAAGGAGAGGCGCAGGGGATGCGGGGCGGGGGGCGGTGGTGGGGGCTGCGCGGGCGTGGCGCGGCGCCGGCGCAGCTGGTGCAGCGGCTCGTACGCCGCCGGCTGCCAGTGCCGCACGAACGGCGTCAGCGATAGCCCTGGAGACAAACCAGATTTACTATTAAGCGAGGTTAAGTCAATTCGTAAAAGTTCGGTCGAGGAGTCAAAGCGGTTGGAGATGTTAAAGCCTATGCAGACGAGGTTTTTAACGAGAATACATTTACGTCTTTACAAGTGCGATTAAGCTCCATTTGCAGACGTAACAATTTAAATTGGCTCCATCTCCTTAAACAATAAGAATGATTTTTGCCCAACAATAGGGGCTGCTTTCGTTTTGAATAATATGAAAAACCAAAGCTGATGATGGTGGTGAAGGGTGAAGTAGTTAATAGATACCTAAGTACAAATTAAAACCTGACGTCTGTTAAAAACACCAACTACGTGCATTAGTAATAAGTTGAGTTATAGAATTTCAAAAGCCGGCCAAGTTTAACGATTTCATTAATACATTTTGTAGTTATCGGATTGCGGCTAGTTTAATTAAATCACACGCGGCCATGGACGGATATTGAAGAGCTATTGATGAAATTCTATTCAGAGAATCCAAACCTGAACTAATTAATAATCATACGCAGTAGATGAACCGTAATAAAATAAATAACTAATATATGTTGGAAACATATTTACAAAATACTGCATTTTGAGTTCGAACCATTTCTATTTGACATTCGTGGTTCTTCAACGTAAAGAGAACGTAATACAGTGGAGTGACTAGTATTTATATCCATCGATTAATAAATAATTTGTGATTTTTACAGTCCATACTCGAGTCCAGAGTCGAGAGTGGACGATCAAAGAATTCATAATCTAAAGTGCATGTGGCTTAACGAGATAAAAAAATATCCCTCATCAGAATGACTTTATCGCTGAAAGACAATTTACGTTGGAAAAAAAATCATAATATAAAGTGCATGTGGCTTAAAGAGATCAAATAATTCATAAACTAAAGTGAATGTGGTTTAACGAGGTCAAAAAAATCATAATATAAAGTGCATGTGGCTTAACGAGATCAAAGAATTCATAATCTAAAGTGCATGTGGCGTAATGAGTTTAAAGAATTCATAATCTGAAGTGCATGTGGCTTAATAAGTGCTAAATGATAATCTCAAAGCAACGTTACTTACGTAAGCTATAAAAAACTTACACCAAAGGTTCAGCACAACCATTTACGTATCCGTTTTTGTAATCTAAAGTTGTACGCACCGCAGTTAGAGAAATAAATTGGTTTCATTTGGCACACCCGCGTTCTCGCTATAAATTGACGATTTAATTACTTTCCAAACTTTCAGCATGTATGATTGTTGTTAACGGCAACGGCTAAAAATATTCAAGCCAGTTAGTTACTATTAAAATAAATTAGAATTAGTCCAATGATTTAGTTTCCTACCAAGCTATTGTACACATGGGAACGATTGGAAAATAAAATTTTACAACATAAGCGTAAAATTATAATCATTAAATCGTTCTTAAATAAATCCACAAATGCTTTTTAATTCACCAACGCCTGAGCGGCCGAATGCGGCCGGACAACAAAAGAAAATCTATTGTCTCTTATTTTTTGTTAAGAGTCAACCTCATTGATATTACTGATTATGTCATTGGTAATTTTGTTAATGCTTTTTTAGTAATTAATTTAGAATTTTAGAGCAAATTCTATGTTTAAGTAGTTTTAAGCTGTTGTCAACCCAAATATCTTAAATAAATAAATAAATGTGTACCGACTGTAACGAATATGTGCAGTTCTATGTAGATAAAACATGCATGTCCAATTAATTTATTGAAACGGCAACATTAATTAAAGAACAAACGTGTATATTTCATCTGTATAGGGTGCAAACAATAATAACACTTTAATAAATTTGCGAGAATCGACGGCTCACTTTAATAATTTATGAATGAATTCATTACGGCGGCAGGTGAACAGGATATTTGCATAAAAAAAACGTTTAAGCGCACATTTCTATAGACTTTAAAATTTAAACCTGAAAAGCTGAATTTCGGATAAAACCAGCTGATTGATGACTATTTAAATCCTGCGATTACAACATGGCGGCAAATGACTTTGGCCAAACTGAAAAAGTAGCTGTGTGTCGTCCGTCAAAATAGAAAAACACAGACTCTTAACACTTTTGATGCCGTAAAAGGCGACTACTGCAATGACAATTAAAGGTATTGCATGTTACACAACGTGGACTTCCGGTGAACAATTCAAGATATTACATAGTCAAGTAAGTACCTAAGAGCAACGAAAACAGATTAAGGAAAGCTCCAAATAGAATTTCAAGCGAACCGAAGATCGGATATCAGAAGTAGCAATTTAACATCCGAAACGGAAATATGAGGTCCAACTCATGTCTAATTGGAAAATGTGAAGTCATATATTACTATCCCTACGGAGTAACTGAGATTTACAACTGACTAGGCAAGGTTGGGGCCCTGGGACAGGATCAAGGGTAGGGAACTAGTGATGACATAAATTTGTTATTGCTTTATAGCCTGAGTGCCTCCCTGATGCATTCCTTTGGAGCTTAAATATTTTACGCAGCTTACTTTCTGTTATTAAATATTTTCGTTATTCAAAGTTAAAATTTTGTGCAGAATTAAGATAAATCATTCATAAATCCGAAATAACTCTAGTATTTGTATATTTGTGACTGTCATTTCAATAACAAATAATAATATTTCATATCAAATTATTTCAAGAAATGTTAACTTACGTCTTTACATCGCGTTTATTTTACTTTTACCTCAAATTGATGAAAAAACAAAACGCGATCACGGTAAAATTAAGGTCGCAAGTAGCACACAAGATTTCATTGAATAAAAGTGAATTAAGGGTTAGCGGTCCCTAACCGTGACCTTGACAAGTTTTATCAATAACTTAACGTCTGACGTAACGCAATCCTAGGCGTAACGAAAAGGGAGAAAAAGAAACAAAATGTGTAATTGAAATAAAACGCTTATTCACACTACAGCGAGTTTTTGTTGAAGAGTTTAAATCGATTGTTTTTATTATTATTTACAGACATTTCGTTTTCAGCGATTATTGTGAAAGTTAAGATCATTCTTTTCTATCGTATCCTCATGACTAAGGGTGCACAGCAACAGGAGGTGTCTTGGTGCACGAGGGCTCTCCAGGCAGTTCTGTTTTGAACCGCCAACGCAAAAAAGGGGTGTTATGTTTAACGAGTGTATGCTCTATCTGTCTGAGGCAACGTAGCTCTCAAAGTAATGGACCGATTTTGATTCGGTTTTGTTTTCTGCCATGCGAATCCTGACAATAATATAATTGCTGTGTTATTTTTGCTAATGCATAGTGCTCCATTCACTCATACAACCAAATGACGAAATGTCATTAAAAAAACCTAGTTATTTTTAATTACTATTTCATTTTTTCTAGATTATCTGTGTAACAGGAAGCTTACTCTTTTTTTCATCATTTCTAGATGTGTGCGAAGTATATTTTCGGCGCCATTTGTTCGCGAACGTGACGCAGGGATACACGGGATGCGGCACGCGGCGCCAGCGGGCCCGTACGTGACTAACACATTCCTTATTTAGGATTGCATAAACTGTCCCTTTAGATTGGTAACCCTGCGGCTGGTATCATTAAGCAATTATTAAATGTAAAGTTTGAAATCAGCAAAAGAGTCGAAATCTAATAATTTCAATGTGGTGGCGATTGTCGATAAAAAGCGGTAGGCGACTAAAATCGACCATCAAGTTGTCCGGAAAATCGACCCATGTAAATGCGGATAGAAAGAAATTACTTTTAAGATGAGTAAAAAAAACATGGACCCCCATTTCACCCCTTTATAGGTTGAATAATGTCTACTACGTTGGTCTTCAAAATAAATGCAATTTTCGCAATCAACATCCCATAAAACCTCAATTTCGACACCCATATCAATTTTGGGGTTTTTTTACCCCATTTACCCCCTAAGGGGTTGAGTTTCTTTCAAGTTGAAATGTCTATTTAACATATTTTTTTCCATACAAACTTTGTACCCCCCTTTCTCGGTGGATGCTTACACTGTGTAAAGTATCTGTGTACAAAATTTCAAGTCTCTAGGTCCAGTGGTTTGGGCTTGGCATTGATCTGGCAGTGACCCCTTAATTTTTAGGGTACCCAAAGGGTAAAATGGGAACCCTATTACTAAGACTCCGCTGTCCGTCTGTCTGTCTGTCCGTCCGTCTGTCACCAGGCTGTTTCTCATGAACCGTGATAGTTAGACAGTTGTCATTTTCACAGATAATGTATTTCTGTTGCCGCCAAATACTAAAAAACAGAATAAATCAAATATTTAAGGGGGCTCCCATACAACAAACGTGATTTTTTTGCTCGATATTGATAACGGCAACAGGTAGACGCTTGAATTATCTACAGAATATTTAGTTATGTATTCACTTTAAAAATGAATAATCAAATTAAAATAAAACAAATATTTAAGAGGGCTCCCATACAACAGACATTATTTTTTTGCCGTTTTTATAGTACGGAATCTTTCGTACGCAAGTCCGACTCGCACTTGGCCGGTTTTTATATAAGAGAAGATTGAACTAACAAAAAAATAACAATAAATAAATAAACTGACAGCTGAGAATTATACAATGTTAGATTGAAACATTCAGTGCCTAACACTGTCAATTTGACCTAGGTACTTTAAGCACGACAATATTTTTCTTTGCCGTATTTGCAGATCTGAAGCCCAACAGACTTTTATAATAAATCAGCCTTGCCTAGAAGAATAACAAAACAAGAGACAGAATGACCGTTAAATGGATTCCTTAAGACTCCGTAATGGAACAACACTGTTACCAATGCGAAACGGATCGTACAAACCGAATAACAAAGTAGGAAAAGAAAACTCATTTTTCCGAAGCGTCGGACGGAGCCGTGGAAGCCAATAGTGCGATCCGAGACTTCAATGAAATACACAGGATTCCTGTTTCTCTCTCACCTATTTATCGAGGCACAGATAAACTGCACACCGAATTGGTTTTAAAGTAGTCGCTTCTTACAGAAAATGCCGAATCCACAAAAAAAAACAGTGGGCATTACAGATATTCTTTGAAAATAAGTTCTATTTAATTTGATTAAATCCTGTAATAATTTGTCCGCGTTTTTATTAAAAGTTTATGGTTTACAATGTTTTAATTAAAGTACAAAAATTCATCGAGATGATTACAGTAAATAATGCCTACTGAATTTTAGGTAGACTAAAACAAAAATCTTTCACCGGACGGTAATTTATCGCACTCTTGCAAAATATAAGGACGGTCAATAGCATCGTGAGCAAAATAGTAGAGGCTTTATTAATTCCTGCCAGCAGAAGACAAAGGGAGGGAGGACGATAGTGAGGTTTCTTTTCAAGTCGGCGTTTTGGTGCAAATTTACTTTTATTACAGGAGCTGAACAAAATCAATAGCTTCTTTCAGCTGGCGTGACTTAATGAAGGCTTCGATCCTTATTAGCCGGTGCTGACTGTGGAAAAGAGGTTAAATAGAAAGGAGATCTGCTTCGTCAGCGGTTGAAGATTAGCCCTCTGCCTGAAGCTCTGCCTATGTCGCGCTATGTCTCTTTGAGGCTAATTAAGGTATCCAAGATTGGAATAAAAGGCTTCATTCTCCTGGGATACGTACGATGAATAATTAATTGAAGTGTTTTTCAATTGTTTTGTTTGTCAGCTGTGAATGAGAACCGAATAAAACGTACAAGAGACACAAAGACCCTAATAATTTCAATAGCACAGGTGTATCAAAAAGCAATTAAAGTTTTTAGCACAGCCTAATATTATTTATTCTTTTAGTTGAGGAATCTGGTTGTTTCGTTTTTATTAATAACTGAGTAAAAAAACAATGTAGTCTTTAAAAAATTGCGCTCCTGCACTACTCTTTTAAAATTTATTTTATGACTAACTATATAATTTCATCAGACATATTTTCGGAAAATTTATTTGTATTCATCAAATATATTTTATTTGTTTGATGAATTGTGAAAAACAATAAGGCTTATTTCATTGCCTTGTCATAAGAATAAAATAAGCTCCCGATCCAAATTGGGTTTGTTATTACTAATAAAAATAAGAAGCAATCTAGGCAATAGTAATTTGTCACAAACATTGGCTGATATCGTGTTAGTTTTAACGAAGAAAATACCTGACTTCACGAATGCCATCAATGTGTCGAGTAAAAATTCAGTGAAAACACCACGCGAAGATGCTTGAGAATGGAGGAGTTGATGCAACGTGGCCAGGAATATTAGAGCTTTCCCAGTTCATTTGTTTCCCCTTACTCTTTCTGCAGACACTCCTGTATTCTCAGATTGAAAGGGGGGTGACGGGTCCCATTAGCCTGGTCGTACCTAGTCAAGTAGCTTCGGTTCGATCTAAATGGATTTTCTATTAGATGCTGCATCTTCAGTATGTTATGGAAGGTGGTTTTGAATAGATTGGGAAGTTTATTGTGAGTAAACACATCTCGCAGTATATTCCTATAGATTTGTATTCGAATAAACTTTATCGAAACTCGTAAACTTTGGAGATGTTTCAAGATGTTTATGTCGTAAATTGTGATGGCGAGCACCTAACGACAGTTAATACGGATGAGCATTTGTAGAGAAAATTGGTCATAAATGATTTAACGGAGCTTTGGACGTAAATGTTCAGAGATTTACTGTTTGATGGGCACAAACATTGATTTTCTATAATTTACTGTTAAATACATATTAGTTTCAAGTTTCTTCAATTATCTTGAATTGATGTTTAAACATGGTAATAGTATCAGGATCATGAACGAAATTAGATATTTTTTAACATTGAAAATGTTTATGGGATCACATGTGTCCGATGTTCAGCCAAAAGTGCGACATGGCCGTTAATAGGTCAAAATTGGCGATATCTCTATAGGAGAGAAATCAAAATGTGCAGGGTGCGGAGATCTATCGTATGGTGCTTGAATTTTGAAAATCGGTCGGGTTGATTTTGAGAAATTTCGAAAAAAAATATCCGACTTGCAGGACAAAAATTAGAATAACTTTTTTAACAAATAATTGTTAATAGCTTTAGAAACAAATTTACTACAGTTGACGGTCATAAATAAGATCCTACCGATTGCAGATTAGGCCACAAAACAAAATAATATTTGTCTCCATTATTATCATTACCTATCTATTCGCTCAGATGAAAACTTTAAGAGCCATGTTTTTCAGGTTCCGAATATGTTCCCGTTATTATGAACATATTATGAACATCAGCCATTGGTAATGGCTATGTTACGAAAGAACGTGGTTTTATTGGTCAAATCAGAAATTATATTTTAAAATATCAACCATAATACTAACCAAAATGAATGTTATTTTGGTAAGTATAGTTAATCATAATACTGCATCGGTATTATAAAATTCTTTCACAAGTCGTAAGCTGCTCCATGGCAACAAAGTATGAGTTATCGGGATTTCCCAGCATTCCAACGGATAGGGGAAATACCAATACTAGTACGAATATGTAAACGAAGTTGTAGGCGCCAACTTTATAGTTGTAGACTGGATACGTTCGTGCGTCATCTAGAAAGAAAAATTTTAACTATTTAATTTTGTAAAGCTGAAAGTAATTCTTAAGACGCCGGTGAACAGTTAGCTTCCCATACAAACGTAATACCAAAAGGATTTGCAATTTGAGCATAATTAACTAATCTTGTGATGTTTTTTGGGATTAAAACAGTATTTGTCTAGGTTTTTATTAATTAAAAAACCAAAATACTAAACCAAATAGAAATTAATGCGATTTACAGTTTTGTATGAAAAAAATAATTGGCATTTATTTTGAATTTGAATGCTCAAATTAAAAAATCATTTTGGCATTACGTTTGTATGGGAAGCTCACTGTTCGCCGGCGTCTTAAGTTTAATCACCCAATAAATTGGTAGATAACATCTAAAATGCGAATGTTTTTTTACTCACATCAACTAGGCTTATTCCCAAACTGAGTTAATCAAACTAACACTAATGGAGGGATAGGATCCTCAATCAATGTTGCCAGACCAAATAAAACTAATTTTAACGCAACACAACAAAGTGAATAGTGAGTCGCATCATTTGTAAATTCGTCCCGTTCGGTCCCTTGGGAAAGTGACATAAACATCTGTTGTTTATTCATCGTGTCCGCTAGATATATATCGCAACAATTTCCTTCCCTTCCTTTTACTTTTGTTTGCGAATAGCCTCGTTTCGGAGATTTTCTTGCGAGGACAACTAAAACAAAACGATTCAGTTGTCCGGGACTATCGCTTTGAAATGTTTTCGTACGGAATTAGTTGTGAGAGAGCTATGTGAGGGACTAAAATAGCTGTTCGATTCCATTTAGAGGATTCTTACTATTCATTGGATGTCCAATATCATTATATGTTTTTCTATCTTTATTTTTTGGTATTAAATTGAAGGTATCGATCGAACTAGTTATTTCTAATGTCTAGGAAAACGCGCTAGTTTTGTCAAAGTAGTACAAAATTTATCGCGTATAAAAATAAAATACTTAGGCAGATACTTAAAATACTTTAATTTAAAATAAAGTATATTTAATATTATTTAACGATTTCAATGTCGTGTTTAATTTTTTAATACACGGGACTGCGTGGTTGTAAGAGCAAAATGTAGAGGTTAAAACGGAGTGGTTACATTCTCTTTGGTAGAGGTGCGTCGTGTGCGTGGTTCTTATTTGTGACATCATGCGCAGAAATAATAATTTGCTTTATGACTGCCTGAAGGGGGACGACTGAAATTGGTGAAGTAAGGTTAAACTGGCGGTTGATTGGAGGTATATTTTCCATTAACATTTTAACAAAAAAAACCTATTTATTACGTAGGTAACAAGTACCTGTAAGGCTACCTGCAAATCTACCACTGCAGCACTGCAGTACTAGCAGCTAGTACCAACCAACATACTCTTGGAGTCGACGCAGGCTCGGTGATGAACTCAGCACCAACAATTTCAACAAGTAGGTACTAATTTGCTTTCATTGGTGCCTCAAGTAAGATTCGTATTTCATTGTAAATAACTTATACAAATGATTCAGATTCAGTTTTACTTTGTTGTTCAATTTCCTCTACAAATTCGCTGTTCAAATAACCATATTAAAATCAGGATGAAAGCTCTGACAGAAACTATAAAACCAACCACAAACTTACTCAAAAGCTCAACGGCGACGTAATTAATGAAACAAGGTTTTATGAGGAATGTTTTTCGTATTTTAGTTTGTTACTAGAGCATCAGTCTGCCTGTCGATTCTGTAACCAAACTCGAACCTCACTTCAAATCTCACTTCACTGCGCGGGAATTTAAAATCATAAATAGGAAAATTATAGGCTGTTTTTATAATCACAAAAAAATTTTGATAGCTACGGTAGATACCTAAGTTCTTTTGCAATCGGTAAAGAAGCTTATATTCAGCTAATTTCTAATAACAAATTAACGCGAAGTGAAATGAGGTTCGAAGTGAGATGCGAGTTTGGTTACAAAATCGACAGGCTGGTCTGTTTGGCCCACTCACTAAGAACTGAAAATATATTTGTAACAATACTAAATACCAAATTTCACACAATAACTAACTATCCAAAAATTCAAAATGGTTCTAGCAGACTGCTGTCTTCTTCAAAAACTTTTATTAACAAAAAACTCTCTTCTCACTTTAGTTATTAGTTGCTAAGTCGATCTAATACACGATTCATAATGTTGATATCTATACATTGAAAATGAATATAACTAATATCCTGATAACTAGAAAACTTCAATATTGTGAGCTTCAGCAAATCGTATCTCGGTATTTTGAACTTTAGCAATCATAATTTTCTGAGCTCGGCAAGGTAGCAATCAAACTTCTAACTAACTATCCATTGCCAAAATCATGTTTTTGTAAATATTCAATATCAAACATAGAGATTTTTATTACATTACTTTGTTAGCTCTTCATTGAGCAGAAAATAAATGAGGTACTTATTGTAAAAAATTACAGATTTCTTCAAAATCATGCGCGGCACGACTCAATTAGGTTTGAGGAATTAAATTGTAAACAAATGCAACATTTTTAAAGGTACCAAACCATGATAAATATAAAAGAGATCGAGTTATCATACTTTGCAGTTGGTACTTAATACAAATATAATAAACATTACCTTTCTAAGTATTTTACGAACTATCATAAGAATTAAGAAAAATAATGTGTAATTCGAACCGTGCTCTTAAGGCGCCAGCAATATTCCCAAAAAGACGTTTCAAACAAAAAGCTCCAAAGACGTAAAACGTAAAGTACATTATTTATTCTCGAAAACAATTTAGGACACAATCGGATGCCATTCACACCGGCGCGTAACGATCACTCACAATTTCCTGTTCGCCGAATTTTTGCAGGAACTTTTGTACATTTGCGAGACGTGGATTAATTGCCATCGGTCGGGTGTGGGATGTGATGTAACAATGGCTCTCACTATGGTGTTAATAATGTGTTAATATACTAATGTACATGGTGCAACGTATAATGGTGAGTAACAGGATTGTTAGCGAAACGGGTTGAATTACATCTCAACAACTGACTTTGAGTTATTTGGTATTTTGTCTCTCTACATATATAATAATTACCCTAAAGGCATGAAGAAACGTTGAACAAAATTATGTGATACCGTAGGAAAATACCAGTGATGTTGTTTGGTTATTCCATTTGCAATCTATTTCGAATCGGAGTGGAGTTGCGTTTAAAAACCATCCAATATGCAAAAATGTGGTTATCATAACACCCACGCCACTTGTTTTGGTAAAACATCTTAAAATACGGTCCGAATGATGGCGTTGTGACCTGCTTCCAATAAGCAAACAGTGAGCTGGATCTTAGTCGTAAACATGCGTTTTGAAAAGGTTTGCAAAATTGCAATGGTCGATCCTGTGGACGTTTGTTATCAATCGAGCAACTTTATTTATAACAATAGCGTTAAAAAAAGACATAATAAATGAAATGAGATCGACTGTGTTAAAGTTTTACGGCGCCAAAACGTTTAAAGACAATGTAATGTCGGCGGCCTTATTTGTTAATTATGTACGAGTATGACAGTAGCAAAAAATCTTTGCTTTATTAAAAAAGACTGGTTTAGCTTTGGTGTTATTGTTAAAACAGTGGAATTGACTTATGGTTCCTTGTATGGAAGCTTCAATTGGATAAACGATCTCAAGCATCCGATACAATCGTTACGAATGCACTATATAAACTAGCTAGAGTATACATGATTTGTGTAGTGTGCATATCTGAGGCGAGGCGAGCTATGGGGTTTGAGAATAATTGAAGTTTCTCACATGCCTTTGCGTTACGGTTGTCAATAAATGCGAAAGCTTGTGTGTTTGTGTGTGTGTTTGTTAACACTTGACGCCTAAACGGTTGGATGGATTTGGATGAAATTTGGTTGGTAGACAGATTAGGACCTGGAATATATAGGCTACTTTTTGTTTTGGCCAAAGATTCCCTAAGGTCCACGAGGACGAAGTCGCGAGCCGCCGCCATTATTCTTATATCTTATATTGTAAAAAGTAAGTACCTACCAGTGGTGGCAGTGGTACCTATTAGAAATCCCACCCCACTGTTCCACTATACAGATCATAACATTTTTGTAGAACGGCTTCCCATCGCCATAATTTCACCCCTCGTTACAGGTAACTATATTAGACTAACTCAATATTGAGGTCAAAATGGAGTTAAATAATATAGATTTAAGCTAACCGTTAGCTAAATAATATTCAGTTCTTTAATTAATAATACCAATAAATATCAATTTTTTGAACAATAAAAAGAAAGTTGAATACTAAAATTATAAAGTAATATGATAAAGGTAATATTTAAAAGGAGGAACATTTCTAGGGCAAGCAATATACGGAAACATAGTAATATATGTTTATTTCTTACGTAGGAACTTATTAATTGTTTTTCCACGTTAAAGGGACGATAATTTGATATACGAAAGAAAAGCAATAAAAATATAATAATATTATACGGCTAAAATATCAACAAAACAACTTCTAAGTTATTACGGATTACAGCGCGTATAATATTATTATTATTAATTCGGGTGTTGTTTTAGAATTATTTAGTTGGATTTATTGGTTTCTTGAATTCCCAACGTTTCGACACGTTTCCAGGGGCCGTGGCCACGAGAGGACTAGAGCAAAAAGGCTGCTCATATTTTTATGAAATTACACACTCGGAGCGGGTAATCCGTAAAAAGTGCTTTATTTCTAAAAACAGGGCACCTCCAATTTAAATGATTACACCTAATTACCCACTACCTTCTGGATTCTTCTACTGGAACTCATATTATGATGTTTCTTTAAGAACTTTTCAATGGTTTCGTTTTTTATTTAATTTTCCAAAAGTAAGTACTCTACAACAAATACTATTGTAGAATCGAGTTCAAACATTTTATATTGACATCAGCCATTTTTAATGTCTCCACTGCTGGGATAAAGATGATGGGCCATAACCCACCACGCAGGTCCAATGAGGATTGGTGGGTGTTAACGACTGCAAATGCAGCCGGGACCGACGGCTTAACGTGCTTTTCGTAGCACTGAGGAACTCGAGATAATAAATTTTGGTCACCCATTCAATGACAGACTCTTGTCAAAGTTGCTTAACCTCCGCAATCGCAGGGCCAGGCGCTAAATTACTGAGCCACCGAGCTACGCAAACATTTTATATTATTCGGAAATAACTTAAAGTTCTAACAAATACGGCATGAGATAAACTAAAAACCGGTTTAAAACTAAGTTTCAAGCAAAACGATAGAGTTAGCGGGTGGAAGCACAAGTTTGACATACAGCAAAACTAATAGCCTAAAAAGTATGATCTACCTACGTGTTAATACTCGTAGTAGCTAACTCAGCTCAGTGAATGTAAGCAGTTCCGTTTGATAGCTTCGATTACGATCACCTATCGCTGACCTGCAAGCTAATTTCATTTTTATGTCATCGTAACAAGAACTGCGTAAACCGCAACCGTAAAAGTTGTTATTAGATCAAAGTTTTCATTCACAGCGCGGCGTTCACGCACTAGTTATGTGTGCAGACTGAGTTCACTCGGTCATAAGGCCGCATTACATAAACCAAACGATTTGTAAACACCATACGGAGAGACTTATATTATTTATACGGTTTCTGTTTTAGTTTAACTCTCGATGGTAATACTAAATAATATACTAGAAAAAATAGGACTCGCACCAGATCATGTTCTCGGACGGGAATCGAACCCGCGACCTTTGGATATCCGGTCCAATGCTCTGACCGCTGAGCCACCGAGTCACTAGTGAGAACGTCGAATTTCTTCTAGTATATCAACTCTTACGCTGCAAGCCAGCGCCATCTCACCAATGTAGAAGGAATTACCTCGATCTCGATCTCGATGGTAAGTCAGCGATTATAAAATGTCACGGTGATATAGACACTGTGTCAGAGATCGAACCTTTATGCATCAACGTCAACAAACCATCAACCGATAGTTTGTTCTCCAAATTCCTTGACCTTCCATATAAAACTTAAAATGTATTCTACGTTTACGAGCCAAAATATAACGAAGCAGTGGTACCTAATAAATTACTTTCCTATTTGGATCACATCCAAAGCTATCGACCTTGTAACACAAATACTGACTTGTCCAAATCAAGTTGCCCCGAATCTTTGTGATGGCAGGCAAACAATCGGCGTCCTTACTCATTCATTTCATTGATTGTTCTCTCGAGTGTGAAAGGGAGAGCTAACAAAAGGAAGGCAAGATATGAAAACTTCGTTCAAGTATGTATGGAAGTTTGTCCTCGCAAAGAGCGACGCATGCCAGAAGCCTCATATTCGCTGTAATGTAATACATATAAAATGAGATTAAAACCGACAACGGAATGAAAGAAATTTGCTTTTTGCGGGAACAAGAGCTCTCATGCATTTGAAGAGCTATTAATTATTTTATTGTATTTCGTTTCCAGGGTTATGATTTTGAATGAAACTAGCTCATGTGTGTTCATCAAAAGATTATCATTGACCTAGCGACAACGAAGCAAAATGCTTTCGTATGTCTGTCCTTCTGTCCGGCTGTCCGTTTGTTCTCCTCTACAGTGGCCCTACCATGAGTTGATGCAAACTGTTTACGCTACCGTAAACTATCGGAAATACTGCTCACAGTCAATGCGAGTGAAAGAGAGAAAACGATAGTTTACGGTAACGTAAATAGTTTGCATCAACTCATGGTAGGGCCACTGTAGAGTCGCATTTCTCAACCGATGCTCGTAAAATTTTGTGAGCAGGTTCTATAATTATATAGAAATTTTTGACGATTCAGTTTTTAGAAATTTTTCGAAAGGATGGAGATATGGGGAAAATCATATTTCAACCATTACAAAAAAATATCAAAAATGTCCCAAAAATGCGAGGTCTAGTTGTAGTTTATTTGACCATATTTTTGACGTAAAGTTGTGTCACGGTGTAAGAATGTATGAATACAAAGCCTGTAGAATTCTAAATGCAAAATGCCTCTACCTTTATAAAAGTTTATACTTCGTAGTCATGTATTGAAAAAAAAAAACAAATAAAGAGACGACCATAGAACCTCCTCTTTTTTTTGAAATCGGTTAAAAAGAGAGAGTAAGACCATGAAACTTGATCATTACCGTGCGTTTCCAATGCATCGACTTGTTAAGCCAACATTGTCAATCATAAACATATTTACAGAGTTGTGTTTTCATTATCTGTAGACTCTGATTCGATGTTTTTACATTTTTTTTAAATATTTGACAACATCACATACATTGTTCCGATTCCAAAGTAAGTAGCACTTGTGTTATGGAAATCAGAGACAATGGTAACACAAACACCCATCGAAAAGTTCGTTTTCTAAATTGACTAGTGGAAAAGCATGGTTACATTGATCGCAGCAGTATTTTAACTTTTTTTGTAATACTTATAAGATACGTATGTGCCAATCTGCCAATATCATAAAATAAAAGTATTTTATTTTTACTATCGGTTTATTTTATGTGATAACTAAATAATAGTAAATACTCGTAATTAATTACAGGGAAGACTTATCATATCAATATACACTAACTTCATTACCATAAGTAGTGTTAACAATGTACTCTGTGGTATAACTTACAAATTAACACCAAATGTCTCAACATTCCTTCCTTCATCTTAGATTGACATTACTATATTCCAGTAAAAGAGGCATGAATTTATCCATGAAATTCTTGTGAATAAATGAATATTTCTCCATACATCTTAGAGTATCAGTTGCTAATGTAACACCCGATGCCAAACTATCAGTACCACGCATTCGTTACCATAGGTAATGGTATGGATGTGCTTTAATATTCAACGGTAATGGTTAAATTATATACAGATTCATGGCATTTGTACCAAACGAGCTTTTAATAGTCTGAAAGCTTTTCTGCTCATAATTATATTACTTTTACGATATTCAATTTTCACATTACCTTAATGCCGAATACAAATTATATTATATTCTATTCATAAGGTTTACATAATAATAATAGCTTTAAATCGATAGAGCATGTATGAGGAATATATTTGTAAATGAGCACAGTACTTTAAGTCAACTAAAGTTTAAATATTTGAAATTTTGAGATTTAAGCATTCACAATGCTATTTTTATATAATACTAAATAATATACTAGAAAAAATAGGACTCGCACCAGATCATGTTCTCGGACGGGAATCGAACCCGCGACCTTTGGATATCCGGTCCAATGCTCTGACCGCTGAGCTATCGAGTCACTCCGAGATTCCCGTCCGAGAACATGATCTGGTGCGAGTCCTATTTTTTCTAGTATATTATTTAGTATTAAAGTTTAAATTCCACTCAAAATAACAAAACACTCTAACCATAAAAGACCAAAACAAATATTTTTCAAGCGAAACGCAAAGCCAGCGTACGCTTGCATAAAAGTTGCTCGCGAGAGTTTTCCGGTAAAAATATTTCACCTGTATCGTCTGGTTAGAATGATCACGGAACTGGCTGGCGCGCTGGCGGTTATTTATTGGCTAAAAGGTAGCACCTGGGGCACCCAAATGCGATGCGATAGGAAACGCTCCAACATCTAGGGCTGCTATATCGAAATGCTTTAAAGTCGAGAAACGTTAAGAAATCTGGATATTAACTAACAACTCGCAAAATAGTTTTTTGCGATTCATAAAGAAAAAAATAGATTCGTTCTTTTTTAAGAGAAAATTCCGGTCACTTCTGACAAAGGACAAGTCTGGTCGCCCTACCAGCACCTAAATGCCGCCAGCCCGCCACACACGGACTCTGTACTGTAAATAAATATCACAGCTTTAGCTTTTAAACTACTGCTTTCACCTTTGCGCTCGCTTTTACAATTAGAAATAATGGAGTGTACTCCGATTTAATTCGTTTTTGGACGGTGCATTGCATTATAGCATTTGTGGATTATTTATAAGGGTCAAAACAGAATCATGGTTAAGTAAGTAGTTATGACAAAAAACATATGGAAATGGTGATTATTTATTGGCTAGTGAAGAGCATCTGGAGCACCTATACAACGTGTTACAAAAATACCCCTAATGGCGAATATGGTATATTGGGACCACCAAACTGAACAACTTTTACTAAGGGACCAACTCTGAAATCGCAAAAAAAAACAGCTGTTTCATACAAAAATTAAAATCGAAAATATCAAAATGTATGAAACAGCTTATTTTTTTTTCGCGATTTCAGAGTTGGTCCCATAGTAAAAGTTGTTCAGTTTGATGGTCCCTTTAAACCATACGCGACATTAGGGGTATTTTTGTAACATGTTGTATAAGCTAATTAATATTACAGCACCTAATATTACCACACATGGCACTCGAAGAACTATAGGTAAATATGGCGGCTTTAGTTTTCGAGCACTGCTTTCAGATTTGCATTCGCTTCGTCAATTAAAAACAATGGACTGTTCTGATTGCAATACGTTCTATGAAGCTTTCAGTGCACTCAACTTTAGCTTTGCGGAAATAGTCTGGGTCGGTAAATAGGAATACGGAGAGTCGGTACGACAATTGTGTGTCTATTCTCTGTACACAATTGTAAAATGAATCTTCTGTGCTATAAATATTTATTTCATTATTTCTTAATTTCATTATTTCATTATTTCATTATTTCTTTATTTCATTATTTCCTTCTTTGACTTCAAAAATTATTTGATAATAAAATATTACAGCATTTGACAGTAGGCGACTTGTCTTAGGGGTATATCGAATAACGTAAGATAACCCTAAACTTAATATTTACAGTGGCGAGAGGTGAAATTTGGCGAAGGTATATAAGCCGTTACACAAAAATGTTATGATCTACATAGTGGATCGTTGGAGTCGCATTTCTAAAAGGTTAACTGATGGGAATCGGCTTGTTTGGACTCTTCGCCACTGATTTACCTTATTCACTAATATTGAACGTACATACATAATGTTTCTATATCTTTTGTGCCATCGGAGTTAAAAAAAAAGTAGATAATGAAACCATATTAAACAAAAAGTTTCATTGAATAAGCTGCAAAGAAGTGTTGTCTTAATACTGATGAATTAAGTAAGGAATATGTATGAAGCTTGAAACAGTTAAATACACACATACATGACAGTAGAAGTTCACTATCAAATGATACTCAAACTATGTTTAACTAACGGCGTGATGTATGCAGAGACAAGATTGGTTGTCTCGCCGCAACACTGACACAGTAATGAATGATTAAGCGTCGCATAATTGTCTTTGTATGCTAATGCTAAGCGATCCTGAATTCCTGGGACGCCATCGACTCGGCCGAAGGATCACTGTGATCAAAGGGACAATAAGAAGCGTGCGCAATAATCTCTGGTAAATGATGCCGCAGAAGTTTCTAGATTGTTTATAATGCAAATTTCAGGATAGATCAGTCAACAGTATTATCAAATTAATTCCTTAAACATTGAAATAGAAAGTTTCAGTTTCGGCGACTCAAAATACAGCATAAAAATATCAGCTCTTATAATAAATTACACTACCTTTATTTTGATGAGAAAACGTAATTAATTCAGTAACCTATTTGGAGAAAGTAAAATAATTATTGTGATTTAAAAATTAAAGAAAATGATATGAAAAATGTACCGACTGCGAGTTTCACAGCTTAATTAAACAAGAGTTTACTTAATTCCGGTTGGTTTGAGGCGGAAAATCACTTGTGATTATAAATGGGGTAGGGGGAGGCCTCGACATTTACAGCTTTTAATCACTCGCTCTATACAACGTGTTACAAAAATACCCCTAATGCCGAATATGGTATATAAGGACCATCAAACTGAACAACTTTTACTATGGGGCCAACTATGAAATCGCGAAAAAAGAATCAGCTGTTTCATACATTTTGATATTAAATTTAGATTTTTCGCATTCACAATGCTATTTTTATATTAAGATAAATAATATTAGAAAAAATACTAGAAAAAATCGACTCACCCGTAGCACCTCAGACGGGACACGAACCCGCACCCTTGGGATTCCAGCCCAATGCACTGACCAATTATGCTACCGAGTCGCTAGTGGGAGCGGCGAAATTTTCTAGTACTTTTTGACTTCTTCGCTGCAAGCCAGCGCAATTTCATCAATGTGAGGAAATACCCCCACATTCGAAAGAAACATCTTTCCAGATGTTTTGACAATCGATAAAGATGAAACAGCTATATAAGTCCAGTCTGAAGTGCTACGGGTGAGTCGATTTTTTCTAGTACTTTTTCTAACATTTTGATATTTTCGATTTTATTTTTTGTAGGAAACAACTAATTTTTTTTTCGCGTTTTCAGATTTGGTCCCATAGTAAAAGTTGATAAGTTTGATGGTCCCTATATAGCATATTCGGCGTTAGGGGTATTTTTGTAACACCTTGTATACGTACTTGGACAGAGTAGGTCGAATCAAACGCTATATAACTGGACTAATTATTTTTCACTGAAAAAATCTTCGACTGTGCTACCTAGGTAGGATGGATGTAATTTATTCGTCTCGTATATACATATGATTATTTATTTTTATATTGTAATAAACATTGTCATCAATATCAAAATATGAGGCTCTGAAAATCTTTTTTCAGCGCGCGTAAGCTCATGGTGTTTTAACATTTCTTACATTGTATGTCGCTGGTTTTAGCCTTTTTATATTACCTGTGAAAGAAAAAAAAAACAAATTATTACAATAATTAGAAGTACTGTAACGTCTATAAATGTATACAGTAAACTGTGACAGTACTGTTCTCTTTTTTTAACAGAAATCAATGACCAATGACATTTACAACAAAATGTCAAAGTTCTAAACTGCATATTATATATTTTTAGATGTGACTGTACTTGTGTGTACTTATACTTCAGCGCGTGAATTTTATTGTTTGCCAATCGGAAATTATTCGAATGTATTTTTTGACTCAACTTTTTTCTCATAAAGTCATAAAGCTCATTAACGAACCTGACATTTCGTAGAAAGCAGTAGGCGTAGCAGGCATCAAACGTTATTATTGGTTGGAAACAGCGTGTTCGCTGTGTGAGTGACGTGAATGAATAAATTACGACATTTTAATTTACACTGAGAGGAACATGAGAAGCGCTCTATGTTTGAATATAATGTTACTTTCTCCTTTCTAAAAGCCTCTTTGAGTCATAATCGCAACTTTGGCGTAGGAAATTTGAAACATATAAGTGACGGGTTGGGTTATATAAAGTTATGTTATTGATGTTAGGGCATTTAAGCGACCTTATGTAAAACACTGACCTTTTTAAAACCTATGTAAGTACATACTAGGTAGGTAATAAATACATAAAATAATAAATAAATATTTGACAACATCACATACATTGCTCCGATTCCAAAGTAAGTAGCTAAAGCACTTGTGTTATGGAAATCGGAGACAACGGTGGTATCACAAACACCCAGACCTGAGCCAATATAGAAAAGTTCGTTTTCTAAATTGACCCAACCGGGGATCGAACCCGGGACGTCAGAGATGGAGACACCTTGAAAACCGGTGTACAAAGCCACCCGACCAAGGAGGTCGTCAAGGTACTAAGATGATGTATGAAATCATATTATTATTTTTTCATGAAACTGTGTTTTTATGCACGTCGAAGGAAACTCCCAATGAATGCAATCTTGTCATCGACTTGATGCTCTTTAACGATCAAAGCATTTTTCAGTTATTAATTTGGCCCTTTCACAATAATTTAGAACCAAGATATTTAGAAATAAAGTTGATTAGTTATTATTTAGTTATTATTGTATGGTACTGAAGTTAAGAACGCATAAAATATTCAAAGCTGCTGAAACGAAGATCATTGTTCTTTTATTCATGACTCCTAACTTGGCTAACGTCTAATCCTAGTAAGATATGATACTATCCGAAGCTTCTTTTTCTTACTTCGTTAGAAGAATATATTTGCCTTATTTTATAATATTATTACTGGTAGAGCTATTTGTAACATTTCTTATCAATTCTTGTAACGAAATCAGGGTACGACGACGACATAACCGTATCTATTTTTTTTCTAAAAATTGCTAACGTGTTGGCAACCGAAGAGGAGGGATAACATTTTGCCTGCGGGAGATTAAGTCCAACTTTTCTTTTTCATACGAATAATATTTTCTAAAAAAATGAAGACGGCTGGAGTGTTGTTAGTTCGTGTTAACAAGTAGCAGTTCACCAAAATATTGTTGTTAGCATGTTTTACAAAACAAACTGTATAATAAAGTAGATAACTACTCGTATTAATAACTACTTCATTTTCGGTTATACTGTTTTTGAATTCTTAGCACAGAATTAGTATGGCTCGTAAAATCTAAAAAGAGATATGCATAAAATGAAACAGTAACAATGTTTAATACAGCTTAACTAATACATTGACATAATACTCTTAGTATATGCGTTGCCCCTTCGATATATTTGTATTATATATTTTTAATATCTATATATTTAAAAACCATCAGGGATGCGAGGATTTGTTTCACTTCACTAATATAGTATTATTATTAAATACTATTATGATTTGAGTGGAGCTCTAACTAGACAATAGAAGGGCATTGTTTACTGGTAATTTTATCATTGATCGCATCTAATAAACTGATGATATTTATCTAAATAAATATGGATAAAGCCTTATGTTTTTGCTCTTTGCATTCGCAATAGAAACGCGTTGATTTTTTCTACTTTGAAGATTAACCGCGAAATAAATATTACTATGTGTTTAAATACAGAGTAAATAGCCCTTGCTCATTTCTGAGCTTTGATTTTTTATATCTCAATAATCAAAGTTTCTAACTTTATGAATCGCTAACTGATATTCATGTTTTTCAAATTCAAAACTTATTTTTATCAGCCTAGAGAGAATAAATTATTAAATTTGAAGTATTGAACGCCATAAAATTAAAAAATCCACTCCCTTTGTTATAATAGTCCGAAAGTTTATGAATATAAAACTAAACGTGTTATAAGTACAGTGAACCGCTATAACTAACGGTAACCTTCACGTGACATCCAAGTAATTTGCATTTTGTAGAATTTTATACTTGGAAACTTGGAAACTATGATGGATAGCAGTTTTCATTGCTGAATCATTGAATACATGAATAATTTTACAGCAATCGTTTTTGCCAGCGTTGTTTTGTATAAATTATAAAGTGATTATATAAACTATGTTATTGTCAAATATTTTTTTACGTTTAACATAAAATCAAGGTAAAACTTAATTAAATATGGAACTTGTAAAATGAATTGTGGAAATCACCATACTAGCACGTTTCGTGAATTTTCTACGTGATACAAGTAAAATTTTTACATTTACCCCTAAAGGGGTTGATTTTCGGAAAATCACAAAATAAATCTTGGCTTTTTTAGAAGTACCCCTACGAAGTTTAAAGTCGAAATGTTTATTTTATATTATTTTTTCATAATTCCCTAAAGGGGTTAATATTATTTAATTTTAACCCCTTTAGGGATTGAATCATGTTCACCGTGATGGACTTCAAAATAAATGTTATTTTCGCAATCAACATCCTATTAATTTTACATTTATTGACCCCATTTCACCCCCGTAAAGGTTGAAATTTCAACAACAAAAATATAAATAATTTTCAATCGTCAGTCTGAGCACAAAATTTGAAGATCCTAGCTTCAAAACTGAGGGGACTTACAAAGTTTCATCCCCTTAGGGATAGAATTTCCAAAAATTCTTCCTTAGTGAATGTAGAACACTGTATACGATATGTATGTGCAAAATTTCAACTCTAGGTCCAGCGGTTTGGGCTGTGCGTTGATATATCACCCAGACAGTCACTTTACAATTTTATATATTAAGATAACATAGGTAACCAATATAATGACATTTTGAAATATTGCGGTGTTAATTTTCAATTACAGGAAAACCTTTTCATAAGCATTTTCTTTACGGGAGAAAAAGAGCCGGGAGCGTCATAATAACAATTTTTCCAAACAACAAAAGATGGTTATCCGAAAAGTAAACACATTTCATGCCTAATGAACGTAATTTCATTGTGAGTCGTTCATTATGGGGCATTATCGCCCTGAAGAGCCACGGAAAATTCGCCAAGACGTAATCTGACTTTTGGATGGAAACATTGTTTTCAAGAACTCATAATTTGAAGGAATTTGTCAATAGCTTAATGATTTGTCTGATAAAGTGTGATGTTTGTTGGCGACTTTACACATAGATTTTAAAATACTCAAAACATTGAAAGTAACCTGTTTTCAATAGAATATTCGTTTTAGTAACACAATTACGAAAGCTCTTACAGCACTGCAGTCTGCACATGGATTTATGTTTTAAAAACAATACTATTAGTGCAGCAAAAATTATAAGCTGCATAAAGAAACTCTTGACTTGATCAGCCATTTTTTAATGTCCCCACTGCTGGGACAAGACTTCCTTATAGGTGGATAAGGAAGATGGGCCAAGACCCACCACGCGAGCCCAATGTGGATTGGTAGGACTAACGACTGAAAATTCAGCCAGGACCAACGGCTTATCGTGCCTCCTGAAGCACGGAGGAGCTCGAGATAATAATTTTTGGTCACAAAAAACTTAAAGAAACTCTTAATTACTTTTAATAAATAATCAACATTAGCTTTCACTTCGCTAGTTTCCATGCATTAGCTATGCCAATGTTTTATAATAATACTAGCTTTTACCCGCGACTTCGTCCGCGTGGACATGTCCATCAATATCCTCACATGTAGGTAGTAGGTACTACGCTGATCAATATCAGCTCAGATTCTAAGGTAATGCAGACGCAGACATAAAGTTCTTTCCTTTTTGCTTGAATTTTATAAACAATCATGGTTGATTCCGCGAAAAACACGCGTACTGATTTCTTGCCAAATGAACTCATTATAACTTATTTTTTAAGGAACACTTGCCGTCACGTGCCGTCATTTGCCGTCACGTGTATTTTGAGTGCGGAAATCAAAGGTATCGATCTTCGCAGAGTCTTGCGTCACGGGTGATTCCCGCCAATTCGCTCGTTCGTAAGCAATGAGGAATATTGCGAAAAAATCCAATAAAAACGATGGGGTGGATTGGGGGGGAGGGTGTTAGGAAATTGGACCGGTGACACCTCTAAGGCGATGAGAACCCACAACACCTGCGCCAATTACGCCCCCCTCTCGCGGTGTTTTAAACGATTCTGTAAGTGTGTAAACGACGCTTTACTTTGTTGGAATGCCTGTGACTAGCCAACGTGTGTGTTCACCTTCCACATAAATTCAATGATTGATCAATACTTTATAAAATGAGCATATAAAAATAGTTGGAAGGACAGTAGTCCTAATCCGAATACACATTTTAACTGTAACATATTGTAACGGTTTTATATTCTAAAGTCACAGGACGAATTTCCCCTTTTTGTGATTAAGTTTTTGAGAGAGGGTATGATACCCTGGGACTGGGACCCGGGATATATCGTTATTGGACACTTAGCGAAATATTAAAGGTAAAAATTCATTTCTGATATTTTTATATTTTACTCCCTGAAAATATATTTTCTGGGGTAATGTAACGTAAAGCGCTGATCATATTCAGATTGCAAAAATTGGAATTTATGACGAGACTAGGAAATTATATAAATTCGATCCAGCTTCGAATATTTCACAATAAAATTTAAATGGAATAATGTAACTACGTGAAATGGTTTTTACCTTTTTATTTTTTACATGATAACTTGAGTTAGATACAATGAAAACTGAAACGCTATCTCATACTAAAACAGGACTTGCCTAGTTCCACTTCTATAAGTAAAACCATCTTATATCATCAACGCCCGAGCCGGACAACAATATAATATCTATTGTGTCTCATTTTCCGGGCCTTGAAGGGTTAAAGTATTTAACACTTACTTTTTTGATTTGTATTTGAACGCTTGCTAATGCCCTGAGATATAAAAGTCGTATTCCAAATAAGAAGCCGGAATAATTGGGAGACCCTCCTTACTTCGCGAGGAATTAAACGGAAATAAAAACGGGACGTTTGCTTAGACGGTGCCTACTTGCCGACCCTCTTGTCCGATCCAAATATTTTGTTTGGGACTATTCCGAGCTCGATAAGATGCAGCTATGGTACGTGTGATGAGAGAATGTCCTTGATCCTTAGTGAAAATGAATGCTATTCTATTGACAGCGAGTGTGTAGGTAGACTGTATGATGATCAAACGTACAACTGAAAACGTAATTTCGGAGTAAATAAGTAACTTATTAGGCGTTTGACTACCACACTAGCAAACGAAGTTAAGTATCATAAATGCCTGATAAATTGTTTCTCATTAAAAGTTTCAATATCATAACTGCATAAATATACCTACAAATAATGAATAATTAAACAGTAGCAAGCTCTCCGAATGTTTAAAAATATCAATATGAAAATAGTATATCTTGTGTACTATTATCCGGTATATTCTGCTCTTCCTGTGACAACGGACCAAAATAAATGGATAAATAAAAAGGAGACAAAATAGCAATTTGCAGCTTTGAATACATTTACAAGAGATAAAAATATTCTGATAGTGTATTGCTCTTGCAAAATACATCTGGTTCGTCTAAAAACCCGATAACAACATAAGCACCGCCGCGTCGTTCCGATCGGCCGGCGGCGCCGTCGAGCGAGCCCAGCGAGTGGGAATCTGTGTTAACCTGAGTATGCTTTTGTCTCCTGTTTGTTTTAAACACTGCACGGAATATACACATTTTGAATTGAAATAGAAGCATAATAGAATGGTGATTGCATTTGGTTATACAAAATAGCGTTGCAAAATTGTATTGGCGATCTTGAATTACATTACACAATTGCAGATTCCAATTTCAATAAAAATTTTAATTTTGATCTGGTTCGAAAAGAAACAAAGTGCTATCTATATTCAAGTCACAAACTCTGGAACGACAAGGACAAATTGTTCAAAGTCGTATAATAATGGGAAAGATAGCAAGAAGTCGAAGAGTTGAAAGAAGAAGGATGTCCTGGCTCCGTATAAAATAAGAGTCGGGTATTAAATCTAAAAAAGCGCTTTTCATTTTCTGAACTTAATGAAGTTTCGGAACTAACTTCTGATCTAATATAATGGATCTCTGAAAGAAAAAGAAGCCCTGGAAGTGTTGATGAAGCTGTAAATATGTAAGCTTATAACCGTGTACTCTGTCTATCTATCTACGCTAAGATATTTTCATAGACAAAGCGGCTGGTTTGAAGAGCGCGTGCCGTTTACGAGGTCAGCATCAGACCGTGGCATGTGTTTAGTGATACCATAAACGCGTTTACTGTCTCCGCTGTCTCCGCAAATGTCCTGATACAGCCGCACTCAAGAGGCGCTCGTAAAAACTGAATACAAGTGCCCGCTGTACGACTAATTAATCCCGCAGGATGGCACAACTTGTTTATGGTACTCGTAACCGGCGTTAAGTTTTTCGATTTACTACGTGCAATAAAGCCGTCGCGTCTTCACGTTCCTATGAAAAGTAATTAGAACGTGGTCTGACGTCTGCATTTTACGCTGGGCGTAATATCTATGCAGCATTTCTGAGCTATTTATCTTTTCCATTTTTTTCATTTTCTTTTTATTAGAAAATACTGGAAAATATGAAGCTACGTGAAATCCATTTCGTTACGAATACGAGCTAATGCTAATAGCTAAGTATATTTTAAGAAAAAGTTTCCATATAATGTAGGTATCACTCTCACTGTTTCTGGTATTCCGAATAAAAAAATAGTACTTTACGATATCGTGAGCGAACTATAATCTATGAAAGGGATGTCATTAGCATTAGACAGTTATAACACAATATTTATCTACCTACCTAGGATACCAACATAAAAGCTTGACACAACATTGCACCCATTTCACACGTATTACTTAATGGTTGCTCCTAGCTCAGTGGGTCAGGCCATGTTGGCAGGATTCCAGGGTCCTGAAGGTCAGGTTACGAAAGGTTACGAGGACGCATTTTCAATTGGCGCGTTACCAAGCTGAGCTGAACAGTCAAGGTCGAAACGGCAGTATCTTTTGTCTGCCCTGAAATCGAAAAAAGCCGCAATGCCGAAGACGTTTTCCCAGACCACTTTGAGACTGGTGGGTATTTGTAAAATGAAGATAGGTAAACGCTCAACTTTCAAATGTGAGAGATTGAATGTTAACATAACTCATCCTATACAAGACTATAGTAATATACTAAAGTATTAGGTATTTATTCTGTGATAAAAATTAACAGAAAAAATAAATTTTAGTAATTAAAGAAAAAATACATTTGTAATTTAAAAATATATATTGAACGATTGGATTTTCCACGAAACAGTTTCCACTGGTTCGTGGAAAATATCTTTAATCCCTAAAATGTTTTATCATTCAAAATGAAACAGAAACTTTTTTTATAGACATTATAGACGTTATTGGATGTTTATGTTTGAAATGGTATCTGTGCCGGTATGCACAAGATAGCACACGTACATTTTATAGATAGCAATTTACTTATCTAAATAAGATTAGGCGCGTAAGACTAGCGATAAGACATTATTGTATTTTAGTATTTAAGCGCATAGTTTACATAAGAAAATATACTTCTACAACATCCACTGGAGTATCAATACCTCTCCTCCGTCGCACGGTATATCTGGTGACCCCGACAAAGAACAATACCTTCTGAACAGAGTGTTCATGCGAGTCTGAAAAACGGAATCAACATGTCTCAACCATCTCCCTGCAAAACGAACACATGCTCCGCCGAATCTCACGAAGTGGCCACTACAACCGTCGCATCAAGGATTCCAGAATTTTGGAAGGATCAGCCTCGCCTATGGTTCTCGCAACTGGAAGCAGTACTCACTCCTCAGAAACAAGGCGACGAGTACAAATACAGCATCGTCGTCTCAAAGTTAACTAAGGACGAAATTATCCTGGTCAGCGACATAATCACGGCACCCCCAACGACAGGAAAATACGCGACTATCAAAGAACGCCTAATTAGCTGTTTCGAAGAATCCGAGCAGCAACGCCTTCAGAAGCTGTTGACCGAAATGGACCTGGGAGATCAAAAGCCATCACACCTTCTGCGTCGGATGCAGGAATTAGGGCGCGGAACAGTCGGAAATGAAACCATTCGAGTCTTGTGGCTCAAATTACTTCCGGCCCAAATCACCACTGTCCTAGCTGTCTCAGAAACGTCGGATTTGAATGTAATCAGTCAACTCGCAGACAAGATGATGGAAAATATAAGAATCAACGAAGTTTCAGCAATCAAGGCAAACGATAATGGAAACGAAACGACAAATTGCATTTTAAAACAATTAAAAGAAATGCAGTTAGAAATGTGCGCCTTGAAGCACGAACGGCAAAACATCCGACGCGGCACGTATCAGCATTATTTCCAGCCAAGGCAGAGGTCAAGGTCGCAAAGCCGAGACAGGCAGTTTTGTTATTATCATCATAAATTCCGTGAATACGCACGGAAATGTGTTAAGCCGTGCGATTGGAGGAAAGGTGGCATCCCGCAGAACCAGGGAAACTAAAAAATGGATTTGTCACAACGCTGGATAAGAGGATGAAGGCACTGGCAAATAAAAAAAATCACGCTGGCTGTCAAGGCTAATCATCGGAAACCACAACTACACCACGACCGCATTGTGCATTTGTGCAAAACAGACATCAGCATATTTACAGTCAAGGCAAGCCAATGTTCTTGCGCGCTCAGCAAAACGACAACAGCATAACGTAGGTCAGTGTTTAGTATCAGCAACTTTTTAATAGTGTTTCATTTGTTTGTGTTTAATTTTATTCCATTATTGTTATATTACTTAAATTATTATTATTTTTTATTTTTTTTAAAAGGGGGGAGTACTGTGCCGGTATGCACAAGATAGCACACGTACATTTTATAGATAGCAATTTACTTATCTAAATAAGATTAGGCGCGTAAGACTAGCGATAAGACATTATTGTATTTTAGTATTTAAGCGCATAGTTTACATAAGAAAATATACTTCTACAACATCCACTGGAGTATCAATACCTCTCCTCCGTCGCACGGTATAGTATCCACTATTTTTCTTGAATATTATTGTTATAATTTATTTTGCTTTCGTTGAAAGTAAAAAAAAAAGATAATATATATTTGATTCTCAAATAAAAGAATAAGATGTTACGAATATACTGAAGTTGTCTGTTTGACTTTTATTTATTTATTAAATTATTTTACAAGCTGAAAATAAATGATAACTAAGACTTCGCTGGAACTAAAAACAATCCCTACTCTGTTAAACCATCAACCGGTTTACAAGATCAGCTGATCGATGAAGCCTAAGAGAAAATATTGTCTGCATTCGTACTATGTCAAGGTAAAGATATGTATCCGGTCAGAGCTGTTATGCAAATGTAGGTTTTGTAAGTGCTATTCGGAAGTGGAGTGGGTCGGGAGCTAGAAACACTGCATAGGCCTGCGTATTACCTACGCGTGAGAAACCTTTGGTTGATGACATTTGAATTGCATACTACTTAAATAATATGTGATATTTTACATATAGGCTTCGGCTTCGTTTTATTGCTGTTAATGTAATGCTGTTGAAAGTATATTTTAAGTTGTAAGTTTGTAAGATTCTTTAATTTCATCTTAGACTTCATCCCATGCGTTGGTTTGATCTTACCAGCGGCTCTATCGGCTAACTTACATTGCTATCGTATCGCTCTGATTGCAATTGTAATACATTGCTAATTGCTACTTTTCTTTGATACGTTTTTATTTGTGCCAAATCGAAGTAGCAATGTAGCAATGCACACCTCTGTCAAATTGCAGTTTATATTAACTTCATTGTTTTTAGCCGATAGACCCGTTTGTCCTATGGAATAAAAGCTTCGCCCGTAGTTGTACTGTGAGTGGCGATATCCATCTCAGGGAATTAGATACTGTCGATCTATTCCTTTCGAATACCAAAAACTAATACCAATGGTATTTGTTTATTGCCGTTATAAAATTTCTATTCCCAACGAATACCAAATTTATTAAAAATTATATTGAAAATTTTAAAATTTTGTATTCATTGGGAATATAAATTTTATAACGGCAATAAACAAATACCATTGGTATTAGTTTTTGGTATTCGAAAGGAATAGATCGATATACATAATATGGAAGTAATTGTCGTTTGGTAAGTTGACTGTCAAATGTCCATAATGTTGATTTATTATTTTCTGAATGATATCAGCCCCTCTTATTCAAATAGCCAACTGCCTATTCGTTTGATCGCTAACGCTAACAAATAATCATGAGACGATTAATTCACATGTCACAAAATGTCATTAGCTATTAATGTATTGTATGGAATTGACAAGCTTCTCACTTGCGAAATCAGCTTTTTCTTATTTTTAAACTTTAAGTTAGCGTTAGCATCAAGTTTTCCATTTGAAAGGGGAGCCCCACCGCGCCTTGGGTGTCTTCATTAGTTAAATGAAATTAAAATTAGAGGTGATTAGTTAAATTAAAATCCAAATTAAATTATGAAAGTAATTTAATAGCGTAATAGTTAGTTAATTTTAATGAAATAACATTTTACCTTTCCCACAAAACATTTGTGGCCAACTGATATGACTGCAATTAAATTCAATTGCGGATAATGCAGATAATGGATATAGTTGATTAAATGGAAGGATTTTAAATTGTGGTGGAAATTACAATCAAGAAATCCTATTTTCCTACCCATAATAATCACTTTAAAATGTTCCTATTTAAAGTGAGCAACATCTGCAGGCGGCTACTGATATTGTGATCCTGAACTGAAATACCGTCTGACAAACATACAAAGTATTTAGAGATTTTAGAGCCTCAAGTTAGACAGGGTCAAATGAAACTAGATAATGAAAAATTTATAAAAGAAACGCCTGTACGAATTTGTGAATTTCTGTGTCAGTGGGACTATGATTTTTTTATTGTTTGAAAAGGTTCAATAATATGTTATCTGTAAGTTTATAGAATAGTTTAGGAGTTTATAGAGTTTGAAGACATACTCAATGAGTGTTTGTTTGTATACATTTGCAATGCAGATGCTATACGAGTATAATTTTATATTTTTATTTTTTAATGTTGCAGATGTAGGCATAGATATGTAAGTACGTAACTTTTATACAGTCCACTTATCTGCTAAAAATGGCACCTAATACTTCAAACGTTTATCCGTTTGATGTATTCTTTTTTATAAAAGAAACTCGATTGAGTTAGCAGAAATCTCTGAGTTAACCCACAAAGCTCCTTACATTTCTTACCTTTCGATAAATTATCACATCAGTCAGAACACTTCCTCGAGATAGGTATGTTTCAGTTGATTTATGGGTACTCTGAGGCGAGCGGTCGTAATGGCTCGTAAAATTATGCCATGACTTGAAGGTTTTGTTTTTTCCGCAACATGTTTAAAATGTGCACTGAACTTAATCGGGCTTGAAACGAAACAGTCTGCGCTCTATAGCTCTGTAGATGAGATTAACATCGGGACTCGCATAGAAATCGTCTATTTACGCAGCATGTTTAACTCATAAGTCATAACTTTCACTACACATGTAAAAGTTTGGGCGGATGTGATTAAAGTATTTTTAAAGAAACATAATTGCTGTAATAATAATATGTATGCTTTCGCCTTTTCTTACAAACATGATAATATGATTTTGTATAAATTTTACAAAAAATAATTCTTCAATGTCTCAGACTGTCGCCATTGTAACTGTTTTTTTTATCTATAATGTATAGTCAATAATTATGATGGTGAAATAAAAACCATTTACTTTTATAATCAAAACTAATCGAAACAAACTCTGAGTGTTTCCCAACTTCCCGCAAGTAAATAAATCGCACAAAATTTATCGGATTCGAGATAAAAGTTTTGCTTTTATCTGTCAAAAGCCGAAATATGGCGGAATGAAATGGTTCACCCTATCTCGAACTAATTCGCTTTGACGCTGTTGATGGCATTGTTGAGTTGAACTATTTCAAAACAACATTAAAGTTTAGTGGAGCTGCCGGTTTTGTTTGAGTGTTTTACTTCAATATCGGCGCTCCGTGGGTTGATCGCGGATTAATTCATAACTGTATGGGACGCGTTTTGTTGAGGATTTCGCAAATATTTGTGTCGAACTTCAGGAATTCAGAATGGCTGCGTCATAGTAAATTCAAACAAACGACAGCCAATAGGTTGCAAGGAGAAGACGCAGAATGATTAATGAAAGCACTAGCAGTACCTAACCTTATGAGAAGTCTGGTCATAACGTACTGGCTCCTTTACCTGTCTAAATTAGTTTTAGAATCATAATTATTAATTGGAGATCACATATTTACACTACTATAACCCTCCGTTTATAGTTATGTCGTTTTACACAACAAAAAAATTTAAACTACGAAATCTCGGAATTCTTGGTACCGGCTATGAAGGTTTCAGAAGTGTAAAATAAACAAATTCAAATGATCAAAGTATGTAAATAGAAAATTGTAACGAAATACACTTGTAAATCCGAGTCTTATTTACTTGGGTTAAAGATTATTTACTTAGGTTCGAAAACATTTCATGCATACAAACACTCGTAATTTATCCTTGAAAGCAGATTTATCTAACCTATGTAAACATCGATCGCACAGAAAAATACCATCTTGAGACGACGCGGCGATCGTGTTTTTTTTTGGAGACAACGAACATAAGTTAAGAGGGGCGTTAAGATTATCACATAGAACGTAGGTAGTAACATTAAATTAGACATACAATAAGAAAAGGTTCAGTTGTATTCAGATAAAAAAACATAATATAAGTACTTAAGTGGTAATTTCTGCCAACAGAATCAACAAAAGAGCCCGACCACTCCGGTCACTTATAATGGAAACTGCATTTAAAACTGAGCGCAAAGTAGTACTTACTTTACTTGCAACGTTTCGGAGAGGCGTGGTTGAAAATACCGAGTACCTAAGTATATTAATATCGACAAACTCTAAAGAACAAAGATGAAGCCTGTCAATGACTTTCAAAGCTTTGCTCCAAGAAAACTTCGCAAGCCAATCTATAACGAGAATTAGGCTTCTTCGGTCGACGTTTTATCCTATCAAGTTACGGTCATTTATTTATTTTGGCAGATTCGCGACCAGCCGAATATTAAAGGTCCAAATTCAATTATCCCAGAAGATACCCCCGGCTCCTAAGGGATGTCAAAGAAATACCGGATTGAGGAAGTAGTTCTTTAGCTGTTGGGCTTGTTGGATAGAAATTGGTGCGCAATTGAACTCAATTCGGTAGATATAGGCGCATTAATGAATAAAACATGTCATAGGTTAAATATCTACTCGTAATATGTACTTACTTTCATGGAATGAAACATAATTGAATAATCTGTTGCAGTGCAGCTGATCTCTGATTAATTTCAGTCATGTTATTTAAAATTGTTCATCGTTTACAGTCGAAAAACAAGTAAAATAACAGCTCTCGGATTAACTAGAACGTGCTTATATAGTTACAAGTCCTCTTAATGAAGAGACGGAGCTTGTATTTCAATATGGCCTTTAAATGGAGGTACAAACACCCACATTATATAAATACCTTCTACAATAACAGGCGGTAAAGTAGGCATACAATTGAAACAGTTTAATTTCACTTTGAGCCGCTAGTTATTACTAATAGCTGATTAACATAGAAAGTTCCTCAATTGTAAAATGGAGAATGCTTTATTTGATTTTTATTAGGGACTAAAAACAGTAATACAATGAATAATTCGTATTTAATTAATTACAGCAAACTATGAAACATGCAGTAGTTAAAAAAACATAATTATTAAATTGAGATTTTTCGCATTCACAATGCTATTTTTATAATAAAAACATAATTGTTTAAGTTGAAAACAAAAAGAAATGCAATCACTTGCCGGACAGATTTCTAAATATTATGTTGATCAAACCATTATACTTAAAAAATTTGAAGATTTACTCCATAATGCTGAATGGAGAATGGATAATACAATAACAAAGACACGATGTTAGAAACGATACGATCATTCTGTGTATTAAGTAATTAAACGTAGAAATGTATCCAAATTATATACGCATTAAAAATAATTATTTGAAAAACTTTTTCCTACATTTTAAATAAAACTCCAAACACAACACATTAATGTTTCTAACATCAAATGGTATTTCTAATATCTTAACTATTAGCAAGCAGTTACTACTAGTTAAGACTAGAACTTGGGCTTCGTGTGTTTTCTTCTGATCGTTATTCATTAATGAAATTGGTTTAAACTTGAATGCCTTTCAGGCATCCTTGGCCTATAAAATACTTACATGTTGCAGAGCCATACTTTGCTTGCTTCAGATATTGTTGTCAAATAGTATTTACCTTAAAATTCTATGAAATTAAAAACCCATTCCAGCTCATAATCCGCAATCATTAGGATTCAGTCAAGCAGGGACCCATATCTCCACTAGCTCTCCGCTTCAACCTAGCTTATGTTTAAGTTCATGTTTATCATTTATTATATTCATAAAATTAATATTACGCTTTCAGAATATCAATATCTAAATGACAGGCGACATACCACAGATTTTATTGACTTGGCATATGCCTTTTAGCTTATGAGCACTTCTCATATTGAGAAATATGATTCCTTCTCAAATTTATTCACTTTCAATAACGTTCATATTATTATTTCAAAGAAGCAACGACCTTTATGTGTTTCGTTTTCTTCAGATGATAAATTATTCCAGAACAGTCAATTCAATATTGATAAAATTAACATTTAGCTTTCTTTTGAATATAAATAATGTTTTTCTCAAGTATTTAAGTACTCATATTCGATAAAGGCACAGAATAATAAAGTAGGCAGACAGGTAGTATACTTAATATCAAAACGTATATTATTTGCTTATTTTTTACTATAAGTATCTCAACTTTCATATGATAATTAGAGATGGTAGGTACTGTTGTCAATTAGGTCACTGTCTCGTTTGTGAAAAAAGAAAAAACATTTATGAACCCATTTATGAGTTTCCTTTAAAACAAATCTTTTTCAATAGTTAATATAAAATTATAGGAAAGGACAACGTATTAAGAGCACTATTGTACTATTATAAGCTTAATGTTAACTTCACTGTAACATGTAATCCGTTCCGCGTGATCAAGTAACGAGCTAAACTTTTAAATTAAATAATACCTATTAGTAGAAATCTCTAAGCTTTAGTGGGTAAATAAAAGCCTTATTTCCCCAGTTCCCGGAGGGTGTGCGCGCTCCTTATTTCAGTTAATGGGAAAATTGACAGGCCTCGGAACTGGGCGGTCGGGGACGCCGCACATTGATTCCCGGAGTTCCCAGAGGAGAGGGATAGAGATTACCGATCATTTGTTCCACTTTTAAGGAAACATCATATTTATAGATTAGACATTATTCAACCGGATAAAATAAATAAAAAAAGTATTTTTCTTATACTAGTACATAATATACTAATACCTAAAAGGAACATTGCACTACGATATGAGCTAGAGGTTCGTGCCTCGTAAAATAATAATGTAGAACTAATATTTTTTGTAAATATGTAGATTGATACAATCATTATTCATTCCTAAAACTTTAAGGAAAATTTTACAATTGTATAATTTGTATAACCTTAAAAAAATAATTAAGATAAAGTTATTGATTAAAAACCCATTAAAAACTTAAGATTTGTCGATGACATTATTTCATTCGCGAAGTCTTCACAGGAACAGCCAGGAGTGCCAGGACTTAGAGATCTGAATACATACCGCAAACAAGTAGGCCTAAATATGAATACCTCCAAAACTAAAGCAATTACCAACAGAAGGAAACAATTACAGTTAACACCACTGATATGTAGATGATTACACATATCTTGGCCAAATAATTCCTGCAAATAATACATCCAGCAAAGCGATTGAGACACGAATAGGGCATGCATGACATAGATAGTGGTCAAACAAAGGGATAATGGAAGACAGTAAAACCAACATCTCAGTTAAGGGCAACACTAGCATCTAGCACTACGTTAGATAGGAACCTATCCTAACGGGGCGTTAACTAAATCTTAGAAAAACTAAATTACAAACTTGTCAACGGGCCATGGAGTGAAGCATGCAGGCAGGAGAAAAAAACAGGCACACCAATATAAGAAAAGCTACCAAAGTACAAGATGTTATGGTCAAACTGAGAACCCTTTAATGGAAATGGGCTGGCCACACAATAAGAGATGATGAAAGATGGAGTAAGGTGGTAACCAATTGGTACCCTAGAGATGGGAAAAGAGGGAAATGGAAGCCACTGAAGAGATGGGAGGATGACTCGGTAAAGATGGCAGGGAGAAACTGGATGAGAACGACTAGAGAGAGGGAGAAGTGGAAGAGTTTGGAGGAGGCCTTTGCCGGAGGGCACACAGAGGAGCACAACCAAAATACTTAGATTAAACTATGTAAACTCTGATTAATAGCTATAAATAAATATTGAACCCATCACCCAATGCTGCGGCATATCAAGAACAGCTCGTACCTAAATTATGCAATGCTTAATCCATCTGAAATCAGTCTAGTAACTAATTAATAATGATGCAGGATCAGACAGAAGTCCGTAACACGGCCACATTAATAACAACTCCGTTATCCAATAAGAGCCATACGGGATTCCCTCTATCTTGCGAGCCACTTATCTTTATTAAGTTCCTGAGCTTTTCCGCCAAAACAAACGTCAAAGCAAACACAATTAATGTGCAGGCAGGGCCCTACATCTGACCAAAGGGTGCCAAAGGAATGTATTTCTATCCCATGCAGATCACATTTAAATAATTTGACTCAGTAGATGGCAGACGAATCTTGTTTACGGGCGACACGATTCAATTTAGTTTCTGCATGTCCCGATTTCCTTTTCGAAAAGCTCTCGAAAGTCTTTTAAACGATATAAGAAGTGCATGGTCTTGACTTTACTTTACGCTAATAGCTGATGATGAGAAAAACAAATGAACTTTAAATAAAAGGTGACATTTGACAACAATAAGAAAATAAAAAATTAAGTCTAACCCTTTTTTCCTTACAGACTGTTACGTTATTGCAATAAAAATTCCTAAGTCCCGCGTGAATAACAAGATTCCTTTGAACAATTGCTAAATTTCAGCTGTCGCGTCGAGAGTTAACCTGGCCGGACCATATTTAAATTGAGTTTGCGAAGTGCGAGGGACGATTTCAATTCATCTTAGTTACCCAAAATGTCATAACATTTGTTCTGTAGCTGCGAAAAGTTTTAACACGACCGTTGTCACGGTTAAATGAGATAACTAACTGAGACGATGACTGGAAGAAAGACGTGGGATTTAAATCCCATTTAATATCCTTCTATGTGTGCTACGCATCACAATTTATAGTGAAGTGAAATTCCTGTTAGTTTTAATGCGTTTGTGATAATTATGTTTGATATTATGTTATTACTAGATCATGTTCTAGTATATTATTTAGTATTATATAAAAATAGTATTGTGAATGCTAAAATCTCAATATTTAAAAATACTATTATGTATGTTTTAGTATGTATTAAAATCTTCTACCTGAACATAACCAGTTACAAGGGTTTCAGCCAAAGTCTACTACGGTAAGCGCGTCCTACGCAAGTAAGTACAAAAGTAAAAACTAAGCACAGTAATACAAAAAATATGTACTTTCAACACTTTATTTTAAGTAGTATTCTTGTAGTCCTAGCGCATACTTTTATTTATCTCTCTATTAAATAGACGACGTAATGCTAATGCTATATAGCTCAATATTGATAATCATTTTTTAAAAGTATCTCTTTTCATCATTTTCTAGAGCTTTCATACAATTTAAAGAACTTGTAAATAAATGTTTCAGTAAGAATTTTACGATCAGAAATAGTGCGGTTGTAGTATACCTGGAGGGCTTATGAGGAAGCCGGCTTTAGCCTCGTGCAATTACCTCCGGGTCTTATATCGTTGCTTTAAGAACAACCTGAAATGAAAGACTATATAGACCTATGAAGAAACTATATTTACGGATAAAGTTTTGTATTTTATTTTGTTTGTATTAAAACAGCTACTTTCTATCTACGACTATGACTACAACTACTATTTATTTAATATACAAAAATAGTCGATAGGGACATTGTACATATAGTGCAGAGACTTCATCATCAATCAACATCATCATATCAACCACATGACACCCACTAATGGGTATATGCCTGATATTACGACGACCTCCGTGGTCGAGTGGTTTGTACGCCGGTTTTCAAAGTGTCGCCATCTCTGAGGTCCCGGGTTCGATTTCCCGGCTGGGTCAATTTAGAAAACTAACTTTTCTATATTGGCTCAGGTCTGGGTGTGTGTGTTTACCACAGTTGTCTCTGATTTCCGTAACACAAGTGATTTAGCACACTTACTTTGAGATCGGAGCAATGTTTGTAATATTGTCAAATATATATTTATTATTACTGCAACATATATGCGTAAAGTTTGGTTAATAAAGGTTTAGTGTAACGTTTTAAATGTGCATAGAAAAATGTAAGTTTTGAGTTCCAATTACAATATAAATAATGTACATTAAGAGCAAAATAACTAAATATTTTAATTTAATAACACATATACTATAACGCTATTGCATTAACGTTTAAAACTTTCACTAATGTGTTTAGTAATCATATCGTATACCCTATGCCAGATTTTTTTTATAAAAAGTAACATTTAATTTAAAAGGCTGTTCTCGCTAAAACTGTAATGTCGCCAAAACGAACTTAACCCATTATTATCAGAGAAAAAGCGAGCAAGAATAGTCTGTAATAGCTTAGTAATTAAAGCTTCCATAACAGCGGGTAGTAAAGTTTGGCGAAAATGTATAAGCCGGTAACCATCCTTCGTTAATTACCAATTGTTATAATCTGTTCGAAAGGCCTGTCCTAAACCAACACAATAGGAAGGTATAATGAACAGAATGGCTTCATTTTTGGTTGTGAAATTATTAAAATTATGTTTACTGCTTACGATCGATGTGGGTAGTTTACATCGATCCGTATTCAAGAACAATACTCATACGACCCTTGTCTACGCGAACGCACTGCGATGAAATAGAGCTCTGTGATTGGTTCGTTTGGTTTACGTGTTACTTGTGATTGGTAGTTGGGACGCTGTGCGTCCGCGGGCAGTGTGAGACCTCATAGTAAACTTTGTGAATACGGGTGTTAATGGGGGTGAGCTTTAATTCGATTTAGTGCCCTAATATAGTTATGGCGGTATTTAGACAACGCTTCGAACGTTGTAATGAGGACTGTTGGTGAGGAATATGAAAATTACCGTTGGAAAAGGTCACTTGGTAGCACAACGTCAGCGCTAGCAATATAAAAGGTAGGGCTAGCCTTATCTGGGCACTTAAGCAGTTCATTTAGAACAGAACATTTCTAAAACCACTGCTCCACTATTTTTTAAGGTTCTTAGCACCATCAGCAAACATTTTTGTCTTCAAATGATCTCTATTCTTTTTTTTTACAATACGGACCTTAATGAAAACAACTGACATAAGTACATAAGTAATTTATAGAAGGTTCTCACTTAGGATCGGATCCAAAGACTAATAAATAATTCGTTTGAAGTTTATTGATGTCTGACAAATTAACGCTAAGCGTCACAAAAACACTTCCACTTTCTCAGGTCTACCACTCTCCACAATTTGTTAACAGAATAAACATAATTCCGGCTGAGCCAGCACCCCGTGATTAAGCGGCAGGCGTGGACTGCGCCAACTCGCATCCATCACTCAGATTTGCCGCCAACTGATTTCATTCAACCATTTTTATGTTACACGTACTAATTCTCTTTCACTTGGTTATAGCAAAGTTTGTGACTAAATGGATGGGCTTTTATAACAATTTGCTGAAAATTTTAATGTCACAAAATTGCTTTTGGTTTGTATCATTAACTATAGAAATAAACAATGCAACTTAACCATCACATTTGCAAAATCCACATAAAATTAAATTGGTGCGCATTTCGTTTTTTGGTAGAACAAATATAGTATAATTGACCGAGCGAGTGCGAAGCGCGAGCTCAGCGGCTCCGTTTCAGCTTAGGTGAAAATGCTTTCGTTTGTCCGTCAGGCTGTCCCGCTGTCCGGCTGTCCGTCTGTTCTTCTCTACAGGTCGCATTTCTCAACAGATCTTCGAGAAATTTTGTAAGCAGATTTTAAAATATATGGAATTGTCGAATCAGTTTTTCGAATTTTCTCAAAATGGCTGAGATATGGGGAAATATCATATTTCAGCCATTTCGAAAAATGATCAAAAATGTCACAAATGTGCGGTCTACAGCTCTACAGAGTCACTAGTTATGGTACTAAAAGTTTTTTTATGGCTTCTATGAGAATAGTGCTATCATAATAGGAAAATCAGAAACAACAGCAAAATTTGATTAACCTTTTTGTCCATTATGATAAAGATAGCATTAAAAAAAACAGATACCGTGTTAATAACCATAAATATTAAACTGGTTAATATTTATCACTTGTTAGCACAGCCAGCGGCCACATTTCAGCCAGTTCTAATAAAGTTAATTATATTCGCAGATCCAATTAGGCGTAGGGAATGTGGGACTTATTCTTCTTTGTTTATATCTTGTTTTCGTTCAAAGGAATTCCATTAGAATGTGAATGGTTGAATTATATTAAAATATACCGGGAGCCCTGTTTTTTGTTTTTCTAACCACAAAATCGTTTAAAACTTACTGCTCAGTTATTAGCCTGTGTTACAAATATAAAAGTGGAAAACAAGTATTAAAACATGATTTACACGCGTTTTGTAAAAAAGGTAATAGATAGATAGACTGATAGAGAGTAAAAAGCTCCGAAACATAATACTGAAAGGTCAGTATTGTAAGAAAAAGTTCAAACAAGCTTCAGTAATTGTATATTTATTTCCTTTTAGAAACAGCAAATTTAACCAAATACTAATAAAAAAAATTAGGTATCCTACAGCAATTTATTGAGACAAGTGAGTTTACTTGGTCGCAAGACATTATAAATTCCCTTGACAGTACAAAAGAACTTATTAGGTTAAAAGTAAGGAAAAAAAACCACAATCAGTTCTTGAATTTTAAGGTCGGCCGCACACGATAAGATTACCCTTCCTTTCTCTCAACAATAAAGCATCTTACGTCCAATGCCAGTCCTGAAAAGGGTTTTCTATCAAGGAAACACAATATACCGTTTAGATTATGAATCACTTTAGAAAGGAGACAGGAAAGAAACTACCTCTTGTGAGGTAATAATGAATAAGTAGTTAGGTATAGGATAAAAAGTCTATAAGACATTGATTAATAATTTATCTCTTATAAACGTGCATACTTACTTTTTAATAATCATAGCTTCACTCCCGTGGGTTGGTAGTTGGACTGTATTAACTCTTAATAATCTTACCTGTAACAATAATTAAATTAATTAATACAAAAACTATGAGAAAGAATACAATAAGTTTAATAATAAGTAATTAGTTACAGGACGTTACATTTCTTCGGACCATCAAACTCCGAAGAAGAGGTTTTCCCATTTTGGGTTCATTAATTAACACGTTGTATATCTGAATCAACTATTGAAATGATTACTGTTGTCTTTATCATCAGCTTTCACTAATCAGCTGTTTCATACAAAAATTAAAATCGAAAATATCATAGCAGCTGACTTTTTTTTCGCGATTTGAGAGTTGGTCCCACAGTAAAAGTTGTTCAGTTTGATGTCCCTATATACCATACTCGGCATTAGAGGTATTTTTGTAACATGTTGTATAATATACGAACAGTTTTGTATTTTCGATCAAAACAACGAATTTTGTTTACGGAACAACACAAGATAATAAGAAAGCCGCTGCATCTTATTCGAAATAAATTTAGATTGCTGACGCTTCGCAAACAATCACTGGTTAACAACTATCTTCAGTTTCAAGGATTCAAAGATAACTGTCACATAATACATTCACCACCAACAATAAATGAGGTGTTACGTTTCAAAGGAAGTACCTATTCGTGTCGTGTGACACGAAATTGTGTATCATGTAAAACTTCAATACACATCCTGAACAAAAGCTGCGTGTTTTTTCGAATACATTTTAGGACGTGCGGTTAAGATACACGGGTCCAATCGTAAATCAAAATGGCTGACTCAAATTAATCACCGACGGTTTGTTTTGAATCTTTCCTGCATCGGGTAACGGGTTTTCGCTGTTGCCAGTACATGTGATTTGTCTAACAACGAATTTTTGTTGTAACAATGGAGGACGGAATGGGCGACACGAACGCATTCGTTATTTTATTCTTCGGGTTTCGTTTATTAATTTATTTTTATTGAATGGGGATTTGCTGTGAAAATATTGTAAAACTGACTGAACCTTGTACCTCTCCTACCTGTAAAGTAGGTATGAAAAATTTTTTTTCCTCAATCTCATAGTGTGGAGTATCGTAACGTTGAATGGGTCTTTTCAAAATATTAAGGCAATGTAACAGTACATGGTACAAACTTATCTGAGCTGGTGGCCAAAACTGGAACTATGTGTTATTACATTTTGTTACCTAGGTTACGCCGTAGACGTCAGCGACGCTGTCACCGAGATAAGTTTGTGTCTGTTAAAGTTAAGGTTAAATGAAGATGGTGCAACTCAGCCTATATTTATTAGATCACTTTTCGATTCAGGGATCCGTTTACAAAAAAATAAGCTTTAATTCATCAACGCCCGAGCGAAACGAAACTCGCAACTGACTTCGAAAGTTACCTCACTTCGCACGAGATTAATATTGGAATGGAAATTAGATAATTTGCGGTTACTTTATCAATTGTAAATTGAAATTAGATAACTACAGAAGCAACCTGAAATTTCTTGCAATTAATAATTTAGTCTATTCTTATCTTATTTTTATTATCAAACTCGTACGAAGTGAGGTGACTTTCGAAGTGAGTTGCGTGTTTCGTTTCGGAATAGCACGGTAGGTCAGCTAAACTCATTTCCGCTAAATATGTTTAGTCCTATAAGATGAGGTTAACCTCACCTCACCTGGGTACCTTTAAAGGTACCTAGAATATTTGTTCATCTTACGTTTCCATTGGACGCTTTTCCCCGACACGGCTTTATACGGAATGTATATTGAATAAAAGTAGGTCGCAAATTCGGTCGAGTCGCGTGTCGCAGTGACGCCTCACGTCAATACCGCCATTCAGACGAACGACCGTAAATCTGGCTTTATCTCGCCAGAGATAATGAGTAGGGACAAACAACGTCCTTCCGCCGCACCGGGATTGAGTAATGGTTCCTGTGGCTCATGCGGTTTGTAATTAACTAGTGTCTAAAGGAAGTGTCAAGGAGCGGCCGAATAAGATGCGGGATGAGATCTTCCCACTCTACTACAAAGGGTGACATTGCTTGATTACATTTACCAAATCAACGAATTTACGACATTTTACGTCATTTTATATGGCCTTCTTTAAACCTTTATAGAGGCTGTAAATTCTACGGCACCACAGCGTAGCGATTGTTGTGCTACTTGCTCCACAACTTACTTTTCCTACGAGCAGTCTTTATTTTACACGTAAAGTCATTTTACTAAAATTGACTTATTACCTAGTACATAATATCTTTACACTTTCTGTTCAAGAAAAAACAGACGAACCATTTAATTTTTATTAATTAGCTTTTTAACGTAAAAGTAATAGAGAATGTCTGAAAGAAAATACGAATAGGCTGAATATTTTTTTATATGTAGGATAAGCTCGCTTATTATTAATTCAGAACTTTTCGTTGCGTAGAAATTTTTAAAAATGAAAATTATTTCGCTTTCACAAAATATACAGAAGTAACAGCAGAATGGAAAATATTCCCTTTGCTATTCCCTAATCACCACATATTTAAAAAAGTCGCACATGTCGGTGCAGAAATGTCAACGTTTTTAAAATATTGTGAATAAGGAAATATTTTCCATTCTACTTCTGTACGTTTTGCGAAATTATTGCATTTTTTTTAATTTCCACGCAACCAAAAAATCCGTTCTTTTTTATTTTAATAGCTTATTGCTACCAATAAAACAATATTCAGCCAATTTGATTTTTTTTTCAAACATTCCCCATTGCAATTCAAAAAGTTTTATTCATTCTTGTTTCGCTGAATGCAAAACTCTAAATAAAATTCCTTATAACGGTCGAGGACCTTAGGAATGTGCGATCTTTTATAAATTAGAATTCCAAGCTCAAAATAATTTTCATTCTTTTTAAGGAAAATTCACGTGCTTAAAAATGTTGCCAAGGGAAAATGCAAGTAGCGGAATCCGGGAATATTTTTATATTTTGAAGAAAATTTATGTGACACACATTATAGCATATAGTTTTTATTTTAATTTGGTACATACCTATTTATTTATAAAGTAATTTGAGAACACCAAGTCTGAGAACACCTGCATTCCGGGGCATAGGTACCCGCTGAATAAGGGAATGTTTACTAGTTATATAAGGAATTTCTTAATAAAAATGGCATGCATTATATTTCTCACATTGTAAAGTTACCTTTATATAAAATAAAGACGAATTATCCGCTACCTACTTAGTAATTGTTTCTTTTTATTTATCAATAGAAGAAAGTTTTCAGGGATTTATTTTTCAATAGGTTTATGCTGAATAAAAAATACCCCTTTTCACTTTGTAATATTTAGTTTTTAATTGATACTTTAAATGCTGTTTTAATAAAATCCAATTTTAACATCCCACTCGAAAGTTTCAATCTTTTTTGGTTAATTTACTACGATGAAATGAGAAAAGTTTGATTTATATTTCACTTTCAATGGTATATACAACGTGTTAATGAATAAACGCAAAATCTCTTAGGTGGTGATTTTGCTCATGAATATGAACAACTTTTAATATGGAGCCAACTCTGCAACTGGAAAAAAATCAGCTGTTCCATACATTCTGGTCGAGAGGTATTGACAACTTGTATGAAAAAGCTGATTTTTTTGTTGAGTCGCAGAGTTGGCTCCATAGTAAAAGTTGTTCATGTTCATGAGCACAATCACCACCTAAATGGTTTTGAGTTTATTCATTATTACGTTGTATACATGTATTGTATACATACTTAGCTAATATCATAAGGAACAAATGCATTAAAATTAAAATTCTTTTAGATCAAACGATCGAATACCGTCGTAAGTGTCACTGATAGATAAGTTTCGAATAAAAAAGCTTTTGAGACTGAAAGTTTGTATTTCAACTTTGCTTCATAGAAACTTTCAGTTTTAAGCAATTCCAAAATATACTAGTAACTTACACGCTAATGATCTTAAATGTCATAATATAACGAAATAGATCTACAATAAGCCTTATCATCACCCAAACTGTGTATAATATTTTTATTTTCAGGACATAAATTAGCGGTTGAATCACTCAATTATTGGACTCCACACATTTTTTTAACTTTGCAAAAAGAGGACCTATACGTACCATCTGATAAATGTACTTGAAGGTTCTGATAGCGGTTGAACACTTAATGCCAGGTGTGGCCAGCCTTACGAAAAAAGGTTACGTGCTGAATATGACAAAAGGGTGGGGGAGAAAAGGAGGATCATCCCCCCTTAATCCGCAGGTCCTTGTCGCTGATGCGTCTTATTTTTATCCCAATATTGAATTATATTACGAATCAGACTTTTTTCTTGAAAATACGCCTACTCTTAAAATTTTAGAGTACCTACGGGCTAGTAATTTTGTTTTCAAGAGCGCTTTTGGTGCGTAAAAACTCACAGCAAAATCAATTTGTGCTTTCGCACAAGTTCAATCGGTGAGATGTGAAGAAAGACACCATTAAGACAAACATTATATCGTTCGAAACTTTTGCGAGTTCACACCTAAAAATTTTATAAAGCGCTGCGAGCGCGGCTCACGCCCTCTGGGGGCAATTCCCGGATTTATGTGGAGAGGTTTTGACAAACTATGCATATGAGGCTGCGGGGATCACTAGACTGTCGAAGTAGGGAATTCTCCTTTGGAATATTTGATTTCGAGTTTCTTGGAAGACGATGAACTGACATTATTCACTCAAGGCTGACTGTAAGTATCTAAATTATGATCGATTGAAATAAACGTTTGATTATTCAGCTTAGCTGGAATTTGTTCGTGGCTAATTCTAGTATTTTCATATATTTTTTTATATCTACCCTGCATTAACATTTCAAACTTACCTACGCATTTTTTTTCGGAATTTCTTTGGGTAAAACTCCTATGATGATGTTGATGATGAACATAAGTTAACAGACAAAACTAGTCGATTAGTCGACCGCCAAGACCTATTAAGTCGGTCGGATGTCTCTGAAAAAATGGACTTCAGACACCATCAAACCACGTCATAAATAACCGCAATTATTCAACCTTTATTTACTCCATTGAGGATTAACACACGAATATACTTTTCAGACCATGCTAGTAATAGGGCTGTCACCTTTTTTCAGACAAATAAAGTACGTAATTCTTAAAACATAATTTTGAGTTACTTTTCGCAAATCACTTTACAAATATTTATCTTTCTTAAAGATAGTTACACAAGAGTTACGTAAATAGAGTATTTTAGCGTATTCTATTGCTGGCGTAGATTATAGAGCACACCTAAACGAAATAAAGGATAATACTCAATTTTAGAGTACCAACCCTACTAGTAATCGCAAAATGTATTCTTTCTGTGTTCGTATATGTATTAACAATACTTACCTCTAATTACTGAATTACATATTAGCAATCTATGAATTATTGATGTCACAATAGTGCTCATTCAGTTCAGTTACTTGAGACGGAATACTTTAAAGTTAAGACTCTACAAATAGAGACGAATATTAACATAAGACAAGAATTTGAAATGAGAGTGTGGATGTGGTAATTTGCACTAACAATCTTAAATCATCTTAATTTATGTAACATATTGTGTATTTTAAATAATTGTCATAATACGGTGTTAATTTCAAATAAGAAGCTAGAAACCTGTACATATACTTTAAAACCTGTGTAGTCTATAAGAATTGTACAACCCAAACCATATAAATACATTGCTCCGATTGCAAAGTAAGTAGTAAGTATTACAAACACCCAGACCTGAGCCAATATAGAAAAGTTCGTTTTCTTAACCGGGGATCGAACCCGGGACCTCAGAGATGGCGACACCTTGAAAACCGGTGTACAAAGCCACTCGACCACGGAGGTCGTCAATATAACTAGAGTACAATTATTTGTACAGTATCTTTAAATGAACCATTCTTAACTTTCTTCAGGCGATTTCACCGGAGAAATCCGAATCATTTAACAACGAGACAAACGACGAATATTTAGTTTTATTTCAACACAGTTTACTTCTTTGTCCACTCATTTACATAAACGGCAAACTCGAATAATTAAGAAGGGCATGTCAGCATTGAAGGGTGAAATATTATTTAATAATAATGGTATGAAACGTTATATCTCGTCGTCAACATATAAACACAGACATTTTATTATGTGACTCAAGTAAATGGGAAGTATTATAGATAAATAAACTGAATAAAAACGATTTTCTAAATTAATTAGCATCTACAATGCACTAAATACATTAGGTACGTTGCGTATTTCTCTCGACAGTTTTATAAAGCGGAAAAGCTAATAATTTCTCTAAGCATTATTCATGTACCTTAATTAAATTCCATTTCAGGAGACCTTTCATGGCCATTACAGTAAAAGTTATATTAAATATAGTAAAGAACCTTTTTACAGCCTTGTATGAGAATAGGCACATTTAGGTAATAAGGTATATTATGTAACCATTTAACCACATCTATAAAACTGGCCACATACCTGAAGACTGGCTGAAGTCGACCTTTGTCGCACTGACTGAAAGACAAACGCTCGCAAATGTGAAGAGTTTCGGACGATTAGCCTTATGAGGCAGGTCCTGAAGCTTTTTTTTCTGCATCCTCGGGCGTATAAGAATAAAATGCGAAGAACAACTTGGCGACAGTCAGTTTGGATTCCGAACCGGAGTGGGCACAAGAGAGGCTTTATTCGCAGTACAGGTTCAGAAATGTAAAGACATGAAGCAAGAGCTTTCTATGTTATTAAGATAAACGGCCGCCTCATTAACAATTTGAGGTATGCGATGACACCGTTTTCATAGCATCTACAAAAACAAAGTTGCAGCAAATTTTTGATCGCGTTAACGAGTGTAGCGTAAAGAATTAAATAAATGTCACCAAGACAAAGTTGATGGGCATCTCCAACAAGCCCAATATCCAACCTAGCATATTTGTAACGGGCGAAAAACTGGAACAGGTGACAAAATATAAGTACCTTGGCACCTGGCTTACACAAACCTGGGACAGCGACACCTTCACTAGTTGGAAAGAAACCATAAGAAGGAGGTAATAATTATATTTTACTTTTATTTTGTATTTAAAATAAAATAAATTATGCATATCTTTAAACATCTGATCTGATTTTCGTGTAACTTTTATAGATAGCAACAATTTGTAATGTGAGCGTTTCACATTGTATGGGACACGTTATATAATACACACCTATAAATGTGTATAGACAGGAAAATATAAGAGCCAATTTCTTATCAAAACTATTGAAACAACAAGGATTTATTCTATTGGAATCAAGAGACAAGAGACAGTTGAGTTTTTTCGTCCCAATGGTTATACCAAAGTTTAGTGAATTTTACTGCGGAGGAATGCAATAAATGTTATGTGCTGTTTTTTCTGACGTCATCAGTGCCAATAAACTAAGCCTACGAATATTTTCGTTGTCTTGTCACTTTGTACAACACAATTTTAGAGAGAAACTTGTGCAGAAAAGTTTAAACTCTTTTGACAGATGACTGTCGAAGATTATTAATAAGATCGATATCAAATAATAACATAATTAATCACATATAACATAATATTACATGGTCCTAAAACATTTATTATATGATATGCATGACACGATAATATGTCTACCATATTTACCTGGTGACGATTCTTATAGTCAAAATACAAGCTACGTCAGTCTCGAATATGTTTCAAATTCATATTGATTGATTAAAAAACCCAGTTCCGACAACGACACTTCTCCGACAGGCCCGAGCTCCGACAGGCAGGACAGAGCTCCGACAAGACGCAGCTCCGACAGGACACAGTCCCAACGACATACACTACTTCCACAGAATATGACATCATATACGATAGTTTATGATAGCATTGATTAATGTGAAATAAAAAAAAACACTTTTTTCGATTATAATTCTATTTAGTAGCTAGTATTGATTTGAAATCAATAATCTTGAAGATGCATCATGAATCAATTCCATCGGGACCAAATGTATTGCCCAAATTTACTCAAGTGTACTGATGAGCAAGGAGAGTTTCATACAAGAAGCTAATGTATTCTTATCTTATACTAGTCTAATACGCTTTTGATATGGAACAGAGGTTACAGAAAGAACATTACACTCTTGATAATTCAGAAAGACATAAAAGCAAACAAAATAGATAATGAAAATAAGGGTAATAGATGATAACTGGAGAAATAATACAAGCCAATTTCCCAAATAACTAAACCGAATTACTTACAAATCTTCTAATGTTGAACAAATTTGTGTAGCAATAATATATCTCACAAACCCAACAATACTTTCAAAAACATCTTAAAAGCAAGTGCGGGCCCGAGTGGAGGGTGTTCATTGTCCAAAATCACTCGCACCTCGACCGTAGCTTTAAGAACCGATTCCGATCTTCCCCGCAGCACTCTTCGTTTTATTACATTTTTCACAACACTCCCTCCCTTATCGCCTATCTCCACCGGTGCCAAATAATAACGAAATTCGGCAAAATTTGCGTTTTGCGCTGCTTCCCCCTTCCTTTTCTCTTTGCATATAACGGCGACAGCGAAATTTTTTCAATACGACAATTGAATAAATCGTTTTTGCTAGATCCGGGTTTCAGTGGTGTTGCCATGTGGCAAGATTTACGCGGAAGTCCCTATTTCCACTGTTTCTTTTATATTTCATGCCTGTGACAGCTTGCTTTTATTTGAAAGCGCATTTTATGGGAAATTCTTTTTTGATGATTTGCATGCATACAATACAACCTGTTACTGAGTTTTATTGTAATTTAACAGGTTCACAATAACATTCGTTTATTATATACGTATGTTACTATTGCACTTTATAAATCCTATTAGATTGCACACAATGTAATTTATAGTTATTTCTCAACCAGTTTCTCTAGTCAGCGTCCTTTGAATTATTTATTATCATTAATCCTCTATCTTATTTGTACCAATTATTTATGTATATCGACAGCGTTCACATAATACTTACATTATTAAATTATGCTCATCTTCCCATCTATTATTTCAAATGTTTTCCGCAATAAATAAAAGAATAAAATACTTGGAAATGGGCAGTAGAATTATTTAGTTGTATTTGCAATTCCTCAAAAACATCAAATACTACACTGAAGCCATCAGTCTAGCTAGCTAGAATATGTTTTTAGGGTAAACGCATGGTACACACGACAACACGTCAGGTTATGCAGTTAAGCTGCGAAAACAGCTTTTATTACGTAGGGCATAAGGACGGCCTCAAGGTCAACATGTATAGTCTGAGGTGCCACAGTGTGTACAATAATATACTGCGCCAGGTATTGCATTCCAAGACAGAAGAAGTCACGTGGCTTACGTCATCTCTGCTATTGGTATTGAAAATTACGTTCATTCATCTTTTACTTGAACTGTTTCGTTTGCTAAGAGAAACAAAACACAATTAAAATGCACTCTAATAATTCTGTAATGAATGAATAAAGTACCTTATTCCGGGAAATCCTTTCTTCACATAGTATCCCCCCATCACCCAAAGATAATAAAAGCCTTTAAGAACTTATTAAATATCAATTTACTGGACCGAGAGCGCAACTAACTAACCGAAGTCATACTTCCCACGCAACATTGAAGTGCGTATCGATTGTCAGATTCCGTGGAAAATACAAAACCAAGCAATAACGCCTACATTTTTCTTTTTTACTCATGACGATATTTCTCAATAGCACCCTCAATTTCAACCCTAAACTAAAAAGGAATACGCTCTATACGAATCAGTAGACAATACAGTTTCTATTCTTACAACAACTATTTTAAGTAATTCAAATTCAGTAGTTTAATCGTACTCATTACGATCGCATTGCACTGTTATTGAGTTTATTTGCACTTCATTAGTGGATATGTTTGTTTGCATCGATAATATTTTATTTTCAAAAATAGCTTTGCTCATTAAAGCAAAAAGGAACGCACAGGTATATTTAACAGACAAGAGCTCCAATTATAAGCGAAGCACCATTTAAATGTTGTTTTAAATTCCTACTGTATTTAATGATACGCCTACTAGATTTTTTAGTTTCCATTTACACTGCCTAAGGGAACAGTTAAAGAGTTTCAACATTAAGCATAGGCGAGTAGGTATGCTAATTAAGTTCAGCGAGATAGTATACAACGCCCTAGGGCACTGGGGCTATTGCTGCATTGCCATAGCTTTTATGATGAGTATGTATTATTCGTCTGAGGCTGTTCGTGCGACAATCACCAAGTATACTATAGCCCTGACACACACATAGATACGCAGTTTATTTAAAAATGCAACAAATTGGTTAGGTTAACTACATTCGGCCGGCGGTTACTGATATTATTGATGATTTACCTATTTGAAATAAATAGAGTACAACAGATTTAGTCAGGGAATACAAATGCAATCGCAGGGTTACTCTGCATTTTGGGATAGGTGACACTGTGACAATATGATAATATGACAGAAACAACAACACAATTTCATCTTATCACTCTTAGCACCGTGTCAAATAAATAGTTTTTGTGGTTGAGGCGACAGCAAAGTCTGAGTGATCACGCGACAGCATTGTTGCATGCTTGACCCATGACTTCCCAAATCGATAACAATCAGCTGTCTATTGAAATGGTCCACGAAATCCCAGAATCGCTTTCTAACCTCACGAAGGCGAGTTGCTTTTGTACTTTGATATATTAAATATTCAACAAAGTTATTTTCTTCCATCGGACTGAGCGTTTATGTAATTTCTTTCAGCTCGTGATTGAAGTACTAAGTCGGATTCTTCAAAGACTAGAACATTGCTAGAACATTAATGTAATTCAAACGTTCAGTTATTTGAAAGGCACGTTTAAACGTTAATATCTTATCCTATTACTCGAAGAGCATTAAAGTTTTTCTTCTATAATATTTTCGGTCTGTACATAACACTGCGCAAACTTTCACCAGTGTACAGCGTATTAGCAATTACCTTGCACCGTTCGCTATAAAACACGTCTCGGGCTAACTCCCTACATGTCTGTCAAATGAACCGTGTCTGATTTAAGTGAGGGAGCGATCCGAGGTCGTGCCGGTGACCGCACGCGCATTGCACCCGACAGATTTAATCAGACGCCAACAACCGCGAACACAACCTCAGGCATTTCACTCCACCTCACGCCATATATGCACCTGCATTTTTTCCAGCACCGACATCTGCGCAAAATAGAAAAGTACGGGAGGTCCAACGGATTTTAATTACCTACACTTGGCTGCTCGCTTGCGCGCAATACTCCACTAAAATAGTGTAGGTAATTTAAGCTTACGTGTTGAGTGGCCTCATTGCTACTAGTAGAACTCCTATGGTGTGCCTTTGCCATTTTTATGAAAAAGTGTTTCTGATGTCTTCATAATTAAAAGTCTTCAGTTAATAAAGCTGCTTTTGAAATTACTCAAAATTTAAAAGTTTACGCCTGAAGGAGTCCACGTCAGCATCGCGCATCGAATTCGGTTCGTCACGATTCCAAGAAAGAAACGATCGGACAATGAAACAAGGAGAGCATGAAATCACGTTGGTTACATGCAAATCAGCGTGATGCTGCGAGCGGGCGTCGAACCTTGTGACCTTACGAACGAGTTCAACAGACATTTCTGGTCACAAAGACGTGCAAATTAAGCATCGCCCACACGATAACACTCGGTTATCTTCACATGTCACCACGCCTTACTTCTCGATAACCAACTTTGAGTTTGCAAAGCATGAATCAGAATCATTATTCCGATCTCATGAGAGCCGGCGACTTGCACAAGCTAACGACAAACGAATGAACATTAAAACATATTCATCAATACCTCTGATCAATAGCTGGTTGTAATTGTGATTGGGAGTCGATCGACGAGCGGAGAAAAATTAAAGCCGACTTCAGCACCCACCGCAATAAATTGCATTCGCTACAATTTGCCTTGTATCATTACCTTTGACTCAAGACTTCATATATTTGGACGTCCGCAAGGAAAATGGAAAAGTTTAACTCTAACTAAAAAGTTAATATCAGCAACATTTCGTGTCGCTGTTCAGGAGCTTTTGTTCGATTACTAGTTTACGATTCATTGACAACGTTGCTGAGCTTGAGAAATCTGTTTTGCTTCTCCTGTAGATAAAGTATTGTATAGATGATAGGTTCATTATACCTTTACCACAGGTGTATCTAATGACGTCACTTAAGGTCCGTGCCAGTCCTTCGAAAATAATGATCATGAGTAATTACCTACTCTTTCCAATTTTAATCAAAGGGGTTTAGCTTAATGTGTTTCAAATTAAGACAAATTACGGTGTACTTATATTGTTTTACTGCTACCAAGATATTTTCTGAATACGATAGATTATCCTAATCAGTTGATTGTTATTTTACTTGGTTGTTTCTTCGGACGAATTGAAGAGACAAACATGGGAACACTCGAGAGACCAAGAAAAAGTCCTAATGCGTCAGCAGTTTTAGTTTACTTGTCGAACTTTGCTCTTTGTTCGTAAACAAGCCCAACTGACGGAAAAGTTTTTCTGCAAAGAAAGTATTTAGGAATTAGGGAGCGTTATGTTTGCAACTTTGCACCGAAAAATATTTCACTTCGCTTTTCAACTGTTTTAGTGACTTAGAACTTTTTGGATTAGTAATACGTAGCTACTTGTATACTTTCAGTAACCTACATAGTTTGTCAGAGAAGTCATTATACTGCTTGGAGTTTTACTTATTGTACGTACTGTAAATAAATGGCGTTTTCCGTAATTTAGCAACGGCATTCCTCGATTGTATTCAGGCAGCGGAGGCAACGCAAGTAACACAAATTGCGAGGGCGCGTTCCGCCCTCTGAAAAATGCTCCGCTTTTAACAACTGAAAGGGGAACGGTGCAGGTTAAATGGTCATATTCAGTCAAGTTTCAGCCAACAAATGGCCGCCTCTGTTATTCAGTGCAAAAAAAAAGATTTTTTACACTTAGTTCTGAAACTAAAACTTTGTTCTCGTGCAATAACATGATAAGCCCCTCGGAACTAACATACAACAGAGACATTCGGGTTGTAGTTTTGATAAATTTATCTACGTTATGACATGACTCTTTCTCTCATAATATAAACTGAACTACGAAGATAAATCAGGTGTGAATTATATTTCATTTCCTTGACTTTTTTTAAATAATAAAGATAGATGAAGAAAGATTACACAATTAATTATGTACTGCTAAAGTGTTTTAAAATAAAGACCTGTTTTCATCCTCCATTTAAGGCTAAAATATTTTCATAAAAGATTAAGCTTATGGAGCAACACAAAGGTGGGTAATTAGAGTTTTAACGTAATTAAAATCGCCTCCTACGTTGTCTGGTTGGTTTAAAAATGATGAATAAAAAACAGTAGACGTTGTTTTCGCTCAGCCGCCTCCTCGTCTCCACTTAGTACACGACGAGTTTGCGAAGTGCGCAAAATAAGGGGTTGCTTGCTTCTTTAAGTGTGCACTCAACATATTTTTTTATCTTTAAATGAATTGTGTTTAACGCTAAAGTTTTGTAAAAGAGTTTTTGTAAATCTAGACTCGTAGAATCTGGGATTGTCATGTCATAGTGTTGAATATAATATTATCATTTGGAAATATATTATAATTTAAGAGTGTATTGTTTTATATCGTAAAAAATAAAACGTTAACATCTATTTTACATACATCAAATATAAAACAAAATTCATATAGGTACCTTTTAATTTAAGCCTTAATAACTAAGTAATAAGGTTGATCATCCCTAACGTATACCTACTCGCACATTACATGGTGTTGTGTCAACACTGATATCTGCCCGGGTGCCCGCGCTCTCCAATAAGATTTATGTAAGCTGATAAAAAGTAAAGTGAGAGCACAATAGACCGCATAAAATGTAAATATTTCGACAAAGTGTAAGTAATAACCAAGCATTCCTTTATCCGAGAGGCTCGGACCCTTTTTAGAATGTTTGCCTTTGTGCTCTACAAACGCTGTCTATAGCGCTACCAGTGAATACACATAGATTTTTATAAAATAAAAAGGAATTAGAATTCAGTTTCGTTTATGCCTACGAGATAATCTATTCCAAAATGTTCAGACCACTGATTTTTCTTGTTAACCGCCTATTTCAGCCTATAAGACACTAATTAAAATGTAGTTGGCGCAGCCAACTGGTTGAATCAGCCACTCAATAATGATCTAGTCATTGTATTGAACAGCGCCGTTTAATCACCGGCCTAGATGACATTTAACCAATGCGTCTAATACAACATTTAATTAACGGGCTGATAGATGCTTAGGCCGTAAAAAACATAAATCAAATTCATGTTTAATCTTGTGACAGTTTTATTGTATACCCACATGTATATCGCCTAACAAACAATAAATTGAGAATTAAAAAAAAAAAAACACTTTTACCTACATGCTGTTGGTCATATCCCATAACATTTGGGTCAAAATTTTCTTTAAAACGTTCGATAACAGAAAATTTTTATACTTTTTTTATAACCACACACTTTCATTGAACTATATTCTCGAGAAAACTTATTTTAATCTCGTTAAATCGTGAGTAACATCAAAACTATCACAGCTGGTCGGCGCCATATTGGCAGCTCTGCTTACAGCGCTCTAGGTGTCAGAAAACGGAACTATATTTTAATCTTGGCTAGGCAAGTTAAGAAACGTCATCAAACCAAGACATTTGGCTAGCCCTCTAATTAGATAGCCAGATATTATTTAGACCTTTGATTGAATGGCGCAGGCGCCCCTTAAAATGAAAAACTAGACTGTTAATTGAACGACTGATTAAGCTAGTTGGCTGCGACATAGTTATACCAAAAAGTATGAAATGCAAATACAACGCATTTCAAGTTTCCTTATACCTAATAAACTTAGCTCGTTAATCGCATAAGACGACCCGAGTCAACCGTAGACCAATTACTGACGCCGCCGATCGAGTTACGAATTCAGAACAACTCGATTCCCATAAAATTCTATTAACATTGTAAGCATGTAAGATAAGCATAAACATCTAACGTAAACTCTGACAAGGGCGCTGACAGTTATAAGACGCTTTCAAGTTTCGAGAACTTTCCGAGTTTCGAGAGTTTTGTTTGAAGAATTGAGGTTATGTACGATGGAAGTTCATTAGAATTCAATATGATAGCGTTGGGTGTCGGTATCGACCGGGAGGACGCGTCACGGCGACGAGACGGCGGTGGGCGGCCCTAAGATGGATGTGTAGACGTAAACAACGCTCTTTGGGAATGGCGGCGTACGAACTGGCGCCCAACGTGGGGCGAAAAAATTTCGAATGTACCGCCAAGCCAATTTGAGTTGCAATAAAACTGCATTAAGGTTGAAATTACTCTATTTATCTCTCTCATTATTTATTAAAAATGCACTCTAATAATAAAAAGGTATATTATTTTAGCTGTCTATTTGGAACGTTTCCGTCGGGGATATATCATTAAAATGTTCATACCAAAATATGTGTTTAAGAAAGTTACTCCCCAAACAAAATGTCGGTCGGTACTTATGTGATTTTGAGATGTTGTGATTGTGACGATATTTACCTGAAACAAAATAAAACTCATAAGTAAAAAATAAAAACATAATGAATAGTATCAACTACCTAAGCTATACTTTGTTGAATGGCATCACGATTATGATAGAGCCAGAGTGAGCTATCTAAACGGGCGTTCAACAAGTTACTAAGCAAATCAAGCTGGCAACTCAACTCAGTGTTCACGTCGTAAATTTCCGACTGTAAACGAGGAGAGCTACAGTTCAACAACAATACTGAAGGAATATGTGAGTGTGTAGTTCTGAAGCGACTGCGAAATTATTCAAATTTCCAGAGGTCCGGACACCCGGCAACTGAGGAACTGGGTTATTATGTTTCGGAATATTTTAGGGGGATTAATTCAATTTGTCGGCACAGTCAGCCGCTTGGTGGATTGTACTAGCGAGCCTAACCATGGGATCGTAAAGCAGTATTATTGCAGTTATGAAAACGAGACGCTGCTTTACGCTGCATATAGCACTGTCTCCCTTACTTATTTAATTGCTTCGAGAGTTCATGGTAACTCCCTACTTGTCGTTTTCTCTTAGAATTAATCAGATTACTTCATTAGAACGCTGTGAATGTGTTGACTTATTGTATTATTTTTATTAACCCTTCAACGCCCGGAAAATGAGACACAATAGATATTCCATTGTTATCCGACCGCCTGCGTCCGCTCGGGCGTCGGTTCTACGAAAATATACATCGTAATTCAATATTTGTATACACCTTTGGGTACTTGTATACCAATTGTTATACATTGGTATATTGTATACAAATGTGTTGTATGTTTTTGTAAATTTCGTAAAGTCAACGTTTCTTCGGTTCTACCATAGATTTGGATTTAACCAAGATCATACTAACCGCAATTTATCAATACAGCTTTTTCGATAGAATAATCACGTATAATGTTGGTGTAACATATAGCTTTATTTTGCGACCTTCAATTGTGCATACGTTAATGATATGCTTATAGTAAACTTTAATATTTCACTTCCATAAAATGTAAAATAAATTAATAATCACATATTACTTTGGTAAATCAATGGTTTGGTAAATGTTTACATTTAAAAAATAAACTAATACCTATTGATAATCTTTTACCGCGTGTTCGTGTTTCATTTAAATACATATATCAGCGACTATTGTACTCGCGAGCGACGATGGACGTAACAAATCGAATACAATCTACACAAAAAGATGAAACCTAAGTATCAACGACGCAAGAAAAGAGGAAATAGTTCCGGGAAAACAGTTTTGTTTACAATCCATACAAACTCGAACCGGTCAAAAGGAATAACTTGAATTGTGGAAACACAACACCCGTGCGGCGTTTGCGCGATATTCAATATGAAAATTTTCTCAACTTTTTCCCTGGTATTCTGGAAATAACTTCGTTTTTCGCTTTTGTGCGAGGTGCTTTGTGAAATACTACACAATTTTTTGTTAGGAATTCATCTTTTGAAATATCAAACAGAACAAGTGCTTTGTAAACGTTGCAATTATCAAGCATGCACTCGGAGTTTTATAATTGATATCTAGAGAAAAATGTTTATAAATATAATATAACAAATCTATTTCTTAAATTCCAAATGGGTGAAAGGTATAACTTAAAATCTCTCCATGTTCGCGATCGTTGTCCTGTCCTCATAGTTACCCAACCACTTTAAAGTGAATTTAATAAAAACTAAAAGCTTTGTCTTTGGTTTTGCTGCTGTACCATATCAAAAAGGCTGCATTATCTCTGAAACTCGAACTCCAAACGTGCTAGATCCGTTTAAATTTTTCCTTTGTTCGATGTCACTGGATATTGCTGGTACAAAGCGACTGAAATTAAAGTTCAACTACTTTCGATGAGGCTTTTGTATGCTTAGAAAAGAGAACAAAATCGATGACTCCGTACCAGTAATATCAGCAGTATTATATGAAAGATAGCGTATTTTAGATACAAAAGATGTTCTCAACAGGGGTAATAAATAAGGTGGATAATACACAAATCGGAATGCATCGTAACTTGGGTATGAACGGCGCATAGATGTCAGACTAATGTAATGAAGCCCATTCCCTTCGCGCGAACAGTTATCTACATTCATTGTGTTGTGGAAAAACCGAACGCGTGGGAGCCGCGGGTGAGGGGCCCGTACATTACAATGTTACTGTTTCAATAACTCAGTGGGTGTGCCATTGATTTTGTTACCGCAAATATCCGTGAATATCTATACCGAATGACGACCTTCGTGGTCGAGTGGCTTTGTACACCGGGTTTCAAGGTCGCCATCTCTGAGGTCCCGGGTTCGATCCCCGGTTGGGTCAATTTAGAAAACGAACTTTTCTATATTGGCTCAGATCTGGGTGTTTGTGATACCACCGTTGTCTCTGATTTCCATAACACAAGTGCTTTAGCTACTTACTTTGGAATCGATGCAATGTATGTATGTAATGTATTATTTATTTATAGCTAATATCAAACAGTTTAATAATAATGTCATGTTATTAGCCTTATATTTACAATGCGGCTTAAACAAACGAATATCTAATTTAGGAAGTTCATGATAGTAAAAATACAAAGTAAGTGTTTTTTATACCTTTATATAATAATACAATATCATCATCACAGTCGTGTTTTCATAAAGGTGAAAATATTTGATCAATCACAACCACTGCTATACATATTTAGTCGACCCCGTCTAATTGTGGCATGCATTGACCAATAAACGTTGTAGGATCGTTAAATGCGTTTAATTTTCTACGTAGGTAAGTAATAAGAGATTCATACTTTTTAATGATAATAAATACTTCTCAATACATGAATAAAAATTTACGTGTAACATAAGATGTTTATGTTATGGAGTTTTCAAGAAGGGATCCCTAAGAACAGTAAAAAGGCAAAGTTACCTCATAAAAGTGCCATATGCATAACGGCGGTGGATATAACGAGATGTTCAGAACTCACTAGCAGTAATAAGCCCTAAGTGAAGGTGGCGCAAGTTATGTTATAACTAGTTGGAAACTTTGCTCTGTACAATATGCAACTTTGGGAGCAAATTGTCTCCGAAGTTAAGTATAATGATGGTTTTGAAGTGTTGTATTTTATGTGTACTTTGACGACATAATTATAGACTATTTCCAAACAAGAAATGAGTTGTTTTGAAGACATCATAACCCAGAGTAGTGCTATGTAAAAGTTATAGAGCCATTAATGAAACAGAAGTTATTTACACTCCTATTAATAAACGTCAGCTAAAACTAATGGCAGCTAACAGTCAATTTAATTAAAATTAGTGGTTAGCACAAATCACGTTTAATCACTCGCCATTACTAACCAATCGCCGAGATATCCGCAAACAGTACACGGAAACCACGTAATAATATATCCGACATTGGCTGTCCATGTCGGTAAATCTACATACAAATGAGATCAACATATTCCGCACCGTTGGACATATCCTTCGAGCTAAAGCGAACAAAGTCTATTATTTAATTACACCACTCTATGAAGAGGATTAGAAAATCTATTTAGATTAACTTTTAAGCTTCCCTGGAGTAAACAGTTTTGATTCAGACCGCAGATAGTTGAAGGTTGGCGGTGATTTTAGCATTTGAGTTAGCTTTGAGTTGACCATGTGTGGCCTCGTGCGAGCCTTTGGCGAAGTCACTAATTACTTGTGTAAATAGTTTCCATGTATTTGATGACGTACCGGTCTAATATTATTATCCAATTTTCAGTTGAGAGCGGCTCGAAATATAACTTATAGAAAACCGTTAACCAAATAAGACGCGCGAGTACCTACAACAACTTGGTTTGACGTCACAAAAACTTTATGATTAGGGCTTGTTTCACAATCAAAAAGTAAGTTCCGTCCGAGTAGCTGACTTGACAGATGATTTGACAAATGTGTTTTAAAAAATATGTCAAATCATTTGTCAAGTAAGCTACATAACTTACTATTTTGATTGTGGAATAGGCCCTTAAAGGCTTTATTTAGGTAACAAGAAGGGTTATTAAGATAAATAATATTAGAAAAAATACTAGAAATAGGGTTATGTCATACTAGCCATAACCGTTGGACATTTTTTGTCCGAAAGCTGCATTTGGTGACGGAAGCAAGGCGTTTTGCACAGTCATAGTGTGTGATTTTGAGGATAAGCAACATTCACCCCTTAAGAACAGAGATGGCGTCACTTGTTCAAAAAAACTTTAAAAATTTCTAAAACCTGAACGGATGCTCCGATTTTGATGATTAAGGTGTCAATCAAAAGAAAATAATTAATTTACAAACAATAATAATAATTAGGTGGCAGAAAATAATTATAAATACAAAAAGAAAAGCTTTTCTCAACGAGTGGCGCCGTCTCTGTTCCTAAGGGATTAATGTTTTTTTATCTTCGAGTCAAATCACTTATTTTGGACCCTACTATCACTGCAAAGCGGCTTATTTCCATGACAAAATGCAGGTTTTTTTTTCTTGACTATACTGCATGAGTACCGTTACACCGGTATCTTATTATCACTGAATAACCTTTTACATTATATGAAACGTTATTTACTTTGAATATTTAATACATAAAACAAAAAAAGCAAACCCGTATTGCTGTTATGCAAAATATAATTGCATATTTGAATCGTCCCTACGTGAAACGCTGCATTCATTAGTGAAACCGTATAATTCCGTACAGTATACTATTTAACCAAAATTTTATGTTAAAACGTGACAGCGCCAGTATTTTTGTAGATTAAACACTTGATTTTGAATTCTCTTAGAATGTCGATCAGATCAGTTGGGTGTGTATAGTGATCTGAATCTCCTCCATTTACTCCCTGGATGGCCATCATCAGATCATAGCTAGGTCAATCCTTGGCGAAGAACTGAAAGGCTTCAAAAGTTACCTCGTTTGTATGAAAATCGACTGGTGTGGTATTGTGCGTCTAAAGGTCCTTAATTATCTGGCCACCACTATATATTAAGAGGTACTAAAGAGACAAACACCTAGTAGGCCAAAAAGATACACGCATGGATTCTTGGAAAGGACTACGTTTGTCGTGTGATAAGTGGAAAATCGAAGGTCGTAACACAAATCCTACCTGTCCCTATGAAATGAATTCTATTTCCGTAGTCAAACAAATCACGACAAAAAGCAATAAGAAAATGGAAGCTTAATATTAAGTGAACAAGGTTAAACTCAAAGGTTAGTATTGGCTGCACTTTATTTTGCTGTAATGAGCTCGAACCGTAATGAAGGTGTATCGCTGAAGCGTTAAGGCAGGTATTCCATGAACAGAGCGGCGACAAAGGACCTCTTTATTTAGCTCTTGACAAATGACCCGCGTCACTGCTGCGATAAATCTTACCGATACTCTAACGACACCGAACTCTGCATCGATCACTGATACTCTATTATAGGATACACTGCAAATACACTATTGTTTGGGAATAGCTAGATTGAATCCAGGTTTATTTTTCTTCTGAATTTTTTCGTTAATGTAACTATGTCGTGTAAAGTTTGTGATATTTTTTCCATTATACAAGGTGTTACAAAAATACCCCTAATGCCGAATATGGTATATAGGGACCATCAAACTGATCAACTTTTACTATGGGACCAACTCTGAAATCACGAAAACAAAATCAGCTGTTTCATACATTTAGATATTTTCGATTTTAATTTTTGTATGAAACAGCTGTTTTCTTTTTGCGATTTCAGAGTTGGTCTCATAGTAATAGTTGATCAGTTTGATGGTCCCTATATATCATATTCGGAATTAGGGGTATTTTTGTAACACCTTGTATAAGGCGTGAATCTAATTGGTGACCCGAGTCATACTAAGTCGCCTTGTACCTATTAGTATTATCAACAGTGGGTATTAGAATGTATAAGTAACCCTTTGACCCTAATTGGAACTGTATACAAATCTTTATTTGCTTAAATAAATGAATGAAAATGAAAATGACCTAAATAAAGACGTTCTGAAAGTTCCAATACGATATAATTTAACGTTCCACTTATACAAAGGGGAAGTTTAAGACTACAGGCGCTTAGCACTTACCTTCAGAACCTTGGAAGTCGAACTAGTTACAAAATGGTGTACGTAACGAGAGTGTAATGTACCGACGACGACAATGCAGGGTTGCCAGACATCAAAAGATTTACAAATATTGTGTGAGGTAAGCAATGGGAACCCCACTCAAATGAATCTGATGCCCAGAGTTTAGTCTGAGTAATTAAAAATAGTAGTGAATTTTTCCATTAATTAATTCGAAACCTATACCTCAGAATATACAGGATGGTTTTTTAATACCACCTGGAGGAAAAGTACTTTAAACTAAACAATGGAGATAGCAAATTTCACTCAAAAGAAATATTTCTTTATTTTTGAAAAGAAACAAATTGCATTCAATGTTTTTTTTTTAAAATACGCTTCCTACATCCAGGAATCGAACCGGCTAAAATTCTAAATAACAACACCCTGTACTTTTATCATATCAATCGATGGTCAATCATAAGGAACAAATCTCTCTAACAAACATGGCAAATTAAATTATGAAATCTAAAGTTATTTAAATTGAATATAATAATGTTTCCCTTGAGTGGAATCTGCTATCTTCATTGTTTAGAGTACTTTCCCTCCAGGTGGCATTAAAAAATTCAACCCTGTATTATAGTACTAAACGTCCTATACTTAGCATGATTATTTTTAATAATTCCCAGTAATTTTCATTAACTTTGCTCACATTTTATTACATATAATAAAATTCTTTAATTAACATTCTGAGATAATCACAACATGGTGGGTGATGACGTCGACTTGTGTAAACCTACCAAAACCATTTTTATCAATACCACCTTTAGATTGTGCATACTTTGACATAAGTAAGTTATTTTGAAAACCTTGTTTTTAGTTTGACATCCGGTTCAATAGTTAGGAAACTAGGTCTTCCAACACTTTTCTGCGGTTCTATATGTGCAGCCCTTACAGTCGACAGCCCTAAAAGCCACATAAGCTCGTGAGGGCAGCGCCCGTATAATTTTCAGATCTCGCCACTTGGTGCAGGCTGTGCTTTATGCACCGCAGATAGTACCGAGAATGCGCCATCTATTTTAAAGCATTCAATTTTCGTTGAAAAATTGCTTAAATAAAACAATAACATTTGAAACATGACAACTGTACAATGATTTTCACTAGTGCTATGGAAATCAGAGACGACGGTGGTATCACAAACACCCAGACCTAAGCCAATATAGAAAAGTCGACACCTTGAAAACCGGGTGTACGCACGACAGCACGTCAATCAACGGTTAAACTGGGAAAACAGCTTTTATTACGTAGGGCATAAAGGCGGTCTCAAGGTCCACATGTATAGTCTGAGGTGCCGTCGTGTGTACAAAGCCACTCGACCACGGAGGTCGTCTGTTTATTTACTCTATCCGTGAGATGTGTATATTTTTGTGCTTACATCTCAAAAATCTGAATCACTTGGGGAGGCATTCGCTTGGTGCAGACAGACAGATGGGTGGGTGACAATAAGCCATAATGCTGGTATCTTGAACATTTACTACTTCATTTATAAATTATCGAAGTAACGTTACTTAAATAAACATTCTTATAGACGTAGATTCTATCAACGTGCGTGTTGTAGCATCATTTGAGTGCGAAGCTCTTCGAGTTGATTAAGGGCTAACCGCTCTACGTCGTCGTCTCCGCCGTAACTAGACCTCGTTTACAAGTTATAATAAATAAATAAATATTTGACAACATCACATACATTGCTCCGATTCCAAAGTAAGTAGCTTACGCACTTTTGTTATGAAAATCGGAGACAACGATGGTATCACAAACACCCAGACCTGAGCCAATGTAGAAAAGTTCGTTTTCTAAATTGATCCAACCGGGAATCGAAGACCTCAGAGATGGCGACACCTTGAAAACCGGTGTACAAAGCCACTCGACCACGGAGGTCGTCAATTATCGTATAATCGTTTACCCCCACCGTAAATAGAGCACCGACCCTCCGCATATGTTCAGTAAATGTATAAATTTAACATTAATCCGACCTCCGTGTGGCTACGACATCTATGGAGGCGACCCTTGTTAGTCGTTGAAACTGTCACTCTATAAATGTTTTGTTATTGATATGTTGTGATAATCGTCAATCAATTCGAACATCTTTATTTTACCCACCGTTCATAGTTTTCACTCGAAGGATATTACTTAGTTATTTACACGAATATGATATGTTCTACTTTAGGCATATTTAAAAATTATGTCATTAATTCTTCTATTATTGTGTTATGGTCAACGCTTTTCCCAACAAAAGACGTGTGGTGTGGGGTACATCTATATATATAAAAGGGAAAATCACTCACTCACTCACTCACTCACTCACTGATCACGAAATCTCAGAAACTACAAGTGCTAGGAGTCTCAAATTTTGTATGGGGGCGTAGGTGCTCACTAAGACGGGATTTTGCGAAATTCAAACCCTAAAGGGGTGAAACAGGGTGGCAAAGTTTGTATGGGAGAACGCGATTCCTTGGCCCGATTGACTTGAAATTTAGCATACACATTCTTTCACAAAATTAATTGAACACGTGTTTCGTATTTTTTTTATATTTATCTCCTAACAGGGTTAAAAAGTGATAGAAAGCTACTTTTGGGGTGCTTGACTTCGACGTAGGAATTGAAACTTCTTTGTGCATTTGATTGATTAATTAAGAAAAATAAATGTCATTGGTCATCTCAACGTAGTATTACATTCTCTTTGGTTATTTCCCCTGAGAGTAGGTAGAATGCATTTCATTGAATAGTACCTATGGCGTTATGTTGGCAGTGCTGTCATTTTTCCTTATTGCGTTGTAATAAGGTGCAAAATGATTGCATCTGATTATCAGATCAATTTTAAAAGAATACAATATCCGGTCAAGTCGCCTATGCTATAACAATTAATAAAGCACAGGGACAAAGTTTAAGGGCGGCTGGTGTAGATCTGCGCAGTGATTGTTTCTCCCATGGTCAGCTCTAATGTCGCCTGCTCGAGAGTCAGCTCGCCGAATAGCCTTTTTATTTTGCAACCGGATAACATGACAAGAAATGTGGTTGGTATACAACATGTTACAAAAATACCCCTGATGCCGAATATGGTATATAGGGACCATCAAACTGAACAACTTTTACTATTGGGACCAACTCTTAAATCGCGAAAAAAAATCAGCTGTTTCATACATTTTTATATTTTCGATTTTAATTTTTGTTTGAAACGACTGATTTTTATTACGCGATTTCAGATTTGGTCCCATTATCCCAAGTTATTTAGTTTTATGGTCCTTATATACCATATTCGGCATTGGGGGTATTTTTGTAACACGTTGTATATTATAGGGAAGTGTTGGATGATCGAGATTGACAATCCTGATAATGCACAACTTATTTTTATTTAGAACTAGCTGCACCCGGCATGCATATTGCAATGCTCCGTTTTTTTAGCCAGGGATCTTCCCGGTCGTAAGCAAAACAACTCACCAGAGTTTCATCATAATCAGATCAATTGTTTGGGAGTCCCGTCGTCTGTACACTTAGATCTTTTAAACTATGCATAAAAAACCGCATCAAAATCGGTCCATAAGTTTGGGAGCTAGGTAGCCTCAGACAGAGAGACACACACAGGTCAAACTTATAACACCCCTTGCATAAGTTGTGTATGTCCTATATACATATACATATAGTGGTGGCCACATAATAAATGACAAGTCGATTTTCATACAAACGAGGTAATTTTGAAGTCTTGGTTTTCCGCTAGAGATTGAAGTAGCTGTGATCTGATGATGGCCATCCAGGGAGTGAATGGAGAAGATTCAGATCGCAATACACACCCAACTGATCTGGTCAGCATTCTAAGAGATGTAAGCATCAGAATTTTCACACATTTTTATGAATAAATATTTGCGGCATTTTTAAACATATCCTTACATCTCTTAAAATGCTGGTCAGATCACTTGGGTGTGTATAGAAATCTGGATCTCCTCCATTCACTCCCTGAATGGCCATCACCAGATCACCGCTCGGTCAATCCCTGATGGAGAAGCAATGCTTAAAAGTTACTTCGTTTGTATGAAAATCGACTGGCGTCCTTAATTATGTGGCCACCACTCTATATAGTTATCCTGTAGTATAGTCTAATAACTTCACACTCACCACATTAGTAACTACATTGTACCCGTGCGAAGCCGGGGCGGGCCGCTAGTTATATTATATAATACGTCAAACCTCCCCGGTATAACGTTAAAATGACGTATCGTATTATACGCTACCTAACAAGGATGATGTAATAAGTTGTCAGTGAAAACGGTCGCTTCTACTGCAATTTCAGAAGCGGACCTGTACAGTATACTTAAGCTCAGCGATACACTTGCTGCATTTTAATACGCTCATCATTCCAGACGATAGGTGTACTCAGCGGGCCAGCGGACACTGCACTTTAATTACGTTGAATATTACAGTCAGCGAACTAAAATCTATGGAAGTGTCTATTAAACAAATATTGCTTAAAATGGCACCACGGGGCTAAAAAAACCTCCTTCTAAAAACCTTAAAAATTGCTATAAAAAACAGCTTAAAAAAGCAACAGCTCTAAAAAGCAAGAAATAATATTCAAATCTGCATAAATACTATTCAAGTACCTACGTATATCGGATATTACAAAAAACGTCTTTTGAAGTCCAAGGGACCAACTTGGGAGCAAACCTGATAAAGTGGCGTTTGAATCATGTCAATCGGTTCAGCCGTTTTTGAGTAATCGGTGGACATACATAAAAAAAAAACAAATAAACAGTCGAACATAGAACCTCCTCCTTTTTTTGAAGTCGGTTAAAAATGACAACTCGCACAGCATTTATTCTGGCCAGCCACGTTCCCGATGACAGATGTTAGCATTCTTTACACAACACTTTAAGACAAGAGTTTATTAGAAATAACGTCCTGTCACAGGACTCCTGTGTGGTCAAATGGTGTCGTGTCAAAGCAAAAGTCGCAAAGAAAAGATGCAGATACGAATCATAAGTATTAAATATTTTTTCGTTTAAGTATACAAATTATTTATGAGTATACAGATTATGGTCGCTATTATGCAACAATTGTTCAGTCGCCTTGTTCTGCATAACTAAATGCCAGCATTTTTAGCCCCGCCCACTTGTAATTTTTGTGTGGTGCTATTTTTTGAGCGAATGATTGTTCCATAGATTTTAGTTCGCTGATTAGGTACAGCTTAATACATTCTCCCGGTGAATATTATTATAACGGTGTGATGTAAAACTCGTTAGCAATGTTCATTACATTAAAATAGAACAGTTGTGTTTACGCCTACGATCACCTGTTTACCTACGTACACACGACGGCACCTCAGACTATACATGTTGACCTTGAGACCGTCTTTATGCCCTACGTAATAAAAGCTGTTTTTGTAGTTTAACTGTATAACCTGACGTGCTGTCGTGTGTACATCTATATCGAAACAGATAGCCAGTATCTAAACTCATTTGTGTATTTGTCAAAGTTTATATGTGTGCATTTAATTATCTACGCTAATTTATCAGTTTTTCTTAAAAACAGGTCGCTCACGTTGACTGCACCATATTCTCGAGAGTCTCAACTTCTAGTATAACCAAGAACTACGACCAAAAGTGATAAAACCGACTAAAAGCGCGAAAATTAGCCAATACATCAAGTGCCGTAATACTGTATCGACGACTCAAAGTGAAATTGAGATTTTAGCATTCACAATGCTATTTTTATACAATACTAAATAATATACTAGGAAAGGAGTGATTCAGTAACTATACATATATAAATAATGAGTAAATAAATATTTGACAACATCACATACATTGATCCGATTCCAAAGTAAGTAGCTAAAGCACTTGGTTATGGAAATCAGAGACAACGGTGGAATCACAAACACCCAGACCTGAGCCAATGTTCGTTTTATAAATTGACCCAACCGGGGATCGAACCCGGGTCCTCAGAGATGGCGACACCTTGAAAACCGGTGTACAAAGCCACTCGACCACGGAGGTAACTCAGTTGGTAAAAGCATTTTACTGGACTTCCAAAGCTGGTTCGATTGCCGTTTGAGACAATTCTGGTGACGAGTCGAATTTTTGTAGTATATTATTCAGTAACATTCATATTTTCAATTACATCACATTAGCATTTTAATAAGATACTACAGCAACTATTCCAAGTCCAGCTCAGCCAGTATACGCTGCATACACGTAAATTTAATCAGAGCAATCACATTTTCCAGCAAGCAAGACCGACCACGAGGTAATGAACTAAACTAATCGCTGATTAAGCAAACGAGCCCGCTGGTTGTGGCACAACTTTTTGAGCCCTCATCGAATAAACATACAAAGACGATTACTACCTGCCCACACCTACATAAGGTTAGGTACTAGGCACAACATTCTAAATACTACAATACAGTTAAGTCCAATATATCCTACCCTAAGCGATCACTATCCCACCCCAACAGCCGTTAATCAGGGGCCACTATCTATTCACGGAATTCGCATTTTCGATCTACATATATTTATAGGATTGTCGGGGACAAGCCGAAATTGTAAAAATTGTAAGGACTAAATTTTATTATTGATTTTGTTTAAGTCGTTCGATAAGAGTGTTTACGTTTAAAAGTCACAATGGTTGAATATTGTAACCATCAATATTTTGTGGTTATTATTATAAAAAGGTCACAGCAGATTATCACTAAGTTCATGAACAGAAACCGTATTAGTGTCCTAAAGAATATAAAAATACTGAACAAGGTTTAACCTTGGTAAAGTAACGAAGCAATTCAGGTTTACTAAAATAACATTTTGAAGCTTGTCAATGAATTATATCCACCCACAGGCTAGTAATTGTAGGCAAATAAAACGTGGTTGTTTATATCGTTCCGTTATTTGACTTGACGCGGAAGAAAAGTGCTTACGTAATTAGAGACAGCCGTAAACAAAACAAAAAACAAGCGATTCAATCAAAATAATCGAATGCGGCTTGCTTTTCTTTTGTTAATTATTTATTAACAAGCACTAAACACGAAAGGCGATCAAAAAATACGTAATTAATACACGTAATTTCATGAAAAATATTCAGCAAAAGAATCCATCACAAATGACGCATTTTTGTCATGCTATCGCTGCTGCCTATTGTGTAATGAGCACCAACAAAGATTTTAACTGAATCAACAAAGACCTCTGGTTTTAAAGATCGGAAAAATTGATGCTATTTATGCTACTTACATTACAATAATGTGAATTAAAATTCACAAAGATGATGTAAAAATACTTCAATATCCTCAGTAGTCTGCAAAAGATGTAATTTTAATACATGAATAAACAAAGAAGCAACAATGAACAGTGGACCGTAAAGAATACGAAGACAATTATAATGTAATAAAGAAAAAGTATTTTCGCAAAACAAAACCAACTGAATCCGAGTTAACCCTAATCCCGTAATTGAAAAAGCTTGTAGCCTTTAGTGACCCTGCCATAACAGTATTAAGGTGACCGAAAATAAAAGAATACTTATTGGTTAAATTAATATATACGTGTATTTATATCAACAGAACAAAAACAATAGCTAGTTATTTGTTATACTAGAGACTAAAGTCAACTTTGTGCTGCGAGTGCTGACTTTAACCCTTCAACGCCCGGAAAATGAGACACAATAGATATTATATTGTTATCCGGCCGCATGCGTCCGTGCGGGCGTTGATGAATTAAATCACAAGTACCATTTAAACGGGTTGATTTTCCAGGCGATGTGCTAGGGGTGACTTACCTTGTAGCCGGACTTTTAAGGCAGTTGTTGACTTTGAACACTTATAACTTAAAAACAAATAGTAATGACCCGAAATATTTATTATGTGGTTGAATACATCCTTGAGGAATGGCAATATTTTTTTGCAATTTTAGATTAGTTTAATTTTGTCATCAGAAATTATTTTCCAAAAAAGTATTCCTTTCGTGCTAAAAGAGGCTGAAAAAAGCAAAAAACGTTTGAGAAGCTTTAATTACTTGGTGTTTTAGTTAATATCTGAGTAAAAATATGGTTTAATTAGCATAGCTTACAGGTAAGTATCTACAAAAATAATATAAATACGGTTAATATTAGTTCTGTTGACGCTATTCTAAAAACGCTCGAATATAGAATAGTTAAACTGTAGTACCTACATGGCGTTAAATCAATATAGTTAAGTAAACATCAACAACGACGCCGTCGCGTATTATGACGCACATTGTCAAATTGTACAATAAAAACGGATGAAGGTGAGAAATCCAATTATTTCACCAGTGGCCTACCCTACCATGAGTTGATGCAAACTATTTTCGCTACCGTAAACTATCGTTTTATCTCTTTCACTCGCATTGAATGTGAGCAGTTTATCCGATAGTTTACGGTTGCGAAAACAGTTTGCATCAACTGTTTGTAGAGCTATAGATCCAATTCCCGCTACTTACTTACGGAAAATCAAGAAAAGAAAACACGTAAAACAAACAAAGGACTAGAAGACAAAAATAAACATGGCGACTGGCGGCCCAACAAACTGTTGGGATAATTAAATCTTGATTGAGCGGCGTAAAATTGAAATAGGTCATATCGACGTGCCGTCCTCGCATATTGGCAGCACATAAGTTTCAATACAGTGGTCCATTTCGAAGGGAATGACCGAGTTTATTACAGCAAACATGACTCATAAAACCAGATCACAGAGCTAATAAAGCGCTGCCCTCATAGGTCCACAAAAATATAACAACCGACCAATCAAATTGGATATCTTATTAGAGTATTATCTGTGGTATTATCCCTTCCTATACCCCGAACAGGCTTAGGGGATGGATACAAGTATGTTGACTGTGAGAAACAATAAATGCGCCGACGACGTTACCGAAGCATTATTATAAGGACGTGTTTTGTTCTGGAAATATGAAATGATTAATCAAATGCAGTAATTAAATCGGTAAGTATCGAATATCGATTGTAATATTACACTGATTCCATAAATTGTATATCAAGAAAAAACGTATTAGCTAACTCCAACCGACGACGAATTGGAGAAATTATACAGTAAACTCGACAGTTAAATCCGCAAGTCGACTAATTATAATTGAATTTATATTGAATTCAGATTGAATTTATATTGCAAAAACCTTTCAGAAATTAGCTTGTTTTTGTTTGTTGTTCTGTTTGAATGGAAAACCATATAGTTGCCCATAAGAGCCTACTCAAAAGAAAATAGTATAAGAAAATAGTTCCTTTTGAGTAGTATATAATAAAATGTCTAGCTGCTCCTGATGTCGACTGTACACTAAGTACCTAGTAAAACAGAATAATCAAAGAATTAAGATCCTTAATCTGGTGTAGTACATCTGCAGATGCTCCACGAACATAAACGCAGATAATGTTACTTTTATATCTCCTGAAGGATAATGGCACTAAGATTGGTTTTCAGTGTTGAAGATCTTTCGGTCTTATAAAGAAATATTTAAAGGTTTCTCAGAAACATGGCTCAAATTGCCAATACAAAGAGAACAATCCCCAAATAAATTGCCATTTCGATGTCTTTAAAAGCTTTAATGAGAAATTGTGGACGTATTATTTTCACAAGCTCATTTTTGAAGCTTTTGTTTGCTGTAAATTTTATACAAGACAACGTAAATGCGACTTGTTTTTCGTCCATAATTACCATGCCGGTGACGCCCGGCGGTGTAATGTTTTATCAAAAATGTTGATGGAAGCCTCTGGGCGGGGTAGAATGTTTCTCTGTCGCCCGGACGTGTGAAATGCGGTAGCCTTTATAATATTCACGAGGAGACGCAGCAAAAATGCCCGGTGACCTCGGCGCGGGGCTTTTTCCCCGAGGGCCCTCTGCGGGTCAATTTCGTGGCACTTTGACCCTTAAGCTGCCGGGGAACGCCTAAATTATCTTTGGGACACCTCCGCAAGAGCTCGCAGCGTGTTGAATAGTTAACTCAGCGTTAATAGCTTGGTTGTTATTATAAGTTTTCGCTGCCATGTTGCTTCGAGGCGTCGTGTGGAATGTTGTTATGCTATTAATTAATAAACTCTTTATTGTTTCGCTGACATACGAGACATTTTAATTAAATAACAGGTGTTGCACACGTGTTATGCAAACAACCGTTTTCATTTAAGGAAAGTGTCAGGTGCCAACGATATAAGTAATAGTACTTTACTTGGATGAGGCATCACCATTGTGTGAGGTGACGCCGTGACACGGCAGGATTGCCGCGTAGAAAACTCCCTTGTTCGTTCACGGGCTTACATTACACGTGCAAGTTCCAGCGACCGCATTAAATATTTAAATGGATATTTGAACAGTGCCCCTAGCGGTTATTGTATGGAACTACAAATCTTCAACAATATCGCTAGCGTACTACAGTAGGTACCTAACATTTAATAATTATATGTGTAATCTAAGTTTTTGTTGCTTGTATTAAATTAGAAGTAATTATTGTATCTTTGTAATGAAACTAGTCAAACCTACGTAATCGCACTGAGTGGCAGTCGTTGACTCGCGTCCAGTGTGCCGTGACCAGAGAAAGTCTACGTACATGAACCTGACAATCGGGAATGTATGCAAATCGCATTTCGTTTTCAATACAAACATTGACTAATTATAATTTTATTCTACAGCTTTGTCACGAGAGGAGCTAATAATGTGTGTGGCGACATCTACCTACCTACGCCGCACATACCAAAACACACGAAGCTAACAAGATTTATCATCTAAAAAAAAAAAATAGTAAGGAATAGCATCTCGTAGTATGAAGAACCTACATCTCGCTCACGGAGTTTTCTCAGCCGCCAAACTATATATATGTCACAGCCAACTAGCTTGATCAGTCGTTCAATTAACGGCCTAGCCTTTACATTTAACGGCGCCGTTCAATCAGCGGTTAAAAATTCGAAGTGAGGCTACTAGGGCATATGGGGTATCATATGAAAGAGCGCCGTTTGCACATTCTCAAAAAATTTTCGACTTTTGATGAAAAATATAAAAAAAACCGATCCCCTCCTCATCTCTGAAGTTTGCATAGAGAAAAATCAGAAATTATTTTATATGATAGAAGATTATGTAAAGATTACTGGAAAATAAAACGATGTCTCTAAATAGTAAACTTTTTCAGAATTTTGGTACGGAACCCTCGGTGCGCGAGTCCAACTCGTTTACTTGTGAAATAGGTATGTATTTACGTCTAACTATTTTATTATAAAAAAGACTTTGGCCCATCCACTCCAACTTTTAGTTCACAGATTTTCATTTTAGCTAATTTGCTGAAAGTAAATGAAAATCTGTGAACATAAAAAATGGCTATTGTATATTGTTACATAGTAACATGAGGTACTTTTAATCACCACTTTTTACTGGTAGAAAAACAGTTTAATTTAATTCCTTGCACGCGAGTTGCACGTTACTAAAGGTCATGTTAAGTGAATACCGATCGACATGCGATTGTGGCCGTAACAATGTTGATCAAATAAAAGCAAAAGGAGTCATTTTTCAATGATATACAAAGAAAAGATAATGGTAAAAGGTAGGGAGGCATATGAATATTACAGAGTACCTTTGATCTCATTGAATTCGAAGTTTCAGGGATTAATGTATGAATTAGAATCATGTTTTATTTTGATTTCCATTTGATGAAAGCATAGAACGCGGAAAAGTGTGAGAATAAAAGTTGTGAAAAAAATTGAGATGTTCGAATTAAATTAAAGTAGAGATAGGTTGTTTAAATAAAACACTTAACACAAACAAAGCAGAACAAGAATAAACAAAAGCCATCGAGTAGACGCTGGCTGCAACGGTATCTACTCCAATTTGTTTCATTCCAACAAATTGTTTTAATTTATGAAACAACAATCAATTAGGTATTGTTATTGATTATTTTGTACTCATTTGTGAGATCATTTTGTAAACATCGAGTCTTATCAAATCATCTATTTTTAATGAAAACACAGAGATATGTTTTCCAAAACAAAACAATAATGAACAAAGAAGCAGAATCATAATTATGCAAAGCTTATCGCTTATGTTTTACTTCAGTAATTGAAAGGTGAATGATATTTGATATATGTCAACCACAAATACCAAGCGATTACAACAAGGCTCAAACAATAACACTTGGACAAAAGGCAGGGTGTATTTTAGCACCCAAAATAGCTATCCAAGGTCATTTTCGTAGCAATCCTGTGAAACGGGCTAACGTTTAAGTAAAGTGGCAACATAGGCCTGCGCAAATCTCTCCCCGAGGTGCCTTCCTGAGGATTTAGAAATGGACTATCTTTATCCGCCAACTGCCGGTGCTTACCTTCGCGAAATTACACCGAGAATTGTGGACTTCTAATTTAAAGATAGACGTTTAGTAATCAAATCGCTGGAACCCAAAGACAGATGCTACATTAGAATGGATAATGCCCAATATGAAAATAATTTAACATCGTTTTAAGAAGCTAATATTAGTTTTCTATGGTACTAGGTACGTGGAGCATTAAATAAGATTTATGAGTGTGTTTATTTTGTAATCTTAACCAGTGAAGCTTCTAGAGTGTCCTCACATAAATCAATGTGATGCGGCGAAGGCGAGCGCACGCAAGCCAGCACTCCCTGCTCGCTCGAAGAGCCCTCCACAATCCCTCTAGCGCTCCTTGTCCTATAACCCAATTTATACCAGAGAGCACTCGCCGCTAGTGCTTTGATTCCAACCCCAGTAACGACACAAATACCGAACGCAACGCCTTAAGCAATAAAATATATTCGTAGCACGATAGGATAATTCCATTCCCGAGATTATTGTCTATAAAATAAAGGCCCTTTGTAAGTAAAGGATGGAAACAATAAAAAAGTTATCGCGCTAAGCCTTCAAAGATGTTTTAAAGGACATTATTTCGAGTCGCAAAACAGAGCAAATTGCTCTTTAAGTCGCGGAGATTTCGCGTGGGAGGGCTGCTGGAACAAAGAGATGATTTTATATTGAAAGTCTAGAAGCTACTTCGACTCATTTGGCTCGATAAATCTGACCTTCATACATAAACTTGTTACAATATTTTTGTCAACAAATAAATATCCAGTCGTACATTTCGCAACATCTGATTGGCTAACAAGTGTGACGGGCTCGCCACCAGGTGGCGGGAGTCGGGAGGAGCAGTCGCCTGCGCAGCCGAGCGGAACGCTCCCTAACGAGTTGGCACGGAACACTGCCTGCTATTGTGAAAGTGTTCGCCATAACGAGACGGCGAGAGTAAATACTTCAACTTGCCACTCGATATTCGCGACAAAGCAATTTGCGTGAGCCTAGAACGTGCCAGAGACAACAGAAAAAATACTTACGAACAGTCTGTATATCTCTTGATAAATGAATGAGGTACAGTCGCCGTCAGATATATTGAAGCAGACAAGGTGAAAACAGTTTAAAATGTCAATAAGTTCCATACACTACAAGTTACCAATAATATCTCAACATTCACTATTTCATTAACATCTGAGCAGATGCATATAAAAAATATAGGTAGATCCAGAAATGCAGAAATATATATTTCCAGAAATTTTAAATTGAATGAAGCAGAAAGACAGATGATTAACGACGACACTAAATGTCTCGTTCCTAATTTCTTCAGTTATCTCCCAACATTTCATTTCGAACAATCTTTCGACGGCCGACAAATGAGGCTGACTGCCGAGTCATCCCCGTCAATTAATTCTCACAGATTAATAAAGGAAGTGACTTGTGATATCACTACCAATAGCGATACCGAGTATAAATCACATCGGATCGCCTTCACTGACGAGTACCGAAATATCAGTAAAGTATTTCGTTAATGTTACTGGGATTTATTAAGACTGAATTCTGACGAAGTTACGACAGCATCGTTGAAATTATTGACGATATTAAACGGTTTATTATCACTGAACTCACAGAGGCGTTCCGGAAAATTATGGGTCCTAAACAAATAAGTACCAAGAAAGTAATACTTGAATTTAATTAATCTGTAATCAAATTGACTTTGTGTCACGTGTAGCAGTTTTATAAATTGATAACTGTGACTCTATCAGAATATACGTAGGTACTTCTTTTCTGAATGGATATGCGTAGATATCTGGTGAATGATGGACTATAACAACAATAGTACATAATCAGATAGTCATTACATGTGGAGTGGAACAGTAAACAAGTAAACGGGAAAAACTGGAGTTGATGGTTCAAACGATACAATTACTGAACTTATTTTTATACTGTCACTACGAGCAGATCTCATTAAATGTTGGAGTTGGAACACGGGCATCTTATGAACTAGCACTAGGAACTATATTGCAATAAACAATACACTTCCATACAAACAAAACGAGCCGTTGGGAAGCTGGTAGTTCGCTAACTGGAGACATTTCATAAAGCCTTTATAACGAAACATGCCCATCCCGTTACGCTTCCGATAAAATTGTACCCTAATAGCGTTTTAAAAAAGCGGAAATAGCTTTTTTTGTGAAACAGACGGTACCTGGGATACTTAAAAGGGACTTCGAAAAAACACTTTTCGAAATTTATAATGCCCAATTATGTTCCTCTTTTATTTATTTCCGCGGTTTAAGCAGACAAGATACACACTACAATCTACAACAACGACAAGATAAGATGACAAGGTACACTTGAGATATGTTAATGCAAGTTTGCTTCGAGTCTGAAAAGATCAAATTCATATTTATTTACGGGGAAAACATACCGAAATGGAATCCCACTCGACAAGCAAAGCAACCTCATGAAATTACTTTCTGAATATTGGTATTTATTGCTTTACCAATATGTGTCTGAATTTCGGGTAACGGCCGAGAATATGGGGTATTCGTCCATTTTACTTATTTCTAAACCTATTATAGTGAGTGCTTAAAATTCAAGTAAGGTGTAAAAAAATTAATAAAATATTCTGCACATATCTACCAATCATTTAGGTAGATATTTAATTAAAATTAACATTTTTACCTCACACTTAATGGAAAAATAATGTTGTATCATAACTTAATGGAAAAATATTAATGAGAAGCGCACGATTTAATGATTCCACAACTGTATTTTTTACAAAAGGACAATAATAAGACCACGTAGCAGTGTGAAGTTTAAATAAGTAGCGCGTTGCTGTCACCGGGGCGCCGTGTTTGCGCGCTACGGCGTAGCGCAGCTCTCGGTTTATCACAAAAATAAGTAATCCAGAGACAAAGCTATAAATGAAAACTAAGAAAAACTTATTTCAATTGTCTATCTTTTTTAAAATGAAAAAACTGTAGGCTCGATAGATGGCGTTGATAAACAGGCAAGTGTCAACTGTAGAAAACGTAGGAAAAAGAAAACAAAATTCACATGAACACCGCCAACAACCAACGAACGCCAGGAAATGAAAATGACTTTTTTTATGCACAGGCCGTTTATTTTTCAAAGCCAATTTTGACACTTCACTTGTCCATCAACGCCATCTAGTGAGGCAAATAGGTTTTTTTAAAATATCGCTTTGAAAAGCCCTCATTAATACTCAATAATTATGACACTTCTGACTTAAAGTCTACCTTCTATTGTGACATTTTGACTTAGATAGAATAGACGAAAAAGCTACGGTATTGTAGCTCTTTCGTTTAACTATGTCTTAACCACAGATACGGCACTTTTTGCGAAGTGTTTTTATCACATCAAAGCATACATAAATCGTAGTGAGATTACATGCTCTTTGAAAGCGTATTTTATAAAACTTTGTTTCTGTCCCCGTTTCTTACTCTGCTGACATTACTGCCACGCCGCGCCGCCACTGTTTGCTCGACAACTGAACTGTCCGTGTAAACTAACACAGTTCTTTGTTTGTTAAACTTATCTTACTTCATTTGTAACCATTTCAACTACCTAAGTACTGCTTTGGTATTTACAATAAGAATTGAAAATAATAATTTGACCTTCTTACAAAAGTAAGTTTGTATGTTTGTTACGCCTTCATGTCTTAACTACTCAACCGATCATCATTAAATTTTGCATACGCATTGTCAGGGGTACAGAAAAGGACATAGGGTACCAATCATCCAGAAAAATTACGGTTCCCGAGGGATAGAAAAAGAACTGTCCACACAGAGAAAGTTGCGGGCGGTCTCTAGTAGGTAAAGAATAAATCTTAAAGCTTGTGTTTCCAAAAATAGTTTTTTTTTAAATCATCTGCATAAATAATATAGCAATAACTTCTAGACCCTTTCATAAAACACCAAATCTTTCCTACTCACTCAATTAATCTCAAAACTTAACTTAATGAAATTGAAATGATCCCAAACCTTGTACTAAAAGTACTGTACGTAAAAATACACGATAAAAGGAACCTCATTTAAACCTGAGGGCTGATTAAAGTCCGAATCGAACTCGCCTAGAATACTCGTCGCCTCCGATCGCGCGATAACCAACGTCGTTTAATCCCATCCTTTGTTCTTATTCTCCTCTCGATTTATTAAATGAATGAAAAAGTAAATTGACAATCCTGGGAATCGTCGAAGTAAATTACGTCTTTTTACGAGCGATATCTGAACCTTGCGCAACTTGTTATTGTATTACGCAAAAGTGCGCGTTTGCGTACCGCAGAGAGCTTTTCAGTTTTATTTCCTTTTTCAAAATATTTCAGTCTTATAGTAGTTACTGGAGGCATTCCTTTTATTAAATTTTTGAACGTATGTGAATTGTAAACAGTTATGTATGACGTACAAGTATGTGCCACTACATTATGCGGTATCATACTATACCATGCATCCTTAATTTTTTATAAACGACTGATGACAAAATGACAAAATACTGCAATAAGTTTGTATTTACAGACTCAATATCTACTAGGCAAAGCGACCTTTGTCTTAATTTATGAATAAATTATAGTTTATATGTATTCATAAAGTTTATACAAGTTAATACCACAAAGTTTCTTCGGAGTGCACTACAGAGAGATAATTCACAATTTCGTCTCTATTTAAGCACTATGATTTTTTTTCCAATGACGGCGCTAGTGTGCAGACTAAGCGCTCTTGAAGCAATTTATCTTACTTTATACATCAATGTTATAACACTTTCAACATCATGTATGAGACCGAAAATACTGAGATGAGAATCGAGATCGATTGAAGTTTTGTAGCTTAGACCTAAAATAAACTGGTGACGATAATAGGAATATGAACAAGGGAAATGATATTATTATATTACATTATTTTAAGTTTGAATTTCATTCAACCAAATACCTGACCATTGACGTCACACGAATCTCGAAATTTTGCACATGATTACCTGAAAAAACACAAACACAAACTTAATAGTTATATCATAATTTGTGATATTCAAAATATGGTAACTATAGAGATTATAATGTTATCAAAAAAAGTTTTTTGCAATAAGCTCTGTTATCAAGTGTAGGTTAGTAGTTCAAACATTTCGGGAACTTGACATTCTGGGAATCTGACGTTTTGGGAACTTGACATTTCGAAACCGCTTGACATTTTGGGAATTTGACATTGTGGACTGAAAGGAAATTTTTCTGATGTATTTTGAAATAGGTATCTATAATTAATTACGTACAGAAAAAGATCTCCAGTACCTATTATAGCCCGCAAAATAAAAATAAAAAGTAAATAAAATGCATTTATATAATATATCCATTCATTAGTTACTTAGATTAATTTCTATTTTGTAATCAGGCACTATATAGGCACTAATGTTAAAGTGCCAGGCACCCCAACAAGTATTCCATTACTTTTTGGGGTTGTTTCACCCTTTCACCTCTAACCTCTAACAACTATTTTTGTATAAGTATTTGGGAAATAGAAACTATTTTTTTTTTATCATTTATTCATTCGGCACTAACACATTTCGCTGGAGGCGGTGTTTCTTTCTAACCACCGACACGTTAATTAAGTCGGGTTTCTGTCAAAAAAATCTTTCTTCCATCTACATCACTGTCTGTTCACCGTCCAACATTATAATTAATTATTCATTTAAAGTCAGCCGGGAACATTATTAATTCAGAAAAAAGGAAATTAAAATTCTATGTCCCGTTTTTATTGCAATTTCTAGTCCTTCCTGTGAAGTCGTGTGGTTGAGGCTCCCGTCTAATTTAATTCATGGACCCATCCTACCTACGAGTATAGCTACTCGTACAAGCAGTATACACATAGGTACTCGTACAAGCAACCCTTCAACAATTGTACAAAATCGATAATATCGTTTGTACGGAGTTGAAAATGTTTTATAGTCAGTATTTTATGTAATTATTTTTGGTTTCGTGGTTATCTATTGTCATTAAAGCTGGAACAAATATATTTTGTTGAATTAGACCTTATGTTATTCGTTTTTCTGTACTAATTAGCGCTAATAAGTTTTCGGGATTTTGTAACGACGTTTGAAACTTTGGTGTTATGAAACACCGGTCAATAGTGTTCCAGCATTTTGTTATTTAGTCTTGTGACATTAGACTTTACGTAGAAAACCTACATAATAATGATGAAAACGAATAATTATTGTACCCCCTACTCGGTTGCAGAACTAAGTCACAAGGAGGTTCACAAGAGCCCGCCCGAGTGGCTTAAGCTCCCAAGTTGCGAGCTTAAAGCGCACTTACCAATGTTGCGATTGTGCCCGAAGCCAAACGTGAACTTCTGATACGGTACGTGAAAGGATTGCGGTAAAATTGTTTATATTAGATGCAGATGTTTGTTGAACTGACTTATGTTGGGGAAGTACGTGTACTGAGTTTAGTTTTGCACACAACGGCCTTAGTCACACCTGGATAACTTAGAAGTAATGTTGTAAATAAGAATGCTATACTGTGCAGCGCCATGCCATCTCACTTATTAGTATTGACCATCAGCCATTTTTAATATCCCACTGCTGGGGCACAGGCCTTCCTTATGGGTGGATAAGTAGGATAGGCCATGACCCACCACACGGGCTCAATGCGGATTGGTGGGTGCTAACAACTGCAAATGCAGCCGAGACCAACGGCTTAACGTGCCTTCCGAAGCACGGAGGAGCTCAAGATTAAGCTTAACCTAACAACTCACAGCTCAAGCAATTGCTAACCATGAGGTTACCTATCAATATATATTATAAAATGTAAGGAAATACTTTAAAAAAACTAACTACCTATACTTACTAAATAATATACTAGAAAAAAATCTTGCACCAGATCATATTCTCGGACGGGATATGATCTGGCACAAGTCGAATTTTTTCTAGTATATTATTTAGTATTGTATAAAAATAGCATTGTGAATGCTGAAATCTCAAATTTAAAGTTTCATAGTTTTATTAATCGAAGTTTTTATTTTAATAATAAAAATTATATATTGCTTAATTTGGATACCGATACTAATTTTTAAAGAAGATCGATGGAGATAGTCGAAAGTTTTATACAATTATAACTTTTTATTTTTACTCAATAGATAGCTCTATTGAATATAATAATATCGAATATTGAATGAATAATATGTCATCGTAAATTATTATGTAGGTTAAAGTGTTAGTGGTTCAGATTGCTTTGTCACCAGTGTCCAATGCCAACCACACAATACAGCCGCATAATAAAGATCGCGCTCAATGCGGTAATTGCCGTTATTGTTTCGACACATTTGACACAAATACGACACTCGACATCAACTTCTGGTTTTCCTTGAGCGCAGTATGTAGCATACATGCTGATACGGCGACACACAATCGTCTGATTGGAGAATAAATGTGTTTATAAATTGAAACTGCACTGACTAGTTCTGACTATTATTTTATACTTGCACAGTTTTGAACTTATTATATTATTAATCGCAGACATCAATGAAAAACCTAAAAGTAACTATAAAAACAGTGGAAAAAAAGCAGGATATAACAATATTTTTAAGTTGGCAAATCACCCACGCCCCACAAACAAAGTTGGATCTAATACACCATAAATAATGAATTCTACTGTCAACTCTTCATTTCCCATTCACATAAAGGTTAGGCTGAACTTGAAGGAAATCTCTCATTCACGACTCATTCTCGTCATCGAGTCGACACACAATTTATATGTGCAATGCCGATATCAATGTCTGAAACAGACTCCTATAGGTTAAGCTCGTTTGTTTACGCATCTCTTTAACTGTAATGCCCTCTGCATCGATGCATGCAGGTGCACGCGTGGGAACAATGCGCACGCACTCGCCCGCGAGCGGGCGCCATTAAGCGGATATCAGAATAATGGCTAACTGTTCGGGACGCGGCCGATACGCCATACGCTCAACAGGGTGTGTTCCTAAATGGCATGGCACGAGCACAAAATAAAAGTAGGCAGAATAGCCGATCGGAACAATGATGTTTTTTCTTCGACACATATATACATATCGTACAGGGAATCTCAGGATAACTCAGCCATATTTAGTACCTACTATAGCAGTGACCAACGAGTTCCTACCGCATCAAATCAAATGACGCATGACGGTAGCGTTCAACGGCCCTGCATGTGTGCGTAAATTTAATCTAATAACAAAAAAACCGTTTTTTTTCTAAAGCACACAGACAGAAGCAAAAACAAATTACCAATCGGTTTTGCGCTACCTCACTTCAACCATAAAGTACGTAGCGGCTGCTACAACTATAACGAAAGGGATACTGTCAGCTCTATTGACAAAACTTTCATACCGAAAAAAATACGGGTAGTGTCTGACGTATCAAAATAAACCGACTACTGCCTAGAAGTACTTTAATAGAAAAAGGTGTAACTAATTGAATGTTGTGAAAGGGAACACACCGTATTGGTGATCGCGTCAGAGCGGGTATGTGGAGCGTGCGATACAGTCAGCTAACCATCCGTGCCTGATCTGACGGTCGCGAACTGAGCGAACTATGCACTGCACTGCACTGTACGGTACGTAACCCGGTCACTCACACTGTTTGACAATTATTGTCGCCTAGTTCGATTCAAAAGACTAGTGACTCATCTAATGAGGCCTGACGACACAGAATATTTTATAGGACATTGATGGAGAGTTTTACACCTGTAAAGGCCCTTTTCCTTTCCCTTTGACAACACTCTCCATCAATCTCATATTCGGTAGATTTATATACAAGGTGTTACAAAAATACCCCTAATGCCGAATACTCAGCCCTACCATATTCAGCATTAGGGGTATTTTTGTAACACCTTGTATACATATAGTTTAGTTTCTTTTTAGTGTTCCGTATCAAAATGGAAAAAGGAACCCTTATGGTGCGCCTCAGTCTGTCTGTCACAACTGGATATCTCGAGAACTACTAATGCTATCAACTTGAAATTTAGAATAGTTTTAGATGTCGTTTCTTAACTATTTTGCAAATAAGAGAGAAATAAAATATTTATATTTTTTTTGCAACAGGGACTGAAAGGGGGTCTTCGAACAATTCGAAGTGAGGCTACTAGGGCATATGGATTATCATATGAAAGAGCGCTGCGTGCACATTCTCAAACATTTTTTTTTATTTTTTTGACCGCATTATTTTCAACTTTAGATAAAAATGTAAAAAAATACTTGTATTTCTGGAAGGGCAGAACAGCACGCACGATGTTCTAAATAAAGATACTTGTCTATAGCGAGACTAATAATTACTAGACTATATGCTGTACAAATGTAGACATAAACTGGTCAATGAAAAATAATTCATATTAAATGCAGAACGCCATTGTGATTTTAACGATGAAATGAAAATAGTTTAACGCTTAATATAGTCGAGTAAATATTGACCAGCTGATTTTAACGACGAAGACGAACTCGGTTAATAAAATAAACCTCTCTCTTCACAGCTCATTAGCTCGAACGGAACACAATTTAGCGGCAGGAAAATATTTATATTTTTCAACCACTTTTTATTACCATAGCATTATCATTATTTCATTTTTATTGTTACGTTATATTTTTGGTACTTAAATAACGATAAGTATTCCTTTTTATATGGATAATTAAGGTTAAGGACGTGGCTGGCTTTTAAGAATTACATTACATAGAACATGTTAATTAAAAGATTCACAAAGCCCTCAAAGCCATTGGAAAAATAAATATGTAAGAAGCATTCATGTCCTTTTACAAATATACTATGTTATCAGGCGGTCAACAAAAAAATTAACGTGATTTTGAATCAATTAATAAATCAACTTCTCTGCTTATCAAATATTTGCAAACCCTGAAAATGAGAGAAAACTTGACAGAACAAATCTAATGCCGGCTCTCTAATGTTGGCACTCTCGCCGAGACACCACGAGACAGGCCGAGTGCGAGTCTCGGGGTGTCTCACTGTCGCTCGCTCGCTCTTGGCCCCGTGTCGGTTTTTTGCAAATGAGTCAAAGGGTCTCGCTGTCTGTCTCCGAGTCCCGCGTGGCCGATCGAGTGCATCCCTGACCGCTGATCCTTGTACACTCTCGCGTGCTCACGGCTACGAACGCATCAATCGGTTTTTTCACGGCAAACTATGGGTATAATCCACGCGCGATGAGAATGGGATGGAACCTTGTCAATCTGAGACGCGTACAGCACGCCGGCCAGCCCTGTAATATATCCCTGTGATATTCAAAAACACGGTGTCACGCATCCGAGGTAAGGAAACTTTTGCAGCAACTTCAAGTAAGATAACAAGCAAACAATTACTTAATTAATGAAATTAACTAATTAGTCAATTTTCGATTTACTTTTACAAGATTTCATCCCATTCGCACGCGGCTTATACACGATAAATGCTACGCTTTGTTCAGAAGTTTTAAACTCGTTTGCACTAAACAGAATCACCAGTCTATTCCTAACTACAACTTGACCAAATTAAAACGGTGTCATTAACTTAGCTGTCATGCAGCTTTCATACGCCTATTTATCTTGATCGAGTTGTAGTGAGGAAAAGACTTAGGCGATTCTTAAGTTTAGTGCAAACTGGTGTTAGTCACTCTAAAATCAATACCGTTATCTAGGGATCGGTCATTTATACCCTGATTAGCATTTACGCCTTGAGCTTATAGAGTACTAACTTATTTTACCGTGGAAATAACCTTGGAGTTTTACGGTACAAAATTGAGCGTTCCGACGATAATGCGAAGGCTACCTACATAGTCAGTTTGTTTGCCCAGATAGTATTTCAAAGTGCCGCTTTTCATTGAATAGCAGTTGACCCACCTTGCAAGACTCGCAATGACGTCACATCAAGTAGAATGCCGAAGTAATGCGTCAGCTCAGCTTAGAATGTTTGGTAGAGGTGTCTTAGAACTTAGAGCTAACTTGGATCTCGCTAAAGTAAAATAAATATCCCTTTCAGAAAGTCCGTCATCTCGTCGGAAGAGTCCGATACGTGTGATTATGATAAAATAATTACTCAGAAGCACATTATGTAAATATACAACAAGCAATCTCGTAAGGCAGCGTTTAATATGGGCGCCATAAATAATCCTCAACGGGATATTGCTTAAAAAGCAGTAGGTAACAAAAGTTCGCTTCATAAATATTCAAGATGGCTCCGCAGAGGAAATCCGATAGAAGAGAATAAATTGAGTGGAGCGGGTAATATTGGCACGGCTTTAGGGTTATGAACTGGTCAAAGCTAGCTACGGTATAAAGAAGCAGAGTGACGTCAGTCACAGGGGCAGGATAACCAGCAATTTTAAGTATATGGAAGCGACGAGCGAATGCGTAATTAAAACGATTCGATGGGTGATATGGCCTGATAACATGAAAAGGTTGAGCATACCTCCGTTATGTAGCTACTTATGTTGGGTTTAATCTACTTTATTTTTAGAACATGAAGAAGAATGAAGAGCAGAGTATCTAAAAGATGATTCTTATCACATGTATCGATTGAGAGATTCTAGTGTACTGAAGCTATAACGTTGAAGCGAAAAGCCCCTTGTTTACTCTTGTGTTTATGTACTTCATTACTCCTTTCATAGACAGAGCCACTCAAAGAGAAAAATACACAAAATCGAAAAATATTGACAAACGAATCGCTCGAGTGCTTAAAACCCGAATGATTTATGGCAAATGGGATTCATCCGTACTGACAACGGAACTGAAAAATATAAGCTCGCAAAAAATAACTAAAAACGGAATAATTGATGCACGCTCTTTACAAACCGTCCGTCCGTCCGTGGAGCGAGAAGAAAAATGTACCAACAGATAAAAATAACTCCCGACTAATTCCGAACCACGATGTGAGTTAAAAAGCGAGGGTTAAATGAATGAGGGGTACTATATTTTATGGCTAATAATAAATCATTCGCTTCAATGTAGGTATTATGTGTCAAACTACTGCGTAAGCTGTTTGTACCATTGTGTTGTGCTCGATGATGGCGCTGTTTGATTTAAAGCAACTTTCATAAGGGTCAGTTATTGGATGGGTGACTGAATATAAAAATTAAATATCTGAAGGCTCCTCTGCGCTCTGGTAAGTACTTACGATCATATATCACCAAAGAGTAATATGATTACACACACCATCCCACCAAACTTCCTAATTTCCTAAATAACGTAATGTAGGCACTTATTTTACCAAGCTCCCAGCCAATTAATGTTACGCAAAAATAACATTCATGTTTCCAATACTCCAATTATGAGGAAGAATAAGCTCTACGTAACAAGAATATCACACAAATAATTAGTTCGCTTGTTATATCATTCGTAATTTTTAACGAAATACAATCATTTAATAAATAGCCAACATCCACTAATTGGAAAAGTATGGCGTTCAGTTGTTTTTTGTTTTAGTTTAGAACGTCCTTTGGTAGCTACAATAAAAATAAGCATATTTCAAAAGGCTGCCAAAGCTGCTAGTAGTACCTATTTAATAACTGCTATATTGTAAATAGTTACACAAAAGCTAGTCTGCTGTAAACAATATTATTTAGCTCAAGGAGCTGTCTAGACAAACTCAAAGTCACCTCTACCAAACGACGGCAAGTATGCAAATACAAAGTTATTATTGACCTTCAGTATGACTAATTTTTTCGACAATATCAATATTAACGTCAAGGCTTTTCGTCGTTTTTCACTTGAATATTAGTTTAATGACTAAAAGAAGCATTAAATTAATTGTGCCACAGTCTGTTTAAGTTCAATTTATTTAAGGTAAGGTATCATAAACTGGCCAGGTGCATGTCGGGCCACCCGCAGTATAGGGTTCCGCAGTTACCTTATACAGTTACCATATGCCTATACACTTATATTTACTTCCAGTTTTACACAACTAACGACTAAAACTAAGTATAATACCTTACTATTGAATGACATTATTTTGTTCTACGAAAACTTTTCCAATATAAATTAAGTTTGTAAGTTGATCGACTATTACTCGTTAACTTGTAAAGCCTACCTAGCAGTGATACCAGATAAAAGCAACTGTTTACCTGGTGGGAGGAGGCTGCTAAATTACAGCTTTCTAGTACACCTAAGTACTTAGAGGCCTTAGGGCCTCTGAGCTAAGCCTACGACGGACAGACGGACATGGCGAAACTATAAGGGTTCCTTGTTGACTTGACTACGGAACCCTAAAAAAGCTATGGACCACTTTATACTTAGATCTTATCGGCAGTGTTGTTTCTTCGCCAGCCGAGCATAAGTTTCCGCTGGATGTAACTTAGCTTTAATAATAGTAAAGAACATGCTACCTCAGCTATTTCAAGTTACAACGTCGTAAATAAACTATGTTAACTTAAAATAAATAATAAACATTTGAATCGTTTCCCTCAGAGCAAAACCTGTTTTCTCAAAATAATAGTAAATAATACTACGCGCACTATTTAATAAATAAATAAAATTTAAAGCTTTGAAGGAATACACAGCCCGTTTACAAAAAATCATTTGGGTTTATTTGATTTAAAGCTTAAAGCCTGGACTCCTTTTCAATACGGGATCACCTAAAACATACTAACTATAATAAAAATAGCCCTAACTCATTTTAACTCAACATTTTTTTCACACGCAAAATGAGCTTTATTCAAAACCTAAAATGGAAAAAAGGAAAGTAATCCCATTTTAATAGTTTTATTTCAAAGCAAACGGGCTCTTAAAACCCGACAGCGATGTGCATAAAAAAGCCCATGTAAAATTGAACAGGGAGGGAGGCCGATCGACGCGGAATAAAAAATTTTACCTCACGCGTGACGAAAACGCGGACGTTTTACAAACATTCTAAATACTGACTTGTAGTCCGAGGTTTACAAACGAACGAATGGACTGAAGCATCAACGTTTTGTTTATGATGTTTGTTTTCCTTTTTTTATTCAAAAACTGAAAAAAAAAAGATTGTTAGAAAAGAGGACCAATGTCCGAGTAAAGTTTTATTAAAACTTTCGAAACTACATGTAAAGGTTCTTGAATTTGGTGACAGTGATAGATGTGACGGTTTTATTACTGTTAACTTTCTTAAGGGAATTATTAATTACTAGCTTCCGCCCGCGACTTCGTTCGGGTTTCGGAAAAATCCTAAGGGAACTTTGACCGGGATAAAAAGTATCCTATGTTTTAATCCAGGCCATAAACTATCTGTGTGCCAAATTTCATTCAAATCCGTTCAGCCGTTTTTACGTGATTGAGTAACAAACATCCAAACTTTCATATTTATTATTGAAATAATATTAAGTAGGGATGACGTAATTAGTAAAAACATCTGCAGATATACCTTTAGTACTAATTCAATGATACAAGAAGTGATTTTAAAGCTTTTGTTTGGTGTGTATCTAAATATGAGATATGATAGACAGCAAAAGGCTGAAAACCTCATGAATATAAATGTCCTCTAACAAGGTTCATGGACAGAAGGACATCTACACTAATTTGTTAAAGCTATTGTTTAGCCAGTACTTTGTCACCGGAGCCAAAACCCCCAGGCTTAGCAGGTCGATGAACGAGCACGTGAGCTACAATTTTCCATCACATCACAATATTGTCATCGCTTCCCAAACTTGTGCTCGCATTCAGTACTATAAGTAGGTACATTTACCTATTCTGTTTCTGTGGTAGTACTGTAGATTGAATTGATTTAGTACTAATCATGATGATATTTACCATTCAAAACAGACATAACTACCTCTTGAGAATTTAATATTTAATATATGGATTTGAATTAAACCTGGGATTATAAGTAAAGTTTGTCTTTTCGAAGTAATAAATTACTAGTCACAGTTTCTTGTATTTCACACCTAAAACTTTCAAATTTAGGTTCGTACCTAACATCTTGTAATTACCATTCTAATCATTTAAAGAACAACAAAAGTTTGGGATCCGATGACACACACCAAATCAGCTTTCATGTTTGTGATGATGCGTGGGTGGCGGTTACTGATCTCAACGGCACAAGGAGAAAAAACAGTTTGGACTTATCTGATCTACCGTAAGACCACATGATTCATATTGCCCCAGTGATTAATTTTGGGTCCTTTGTCTTTATCTTCTATACCTTGCTGGATACTTATCGACACATTGTGTTACGGTTGGTTTAACGACCTTTCTAATAAATTGTATGAATAAATAAATACATAAATATTTGACAACATCACATACATTGCTCCGATTCCAAAGTAAGTAGCTAAAGCACTTGTGTTATGGAAATCAGAGACAACGGTGGTATCACAAACACCCAGACCTGAGCCAATATAGAAAAGTTCGTTTTCTAAATTGACCCAACCGGGGATCGAACCCGGGACCTCAGAGATGGCGACACCTTGAAAACCGGTGTACAAAGCCACTCGACCACGGAGGTCGTCGTATACTTATGTACCTACCTGAATTTATCATAATTTATAATGGGGCTTCTTCGCCTTTTCCATTCTAAGATTTCCAAATACTACAACTAATTACATTGTATGTATATGTCAAAGAGCTCTAAATTCAGTTAGGCCTTGGTCTCCTATAGAGAGAGTATAAGTCCTACTAGACAATGCTTACTACCTATAGAAATGTAGGTACTGTTGTGGTCTTTTAAACGCTGACGTCAGCGTATCAAATCTATTGGAACGTTTACGCTGACGTCAGACGTCGCGATAGCATAAAATATATAAAAATCATTCCAAGACTCGATTCGTGATTTTTATATGTATTGCCTTTTAACTGTAATTTTCCTGCGTTAAATACAACGATAAAAGATAAACAACAACGGTTAAAAGCGGGGGACACCCCTATAACCGTACAAATAAGTGAATAGAAATTAATAGGGCCATAATGAGACAATTAAAATGGCCAAACTGCGCTCGAGGGAAGGGACAACCGCAAAGAGGCATTATTGTATCCCCTTCCGTTCCCATCGTCGAATTCTTGTAATTTAGGTGTTATAGCTTTTTCCGTGGCTCGGTTTAAACTCCGAGGGTTTCGAGGTGGGTTATAATTGAAAGCTGTTTCCTTAAACAATTAGGTTGTCAGCGCGAAACGTTCGCGACGCGCCGGCACGCTCGCTCCACGCCATAATTTCGGAACAAATAATTACTTTTGTTGAAAATTTCCCTTTTAATGTTACGAATGCCCAACGCACGTCACTCACGGTCCCTCTAATTGTTTCATGAGAAAAATATTTGTAAGCATTTAACATCGCGATTTAGAATCACGTAGTAAAGTTTCAAACTTTACCTAGGTACTTTATATATGAAGTAATAGTTACCTACATACACTTTTATCGCTCGAAAAAATCAATACAGTTTTACAATGGGAAGCATGCATTTACTTTTAGTTTTGAAAGGGGTTTTTTTCGTGGATTGAATCATTACAGTGAGCCATATGTTAACAGCACAGCAAAGTTTCCCACAGTTGTTTTTCTTTGTGTAGCATGTTGTAAATTGTGAGAAACGCCGGCTGCAAACAAGAGCAAGGTAATAAACGGTTGTGCAACGCACTGAACGAACTACACGAACTCACTGAAATTAATTGAGTTTGATTACGTTTTACGAAATTCCGCTAGTGGACGACCCAAATCATGCGAATTATAACTTCACCCAACGACAGCACTGAATATGAACAACTTTATTTTCCAAAATGAAAAACCTTTTATGGAAATTTCGATATGAAGGTTAACAAAGAAAATTGTTTACATTTTAACACCACCGTAAAAATATCATAAATTATAGACACAGTCTAATTCTACACTCGCATTACGGGCGTCGGGAAATTACAGGCTGACCCTTCCCGTCGTAAAACAAAATGGGAAACGTACCTGCAAATAAAAAAGTTAATTTAAGCTTTGCCCATCAAACAATCATGTCGTACGAACAACTTGGAATTACAGCAATTATTGTGTTCTATATGCCACTCATATAAAACGAAGTTTTATTATCAAGTTTGTACAAGAATAATAATTTTATTGGTCAGAAATTATTGAATAAAGGCACGGTAACGTGATAAAGGTACCCAAATCACAAAAACACGCTTGCGAATTAGGGCATGTTACGGTTAATTGGCTTATGAAATGTTACACAACGTAAAGTTAGATCCTACAATCAAACGAGTCGTAATTTATTTAAAGTTCAGTAAAAAGCCTCAATCCTTCATGATCGCCATAGATTGTAAGTTTGCTTAATTAAGTCTCAGTCTCAGTTAATCCTGAGTCACTAACCATCCACTCCAGCGACACAGGTGTAATTAAATATCAAGTTTCTACGATTTTTAAGGTGGTTCTCTTTCATGAAATTAAAACAGTCAAGTTGAGTCACACAAACTTATCAGAGCTATGTATCTATCAGCTAACTGTATTATATCCATTATTTACACTCCCTCCACCTCGTCCCTCAATGTCTGAGTTGAAAAATGAGATTTTCTTCTTTTTTTGTGCACTCCCCTTTATAACAGGGGTACACCGTTAAAGTTACGTACGCTACATTGGCAGCTTTGTGTTTGTTATTTCTCGTAATCTTGAACTTAGTCATATACTAATTCTGTGACTTAGGAAAATCTTACATTAGAGCTTTTACATTCAATGTTCTATGGCGCAGGATTAAATTAATATTTGTGTCACAGCAGTCATATAATTTTTCAGACAGTCAAACCTTTGTTTGCTGCTTTAAATAAGTGTATTAGAACGTATAGAAAAGTTCGTTTTCTAGAATGACCCAGCCGGAGATCGAACACAGGACCTCAAGAGATGGCGACACCTTGAAAACCGGTGCAGAACCCACTCGACCACAGAGGTCGTAGAGTTGTCTCACGAGGGATCTTATTCTCTATTTACCCATATTTCATATCACACGGACCATTGACCGGGGTCAACTAGGGCGACCTTCTACGATTTTTCGCTCGCAGCTTGACGCAGTGACCTTTCTGTAGGGAGAACCTATCTATAAATAACCAAATTCATGGCGGAGTATAGCGGATTTTAAACGGATTTCGTTGAACGCAAAATTCGGCAGCGATAATATACCAGCGCATTAAAATGCGACTTAGGTAAGATGGTGGTAGCTAGCCAGGCGGACTTGAAATAAGCCCTAAGGTAAGATGGTGGTAGCTAGCCAGGCGGACTTGAAATAAGCCCTAAGGTAAGATGGTGGTAGCTAGCCAGGCGGACTTGAAATAAGCCCTAAGGTAAGATGGTGGTAGCTAGCCAGGCGGACTTGAAATAAGCCCTAAGGTAAGATGGTGGTAGCTAGCCAGGCGGACTTGAAATAAGCCCTAAGGTAAGATGGTGGTAGCTAGCCAGGCGGACTTGAAATAAGCCCTCCCGGGATCCCTGTGCTGTGTCTTACGTGTGGGCGAACCACTAGACCACTGAGACGTTTAAAACGCAATTGTCCAATAAATACGGTGTGAAAACATGCAGATGAACAGACGAAAGAGTTTTGGATTGAAATTAAATAAATAAATAAATATCTAACAACATCACATACATTGTTCCGATTCCAAAGTAAGTAGCTAAAGCACTTGTGTTATGGAAATCAGAGACAAAGGTGGTATCACAAACACCCAGACCTGACCCAATATAGAATAGTTCGTTTTCTAAATTGACCTAACCGGGATCGAACCCGGGACCTCAGAGATGGCGACACCTTGAAAACCGGTGTACAAAGCCACTCGACCACGGAGGTCGTCAAAATTAATTACAGCCTGTTCAGTTAAAAAAGAGCGCATCAGGCATCAGACATTTACCATGTTACGAGTAAGTATCATAATTTAGTTAAAAGGTGGATTGTCTTCTTTGTCTAAACTCATTTCATAATACGATAGAAAACGATCAAAATACTTTTTTAATAAAATAGGTTTATTATGCGTTTAATTTTTTTATCTACTTACTTATAATGGTTTAAACAGTTTTTTAAAAACAGTTTGCCTGTACTATTTAATGTGCGGTGAAACTCTCTTATTGGCTAAGTGTAACTTATAAGTACATATTTTAAGCATGATTGTACTCGTAGCAAAAAGGCTGTCGAGTTTCCTAATAAATAAAATAAAAATGAACAACACGGCGTTTTTTATTACGACTTGAGTAAACATCCCAAGAGATTTTGTAAGATACTATTCCCAAGTTAAGGCTAAAATATTAACTGAAGTAGAAAGAAAAAAAATAGCATTACTTAAGCAAATAGAAACAGTAAATTAATTTTGACTGCTTTTACTAAGCAATCCTAATTGTGCTTAAAATGCTTAATGGAAGTAAGCACAGCTGTCAAAAACCAGCGGTGAGCACAGTTCCCCAGGTCAACTTCTTAATTTGTTAAGTTATGAAAACCGTCAACTTCTTAATTTATAAACTTCTAAGCAAGCTCCCTTTTTTATTCGTAAACTTTTTATTCACCTAATGTCGACCGTTTAACAATTACGGATTGCTTTTAGGGTTCCGTACCTCAAAACGGAACCCTTATAGGATCACTTTGCTGTCTGTCTGTCTGTCTGTTTGTCAAGACCCTTTATCTCGGGAACGCGTGGAGGTATCAAGTTGAAATTAAAACCATATACTCAGGTCTACAGTCCCTTGAATCTGTGAAAAATCAAATTTCTAAGTTAACGTCAAAAAAGATACAGCCGTTTATACCGCAAGAAAGGGATCAAAATTTATAGTACCCTATAAATTTTGATCCGTTGACATAGATAGAACTGTGAATTTTGGCAAGTAATATCGTCTTATACTCAGCGTTGCCAGAATGTTACAAAAGTAACATTTTACGTTACTTTTGACCCTCTCATGTTACCTTCATGTTACACGACTCAATATGTTACTTTATGTTACTTTTCAGATTTTCCAGCAAACAAAAAAATATCGTGAAACGGAACGCATTCAAGATTTTTTTGTTCGTCATCTTCTTAAATAATAACTATATTCTAAGGTCATCTTGGCGTACTTGATTTTGTGGACTGACTGAATGCGACATATTCTCTCACTCGCCTGTATTTCTTAATTTTCCATCCCGCTTACTTAAGCACAAGTGAGGTGAGTGGTGACTCAGCGAATGATTACAATCGATTTTAAAATAAACAAAATCATTAGGTACAGATTGATTGTAATGATTTTTTGACCAAACAGTCATCACCGCAGGGCCGAATGACTTTTACGCGAATGGGTACAAACAAAGATGTAGCCATCTTTCAAACACAACCCACCTAAGTAGAATTTTAATATAAAAAAAACTTACTGAAATGTTTTTTTTATGACTAGTTTACTAGTGCATACGGGTCCACATTAGGCATTTTTCAGAGCATCGCCAGTCGATTATTCGATCAACAATTATTACGATTTTTTCGATGTTTAACAAATGTGACAGGAAACTTATTTTAGTTGTAATAAAATGCCATATTATAGTATTGTGTCGTTTTCCACAATAAGTAGGAATGTTACTTTTCTCGTGAAAATGTTACTTTTTGAGCTGTCTCATGTTATATTTGACTATCTGCCACTGGCAACACTGCTTATACTACAAGTACAGGGAAAAATCTGAAATCATCGAGTTTGTACGGAACCCTCGGCAGGCAAATCTGACTCACACTTGTCCGGTTTTTTATCTGTGGGTTTTGTCTCTGCACTGCTCTTACACACAAACTGATAAACTGTTAAACAACGACTACATAATTTAAATGCAAAATTTTAAAATGTCTTCTATATGTTACCTTTCCAGTAGACGATCTTCAAGAAACATGACCTGGAAATGTACTACAAGCAAGTTTAGATTCGACTCGCTCGGAATCCTTAACAATGCGATATCTAATAAGCGTCGTTCTTGGCTTAAGCACGGAGCGCCTTGTACCGGAGTATTACGTCATATGCCCGGTAATATTCGATTATGTGCTGCTGTAGATTTCTGATGGAGCTTTGAGCTTAATCTCCTGTTAACTTGTGCTAGGAATATATTGAAGTATAGTTCTTCTTCTTCTATCTCACGTAGACTGTTTTGCTAATAAATAAATAAATATAAATAAATATTTGACAACATCACATACATTGCTCCGATTCCAAAGTAAGTAGCTAAAGCACTTATGTTATGGAAATCAGAGACAACGATGGTATCACAAACACCCAGACCTTAGCCAATATAGAAAAGTTCGTTTTCCAAATTGACCCAACCGGGGATCGAACCCGGGACCTCAGAGATGGCGACACCTTTAAAACCGGTGTACAAAGCCATTCGACCACAGAGGTCGTCGTCTCATGAATGTGTTAGCTCTCGCTTTCGTATAACGCACACTGAAATAATGTGCATGTGCACGCATAACAACATTCATAGCAAAACGGTCTTCGTGAGATAGAACAACTATACCTGTAGGATATTGTTGTAAAGGTGAACAAGGAGGTTTAAATTGTTTAAGCTGCCACGCTGATCTGGGTGTTAAAGATACATAGAGAGGTTCCTATGTCGTAAAAGGCAATAAAAGTAAAATAAATAATTTGTTTTTTTATGGTTTGCATTTTAAAGGCATGCGGATTGGGTCATGCTGTCAAACATTAATTACCTAAATCGATATTTGAATAGACTGATGATGAAGCCAATGTCCAATATTAAGTAGTATAGAATTAATTAATTTATAGCTAAATAAAACATCCACTAATTGGCTTTAGCTTTTGAATTTTCAGAATCAAATAAGAATTTCGGTAAGACTCCAGTAGATTACCTACGTAATAAAAAATCAAATCACGTCTTGCTTCGAAGAATGAGTCAGAGGGAAAATGACTCTTCGAATAACGATGTTGTTCAACAAAAAATCTACTTCTTTCGTTTATTATTCCGGTATATTCCATCCGCCTTTATTCATAAAAAAACTTAAATAGAGTTATAGTCAATGCTGATAGGGCTTATTAAACGTCGTATAAGTTTTAACTTTTATTATTCTTAAACGTATTTTAACAAAAAGGTTTGCAGTGGACTATTTTGGCGGTATTATGTTGTCGTTCTGACGAATCCATAGACAAAACAGGCAAATCCAATGGCTATCCCATCTTTCGAATCAAGAAAAGAATTATGTGTCATAAAATTGTGTGTTGGATTTGTCCGCGGAGTTCTCAGACTATCGTTCAAAAACCGTACAGTTTGACTAAAAACCAAACAATATCGTATCGTAATCCACTGTGTCTTTTAACTCGGACATTGGCAGAATCGTCACGTAAAACGAGACGCAGCCACACACCATAAAAGTTGAAGTTGAAGTCAATCTGTTCTTGTTGTAATATAACGAAAAATTGTGTGTAAAAGCTAACTACGTGACATTGGCGGAATTGTGCCTAGACCACAGAGCAAGCCACTCATTAAGAAGAAGAACGTGAAGGCTGTCATTTCAATCAGCTGTTATGTAGTCGGCCATTTTATTATAGGACTCGACTAAAATAGGGATATAATAGGCAACACCCTTTATCAAAGGTTTATAGAGCGTTTGTCGCTATTGAGGATTATGAATAATGATTTTCCAGAAATTCCTTATAACAAGCTTTTATGAATAAGACAGCATAATTTAATAATCAACTTAATAAATTTTTTTTATTGGCACTTGTACCTAGTAGGTACCCTAGTAAGTATTATTGTTCTGTACTGTTAGCGTACAACTTTAATTATTTGTTTCTCAACTCACTCTACACTGCAATTAGTCCCAGACGGAGCTCTATTGCTGTCACTTATGTGTCTGTCTGTCCGTCCGTCGTCTAGCAGCTAAACCGTGGCAGCTTTGATTATTTATTAAATAATCAAAGCGTTGAAGCTACAGTCTTCATATTTCTTCAACTCAAAGCCAGATAAGGTATAAAACAATTTTATTTTAATATTTTAGAGGGGGCTCCCATACAAATAAGGGGGGCGTGAAAAAAAACATATTGTTTTACCAGAACGCGTGGGGTATCATCGTTTAAAACTTGTTATCCTTGTTGTGTAGACAAAGACTGTATTTTTTGTTTTAAAAAATATTTGAAAACAAAATCATAAGAAGCCTTAAGTCAGCTTTTTTTCCAAATTTTTGTTCTAAAGTATTTTTGACTTCCCATTAACCAATGAACTTGATTATTATTATAAGTCGGTACTTATATTTTACCAACAAATACGAATATATTGATGAATCTGATTTCTTCTTTTAAGTACCTACCGTCTTTTACCTATTACAAACCAAGTTAATTTTGCGGTCAAACGTGTAGCATAGATAAGCCTAGCCGAAGTCCGACACGCACTTGGCTGGTTTTTTAGTAGACGCTGTTAGTGTTTGAAACAGCGTCTACTAAAGGACTCATTTCAGCGTACATGCAGATGTGGTTTCCTGCACTTCCAGCTGTCGTAATTTTTTATACATATTAGCGGAAGTGTCCAAGCATTGGTATAGGGCTATAATAGGTTAACTACTGTCGTGACTTCCTTTCTGCCCGGTGCAGACGCAGGGCTAATCACAACAAGTCACAGTCGTGCAAGAGAATCAGTAAGTCTATTCCATGCTCGAACATCCGGCGTCAAACTACGACAAACGATGACCTCATCTCACAACGACATCGTGGTAACATTTAGGCTTCACCTTCATGCAATGAACTTTAGCATTTGCGAACCAAAGCTTTCAAATAAGCTTTTACGACACACACAATATGTGCATTTTATACTGATTCTCTACTTGACATCAAATGTTAAAAGCGTTGTATTCCGTTAATAATTCAACGAAGAAACGGTAGATGACTGCAAGACGACTTGACTTTCCTGAATCCATTAGTGATAATGATAATTATATAGGTTATTTGATGATACGATCGCACAATTTGTATTATTTCGGGTATGAGCTAAGAAGCCGTCTACGAAGAAGTGTTCACTTCACCTATTCAGCTTATATTTCGCTGAACTTTTGTGTTCTTGTCAACTCACCACGCACGCCACACAAACATGGAAATAAAAATAAAATTTCAATAATCAACGAAAATATTTCAAGTTATAGAGATCATTAGACGGTTGAACGTATCGTTAGAATCGTTAAATGTATAATAATAACTAACCTACTTAAAATCTAACGGCATAGGTCACTTCCATTAGTATACATTTTAATTTATTATCAGACTCGTAAAGTTAGGAGTCGAAGAACTTAATTTAAGACGCAGAACATTAACAAGATTTTCAAAATTACTCACGGCTAAGTTTTGTAAAATGAAGCTTCGAGACTGCACAAATACATAATTCACTGAAAATGTACACTTTCCATTATTCAGTCTTTGGAGATGAAAGATCCAAATAAAAGGAAAACGTATGGAATGGATCCAGCTCAAAGACGGTCGGGAATGTTTCCAATTTCATTACACAAATAAATACAAGTAGACTAAGAGGTGACGGGATTTTTCAGGACGATCGTGGATACGGTTACATTTATTTTAAGGAACATAAAATTAAGTCGCAACTTGCGCGTATCATAGCTCTTAATCTGAAATGCTACCACTGAGAGCCGGCGGAACCGCATCGTTTCATCTGCGGAGACGCCATACTTCGAATAATAAAACTGACCATTTCTCTGATCGTTTTATTCCCAACAATGATGCCTCTTATAAGCGCTATAACTCGTGAAGTTGCTACCACAGAGAGCAGGCAGACCGACATCATTCACACTAGGGGACCACTCTACAACCAATTAAAATAAATCTAACCGTATCTATGATCATTCTGAAAAATCCCGTTACCTCTTAGACTAAAGTATCATAGCAGCAGCAGACTAGACATAAACACCAGGGCATTCCGCACCGTAGGAGATGGCGGCTCTTGAGGCGTCTAGACGGATCCGTTTCAATACGAACCATCGATGTATTTATAGCTCATTAAAAGTTTTTACTTCGCTCTGTTATACTTCTGCATATTTGACAGTTTTCTGCACTTTGAAAAGCTTCAAAAAAAGAAAAACCTTCAAAAACCTGAAAGTTAAAACAAAAACAGCTTCAAAATTAAATACCTCTGAAAAGCAAGAAATAATATTCAAATCATTAGATACGTATTAATAAAACACGTCTAATAAAGTCTGGTGGGGCTGGAGGACAACTTATATAAATAAGTTTGGTCACATTTAAATATTCTGATAACGATTAAATCACCTACCGAGCTACGTGTAAACTTTTACTTAGTCAATAGTGTTTTCACTATGATTTTAATTATGGTGAAAACATTCCAAAAATACTTAATTCAAGAAGTACCTACTTGTTTATATTTATTCCTTAAGTGTATCGGGCTGGATGTATAATTATGTATCTATTCACTTTACGGTGAGAAAGGAATTTGCTGGCACAAACACTTGAAGCTCGTGTAACGCTGCCGTGAAAATTAATTCCGATATTAGCTTTGACGAGGCAACACATTACATAAATACTTGTTGAATAACAAACAAAAATATAAGTTACTACAATAATTTACTACGCACTAAGGCACGCGGCATTAATTAATTTAACTTTATACAAATGAAGAGGGGAGCAACCACAAAAACTGACCTTGCTATTCAACTTCCGTCTTCACTTTTATTATAATAATAATAACTGATGTAATACAAATCTTAAGACTGATTCCTTAGACATGTACATGTCTAAGGAATCAGTCTTAAGATTTGGCATACATCATCCCACTTTTTGATAGAAGACCAAAATCTAATTGTTACTTAATTCACACCTATTTTCCAACGACACGTGCCCACTTTCACCCATTGCTCGTATCTTTCACTTCAACTCCAGTGCGCTTGGCGCGCTATTTTGTCCAAATAAAAAAATAGTTTAATCGCCCTCAGTGCTGCGCTATCGCCATACCTCCACGACAGCCCATCCATCAATCACAATGGGTTTGACGATGCACTTTAGTTTATCGGCCCTTTATGACTGCATGTAACAAATAATGGTACTCCGGGGAACACTTAGACAGTTAACATGGAGGAGGAAAGAACATATTTTGCTGCAATAGCGTCTATTGCTTCGAAAGTTTAAATTGTTTCCATTGTTCTGTTATCAATACGATGCAATAGTTTCTGAAAACCTACTTTAATAAAGTTAAAATTATCGCTAATGGTCATCGTGGAACAGAAATTCAAATCCTAAAAACATGTTTGCGGTACGAAAAGCTCTACTCATTGAAAGCCCGGCGAACAGTGAGCTTCCCTTACAAACGTGATACCAAAATGATTAGTTATTCAGATTAAGACAGTATTTGTCTAAGGTTCTATTAAATAAAAAAATAAAAAATACCAAATCAAATAAAAATTAATGCGACTTACAGTTTTGTATGAAACAATGTAATTGGCATTTATTATGAATTGGGTTAGTATTTTTTTATTTGATAGAACCCTAGACAAATACTGTCTTAATCCGAATAGCATCACAAGAAGAGTTAAATATGCTCAAATTGCAAATCATTTTGGTTGTATGGAAAGCTCACTGTTCGCCGGACTTTTTAAAAAGCTGTAATTAAGAGGATCGATAAATTCCATTAATAGGCAAGCGTTAAACCAATGTCATAATATGAAATAACACGACTTGAAATGTATATTTGCGGTCATCTTAATTGAAACAGTTCTCATCACAATAGCACAAGGAACAAGGACGTTAGAGCGCGCTCAAAGCTCAACAGGTATGTTATACGATAGAGATGCTACTAAAAGGTCAGCTATTTTAGAAACATGCTGCTAAGTACGCGCAGCTCTCAACTTACTTAAGGTATTGCCATATTGCTTAAGAACCGGGATTTCTAGTCTGTACTTACCGTTACCAATAAAGCACATAGGTATCCGTTACGAAAAAAGCGTATGAGATTTTAGCTTAAATTAACAGTATCCTTAGCACGAACATCTATCGAGAAAAAAACGCGCGTAGAAGTACTCGATAGAGTAATTATCTATTAAAATGTCATTTTGCTTTTCGGCGGTAGATGGCGCTGTACAAATTTCCCATACAAAATTACTCTATCGAATATTTTTACGCGCGTTATTTTTTTTGATAGCTGTTCATGCTAAAGGTACATACATAACTTATAACGGTTAATTGGTCAAAGACAGTGATCAAAAAGCTACAATCTATTTGATTCTAATCAAGAAGTGTTAAAACTTTTTCAAATTGATATAGCGCAATCTGGAAGAATTTTGGTCAATGTTTGAATGATAATCAATCAAAGGATGAATAGGGCTAGGGCCACACACACATCAGTCTCGCTCTTTTAGTATTCTCGTCTAGGCCACAAGCTCAACAGATACAGAGTGTCGAGCTCTCGAGGCCGGTCGAGACAATCTCCAACGAAAGACCGTGGCGCAATATTCGCATCACCTCTGATAATAGTGTCGTAATGTTATTATGTTGCTTACCCACAGCATTATCACGATTGTGCTGAATTTAATGTGAGAACACCGAGGCGATGCCTTTGACATACCGTATTATTCAATGCACTATTATAGCATATGTAAGAATTAGGACCATTGTCATTAAAAATACATAGTTTTTGCATTTGGTAATGAAATAGCGGAAACAGAATGCAATGGAAACCAGATGAATACTATAAAATTATTGGTTATACATTGCCCGAAGTAAAGCTATAATCGGGCTTGACTAATAGCAATTAAGCAACAACAGCTTTCATGATTAAGTTATAAACATTTTTTATTTACAAACTTAAGTGTTGTTTTATAAAAAAAACCGTGTTTTAAAATAAGTCACTTTATACAAGTCATGTATACGTCTAAGCCCATGCTACCATTTTAAAAGGAAACAACAAATGTGCACGTTACAATAATTGCAACCGCAAGAGAAACGAGAGACATTACGTAGCAGAAAATTGGATGGAAGTTTTGTACAACAATATCACGTCACGATATATCATATCCCACTCTTCTGTACCTCATGTCTTTCCAACTTAGATGAGATTATGACCACAGTATAAATATTAAATTCTCTACACTAAAAAAAACTAATATATATATATATACTGTGTGTTATGACAAAGAGCTAGTACAAGTAGCAAGCAACCACGCACGTCTCATTCAATAGGGCAGCTCATTTTAACATTTTATAATCTTTATATTTTTATAAAGCACCAAATCTAGTTGACTGACTTTTAATCAAATGTTGCATGGTGACAAAATAACGGAAAGAAATCCATAAATAAGAATTGAAACACCCATACACAGATATTAGGTACCAGTATTCAACTCTTCTTTTGAGCGACAAACGGTCGTCGAATTCTATGACAGAGTGGCTGAGCAGTCGAAACGGACACTTTTTTTATTAAGACCTACAAAACTTGTTAAAATAATCTTTTATAGAAAACTATACATTTGCTCTGAATGAAACGCGCCCACCAACGGCCTTTAACACTTGGTTTAGCGGAGACGGGGACGCAGGGTCTTTCAGAGCTCGTTAGGAGGAACAAAGGCCAGCCGACATCAAACGAACCGTTTCTTTATGCGGGGCATCTACAACGACATTAATCACAAATTCCATGATTGGTTCCTTCGCTTCATTACCCTCAGAAGAAAGAAACAGGTAAACAGAAATTATAATTTACTCTTAAAAGCTGGTGACTCGTTTTCTCGTTTTAAATAAGTGCTGAAGTCGTATAATGCGGTATAGGTGCTTCAGATATAATAATTACAAAGCCGGTGTTGATAAATTTTATTGTTGCTAAACAGTTCTTTCGCAAAGATAATGTAGGGCGTTTTGTACAGCCTGTTTTAGAGACGGAGTACTTACTTAACTAAAAAATAACTTGTGCTCTTGACTTGATTGAATAGAACCATACTCAATGTTTCTAATTCATCAACGCCCGAGCGGACACATGCGGCCGGATAACAACACTCGTTACCCGTGGTCCCAGCGGGTCGACCCATTACCGGGTCCACGGGTAATTTTAATAACTAATTGAATGTCTATTGTGTCTCATTTTTAAAAAGGTTTAAAATTCTCCATGATATTCAAATCAGCGGTGTCAGCTTTCAAACTATAATTACATAGAGAAATGTCCACTACTTACTTAATGCACGCAAAGAAAGCCAGTCTGCAATCTGCAAGTGCTGCACCTAATTGCCTCTTGATGGAACATCGAGATGAAGCAGAGTACATATTAAAAAGGAAACGGTTACAACATCGTAAAGTGGTTAGGTTATAGGTTATATTATTCATGTTTCATAAGTTGAAGGATATCTATCGATCACTAATAGCATTACGTGACTCCAGTTGAATTTCAAATGAGGAAGTGTAGTTACAATCTTTCGTTCACCAAGGTTCCAGAGACTATCGATCGCCGAATAGGCACACGGAAGCCAATTTAATTTTCGACCTAACTATGTACTTTTGTTGACAATTATTATAAAACATACACCGAAAAAGACTGGACATTACGCTATTGCTCGTTAGTAGTATCACAGAATAAAATATACCCACCCACTTATAGAAAAAGTCTCTTAAACCGCCGTTAAATAAATAACAGTTTTAAAACCGTCAAGGCTATAATACCGTAACTAACAAAAGCAACAAATCTAATTAGTTTTTAAAAATTTGCTGTTTACAACAATCCCAGCAGGAGCATTGGTTTATTGTCCATAATAGACTCGATTCTGCCAACATTAATGTAACTATAGTGAGTCTCAAATCTCAATGGTGTTTCAATGATATTGGTTTTTGGCACAAAAAGCAATACTATTGAAACACCACTGCGACACGATTATCACATTAACATTAGCAGAAAAGACGCCTAGGATCTTATTATCGTGCCCGGGTATAGATCGCAAACAGGAATCGCGGTGTGCGCACTTCACTCACGAATTTATGAATCAATTTGAGAGGAACACTGGCCGGAGTCGGCCGGACTCCGGAGGTTATCGCAATGAACATCGCCGAATAATTAATAGCTGACACCATTGTTTTCGTCGGAAATAACTTGTTTTCCAATTTATTGTATCGCTAATCTAACATCACCGCTCGAGCCATGCATAATTTGCAAATTTGACCTTCACCGGTACTTATACGTTAAATGAAACTAGTTATTTCTATTAAGGAAATTGAGGAAGTAATCTTATAACTGAGAAGATTAGCTTAGATTATACATTAGCAACTTTAATAAAAGTGTTAAAAAGACATTGTTTTGTAATTAAAATTATTAATAAGTGACATCGTCGCTCACAATTTAATTGGTAAAACAAACTAGTTTTTTGTATTTTGTACAGCTAATTAAAACCAAAATTAATGTGTTGCAAAAGCAATAGTAAAACTCAAAAGTTTTTCTTGAAAATATTATTATATTTAAAGTCACATCGCTCCGTCTTAAAACTATGAAGTTGTTCAAGTTTTCTCTACTCCGTGTTTTCGGTGCACATAATTCTGTTATCTGTATTAAAAAGGTTACTTAATAAGGTAGAGTGAACAACGTCCGTCGGGAAAATACGAGTTAGCGTGATAAATGAAACGAGGAAGTTTAGTGCGGTTGCGTGTGATTATTTTGGATGAAGAATCGGTGGTATTGATGATATTTTTTACTTTCCGATACCAATGCAAACGACCGGTCAAAATAGCTGTATTGTTGTCGTGATCAAGATACGTAGATCTGGATGGTGGCGCGTGTCGGCTCCCCTGCCCGTGGTACCGTTAGCCGGATGCCGGCGCGTGCGCGTTATGCAACTGCTGATGTGACCCGTCGCCGTAGTAGGTGCGTTCACTATATCTATACTTATCCTTATTATAAATTCGGTTCAGCTTATGCAAAAGAGTGTGCGATTCAGACACGTTCGCCGATGGGTACAAATAAACATAGGATAGATAAATAGGATAGCATTGCTACTAATAAACGATTATCAGATATTTTCCTTTAAATGTATTTTAAAGGAATTTTAATTAAATAATTAGGGAATCTTACTACTACTACTATACTATTGAGCTTTAATCACTTTTCTTTTTATCTTAATACACGTCACCAAAGTACTAGGATCTCATAAATTTGGAGAAGGTTAACTTCTATATTTCAATAACTTTTTGATATTTTTTTCTCAGTAATACTTTGGCGTTATCATACTAAAATTGTCTGTCAATATAACTTTTCATTACGTGAATATGCATATGACATATTTCCATTACCCTTTTTAAAACAGTCCTGGATAATTCAGCTCAAAAGATGTAATGGGAAGGGAAACGCAGCCTGCGGGTTTTCTCGTCTCTAACCGACGGAACGACGTGTGACCCGCTTATGTAACATTCATTAGGTACGGAAACGCACGGCCGACGACGGCTTCAATGTCGTGACACACCATAATAGGAACCAGATGAAAGTATGAATTTCATATAATGAGAGAAACAAGTGGAACGATATGGCACTACACACGTTTCCAGCAGCGACTTTAATGAAACCTCAAACGTATACCTACCGCCGCGTACACGGCACTTTTCATTTTAGTTATTTGAAAAATAGTCCAGTTGTAAAATAGGTGTACTTCAGTAGGTCTAGGAATCTGATCGTAATTACTTTTACGAGCTTTAAAATAATATAATCTGGACCTTTAGAAACAATTGGCCCCATTAAAGTAACGGAGCTTTTCCGACGCCTACGTAACGAAACAGAATAGTAATCAAAACCGCGCAAAGTGCGAGTCGGACTCGCGCACGAAGGGTTCCGTAAAAATCACGTTTGTTGTATGGGAGTCCCCCCTAAATATTTGTTTTATTTTAATTTAATTATTTATTTTTAAAAGTAAATATATAACTAAATATTCTGTGAAAATTTCAACTGTCTAACTATCACGGTTCATGAGATACAGCCTGGTGACAGACGGATAGACAGTCAGACAGACAGACGGACAGCGGAGTCTTAGTTATAGAGTTCCCGTTTTACCCTATGGGTACGGAACCCTAATTATTTCGTTAAACAAGTCTACAGACGCCGCCGCGTACTTTTTTACGCTTTTTATTAAATTGATGGTCTAGTTCTTTAGTCTGACTATCCTTTTTTCTAGCCGCCGCTTCTTCGAATGATCGAAGCGACGCTCTAAGGCATCTAAAAAAGTTGAAGTGCTTGAAGATGTCCCTCTACTACCGACGCGAACCGACCAACTTTGCTGAGGATTTCTTTAGCGGAGTTTTAAGCTTCCCCGACGAATGAAAGGCGTAAGCCCTGAACAAATATGTTAATCCGCAGGGTTATGGTAAAGTAATGTAGAATTAAACCCGGAACGAAAACATTCCGTGAGTGACTAATGCGTGTAGCAGATAGCACCCCTCGATCCGTCGTGGCCCGATAGCTGCCAGATTATCGTCTCTAGGAGCAATTTGTAGGGATTTGCGGCCGACCTTCGGGCCAAATAAAGCGATCGGCCGTCATTAGACCGCTGTGTACTCCCGGTAGACCAATTTGAGATATCTTCGGATCGCCGCTAATCCTCCGGGTGAACGCTGTTTATGAAGGATAACATCTATTTCGGAGGAAATTTCAACCTAAGCCAGATGTTGCTTCAAACTATAATTCTCCCTAGATTCTATCAACTACTAGCGACCGCCCGCGACTTCGTCTGCGTGGAAAGATTTTTTTGCTATCCGTCGGGATATATATTTTTTCGGGATGAAAGGTACCCTATGTCCTTCTCTGTACCCCTGACGACGTGTATGCAAAATTTCATGATGATCGGTTCAGTAGTTAAGACGTAAAGGCGTAACAAACAAACGGACTTTTGCATTTATAATATTACTAGTGGACCCTGTGAACTTCGTATCACCTACAATTTATAAAACCTGGGCCCTATTTAATAACGTGACAATTTGGTTAACTTTGCAGTGTAGCTATAAGTAGTTTGTTTTATTTTCAAATTGCTAGATGTAACAAATTGTAAATGTTATTTAAATAGGGCACTGGAGACGACAATAAATTAAATGTCGTATAGCTATCCAATATTTTAGTTATTGTTTTAGTACTTAGAATTAATTTTGGTGCTATTTAATTTAGTTTGTTTGAAAATATTTTTTCGTTCCTAGGAATTATTCGATATCTGCTTAGTTTCAAAATACTCCTGTGAACTAATGTCACCATTTTTTTATTTATTGTCGTGTTGTCCTCTCCACCCCGTATGTCACTACGCCCCTCTCCTCTTCAACTTCTATCCTAGGAATAATTTCCATCTGGTTATCATTCAACGAAAATCAACTTAATTTTGCATCTTATTACAACGCAATAAGGAAAAAATGTCAGCACTGCCAACATAACGCCATAGGTACTATTCAATGAAACGCATTCCACCTACTCTCAAGGAAAATGACCAAAGAGAAAGTAATACTACGTTGAGATGACAAATGATATTTATTTTTCTTAATTAATCAATGAAATGCACTAAGGAGTTTCAATTCCGATGTCGAAGTCAATCGCCGCAAAAGTAGCTTTCTGCCACTTTTTAACCCTGTTAGGGGATAAATATTAAAAAAATACGAAACATGTGTTCAATTAATTTTGTGAAAGAATGTCTATGCCAAATTTCAAGTCAACCGGGCCAAGGAATCGCGTTCTCCAATACAAACTTTGCCACCTTGTTTCACCCCTTTAGGGATTGAATTTCGCAAAATCCCGTCTTAGTGAGCACCTACGCCCTAAAAGGAGCCCCCATGCAAAATTTGAGACTCCTAGCACTTGTAGTTTCTGAGATTTCGTGATCAGTGAGTGAGTGATTTACCCTTTTATATATATAGATTAACTACATTAAAATGTTATTGAAATTAAATATCCAAGTTAAAGTCCCTAATTCTTAATTCTCACGGGTACAGATACAGGTACAGTCAGCGCCGAAATGATCTGAGCAATCAAACCTACCAAAATACCTATCATTTGCCAAAAATCAACCTTATCGCACGACATTAAGGTGCTCTTCATTTGTTGTCTGATAACAAACGAAAGTGCACATCATTGTTTATTCTTATTCTTCTTTGTTATTAACTTTTACTACAAGATTTTTTTAGGTAGAGGTAGGTAAGAAGAATAATGACAAACTTGAAGAAAAAAGTCCTAAGTATATTGTTTCAAATTGAGTATTTACAATAGAAAAAGCACCACTTTTTTAACTTGACAAAACAAAACCTTTTTAATGTTTTATTCTATTCTCATGACCAAAAGTTAAATCTAACAGACACACGTAAAGAAATATTTTCAAGTTCAAATTACTTTTTTGGGCTATCTTCTAGTAAAATATCAAGCAATTCATACAACACAACTTGTTTTCGAACAACTTATGTACACACAACAGCACGTCAGGTTATACAGTTAAGAGTCCGGCAAACCGAGAGCTTTCCATACAAACCAAAATGTTTTGCACTTTGAGCATAATTAACTCTTCTTGAGATGTTATTCGGATTAAGACAGTATTTGTCTAGGTTTCTATCAAATAAAAATTCCTGTTGCTGACAGTTGTTGTATTGTAATCACTGTTTAAAGTTAATTTTAATAATAATATTACATCGGAAGGTGAACTTTCAAATTAGATTTATCGGATGAAATGACCAATATAGTAAAAAAATTGTGTTTCAGTTAGTGCTGTTGGATAGTCAGACATCCCAAATTGGATGCTGTAAATTGGGTTTCCTATGTATGTTAAACAACACAGAAATTTGTTGTTTGCTGACAACATAAGCTTTAGAGGCTGTGCTAGAGTAAATAATTAATATTCTTCTATTGAGATAAGAATTCTTAACAAAAACTTTGTTATTTATCACATGAATTTACCCCTGTTTTTTCGTGGTCCCGGGATTTTGTCATTTATCTCCATTAATGGGAGCAAGTGGAAGTATGTACTGTTTCTCGTAGTCCCATTACTATTTACGGTTGTGAAAATTCCCTCCTGTATATATTTCCTGCATATAAACTTTTGTGTGTGTAGTCAAAGAACTATCGTGAAGAATTAAATGATAAATAAATGGCAATGTTCTCAATAAGTGCTTGACATTATTTGTTTTTATTTATAGCCTTTATTCAGCTTATTCAGTAAAATTTTTATAAATAATTTTATAACATCTAAGTATGGTTGTGCTCCTCTGTGTGCCCTCCAGCAAAGGCCTCCTCCTAACTCTTCCACTTTTCCCTCTCTCTAGCCGTTCCCAAGGTACCAATTGGTTACCACTTTACTTGTCGTCTTGTAATTTTTGTTTTCAACATTACATTACATTTCTCACAAACTCTAAAATACAAGACATAGATAAATAGTAACGGGACCATGAGACAGTTCTCTCTTGTATTACCAGTATTGGAACAAAATCCTTGGACCATGAGAAAACAAGGGCATTTACTAGCTAAAGACTAAATAATAAAATACAAGATAATTCCTTCTTTTGAATAAGTTTATTAATATTGCGGACAGACCACAGACCCAACAGAAGCATACAAAGCATTAGAAAACATAAAATCATACAAGCATAAGGTCTTTATAAAGCAAATTAGTAATTCCATTATAGTAGATCATTCAACCAACAAACAAAACAATTTACAGCAAATGTTAAATTATTCAAGTTTTGTTTATAAAAGAATTTTTTTATTGTACAGTGTTAAAAAACTTAACATCATAGAAGCAGGGTATTACAAAGCAATATAGGCTTTTAATTAAAAATCATTGTGCCAACAACTAAACAATTGACAGCTAAAGTTAATATCATTGAAAGTGCCTACCTAACTACCTACCAAAGTTTGATAGTGAAAAATTGTTAATTTCTAAGAGGTGGTTTGAAGACATGCGTCTCATGCAACATGAACCAGTAGCGAGACAAGACAGCGTAGGTGGTAGTTTGACAAGGTCCTCCTCTCACCTTGCGGGATCGGTGGTGCAGCGTCCAACGGCGTCGCCACCGCCACCATCAACTGCGCCACGGCCTCCACGGCCCACAGCACGCCCCACATGTCCCACAACCACATCACTACACTACACTATCTCATTATTGGCACAACATTCACGCAACTTAACAAATACAAACACCTAACTATGCTAATAACTCCTATTGGCACAATCATACTTTGGGAAAAATCATGTCTCGACACGGTCTCGGTTCGGCATTGCGGATTTAATCTATCACATTATAAATTATTAAGTGTTCGGTATGAAAAACTAGATGAATATCAAAGAAACAAAGAGTTACTGCACGTCATAACATTCCTCTCCGAGCCACAAATGTACCCCTCTCACCTCGACGGCTGACTGTTCAAGACTAGTGCTGTGCAGCGTGCAGTGTGCTGCTGTGCCCGTGTGCCGTGCCGCGTGCCCCTGCCGTTGTTGCCGTGTTATCGCTAAACGTTTAGAAACCATACCCAATATCGAGTCAAGAAATCGATTTGACTCGATTGTGTTTTTCATAATTCAATCACCACACTTCTTTCTTTTTATAGAACTTTGGTTTGCAATAGCAAGGATAGTACGGAACGAGCTTGGGTAGGTCACCCTTTTCAAGACCCATACATAGATTTGCGATTTGTTCCAAATAAGACAACTTCATCTGAGCATCTCTTGGCGTCAAAAAATCGCCTGCTGGCACCCAAACACCATCGACTAATCGGGCTGGTTGGGAAAAAGCTCCACTAAAAGTTAATCCAAAAGAACCTGAAAAATTTTGACACTTTAAATTATTGATACCTACTTACCCTAGGTATCAACAATTACAATGCAATTAATTTAACAATGTAGTAGATCAGAAGAACAACAGAAGTGATCAACTTCAGAGCGCTTGCGGCACAAAACGACGTATTTTAATCTGTATTTTTTTTTCTTTGCCATACATTTACTAGTAAAGTTGCAGCGGATCACTGTCTATTGTTAACTTAATCGCATTGTACCTACCCTATAACAATGTGAAAGTTATATCAATCAATGGAATAACTATTGTGTGTTTACCATCACAACGAATTCCAAGGTTTATAACATTTGTCGAGCTAGGCTCCAAAAGCCATAACTTCACCACATTTAATACAGCAGTCGCTTTGTTCAAATTTTGTTGTCCCTTTGCTATTTTAGCCTGAAAATAAGTAATTATCAAAATAATAGTCGATCATGATATTAATTTTATTTAAGGACTCAAAGCAAATTGTACCTATGGGTGATGAGTTAATATGTAACCTTAAAATAATAACAACCCAGAACGACAGTTCCCTACAAAGCGCACTGTCAAAAGTGAGACAAAAGAATACTGAGCCAAAATACTTTAGTTTTGAGATTTTTTTCCTTCACACGCTCTAAGTTCATACGTTACCTGGGGCTCTATCGGCTAAAAGCATTGAAGTTAACGTTAACTGTGTTTTGACATATGTATATGATACATTGCTACTTCGTTTTGGCACAAATAAAAACTTACCAAAGAAAAGTAGCAATGTATCACATACATCTAACTTCAATGTTTTTAGCCGATACCGCCGCAGATCGTACCTACCCTACGTACGAAATAGTTTCAATTTCCCTACCTTTAAGGGATTAGTTACTATTTTAATAGATTTTAGTTAGGATTAGGTAACGTAGAAGGATATCTGAAAACTAAGCCATTTTGGCTCAGTATTTTTTGCTTCACTTTACATACAAGAACGCGGCGGCGTCTAGGTGTTATTATTCTAAGTACCCACTTATGTAACATTATGGGATTAAGTAAAGAAGTTTAACCTTTGACTCTGTCACTTTTGTCCATAAAGTTTCATCAAAATACATTAAGTATTCCATGGTTCGCAATTCTGGGGTTAGACAGCCAATCGTCAAAGAAGAGTTTTTCACCTTGGTGTACCTATTATATGGTTCAAAGGAATTATATTTATGAATAGTAGTCCTAATATCTACCAGTTGATTAACTCCAACAAATCCCCAAACTGGAGGACAAAACATATTCCTCATAGGTACTTCGGCGATTTCAGCAACTAAGGGAGCGATATTCAACCCAAGGTCAGAAGTAGCTACTACTATATTGCGTTGGGATATATTCGTAACTAAATTCATCAATACAGAAGCATTGTAACAAGCTGGGCCCAAGTTAGGAAAAAGTATAAACATATCGCGATATGCTGAAGCATTAATGTACATTGCCAACGTAGTCATCATTTTTTTATTAGCTTGAAGCCAGTCCCCAATTCCACACTCAACGCTGCAAACAGATATTAATTAATAAAGAACTACTATGATATACCTACTTTTAATATGTTAAATATGTTTTAATTTATTTATACTAACGTAAACGGTATGTGGTTCAGAATGATGAATAAATCTGTGTGTGTAAGAGCTGTTCCTAACTTACTCACAACTTTAACAACCTTCCCTGGATTATTAGCTACAATATAACTGCATTCTCGTTCAATATATTCCATAAATATTTCAGAACATTCATCATCATAAATATACAATTTCGAGACACTCTTTTCTCCAACTGCCATTTCTAGTAGCCCAGATATCAAATGCATTGCTATAGGCAACCCATTTCCAGATATACAAATAGTAAAATGAGTTTTTGGAGACCTTTCAAATGTTTCATTTGATTTTTCCGATACTTGTAATGTTTCTTTCTCATTTTTGATTTTGTTTTGATATTGAGAAAAGTTTTCCACCAAGCCCTTGAACTTTTCAGATGATATATAAGAATCAAATTGGTAGTAAGAATTGCAATAATCCAAAAATTCGGAAGCTCCACCTATATAATATGGTTTACTTCCTTTCAGAAGTAGCTCCTTCCAAATTAAAGGAGATCCTAAATGATGCCATTTATTTTTTTGATTTATTTTGCACAACCATTGCTGGAAAGAAAACAAACACCATCATTAATTAGTTGAGTAACTTAAAAGGTATATTTATGAAGCTAATTAAAACCTAACAAACCTTCCATTCATTTACAGTCTTTAAAATTCTTTCATAGCAAAAATTAGGAAGATTTTGAGCCAAGTGATCAGCCACCAAACACATCTGAGCAAATACATCGCATTGAGAATTTCCCGCAATTATTATTCTGAAACCCATTTTATTATTTATTTTATTATGGAATTTGGTACTCAAATATTAAGTTTTAAGTATTTAAATATGAAAGTTTATTGGTTTTTATTACAGTTGGCTTATTGACAGATTGAAGTTATTGATTGACAGCAAAATGACAACACTAAAGAGATTATATTTAGAACAACAACAGAGGCCGATAAAAAATTATCACTGAAATACGATTTGAGAACAATAATCGATTACAATCCAAAATGCTATTTTTAATCGAGTCGAACAGTTTTCATCTAATTTCTGAACTGAACAGGACGTTGTACTTTGTACTTGTACTATTATTTATTCTGTGACAGGACAGACGGATGTCAAAGTGACATGACAGCTTGACTTTACTTGACAGACAGTTGACATGACAGTCGTCAATCGGATCGGGGGAGATTTTCTTTTCTCATTTTCTCTCAGAATCAGAAAAATCACATTTTCTTTTCGATCTTTATTAAAATATTTTTGTTTTGATTGTCAGTCATCAGCTTATAGTACTTATCTTAAATAAAATATATATAGGTAGGTATAGAAATAGGTCATTTATCAGCAAGTCATGTGATGATTGTCATGCATGCATTTTCGATCTTCCTTTATTCTTTTAATTTAAAATTTAAACAAATAACATTTATAAATTAGTTAGGAATATAAACGTGTTAAGTTAGTAAATTATCTACAAAACTGTCTACGTAAGTACACTCAGCATTTCCATAACCTTTACGTCTTTGATTATTTATATAGGTATCATTTAAACTTAAAAATAATCAAAGCCACAGGACACAAAAACTGCAAATCAATGATTACTCATTGCTGCAAATTACCTATAAATATTTTTCTTATAGGTTCTCTACAGACGAGAGTTATGGCTTGCAGAAACTGGGGCTTTTGTGACTTATCCATCAGTAAAAATTTCGATATCAATAAACTAGAAATTGTTCAAAAACTTGGTTTTAATACTATTGCAATCAATACGCATGTAGAGGAACCTAATGAAGAGCCAAAGAAAAAGAAAAAGAAAGGAGAAATCAAAGACAAAAAGGATTTCATACCAGACCCAGTTGAAATTCCAAAAGAAATTACAGATGGTATGAAACTCAACATATTACAGAGAGTCACAATAGAATTTTCAGATTCAAGTGTGGCTCATAAGTTAAACAATTCTGAGAACCTGAAAAAATTTGATATCATAGCTGTGATTCCAAAAACCTTGCAAGCATTTCAGTATGCTTGTGGGACTATGGATATAGATATGATAACATTTGAGCCAGAAACTAGAATACCATTTAAGGTCAGCCGAAAATTATACAGACAAGCTGTTGAGCGGGGAATATTTTTTGAACTAATGTATGCACCTGCAATAAGGGACTCCTCTTCAAGAAAGAATATAATAAGCACTGCTCACATATATCATGCTGTTGGGAAATCGAAGAATATTGTGGTGACTAGTGGAGCAGAAAATAATTTGCATTGCAGGGATGTGCATGATGTTATAAATCTGGGCTTCATATTGGGTCTTAATAGTAATGAAAGTTTAGAAGTGGTAAGAATAAATGCAAGGAGACTTATAATAAAAGCAGAAGGACGAAGATGTGGAAAACATTACATGACCATAGCTAACTTAAATGAAACAAATAAAAATCAATCATAATAATTTATACTATAAAGATGTATTTTATTGATAAAAAATTCATGTTTACATTAAATCTTACCTCACAAATGTAAATTACAAATATTTTATAAGCATCACAGATAAGGAATATTAACTTGTAGTCTTTCTATTCTTAACATTCAATTTTCCAGAATGTAAATGACAAAAGATACACATTTTCACTCTGACTTTACGTGTTCTGCAACATCTTCATTTTGCACATTTGCCATTTGATCCACTGACGTTCTGTGCGCCATATTATTAATCTCTGTAGTGGGCTTTTTTTCCGGAAATGTCAATATATCAGTTATCCACTTGAATCTGCATAAAAATCAAAATTGTTAAAGATTGAACGAAAAGAATATAGTTAAATTGTGAAAAATTTAATGAAAAGAAAATAACTAAAAGAAGGCAAATAGATGTTTCGAGATGCAAATTGACCAAGTATTTATTATTAAGAAATATGTTTAATAAAGTATAAAATTCATTTTCTATATTTGAAACAGATTAAGGCTTGGTGTAGATGGCACTAGAGACTGACCGGAGCTAGGCCAGACTGAAGGCAGAGACATTTTGTGCCAAAATCACAGTTATAGATTAGTTAGTATGGATTAGCATTACAATAATAGTAGTAACATTAAAACCAGGTGAAGAATCTGCAGAGCAAAGAATGTAACTCACCGAGACTTTAAAAATTAGATGAAGAAAGCAAATGGTATTATCCTAAATGAAGCAAAGCACAAACTAATGACAGAAACTCAGGTTTCTAATTAATATAGTGACTTGTCCTGAATAATTAATGAACTGTGCTCAACATAGTAGGGGCTTGAAATAAAAACATCAATTAATTTTCCATGTGTATTCATCAAATGCAATCTCACCATTTCATACAAGATATGTAATACAAAATTTATAAAAAAAAGCACACTTCAAATACATTTTCTGTTCAATAACATGAAGACTCACTACACCCTATATTTAACGTTTTCTATCCTACTTAGAACATGGTATTATATTAAATTCTATTAAGATTTAAATTGTGATACCACTTGAATATGGAAGGTAGCACCACGCTTGTTGCTTCTTTTCAATCATAAAGTATTATATTCATTAACTGCACAGGATAAACTGCAATGTGTGTGTTAGTAATGTTAGTTGATGAACTGCGAGAAATCAATGTTTTTTATAGTGAAAACTATGAAATTTATAACCATTATCTGCAATAAACTTTGAAATCCACTGCGACTAGAAATAAAATCAAAGAGCCTCAAAGAAATCTATCACACAAATCCACTACAAAGGTCATTGCAGATTAAACTATGATGTCATTTTGAGCAAAGCAAAGTTATTGTGCTCAATGTAGGCATTACTATTACATAAAAGCAGTCTTTTAAATGTCTTTTATATTTTATTACATTACAATTCGGAAATAACTTTATAAATGAATTTAAACAAACCTAAAATTAGTGGCTTAAATATCTTACATAAGCTTAATATGAGTTGCCACAAAAAGAGTAGCATACAACTTATCATTTATAATGTCATGGCAAATATCATATTGATCCATATTAACACTACCCTTGAATTTCAAAAGCCAATCTCATCAAAATAAATTATCGGGAACACACTAACCATAATATAAACAAATTCAGTCTCATTTGAAATAAAACAATTTAAAATTTATACTAGTCTTTCCTCAATAACTTCAAATTAATAATAGGAAACATTGTAATTATGACACATCAATTACATATTATTTAGTTATTAAAAATAATAAATTAGACAAAAATAAATGCATGAAATGTACCATTATAATAATAACAATATTATATTAGATGTCACACTCTCATCGAGTTTTAAAATAATTTTACAATTTTTATGGTTTTTACAATACTTACTTCCATTTGATTTGTATCCATGTTTGATCATTATTACTAGATCTATAATGTATTTCAATATCTACACATAAAACATATCAAGAAATTGTTTACACTTAAGTGTTGTTAAATGGTCAGATCATAAAAACGAAAAAGGCCTTGCATGGAGCCAAACAAAAATATATTATACAATTCAGTCCATTTTGATACGCGCAGGCGTAATAGGGGAAAAAAATACATTCTCATTCCATATTGATAGCGATTAATTGCATAATATTTACTCCTATAAGCACAAGTGAATATAAGTACTAAATGGCTACTTACTATCACACTATTTTCATATTATTGAAATGTCATATTCCAGACTTATTGATGATCAACTGTCACGAACTATATTTTTAGATATATCAAATTTTAAAAAAACATTCATGTGTAATTCTCTCGAGTTCACAAAGTAAAATAAATTCATAAATACTTTGAGCTCGCTAGAACATTGAACCTTAACCAAAAGCGTTACAGTCTATTTTCGCTAGTGATAATTTGTTGACAGTTGATCGGCACTAGTCAGTTGTTGAGGAAAGACACGCAGTGGGCGACCGTGTTGACGTTTTCGACCAACCTGTTGTAGAGCTCGCGGCGCACGCTCGCCGTGAACTTGCTCACCAGGCAGAGGGTGACGGTGGCCGCGAATATCGCGTTGTACAGCAGCACCAGCTTGAAGTTGCCGAGCCACTCGATGCGCCCGAACTCGCCAAGGAGATCGAAGTTAGTGATGCCTGCAAATTAAGAAATAAGCTTGACAAAATAGAAACCATATAGGTTACCTTTATTTAGTTTTTGACATTAATCTTGTTAATAAATGCAGTATCTTGACGAGCAGTGGCCGCAGACGAATGCACGAGGAGCAGAGCCCACGTGACTTTGATGTGCACGTTAGTTTAGTTGAATAGAGTTTTGTCTTTGTTTTTCGTATTATGAACTGATTTTGACCGAAGAAGACAAAACACATTTTAACTAATATAGGTTTATGAGCGTTTTAATTTTTATTAATAAAACGATAAATCTGTATCTTCAAGATAATTCTGTTATAACTTGGAGACTACGGCGGCGTCGTCGCTGTCCTAGAACCGAATGGATGCGTGAAATATAATATTTAAAAAGACATGATTTCTGTGAATTTCATCATATAATGGGAGACAAATAGTGGTAGCTTGAATCACTCTGATCCCACAAACATTTTATGTTAGTAAATTAATAAACTTTTTTAACGCACGAACGGGTTTTGAAATCCCAACAAATTCGGATTGTATTCGGACGTCGGAAATATACGCACGACTAACTCACACCCCTTAGTACTTGGAAGGTCGGGATCGTTCGTACGTGTTCGCACGAGTAAAATTCGTACGAAAACGCGTCGAAGGTGCTCACGGCCTTATTCATGCATTGCGTGAGTTGTGCTAAAGATGCGCATGTAACAAATCGCAAGGGTGTTAGATTGAGAGTGTATTTGCCAGAATATAGAATCTGAGAACAGAGAAACGACATACCGAGTATCTTGACGAGTAGCGGTTGCGCGGTAGAGTGCGCTAGCAGCAGCGCGCACGTGGCTATAATGCGCGCGAGCGGCGTGCGGCGCGCGCGCGGCAGCACGCGTAACGCACGCAGTGGCGCGCTCAGCCCCGTCAGCGACGCCGCGTGCAGGTATAGGATAAGGAACGCTTCTAACGCCGCGCCCGCCCAGCCCAGCTTCGATAGCGACGCGATGCCGAGGGTGAATTGCTGTGGAAGAACATTTTGGATGCAAATAATAAATAACAGGTTTGTAATAACAACAATATAACCAATTTATTTTTTTGGAAATAAAACTATAATTCAATTTTGATGATAACAAAAAAACCAGGGAGTACACCACGTTGCATGGGCGTAGGAAGGGGGGGCGGGCGAAAAGATCTTCGTACTTACATTAAGCGTTAACTCAACTTCGATAAGCTGATCATCGCTTCTAAGAGACCACTGGAGGTAGGGTTGCCAGGTGGCCGCGACCCATCGGGATTGTCCCGGAATTAAAGCATTTGTAATATAATTTAATGTAATACTAGTTTTTTCCACAAAGCTTAGATTAATAAACCATTAAGAGGTGCTTATTTTTGTTGTAAGTATGGTTTTTATTTATGTTTGAGAATACTAGCCCCCCTACACACCTGCACCTAAATCAACTCAAGACGCCTTAGCATGACCACCGAAAAACGTTATGTATCGCGTGATAGTGTTTTATAAAAATAATAAATTTGCTATATCATATTGCTCTTCTGCAGTCATGCTAGGGCGGATGAAGTTGGTTTAGGTGTTAGAAATAAAAACAAATACTGGATGTCGCCAACAATTTTCGCCGATTGATTTAGGTGCTTTATTTGTTGTTGTGATGGTTATTTGGTCTGTGGCCATTGGCTTTGTTCTGTAGTCTGTAAGTTTCTAAGCAACGGTTGTTTGTTCCTGACTATTCGTACCTATATGAAAATTATATTGTTATGTGTGCCTATAAAATTGCATTGCTACATTAAATATCTTTAAAAGGCGATGAATCGTTTTACTTCCGCGACAGTTGTTATATTTTTCTATTGCCATTCAAAACTCCAACGCGGCTCTAGCTTTGCCCCGGAATTGGAGGCCAGGCCCTTCCTGGAGAATAACCCTAGATACGCCCATGCACGTTGCTTTATAATGACGACGCCTAAGCGCGTGACCTGCCTGAGTGGCGGAGCATCGAACATGTGGCTTGCGGAACGGATTAACACGTAGGCTGTCCTTCGTGCACTCAGGAGGGCGCACCCGCTTGCATTACGGATGCGTTCATAAATGCGAGTATTTGTTTCCGAATGCGCGATGATGTGCTGCCTCTCAGGACGCACACTCGGGCTGTACTCACCCTGGTGCTGAGCGGCACCGCCTTGATCCCGATGAGAAGCTCGAGCGTGTTCTGCAGCACCATGAGCACCGTGATGGTGGTGAGCGCGAGCAGCAGCAGCATCGCTAGCGGATACACCACGTTACGCTGGAATGACGACGTTTTACGCTGGCTCTCTACTTCCTGCGACAAATTATTATTTATTAAAACAATAATTGCTAGAAAAACAAATATTATCGATAATTTTGCTAGTATCTGTTGAACTATTAGGACGGATTTACGAAAACGGCAGGATGTTAAGTGAACATTTTATTCAGATTTCCTCAAGGTTACTAAGCTGACTTCAAGTTATTTACTATTCATTTGATGTATTTAGCAGTATGGATGGATTGCAATATTGGTATAGTCGTTCATTAGCTACGGTGTAGAGACCTTGGGGCATACAAAGTTTGCAAATAAGAAAACGAATATTTATATTATCATAATTTACGAAGTCAAAGTATCGGTCGGAGACAAGCTATATAGCACGTAGAAAAACTCATAACGCCAATTTATTAACATCAAAATAATACGTCTGGTATTTCATTATTAGAATAAACTACATCGGGATTTACACCATGTACCTGTTTATTTATGAGACTCCGACAGTGGTACCGGTATCGAGCGTAATAATAAAAGACTTAGACGGAGGGTAGACCGATTTGTCTGCCAATAACATCTACCCGCACGCAACAATCGACAGTTCTTCCGTGACCATGGCGCATGCAACTGCGCCGAAATATCGGAGTCTCAAAAATAAACAGGTACATGGTGTAAATCCCGATGTAGTTTATTCTAATAATGAAATACCAGACGTATTATTTTGATGTTAATAAATTGGCGTTATGAGTTTTTAACAGTATATGGTATTTCATTGTTTTAAATTATTGGAGATGACACAGAATGTTAAACTAAACTATATTTTGTATAACAAGCTTTGTAACCGTTTCTCGCACACGAAGTGCGTCGGTGCATAACGTCTCTTATCACGATTGCTTTTAGTCCGCAAATCGTTCCATTAATCGCGAACTAAAACTATGATATCACTCCAATATGCACTCACGTACCTACCAACAAACGGGATTAGTCCACGTCATTTATTATTAGCACGCCTATTCAATGCATTACGAATTTAAAATACTTATCACAATTATTACATTTCATGTGATAACATTACGTAAGTAAGGCCAAACAATTTACAGACAGCCTTACGTTACAATACAATAACACTTGCATGTCTCTAAAAAGAAAAAAGAAACCCGACATTACTGTGTAGCCAAATAAAATCGTTATAAAAAACGTGCTTATAATCATAGCTTTATTAATAGCCCAGCATCTTCAACGAGAGTGGATCTCTCTAGTTTTTAATAAATAAATAATATCACCCATTCTTTAGTTCAAGTTTATGCTACACACAAGTACTTATTGAAGAGCTTACTTAACAACTTTCACCCCATAAGAAAAACGAATAGATCAGGAAAAAATAACCTGTTTAACGCGTTTGATTCCATTTACAGCATCTTAATAAATACTATAATATGGATCTCACAAATAAACCGGGTGTGTGCAAATAATTTATAACATATCTCTTTTCATTGCAATTGCAACAATGCTATGAATTTTACTTTTAAAAACGTTATTTCATGGCAGTTAAAATACTTGAAGTGAAAAGCACATGTACACTGTCGCGGTTCTCTGCAAACCCACAACCTTCATTGCTATTCTGTGAAAATACGAAAGCTGCCACAGTCGGCCCACAAAGAGTGGAGAAAATTCCAATCAGTCTGCCTGCGGTCGCTGGCGTGTTTCCATCAGACCGTCTTATACACTGGCCTTCAAAAGTTGTACCACACTTTTAAAATCGCAATTTCTCTTAAACTACAGAAGTTAGTTTTGAAATAAAAAACGTTTTTTTTTTCAAAAAGGTTATCGATTGTGAAGTTATTATTAAAAAAAGCCTTTTGTAGTCCTTTTTATTTCGAAAATATATCTTGTGTACTTTTAAAGTTATTACAATTTCAAAAGTGTGGTAAGTACTAAGTTTGGAGGCCAGCGTATGTCCGATGTGATGATAGATGAACTTTCAATACAAACTTTAGGCCCGGTTTCCACCAAAGCAGAGAGGAGAGGAGATGACTCATTTTTCTACAGAATATTTCCACATCTCCTCTCCGCTTAGCTCGCGCGCGGCACAGGATTCTATAGAAAAATGAGACATCTCTCCTCTCCGCTTTAGTGGAAACCGGGCCTTATTGCTCTATTTCTATGCCGTGACGTCACCAATATTTTAAACACCATCCGTCATAATTTTCTTTTCGTTTCGACATCTAATAATTAAGAAGTTGTATAAACAGATTTGATTATGAACGTAGCCTAATGATATTACACACACACTACCAAGATAATAATGAAGTACAAATATACAGCAAAGCACGTGCCAGTAACACTTTATCTACCTCCTGGTTTGTCATACATATCATAATATATCATAGATATGAATAATATCAATGTATTTATATTGAATTCAAATTTTGACAATCTAATAGATTACACAAACATTACATTTTTTGATTATGATAATAAGACATTATTTATTTGAGCGAGATGTGCCGATATGCCGTAGAAAGGCAAACTAGAGTAGGGAAGGTACTAACTCGGGCAACTTAAAATAATATTTCTTATACAACATGTTACAAAAATACCCCTAATGCCGAATATGGTATATACGGACCATCAAACTGAACAACTTTTACTATGGGACCGACTCTGAAATCGCGAAAAAAAAATCATCTGTTTCATACATTTTGATATTTTCGATTTTAATTTTTGTATGAAACAGCTGATATTTTTTTTCCCGATTTCCGAGTTGATCCCATAGTAAAAGTGGTTCAGTTTGATGGTCCTTATATACCATACTCGGCATTAGGGGTATTTTTATAATATGTTGTATATGGGTAAATCTAAGTGCTGGACGGACCGATATCCAATATTTAGTTACGGCAAGAGCCTTATCTCTAAAAAAAATATAGATTCAGCTAAGTAGCAGAAAAATACTTAATTAATAATGGATGATCCCATAGTCTAACCTTTCCCGTGGCGTGGTGACTAGGCACCCTTCGCAGCCGCTGGCCACCGCAACACAATGTCACTTTCGCAAAAGGTCTTTTTCGCCGAATGTCATTCAGAAATTTTTTAACCTAAACTAACTAGATAATCGGGTGAGTACCTAATTATTTAAAATTAGACTAAAAAATCATCAATCGAAATCTTTATAATAATTATAACATACATAACTATATAAGCTGTTTGGTAATGCCCTTATAAAGCCGAATATGGCAGATAGGGTACCATGCATACATGTTGGTACTATGCATTGTGCTAAAATGACGTTTTGAGAAAATGATCTTGTGCGAAAATGACCAAATTTTTCAAGATGACATTTGGTCAGGTCGTCGGGGTCGTCAAGTCATCACCGGCTGGTCAAGCTTTTGCGATACGTTATAATAACTAAGCCAAGTCTTAATGACTTGATAGTCAAACCTTTCTCATGGCGACTACCCTCTGCAGCCGCTCGTTCAGGCCAGCCTGTAGCGCGCCATTCCTCAACCTCAGCAGTGGGGTCTCCTTCCCTCGCAGGGAGGTATCCTTGCCCTCTTTCAGCAAGGATATGTCGGCATCCAACGGCGCCGATATGTCACCACGATCTGGGTACATCGGCTCCGGAGATATGTACCCCACACCTGAGTAGACAAGGATATAAAAAATATAGTGTTTATTCGCGCAGGAAACGTTAAGGTGGGTAGGTACCCATACTTAGGTTCGCGCACCTCGTGCTCCGCGACGCGAACCTATGTTGCAGGTTGCGGAGCTCAATGTGGACGGTATTGCGAACTTCTACTTGCTCTCCCTTTGTGTTCGTTCGCATTGGATCGCAAAATGCGGAACGCGCACCGAGGTTCGCACATGTACTCACTATGGCGCACTGTTGCAGGTTCGCTCGCGGTGCGCAGAGGTTCGCAAACCTAAGTGGATACCCACCTTTAGAAATGCCATCGGAAAATAAGTATTGTGAATTTGTGGATATTGTGGCAGAGGGATAACGTGGACGAGCGTGTTGGTTCACAGATAACTTATTGAGAACCACAGTTGGTCTAAAATTCGTGACTTTGTCCGAGGGTTTGAAACACGTTAGAGCAATATTTATGCTATTAACATCATGGTTTTACCACAGAATACCTAATAGCACAAGGTCTTCTCAAGAATTATTAAAGGCAACCGGGATGAATAAAAATGGATAAAATTATTTTTACATCAGTGGTGGCAAGAAAAATAAACAACATCAAAAAGTGATACTTAGGCTAAATACTCATATTTAGGTCATAGATCATAGTTCTAAATAACTATAATTAATGTTTACGAAAGCGCCACATACCTTTAATGATAATGACGCACTTACTTTTGTTGATGAGTGATGAGATAGGTTTGTAGAAACACAACAATCAATATGAGAAAAGAATCTTTGTTCTGTGAGTCATCCTATTGATCATGGCAATAATAATATGTTTCAACAACATTCGATTCGGTCACTAACAAATAACCGGCATTCAATTCAACAAGGGTGAAAGATGTTATCCAATGACTTCTATGTTGTATGTAATCTGATTAATCCTACACATTCAAGTATGTTTTACATACTGTCAAATATTGTTTCCTTCTTCATATCTGATGCCTATCAACCTACCCTCTGAGATAACTTTCAATAAGAAATAGAAAGTGCACAACTGAACATGCCTGTCTACATGACCGGATTCAAGGGAGGGACGACCGGGAACGTTGCCTGGGGCCTCCAAATAAATTGTATTTATTTAAAAAATCTTACACAACGAAAGAGTACCTAATATTACGATTTGAAAACTTACCTTTGTGATTGCCTGTTCTATCTTTTTGTGCCGTACGACTAATTAAATAAATGATTGAAACAATTGCAAGAAAAATATTATTTAACTTATTTGAAAATAATTAGGGACCTCCACTCCCTTGTTGCCCCAGGGCCTCCACCCCTCTTAATTCGGCCCTGCCTGTCCAGCTGATTTGAAGTTATCAGTTTCTCTACTTATAAAAAAAAATAGTTATCCGACCAGTAAATATAACATTTAAAGTTGTCGACTACCTTTCAATTACTTAACGATATGTAGAGCTGAATACTGTTAAAAGAAGTAATAAGTAAAAACTAATATTTTTTTGTATTTTTTTAAAATAATCACGCATAAACTCATTTGAATTAAATCTGCCGCACTAACCATTGCTGGTAGATCACTAGGGCAAGTAATTAGGCATACTTAGTGTAATTAAGATGGCCCCGTTATAAAATTAAAACTATTGTTAGTTAATCAGGTTGTGGTAGGTAAGTACATGATTATTTACAAGGTATTTATAAATGTAAATGCGCCTACAATGTACACACATTTATTCTGTGTAGTGTGTGCCTAGGGCCTACATTAATAAAGATCAGACAAACACCTATTTGAATAGGGTTGCCTCATCAGCATCACATCACAGCCCAAATTCGGTACGTAGTAAACATTATACTGCAAAAAAACTGTAATTAAATGTTCTTATTGTAATAAACGTAATTATTATTTTTAAGTTTTTTTATTTAAATCGAAATCTTTCGCGTCTCCGTTGCAGCTTGGGCAAAAATATTTTCGTATCTCGGTCCGTCTGTTCTCCTCTACGGTCGTGACATTTTGTGAGCAGATTAGATAATTACGATTTTGTCAATTCAGTTTTAAGAAATTTAAAAAATAAACATATTTCGAAAAATCTTCAAAAATGACACAAACGCGAGGTCTACAACAGCTCACAGAACCACTACTTTATTTTATATGATAACACCTACATTATATGTTTTTGATTGAATCATAATTTATTTTGTGGCACCACAACTTATTAAACAAAACCGCCTTATTAACCAACCTTATTCGCGAGTCTCGTGACTAAAATTCAATTTGTAATCGTGGAATGAAGTAGTTTCTACGTACCACACGTCCTCTATTGCGCATTGCTTGTTTATTATAATTGCTAATTTAAATAAATATTCACACTATTCATTTAGATAAAAATTCAGCACTTTTAATGCAAGATTGGATTAAAAAAAACAGCCGATCGGTGTTCTCGATTATGATTGACCGAGGTCAGCTATAAGAGTACTAATATCTATTCTGTGGCATAAAAGTATATCTATTCTGTGGTATAATAAGGCTATCTTCGTACTAAAAGGAAGTACTTAAATGCTGCCTTATTAGAATACTACTCAATGGGGTAGCATGACCACCGAAACACGATAAATATCGCATCAAAATCCATTGTGTAGTGACAGTCATGTTGGGGGGCTGAGTAAACAAAAAAAGCGTGTCGAACCTTGTATCTTATACGCTACAAGGTCCGACATCACAATGCAATTAATGTCTCTCTCTATCTACATAGAGAATTTACTAACTACCTACCTACCTACCTACGTAGATAGTATATACAGTAGCCATGCAGTCATGCAGTACGTAGGTACAGTATAGGTAAAATAAAAATGTACAAAAGTTTTTTTAAACAGTTGACGATTTTACCATAAAATTGCATTCAAAATCATCTTAATAATGAGGAATGACTAAAGCCTCACGACATTTGCCGCACGGCGAAAGTCGACTGTGTAAATGGATATTCGGCCCTGGCCGCAGGTGACTGAACAAACTTAACTAGTATTTACACAGACATTGTGGTGCTGAATTTATATTTTATCTCCCCTTATTAATTGGTAGGTAGGTTCCTAAAAGTTCAAGTTTGTAATCGATTCAATTGACGCCAATGATCGTGACAATGACATGATGACGCGTGGCGCGTAGTGCGTACACGCAATTACTCTGTCTGAAAACAAGAATAGCAAAAAGGTGCCAAGCGATTGAACACTATGCCACAGAATACATAATTTTACTATGCACCGAAAATTCAACACTATTCTTGAAAGTTCTTCGGAAAACTTGCCTTTGCCATCACGACCTTGCTATGTGACAATAGCAGTGAAATGAAAATGTAATGTTTGTTAGTACTAGTATAGTATACTAATGTGTCGTAAATAATGGCTCATAACAAAATACTGTAATATTGAAATTTTGTATGATTAGTCATTTTAAACTTTGCAATGTTATTGTTCTTCTCGTAATTCTTGTCGAAACTTTATGTTTATTCATAATACGAAGAAATATGAAAAACACAAGTTAAGAGCATCTCCAATAAAATTAAAATTAGTATTGGATTACACAAATTATATAATCATAACAAAACAAGTATAATATAAATGCTGTCTTCACATAAGTCCGAAGTCCGAATTATAAAATTACGGATCGGTAGCGCAAAAATATGACCTGGCTATTTTTATGGCAATGGCAGTGAAATGATGACGACTCAGCGCTTATGGAATGATAATGACCGAATTATGAAAACAAGAACGATCCGTTACGTTTATTTACATTATTTTATTTCATTCATTGATTGCATAGCCACAGTGAGTCAAGTTAATATTTGACACCCTGATCCTGTTTGTCCTAGCCAAAGGCATGGAAGGGACACCCAAGGGTTTTTAATGGCTACACCACATAACCGTATACACATAACCATATGTGTTTTTATCAGACGAAAACATTTATTTTCATTTTACAAGGCAGACGGAGACAAAAAGACCAAAGTCAGTGATGCAAACATATACCCCTCTATACAGTGCCGGCGTAAGAGGGACTGACACCCTGGGCAAGAATATTTTGGCGCCCACTTAAAGAAATCAAAATCGAGTATTAATTTTTTTCTGAACCAATGTGAACGTGTATAAAGAATTCTATATTCCATCTTCCATCGAACGCTTAGCTATCCCCACCATCCACCACGCGTTCTAGTTTGGTGGGGGAAGTATCCCACCTCCACTAATCGCCCCCCCAAATTTGGCGCCCAGGGCCGTCGCCCCATCGCGCCCCCCCCTAACGCCGGCACTGCCTCTATATGCATATAAAAAATAAGAATCGAATAATAATAACCTACTGAAGAAACACAGTTGCTTTGTTAATCGTCTGTTGGAAAAAAACCTAAGTAATAGAAACCGGTTGCAATCACGATTCGTAAACTCAAAGTAAGGTCACAATCAACACAACGAGTATTTGAACGTCGAAAACACAAAGATTAAAAAGACGTCGAAGATCCTCAACCAAAAGATATCCACGGAGTTCAATCAATGTGTGTGCTTGCTTTATCTTTTAATAAATTCCTTCACGTACACACGACGGCCCCTCAGACTTTACAAGTCGACCTTGAGACCGCCTTTATGCCCAACGTAATAAAAGCTGTTTCCGCAGTTTAACTGTATAACCTGACATGCTGTCGTGTGTACATAAGACAAAATAATCGAACTCTTTGCCGTTCGCTTCTTTGCCTTTCCATCTAAAAAATAATATTATGACGATTTTATTACTTGTAATTTTGGCAATTTTCGATCAAGTAGGCAACACCGTCACTTTTCCAATAAGTTTAAGAACAACGTTGCGTAAATTGCGTCTGACGCAGTTTACTACAAAAACAATAAACACAATAAAATGCAGATTTGATATTTGATTTAATTTATGTTAATTGCACAGCGTGTAAAATAATTATCAGACCAGACATAAAAGAGAAAATTTACTACAAACAGAAACACTTGTGACAACATTTTACGTGGTAAGCTACTAGTGGTTGCCACGTGTATTTCGTATTTTATTTCGATCAAAGATGGCAATAACGACTACTCTGCAATTGACACATTAATGAAACGATTGGTGTAAATAGTGCATAAGATTCTTCTAAGTTCTCTCTTTTGTCTAAAAAGATATGGAAACATTGAAAACCTTTTCTAATTTGGCAAAAATGGCATATTGTAAATTACTACTTAATTATCAGCGAACACTGAACATTTGTTTTCGTTACCCTGCTCTCAACCATAATGCTTGCCGGTCGATCGATTCGTGTAATTCTCCAGAAAAAATCGATGAAAAGTCTTCCTAGTTTCTAAATATCATCAGAAATGATCACCCGCTTCTTACGACGACCTCCTTGGTCGAGTGGCTTTGTACACCGGTTTTCAAGGTGTCGGCATCTCTGAGGTCCCGGATTCGATCCCCGGTTGGGTCAATTTAGAAAACGAACTTTTCTATATTGGCTCAGGTCTGGGTGTTTGTGATACCACCGTTGTCTCCGATTTTCATAACACAAGTGCTTTAGCTACTTCCTTTGGAATCGGAGCAATGTATGTGATGTTGTCAAATATTTATTAATTTATTTATTCTTAGGTTCAATTAATCCTTAACAATTTAAGGACATCCGGTACTATATAGCAACATGTATGCATAATAAAAATATTATATAAAACATAATAAAAGTTAATAATATACAGAGTTATCCAAAAGTCGACTTACCAGTAGATACAGCATTGTTGATGCGTCGTTTGATCGTTTCCTCTTCGAAGGAGTACATGTAATACTCTTCATTGAGATCTCTCAGGAATTGTGGCTTCACCAGAACTCCTCCCACTACACCGAACAGCCTCACGAAGCCGAGAGGTGTGAACACTACGGCAAACAAATGTTTTATTATTATTTAATAATTTATTTGGTAGGATAATTTATTTTTCAATACAGTTGCTCGAAAATGTGTGTTTTCGATGACAGTACAGCTTGCGGTAAGTTGATTTTACCGTACGCCATGCGTTTTTGTTTGCTGTTTAGTCTTAGTGTTTAGTACAGCGTGCGGAAAATTAGTTTTACCGCACGCCACCAACGTGCGTTTTTGTTTACGGTTTTTTTTTTATTTCAGAAGGTACCTACAATGTCGACGACCTCCGTGGTCGAGTGGCTTTGTACACCGGTTTTCAAGGTGTCCCGGGTTCTATCCCCGGTTGGGTCAATTATTATTTATTATTAATGTTTTCTCGCAAATATATTGAAAAACGTAGTATGGCACACGGTTGTTAAGGTTTTTTAAAACTCGTGCAAACGTTAACTGATTTTAAAAACCTCCTCACCAACCTTGTATCATAAACTACTATTATAAACGTTTTAAAATCTTTTTTCAATTTAGACAGTACGTACAGTTATAGGCGGAGCGGCGCAATGGAGCATCGTTTAGTAACAAGTATAGGTAACCTCTAGAAGTGGTTAGTTACATAACAATAGCGGGTACATTCCGCCCCGCCTGCCCACGATATTTTAAATATACATGATTTATTTAAAAATGTCTAAAAACAATCTTAGTGTGTTTTCACTGAGTCGCTTTCCAGTTCTCATTCCTCTTCGTCTTCAACTTACAATTCTTCTCCGGTCAAACGCATTCCATATATTTTTAAGAAGATTTTTTAGAAGGGTCAAAGAGAATGTAATCACTATAGGGCATGCCCTGATAGAGGCTTGCCTTGACAGCACAAGAGGAATGGGAAAGCGACTGCGTGAAGATACTTACTTAGACTAAGATTAGGTATACATATTTTTAAAACAATAACATTAGCCTAATACCAGAAAGATCTGCCCTTCTATTGTCTAATTTCAAAATCTATCGCAATCGCTTTCAAGATGTAACACATTGATGCTTCTTTTTGGCATAAATAAAAACTTACCAAAGAAATGCAGCAATGTGTTACATCCATCCGTCAAATGAAAGCGATTGCGATAGATTTTGAAATTAAACAATTAGCCCCCTGGTATCTTAAGTAAACTAATTGGTCACTGAAAAATAAAATTTCGCCGTCACCTTGGTGACAGTTGCTATGTACGCTATTATGTCGATTTGACAAGTGAAATTGTAAAAAAATCTCTTTGTTGTAAACAAAGCTTTTTCAGGCTGCGAAAAATAAGAATTAGGAAAGCAAGATGAGTTACAAAAGTATTTTGAACAATCCTGCGTTGAAAGAATACGAAACAATGGAAGATAATGATGAGTTTACAAATTTCATGAAAAGAGTCGGTGAAGTTTCGAACCTTGTAAAAAATATGGCTAGTGGAGATAAAGAAAAAGCTGATGCAGCTCAAGCCGTGGCTGAACAATACCTAGAAGGCAAGATTATCACTGACGATGACATAGAAATGAAGGTTAAAGATAACAGAACGGTTATTAACAAGAAAGCATTCCAATCCTTGGAGAAGAAAGATACGGTGAGCCAACGCATTACAGAGCAAAAAAAAACAGATGGACTGGTGCCAAAATATTGAAATCATTAAAAGTCAGGGTCAAGAGTGTTTTATGTAATTCTGTGTATTCCATGCGACCTTAACTTTCAATTAACTTGGGGAGTGTTTCTCTGGTGACCAATTTTAATGTCCGATTAAATAAAGACAATATTCGTGTTCTATAACGGTGCTAATGAACACGAGGTTACATTATTATCGCGATATGATAAGATGCCAAACATTATAATAGTTGCGACAGTATTTGGGTCGATGTGCATCCATTAATTGCCGAATGTATGTCGTCGCACCAAAACGTGATTGGCTGCACCTGGTTTATTATTCTGAGAGAAATCGATTTGGCGCATGTAGTAAACATCATTCTCTTAAATTCCACTGTTGAGTTACCCTTTCTAGTGTAGGTTGATACTTACATAGAAAAATAGTTTTGATGACAACTAGAAATTGGACAAGAGGAATGAATAATTGTGAAACAATGAGTTTGTTAAATGAACGCTGTACTTTTTGTATCCGATAAAAAAACAACTTTACAACAATAGTATGACGAGACAGACACCGACTTTTAAAATAATTGGCAGCAAGTCTACAGAAAATAAATGCTACAGTTAATTGAGCAAATACGAATCCTTTCTATTTCTGTGATGCTGTGATAGATCTAGATATCGGAACAAGTCTAAATATAAAGACTTGACCGTGAATTGCACATTAAGAAAGTTTATATGCACGTAAATAGAAAGGAGTAGGTAGTTTTTATTGTATACCAAACAACTTATAACACAGAGATAATATAAAGATGACGTTGTTTCTATTTTGATAAAACAAAATCCTGAAACAAAGCAGTGTATTCGCGAACATGTAGCATTTGATTGAATATGACTATTGCGTAATTTGCGTGTATTAAAAGTTATTCTTATTCTCAGGATGAAATCGATAAAGATGCCTGGATGGCTGAAGTGAGCAAGGACGCGGAGAGGCGAGCCCTGGACCGCAAGATCCGCCGCGAGAAGGCAGACACCCTAAAAACACAAGCCATCAAGGCGTTCCGTCGTGAAGAATACGACAAAGCGCTGTCGTGCTATAACCGAGCTATTGAGCAAGTCAAGGACAACCCGATGCTGTACTGTGATCGAGCCCTCACCAATATAAAGCTTGGGAACTATGACAAGGTTAATTATAATAAAATCAAATAAAATGTTAAATTTTAAGGAAGTATAGTTCCGTAATTCGTATGCTTTTAGGTCATTATCGTTTTTATTAGTGCACCAAAACCCGCTTTGACAGTAGGTAAGTACCTACTGTCAAAGCGGGTAAGAACACAGCCTTATTAGTAAGTACTAACTGCTGTGTTCAGACAATAACACATGACCCGACCTCAACTCAACCGCAGCCAACTCTTTGAAATACATCGCTAACAATTTTGAGTCTTATGACACATTAATAAGCTGCGTTATATTTTGTCAATGCAACTGCAACCCGCCCGCGTTCAACCCGAACTCAATTCAAACTCAACTCAAACTCAACCCGAAGTTACCTCAAAATCACCTCAACATAACCCATGACACATTAATCACCGGAGGTTATTAATGTGGTTATTAATCACCGGAGGTTATTAATGTGTCATAAAACTCATAAAACTCAAATTGTAAGCAATATATTTTAAGATGGGCTGCGGTTGAGTTGAATTTGAGATGAGTTTGGGTTGAGGTCGGGTCGTGTGTTATCGTCTGAACGCAGCCTGAGAAAGGAGCATGAAACATTGCACGAACACTTTGATGATCAAAACTTTTAATTAAAATTACAAAGTCTTCAGATCCAATTGTATGTAACAGCTGTAATCTAGTCTACTCTTAAAATATCGAATGTAGAAAGTCTAAATCTAAGTGCTTTGAAAATGCTACATCTAATACATTTACTGTTAAAACGCTATTAGAACATAACTGTGAAGTATTTGAAAATCAAACTAGGTCGACGACACAGAGTAAAGCATCAACAACCTCATTTTGTAGACTTTAACAATATTTAAATAACTATCGCGGTGCAGACAACAAGATGTAATAAATAGCATTGAGAATGCTAAAGTCACAAATTTATAAAGGAAGTAATCAATCTTCTCCATACATATTTAAATCTTCAATTCTTCATTACGAGTTAACCCAATGCTAAGAAAGGTTATACAAAACAAAACAAATTGTTCATGTTTTTGTCAATTATGATCGGTCGTTGTCCTCTGGAACACCGTTACAGAGGTGATTGTTTAGAATTTAGATCATAAAGCAAGCTTTTTATAGATTTTACTACGCGTTAATATACTAAAACCAACTTAAGAAAAATTTAAACGTAGGCAATCTAAATATATCCAGCGTGTGTGTGAAGGTCCTGGAGATAACACGAGACGGACTTTGATGCGATGTCTAACTGGTTTCTGATAAATAATGTTATTGTTCACCGTTTTACTTTATTTGTATGCATGAGCGAAGCCAATGACAATTAACTAATTACATTTAACTTGTCTATTTTCTTTTCTAGGTTCAATTTTATCTAATCCATAAGTAGGTGCTGTAGTTTTGCAGAACGCGTTGGTTACACGATGTCTTGTCATCACTAGGACTAAACATAGGGATATAAAGATATTTGTAGAACTGCGACTAAATCCCTGCATAATGTATTCATTCACTTTCGTATGACTGGAGTAGTCCAGTTTATTATTACTCGAAGTTTTAATAAGACAATATTTACAGGTATTCACTGACTGCGACTGGGCGATCCGTCTAAACGAAAACAGTTTTAAAGCACGGCTTTATAAAGCGAAGGCTCACAAGGTGTTGGAAGAAACGAACAAATACACAGAGTGTAGAAAGGAGTTGGATGGTATGTTTCCTCAACACGATGACCTTATCAAATATTTCTTGGACAAGAAACATGACATTTTGGAAGAAGAAGAAGAAGAAGAGGACAATAATTGATTTCTAATGTGACACATAAACTTACTTTATTTTGTCACTAGTTTTAATGAGTTTTCTATTTGTCGCGTGTTTCTTGTTAAATTTATTGTTGATTCTATTTACACGTATTGTGTATGCACACGTTGTTGGTATTATCCTCGCACGTGGCCTAATTTCGTAATGGCTGTTCGATTTTATTACTTTTGTTAAGTAGTTTTATCAGTGTCATTAAATGTGTAACCATTTCCTGAGGGTTTTCTTTAACTTTTATTGTGATATCTATATTACTTAAGATCTGATAGCCATATCTAAATCCACTTGTGAAATTACTGAACAATCGATATCAAATCCGGTATCTCATTTATAAAATTGCATCATTGTATAATACACTTTACTGGAGTCAATAGAATAGAACACGGTATACGAGAACTTTTTTTCTTCAATTTGTGGATTAATAATTACTTAAGTACTTACTAGCATTATTGATTCTGATATACTTACACGCTAGAATATCTCGTTTATTGTTGATATTCATTAACTTTTATCATTATGCGTATTGCGCAAAATGCAATCAAATGTCACGTATTTTATTAAAATTTAGCGTTCTTGTCGAAGATTAGCTGTTTGCACAGCACTTTATCTACTTAATACCTACCACTAGAAATTAATAGACTTTATTAACCGATAAGATAAGCAATTTAGTTCATTCATAAATTATTTAATTTGACTTGATTAGTATGTAGGTCATTAACATACTTTTGGACCATTTTCTTAACTATTGTAGCAAGTAAAGAAAATTGTAGCTACGATAGGAAAAAATATGAACTTTCTCAAAACTAATTATGAAATTAGAATAAATTTTCCATTTTCTTAGCTGGTTTTACAGTTGATATAAATTATTATTTATTATTATTTAAATTTCATAGATAGTAAGCAAATACATTACTTGATACAGTTAGAAGATTTAAACATCTTCATTCCCGATTGCGAAAGCTTATCTACTAGACCTGGTTCGTTTGCAAAGTAACCTAGATATCAGTCACATGTGATATTTTCTGTGACAATATGATTACCGTAGTTAGCAACACGTTAACGCCTTCACATCATGGACGTGGGAGCGGACGTGGCATAATCAAAGTCTATGTTCATAGGGCTGCGTAACCACCAGAGACGTGCGAGGAAGCTAAGCCACCGTGCTATACCACGGTAAAAGTACTGCGAGGATACGGTGTGGAAATAGTGAAATGGTGAGCTGCGGTATTTTTATGAGGATAACTAGCATCTTATCCTCATAAAATGCCTTAGAACATATCCTCACTCTCGACACATATTCCTCGTACGCGTTTCTTACAACCCTCACACATACCACTAGCTTTTATGTGTGTACTATACAAATATACCCCTCTTTTTCCACCAGCACTACACTAAGCGAGGTTGGAAAGAGATCGCATTGGTAACCAGCGCGGAGAACTTTCATACTCAATTTACGCAGTATTGTCCACTTTACACGTTCGCAATTTAAAAAAAAAAACGTAATTGTGAATAAATTATTACAAGCTAAATAATATACTAGAAAAAATACGACTAGCACCAGATCATATTCTCGGACGGGAATCGAACCCGCGACCTTTGTTATTTCATCCATGTAAGGAATTACCTCGACATTGATGAAATAACGCTGGTATGCAGCGTCACAGTGGGATATACTAGAAGAAATTCGACGATGCCACTAGGGACTCGGTAGCTCAGCGGTACGAGCATTGCACCGGACATCCAAAGGTCGCGGGTTCGATTCCCGTCCGGGAATATGATCTGGTGCCAGTCGTATTTTTTCTAGTATATTATTTAATATTGTATAAAAATAGCATTGTGAATGCTAAAATCTAAAATTTAAGAAATTATTACAAGCTTGCACAATATTTGTGTGTGCAGTGTGAGGTAAAATAAATTGCTTTGACGTAAATAATTGAACGTGTGCCCAAAAAAAGGGTCCATAATAAAAAAAAAGTGTTGTTTTCTACCAAAATCTGATCGTTATGCGTAATAGAACCGTTTTCCATTAAGACTGTGCTTTAAGAAATTTTGTATGGAATTGACTCTTTTTCTTTCTCACACATTCAATTTTAGATCCTTACATTAACACCTATATACTTATATTACTGTACAAAAAACTCACCTAATAACATTAAGACGCCCACAAAAGACACACAGGAATACAGGAAAGGTAGATATGTCCATAAATCTGTGAACAATAATAATAGTTTTAAGTGAATACCTAAAAGAGGAGCTTTCTGAGTTTCCACGTCTGCATTATATTGTGTTTGCATTGACTCAGCAGCTACACAGCATTAATAATGTCCTCTAATATCACTATTATACGAGCATTATGATTTATGATCATGTAAAGTATTGTATGCGGTGCTTCAAGCGTAACGTTTGTGCGGAAAGGTAACACTCCTTGCAACCCGCGCAGATAAAGAATGGGATTGAAAATGGCGGCTCGTCGCTCTTTCCACAATGAGTGGGAGTGAGAGAGCGATAAGTGGGGCGTTTAGGTGAGAGCGAAAAGTGAATATGAATGACGCCATTTTTAATCCCATTCTTTATCTGCGCGGGTTGTAAATAATATTTTGATTTATATTAAGGATTGCGCATTAATTAACTAACGAGGAACAGAATCCGATTTTTAAAAGCGTTGGTAATCAATCAGCCTATTCATCCATTAAAATAGCTGATTATGATTGACGATGTGAATCAGACTAAACCGAATAATGTTCAATAATTTTTGAAGTATCTGTAAATAATAATACTAATAAAAACAGTTAAAAAATTGTAGAGCAATGTAGAGCTTAGTAATATAAAGTTGAATTATAGTTTAGTTTAACTAGGACAATCAAATACATAAGCGGGTTTAAATATTATATTGTGCACTTAATACCGGATAGTAAATAAGTCTGCATTGCTTTCGGAGTCTAGTCTCGTCATTCTAGCTAGTATATTCAGAATCTATATAGTTTATATCAACTATATAGGATAACTAGATCAGGACGTCTAGTCTTTTAGCTGAAAAAAAGAATGGACCCAGAAATATATGAACTGGGCAGAATATTCGAATACTAATTAGTTACAATGCATAATGTGAGATGCTTTTGGTCATTGGCTGTATTGTTGTCTGACAATGATGTGAAAATAAAATATTTAAAAACATTCACTCGGGTTCAGGTATCAGGTGCAGATCGTAAACTAGAAAGCAATAAGTGTTCTTTTGCTGAGAATTGCTTCAAAGCTAATGAGCATGACCAAAAAAACATTAAAAACAAAAGCTGAGAGTGCATATCGGTAAAATTAGGTTAGGCCATTGTGACATAGCTGTATCCGGCCGGCCGGCGGCGGCGGCGGCGCGGGCGCAGCAGGCACCCACTAACATTGACTTCCAAACAATCGCACAGAGTATCATTCACGCGCAATTAAACAAGAAAACACGATGGGCCTGCTGCACAACACGCATCGGGAAGCTGATCGAATGTTCGATGTAAATATTAGAAGCATTCCTTTGTAATTGACGCAATCAATGCTCTAAGCTTAGTAATTTGGTTCGCGATTTACGATTCTCTTTGATTGAAAAAAATAATACTAGAGAAAAAAGACCTTATTTTTTTACTTAAGGTCTTTTCTGAAAAAAAAATAAAGAAATGTAAACGCAATTGGAGATTCATGGATTTTTTAAATATTTTCTCTATTAAAAGCACAGAATAAGTCAGAGATTTTACGAAGACATGCGATAAAAATAAATAATTGGAGCTATAAATGAGTCGCGAACTAACAACACCGTATAGGAAGGAGGGTCTAAGTTATTAAGTTTCTAGAGTGGGCTGGGGCCTCACAATGAGCCCTTCAAAAAGTATTTATGACAGTTGTGTAAATTAGAGCACTACGCTATATGTTATAGTATAGAGTGATCTACAAACTGGCTCAGCATAATGGAATGGAATGAATAGCATTGTAATTGTTTTTTTTTTTTATTTGTCCATTCACAATGATTAGTACAATTATTGTCATTAACAATGATGGATAGTAACAGCGGTAGCAGATAATGACAGCTACCCTCCGCGCTAGTTAAAATACTGTGTTATTTTGGATTTCCTTACGCGAAAATATCTAATTAATTAAATAATGAAAATTAATTATTGAAATCATGAAAAAATAATATGATTTATAACTTACTAAGCAAGGCATCAATACTGGATCGGTCTCCCTCTAGCCATGCCGATATGACGTACGCTAAGCCCAGCATAGTGACCCCCAGCAACGCCAGGACTATGAAGGTCTCGTACACCCTGCCCCGCAGCCCCCTGCACCCCGGGAACCCCGACGACTCCGAGAACAAATACGCGAACGGCAGAAACACGAACATTGAAAGGTTTGAGAAGAGGAACACGTGGTTCCAAAGTCCTGTAACAATAGAAACATGCTGCTGTAATTGAATGAATAAGTAACTATCAAAGCTGAGTTGCAGCTTGCATTGCCTTTTTTTTCATACAAAAGTTCTTTTAAATCTATAAGAACTTCTAGTGAGGGCCCAAACCCATATCAAAGTTGCATCTTTTCTTAATAGATCTTTTCAAATGACTATTACTTTTGACCAACTTAAAAAAGGAAGACGTTATCAATTCCTTGCATATACAGGGTTATTTGTAAAACACCAACAACATCGCAGGAGTAGATTACTAACATCATAAACAACAACATTTTGCTCTACGACTTTTCCTAAACAGACAAAAAAATTCGACTTTCCATACAAATGTCCTAACAGCTGATCGAGTTTTGTATGAAATGTCGATTTTTTTGTCAGTTTTCGGAAAAGTCATAGAACATAATTAAATGTTGTTGTTTTTCTTTCAAATAACCCTGTATTTATATTTTTATGTATGTTCAGTGTTCACTACTTATAGTTATACAAGGTGTTACAAAAATACCCCTAATGCCGAATATGGTATATAGGGACCATCAAACTAAACAACTTTTACTATGGGACCAACTTAGAAATCGCGTAAAAAAGTCAGCTGTTTCATACAAAAATTAATTACGAAAATATCAAAATGTATTCATGAAACAGCTGATTTTTTTCCGCGATTTCAGAGTTGGTCCCATAGTAAAAGTTGTTCAGTTTGATGGTCCCTATCTACCATATTCGGCATTAGGGGAATTTTGTAACATGTTCGGTAATCAGTTCGGTATCTACACTAAAATTTAATAAGAGCAAGCTAACACATTTAGTTTTAGTATCAGTATAGTTTTATGAAGTTGCTTTAGCAGTGTGCAATAGTTGAACTATATTACGTCAGTTACCTATTCTGTGACGCCAAACTTTGTCAATAAGAGAGCAAAAGAGAACAACATTATGTAATATGTACATTTAACGTGGTATGTACAAGTACACTATTTGCTAAACCTTTTATTTGTTTAAAATTATACACTTGCATAAATACATACTATTGGCGTTGACATAAGATTAACATAAAATATTAATGATATAACTTTGATATGTGAGATTAATTTCGTATATTATTAGTTTTTTATTAATATATAGACATAAAGGGCCGTAGTGGGATCAAAGCCCGTAGCAAATGTCACATTTACAAATTTTCGTTATCGCTTCGTTTCGAAACATGGACGACGTATGTATTTGACGTTTTAAAATACGATTGTTAACGAAATCTTATGTCAATCCCATACATGTTTCGAAAGCGAAGCGATAACGAATATTTGCAAATGTTACTTTAGCTAGGGGCCCAGTTTGGACCAGAGAGGCCGTAGAAAGGAATTCGTAGCGCCAAATGGAGAAGGCCTTTGCAAATGGGCAAACTGGCTAATAAATAACTACTAATTACAATAACTTTTAATATAATGAAAAAGTCTGAACAAGGGTCAATTATATATTATGTTAGCTTACCTTGTATTAATGAGCTGTTGAGCCATTTCACATAATAGCTATTGGGGTACAATATAAGCACTTCGTTGCTGACTATGGATGCGGGCAGCAAGAGTGCCGACCCCAACGACACAGCCAGGGCAAACGTGCACAGCCATAGGCTGATGCGGTATACTTTAACTTCATCTTCATCTGCAGTGAAGTAATCCTCACTGTCGCGCCGTCTGAACTTCTCAATCAACACAAATGAGAGAAGGTAAAGCAATATGAACAGGAGCAAAAATATCTGGAACAAAAGATAATTAGCTTCAATAAATAAATATTAGACAACATGACATTGGGATAATATCAAGTTATACTATAATGATTATAAACAAAAAAAGAAGTTCAAAAACTAAAACTCAACTATGGAAAAAGCGAGTTAAAAAAAGTATGAAACAAGAAAATATTCTGAGTCCAAAATTCAATAAAACGGATAACCGTAGTCGCATGCTACTTTGTCCTAGCTAGACATGCATGAACCTCTATAGGCTGGAGGTGGCATGCGACTAAGGTTTCCATTTTATTGAGTTTTTATTGACTTTCAGTCCTCACGAGCATGGCATGGGCATAATTATGGAGGCTTGGGCAATCGAAATAAGGGAGGTAAAAGACCGCAACATCTTCATTCTCTCTGAAAGCAAATCCGTCCTACAGGCTCTTCAGGGCAGTCACATCACATCGAGCCTTTAACTTGAGTGTCACTACACCCTAAATACGGTAGGTGCACCTACTACAATGGATCAAAGGTCACGGTGGATCATGGAGAAACGATGCAGCTGACGAACTGGCTAGGTATGCATTTGGTTCGCAATAGACGTCGAGTTGCGGAAAACGCCAGTATTGCTAAGAATAAGAAGAAGTCTTCTAGAGGTTACCATATTCAATTTAATGTAACGTCACATAGCCTTGAACAAGCAGACAATCAAAACTGTTCTAATAATACCTCATTTGTTAAATTATGATAAGTAGTTTAGAAGTTATGAAGGAACAGATGAACATACATACATACTCACATACATGTCGGTCAAAACCATTACCCTCCTTTATTCTTGGTAAAAATATATTAAATGTGTATTTTTAATGTCTTAGGGTCTTTTTTTATGGTTTAAGTATCAGCTCTTATCTTTGGTCTTAAGTTTACAGTTTACTTTGAGCTATATATTAGGAGTTGTTATAAACCTCATAGAAGGTATAAGTAATGAAAATATAGGTTACTGTCAATACTTTAAAGTCTTCTAGTTTGGTGTCAAATTAAGTTCTTGGTATGTTCAGAATATTTTATGTATCTTGGCCACCTAGATTTGTTAATGTTATTTACAAAGTTTCAAAAGGAACTTTTCAATTTACTTACTTGGAACAATACCTAATTGGGTAAAGAAAGAAAAAATATGATAATGATAAATTTTCATACCAGATAGTCATATTTTAACAATTGATGTTATACTTACGATTTGTTCCCGTACGTTGTTATGAAAAATTTGCTCACGCAAGTCAGCTTCCTCATCATCCATTGTCCACTTGTCCACTCGATTAATATTTATCTCATGCAAACCGATGTTTTTTTGATTTTTTTCACTTTGTAGCACTCCATGTTCACATCACAACATATTTTCTGAACACTAACTGCACCGCACTGTTTTTTTATGTTTCACTTTGTGCTTTCTGAGTCACTAACGCAATATAATTCAAACAGAACAGACGCAATAAGTAAGGATTTTTAAAATTAGCACACAATATTCTTACAACGCACAAATTACACGACTAATTTTTATTTTAGTTTTATTTTTACTTTTTTTACAGCTGATTTTTAGGCCACAGATTAATTTAATGTCAAGACAGTAGCAAGTGACAGTGACAGTAGCAAGTGTGGTATATTTATCTTCTCTATGAGAAACATCCATTTGACTTGACACCAAATGTCAGCTAGTGATGTAATAGTGGTTTTTAAAATATCTAACTTAAAATATTCAATTAGAAAAGATACATAAGAATTTTTTATCATTTAAAAATATTATGTCTCTGTGAACTCGCTTTCACCAAGGAGCATATACACAAATGGCTCTCACATGACGTACCTACCGAGTGGGGCAGCTCACGAAATGACAAAAAGATAGAACATATGGAACCTAGACCCGCCCCTGATTATGTAACACAAAGTTACATAATCAAGGGGCGGGCCTGGTGCAATCAACTCTGACAGAAATCACAGTTACATTGCTGCTTTAGTAAGAACCAATGTGACAATTATCTTACTTAAGGCAGCAATGTACAGCTTGACCATAAGGAGTTGACAAAAAATAACGCGCCATTTTCTATAAAGTGGCGCGTTATTTTTTGTCAACTCTGTAGTATATAAGTAACACGTCAAAATCACGAATAACTTGGCTACCCAGACTATATTTTGTACTTCTTAATGCTCTAAGTTTTGTACTAACAAAATTTAGTTCCATTTTATTCAATTTCTTCTCTTTCTGCGGCGGTATCGGCTAAAAACATTGAAGTTAATGTTAACTGTGTTTTGACAGATGAATGTGATACATTGCTACTTTTCTTTGGTAAGTTTTTATTTGTGCCAAAACGAAGTAGCAATGTATCATTTACATCTGTCAAAACACAGTTAACATTATCTTCAATGTTTTAGCCGCTATAGCCCCTGGCCAAGCTGTAACTGCGGTTTCAAACGATTTCAATCGAGAATTGTTAGTAACAGAGTTACGTAATCAGCTCCCCGGTCCGTCGTCGTGTGAATGCGGCCTCAGCAACTAGCAATCGGATGTCAAACGCCATTTTTTGAAAAATTTAATTTTCGATTCGATTGATTGATTGTGATGACTTGCTTGACTGAGCTGCAGCTGGAATAGAATCTTAATTTAAAGTTCTTGAATGCACTCAATGACACTGACAGACAGCGTATTACTATGCGTTCACTTCATCATTACCACCCTTAGAGCATTAAGATGCTCTAAGTTACCACCATATTGCCATGATTGCCGCTACCTCCCGGCCCGCCTCGTCATACCGCACCGCACCCCCTGCGTCGCCTTTCTAGTACGCCTAGCAACGCAAAGCTTAATTTTTGTTTCTGTTGATTTAATCATTACGTTCGTTATTTGTGTTGTTATAATGATTAAAAGAATAACGTTTGTACATTATGGCGAACCTAACTTGTTATATAAATTTATTACACTCTTTGAACAAGAAAAAAATTAAAAACAATTGAAAAACATGATTACTTCTTTGTCTACAGTACCGTTAGCTATGACGTCATAACGGTCGTCGACGTCGACGGCAATCACGAAATGAACGCGTAGTACTTTACTCTTTGACAGACAGTGAGTGAGTAGGTACCCAGGGGCTCTATCGGCTAAAAACATTGAAGTTCATGTTACTTCGTTTTGGCACAAATAAAAACTTGCCAAAGAAAAGTAGCAATGTATCACATACATCTGTCAAAACACAGTTAACATGAACTTCAATGTTTTTAGCCGATTGTGTTGTGAGTGGGAGTTTTTGGCGCCATTTTGTCGATTTCGGTTAAGTGTCTATTTTAATTATTTTCAAATTGATTCATAGTGGATATTGTGTCTTAAAATTGGTGCAGTTATATGGTACAAGTGTCTACGCAACTGAACAATATGTGGGATAATTGAAATAGGCGCTATCTTGGTTATGTGAAGCTGAGACTTTTATTGAAGTGGTGGCTTCCTCGGCAGAACTAACCGAGTAAACTGTATTGATATACTTGGTGCCAAATGCTCCAAGCAGCATTGGAATACGATGCACCCGCATTCTAATGAAAAATGAAATAATATCAACTCAAGAACTGGCAGTATGGCTTAGACCTTCGCCTGTCCTGAAAAGGACGAATATAACTACTCTGTAAGTGTAGTTATTTTCCGTTTTTTCGCGCGGGAACCTTTGAACCAGAAAGGCGCTTTTGCTTGAAAATATTCTCAAAAATCTTAAAATTTTGTACATTTTGTCTATTTTTTACTGTAAGTAGTGTAATTTGTATATAATTTTGTAGTGGGTTATCATAATTCGTGTAAATAATGGGGCGAGTGAAGAAAAGAAAAAAGGATCCTCCTGACGGGCGAGTGGCTGAAAACTCCACGGACTCTTCCTCCGAAACTTCGGATTCTGAGGACGCCAGCAGGAAGTACCAAATCTTTAAAGTCCCTGGGTACTCTAGGAAGTACCCGGAAAATTGCAAAAAAAATGAATACGTAGTCTTAAAAACCAGAAGCGTAATTGATTTTTAAAAAAAAAGAACCAAAAGTAACCTGCAAGACCAATTTAATTTCAAATTAGCACAACCGTTAAACAGTAATCAAAATGCACTAGAGAGCACGTCCTTTCCGTCTGAGCGCCGCAGCAAAAGTGACGCGAAGTCGATGCGACTTCAAGCACGTCATGTTGCGTCACCACCCCGACCAGTTTCCGGTTGCGGAGAGGGGGGAACTTGTAAGACGGCCGTTCCTGGCAGCTGAACGTCCTCGTCAGCTTGACTCTCGTCAGTCCTTGGCGTCTGGTTGGGGACCAGCACCACAGCCTCATCAGCATCAGCCGTTGGTACCGGGTCTTCGCTAGGCCCTGGCATGTTGTCCTTGTCAGACCTCGGTGTGTGGCGGTCCTCACAGACTACAATGATGTGGTGGTCCTCGTCGTCTGGCTCTTCGTCTAGAACACACACATAACACTAATAAGCAAACCACTTTTTTTATTTTTTTATTTGCTTTTGGCACTGGTGACCCACCGCGGCGCAATCACAAGCGTGCACTCAAGCGATTGAGACACGATAAGCTACCAGCGCAAAGTCACTAAATGACAATGTCCCAACATTGTGGGGGATGCCACTATATCGGGGCACAAGAGTTTGCCATAATGTCGAGGCACTAAGGAATTGCCATAATGTCGAGGCATAAAGAAATTGCCATAATGTCGAGGCATAAAGAATTTGCCATAATGTCGAGGCATAAAGAATTTGCCATAATGTCGAGGCACCAGACTTGCCATAATGTCGAGGCAATCACTCACCACTTCCAAAGAACGCTTCGCATGCATCCGGCGTCCACTCGCCACGCCACTGCACCATATGTTCTGCAGCGGTCTGGGTCTTCTTTCCATAGGACCCAGCCATCAGCTCGAGTTCATAGCGGTGGTGTGGTAGTGCACGCATGACCTTATAAGGGCCACGCATGCCGGAGTCCAATTTCCCGGTGCTCTGCGAACCCTTGCTAACAAAAACGTAACTGCCCACGGCGAAATTACGAGGCGTTCGACGACCTTCATTCACATAAGCGTCCTGACGATGTTGGTTGGTAGCCAGCAACTCAGATGTTCTCTGTCTCCGCAGCGTCATTAATCCTTCTCGGTTAGGATTAGGATTGTTCAGTGCTACGTCCCGCACCAAGGATCGTAGGACTGGGGTGGTCCCTTCAATGCCAGCTAGAATCTGGAGGGGTGACGTCTGCGTCGTAGCTTGCTTGGTGATATTCAGAGTGAGTTGGACCTTCCACAAGGCGTCGGACCACGAAGCACCCTTATTGTTAACTTCAATACGCAACATATTGAGGACTGTCCTGCAGTACCTCTCGACTTGCCCATTTTCACGGTGCATCTCTGGAGTTACGAAGTGAATCGAACTTCCTAATTCAGTCACCCAGTTTTGAAAATATGCACTTTCAAACATTCTGCCACGATCGCAGATAATGGTTGACGGAGTACCAAATAGGGAAATGGCGTTGGAAAACACGCGCTTTAACTCGTCCGTATCTTGCCTATATAATGCGTACAACAAACAGTATTTGGAAAAGGCGTCAATAATGATAAGAATGTATTTGAAGCCATTCGACTCTGTTAAAGGGCCAAGAGCGTCAGTGTGAACCACTGTAAAGGGGGTATGAGGCTTAGTCCAGGATTCAATTGGTTGACTAGGGGCTCGAGGTACTTTTTTATGTGCTAAACAAACTATACAGTGGCCAATGTATTTCTTTACGAAGCCTCTCAGCCCCGGAAACCAAAAATGGCGAAGTATTAAGTCGGTGGTCTTGTCAATTCCAATATGGTCATGGTCGTCATGAAACACTCTCAGAAGGCTTAGTCTATGACCTTTTGGTATAAAACACAGGAGGCGTGAATCTTCACCGGTTGGTGAAAACTTATAGTACAACAAGTCATTTTTAATGATAAATCGGGTAGCGTCTAATTGACCCTCTCTTAGCTTTTGCATTAAACTTTGAGTCTCTAAATCAGCTGTTTGAGCAATTTTCGCCCAATTTCGCGGGTTTTGAATGTGAAAGACGTTAGCGGGCTGTCGGCTTAAGAAATCAGCATGTTGCATAAGGCAACCTTTCCGATATTCTAACGAGAACTGAAAATCTTGCATGTACACCCACCATCGCGCCACGCGTGGTATCAAGTCTCTTTTGCGCTCAGTCAATTTTAAAGAATTACAATCGGTCACAATTTTAAACTTGATGCCAATTAAGTAATGCCTAAAATGTTGTAGTGCGCGCACAATTGCAAGAGTTTCAAGCTCGTAGCTGTGATAACGTGACTCTGCACCTTGAGTGGACTTACTAAAATAGCCGACAACACGCTTCCGCCTTCCCTCGTGCTCCTGAAAGAGAATCGCACCATAGCCTATCGCACTGGCATCAGTGTGGAGCTCTGTGGGTAAAGTGGGATCGAAAATTGCTAAAACAGGCTCTTCAGTCAGGCATTTAATAACATAGTTACGAGCCGCGTCTTGCTCTGGACCCCATACGAAAGGTTCACCTTTTCTGAGCAATTTGGTAATACAGACCGTTTTAGATGCGTAACCAGCAATGTATCTACGAAAATACCCCGCCAGTCCAAGGAATTGACGAACTTCTTTCACATTTGTTGGCTTTGGGGATCTTACCAAAGCCTCAGTTTTACTCGGGCTCGGTCGAACCTGACCATGTCCAATCAACCGGCCCAAATATTCTAGCTCTGTGTCTAAAAACGTGCACTTTTTCAGATTAACTGAAAAACCTGCATTTGTGAGCGTTTTTAGTACTTCTCGCAAGGTTTCTAGGCCTTCTTCGACCGTATTGGACATGATCAAGACATCATCAATATAAGTCAAAACCCTACCGGTATCCATCAGGTGCTTGAGGGTTTTGGATATGATTCTTTGGTAAGTGACAGGAGCATTAGCAAGCCCATAGGGCATCTTCAAATATTCGTAATGCCCTTCAGGCGTTACGAATGCTGTTCTGCTGATGGAATCATCATCCCTCATGGGAACCTGATGGAAACCGGTTGCCATGTCTAAACTTGTAAATAATTTAAAACGTCCTAATTTGTCAATGTGATCATCGATCAACGGCAGTGGAAATCGCTCCTTAACGGTGATAGCGTTTAAGGCTCGGTAATCCACGCACATCCTATCCTCCCCGTTCTTTTTCTTAACGAGGATGATAGGACTCGCGAAGTCTGACTGGGATTCCCGAATAACCCCCTTGTCTAACAAATCATTTATTATATTACGAACTCTAATTTTCTCGTCAGCTGAAAGTTTGTATGGTCGATAATTTATCGGCGCATCACTGCTAAGTCTAATCTCCATACTACCAGTATTTACTGTAGAGGTAGCTGTACCAACGGTGAAAGTATCAGCAAATTCGTTAATTAGTGTCAGGAGACGCTGTCTATCCTCGCCAGTCAAGGGAGTGTTAACCTGGTCAACCTCTACAGTAGACACGTTTTGTACACAATCAACTCTCATCAAACGTTGAGAATAATTTGTTCGGATATAGGTAACTCCACTACGATTTAAAATGTCAGTACCTATCAATATTGGAGCCTGCATACAATCAGAGGGCACCACGTATAAATCTACCTCTAACGAGAGTTCCGGGAACTCTATGATAGTTCGTACATAAGATGTTGATTCTATGTCTTGACTGCCGATGCCACGCATTCGGCGATAAGTAGGAAGCTTATTAAAACTAAAATGCTTTAAAACAGACTCAGAAATAAGTGAAATATCAGAGCCGGAATCAACTAAAACATCAACAGGTAATTCTTGGATAACAGCGGACATTACGTTGTTTCGTTTGGAGTCAACTCCGAGCAAAAATTTACATTGTTAACGGTTTTATTAGATTTCGATTCAATACGCTCTTTTGCAAAACATGATTCAACAAGGTGCCCGTTCTTTTTACAAAACGAACAAGTTTTTACTGTCTTAGCGGATTGCGACTGCGAATTAAAACCTACAGGCTTTGCTGGCTGGGAATTTTGAACATTTGTCTCCATTTTAATTTTCTTAGGGCAATTTATTTGCTTATGACCAACACTGCCACACGTAAAACAAGAAAGCCGGTCATATTTAGGGGCCTCGCGCTTATGTGCTTTCGACGTACCACTAATAGGAGGGCGAGCAGGATTGTTGGTAGCAGCAGGTAAGTTTTTAGGTTTGACATACACTGATAAAAATTCAACCAAATCTTTTGACTGTAACTTTGCATTAGCTGTCGGTGCCTTCACCTGGGGATCGGAAATACCACGAACGACAATAGCGACTTTCAACTCGTCTGTAAGCCCCCTGACAATATTGAGGCGCAAGAGAGACTTTCGTGCATATTCTGCATACGTGGCGAACTTGCTTGAGCTCGTACTCATTACGTCGTACAATACAGAGGCCATGTCAACCTCACGTGGACACAATGAACGAAACTCGGTTTTGAAATTTGTCCACGTGCGGTCAGTGGTGACCCAATCGCTGAGCCACGTTCTAGCATCACCACGTAGGCAGTTACCGACACGTCCAAGGCATTCCCCATCATCCCAGTGGTTCAACTCACGACCGCGATCCACCTCTGCACACCACACGTCAAAATCATGGACATTGGGATCAAAATTTGAGATGTAGTAATGCTTAGATCTTACTTGAATTAATGAAGACAGTGCTCCAACAATCCTGTCCGCGGCGTCCACGCTGGCATCGCACGAGGTCTCGGTAAGTCCTCCCTCAGCGCGCATCTCCGCACCGGCAGCTGACGCAACGGCGACGGGCGCCACCGCTAACGTAGGCGTAGGGGTCCTAGCGCTTGAACGCGGTACGGGAGTGGACGTTGATGCGACTGACAAAGGCATCCGCTCCTCTAGTGCATCTAATCTTTTAAGAATTATATCCATAGGATCGCGTCGAAGGCTTTCGCGGCAGGCATAGGAGCCATCGCGACGCCTTCGCGCGTTATCGAAATTAGGCGACCTACAACGACGTCTAGGTGATCTACTATGCGAATCGCGAGAACGGGTGCGACGACGCTTCGAATAAACATCACGGCTTTTAGGAGAAACGCGCCTTTTATAACGCCGTCTACTAAAATTATCACGATTTCTTGATCTAGACTCGCGATCTGACATTATCACAAAAGGTTAACACTAAATGACTATAAGTACTTACAGATAAAATCTAAACGTTCACACTATTCACAAGTTCACAACACGCTTTTCAAAAAAGAAAAAAAAAAAAAAAAAAAAAAAACTGCCACGCACACGTAACCGATTTAAATTTTAATTTCTTTTTTACACTTTCCAAAACTAACGATGGCGAGCGATCGAAGCGCGCGTATCAATCCCACTTCTGATCTTAAAAACCAGAAGCGTAATTGATTTTTAAAAAAAAAGAACCAAAAGTAACCTGCAAGACCAATTTAATTTCAAATTAGCACAACCGTTAAACAGTAATCAAAATGCACTAGAGAGCACGTCCTTTCCGTCTGAGCGCCGCAGCAAAAGTGACGCGAAGTCGATGCGACTTCAAGCACGTCATGTTGCGTCACCACCCCGACCAGTTTCCGGTTGCGGAGAGGGGGGAACTTGTAAGAGTAGTATTTCTTTCACATCCTGATGAAAAAAAATCATTTACTGATAAAGACAGACTAGCTATTTCCAATGCCATCAGAAAACACTGTGCCACTGGTGTTTTACACCTGCGGCCGGTCAATAAATTCAGAGTTGCCATTACTTTTGATGTACCGAATAATGCTAATGTATTTTTGAACAACATAAAACTTTTGGACGAATTGTCTTTAAAAGCCACCATTCCCGCAGCTGATACAGAGGTGACTGGAGTTTTAACTTCAGTCCCGATAGGACTTTCAAACCAGCGAATATTCTCTTTGATTGGTAGTTCACGCAATATCATACAAGTCCGGCGCTTCATGCGTCGAGTGCGAAACGATAACGGTACGATTTCGTTCCAGCCGATGCAGACTGTCGCAGTCACTTTTGCTTCAACTGAATTACCTCAATTTGTGTACTTGGACAACTGGAGGCATGAAGTAAATGTTTATATTTCCCCTGTAAAGCAATGTTTACACTGCCTACGCTTTGGTCATATCGCTAAATATTGCAGGAATGCCGAGGTCTGCTCCATCTGTGCAGAGAGTCATAATTATAAAAATTGCAAAGAAGATCATAAAAATGCCAAATGTGCGAATTGTGGTGGCAATCACATTGCCATTTCAAACACTTGTCCTAAAAAAAAAGAAAAAATTGAAGAAAGCAAAATAAAATCAAAAGCTACAACTTATTCAGCATTATTTAATGAATCGTCCTTTCCACATTTACATGCAAAAACACTGGAAACCCAAATTCAAAATCTTACAAAATCTGATGCATTTATGAATATAATTACAAATGCTATAACTAAAATTATTTTAAACCAAAAAGATAACCCTATTAACCATACATCAATTAAAGAAACCCTGCTAAATTCATTCCGAAATAATAATAGTACTAACAAATAATGGATTATCTCAATATAATGCAATGGAACGCCCAAAGCATTATTAGTAATAAATTTTTACTTACACAATATCTTTATGACAATAACATTCATATAGCAATTTTATCAGAAACTTGGTTACAACCTAATAAAGTATTTAATATTAAAGGTTACAAAATAGAACGAAACGATATAGGAAATAAACATAATGGCGTTGCTATTTTAATTCATAATAGTATAAATTATCAAAAGATTGATATAAATTTTGACAGTTGTTTACAAAACATATGTGTAAAAATAATTGTAAATAGCAAAGAAATATCCATTGTTAGTTTTTATTGTCCCACAAATTGTACTCCTTCGTTTGACAAACGTAAACTTGACGCTTTAGTAAAATCAGTACCAAAGCCAATGATCTTCGCTGGTGATTTTAACGCCCATCATACATCTTGGGGATGTAACTCTACTAATTCTAGAGGTAGAGATATCTTAGAAATTGCAGACGATAATGACTTGGTCCTTTTGAACAATGGCGAGGCGACTACAGTTGGTTCTTTGTCGTGGCGTCCTAACGCCTTAAGATTTAACTTTTGTTTCTCCATCACTTTCTCTTTGTTGCGATTGGTCTGTACATAATGATCCACTTGGCAGCTATCACCTTCCTGTAATTATCAAAGTGCTTATTTGTAACAATGTAAATAATAATGTTCAAAGTTGTAGTATTCATAGTAAACACTTGCCCATCTACACTAACTTCAAATCAGTAGATTGGAAAATGTATACTCAAATTGCAGACTTTTTATTATCAAACTTTCAGGTACAAAACTATACACCCTTGGAAGCCTATAAAGAGTTTTGCAAAAGATTGCATTCAGCCGTTGAAAGGTCTCTTCCCTCAAAAACTTTGCCTCCTTCTTCATATGATCCCAATAGTATTAGGAAACCATTTAAAAAAATATCTTTGCCATGGTGGAATAAAAAATGCTCAGAATCAGTTTTAAATTCCAAATTAGCATATATTAACTTTAAAAATAATCCTTCAACTGAATCTTACATTGAGTTCAAAAGACTACAAGCTCTTAAAAAACTTACTTTAAAAACTGAGAGGTCTAATAGCTGGGTTGAATTATGTAGTTCCTTCCATCGTTGCACTCCTTTGTCTAGTATCTGGAAATTTATGCGAAAGTTTAATAAAACATATTCCTACAGTAATAAAGATGACAGCTGAATTCCCCAATTTTTACAGAAATATACTCCAGACTATGTAAATAATAAATTTGAATTCTCTACATTTAATACAACAAACTCTTCAGATAGCTTCATGGTTAAGCCTTTTTCATTACAAGAGTTGGAGTCTGCAGTTTTCTCTAGAAAGGATAGTGCTTTTGGCTTAGATGGTATTCCCTATATGATGCTTAAAAAACTTAGTACACATAGTTTTCAAATTCTTTTAGATCTGTTCAATTATTTATGGTTGAATAATGAAATACCACAAACATGGAAGTCTGACTGTTTGGTGCCTATTTTAAAACCAGATAAACCCAGTTCTAACGCCGATTCCTATCGTCCTATTGCACTTACTTCTTGTGTTGGAAAAATTTTTGAACAACTTTTAAAGCAAAGACTTGAATTCTATATAGAGCAAAATAATATCTTACCTGCTAATCAGTATGGATTCAGAAGGGGTACATCTGCTCGTGAAAGTATTTGTCAACTTCATCTTGATATTGTAAATAGTTTAAATAGTAGGAAGTCTTTGTTGTCTGTATTTTTTGATGTTGCTGGTGCTTTTAATAGTGTAAATATTGATATTCTTTGTTCTGAATTATTGTCAATTTCTATTCCAGCCAAACTGGTAAATTGGATACATAAATTCTTAACTGAAAGAGAAGTTTTTGTAAAATATAATTCTAAACTATATGGTCCAAGGAATGCCTCTGTTGGGGTCTGTCAAGGTGGCATACTTTCTCCATTGATATTCATTTTGTATATTCGTCGGTTAAATTTAATTCTTGGTCCTGATGTCAAAAATCTTCAATTCGCAGATGATCTGGTTGTTTACTCTTCTGGAAAAAATGAATCAGAAATTAGTAATTGCATAAATAAGTCTTTAGAAGGACTGTATAAATACTTTTCATATTTAAACCTAGATATTAATGCAACTAAATCAAAAGTGGTTGTTTTTGGAAAAAATAACTCTTCTCCTGATGTATATTATAACAAAACTCATATTCCTACTTCAAATGAGGCAAAATTTTTAGGTGTAATATTTTGTCACAACTTGAAATGGAATAAATATGTTGATTTGTTAAGTACAAGAGCTAACAAAGCTTTCAATATTTTAAAAACATTATGTAGAACATCTTGGGGTGCTGATCCTAAAATATTACTACTATTGTATAAATCACTTATTCGTAGCCACTTTGAGTATGGGTTTGTCTGTTTTGCAGGTGATAGTAAGTTGGTTGATGTTTTGGATAAAATTCAGAATAAGGGCATGAGACTCGTTACTGGAGCATTCAAAAGTAGTCCAATTAATGCTTTACAAATTGAATGTAGTCTACCTCCCATAAGTATAAGGTTTACTTATCTCAAAGAAAGGTTTATTTTAAAATTATATAGTAAAAGTAAGAATCACCTGTTTTCGAATTTAAAATCCTTCCCTCCCGTATCTTGTCACAAATCTCCATATATTCTTCAGGGCTTTACTCAGTTCAATAACTTTCTTAAAGATCTCCAAATATATCAATCAGAATTGTTACCATGTTATCAAGGTGATTTTCATAGTAAATTTCCTGCCATTAATATAATTATTGATCCCAATTTGAATTGTAAGGAAGATGTTTACAATAGATTCTCTGAATTTATTGGTTTCAATTACATTTATACCGATGGCTCAAAAACTGATTCTGCTGTATCTTTTGCATTTTTTGATGAGAAATTGAATTCTGGTTGTGGTTTTAAAATTAACTCAAATACAAGTATATTCACAGCTGAGGCTGTGGCTATTCTTGCAAGTTTAAAACATATAAAATATAAAAATGATGGTTGTCTTAAGTGGGTGATAGTTAGTGATAGCATGAGTGTTCTTCAAAATCTTAAAAATAACAAATTCCATGCTAACACTAACTATTTAATTTCTTCAATCAAACAGCTTTGGCTAGATTTGTTCACAAACGGTTTTGAAGTTATGTTTATGTGGGTCCCATCACACTCCGGCATACTAGGAAACGAAAGGGCTGACTTTTTAGCAAGAACAATAACAGACTCTTCTGTCCCTATCCCAGATTCAAGTTCACGACTAAATGTCTCTGTTCCACCTTCAGATATTGTCTCTCTTTTAAAGAAAAGATCAACAGATATTTGGATGATGCACTGGAATCACACAGTACAAATAGAAAACAAAGGGTTATGGTATGCTACATTGAACATTCGCATAGGTTCCATGCCTTGGTTCTGTCAGGGCAATAATTACCTTTCTCGAAAGTTCTATACAACAATTCTGAGGCTTCGTTTTGGTCATTGTCGTTTAAACTATCATTTACATCGTTTAAAAATAGTACAGAGTCCCTCTTGTGATCACTGTAACTCCCAGACAAAACAATCCTTGGATCACATTTTCTTTAATTGCCCATCCTTTGGCATTCAGCGCCTTGTGCTGATGGATGAGCTGATTCAAATATATGGTTGTCCAGATTTGGTACCGCGCTCCATTCAGGCTCTTCTTGTAAATAATGATACTTTTCTACCTTTGTTTAGATATATTACAAGTACTGTAGGGCAAATTTAAATGTATTTACTGTAATAATAATATAGTTTTAAAATTATTCTCTTTAAAAATGTGTAAATATCTTCATATTACGTTTTGTTCATTCTGTATGTTTTGTTTAGGTAGGTACCCCTATGTATTATTTTCCTCTTTGGGTAGGTACCTATTGAAAACTAACGAATTTTAATTTATTTGATTTTTTGACATAAGGGTGGATGACTTTTCTTTCATTTCCATTCACATTGAATTTACGTTTTTGACTTGAAATTTTGCTAGAATGCTCTAAGGCTAGCTTGAATATTTTATTGTTTGACTTTATTTTTGGATTGACTACTACCGAATTATGACTTTTATTCACGGACTAACAAAAACTAATGAATTAACATTTAAAAACTCTACCTATGAAAAAAGATATAACTAATGACGAGGCAGTATGGTCTAAGACCTTAGCCTGTTCTTCGGAACGAATAAAAAAAAAAAAAAAAAAAAGTAGTTATTTTCCTCTATGGGCTCTATGGTGTAGTGTGACACTAGTGACAGATAGATATGACAGCGTAAAAAAGTCAAGCGGCAAATTAAGTTATATTAAGTTAGAAAACAGAGCAAGCCACTCATTAAGAAGAAGAAAATAAGTTTAATTTTGTTGATCAAAGTTTAACTAACACAAATAAAATTTAATATCTTTTATCTTTATGGCTTAAGATATGAGCATATTGCATTGTATGTATAAGGTCATTAACACTCGAATTAAAAAAAATGAGTAATGGATTGGTTAAGGATGAAACGTAAGTGATATTTTTCTTTCAGCTGTTTCTTCGTGTTCTCAATTATTCTCAGTAAGAATTGTGGTTTGTGATCATTATTTAACAAAACCAATACCAGGCTTGGACGTCATATATTCTGATTTTAGAGGTGCTGATATTAAACAGGCAAGTCCAACATAAACATTCATATATTCTTATAAAAATAAGCAGATATAACAAAAAAATAACTTTTATCAGTATAGATTAATTATTCTTTAGTACTATTTACTACAAATACTATAAAGCAAGTATTTCAATATTTTTCTAGTTTACTTTACTATAAAATACATATTTTGTGTAATTTTGACCAGGTTCCAGTTCTCAGAATATTTGGCCCAGCTACTGATGGACATAAAACATGTCTCCATGTTCATGGTGTATTCCCATATTTTTACATCCCATGTCCAACATCAAATCCAGAGCCTCAACTTCTGTATCAAGTAAGCTATATTACAGTCTATTAAAAATAAAAAACATCATTTAGTAAGCTATGAATGATGAGTTATGAATATATACTTTACAATACGAAAGAATTGTTACATATTTTTTAAACTTGTGTTCATAATCCCTTTACAGATAGCAGCAGGCTTAGACAAAGCCCTGAATATAGCATTGAAACAAGCAACATCAACCAACCAGCATGTTTACAAAATCACATTAGTCAAGGGACTGTAAGTCAAACTATCACTTACTTTCTTTTACCAGTCAGTTTCAACTGCAAATAAAACAAGCTCTTTGTTTCAGGCCCTTTTATGGATTTCATGACAAGGAGCATTTGTATTTGAAAGTTTTCCTTTATAGTCCAAACTTAATCAAACAAGCTGTTGAACTATGTAGCAATGGTGCCATCTTAGGACAACCATTCCAACCACATGAGTCACATCTTAATTTCACATTGCAATTTTTTATTGATTTTAATCTGTTTGGTATGAGCAATATTGATCTACAAAAAGTTAATTTTCGAAAATCTGGTTGTCTACAAAATTCGAATGAGCCTGCTAATTTTGACGAATGTAGGCTTAAGTCTGAAAGCATTTGCTTCTATGAAGCAGATTGTATAGCTTCACACATCATTAATAGACAAAGAATTGGGAAAGGTGATGGAATAGAAAACCCAGGACTTGAAGAGGTATGGAAACAGGAAATAGAAAGGAGAAAGCAACTCAATATGTCTGTGGCCTCAAAATCACTGAGTCAAGGCAGAATCAGGTTGGAAGAAACTGAATCACATTACAAATTCGAGCAGGTTTGTTTGATTAAGTTATCTGGTGCCATGGACAATCCAGTGGATTTGAAAACTGGTAATAATATACTTCAAGAACAAATATATTACCCTGCAGAGAGCCTTGACGGAACACAATTGCTTGATGCTGTTGATGTCAGTATTCATGTGCCTGAAAATAGTATGAGGTTAAGCGAAACATTAAGAAGGGATTTAAATAAGCCAATTAGTGAAGAGTTAGATCATACATTAGTTGATGAAAGTGTGGCTTTAAACAGCAGTCTTTCAATACATCATAGTCAAGTTTTGTGTAAGTACACAGAAATGCCTAATGAATGATTGATGAGATACATAACTAATTCTCATTATGCCATCATATTCATGCCATTTTGATTAACTATATTTTTTTAATTCAGTAAATAGTGAAGATTTTGATCTGTTGGATTTGTTGGAGGACATGGATGAAAAACCAGTTGATGAAGATAGTATAATGGCGACTCCAGCAAATGTAGATCAAGACGTTGAAAATGAATCTGATGATGCTGAATACTCACAAGTCTTCAATGATGAAACTATTATAGGTGATATCTATCAGAGGTATTGTATTGTCTATTAATTAACTAATGTTTATAGTGATGTCTGTCCTATTTTATAAAAATAAGCAATGACTTACTTTTAGTAAAGATGATATTCAAGAAGGTTCGCCAAATTGGAATGATTCATTTTGGGATGGAGCAAATATACCGCAATTAGATGGCACTTTCGATGATGACCGTAAGTTGAATTTGTAAGCTATTGATTTCTTACATATAACTATCTAATAATATAGATCAATAATTGTGCATTTTCAGACGTAAAAAAAGTAAGAAAAAGAAAAATGAGACCACTTAGGTTGGGATTATCAAAACCTAAAGAAAAGAAAAATGCAATTTCATTTGATAATGGTAATGTTGATTCAATTATAGAAGATGAATCAGATGAAATAAATGTTTCCAGAGATACAATTGACAGTATTTCTAGCTTACATCTAAAAAAATCCATAAAAGTAGAACCAAGAAGTATCTTAGAAAACAGTACTGACTGTGATAATTTAGTAAGTATTAGTGAACAAAATGAAACATTACTAGATTTAGTAAATAAAGTTACAGAAAATCATGAACTAAGAGCAGCTGAAGCGTACGACGAACAAAATAAGTTTGTTCCAGAGGCTGGGACTTCCACAAATCATGTAATTAAATCAGAAAAAGACATTACTGCTTTAAAGGATGTGTCTGATCGTTCATTTGAATCATCACCAGAAGATGCTGGATTAGGTATAGTGAGTTTTTATAACAGTTCAAAATTGTTTGATATTTCATTAAACAAGTCTTTAACAAATAATGTAGAAGAACTTAATATTAACAACCCAAGCGATGTGGAAAGAAACGTAAATACGCATGAAGCATCGGGTAAAGTTGTAATCACGCCTAAAATAAGACCACCAACTAGAAATCATATTGTATCTACTTTGGATAAATACAATATTCCAAAAGTTCAAAATATTCAGCCATTTTATTCCAATGCTAATGATGTTGGAGATAAAGTTGAATTAGGTCAAGTGTTATTAAAACTACAAAGTAAAGCGTCCCGCGATCAAAAACCATTTCTTAATGACTTAAACATTACAAGTATAGAGGAATGGCGACAATTGATGTTTTTACAAACCAATGAGATGTCCGAGGATTGTTCTAAGCCGGAAGCTTTAAAGAAATTACTGGCTGGCAATAAACACTGTATTCTAACACCTGTAATGAAACCGCCGACTACAAGTCAAGTGAAAAAGACTCTTGAAAACAACAATGAAACGTTACAGATCTGTAAAACCAATGTAACTCATGATGAAATCAGCAAAAATTTAGATGAACTTGATAACTCCCAAGCATTAGGATTACATGATGAAATTAATAGCACTATCACACCTGAAGTAAATGAGAAAGTAAGTAATGCATTACTTTTGTTGATTTACATTTTCACTTATTATGTAATTTTTTAAATTAACATATTTTTTTTACATAACAGGATAAAATTGACTTTAGTAACAATAGTCTTCAAATAACGATGCAACCCGATGGATCCTTTTTATGCTTCAATAGCGACAATCAGAACGAAAATTTATCGTTAAAAGACACACCCTTGGTTGAGGTAAGTATTATTTGTTAGGAATTATTGTTATTGTGGAAATGTTCTCATTGGAAGTCTTTTCAGGTTGATTATCTTACTATTATGCTGACCGAGGTCCATACTTTAGTTAGAGGTGATTTACATCCAGACCCTGCTATTGACGCCATTCAAGCTGTATTTGTTATGACCACAAATGATTGTCCACCAGATAGTTATCTTCCTAGAACTCTCATAGAAGCTTTAGTTGTGGATGAAGGGACATCGTCGTTTAAACATCTAGACAGGTGTATTTCAAATATCCACATAACTTACTTTAAAAGCGAGTGTGAAGTTTTAGAAAAGGTTGTGGAATTGGTGAAGTCACATGACCCAGATATTATGTGTGGATATGAAATAGAGATGAATTCTTGGGGATATATTTTAGAGAGAGCGCAACTGTTAGGAATGGAAATAGTTAAAGAAGTGTCTAGAATAACAGAGAAGTATAGACAGAAACGTTGGAAAAGTGAGGATAATGAATTCGAAGGCCGTATCATTGGTAGAATTACTTTCAACGTGTGGCGCTTGTTTCGCCACGAATTGGCGCTGTCTAGTTATAGCTTCGAGAATTGCATGTATGAGATATTGAAAGAGAGAGTTCCTAAATATAGTTATGCCCAACTTGCCGAATGGTGGAGCCACGAATCGAGAATACTAAGATGGATACCAGTAGACTATTACCTGATGAGATTAAATGGAACTGCGAGAATGCTGGAAAAATTGGATATAATAAGTAAGAACATGTTCATACTTTTGTGTTTTTAAGATAAAACAGTTTTTGATTACGTAACATGCAATGTTTTCTATAAACAGCTTTCTTTTACGAAGTTGCACTTATTCCAGCACTTGAAAGTTTCTCTTTTATTGCAGATCGTACATCAGAACTGGCACGGTTATTCGGACTCCAGTGGTGGGAGGTTTTATCACGAGGATCTCAGTTCCGAGTGGAATCACTTATGTTAAGGGCCGCTCGACCGCTGAACTTAATCGCTTTGTCCCCTTCTGTTAGGCAAAGGGCAGCGATGCGAGCGCCTGAATGTTTACCTCTTATATTTGAACCAGGTTGATTATTTTTTGTGTTCCGTTGCCTATCTAAATAAATTACTATTATTTCGTTAGTTTTTTGATTGATGTAATTGCGAAACATGTTTGTACTTTTTCATATTATTTCAGAATCACGATTTTATCCAGATCCTGTAATAGTTTTGGATTTTCAAAGTCTGTACCCTTCTATGATGATTGCCTACAATTATTGCTTTTCGACCTGTATTGGTCGCGTACAGAATATCAGTGGGTAAGAAGATATTATTTGTAATGCGATAAAAATAATTCGTTGTTCCTCTTACCAAACTTTTCACTGTCACATTTTTTTGTAATCAAGTGATACAGCTTATGAATTTGGTGCATGGCGACTACGTATATCAAAGCAGAAGCTTGAAACCTTAGTGAAGAATGGTTTGGTGCATTGGTCACCAGTAGGAGTGGGATATGTGAAGCCGTCAGTTCGACGCGGAGTGTTGCCAGCACTATTAAGGAGAATTTTGGCGGCCAGACAAGCCGTGAAGAAGAGTATGAAGCAACAGACTGACGAGAACGTCAAAAAGGCTATGCATTCCAGACAACTAGGTATATGTGCTTGAGTGTTTATCAAAATAAATAAATAAATGAAAATAAGTTTTATTGCTTACTTTCTGAATTTAAACCTATTTAACCTAAAAAATATTTGATGTATTCTTGTTGAAATAACGTTAACGATATTCAGTAAAGCGTTTGATCAAATCGTCGTTTATCAAGTTTGGCTCAATTTGTATCCTCTATCTATATAAACTGTGTTATTTAATGGTTTGGCTATTCTTGTGTTTAAGGTCGTCAATTTCTTATTAATTTATTAATCAGAGATCAGACTCAAATTATCGCTATCGCACACACGGGTTCCACAGGGATATCACTTGGGACCAATCTTTTTTATGATTATTACCAAAAGATTTATTTTATAGCACCTTCTTAACTTTTTCTCTTTCCAGGGTTGAAACTAATAGCCAACGTTACCTACGGTTACACCGCAGCTAATTTTAGCGGGCGTATGCCTTGCATAGAAGTGGGGGACAGCGTTGTGGCTAAAGGTCGGGAAACTCTCGAGCGCGCTATTAAACTGGTACGAGAGAACACGCAGTGGAATGTGAAGGTAATTTAATTATTTTGATTACTGAAAGTCTTAGAGCTTAGGCCAAGGCTTTTTATGATAGTCAATTTGTGACATAATATTTTTATCGACTGTTGTTTTGTAGTAAATTTACATTTTTAGGACTACTTAGTCATTATGTTTTAAATGCTTTATAGATAGTAATATATTTACAATTAGTCTTGCTTGCGCACTGCACATCACATTATTGTTTTGGCCGGCAGGGTCGCCATATCGGGAGATGTCTCAGTTAAACGACCGTTAGATCTGAATAGTACTTTATTACTAACATCTTAATACATTAGTGCATATTATACATGACAATCTGTCGCACAGGTGGTGTATGGCGACACGGACTCCATGTTCGTGCAGGTGCCGGGCGCGAGTCGCGCTGAAGCGTTCAGTATAGGGCAGCTGATCGCCGACGCTGTCACTGCAGACAATCCTTCACCTGTCGCCCTTAAGCTGGAAAAGGTAAATATTTATCACTATTTTGAAGCTATCCCATAATTTGTTAGAATATGAGGGACTGGTGCATGAAGTTATTGTAATTGTAACATTTTTGTACCGACATAGGATAAGTATACTAAAAAAATGTGAGCCTTGGTCGCCTGAATAAAAGAAATTTAATTATTATTTATTTTTTAACTGATACCGACAGGTAAAATAAAGATAAGATATTTTAGTAAAATTTTCGATTGGTTAAAACTGGGCAGCTACTGTTAATAATAATAATAATAAATGCTTGGACAATTTCACACAGCGCCACCTAACCCCAAACTAAGCAAAGCTTGTAATATGGGTGCTAGACAACTGAATTACTACTACTTTTTAAATATATACTTATTATACAAAGTAACATCAAGACCCGTCACAGAAATTAAAATTCATCATTTCAATTTCTGTCCGGCCGGGAATCGAACCCGGGCCTCTTGCATGGTAGACGGGCATGTTGACCACTGCACCACTCAGGTCGTCGTTATTTCGATTATTATCTTTTAAATAAACACTGTAATAATTTTTATCTGTCAATAATTTGTTCCTGCCGCCAAATCATTCAAGACGTCTTTGAGCTGACGAGCCGAAAGGTTCAAGAAACTTATCAATTCCAATAAAATTCTCGTAGGTTTACCAGCCATGTATCTTACAAACGAAGAAGCGGTACGTAGGCTTTATGTACGAGAGCCCGGACCAAGAGAAGCCCGTGTATGAAGCGAAGGGCATCGAAACTGTCCGACGAGACGGCTGCCCCGCTGCTGTTAAGGTATTGTAGACTTTACTTTAGAACGTTTAAAAAATATTTTGATACTTATTTTGTCATTTTTCTTTTTCTAGGTTAAGATCAGTTTAAAAAGTAATGTGATTCAAAGAAGTTTGTTGAGGTTTTGGTTTGAGCAACGAAATGGTTTATGATATAATCATTTAAAGTGTACCTTATGTGCTGTATAGCTACAAGGCCTATATCTGAACAGCTCTTACAACGCTCCCTGTGCGAGCTATTCGACCCGGGCGACATGTCTCGCGTGTAACGTCTCGTCGAAGCGACCCTATCGCAGCTGGGGTCATTGTTAGTTATTTAAGTGTCTAAATGCTATCGCAATAAGGCCTATATCCCAACAGCTACAACGCTCCCTCTTTTTAGCTTTTCGAGACGGGCGACATGTCCCGCGTGAAGCATCTCGTCGAAGCGACCCTATCGCAGTTGGCGTCATTGTTAGTTATTTAAGTGTCTACCTATGTCCCAACAGCTCCTACAACGCTCCCTCTGCGAGCTATTCGAGACGGGCGACATGTCTCGCGTGAAGCGTCTCGTCGAAGCGACCCCATCGCAGTTGGCGTCATTGTTAGTTATTTAAGTGTCTACCTATGTCCCAACAGCTCCTACAACGCTCCCTCTGCGAGCTATTCGAGACGGGCGACATGTCTCGCGTGAAGCGTCTCGTCGAAGCGACCCTGTCGCAGCTGGTGTCCGGGACGATACCGCCGCCCGACCTCATGTTCACGCGCGAGTATCACGGCGCCAACGGGTATCGACCCGGGGCGACCGCACCGCCTAATGAAATCGCCAAGTAAGTGCTATCAACGATTTTTCTTAGCATTTTTTTTAATCTATTGTGTAAGAGATTTTTTTCATAGATTATTATTTTATAGGGATATGTCGTAGGATATTGGTACAAATCAGATCTTTACAAAAATCCTAGTATGATTGCAAAAAACCGGATAATTAGAATCTGAGACAGGTTTTTGTCAGTATCCCTATCCCATATCCAGGTGGGACGAGTGATGAGTGGGTTATCGTACTCTCGGGTCTCGTGGCGCTTTTAGTCATCGATGTAATGTCGGTTGTGACGTTAATTCAGACGTATAGCATCCCGCGACCGTCGCGCGGTCCCTCGGCCCGGAGAGAGGGTGTCGTGGATGATAGCGGGCGGCGCGCCGGGCGCGGCGCTGGTGCGGCTGGCGCGCACGCCGCGCGAGGTGGCGCGCGCCCGGCCGCCGCCGCACGCCGGCTACTACGCGGCGCGCGCGCTGCTGCCGCCGCTGCAGCGCTGCCTGGCGCTGCTGGGCGCCGACGCGGCCAAGTGGTGAGTTTGCCGGACGCCACATGTTTTCTAATTTTTAACCGACTTCAAAAAAGGAGAAAGGTCTCAGTTCATCTGAATCTTTTTTTATATATGTTTCTCGAAGACTACTGGACCGATTTGTAGGAAAATATTTTTTTTTGTTTGAAAGCATATTATACTTTCGAGTTGGTCCCGTTTTCATTAGGTCAGGATCTGATGATGGGATCCTGAAGGAATCGAGGTAACTCTTTAAATATTATAGGCACACCTATAGCGATTTAAGTATTTTCTTAAATAACTCGTGGCTGAACAATTTGGTGAATTAGAACTGATGATGGAGACCATAGATGGCCATCTGAACTATTCAATAATAAGTATTTCAGTTACTTTAATATAGTTCAAAAGCAATTTATGCTCGTCATAATGCATATGGTGAGTGGAGTTGATAGTGAAGTACCAGGAGAACTCCTCAACAATTAACGTTCCTGCGTCCGGAAAAGCAGTATTTTTAAAGGTGATGAGCAGTTGACATAAGACTTAGATAATATCGTCGCTTACATACCTACCACAAAAAAAGTTGAAAACTAAAAATGGATTAAAGTGGATTCTTTGTCCCCAATCTCCACCCGACTTCGAAGGTGTTTTTGGTATTAGAAATGCTTACTTACCTACCTACGAGTTAGTTATTATGCAGATTTGAATATTTATTTCTTGCTTTTTAGAGCCGTTTATTTTTGAAGCTGTTCAAGTTAGGTTTTTTAAGGTTTTGAAGGAGTTTTTAAATACCATTTGTAGGCATTGCAACTTCATTTAGATTTGATAGGTTCAAACCATATTAATCTGCATAGCTCAATGAAACTTGTTTTGTAAGTAGTATGATTTTTACCTAAGTTAAAAAAAAAAAGAATCCTTGATTGATCATAAGTATTGTCGTCTTTCCCAGGTGGCGCGAGCTCGGCTACAGGCGCACAGCATCGGAGCGTCCCACAGGCGGTGGGATCGCACGCTACATGTGGCGCGTGCGCTGCGCGCGGTGCGGCGCGGCGTGCGCGCGCGCGCTGTGCGGCCGCTGCGCCGGCACCGCGCCCGCCGCACTCGCGCTCGCCGCCAGCCTCACCGCCGCGCGGAACCACGTCACCTACTGTGATACGGTGAGTACTTGTGCAATTAGGTAGGCGGTAGGTAGTCACCACAACTAAATCGAATAAATCTCGGTCGACTAACAGCATCGATAGTTTGTTGCCACCAGTTTTAAAACTCAAATCTCACACAGCATCAGAGCATCACACTGTCGTAAAGTTTGGGCTCCACACAGCGCACCGCCTTCACTATTTAGTACAAACGAAATGTTACATAAGGAACTGCATACTTATTATTATTTTATTAACAGTTGTGCCGCTCTTGCACTGGTCACGCTCACGGGAAAAAGTGCGAAAATATGGAATGTCCTGTTTTCTGGAGAAAACTGAGCGCTGAGCAAAAACTTGCAGAAGAACAAGACATTGTAGCAAATCTGCCTGCCCAGTTTACAAGAGAAACTATGGATTTTTAGCGTAAAACATTTGTGGATATATTTATCAGTATGAATACAAAAAGTCGTGGCTGTTGATATATTATATTTTGATAAGATTTTAATACATACATTATACATACTTGATTCTTTTATTTCACAATGCTCCATGACACTATATTTACAATAAAAACAATTCAACTGTCTTTAGTAAGATTAAACTCATTCTTTATAGTGTCTAGCTTCATAATAAAACATTTTTTAAATTTATTCTCCTGTATTTGGAGCTCTAATTGATTATGGATTTGATTTTGTTCTTCTTTGGAGCAAAGATTTAAAAGTGTCATAAAAATGTTCAGTAATCTCACAGAATAATTTTCATCTTCACAGTAAATATAAAGGATTTTCATTAGTACTGATAATAACTTCTTGTTTGGTTGTAATCTCCAAACACACCAACAATATCTGGTCCAGTTTTCAAGGCACTGGAACAATAATTAAATAGATTTATTTTCATATAATATTTATATTTTATTTTATTTTAGTATAAAAACAACAAAGTATCAGAATTACCTCCAAAACATCTTCCATTAAAATTTCAGCTACAGATTCATTGCTGCAAATATCTAAATTATCAGTGATAACAGTCAGAAACATCTTTCTCTTTACACAGTGAACACCATGTATGGGTATCAATTTGTTGACAAAGCAGAATAAGGATTTCTTTTTATATAAGTTAGTTTCTACATACAGTTGTTCCAAAACTATATGTAGTGTATCATCTATTGTAGTAAACTGCAATCAGACAAATTAAATCATGATTAAAAATTATCATGGTTTTATTGATAGGAAGAATAGATAGATAATTGAATGCTTAACATTTTTAACAAACCTTTGCATCAGATGGCAATATTTTACAGAGATTTAATAAACATTCCAGTACTAAGTCAGTAACTTCAATTGCCTTCTCTGTTATAAGTTTTTTAAGCACTCCATAAATAACTTCATAGTAATTTCCATCATGAAAGTGTTCTGGTGTCTGAAAGCAGAAATGTATGTAACAAAGCTATAAAAACATTAAATTAAAATGTTTGTTATTATTATTCTAAAAGCAAAAAATATTAGTAAATTGACAAACAATTTAAAACAGCATAAACATACCAAACATTCCAGTATTGTTATACAGCATTGTAAGCCTTTAATTCTATTTGCATCCATATAATCATCAATCAAAAGTAATGATATTGGTAACAATGAAGTTGGCTTCAAAACTAAATCATACTCCTGGAAAACATATTTCATTATAACAAAATTCATACATATGATACATTACGTTAGTGAGAATCATATGAACTTAAACCTGAAAGTAAACTATTTAAAGTGGGGTTCTCTAATGTATATGGGACAGTAGGTATATTGTATCACTTCTAAATTACAATTATCTACAAAAAAATTAACAATGAAAAACATACATTTTCTTATTGAAATGATTGGCAGTTTCAATAACATGAATATGCAAGCAAAAACAAACACAACATAAGTGAGTAAATAGCTAAAGATTAGGTTAGGTTATTTATATCAATAGCAAATATTTAAAGCAAATAGGTAATCTATGCATCTTTTTCTTAGAGCATATCTTTTATTAAAAAATACCTTTAACTTCTTAACAATCAAATAGTACACTTCAACAAGAGCTGGATATTTTTTGAAACTATCTGCAGTTAATTGATGGTGCAATATTTCTATGCTCTTATCAAAAACATCTTGAGTATTAAAAATGTTATTTTGTTTGTATGATAATAACTTATCCAAAGACATACTGTACAAAAGGTCGAAATGGATTTTCATTAATTCCGAACATTCTTTTACTTTTTCAGTATGCCATCGACCTTCACTAAGTAGTTCATTGTACAATATCAATAAAGATGCAATTACAGTAGCATTATCAGCGTATTCTCGTAGATTTAAATCACATAACAAAACTTTTAGTTTTTCAAAATATTCCAACAAGTTCTTCTCCCACAACTCAAATTCAGGATGTATATCACTTTCCTCTATACTACGACGAAGTTTTGGAAGTCGACATTTAGCCACATAATCTTTAATTTGCTCATCTAAATCCATTGTTATTAATTTGAATAAAATAAACACATAAAACAACTTGAATTTTCTTCACAATTTTATTTTGAGTTTTATTGACACTATGACACTTGTTCACTTAACTTAATAGTCTGTGTATTTGACATCACGTTCACAGACTAGCTAGACCCACCCCTATAACCACATTCTTCTGAGATACTCACCCACAGAAGAACAACTAAAGCACACCACTACTCCTACTGCTAAACAGATGGTCTTCTGTATGTATAGTTTTATGTTTATTAAGGGCCAGTGAAGACGACGGAGCAAAATTAAAACCCAGAATTAAAAATAGCACATCTTGTTTCAGCAAAAAAAAATCAACAACAAAAAAAAGGGAGAGCACAATCTAGTCTCTAGAAAACTGACACCTATGATAACTAAAATTCAGCGGCCTTGAACACCATACTTTTGTTGCGTCGCTAACAGCCACTATATGATTTTCCATACAAACGAGCTAATATCTGATAGGTTTTTTCAATATAAATTCAATCTGATTATGAACTGATTTGATATTGTTCAAAAGCTGTAATAGTCAACTTGCGGACTTTACTGTCGAATTAACTGTATAATTTCTTCTATTTGCCGTGTAGAATTAAAAAATGTTAAATTACGCGTATTTTTGTGGTGAAACTCCATTTCTTAGTACTAGTAGTACTAAAACACTACAAAACAACAATTTCAAAATCAGATTGAATTTATATTTAAAAAAAACCTTTCAGAAACTAGCTCGTTTGTATGGAAAATATATTGAGCAGTATGTACCTAACCTACACAGGGTGGAAAAAGACGGTAGTTAGAGGGAAAGTATCCTAACTATAATTAGGTATCACAGAACAAGATTGATGATGGCAAAGACCGAAAGGAAACATTCCCTTATTTTTAAAAATAAATAAAACTGCATTAAAAGATTTTTTTAATAAATCGCTTGTGTAAATCCGAAAAAATCACATCCTGTACCAATTGATAGGGTCAAAGATAAGAATCAATTTCTTTAAAATAGTATTTTTAATTAAAGGATAAAGTTTTTAATTTCAAGATAGATAAAAAAGTTGTAGTTTAACTCGTTCGATATCTGGTTCAGACTAAGCGATTTATCAAAAAAATCTTTGAATGCAGTTTTACTTATTTTTAAATAAATGAATGTTTTCTATGTAAAATTTACCAAAATAATTTTTTTAGGGTAGGTACTACCGTCTTCTGGCTTGGACCTTCGCCTGTAAAAGAACGAATACTACTACTACTACCACTGACAATAAGTTTTTATTTTTGCTTGTTGTTTTTTGGTTGTTATTATACTTACGCTTGTATACATAAATCTATAACTACTACTACTGATTCTTTTTTGATTTTTTACTCGACATTGGCAAATGTACAAATCGTACGAGTCAATAAAAAAATCTTTAGGTTTAAAGTACCTACTCAAAGTTTACTTAGAAGTGAGTAATATTATTCTGAGCTCAGAAGAATAAATAACTCGTTCTTAATGCTCTAAGAATAACTTTTTCTCTATGGTGAGGTCAGGAGTTTTTGGCGCCATTTTGTGGAGTTCGGTTAGGTGTCTATTTTAATTTTTTTCAAATTGATTCATAGTGGATATGGTGTCTTAAAATTGATTCAGTTATATGATACAAGTGTCTACGCAACTGAACAATATGTGGGATAATTGAAATAGGCGCGATCTTGGTTATGTGAAGCTGAGACTTTTATTGAAGTGGTGGCTTCCTCGGCAGAACTAACCGAGTAAACCATAGACTTAGAAAAATTTTCGCTACGCTCAAGAAGACCAATAGAGCGTGGAAAAGAGAAGTAATCGTTATACGGACACGGTCTATGAAAAAAAGAGACAAAGGATCAAGTGACAGTGTGCCAACTTTTTTTACAGTAAGAGCCCCTAGCGTCCCGTCTTGCAAATGAGCAATCACATTTTACTTAAAATATTTGAGAATCTTAATTAAATTTTTTAATAAAGGTATCGTGGAGTCACGATGTCTTGTCCTTTATGTAATTGTGATGTCACAAAAAGAAACAATCCAAGTAATCACAATTTTCACAGGTAAATAAGATATTGCCACACATTTCTTTAAATACAAAATTTTACTACTTTTATTCGTTTATCGACGAAGAAAACAGTATGGAACATAGTTTATTAATTTCATTTGCCATATATAGTCATATTTTATATGTACAATAAATAATTTAGTTTATTTTACGTAAAACAGTAAAATGTTGTTTTACGATAGGGCTTGACTAACTGATGACGTCACGAGTATCGATAAAATCGATAAACTAGGACTGGCAGTCCAATTGGCCATACTATTTATTTTTGATGTATTTTTATTTTTTGAAAATAAAGACCATTTTAAGAAACTGATTTCGTTATTTTCAAATTTTATTGATTCTCACTATTTTTAATACTTTTCTAAATTTTTACCGGATGTGACGTCGCTAGAGCTTGAACAACGAAATAATGTCCGTGCCACTTGCATAATTCCTTCCTAAAACCACCTAGAAGTAATGTACCGATGATATGCGTTCTTATTTTAGGTTTCGTTATGATTGTGACGGCTTCCCCGGCAGAATTTTTTACAAAAACATGTGGGCCGGAGATCCGCCACTTTTTGAGGTAATGTTTTGGTTAAATCGTCGAATTCCAGATCAATCCGAGCCTATACCGGTGGATTGATGTATTTGTAGCCGTCACATATTCATTGTGACAGCTACGAATACATTCGTTGCTCATGTAACGCAACCGGGACAAAGATATCGCGATCTAAATTTATAAAAGCATGCGAACCTCCAGTTCATACTATTTTTGTAATGTAAAGTCTAAAATATTGGTGAAAATTGTATTCAGATTATAAATAAACAAATTTTCTTAACCGTTTGATCACAATAAACGTCCCGAAAATATATTTCCACGATATCTTCATTCGTTTTAGAGAAATTTGCAAATTTATTTACTATGAATAATCAAAGTGTAGGGTGACCATATCGTCTGTCGGTCGGTCGGAACTGGAGGAGCGGCAAGCAAATTCGGTAATCGGTTGTGCGTGCAGTGATTATTGAATTCGCTTGCCGCGCCGGTTGTTTTTAGAAAATGTAAGTTTAAGTTTTTAGATATTATGAAAGGCTAATTTAGCTGACATATTGTTGAGGTTTGATTTTCCTACGTACTCGAATCGTAAAAAATTACTTATAGTTCATTAATCAGATTGTTACTGACTAGGTAGGTACATATCTAAGTACCTATGCAAAAGTTAAATACCTATTTTAGTTTTTGGTGGGTATTTTGCTTAGGTATTTTGTTATTTTATTAAGATGTGCCAGTAGTAAAATTACTAATATGATAAATGCGAAAGTCCGTTTGTTTGTTTGTTACGCCTTCATGTCTTAACTACTGAACCAATAATCATGAAATTTTACATACACGTTGTCAGGGGTACAGAAAAGGTTATAGGGTACCTTTCATCCCGAAAAAAATATTGTTCCCGAGGGATAGCAAAAAAACTTTCCACGCAGACAAGGTCGCGGGCGGTCGCTAGTCATAATCATAATCCTTTATATCCCAGAATATGATAGTATACATTAATGACATATAAGATAAAATCTGCTACTCTGCCTCCGTCAGGTGTGGAAATCTGTTAGTACTTACCTAATTATAGAATTTAAGAAAGACCTAATTAGAAAAATTAACGTCATCAAAATCAATTTACTTATTTACTCAAACAAAAAAGTACGTGTACGTAAGTGAAATCACGTTAATACTGTAGGTATGATATTATTTTTGTGCTTGTCCATATAAATATATTATGTCATACATTACACACCCATTAATAATTATTCGAACTATACGCAATGTTTTAATTACCTACCTACGAATCCTACGATACTGAGCTTTGAGTGCACAACCACCTGCGCCATCGACCTACAATACAACTACGGGTTGTAGTTGTATTGTAGGTCGATGGCGCAGATGAAAAATTGGATTCTAAATGTCAATATCACCACTATGTAAGCCACACAGATAGACGTAAGCAGGTACAGTCATCGATAACATTATTAAGTAGTGTACACAACACTATTTCACTCACACATTTGCACTTCGTTTTTCGGATCACTTGTTCATTGACATTGTTGTTCTTTGACATTCTATTTCTATGGAGTAAACTGTCTTGATATACTTGGTGCCAAATGCTCCAAGCAGCATTGGAATACGATGCACCCGCATTCTAATGAAAAATGAAACAATATCAACTCAAGAACTGGCAGTATGGCTTAGACCTTCGCCTGTCCTGAAAAGGACGAATATAACTACTACTCTCTATGGTGATTAACGTTGACAGTGACAGTAAAATTTAAGGTTATCTCATAAAATAATTATATAATTTTTATTATTTCGTTAATTTTGCAAGGCTCTGCTACAGAAATACTGACTGATAAAAAATATTAAACAAAAAAATGTTAAAGTATGACATTGTAATAATTTAATATCAGTTTTTTATGCATGTCGCTCGACAATCCGTAATTTTTTTATTGCTTTTAGATTTGGTGTTAAGTCCGCTGTTTTTGGAGCTGCAGTTTACTATACAATAGACAAGGGGGTCTGGAAAGATACTTCAGTTACTAGTGCTATATACGAGGATCTTGAAAAAGGTGCTTCACCTTATGTTGGCGAGCTAAAAAATAAAATTCCCTACGAAGTAAGTCTGTTACATTTCTTGACAAAACTAAACTGATATAACAGTAAACTCCAACCAACCTATTTATATACCCCACATTCTATTATTTTTTCAGTTGCCGGCTCTCCCATCAAATGACAGAATTTCCTACTTATTCAAGTACTACTGGAATAGTGGTGTGAAAGCATCCTTCAGATTCCTCGTTGATTTACCAACACATGCCTCAAATGCAGCTGATAAAGCTGTAGATCTAATTACCTCATTAAATGCTGTTGAAACAAACATTACCACCAGTGAAGAAAAAGTTAAATAAGTTTATAATCTTTATTTCTAGGAAACAATGTATTTATTTTAATCAAAGTGATAATTGTCTGCTTTCAAAGTAAATTATAATATGTGATAGATTAGTTTGTATCTGTTTTTAATACTTACCATTAGTATGCCAAAATATATTAGTATAGATACGGGCACACCGCGCAAACGAATTTTGTTGCTAACTGGTAAAGTGTAGCTGTTGCCCATGGTACATAGCATATGAATGTCCATTGTGTAAAGCGCAAACCAATCTGGACAAGTATCTAGATACTGTGCGGTAAAGCGTCACCTCTTATGGCTTGTATTGAGTTTACTCAATACATATAAGACTCATTTTGCTATGCACATCATAAAATTCCCTTTGCTTTCAAACACATTCTTTCAACCTCAATATTATTTTGAGCCTAACGGAGGGTGTGTAATCCTAGCAAAATTTCAAGTATAGCAAAATTTGTTCAAGTTGTATTATCGAAGTTATTTGAGCTTTTGCTGGAGTAACATTAGCCCAGCATAGCACAGAATACATAATAGTACAATTGTTTAGGATGTGAGTATGTGTAATCTTCACCTACGAGGTTGTTGGTGTTATACAAATACCCCGTATCTGTAGATTCGCGTGAGACTAATGAATCAATTTTTTTTTTTTTTTTTTTTTTTTTTTTTTCCCATCCTTCTCTATTTGCAATCAGCCTTTAAGCCATAATCAAATTGGTTGCAATCAGGAATTTTAGGACTTCACATCCAACGACATGATGTCCTCCACATAAAAATGACCCCAGTCAAATGGTGGCCAGTGGTGTTCTCTTCAGTCGCTTTATGGTTTGACTGGTGTCAAGTAGGGCTGTAGCTAATTGGTTTTTATGAGTCCCAAGTCGTTGGACGTAGTTTTCACATGATTTGCTTATTTCGTCTTTGATATATGGTATCTCTAGGTATTCGTGCACTTCTACATTTTTTGTGAACCAAGGTGCATTGCATAGAATTTTGAGGGCTGCATTTTGGTATCGTTGAAGTATTTCTATGTTGGAGTGACTTGCAGAGCCCCAGAGTTGCATTCCGTATGTCCATGTAGGTTTGATTATGGCTTTGTAAATAAGAACCTTATTCTCCAAGCTAAGAGCTGATTGTCTTCCGACAAGCCAATGCATTTCTTTCAGTTTTCTGTTTGCTTGATCTCTCTTTGCCTTTATATGATCTCTCCATGTTAATCTTCTGTCCAGATGCATTCCCAAGTACTTAACTGTTGTTTGGTGAGGTAAGATAGTACCATCAAGTTTAACTGGGGGGCAGTCTTGTTTCTTTAAAGTGAATGTTATATGGGTAGACTTAGTAGCACTAGCTTTAATTCTCCATTTTTTGAACCAGGTATCTATGGTGTTTAGGTGCTCCTGGAGATTATTTGAAGCTGTGTTAGGGTCTGCACTGCACGAAAGCAAGGCTGTATCGTCTGCATATGTTGCCGTCACTACATCGTCTGAGGTGGGTAAGTCAGAAGTGTAAACCGTGTACAGAACAGGCCCCAACACCGAGCCTTGAGGGACGCCCGCTTTTATTTTTCTAAGGTTAGAAATACTATCCTCCACTCTTACTTGAAATAGTCGGTCGTCGAGATATGATTTTAGGAGCATGTAAGCTGTATTTGGCAGGCAAAGCTTGAGTTTATAAAATAATCCCTTGTGCCACACCCGGTCGAATGCTTGCTGCACATCAAGAAATACTGCAGAGCAATACTCCTTTCTTTCCATTGTCTGTCTGATAGTGTGGGCAACTCGGTGGATTTGTTCTGTTGTTCCATGATGTGATCGGAAACCAAATTGATGGTCTGGTAACACCTTTTGGTCTTCTAGTATTGGTTGCAAGCGCTTTAACAAAAGTTTCTCAAACAACTTTGACAGAACTGGAAGAAGACTAATAGGTCTGTAAGAGGATACCTCCGTGGCAGGTTTTCCCGGCTTCTCAATCATATTAATAACAGAGACTTTCCATACCAGTGGGAAGTACTGCAATCGCAACATTGAATTAAATACAATTGTTATTAAGACGATTCCCTTTCTTGGTAACTGCTTTAAGACTTCAGCAGTTATGAGATCAAATCCAGGAGCCTTTTTAGATTTTAACTGTGTTATTTGTTTCCATACTTCTCTAGGCTTTATCAACTCTAACGGTAACGACATCTGCTGGTCGCTGTTAATAACAGCATCAATGTCGTCATCTGTTTGTGTCACGTTGGATTCATTCGGTTGAAATACTCTCTCAATATAATTTGCAAACAATTCAGCTTTATCCTCAGAACTTCTGGCCCAATCTCCTGTAGGTTGTTTTAAAGCTGGGACATGTTTTTTAGGTCTTTTGAGATTTTTCGTCATCTTCCACAGTGAGTAATCTTCTGCATTGTATGGAGAAAGCAGTTCGAGTTGTGCTTGAAGTGTTGCGTTTTCATTATCTTTGAGCATTTCTTTTAAATCCTTTTTAGCCTTGTTTAGAGCTTGCTTATCTTGCATATTCCTACTGGTATGCCACTGTCGTCTTAATCTTCTTTTTTCAGCTATTTTATTTCGAATGTCCATGGGGTAGAATTTGTCCTGCATTTTGGTTTCTTTATTAGGTGTGGACAGCCATGCAGCGGTTTGGATTAAGTTGGTTAGATAGCAAGCAGCATTTTCAACTTCTTCTGCAGTTTTAAGGGAGATGACTAGACAGGCCTTCTCATTGATATACTCTCTAAAAGCTTCCCAATCCGTCCGGCTGTTGTAAAGAGTTTCTCGAGGTTCTCTGTAAGTGGCTGTGACACCCAGGTTGCATATTGCCAAAGTGTGGTCAGAGGAACCATCAAAACATGATTCCACTTTGATGTACAGTTCTGAGATTCCTCCAGCTACAAAAAAATCTAGGAGGTCGGGGGTCTTCCTAGGGTCTGTTGGCCAGTAAGTAGGTTCTCCAGTGGAATATGCTTGCAACTGGGAAGCATCTATGCATTTTTTTAGTTCACGCCCTCTCGTTGTTATAGTCCGAGAACCCCAAAAAGTGTGTTTTGCGTTCCAGTCACCGCCAGCAATGAAACGGCTGCCCAGTGAATTGAAAAATTGCTTGTACATGTCTTCGTCTATACGATGGCGCGGTGGACAGTAAACTGCAGCGATGTTCAAATCACCTGACCTGTACTGTACAGATATTACTGCAGCCTGTAGATAGCTTCTTTTTGTTTCAGGCAGTGGGTGATGCTTAATATTTTCTTTTATAATAACTGCAGCTCCAGCATGTCCTGTTCCATCTGGATGGTTACAGTAGTAAATTTTATATCCATTAATTTTAACTGTACGTTGATCTGTCAGATGAGATTCGGATATTAGAAGTACATCTATTTTGTTGAAATTTAAAAATGTTTTGACTTCATCTATATTTGGAGGCAAACCATTTATGTTCCAAGTTGCTATTTTTAAGGTAGCCATTAGTTAAGGAATAATTTTTGTAATAACGTTTGTAAGGAGATTGAGCAGTGTGCCTATTTGTTGTATTAGCAGGTCAATCTTTTCACTTTGCTTGGCGAGTATTTGTTCCAGTACTGAACTTTGTTGCTTAGTGATATCTTTATGGGTACCATTATCCGGTTCGGGGCGGTTTGCAGTCACATCACTATATGTTCTAGTCTGCTGGCTATGCTGTGACCTCTGGAGTACTGGAGGCAATTCATTTCTCATAGTAGGTATAGTAACATTATTCTGTGCGCTCGTAGGTCTAGTTGCTGGCTTAGCATTATTTTTTCTCGCCAGTATCTCCTTGTATACCTGACAGCCTTTGTAATTAGCTGGATGGTCACAGGAGCATAGTGCGCATTTAGCTGGAGTGTTTCTATCCTTTTTTACGCAATCTGATGTCTTATGTCCGCTTCCACACTTAACACATCTGAACGGTCTCATGCAGTTATTTTTTGAGTGCCCGTATTGCTGGCAGCGTTGACATTGCACTATTGTCGTAGCTTTTCGAGCGTCTTCGATAATCACTTGTTGATGAAATATGTTTTTTATATCTTTTATCTTTTTATTATTAGCTGATGGTTCTACATTGACAAAAAATGTGGATGTTGGAGCTCTGTCCGGACCAAATCGGGCATTAATAATTTCACCTAGGATGTGATTGCCAGTACTTTCAATTGCTTGTAAAATTTCACTATGAGGTGTGGTATGATGTAATTTTTTTATTACTATACGATATGGTTTCTTGTCTTTGGGAGTGAATGTATGACCGATCAGGCCGTGACTTCTTACTACAGATATCACATTTTTGTAGCTTTCTGTTGTATCTGCAAGGATTCTCAACAAATTTTTGTTTATGATGCGTATTTTATATTCATTTGGACTGCATGCCGAATCTATGAGCTTTGATAATTCATTCACATCTTCTATGCCATACAGGATTATCGGAGGTGGTTTATAGTTCTTTGTTACTGTTTCTGTTTGTATATCAGTAGGTTCTAATGGAAGTGCATCAAATCTATTTGACGTTGGGAAGACATCAGTGTTTGGAGGAGAGTCACTAGTTCTTCTGCGCTTGCTAGATCTAGATGGCATTCGTTGCCATGGTGGAGGTTGAGCACTCGAGGAATTCATTGAGTTCTGTGCCATAGTCAATGTATTCTGCGTAGTAGCTAGTTGAGATTCTTTGGCATTTCTGTATTGACGAATGATAGGAACAGTTTGCCAATCATCGATATCATCAGTTGTTTGATTATCTGGATTTAGATTCACTCTCTCAATTGTTTTTGACTGGGTAAGATTCAAAGAAGAATGTCTCATCCTTGGTTGCTGGATTTTTTTATTGATTGGTGTGGTTAATATTACTCCAGTAACATTCTCTTTACTAGAAGCCTGGACAGCCACTTCCGGTAAAGTGCATTTTTCAGGAGTTTTAGAAATATTGGTATAATAAAAGTTTAGCTATTATAAAATTATAGGAGGAAAAAAAAAAATGTGGGTAGTTCGAGTGTCAATTGCACTGGTTATAAGTTTTGCACTATTTTCACTTCAAAACTATTGAATTTTGTGGAGATAACACTGTTTCATAATTTTGGAATGTTTTTCTTCACTTTGGGACTGTTTTTACACTACACAATCACTGATTTTACACAATATTTAATTAAACTTCAAGAGCACTTTTGCATCTCATGACATTTGACAGCTCTAATGAATCAATTAAAAATGAAATGATTTAGTACAATAGTCACTCTTATTAGAGCCGCAAAGAGGAAGCCAAAAAGCTGTGTGCGGCTCGCGAGCCACGGTTTGCCGACCACTGGACTGCTCTAATCGTGCGGGTTTTCGAATAAGTATTTTTTTCGGGCCGTTTATGGTGCCCCTCAAGACGTGTTTGTTTACAGGCTAAGCCGGCATTGAGCATAACTAAAGGAAACAAAAAAATCCCGTCGTACTACCACCAATCGATCCAGTAGTACCACGGGATTTTTTTTATTACTACGGGCAACAAAGGAAAAGCTCTGGCCAAGCCTGCGCGACTGCGAAGAGGGCCTCGGTGAGCGATTTCGAACGCGAACGCGAATTCAACGCGATGCCGGGCAACGCACCCTACGTGCGTTTGGTCACGTAGGACGTAGGACACTGCAATAGGTACCGACTGTAAACTGTTTGTTTTTGCGCTGCGCCGCTTCGCGTTCGCGTCGAGATTCGCTCACCCTACGCGACCACAACGCGGGACGACCGAGCGGATACCCATAATAACCACAGGGTAAAAAAAGAATTATTCCTGTGCTATATACTAGGTATGTTATAATTAGAACTGTGCGGCTTTGAATTCACAAAAAAATTAAGATCACGATTCGCGCAGGTTTGCAAGTTTAGTGCAAGTTTCGCGTTCAAGACGAATATACAAACGGCCAACACTAGCTTTTAAACAATTTAGTCAAAATACTCTTGAGCAATCAGAGACGACGACGTTCCGTCAGAGATACGTTCAGCCGATCTACACAGACGTCTCGACAATCTATAAACTTTAACCTGGGTACGGACATAAAATCTAATTACCATCGTTTTTTGTGGCGGACACAGCTGTAGGCGACACACTTTTCTGAAGTATATAAATGAGTTGGGTATAGCATGCATTTTTTATCAGAAATAAAACAAAAATTATAAAAACAGCCCACATTTGTGGCACAATTTGATTTATTCCTTGCTCAGTGTCACACTTTTACAACTTTTCCTAGCAGTTACACTTCAGATAATAAAGTCAGCTCCACAAATATCAAAATTTGAAAGAACACATAAAATTTATCAGAATTACTCTTGTCTCGAGTAGAAACTTATGTCCAATTGAAAGAGAATAGCATTTGTATCAAATAATTTGTGCTATTCTTACCATTTTAATATATATCTATATATCTTAAAGTTTATATTTTTACATGTTAGTATGGTTGACAACATGACAACTTATCCCATTTCTGTTGGTCCTTTGGCTCTCGTCGATAAACTATTTTTTTTATATAATACTAATAATATACTAGAAGAAATACGACTCGCACCAGATCATGTGACTCGGTAGCTCGGCGGTCAGAGCGTTGGACCGGATATACAAAGGTCGCGGGTTCGATTCCCGTCCGAGAACATGATCTGGTGCGAGTCGTATTTCTTCTTATATTATTTAGTATTATATAAAAAATGCATTGTGAATGCTAAAATCTCAATTTTTTTTTTTAAATCAATGAAGACAGTAATCTAGTCATGGTGCCACCCAGTAGAATAAAGCAATTTCTAGCCACTATCAAGTCTAAAATCTGTGGAACAGACAAAGATGAAAACAAATTTGTGCACAATACAATGTTCAAAAATACACAACACTAGGGAATGGCTTTTAAACTATAAAAAATATTTTCTTATAGACCATGGCGAATATTTACGTTACTGTATATACATTTTTAGTAAAATCTTCATTGCAAATATTCTGTAGATCAAGTAAATAACATTTATGCACAACAATACAATTTATAATGAGAAAATGGATTTTAACTACAAAACTAATCAGCACTCAAGTCCACAGTATCTATCCAACTACAGCTCATCAAATTGCGACTTATTATTGGGATTTGTACATGGAATACAAAAAATTGTAACCATTAATTACTTTCTGACTCAAACGTGACAATACAAAATAATTGTTAATAAATATCAATAAGCTACAGTACATACATATAAACGATAGTAACAGTTTCCTGCTGTACAACAGTTATAATAAAATTATATTATGTAGCTTCTTGACTTGACTCATCAGAACAAGTATTGCTGGTTCCAGCTATTTGTATCCACTTAGGGGAGGTTGGGCAAAGGCGATTTCATTTATGATAATTAGTTTCGGCTGTTCCAGTTGCTAGGCAACAGTTTCTGTCTCCATGGGCTCTTCAGCACCGGTTTTCTTTTTTTTCTTCTTATTGGACTTGGCAGAAGAGTTGAGGAGGGACTGAAAAAAAACATAAATGAGATTCCTCTTTCATTTATAAAATATGTCCTCTTTATAGCATGTAATGTCGGAATCATTCAAACCAAAATGTCAATATGAACTAATTGGCTCAAAATAATTCCTTTTGATATACCCTGCGCTTGTCCAAAAAACACTACAGAGCATAATTTGAAAAATAACAGGGACGTTTAGAGAGAAATTGATAGGTTCACTTACATTGAGTTCAGGGTCTTTGATGCTGCGGTCGCTGTTGCACTGGCTCTTGTCGAAGGGCAGCCCCGTGATGCGGTGCGTGCCGCTGGGCAGCAGCAGCGCCGTGAATTTGAACTGCGCTACAAGCTCCCCTGGACGCTCATATAACACCTACAAAAAATAAAAACACTGTATACAAAATAAAAATAAGGGTAAGCTTTTCAACATTAGCATACCTATCCTAACATATGGGTGCCAAACATGGGCGTTAACTAAATCTCAGCAAACTAAATTATGCCATGCCATTAGGCCATGAAACGAAGCATGCTAGGCAAGAGAAAAATAGATAAAATCAGGCACACCGATATAAGAAAGGCTACCAAAGTACAGTATGTTGTGGTAAAACTGAGAACCCTTGAATGGAAATGGGCTGGCCACACAATCATTTCACACAACAATAAGAGGGGATGAAAGATGGAGTAAGGTGGTAACCAATTGGTACCCTAGAGATGGGAAAAGAGGGAAAGGGAAGGCACTGAAGAAATGGGAGGATGATTTGGTTAAGTTGGCAGGGAGAAACTGGATGGGAACCGCTAGAGAGAGGAAAAAGTGGTAGTTTGAAGGAGGCCTGTGCCGGAGGGCACACAGAGGAGCACAACCAAAACACTTAGATGTTATATAATAATTAAAAAAAACTGTATACCCTGAATAAAGGCTATAATAATAATACAAAAAAAAGCTTCTGAGTTGAAATATAGGTAGTACACACACCAGCTCACTGGGCTATTGTTTAAAATCACTAAATGGAGAAATTTTCTATTATTAATTTATTATTACCTGGAAGGGCTCGATGAGTTTGTGATTTACACATTCGACAACTCCCAATCTCGCGCTTGTCTCCTTGTCAAAGCAACGCAAGTTGAAGGGCATATTGCCATGCTTATTGCGGACCTGGTGAAAATGGATAATATTGTAAATCAGAAAGGTAAGGCCCATCTGAATTTTTAGCAGTTAACTAATAAGAAAACAAACTCTTTGAGCAACACTAGAATGTTGTAATGTTCTATACCAATACACCAAATAATGCATTGGTTCAAACGCATTACTCTTCTCTTCCCAGAATTTGAATTATAAGATCCTGAAACACAGGAGCAATATTATGAAACAAATAACTGGGTTTAACCACTATCTAATGAACCAACAAGTGTTCTTACCTCACTATAGAACATTCTTGATGCCTTCAGTTTCAATTGATATATCTCATCTGTTTTCTTATATATTGTACATCTAGTATCCATCTCACGACCCTGAAAAATTATGAAGTTGATGCTTAATACAGAAAAGCCTTTGTTTCATAGTAAAATCAACATAGTATATGCCTGTCTGTCAGTAAATTTAAAAATACTAAATCGAGACAGCTCAGTTTAGATAAAGAGTTTCACTTATAATATCCCCTGAGTACTGCCAGAGATGTTACATAAACACATCTGGAAAGAATTCAGGGACTAAACCATTACACTTACAGATTTATTTATAGTAGTAAAAGCCAATAACGCAACCAGATATGAATACAATATTAATTACTTACAACGCCTTCTCCAGTCGAAACAAGTACATCCATTGCATAAACTTCATATGTTTCTAAAGTGGCCTTTTCATGTTCCTTACGCTGTGCCTCTGATGGATTTTGAATGATACTCTTCTCTCCATCTATGCGGAATTGTTTTAGCTGATGGGAGAGCATACCCTCGATAGGTTTGCATCCATATTCTGCACTAATTTTCTGCACAACTTCTGTAATGGCAGTGTTCTAAAAACATCAAAATATTAATCTAATGATGAAAATAAAAATCACAGAATAATAATACTAATACATGGTAATGTAGTAGTTCATGTCAATCATTTGTAGAAGGTTTCAACAAATGTCTAAAGTGAAATACTTTTCTTTTCCCTGTGCTTGTACCGATATCATTAGAAGTATTATGATATAGGAAAGATTCAGGGTAACAACCAAAGTAAGGATTGAATAACAATAAAGTATATTTTAGGATACCTATTTGACATTGTAATAATCAGCAGCACATTGAGTTGCCAAAACATAAAACTGCATAAATAGATTATGAAGTTGTAGTCTATTGTATTATGGTTTAAAATTCACAACCAAAATTATAGTTTATGCTAAATTGATGTGCTACTTGGCTATGCATGGTTGAGTTACGATTTTACAACAATGGCAGAGCACAATTTTATCATAAGTCATAAAGAAAGTGATTGCGCACCTCATTACCCGGTCTCAAGAGTCGTAATGCAGCTTCACTGGCATTATGAGCCGCTAGCAGCACATCTGCGGCACGGCCGGTCACCTCCACTAATCCCACTGCCACTGTATGAGCCACCACAGCAATAAAGCCATCTATATGTGCACCTAAGTCACTAAAAGAACAGTACAAAATAAGTAATTTTGTAAAAAAAAAAGGTTAGAATTTTCAGACAGGCACAGGGCAGGGGCAGCAACTCCAAACATTATTGAAATGATATAATTTTTTAAGTCGCTCAATAGAAGTTAGAAATATATAAAACCTAGTGTTTTATTTACCTCTTTTTTTAATATGAAAACATTACTGCAAACATTGATACTCTTGATCTTAACTACTAGCAAGGTTATCTGTTTTATTATCTATTGAATAGATTTTAGGTTATTGAACTGAAACTCTTCACACATGCCACAAAAATGATTCGACTTAGTTGACTAACTAGAATTTGAGCACTAAAATAATTTAGTAAATCACTATATTGTCAGGTCAATGAAATCGCAAGGTAAGATTTAGTGACATGGCAGTTGAATCTAGTAGAAATAGGACTTACATCTTTGCCAAATCACCTTGTTTCAAAATGTAATCATTTTCACTAGGAATGGGCGAGAAGTGGCAAATACAGTTGTTTACAGACACACATGTTGAAAAAGCTATGCCTTTCTTGGAATCCTTTTCCTTTTTGAAAACCTTGGAGGTCTCATCCAAGATTAACTTATCGCCAAACTCGCAAATTTCACGAGCAGAAGCGTCAGGAACACATTTTGCGATCACTTGCTCCAAAACACCTGTAACAAATCAAATATACGTAGGAAGTCATTCAGGATATTCGACAAATCGAATGCGAGATCAAGGGTAGCGGCACCGCATGGCGATGCGATGACGCGTCCAACCAAAGCCTTCGCGACGCTGCCCTTGTACTGCGTAGTCTGGGTTAAAATTATTTTCACATTATAAACACATTTTAACTTGAACTTACGGTTCACGATTTGACCAGCAAGTTTGTACTTGGTGACAACCAAGTCTTCCGCAATCGTCTTTTCCACTTCTTTCTCGTCAGCCATTTCTCAAAATTGTGGTTTGGTTTGGTTTGGTTATGGTTTGGTTGGTTATTTATTCGCAATCACCGATTGGTTGTTGCATTGTCAGTCACGTGACCGGAACATAAAATAGTTAAAAGGGCGCGAAAATAAAACAATTAGGTAGTTAATATATTGTGTACATAATTATAATATAGGCAGTACAAGTTTTACAAGTTTGCCTGTAAATTTATAAAGCGTACCTAGACTTCCATAAACTTATCCAAATACCAAAAAATAGCATTAAGCTTCTGTTCCTATTCCAAGCCTTTTAATTGAAATGGCAACCCTGTCTGTAGCGCGCAAACACGCCCTCTAGCGCCCTCTTGCGGTCGTTGTCGAGTTAGAAAGCAATGACATGTTAAAAAGATTCGATCGTAATAAAACGTTGGCCGCTACGGAAAAGACGTTAGCAGCGATTTGTTATGCGTTAATCGTTCATAACGAAAAATTACAAGAAGGATTTTTATCCTTAATGATGCTCTAAGTTTTTATCGTTAGTTTCGTGGATGAGTTCTCATCAAGAAATCACAACCGAAAGTGTTACTGCAAAAATTAATGATTTTTTTTCTGGTGATTACACAAAAACTAACCTAGATTTATTTCAAATGGTATGTGGGCGCCGTGCAGATATAATACAGCAACGTCGTGACGCTCTTTTTCGCCATTTAAAGATAAATGTGTTAAAGAAAGTTTGAGGAAAATTCCCCCAACCTTGAATAATCTTTTTGATGATAAAAGGTTTTCAGAATGTGTCACAAAGAATGGCGGTATTGATAAAGTGTTTATACAGGCGGTGAACTTTCTTGTCGGCGCTGGTGCTTCCAGAAGGTCTCTTGCGCAAAGAGGTTCTCAAACGGGGTCCAAGAGAGCATTATACAACGTATCGTCCAATCGTTCGAATACGGCGACAGCGGCAGCGGGACTTTCAGGCTCCGCAAGTTACGCTTCCCCTGCGCAAGGGCGCAAGCGTGAGTCGGACTCCTTTCGCATCAGTCAAGGTGACAAGTATTATAGGAACCGCCAAGGTAAGCGTTTCCAGTGTTGTTACGACTGACTATCCAAGTTTTCAGGCGGGTACCGAACCATGTTTTAAAAATCATAACGGGATACAAGATTCCTTTTTCAAAAAAGCCTCCTCTGGTACACCCCTCTCGAATAAGAAAATCGTTCCATACTCGGGATTAATTATCGTTAACAGAACAAAAATTAGAAATGAGTGTGTTAGCTAACTTGAACAAGGCAGTAGGTGTATATCTGCTAGTGGTACCGAGTTGGACAAAGGTCTTTTGGCGAGGCGACCTGAGGAATCGAGCGTCGGGGCTGCCGATTGTGATAGACGATCTCCACCAGGTGCTGATAGATGTTCATACTCAGTGTCCGCCCCCGAATGTCAAGCAGATGACTTCAGAATTTTGGAGAATACAGGGTGGAGCTCAATGTTAGACGCGTGGGATAACGATCAGAAGCGTTTGCTGTCGAGTAGTTGGAGGAAGTCTACCTTGAAATCTTATAGGCCTGCATGGATAAGATGGAGTAAATGGGCTGATAATAATAGAGTCCTCAAAAATAATCCAAAGCTAGGTTTTGTCAGATCTGTGTCTAAAAGAAAAGTTGTCATATAGTTCCATTGCTCTTCACAGATCGGTTGTGTTGATGTTCTGTCCTCAGCAGCCTCCACTAAGTTCGCATACTATAGTAAAACAAACTCTAAAAGCTATCGCTCTGCGTAAACCCAAGCCACCACATACACCTATTTGGGATGTTAAAATTGTATGTGATTATATTGTAAACAATTAACCTTTTAGTGATAGTTTATATGAAATTTCAAAGAGATGTTCTATATTATTATTATTGTGTTCTAGCAGGGTACATGATTTGACCCTTTTGAAAATCGGTAGTTAAAATTGTGAATTCAACGACAACCATATCATATTTTGGCCAGCATATGGCTCTAAGACTGATACACCAAATTATCGTCAGTCAGGTTGGCGTTTGCTTAAATGTCCATTCAACCAAAACATCGACCCTGTGTTCTGTGTAGATATAAATTAATTTCGGTATCTGATTCTAGACGGGGTAGTTTAGACAATCTTTTCATTTCAACGACTGGTGAGGTTAAACCAGCTCCATGCACGATCATAGGTCACTGGGTAAAGGATGTTCTTAAGGTAGCTGGAGTAGATAGTTCTCCAGATCCGCTTTTGCATCTGCTAGTTGGCTAGATAATCATAATATAAGCGAAGTATTGTCTAGAGGTAATTGGAAAGTGCAACTACATTCCACAGATTTTATAAAAAAGAGATTTTAACTAGGAATTGGAGTAATTGTAAATGTAGCGTGTTGCCTGTCGCTCCTAAATTCTTAGATTTTAACTAGTTTTAATTAGTTTGTTTTCTAGTAAATAAGTATTTTTGGCAATAACTTTCTGAATTCTTTGAATATAAGTGCTCACCTGGTAGCAAATTAATCACCAATTCACGGCGATTCTTATTATGTTTATAATTATATTTTATAACAACTTTTATCTTTCCACTTCACTCCTTACTAGATGATACTATCCATCCTCTATCTTAGGTAGGCTCTCTCTTTCTCTTCTCTCTTGTAACGTTACATAACCCAGTATCTGATTGCTTCCAACCTTAGTCATAATTGTAATTATTCACCTTTATCATTTGATTTTGTTCAAATTATTGGTATGTGGTGTCTTCAGTATAAGTACACACGATGGCACCTCAGACTATACATGTTGACCTTGAGACCGCCTTTATGCCCTACGTAATAAAAGCTGTTTTCGTAGTTTAACTGTATAACCTGACGTGCTGCCGTCCGTACATGCATGCATACACTTGTGATTTCTAAGTACATGATCTTATTAAGTTATTTTTCTTTTTTATAGGTAGATAAATAAAACAACGAAGGTAATAACTTCGAGGGAAACGACCGCAAGGGGGCGCTAGAGACAGGGCGTGTTCGCGCGCTACAGACATGGTTGCCATATCAAATAAAAGGCTTGGAATAGGTAAGTAGCTTAATCTAAATTTTATTTTCAGGTAAAATTTTTCTATTTGACGAAGATAGAGTTGAGTAGCGTGTAGATTTTTTCACAAAATAAAAAGGAATTTATTTAATAAAAAAAAACAACAAGACACTAAGCACAGTCATGCGGCGGTACTATCGGCTAAAAGCACAGCACAGAAATATTCATCTATGGCACAGAACATGAGAAGGAAGAAAGAACACATTTACTAATGAATTAACATTTGAAAACTCTACATACCTAAGAGAATGAACATATAACTGATGACGAGGCAGTATGGTCTAAGACCTTAGCCTGTTCTCCGGAACGAATAAAAACAAAAAAAAGAACACGTTTGCTCAGCTGATTTTAATTTTTTGACAGCGAGAAAGTTTTGTTTTTGTTATAAAATAAATTAGTTTTTATTTTAGCATTAATAAAAAAAAGGGATTATGGCAACAGCAGCAAAAGACTTGCTTACTATGCTCGAAGATAAAATTAGATTAGGTGAAGATCTCATGAAGCAATTGCTGTCGTTGGAAAACATTGATGGGATTTCAAAATTATCAAGGAAAATTCGCCAAGAAATAGAGTTTTTAAAAAGAGTATGCCATTTTATAGTTTGATTTTCCTCAACTGTTTTTTTTTTACGAAAATAAAAAATCACTATTAAACAAGTTTACTTTTGCAGCTTCAAAAGAACAAAAAAATCAAACTTGAACAACTGTCTTGTTCTAATCTTAGACACTTAGGTGCAATGGTTGATTGTGCTTTGAGGCCAGGTGTAGTTGCCGTTTGTAAAATATTTCATATTAATGATGAGAGTAAATTGCTTATTGATGTAATAAGTGATGGAGGGAAAACCTGGACGAAAGGTAAGTAATCAAAATGTTTGTCTTAGTTTAGTTTAATGAGTTATTTATATATACACTGAACATTGATTCTATTGTTTCAGTAATAGCACGAAACCCAAAATCACTAACCGCCTTAAGTACTGGCAAAGCGTCATATGGTGCCCGATCTATCCTAGATCAAGCAGAAGATTATTTGGAATGCGCAAACCTTTATCCGTGCATGTACAAGCCTCCAAATGTATGTGTTTGATAGAGGTTCTCCAATTTTAGCCCTAAGCAATCTCCACTACCTGTTTTATAGTTAGAAAAAAAGATTGCAAAATTATTTTTTCTTATAGGTGACCTTCGAGTTTATGAGTGGAATAGAAGAAAGCCTTGCAAATAAATTAAAAGTTATTGGTGTTATAGTCAAGGGTGAAATACTTCCTGATTCATTAATCCCAGAAGATTGCAATGATTCTTGGGAATCTAGTTCAAATGATGAACAATTATCCTGCATTAGGTAATATTTTTGAAAGATTTCAATATCTTTTTCTTATACTTAGTTCATTTGTCAATTTCAATTCATTTGATTGATTAAAATACTCTTTTTTTCTTATATTTTAGTAATAAAAATACTTTAGAAGATATATCACAAAGTATTCAAGGGCATGCAGAACTCAACACACTTAATTTAGATGTTACTGCAATGATGGCATATGTCAGTAATATGACAAATGGACATTGCAATTATGTTTTCAAGCAAGATGTTTTAACTCAGCAATCTGCCTGGGAAGCAGACCGACCAGTGAAACCAATTTTAGACAGATTATTTGAAGGTAAGCTCTTTATTCTCCCTATCAGAAAAAATAATTAAACAGTCTTAATTGCTGCTCCATAAGTCAAGGCCTGGGAGATCAAAATTAGTTTAGATGTGCATTATTTACTTCTGATACATCTTTGCTAATTATATAAATAAATACCACTTTTGACGATCCAACACAATTGACAATAATGGTCTCTAGTGTGAGGTCCTTAACGATAACTCAAACAGCTCCCAAACGTAACGTCAACAGTCTGTGAAACAAGAGACTGAAACTCTAGTGACGTATAGATAGATAGATAGATAATAATTTTATTTCTTGCTTCAGACACACACATATTCATTTAATACATTAAGAACATAATTTTACACGTTATAAATAAGTGCTGACACTTTAACGAAAAAGAAAATTAAAATAATCAAAAAACAAAAACCTTTTCACTAATAAAGATGTGTGTGTGCCGTAGCAGTACGCAAGGGTCGCAGCTCAGCGTCATTATTCACTCGCGTCGCGAGCAAATCGCTGATTTTCAGCTGTAACCTGAAGCGAGCACGCCGGTACCTAAAACCTGTTCTCTTTAATTAAAATCAAAAGAAATGAGAAAATTTCGAATAATCCCAAATTACACATCATTTAAAGCAATTAAATTATGGAATTGGTTTATTATTAATTAAAAATATATACTTTAATTATAATTATTATATTGTTATAATATAAACAAGCAACATTAAAAATATTATTTTTATAAGATTATTTATACTTAATAAATTTGACATTCACATTATTATTTACAGCATGCAATTAAACAGTAACATTTTATTGGTTAAAATATTTCATTGATTAAACACTTAACACGATAATAAAAAATAATAAAAAGAAATAATAAATAAAAAGAAACTAAAGCAGAAACCGCCACCCGCAACATCACAGTGCATTCTTTTGTTTGGCAAGTAAATGCGATCTCATTTGTATTTTAAAACTGTACTTAGATTTCAAATGCCTTATAGGGGGAGGGATGTTGTTCCAACATTTGGTAGCGTGGTAGCGGAAACTACCAGTGAAGGCCACAGTGCGATGTTGCTGAGTCCTGAAAGGCGCACGTGTCGATCTAGGATGGTCACTGTATTTGTAAGACTGATTAACACAAAATTTTTAAAAAAGATAATCTGGGCTTAAATTAGTAATATCAAATAAAAGAGATGCCAGATGTAAATCTCTTCGGGAATCCATATTAAGTATTGACTCATTATTAAGAAAAGGAGAAATGTGACTACGTAGTGGAACATTAAAACAAAATCTAAAACAGGCGTTTTGCACTCGCTGTATTAAGCGTCGTGATTTATACAGGAGACGCGGCCCATAAACGATATCAGCATAATTGAGCCTCGACAGTACCAGTGCTTCAACAACATTTATGCGCGCATCTTGGCTCAACAAATAACGTATCTTGTAAAGAACCTTTAGCCTGTAAAAACATTGCCTTATTAGTTCCTCGATATGTTCCACGAACCGTAACTCAGAGTCAAAAATCACTCCTAAGTTTTTCGCAGAATCGACACGTTTGATATTTTGACCCAGTATAGTGACAACGGGCGACTTATTTAGGGTTTTCCTTATTTGGGCTTTAGAGCCAAGAACCATAAGTTTGGATTTTACTGGGTTGAGCACAAGACCGCTTCTGCCACACCAATCAGCTATCCTTTCTGAATCCTCATTTAGGAGCTGTAAGGCTTGTGGTATATTATCAGGGTGTTCAGATATATACAGCTGGATGTCATCGGCATATATATGATATTGACAATGCTTTAGAACCCCAGCAAGATCAGCACTGAAAACTATAAAAAGGAGTGGTCCCAGTATAGAACCTTGTGGTACACCACGGCTTACCTGACTAGATGTGGATATATTTTTAGTTCCATCTCGTCTTACCAGTTTAACTAACTGGTGTCGATTACTTAAGTAACTATTAAACCACTTCAAGGCCAGATGGTCCACCCCATAGTAACTTAATTTCGACAGCAAGAGAGATATATCAATACAGTCAAAAGCGCGGGAAAGGTCAAGAAGAGCCAGGATTTTGCCTTTACCAGTATCCTGCGCAGCAAGTATATTATCAGTAACATCAAGCAATGCTGTTACTGTGCTTTGCCCCTTACGGAAACCTGATTGACGAGAAGGCAAAACATTAGTGTTTTCTACGTACTTATACAGTTGCTGATATATTACCCTTTCCATGACCTTGGATAGAAACAGCAGTATACTTATGGGTCTAAGGTCCTTATTTTCGCAGGGCTGTTCTACCTTAGGCAAAGGTGTTACAATGGCCTCTTTCCATTGACTAGGAACCACTCCCGCGCGAATTGACTCATTAATTATAGTGGTAATAACCGACAGAGCCCTAGGCAAAGTAAGAAGAACCATATCTCTACTGATGCCGTCAGCCCCCATGGCATTAGACTTAATAGACATAATATACTTCATAACCTCAGGTCCATCAACTGGTTGAATTGAAAATGTGGAAGAAGAGAACTTATTGGACCTAAAAGTATCGATCTCTGACAAAGGTATCGTCTTATGCCCGGGCACATCCAGAAAAAAATCATTGATAGCATTAGGATTTCAAAAACTGTCAGGAAGGGAGTCATTTTTGCCTGGATTAATTAAAATTTTCTGCTTTAGATTCCGCCAAAATGTTTTACTATCTTTTAAATTGGAGTATGTGGAGCAAGTGGACTGTATAAAATTAAATGCTGGCCGGTTTGTGACTGTAAGCCTGTGAATTTATCTAACATTATTGAAACGTTTGATGTGAATTAACAACACCAAAAACACAACACTATTATGAAGTTAACTCGACAAATTGTCAATTAACTTCATATATTGTGTTTTTTATGTTAAGTTTACAAGTACACTTAACACGTAAGCGGTGCTTCTAGATCCCAAATAAAAGTAAGATTACAGTGTTGTCAGCTAAAAAATACAGTAGTTTCTAAAACAATACAGTAGATTTCAAAATTGATCATATTAGAATTTGTTTAAATACTGAAAGAAAAAAAAGCTGCTTTATTATTTTATTTGTAAATAAGTACAAATTATTGTAAGCTATCCCAGAATAATTCCCTCAAGGTTTTTTATAATGTTTGTCGTCATCCTCATAATAATTTCATTCGTTGGATTAAAGACCAGAAGCACCACGAAGTTTGTAGTGCTGCTTTGAATGTCGCTGCCTTGTAATAGAGATTTTAGTGACATTTCTAGAGATCGAGGACAGTAATGTCGAATTGTAGATGTCGCAGTGCGCGAGAATCAGCCCCCTATCTACAAAATTTGTTGTATTGTAGTATAGTCAGCACACTGACTACACTACAATACAACAAAACCAAGAAGCTTGAAACTTGAAACAAAGCTAATGTAATGAAAAAGACGAAAAGTACAATGTTCCTTTGTAACAGACAGAGACGGCTAGTTTCTGTGACAATCCTACATTATCTTTGGATAAAGGTAGCTGCGTTTCATATTAAGTTACATTTTATCAATTTAAATGGTTGGAAATTAAATACAGTATATTCATACACTGTATTTTATAATTAAAACTTTCAAAACATTTTACTTTGCTTACTTGCTTATTTCCTGGAACTCAACTCTACACGGTGAACTGTGAACCAATTTAAAAAGTTTTTTTTCGCTCTCAACCAGAGGGGTTCGGAGCACCCTCCCCTACGGGGGGAAAGAGGAGGCTATGTGGTATCCAAGGAGGAAGTCCTCATTGCGGTTACCACATAGCCTGTGGTTATGTCAGACTCGTACTGACGGATGCGTCGGATGCTAGCTGTCGTCAACAACCACTTTCTGATATTCAGTTTCAAAAATAATAAACTTTGAGATCCCTTATCGATTTTTTTGGTCGATAAATCATTTGGATTTCTAAATAGCACCCATTCAGCTTACATTATAGTCTTGGTTGTTCAAGGCCATTTCAGATTTAAATGTATTTTTTTTCTTAACAGGAAAAAAACTTGTATGCTGTAAAACAGCATGGAATGATTTTGAGAAAATAGTGGAAACTCTAGGTGGTGCCATGGAGAAAAAAAGAACTGCAGATCTGAAAAAAATGTTAACAATTTTCCCAGATGATTATAAAGGTATTGATTATAATATTCTCATTAACCCTTAACCACTGACACGTCTGAGAGACGTACCCAGACGCACACTTAAAAAACAGTAATATATTTTTGTATCTTGTGCCCGCGAATTTGCCCTTTCCTGTACCTTCCTAGGCTCCAGTGAGCGCATAGAGAAGGTATGTTGATGGTCAGTGTCTAGAATTACACCAACGCAGGTTGTATACCAGCAAGGTATGCAACCTCCGCGGAAACAGCATTTATTTTTCTAATAATTACAATCGTCTTTTGTTTAGTGACGCTTTTTGCACACCGATTTAGACACCAGCATGTAATACATGTTTATAAGTTTTGAATTACCAATATATTATTTTTATCGCAAGTTGATGTGTTTTTATGCAATAATCAATATAAGTATCACCGAGTACATCTTAGATTGTACAGTCAGTGTACGCACGACCGCACATCAGACTATATATGTTGATCTTGAGACCGACTTTTTGCCCTACGTAATAAAAGCTGTTTCCGTAGTTCAACTGTATAACCTGACGTGCTGTCGTGTGTACTTCTAATAGGTAAATAATACTTCCTGACGTCCTTGAGACGAAGCGTCAGTGTTAATGTAAGTTTTTATATTATGGTTTTGATTTTGTTTTCGTTTAAAATGGCTTTTAATATACGCCTTGCGATTGCTGAATATCTGACACCAAAAAGCAAACTCAAACCAATGTAGTCAGCCAATTTTTGAAGATTTTGTAACGGAAAATCTTACTTTATCGATGATTTTTTGGCCATATTTATGTTAAAAAATTATATCTCAAAATTTAGGAAGAATTTATGAGCGATTATCAACACGAGAAGTAAAATTATGTACATGTAATTTTATGAGATGATGACAATAGATGATAACAAATCAGGTAGTGATACAGTATTGAACACTAATACCAATGTATGTTGATCAAAACCTTTTATTATTTGTGTGTAAATATTTTGTTTTATTGTTTCAGGCCCAGATGACTATCCTCGTCAAAATTTAAAAGTAAGAGGGCATGTACGGTTGCGGTCGAAAATAATTTTTAATTTTGGAAACAGAATTAAAGCTCTTACGGTGTCTGCTAACGAAGGCTTCGTAAGAGCGGCGATGCAACAGGTATGTAGTTTACAATTTATAAATTAACAAGTTTAATCTAGTTTTACATTAACTTACATAATATTCAACGCTTTTATGAAGTGATGTTACAATGGGTTGCCATATGTCTTTTACGTTAAATAAAAGTTTTATTATTTAACTAGCTTCCGCCCGTAACTTCGTCCGTGTAGACATTCAAAAAAATTCATGGAAAACCAGGTAAAAGGATTCTGTAGAGCGACGGCGGGTCTGCACCAAGCGCGTTGTCTCGCGAGGAAGTCGCGGGTGGAAGCTAGTTTATAAAATACAAAATTGGATCCAGAGATATGACTATCCCGTTTCCTTTTCAGTTTCCGCTCTCGCTCCCGTCCCCATCGCCTTTTTCTATACACAACGTTCATCCCTCTTTTCACAAAGTTCCCCTTTGGGATGGAATTATCAAAAACGCTTAATTTTCAATCGTCAGCCTAAACACAAAACTTGAAGATCGTAACTTCGAAACTGAGGGACTTTCATACCCATTTCTCCCCTTGTGGGGTAAAATTTGAATTTTTTTTCTTAGTGCACCGTTAAGACCTCTTAAGAAACCTACGCTACGTGCCAAATGGAATCTATGGACCCAGCGGTTCGGGCTGTGCGTCAGAGTATTTTATATATTTAGTCAACGTGCCTATTGAAGTTTGATTAGTATTATGTTTTTTTCCAGGGCGTGACTTATGCTTCATTTATCCATGAATCGCGGGCGCTTACAGAAGGAAAAGAAAGCAGTGCCACCCTTTCTTTATGATAGGGTTTCCGAGTTGTAGAGAGCACATGTAAAAAAATATGAAAATGTTATGAATTTTTCAAGTATGTATAGTATAATTACATTTTAATAGCCTATTCCATCCTGTGATTAAGAGTTTGGATATCGTGATAATAAAGTGCTGAGCATTTAATTCGTATTTTTTTTATAAAAGTGCAGATTATTTAACATTCAAATTGATTTGTATTGTTTTCGTTATACTTTCTTGAAAAATTGGGATTCAAAATTAAAGAAAAATTGCGTTGAAACATAGCATTTCAATTCATAGCTTTAATAGCTGACCTTTATTCTTGTACAGTAGCCTGCACCACTGGTTGCATACAAGTTGCTGAGTAAGGCCTTCGAGTAAATGTATTGCATGTCTTCTTCCTCAGTAGCTCCTTAACGCCTCCATGCTTTATTTGTAAAAGAAGCAAAACTTAAAATACACTTCTACAAAGGAGACTAATGCAAAAACAACATGCGATACAATCGTATTCTAAATAATGTTATCTAAGACTTGGGCTAAATGGTCACAAATTCCTTTGCCTTCACAATAATAAGAGAAAAACAACAGCTGACTGTCAGTGTCAATGTCATATTTTTTGATTTGTGTGTCGTGACTGTCGTGTCTCATTGTTGCATTGAAAAATATGTTTCATGTTTGTTTACAAACAATTAACAAACCTTTCCTTTGCTTTAATTATTTAAATATGTTTATTCACTCAATGTATTAGAAAAGCCACGAATATGGCATGTTCGAAAGACATAATGGATTCTCAAATTTTATCAGAGAGTGTTGGTTTCCTCGAGAATTGTTTTGAAAACTCTTTCAGTGTTTTACAATCGTCTTTGCAGACAGTTAAAGAATATTTATCTGAAGAAAAGCAGTCGCAATCTTTATCAAACAAATCAGCTACTCTTAAGAAGATAAATGAGTCTATTCTTAATAAATCAGTCTTATGTACTAATGAAAGTAAGATCAGCACTCAAACTGATTTTCTTAAAATTAAACAGAGTCATAAAAAAATTAAAGACTGGGGCTTACCACATGAAATATCCAACAAATATGAGACAAGAGGCATCACAGAAATGTTTGATTGGCAAGTCACTTGCTTAAGTAATCCAAAAGTTCTTATGGAGTGTCGTAATTTAGTTTATTCAGCACCCACCTCAGCTGGCAAGACTCTTGTTGCTGAAATTATAACTGTAAAAACAATATTGGAACGACAAAAGAAGGTAATAATTATATTACCTTTTGTGTCTATTGTTAGAGAGAAGATGTTCTATTTGCAAGATATATTGTCTAGTTCAGGAATTAGAGTTGAGGGTTTTATGGGGTCCCAGTCACCACCCGGAGGGCTGCATGCTGTGCATGTGGCTATTTGTACAATAGAGAAAGCAAACAGTTTGGTAAATAAACTGTTAGATGATGGAAGTATTTCAGAATTGGGTGCAGTTATTGTTGATGAGCTTCATTTATTAGGAGACCCTCACCGTGGATATATTTTGGAACTCCTTTTGACTAAAGTAAAATATGTTTCAATGAAGCTTGAAGATACTCACATTCAGATTGTAGGGATGTCAGCTACATTACCCAACTTAGAAGTGCTGGCTAACTGGCTGGAAGCTGAGTTATTCGTAACGGAATTTAGACCTATACCATTGGATGAATATTGCTTAGTAGGTAATAAATATTACAATAAGAATGGTAAATATGTAAAACATATAGGAGATGAATCTCTTACAGGAGATAGTGATAATGTACTGAAAATATGTCTAGACACAATCACTGAAAATTGTTCAGTTTTGATATTTTGTATGACAAAAAACAGATGTGAAAATTTAGCTCTTAGTATTTCATCATCATTTTTTAAAATTGGATGTTCCAGTAGTGATATGGGTATTGCCCTTAGAAACCAATTAAATAGTGATAAGATTTCTGAAGTTCTGGAACAGCTAAAAAATAGTCCTGTGGGCTTAGATCAAGTTCTAAAAAATACAATATCTTTTGGAGTAGCATACCACCATGCAGGACTCACATTTGATGAGAGGGATATCATAGAAGGTGGCTTTAAGTCTGGGGCTATAAGAGTTTTGGTGGCTACTTCTACATTGAGTTCTGGTGTAAATTTACCAGCAAGAAAAGTAATAATAAGAACACCTGTCTTTCAAAGGCAGCCCATTCATATTTTGACTTATAAACAAATGATTGGCAGAGCTGGAAGGATGGGAAAAGATACAAAAGGAGAAAGTATTTTAATATGCACAGAGGCAGAAAAGAAAATTGGTTTTGATTTAATGATGGGAGCATTGGCCCCAGTGAAAAGTTGTATAGAAAGTGAAGACAAATTTATGAGAGCAGTTCTTGAAATGATAGCAAGCCAAATTGTCTGTACTAATGTTGAATTAGAATTATATGTGAAGTGTACTTTGTTATTTACTGAGCAAAGAGAATTTGAATCAGATGAAAATCTTTTGAGCAAAACTTTGAAAGAGCTAATGAATTATGAGCTAGTAAGAATGCAAACTAAGGATGGAGATACTCAATATGTTGCTACCTCTCTTGGAAAAGCCTGCCTTTCATCATCTATGGCACCTAATGATGGATTATCTTTATTTTGTGAACTGCAAAAAGCTCGACAGTGTTTAGTATTGGAAAATGATTTACATCTCATCTATTTAGTTACACCATACAGTGTAAGTAATCAATGGGGAGAAATTGATTGGCTGCATTTATTAACTTTGTGGGAATCATTAACTAAAGCAATGAAAAAAGTTGGAGAGTTAGTTGGTGTACAGGAAAGTTTTATTATACGCTCACTAAGAGGAGGAGTCAAGTCTGATAATTCTAAACACAAGCTAAACATACATAAAAGGTAAATATAATAGTAACATGGCATGACATTTATTTTAAGCTGAATATTAATCTTGTTTGTTTAATTAAGGTTTTATACAGCACTGGCTTTGAAAGATTTAGTTGATGAAGTACCTTTATCACAAGTAGCAGCAAAGTTTCAATGTGCCAGAGGATTCCTGCAAAGCCTACAACAAGCAGCAGCTACATTTGCAGGTACAGTAGAGTAACTATAATTCAGTCATAATTAATGCCTACAGTCTCTGAAAAAGCCTTATTAGTATTAGTTTATTGCAGGAATGGTGACTGCTTTCTGTAATCAATTAGGATGGAAAAATATGGGCATGTTAGTATCGCAATTTCAGGATCGCTTACACTTTGGAATACAGTCTGATTTAATAGAATTGATGAAATTGCCATCATTAAATGGCGTGAGAGCTCGTAGTCTATTTGAAAATAGTTTTGAAACCGTTGCTAGCATTGCATCAGGTGATGTCAACAGAATAGAAAATGCACTTCATAAGGCAATACCATTTCAAAGTGAGAAAGTAAATGAAGATGATGATAATGAAGATGTAAGAAAACGAAATAAAATAAAAAATGTTTGGATAACTGGATGTTGTGCAATGACAACAAAACAAGCAGCTGAAAATTTAATTATGGAAGCTAGAAAGTATTTAGAATATGAAATTGGTGTTTCTGATATTAAATGGGACAAAGGAAATTCAAAAGTCGAAAATAAATCTGATCCAGAGATGATTCCACCTGACAAAAAAAGAGATACATATCATAAAATGAATATTTTAGAAATTGACAATCCGACGGATGATTCCAAAGAACATGTTGACAAAGAATCTGAATTGAATTTGAATAAAGAAATAACAGTCTTAAATAATGTTTCGGCTCCTTTGAAAAAAGTTATGAAAAATCCTGACGTTGACAATATTTCTGGTGCCAGTGCTCTGGATATAAGTATTTTGATTGAAGATGAAGTTATTAATGATAAATCTTTTAAAGATAATATTAATCATGTTAAAAAAAAGTTAATTGTTGAAGACAATAACATAAATAAAAGTATAATGAAAGTAAAAGCGGAAGCTATAAATGAAAGTATAGGAAAGCCTTTCAAAGATGTCACTGTAAGCAGAATTCTGAAAGAGACTAATTCGGATATAGTATGGGATTCACTAAATTTTACTGAAATTCCAAATGATGGTATCGTAAAACTGCGTGGTAGTGATCAAATGTTTTCACCCAATATGTCTTTTGAAGCTGTTGAGGATAAATTTGAACAAAATGAACATTCTATAAGAGTGTCAATGTTTAAATCATTTAAAGATGTTAGCCTTTTTTCATCAGATGGTGATAATTCTAGTTTATTTGAAGATAGTTTACCATTAGATCTTATACCCAGCAAGTTGCTTGACAATCTTGCTGATCATGGGGATAATCATAATGTTAAACAAAACGATACTAACATACACTCAAGTACTATTGTAAACGATTTTAAATCGACGTTTATCAAAGTTGATGAAGATGAAGATATTAAATTAGTTTATGAAGAAGAAAATCAGATTCCACAGAATAAAACTGATGTTGGATTCGATGTGTCTATTAATATTGAAGAGATAAATACACAGGATGTGCAAAATGTAAAAATTGATCGCTGTTTTGTTAGTCCCTTTAAACGTCATATTAACATTAATAATGAAGATGGTTTAATGCAGCCACCTAAAAAACCAAAAACAGAAAATGTTTGTCTTTCTTTTAATGTAACGCCAAAATCTAATAATTTACCAATAATGAAAAATGCTTCCTCTAAAAGGCGTACGCTGAGCATACAAAATATTAAACTTAATTGTTTTCTGTTAGCTGAAGAAGATGTTATTGATAACATGCATATTTTGAACCACGTTAATAATGTCTCTTTATATTTGGATGTCAAGAAAAGTATCGTATCTTCTACTGCCATTGGAAGTAATATTCTGAGATCAGAAAAACCAACAGAAATAGATATCGATGAGTTTAGTTCTAAAAACACAATCAAAAGTATTACAATGTCGTATGGTTCGAACATATGTATTTCTTTAGATTTGACGTCATTAGATAAAAAATGTCTTGATTTGGTGAAAAATAAATTATGCTCTTTGTTTAGACGAAATGATATAAAATGGAAATATTTATCATTGCAATCGCTATTCGTTCACATGAGACGTTTTCTTGATATTGAATTACCTCTACCTTGGGTTGACATATCTCTTGTAGAATGGTTGATAGACAGTGATGAAAAGCCACGACATCTTTCATACCTAGTAAGTAAAAATTGCACCAATTTACTATCTGACTTAAGATGTCTTTTTTATCATGATACGAAAGTTTGGGACTTGAATATTTCGATGTTTTATCATTATAATGATTATCTTGCCTTTTTGCTCATTCATCCCCTTTTTAACCATTTATTACATTCATCTGCATGCTTTCAACTCTGTACTGTAAATTGAGATAGCAGTTAGCAAAGGGGGGTAGCCCTTGTAAAGTTCTTACTATGATTGTGTGATTGTGGTGTGGTAGCAAAGTACAGATTTTGTAGGCAGAGTATGAAAAGTATCTTTCTACAGGCCAAGAAATATTGCGACATAGATCTGTCCGTTATTTCCATACGAGTTGACAGTACACAAAAGAAGTTTAAGAATTTGGAATCCAGTGAAGAATTATGTCTAAAATCATGGCTCATTTGGGATATTGCAGAAAGATTATACAACACTTTGCTTGCTCAGTTTAAGAGTAGTATACTAAATACTATTGGTGAGTCTAGAATTTATGTGAGATAACAATGCAATTAGTATTTTTTGCTTAACCGAAATATAAAGCTTGAGAAACTTACACTTAAGTAATAAGATTGGGTCTTTATGAGGCTATGTAGAATAGTGTCTGTAGTATTTCTAACAAAAAAGAATCAAATTAAATTTGCTTTCTTTTAGCAAATCACATGACATGTTTTCTTTTTAATAAAGTTATATTCATTTCATTAGATACAGAGGTTCAAGTTCTCAAGATTCTATCCACTTGTGAACACAGTGGTGTTACAGTCGACAAACAATTAGTTTCGCAGTTGTTAATTGATGTAAGACGATCTCAAGAAACTCTTCAGCAGAAAGCGTTTAAAATATGTGGTTACCATTTCAACTTCAATTCATCCAAAGATGTTGCTAAGGTAAGTACAATAATTATATAATTGAAAATGCTATTGCATACAAGATACAATAATATATTTGTATCAATTTCTATAATTTCCTACGTTTTGCGCAGGTGTTGGGAATATACAGAGGGCGTAAGGCGAGCACGAAAAAAAGTGTTCTAACGGCACATAACACCCCGATCTCCAGTATAATAATATACTGGAGAAAACTCAATTCCATATTGACCAAAACCCTATACCCCTTAACTGAGAAAGCTTGCATTTATAGCGATGGTGACAGGTAAGATCAAATAATACCTAAGTGCCTGTTGTTTTCATTTGGCTTTATTAATTCAAAAGACTAAATTATTTCAGAATAAATCCTTCTTATACAATGTATACGTGCACCGGACGAGTCAGTATGCACGAACCAAACTTACAAAACGTGCCGCGCACTTTCTGTATTCCAATGAAATACCTTTCGCTTAGCAATGAGGAAACAAGTGGTGAGGTCGTGGAATTTAATTGCCGGAACGTTTTTAAAGCAGCCCCTGGATACGTGTTGGTTTCGGCTGATTACTGCCAGTTGGAAATGAGAATACTAACTCATTATAGCGAAGACCCGGCTCTCATGGAAATAATGAGCTCTGAAGTCGACGTGTTTAAGTCCATTGCAGTTACTTGGAGCGGGGTTAGCGAGGATAAGGTATGTGTAAATTAAACGTAGAACACTGAATTTTTAAAGTACCTAGAAACTGTTATTGTTTTTAAAATCATCAGCACACGTCTAAAAAGTTAGAAAGTTTTGTATACTCTAATTTTCTACTTACTGTTCCTTCAGATTCGATAAAGAACAAATACCAAAAACTTTTTTTGTCAATAAAGGCTTAATTTTACTGCTAATAAATTAAACCAATATAGTATCATAAGGAGTGTAAACTGTACAAATACAATTCCCTACCACCTTAACGGTAGAACAAAAAAAATAACATTAAAACAAGAACACATCTTAATAGGTAGACGACGATTTGCGGCAAAAGGCAAAGCAGCTTTGTTACGGCATTTTATACGGGATGGGAAACAAGACGCTTGCGCAGCACCTTGACGTGACGGAGTTAGAGGCCGCTGTGTTCATGGACTCGTTCTACAAGACCTACCCCGCGATCAAGACGTTCACGAAGGCGGTGCTCGAAGACTGCAGAAAGAAGGGATACGTGGAGACGCTGACCAAGCGACGGAGGTACTTGCAGGATATTAACAGCCCGTTACCGGTCAAGAGATGTAAGTGTTTCATAATCAAATAAGTTGTATGGTTTTTGTAGGTACTCAATTTTTGTTGCATTGTATGCTGTCTACGAATATAGCTATTATAGCTCAAAGTAATTTATCTTCAATGCAATGGGAATGCATTAAATAATGATTAGGTACTTACAGCCTTTCGATCTCGCCCTAGTATTATAGTAGACCATCAGCCATTTTTGATGTCCCCACTGCTGAGGCATAGGCCTTCCTTATGGATGGATAAGAAGGATGGGCCATAACCCTCCACGCGGGCCCAATGCGGAATGGTGGTTGTTAACGACTGCAAATGCAGCCGAGACCAACGGCTTAGCGTGCCTTCCGAAGCATGGAGGAGTTCGAGATAATAATTTTTTGGTCACTCATCCCATGACCGACCCTTGCGAAAGTTGCTTAACCTCCGCAATCGCTGGGCCTCTCACTTACATTTCATAACTTGATCTGTGAACTGATACTATAAGACGTATACAGTGGAATTACTATAACAAAAAATTGTCAGGAGGACTGGTGTAAATTGCTCAATAAATTAATTTTATTAATTATTGTGATGAATTTCGTTGCTAGACGGCTAGTCTGTCAGACACGAGAGGACGGTTAATGGCCAACGGCATGTTAGCTATAAAGGCAGTTAAAAAATCTTGATTACCTTTATCTGTACGAATATACCGTTTATTTATGGAGATTATTCAGAGTCAACACATATTTAAAAAAAAAAACAAATAAACAGACGAACATAGAACCTCCTTCTGTTTTTGAAGTCGGTTAAAAAAGTCAACGGACAAGCAGTTGAATTTGACATAAAATAAAATAGCTATGCAGAAATGTCAAAAAGAGCAGTTGTCAGTTGACTTTTTTTAATATGTGGTGATAAAGGAATTATTCATTCATTCTGCTGTTACTTCCGTACATTTGCAAAGACGAAGTAATTTTAGTTTATTTTTTTATTTTCTATGCACCCTAAAATTCTGAAACTTTTTTCTATAAATAAGACAGCTTATTCCTGTCGAAAAAAAGGTTCATTCCCCATTCTCCATATCTCGTATAAATCTCTCGAGAAGCCGGGTCGCGAGTTTAAGTAGCCTTGCATCGCAATATCGATTTCCAGAAGAATAAGCAAATAAAAACAAACAAAACTTTCAGCTGCAGCCGAACGGCAGGCGGTCAATACCACCATACAAGGATCAGCCGCTGACATAGCGAAGGCGGCCATGTGTGCCATAGATAAAAAAACCGCCAACCATCGCTACAAACCGAACTTGTACCTCCAAATGCACGACGAACTTATCTACGAAGTCCACGAGTCTTACAAAAACAGTTTTATTAAAATTTTAAAAGAGGAAATGGAGGTAACGGTTCGCTTAAACGTGCCGTTGCCTGTCAAAGTAAAGGCTGGACCCACTTGGGGTGCCTTACAAGAGGTTCAAGTTTAATGTGATACCTAATGAAATAATTTTATCTGTGATATTAGAACTATCATTTGATTCCCTGATATACAATGTAAGGTAGTCGTGTAAACAAAAATTTAGATAATGTAATGCGTGATTTAAATATTATTTAAAGAATTTTGGTTTCTCATTGATTTTGCCCTACTCTTCCTTATTAATTTTAAGAAATGCACATGTTTCTAATATTATGCCAATTAATTTGAATTGAACACAATGGAAAGCAACATAAAAATTGGTTACCATAAATGCTTATGAGAGAGTGGCATAGTTAAATAAATCGTAGATTTAGCAGACTGTTTATTCTTATCGTCAAAAATAAGCCAGTTACCTTATAACTACGCCAAACTTCATGTATAATTCCCTGTTAACCGCACAGCTGACAATCGGGGACAATGCAGTACCGACATTGCCAAAATTAAACCTGCGACAAAAATTAAAATAGCACTATTTATTGTGGGCGTGACTTGTATGAAGATCAGATGTTGGCACGTGAGTCGAGTGCCGTGTTTGTTGTTACATTGTTCGTTTTCAGGGGATTTTTTTATTAAACCTTTTTACCTTTGGTAGAATAGAAATCAATTTTATCTTATAACGCTGAGTTCAAAAAATTATTAAACAAAAAGTTGTTAACATTGTATTTTTTTTGCTAAGAATATTTTAAAGCACTTGTATTATATAACGTAATATTTCATTAACTAAAAGTACCACCACCGGCGTCACATCGAGAGGATTAAGGTTTTCATGGCTATGTAGGCCCTAATCTGGTGTTAGTCACGTAACTTTCGTATCGTCGCGCAGTAGCCACGTATTTTCCGAGGGGTTTCCCGGGTTTCGTCGGCGGGCGGTAGAGGGCGGGCCGCGCAGTCCCGCGCGCAATCAATACCTGCGCGGAGCGCCGGAGGCTCGCTCTTGTCACCCTGTCACGTCAGCGCCACCGACGCTCCTCTGTCAACCACGCACCGTCGCCAAATGTCCGTTTACATCACGTAAGATGTCCGCTCGGAATAGAGAGCTCGCGGCATCGGGCCCGCGCGCCTCGGTGATGTAGCGTCCAGCGTTGTCGTCTAAGTGCTAATTGCAACACCGTGAAAATGCATCTTCATTTCGAGAGGAACGTCAACGCTAAGTGCGACTGCACGATACTGTCGCTATCATGGATGGGCAAGGTCCCCGACGAGCTGCCAGAGGTAAGCGACCTTCATTTACTTACATGCTTATATGAGAACATTTTAAGTAATTTGTGATTAAGACGAGTATTCCTCATTGTTAAATTGTATGTTCTACGTACTGTTGCACACTAGTAAGCAAAAAGATGTGCTAACGAACCAAATAAAAAATAAATAAATAAAATCTCCTTCAACTATAGAAGGCTCAAATGATAGAATTCACTTTAAAGTATTTGTTATCCTAAGGTTAAGGTTTAATTAAAAATTACTCTCTGTTGCTTAGGTATAGAATGCTTTTTTTTGCCTAAAAATAGCTGATAATAAATGTATGTAACAATCCAATTCAGTTTCAGTTTCCCAGCTTATGTTATTTTATAATTTTCAACTAATAGTTTTACTTATCACAAACTAATGTAGGGTATTGCCAATCTCTCTACAGGTTGGAATTTATTCCAACGGCCATCAAGGCACGGTAAGCCCTGATTGCCCCGAAACCTGCGCCACATTATTACACTGCATTAAATTTCCATTTCTCTTCTATGTAGATTGAAAGCGATTTGCCTCGAACGAAATCGTAGTTGGCAGGAGAGGGTGAGCGCGATTCAGGCAATTGTATAGATTTAACCGCGGCAGCAGGGCGAGCACTGAGGGCTCCCATTCAATTAACCTTCCTTCGCTTCTACTGCTTTTGACCTATTTAAGCACTTTCATTTCGACGGGCAGCACTTCGCACTTTCTTGGCTGCGAACTATCGTAATAATGCACACTGTGTATGAGTACGAAGGCAACTCGTAAAGGGAATGCGGCGGGTTGCGGATTGTCTCTTTTGTCGTTGAGATGAGTTACGTTCTCTGGCAGCCTAATTGCTACTCGTTACGCGTCTGAATAAGATCGTTACCTCGTCCAAAAACAAGTATCTAAAGTACTTCTCTTAGCTTTGTTGCTAAATATGATTTTCGGAGACCAACTATTCAGTCTATTGAAGAGATGATTATCATTACTTACGTAGGTAGGTATAGATGCTACTTATATGAGAAACATAATTTAGTCTTGTTTCATTTGCCCAGCGGCGGGGCGTCCGTTAATTATCATTCGCAGCCTTGTTTTCAAAACAATTTCGCTTTGTTTAACTGCTTTGTATTATTTAATGAAATAAACGAAAGACAGCCTGTAGCGTTGTATCGTGTTGTTATGTAGTGAACAATTCATTTAAATATGGTTACAGGCAATTCGTGTTGAGAAAATGGCACATAAAGCGAATCCGTGACCCAATACAAGTTAGTTTATGTAGTAAGTAATAAATAAATGCATAAAATTACCATGAATCTTCTACTCTGAATGTATGCTTTCCCTTTTTCCTTCGTTGTCGATAGAATAAATTGTAAGTATGTATTCAGGCTCTCCTAAAACACATTTCTTCATATTTCCCCCACATGTCCTGAAAAGTATCGCTGTCACATAAGTTTGAGTTTCCTCGTTTGCTTACTTACTCAAAGGAGAATTATCTACAGAGCATTTATTCTTAGAACCTCTCGGTCCCTCGGGCGCGCGAGTGCTCGTGAGCGGCTCGCGGTTAATTAACGCGAAACATGTGATACTCAACACTATATGAGGGCTTCTCTTTTTATTCTTAACACCATTAAAGCTTCGTTTAATGTGGCCGAGGACAGACCTTCGTTTCTCCGAAGGTTAATTTTATCATTATTTTCATTTCAATGTAAGCCGTTATCCACTCCTATGTTATCTAATGAATTTCTAAACAACTATTCCCATTTTTTGACACGGCTGAAAGTAAACCTTTAAACGGCACTCATATTATCATATGACACTTTCGTTGTTTGTCGAGTCGATCGAATTCTTCGGAAGTTGTTTGTTGTTATTGTGACCGTAACATTTTATATACCGTGGACATTCGCAAACTCCCTAGGGAATCTTTGACCGGGATAAAAAGTATCTTATGTTTTAATTCAGGCTATATACTATCTGTGTGTCAAATTTCATCTAAATCCGTTCTGCCGTTTTTCAATCACGCAAAAACATCAAAACTTTCACATTTAATAATATACTAGGATGTTTTTCATAGGACCTGTTGAGCGTCGCTCCACGAAGGCGACCACCACTATATACTTAAGTGAAAATCGGCTCTTAATTGCGAACCGATTGACGTATTAATAAGAGGGTGCTATGCGGCAATGTCTGGGTAATTGCCAATTTCGCCTTCGATCTCCGGTCTGCTTCGGCCGCTGGCGCTGGCCCCCTCATCAACCCTTCGCCACTGTCGACGGCAAATCGTGCATAATTCAGTTTATTTAGCTAACTGGAAGTTATGGTAGGGATTTACGAGTTTCAAAATTTGTTATTGAATACCCTATAATAGAAATCAGTGGCGAAAAGTACATACACCGATTCCAATCGGCTTACCTTTTAGAAATCTCACCATACCGCGCGGTCACTATGCAGATCATAACATTTTTGTAGAATGGCTTAGGTACCTTCGCCTATAACGTATTTAGCAATCGTGTTTATTTGCTTCCTACAAACCTTATGAGAATATTGTTTTATGAAGAACTTTTGGTTTTTATACTTGTACTATTATATACTTATTCTGTGTTTTTATTGAATTAATGTAGAAGTTATTTTATTGCCTTGAAACTTAGCGCGATTGCCCTCAGGAGACTGGAACCCACATTTTTTAAACCAAATATTTTATATTACTTACTTTTTACTTTTATGAACTATTAGGATCTTATATTCAGTTATTTATAATAATAAGTGTGACAGTATTTGCTTTGTTCCAAGGAGGAAGGATGGAAGCTGAACCGCAACAACTACTACCAAGAGGGGTGGCTGGCTACGGCCAACGTGCGCGGTGTGGTCGGTGTGACGTTCACGTCGTCGCATGCGCGCCGCCCGCATGAACTGCCACTGCGCACCAACTACAACCTTCGCGGACATCGCTCTGACGTGAGTACTCAAACTAGCTTCAAGTTGGTTTTCCAACCTAGAGGATTGCATGGTAACGGGCAACGTTCGTGGCGTGGTTGGCGTGTCGTTCACGTCGCGCGTCGTTAAACGCGCGGAGCCCGCACGAGCTGCCGCTGCGAGCGCGCACCAACTACAACCTGCGTAAACACCGCTCTGACGTGAGTAGTCAATTATTGAAGCTGGTTTTGTTACTTAGATGGCTGTCTGGCAATGGACAACGAAGCGCTGCTCCGTCACACCTGCGTAGATACACGACTCTGGCTGACGACAGTATCAAATACTTCCTTTGGGCCGCCTACGCACCGACAGATGCCTAGATTAGCGCCTAGATACATCTAGGATACACGATGACCGCACTGGAACGTGGGTCGCTAGGATAGGAGCCTTGGTCTCATGGTCTGATTGTAAGTCTCGCGCCTACGATACATTCTAGGATTTCTAGGCAGTCGCCTGCATGTATCGAGGCGCCTAGCGCGCAGTGTGGCCGGTAGCGATCATTCGTGAACGTTTGTTATACTTAATTCGATACATATCTAAGATCTAGGCGCTAATAGGCACCTATCGGTGCGTAGGCGGCCTTAGGGTGGTCACGAAACGTGCATGTTTGTCTTTAAAACCAGTGAGTGTTAGTAGTGAAACGTATAAAATAGATTCCTTATAGTAAACGGTCACATCACAAAAAACATAATCTATTACCATCTCAAACATCGCTAAGTCGCTAGAACGTTACCAACTTACCCGACCCCTTCAAATTCTTGTACCCTATACCCACGACACGACAGAACTAACACTGTAAAGTAAAAAATAATATTACATGTCTTATCTAGCCGATGCAAAAGTTTATAATGTATATTGTAAGTACTTTAGATAGGTATACAATGTCTACATAAATCAACTGTAGAGTGCTATAAAGTAATTCTATTACAATATAGAAGAGCTGTACGGCTACTCTATTGACGTCACGACTGAAAAGCCTTCAGAGTTTCAATGTCTCGTTCCCGCTGGGGATTAAGAAAGGATACTATGTAGTATCTACCTTCCTAACTATAACTATATAATGACTAAGCCAAACTCGGATCTCATAAAATTATTGAAACTGAGATATCGGCAAAGCGGGAAGGAACATCAAAGTATATAACTGCGTGAAAAAAGAATATGTTTTACATTACGCTCTCATATGTTTTGCGCTGTTGTACCTACCCAACCCAACGAGGTTTGTGTGGTTATGTTGAGTTATAAAATACAGTAAAAAGATTATAGTTTCCGAATAATAGTAAGGTTGTTTGTTAACAATAGCCCTTTCTGAAAGTTATAACCAAAACTTTTTAATTTGCCTTGTTTGTAAAAACTAACGTTATATGCATTTTATAAACCTTTTATAAAATTCACTTCACTGGGCATTTGCTTTGTAAACAAAAAACCTTAAAAAATTGCTATAAAAAACAGCTTCAAAAAGCAACAGCTCTAAAAAGCAAGAAATAATATTCAAATCTGCATAATTACCTACTATTCAAGTAACTACGCAAATCTGATATTAAAAAAACGTCTTTTGAAGTCGGGTGGGACTGAAAGATATTTTTCTTTTTTAATTTAATTTATATAAACATTTATAGTGGTTTCTCTTTCTCAATTTGATTTTTTAAATCTTAAAGCCCCACCCGCCTTCATTAGACGTTTTTTTAATATCAGATTTGCGTAGTTACTTGAATAGTAGGTAATTATGCAGATTTGAATATTATTTCTTGCTTTTTAGAGCTGTTGCTTTTATAAGCTGTTTTTTTATAGCAATTTTTTTAAGGTTTTTTGAAGCAGGTTTTTCTTTTTAATTTTTAAAAGCTTTTTTATTTTTCACTTTTTTGTGGTAGGTATGTACAAGTAAATGTAAACAATGATATAAATATATTTTATTCATATTTCACACTTTTCAATGGTATAATACTCCTAATAACTCAATTTCCACTTTTCGCGCTGTTAATTTTAGCAAGGGTCAGTCATGGGGTGCGTGACCAAAGTGTATTATTGCGAGCTCCTCCGTGCTTCAGAAGACACGTTAAGCCGTTAGTCCCAGCTACATTTGCACTCATTAACACCCACCAATCCGCATTGGGCCCGCGCGGTGGGTTATGGTCCATCCTATTCATTAGCCCATAAGTAAGGCTTGTATTCCAGCCCCAACAGTGACACTAAAAATGGCTGATGCGAAACCTTTCAATACCGTAGAATAATCACTAATACACTATCCAATTTGATTTTGAAGAGTTCTCTTGAGTATCTTCGAAGTCCAAGGTCCAATGTGCAGGAAATTTTAATGAAAACACCCTTAAAGTATCCCCTTTCTAACAAAACAAGAATTATCTCAATCGGTTTATAAACAAAGAAGTTATGTCTGAAGATTCGTTGTAACTCGTGCAAAAGTTACCTAAAAAATTACAGTATTTTCAGGATTACTCAAAAACCTCTGAACCGATTTTAAATTTTCAATAAATGGAACCAACTTGGGAACTAACCTGATAAAGTGGCGTTTGAATCATGTCAATCGGTTCAGCCATTCTCGAGTAATCGGTGGACATACATAAAAAAAAACCAAATAAACAAACGAACATAGAACCTTCTCCTTTTTTGAAGTCGGTTAAAAATCTGTTCAATGCAACCATTTTCATTTATTTTACTTCGTTTTCTAACGACAAGTGTCGTATCGCGTTGGTTAAACAATTTGTGTTAACAAGACAGTGAGGAAAACAGACACAATTTAATTATATTATTCACAGAAATAATAAGACGATTTACAAGAAAAATTCATACTTTGCTTCAAGATCAAAAGTACTTATTTTATTATTTTATAATTCAAAACAAGAGGTAATTGGGTACCTACTTACCTAAACATGCTTCTTCGCCCACCCAAGATTTCGTAATAATAATATCATCCGAGATAAATTCTATGTCCCGCCTTTGCCTTCCATTATATAGCATCTTTCAAAAGGAAATTCTAATAAGTATTCCTAAGTATCTCTTGACAAGCACCTTTAAAAGCCTTCGCGACCTTTAAGACAGTGTGTGAACGTGAGGAGACAGTAACTTACTCGTATTTTACACCTATTCTACGGGTCCTGGGACAAAGCTTGAAGGCCCGGTATACAGTTAAATGTGTTTTTTTGAAAGCGTAGTACCGGACTTCTCAAAAGATTTCCTTCGTTTTATTTTAGTATGTGTAACTTCAGACCTTTAACTAAATATATACAGAACAGAAACACGCTATGCCGAAACTAAGCAATTAAAATGCTGTATTCCATACTTCTCCGTTAAACTGATTTTATGACCGAATATTTTTATTATTTCAATTACTACGAATTAATTCGTGATTTTTTCGCCTAATCCGCCAAATCGGTCTCGCTCCCTCCCGCATCTTTTGTTCATTGCTATCTCACTTTAGTAAAAGAGCGCCTTAAGAGAATTTTGTTATGAGTAAGAAAAATACACTATTGCCGGGAGTAAAAATTGAAGTCACTTAATTTTTTTCGTCAGTTCATTGGGTAGGAGTAGGAATGTTATTCTTTATTTACATAGACTTATCTAACTTTTACACGGTCCTTCCACAAAACAGAAAGTTTAATTCAGCCCTATTATCACTTGCCTTTTTTCACAATTGAAAGCACTTAGAAGAGGTAAAAATTTACATGCACCTTTGTAAATATTTTACATAAACTCAAGCTCTACAATTTTTTTTTAATCTTTCGAGTTCTTGGCTATAGCTATCGACAAAGTTTTAAAAGGTCGTTGTGTAAATAAATAAAGAAAACTATTTAGACTATTTCATATTACAGCTACGATTATATTGTTTAAAATAATGTTTAATCAGCAGCCATATTTTTTACGATAAAGAAAGGTATCCGTAATAAATTCACTTTCTCCTGTTGCCCCTGAATTGGCATCCCGAATTCGAACGTTCGTTTTTGCGAATGTCGTATCGTAACGATAAACGATTCCGAACATTGTGCTCTACCTACAGAAGACGGCACCTCAAGCGACCTGTCTCTCCATATTCCACCTTATTGTCATGAAATAAGCGATATATTTGTGTAAAAGTCTGAGTTTTCTCTTATTTATGTTATCTTTATCAACTCCGATCCACTTTTGTTACACTACATTCAATAAATAAAGACACTAGATTTTATTCAATGCCAATAGGTAAGTACAAATAAAATTTTCTTTGTTTGCATGGTGTAGAAAAATGTTGTCCTTAACTATCGGCGATGTATAATTCCAATTAACTATATATTAAGAGCGCGTAGTCTGCATACTAGCGCCGCCATTGGGAAAAAAAATATAGTGCTTAAATAAACACGAAATAGTAGTAGTAGTAGTAAGTAAGTTTTATTCACAAAAAAAGAAGCTGTTGGTTGCATGCCTATATTTTTACAAACATTAGATCGTAACTGCTCTGTTAAAACGCGCTACGTTTAGTACTATTTTATATATTCTGTGACGCGGTTTGGACTAGCTAAGCGAAGTGAGTAAATTTTGATTAAGTAAAAAGAATCTCATTAGAGCGTAATTTAGCAAAAGAAATATTTGTTTTAATTACGGAGAGGACAAATCTCTCCGGGCTCCCGGCGCGGCGCTGGCGTCACACTACCTACACCCTTTTAAATCTACGTAATTGAACGTAAACCCTCCCTCTGTAGCACGTTTGCTCCAAGTATTTAAACTACTTTTGAATTGTTTTCTTTTCTCGCAGGTAGATTGGTTTGTGAGTTTTCATTTTCATATAATAAATTTCGATTTTGTTTTCATTCAAGTCCTGTTAGGGATCTTGGTAGTTATTTTGATTATTTAATGACATTTAAGTAATTACTGATATTTATGAATACCGTTCCGCAGAATAAATTAACAAATAGGATTTAAAATGCGTTTTATCTAAATTAAATAAGCTCTGAATCGAAATGGAAATTAACAAATTTTCGTCATGCCCTCCTAAATAGAATTATTGAATATTCAATTTGAAATGCAGTAAAAAAACTTGTGGTCATTAAACTTTAAAAGTATCCATCAGATGGAGAACAATAGGAGTAATTAGTGTCCGTTAATTAGATCGATAATGGAACAGACTCCGGCGCCGGGGGACGGACGGTGCCCGGCGCCCGAGCCGCTCGCGATAACTTTAATTAACTTTGGTGTTAGATCCCTATAAAGGTAATCCTCTTGACATAGAATTGCACAAAAAACTAGTGAAATTAATCCATTCAAAATCTATCACTAGTACGCTGAATGATTCATAAACAAAATCAACTAAGTCATTAATTCATTCTGAATGACATGACGAGGAGGCTCTATAATTGACCGAGCGAGTGCGAAGCATGAGCGAAGCGTCTCCGGGTCAGCTTGGGAAAAAATGCTTTCGTATGTCCTTCCGGTGTCTGGATGTCCGTTTGTTCTTCTCAGTAGGTTGTATTTCTCAACCGATTCTCGTAAAATTTTGTGTGCTTTTCGATTTCTTTTCAAAATGGCGGAGATATGTAAAAAAAATCATAATTCAGCCGTTTTGAAAAATGATCAAAAATAACATATTTTTTTTTTGTTAGCGGTGCAAAGCAAATTTTATTTTTAGAAGACTCAGAGTTCACAGTTCAAAATCAATCGTACCAATTAATTACTCCAAACTACTCTGAGCTATAAAATATATACCGTAGTAAATACAATAACAACCACATAATAAATAAAACGTGAATTCAATCTTTTCACATTTTTTTTCTGAAATAGACAGTTGTATTTTTTGTAAAATCCATTGTCCTCGAATCCTATCGAAGTGAAACTATTTTCGCAATGCCTCGAAATAGATCTGAAGTGACGACTTGTGTGCAAACATCTATCTATTATTTTCGTTTGAGACCTTCGAAATCTAATATGACTATTACCATTTGCTCAATAGCGGACCCGTATCAACCAATTTTGTTACTCCTTAGTTCTAATACAGCAAAAGAAATTATTGATGAAAAAATTTAAGAGGGGAATTTTATTCGACAAAGGTAGGGAATAGAAAAGGTCCAGTCAGACACATTATTTTTATATCAATTTATGATAAAAAAGACTACCTACCTACCTGTCTTACTTCCTTCATACGGGTTAGTAGTGTGTAGACGCACAAAATAAAAGCCATTTGGTGAAAGGGTTTCTTTTATTTAGCCATTAAAACATTATTACAGCAGAATGGCTTAAGTGGAGGAAAAGATACGAGATGTGTCGTAAATAACAGGTGTCTGCATTTAATGGGGTCGTGCATTAGTTTAATGTGCACATCTCTTTGTCTCAAACAGTGCCTAAGTGATACAGATGCAATGATGACGCATATCAAATGCCCAATTTTGTTTCCATGTCAGACCTACTTAATAAGTCAAACTCAAACCACTATTTACATTTATTATTCAAACTAACATTTGCTAATTTCAATAATACTTGAAGTATTTATTTATAAAAAATATTAGGGCATTAAAAATATCTCCTAATCATCTGGATGTTTCGCTGAGTGTATAAATATTAGTATTATTAAGTATACGTGTCGACTCGAGCCTATCGCCGGCCGCCCGCCGGTGCCGCCGACCGAAATGTATAAAGATTATTAGGACGCAAAACAAATTCCTTTCTATCTAGTAATGTAACTGAATATTTTCCCAAATGAAACTAAATTAAACCTAAAATGTGTCCACTTAGAACATAATTTAGTTATGTATCCAATTCCTAGAGTTACCGCGTAATGACCGGCGCGGCATAGAAATTCGCTTAGCGAGTTAGTAACAAACAATTAGTTGAACTTTCGTTCCACTTACAGCACTCACGGGGAGGCTCACTGAAAGCCCCTTTTACAGTCCGTGCCATAAATGTGATCCTTTACAATTGGTTTTGGATAATGTACTGTCGTTAGTCCCTTGTAAGTACTGCGAAATACTTACGTAACATTTCACAAATGTTACAAATTTTGTCTCTACCTGACCTATATCAGACAGAAGCTTAATGTAAAACAACAAACAAGTGAATCGATTTATTATGAAAAACAAATTAAATTTCAAACGACACGTAGATCGAAATCAATTGAAGTCATAGAGAATTTTAATCTAAATATATATTAGTACGGATACGGAACCCTTGGTCTACGAGCCAGACACGTACTTGTCCAGTTTTGTCACACAAGATAAATATTCGTTTGTGTATCTTAAACCTAATTATTTTTTAATTGTCAGGTGATCCTGGTGAAATGGAACGAGCCCTACCAGAAGCTGGCATCGTGCGACAGTTCGGGTGTGATCTTCGTGTGGATCAAATACGAGGGCCGCTGGAGCATCGAGCTGATCAACGACCGCAGCACGCCCGTCACGCACTTCTCCTGGTCCCACGATGGCCGGATGGCGCTCATCTGCTACCAGGTTGGTACTGTAGTGCGTTATGCGATGTCTATACTCCTCAGTGTTGTGTGAACGGAACAGACATTGGTAACGAAAAAAGTGTTGAACAAATGCGCACCGCGGCATGCTAAGCCTGCTGGTCTCTCGCCTATGGATGGCGCTCGAGTGGGGCGGGACGACAACTTCTTTTGTTTTTTATTTAATTCTAAAAGCCCAACCGACTTCAATACACGTGTTTTATTAATTTGATATGCGTAACTATCATTAAATTTGAATTTTCTTGCTTTTTAGAGGTAGGTATTTAATTTTGAAGTTGTTTTTAAACATTTTTTTTCTTTCTAGTGTACTTTCTGTATTATGTCAGTAAACGTACGGGTTACTTTATGATATTAAAATGAAATGAAAAAATCCAGTAGGCACCGCTGTATTTCACGAGTTATAGCACATTTCTTGTGGCCCGGCTACACAACGTACATGTTGCCTAGCCCGGCCACGCTTCTATCAACAAAATAAATAGCTAACTTTATTATTATTAGTCACCCCTGATATAACGCGGGCCCAATGTGGATTAGAGGGTATTAATGACTGCAGATACAGCCGGGACCAACGGATTCAGCTAGAACAAACAGATGTTTACATAGATGATTTTACTTATTATTGTTTTAATTATTCATGACTCCCATGACATTAGGCCCCATATCTCCGAAGATTATCGTTGGATCTCAATGAAACTTTTATAGGACCAAATTGAAAGTACAACTAATCGAACAAAAACAATTATTAAAATCGGTACACCAACGCCAGAGTAATCGGTGTACATACAAAAAACAAAAAAAATACGGATCAAATTGATCCTTTTGAAGTCGATAAAAATAACGAAGCCTTCCAAATTCTTGAGAAAAATGTTAAATTAAGGTATTTTTTCTTTGAGAAGTACGATGTAGCCTAGGTACAAAAAGAATTATCTATTTTCTTGGAAATTATACCCATTTCCTCACGCAAAGAGATCCTTTAGAGAAATATAAAAATGAATTATTTTCGCCTAGCAACCTAACGAGAACGTTTCTAGTTAAGTTTATAATATGTATCTCTTTTTTGTTTGCTTATAATATTATCCTTTAAGTTAATTCTTCCTTGTGTACTCCACAATATCCATTATTCTAAAATGTATGCGACTGAAGGACTCTGTATCCAAGTCATGAATAAACCATTTATAAAAATAATAAACACCTTCAAATGGGTGCTTAATAATCATTTATCAATAAAACGTCACATTATGGCTAAGGGCAAATGCCAAACAAACGAGTATTTTAGCAAAAAACTAAAAAGATACCCACTATATGACTACACAATCACCGAATTTGTCAATTTTTAAATATCACAAATTAATATACAAAGCCCAGATTTAATTTGTCTTAAATTTTCACACCAAAGCTTTTTGTTGGCTACCATTTATATTCGTTGTCGTGTCGGTCTTGCTTGTCATTGCTCGTTAGATGTATCGTATTCGTTACTCTGTATACGCAAAAAAACGGACATGATCGATCCATACCAAATCTGGTTTCGGCAAACCACAGAAATATTTAAATGGGAACCTCAAATGGATATCCGCGCTCGTAGCATTTATAGTTTCATTTCCGTAGCGGTATTCTATTCCGTCGTAACGGTTTGCTACGAGATTCAGTATTTACTTCGGCTACATGCCTTTTCAACGTAGTTCGTAGCTGATTGCTACGAATAAATTAGTTAAATTAGGATTGGTATTTATAAATTCATTTAAAAACGTTGCAATATTGTTATCCATAAAAAAAAGTAATGGGGAAATATGAAAATGGTGGTCGTTCATATCAGGGAATTAAAAAAAAGTGGGATAAAAGCAGAGATTTAAAATGAAATAGGTATATAAAAAATCTCAATTGAAGCCGAGCTTCGGAATCAAAGGGGCTTGAACAGACTCGTTAATTATTTATTTCCCGAGCAGAAATAGAAAATCCGATTTATTCATTGTCATTAACAGAGTTGGGAATGAAACCACCGCCGCTGTCCTAATTACTTCGAAGGTAGTTTGCCGAGACTTATTTAGCTAAGTTTCAGCTTCACAGTGATGTTCATTGTTACTATGTTGCAAGAATAGTTCATAACTTATGTCTGTGCATAATATTTACTATACCTATGTTTTCTTCAGTAAGTATAAAGAAATGTTCAATATTTAATTTCTGTTAAACCCATAGACATTGTTTGTCGCATTCATTTATTTACTGACAATATGTTGTCTTTTTTTTAGTTTATTTGGGTCAAACACACAGTAACACAATACAAATTTTTAAAATAGAAAAAAATCATTAACAACTACTTTCTAATTGTGAAACCAAAGTCCAGTTACCAGTTGTCTTGTTATATTCGTGCAGCATTGCATTCGGTATGTTATACTTGACACTTGGTTTTATATGTTCTCGAATCGACCATAAAGAAACACTTAACGAATTACGAGTCCAATTTCGTAGATTTCTAGAACTCATACCCTCGACCTTGCCGCCGGACGATCAGTCAATCCTGGCTGTCACTTACCTCTCTCAATATGGCTGAGATCTCAAAAATCGCTCAGAGGTATTCTTTGATCGCAATGATCCATCACATAACAAAGACACTCCATTTTACTAGTGTGTACTTATGCCCAACCTAATATCGATAAACGTAGGTAGTACATAACGTCTGTTACTTTATATAGATGATAGTGATATTTATAACTACAAATGCTTTATAACGTAGCTACAACAGCCGCGTGACTTATAAAGTCATAACAAGTGCTTTTGACGTTAAAGCTAAGTATTGGCTTATACGATCACGTGTGGCCTTGCTTTCTCTGATACAGGAATTAATTTATTATTAAAAGGGCAATAGGTTTTACTATGGCTGGTGTTTGGACGAGACTCCTCATGAAGTCGCCGAGTCAAATGTTGCTCCAATTTGCTAAAAGGTTTCTATGAGAAGCCAGCCGCGTAATGATCACCGACGCGCGACGCCTCGCTACTATACGTGTTAGGTAAATTAGTGGGAAGCTTTAACGTAAATAAGTTTCGCTATATAAAAAAAATGTTAGGGTTCGAACGATAAAATCTTTATTTATTCATACTAAGTAATTTAAAGCTTAAATCTTATATAAGGATATTTTTTTCGTAGGGACAGACATATCAACTTTAGAGCACGTCACAAGTGCGACGCGTTATACAACGTGTTACAAAAATACCCCTAATGCCGAATATGGTACACTGAAAGTCCATCAAACTGAACAACTTTTACTATGGGAAATATCAAATTTTCGATTTTAATTTTTGTATGAAACAGCTGATATTTTTTTCGCGATTTCCGAGTTGGTCCCATAATAAAAGTTGATCAGTTTGATGGTCCCTATATACCATATTCGGCATTAGGGGTATTTTTGTAACATGTTGTATACAATATGTTTTAATACTACTACAATTGAATCCAGCGAACTAAAATCTATGGCAGTGTAGGTATTTGCATACAACATTGCTAAAAAAATATCACCACGGGGTTAAAAAATTTCAACCCTCACCCAGCCACGCGCCCGACCGGGCGTTAGCGTGTTTTACATTAATTCAAATTGCAGTTTGTATTAAAAAGAAAAGAGAGAGTTTATTAGAAATTACGTCCTGAAATGGTGTAAAAGACGCAAAGAGATGCAGAGATAATTAACCATAAGTATTAAATATTTTTTTGTTTAAGTATCTATTAGTATACAGATTATTGGTCGCTGTTATGCAACCAGTGTTCAGTCGCTTTGTGCTGCATAACTAAATGCCAACATTTTCAGACCCGCCCACTTGGTTGTAATTTTTGTGATCCAAAAATTTTAGTTTCCTATTTGAATCGTAGTTTAGTAATGATCAAACTATAATTCGACAATGTAAGTAAAATGAGAGGAAAATGTAGGTAAATATAAAATGATTCACAAATGGGTACATACCTAGTGATCTTCGCGGCTGTCTAGACGTATTGAGAACAGGATATCGGGGCGATTACTACGATTTCCTATGAACGATAAAGAGGGTTAGATCTAGGAAGCTATTGACACGTTACCGTGCTATTGATATCAACGTTTCATAGGAAGTGTTGTTGACAGCGGAATATTACCCCGGCGGGTGGCTTAAACCAGCAATATGCTGTAATTTGGATGGTATTAAGCAGGAATGCCAACGTTGACACTCGACAGCTGAAATATGTAAGGCTTGTCGAATTATTGTGATGACGGACAGCGAGCTTAAAAGGAATGGAATCTTTGGGATGGGATGCCGGACCAATTTGAGGACCGTTATCGACGAAATTTCAGTATTGATTGATGGTTGTGGTTAAGCGCTTTGTAATTTTGCCAGTCCGGCTTAAAGATTTATAAATTTCTATATCCTAATTCAATAGCGACAAACGTTAGTGAACGGACCCACTAATGGTAACGACGATTTGAAGAAAACAGACGTCCCAAAGAGCCTAATTCTATGTTTTGCTTATTAGAGTACCATTTTTAAAGACACAGAGCTTTTATTATGAAACATAAAATGAGAACATATATTTTTTAAGATAATTAAGTAATTACTTTTTTTGAAACAAAACGTCTGACACAGTGAATGGCTTAACAAAACAAAAGCGTCATGTGAGTGCGGAGTTTTAGAACTCGACATATAAGTTACGGCTTAAGTGCATTGCAGGTAGGTAGTGAGGGCTTCCGAATTACGCCACTATCGGGCGGGCGCAGTCGCGCAGCCCTTTGTTCGCAGACTTCTCAACTCCCCGCCCGCTGAAGTTTAACGTGCTTAGTGCTAAGACAATTAGGCACGATATGTATATGTGACTTGTTTGGGGCACGATTGACATTACGAATTGAGGCCAATGTCGTAGTCAAGAAGTTAATTCTGGAACGCTTAAATTAAATCACACTAGCTAGTATTGTGTTGCTGGTTATTATCGATCTTTTTCGTTTTAATATTATGCTTTTATTTATGAGGCTGGAAATGTCGAAGATCTATAAAGACAAGTCGATAGTGTACGATATATTTTTATATTATACACTTTTTGTTTTAATAATTTGATGCCAAGTGCAAGTACGGAAAAAACATCCGTTACAAACTCTGGCTTTGTTGATGAACTAGCTATTGTTGTTGATGAACCCTTAGCGTTAATCCATCGCGATCTAAAGATCCTACACTAGTCTCACATAGTAAAATTTGCGTGCAATTAATAACTCAAAAAATGATTTTTCCAAAAAAAATATTTTTTTTTGACTCGATACAATGTAAGCGGTTTGGGCTGCGGACTAGTAGGAGCGCGACGGAAAACGACCGACGCAACTCGGCGACGCACTCCTGCGCAGTCGTCTAAACGCAAAGTCAGCGGAATATATTGTGTCCTTACAGGCCCTTAGGTTCCCTACGAAAGTAGATGTGGCAATACAAGTATCGATAGCAAATTACTTCAAACTTCATAGTGATTGTGCATTATTCCCAAGGATGGTTTCGTGTTGGTGGGCTCCGTGGCGGGGCAGCGGTACTGGTCGTCGATGCTGTCACTGGACGCGCGCATCACGTGCGGATGCTGGACGCCCGACGACAACCAGGTGTACCTCGGCACTGCGTCCGCGCAGCTCGTCGTCATGGACGTGCACGGCGCTATGGTCTCGCAGGTCAGTCGCTATACGCCGTATTTATGAGGATGAATACTAACACGAATGATATGTCATAATAACATTTATCGAAATTGACAGTTACTGCGAGATCTATCGTGTTTCCACGCAGATACTTGAATCACGTAAAATATAAAATGGAAATCTTTCAACCAATCAGCACACACTCAGGAAATATTTCATTTTATATTTCTCTTCCCTTTTATGGGTGTATAAATATTAAGTAATAAGTTACATAACCACTGTATACCTGTAATTGGCGAACACGTCTGTACTAAAACTCTTGAAACCGATATTATGTAAATCTAATGTGTATCGCTATTGATGTACCTTAGGATAAAATAAACAAATAAGATATCAAAGAGATTTTTGTATTTTCATTTAAGACGGGAAGGTACTAATTTATATACCTAACTTTTTCCATAAACCTCCATTTTGAAAGACTCGAAAGATTTTTTATCCATTTTAAAAACTTATTATGATCCACGATAGATAAGATTGATGGTTTTTTAATTACTTTCGCATTGATTTTGATTTCATGCAAAACAGCTCGGCGGCGATTTTGCCCGCGAGTGCTAAGTGACTTTTTGCAACTTGGAAACACTTGATCTTGATATCAAACTTCTTGCACAAATTATGACTAATAACAGTCAGATTCAGACTTTTGTAAAATATCATTAAGTTCGAGGGATTAATTAAAGTTTATACTTCTCGTTATCGAGATTCTGGGTGAAGTGGTATTTAGCGCCTTTATTAATGGTATTGTTTTTGTACTTGACTCATATATGGTTATATCCTTATATACTCTATATAAAGCTGTAAAGTTTTTTAAACATTTAATCGGAACTCTGCTCCTATTAAGCAACCCTACACAAATCATATTTTTTGTGTATTAGGTCCAACTAGTAGCAGAAGGAGGTATAACATCAATGGCGTGGTCTTGTGAGAAATTCAAGATGGAGGAAGGCGAAGAAAACGGCGAAAACAATGGTGGACACGTACTCGCAGTCGCGCTGGGCAGCGGCGAGCTGGTCTTACTGCGGGGCCACGATGACGTCAGCCCTGTTCGCGTCCACACGGGGCTGCGGGGGACCACGCTCGCCATGGAGTGGGCCAACTCGCGTGAGCTGCTCGCCGTCGCTGGGACCCTGCTGCCCGGTGAGTCACACAGCGGCAATGATGACACCCCCTGAATTTTCAATGCGATTAAATTGACAATATACAGTGATCCGCTGCAACTTCACTTAGACACACTCACAGATTAAAATACGTTGTTTAGTACACACGACGTACACAGACGTATTGATTTGTATGAATTAGAAACAAGTACTAAAAGGCTAAAAATAAATAATATATCAATATAAAATACTCTTTTAAATATTCTACACCCCCACACCTACCGCAAGCGCTCTGGGGGTCTAGCCAAAGTAACATTTGCAAATCTTCGCTATCGCTTCGCTTTTGAAACCTGTATGGGATTGATATAAGGTTTCGTTATCAATCGAAATTTAAAACGACAAATCCATACATTTTTCGAAGCGAATCGATAGCGAAAATTTGTAAATGTTACTTTGGCTAGACCCCCAGAAGTTAGTCATTATGGCATAATGCGTGAGCGATGGCAAGTTTGGGGAAAACAGTAATCAAGTGAGAGCGATAAGGATTTTTACCATGGTTTATTATCGGATTTAGTTAGGACAAGACTGACCACCACAAATTATATTACTGTTTGGTAGAGCCAAAATCATCAAATGGTGTCCATCATGTGAAAGAGAAAAAAAAACACAAAAGACAGCAAGCGCCCTTCTCTTTAAATTTTCTATTTTTATTGGAAAACATTATCTAAATATACGTGCTTTACTTTCATTCTCTCGCTAAGGGATTTCATAGAATTATTTTCGTTTTCCAATTGATAAATTGAATTTGTCTATTGAGCTTTTCACACAGTATATGCGAAAATCAGATTATTCTGCGTATTCAGTAGAGCAATTCAAAGCAGCTTCATGGATTTTTTTATTCACCTCTCACTATTTATTGCGAAAGGGTTAAACTCTGAAAGGCGCCACCAACAAAGACCTTTTATGGAGCGACACGAATGTTTCTCTACTTATATAAATTTGAAAAATGCCTGCTCTGGTTGATAACAACTATTCTTTTCGTTTGATAAACGGTATAAAGCAAGGCGTGCCTTTCAATCCACTACGAAATTTATGGCCACTATGAAAGTTTTACGGCCCGTAGTTTTGGTCTCCGGTGTCCATGGCGGTTGGTTGCTTTGCCTACGGGTTTTTATGGGTAACGTTCGCGTTTGTAAAGAAAGAAACGATCGTAAAAGTTTTGCATCGGGATTTGTTTCCCTAATTTCGTTTGAATATTGATAAAGGAAGAAACGGTATCTAAAGTCATCTGTATGTGTTTTTTCTTGAAATACACATTAGATCCACAGCGTAATAATACTTTTCGTCTGTGAAATTCGGTTATATTATGCTTTGAAACCATTGTTTCAGTCAAAAATTTCTACAAAACCAAAAAGTTTTTAAAAACCATATACCATAAAAACTTGAAAATGTTTCCACTTTAAGTTTTAGATTCAAAGTTTAAAAGAGTAACTTGTAACATCAAGTTATTTCGGGTGTAAAACTTTTTAAATCTAACCAAGTTTCTGGTTGCAGAGGCGGGCGAGCCGGCCGACGCGCCGCCTTATAAAAATGTCGTCAAGTTCTACTCGGACGCTGGAGTACTTATTTACACAGTCCCTATACCATATAATCAGGTAAGTGATAAGGTTTCGTTTCGTCTACTTAATTTCGTCACAACTCAAACATGTAAGTTTAAGTATTTAACTAAACTAACCTAAATCTAAGTACATGTTTTGTGTACATGGAATCACGCCGCGCCCGCTGCGCGTAGATTACGAACCGCTCACAAGTGCTTGTGAGTGAGTAGATTCATAAGCCTATACTGACTTATATGACTAGTGGCTCTGTAGAGCTGTAGACCTCGCGTTTTTTTGACATTTTGATCATTTTTCGAAATGGCTGTAATATTATTTTCTTCATATATCCACCATTATATTTAAATGAATCGTTAAAAAAATTATATATAATTAATAGCTGACCCGGCAAACGTTGTTTTGCCATATAAAAAAATTGGGGTTGGTGGTAGAAGGGTGAAAATAGGGTTGTATGTATTTTTGATGCCGAATCATTCAAAAATTCCAAAAATTTTTTTTTTTTTTTTGCGTGGACCACCCTTATCACTTAGGGGTATGAAAAATAGTTCACGTGCTATTTTCAGACCTACTGAATATACACACAAAATTTTATTAGAATCGGTCAAGCCTTTTCGGATGAGTTTTGTTACAAACACTGTGCGACAAGAATTTTATATATTAGATCGAACCTGCTCACATTTGACGAGAATCTATTGAGAAATGCGACCTGTAAAGGAGAACAAACGGACAGCCGGACAGCGTGACAGACATACGTAAGCATTTTTGCCCAAGCTGAAGCAGAGGCGCTCGCGCGGTCGATTACCTATACGCTTTAAGTTTGAATATGTCGCATCAGGCCCTGGTGACCGGGCTGACGTGGGGCCACGCGGCGCGTCGTCTGTTCGTGGGCGTGGGCGGCGTGGTGTGCACGGCGCGCGTGTGGCGCGTGGTGGCGCCGCTGCAGCTGCTGGCGCGCGTGCGGGCGGCGCAGGCGCTGCGCCATCCGCGCCTGGCCTCCCGCCTGCCGATACCGCCGCGAATGCAACCTGCGTTACACAACCTCTTCGCGCACACTATACGGGTCAGTGTCATATGGTGCTGGCGCGCGTGCGGGCGGCGCAGGCGCTGAATCACCTCTCATCAGTGGAAAATAAAATAAAATACTATACGGGTCACTTTGTTCGTATTTATGGAGCATAAAATAAAGAACAGCTGACTGTAGTTATTAAGATCTGTGTTTGCAGAGGGTTAGCAACTTTAGCTTAAACTGGTCACCGGAGGGGTAAAATGAATACCACAAACTTTATTTTTTCGATAATGCGTTAACCGTAATCCCCATATGTTAGTCGCGTTGAAACCCTACGGAACTGCACTGACGTCTCGTGGTGTAAAATATGCATGATCCCATTATGATTCAAATATCCCCGGAAAATAGATATGGTTTACCGCATTTAAAATCTAAATAATTTTTCTTCACAGTGCAACGTCCCAGAAACTAACGAGCTCCGACGCTTCGTGTCTCGTCCTCCGTCAGCCGGTGGTCGTTTACACTGCACCATGTTACGTCACGATGACGACGAAACCGGCGCCTACACACTATACCTGGAGCACCTGGGCGGACTCGTGCCGCTGCTCAAGGGTCGCCGCACCAGTAAGATACGGCCCGAGTTCGTCATCTTCGACCCGCAGGCTGAAGGTGAAAGATAATTGTTAAAAGATTTTAAAACACTGTTTAATTTAGATACTGTTCAAATGTAATGCCGTCTCTTTCAATCAATTGTCAAAAAAGTGACAGCATCACATTTAAACAGTGTCTATGTTAAATACTTGTTGAACAGTGTTTTAAAATCTTTTGTGGTAAGGCCGTTACTTTCGTACTTATTTCATAGTCATGTTACGTCACGATGACACGGCGCCTACACACTAAACTTAAATGCCGCCGCACCAGCAAGATATGGCCCGACTTCGTCATCTTCGACCCGCAGACAAAAGGTCAGGGATGATTGCAAAAGAGTTTCGTAACTTTTATAAGTTATATTATTATCACTGAACCATAAATAAATATTATGTATCTCTGGTGTTGGTATTCCAAATAAAATAAAAATAGATGTTGGTTGTCGGACATTGACCAGAGGTTCGTGTTAACAGTAATTGTACTTATCACTGATACTGCATTTCTTAGCTGCTCGGCAGCTTACGTAACGATATTGTGAGTAATTTCCTAACTAACGCCAGTAATCATTCACAGAGGGTGCCACCACTATAACAGCGACCGTCCGCGCGAGCAGCAACAGCAGCAGCAACAGCACGAGCAGCAGCAGCGGCAGCGGCAGCAGCAGCGCGGGCCGGGCCTCCCCCCGCGCGCGCCCCCCGCGCACACACTCCTCCTCCTCAGACACCGAGCCAGAAGAAGGTAACCAATACTACTACTGGATCTCAACAGCAGCAGCAACAGCACGAGCAGCAGCAGCGGCAGCGGCAGCAGCAGCGCGGGCCGGGCCTCCCCCCGCGCGCGCCCCCCGCGCCCCCCGCGCACACACTCCTCCTCCTCAGACACCGAGCCAGAAGAAGGTAACCAATACTACTACTAGATCACATCAGCAGCAGCATCAGTAAAAACAGCAGCAGCATCAGCAGCAACAGCAGCAACAGCAGCAACGGGGCGAGCCTCCCCCCGCGCCCACACTCCTCTTCAGTCACCGAACCAGAAGAAGGTAACCAATACTAGTATCTCAACAGCAACAGCGTCAACAGCGACAGCAGCAGCGCGGGGCCAGCCTCCCCCTGCGCGCGCCCCCCAGCCCCGCTTGTCCACACTCCTCCTCTTCAGACACTGAGCCAGAAGAAGGTAACTTAACACTTCTACAGGATTGAACCATCAACAGGAACAGCAGCACCATCAACAGCGGCAGCATCAGTGACTAATGAATTATATGTGTCAATGACGAAATGTGTGGTGCAGTGGTCAACATCGTCTACCAAGAGGTCCCGGGTTCGATTTCCGGTCGGGCAGAAATTGAAATTATGAATTTTAATATTTGTGACGGATCTGGGTGTTACTATGTATAATGAGTATATATTTAAAAATTATATAAGTAGTATTTCTGTTTTCTAGCACCCATATTATATGGGTTTGCTTAGTTTGCGGCTAGATAGAGCTGTGTTAAAAAAATATATCGGTAAACTTGTCGATCTTCCATATCTGTGATCTACATAAGCTTGCGATACTCGAGATTTTTAATCCTCTATTGTTTATTTTCAAGCTATAAGGCAGCCTTTAAACCAAAAAAGTCGGTTATTTGAATTGGGGAGCTCTCAAGCGGAAATTTGTTCTGGTTTAAGTTATCTTTTCATACTTGTATGAAACAGTAGTTGTCATGAATGCTTGAGATGAGGTTGTGTCAGGTTGCTCGGGCTCGCCGCGGCTGCAGCGGCGGCGGCGCGCGCGCGAGCGCCGCAAGCTGCGGGCCACCGCCGACAGGGACGACGCGCCCGACGTACTCGCCTACATCGACTCGCTGCCCGAGGTATTTAGTGTCTAATGTTTATTTCATTAGGTGATCAACGAATATTTGCTCAGAGTTTACAATGAAACTTGCAATAAAGCACTGATGATTCTGATTGTGATAATCGATAATTACAGTTTTTAAAAACACTAATCGATTTAAAGTTTATTTTTGCCTAGATGATTTCATATATAATTAACTTGCGTGGTGTGTGAACGATATCTTTTAATGTAGGAAAGTTTAACTAATATCTTTTAATGTAGGAAACTTAAATCATATTTATATTTCAGGATGTTCGATTAGTAGAAGTGACGTCTAATATATGGGGTACCAAATTCAAAATGCACGGCCTAGCCAAAAACGTGCCGGCCAACTTAGGACAAGTCACTTACAAGACGTCGCTCCTGCACCTGCAGCCGCGCCAGATGACGCTGATGATCACGGAGCTGCGCGACGACTACCCCGTCGGGCCCGACCCCACCTTCAACCCCAACATATTCTCCGAGGACGAGGAGGAGCCCTTCCAAACCGACGACTCCAACTCCCCCTCCCACAACAACAACAACAACAACAGCCGCCGAAAACTGACGCTGAGCGAAAGGATCAACAACTCGAACAACATCAATCAAACAGACTCGTTCAACTCCAATAACAATAACACGAACGGAGCGTCGCTGGCGCGCGCCGAGTCCTACGAGGAGTTTCCGTACATAGATACGATAGCGAGCGACTCGATGAACAACGTGCAGGAGAACGTGTACAGCTGCGCGGCGGGCGTGCGGCAGGCGGCGGCGGCGGAGCGGCGCGTGAGCACGGCGCCCGGCGCGCCCAGCCGGCACGCCATCTCCCCGCTGCGCTGCGAGGGCTCCGTGCCCACGCTGCAGTCGCCCAAGAACGCCGTCGCGCCCACCGACATCATATTCGAGCGGCCCTCCCCGCAGACCGTCGCGTGCGGCGGACGCGGCGACTTCTGCGCCGCGCGCGCCGACTACGCCGTCCGCGGCGACAACCTCTCCCTCAAGGCGAGCCTGCCCAGCGGCGAGCAGCAGTCGTACGGCCTCAACCTCGCGCTCGAGCCGAGCCGCCAGGTCACCATCAAGAAGTGCGACGCCCACGTCACCGACAACTGTCTCTCGAAGCTCCGCAAGAACATCTGCGGCCGCGGCGACGCCTACGACGTGAACGCGCGGATTCTCAAATCGCTCTGCAGCAAGAGCTACGAGCACGAGGTCCACCCGGACGCGATGGCGCGCCGCGCGGACACGCTGCGGGGGCTGCAGAAGGGGGAGGATCTCAAATACATCGACGAGGAGACGCCCGGCGAGAGCGGCCCGTGTCCGCCGGGCGACCGCGGGCGCGTGCAGCGGACCACCACCGTGGTGCCGATCAGCCCCGTGTGCGCGCCCGGGCCGCTGTACGACACGATGACGCGCAGCTGCAGCGTGGGATACTTGGACTTGGTGGACCCGGCGGCGCTGCACGCGCGCGTGAGCCTCGCCACGCTGCGGGAGCCGCCGCGCCGGCTCGTGCTCGTCAGCGACAAGCGGCGCCGGCGCCGCGCCCCGCGCCCGCCCGACCACCGCCCCGCGCCGCCGCTGCTGCGCTGCGGCAAGTCGCGCAGCCTCGACTCCAGCGAGCTCGCCATCACCGCCGACAAGCCGCGACGACCGCCCGAGGTGGCGGACCCGCCCGCCGCCCGCGACAGCACCGGCGACGACGACGGCGCCACCAGCGGCGAGGAGCGCGCGTGCGGCGCCTGCCGGGGCCCCGCGGCGGGGCGCGGCGGGGCGGGGGCCCGCGGCCCGTGCGCCTGCGCCTGCGCCCGCGCCCGCGCCCCGCCGCCGCCGCCGCCCGCGCCGCGCCCCGCCGCCACCGACTCCGACTCCGACTACAGCAAGTATTATAGTTAGTACGATAAGTAGATGCTTCGCTCTCACCTCTGCACGCCTCGGCGGCGCCACCGACGACCACCGGGCCGAGCCTCGACGGAGAACGCCGGGAAGTGTCTGCCGCGACGAGTCTTCTTACGCTTTGAACGTCCACCTAGTGCGTATCTTCTTTTATGCCGCACGCCCCTCGAGCATGAGGCTTCCACGCTTCGTATCTTCGTCTATCGCCATCTTCGGTGCTCTTTCTTTCTCGCTTAGACCACGATCGTAAGTAGGTACACGGTATAGTGAGTCCCTGTAAAGTAGAATCCCCTTTTGCTTAGACAAAACGTAGTTTAGTGTGATTTGATGGCACTCGTAGCCACTTTATCGCTGCTTGGTTAAATACGAGGCTTTAGTGTGCACGCACAGTACACGTATCTATGTAGGTATATGTATATGTCATGGTTAGACAGGTCCGAACGCTTCAAAAAATCAAAGAACATGTGTGACATTCAGCGTCGTATCGCAGGTTCGTTGGAGCAGTTAGCTTTGCGGTTGCTGGCGTCACGGGCGGGGAGAAAGTCTCGCGCGGCGCGGGAGGCGGGGGCGGGTGGAGCGGGCGCGGGGGCGGGGGCGGGGGGCGGCGCGGCGGCGGGGGCGGAGGCGAGGGAGGTCAGCTCGGCGCCGGCGTCGCCGCGATGTGGTCGCGCCCGGCCCGCGCCCGCGCCCGCCCCCGCCACGCCCACGCCTACACCACGACGGCATCGGTATTCCTCCGCTTCACCCATTAGGTCAGTACAGATTACGATTATTTACAAGATACGTATAAGCGCCGCTATATTTAAACAAGTTTGATTTAGACGTATACGGTTAATAGGACTAAAACAATTAATTATTTTCTCTTTTAGGCAATTATTAAATTCTCCACTTTTGAATCGAAGAAGGAACAAGAAACCGTCCGAAAGCTCCGACGACGAGTACTCGAACGGCGGAGGCTACAGCGAGGTGAACAGCAAAAACTTCAGAGATTTGGAAAGCTTCCAAAAAGCTCAACTTAGGAATAAGGTAAGACTAGAATACGAATAAGTACTAATGCATTAATGTAGCAGCAAATGTCTGAGATGCAAGTTTTTCTATAGCTGAAGCGAGCGGGTCCAGTAGCAGGGACAGGCGGGGCGGGGAACGGGGGCACGAGCAGCGGGGGCGGGGGCGGGGGCGGGGGCGGCGAGCGCGTCGGGCGGCGGCAGCTCGTGATGCACAACAAGGCGCCCATGTGGAACGAGAACAGCCAAGTGTACCAGCTCGACTTCGGTGGTCGCGTCACGCAGGAGTCCGCCAAGAACTTCCAGATCGAGTACCACGGCAAGCAGGTGCGATACAGTAACTTGATGATTGATGTTCTTTTTCCAGGTTTCATGAATGCAACACATTACTTTTTATGAGCACAACGTCGACAAGCGAAATGTTGAGATGGTGTTAGGATTCAAAATGAACGTGTATTGTCAACCACACCACTGCCGACTAGTGATGTGTAACATGTCATGTCGTGATCTTACGAATGATAATTAATTGATATCGATAAACTTAGTTGTCATCCCGGGGGACAGTGTTAGAGGGGACGTCTGGGAATAATGTAACTTTACTACGGTGGTGGTTACCTAAAAAATTTTGTAAACGATACCCAAGTGGTCGACAATACACGAAAATTATAAACTTTGTGTCTTATAACTTACGCCTTAGGGGAAGGGTTGTGTGCCTAGCAGCGGACGTCTTATGGCGGATATGATGAAGAATCGAGCACAATAAAAATGCTGAGTCACCAATCATCATCATTAGTCGTTTTAATTAGACTTTTTCCATAAACAATGGAATGACCGTATAAAAACTTTTTTTTATTTTTTTATTTACTTGGATAAATACATACTGTAACTTTGTGACTTGTTGCTAGACTGTTTCTGGAGACCTGTAATTAATAACAGCACTTTGTTGCGCTCCCTAGGTGATGCAGTTCGGCCGCATCGATGGCAACGCCTACACTTTGGACTTCCAGTACCCCTTCTCAGCCCTGCAAGCGTTTGCAGTGGCGCTCGCCAACGTCACACAACGGCTCAAGTAGTGGGGATAGAACCCCCAAAACAATTTGCATGCCAATCTATCAGTAATTACAAGTCTGTTAACGTTTCCAGCTAAGTATTAATCTGTTGAGCTCGAAATGTTTATCGAGTTAATCTGGCGTTGGTGCAGTAAGATAGATGTTTATGGTTGCGTCATGATTTCAAATCGTCTTATTACAAAATGCAGCCTTCAAGTTAATCCCTAATTTTTATTTTTATTTTAATATGTTTAACCTGTGTCGTTTTTGTATTTGATGGTAACCGATAAGTACTACCATTATTGTTTTTATGCAGACAATTTATGATATGATTTCTACATCTTGCTTTAGTCAGCCGCCAACCTACTAGAAAAGTTTTTTTGAACTAATAACTTAGAGTTTATAATATATAATAATGAACTCTCAATATATTTGGGTAGATGGACTGCCGCTTGCGGCCCGTGGTTATTACGAAGCGCATTTCTTGCGTGCAAACGCTGTTGTGGTTATCGACAAAGCTTTACAAAATGCCGTCATAGTTTTAATGTCACCGAAGCGACCCTCCATAAATATTTTTTACACAAGCTTAGATAGGTAGCTTTCTATTATCCAATTCAGTCTCAATGCAGCTATAACTGTTTGTGCCATTGGGACCATAGCACGTAAATTAAATCGTGTCTTATACCCATGATGTGTTTAAACAATATTTTAGGTAGGTACATGTTGAACATTTTCCCATAGACAGTTCTAAGTGATGTAAACACCTGTTATATTTATTTTAGCTGCAGAGTTTTCGTACAGTACGAGGCAAATATCTTGAAATCGAGTGGGGATTGCGCAGAGCGCGTATTTTGGGCATGCGTATGTACGCGGGCGGTGGGAGGGGCACGCGCTATTGGTCAATAATTTGACTCATGCGCGAACTTTCCCCACTCCGTCGAAAAAAATTCAAGATACATGCCTTATACTGTACTTACATACTATAATTATTATTAACAAGTCTTGATTATACCTTGCTGTTCATTGTACAGTAAAAATATCCTACCGTAGATAAATCTGTTCAATTTTAGATGTTTATTGTACAATTAAGTAACCTAACAAATTATGTTTCTTTATAAGAAGAGAGAATATGTGAGAAAAAAAATGTTTATTAATTCTATAATAACAAAAAAATCAGTAGGCACAGGTGGCCTAATAATCTGTCAAATAAGAGCGCAAACGTTCCGTGACCAGCGGAGCTACAGACGAGGCGACGCTGTCGCTTTTTAACCGACTTCAAAAAAAGGAGGAGATTATCAAGTCGACGGTATTTTAAACTGTCATTTTCTTTCATACTTCATCAAAGCTAGAACAGAATCCGATTGTGTACGCAAATGATGGAGTATAATTATGTAGAATAATATTTTTAGAATTTAATGGTTTTTGGATAGTTATTTACTTATTAAATTTAATTGGCATTAATGTGCTACAGTTTATTTAAATATTTAGTGAATCTACAGAAATAGTAAAAGCAATAAACACTTTTGCTACTTATCTTGTTACCTTTAACTTGTTAATAGTTTAGTTTACCAAACAAGGCTAATGTATATGATGGCAAGTTGCGCTCGCATCGGCACTGAGGCCTGCAACGGCATTGCAATCATTAGAAGCCGATTAATGTCTCCACTGTTGGGACGCGGGCCTTCATAATACGCGAGTGATAGTTCATAGTGGAGAAAAATGCTAAAGGGAGTTAAACCCAACACGTGGGCCTAATGCAGGTTGGTTGACTACTATTTCAATCAGGGATGTTATGAATATGAGATACGGATACGTAGAAATAATATTATTTCGGATACGGTTACGGATATGAAATTATTTAGGATTATCCGGTAGTTTCGGTTACGGATATTAGATTTTAAAGAAATTGTAAAAGTAAAACACAATAGAAATATTTAACAAACCTGCAAGTGACGCTCGGAGGGGAAGAAAAAACTGTCATAACGTGTCACTTATAGACCGCCTCTATCCGAAATTATCCGCATCTATTATATCGGATTCGGTTACAGTTACGGATAGATTTTTATTTCGGATATCCGATAATTTCGGTTACATTGATTTCAATGACATTTCATACATGGACACGTCAAGTCGTATCTGAGACATCACGGTGCAAGTACAGCTCGCGCAATATAACTTGAACCAAACCATAGACAATGAGGCTTGCGCACTAAACATTTTTGTACCTACCTAAATATGGGTCAAGTTATTTTGCGCGAGCTGTACCTTACGAAGCGGCCCGCATAAGCCTTATGCTGTTGTAATATTACTTTGTATGTTGTGTTGTTTACTATTATTATCTTGTCAGTTATTAGATCATATTCGTGAAAGAAAGTTACCCTTAAAATAAGTCTAAACATTGTTGTGCTTATACAAGCACTAATTTAATATGCCATTATAAATTGTTGTGGGTGTTTATATTTAATGAAAAAAAATCGCATCGATTTGGTAAATATCAAATTCGACAAGTCATGTACTGTTCTGAAAATTCCGGGTACAAAAAAGATATTATATGCCCTTAGGTGATATTGGAAATAGAGTACCTACAATCATTTTCATAAAGCTGGAAATTATAATTTGGCATTTTTATAACTTACGTTTCCTATTTGATATACTTAATGACATATCTGATGTTAATTAAATTATAGATCTTAGTTCACTATTTGATTTAAGACTGCACTTGTAAATATATTTTGTGATACTCATATACTGTTATAGTATTAATTTAGCCACCTTATGTGCTATATCATAATGTTAAGTAAGTAAATGTTTATTAGGTTTGGTTTGCGCAAATATAGTTTTATTTTGTTACTGTTGGATAACTCTCCTTATGATTTAATGTTACTAGTGTTTTGCTAAGACACAAGAATTAGCTGAAATAAAACAAAATACTCTCGTCTATAATAATTAAAGCACAATAAAAAAAGTAAGCATTAGATCAAAAGGAGTTTGTTATATTATCTGTGCTTTTTATATCTCACTTGTCTGTGTACATACCTATAGTGACAAAATGTAAATAAAAACTATTCTAAAGTAACCGATTTGTTTTATTACATTAAACCATAATGATTAACCACCTTATTCATAAAAACCTCAAATTAGAGCTATAGTAAATTTTAGTGAATGATGTAATGGCTTATTATCTTTATATAACTTTCATAATTCATAAACATATTATAAGAAATTGTTTGAGTTGGAGTACTTTAGCGTTATTATGATGTCGTTCTGACGAATCCAGACAAAACAGACAAATCCACTACCTGATATCTACATCTTTCGAAAAAAGAAAACGAAGCGTTTTTAAAGCGTTTGCCGCTATTATGTTATTACGTATAATGATTTTCGAGAAATTCCTTATAACAAGCTTATAGGCCTTCCATAACTTTTTATGAATAAGACGGACTGTGTAAACTGTCAATAACATTGTTTACATTAATTGTACAGTAAGCTTTTCATGTGCTTTAATAATAATATATTACTATAAAGAAACCAGTTTAACATAATTCAATGTAAAACTAATAACAGCATGATGTGGAGTTCTACTGATTCCGAAGAATTTAAAAACATATTTGATTGGTGATGTAGAAAATTAAAATTCTAAAAAATCTCCAAATAAGTTATGATAAATTAAATTCATTTCCTACAAAATCATATTTTTTATATGATTGTAATGTATGTGTTACTTATAGTCAAACGCCGAAGCTCCGGCGCTACTAGATTTGACAAGAAGGCTTAGTCAAAGTCCAAAACCAATAGCGTGTTTTGGTCTTTGACTAACGAATTTATATCCAAACCTAGGAGACCAACTTAACAGTCAAACACCGACACTCAATACAATCAAATTGGGGTTGGACCTACCTAATTAGTACCTAATTTAAGTCCGACTAGTCAAACCCCGATTTGATAGTATTGAGTTTCAGGGTTTGACTGTCAAAGTTGGTCTCTCCTAGGTTTAGACATAAATTTGTTAGTCAAAGGTTGAAACATGCTTCCAGTTTGGACTAAGCTTCTTGTCCTGAGATTTGACTAGCCAAACCTAGGAGAGCCGGAGCTTCGGAGTTTGCCCATATACATATGCATTACAATCATAAGTTGTAGTTGTAGTTTTATTAAGTTAATAAAAATATATATATATTTTATGAATACATAGTCTTACATTTTAACTTACTTCTATTAAAATTTCTATATCACCAAATTCAACTAGTTCACTAAGTTGCTAAACATTGCAAAACATATTTTGCAATAACAACATTAATCAGATGCCTCGAAGACCTAGTAGATATGAGTCCTCAGAGTTCTATAATTCTTAATGTGGGTTGTTTGAGGATCTGGTCCAATTAAATTGACTAGAAGTATCACGTAAGTCATGCTGCCACTAGCTTCTTTTGAACTTCTTTTTCTCTTCACCAGTCAACTTTATTCTGTGTGTTCTAAATTTCTAATAAAACAAATCAATTGTAGCCATTTAGCCAGTAAATATACACAAGTAAACTGTTATGTGCTTTATGCACATTATAATGTCATTTTGAAATTGGCCACCCATTTGAATGGCTCAGTTTCCTATGCTAATCACTTTCACTACCACTTTGACCAGGAACATAATCAGCATCATCTTCATCAGAAATGTCCAAGTCATCCAAGTCTTGAAAGAGAGATTCATCAACTTTGACTGCATCTCCTGAAAAAAAAATTCAACACATTTAGCCCATTTACTGCAGGCAGCAGGAAGGTAATATTTAAAGCTTTTTCAAAAATATATTTATAATTTACCATCATCCAAGAATTTAAGATCAGACTCATTAAGGGTTGTATCCCTTAGGAACAACTCTTTTCCAGTTAGTTTGTTTTTCTCCTTCATTTCTCTTTCTCTTTTTGCAGGAATGCCCATATCAATTTCAAACTGTTTTCTCCATGCCAAAAATGATTCAACTGTCACTCTTGTGCCTTCAAATCTTTTCTGTAACAAAAAGCATTCTTAAGGCATGTATCTATGTAATGTGTGTTGCTGTGAAGGGGACATACATACCAATTCTGCTTCTTCATCAGCTTTCAGCTTGGCAAGTATTCTTTCTTCGTTTTGTTTTTTTATTTTATCCCATTTCTCATTAAGCCATTCCTGTCCAGCTGAAACAAGCGTGAACACCATCACCATTCCCAGGTTTTCTTTACCCTGCAAAGTGTAGAGAACTTGGCATTAGTTCAATGGATAGGGCAATAAACCATAATATTATATACTGTTACTACAGTAAAGGTTACATTACCTGATCCTCTAAATGTGATAGAAGATCGTTTTTATCAACAACATCATCGAAGTTCTCTTCGTTATCTATTTCAATTACAGGAAGCTCATCAGGGTACTTTGCTGTATAAGTAAAAATTAATTGACAAGCTAAACCTTCACCATCGTCAAATCCCTCAGACTTGATGGGTATAGAAAATTTGTGAAAAGGCTCTTTCTCTATAACTGCAAATAGAATAATAATACAATTAATAGATGCGATGCGTTTGATGATTATTTTTAAATAAGTTCTGGCTCGCACATACTTTGCATGTCTCCATAATAGATAGAATCTAATGCTTCAACTTCACTAGATTGTTCGTAGTTATAATCCATTGTGTTTGTGCTAAACTTCACGATTTAATATTAATTAAACAATTTACTGCACACGTTTTATATTAACCCCGATATCCCGACACAACACTCGACCTCGACTCGACCGACGATTCCACCAGATTGACAGCAACTGTCACTGTCATTTAGTATGACATTTCTTTTTGTCTGAGGTGCGTTCCGTCGCTTAGCTCGAGTGCACTCGAGTGTGCTCGGGTTCCTTGACCGTTCCATGGCTCAGAGTGCAGCAACCAAACAACCACCTAATTCGTCGTTGAAAAACGCTCTGACGTTTATCTCTTGTCATAATGTCAATGTTATTTGACATTATTGTTTGTATTTTGATCAGCGTTGCCAGAATGTTACAAAAGTAACATTTTACGTTACTTTTGACCCTCTCATGTTACCTCCATGTTACACGACTAAATATGTTACTTTATGTTACTTTTTAGATTTTCCAGCAAACAAAAAAAATTTCGTGAAAAGGAACGCATTCTACATTTTTTTGTTCGTCATCTTGGCGCACTTGATTTTGTGGACTGACTGAATGCAACATATTCACTCACTCACCTGTAATTCTCAATTTTCCATCCCGCTTACTTAAGCATGCGCAAGTGAGGCGAGTGGTGACTAGCAGCGAATGATTACAATCGATTTTAAAATTTTAAATGCATTTACAAAATCATTAGGTACAGGTTGATTATAATGATTTTTTGACCAAACCGTCATCACCGCAGGGCCCGGAGCGCTATGCACGCCGCGACTGGACTTTTACACGAATGGATACAAACAAAGATATAACCATCTTTCAAACACAACCCACCTATGTAGAATTTTAATATAAAAAAAACTAACTAAAATGTTTTTTAAAACGGTTACTAATTAGTTTACTAGTGGATAGGGGTCCACATCAGGCATTTTTCAGCATCGCCAGTCGATTATTCGATCAACAATTATTACGATTTTTTCAATGTTTAACAAATGTGACAGGAAACTTATTTTAGTTTTTGTGTAATAAAATGCCATAATTATATAGTATTGAGTCGTTTTCCACAATAAGTAGGTAATGTTACTTTTCTCGCGAACATGTTACTTTTTGAGCTGTCTCATGTTATATTTGACTATCTGCCACTGGCAACACTGATTTTGATGTTTTTGTGTCTTAAAGTTCATGGTTGCTCCTCAAAAAAACAGATTTTATTTATAGGAATGTTTAAATTATCCGTATTCCAAAATAGAAAACGAAAACTTTGTACAGTCACGTCTATAAATATGTATACAGTTTAGAACTTTATCACTCTAAAAGCTTTTACCTTATTGAACAGAAATCAATGACAAATGACAATTACATATAAGTGAAATAGTTTTAAACTGTATGCATATTTATAGACGTGACTGTACTCAATGACATCTAAAGTTTTTTTAGGTTATAAAAACAACTCGATCGTTCCGTGGCTTGGTTGCAACTCAAACGAGTGAAACTTTAACCAAACAACTACAACCAAAACGACGGAACGCACACTTGGTCTTTGGTTTTGCTTGCATGCATTTTGTTTGTATTTGTAAATAGAATAATTAGATTATTAGAATAGTTTTAACTGCAGATTTACAAGTGCTACTTGGAAAAATATTGAAAGTAACGAGATGGATTCACCAGACATACTATCGCCACAACCAAAATTTGAATTAAATTCAGGGTTCGTAAAGTAATGATGTTATATGTAAATGAAACCTTCATGCCTTCATTTCCAATTCTAATAAGTCTGCTTCATTTCTATAATACTATCTTCTTAAATACTTTATATATTATTAAAAACAGTGCTGTTAAACTTGCCAACTTTGTTTTAGAAATGCTGAACATCAACCTGATGAAATTAAAGTAATGCAGGAAGAAGTTATTGCGAACTTTCAGAAGCCCAATATTCCAAATGTTAATGTGCCCGAGCGTATAATCTTATGTGTGGATCTCTGTTATGATGATAATGATACTTTGTATCGCTTAGGGGATGGATCAACTTTCACTCCTATAAACATGTTAAAAAGAATTCTAGATTTCTTTTTACATTCAAAAAATGCCATTAATAAAAAAACAGAGTTTGCACTATTGGTTTTGAAAGACACTGAAGCATGTTGGGTTCAGAATTTTACTAGCAATTTGAAAGACATTGTGAGTGTCATAGATTATCTCAATGCTGAGGAGAGTACTACTGAAAATTTTGATTTCAAGAAAATATTCCAGATATTAAAACAAAAAGTAGAAATACCTGAATTTAAGCAAGAGGATTGTATATTACCGCCTTCATATGTAGTCCGCATGATAGTTTTGTATGGAAGATCAGTATCTTTGCCTCTTATACCACAAGATGATACTTATTTCAATTTTCTCAAGAAACAGTTATATTTTTATGTTGACATACTGTTTGCTCATGAAGAATACTGTACAATGTATAAATGTGAAGAAATATATGATGCTCTCCAGGACCTGGACAATGGATATTCTTATGTGTTTGAAGTATCCCGAAATGCTACAAAGATACATGATTGTATCGCAAAATTACTAGCCCATCCTTTACAGAGACCACTTCAGAAAAATACAGACTATACATTTGGCAATCAATCTTGATAGACTGTAATGTGAACTTATCAAAACTAATGGAAAAAATATATATTAATAGGTAAGCAATAAAATGGTGTGATGTTATTTTGTTGTATTTATTTCAGCTCTTCAAGGGGGTTATGACTGGTACAAAAGAAAACACTAAGGCTATTATTACATACATGGTAGTTTCAAATACTTAGATTTAACATTGTGTACTTTCCCAGAAGGCAGATTAACATGTCATTTAGTTTCTTTGAGTTCATGTTATATTTTATTTACATTTTAAAAGCATAAAATAGGTATGGACCATAGATCTACTTCATTTATTACAATTACATTAAGGTTTGTCTTAATAGTTATTGGAGTCATAATAGCCATCATGATGTTCTGATTTTAGACATATCTCAATTTCTCCTTATGTATATGGGATCAAAATGTTAAACTATTTATCTATATTCCCGGCACAGCCAACTTTTAATTCCATACTTACCAATTAAGATAATTTTCTGTAATTTTGTGAATTGTATTTTCAAGATCAAATATAATATTGTTCTGATTTAGTAAAATAATATTGTTTTTATGAAAAGTCATCATTTTTTCAGAAAACACTTCTGTCTTTACATCTAATCTGACATTCCCAAATAAAAAGGAAAAAAATAAAGTAATACTTTTATAACTATTTTCTGCATGCATAAAAGAAAACATCACCAAGCAGAAGGTATGAAGTAAATAATACAAAATTATTAAAGAAGTATGTAAAGAAAATAAAAATTATATATTTACAATGATTACCTTTATCTAAAAGAATATAATATCAAAAAAAATACATTAACTTGAATTTCAAGTTGATCAATTTGGCCTTATGAGAATAATACAATCTGAAGCCATATTTTTTACATTGACATTACAATATACAGTAAATAAAGCTTGTTGTATATTAACACTGGCATGTAAGTTCTTTTGAAAATCCCTTTAAAAGTAATTTATGAAGTTTGAAATATTCATCACCTGAAATTTATTCTGAAATTACATGTTTTACTTTTTCCATTCAATTTGTAGGAATCAACCAAATTGAATCATGTAAACAAACAATTGAATCAGTCATGAGTTTAACAAATTTTTCATTTTACTGCACCTTTCAACAGTTTCAACGAAAGTGAATCAATTTGGCTGAACAGTGTAATTTCAACATAATGCCACGTTATCGACATTTAAATAAAAATAGTAAAATTTCTATTTCAATTAAACAGTGAGTGTAGAAAATGATGTATTGAATCCTCATTTTAACAATAGACCCAGTGTATTTGAAGTGTTTTAATTTTACGGCGAAGATACTATCAATACTTTATTTCAACATCAAACTTACTGCAATACAGGACAGTAGTCACTGTCCTCTGCTTTTTTATTATTTGGGACATGGTGCGATCCATCCCTTTTTGCCATTACTAAGTTTTTTTTCTTTCAACTTATATAAATAGCAAAACTATCACTATCACCTACAGATGTGATAATCATCTTCCCTATAGTCAGGCACTTACAAAAGAGACCTAGGCCAGAGAGAAAATACACTACGTTTTAACCAAGGCCATGATTTTTGTTACGCAAAGTTTGAAAAAAATAGAGCAATTTGAGTATATGGAGTTTATAACTTTAGTTTCTTTAGATAATGTTATGAAAGAATCTTCGCCGTACTTTCACATACGCGCTAAAAAAATTGATAACAAAATAACTTACATATATAATAAATGAATATCAATTCAAAATGCGATGGATCAAACAAGACCAGCACATTTCACACTCTCAACGGCAATCATTTAATTACACAGCTATTATATTACATTGAGATCCTAGGGACATAATGAATAATGACTAACTATCGATGCCTAACATTTGACACTGGTTGATTTACAAACGAAATAAATAACTTCACATATCAGTCTCTTTAAATAGTATTTACAAGTATTGTAAATTCAGCTGTTGTCAAATAATATACAGAGTCAAAATTGTGATATTTGATGAATTTTAATGGTTCAACAGCCAAATCTAGCCATCTGTCCCACTTTCCTACGCGTTGTATATCTTAATACAATGTTACATGGAATGATAAATAATTCATAGCCGCAATATCAAGCCAACATTCCTCATAAGCACACCAGAATTAAAGCATTTACTCAGTTTTACTGATTCCCAATACAGTGAGGTAATAATTTATACAAGATTTAAATATCTTAAATAATAGTACCACTGGCACTACGAAATAATTAATCGATACTGAAACTTTTAAATATACCAAAGCAGTATACACTATTAATAATATTCCACCATAGTTTTTTTTGAGTATTATGATAAGTTAAAAATATATTCACATCCTTTTATAATTATCATTGCGGTCGGAACCAAAGCTTAATATTTTAATGACGCAATATAATCGTAACGTGGACACCGGACATCCAACGGCAATACGCGTATCGCAAGGAAGACAGGACTAGATGAATCGATATTTTTGTGTAACTAACCCGTAAACTAAGTAATGTCTATCTACATTCGAATCGTAAGAGCATCGCCGCCCGGTGATGGAATGTCAGTCTTGGAGCGAGGTGCGGCCGCGGCTCGCACGCTAGGCCGCCGAATCGATACTATTCACAACGTTTCATTTACGCAGTAACATTTTAGATCGTTCGTCTCTATCGTTTTCGTCGTAGCACCTTTGCTACTTTATAAAATGACAAAAGTTTAATTAGTGAATTAATTTTGAAGTTATAATTTAAAATATTTTTAAATAGAAAGGTTTTGACATACTGAATCATCTCAGATTACTGCCACGGCAATACAAATCAGGATCGAGTCATAGAAGTGAACAAAATTACACTTTTATAACAATCGTTCAATATAGGCGAAGAGCTTATACATACACGATGATACTGTCGATTATGGATATTTGGAAATCACTTCACACTGTCATTTAGCAACATAACACTTCGATCTCGGATCGTTACTACGTATTTCAATTCATCATTTTTTATCAATTATACGCCGTCGCGCCGTAGTTTAGCGGCGGGGCGGGGGCGTCGATAGCTTCTACTTTCAGTTAACGCAGTTCGAGTTTAAGAGCTCATATCGCTCGATCGTACAGTGGCAAGTTTCACACGACCAATCGTGTCACATCAATTATTGCAACGTAGCACTTAACGTTTCGCGTCGTGTTTAGCGGCGGGGTGGGGGCGACAGTTTCTATTTTCGGACAAGAGCACTTTAAAAACTTGTCGCAGTAAGTGTAGCGGGTGATCGTAGTGGTTTCCGTGGGTGTCACAGCACGCAGGCGGCGAACACCGCCATGGCGCGTCAGGGCGGCGGCGGGGCGGGCGCGTGGGCGGGGGCGGACGCGGGGGCGGGCGCCTGGGCGGGGGCGGGGGCGGGCGCGCGCTCGGGCAGGGCGGGCGCCGCCTCGTCCGCGCCCGCGCCGCCTGCGCGCGCTCGCATCACGTACGCGTATGTGCGGTACCTCTTTATCTAAGAAAAGCGACGCACATTCTCTTATTTTACCCACACAACATTTTTTATTAATAAGCACTTTTATTAGTCCCGAGTAGCTTACTTGACAAATGATTTGACTGTTGTGATATGAAAAATATGTCAAATCATTTGTCAAGTAAGCTACTCAGTACTTACTTTTTGATTGTAAAACAGGCCCTTAGTAGAGTAATATCATGCATCGGACATTTTCGTAGCTCAAAACATCGTTCGCTATAGCTAGACCATTGCCTTGCGTCATCTGGCTCAACGATTTTGTAGAGCGCAGACTGAGATTTGACTTAATTGTGACATAAAATAATAAAGCCACCAAAATGACACTTGCAGAATCTTCACTAATCACGAAAATGTATGCCAATCCCATACACTTTTCGGCAGCAAATATTTGTAAATGTGACTCGGCTAGGGGGACAGAATCGATATACCGTTTGGTTTATAGAATTTATTTTTAAAATTTTGAGATTTAACCTTTTCGCCGCCAAGTATAGCAAAAAAAAATCTATTGTCCCACGCCACGCCACTAAAACAATAAAAACAGGTTCCAAAAAATAGTGATGTCCAGTGATTACAATCGACAACCCCTTTTTTACCTTTTCCTACCCATATTCTATGAATTTTTTTTGCATTTATTTAAATCCAATTATTAGATTCCGTAAATCATAACAATTCACAGCAATAACTGTGAGTTTAAATTAACATTCAACCAAAATATCAAGTAAACAATAAATAATTGTGATTGAAAATGGAACGTCCCTAGTTAAGCTTCCCGTCGCCTCGGCGGACGTGAGCTGCCGTCGTTGGCGTACAGGGACCATACTTTATATAAGCCGCGTGCTTTAACAATAGTGATGTTCCTCTAATACATCGACATAATTTTAATAATTATAACATTCTTTTGTAGGTACTTTATTTTCTCTCCTCGTGACATGTAATTGCGTGATGATTAATTAAATACATTACAAAGATAGCCTTTATAGCGCTTTCAATATTAGATAGAAATTTAATTTTGATTCTACTTAATTTTTTATTCAATATCATTGCATCGTATACTTAAATTGAAGGAAAATCTGTTGACTTATTCCTAAATATTTTCGTAAGTAATATTAAGAACAGTTTTGTTGGTACCTATTTTATAAAAAGTGAAAGTATTTTAGTGTATTGATAGATGCCGCGACGTACCCATTGTTGTTTTATGGTCAGCCTAAAAAATCTTGCAGCTGTTTTAAAAACAATGGGCAGTCATAAAAATATTTCGGCCAAATTATCTATTTTCTTTCGCAATAATTGATCAAAGTACGCCGTGCCTCGGTGCCAGCGTATTGTTCTTTCTAATCCTTCTTTAGAATTTCTTGCACCTGCATAAAACAATAGGCGCAAAGGTCTAAAGCCATTTTTAAAACCAAATATTTTTGTTTCGTTACAGAGAATTTACTAAGTGATAGTCCATGTTACATTGTAATGTATCCATAAACATTTTTATTTCATATTTTCGACGTAATTATCAGACCAAATGCTAATTGATAAATAAACTTTGACCTTTTAATAAACACATTAGCACAACACTACCTGTGACGTCGCTGTCGGCAGCTCCCGACGCTGGCGCCGAGGACATTCGGACTGTATTGCTTGGTTACGGCCAATTATTTTTAAATAGATTTTGCAATATATATGCAATAATTTCTAGTGTTTTTGGTGAAAATATATTAGTAAGGCTGAATACTTCATGTTGTGACAAAAAAAAAATTAAACTGATTGGTAGAATACTTAAATTTGCATCTAATTTGGGCGACGTCATATGCCGACGTTGGCGTGCGGGACACTTTTTTTTTATGACGTCATATGCCGACGTTGGCGGTGAAAAGGTTAAGCATTCACAATGCTATTTTATATAATACTAAATAATATACTAGAAAAAATAGGACTCGCACCAGATCATGTTCTCGGACGGGAATCGAACCCGCGACCTTTGGATATCCGGTCCAATGCTCTGACCGCCGAGCTACCGAGTCACCGGTGAGAACGTCGAATTTCTTCTAGTATATCAACTCTTTTTTCTATACTATTTTTTCTAGTATATTATTTAGTATTATTGAATTGAACTAAAATAATGTTTAGTAAAGATATGTAGTGACCTCGTAGACGAGGTAGTGGTCCTTGTCCCTGGCGGGCGGCGCGTGGTCGCGCGCGTGGCGCAGCGCCGCCAGCTCCTCCTCGAGCCGCGCCGCCCTCTCCTCGTGCTCCGCCAGTTGCTCCCGCTGTCGAATTACCGAATATCTAAAATAACCTGCACATACTATTCGGACTTCCATAACAACATTAACACCCGTTTGCACTAAACTTAAGAATCGCCTAAGTCTTTTCCTAACTACGACTCGACCGCATGATAGCTAAGTTTATGACACCGTTTTGATTTGGTCGAGTTGTAGTTAGGAAAAGACGGCGATTCTTATGTTTAGTGCAAACGTGTAAGCGTGTTGAACTATAGGTCCGTTTTTACCGAATCGCTTCAACTTTCAATTTAACTTGCGTCAAACACATGCAATATTGCCTCCAGACCCTGTGCTTTCACGTTGGCATAAAGTTGAACGTGAAAACGGACGGTTCGGAGGCAATCGATATTGCATGAGTTTAACGCAAGTTGAATTGAATGTTGAAAGGGAAAGAGCACGTTTTGGAGGCAATATTGCACGCGTTTGACGCAAGTTGACTTGAAAGATGAAGCTACTCTGTGAAAAAAAGATTTCTTATGCCAATTTTATTTTGTATCTTTTGTTCTTGGTGTATTTGGTAAACTATTAAAAAAAGATTACGAAGTGGCGTAATCATATCGCTATAACATAGAAGTCCTTGAAAAGCGCAGAAATGCAGGATCAGCGAAAAGTATAAAAAGTATGTCGCACCTATTATGTCAAGATAGATGTAGTGTAATCAGAATATCGATAAAAATCTATATACCCATTTTTGAACATACTTTTGGACGGCGGTCATGGCAGCACACTACTTTTAGTTGAACATTGTCATAACACTTTGAAAGCACATTATGTATTGTTTGACCTCAAGCGCTATACCACGCCTTCGGTGGTGATATACGTGGCAGAGAAAGGAAAAACGGCATTAAACGTACCTGCGGGAAGGAGGGAAGGCTACTCTGTCCCCGCCCTCACCGCGCATTTGCCCGAGGCACGGCATCGGCACGGCATCGGCACGGCACTGCAGTTGCGGTCAGACTATAGTAGTACGCACCATGGAGAGCTTGGTGTGCGTGCAGGGCAGCAGCGGGCGCTGGAACTTGCGCTGCGAGCCCACCGCGCCCGCCAGCGGCGGCGCCGAGTACGCCGCGCACACGAAGTTTATCGTCTCCACCCACGAGCACAGCTCCTTTGAGTCGCTGTCGAATTGGTACTGAACATTAGTCGGCGTCCGCTGAACACTATGTGTGATTCGATTCGACATGTGCAATTCAACTTTGGAATCTGTTCGAAATAATCTTATATTATATTATAATTTACTACATTTAAATTACCTCTTGGGACAATAGAGACGTCCTCTAGCGTGGAACCGACAGCAGAAAAGTCAAACCGTCTAAGAATTGTATGTACACCAAAATATGCAAGGCTTTTCTGACAAAGATTTAGAAATAACCTTATTCTTAATATTTGAAATTTTGAGATTTAAGCATTCACAATGCTATTTTTATATAATACTAAATAATATGCTAGAAAAAATAGGACTCGCACCAGATCATGTTCTCGGACGGGAATCGAACCCGCGACCTTTGGATATCCGGTCCAATGCTCTGACCGCTGAGCTACCGAGTCACTGGTGAGAACGTCGAATTTCTTCTAGTATATCAACTCTTACGCTGCAAGCCAGCGCCATCTCACCAATGTAGAAGGAATTAACCTCGACATGATCTGGTGCGAGTCCTATTTTTTCTAGCATATTATTTAGTATTATATAAAAATAGCATTGTGAATGCTTAAATCTCAAAATTTCAAATAGTTATATAGCTTTCTCATCTTAATCAACTGTTTAAAAATATCTGGAAAGATGTTCAGTTGAATGTCGAGGTTAATTCCTTCTACATTGGTGAGATGGCGCTGGCTTGCAGCGTAAGAGTTGATATACTAGAAGAAATTCGACGTTCTCACCAGTGACTCGGTAGCTCAGCGGTCAGAGCATTGGACCGGATATCCAAAGGTCGCGGGTTCGATTCCCGTCCGAGAACATGATCTGGTGCGAGTCCTATTTTTTCTAGCATATTATTTAGTATTTTATTCTTAATATATTTTTAATTTATTTAAAATTCAAAAGCTCTGAAGATATTGATGTGTTATGTGTTACTGAGCATTGGTTAAAAAAGCACGAACTAATTTTAAGTTTGAATAATTATAGAGTTGCCAGCTCACTTATAATAGAAAATCTGCTAAAAGAGGGGTTTCACATATTACACCATAGCTTACAAAGTAAAGAGCGCAAAGATGTAGCATCCCTCTCAATTGAACGAACCACCGAGTTGTCTTGTGTGGAACAGTATGTACTTATAGACCCCCCAATGCGAATTACTCTGAGTTTTAGTCCACCATGGAGGAAGTCCTAAAAGTAACATGTAAAAAGAATAAAAAAGTCACGATATGGGGGGATTTTAAAGTTGACATCTTAGATCCTAAATTGTCACAGCTCCCGAGTAGGTTCATAAATTATTTAAATGATTTAATTTGCTACATACTTTTAATGAACCAACGCAAATCACACCCACTTCGGCAACCTGCTTATATAATATTTTCTCCAACTGTAATGTACTTGAAGAACAAGAAGAAGAAGAATACAAGCAGAAGAGCTTTGCTAAGAACAGCGATAATCACCATTTTAATACAAGGAATAAAGATAAATTTGCCGTTCCAATATTTAGGCTTGCAAACTAGAGGTTAATTTATGGGGAAACGCATAACCTTGATTAATAAAGTTCCACAACAAGTGATTGATCTACCTTTGCATGAATTTAAAAATCATGTTAAAAAGACGCTCATGGGTAAAGGAGTAGACTATTATCTGAAAGACCGAAATGCGTGGAATGGATGTAACACATAACTTGCTAGTATAAGTACTTTGTTGTTAATAATCTGTTGTATTGTATTTGGTAACGATATATTTAAGTTTGTAAATATCGTTACTTACTTATTTCTGTTAAAGCTGATAAGTTTCTTGCTTCAATTCTTCTTATCAGTTAAAAAAGGTCTGGAACGGGTGGTAGGAACATTAGACTATTCAAAAGCGTTTAATTACTCACCCCCTTACTAATAAAGATTGTATAGCAGATATATAAGTTACACAGTTTTTTGTCCCTTTCTTCATATTTGAATAAAGAAATTTTGACTTTTGACTTCTTTTGAAAAAATATATTCTATAAAAATAAAAACAATACTCGCCAAATTTAGTTTTTAAACACGCATTGAAACCGTCATTATAATTTAAACGATAAAGCACAACTACGGTAGCTCTTTTATGTTTTACATAATTTAGTCATTAATTCCATATTAAAACTGTAACAAATAATATAAAAGTGGTTGTAAGCATCAGACTTAGTCTGATAACAAATTACTTACCTTGTTTGAAATAAGTATTCTGCTTGGTCCGCTGTCTGCAATCTGAACACGTGCTGCTTTTTAGTATAATCTGACGCTTTCGTCGCTAATGCATGGTGTATCCTAAAAAGAAACGATGCCACGTAAAATAACATATCCAAAATATATTGCGTCTTAAGACTCCTATTTTAAGCAAGTAAATAGGAGCTAGACTTATCAGTTTCTACATGGTTTAATTAACAAAATGCTTAAAGATAACTCGAGATGAAAGGAGCATCAAGTGTTAAAGATAATCACAAAATGGTCAGTACAGAAATATTCATTTAATAAGTAAAGAAACGTCAGTTTCTAATATCTTTAATATTAGAAGCTGACATGTTTAAAGTGGTATGGTAGTATTACCTAATAGCGTTGTGCAGGTTGTCGGACATCTGGCTGCGGCGGAACCCATGTTCGTCCTTGTGCAGGTACAGCACTAGATCCCGCAACGTGCAGTAGAACATTTTCCAGCCTCGCCGTCCGAACGGAGCTGGAGTATAGAATATATTGTAAAAAACAAGTAATTTTGTCGATTCATTACATTTTAGTCTTATTACACTTAGGGCTGATTTTTCAATTCTCAGTTAACATATCAGACAGTTTAAATATTAACTAAATATAATAAAAGTCATTTTAAAAATGTGACAGACGAATGACAAAACATTTTCAATTTGGCGGTATAATACGCTTTCACACGGATAAAGCTTTAACTAGTAGTATTAACGTACTATAATAATAGACCGACACAAAGAAGCTCAAATAAAAACGCATCAAAATATTTAAGAACCAACTAAACTAAAACGTCAAAAATAGGTGAATAGAGAAATATGTAACAATGGCACATAGTACGTAACGGCAGCGCGCCGTTACAGAGAGCCCACTACGAACAAAGCGCCATTTTGCACGCACACATTGACAGTACGATTTAATAGGGATTCTCGGGCAGTATCGGACAGAGCTCAGTCGCGAGTGCTAGCGCAGGTAATGATGAAAAAAAAAGACGAAGTTTTTGTTTAAAAAATATAAAAAAAAACGTTTTAGAGACGCCAGTCTTCAAATCCCAAATAACATTTTACTCGTAGTAAAGTTTTTCTAACTAGACGCACGGAAATACTACTTACTCCTTTTTAAAATTCAGAATCATTATAGTAAGTTACTACTTTTACCCTAGTGAGTCCTTCAAGTTTAGGTAAAATTATTCGAGGACGGCGGGAGTGGTCCTTCTGTAAATTGAATATTTTGTGACAATGGTATACGTACTCTTTTTCCCATTGGCGTCCACGCAGCACTTGCGCATGACGTATCCCTTCTTGTACTCGACGGCGCGCGACTGGTCGGGCACGTCCAGGAACGGGTTGCCCCCCACCGCGCCCCCCCCGCCCGCTCCGCGCTCCCCCCCGCCCCCGCCCCCGCCGCCCACAGTCGGCGGGGCTTCGCCGTCTCTACAAACAGGATATGGCATTCTAATATACGATTCACAGCGCATCGGAGCGCATTTTACCTCCCCAAAGGAAATTAAAGCGCCGGGTACCCACTTAGGTTCGCGAACCTCCGCGCTCCGTGAACCTGGAACAGTGCGCCATAGCAATTTTTTTTTACCCTGTGGCCATGTACAGTCAGGTCTATAAATATGTATCCAGTTTAGAACTAAGAGTTAAACCTTTTTTGAACACAAATCGATGACAAATGATAACTACAGCAAAGTGACAAAGATCTAAACTGTATTCATATTTTTAGACGTGACTGTACACGCTGAGGCGCACTGTTGTAGTACAGGGTAAAATTATTGGTGCAAGTTCGCGGAGTGATAAGGCTGTGGGTACCCAGATAAATACGGGTGGTAGTAAAATTTCATTTTACATGTGTTTTTTATTATTACAATACTTACAGAGCCCACTGCAGCGGCTGCGTGCGTATAGCGTGGTATAGCGCCTTGAGCGTGTCTCTAGGGAAGTTGTCTCCGTCGTTGAGGTCCGCCAGGTTGTCTATGAACTCCGCGCACGCCATGCGACGGAACGTAGCGCTGCCGCCGCCGTGCAGGTCCGTGTTCAGCAGCATTATGGCGCACGTCAGCGTGTGTACTGCGTCTGTCGACGAAACGCTACATCTTAATACAATGGGTGCAATAATAAAAAGCACGCAGGTCGGTTTCATGGTTAGGTTCGTTTGTTTTATTCTTATGGATTTTCTATTATTATAATTAGCATCAAATAATTGGACATTTTTGCCAAAGAAACATGGGTCGAAAAACGACAAAAAAAAAACACTTTCCGATACTAATACAATGTTTTAGCTATCCAACTAGTATGGGAGGACTAACATTTTTTGTTGTGATCATGATAGTGACGTCACCTTGTGAGTTGAAGGTCCCAGGGTTGCACTCGAGGTAGCGGCGGGAGAAGTGCACGAGTACTCGCTCTCGCTCCTGCGTCTCGCCGCTGAGCGCGAACCTCGCCAGGAACGTGCGCAGCGCCACGTCGAGCGTCGCGCCGCTGAAGTCGAAGTGTTTCACGTACTCCTCCGCCACTGCCCGGGAGAATTCGTTGCTGTAAATAAAATAAAAAATTGTACAGATCAAAGAATTTAAATTATTTTCAAATAAAACACAATTTAGCCCTTGAAAAAATATACGAAAAAGCGTAAAAAAAAAGGTCAGATACCGAGTGTAAGTACCGGCAATGCGAACGCAAAAGCACACGAAACTATGATTTAAGATTAATTCATACGACGAGTTGCATAACATTAGATACATGCTCCGAAAATTTGAATATAGTTGTTCTATCTCACGAAGTTCGTTTTGCTATAAATGTGTAAGGCGTGCACATGCACATTGTTTTAAGCGCTCCGGTAACGATCAATTGCAATTGTTAATTTTTACGTCATTGACTCTCATTGACGCAAAAATTTAACGTTTACATGTGCAATTGAAGCGATTGTCAATTGCTCCAACAATGGCATTGACAGAAAAATTCATCAGCATCTGCACGCACGTATTACATTTTACGCACACTAAAATAATGTGCATGTGCACGCCTAACAACATTTATAGCAAAACGGTCTTTGTGAGATAGAACAACAGAACTATACCAACAATAAGCAGTATACATACTTTTTGCTCAAATGCCTCGAGACGTCCGACTTCTTGAACCCGTCGAGGTGGTAGAGCCGTTTGGCGAGCCGCTCGGCGGAGGGGATGTCGACCGCCTTGGGGCTGTAGTGGAACGAGTGCAGCGAGTCCCCGTCCGAGCCCTCGTCCGACCCCGACCCGCCGTCCGACCCGCAACCCACCTACCGACAAACCACTTCATTACTAGTGGCTCAGCGAGTTGTACACTTCGCTCAAATTGTGTGTTAATTAATTACACGAGAATCTGTTGAGAAATGCGACCTGTAGAGGAGAACGAAAGCATTTTTGGACAAGATAAAGCAGAGACGCTACGCGCTCGCTCTGTCAAATATGGAGTTTTAACATGAAGTTTTGTTATAGCAGTGTTTCTTAAACTTCTCGCAGTTACGGACTGCGAGAGGACCACTTTCAGAATTTAAAAAAATTCACAGACCCTGTCATAATTTATCAGCGTCATAGTTTAACTATTTGTAGTAGGCGAGTAACTCAGTATTTAATAACCATTTTAAAATATCCATTCTCGCGAGACGTGAGCATGCGCGACATATGCGGCAATACGTTGATATTTATATAATTTTCTGCTTTAGATTATTGTAATACGATCCTATTTTCAATGAATCCAGAAAATTGCTCGGACATTTTTCCGTTCTGTCTGAGAACTGACCTTAAGAAACAAAAACATATCACGCACATACCCTGTTAAAGGTGAATGAACTATTACGTCTACGATTACAAACCCATAAAGCAAGTAAACCGTCCGCTCACCTGATAGCCGTGGTTCTCCGGCGAGTTGTGTCCGTTCTCCTTGCCGTTGTGCGCGTACCCGGTGTTGTTGTTATTGTTGTTGTTGTTCACCGGCTCGTTGGCGTTTGCGTTCTGCTTGTCGGGGCCCTTCACCTGTGTCATGTTCACGATCAATCTTAACAGCACAGGCGGATTCGGACGTGTACGTTCGGACGATCAATTATTGATGGAAAGATGGATGGAAAGAGGGGAGCGTTGAATACATTTATTAGGTTGTTTAAGGGATATTATTAAACCGGCGACTGAACAAATACTAATTGTTTAAATTATTATAAGGCACTCTTAACGCAGCAGGTAATAAGGACTGTTTTACATCGCAATAATTATTTTGGTCAAAATAGCGTTGCGTTTTTTGATAATGGCTAAATTTCTCAGGCTACGGTCAAGCTTTTCAAGATACACAATATGACAGATGTTTTATGTTAAAAATGCAGCTCACCACTCAAGTATCTAAAATAACAGCAATAGCAAATAATATGCAACCTGCCTGTATGACAATCTTGTAGTGCACTGCCGCTGTACGACGGGCTGGACTTAGCATGTTTGTGGCACGGCTCGGACACTAAAATAGTGGAGTCCGAATCGGACACGTGAATAGTAGTGATAATAAATAAATAATATGCAACCTGTATGACAATCCTGTAGTCGTGGTCGCCATTAAGCGTGAGCTCGCTGCCGTTGTACGAAGGGCTGGACTTAGCACGTTTGTGGCACGGCTCGGACACCAGTATGGTGGAGTCCGAGTCGGACGCGTCCGACAGCTCCATGCGGGGGCACTCGCGTCCGGACTCGAACACGTCCTGCTCTTGGTAGTCGGGGCTCGAAATGTTCGACACAGCCTCCGATAGGCTCATGTCACCTGATGTTGTAAACCATAAAAATAATTGTCACGAATCAGGAATTCACGAGTGGTTGGAGTTAAATACCTAATAAATGCTTTGGTATTGAAATGATATTAAACAGCTATTAACAGCATTCGTGAGTATCAAACGGATCAAATTCAAGGATTATCGTCAGAATACAATGCGATTAAATTGACGATAGACAGTGATCAGCTGCAACTTCATTCGAGAATGTATGCTATCGGCAAAGAGAAAAGACAAAATAAGATAAAAATGCGTCGTTTTGTACCGCAAGTGCTCTGAAGTTTAACAATTCTGTTGTACGTTGTTAAATTAATCGCAATGTTAATTGTTCCTTAAAAATAACCTCTAATAAAACGGCAATAATATTGGTAGAATGTGTAATATTGTAATGTCCCTCACCGTTGAGTGGGCGATGGTGCGGGTGCGGCGCGGCGCGCGGCGACAACGCCGCCGGGGACGCCGACGCCGACGCCGACGCCGACACCGACGCCGACGTCGGAGACAACGGCGACGACGACCTGACACACGTACAACATTTCAAACACGACTCTATCACAACCACTTAAAGTCTAATTTAGACCGGCGACATATTATCTGATTCAAAGTTGCGACATTGGCTTTGCTACGAAAGATAGAGAAATTTTGCAAATAAAACCAAAAACAGAGTCCACGGGAGATTTTTTTAATCAAAGGTTTTTATATAATTGCTTTCGACTTGTATTTTTCAAGTATTTTTTTCGATGATTAACGATAGCTTCACGTAATCTTTCAATATATTGAATTGAATATTGAGATTTGAGAATACTTAACGCCTTAATAAAGATTCCACAATAGGTATAGTTCATACCGTTGCGACATGCCGTCGGATATGGAGGTGGAATTGGAAGTGGCGGCCGAGCCGTTGCAGTGCGCCCGCTCCGACGCGCACGACACGGGGGCGTTGTATGTCCACACGATTCTGCAACACGATACGAGACTAACACCCGTTTGCACTAAACTTAAGAATCGCCTAAGTCTTTTTCTAACTACAACTCGACCGAGATAAATAGGCGCATGAAAGCTGCATGACAGCTAAGTTAATGACACCGTTTTAATTTGATCAAGTTGTAGTTAAGATAAGACTTAGGCGATTCTTAAGTTTAGTGCAAACGGGCATCAGTGGTTTGCATTTTATTTAATGCGAGATTTTTCAGAACTCGTTAATTGCAATACTAACGGGCATTCGGTTGGATATAATGAGAAACGAACTGTCTTTAAATTTCAGTAAATTACTTCAGGAGTTGCCCTTGTCACGGTGACACTGGATATCCTGTAGGGTACAGGAAAACTTCCTTATGGAAGACAACACAAAATTAAGTGAAGGTACAGTCAACGGCACACTGAGCCACCACAACAGGGTATTCAGCTTCAATCAATTTTAAACATAAATACCAAGACATTAAGGTTCAATATAAATTAAACATTTTTGACAGTATTGTATAATCTGGTGATTACATAATTATTTTATTTAATTATAGCACGAACCTCCTATTGTTGTGCCCGAATCCTATATGCTTAAAATGATGTAACACCGCTACAATAATCGGTAGGCGTGGTTTTCATATTTTAATCTGTGACTATTTTTCTAATTATGTAAGAAAAACATTAACTAACAAGAACTTATTATATCTTGGTAATGTGCGTTCGTTCAGAGCATATCAGAAAAATGTGCTGCAAATAAAATAAAAGTGTACTTCTGAATCATATCCACAGTTTCTACAAAACGTGCAACTATGAAATAACTTTCATGTTCTTTGTACAGATTAATTTAACGTGTCTTTGTATTTTCTTTAGTTTAAATTATCTAAATGTATCGATTTCTACGCGTGCAGAGAGCAAAAGCGAACTCGTACATTCGTGTGGACATACAATTTTACTTATATATTTTGAAATGCAACGTTACCTTTATAACTTGGTGAGGGAATGGTCAAAGCGAATGGTGATTAATGTTTTGAATTACATAATTCACATTATAGAATGTTGTCATATGAAATTTGGAAAATTGAAGCATGAGCAAGATGAAGCATGAAAAAAAGTCAGAGAATGTAATTTTTTACAAGCAGAGGTAATGTAGAATATACTATACAACAAAATCGGTTTTTAACACTTTAAATGGGATATTTTTGTTATAACAAAATGACACAAGTTGCGAGTTCGATATTTATTTATTGTACTGAAGTACTGAAATGGGATGAAATTATCGATACCACTATATTATCTGAATATTTTGTGAAGTGACGTCGCCTTAGTTTGATTGCAGCCGAAGGAAAGAACTGTTAGTCCGCAAAACATTTAAAATAGATGGCGAAAGTGAAATGGGTTACAGAAATAGTGAATAAATAGCACAAAAGCTCAAGGATGGAGATGTGGGTTAGTTCCCAACCGGCCGCATGCCTCTGTACCCACTTGGGGACCGTTGGGATTTTAAAAAACTTTTTGGCCCAATCGACCCCTTGCAAAGGTCAGTTGTACAAGATTTTTTTCAAATCCCAACGGTCCCCACGTGGTTACAGAGGCGTGGGTCGAAGCTGCTAGAGAAGGTAAAACAGGAGGCTGACCAGACCACAAAATAAAGTATGCAAGAGTGAAAGAGAAAAATAATAGGTGTATTTAGAAAAAAGTATACCTGTCTCTCTCGGAGTCGGAGCGGGGCGCAGGCGTGGCGGAGTCGGGGCGCGCGTCGAGTAGAGTGTTGAGTGATGACGTCACGTCCTCCTCCAACTCCGCTCCGACCGCACTCAGGGATGACTCCTTCTGCGGCATACGGCCGAGATATAGGATTCTATTTTACATTATGTATGACTATGAAATTGCTAACAACACATCGTTCGTGCGCGACGCGTCGAGCATCACGCGTTTTATTACTGCTATTCTACGCTGAGTTTGATTATGCAGGGTTATTTGTAAAACACCAACAACCTCGCAGGAGTAGATCACTAACATATTAAACGACAAAATTTTGTTTTACGACTTTTCCAAGAACAGACAAAAAATGCGACTTTTCATACAAAACTTGACCAGCCGTTCGGACATTTGTATACGATTAAGATAAAGACGATGTTGGTGCTTTACAAATAACCCTGTATAGAATTAGGCGATTATTAAACTTTTGTTCGGGAGTGAACCTTCTGTAGTCGTACTATTATTATGTATCATTTAATATAAGTAAGTATACGCACCTGCAGGTGGTCCTCGGAACGCGAGGTGCGTACGGCGTGGGGCGGGCGCGCCGCTAGCTCGGTGCCCGCGCCCGCCCCCGCGCCCGCGCCCGCCCCCGCCCCCGCGCCCGCCCCCGCGCCGCCCGCCGGCGACGCCGGCTGAGATATGAACCTGCATCGTGTAGTCACCACATTTAACACACATGCACACCACACTACAATATATTATACTGATAGGAAAACTCTACTGTAGTCTGTTCGCCGACAATCCTACTAATATTATAATGCGAAAGTTTGTGTGTGTGTGTGTGTGTGTGTGTAATAAATATTCTTAAACAAAGTGATCCTATAAGGGTTCCGTTTTTTCCTTTGAGGTACGGAACCCTAAAAACGCCTCGGAATAAAGAGACTGGCGCTTAATCGTCGCAATCTGTAAAACGGGCGTCGCTTTACGCCGCGCACTGAGTTTTGTGGTGTATGAGGCCCGCAGTCGTTTTCAAGCGCGGGCCCGCCGGAGCGCCCGGGCCGAGGGCGTCCGATGTAGGGAAATAATTAGCGGGGCGAGTTTAGAAACTCAAGATTTCTACTTTTTTCATAAACTCTTCTCTAACAGACTTTAGCTTTTGAGAACTACAAATACTAATTGTGAAAAAGTGACCAAAATCTTCCATGAACCATTCACTCACATTTTAGTGGCATGATCGCCGAGGCCTGTGTCTGGGGAAGAGTTGTGTCGCTGCGTGAGGTCCGCGCGCCCGCACTGCCGCGTCTCGCTCGGCGACGCCGGCGTCGAGTTATATCTGACAAGACGTACAAAACTTTAGAGACGTTATTACGTACAATAGACAACGCTTCTCAGAAGACAAAATAAAACGACGGAACATATGGCACACAAAACCAAAGCGTCCGCTTCAACTTTTGCTTGAAGTCAATTATTGATGGAGAGCTCGATCAGCCACCTTATTGGTTTGTTAGCTTTGAAATGAATATCTCCTCTAGTTCTTATGACCGTATTGTCGCAAAATCACGGTCATTGTCTCTAAAACTTAGACCTACACTCTGGTAAATTCTGCTTTCCAGGCTGCTGGATCAATATAAGATGCTAATTCAGCCGTTGTATTTAAAGCAACTGGTGTAAATTCCGGTTGGTTAAGCATATTGTGTATGTGTATTTCTGTTCAGTGTGAAAGAGGAAAAGTATTGTAATTTACTTACCTATGGTAATGTGTCCGGTGCGCAGGCGCACGATGGCTGTGGTGGGGGTGTTCGACGCGGGACAGGTTGAGCATGAGGTCGCCGGTCATCATGTAGGCCTCGAACTTGGGCTGCGAGCGGCGCACGCCCTCCAGCAGCGCCTCGCAGCTGTCGCCTGACCGCCCGCCCGACCCGTTGCTCGACGAGTTGCTGGACGAATTGCTCGTCGAGTTGCTCGAAACGGGTGAACTAGGACTGATATTGATAAGCTAATATAAAACCGAGAGGGCAATAAGAAACAACAACGGAATCACAACAACAAAGATCCTTAAACATTGAAAAAAAATCGAAGCAAATGCGTCGTACTTATTAATTAGTGTTTACATTTACATTCAAGTAGTAAACCCAAGCATAAAAAGCAAAATTTGGTTCCCAATAAATAACAATTTGAGAATCATATGAAATAAATAAATATACAATCACTTTTGTCGTCTTTGTCAATGTCATTCCTATGCCCTAATCCAGTTCAGTCAGTAACACTATCATAATTGCCCTTTTATAGTTTTAAGTAATAATATAAATAAGTATGGACATAATGCCTGTGTACAGTACAGATAAAACATTCTTGACATTTTTGTGATGTTCTAATCTGTACACAACTCAAACAAAATTTCAACGATATTGATAAGATAAGATTCATAGCAATGTTTATGTTATTGACCTACGTGGACGACTGGCTAGAACGACAAATTCAATATTTATGTCTCTGAGATTCTGATTTCGATATCCGGTCAGCCCAATCAGGGGGAGTATTACAAGCTCTTAAAACTTGCTAGGTTTTGAATTGCTATAGCTACATTTCTTTCTCGCTGTATAGCAAATAAAAGGGACGCATTGATAGCCATTCAGAAAACTGAAAAGTTTTGAGAGCTCGTCCGCAATACGGGAGCTGGTCAGGGGAAAACAAACTTTGTAGGCCCTTATTCACAAACGCCAGAAACTCAACACTCTTGGTTTCCGTAACTTTTGATAGTTGGATTCGAAACGAAAACTATAATTTTCGGATTAATTTCCATGTCGGAAGAGTTATTATCCGTCGGGAAGAAAATTGACATTTCGAATACGAAACCACAGAGTAAATATATGGAAGCATAGCATCGGGTACGGAAAGTTTCGGACGTTTGGAATCAGGCCCTGTACTGTCTCTGGTGTTCCGTCATTAATTTTAAATTCCGTAACAAAAAATGTGTTACTATTACATTTTGTTTTTGTGTTTATAAGTCTTTAATTTTATTTATTTAAAGGTATTTCAGTCAGCATGTGGGGTTGTCACTGTGGTTCTTTCTACAGAAGCGACCGCTGTCAATATTAATGTCGCGTGTTCTATGTGAATCAGACGGGGCAGGGCGGCGGCGGGCGTCGATACGGCACACATGCTCCCTAATCCGTTATCACCAGCGGAAATCAGCTGACAGGCCGGGGCCCCTTCCGATTACACCCCCGATACACGGGTTAAAATTAAATTCGATACCAGGGGGTGCAGTGCAGCATTAACTCAACATATAAATTTTCGCTGTGTTATTTTATCCCATTGCCGCTCCGCGTGGTGTGTCCGTGGATGACGTGTTTGTTTTGTAATTGGATAAACAGCGTCAGTTCACGATGAAACATGCCTACTTGGAAATTGTGAAACACTTAACTGGATAGTGAAGTTTAGTAATTACTTTCCGCAATTAACAATAATTTAGGAACTTTATAGAAGTGGCAGTCGCGATAATTTAATTGACCGCAGCTATTTTGTTCATTGCTACATTTTGATGTACTTTTACTGAATGATAATTTTTAACAGATAACCAACAGTCACGCATGTACACAACGGCACTTCAAGACTGTCGTTGACCTTGAGACCGCCTTTATGGCCCACGTAATAAAAGCTGTTTTCGCAATTTAACTGTATAACCTGATGTGCTGCTGTGTGTACCATACTGACACCGACTACCCACCTAATAACCACTAACTGCATTGAATCATAAGGGGCAACATTAGGCGACGAAATGATTTATTCAGTCAGGTTGAACTTATTTTGCGTTATTATTTACCCCCGAGTTATAAAGATCATATCACGCATTAAATGCCCGTCGTCTGTTTAGGGTCTAAAATTAGACGTTTACGGCAACAGAGGTTTGATTTCCTTAAGAGTTACTAGTGGCGCTATTTTTCTGATTTGTGGACTGGTCACTACACTGGTATACGAGGGTTTCAAAACTTACATGTCGTGGTTGGTCCGCGGGCCGCTAGAGCGGCGTTCCGCTGCCGCAGATAGGTACCGCCTCACGCTCGCTTTGATCTGAGGGTCTGAGACAGCATTCCGTTATCACACCTTATCACTATCGACAAACAACAAACAGATCGAACAAAGAAAGTGCGAGAAGACCGGCTCGTTTTCCTCGAGGTGCGGCGAGATTAGATTATTAAAGGAACAAAGCCACTGTGAGCGGGGGTTATCCGGCCCGGATCCCGAGAGTCACCTATGAAATTACTCCGCGTATTGCAACTCTTATTTGTGGAGGCTTACTTCGCGAGTTCGACTGAGCCACTCGGGGATAAACTAATTTTATAAGTTGCAGCCGGCGAACACGGCCGTCTCCCGAATGCCATGCCTAGTTCACACAAACATCGACACGACTGCGTGTCACAACTCCAGTTTAAAATAGGACACTCACCCTTTTTCAGTCTTAGAGTGACGGGATCCGACGAGAGTCGTAAGCATTTTAAAACTGCAACAACCAATATAAATGACATGATAATTTGTACAAACATTAGGTATTCGTATTTAACTCTGTTATCGGAAACATAATCAAAGCTATTAAACAAATAGTACATTAGTCGAACAATAGAGAATTTATTTGTACAATTCATGTTCTGATAACATCTCGCGATTGCGGGTTGTTGGTGGAAATCAATTTTGACATCGACGTTGTAAAGAGGTTATTAAGTTATTTGAGGCAGTAACCAGACTAGTAGAGAACGTGTGAAATGTGAATTACGAAGTTGCGTGCCGGGCGCGACGGCGGTCGTAACGCGATCATTGAATTAGTGTTAATACCGTCATAGATATTGGCCACTATGAAACTTCGATAAAGTTAACGCACAACACTTACATGCGTGAGAATGTTATGACGAAAACTTTAGCGCAACAATAAGGGGATGGCATAAAACGCCTGCTTCCAGCTAAAAGCATAGGACGGCTGAGATTCATGCCTTTGTGTCGGTTGTTGCCTCGCCTAACCACTTTACTTTAGGAGGCGGCCGTAACTTAAGCTTTATGGCCTAGTCACAGTGGCTGTTCAGTAAATCAGGGGTATCAGGTTTCAAAGAGGCTGCAGTGCAGTGCAGTCGATAAGGCGGCGAGTGAGGGAGGAGTGTCGCGGATAAGTGGCGAATCAGTGATAAAGTTCGGATTCCTTACCTTCTCGGGTAGTGAACCGGTTTACATCAGTCCCATTGACCTTGAGCAATACGTCTCCTGCCTCCACCTGCAATTGAACACATGCGTTCGTTTACATCCAACCACAGATAATTATAATGCATCCAACCAAACTAAAGTAGATTTAACAAGCTCGTCTGACAGCGTAAACAACGCGATATGATAATTATCTCAATTAAAGTATTCGTATATTGTACCTAAATGAAAAGGCTTAAGAATGCATTTCAATTACTAAGATAAATAAGAAATAGTCAAGTACATTACAGTTATCATTTTATGTTTTTCTCGAGCTCTACTGAACGCCAGTACCGATATAAACGCCTTTTTAGCGTTCCGTACCCAAAGGGTAAACCCTATTACTAAGATTTGGCTGTCGGTCTGTCTGTCCGTCTGTCAGGCTGTATCTCATGAACCGTGACAGTTAGAAAGTTGAATTTTTTCACAGATGATGTATTTCTGTTGCCGCTATAACAAACAAATGCTAAAAAACAGAATAAAATAAATATTTAAGGGGTCTCCCATACAGCAAACGTGATTTTTTTTGCTCGTTTTTCCTCGATATTGATAACGGCAACAGGTAGACGCTTGGAAATATTCACATAATATTTAGTTATATATTCACTTTAAAAACAAATATTTAAGCAGGGCTCCCATACAACAGACATGTTTTTTTGCCCTTTTTTCATAGATAATGGTACGGAACCCTTCGTGCTCGAGTCCGACTCGCACTTGGCCGGTCTTTTAAATAAGTACGGTTTTGGGAATAAAAAATATAGTAAGTATCTACATACTTTTATCACCTTACTAATTACACCTTCACGTCTTAACACTCAACCGATCATCATACAATTTTGCATACACGTAGTCAGGGGTACAGAAAAGGACATAGGGTACCTATTATATAGAAAAAAAGTACTGTTCCCGAGGGATAGAAGCAAAGTTCACGCAGAAGGTCGCAAATTTCGTATAGAGTTGATTAAGTCCAAAATAATTTTATTGTTTTAGTAACCCAACATGCAACGTATAAAATGATATTTAACTGGGACTCAAATAAAAGTGCTACTTTGCTTTTGAGACCTCAGTTACAATGATTTGAAAATTTAATGACTAGTGGCGAGGATAAGAAAGTTACAAATTAGAGTTAAATTCAAATCCAAAAAAACAGTTCGCGAGGGATATCAAAAAACTGTCCACGCAGACGAAGTCGCGGGCGGCCACTAGTTACTGAATAAAAATAGAACGACGAGTACACTGGCGCGAAATTGACCCATCGTTTGTCCGTGACACAGGCTTTAATTTTTAATTCAGTGGATATTTGCGGTGTACACGTGCGTCCATTTCGCTGCCAAAACATTCATTACCACATACAAAATACATGAGATAGATTAAAATTTATTATCATTATATACGTACTATTTTGTCGTAACAAAAACACAAGCACAACGCTTAATCAGTAACAGCACATCCTTTGAAATAACGTCCGCGATTCATTGGAGCACGCAATCATAACTGGTTTTTTTCAAAAATCACAACACCGAACTCGCTACCACCTCGATTGTGTGTAACGAACTGAGGACAATCTCGCAACTATGGATGTAGGAGGTACCTATGTATGTACAAACCGCCCGTATACACAGAACATCGTGGGAATTCAACACGTGCTTCAGCTTTCGATAAATTACACTGTTTAATTCTGAACGACGAACATTTAGACAAATAGTGTGTATCGAGTGGCGTTTATTTATTGTTGTGGTGCGTACGCGGCGCGGTAGAGACGGGCGGCCGCCGCGGGGGCAGCTGCCAACTCGTCCTTATCACAGAGGGACCGCTAATGGATTGGGCTTAGAAGATAAATTAGATCAAACTCTGACAGAAGGGCGCAGCGGAAATATGAATTAGACGGCAGCGGCCTACTTATCTGAGTACGTTACGTATACGTCATCGCACATGTAGCGGGTACTTTATTTTGGATACGAGACATTTGGATGTTTAAAAGCCTTTGGTTGGACTACGTAGAATAAGATTGTTGTTCTAATAATAGAGATCCCTAAAAACATTTTCATGTAAAATGTAGAGCCAAGAATCTAACTCTACAAACTCTACATCTAGTCAAAATATGCGGCTTGGCCGTTTCTTTACTACAAGAACTTTGTATTGTATAACAGAAAAATAATAAACAGAGAATACATTTTTTACCTTACGCCCATTTGAATGTAGCGAAATGGCCTAACCACATATTTTGAATAAAGTGTAGAGTTTGTGAATTTAGGGCTTGAAAAGTGAGGGCGTGTAGAGTTAGAAGCTTGGATCTACATGAGGTCTTTTTGACAGTGCGAGCTATATGGTCTCGACTTGGCAACATTTTACATGAAAATGTTTATGGTGGGATTTTTTTACAGGAAAGAATAAGTCATACACTAATTTATAAAGACTGGGAATTTAGTTGAAAGATTCAGAAGCATCTAATTTCTCAACATATATTAGAATAAACTATGTCGGGATTTACACTATGTACCTGTTTATTTTTGAAGCTCCGATATTTCGGCGCAATTGCATGCGCCATGGTCACGGAAGAACATGGTGTAAATCCCAACATAGTTTATTCTAATAACGTCAATAACCATGGAAATTTAAAACAATCTCAACATAAATATCTGAAAAAGATAAACATTTTAGTTGTTCAAGAAATTTCTGATTCTATATTATATTGTGACCTATGATCCGACAAACCTAACTCTACCACACCTGCTGATAAGTTTCTTGCGCCCGTTCTTCTTGTCAGTTAAAAAAGTCTGGAACAGGCGGTAGGAAAATATAGACAATTAAAAAGTGCTTAATTATTAAGCTTATTTGAATAAAGAAATTTTGATTTTGACTACACAAAGTATTCTTTGTTGCAAATTGGTCGAGACAAGTCTTAGTAGTGTTTGTGATTCTGATTGGCTCTTTTATCTTCATTTCTATCATCATAAGCCAATCAAAGCATCCGTCTGTCCATAATGTTGACGTCAGCCAGTCAGCGCGCTCAAAGTGATGGTCATTCGCGATCATCTTAAGATAGACGCTAGATTTTTGTAAAAATCCTAAACATAACTCGGACGATAGCAAAAATCTGTCTCAGATTCTAATTATCCTGTTTTAGGATTTTTGTAAAGATCCGATTTATACGAATATCCTACGACATATACATACAATAATAATCCCATAATCAGTCAGGTCCACCCCACAACACTCAAAAATAATTTTGACCGGGATGTTCTGTAAATCTATGGATTTGTATTCAATTTTAATGATCATCAGTAAGTGAGTCAGTGATGAAATCGGGTTTTTTAGATATCAATAAAATCTAAAGAATAAGAGCAATAAGAGTATATCCACTATTGACATCATATCCCGAGAATTTTGTTTGTCTGATATAATTCAAGCACAAGTTATGATTCAAAAAAACGGCGAAGCACTTCGAGAAAAGGTAGGCAGTGCCCTTGCGCTTCGCTGGGTCGTCTTGGCGTGGGCACTACCATGCCCCCAGATAATAATTCTATACAGTACGTTACACAGTAGACTTAATCCTAGTAAGATTATACCCGCTTGTACTACTACTGTGACGAAACTTCAGACTAAATGTCCATTTGTCCTTGGTAATACGATATTCTTGGTGGGAAATTTGCAGTAAGTTCAATATTGGTAAGTTAAACATTGGCAGGGGCTAGAAGCGATCGCTCATTTGATCTGAAGCGATAGTGACGTATCAACTAAATTGGAATAGCCGTCCATGTCGAGTAAATATTATTGACAAACCGAGACGGACGGTTGCACGAGTGCATTATTATTGTGCAATTTAATTTCGTCGAGGGACTTTGTTTTGTTTTATTAATAATGCTAATGGACTCTTTTCGCCAATGAAAACTAATCGTTTTAATGTCAACAAGACTATACTAAAGATTTATGATTAACTAGCTTTTGCCCGCAACTTCGTCCGCGTGGACATTCGGAGAGTCCCTATGGAACCTTTGACCGGGATAAAAAGTATTCTATGTTTTAACCCAGGCTATAAACTATCTGGGTGCCATTCCAAGCCGTTTTTACATGATTGAGTAACAAACAGTTGAGAAGTCTAGTTGAGCAGTGGGGAATAAAGGAAACATACAAACATCCAAACATTAAACTTTCACATTTATAATATTCTTCATTTTTATATAAGAAATTGTCCATACCATTTAGTTAGAAACAAATAGTGTTATATCATGATTAACGGCTAAAATGACCAACAGAGAATCTTATTCCAGTGGGTGGGTACTTGTTATATTGTCACTCAGCTAGCCATTATACCGACCGCGCAATAATCTCCATTACATACACACCAAAAGCATATTTCCTTTCACTTAGCTAAGTGCTATCGATGGCTGCGTATTGTTTCGATATGGCATAACTTAGAGCGAGGCACCCACGACGCCCACAATCCTTCAAATACCACAATATATTTCAAAGTTTCAAATCCCTATATATTTTTAAGAGCAATAGGAATTTCTTGTGTTAAGCAACGCTAGACGTCCTAGGAGCTTTTAATCAATGTAAAATATTGTACATGTTTTAAACAAATCTTTTGTATAGTTAGGTCATAATACCTAAATAATAAACAGCAACAGACCTAATATCGATCAATAGTGCACTGATATCGGCGTTGCAGAAGTTTTCTTTTCCTATTTGTCATGTTTTTGTGTTCTTGCGGATAGATATGGACCTATTGGTCTCTGTCTCTAATAAATTCTTGGAGATGACATAATATCACAATTTATTGAAAAATATTGCCGATGTACATGATGAAATGGAAAATATTGACGTGTCTGTCTGTCTGTCTGTCCGTCACTTTATTCCGAAACTATTAAGATTACACTGTTGAAACTTGGTAAGTGGATGTATTCTGTAAACCACTTTAAGATTTTTATACAAAGAAAAAGAAAGTATTAAGGGGGGCTCCCCAACTCCCCATACATGGAACTAAAACGGATTTTTTTTCATCAAAACTATACGTCACAAACCGCTGTCTATAGATAGGTATTTAAAATGATATTGAGGTTCTTTAAACAATCTTGCCGTTTGAAAGACTTACACTTCCAAAGTGGTAAAATGTGTGTCCCCCCCCTCTAACTTTTAAACTAAGGTGAAAAATCAAATAAATGTATATGCTGTAGATTTTAATAAACCCTTTCAACGCAAATTGGTTTGAACGAAATATATTCAACATTTTCCAAAACCGCAAATATAACTTTGCCATTTATACAAACACTATGATTTTGCAGACGAAGAGTTATAGTAGCATTTTGGGTAGACGTAGTCTAGCGAATACCTAATTTAATATATTAGGTACTTGTTTACAACATTATTATTCTTACTTCTGTTCCAAATTTTTTAAAGAAGGTAATTGATCGAGTTTGTTCGGAACCCTCGGCGGTAGAGTCCGACTCGCACTTGTCCGGTTTTTTTAAATAAACAATAGGTAACCGTTTGCAAAAACGAAACGATAATGAATGAATTTAAGGTAGTTACGAGGTATGAAAAGGAATTCCGTTCCGTTCCGAATCCGGTGTACAGTGAGTCTTCTAAAATAATCATTATTATGAGTCATAAAACAGTTTAGATCTGATAAAAAATTATAGCCCATAGACAAGAGTCGACTAGGAGGAAAACGTTGCTCTAACAATAAATTCAAAATCACTATTCTGCCTTTCTATTGTCTAATTTCAAAATCTATCGCAATCGCTTTCAGGATGAAACACATTGATGCTTCTTTTTGGCACAAATAAAAAATTAACAAAAGAAATGCAGCAATGTGTCGGATCCAACTGTCAAATGAAAGCGATTGCTATAAATGTTTTATATTAGACAATTAGCCCCCAGGTTTTCAAGAGAAAGAGAATGCATAAAATGCCGGTAAAAAGTGTAGGCAATGGTATTTGTTTATTCTCTATTGTATGTACTATTATGTATTCTGTGGTACTTAGAGAAGGTGATAGCGATATAATAATCATAACATTACATAACTTAAACTAAAGAGAACTATTTCACTTAAATAGTTCTTAATTAATTAATTAAAATTATTCCTTGAGAAACATTGGTATGGTAAACAGGAAAAAAATCGTCCATTTGTTTCGAATCAAATAAGTAATTTGTTGGATAGTCGTAATTGGCCTTTTGAATTATGTTCTAAAATTGTAACTTAGACTGTAAGTGAGCTGTTTACTGTCCCTAATAAAGAAAAATAAAATAAAACAATACAAGCCAAGGGAATAGTTCGCACAGGTTACCCTTTTTTTGATCAAGTTAAAGCTCAAGTTAATTGCGTAATCAGTTTATTGGCAGCACCTATTAAGGATTAAAAAAATCTTGAAACAACTACATTTAGCACCAATGAACACAAAATGTCGGATGTGAATGGCATCAAAGGGTTGTTATGTTTCTAACTTTAAATAATGAGTAAAATCCGCACAGTGGAGCAGAGGCAGGAAATCAATCAAGTTGTAAATTAACTTTCCGCAGTTTGTTCTTAACGGAAAAAGATTTCCTATATTTTTGTTGCGTGATTGCGAATGAAATGGAAATAAACGTGGCCAACTTTTCAGAGTATTCATACACTATTTTTATAGCAAATACCATTTATAGCTTTCTTCTAATGGTTTGTTGAAGAACTTCTTTACCTTTACCTACCAAGCTACGTTCAATTTTAATGTTGGTTTGTTTTATTATGAATATGATGTATTGTTTACCTACGTATGATGCTATTATCAAAATTAGCATTTAAATTGCTTACATACTTAGTAAAGACCTTTGTCAGTGGATTTCTATTACAGACGGTTAATTAAAAAGTTTTGATTAAAAAATAAGTATTTTTGATGTTCATTTGCCAGTTGAAAAACAATAAGAAAGAAAGAAGAAACAATTTTTGGGTGAAGAGAAGAGCGCCGGTGGGGCGTCCATTAATTACGTGAGGCGATTTAAGCGATTTTTCGACCTGCCCTCCCCCTTTAGTGAGATGTCGTGAATTTGTCCATTATGCGTATTATAGTGTAAATACGATCATCTCTGCTTGTTTGCTACTTTGAAAAGAACTATATGCTTAATTATTTTTTTACTGACTTCAAAAAAATAGAGGTTCTGAATTGGACTGTATTTTTTTGTAGATTTATATTATTATATGTTCGTAATATTTTACACTGTTTCTGCGGAAAAAGTTTGTCGAGGCACGTTAAGTACTATTTATTATGTGCCGTGACCCCCCTCTCCCCCACGTGAGTAGGGTGGGATTCAACTCGACCCCCCCCTTAACACCTGACGTAATTTATGGACGCCTTCCATCTGAAGTTTTCGAGCGTAGGATTATGATTCTGTGACGTAGGTCAGGTTTGAGGCAATCAGATCTGAATGAGAAATAAAAAACAAGACTTCCATAATAATAATGACATGATGATTTTAATACAGCTTTTGTATGGTATATGGGGAATACGTGTACTATAAACAAACTTTTAAAAAGTTGCTCTAAAGTAATTACATCTACAAGAAATACTAAATGTTTGGTCTTCTTGGGTAGATTAAAATACCTACTTAGTTCTCTGATGTATGAGATATATCTCATAATATTTATATTTATATCTCATACATTTACATAGCGCCATTTAACAAGAAAAATAAATTTATAACATTTCGTCTATTTAGCAATTTTCATGTAATGAATAGTTATCGAGTTAACACCCGTCGATAATGAATCCAAAGTTGTGATTTGAGTTATAATTTATAAATCATTGTTATGAGTGTAAACATATTTTAGACGAGATAGCATGTACCTACGCATCACTCTGGAATTTTATGAGTTAGATAGGGTCAGTTCAGAGAGATTTTTTGGCTTCATTGAAAATTGGACCGTATTACAATAACGCATGCTCGCGATGCGTCGATATTCATATAATTTTCTGCTTTAGATTATTGTAATACGGTCCTATTTTAAATTGCTCGGCCATTTTTCTGTTCTGTCTGAACTGACCCTTAATGGAAGCCCTGGGGCAAGCCCCAGGCAAGTGACAAGCCACGAAGATCTTTACCCCCAAGCTTCTTGAAGCCGGCTGAACGGACATCATACACAAGTGTCGGTCGATAAAAAATGTCGACATGACGCGTGCCATGATCGCACGTTTCTGTACAGCGTACAGCAGACACGCATGTCAAATAACTATAATCGTGGTGCAGCAATAAAACTGATAAGCATGAAATTAACAGTTTTCGACATTTGTGCAGATAAATTCGGTGTTTCAATTCACTTACGCAACATTAAAAACGTAGGGGACCTACGCAGGAGTCACGCACACCGAGTCTATCGTTTTTCTTCGGTAGTATCTGAGGCACTGAATTCTATATCCTGATGTGATGATGGGTCCGAAGGGTACCTAACGAATATTTTCTATATTGCCTCGGGTCTTGGTGGTTGTTTTACCGCGAGCACGTATTGTCGTTGCATAGTGTAAAAGTGTTTCTTTACACTATGTTCGTTGTTTCTGATTTCCATTACAACTACTGTATTCTTATTTATTTGATAGTGACGCTATTTTCTAGAGTGAGAAGTTACTTCCCGAAACTATTTTACAGTGTTGCATTATTATGATTTATTTATCGCTGTGACGGCAGTGCTGCGATAATAACTGTACTGTACACGTATTATGCCTCCTCGTGTGTGATCGTAACCGAGGCAGAACATGTTTGGTATTCACATCTAAAGAGAATAGTGCACAAGATACAAATTGAACAAACGAGTGCACTGGTTTTGATTGCTTCTGTGAAACAGTTTTGTTAGAGGACGACGTGTGCTTCTTCTGTGAAAAGCTGTGGCGTTAGTTCTATCTCATTAAACTTACGACGTCCATTGTAGGTCGATTTGGCCTAAACCCCCACCCAAAATTGGAGGAGGCCTTTGGGCCTACGATCTCCACATTCTCCACGACCGACAACCGGGCCGCCCTGCCCTGCCCGCATTCAGCGGCTCCCACGAACTTCACTGGATTGTCGGTCCACCTCGTCGGTTCTCTTTAATATCAACGTATTCATGATAATGGTTTGTTGTTAATTTTTTTTTTTATGTGGCTTCAACACCGAGTCATTTATTATTGTTAGGTACCTCTGTATTTATAAATTCCCTCTTCTTTTTAACAGGTAAGTAGTAAGTACCTAACTTTAAACACCGATAAATTGGCAGTGTAGTGATCCAATGTGGTAAGGAAAACAAAATCACCTCTTGGGATAAATTTAAATAAAATTAATAAATGCAGAAACATTGGGGATTTCCGGTCCTTTAACATGTTATTTTATGTACACGGTTTACCTTCAGATAATTTAATTTTGAGATTCATTTTAAACGCAAATTATAGGTCCATTTTCTAAAACCAACTGCTTGAAATACTAGTAAAAGTTAATACTGTTTATATTCATAATACAGAGATAATTGCATTATTTTTTGATGCATTGCTAGTTAGATACTATACTATTAAAAGTATGACTTGGGTATCGCGCGCGAGACCAAATTATTTACAAGCGGTCGAGACTATCGCGTAGTCGGGGGTTCCCAGCCAGGATATTATTTTAAATAGAATTTATATTGCACATCAAAACAAATTTCTTAGTCTTAGGCTAGAGACTATAAATCGAAGGATTATTGGGAAAAGTAGAATACATTATTCATACTTTTTGCGTTGCCTGAAACTTCTGTCTAGTAAAAATTCTGAGCAAAACGCATATACCTACCAACAATCATATTTACGTAGGTACTTAGTACTAATATCTATTCTGTATTTTTGCCTTTTGATGTAACGTTTACATTGTGAATGTTTTATTAAGAAACAAACATAAAAGGTATCAAAGTGGAAAAGATAATTTGCCAATATCATGTTTACTGAGTTAAATATACAATGTATACAATAGACGTTTTCAATAAGGCAGCTACTCAAGCACTGAATTGAATACAAGTAGGTACCAATCCATACACAAGGACGGGTATAATGGTGACAATTGACGGAACCGATTTCATTCAACGACTTTACGAGAGGCTTCTGTAGTAGAACGCGGTAAAACAACAAAATATATAATAGTAGTAGTAGTAGAACAACTGAGTTAGATGCGCTCGTGTGACTCGAATCAGGGCCAAATGGCGGATATCCCTGAGTTCTCATATTGCTTTTTCATTTACCGTAGCTCAGGCTTTAATAGTAATAGTAATCCCGAAACAATTTAGTGTGCTAGTGTGCGGGTTTAGTGGTCTTCCACTTTCGGCCTTATTGTCACTTAACATCAGGAGAGATAAAGGCCAATCCCAATTTTAGAATTGCGGCGGATACCAGGAAATCATGACTTTTGTTGCTCATAAAATGTCAACATAAAAAAAAATCTTTCTCTTTTTATGTTGACAGTTACTCTGCGAGCTTGGCGCGTTTATAAAATAAAGCATTGTCAAGCCATAAGGGAAAAGCTAAAAACGAGTTTATCATTTAAAAACATAATATTGGTAAATAAGAAAAGAAAAATCAAGATGACTGATGATTACCGTTTTTTAATCAGGATAGCCTTGACGCAAAGTGGTTGGAGTTAAATTCTATAAATTATTTAGATGGGTGCGTCTACTGATTACTGATTACTTGGTCTTTGGGTGCGTCATCTTAATGGCGCGGCGACAAGTCCTTTACGTAATCTGAATATCGTTTTACATTTTACCAATAGTGTTAAAGACATTACACATCAATGGATTATCTATGTTAATTTGTTATATCCTTCCCTGCCACTAGACATACCCACTAAATTTTCAAATCATTATAACTGATGAGGTCTCAAAAGCAAACTGGTACTTTTATTTAAGTCCCAGTTAAATATCATTTTCTATGTTTCACTACATTAGTACTAGCTTTCATACACTAAGGAGATCATTTAATTGGTCGCCATATTTTTCTACTGTCCATGGAGAAAAAGGAAATGAGGGCGACCACTAAGGAGATGGGCTAATGAAATAAGGACTACAGCAGGTGGAGGATGGACAAATTTAGCCAAAGATAGGGAGAGGTGGAAAGAGTTGGGGGAGGCCTTTGCCTACAAAAGATAAACAGTCAAGCAATAAATAAAAAAATCATATTTAATTGATACTAATGATTTTATTAATAATACTAAATGTGACAATGATTGTTAAAAACGTATGTATTTAATGTGTGAATGACTGAATAAAGGCTTTTATTATTAAATTATTAACCCATCAAGGCCTAGAAAATGAGATAATAAATATTTAATTGGTGTCCAGCCACATTCTGCCGCTTGGGTGTTGATGAATTAATGGAGAAGAAGTTGCAGGCATACACTAGTTTCTAATATAAGTAGGTAGGTAGGATGGTACGGTCAGCAACAAAAGTTGTTCACAATTTAGTACTTTGTCTTAGTAACTCTTTTTTTGACAGATGTGTCACAGTTTTAAACATTAACCAAGAAAGTTGCTATGATGACAAAGTACTAAGGTGTTAAGAAAATGTTGTTGGTCATACACATACAGAGTTAATATAACATCTAGGCTTCTGTTAAAACACAGGATTCACAGAAAGTAGGTAGTAAGTAATAAGTTTAAATACCAGTACCTTAGTTATTTGTAGTAAATTCATATATCAAATAGATAGCTAAAGCATGAGTGTTTCATAAACTATTGTTGTGTTGCAACAAAATATCACAACACTATTAATCACTACAGAATCAGATATGTTAGATGTTTAATTAAAGGATTAGGGATAGTAATCTAACAACTGTGACTATATTTTGTAATGTATATTTATTTACATTACTTATGTCAATTAAGTAGAAGTAAAAAATTGCCGATTTGTATATTTATCTTACATTTAGGTGTTGTGGTATATTTTTAATAATAAGTAACGGGTAAAAATAAGTTACACTAAGTAATGCGAATGCGACAGTGATCAAGACACTATAATATTGACAGCATAAAGAAAAATTAGAAAGGATCACCTGTTTCATCAGAGAAATCTGTTTTTGATTAGTGCTCTAAATAATTATATTTCTGAGTTGATAATATTATTTCAAACTTAAACATATTTATTATGAGTGAATTTAGATATTTTTATGAATGAATCATTAGCACAAGTGCATCTTGAGATTTGAAAGAAGGTAGATAACTATGCGTCCCAATCAATATTTGATCTAAGTATACAAATACTTACCTCTCCACTCCGACCAGCTGGAGAATTTTCTTCAATTTTGTAAATTATGTGTGGCAAACCGGCTTCACCAAGCAAGGAGAAACCAAATCCCAAATTGTCACTACGATTCAGGACCACTAGTCTTTCGTCAGCCATATTCAGTGTACAGCTGCATTGATCACCATCCTCCAAAGGACATCACATAATACAGTTTCGTAAGACCATACAACCGGATTTTTAACGTGATTTGTTTAAATTTTATAGTAAAACTATCATAATTTGATCACCATAAAACGCAAACGCACCCATTCAATTCAATCAAAGCGAAAGGAGCACAGACGTATAAGAAAGATGAAAGAGACAAAAAAACACAGATTAGACGTGTTCAAAATAAAAAGAACGAACAGAGAAAACTTTGTTTGCCTGCACCATAGAGTTTTTTTTTTTATTTTTTTTTTACACCATAGAGTATAATGAACTTGGCTCGCGGTTCTGTGCTAGATGCTATGTATGGTTATACGTGGTTTCGGCTCACTAGCTTGGTACCTAAATATAATCGCAGTGTTATTCATAAACGTCCAAAACTTTCCGTATCCGATGCTTGTTAGAGGGAGATTACACAATCTGCCGTCAGTCTTCCGCCAGTCAGTGGGTTAAAGGATCAGTCTCCCACCTGTCTAACCAGACTGATGAATGAACTGGTGGTAGACTGACAGTAGACTGATTGTGTAGCTCCCTCATAAGCTTTCCACTTCTTCTGAGGCTTTCCATTTGGTTTCAGTTTTTAAAATGTCAATTTTCATCCTAGATTACATTATTCAAGTAGACGGCCCACTGACCTCCATATGTTAACTACAAAAAAAAAATCAGTTCAGTGAGACGGCCGAGTCAAGTGGTGAGTGATAAAAAGCAAATGAACTCAACCAATATAATTATGTTAACGCAAGGGCAAGTAAACTAAGCCGTGTATACTGAGATAACTGAGTAAGTTAAGACTCAGAAGACTAACTTTAGTTATAGTAGTAGTAGTAGTAGTTATATTCGTCCTTTTCAGGCCAGGCGAAGGTCTAAGCCATACTGCCAGTTCTTGAGTTGATATTGTTTCATTTTTCATTAGAATGCGGGTGCATCGTATTCCAATGCTGCTTGGAGCATTTGGCACCAAGTATATCAAGACAGTTTACTCGGTTAGTTCTGCCGAAGAAGCCACCACTTCTATAAAAGTCTCAGCTTCACATAACCAAGATCGTGCCTATTTCAATTATCCCACATATTGTTCAGTTGCGTAGACACTTGTACCATATAACTGCACCAATTTTAAGACTGCACCAATTTTTATCCACTATGAATCAATTTGAAAATAATTAAAATAGACATCTAATCGAACTCGACAAAATGGCGCCAAAAAACCTAACTTTAGTTATTTTTCTGAGCTCACAGAGAGCATTTCACAGAACACTATTACTTGTCAATGTCAAAGTTTATTTGCTAAGTTGACATTTATTTATATTCTTTCTGCTCTCTGGTTGGTAACTGATGACGAGGCAGTATGGTCTAAGACCTTAGCCTGGGGCTCTATCGGCTAAAAACATTGAAGTTCATGTTAACTGTGTTTTGACAGATGTATGTGATACATTGCTACTTCGTTTTAGCACAAATAAAAACTTACCAAAGAAACGTAGCAATGTATCACATATATCTGTCAAAACTCTTTTAGTCGATACCGCCGCTGTTCTTCGGAACGAGTAATAAAAAAAAAGCTCTCTGGTTGGTTGGTTGTTACAAGCAGCGTTGCCAGAATGTTACAAAAGTAACATTTTACGTTACTTTTGACCCTCTCATGTTACCTCCATGTTACACGACTCAATATGTTACTTTATGTTACTTTTTGGATTTTTCAGCAAACAACAAAACATCGTGAAACGGAACGCATTCAAGATTTTTTGTTCGTCATCTTCTTAGTATAATAACTATAATCTAAGGTCATCTTGGCGCACTTGATTTTGTGGACTGACTGAATTCGACATATTCACTCACTCGCCTGTATTTCTTAATTTTCCATCCCTCTTACTTAAGTACAAGTGAGGCGAGTGGTGACTAGCAGCAAATGATTACAATCGATTTTAAAATTTTAAATGCTTAAACAAAATCATTAGGTACAGATTGATTGTAATGATTTTTTGACCAAACCGTCATCACCGCAGGGCCCGGAGCGCGCGGCGCGCTACGCACGCCGCGACTAGACTTTTACACGAATGGATACAAACAAAGATGTAGCCATCCTTCAAACACAACCCACCTGTGTAGAATTTTAATATAAAAAAATTAACTAAAATGTTTTTTTTAAGACTGTTACTAATTAGTTTACTAGTGGATAGGGGTCACATCAGGTATTTTTCAGAGCATCGCCAGTCGATTATTAGATCAACAATTATTACGAAACTTATTTTAGTTTTTGTGTAATAAAATGCCATATTATAGTATTGTGTCGTTTTCCACAATAAGTAGGTAATGTTACTTTTCTCGTGAAAATGTTACTTTTTGAGCTGTCTCATGTTATATTTGACTATCTGCCACTGGCAACACTGGTTACAAGAGTCAAGAATACAACCTCAGTCCTCGTCCTCCCTCACCTACAATAAAATACAATCTACGGACTACGATCTACAATGAATAATCATTAATCTGTGAATTGTTACACAATTACCTGAAAACAAGTATTCTTATTTTACAGTGGAATATTATATTTATTATCTCAACCCAATTTTGTTTAAATAATAACATAATAATAATAATTGTTATTTTTATACATAAGCGAAAATGTATATTTTCTCAAATTTGGTGAAAGTTACCATTCCTAATTACTTGGCTGGGCTACCGATTCCAGATAGCTTTGGCGGTTGGTTTCGTCTAGGAGGTAAGTACGAACCAACATGCTATTTTAAAAAGTGCTAATATTTAGAATAGATTAGCTTAAGCGTGACAATGACACAGTTATAAAGACTGGTCAGACACGACAGTTATAATAAATAACAATATCTTTAGATTTATAAGTCTCGTCTTTTCTTTAGGCATTTTAGTTTAGTTTTGCACAGACAATACAGACATATTAATTTGCTTAGGTACCTTTCTGAGATAAATTTCGTAACCTTGAAGTAGATTATTATCCTCATTCGGTACAGCTTACAATTCATTGACATACTTTCAGTGAATGTGGTTTCACATTATAATTGAGATTCATTGTAACTGGTACATTATAAAATGATAATTATGGCTCATTAATTGGGAAGATAATGAAATTTTTAGATAAGTAGTTTATAGTTAAGATTGAATAGATAAACCTTAAAGTACAAACTTTTAAAATTCACTTAGTTACATACTCTGAGCATTTTATTTTATGTTTCTTTACTAGTAGGATATAAAAATATATTCTATGGTTTTTTTTCATGTTTTCAGTTCGTGACTGGCTTGCTCTGCTACCTCCTACTTTAGCAGTTGGAGGTATCTCTTATGTATCATATCAAACTATAAAGAAAGCCCGTGAGGCTGGTAATGTCCAAGTAAACCCATCCATAAGAAAGGACATTAACAAGGTTGTGGATTTCATTGACATTGAGGACATTACAGAAAAAGTGTCCCTTTGTAGGTGCTGGAGGAGTAAAAATGTAAGCTATCTATCTATTGTATATTTTAATGTGATGTTAAAAGTAATATTCATGTTAATATTTGTTTAAAAAAAGTAGTTTGAGTTAACATATACATACTATTTATTTTCGTTTTGCATACAATGGCCTTGATATGTTATCTATCTGTGTGTGTAAACATCAGATGAGAGTTAGTTTTGTTGTTGAAAAGATGGTTATATAACTTACTATTGTATTACTTCAATTATCTTCCTAGACTTTGCCATAAGGATTTTGGTGTAAACTCATACTTGGATTGTGAAACACAATATTAGATTTTTCTATAATAGGCATTTCCTAATAATAATTTAACTTTATCAGCTTTTTTAACATTGGTTTTCATAATTAGCATTGCTATAAAATATGTACATCAAATAATGATTTAAAATACTAAAGAATAATACTGTACATTCCTTTAAAACTGTAATAAAAGGTATGAGTTCAGGTCATACAACCAAAATTTTATTTTATTTCAGTGGCCGTACTGTGATGGTGCTCACGGCGCCCATAACAAGGAAACCGGTGACAATGCCGGCCCCGTAGTAGTGAGGCACAAGGAAACAAAGTAGACACCAACATGATACTAACATACGAACAAGTGATAACAAATTGTGATCATACTAGCCTAAAATTTTGTTTATATTATCTATAAATTGTTCTGATAACAACATTGCTCAGCCAATATACAGTAAGTACCTACGTAATTTAATTTACACATGTTCTAAACATGATTTGTATGATAGTATAATTTTTGTATTTACAAGCATTTTTTGTTTACATGTTTGAATAATAGTGAGAGTTGTTTTTTTAAATTATTTAAAATTGGGTTGTATGTAAAAATATATAAAACATTTGGATTGTTATTGCTTTTTAAATGGAGTTTTATTTAAATTTAATTAAAAAATCTTGCAGGTTTTCTAAATAAATTTTATTCTTTTTCTCTTATTTAACTTATAATATTTTAATCAAATCACAGATATGTTTTGACTTCAATACAAAAATAAATAAATGTTCATTACCATGCCAAAATGGAAAGACAGTAGTATTACTTTACTGCATAATCAAGGTTAACTACTTTCTATGGAGTACTTAATTTATTTTTATGGCACAGTTGAGTAGAGGAGAATCAGACAATCATACATATCATAATAGTAGAATTAAATGGGTTTCCATAACAAAGACGCTAATGGTAACCTATGGACTGGATTGATGGATCCCATCTTCTGTAGTATACTTATATTATATAGGACCTCAAGGTGAGTTTTATCTATATTGAACTGTCAAAAATTACAACTCGATGTAGGGCGTCCGATAAAACAGCGCGTGGGTGCATGCTAGCGTATGTTTGCTTCTCAATAATGTCATTGTACGAATTGTCAAAATAGCCGTCGTCGTATGGGACGCCGATTATTCATCCATATCACTTGACATCCATGAGGACCATGATTGCCCACGAGACGAGATGAACGTAGCTTGAGTTTTAGCGCACACCCATATTTCACACAAAACTTACATGCGCCGCCTCTCGAAAAAACGTCCGACGCGCCACGAGACCCCACGCCGCACCTGACGTGCGACGCCCCGCGTCTCCGTAAATGAGCCCCTTTTGTTTATAGGGTGTACCAAGAAGGGGTTTTTCTATTTAACTAGTTTAAAATTTTTATGGTTATTGACGTTATTAGAATAAACTATATCGGGATTTACACCATGTATCCTGTTTACTTTTGGGACTCCGATATTTCAGCGCAGTTGCATGCGTCATGGTCAGGGAAAAACTCAGTCAGTTAGATCTCGATATAGTTTATTCTAATAACTATGTAGTTATTATAAAACTTAATTTTCCTGACATCCACGGGTATTTAAAATCTAAGTGAACTATTGACACAAAACCCTATTATCTCTAAACCAATCAGTCTTTGACTCCAAAATATTGGTACCACGTTTCAATAGATTGCAGTTGGCGAGAAGAGACGACACAGCCGGCAGGCAGGAAACATTGGTACCAATGGTCCGGATCTTCACAACTGCAAATAGAATAAGAAGCGATTGTTTAAGAAAACATTCAATTTATAAAATATTTTGCCTCTAATAACCGGCACTATTTAAAACAATCCAAGATTATCCGAAATGGTCTCTATCACAGGTGCTCCCCTCACCCGCTACTGCTCGGTTCTGAATTGTTACATTACGGGCAAATGTTCCCGATGAGGAACCTCCTTTAGACCATGTTTAGAGCTTTGAATCTATGCACAATGCGTAACGCACCCATGCAATTTTTTTTCTTACAAAATATCTTACACATGGTCAATATTATTTGGGTGATACCACATACATTGTATGTACTTAAAGATAGATGTGCTGTTCCTCAGCATTGTAACAATTAATTAATTCTGTAAATCATGTGTGTGTTCCTAAATAAAACATCACTTGCTATTATGAGTGCACCGAGAACATTCAATACTTAGTTCGAGAAGGAAGAGTTACCCATTATATGCGCGCTACGTGACTATGCATAAGTTTGAGTGAAATTGAAAAGGCGGTAAAGTGTTTCTTCTGGGATCGTGCTGATGGTCAGGGACATTTTATGTTTATAAACAACAATTTTTAATACCTACCTACATAATATATTCTTACAGCAAGATCAGCTATAATTCGTTTTATATGAAGTACCTACGAGTACAGCACATGGCTTGAGCCCTATAACTAGAAATTATAACTAAGAAGACACAATTATTTAGTCCCAAACCTATATATACCTGCTATTGGTGACTAGCAGTAGCGAGGGGTGAAATTATGGCGAAGGTAAGCCGTTTTACAAAAATATTATGATCTGCATAGTGGATCGGTGGGGTGATATTTCTAAAAGGTAAGCCGATGAGAATCAGCTTGTATGAAGATAACGGATATAACACATAAATAAATTAGAATAATAACCACGAATCGAGAACTACATATTGATGTGAGTGCTCATCAAAAAAACCATTTGTCTTTACCAGGACTCGAAACCAGGAATCTGGCGCATTGCACTGACTATATTAAAATTTTACTTAGCACACCCACCTCTATTCGAGTTTCCGCTATATTCTCTTCATTTCTCAATAACTCGTGTTTCAGACCATTCCTTTTCCTGTAAAAGAAAGCAACACTTTATAGGTATATATACAAGGTGTTTAATGCTCTAAGAGGTGTTCATACAAAAATCAGCTGTTTCATACATTTTGATATTTTCGATTTTAATTTTTGTATGAAACAGCTGATTTTTTTTTCGCTATTTCAGAGTTGGTCCCATAGTAAAAGTTGATCAGTTTGATGGTCCCTATATACCATATTCGGCATTAGGGGTATTTTTGTAACACCTTGTATACACAGATGCTAAATTTATCGTTCCAGAAACACCTACGTCCGTAAAGTTCTCAAATCGTATGGTTTATAGAAGCCACATAAGGTACGGGATAATAAATATAACCCGTTTGTTCTCTGGTTAAGGTGGAAGCGTTTGTTTTGCTGCGGCGTAGTTTCCGTCGCAACCGCGTCCTACGCAACCTCGAGTGTCGGGTTACTCCAGTCTCCATACAATGCAGGCTTCACGCATCGCTCGGCAGGGCTACCTAAACTTTTAGCTTCGCGAACCACATTATAAATTATCAGACTGTACTGCGAACCACTTTGCCTGCCCCTAGAAATGTCTAAGACATGACAAGGTTATTGCAAATCTTCGCTATCAATTTTCGCAACTTACAAAGATTTGGAAATGTGACTTGGTCAAGGGGGGCTAAACCCAGCGTTGCTTATACGCTCTCTCTTAAACAAATTGTCAAAGTAGTTTCATTAGGTACAATTGAAAAACAGGAAACGCCTGGGGGTTCGTGCGTGAACCATATTTTGAGTAGCCCTGCTTTATGGGAAGCCCAATAAGACCCACAAAAGCTTGTTCGACGCCTGCTCAACTTACATAAAATTTTATGGTTCTTCGCGAGTCGGATTACTAATGGATTATTAACGTTGTACTATTTTCAGTTAAAAAATTAAGATTGATAATATAATTCTTTTAACGGAATATCCTTACTTTCAGGATTCTTTTAAACACGCCGTAACATTTTTCATTAAAAGATATATTATTAATCTTAGTTTTTTTCGATCTTTTCTGCATAGTCATGTGGAATGGAAGTGTGGTACCTAGGCTACTCTTTATTGATACTAGTGATGGCTTTTGCGACGTCTTTGCTGGGTGTATAAAGCTGGAGCTTTGCTGGAGCTTACAGGTATATCCTCCTCCAAACAATGAGCGCGGTGTACGCGAGGCAGACGATGGTGCACGTGATGACGACCATGATGCCCGCGGCGGCGCCAAATGGCTCACTACGCGCGCTCCTGTACGGCAAACGCTGGGCATCTTTGCGCACTGTGCTGTCTACTGTGTAGGAGAATTAAAGTTTATTCAGTGGACTGCACTGGAATGAGAATTGTATCGGCCATATTAAAAGCGGTTCGGCTAAAGTTGTAAGGCTGACTTGTGCAAATTACGCTAAACTAAACACGTGTCGTTATTATCATAAAATTAAAGGCCCGTTTCACAGGACTTGAGTAGGACAGATATGGCAAGTAAATTAAATCAAACTTAACCGAAACCCTGCAAAGCAAATATACCATCATGAGCCGTGACGACATCAGCGACATGGGAATAAAAGTATCACAGGAGAGAGTGCGAGCAGCTTTAAATAAATAAAAAAAAAAAAAAAAATATTTGACAACATCACATACATTGCTCCGATTCCAAAGTAAGTAGCTAAAGCACTTGTGTTATGGAAATCGGAGACAACGGTGGTATCACAAACACCCAGACCTGAGCCAATATAGAAAAGTTCGTTTTCTAAATTGACTCAACCGGGGATCGAACCCGGGACCTCAGAGATGGCGACACCTTGAAAACCGGTGCACAAAGCCACTCGACCACGGAGGTCGTCTACGATCGTCGGTCGAGGAGCTTTACCTTGTAACAACTCGGCTTGCGCGTCGGGTGCGTCTGGCACGACGAGCCTCTCGTCTTCCGAGTCTTCCGGGAAACTGGGCAAGTCCACGTTCTCCTCGTTGTCGTCCCGGGAGTGGAGCATGTCGAACACTTCGGACCTACAACATGGACAGAGGTAGGTAAAGGATTGATTGAGTAGACTAAAAGTGAGCGCCTATTTAAAAAATATTTTCCTTCTTTTTAGTTACAATAGTTTTTACTATCTACAATTATCTACAGCAAACTTAACAGCATTTGCATTTAATTAGACAGCACGCTGAAACTTGATGGATGTAGTGTAGGTGTACCTATGAAAATGAAATGATTTAACATCAAATTAAGCTGTATTTGTACAATCGGTTATTGTCTTTATATTTTATTTATTGTTTGATAATCAATCTCTTATCATAACCACAAACTAGAAATTCCGTCTAATATCAGCAACAAGATCAAGTTTCTATCGCCATCTTGAATTTGCGACAAGCTTTCACGTGCGCGTGCGATTGATAACAGACATGAACCGAGAAGAGAAATGCTGTTTGTTACAAAATATTTTCAATATCCATTGTTGTCGATACATAATCCCAAGGTACGCAATAAACTATCGTTAAAACCAATAAGATAACCAAGTTGAGCCTTGAATAAATTTTCTCGGACTTTTCCTTTTACAAACACAATATTGTGATATTGAAATACTTACGTTTTTTTGCTAAGGAAAAAGTAGTATGGTATTGATCTTAAATGATATTTCACAACACAATTTTAACTATACAATACAATTTAGCTTATAACTAGGGAACATCTACGTCTCAGTATAAGTATACCTATTACCTATGTGACAAGTCAGATATTGTGATTGGTAAGTAGGTATGTAATGATTCCCAAAGACACAAAATAGTAAGGTTTTCAAAGTCCTTTGACTTTGAAAACCTTACTATTTAACGAAATAACACACACCACGATATTGTTTTTGTCGTACAGTATAATAAGATATAGGAAGTTAGTAATATGTATTTTGTGATATAGGTAGGTACCAATGGCGAAGGGTCCATACAAGTCGATTCTCATCGGCTTACCTTTTAGAACTCCCACATCTCCAATCCATTATGCAGATCATAACATTTTTGTAGAACGGCTTACCTTTGCCATAATTTCATCCCTCGCCACTGATAGGTATTTCATTGCCACCCTGAGACTAGAATACAAGGTACCAACCTACTAACGCCATCTTTGTCGTCAACCAGCAGCTTCAGCAGCGTCGCGTTGGCCTCCAGGGTCTTATACCGGCTGTTGTCCTCCACCTCTTTGGCGAGACTGGGCATTGTGGTGGCATCCAGACCAAAAGTCTCGTGACTCAGTGTGGTAGCTGTGGGAAATAGTTATAACTTTCAGAATAAAGAAAAATGCGAGTTTTTGGGTAAAGAATCCTTAGAAAAAATTGCTTTTTGAACATCTACAAAACATCTCATTTAATTCAAACTGTCCCTTTTACTTACGAAAAATAGCAATTTGCCGTGCACGCGTTTTAAACGAATTTCAATGTAAGATTTCCGTTGCTGTATTTCCATGCCCCAAACTTTTAAATTTGTCTAAGGTGTTTTGAATCCCCGAGAACAGTTACCTACTTATCGAAATATTTTTTCCAAATAACAATACAAATACAATATGAATATAAATTTATTATTTTAATTGCCTATATAGAATTCGAAATAAACGAGTTATAATAAAAGATGTGCGCGAGTTTAGTTTTTAATAGCCAACCAATAACTATTCGGTTTTTATAGAAACAATGAGAATGCTAAAAATACACTTTTCATTAAATTTCTTTTAAAGGCCAAGGCTAAGGATTATCCCATCGCAGGACCATTTGCGATACTATTGATAAAGCAACTTAACATTCATAAGTATTTTGTATTCCAAGATAGTCTTCCTACATACAAACAATACAGATGTCCAAGAATAATAACAGCGGCACTTTACTTGTGCGATCAGCAATGAAAGTCGCTTGGCACTTTAGTACTTTGTCATAGTAACTTTTTAACACATGTCTTGTAATGTACATGTAAATTAAATGAAAGACATTAATAAATTAATTACTAATCTTCGCATAATTCATGAATGGGTAAACATGAGCGCGTTAATGTAAGAATTTGATGATAATTACAAGAACAAGGGAATAATTTATTATGCATAAAGACACCGATTAACTTTATTTAAGTAATAATTGTTTATTGTCGTTTTAAGCGCGATTGGGGAATTCATAAGAAGTTCGTATTTTCTGCTTTAGCTATACCCCCTGTTAGTCTATATTTGAGAAACGATTCGTTTTGCTTACGGATGGTAGAGTTTTGACACATTTACTTATGGACTTTATGTCAAAATACTACCACCCGTAAGCAAAACAAATCGTTCTCAAAAGGAACCGGCCATAAGCTCACTACTCTTCGTCGGACTCTTAAGGGCCAGTTCCTATATTCCAAAACGATTCGTTTTGCTTACGGATGGTAGTATTTTGACATGTCCATAATAAATGTGTCAAAATTCTACCACCCGTAAGAAAAACGAATCGTTTCTCGAGTATAGGAATGGGGGGTAAGTTAACAAAGGTTTACTAGTGGCATTGTCGAAATTCTTCCTGTACCTCCCCCTCATAGACTTATTTATACTAACGTAAAGTATAATGATCCCACCCCACTCTTACGCTGTAAGCCAGTGTTATTTCATTAATGTGACAAAATTACCTCGACATTCAATTGAAATATCTTTCCAGATATTTTGACAATTCGTCGCTCGCATGACATACTGTCGTATCTTACAATTTTGTCGTAACTGAACTGAATGCAGTAACATACATAATTTTTATTGTTTTTTATTGTCACAAAGTGTCCCATCTGTAGGTAACATAGTTTCGGAAATAGACAAGTTTAGGAACGACGTATCTACAAAGAAACAGATTTTTTAGTTTTACTATATGACACATGTAACCTAAGACGTTTTGTAAAATAAAAAAATAAAATTTATCTGAAAGACGTAAGTAACTTACGACGGTTATTGGTGTAAAATTAATGAAGTTATTACCATTTACGACTGTTCGACTTATAAAAAGTGCAAACAAAACAGTGTTGTATTTAGTACAATTTAGGGATCATAATGGAATATAAGATTTTTCTATTCATAGTCAGCTGGCGCCTGGCACCTATTTTTAAATTGGCTCGCAGGAACAAGCCATATGAAGTCATTCAGTTTCAGTATTCAGATATACTGGATTAAAAAAAACAAGTGGCTTGAAGCTCCTCTCATTACGCACAGATAGTTCTGGTCAGTCAGTTAATTTGAACAGAAATGGTTGAATTCCAAGTCTTTAAAAACAAACCCACTGAATTTTTTTTCAATGCTAGCCATGCAGAAACAATCTCGATAAAATTATCTCTCAAAAGTAATGCTTCAAACTACTTGAGTAAGAGAACTCCAGCTCTTCACCAGTTTCCTCCTAAAATAGCAGTAGACAAATACAACGACTTACTATTATTGACAACTGGGGATACCCCAGTAATAAAATTAAATTAATGTTGATTTTTATTAGTCTTTAAATCATTAATTTTTAAGTGAAGTATAACATTGTTCACTATTATTTATAATTATACACTTCTAAAACTTTCGCGCGTACAGTTCCTTAGAAATTAAACACGTTTTACGAATTACAGCGCGTATATTATCAATTCAGGTGTTGTTTCAAAATTATTTAGTTTGTATTTTTTTTTTTTGAATCCCCGACTTTTTGACACCTTTCCAGGGTCGTGGTCACGGGAGGACTAAAGCAAAAGGGCTGCTCATATTTTTATGAAATTTCCCGCTCGAAACTTTATAAAAATGGAATTAAATAAACCAATAAATACAAACTAAATAATTCTAAAACAACACCTGAATTAATAATATATGCGCTGTAATCCGTAATAAGTGTTTTATAATAGTAGTGAACAATTTTCGATTTTTCTAGTATTTTTTCTAATATATCATTTATCTTAATATAAAAATAACAATGTGAATGCGAAAAAATCTCAATTTAACAACTAGGTATATAAACTTGTTAACTTGTGTAAGTCTGTACTGACTGAAGAACGCAACTGAGACTGATTTATTATAATATTGTGCTGTAAAACTTAGGAGCTATGTACTAAATTTTGAGTTTCATTTTAGTGTGGTCATTTTTAAAATGCTACCTATGGATTAAAAATGCTGTTGTATTGTGATAAAAATAGAAAGAAATAGAAATTTGTTTATTTGCTTTTGAATAAGGTGGTGACAACAAATTCTTATGTATAAATTTCCTTTTTATTTCTTTGCGAATGTAGTGTCGTAACTACATTTTTGTCCCGCCTACAAAAAACAAAGTTATCACAAAGTGTCCTATCTGTTTTAAAGCTGTATTACACAAATAATATATATACCTATTGATAATAATATGCAGAAATAAAGAAAAAAATATACTTAACTAAAGTACATTCTTGGTTTCTTGGTAGAATTTATAATTAAAAAGTTATATCGTAAAGTATTGACACCAAAACCGAAAAAACGTTGCTGTGAACATTTTGATTGATGTTAGTTACGTCTGTATGTCATGCGAGCGACGAATTGATTAAGATGGAACAGCTATATAATTTTTAAATTTGAGATTTTAGCATTGACAATGCTATTTTTATAGAATACCAAATATACTAGAAAAAAATCAATTCCCATAAACCTAATATTTTTAATATCTTTGACCTTGGTAACAACTAGGTATATTTTTATTAAGTCGTAGTCCTAAAGTTTTTTCAGTTATATTTACATTATCTTCTATAAGTAGGGTCAAGTGATAGTTATCACCAAACCGACGTTTACATACGTTTAATAAACAAGTCGGCTGCAGTAACTGGAACTTATCAGTGTGCAAACAGCCGATACGAGCGAGCCAATTAGTGGGTCAGCCGGGCTAAGCCAATGTGGGCTTAACGGTTCAAAGTCCGGTTTTGAGGCTGAACCACGCACTTCCAAAAATGCATAATATTGTGCATAGCCGTGACCTAGACCGTGTAAATTTTTGGGTTTATCGAAAAAAATGCGTACGTTGATTATACATATACAATCATTCATTATGTACAAGTGCCGGCGCATTTTGAGCTATATTTTTATGTAAAATAAATCCTAATCTCATAAAAATTGGTTTTTAAATTTACCTCAGTGGTTGTATTTGACTGTATTTAGTACGAGTACTCTACTTAAAAAAAAAGTTTATTTTTTCTCTTTTGTCCAGCGCTCTGCCAGCAACTAAGAAAGACCAAGTCTCAAAAAATATTTTTAGGCAGACTTTGAACAGTTTAAAGGAATCATCATTCCAGAAAACTGTTTTGGGACTAAATGCATTGATCCTGATATTTGACTTGTTCAGACTAAAGAGTTGCAATTCATGGTCAGTGCTCTCGATATGGATCTGTGTGTACAAAAGAGCGTAACTGGCAAATTTTAATGAAATCCTTATAAAAGTCAAACGGTAATTATTGTAATCAATTGCTTCTTTTATTGCTTTTGGATGGTTTGATATTATGCGGCGTCCAATCTCCATTATTGTCCATAATAATCGCTTGGCAACTTCGCGGTATATTTTCCGCCAATTTTTAGTAAAGACTCCACGCGGACCTTACTTCACGAGCTAGCGATGGTTACTGCATTTTTTGCCCTTAGTTTAACACGTCATCGTAGATACCATGTTCCGCCTTCCAAGTGGTGCAGAGCCGATTTCGCGTGTTTAGAGTCGTTATCCTCTTCCAGAATCCAGAAATCATGGGAAAACAAAGCAAAGGATTGTTCTATCCAGCCTAATATTTAAATAAAAAAATGTGCCGGTCACGCTCTTGTTGTACACACTGCACTTCTAAAAGTAAGTATGACCTAATATGTTTAATTTCATTATTTCACTAAGAAAAATAGAGTTTCCAATATTTACTAGCAATGTAAATAATTTATACCAGTTATGTGCAAATTCTAGATTCCCTTCCCTGATCAATTTAAGTTTAAGTATTTAAGTTTGTAAATCGTTACTTATTTCTGATAAAGCTGTTAAGTTTCTTGCGACCGTTCTTCTTGTCAATTAAAAAAAGTCTGGAACGGGTGGTAGTAAAATAGAGATGATTCAAAAGTGCTTATATTAATTTTATTTGAATAAAGATATTTGGACTTTGACTGCGATATTTTTTTAACTCTTCTCTAAGAGAACGCTGACGACATCGAGAAGTTTTTGCTTCGTCATCATGTAGACGGTTAATTAAATAGACAATGATTGAGATCAAGACGTCTCGTGACTTTATGGTATCGCCTTGGGTGATTTACCTGTACTAACCGCAATTATTTATTAATCTACAATGTTTTACGGTTGTGATTACTTCATAGTTTTTACCGGTATTGTGGGATATTTCCAAACATCAATTACTTCGTATCGTTAGTTATTTCTTTATCCAAAACTAAAACAAAATTTTTAATAATTTTTCTTGAAATTTTGAAAGATTTGACTTGTTTTCAAGAATATTTTACGAAAAGAAAATGATACAAAATAGTTTGGCTTCAATAATTGGCATTTGCATAAGTAATCAAATAAAGTTGATTACGTTAAGTTACAATCTTATAGAGGGAGATTTACACAATCAGTCTGCCGCCAGTCCATTCATCAGTCTGGTTAGACTGGCGGGAGACTGATAGTATAACCCACTGACTGGCGGCAAACTGGCGGCAGACAAATTGTGTAATCTCCCTCATAAACAAACAAAAACCTCTATCTATACAATAGATACAATGCTTGAGTAAAACTGGGCGCTTGTATTATTACAATTAATATATCCGTGTCAATAGCGACGTTAGCTTTTACTTAAAGCACGTAGTGGTTGGACCACAAAGACGTGCTGTAAAAGTTGTTAAAACGAGTGCGCGTGCTCATAATATGGCTCTTGAATTTATCCGCGCGTTCTCAAAAGTTGCAGCTATAAATAAAAGATGCCGACAGATCATTTCGTTTCACTACTTTCACTTCGATTTCTATAACCAGTCGGTTTCTTCCCACATGCAAAACTGCAATGTACACTACATTTTCATTAACAGCAATCGCATGATCGTTACCGAATTATGAAAACCTGAAATTCCAGTCATGGTTATATTTTTTTCTGAGACAATGAGAAAATTCGCATAAATTATAAGCAAGTTTTGCAAATCTGTATACATCTTTCACCTTATTCTTAATCATATCATTGTATAAGTTGTAGTTAAGTTAGGTTCAAGCTTGTCCAACTTTGCATGAAAACAATTAATCAAAACTTTATCCGCATGGAATTTACTACATAATTTAAAGTCAAAGTAAGTAGTTTTATATAAAGCCTGGGTCACACCAAATGGGAGTGTGTTATAACACAGCGCGGTGCATTGCGTTTGACTATACATATACATAGCATTTTCAACACATACATACATAGCATTAACAACGTCGTTTGCTGTCACGCTATGCAACGCAACGCGCTGTGCTGCATTCGCTTTGTCCCAGGCCAGGCTTGTGGTAGTGCTACTATGACAGCACGCACATTCACATAAGTTTTTCTCTATTGCTTAATTTCTCACGGTTTTTGTAATTATTACTATAGCTACGCCTACGCTTTTTGTATTTTCTGTGTCTGTGTTTTGAAGTCGTTAGGTTCACTAATTTATAACCACGGTTTACTTAATTGCTAGGTATTACTTACGTCTAAATTAACTATCACGATAATCATTCGATAAAATTACACAAAAGGTAAATTCAATACTTTGAATATAATGTTTGGTTAATTTTTTACTATAGGTACCTACTTACAGTCGTGTTACAGTAGTTGATTGATCTAAACGGTTTTATGCAGATTTTCAGAACATAAAATATTTATAATCATATCAGGAAGGCAACAATGATTCTACTTTTTATAAATAAAACAATAGGTACCTCTATGTAATAAACGTTATTGGTCTACCTACATAAACCTATGGTGGTTTGAATAAAATCAAAAATGATGATTCGTCTGAAAATTTCTGGAAAGAACATCTTTTCACGCAGACTTCTTCTCTCTAAATTCAAAAGAGGTCAAGCCAACAGACGGATAACTGAACTGGTAAGGTAGGTAGATCCATTAACTAATGTTAACAAGTAAATTAGTTAAGTGGGCTCTTATCTCCGACGCCCGTCCAAACACTCACACGTTCGACCAATGAACTAACTACCTCATATATATGTATAACCTCATATAAATAAACAAAGAACATTTTTAAGATGAGAAAATAATGATAACGGATACATGCGAGAGCGTCCTTACATGCGAGAGCTGTCGTTTTTCCAAAGGATAACTTTATACCACAGTTTTAAGGATTATAAAACTGTGGTAGTACAAAGGAATAGTTATAACTTCTAAGTCCGCGTTTTGGAGCAGTCTATCTACTATACATAAACATAAAAATGGATCTTTAATAGAAAACTTCATCATTTGTCACAACTTACGCGAAGGAAATCTAGAGAAATGTTCTATATCTTTTATATCTAGGTACATAATAATGATTCACGGATTTAATTGCGCACTGTACTAACAATAAATTTGTCCTAAATAGAGTTTAAATTTGTTCATAAATAACAAGAATTTTATCAAACATAACTTCACAGAATAAGATAAGGAAATACATTAACAAGGTACCGTGTTAACTACCGACTCACTTCACAAAATCTATAGACTGAGAATCTAAAGCCATAACTTGAACCAAGTCTGACAAACTGACGAGAAACTAGCGTTTTTTTTTGCGTAAAACAGGAAACATGGGAACTAGAGACAATTCATTATCTTTTGACCTTTTACATCAAGCCTTCGTACGTTGCAAAGATAAGTAGATATTGTAGTTTTAGATCGATCACGGAAGCATTCACCCCATGTATAGAAACACGTTTCTGTTCAGTCGAGACCTCTTTGCATCGACTGATCGATTGCCTCGAGGATGAAGCAAAGGTTTTGTGTAAACACTAGACTTCCTGAGGCTCGTCACGATGATGCTCTCGATATGATTAGTATATTTTGCCGTGACTTTACCAGTATTTATTTAATCGTATTACCCGTGATCATAATAGACGAGAACTAGGCGTTCTTGGTTAAAGCTGTACGAGTAACTATATTGATTTCTAAACAAAAAAGGTTACGCCTAAATCAATTTAACAAGTTTGTCACGTCTATTCACGTTTTCAAGTTTGTTTTTCAGCGTATTACTGGTATTACCGAGTGTTTTGTCTTCTTCATAGAACTAAATATGACGGTTGAGTGGTGTGAAAAAATAGCATCGCAATATTTCAATTTTATAATGAACTCATATAATTTATAAGAGGCAAAACAGTATTGAATAAGATGCATAGTGCCCGTGATATAGATTTTTGATTCGATTTGTTTTTAATTTTGACTAGATGATGTAAAAAAAGTTTTATTTTAATGCACATGCCATGCCACTTTTCGCAAGTACTAAATACGGTTGTATTAATTAAACCAACGTTTTATTAAGGTTGTGAATATTATGGACTTTTAAAGTATTTTATGAAATAAGTTCAGAGATGAATGAAAAGTTTCTGAACTTAATTCGAGAATATTAATGCAAAATTACGTATTTGAAATTTTGAGATTTAAGCATTCACAATGCTATTTTTATTTAATACTAAATAATATACTAGAAAAAATAGGACTCGCACCAGATCATGTTCTCGGACGGGAATCGAACCCACGACCTTTGGATATCCGGTCCAATGCTCTGACCGCTGAGCTACCGAGTCACTAGTGGGAACGTCGAATTTCTTCTAGTACAAGCCAGCGCCCGATTCCCGTCCGAGAACATGATCTGGTGCGAGTCCTATTTTTTCTAGTATATTATTTAGCAAAATTACGTGTTAGAGGAATTCTTCGCAAGTGTCAATAAAGACTCTTAAGTTGTCCTTTAGTGGAACTTCCGAAGATATTCTATAGTATAGAGTAATAGGAGATAGGTACTTGACTCAAGCCCATTGATCACATCACTTCGATTTTCGATAAGTATCATAACAGTACCAAATTGTTGTAAGGTCACGGTGAGCTGCAGTGTGTAGATGAAAATCTCATCCATTCACGGCCGCATGAATCATTATGTAAATTGCCACGCTACTTACGACAGACTGGTTTACGTTTTGACACTTTGAAACTCTATAAGGAATAAGAGTATATTTTCCATAAGTTTGTACTGTAGGACATTTGGTATGATATCATAAGTTTAATGAATCACACGTAAGTTAAAGACGTTCTGAGAATATTGAATGAAATTGCACTATTATTGTCATTAGCTGATATTCAGAGGTAAAATATAAGGAAGTTAATTTAATTTTGGAAAATTCACGCGTATTTCCTATAATTCGTAACCATACAAGCCTTAATAAGACATGGTGTTTTTTATATTAATAAACTGTACTATAAACTCCATTGACGATTTAAAAATGCTTATTATGTGAACTTATTTGAATAAAGAATTTTTCAATTTCAATTTCATATCCATTTTGTGACCACTCGGAAATCCAGTAAGATTGAAAGTCTACCTTCATCTTCAAGAAGTGATTTGTCAAATTTTTCTTTGACTAAAGTACTTTATATTCTTCGTTTGAAAGTGTTTATTTTGGATGATTTACAGAAAATTTACCGCTGAATTTTATTTTAAGTAAAGCCCTAGAGAACAGCTATAGGAACGCAACAAGAGTCAACACATTTATATTGTACTAGTGGCCCGCCCCGGCTTCGCACGGGTACAATGTAGTTACTAATGTGGTGAGTGTGAAGTTATTAGACTATACTACAGGATATCTATATAGGTATAGTAGTGGCCACAAAATTAAGGACGCCAGTCGATTTTCATACAAACGAAGTAACTTTCAAGCATTGCTTCTCCGCCAGGGATTGACCGAGCGGTGATCTGGTGATGGCCATCCAGGGAGTGAATGGAGGAGATCAGATTTCGATACACACCCAAGTGATCTGACCAGCATTTTGAGAGATGTAAGGATATGTTTAAAAAAACCGCGAATAAAGTATAGAAATGTATGAAAACTTGCAACTGTAAATTGTTATGCTTACATCTCTTAGAATGCTGACCAGATCAGTTGGGCGTGTATTGCTATCTGAATCTTCTCCATTCACTCCCTGGATGGCCATCATCAGATCACAGCTAGTTCAATCCCTATCGGAAAACCAAGACTTCAAAATTACCTCGTTTGTATGAAAATCGACTTGTGTCCTTAATTATGTGGCCACCACTATATGTATATACGACGTACACAACATACGCAAGGGGTGTTATAAGTTTGACTTGTGTGTGTATGTCTGTCTGAGGCAACCTAGCTCCCAAACTTATGGACCGATTTTGATGCGGTTTTTTATGCATAGTTTAAAAGATCTAAGTGTACAGACGGCGGGACTCCTAAACCATTGATCCGATTATATTGATATTTTCGATTTGAACTTTTGCTGATTATTTTTTCGCGATTTGAGAGTTGGTCCCAATAGTAATAGTTGTTCAGTTTGATGGTCCCGATATACCATATTCGGCATTAGGGGTATTTTTGTAACATGTTCTATACCTACCACATTTCTTGTCATGTTATCCGGTTGTTTCTGTTTCTGAGATTTCGTGATCAGTGAGTGAGTGAGTGATTTTCCCTTTTATATATATAGATGTAGGTAGCTAATTCAAAACTTTTGTTTTAGCAGTTTTTTAAAGAATGCTAAGTTAATTAAGACTTAACAGAAAGTTAATTTTGACTGTTGACATTGATAAAATAATTAAATTGTAACACAAAAATAAGTTTGTAAACGGCTTAATATTATATAAAAAAATTTCTAAAGATTTGTTTTATTGTGAATATTTTTCTTGTTATCAAACAGAAAACTTTATTTTAAGAAACCTGCTAATTTACGAGGAGAAGTAAGAAATGTTTTACGTGTATTCTTCTGACTTTGTTTTACAATTAGGTAGAGTCCCATTGTTTCCCTTATTTGCTTCCAAGTTTTCTTATATGCTGGCAAATAGTTAACATATGTTTTCTATTTGTGTCATGTTGAATATTATTTAGTAAACAAACAACTCTTACCGAACAAAGCGACGGCAATTAAACACAGGGACCGGTACTGCGCCATTTCGCAGCACGCACTCTGCAACCAAGATATTGTTGTATGATTATGCAGGACAAGATTAACATGCCATACAAATATAAATATAATCTGTATCTGTATCTATGCAGCCGGAAAAATCGTGTTTTGTTTGAGTTCTTGAACTGTGTACATGATGAGAACCAATTCACGAATGCGATAATGTTCGTCGATTTGCATGTTATCGTTATTATCATTTTTTTCTGGTACTTAATCGAACTGCCTTATCATGATAATGTTATTGACAAAGCTGAAGAAATAATAAAGTAATGTTTTTATAAGTTTTTAACTTTTGCTTACACGTAAACACACTTAATTGTAAAGACAAAAAGTTTTTTTCGCAAATACTTTCGCAGTTCAAAATCCAGCATCGTTAAGAACACTTTCGCGACGTGACCAAAGCTAGAAACCAGTTAGCACTAAAAATACCTGGTCTGGTCGGTTGGTGTGCACTCGGCGTATTGAATGTCCAGTTGTGTCACTTTGGTCACACATGCGCGGGAATTGCGTGGCGCGAGCGTGCGTGCGCCTTTCGCGGCGGTTGCCGGTAATCTGCCGGGGAAGCCGGCAACCTCACGGATGCAGGAAGTCCACCAAATCATGTAGCGCGTCACATGAATGCGGGGCTGATCTTACAACTGCACCTTGGTGTCTGTGACCACAGTTACGGTCATTGTCAATTAACGACAAAGTAGAAGGATCTCTTATATTCTAAGGTTAGCGAAATGTACAAGTACATTAAAAATCCTTTGTTAACTTTTCTGTATAAAAGAAGTTATTTTTAAATTACTCTTTGTTAATTACTTTAAATAAACGAGAACATCGTTTGTTATTTGATAACTTTATAAAACTACTAAATCTAAATCCAGAAAATCTTCCTGAATTTAAAATGATGCCAAAAAAAACTGGATCAAAATTAGGTTGTCTTTTATCTAAGAGCGTTTACTTTGTAATCTCTAATGAATTTTCTATCTATCTATCTACTAACTAGCTATATCAGTGCCATCGCGGTTATTACTTGTGAGTCATTTGACGCTGTTCCGGTTTCATTTCCCTCTTATTGTGATCTCGTTACGTTGGACTATCATTTAAACATGCTTCTATCATGTTATCATAACTGTACTGGGCTTTAAATGAAGCAGCATGATGGAGCACAGGGCGTACTATGACCGGAGTTACTGACAATTTGGTATGTTCTTATAACCCTGTAACATCATCTCAAATTATGCATTTTTTGTTGCAAATTATAACTACAAAAACAGAGTAAGATGTTTAGCTAACTTCAGCACCCAAACTTCACGTACCTATCTAAGTTAAAATCTCATACCCTGGGGTAGTGGCAAATTCTGGTGTACTTTCTGAGGTACCTTCTTTATGCAAATGTGTATGTTGTTGAGGTTCACCATTCTGTGCGTTGTGTACTGACCAACTGTGGTTAAGTGAATTGAGATTTCAATGGCTCTACCATGAAGTTTGCAAACTATTTTCGCTATCAAAATCTATTGGATAAACTGCTCGTAGTCAATACGAGTGTAAGAAAGAATACGAAAGTTTTCGATCGAAAACAGTTTGCAACAACTTGTGCATCGAGTGTAAAAGAGAAAACGATAGTTTTCGATAACAATAACAGTTAGCAACAATTCATGGTAGAGTCACAGAAATGAATGTCCGGCTAGCATTTACATCATTTCACATTTTCCCGTTTTACTTTAACCGTTTCCCTTTAAGTGTATCTGTTACTGATAGAGTACGGAATACGTTAATGTGCGCAACTACGTAATCTGCAGATTACCAGGTAACCCTGCATATTAACGGATGCTACACTGTTAAAACGCAGTAGACAGTGAGTGAAATGGCCAAGGTTTCAGGAAATATAAAGTAATTTAAAAAAAAGAGAATGAACTCTTTCAGACTTTTTTCACGAGACATTTCCAGTTGTTGAAAAGTAACAGATTATTATTAACCCTCTCGACAACAAAGGGTCGGTGCAGTAGTTAACATATTCATACATTCCACATATATCTACAATCCATCCAGCTATTTTGCGGTCTTCATCTCCATCCAACTTTTAGCAAGCAAAAAGCCTTTAATGCATTAAATTCCTTTAATACAAACAATATTAAAAAACAATGTTCGCTACGTTGACTAGATATCATAAACTACTAAGTTTTCAATAGGTTTTATTTTTATTTTATATTGTTATTATATATTTTTCAAGACTTGCTTTGCCTAGTTTAATTAACATGTCTGTGGAGGGTTATGGCGCTGAATGCTGAAATACAGGTTTTTGCCTAGTTCAGCAGCAGAAGTTTTACAATATTAAGAGTGTTATCTAGTTCTAAATTTTTAAATATCTGTCACATTTTTGTCAATACAACAATTTTATTGTCATTACATCCTAAGTTCAGGAGTCGGCAGTTGGGGAAGACAAACTTGGTGTGCAAGATACATAGGAACATTTAGTTTTGTTTCTAGATATTTTCTCGTTATTATCAAAGTTGGTTCCATGACAAAAAATATTAAAAATTAAGAGTATAGGTATTACCTACTTTTGTACTTTAATGCTCTTTCACTATAAAACACGTTGACAAACACCTTGTAATTGAAGGATAACTTGTGTGTGTGTGCTTTGTAAATTGTCCCGCTCCCTGCGCCTGCGCCTGCGCCGGCCGGCCCGCACCCGCCCCGCCGGCCGCCATGCCGGTGACCCCGCGTTCCGCAGCCGCGACTCCCGTCAGATATGCCACAAAAGGGTCGGAATTTGCAACGCTCTGACGCCCACTATACGACCGACTGGTTTCCAAAAACATTTTGATATTAATGCTTTCCTGTCTGCAATAATCGAAGCATTACTAACATGATTAGATTTTGATGAGAATTATAATTTAATTTATAGTTACCTAAATGTGAATTCACTATTAAAACAGGCAGGGGAAGATTGCTAGGAAGAGACTGCCCCAGCATTATGGCCAAAATCTCAAACTTTCTTCGCCGTATAGGTACTGTTTTTATTTGTATTACGTTTCGATTTGTGTGCATCTATTTGTTTAATGAAACAAGAATATTTTGTAAGGAATATTCATAAATACATAGTAAGGACAAGGACATCTAGGTCTTTCTGCTCGCGAACTTACCTTGTAACAGATAAAACAAGGATCCTTTAATAACTTCCAAGCTATTGTTGTTCATGGATGTTAATCTATTGGAAAATTGAGCACAATGATAAAAATAATCTTGTAATAAAAAAATTGAATACCTCAATTCCTTATATGGCCGAAATAATACTGAAGTCTTTCTGTTTAGTTGCTATACCTACCCCACAGCTCAAAATACAATAAATTGATTAAATAATCCTACTACGACTAATATTATAACGTGAAAGTTTGAGTGTTTGTTATTCAATCACGCAAAAACGGCGAAGAGGCACGGCACAAAGATAGTTTATAGCGTGAATTAAAACTTTAGATACTTTTTATTCCAGTCAAAGGTTCCCTAGGGACCACGCGACGAAGTCACGGGCGGAAGCTAGTTAAACAATAAAACGATCCCTGATAACAAAGTTGAGTAAGTACTTACTTACCTAAATTAAATAATGCAAAACTCAGCGTGAAAATATACGACACTATTGCCATCAGTGTCTTATTTTCGGAATGATACGAGATTGTACAGGGTATCTGGCTATTATAATTAAATACGTAACGATATTTTATATTTGGATTTGTATTTTTGATAAAAGGTATTATTAGAAAATTCGGTTATTGTCATTGAAGAAACTCGTAATACAAAAGACATCAACGAGTCACGATATTTTTCGAACAAACTCGACTTCGATCATAATCGAAGAAACTCGAAGACAATTCCCAACTAGCACACTAGTGAAAAATGCAGCTTTCCTTAAAGCTTCAATGTCTATAGGGGTGGCATAAGGGAAAAATGCAGCTTTCCTTAAAGCTCCAATGTCTATAGGGGTGGCATAAGGAGTCAGAATTAGGCACAAGTTCGATAACAGCTAAAATTATGGCTATAACCGCATTTAAAATCTAAGGTATTTTTGTGACACCTTATGGCACCATTAACTACATAATAGTTAGATTTGTAACTTTTTTGCCACTTTTACTCGCATAATGGTTTCGCATAGCATTTCAGACCACCATTGACTGCATTGTAGTGATAATTGCATATTTATTGGCACTGTTAGATGCATTACGGGCCCGGGTGGCTTACTTTACCACCCTGTGCTGCATAGGATAGGAAATTGTGACTATTTAACTACTTACGGTTTCTGTTAAGCCTGTGAGGTAAAATTAGCTCCTAAGCTCGTAGTATTCCTTTTTGTGGAACTACTATGGAGTCTGCAGTGCTTCATGATAGAAAATAATAGCTTTTCAAGAAAATGGAGAACGTTGTACGCCTGGCCACACTTATTGTTTTCTGGCTTTTTAAATAATATTTCGCGTATATTATTATTAAATAATAATGGCGAAAAAAACATCAAAGAAAAGTGGCTGTTGTAGGCGCAAAGTTATAAAATAATATAACAAGATATTTAGAAGGAAATTGAAGCTTTATATCACATCAAATTCACACTCTAGGTTATAATATCCACTTTATTAGCCATTGTATGGAGGTTTAAGTTCTAGAACAAAGAATTTAGCAGCTTAATTAGATCTAGGAGTTCCTGAACCGTGATTTTTGTCACCCATTTCTGCAAAAGGGGGCTACAGTAGCGAAAACTAAAAACCAAGGCTGCAATAATATTGACGCCATTTTCTGAGACAATTATTTCATTTGTTGTTCATATATTTCTCTTTTTAAACACACAGGTTACATGGCACAGTTTAGTATGATCGCAAACAATATGTTATCGTTAATTATCCATAAATAAATATAATTCAGTGTAATACTTATCAAAATTACGATTTTTTTTTGACCCGCTGTTACAAATTCATTATATTTTCGGAAAATCTTCAATAAATTGAGGGCCCATTAGTTTTATTCCAAAAACACCAAACACGTTTCACAGTAAATTAAATTTGCCGATGTTTATCACCGAACAAGCCGCATAGCGTAACTCAAATCGAATATTTACACTGCAATTCCACCATTTTATTATTTCACGACACACTGCCTAGCCATTATTATATAAAAACATCTCACATGTAATAGAAATTAAATACTTATAAAATCACCAAGCTTCCCAAAGAAAGTCGCAATTTGCACTCAAAGCTGTAATTTACGCTTCGGAGTGAATGAAATAATCTGACGATCATTCATTCAATTAGTGCCAGTAGGGTGCTTAAGGAGTGAAAATGGCGGTTGTAAGAAATTAAATGCGTTATTATGACACTCTACTGGATCTATTTAAATTGGTTCTAATTTCGCCCCTTTAGATCTAAAGCAGCTGCAAAAGGGTTGCATAGCGCGTTATGCAGCTGACTCTTGCAGCTTATAACTGTAATTATATACGCTATAGGTCTTAAGCAGACGTCTTGTGCTAGTTGGGTTATTCATGTGATAATGATGCTGTCTACTTTCAAAGATAGGTCAATATATACTGGCCTTAAAAAAGAAAATCCACACTTTTAAAATTGAAATTTCTCATAAACTAAGAAGTTAGAGTTTTAAAATAAAAACACTTTAATTTAAAGAAGGTTATCGAGTATGAAGTTATTATTTGGAGAATGAATTCTCTTTTTAATCCTTTTTATTTCGAAACTCTACCCAGCCAAGGCCTTAGTGAAAGCAATCGAACAAAGTAAGTAGGTACTAGGTAGGTACTTAGCAGAAACTGTAACCAAACCATCCGTGGTAAAAACAAAATTATTTTGCTTTGTCTTGCACCGCATAGGACATGACCTCTCCCACTCATATACCGGGCCTCTACAACCGTTGTTACATTTTCTATCGTATAATATTACAACTATCTTCGTCATGTCGTACGTATGTACCTATACCACGCTATACTGCCTGTCAGGCCGTGGGCGTCGACAGTGCCGGCTGGCTCACACTAGATTACCTACTACACGGTGTACCGTTATTATGATATAGTTTGCAACAAAGATTTTAATGATGCTTTACGACTTATTAAGATTCCTTGGCAATGGAGAATGCATACGATAAAAAGGAACGTAAAAGAGGCTTTTTAGGGGTTCCGTACGTCAAAAGGAAAAAACGGAATCCTTATTAGGATCACTTTGTTGTCCTTCTGTCTATCAAGACCATCTCGAGTTGAAATTAAAACCATATATTCCGGTCTACAGTCCTTGAAACTGTGAAAAAATCAAACTTCTAAGTTAAAGTAAGAAGATATATGGCCGTTTATGCCGCATAAAACGCATATTTCGACACTCTCAAGGGAATCAAAATTTATGGGGTACTTCCCGTTGACCTAGAACCAGGAAATTTGGCAAGTAATATCGTCTTATACTACAAGTACAGTGAAAAGTCTGAATCTTTACATTTGTAATCAAATCATAAAAAATGTAGTCTTTATTTAAGTACCTACAGTACGGAACCCTCGGTGGGGGAGAGTCTGACTCGCACTTGTCCGGTTTTTTTTCTGTAATTTATGTCTTCTTTAACCCCCGACGTAAAAAGAGGGGTGTTGGGGCCAATTATTCTCAAATCGCGATAAAAAATCAGCAGTTTCATACATTTTGATAATATTCGATTTTAATTTTTGTATTCATGAAACAGCTGATTTCTTTTTCGCGATTTCAGAGTTGGTCCCATAGTAAAAGTTGTTCAGTTTGATGGTCCCTATATATAAATTCGGCATTACGGGTATTTTTGTATCATGTTGTATAGCTAAAAAAACCGGGCAAGTGCGAGTCGTACTCGTCCACTGAGGGTTTACGTGAAGAAGTTTGATTTTTTCACAGCTTCAATCAAGGGACTATACACCTGAGTATAATATGGTTTTCATTTCAACTCGATACCTCCACACGTTAGTACTATTATACAAGGTGTTACAAAAATACCCCTAATGCCGAATATGGTATATAGGGACCATCAAACTGAACAACTTTTACTATGGGGCCAACTCTGAAATCGCGAAAAAAAAATCAGCTGTTTCATACATTTTGATATTTTCGATTTTAATTTTTGTATGAAACAGCTGATTTTTTTTTCGCGATTTCAGAGTTGGTCCCATAGTAGAAGTTGTTCAGTTTGATGGTCTCTATATACCATATTCGGCATTAGGGGTATTTTTGTAACACCTTGTATATTCTGTGTCTCTACGCGTTCCTGAGATAAAGGGTTTTGACAGACAGACGGACAGACGAACAACAAAGTAATCCTATAAGGGTTTCCTTTTTTCCTTTTGAGGTACGGAACCTTAAAAACAAATGGTTCCTGCATTTTCCTACTTCTTGGGCACTTTACTTATAGCGTGTTCTGGTATAAATTATATTATTTATATAAAACTTATACCAGCAGGTATACCTTTTAAAAATCTTATGACTTCCATCAGCAATAGGTATCTACTTTTTTACTCTAATTTTACTGAACATTCAAAAGGTTTGCATGCAATGACTTCTAAACTTGACGCAAACAGTTGACATAAATAATGACAATAAACGTCATTGAAATGACGTTTTTTCAGCGAAAATGTAAAGCTAAACGGTTATGGATAAATCAAGCTTTTTTAAGACTACAAAATAAATTGAAAAACAGAACAAAGTAAAAATGTTATTTAAGTACCAAAATATGAATAAAAAATAAAGGAAACTAACAAATTTTTGGAGTAATCCACCAAGACAGCAAGACAGGAAAATTATGAGGCGCCAAACCGGGTAGCGAGGTAATACTACCAAAGATTTAATAAATCGTAATACAATATGTTTCATAAAAACAATGACTGTGAACCTGTGAAATAGATTTGCAACTCACTACGAGTAAAAATGTGAAAATGGGCTCTATCATAAACGATACATTTCAACGCAAAATCACAACTCACTTCAGTGCTCCCCTCCTTAATAAGTGTTTTTTTAACAAAATATGTAAACCATCAAAGATAATGTTTAAGAACAGGTACCCATGTTACCCACTTATAAAGTTTGGTTTTCTTCATTTTTGAAATAAAAGTATCTCAAATATTGATGAAATAAAAATACTTATCTCAAAACAACAATATGAAAATACAATAATCACAAAATGGGGATCTTTAGCAGAAGAAACCAGTGCTGTCGCTGCCCACCCCCGACTAAACCGATAACTAACTACATAGAATCCTGCCAAAAGGTATTGCAAACACGCAGAAGTGAACCAAGGTATTGCAAGAGATGTCAACGTCGTCAAGACGAAGATGATTGCTCTTTAATGGCTATGAAGAAACCCCAAGTCTTTCTAGAATCTCTAGATGATTGTGATATTCTCAGGAACTTCGCGAAATACTGTTTGCTCTGTACTAGCTTTCTATTATGGACACCTCTCCTTCTCTGCCTATGTATTTTTTGCTGTTGTTGTAATCAAAATTGCTGCTGACTGAATTTCGATAATATAAGCCACCCTTAGCACGAACAGCTGTCCAGAAAAAAAATTGCACGTAAAAGTACTCATGGAAAATCTCATTTCGCTTTTCTGCGGTGGATGGCGCTGTTTAAATTTGCCATACAAAATAATTCATCATCGAATGTCTAATACGTGCGTTATTTTTTCGATAGCTGTTCGTGCTACGGGTTCTGATTATACTCCTTTTGGTTTTAATGAATTTGTATAAAAATGCCGTTTTGATCTTTGTTTTCACTCCTTTTTATGGTTCCGTATCTCAAAGGAAAAACGGACTTTATCTCTCGTCTTTCTGTCAAGTCAAGACCCTTTTTTAAGGAACGCGTAGATATTTATACCAATTACTAAGGTCTACGGCCCCTTAGGCCGAGTTTCAGCCTGCAAGAAAACTTTTACAATAAGTAAGTGTCCCACAACCTGTTAGACGCAGTAGCTTATAAACGCTTGACAAACTGTCGCCAGTGCATTTGCTATTAGTTAACGCTTGCAAGCTACTGTCCGACCGATAGACTGTGGGACACTTCTTGCAGGTAGCTATCAGGTATCATTGGTCACTTTCATTTCATTAATTTCAGTCAACCAAGAACTTTCATTTCATTCATATAAAGGGTGTTTCAGGAAATGTATTCTGCCTGGTGTTAGATGTCACTATACCCATATATTTCACCCCCATGCACGAGGGGAGTTCAAAGTAAAAGAAAACAGAAACATCTAAAATATTTTTATTTTTCTACATAGTTTAGTTAATAGACATTATTTTTTAACCCAATACTTTCCGCGATACAGCAGTTCAAAATATATGGATATTATTATTAGGGAATCCCTGCTTTAGAAGATAAGCAAAAATATAAAAAAGGTCCTTTATTTCCGAGGTTTTTTGCCTCCTCCTAAGTTTTCAAAGGGTCTTCGAGGTCAAAAACTCAGATTCCGGACCCCCCACACCACCCTCAAACAATATCCCATTTCATTAAATTACCTGCCGACTGGGCTATAAAAGAGTGAGAGAAGAAGACAGTGTGAGTCATAAAATTATTTATACTGTGTAAGTCCCTGCGCCCGGCGCGAATGGGAAGCCTAGAACGCGCAGGTGTTTTAAACAGGATTTTAAAAGTTGAAGTTTCATAGCTCATTCGTAGATTATTTACGCTTTGGTCGTAGATTTTACTCCATAGAGGCATAGAGGAAAGTAAAAATGAATACTTATTTGATATTTAAAAACTCTATGATTTTGAACATTAAAAAAAACGTATTGTATTACTTCTCTTTGATTTTAATGTCTTTTGATAAGTTTTATTTTTTATATATTTTTACAATTTACTAATATTTTTTAAGATTCTTATTATTGTTTTATGAAAACAGTATGATCGGTGTAATTACGCGCATTTTTCCGTTGAAAAACCATATTTGTAATCCAAAATGGATTTTCATCATCTGCATGTCGTTGCCTACGATCGAAAATCTCTTGAAACTAAAACTAATACAAAGAATTATAAAGTTTATATTAGTGAGGAATGTCAAATTAATGAAAAGATCCTCAAAAGAAAACCACGTAAAAATATTTTAACTCGTAACGTTGGAAGCAAAAGTCAGCAGTTCAAAGCAGAAGCAGAAAGAAAGGCACAAAAAAATTCCTCCAAAACTAAAGTAGTAATAGGTTAGTGTGAATAATAGTAGCTACAATAATTATTTGTTATACAAGAGAGCAAAGTCGAAATTGTGCTGCGAGTGCTGACTTTAAATCACGAACTAGCAAAGATATACTACTGAGCATAGTGAGTGATTTAAAGGCACGAGGCAGAACAAAAATTTGGTCTCGTGTTAAACATACATCTTTTCACCTCTACCATCGAGAAAAGTATTATCGGTAAGAACAGATATTTTTACGTAAAAGATGTGTCATTAGTACCATTAATGGTACTACCTGACGTGAAGATATGTCAGTAGTACCATCAACGGTACTGGTACTTCTGGCGTCAAAAGCTAAATTCAGCATTAGAAACTTGTTCTCGCTGTTCGCTGGACGCACACATTTTTTGTAATATACTTATCACAGAAATAGTTCAATCAAACATATATGCTGAAAAATATGATTCTTAAGATTACCTAAAGTAGATTCCCGTCGTTTTGTTTCACATTACGTTGTGTTTTTCTCTTATTTCTTAATATCCCATCTTATTTATTTACAATCATAAAACACGTATGGACGAAATGAGGTCGCATGTATGAAATAAATATAAAATAAGAAAAAATAATGAAATATAACAACAAATTAGTGTTTTTTATTTCCTGTAAACTGTGTTCCATACTCTTTATATCGAATTATCAACCTTCCTTTTCCTTGGTACATCCGTGTATTTTATTTTTTATTAAAATACTTTTTAATCCATGCCCGACAACATAAAGTATTCTATCTATCCTTTTTACACGTATCAATTACCTTTTTCTTTATTATTTCATAAGGTGGTGTTAGAAATTAAGAAACCACTTTGCCACACGCTCGCACAGCAAAAATCGATTTTGCTGCGAGATTTTACGCGCCAAAAGCGCCCTTTTCGACCAGTAGAGAACCCAAAAAAATTGTCATAAGCAACTTACAAAAAGACGTGAAATCCCACCAAAAACATTTTCATGTAAAATGTTGCCAAGACGAAACCATAAGGCTCTCACTGTCAACAAGTTATCAGACCTCATGAGGTGGCTCCACTCATGTGGAAAAACTTCTAACTCTACAAGCCTTAACTTCACAAACTCTACACAAGTCAAAATATGTGGCTTGGCCGTTTCGTTACTACAAGAACTATTCATCATCATCATATCAGCTGCACGACACTCACTGCTGTATAGGCCTCCTCCAAAGATCTCCACAACTAAACTGCTGATAGTTTATAGTGCTTCCCACGACCTTCACTAGATCGTCGGTTCACCTCGAGGGGGCCTACCCACGGAGCATCGTACGGTGCGAAAATTATTTTCCAACTGATTAAAATTTCAAAAGATGGGACCAAATTTTAAACAAACCTGATGATATGTTTGAATCATTTCAATCGGTTCAGCCGTCTTTGGGTAATCGGTGGACATACATAAAAAAAACATATACAGACGAACAGAGAGCCTCCTCCTTTTTTGAAGTCGGCTAAAAAGTAATGAAAAGTGAATAAATTCACCTTACGCCCATGTGAATGTAGCGAAATGGCCAAGCCACATAATTTGACAAAGGTGTAGAGTTTGTGAGTTAGGGCTCGTAGAGTTTAGGGCGTGTAGAGTTAGAAGCTTGGCTCTACAAGTAGAGGCCAGATCCTCATGAGGTCTGATAACTTTTTAACAGTGTGAGCTATATGGTCTCGTCTTGGCAACATTTTACATGAACATGTTTTTGGTGGGATATCAATACCTACACTGTTAGGCAGAACTATTTCTTTTTCTTAATTTCATTGCTCCAGTGTTATTATTATCATTAGTCATTCTCACACTGATCATATAATGTAAATATATTTGAAATTGGTTTTTTATTGGCTTTCACTTAATTTCCATATTGCTATAGCTAAAAAATATTTTTTATTCACCCTATATAAGAAATTGACGGTTTTTCGCTATTTATTGTTTGGAAAGGTACTTGAAAGTTATATATTTTCAAGTCTGCATAAAATGAGCTTTGTTAGCATATTTTTTGTTTGCAAATAAGAATATCAGTGTTATATTCTGGGTGACTCAAAGACAAAAAAAATGTAGTTTAAAAATTTTGGTTGTTGACATTTATTGTGTAATTTTTAAGAAACTGCTTAATAAATTACATTTTTTATACCTGAAATGATTTCTACGTTATTGGTTTATCCGAAAATGATACCAATATTGTCATAGTAGCTTGTTTGGATCTTGTAGATTGTTTTTTGGGCTCTCTGGGGCTCTTAATACGATGTGACGACCCCCCCATCCGTTAGTTCTTTGAGTAGGTACCATGTTGTTTTAGACACCATTCCCTACAACAATGCCAAAAATCGCTTTTACAAGAATTATTTCCCTTATTTGGCAGTTTTTGGTTTTCCTTCGGTGGGCTAGATGCTAGATGGGCTAGGTGGGCTAGAATAATATTAATATTTATAGGGTTATCTTTCCATCCTTAACTCTACTTTAGTTTAATATTTACTTGCTAACTTTTTATTTATCAAGGATTACATTTTCAGATGCTATTCAAAAAATGTTGACTTCTGTACGCACCTTGAGCTTATATGATATTGGTAAGAGATTGAAAAAATGTGATTCTTATAAAGTAAAACAAAATTTTGAGACGCGACTCAAGTGTAGCCGTTTTAAAATGAACATTAGAAGGAACAAGAAATGTGGAGAAAGTCAAAGTGACAATAATGTCAACTTGTACGACTCTCAAAGGTTTGGAGAACAAGGTAGCAAGAACAAAGTAGGATTCAAGATTGACCCGAGCGCTGCGCCCTGCAATAAGAGACCGTCAAAAAATGTTCTCAAAACGCAAAGCATGCCGTGTTCATGGAAATATAAAAGATTATCGAAGACTAATATGAACAGAAACAATGGGGTGCAAAAATCAGAATCAGTCCTGGCTGCAAATCGTTTACGGAAAACTTGTCACCATGCTAAAAGAAAAGATAGTTGTTGCAATTTAGATGACACCACCCTAAGTCGAGAATCCGAAGTTTCAAACCAAGTTATGGAGTCACTCTGTACATGTACAACTGCGCCGGCTTCTACGAATAAAAAAGAGGACCCACCGAAGCCATTGTCACTCTGTAAGTGCACAAATGATGTGGGCACTGCAACTTCGAGTATTATAAAACCACCAATGCAAAAAGAAACAGTGAAAGTTGATAAAGGGTGTGGTGGTCATCTTGGAAGAACAGTAACAGTAAGCAAAGCAAGAAGAGGGCGCAAAACGATTGAAGCAATTCATTTTAACATGATGTTAACTTTTTTGAAGTATTTTTTGCTTGTGCTTACTGTAATCGCCTGGTCCCCATGCTTTATTGTTGCATTCGTGTGTTGGTACTTGGTTTCACCGCTGACGCCTGATGATGTTAGGGCGGACGAAGTCGGACCCACGTGTTTGAAATGTAGAAATAGCTTTTTCGTCAAGTTAGTCGAGTGTGTAACTAGATCGTATAGGACAACAGTACGTGTCTTTAAAACTCTAAAGCGGTCGTTTTGTACAGAAAAAATAACTTCAACACCCAAATGTTATGCTACTTGTGCTTCAAAGATCGATTGCCAACCTAATAATAACAAGAAATACATTCTATACCATTCGGAACAACGGGGGTGGTTAATGAAACCCATGATGCGAGGTCAACATAAACTGGAAATGCCAAAACAAAACTTTAGTGTTTATCCTATTCTTGAGGGTGAACGCTCTCAAAATAAAAAGTCTGTTTCTTTTTGGGATTCGGAAGCGAGGGATTGGACCAAAGAGGTTCCAAAAAAATCTAAGTCTCGCACTCGAAAAGCTAATAAATCACAAATATCTAACTCACATGTCACATGCGAATGGCCTATTACGGAATCTCCAAAAGCAACCAGGTCGGTTGACACAAGTTACAATAGCTCGCATCATTCTTTAACTGGAAAGCAACCACTCCCTAGAAAAATCTATAGAGCCTGTCCACATCATAAACCAGTACCCCGACAAAGATTGAAGACTTGTCATTCGGATACTGAAATTGCCGAAACATTTGGTGGACGAGAAGACCGAAGGCGATCACGATCTTCGTCGCCATATCACATATATAATAAGGATCAACAAACGCAAAATGAAAAACGACCGTGGTCTCAACAACGGAGTCAAAAGCAATTGGTTGAGAAACATCACCGGCATCATAGCAGAAAACGATGCCAACACAACGAACCAAAACTTGCAGCAGGAGACAGGACGCGAAATAAAGAACGCCGACCTAGCCCACGAATAGAATCAAAACAAATGTACTCAATTTCGGTCAAAAAGAACAAACTTCCGAAAAAGGTAATAGATAGTGATAAAAGTGATAAAAAAACCATGTGGGATTTGAGTTGTACTGATCCCTATTTAAACACACTTAAAAAGAAAAATTGCTTTTGGTTTTATACATTATGTCCAAACATGTATCCGCTTTGTTTAACAACGTACAAAATTGTTGGAAATTGTTGTACTTGTATGTTATTAATTTGTTCAGCCTGTATATGGAGCCCTATATTTGTATTCCTTTATTTTTGTTACTATTTGATTTGTGATTGCATGTGTGGTGGCTAGAAAATTAAAGGTTGAGATAAATAAATAATTAAACTTGAGATAAATAAACGTCGTCATAAGTATACTCACTATACTTACATACTTAATTGATTGATTGCAAATAAACCGTTGAGCATAAATTACTTAAAAATATTTTATTTTCCCAAAACAATCAATTGTTTGTCAAAACCTCGACAAACAATTTAGTTACGGTAGCTGTACTAAAAATGTTCTTGGCGTAGTACAAATTCTTCAATGGGAACTACTTAAATAATGTTGTCAGGTGTGTGAAACCGGTAGTATCTACATTTTACTATATAAACCATGGGCTACAGAACCCTATACTGCGCGAGGCCCGACATGCACTTGGCCGGTATTTTTAATGTCCCCACTGCTGGGGCCCGTCTTCCTCATGGGTGGATATACATAAGGACAATGGGCCATGACCGACCACGCGGGCCCAATGTGGATTGGCCGGTGCTAACGACTGCACGGGACCAACGGCTTAACGTGCCTTCCGAGCTCGGAGGAGCTCGAGATGATACAATTTTTGGTCACCCATCCCATGACCGACCTTTGCGAAAGTTGCTTAACCTCCGCTTTCGCAGGGCCAGACGCTAAATCACTGCGCCACCGAGCTCCTCTAAATAATTAATCTCTCTAATTAATTAATGCGCATAATTGTTCCAAACTATTTGGTTTAGTTTGGATATTTTATGTATTTTTTTTTAAAGTATACATTCCTCTTTTGTTGCTTTTTCTTTGAACGCGCTATGTAATCTCAGGAACTAAAATTATTTTTGTGTTGAATATAGTCCATTTATCGAGGAAGGTGATAGGCTATATAATATCACGCTACGGCCAATATGAGTGCAATGAAAAATGTTGCAAAAGCGGGATTTTTTTTACTTTCCGGAGCTTCCGTTGCGTACGCTGTGTAAACGGTTGAAAAATGTTGCAAAAGCGGGAAATTTTTTACTTTCTGGAGCTTCCGTTGCGTACGCTGTGTAAACGGTTAAAGTTACGCAAAAAAATTGTATTAGGTACGAGTACGCGACAGCATTATTATGTCTATGTTTAAAGGTTGACCACTCTCTGCGCCACCTAGCGGGAGAAAAAGGCAGTGGTACACCACAGTTATAGTTGCAAAGATTTTGACAGAAAAAAAATGATAATTATATTAAAATTAAAAATTGATTTCAGATATCAAGATCCATAGTAGTTTACAGTATGTAATAAATAAATAAATAATAAATCAATCACTGAAAGATTAAGACTGAAAGTCATAGAATTTTTGGAGCATTCATTAAGTTTCTAAAATTTCTGATAGACAACTAATAGCAACTAGCAAGTACAATCACTGTTTCTCATCGAAAATTAAGAGCGATGGAAAAAACGGTGTCCAGTCCGATTGCCATCAATGATCAATCGCTGAAAGTCATAGGATTTTTGGAGCATTCAGCGCAAATGATTCGCAGTTCTTAATGCTCTAGGTTCGCGATCGATGACATAGCGATTAGTCTGCCAGAATGCACCCAATATGTCATTTGTCATGTCTTCTTCTTTTTTTGTTATGGCAATCTACTTTCCTCTTGGAAGTAATTTTTGCCAGTGTCAAGTGTTAAATAGTTCAGTCAGTTACGCTCTAAGCCCACACGGCACGAATGTCAGATTCAACAATTGTCATTAATTGTCATGTTGTCTGTCTGTCAGCTGTCAGTCAACAGTCGATTGGATTGGTTGGATTTCTCACTCATCCAATCCATCAGTCATCCATCACAATAACGATGTTAATGTTATATTTTCTTTCTACTTATTGATGTAAAACAAAGATTTACTGTAATCTTGTATTTATTAATTGATATCATTACTTTTAAATAATACTCAAATGTTACTGCTTTTACACTTTTTATCCCTCACCATCGGATAGAATGCAGGCTGAAGAGAAACGAACGAAACAAATGGTTGATTTAGCTTCCCTGGAACCTGGAGCCAGGGTTAAGCAGCTAGCCAACTACGGCACCATGGTGGATGTAGACCCCAATGTTCCCCCTAGGAGGTAAGCCTAATTATAAAGAATTTCCATCCATAACCTTCGGCTCTTGGGCTTATAATCATGTAGTAAAATCCTATGACTCATAGGAAACTTTAATCTTAATGCCAAACATTTAGTTAAAACTCGAATATATAATATCTTGGTTCATTTCTAGATACTATCGTTCAGGGTTAGAAATGGTGAGGATGGCCAATGTGTACCTGGCAGAGGGAAGTCTCGAGAATGCCTACATTTTATACATGAAGTTCATGACACTTTTCTTAGAGAAGATAAGAAAGCATCCAGAATATCCCTCCGTACCAGCACAAGTGAAAGCAGTTAACCAGACCAAACTCAAGGAAGTAATGCCAAAGGCTGAAAAACTTAAACAAATACTTTTAGAACAGTATGCTAAGGAACACATTTTGTATAAGGAAAACGAAGTAAGTACACTTACTCCCAAACTATTCTTTTTTTGATTAAAGTTACCTCAAGAAAAAGATACAGTAACAAAATAAAAATAATATAATCTGTGTCTCTAAAAAAAAAATCTATCTTATCCTTAAATAGTACAGGTTATATAATACTGTATATTGTTATTTATATAAAATTTAATTTGATCTTGTCAAAGATAATAATAAAACTGCCATGTTGAAAACCAAACTTAATTTTAAACAGATATAAGGCAAACATTTCTTTGTAAGAGCATCTTTCAATTGACAACAGGAAAAAAGGCGCAAAGCTGAAGAAGAAAGGAAAAAGCAAGAGCATGAAGATGCAATATTAGCTCAACGTCTTCAGGCTGATGAGAACCGACGGGAGGGTCACCAACACCATCCAACACCCCACCTGACGCATGCGGTACATGATCACATAAGCCTTATATTGGTATATCAAAATATTTGGTCTGTAGTAGTGTCTGGTGGCATTTCAGAATCATTTTAAATGAATTTTATTGATGAATTGCATAGGTACAAAGTATTTCTATTTGAAAAGTATTCAGCTGCATAATTTACATTGCTAGTGTCAGAATCTATTTTTAGGATGGTTGCTACATTTCTCTGTCGGTTTCGTTTCGAAGCTAGGATCTTCAAATTTTGTGTGTAGGCTGATGATTGAAAATTAATATTTAAGTGCGTTAGGGTTTTTGAAGGGGTGAAAAGAGGGATGAAGTATTTAATAGAAAGTCCTTCATTGGACATTCGAGAAATCCTTAGGATACCTTTAACCAAGATAAAAAAAATTATTATGTTTTAATTTCATCAAAATCCCCACCAAGCGAGCAGCCGCATGCGGCGGACCATCCCGACCATCGTCTGTGTTAGACCTCTTTAACATTAACTTGCTCGGGGGCTGCCACATTTGTTTTTTTGTTTATATGTCAGTTTTACATGTTTGTAGTTTTACATAAGTTTCAGCAAAATAAATTACTTCATTAGTTTTCCACAACCTGGCTAGGTATTTTACTATATGATGTGAAGGTTTCAATTATGAAGAATGTTCCACATGCGTCTCTGTAGGAGGAATGGGCAGTACTTCCGTCGGCGCCGCGCGTCGACGACGTGCTGTACCCGGATGACTTCGCGAGCACGCCGCCGCGAGCGCCCGACCACCACTACCAGCCCGTGCCGCCCCTAATACCGCCTTCCAAGCCTCATCAGTGAGTATTCTAGCTATAAAGCATATTGATACTACATCTATGGTGCTCTATACTCTGCATAATGTAAAGGCAAAGTGCTTTGTAATATGCCAAGTTTTTCTCGTCTTTTAATGATGGGCAGATCTCTATACTCAATTATATAAATCAATTATCAACAGGTTTCAATTAAATTCAAGTATTCATTCTTATAATAATAATAATAATATTGATAAATAAATAATTAAATCAAGAATATGTATGCCACATGCATATGCTAAAACTGCTAATGGAATCGGGAACCAGATAATAAACAGGACTTTCTACATGGTATTTTTACCATAACAACTGGAATGTGTTTTGCAGAATGTTGTGTCTGTGGTACAGAGAGAGTGCTTTCTTCAGGGTATTGCCTCCGCTATCGGCGTCGAGGGCGGTGCGCGGCGTGGTGGTGCCGGCGGCGCTGCTGGCGCGCTTCCTGCAGCTGGCCGCTGCCAACACCGCGCGCAACGTCGAGACCTGTGGCATCCTCGCGGGCGTACTGGTGAGATACATGTATAGAAAAGGGAATTGAGCCTTATTATAAAACATTGCAACTGCTTACCAGTGAACTCAACAACAAGTACCTTTTTCGGTAGGGTGTTTCTCCTGGGAAGTTAGGGATCTGTGGGGCAGGAAATGGAAGCGTGGTTGCCGAGGCGTGAGTGATATCCTAGGTAATGTCGCCAGTTCTATTGGATTCAGTGACAAGGGTGTCACTTAATAGTGAAATATATTAGTTATTGATCAAGTACAAACACTGAAAAAGATAGCTTCTTTCGCATTTTGCCCTACCGATCTATTTCAGGCTGATTTTTGACACAAGAGTCATAAATCTTCATCTCCTAGCAATAAATATTTGTTTAACCTAGGAGCGTGATCAATTGAAGATAACGCACGTGATAGTTCCCAAGCAATCGGGTACGGCGGATTCTTGCAGCACCAACAACGAGGAAGAGATCTTCCACTACCAGGACCAGCACAACCTCATCACGCTTGGTTGGATACATGTAAGTCTAATTATTATTAGGTATCTTACTGTTATAATTATATTCTTTCGTAATCTTACAGAAGTGGTTTTATAATCGCCCTTTCAATGTTATACTTATTCGTTTATGGAGGATAGATAACACCATTGAGTGACTTTATTAGGAAGGTGTGTGACCTTTCCAAATATTAAATTAGCGTTAATTGTTAAATGTTATAGATACTTATGGTATGTCCTAAAATATTGTAAAAAGATAAAAGATTGTTGTTAATTTTTTGTCTACAAAAAATTACGTCTTAATATTCAAATTTAGGTTTTACTTCAGCATTAACTATCAAAACTTTCCAAATAAATATGTAATTAAACATGGCCCCTCGAGCCGGATTAATGAACCAGCGGCCCTCAAGTGTCGTCGGCATGGCACAAATAAAACTTACCAAAGAAAAGTAGCAAAGTGTCACATCCATCTGTCAAATGAATCTGATAGCGATGTAGACCCACTGGGTTATTTGATTTTAGACGCACCCGACTCAGACGGCGTTCCTGTCGTCCGTGGACCTCCACACGCAGTGCTCGTATCAGCTGATGATGCCGGAGGCCATCGCCATCGTGTGCGCGCCCAAATATAACGAGTCAGTTCATTGGTATTTAAGTTAAAGAACATTTACTCTAATATCTAAGACTTCCGCACGTAGGTGCCTACAGTTCACTAGAAATAAAACACTTTTTACGGATTCCTCCCGGATTCATCCCGTGGCCACGGCCTCTGGAAATGTGTCGAAACTTCGGGAAATAAAAAACCCAATAATTCTAAAATAACACCTGAATTAATAAATATACGCGCTGTAATCCGTAAATTTTGTTTTATTTTAAAGAACATTGTTATTGGTTTTAATATACTTACAATACGACAAGTTTCCTCAGGCGGCTCACGGCGGCTGCATGACGCCATTTTTTAAATGTAAAAAAAATACGTAGTTCGTATTTTAGCAAGGCAGTCGTGGTTTTTAATAATAATTTATAAAATATTTTTCAGGATTTTTTTTTTGCAATTTGTCCCGGTTGGCACTGCATCCATGTTTCTCTTAGTGACACAGAAATATCGTTCACTAGAGCTAGAAAACCACTGCAGCTTCTGCCCTCATTCCTCTTTAATAGAGTTTCCAGTAGGTAATTCCAGTTTCAACAAGAATAATTTAAGCAGGGCTCACTCCGCGCTTAAACTTTTATATTAGCCTACTGCACAGATGAATATACTAGACCTACTGCTCGCGGCTGACTCAGTCAAGCCAGCGCACGAGGGATGTCATGTGTCGGTTGAGACAGAGCTACGCGACAGAAAGAGAAGCGCTTCGGAGGTGCTTATAATAATAGGGACGCAGTGCAATTTGAAATTGTATTTTATGGCCGTGCATCGAGAGTAGCTTATTATTTGATTGCCCTCGCGCAGATGTCTTCCGTACGTTCAGTACTATAATATATTTATTTATTTATTTATTTATTTACTTAAAGGGTCACCAACATAAGTAACAGTAATAAAATATATAAAAAAAGAGAACAACAAATTGCTTAAAGCTAACTGCACTTACATATATTCTGTGGTTTGATTATGTTCTTCGAGGACTTTAACGAGGACATGGTATAACAGACTTGCGACACTGAAATGCGTGCTATGCGTGTAGTCGCACTTCTTTATTGCGATTTAGTTACTTAAGAACAAAAAACTTCTTATTGTAAAATCTAATAACTTTATTTTTAGGACTGGATATTTCGCCTTAACGCCAGACGGCATGGAATTCATTACGAATTGTCGGCAAACCGGCTTTCATCCACATCCCAACGACCCACCTTTGTTTTATGTAAGTAACTAATAGTAACTATGTTTAAAAAAATGGAAAAGGAGATCCATATCCAGATAATATAGTCAATAATATTTGCTACATAGATTAAGTACTGTCTTATTTTTAGCGCATGTAGACAAAAGTTATTTACATTAGATTTTTTTGATATGTAAACACTACGGAAACAACGAGTCATTAACATTACGGACAGAAAAGTCACTGTGAAATGTAAAAAAGTGGCTGCATAATATGACCATAACATTTTTTCGAAATTAAGAAAATGAAATGTCAACTTAACTTCTGATTTGGCATTGATCTGTCATTTGGTTGAGATAAGTGAAAATGTACATCAGACAAGAACTTTAAATATGACACTGGACATGGACCAAACTTATATTTGTTCCATGCACTGGATGATGCTTCACCGAATATTTTTTAAAGAATGAAAAATAACCTAAATGTCCTTGAAATGACGTCATTTGTTTTCCTACTTTCATTAGGGTGACAACAATGTTGTCCATTTGTAGGACAATCAGTATAAATAGGTACTACAGATTATTATGCTAAGATTTTCGCCTACAGCTCATACATCTAAAGTTTAGACAACCAATCCAAACAAAATCGTTAAGATTCTAAACATTTTAATATGATTATGGTACCCTACAATATGTGGATCATATTTCTAAAGCTTGTTAAGTGTCGAACGTTAATACTGTTTTGTACATATTATATCTATTATACCTATTGAAAGAAAAATACATCATTAAGGTCGGACTAAAATTAACTTACTTATAATATTTTAAAATTATATCTGAAACATCCTTAAAATCTGCTAAAAAGCAGATTAAAAATTAAAAAGTATACCACTTCAGCATAAAATGACGGGTCTCCTTTCACAAGGTCGTGTTAGGTTGAACAGGGCAAGCTCTAAATAGCACAGCGATAATGAATGAATCACACCGTCAAATGGTCAAGGCAATTTTATTGTAAAATTACGCAATACGTATACCACCTGTTCGTGTTATGATACCTAGATTTATTTTCAATGGTATCAGATTTTTTGACGACCTCCGTGGTCGAGTGGCTTGTACACCGGTTTTCAAGGATTCGCTATCTCTGAGGTCCCGGGTTCGATTCCCGGTTCCCGTTCAATTTAGAAAATTAACTTTTCTATATTGGTTCAGGTCTGGGTGTTTGTAGTTCCACTTTATTTAATCTTATCAAATCCTTTAAAACATAAAATGGGAGCTGGCAACCCTAGCTGGGGTGACTAGCCTCCACTAGCGCCGCCAATCAAGAAAAAATAATTACAACGAAATAATAATGTTTAATTAAATTCTGATTAATATAAGAACTAGAATTAGTTATAAACTATATGTATGCATTTTTTCCTGGTTTGTGTTTATGTATGTAGTTACAATAAGGATTACCGCCTAATAACGTTTTTGGCGCTCGGTGCACCCTTAATTCATCAACGCCCGAGCGGACGCATGCGGCCGGATAACAATGGTATATCTATTGTCTCATTTTCCGCTCGTTGAAGGGTTAATAACTGATTGGTATATTTTCAGGACGTGAAGCACATCCGGCTAGACAACGCAGCCCCAGTAGAAGTGGTGGACCTTCGCAGCTGAATTTCCGGCGCATTGTCACGGTAACAGCATAATTCCTACCGCATTTATTACACACTTGCGTAAAATCTACACATGGCTGTGCTCTACCAAAAACTTGAAAGATTTCAAGCCAGAGTGATGCTTTTACTTACTGTCAAATGAGATAGTCTCTTTGACATCTCATATTGTCAATACGTCTCAAGAATAGATTCTCTGTTTAAGCAACGCACGACATGACATGAACAAAAATCAAAATTAATATTTGTCGCTTTTAATTACTTTGGGATATATTATATTAAGATGATTGATTTGAATGCGTTGTCAAAAGGGTCATTATTAATTTGAGTCGAACTGAGGGTAAAAAAGGAATAAGTAGTTTAGGGTTCGTCCTTTAATCACGTGTTATAATGTTATAAGTTTCTTGGCGTTTAGTCTTAAAAATGCATCACTTAACACCCAGTGTTTATTATATTTTCATTGAAATAAATATTGTGATTAACGCGAATATCGTTACTAGTGTCAGTTAATATTAAACGTCGTTTGAGGCAGGATTTATGAAGAATATAACAATATGTAATTTATTTCAACTTATTGTTTGTTATGGTTTGTTTGTGTGGTGGAACTGTTTTAACTGGTGATTTTAATATATATCCTAAATATTTATTTTAATGTGGCGTTCAAAGTTTTCATATAATTGGCTTTTCCTATGTATTTCCCTTGAAACGTTACTTTTCGTATTATTTTCTTCTTCACTACCACACAATTCGGTACCACGTACCTACCTACCTTAGGCTCTAGACAGACGGACCGCATTTCAACTGCAATCCAACCGCAAATTGCAGTTCAGGTGCAGTTTGAATGCAGTTGACACGACTGCAATAGTTACAAATACTATCAAACTGCATCGGAACTGCAATTTGGCAGTCGGATTGCAGTTGAATTGCAGTCCGTCTGTCTAGAGCCTTATTGGTATTAATCTTACGAAGGCATACGTTAATTTCGTTGTTTTTTATTTATTGAGCGTAAGTTGTTAATTTTACCAGATTCAGAGAGAATTAGTTTTACTATTTTGTTTATATTTAAACGTTATACAGTATGGAAAGTTCAAATTATAAAATATACACTCATGTATTATTAATTTTAGTCACGTTCGAAATATTTTGTTAAAATTTTTGTTATAACTTGTTAAGCGTGTCGAACATGCATAATACTTAAAAAAATCTTTTCACAAAAAATTTATTCAAATCAGTATTTATATATGAATTATACGTTCAGATAATCATTGAATGTGTGTGATAGCTGATAATTTAGGCATTAGGCATAGCTGAAGACTGAAGCTTAAACATAGACTAATATTATTGTTAATATATTGATTAACCTCATAATTTAATGTTGATGTTTCTTCTTATTTAAACAAATTCTTCGGCACATTAGATTTCTTTCATAATGTTTAGTTCAGTTGACAATAAAATGTTTGGTTTTTGAAAAAATTAAACAGGGTCCCTGAAAGGCAGCGAGCGCTCTAGTCTTATTCAATCCGTATTATTGAATCGCTCGTTAGACTAACACCCGTATTCACAAACAACACTCAAACGACCCTTGACTACGCAAACGCACTGCGTTGAATTGTGATTGGTTCGTTTGTTTTACGTATTACGTGTGATTGGTTTGTGGGACACTGTACGTCCGCGGGCACTGTGAAATCTCATAGTAATGTTTGTGAATACGGGTAAATTATTTATTAAATAGATCAAATATGACTATGTATCGCAAAGGAAATTAATAAACTATGTTCAATGCTGTTTTCTTCGTCGATAAACGAATTAATGTAGCGAAATTTTGTTTACAAAGAAACGTGTGGCAATATCGTATTTACCTGTGAAACATGTAATTACTTGGATTGTTTCTTGTCACGTCACAATTATTCACAGAACAAGACACCATGGCTTCACAATATACTTTCTGTAAAATTTTAATAATGATTGCAAATATTTTGCACAAACGGTGTTTGCCCATTTGCAAGGCGGGACGCTATGGCCTCTTACTGAAAAAATGTTGGCACATTTTCACTTAATCCTTTGTCTCTTTTTTTTAGCATACGGACACGCCGTATGATGCTAACTTCTCTTTTCCACGCTCTATTGGTCTTGAGCGCAGCGGAATTCTAAGTCTATGTCGGTTCGAGTGCGTTGTCAATTGTTACATTACACTGCATTCGATGAAAATGAGTAGTAAAGAGCGCTCGTTCAAAAATAGGGACCCAGGAATAAGTCAGTAAGTGTAGTGGAGTGTAAGATAGACTTCTATTGCGTTGTATGAAACCGTTCACACGTATACGGACGTGGGTACGAAAACCTTGTGTGTGTGAAAAGGGCCTTAATGTTCGAGCTGGGCACCCACTTAGGTTCGCGAAGCTTCTCGCTCCGCGAAACTGCACCAAATTTTTTTTACCCTGTGCTGCAACAGTGCGCTTAAGTGTGTACGTGTGCGAACACGTATACGAACCTGGCCCTTCTGCTAATCGGATCATCTCAGGTCTGGGTGTTTGTAGTTCCACCGTTGTCTCTGATTTCCATAACACAAGTGCTTTAGCTACTTACTTTGGAATCGGAGCAATGTTTGTGCAACTTATTTATTATTGTTTTTTCACTAAGGTCTCGATTCTGATACAATACGAAATTAAAACGTAACTTAAATGTTTACTTTCTGTCCGTAGAAAAAAGAAAGTATCTCCTAACTCTTATAGTTATTTAGTGTTGCCAGAATCGAGTACGACATTTTCAAATTGAATTAGTGTTCAATAAATGTATGTGATATAAAACGTGTAAATACATAAATGTTTATTGTCAATTATATATTTATGATTTGTAACCTTGTGACATTGTGATACGAACGACATTAATACCTCAAGGTTGCATTTCGTATAACTTTTGGATATGGCTGAATTTAACGATATTAAAATTTTCCGAACAGTGTGCATCGCTCTTACTTATAAGGACATAGTCTTGTGTGATTCATATTATATGGACCAATGAAATAAAACTATCGAATCTACAACGTATTTTATTTATTGCATAATTTAAAATATCGCAATTGCAGTTATAATCACAATAATCAAGTAGCGTCTATAATTTTCACATATATTTTATTAGTAGCATCTATAGTTTTTACATAATCATTATTACTAGTATAATAAGAATTATTTATTTAATGCACAAACACAAGTAATTGCAGGAAACATTACAACAACAAAGGAATTCAATTATGTACTTCAATTTATAAATATTTAGTTGTGCGGAGGTCCCTAAACTAGGCAAGCCTGTATCTCTAAAAACCGGCAGCCATTTATAATTTGAGATTCAACTTTACTGAGACATAATCTTCAGAAAAAAAAATGCCTTTCATAGAATACTTAATCACATTTAAAAAAATCTAATTACCTAGCAATTGTCAAGCAATGGGGCTCATAATAACGAAGCTACAAAGAATAATGTGGCTTTGACTTGTGCATTTTAATTTTAGTAGATGTGTTGTGCGTGCATGAAATATGGAGTCTTATATCGAGGATATCAAGTGAAATCAAATGATAATCGAATGAACATAGTCACACATTGGGCTAGATATAATATAAATGCCTTTATAATCCGCGCGCGATGAGAATGGGATGCTACCTTTTGGAACTGAGACGCGCACGGTCCGTCGGCCAGCCGTAGGGTCGGCAAACTCACGTAGATGCTCGCATAATGCAAGAATGGAAGTTGTGTAGAACTGTGCGCATGGATTTCTGCTAGAGATTTATTTTAAATGCGAGTCTTATAAATTGCTGTGTGATTATTTTAGCTATTAATTAATAATAAGTGGGAAAAGGGGTACATTTTTTTACTTTGACAAGGTTCCATCTCAATCTAATCGCGTGCGGATTATAAATGTGACTCTGTCGGTCGTCAGTAGGTAGTTTGATGTTAAAAAGAAAGTTTAAACACTAAGTATTTATTACGTTTACGTTTGTAAGGAAGCGCTCATGGCGGAGCTTGACAGACTGATCGTACTCGATTACGTTTGTTAAGCAACGCTCGGTCCGGCCAGGACCCTATTTAATAAAAGTTACAATTGTAATTTACAACTACAATTCGACGTACGTTGCTGTTTATGTTTAAGCCTATTACATGAATAATAACAAGTCGCCTAACATTGTTAGTAATGTATCGAAAATTGTAATTGTAAATTACAATTGTAACTTTTATTGAATAGGGCCCAGGTGTCGGATGGGTGACCGTTAAGTGGCATTACAACTGAGCGCGCTTCCGTGCTTCGGAGGGCACGTTAAACCGTCGGTCCCGGCTGTTGTCATCTGATATCAGTCGTCAAGTCAAGTCTTATAGGCGGCTTGATCAACTCTGGCCACTAATCCTCATTCGATAATAATAATAGTAACGTTTGTAAGCGATTATAATGTATCTATATAATTTTTAATCCTAATAGTACTATACATTCTATTAAGCAATTTTACACTCTACGATTCAATAAGGCACTCGGTGCTAAATTAGTACTTAATATTATTGAGATATTTATAAACGTCATACGATATTTGTACAAATCGGATATTTGTAGTAATCCTAGTATGATCGCAAAGAACCGGATAGTTAGAATATAAGACAGATTTTTGCAATCGTCCGAGTAATAGGATTATGACAAAAATCCAGCGCATCGTAGGTAAATCGCGAATGACCACCACTTTGAGCGCTGATTGGCTGACGTCAACGCTATGCACTGATGGATGCTGTCTCATTGGCTAACGTCTACACATTGCTGCGTCCTTTGTCATTGTTGTGATAATTATCAGTGTTATATTAACCCGAGTGTCGCAAAGGGAAGGGGGTTTACCAAAAGTTGGGTTCTGACTTTATTTTGGTCACAGTTCTGTTTTAATATAACCTAACTGATTATGACTCTTTCAGAGTCTTCTTTTTAAGACTCATATTCTGACCAATCAGACTGAAGATGTTATAAATCGACTCTTAGATTATCCAATCAGTATTCAAATTTCGGATTGTCCGAAACATACTAGGATTTTTACAATGGTCCTAAAAATTGCTCGGACGATTGCGAAAATCTATCTTAGATTCCAACTATTCAGTCCTTTATAATCGACCTAGGATTTTTACAAAAATTCGGTTTATTCGATTATCCTACGACATATGTAAAAAGATTCGCTACAACTTCTAAATTAGATTTAAAGCAGGTCGAATACCTACACACGAGCTAAGATGTAGAGGTGTAAAAAAGTCATTAGATTAATTTAACTGGTTCTTCTAGTAGCAGCAAATACCTGATTTTGATTTTTTTAGACACAAGTATTTAGTACAATATACCAAAATTGTGTATTTTATTAATTCATATTTTAAAAGATAAATACTGATATGCAGCTTCTACGTTATACTTTTATCCTGAAATCCAATAAAAAAATTCCCGTTATCTACTTATTTATATAAAGCTAAATTAGCTATTTTTCTAACTATGGTATTACCTATTTTAATAAAAGGCACATGTCACTTATAGAACATCTATCGTCTATGTAAATATTGATTTGCTATTTATTGCAAATTGATAGGACTATTTTTATATTATGTACTGAGGTAATACTTTCTGGAGATGTTCAATTAATGTTAATATAATTAGTGGCCGATTTAATATACAGTGGTTCTATCGAGCATTTTCATTAACATGAGTTTGTAACAATGATAAACAATATAAAACCACTAGAAAATAAAAAAAATGATTTATTTTGAAGAATGAATATAAGTACTTTCCTTCAATGCAATTAAATTGACAATAGACAGGATCCGCGGCAACTTCAGTGCGCTTGGGGTACAAAACGTGTTCTTTTTGCCAGACATTCTCGAGTGAAGTTGCAGCGAATTACTGTCTATTGTCAATTTGATCGCATCCTCTCATCCTGTTAAAGAACGTCAAAGAGTTATTTTACAACTATTATTTATGAATATTATGCTCATAACATGTGTAAAAAGACCGTTACCAATATAATTATTTTCTAAAAATTAACTAAAGGTATTCAAATAATTTATTATAATATAAGGAACTTTACAATTATTTTTATAACTTAATTCTTACGTTTCATTATTTTAAATATTGGTAGGTATAATTATATTTTTAAACATTATTACAACAGAGATAACTTATGTCATATAAATGTATATTTACGGACTACCATACATACCTACGTGTGAAATAAATATTCGCTTAATTAGAGATTACACTTACCAAAGCCAGCAAATAAACATACCGAAGACTACTTGAAGCAAATAAATGTCAAACAAACGAGATTTTAATTATCATAAGACATACAATAAGGAAGTTTCCTTAACTCAAATTTTGCGAAATAAAATCATAAATATTTTAAGCAAGCGTTTAATTTTAATATATGAAAATAGTTTTTCAATATCTCAATATAAAATTATAAATGAAGATAGACTTGTGACGTTACAAATTCCGTAAAATTTTGTATGAAAAATCCAAGTCATTAAACTTTGAACTGCAAAATCTTCGTCGTTTTTTGTAATATCAAAATATTTTTTACTGTTATATGAATAAAATAAAATTTTTGAATTTAAAAATAATATTGGAAAGTTCGTTATTGTAAAGTGTCTATCATTAACTTTTTATATTATCGGCAGTGCAAACCAAAGACACCGTCACAAGGCCTACGGCCCAATCGCGCTAATTCTAAACGACAGAACCAAAACCGTTACTCATTTGATTATTTTGACCGTTACGTCAACAGTTTTAACAAAACTTACGCGAATATTTCTCTATTAACGAAACTGAAAAGATAATGTTTTAGTTTTGGTTTTAACGTTGAAAATTTGTGTGATGGGGCCCTGGCCACGCACCAGCACGCGCCGGGGGGCGCGGCGAGAGAATGCCTAATGGCGTGTGATGTCGATAAACCGTTTCGATCCCGCAAGGAAGAAAAAATTCACTCGTCTCGCCGTATCGGTCGCTGTGTTCCGTCGCGGTTATATTTATTTAAAAAACTGACAGCTGCTTAATATAATTCTTTAATTAATACGACTGATAGTAGTATAGTAGATATTTTTATTGGCTCTACCGCCGAGCTTACCATCGTCTTGACCTTGGAAGGAGGGACGATAGGTACAGTCTTGTTCTGCATCCAGTAGAACACATCATTGAGGCCCTGGGCCTTCAGCTCGGGTCCCACTGTGGTCCTTATCCTTTCGTTGTACGCGTTCAGCCAATTTATCTGGTAAATTAAATATTAAAAATGTCAGGGGTACAGATCAATCACGCTATAGAAAAGCATAAGAAAAATCTCATGACAATATCAGATTTAAAAAAAATAAGGATAGATTTTATCAAGTTGACCTTTTCTCTTAATATGAGTTTATTTTATATCTAGGTACTTTTAAAATGATTAAGACTATTTTATGATCTACTGTGTTTCAAAGCTCATAAGAATAACAGTTTGTTTGCATGATACCTCATAATCTGTCAGCATATTCTTGTCAATCAACTTCGGTTCGTAGGGAATGAGCGTCGCTTCCCGGAACCCGATGTACATCGGCCCCTTGGAGATCACCTCGAGCACATTGCCCAGGCTCACGCCGAACTTGGCGTCGTACCACGCCGGCTCTGTTAGAAAAAAAACAAGATTAACCACGAAAGTTGATTCTGCTTATGTTCGTAATAATCGTGTCTTAATCGTGTTTCAATAGTATTTAGCTAGGTTTTTGTTGTTAACCGACTTTTAAAAAGAGACAATGGTATCTAGTCGTCGCGTATATATATTTTTGATATGTTTCCCGATTACTCGAAGACGGCTGAACATTCATTCGTCGGAACTTCTGAGAATATACGGTCTGATTCTAAAGTAGCTACTAGCTAGTTAAGCTAGAGCACTTGTGTTATGGAAATCAGAGACAACGATTTACGGTAGTCCAGACCTGCACCAATATAGAAAAGTTAGTTAGTAAGAAACCGGGACCTCAGAGATGGCGACACTTTAAAAACTGGGGTGCAAACCACTCGACCACGGAGGTCGTCGTTATGTTTGTCTTATTGGGAAATGACCTCGTAACAGAAAATGTTACCACTTGTGATGAAGTATCCGTCCCTCAAAGTGTGCAGATTTAAGTCTTGTCTGTAATCGATTACCACTGGATCTGAAAATTGAAAATTAAAATCTTATTTTTAATCAATATCAGGCGGGTGCTATTAAGAGTAATCTTTTGGAGAGTCCTGACTCTGCAGTACCTATACGATAAACGTTACTGTGACTTTTAGTTCCGAAGCTTTGCCTACATACAATGAGATTAAATTGACAATCAGTGATCCGCTGCAACTTCACTCGAAAAGATATGGCATATTATTACCGTGGTATGGCAAAGAGAAAATTTTACAGATTACGTCGTTTTGTACCGCATGCGCTCTGAAGTCGGTCACTTCTGTCGTACTTCGTTAAATTAATCGCATCGTACTTATGCTGCTCATGTCAGCCCTCTGGCGAATCATACCTTCTCTCCTATTGAGCGCAGCGCCCACCCCGTGTCCCGTGGGTCGTACATAGTCCTGGTTGGCTCGCCAGAGCGGCGCGCGCGCGACGGGGTCGGCGTGCGCGGCGGGCAGCGACGCCGGCGCCTGCAGCGACGCCAGCGCCGCCGCCGCGCGCACCACCGTCGTGTACGCGCGCTTCATCTCGCTTGCGGGCCGCCCGTAGTGCACCGTACGTGTCACCACTGTCGTTCCCTCTACACACAATTATGCAATACGTTGTATCTAACAATCTATTTAGTAAACCGTGTGAACTTCGTATCACCTACAATTCAAATTATTATCAATTTACCTTGAGAATTTTAAAATACTTATTGAACACCAGCGCCATCTATTTAATTAGTTATTTAGTTAACGAAGCAGCTGAATACTAAAAGGAAAGCAACACTAATGCTTTAATTGACCGAGTGCTTTGTATCATTATATTTTAAGTTTAAACCGATCTTTCAATCTAAAACCTCTATTTGACTAAATCTCTTTACGATTCCCTTAAAAAATTGTCAATGTTGATTTTTTTTGTTTAAATTTTTTGTCAAGCCCTTTTTGAGTTTTAGCCAGACTAACGAACAGCAATTCGTTTTTAAATAGAATAGAATAGAATAGAATAATTATTTATTTTCAAAAATGCAGTTTAGTACAATCATTTACAAAGTTAACTTAAGTAAAATAATAATAATATTTGCCCGAACTAGGAAAAATCTGTGTTTCAGGCGAGTATAGCCAACAATAAATAATAAATATAACTACTTGAAATTGAGATCACTTTAAACGTTCGTGTAGTGTTAGTGTGCGAAGAGTAATGGATAACTCGAAAACCCAGTTAGGATTTGAAATTACAAACACTGTATTTTGCACAACTGAGCAACGAAACAATATAAAGTATTTTTGATTTGGATGTATTTAACACCAGTATCCGTGCGGTGAAGACACTCATTAGTAGGCATTACTTCGATGGCAAATAATCTCATTGTTATTTCTTTTCATATTGTACCATTCTTTTTAATTCTCTCTAATTATGATTCACTTAATTCAATTAATTAACTCACTTTGGATTTAGCTACACTAACACGCAACTGTGTGAATCTGTTATTAGCTTTTTAAGTTTCTATGTTGAAATTTAAAAAATATTGTAAAGCTTATGATTCATCGAAAAATAAGTAAATAATTCTCACCGTCATACTGTCCTCCTGAGCGTATGATGAGCGTAGAGTTAGTGAACACGCGGCGGTCTGTGTGCGCGGTGGCGCTGTACTCGGGCTCGGCGCCGCTGGGGCCGAAGGCGACGCGCGTGCGCATCGACGCGCCCACGAACCCCGCCTGCGTCTCGCGGGTCAACTCCACCATCTTGGCGACTGTTATCTCAGTCATTTTCGCCTTGTTCTGACAATGGAAGGGTGTTTGTTAAGTTAAGGTATTTCTTACTGGCCTACGAAAAAAATACCTTATACTACTTTAAATAACTAACTAATACGAATTGTTTTCGATCAATAAAAAGTTTTCGTAAACACACTCGCGTGCAATCAAATTCACATGTTGATATACAAAAAGGGGACCATATTTCATTAGTATATTTTTTTTTACACTTGTTAAACTCCATATTACATTGTATGGTAATTAAACCATGAAATAATGTTGAAGAAAAACAAATAAATGAGTGGTCATAAAGACACACTTATTTGATTTGCTTTTTGAGGTAATTGAGAGATTAATGCAAGATTTTGGACTGCTAATTTGTCAGGTGAGCATAAGGCCTATCTATGGTAATAAAAATTACTGCATAAATTCACATAAAATACTATAATAAGAGACCTCAACGTGGCCACGTTTGTATGAAAATAACCTGCTGAGTCGATTTGGTTGCACGCGAGTGTAGAAGACTTAACTTGAATGTTTGTTGGAATGGCTATGTAGCCAGACTTCTGAAATTAATGTTAGCAAATATAACTAATACCTACTAAAGCTGCACGCTGCACGTATCAACATACCTGACCTTCTAAGTAGCATAGAAGTGTGCACATGGCAACGGCGTCCCTTAAGTGGGCTTTCTTCATCCCCCTGACTTCCGCTTCGTTCTTCTGCGCTTTGAGGTAGATGATGGGGGAGGGCAGCAGCACCTGCTTGCTGGGGTGGACGCTCTGGGCGATTGCCGCCGAAGCCCCGCGCTGGAAGGTCCCTGATGCGGGAATCAGGATCTTGCCCTCTGGCGCCCTTCGTAGGTCTGAGTAAATGGTGGCGTAATCATTCACCCTAAAATACGAATAGGAGATTAGTTTTATTGTTAGATACAGCTGGTTAATCTGAGGATCAACTGTTGATTGAGTAACTATTTCTTATGGCTAATAAATGTAATATTAACAATACAAATACAGAAAATATAAGGACTTGATGGATATAAACCTATCCTAATCCAAATATTTACTTAAAAAGATCCTCCAATAGCTGATATTGTTTTTTACCCACCAGTTATCACAATAAAATTATTTTATTTATAAACGACTATAGTATGTACATACATGTATCTACTTACCCAGAATAATTCGTCGTGTGTATTAAGATTTGCTAAACGCGTCTTTATTCATCGCTATGAACGAGTTAAGAGCTGTCTTAGCCAGCACCGTTTCTATACGATTCAAGAAAGAAAAGTATAAAAAAAGACTAACATAATTAAAAAAAAACATTCACCTAGTGCAGTTGTTGGTATAACAGTTGTAGACTGCTAGAGCCTCTCTCACGGGCATGGAGAGCTTCCCAGGAGGTGCGTAGACACGCACCTCCCTCCTGCTGACTATGACGAAGGCCTTCAGCAGAGGCGCGTAGGGAAGGTCGCGCCCGCGCACGTTGAGCAGCCACGCCACTTCGTCCAGCGCTGTCACCACCATCGCATCCACTACTGCTACGCGTAACTCCTCTCTAACAGCCGCTACTTTGTCGCGCCAGCTCATGCCTGTATTTATATTGAAATTGTTGCAATACTTTCAGCAAGTCTTTAATATCATTAGCATACCCATTGATACATAGCAATTCGGGCACAAAAGTAGTCTAATAAAAAATAATATGAGACATCCATTTGCACTTAAAAGATGTTACTATAAATTGAGCTTACCCACGTAATCCATGTGGTGTAAATTGGCAACAATCTTAGAGAATTCCGGCCTGCGTTTAGCCGGGTCGGGTTCATCTGCCCAAAGGATATCGATGAGCGTGGACACGTCGGTGAGGTTCAAGCCCTGCTGCTGCAGCGACGAGGCCAGGAGTCCCCACTCCGAGTGCGAAGTCAAGCGCGCGTCGCCGCCCACCCGGTCGCCAGGTCGCGACTTCTCCTACGAATACAATAAGGTTTAGTTAATTAACTCTTCAATTAAAGGTAAAAATGGTCCTTCAAGCCGGATGATAAGTTTATTATCAATACCTAGTAAGTATGTGTAGTGATTTAATTTTGGTACTGAAATAGCAAAACTATTAATATCAAAGGGTAGGTACCTGGATATAAATATAAATACGTCAATAGAAGAACATTCGTAGAATTTAACTAATGGGCAAAACTACCTTTAAACAACGAGTTTGCATGTGGCTGAATTGATTCCTTACCGTGATCCACTCAACAATAGACTTCTGGTTGGGGTCGTCTGCGTTGAACACCTGCCACGCGCAGGAGAGCGCCGCGATCGCTCGCTTCACCTCGGAGCCGGGCACCCACACCGCTGCGCCTTCGCCCGCCATCACTGCCGCCGTGCCTACGCCGTCCCAGCCGCTTATGTACTCCAGTCGGCGTTCTTCAGGCGACGGCTCTTCACTCTGGTATTACAACATAGGTCGTTTAAACTTGTTGCGTTTCTCGCACCCCAACGTGTCAATGCAACGCACCCATGCCCGGTGCACTCTTTTCTGTGGTTATTAGGTATGCCATAAAACTCGCGTCTACAATTATTTACTACTATTAAATAAATTTTGAAATAAGTAATAGGTATGTTAAAGTCATAGCTGCGCTTAGCATACATTTATTTATTACTAACGGGATCTTTTCCTCACGGATTCGTAGTGCCATGCAACGATATTTTTTAAGTCTTTGGTCTCCTATTTTATGCTATTCACGACGTCTGAAGTCAGCGTAAACGTTTCTATACATTTCATACGCCGACGTTAGCATTTGAAAGAGATCACAACACTAATTTCTATAGTACCCAATGACGCTGACGCTGTAAGCTCACTGAGCCACTAAGTAGTTAAAATTAAACCCTTACCAAATGTTCATCAGTGTAGAAAACGATGTAAGCGTTGAGTGCCTTCATGTGCGTATAGACCGGGTTCCTCATGGCGGCTCTCAGTCTGGCTAGCGGGCTGGAGGTGCTGAGCGAATCCTCGCACACGGGCGGGAGGGACGGCTCCTCCTGAAGAGTGACCAGCTCCCTTGGTGACGTCATCGGTGGTGTGGCCGTCGTCGTCGTCGTCGTCGGCGTGTACCGGACGCCGCGGCATGCTAACGAAATGCAAAGAAAAAAATGCGAATAAACATCACAATTTTTTTTATAACTTTCTAGTACTTAGGGCCTTTGAGCTAAGCCGCGGACGGACGGACGGACAGACGGACATGACGAAACTATAAGGGTTCCTTGTTGACTTGACTACGGAACCCTAAAAATTATATTGGGTCACAGACACAGATAATAATTACAATACTTAAGATTCGGTCTTATATAAGAGGTTTTAGCATTATTTACAATTTTACATTATTTATAATAAATGTGAAACATGGAATCGATAGGAAAAATGTTAAAGATTCATAAGTTATTTGTTATTTTATTTTATTTTTATCCAATAAATAACGAGATGATAGACACACATAGAAACTCCAGAGTTTTTACTCGCAATATTCTTGAAAGTTTAATTAAAGTTTGAGGATAAAGAGACTTTTTTAAAACTTTTTTAAATTTTCGCAATCGCAAGTCCTTAGAAAAATCAAATTCATTATTTGTTGATGTTTGCGGAGGGTCTTAAGAAATTGATACCTTTGAATTACCTATTAAATTGATTGGTTTTCCGGCTGTCCGTCTGTTCTCCTCTACAGGTCGAATTTCTCAACCGATTCTCGTGAAATTTCGTGAGCAGGTTCAATTATTATCTAGAATTTTTTGTGTAATCAGTTTTTGAAATTTTTCAAAATGGCGGAGATATGGGGAAAATCATATTTCAGCCATTACGAAAAATTACCAAAAATGTCACAAACGCGAGGTTTACAGCTCTACAAAGCCACTAGTTTATGGGCTTTTTACTAGACTACAAGAACTTTTTGGTCTTAATACATACCTAACTTTTTTGGCTAAGTTTGTAAGCTATCAAGAGGCCGTACAACTCTGGAAGTTCATAGTAAAAATTATCGAAGTTATTGGCATTGCAACTTTATCGTTTTTAATTAGTAACTTTACTTACTTTAGAAAACTATCTCTAGTTTTGTGATTGACAGTTTTCCTAGCTAGAGAGCTAGTTTGTTTTTATTACAGCTTCAAGATTTAGTATAGGTTATTATTGGTTGGCACATCAGTGAAAAACTACAAAATTGGAGTTCACTTTACGATTTTTTTTATCGAGAAAAGTTTTAGCTATCATTGTTTCTGTCAATCACATAACTGCGTATAATCTACTTTCTACATTATTTTTTTTCTACATTATCAATATACTTTGTGAAATCGTTGTTCAAAAATGTGTATTTGACGTTGTACGGCCCCTTAAATCTAAACTCGGTTGTTTTTCTTTTTTTTTTTCTTTAGGTAAAATAATTTTCTTTTATGTTACCTACTTTGAAACGTGATTAGCTTTAAAGTTACAAACTACCGTGCTGTCACAGAATATAATTTAATTATATAATAGTACTAAACGTGTGCTGTGCCGTTCTTCGCTATTATAAAAATGCGACAGGGATACAAATACGCACGTCCCTTTCACGCAGGGAGTCCTAAAAAAGTTCATCAGAAGGAGAAAGCGGCTAGCGACAGCGGCGTTTGTTGCGCGGGAATGTACCAGGGAAGCATAATTTGTTGGGAGCTTTTGCATGCGAAAGCTTTTGAAAGCTAGCAAGTGAGAGAAGGACAGCAAGTTAGACATGCCACCCCTCCCTACGTAGGTACTACATCATTCCTCCGGCCCCGAGGCGTTTTTTTATTTCATCAGGGGCGTTTCTCGGCAGCTCGGCTGGTTGTGCGATGTAGTTTATGTAGATAGAGACAGCAGCCTCCCCAAGTGAATGCTTTGAATGTCAAGAAGAGAGATGGTATCTAAATTTACCCAGAAATCGTTTTGTTTCATACATTTTCCTTTTAATTGCTAAACCTTAATACTTTTTTATATGAGTTCCTAGGTAGCCTACTACTTATCTTTACTAGTGGCTCTGTGAGCTGTGTAGACCTCGCATTTATTCGGAATGGCTGAAATATGATTTTCCCCATATCTCCGCAATTTTGAAAAATTACGAAAAACTGAATCGACAATAAAAACAAGCCATATAAATAAGCCAATTCTCGCGTCTTTGATAAAATATCCAACTCGATATTTATTGATAAAACATGTCGGATATCAATTAACCTCGACATTCGGTATTCTCGTTATATCAAATCATTATCAAATATGTGATCCAGTGTTAGCACTGGATACGCAACGTCTGTGATATAAACTGTCAAAAGTGTTAAAGCTATTTTAGATCCTCTCTTATATTTTTTTTATTGTTTTGTTGAGTCCCTTTTTTTTCGCCGCGGGTTCCATTCAGTATTAATTTCTCGATTTATTTAATTATAATTTTTATTTTCGTAACTTAAGTATTTTTATACCATTCCCCCTCTAAAAAGCTTAATTATTCCGCTTATTTAGTTTTCAGTTAATAAAAAGCACTTTTAATAACTATTTTAGTGTTTGAATTTAGAATACAATTCGACCTTTATCTCATTCTCAATGCTATACAAACTCCGTGGCAAAAAATACTCGATACAAAGTCCCTGTGCAAAGAATACTCGACATACAAACTCTTTGTGCAAATAAGATTGTCGCTTAAGGGCTGATTTTTCAATCCTTTGATAACAGATATCAGTCTATTAAATTATTAACCAAATTAAATAAACGGCATTCAAAACATTTGACTGTCAAGCCAATGACAAACATTTTAAATTTGGCGGTATGTAACTCTTGAATAAAACGGATTTATATCAAGGGCCATGAATCACTCGCGTCGCTTAGGATTCTAACACTTGAATTAGAATCCTTCACTAGCTCGTGATACATCTATGGCTCTCGCTTTAAATCCGTCCTTTATCACTAATTAAATAATATACTATTTATCTATTGAAATAACAATGTCAATTAGAATTTAAAACTTCATTCTAAAGCATAGAGGATAGTAAAGTTGACTATGTTTACGTTCCGTTCGTTTGTTCCATGAACGCTGTAACAATTTTTATTTTTCTTTGCATTGGAGCTTTGCAGCTCATTAATTTACATAAAATAAAGTATTTCAATACCTACAAGTATTTTACATAAATAAACAATATAAACAATGGTTTGTAAATAAGATTTAATAAAATAAGTAAAATATTATTCCTCGATTATAATATAAATTAAAAAAAAATGGAACATGTTTGCAACTGGAGAAGCGCAGTCGTCGATATCTACTCGGGATCAGGACAGGCTAAAAGCATTTTTGCCCAAGCTAAAAAGGAGACACTTTGCTCGCGCTTCGTGCTCGAGCGGTCAATTTTATATTCACTCACTCACTTTACAAAAAATCAAGCACACTAAAGGGATGCTTGAAGATGCGATCTCAAATTGTGGGTTCAATGACCGAGAGGTACCCAAGGGATGTGGGATCTATTGGAATGACGTCAACAACTAGCAGGGTTGCAGAGGTACCAAGGAGCATGATAATAATAAGCTCCCTTTATTTTCACTCCCGAGTCGGTCGATTCTGGGAAATTGCAGCAATTTGTTACACCGAAATGGACGAAATGACGTCCACGTACACTAGGACAACATAAACACAGAGAGTTTACTTTGACACCCTCTGTTTGAACAGAAACTAAGACGCTACCTACGCAAGTCAAGTTCACTCTTCATAAAAAATATGATTGGAGTAGAATATTTCTTGCAACAATAAAACCGACCAATAATGGCAGACCGGCTTTTATTTTTATTGCGTTTTGCACAGAAATCTCTCATCCAAAAGGAAAAAAGTCGTTTGCGCCTGTTTATATGAGACGGGACGGGTCCCTTAAGGACGCACGTCATATTCCCAAAGGGACAAAATATCCTGCGTATTACCAGGGCGGCATATTCGATGAAGAGTTAGAGTTAGAGCGTGACGCATCGTCCTGAGCAAGGATATTCAAGGATAGCAGGCAACGACCGACACGCAGGCCGTTCACTCGGTCGCGACCGCGATATGCGCCGATATTGACGTCACTATGCACATAATTGCATTCGATGCAAGTAGCATGAAAAGTAAAATCTAAGAAAATGTATCGATAGTTTCAAAGATACGCACGAACGAACTTTTCAAAATATCAATATTGATCTTTACCTGAAAACAAAATTGGTTTGTTTTGGAGTAATTAATAATAATGTAGGTAAATTAAATACAATTTATACTAATGGCTAGTTGAGCTGTAGACCTCGTGTTTGTGACATTTTTCAAAATTGCTGAAATATGATTTATTGCCAAAGCTGAAACGGAGACGCTTCGCTCGCTCGGTCAACAATTATTTTTGTAGGTACCTTTAAAACGATTGTACAGGTTGTTACTTAGGTACTTTCTAGAATTTAAACTTGACACTACAAATTCTTATTTCGTCATTTTATTTATTGCTTATTCTTTAAAATATGGAAAAAATGCTTATTTTTGTTTGTGATCATATCTTTTGGGCACAAGAGAAGGCGTAATCTCGTGGAAATATTCTTTCATTCATTTATTGTACAGAAAATAATCATAGTAACAATGAATACTTAGTTAACAAGAACGTCAAAAAATTACAATATTTCGTGAACAAAGAGTTAATTAATCTCTGTTAAGGATCCTATATACCTCAAGTGGCGCCCTCATTTTAATTAAATTTATTGCTCGCTAAGTACATAATGTATCGGAAATTCGCATGTACAGATCGAAGCTAAGGTTCTATAGTTTATTTACAAACAATAACCTCAGTAACATTTTGGTCGTTGTAGTAGTAGTTCGCAAAAGTGCTAAAAGTGGCCACTTTTAGCAATAACACTTGCAGAAGTTGACTTCCGCAAGTTGTTTCCACTGTGTAAAGTGTGGCAAGCTAAATTCTAAAAGTATTCATTGCAGCTAGCTTGCGGAACTTGCTCGCGCAGGAAATTGCAGGGGCCCTACCGACTAACTTTTCGAACTTCGGCGGGTCTGCTGAGCTTCAACTTAAAACAGATAAATCGAAGTAAGGAGTTTCGTATTGTACTATTCACCGAAGTTATTTAGAAGATATCGATGAATTAGGGTTCGCCATTTTGGCCCGATTGGGGCCGATCGATTTATCTGTTTTAATTTGAAGCCCGGCAGACTTTCTGAAGTTTGATGCGTTAGCCGGTTCGGCCCCTGGAAGGACTTGCTAGTAAAAGCCTCGCTTTAGGAAAATATAAACTTGACAATAATTTTTACATCCTTTTTGGTTGTTTCGTTATCTTCCAGCTATAATTTGGTTCACAAGCCCCTAGGCTCCTCATTGTATGACCTACCTAATTATTTATTTACAAAAATAATTGTGCGTTCACAGATAATTAATAATGCATTTTTGTTTGTTTGAAATGCATATTTCTTAAGCAGGTACTTTATTAAAATGAATTTGCGAATAAAAAAAGTGCGTGTGCGTGAGAACAATGGTTTGCCCCCTTTTTCTACCAGGGATATATAGGTCGCGAGGAGATAAAGTTCGGAGAGGAATACAATATTACTGTGTTACCCCCACACTCGTAACGGGCGGCTGCGACGACGACCGACGGGCCCACAAATAAACGAGACGTTCGAAAATATGTGTGTGTAAAGGATACAACTCATGTGGGATACCATACAGGTACTTTGGAATGTTTTTCAAAAAATAAGTAGGTACTTCACGAAAACTTTCACCATTGCTGGCCACTTAAGAATAAAAGAAAAAACTTTTAACATAGTATCTACAAAAATATTATGTAAGTTATCTTTTAAAGTTCCGGAAGTTTTAAGAAGTTTTGAGCTCCGCGAACCTGCAACATAGGTTCACGGAGCACGAGGTTCGCGAACCTAAGTGGTTACCCACCCTTAAAGTTTCGCCATGTCTGTCCGTCCGTCTGCGGCTTAGCTCAGAGGCCCTTAGTACTAGGAAGCTGTAATTTGTAAAAAAAGTGGTCACTTTTCGCAAAAAAACTCCGTTTAACGCAGTCTAGAAAATATTGTGTAAGTGATAAAAAGTACCACAACGCTTCCTCGGGAGAGCACTACAAAGAGATAAACAATTTCGTCTTCATTTAAGCACTGTTTTTTTCCAGTGGCAGCGCTAGTGTGTAGACTAAATTTTGTTAGAGTCAAGTTGTCGTCTCCCCCCCTCCCCCTATCAGTAAGTAGTTTGTAAAAAGGGCAGTTCGCATTCAACGAAGCGCAGTCCGGAACAAGTTCTTCCGATTAAATTAATGCACTGGCCTTGCGTAGAGACGTTGCACCTCTGTGCGTTTTCTACTCTATTTGAAACTAGCCTCCGCCCGCGACTTCGTCAGCGTGGACAGTAGAAAAAACTAAATAATCTTCTTAGTATTCAAGCTTAAGCTACGGAGAGTTTAAGCTGGCTTAGATTAGTTGGACACCGAGCTACCAACTGTAAAAAGCGCCTCAAAATCCGTTCAGCGGTTTTTGAGACGCACACAAATGAAGACGTTTATTAAAAAAATAAAGCACCATTCATTTTGTTAAATTGGTATTTTATTGACCGAGCGACAGCGAACCGCGAGCGAAGCGACTCTGGGAAAAAATGCTATCGTATTTCTTAACCAATGGGCAACATTCATTTGTGAGCGTCCGATAATTATATAGAATTTTTAGGTCGATAAGATTTTCGATTATTTTAAAAATGGCGGTGATATGTAAAAACAAATCATATTTCAGCCGTTTTGAAAAATTATTAAAAATAACACAAACCTTTTTTGTTAGCGGTGCAAAGCTGTTATTTTATTTTTAGAAGACTGTATAGTTCAAAATCAATCGAAACATTTCTGGCCAATATTCGAAATTTGAAAATAATAAGGTTGTGACAAAACTTATGACTGCGTATATTATTTATTTCTTTTTTAACATCATACAATTTGAGCTACTTCTTAACACGAGGTCTACAGCTAACGGAGCCACTAGTTTATTTCTTACGAAACAATAAGTAGTTCAGCGCCATGGAAATTCGTTAAAAAACTTCAGGCGGCGGCTGTAGTCCAAAGTACAGTCTATCCAGTTTTTTTTAGCATAGGTTTGATCGAACTATTTTGTGATAAATTAAGGATAAATTACAAAAAAATTAGTGCGTCTAGCGATGAAGATAGCTGTTGTCTAACTCCAAAAAGGTTGAGAGAACAAGTTTCTAATGCTGAATTTAGCTTTTTACCAGGAAAGTCACGTGAAAATAACTATTTTTACCTATAAGACTTTTCTCGCTGGTAGAGGTGGAAAGTTGTATGTTTAACACGAGACCAAATTTTTGTTCTGCCTCGAGTCTTTAAATCACTGTGCTCAGTAGTGTCTATATTAGAATCGGCACTCTCAGCACAAAATGACTTTGGTCTCTTTTTTAACAAATAATAATTTTACTAAGAAGATTTTATTTCTTAGTGAAATAGTTATTAGTATTTTACTATTGTTGACACTATAATCCATTTCCCAAAGTACTTTTTTTATATTACAACCAGTCATGCTGATTGCACAGTCGGATTGCCTTAACCCGTTCGCCCGCATTTGGTTCGGGGCTACCAGGCGCACCTAGTCGGATGGAGGTGGGTGATATTCAAACTAAGTAATAGGTGCCTATTGCACATGAGAAGGTATTAGAGATGGTGATGCACTCTTTGACGTCACCCTTTGATCATAGTTCTTCAAACTTATTATGTCCTTGCATTAACATTTTAAATTCGCTTTAAAATTTCAACTCGATATCCAATCATGACTGTACAATCTTTTCCCAATAACGGTAGTTTTACGCAATGTTGAGTTGTAAAATTTTAAGTTTTTCTTTACGATTCATATCCGGCGCGCGCACCTACTACTACGTGTGTTATTTGTTTACGTGTACACTTACGACAACAATCGTATCGTATGATAATGATCAAAATAAATCATGAAGCGAGAGAGTAGTGACGATTACGAGTAGACCAGAAAGTATTTGTTAACTCAGGTTATAATATGTAGTTAACTGTAGTTACAATGCGATTAAATTGTCAACAGACAGACTGGACCACTGAACTTCATTCAAGAATGTATGTCAAAGAGAAAAAAATACAAATTAAAATACGTGACTTTGTATACTGCAAGCGCAGATCACTGTCTATTGTCAATTTTATCGCATTGTACGTATTTTAATAACATTTATTTTCAGTGAAAGACAGAGACAGAACACACAAATGCGATGTTTCAAAGGCCATCATAAGATGAGCTTCCGTCGCCCGCGCCATCATTATGACCACTATTTATGACGATAATGCAAGTTACAAGGAGTTTGAACAAAGTTCGGATGAGCGGCGAGGGATCATGATAAAGTGGCTGAGGGCGGTGAACGTAGGGCATTGCACCTCTTACCGCCTCTGTGGCTCTGGTGCAACGTTCGGGTTTGACGCATGTCACTGCTTAGTGGGGCGTGTGCGGTGGCACAGTCTGCTGTGAACGAACATCGATGAACCGGTTCGTTAACACTACGAGAATAACAGCTTATGAATTATAGTTAAGCAGCTGAACAGCGAAACCATTTTTAAAATATTAAATATCTCTCTGAAATTTTGTAGTAAACTTGTGAAATAATAAAGTTTCCATATTTATTTGTCAGATTAAGTAACTTAATCATTGTGAAACAATGATCTTACAAGCGTAGTAGCGGATTCTATGTTTTACGAGGTTTTACAGGTGTGTACTCATGTAGAGCTTCAAACACGTGTTGATGAGGAAACACATGCCTTGTCGAATGAGTATGTGAAGCGGCCACGTGCCAGAAAGGGTTGCACATGTGGGCTACAAGTACCAGGGCCACATAGGGTGCGTGGAGTTCTAATGTGGCACATGTGTGCTGACATATTAGGGGTGCACTATGTGTGTATGAGTTGGGGGAGCGAGCGACGGACGTAACAACGACGATATACACAGCTTTACATTTGTTTTAATTAATATACGAAACAAAATGTGCTGTTAACGAACGAAGGAGGATAGATCAAAATTACTCTTTGAGGAAGATAGAATACGCAGTATGACGTCACTTAATGCTATTTGCGTAGTTGATAGATACGCGAAATATTCGTAGCATTATGCTACGAATATTTCGCTACGGACGCTTATGTTTTTGCACAACGTAGTTCCTTATGTAGCTACGACATCGCGTAAGTATCTGTCGCGAAGGACAGGTACGTGCCGTACGTGTGACTGTGATGAGATACCTATAGAAAAACTGTGTGGTTTAGTTTTATAACTCTTTTTTAGAGTGACATAAGTAGCTGTTTTAAAACGTTCGTAATAGAATTTACCTAAATTTTTAGAAAATTTCAGCATGAACTTTAAAAAAAGGACACTTTTTGGTTCATTATACAAACTATCGACCTTTTTATTGATCGAGCGAGCGCGAAGCGCGAGCGAAGCGTCTCTGGGTCAGCTTGGGCAAAAATGCTTTCGTACGTCCTTCCTGTGTCCGCATGTCCGTTTGTTCTCCTCTACAGGTCGCATTTCTAAACCGATTAATTATACAAGGTGTTACAAAAGTACCCCTAATGCCGAATATGCTAGATAGGGACCACCAAACTGAACAACTTTTACTATGGGACCAACTCTGAAATCGCGAAATAAAAATCTGCTGTTTCATGCAAAAATTAATAACAAAAATATCAAAATGTATGATTTCAAAGTTGGTCCTATAGTAAAAGTTGTTCAGTTTGATGGTCCCTATCTACCATATTCGGCATTAGGGGTACTTTTGTAACACGTTGTATATAATTTTTTGCTCGATACAGTTTTTCGATATTTTTCAAATTTGGTGGAGATATGTAAAAAAATCATATTTCCGCCGTTTGAAAATGTTGAAAAATAACCCAAACCTTTTTTGTTAGCGGAGCGGTGCAAAGCAAATTTATTTTTTTAATTTTAGAAGACTCAAAAGGACATAGTTCAAAATCAATCAAAACATTTCTGACCAATATTCGAAATTTGAAATTAATAAGGTTGTGACAGCTACTTTTTAATGCTCACGTAGCCCCTAGTAATAATAAGGTATGTTAATTCTATTCATTAATCGATTTAAATAACGGTGCTTTATGTTAACTCTTTGACCATAGACCCCTTGCAGTAATATTATACAGCTCCCTGCTATTGAAGAAGAAAGTAATACCAGTGGCATTCCATTGAACCATCTTCAATTTATGTGTACCTGGTACTCGAGATTCAAGTGAGGCCATCTTTGTCGCGAAGAAAGTTTAACCTTCAAGTATTTTTTTTTATTTACCTTCCAAGAAATATTCTGAAAGAACAATGCTTGCTCGTGATTGATAAGTGATAACTTTTTTAATTACTTCCCAAACCTATATGTCTACATCATAAATAACGAATTGTATTAGAACTATGTAAGTACCGATATACAATAATGTATGTATGGATAGTATTTGAAAGTAGAGTAAATTATTTAATTCGTTTATTTTACATTCAAGTTGCAGTATTTAATTTATGATAAATAAATAAAAATAACACGTTTCGGTTGAGGAAAAAACGGATAATTTAAGTCACCGCCATTTTTGAAAATGATCATGTCACCGATGTCACCTCTTAAATTAATTTAAATACAATCTGTTCTTGAAGTTATCGGTATACAGGCCCAAAAACTTTGCCACACGGTAGATGTCTTAAAAATATTGAAGATAGGTAATTTTACTGAAAAAAGTAAACTGCATTAATAGTTTTTTTTAAATCGCCTGTCTTTACCCGGAATCGAACCCACCAAATATGAAAAAAAAAAACTATTCTTCATTTTTACGATAGCGATCAAAAGGGTTTCTCATTAAGGTTTATTTTTCTTGGATAACATAGCATCTTAAACAGGAGGTAGACGATGAAATTTAACACTGAACTTTTAATCAGGAAAATGAATAAGATACTCTCTGACTGCAGTGCTTATTCCAGTCAAAGACGTATAAAGACGAGTAAGTAATAACTTGAGTAAAACTTGCAATTTTCAAATGCTTTCTAAATAAAATTCACATGCAATTTATAGTATAATTATTCTTAAACGCAGTTTTTGCAGTTTTGGTGCATTTAACATTAATGTATACTGTAAATTAATATTAGAAGCATTTGAAAACTGCAAGTTTTGCTCGTCTATAGATACGAGGGTTAGTGTTCCGCCCTTCCTTTCGCTGCCTTGCTCTGACTCCAAGGTTCATCAAGGCCCTTTTTCAAACGAATTCCTCGTCAGCTATGTACTCCTGGTACACAAAGTCATTGGGAGTGACATGCCCATTATTTCTTGTAACAGCGATCCCTTTCTGTCATTTACACCTTCGTTAAGGGCCGGAAGGCTCTTCTAATAATCTACGTTTTAATTGCTGTTAATTAGGGATGTTTCACGCCTTTGTTTTTAACTTGCCTATTTCGTACTTAGTTTCAAACAAAAGAGCGAAATAATGCCAACGATTGCCGAGTTTAGTTGTGTAGGCAAACGATAGATCTTCTTCTTATTACTTACAATAAAGGTTGTTTGTATTGTCAATAATATTATTTGCGAGCCCTTTTAAATTATTTATAATATAACACGGTTCACTGGGATAGCAGAAGTCTTGAGGAGATGTAAAGGGCCCTCGAAGGGCCTGTCGAATTTCAAGGTTCGGTTACGCATAGGGCGGGGCCTCCTCAGCCAATCAGACGGCGGTGGCTTACGCAAGAAACCACGCAGTCCGCTGCGGCACGACACTGCGGCCCTTATCAATGCCTACAGACTAGAGGATGAGACGGTATAGTTTGTCTTTATTGGAGAAAAATGGGCTTAATTGTGAATAATAATACACTCTAAATCATAATAGAGTGAAGCCTGTAAATAATAAATAAATAAATATTTGACAAGTAGCTAAAGCACTTGTGTTATGGAAATCGGAGACAACGGTGGTATCACAAACACCCAGACCTGAGCCAATATAGAAAAGTTCGTTTTCTAAATTGACCCAACCGACCCAATCTATTAGGGATCGAACCCGGGACCTCAGAGATGGCGACACCTTGAAAACCGGTGTACAAAGCCACTCGCCCAAGGAGGTCGTCAATAATATGTAGGTAGTGTAATATAGAGAGCTGCAGAGAGATAAGTAATCGAGTTGTCTTTAAAGTTTTTTGATTAGGTACCATACCGTAAACTGCTGCAACTTTGCACGAAATTTATTGATTTTTTGTAATAATCTCTTCAAGTATTTATTATATGTACCCATGTTTACATTAGCGCGCGAATTGGAGATTTATGCCATAAATATTATGGTTTATAACACCGAAATTGTTAGATTGATCTCCAGAAACTGTCGAATTTAAGGGAAAGTTGTGATGAAATACCTTAATTTTGCCTAGAAGATTGAATATTTTCATAGTAAGTTTTTAGCATAGTAAGGATTGCTCCAAATAGAAAAATACAAAATTTAAAGACTAAACTAATGGTCGAATACTCAAACGATACTCAACTTCGAGGGGCGCTCAAACATCATGCTGTCTTTGTCGTATCTTTGGCATTTAATGCGACAGGACGATGTTTGAGAGCGTCTCAAAGTTGAGTGACGTATGAGTATTCGGCTAATATAATATTAAATAAAAAAAAAATTAATTGTAACATATTGCAACTATTTTTTATAGTTTCTATTTATTTATAGTAAATTTTTTTTTAGTTTTGATTTGTTACTTTTATTAAAAAATCAATATACATTTATGTAAGAATTTTTTGCGCATTTTTATAGATGTATATCTTTCTATATAATAACTGCTAAAATCACAACCCTCTATACGCTTTACTGTAGTTGAGTAACTAGTGACAACCCTAGGGCTAGGCAAACTTGAGTCATTTGTGCCCTGAAAAGCCTATACAACATTGCCTGCCATTGTTCTAGTCGTAAATGATCACATTTACAAGAAAAACCATTATAAACAGAAGAAAGAGCACATTTGCTTACCCCGTAAATACTAAGAGAGCTGGAATTCTCGATTTTTCTCGAAAAATATCAAAATGTATGAAACAGCTGATTTTTTTTTCGCGATTTCAGAGTTGGTCCCATAGTAAAAGTTGTTCAGTTTGATGGTCCCTATATACCATATTCGGCATTAGGGGTATTTTTGTAACACCTTGTATAAATATCAAGCCTTTTCTTTGACGTATTTGTGAAGTAGATAAACTTGTAGCAATAAAGTATAATTTTGGAATCTTACTATTGTATCTGCAATCCCGCATTCCCGATTATTTTACAACAATTTTGTCCCTAAAGTACAAATCGTTTTTTTTAATAAAAAGAAGGTATCGGATCTAGATACTCACAATGAACTGGAGGCTGATTACATCTAGCTGTTGCTAACAATTCTACATTGAAATCGATTGCAACCGCAGTTACATTGCTGCTTTATAATATAGTTGTCACATTGGCTCTTACTTAAGCAGCAATGTAACTGCGATTTCTGTCAGAGTTGATTGCAACAAAGTTTTTAAAATCAGGGGGCTGTTCAATGTGAAATTTTCATGTCATTTTTGTGCCAATAACTTGCGCAATGTTTTTAACTGAAAATATTCCAAGGTATAAGATACTTGTTCTGCAAAGTATTGTATTTATTATGAATAATTTTTTTTTAAGAATAATATTTATTATAGATAGGAATATAGCGAGCATAGGTTGACGCAGATTCTGATAAAGTTACTTTTAGAGATTTCAGAGAGTGCGCCATATTCCCTTCAAACCTTCAAACAAGCTAACGATAATTTGTAGGCGTGAAATACACCTAATTTTATCGATAAAAACACCTTCATGTTGGGGTTTGTCCCCTGTCCTTTTGAAATGACCGCAATTTTAAGTTTGACTATTTATTTAAGGAGACTAGAATGCGAATAAATTAAATGTCGTATAGCTAAGAACGCTCCCAGTCTCGTAAAAAATATCCAATAATTTAGTCACAGTAAATATTGTTCTGTTGATTTTGATGTCGTTTTCTAGATAATATTCCTGTGTACTACAATTATGCAATAATTGCACATGAATGTCCTAGTATTAGAGATATGTAAGAAAAACTAAAAAAAAAAAACAAATTTCGGAAAAATTACTTTAGTAATTTTTTTATGACGTATTTACGTTGAAAGTTTATAAAAGTTTTTTTTACTTGATAGATGGTATTATTAGCTTCCGAATAGTATTTTTTTTAGAACGTAAGACTTCTAGATCCGGAGAAATTAATATTTTTTGGCAGGGTCATCTAAAATAAAAGTAAAACTTAAATGGCGGTCGTTCCAACAGGAGAGGGATGGACCCCAACATGTGGGTTTTTTTGTCGATACAATGTATATAGGTATATTTCATGCACTATGTATGGTCTGTGAAATTCTATACGTGATGCGGGTTTTCGTATCGTTGCTAGGGCCGGTCGTAAGCTTCCTTCCGTGTTCTGATCGCCTGGTATAGCCGAGCATGGTGTGACTGCGGATCCGCCTCCCGGCAACGGAGAGGCGGCGTTGCCAGGCTGCAGCCGCCACCGGCGCGTCCCTACGGTGCGGGAAGGGACTATCCGGTCATATTTTAATGTAAATTCAAATAATAAAAGAATATCGGGAATATCACGGTTTTAAGTATGAAAAAGCAGAACGTAAAAAAGGGACACGTAAATGAATGAACGACAAAAAGAACGAGAAGAAAACCCAATGATACAGTGCCCTCTTCCGGTAACCGGAAATAAACCGGAAATCCTTTCAGCGACTGCTAGGGCATCATAAATTCGCGGTGGTTGTTTTGTTTCAGCTCTCAAATCAATATCCGGTCCGGAAGGAAGTCTTTATGATGTAGGTATAAGTAGTAGGTAGTTAGTTGCATATCCTCTCTTCCAGACGAAATGTGGAAATGAACCTACCATTTAATATGTATAATGTTTTTTTTTCGTTTAAACAAAACAAACTATTTTTTTTACAAACAAATGAATTTATTTTGCAATAATGTTATTAAAACTTTGTTAAGGATGTCCTTTGAACATACCACCTCACACTTGTCGATATCCAGTCGTATTGAAAATGTATCGGCGATTGCCGATAATGTCGAACCGTTCGGAAAATACCAAGGCATCATAGGTGCCGAGAAGCTTACTTGACCAGAAATCGATATCCCATTAATACGGGTTCGAAGCTATAGGGCACGCTATATTGGTTCCAGACAGGTGTAACGGGCCGATAGGGGATGCGTTTCGTTCGGGGCGGGACCTAAGTTAGTTTTAGGCAAACAGAGCGCCTGCGCGGTATTATGGCTGTAACTTTTTTCGCAACTACGTAAGTAGACGTACTATAATCATGAGCGAGTGATATAAAGTTTAAGTTGATGCAACTTTGCTATTTAAAGTTAAATTAAGTTTAAGTAATAAAATAGGTAGCCTGACTTTTTATAACATTGAACAAACAAATTATAAATATTTGATCAATAAACTAATACTTGCTATGCTATTGTTAACAAAAAAAGATACTTATATTACACACCCTATAGCAAAGAAGGATGCCCATATCTAACATGTCAAATTGTTGATTTTATTCATTATCATATATAGAGAAGTAACATAGCTCATAAAATTGCATATTAACACTAGAGATTAGCAATAATTATAACTAGAACATACTTATTGATTTTACCATTACATATTTTTCTGATTGCCAAATTAAAATTCAATAAATACTAGTGTTCTACGGTCATATCAACTAATCAAATATAAATGCTTATCAAAAAACTATTTGACAGGTCAACAACTGGAAAGTGGTCATTGTTCTTTCCGACCGATCCTCCTGTCTACAGAGAACGAGGGTCGCATAATGATATGCGTAATTAGATCAAAGAAGTATTAGGGCAGCATATATCGAAGTAGATGAAAAGGGCTTGTGACGCGCCTACGTCCCTACGCTATCGTCGATGATGGGTGGGTATCTCAAGAATGGCAAATATGCGCTACGGACTGCGCACTCCCTTCCTGAAAGCTTACAATCCGCTGTTACCAGGGACTCATAAGTGGGGAGGGACACTACCTTTACAAGTGTTCTTCCCCTTTTGAGTAGGCGGAGAAATGCGCAGCGCACGCGTGGGTGTCGTTATGGAAACGGTGTTGCCCACTTACTGGAACATTATAAATCAGAGAAGGTCGCTGATGGATAATTGTCTGACTAAACTTGCAGCTGCTTTTGTTTCACAGTCAAGGTTAGGCACTTTACGTTTAATTAAAAAATGAATTAAAAGAGAATTTCTATGGCTGTGAAGTAAGTTTATTGGAATTGGAACTTAAATGGAAAAACAGAGTGTTAAAATAGCCTTTAAGATTCGATCTGGGCACATTCCACTAAACAAATTTGCATTTTTAATGAGGAAGTCGGAATCACCAAATTGTAACAATTGAAGACGTTCATGGCAGAATTAAAATTAAATGCAAAAACTTGAGTAGGCTGTATTATAGACTTTAGTCCAAAATTATAACGATTACTCAAGTTCACGCCAGGGTTTTTTTCATGAATTTCTATCGCGCTGATTAAACAAAATGACTGGTGCTGTATTTTTTGTATTTAATTTTAATAAACGTCTTCTTGACGGATGCACACTTCCTTATACATCCTACTAATATTATAAAATGTGAATGTTTGGATATTTGTTGCAATCATGCAAAAACGGCTGAACGGATTTGGATGAAATTTTTCATATAGATAGTTTATAGCCTGGATTAAAATTTAGAATTAAGATTTTTTTATATCGATCAAAGGTTCCCTAGGGATTTTCCGAATGTCCACGCAGACAAAGTTGCAGGCAGTAGCTAGTTTAAACTGTAAATTTTCGATTTTTGTGCATGCATCACGCAAAAACTGCTGAACGAATTGTTATGGGCTTTCACAGTTGGTAGCTTGGAGTTTTTACTAACTAAAAATCTGAGCCATGTTACATCTAACGGGTGGATGGAACCAGGGAAACAGCTTTGAGCTTGAACACTCCGTAGTACTAGTTTTTATACACTAAGAAGGTTTTCATGCGTGAGGACTACCAAAAAATCCCTTAAATCAATGGAGGTTTCACAGGTTCTTGAAAGCAAGTTCTGTTACTATCCAATTTACTTGGCATAAAAATTCCATAGAAATTCCTATGCCATTTTTTTAGAAGTTTAGTGCTGTCAAATAATTTTTGACAGCACTAACGATTATTATAACGATTTTTTGTACCAACTAGGCCCTTTGATTGATAATACAGATTCATTAATCATACTTTCTTAGTGGCTTGGCAGTTTTTCTTATTAATCACACTCAATTTTAATGATTTCCGAACTGTGTGGTCGTTTGGTCAGTTTTATATGTGTGCCAGGGACAAATAGGGACATGTCTGTCTGTCTGCCGGTTGCCAAGTGGCCGGCACGGCGAGCCAGCGGGCGCGGCCATGGTACCAGGATCGCAAAGAGCTAAGGAAGTAATAGTGCATTCACCGCGATGCACTCCGTCCGGAGTGTGGTGCGGTGGGTTGGGTGCATTGCATTAGCGTTGCAGTCGCCCGCTTGTAACCGAGCTGGCAACATGTCATTTAAATTATAGTTAAAAATACGTTGAAATCATATACCTACCCAATGCGTTAGTGCTTTTCAGAAACTACAGTTGTATGTAGGTAAACGATGTAAGTAATGTATGTTTTGATTATTTTACAATAATTTATTAAGTTACTTTACAAAAAAATCTACAAATATACGTTGATTTTGCACTGACCTTCCACAACGCTATCTTTGTTGCACAATTGCGTATCGGAAAATACATGTGTGCTCTTTCAATGGCCAACAACCTGTTTATAACTTGATAATGCACTACAATAACAATTAAGTACCAAAAATATTAGATATAAGTAGTTTGATCTTTTTCTTTGTTCTTCACAGTAAGCACCTTGTTTGTTTTATTGACCGAGCGAAAGCGAAGCGTTTCCGTTTCAGCTTGGGCAAAAATTCTTTCGTAGGGTAGTTTAGATGGTTTTCGGCCATTTTAGCAAACCATTTAAAATGGTTTTCGGGCATTTCGGACTTGGACATGATTTGATTAATCTATGTATATGACAGGTACGTACGTCGTTGATCAAATAATAAAAAATATTTTTTATATAGTTAACGTAGAATATTTAAAAAATATTTTTTATTTTTTTACACTACCAGCTCGTCAATGGCATATTATGTGTCATGCAAACCTTTCCTAAAGTAAGTCATTTTTCCCATGGGAAATAATGTGATTTGAATTTGGAATGCAACACATGTAGTCGTGCTTGATTGAGGTTGGTTTCAAAAATGAGATTTTATTCTGAGTTAGGCTGCATGTTATGTTATGTACAATTTAAAAAAAATTTTTTTTTACGAAATTCATTTTCACCCGCGCATCAAGAAGGATTTATTCGAATGTCGAACTGACCACTACAGAATAGACGACAAATTTTTTTTAATAAATACTTAATTACTTTCTTTATAACAGTCGTTGGTTTCAATTGCCTCGCAGAAAGTATAAAAAGTAGAGTATGCATCGCGGGCTTAAATGTGTATTTGTCTTGGGCGATCTTGAACAATATAAATTAATATAGCGCCCGGGACATAATACTCCACTTTAAGCCTTTGTTGCATAATCTATTTATTAATTCCACAATGGGTCTTATTATTGAATAAAAAACGAAATAATACAAATCACTTAGTTTAATCTTAATCCCGGAGACCAAATTTGTATAAACTGATTTCCGACCGTATACTTACACATTATGGCCAACAATTAAAACAAAATTGACCAATTCTCACCAATTCCTAACAGGCCGCAAATTAAATTTATTTAAGTTAACTTTCGGCCGTCGTTCAACCTGCTAGCTAGACAATTAATTTATCGTTGAAACAAGTGCCGGAAAAGTTACTTTAGATACCTATATTGATTGTTATATTAGAATTATAAGAAATGAGTAATAGATATAGGTTGTACACAATAATTTACTACCTTCGATTTCTGCGTTCGAGAATCGGTTTACACATTCTTAAATTTCGGCCATATGGAGTTTTTAAAGGTGTCACTTTTGTTTTTGGCTGATATCTCCAAAATGGTGCATCGTAGAGAAAAGTGTTTTTCTACCGAATTAAAGCTTATAAAATTTTCTATTACTTTTGTTCTTCAACATGTTACAAAAATACCCCTAATGCCGAATATGGTATACAGGGAGCATCAAACTGATCAATTTTTACTATGGGACCAACTCTGAAATCGAGAAAAAAAAAATCAGCTGTTTCATACAAAAATTAAAATAGAAAATATCAAAATGTAAACAGCTGATTTTTTTTCATTTTTCATCATGTATAAGTATATTTATTTATTCTATACACTTTTCCCAATTTCCCCATAGTTTTCAAGCTCTACAACATCCAATAAGTGATATATTTTGAATAGGTACCAAACATTTTATAAAAAAGATTAACATTGTACCTCTGTTTAAAAATACGTGTACACACGACGGCATCTCAGACTATACATGTTGACCTCTAGACCGCCTTTATGCCCTACGTAATTACAGCTGTTTTCGCAGTTCTGTATAACCTGACGTGCTGTCGTGTGTCTAACCTTTTCTATTAAATTATTCCATTTAAAACAACACTTACTTAAACTAACAACCTTGATGCGCTGAACCTAAGCATAGAATTAAGTTTATCACTCCATAAAAGTCCATCCGACCATTCGTGTTGAATAGTCGTCGCCCTAACCCTTCGCTAATAAAGACAAAAGAAGTCATTTATCAACCCTCCCCATCCCCTCCCCCTGCAAATCACGTCACCTGACCCGGGTGATTCTGACGTAACCGGGTTATTTGCAAATGACCGGTGAACACAATCTTGGGTAAAGGTTTTTAGATTTGGTCTTCATCAATTCTCAAGCACAACACAACCCTTTCAATACCTAGCTTTTAAGCTGAAAGTTTATAACTGTTCTGTACTTAACTTTCCAATCGTTTTAAAAATACCTATATACCTAATTTTAAGATATTTTTAAACAAAAACGACTGCAAAACTACCGCTAAACCTAGTCTCGAAGAAAACAGCTTTCATAAGTTACGAAATAAGTAAGGAAAATGGTGAAAACTTGTTCTATGGTTTTTGTTTCTTCTAAGTTTCTGACGCGTCGGATTCATGAGCGGTCTTCCCAATTATTATTTTTGTTATGTAACAATGATATTTGACGTTTCGTGGGAAAAGTTAGATTTAGTATAGCACTAGCAAGCAATTTTCGTCTACAAAAATTCAACCCTTGAATTTTCCATAGACAAACGTATTAGTTGCTAAAGAAGTCTAAGAAAATTCGGACAATGCATTTAATTTCATTAAATAATAAACAAGTATTTTTGCTCACTGACTATAGACAAGACAGCTTTCAAGACATTAGACCTCTAACTGATTGAGTTATTGATGCATTGCTGAAATTGAAATTGAAAAATTCTTTAGCTCACATAATAAGCATTTTTAAATAAACAAATATGTATATTTGAAATTTTGAGATTTAAGCATTCACAATGCTATTTTTATATAATACTAAATAATATACTAGAGTATTATATAAATATGTATATGTTACAATTAACATAGATTCATAAATAAACAACATTATTTAATTAGCTCATTTCTACTGAATCAATTTACAGGGTTCAAGCCTAATTCAAAATGTAAGGTCATTATTCAGTCAGGGCTGTTACAAAAAACAACTCATACAATTCAATAAACGTTAAGACAGGTAGGCAGAAGCAAACCCATTCCCACTGGCAGCACCTGTGAACTGTGTGAACTAGTGGGTCTCGCGAGTCTGTCTTTGCATAGTTTGAAATTGAGTAAATGTTCACCTCGCACTTGAAAATTTGGCTGAAATAGGATTTCTCCCATATCTCTGTTATTTTGAGAAAATTCTAAAAACTGAATCGACAAAAAAATTCATATAATTATCGAACCTGCTCACAAAATTTCACGAGAATCGGTTGAGAAATTCAAATACGAAAGCATTTTTTCCCAAAATGGAGACGCTCTTTAATAAGGGTGGAATAAGCTATGCGTAATATGCATAGTATGGAAACGAAATCCTCAAGTGACACAATTAGTTAGTTTAGAAATAATATGCCCAGATTTTAGAAAAACCTTATTTTTTTTCTTCTTTTTAAACATGAAAACTCAGTAATCTTTACTCTGAGAGTAAGTACTGATTTTCATTTTCCACCAAGAAAAACATGAAAACACTCGAAGGTAATTTTTGTTTTAGCTCCTTATTTAAATTGACATGTATTTATTTATACTGATTTAATTTAAAACGGTATTATTATTGCATGATCAAAATCAGACGATCATTAAATTCTTAAACCAAAACTATGTACTTTGACTAATTATGTCCCTACTTATAAGCAGTGTATTTAAAATTTAGAATCATAATTTTAATTTAAATGCTGTAGAATTGAACTTAGTTCTGGAGATTACGGAAAAAGGGGTTACCTACGCCATATTGAATACCAAATGATCGAAAATCAAAATATCGAACACTATTAATCGGACACGAATCGAAGGGCAACGATCTGAAAGACATTTCTCTATTGACATTGGATGACTTGTTGAAACAGCAATTTTTTTATGATAAGGGTGGGAGGAACAGCCGCTAACTGTTTTTAATAGTTGTATACGATGTTATTGAGCATTGTTAGGTAGGTACGTGTTTTTCCACTCTAGACGACTGCGTCAACGTGTACCGTACAAAGCAAACTAATTACACCTATCGAACCACCACTAAGGCTTGTTACATATAAAATCCGCAGTAAAGATAGCACCCCCTATGCTTAGCGGCGTGATCTTTACGACAAAATAAACCGCGGTGAAACAGGGCAGTGGGGCGCTGAGGGCGCGCCGAGGCCTTTACAAAGTAAGCCTTGCTGCCTATGCTTGCCTGGTAGATATTTCTTTTTATGGGCTACGGGTAAATGTCATGGGAGCGCCCAGGCCGCGCCTCGGGCAAGATTCCTGTTATGACTTGCTTTACGCGATCCGATAAAACGGGATTGCCTCTTTCCAATCTTTAAAGGTAAAGCGCGTTCCGGTGACCTTTGGCAATTAAAGTGGCATGTCACTTAGTAAACATAAGTACATTATAGTGACGAATTGTTTGAAGATTTTTTATATCAACATTGAGACAGGCTTGGGATACATGTGCGTCAAGTTGACAGCCTCACAACGGAATTAGATGGTTTAGTTAGACTATGTCAAAAAATTGTTTATAAATAGTGATAAATAGTGATACTTTGCATTGGTTCAAAAGATATTTGAGTATCTTGGTGAGGCTGCTAACTTAACGTCAAGCTAGCAGACACCCCAACAAATAAATAGGGTACTTGAAAAAATTGTGTGTGAAATTGTGAATCTTACGATATAAATAAATAAATAATTCTTCTCTGCTGTTTTCAAAAAATATAGCTTTAAAATTAATACTTTGCATTATACAATTTAATTTTATAACTTTAGAATTTTTGTAGTTGTTTGTTGTAGTGGGTGTAGTATAATAGTATAGGGACTGCAAATATATTTATATTTGCCTCACGCTCACACTATAGGAACTACAGCTTGTGTGAGCAAGGAGCAAATATAAGGATTGAATTGCATTTACAGTCCCTTTCTTTAAATTTTTCCTGATTCTTTTACAAGCTTTTATTTATTTATTATGCACAAATGTATAAGTGGGAAGTAATAAAATGAAAACCCAATTCAATGTTAATGCGTAAAAATAAACTTATTATGTTTGTTTCTCTATTGCACTTACAGGACAAACGTCTTGCCATCTCTTTTTGAGTTGTCAATCTGACATTTTAATGTGCGGAAACTAACTGGCTTCGAAGTTGGTTTTTGACACAGTTAAACAAGTGCAAATAATTATTTTTGTAGGCATTTTAATTATGTTGTTTATGAAATTATTACCAAAGTGTATATTTATTTTGTTTTGGTTCATGTTTATTAAAGTGATAATATTAAATTATAGATCTATTATCATTTTAGAGTGCATACCTAATCCCGAATAAATAGCCGACATGCAATGTACAAGTGTATGTACGAAAAGAGCGTGACCGACACATTTTAATGAAAACCTTAAAAATATCAAACGATAAATTGTAATCAATTGAGATCTTTTATCGCTGTTTGATGCTCGTCCAATCTGAATTATTGTCTATAATCGTTAGGCAAATATACTACCGCCAATATTTATTTTTGATTATTAATAATCAAAGGTTTAAGAGGACGCATCGGACATTTTGGTGGCAGGGATCTCGATTTTTCTCATCAATTACAAAACATATAAAAATGATATTTAATAACCAGATTATTTATTTCAGTGACTTCATTTTGTCAGTTGCAGAAACACGATTCGTTAACTTTTATAACAGAGATTAAATATCAAAGAAACCTCTTTTAAAACAGAGATTTGCATTCTACAGACGAACCTGACCGATTTAAGCTTTTAAATTTACTTAGTAGATTAGTCTAAACATACACTTTAAAATGCCAGTTGGATTTTTTTAAAAATGTTATAGATTTTTATTTAAACGATAAAAACCGGTTTGGCGTCGCAAAACTGCTTGCCATGAGTGAGATAGTAAACTATGAGATAATAACTACGAGAGTTTGAGCGAGACGGTCGATACGAAAATAGTTTATCGATGCGTCGCCTTAAGCTTCATCCACGCCGTACATACATTTATCTCAATGATCCACGCACAAATATCTTCAATTGGATTGGCATCGGATGACTGTGAGGGCCAATCCAACATGGGGTTCCGTTTTCCGCATTGATGTTCCGCAAATAATAAAAATTGTAATAAAATAAATATTTTAACAAGCTGACATCAAATGTGTTATTTGAGCATGGTAGTTTATTGTCCTTCTTTTATTTCTATATATTAATTTTATTTTTATTATTATTTCTACTTTATACTTGCTGGCAATTTTTTGCAACAACCATGAGGAGTGGTGAAGTGGAAATTAATACTAAAATAGGCGCTCGCTGCTTGAACGTGTAGATACTAAAAAAAAACTTAAACCAAAACCCGTTGACAGAACGAGAGAGCGATACGTTGGAAAACAACCCCCTCCTTGAGCTGTATCCGTAAGCTCCTAGCGTGTCATGATCTCCTGCTACTCGAGGAATATCAGCATCCCATATTTCTCACGCTCGCACCCATCGAGCCCCCGGGATCTTGTCCCTGTCCCCCTCTAATCCCTCGGATGTACTATTTCTACCTGCAGGTTGTATCGTGAGAAAATTAACGGATGTCGGGGAACGGCTGATTTTTTATGTTTTTTCTTGATAAACGGTAGATGTCGACCGCTGGACACCGGCGGGCGTGGAATCGTGGATAAAGTATGGGGTACAGGATCTGGATCCTATCATCCAAATAAGTTGGTCGCCTTCGTTTTACACCGGCTCCGCACGATCACCCGAACCTTGGCGAATGTTCGTTGATGCTTTTGAAGAGGGCCTCTTTGGACACATTTATTACAAAACCGGCAATGTATGTACTTACACCACCGCTCGTCTTCATTCGGTGAGCGTGAAGTGCCGGCAGTGTACTAAATACGAGTAAATTGCCTTTGTGTAAAATACGTGTATTTTAATATTTAAAAATTTTGTATCACCGAATAAAATAAAGTACGCAATACTTACTCTTAAAAAATAGTTTTCAACCTAGATATATAAAGTTAAAGAGCGTGTCCATTTTCGCTCTTAAATTAATAACAAATGGTATGTAGTTACAACTCGGTTAAATAACTAAATAAATCAATTTTCATAATATGTTTGTAAACATTAATATTTTTTTTTAATTATCTCAAAGGTCAACTTAATTAAGTTCTTTTCTCCTAAAGTTGGGTTTATATTGGAAACGTCCTTGTCGGCGAATAGTCCGAAACAACTATTCGGAGATCGGTTACAGAACTAATCTTTCTTCTCTAGCTAGGATCTTAGAGCGATAGTTAGCGAATCAGTCTGTGCCATAAAGCAGGTAATTTCACATTTTTTACGAAAAACTAAGTTGGTTTTTCGTTGTTTACTGTTGAAAATTTCGATGACGGATTGTTGGAATCGATCAGAAAAAAAAAGTAAAGCTAATCCAGTCATCGTTCGCTGTTCTCAGCTGGGTAGTGGTAGTGAGCAGGATGTGACCTAAAAGCTGGGCCGGAAGGGAGCGATACAATTCCCGCATTCAAATTTGGAAAGCGGATAGAAATTACTGGAAAAGCACCTCTCGACGTATTGGATATTTTGGTGGCAACTCCATTTTTGTAATGAAAGTGATATTTGATAACTTGATTATTTATTTAATTGACTTCATTTTGTCATTTGCAGAAACACGATTCGTTTACTTTTTTAACAGAGAAATAAAATATCAGACAATCCTCTTTTAAAACCTCCTTCAGAAAACCTTAAAAAAATTGCTACAAAAACAGCTTCAAAAAGAAACCGCTCTAAAAAGCAAGAAATAATATTCAAATCTGCATAATTACTATGGTATTTAAGTACGCATATCTGATATGAGAAAAAAGTCTTTTGAAGTCGGGTGGGGCTTTAAGAATTAACACAACAAATTGAGAAACCACGATAAAAGTTTATATAAGTTTAAAAAAAATCTTTTGGCCTTGTTTCCATCTTTTCAGTGGACTTGTCTTTTGAAGCAGGCGGGTTTTTTAATTTTTTAAATTTATTTATTTTTTATATTTGTTACGAGTATTGCGCGCAACCACAAAGTAATTCCCTCCACCTCGACCATAAGTTGTCTGGTAGAAATTTCTGATAAGCGCTGTGTTGAAATTTTTCTATTTAAGTTGTGTAATCAAAATTTTTAATAGTAATATTCTTTACTGTTTGATGACCATCAAAGTTACTTAAAATATGTGATAAATATATTATAGTTTTCAGTCGTACCTTTCATAGAAAATAGAGTTGTTACAAACCTGTGTGCATGGTATTAACACTACTCTCAATTTGTGATACGTCCCTATCCCTATGCATTTATTATGATACGTAACAAAATGATACAAAAATAATTTACTACAGCTATTGTCTCACGAGAGGAAGTCGGGTAAAAGCGGAATGATGCAAAATCCTTACCTGCTATTAGAACTGCTATGACAACACTGAAATTCAGCATCTCCATTCCCGATCAACGGCTTCTCTTCAGTGCCTTTTCATAAGCACCTCACTTAACAGTTCATAATAAATTGATAGTCTAACAACAATTAATATTTAGTTATTTATCTAAAGTTTTTGAATTATCAATTTAATTATAAACTAAAGATTGCTGATAATTAATGAAATCAGTACGATTGAATAACACCCAAATGTGTATTCATAAATAATGACACATGTCTGACTTATAAAATTTAAATAAATTTTAGGTGTTGTGTATTGTTCAGCACGTTCGCTACTCTGTCGGTCGGGCAAGGCTTTCAGGGAAGGCTTCAGCCCGGCTCAACCCCACCACCCTTTGTGGTGCGCTCGAATGGGGACAGGGCGCGTCCCAACCCCATAAAGAAATCTGTCTTACCTCTAATTGAAACAATATTTGTTTTCACCAGGCTTAATTTACTCGAGCTTAACTACGAAAAAGTAACGCCTTAGAAAACGTAAAGAAATAATTTATTCGTTTTAAATTATTTGAAGGTATTCTTTGGATTTGGTTAAACCTAATGGAAACAAGTTAAACCATTACTGCCTATTTTATTTTTGAGTGTTATCTCATATAGTTTTAATTCAATGATACCTACTTATACTATAAGTAGGTATCATTGAATTCAAACAAATTCGATAATCCTATTTCGAGTCGGAGCAAACGCCATCCCTACACTAGGTACCTACTTGTAAAACGATGTCCCTGCTAAGCAAACGTTCAGACGGACGCAGCTCTATGGCGGACGAGCGCAGCTTCGAGCCGCTAATTGGATGGCCCGCAGATATTCACGGGCAATCGGGCCGCGACATTCATCGCGTTATGGCCTTCGTTACCTTTCGCCGCGTCTCCCCTTATCAGCCACCCTTTGTTTTCCCTCTGGCATGGGAACACTGATTTACCCGCTTTGTAGTATACACAGTATGTAAATTAAACCAGCCTGTGTGTAGGTTGAGAATAAGGCAACATTACATGTTTTTTTCGATTTCAAAAATAATCCTTATTTATTAAAAAAAAATCTTTTTTTAAAATCTTCAATCACCGTTTAAAAAACAAACATGTACCATTTGCTTCTTCCCAACCTACACACAGCCGGGTTAAGAGGATTGATTAATTCGATTTTATCAGTGAATTTACCCTAATAACGGAAAGGTAAACATTGGAAATAAAACACTTTTTACGGATTACAGCGCGTATATTATTAATTCAGGATTTTTTTTTAGAATTATTTAGTTTGTATTTATTGGTTTTTAAAATTCCCGACGTATCGAGACCTTTCCAGGGGCCGAGGTCACGGGAGGACTAAAGCTACTTGCCGAAGAACAAAGATTCATTCCCAGAAAGCTACGCGAGGCTATTGAAATCAACAAACATCCAAATTTCAATAGAGAAGATGGTTGGAGAGTACCACCAGCTTGGGACCCCATAATTCATCAACGAAAATCTCATCCCAAATTACACACTGCAGGATCTAAAGATATAGGTGGTTAGTTTGTTTTGCATATAGGGATCAAAAGGGAGGTCGACATAACCTCTCTGAGTTTTCTTACGCTAGTTCTTTCTCCCTCCCAATTTGTGAACTGCTAGTAGATTCAGTAGCTAGATCTTGTTTTCTAATTAACTTTATTCAATTGAATTCAGTAATAATAATTAAAATCTAAACTTGAATACATTTTTGTAAAGTTTCGAGCGGGTAATTTCATAAAAATATGAGCAGCCTTTTTGCTTTAGTCCTCCCGTGACCACGGCCCCTGGAAAGGTGTCGAATCGTTGGGAATTCTAAAAACCAATAAATACAAACTAAATAATTCTAAAACAACAACTGAATTAATAATATACGCGCTGTAATCCATAAAAAGTGTTTTATTTCTAATGAATTGTACGCGCGAAAGTCTTAAAAGTGTTTAAGGTAAACATTGTTTACTTATAATTTTTTATTTTCGATTCTCATCTCCAATCAACAATGTTTACCTTTTCATTATTAGTGTAAATTCACTGTTAAAATAGAACTTATTATACAATATTTTATTGTCAAATAAGGGAAACCGAGCAACGAGCTTTTTGCTCATCAAACTAATTTTAATTTCTTCTTGGTTTGATTTCGATTAATTCTAACAAGATGACAACATTACCTGGTGGCGCTGGATTCTGTCAACCCCTTCTATGGTATTCACCCTAAAATGATCAAGTGTTATTTTCTCCCAGAAATAATGTTTTACTATAGTGTCTCAAGGGAGGATACCATCATTTCACTAAATGAAAATGCTTTATTTTTTTTTTAAATTTTGAGTTTTAAGCATTCACAATGCTATTTTATATAATACAGAATAATATACTGGAAAAAATACGACTCGCACCAGATCATGTTCTCGGACGGGAATAGACCCGCGACCTTTGGATATCCGGTCTAATGCTCTGACCGCTGAGCTACCGAGTCACTAGTGGGAACGTCGAATTTCTCCTAGTATATCAACTCCTACGCTGCAAGCCAGCGCCATCTCACCATTGTACAAGGAATTACCTCGACATCAACTGAATACCTTTCCAGATATTTTTAAACAATTGATTAAGATGAGAAAGCTATATAACTTTTTAAATTTTGAGATTTAAGCATTCACAATGCTATTTTATATAATATTTTATATTATTTGGTATTATAGAAAATGCTTTATTTTAATAAGATACAGTGCTTTAAATCAAACAAAACTTTTGTAAACATTTTTTTATTAATAAACGAAAAATGTACATTATTAATTTAAAATACTACAACGTCATACATAAATTACATGATATAACAGGCAGTACATCCAGTAACATTATCGGACCGAATTCTAGCGACCCGTCTGATACATGTTGCTTTTGTTTAATATCATTTTTATTATAAGTATAAAAAAGAACGAATTTACACATTCTTCAGATTCCGTTAGTATGATTAAAACATTAAAACGTATTTATAAACATTAGTTGCTTATCCAAAATGGTCTAAATCACGTGTGTAATCATTGAGTACATAACTAGACACATTTAAACATAGATTAGATAATATTATGCACATTTTTAATTTTATATGTAAGTAAGCTAAACGCACATTATGGGAATATCGTGCAAATACCACTTCTCTGTAGGGAATAAAAAGTAACAGTGGTAACTTTGATTATTATTATTTTTCCACATGCGGATTTGATTTTATACTTTAATATACTTAGCCCATTTTTCGAATTCGGTTGTGTTAGATAAATTAACATTGCAAATTCCACACGAATAATAATGTATTTAAAATGGCGGTATACACGGAACTCTTTAAAAAACATACACACACAACAGCCACACTCGCTTCTCTTAGTTTAAAAATTAACAATACCCTACACACAAAAACCTATAACTAAAACGAGTTACGTTACAATCTAAGACTATTATATATACAAATTTACAGATTTCTAACTACTTTTTCTAAACTCCTCGAGTTTTATTACAATCGCGAAATCGTCTCTGTTTTTGGAAAGCGATAGATAAAATTATACAACAAAACAGTAATGAAGGTAAAATATTTATGTTAAATGCTTCATTAACAGGTGCATCAATTAAAATAAAAACATATTTATGTAACTTTGTATTAAATCACATAGACACTTAAAGCAAAATGGCTTCATCGCTAATCAGAAATACGAATGTTTGAGATAACACTGTTAACAAAATTAATTATCAAATCACAAAGATAATAATTCACCTTGATATAACTAAAATGCCTTTTATAACACTTTCCGTATTTCTGTTAGATTACCCCAACAAATTCAAATAAACGCGTATTCCCAGAAGTCCCGTTAAAGTTGTTCCGTGACGAGCCTTTTGGGATTTATCTTCCCAGAGGTTCAGTTAGTTTTACAACTACTATTACTACAACTGGGTTTGCTTGAAATGATTCAACACGATTCTGACAGATTTCATTTTTGAGTGACATTTATATTGAGTGTGGCGTAGAAGTTTCAATAAGTATATAGTACAAAGAAGTTTAATAAAATATTAAACATAAAGGTATGTGTGTGTGTGTAAAGCACCTAGTACGCGGCAGCAACACACGGCATTCACAGGACACAATAATTTTGCCCCGCTTGTCACTCTATGTTTGGACACGTCTTGATATAATGTCGGGACCTTCGGAGGACCAACAGCTGCTAAAAATGTTGACGAAGCCGAAATCGGCTAGGAACCGATGATGATGAATATAATGTCAATAATTATGTATTGTCTGTTCGTCACAAGGTACTTCTGGGAATCAAAACCCCACTAGTCCCATTAATAGAATCTCTGGGAAGAAAAATTCCAGAAGCCCAGTCATGGGACAACTTCAACGAAACTTCTGGGAATACATGCAAATTAATGAATAATTATAACTTCTAACGTAGGCCAGTAGTTTTCACCTCGCCACGCGATATCTATGTTTCACTACTATACTACGCTTTTACATATACTACTTTAAGATATGTTCGCTATAAACAAATTATTATGTTACAAGTTTAAACAGAGAAGACTTTAAATTCACTAAATACGAGATCTGAAAGTAAATTACATAATATATTACTCTCCATCCAAAATGCATGGAACAGTAGAATAAATAAATAGAAAAATAATATCTGTAATAATTTATTAAAACTCTTTAAGTCATTTCTATAAAATTACTATCATTTCTAATACTAATAACACGACAAGCGCGATATTTATACAATAATGATATTTTTCACGATTCGTGACAGTTAATCATACATGAATCACGATATCATAAATATTCATGTTTAATTTTACGAACCGCTGTCGTCTGTAGAAATTGAAGATAAAAAATTTTAGAAATAAAATAGTATTTGTGCTTTAAGTGACACATAATGCCATAACATCTACATTGGTCGTATGTGAACTTCGAATCTATATTAAGTTTTAAATCCGGTACCATATTTGGAAGATTTTATAATAACGTCGTTATTTCATTAAGTTATACGTTTAATAAGGTTTACTATGTTTATTAAGATTTTGCCGACAGTTTTCACCGTCTCTAATTGACTTGAGCAACAGTATGTACAGCTTTCCATTTAAAACATATTCATAAGTATATTATTAAATTAGATAATTTAGAAGTAGAGCAACATTTATATAATAGTAGGATACAATGTCGTTTGTTACATAACCGATGCGGAATAGCAAAGAAGGATAGACAGTAAACCAGCAATGGAAACATGGTAACAGTTATTAGTAAGTGCTATTTTATTCTGTGTTGCTAGTCTGTATCTGTTTCTAAATCATTCCACATAATTGGACAGACGAGCGATAAATAGGAGACACACGCTTTTAATTTGATTGCAGGTTAAAACTTACATGCTTACTTTTGTTTCAAAACTATGTTTGGTTTTGGTTTATAAAAAGATTAAAAATGTAAGAAATTTTAGTACAAGTTTAAATCGATTATGTAAATATAGTAGTACTATAGTTAAGCATGGATTTGTAGAGGAGATAGTATAGATAGGATGAAATAGAAATCCAATAAAGCTAAATATACATAAGGTTGATGATATTGGTAAACATAATTTATATTTAGCCACACCCCGGACACTCCATACAAAAAGTGCGTTTTAACTACAATATAAACAGATTACGTTTGTACACGTTGCGAATGTGAACCTTTTAGGGTTGACTCTTGACAGATGTCGAGCTCGTATGTTAGTACAAACAACTCGCGCGCGCGACTCGGCCTGGAGAATGAACTTCTGATCTTACTACCGACTGTGCGGGGAGATGCAGTATCTCGGATTGGCGGGAGGCGGAGTGTGGCCGTTCTGTACGACAGTATTATACTAATTCTGTGATTTAGCAGTAAAATGGTGATAATATGTCTTATGATATACTTCTATTTTAGTTAGAAAGATTTATTTACAAACTTGTTGAACTAGTTTTCATAGTTCATTTAACGTTTAAATATATATTAAAATCGCCTTAAAATAATAACTGGCATGTTACACGCCGCTCACGTTTGTACCAAAACAATACATTAAAATAATTAAGTAGCACGGATTTCTATTAAAACGTAACTAAACATTTTTTCTATTCAGATAAAAACTTAAGCATTGCAGTAAGACAGATAGCGAAATCTCAAATTATAACACCAGAATTTATGTAGAATCGATGTTAAATTAGTGTTATGTTAAGATAAGAATTTATTTTGTAATTTGGTGTTCAACACATAGTCAACATTTTTTTATTTATCAGTATTTTATTTATTATGGATTGGGTAACAAATAAAGAGGGATATGTTTTATTTGTTACCCAAACCATAGTAAAAAAAAATATTACCGACAAATAAAAATATAATAAATTCGGTAGATTATACAAGATGTCGGCCGTCTTAGGACCTTTATGATTATGACAGTGAGTTTTTATTAGTATTTAGTTGTAAGGCAACATATGTTACCTTTTCTACATGGAATTAGCCTATAGTAGTTTGAATACGATAACCATTGTAGCGGCAAGTCAAGTACACTATAGAAAAACAGCATTTTTCTTCCCGCTCTTCATTCGTTATTTTTTTATCTAAAAAATTTATCAGTGCTCAAACTAAACAAAACTTCCCATTTGCATTGCATAAGAAAACATCGTTATTAGCTTAGAATTAAAACATATTAGTGCTGGCAAAAGGTCCAATTATGTGATAACATTTGAAAACACGAAGTCCTTATTCCCTTCTAATAAGAGTGACAAACTTACCACAAGGTATTTTTTTTAGTTGCCAGCGGAGGTTAGTCAAGTGCTGTCGCTGGGGTTGCATCCGCGTTCGGATACGATATCGATTAACAGTTTTGATAAAAACTATTTACTAAATTTTGACTACTCAAAGACCGTATTTCCTTCTAATAAGAGTCACATTTACTAAAAGTCTTAAGCAAGGTTTCCACTACGAAACTCCATATGTGTACTTCCATTAATAAAGAGACTGCTGTGCACCGACATCGCGAGGTCGTAGTCAAATGCTTGTATTAAACGGAAAGTTATACGGCGATTCGCAAGGCACACGCGCCTCAACATCACGAAGCTGCCTCGCGAGGCACGGCTCTATAGGCGTGGAAACATGGCACAACGAAACGGACTAAGTTAAAATCGTCAAAATGAGCACGTTTCTTTTGCAGTGGCAGGCAATCGATAAAATTGGAGCTCGTTAAATTCACATCTTTGCAGCGTCAAACTTAGTGGAAGTTTCAACTTTTCTATCGAGTTTTTATTTAGTTACGAACCCCCAATATAGTTATTACATAGTGTCAATACTATCTTTTTCTTTAATGGGGATACTCCTATGTCGGCGCAAATGCAGACAAACGACGACTAGACGTTACCGCACTTTCAGCAATGAAAAGTTAGTTACAGTTCGCGCAATATAACTCGAAACTAACCATAGAAAAAAATATAGACAGTTCAAAAAGTACTTAATTTCAAATTTTTTTTTAATTAAAAAAAATTCAATTTTAATTTTTGTGGATTGAAAAATGAGCCGTAAAGAAAATGTCGGTTACTATCTGGCAGTGGTGGTGGTTCTGGTGTGTGGCGGCCTATAGCGTGTTGTCATTGCGCGGCGCGCGGTAGAGGGGGTTGCGCGCGCGCACAGGCAGAGGGTGCGCCTCCGTGTTGAGCACCCACTCGTCCAGCGACAACAGGCTGTCGTCCGCGAACAGCAGGTATAGGTACTGCGGAACGAATCATATATGTTTTATCCTGTTCGGAACGGTTATACGGTAGAACGACGTGTTAAAAAAGACCTCTAAAGCCGAATGTGGTAGAGGAACCGTCGAACTGGACGACTTTTATTGTGGGACCGACTCTGAAACCGCGAAAGAATCGGCCGTTTCACACGAAAACTGATAACGAAAATTCGTTTAACGAAAAATTAAATATTTAATATTTCACTTCACTCCTCTTCCCCCTTGTGATATTTCGTGGTTTTGGAAAAAACCGCATCACTTCAGTTAGGCGGTTCGAATGAACTACCCGGTGGAACTGATGAGACTTTTTTCTCATTAGTACTACTACAAAATATTAAATCGAAGAACTGATAAGAGAAAAATATTATTAGTTCTACGATAGAACTACCCATCGGGACGAGTGGGAACGAAACTATTAAAAGTGAACCATATAATAACAAAAGTAGCATTATCCACTCGATTTTAAAAAATGATTAAAAATGGCGCTTTATAATTATGTGGAGATAGTTTTTTTTATGTAAACACATTTCATAAATGTCTCAATACCCTATACAAAATACTGTTTTAAAAATAAAATTCGTAACAAACCCGGCGTCATCTTACACAAACCAATAAAATAAAATAAAAATATTTTATAGTTTATCTCAAAATGCCGCCTTTGTTATTATATGATTTAAATGCTTTACACGAAATAAAACACTTTTAGCGGTGTTATTGGTAATAATAATAAATGCTCGGACAATTCCACACAGCGCCATCTAGCCTCATATTGAGCAAAGCTTATAATATGGGTGCTAAACAACTGATATATTACTTATATTATACATAGGAACACCCAGAACTGTCACAGAGATTAAAATTCATCTTTTAAATTTCCGCCCGGCCGGGAATCGAACCCGGGACCTCTCGCGCGGTAGACCGGCACGTCGACCACCGCACCACTCGTCGTTTTCGTTCGTATTCGGTTCGATTCGAAGTCGTTTCAATAGAGCCGCGCTAGTATTCGTTACGTGTTTTATTCGACGTGTAGTGAGCGCGTAAGCTCGAGAGGTGAGCGAGGCACGTGTAGGAGTTTTTGGCGCCATTTTGTCGAGTTCAGTTTGAAGTCTATTTTAATTATTTTCAAATTGATTCATAGTGGATATTGTGTCTTAAAATTGGTGCAGTTATATGGTACAAGTGTCTACACAACTGAACAATATGTGGGATAATTGAAATAGGCGCGATCTCGGTCGTGTGAAGCTGAGACTTTTATTGAAGTGTCGGCTTCCTCGGCAGAACTAACCGAGTTAACCGTCTCGATATATTCGGTGCCAAATGCTCCAAGCGGCATTAGAATGCGATGCACCCGCATTCTAATGAAAAATTAAACAATATCTACCACTGAACTATTTAACACTCGACACTGGCAAAAATTACTTCCAAGAGGAAAGTAGATCGCCATAACAAAAAAAGAAGAAGAAGAAGAGGCACGTGTAGTGGTTCACCTTGAGCGTCTCGGCGAGGAAGAAGCTCTGCTGCACGTCGTCCCCCTGCGGCCGCGGGTGGTACACGTTGACCAGCCCCGTGTAGCCGCCCTCCACGCGGCAGTGCTTCTCCAGCGCCTGCACGACACCACATATTACACTCTCACATCTACCTACGTGACCTCATATTATTATTTATTACGTATTCTCCATCGATCGTCGATCGATGGAGAATACGATTTATGTTTAGCGATGGCGAAAGGTGAAGTAATGGCGAAGGTGACCTGTGGCTCTATCGGCTAAAGACGTTGAAGTTCGATGTTAACTGTGTTTTGACAGATGTATGTGATACGTTGCTGCTCTGTTTTGGCACAAATAAAAACTTACCGAAGAAAAGTAGCGATGTATCACATACGTATGTCGATGAACTTCGATGTTTTTAGCCGATACCGCCGCCGTTCTACAAAAATATTATAACCTGCATAGTGGATCGGATTTCTAAAAGGTGAGCCGACGGGGATAAGATTGTACGGACCCTTCGCCCCCTGCCGTTTAGTGACTTATCCGATAGCTTATCCACACGAACTCTCCATTCTCGTGTACGAAATATTTGGATTATGTCATATTATGAAAACTATTTGAGATATTTCAGAACCGATCGTCATGTATTAGGGCGAATAAGTGTGCCAAAACTTTACTGTATTGACATTATTATAAAGTCAACAGTAACAGTACGTCAGCTTATACAAAACTGTCAAACTACAATACGACCTTGATTCAGGGTAACGACAAATTATAGTAGTAGTGTTATTAACTGACATTAACCCTTTTTTTGGTATTTTATAATATTTTATAAATGTTTTACCTTCAAAAATCATATTTTTAATAAACGTGTATACAAGGTGTTTCAAAAATACACCTAATGCCGAATATCGTATATAGGCACCATCAAACTGAACAACTTTTACCATGGGACCAACTCTGAAAACTTTCATACATTTTGACATTTTCGATTTTATTTTTTGTATGAAACAGCTGTTTTTTTTTTTCGCGATTTCAGAGTTGGTCCCATAGTAAAAGTTGTCCAGTTTGATGGTCCCTATATACCATATTCAGCATTAGGGGTATTTTTGTAACACCTTGTATATGTAATGCGAATATACAACATGTTACAAAAATACCCCTAATGACGAATATGGTATATAGGACCATCAAACTGATTATCTTTTACTATGGGACCAACGCTGAAATAAAGAAAAAAAATCTGTTGTTTCATACAAAAATTAAAATCGAACATATCAAAATGTATAAAACAGCTGATTTTTTTTTCGCGATTTCAGAGTTGATCCCATAGTAAAAGTTGTTTAGTTTGATGGTCCCTATATACCATATTCGGCATTAGGGGTACTTTTGTAACACCTTGTATACCTTCAAAAATCACATTTGAAACTTCAAATAGATCTGTCTCAAATATTTAATGATTATTGTAATCATTGCAGATGGGTTTTCTATTAGCTCCTTATAAAAAGATGAAGCGTTAACCTGTACAGCCTCCCAGCCCCAGTCGCGGTACTTCTGGTCGTGGGTGAGGCGCCACATTATGAAGTAGCTCTCGAACGTCTCGGGCCGCAGGAGGTACACTTTCTCTGTCGCCTTCTGCGCACGAGCTTCTACTGCGCCGCTGAATCTGAACGAATAATAGGGACATTTTAAACATTTGATAAAATAAAAATTTTAAACCATAAATCTATTTATTAATAAATTGATTGTCCTCGCGCAGATGGACTTCTGTACGTTTAGTACTATTATATATTCTGTGGTATTGTATTAATTCAATAAAATATACCTAGCATTCTCATCTTAATCAATTGTTTAAAAATATCTGGAAAGATGTTCAGTCGAATGTCGAGGTAATTCCTTGTACATCGGTGAGATGGCGCTGGCTTGCAGCGTAAGAGTTGATATACTAGAAGAAATTCGACATTCCCACTAGTGACTCGGTAGCTCAGCGGTCAGAGCATCGGACCGGATATCCAAAGGTCGCGGGTTCGATTCCCGTTCGAGAACGTGATCTGGTGCGAGTCGTATTTTTTCTAGTATATTAATTAGTATTATATAAAAATATTACTGTTTATAACAGTGGATTTTTATTTTTGATGTTTATTTTCAATGTCTTCCGATGGTTGCGAGAAGCTTAAGATTTAGATTTTTGTCCTAAATTTATCAATATCACGGTAAGATTCGTTAAAAAGATTGCCAATGACTCGGATTTGACCCTGTAGATTTGTTTACATTACACTATGGTAATAGCTAGGTATAGTAGATGTATGTATGTATATGTGTAGTGTAGTGTAGTACCGGAACGCCTCGGGCCCCAGCTGGGTGTCGGAGCGCGCGTAGCTCTCGTGGCAGGTGTGGGTCAGCTTCTTGGCTACGTCCATGTACCGCTCTGATAGACTATTTTGAAGAGTGGTCGACGCTAGCGCGAACATGCCGCCTGGAATTAAAACATACTTGTTATACGACTGTTGCATAAACTGCATTTTTTTCCCATCAAATTAAAACTCCTCAGTTTCTTCGAAAGTAAACCCTATTATCAATAGTTAAGACAAAACTTCAAACTTAGTTCGGGAGCCAGGAGTAGTATCTTATAATGACGCAGATGTATTTCACATCGAAGGAGCAATTTTTCATAACCGACTTATAATCCGTTTTATTAATTATTTATTTTAATTTAATTGATCAACTAATTGTTCACTTGTTATCTTACTTAAAGTTGCTGCACCACAAGTTCCCTCACCTCGGATGCGTGAGACAGCGTTTTTGGATATCCCTGTGGCTGGCCGGCGAACAAACGCGTCTCAGTTTGATAAGGTTCCATCGCGTTCTCATCGCGCGCGGATTATGCCAGTGAAATGGATTACTTACCTAGTAACCCTACTAACCTTACCTAGTCGATTGTCACTTCTTTTAGTGTAGTCGATACGAAACATTCGGGCAACTTGATCGAACAAGGAAGAGTAAATCCTAGACTAAGTCATATTACAAAATCTTCGCTATAGCTATATCTAAAATCGATTTAACATTTTAAATATTAATGTTAATACAAAACCTTATGTCAATCTTATTCATCTGTCGATAGCGAAGGTTTGCAAATATGGCATTAGCTACAGGACCAGTACAAGAACAACTGAGCGACGAAGCCTGATATATAGTCTATCAATAATAATACGACCATACTTCATGTCAGCGAGGAAGGCCTGTGATACCCCTGACATGTGGTCGAGCGCCGTCGAACATGACGCGCGCTTGCGAGTCTGTACAGCCTGATTAATCTAATCACTAGAGTACCATATAATAACTGACCAGCGAAGCAGGATAGATGGTCCATCTTCTCCTCGAAGACGCGGCCGTACTTCATGTCGGCGAGGTACGCCAGCCCGTTGGGCGATACCCGCAACATGTGGTCGAGCGCCGCCTGCATGGCGCCGTCGAACATGACGCGCGCCTGCTCGTCCGACTGCCCCGATACTAGCCACGCCTTTAGGAGGTACTCGTAGAACGAGTCTCCGAGCGCGCCTAGAGATATGTGCTCTGGAACACAAAATCAAAGTTCGCACTCATCCCCAGTGCACGTCCGCAAACACACAAGTGAAACGTCTCACAGACGGAGGCGGCTGCGGTGGGGGCTCGAGCCGGAGAAACGTGACACTAGTGTCGCGACACTCGCTGTATACATCACCGTTCACAGCCCTCTGTCCCCTTGACGTATTCATGTCTACCGAGCAATTTTGTATGATTTGTATAGTGCCACCCACCGCTACCTCTATTGACTTTGAAAACATAAAAAGTATCATCCGCAAATAGCACTGTCTCTCATTAATTTTATTATTCGCGTAGTTAGGAAGATCATTTATATAAATTAAAAACAGCAGTGGGCCCAGTATTGATCCCTGTGGCACGTCCATATTGATAGGGGCTCCAGTAGATTCAGTTCTATTAATCACTACATTCTGGGTTCTATTGTACAAATACGATTTCATAAGATTATCTCATTTATAAAAGACACCATACTGTAGTTTCTTAAATATTGTTTGGTGATTAACGCAATTGAATGCCTTACAGAGGTCACAAAAAATGCCAATTACATCTTGCTTTCCCTCCCAATCGTCAAGTTTATGTTTGAGAAGTGCAGTTCCAGCATCAGTACCTAGTAATTTTACCTTTGGAAAATCCAAACGGATTTCTGTGAAGTATAATATTATGTGAAGTAATCTAATAATTGGGAATATATTAGGTCCCCACCTATGAAATCAGCGTTTTGTATAGAGAATTTTAAATAAGTTGCATTTTCCATTTAATTTAACAACCATGAACGCTATTGTTTTAAAACTTTTATGCACTAACGTTCAAGCACTATCCCACTTAGATTAAGCGAAAAAAATAAGTTTTGGCTATGTTAAAACAAATAAAGTGGTCTTTTCTGCTAACAAGAAGAGGAGTAATTTTTATGGAAATATTTGTTATGTGTAGAAAACTAAAATATAGATTTTTACTATTGATATTTGTCTATTATGGTGTCATTGTTCGATATAATATCTAGCAATTGATTCATATTTAAAATAAAAGAAGTGGCGAGGTTCTTTATTTGTGAGAAAAAAAACGCCAATTTCATAGGGACCCATTTTTTTTTCATATATTTTACTAAGTGCTGGTAATATATATTGGCCTAAAGTTGGCTGAGTCACTTTTGCCACCAGATTTAAAAAAGAAGGCATTATTTTACTAGTTTTCATTAAGTCAGAAAACCCCTTAATCAATACATTTGTTCAAAAACCTACGCTGTAAAGCGAACTAACACTTCCCATACAAAAATTTGATTATCACTCGATAGCTATTCGTACTACGGGTACTAATCATGAATGCTGTCAAACAAAATAATAATGCATTAACATTATCCGATAAACCGTATTCGGCCGCAGCCTGTACTCGGTCAGCGACTAGTGTAAACAGGTGTTCGGTTGGACGTATTCGGTCACAGCCCGTATTTGATGAAGAAGAAAAGACTTCCATATAAATCAAATTTAAAAAGGAACTAGGTTTATGAACTCACTCTGTCCCCACTGGCCGGTGCGCGGGTTGATGAAGTTGGGGTAAAGGTCGTTGGGCTTCTCTATGTTGAACAGCACGTCGCGGATACGGTCCACTTTCTGTCTGTACACTGCAACACATCGATGGAAAATTAGTTATTAATGTGTGAGAGATTGTTACCCTCAAGTCTCTTCCTAATATTCTACGTCAAAGACATTGTCAAAGTTAGAAAATTCTCAGATTAAGGCATAGTGCCCTCACAATGGCGACCTCATTATATTAAGTTTATTGTTCGCTGAGTACATAATGTATCGAAAATTCACACGTACAGATTGAAATAAAGGTTATATAGTTTATTTACAAACAATAACCTCAGTAAAATATAGTTCGTTGTATTGTAGCAGTAGTAGGCAAATGTGCCAAAAATGGCCATATTTTTTTTGCTCTTTGGCCTACTGATGATGATTATGATAACGGCGCCACTGTGAGGGCACTAATCGCCTTAAAAGATTTGTATCTGAAATCTCATGGCCCCACGTTGGGCGCCATTGTAACAGTTATATGTGGTAGGGCTAGTAAGTATTTTAATTATACGCAAGGATAACCTCTCTGATCAATGATCTCCTCTTTCAGCTATAAAAGTAAAGGTATTATATATTTTCAAATGAAATATTACTTAGAATTTTCTGAAGAACGTTTTTGGAAACTGCCCTAATAATCATTATTCAAGGCCCCAGGCTACTCTATTTTTCTTTGTTAACTTAAGTTTAAAGATAAATAAGTGTTTACCCTCTTTCCCAGTGACGTCGCTGAGGTACGTGAACTCCAGGTGGAGGGTGCCCACCTCCGACAGGATGCTGTTGGGGCCCGCCCAGTGGTATGACCGCGACACCTGGAAATAACAATATACTACTCAAAAAGAAAATAGGGGTCACATTTTCCATACAAAAGTGCCAATTTCTGCAAGATGTTTTTATGATAAATTCAATCTGATTTTATTTGAATTTGATATCGTTCGAAAGCTGAAATGATGATTTTAATTTTAATTTACATAATCTCGTATTCGTGCGTCGGTTAAAATATAAATAAATTGGAGTTTACGACAATAACAAATTTAAATAAAATCAGATTGAATTTACCATAAAAAAATACTTTTGAGAGATTAGCTCTCTTTTGTATGGGAAGTCATAGAGTAGCCCCTATTTTGTTTTGCGCAGTACATTTTATTTTATTTCAGGTAATTGTTGTTGAAATTAATTTGTCATTCTTGGTAGAAGAACTTGAGGTATTTATATTTTAATGAAATAAATTTTATTAGTAATCAGATAGATTAATATATAACTTCCCGTAGACAAAATCTATAAGCTTCCGGACGAGGTAGATAAAACAGACTGATAAAAATTATCTCAACGATTGTTGCTTATCATTACACATTATATTATAATATCATTCGATATCGATTGAAATTGTGCGACTACAATGGGTAATATTTCAATGGACTTGGTATTTAGAAACTTAAAGATAATAACGCTGTCTTTTATTGTTATTTCATTTCATTTATTTATTAATTCGTCTTTTGAGTGTCATTTTATAACCAAGTAATAAATTATTGACTTACAACATAACACAGTACAGTGCAGGCGTATTATGAGTTTATGCTTATTATACTCGATTGCGACTAGGGCTACCAGGGGCCGTACCGGCTAACGCATCAAACTTCGGAAAGTCTGCCGGGCTTCGAAGATCGATGCGTTAGCCGGTACGGCCCCAGGGCCTTATTTAATAACGTGACAATTTGTCAATTGTCATGACAATTTGGTTTACATTGCGGTGTAGTTATGTACGAGTAGTTTTTACTATTTTCATATTGGTTGACGCAATGGATTTAAAATTGTCATACTTAACAGGTGACAAATTGTCACGTTTATTAAATAGACCCCAGACGTCAGGATTTGTTCTGACATGTCACGATTTACTACTATTTGACTTTGACTTTGATATAATTTAATTTAAATTTGAGATTTTAGCATTCACAATGCTATTTTTTATATAAAACTAAATAATATACTAAAAAAAATACGACTCGTCCTAGAACATGATTCCCGTCCGAGAACATGATCTGGTGCGAGTCGTATTTTTACTAGTACATTATTTAGTATTGATATAATTTACATTATTTACTGATATAAAACTTTTTCGGATTGATCCTACTACGCTACGCCTGCTGTATCGTTCAAATTGGTTGTAATTGTTATAATGTAGTTTTTGTTATATATTTTTTATATTGAAATGAGAACTTTAGATTTCCCATAATACTTTTGGTTGGAAAACCACAGTGCTAACTTCTGCCACTCAATAAAGAAGAACTTTTTATTTTATTATACTAGAGCTATTTCTTTCGTTCAAGCGATTCAACGGAATCACTAGCGAGTAGTTTTCATTAGTGCATCATAAAAGCTCATTGTTTACAACAGGAAGACGCAAACATAATTGGTAACTTTTTCAATCTTAGTTATTCTATCTTTTGCTTTATGCATAATGATAAAATTAAGCAAGGAACTCTTCCGCAAGTTCATATGCCACAAACCCACATTCGAGCTATTAAGGATGGCTATCAGGGATGTTCGCGGAGGCTCGTGTGGACTGCTTCCACGCCACCATGCGCAAGCGGTGCGCGTCCCTGGTGCGCCGGGTCCGGGCCAGCACTAACAGCGTCCTGAACATGATCGCGAGCAGGCTCGACTGCAGGGCAATCAACCATTGCTGTATGGTTCATGTGCACATAAATGTTTAGTGTTGTTGCGTCTTTTTTGTATTGTAAGCTCTTATTAATATTAGATTTAAGTATCATTGTTACTAACCTTTTGAGTGAGCCTAAGTAGCTCGAAATAAATGATAATTATTATTATTATTATTATTAAATCGCTCTCATATTATGACAATCACATAAATTACTATCATGATTTTAATGCGAGTCTGGTCTAAGTTCCGGTCTAAATTAAATAACCATAACTTTAGTGTTAATTAATTATAGATCTGTATGAAAAGCCCGTGCCCCATCAGTGGAGACATTTAAAAGGCTGGTAATGATGGTGAGATATTATATGAGAAGAGAAAGCGCATTAAACTTATACATACCTTAGTGGACGGGTTGATAAGGGCATATGGCAGCCCTGTAGGGGTGTCAAACGCGGGCAACAACGCGTCAGCAACCTCCGCCGCCTTGTCGCGGAACATCGTGTCGCCCGTCAGAGCGAAGCAGGACAACAACCCGCCCACGAAGCGGATGGTCGTCTCGAACACGGAGAGGTCAGAGTCCTGGAACATAAAAACAATAATGAAAAACAGAAAAGTCTTTATTTGTACGAGGGGTCACAACACACATTCACGCTCCGCCTCCGTCTATTTGTTACACCATGCGTGTGCGTGATTTCTATACAAACCGCCTTGCATCACGCATTCACGCTCCGCCTCCGTCTGTTTGTTACACCATGCGTGATTTCTATACAAACCACCATGCATCACGCATTCACGCTCCGCCTCCGTCTGTTTGTCACACCATGCGTGTGCGTGATTTCTATACAAACCGCCTTGCATCACGCATTCACGCTCCGCCTCCGTCTGTTTGTTACACCATGCGTGATTTCTATACAAACTGCCTTGCATCACGCATTCACGTTCCGCCTCCGTCTGTTTGTTACACCATGCGTGATTTCTATACAAACCACCATGCATCACGCATTCACGCTCCGCCTCCGTCTGTTTGTCACACCATGCGTGTGCGTGATTTCTATACAAACCGCCTTGCATCACGCATTCACGCTCCGCCTCCGTCTATTTGTTATACCATGCGTGATTTCTATACAAACCGCCTTGCATCACGCATTCACGCTCCGCCTCCGTCTATTTGTTATACCATGCGTGATTTCTATGCAAACCACCTTGCATCACGCATTCACGTTCCGCCTCCGTCTGTTTGTTACACCATGCGTGTGCGTGATTTCTATACAAACCGCCTTGCATCACGCATTCACGCTCCCCCTCCGTCTGTTTGTCACACCATGCGTGTGCGTGATTTCTATACAAATCGCCTTGCATCACGCATTCACGCTCCGCCTCCGTCTATTTGTTATACCATGCGTGATTTCTATACAAACTGCCTTGCATCACGCATTCACGTTCCGCCTCCGTCTGTTTGTTACACCATGCGTGTGCGTGATTTCTATACAAACCGCCTTGCATCACGCATTCACGCTCCCCCTCCGTCTGTTTGTCACACCATGCGTGTGCGTGATTTCTATACAAATCGCCTTGCATCACGCATTCACGCTCCGCCTCCGTCTATTTGTTATACCATGCGTGATTTCTATGCAAACCACCTTGCATCACGCATTCACGTTCCGCCTCCGTCTGTTTGTTACACCATGCGTGTGCGTGATTTCTATACAAACCGCCTTGCATCACGCATTCACGCTCCCCCTCCGTCTGTTTGTCACACCATGCGTGTGCGTGATTTCTATACAAATCGCCTTGCATCACGCATTCACGCTCCGCCTCCGTCTATTTGTTATACCATGCGTGATTTCTATGCAAACCACCTTGCATCACGCATTCACGTTCCGCCTCCGTCTGTTTGTTACACCATGCGTGTGCGTGATTTCTATACAAACCGCCTTGCATCACGCATTCACGCTCCCCCTCCGTCTGTTTGTCACACCATGCGTGTGCGTGATTTCTATACAAATCGCCTTGCATCACGCATTCACGCTCCGCCTCCGTCTATTTGTTATACCATGCGTGATTTCTATGCAAACCACCTTGCATCACGCATTCACGTTCCGCCTCCGACTATTTGTTACACCATGCGTGATTTTTATACAAACTTGTTACGTATACTTACGTTACTTTAAAATCTGCTCTCACACAAGATGCGTGACAATGTGAGTTCCGTGTGAGAGGGAGATTACGCAATCAGTTGCCGCCAGTCTGCCGCCAGTTAGTGGGTTCTACGATCAGTGTCCCTCCCACCAGTCTAACCAGACTGATGAATGGGCTGGCGGCAGACTGATTGTGTTATCTCCTTCTTAGGTAATTCAGAGTCACATTTTGTTCGAGAAGTGTTTTCATCGTCTAAACTACTGTCATCTCAAACTGTTATAATTTTCTCGGCAAAAAATCGTGGTGGGCAAGAAGTCGTGAAAGACAAATACGACAAACGTGCCGTACTGTGTGTTAACAAGTCATGGAACTTTAATTAGAAAGAAAGTCTTCTACACGACACAGTGGGATGGGATAAGATAATAAACTTTAATGATGTTCTTGGTATTGAACACCGACTTCTGTAATAAGCTATGCTTACAAAATTAATTACCTTACATTTACCATACACATGCATATTCGGATTAACAAGCAAATTCTAGGAAGTAAACGAGCTTTTATTATATATACTTAAAAACCATCATGTATGTTAGATTGATGAATAATAATACAATACATCTCTATGTAACGTTTTTAAAAAAACACCATCTTTCAAAGTACCTACAAAACAGTGGAAACAGAATAAACTATAAACTACGCGAAATTTATTGTTACAAAATATATCCAAAAAGCGTCCAATAAATCAACTCACCTAAAAATTCTATCCCAGCTGAATACTAAATGCAGTACAAAAACAAAAGAATGTCTCCGATTTAAACTACAGGATCTAGGCAAAAAGGTATAAAAATTTCTTTGTTGAACTAATTTTTGAGTGTCTGTGTACTGTGTACTGTGTTGAGATAGATTCTAATTATCATTACAATATTTACGTTCATTGACACATCGAGACTGCTAAAAGTGACCGTTTTTGACACATTTGCTATCTACTTCTAGGAATGACTACGATGGAATGTAATTATAACCCTCTAAAAATACTAGACTACGAGTCTTAAAAATTCCACGTAAAGTTTTATTAACCTTTTAAGGCCCGGAAAATGAGACACAATAGATATTTTACTGTTGTCCGGCCGCTCGGGCGTTGATGAATAATCATTTTCTATTAACAACTTATTATGTAAAAACCTCTGAGGGCGCCACTTTCGGTATGGGATTTGCCTTAAATCGAGTGAACATACAAAAAGGTTTAAAAAATAAACACAAGATACTTCTTTGAATGCTTCAAACAAACATTAGAGTAAATTTGTTTTTTTTTATTGAATCAGGCATTACTTGGCGGAAGTCCCAAACCATTGTGAAAAGAGAGTAAGCTACATATATTTCTCTTTTCACAATGATTAGAGTAAAATGCGCACTTGCAACTTTCACTTCGGAATCAGTGAAGCGTGTAACGCCCATTTATACGTTTACTTACACAACTACCGATAAAGTGATTAACACTTTATGATCGTTATTACTCGTGCCATTAATTAAGTTAGTCTGTTAGCATGTTAGCGATTACGCAAAGGTTTTTCGGAATCAGGTCAATTTGTATGCAATAAAAAGGTTTAGGAGGTAGAGAACAAAGGACCTATCATTTTAATCCTCAAAGGGGGGTTTGGATTTATCTTAACCGATATGCGTAAGAGTGGTATTATTAGAGGTTGAGGCAGAAACTCTTCGCCAAATGTTCAGCGAAAAGGGAAGTACTTCCGCCGAGCTAGGTGTCTGCGCTCGGAGACCGCGGTCCAACTGTTGGATGTTAGAATTTGTATTTTTGCGAAGCGCGAAGAAAATTTCGATATCGTGAGTCAGGTTTCCATACATTTTTGCCGCAATGTTAGTTTGACGTAGTGCGACGTCACACCTGCGTAATCCTTACTAATATTATAAATGCGAAAGTCCGTTTCTTTGTTTGTTACGCCTTCACGTCTTAACTACTGAACCGATCATCATGAAATTTAGCATACACGTTGTCAGGGGTACAGAGAAGGACATAGGGTACCTTTCATCCCGAAAAATAATTGTTCCCGAGGGATAGCAAAAACTTTCCACGCAGACGAAGTTGCGGGCTGTCGCTAGTGTTAACATAATTATACTCTTTCCCTAATCCTGCATTTATTCGTCATTCGTCAATTGCTTATGTAGCGGTATGATCGCGCCGCTACATCCGAAAATGGTTATCGTAGTCTGCAAGCTGCAAGCGACACTTCGTTGTCCTCTGACCAACGAACATACCGATATATGATTGTTTGTTGTCCCACTGCTGGGGCAAAGGCTTTCCTTATTGGTGGATAAGGAGGATGGGCCATAACCCACCACGCGGGCCCAATGCGGATTGGTGGGTGTTGTGGGTGTGGGTGAAGCATGGAGGATCTCGAGATAATACATTTTTGGTCATCCATCCCATCACCAACCCTTGCGAAAGTTGCTTAACCTGCGCAATCGCTTAGACAGGCCCTAAACCACTGCGCCATCGAGCTGCTTAAAAATGGCTAATGTCAAGAATGTTTATTGTTTATTGTTGTTACGCTTAAGTGTAAAGACTTTGTGAAAGCTGGTCCCCACGGCGGCTTAAATACTAAGAGGCATTTTAATTCTTTGAAGCAATGCTCAACTAAGTAACTTTCCTAACACATATGGTACTAAAGCTTTATTGTAAGTTCAACCTTTAATGGATGCGGAAGTCAGCGTAACCATATTGTGCGTTGGCCTCTTAAGTGATTCTAATAATAATATACGAAATTAGTAATGCATTGCGTAAAATATGCTTTGTCTAATTTGAATATAGTGGCTGTCTTCAGAAATGTAAACAAACATAGTGGCAGATTTCTTCAAAAACACTTTTGGGTGTCCCAAGTCGGAAGGATAAACAACTTTTAATTTCTTGCGTCTGTGTTTATGGAAGTGGTAAAATTGGAACGTTATCTTAAGTTTGTTCACCTTTTGTAAAATAGAAATATACGGTTTTGATACTGTATAGACAGCAATGCATGAATCGACGTTATTATTATTTATTTCATTGGCATTGGCACATACAATTGAAGTATTATTTTCTTTGATTTGCCAAATAACAACAATCAACAATAGAATTTTTTTTATTGTGCAAAACTACACAGTTATTATAGTAAACTCACAAACTACGGATTACCTATAGCTAGACAACTAGTCTTAGTCACATTTAATGTCTATAATTGGCTTGACTAACTACTATAAACTTCGTTCATTTAAGTTTCTAGACAAAAGTACTATAAGTATTCTAATTTAGTGGCAAAAGCTTGTATCGCACATCTAGTTCAAACATCTTCCACGTTCTGCTCGTTGGTCTTTTTTGAGAGAAACATTTTTCTTTTCATTTTCCATTTTCAGTGTGTTTTAATAAAAAATAAAAAATCTTGGCACATCTTGCCTGAAACTTAGAAGACTGGTACCTCTAATTGGTCATAATTTGGCAACTAATTTTGAAATAGAAACTTCCTTATCAGGCGTACGCAACAATTTGTGAGTCGAGTCGGCCTATTTCCGGCGGTCGCTAACAACAGGTTAGAGGGCGCGGGCTGTTGGCACATCGGCAGATAAACACCAGACGTGACCTAATTGGCAGAGGTCTCGGTCACTATGCTTGTTAAGGGGTGATACGCAATATACGCAAAAGTTTGACAGTTTAGTTTTTGAAATATGCTGAGGTTTTTCAAAATTGAGACATTTGTGTAACATTTAATGGTTCACGTCATGCATGATGATGGTGAATAGCTGGTAGAGAAGTAGTTGTTGCTGGTTCCGATTTGCAAGTCTCTAGCTTTTGCATCATTCATAAGTTGTGAATGATTTGGAAGTGGAATAACTTTGGAAAAATCCCTTTTCGGTCAAACATCGACCTGTATGGTTGATGTTACTGATGTGTACGGTGGATGTCAGTGATGAAACTGAATTTATCGAACTATTGGCTTCAACGGCTACTTCGCAACGGCGGCGGCATCCTCTCTATTTTGTCGTTAGATATGGCAGTTTAAAACAGTAAATTGTCGTAACAAAATGCGTTTACTCGCAATACGAAGTCAACGACCCAGGTGCGGCCTTCATGCCATTTGGCTAGACAGCTCGGTGACGAGGTTCGCTCGCTATGGTGTCCCATTTTAGTACATCAGGTGCGTGTCAAAATACGATGATGCGCCGGTTATTTCCAGAGTTCAATTTTATAAGCAGAAACAATATACGTTCCTAAGCCGAGACATTCAGTATAAAACCGCCATAAATATCGGTGAATTTCTTCATGATCGGAATTTTCATTGGCTTATTCCACTTGAGTTCTATTTCGCGAATTATTTAAGGAAAACGTTACTTACCTATAGATAAACTAATCAGTTCTGTTAAATAAATATCTGGAGGCCTTTAAACTCAATAAGCTCTGGGATGTTCTTATCATATCAGTCTCAAAACTATGATACCATAAATATGTTATATTGTGATATACATATAAATAATAAATAAGCTTATGTGACGGATGTTGCTAATAGACGAATCCTTCTCAAAACTTAAGTTCTTGTAGATAATTTGTGGTACTTACAACTTCACCTATGTGGAGATGCTCGGCTACCCAATCGCGTCCTTCGCGGAATTCATCATGCAGCCCCATAAGGTAGAGCGTGTCCAGTCCGTCGACGATGGTGACGCCGAGGTCGCCGCCGCCGAACACACTGGACAAATGAGCGCGTTTCGATATGGGCTTCAGCTCGTTCTTGCCCCACGCGTACAACTTGTAGTTGTTCCACGCGTGACGCATCATCTGTGGAAACAAAAGAAGAGCGTGTTAATAAGCAATTAATGTAACTGTGATTTTTGAGATACTGCTGTATCGTATCGTAGAGTTAAAACGTTTTGTCTCAAAGAAGGCTGTAAGGACAAAGTAAGTTTTAAATCTGTGTGTGAAGAAATGGTTAGGTGGCCAGACATTTTCATCAACTAATTAAGTCATTGTTGCCATAGATGAGTCGAGGGGTTGAAACACTATATAAAAAAAATTAACGGCATTGGAGAAGCGCTGGACTAAATGCGTGGAGGTATACGGAAATTACATTGAGGAATAAATTTGTTTTAAATATTAAAGTTTTTCTTAGTCGTTTCGGAAACTTATCAATCTGCCCTCGTATATCAGCTTGATGTGATCTGGTTTAATCAGTCTTTATAATTCATAGGATGTGCACTTCTGCACGTTTCAATTCTATAGTCATCTGAAGTTTTGTATAGTCCAAGTAAAGTGACTCAACAGAGTACAAATAATGTCGTGTGAACCCCACATTACGGCTGTATGCCTCTGCCAAGTTTCCGATATAAAAAATTGCAGTGACCATAATGAAGATTGATATCATATAATTTGCGGAATCGGGTCCTTGAGCTTTTGTATTTACTTGAGTCTACTTACTACATAACATAATTATTTATAATCACGTTGATAATGTTCGGTAATTTCACAAAGATCCACAACAATTTGATTAGGTACTTTACAAAGTTTAAAAAAGTCTTTTCAATTTTATTTTTAGGCAGCAATAACATTGAACTCCATTAAAGGATAATGAACTTCTATTTCGTGTATGTTGTACACTATTAATCGGCCGTCCGGGCTTTTCCTCTTTACATTCTATAAATAAATAAGTATCAGCAAAGTCCACTACGAACTGATTAAAATTAACAAAAAATACAAGCAAGTTTTTCCAAAGGGAAATCTAACTAAGCCACCCAGTTTCTCATTCGCTAGAGAGCTCAAGACGTTCTTTCATGTAGAGGAAACAAAATATTTTCATAAAGCTACGGCCACACTCGCTCCTCAAAGGCTGACGGAGTGTATTTAAAAGCGCGCCCGCAAAGCCTTCGACGGGCAAGTTTTAATCTGGCCCGGCCGAGACGGGACACTAATGAAAGGATATCGGACTTTCGCTGGGGCCATTAATTATTATTAGGTCCCGAGAACTTCGCGAGTAAATCACCAATGACTTGGAAAAACTGAACACTTTACCAATTACACTCTGAATGGAATGAGACGGGAAGAAAAATTTACCTACATCATGTTAACGCCGCCGCCGGCTGCTTTTAATAATCAATTTTATGCTTTAGAATCTTCTTTCAAAAAATTTCTGTTTGAAAGAGCAAACACCTTAGGCCCAAAATGAACAATAAAATATCGCACAAGATGTTACTATTTTAAGTAGTTAAATGTATTTTTTTAAATTTTGATTTTTCGCTTTCACAATGCTATTTTTATATTAAGATAAATAATATTAGAAAAAATTATATCAGTGCATTGGGCCGGAATCCCAAGGGTGCGGGTTCGAGTCCCGTCTGAGGTACTACGGGTGAGTCGATTTTTTCTAATATTATTTATCTTAGTTAAATGTATGTTTAAATTAGAATAACTAACAAAAATTCCGCCACGTTATTGGTTTCCAACTATATTTGCAATTTAAGTTGTAGGTAATTGAGTAACATTTGATAACTATTATTAACGGAGGGAAATGTCTTCGTTTGGTTAGTTTTATTGTATATATTATGTTGCTATTAGTTTATAATCGTTGCAAGTTGGTGGAAAGTCCGTAATGTGATAGCGAGTCTTAAAAAAAAGAGGAAAAAATTATTTCACCCCTACGTCATGATAAAGTGTAACCTGATGATTGGTCGTTTGAACCGCATTTGCAACATTGATTGGTCATTCACGTTCACGTATCATAGGCCAGTCACGTGACGGTCTTTCCAAAAGTTGCCTTACGTTAAGACAATGGCAATCTAGTTAGTCTATTCGTACCGTACCGTTACTGAACCGCTCACCAAAAATTTTATTAAACGTGGGTCACGGAATTGCTCACCAAAATTTTATAAAACGCAGATCACTGATTGCAAATAATAAAAAAATAGCAGTCCAGAATGACATCAATTTGCTGATTGATTTAGATTTCTAGCCAAACGATGCTGACCAACTAACAATTTTGTCTGACCGAATAGATTTTTCTGCTCACCAAAAATACTAATATTTTGCTAATCAGTTAAATCACCCACACCCTTATTTTAACAGATGATACCTGAATTATATGACGACTCTTATCCTCATTGTCCGTTAACTGATCGAGTGGTATCAATTCCACATCATCAGTCCGTTCGTTATCCTGCGAATTTGCTGATCGCTCCACTCGAGCCGCTGGCGCAGCCGGGTGAGCCCGTGAGCGTGACCCTTTCGCTGCCTGCTCCACTATCATCATGAGGGTCATGAACACAGCAATGAATGACACACTTCCTATCCCTAAACGGATTAGTTTACGCATTTTAACACAATAGTTTTGCACACACAATTAATCCGCCGAAAAAAATTTTTTTATCCAAAAAGTTTGCCGATAACTTAGCGACGTTCTCTTATCGAGTGTCCTATGATATTGTTAACACGCGTGCTAGTGGTTCGGCGATCTAACACAGTATGAATGATAAACGTTGAGTTACATGCCGCGTTCCTATTGACTATTGACTCACTGTTGATAAGATTCCAATCAAGTTTACAAATGAGTAAGAAACGACCACACTGATTGTTATTTTTAACGATTCGGTTGTAGGTAGAAATAGTTGCTTTGAGCACCCGTGTATGTAATATTTATTTGGATTAAAAAAGCTAATGTGTTTTGATTTCACAGAAAATATATTGCAATGGTATCAAGGACCTGTGTCGTGAGACTGTCACTTGGAAAAATATTAATACGTCCTGAGAGGCAAACCGCGTCATTCGGGAGGAGGACCACGTCACTCGGAGAAAGACCACGTCTCGATGGGAGAAAGACTGCCGCTCTGAAATGGACTGGTTGTTTGTAACTTAAACGTCATCTTAGATTAGAAGAAAGAATGTTGTTTCCTTCCAATAAGCCACTTACGTAACAATTTTGTACCACGTATTGTAGCCAGTGTAGGTCAGAACACAAATGCAACGATTATTATTAAAATACTAAATATTAAAAAAAATATGGATCAATGCCCATGCAAACTGTTAATTAAAAAAAACTGGACAAGTGCGAGTCGGATTCACCCACCGCGGGTTCCGTACAAACTCGATGATTGATTCCGTACTTTAAATAAAGATTATATTTTTATGATTTAATTACAAATGTAGTTTTCAGATTTTTCCCAGTACTTGTAGTAAGACGATATTACTTGCCAAATTTCACAGTTCTAGGTCAACGGAGAGTTCCCTATGAATTTTGATTCCCTTGAGTGTCGAAATATGCGTTTTTTTGCGGCATGTTACTTTTAAGTTTGATTTTTTTCACAGCTTCAAGGGACTGTAGACCTGAGTATATGGTTTTAATTTCAACTCGATACCTCCACGCGGTACCCAAGATAAAGGTTCTTGAACTCTTGACAGACAGACGGGCAACATTATGATCCAATAAGGATTCCATTTTTTCTTTGTGAGATACCTGCGGAACCATAAAAATGAACTAAAATTATACGCTTTTGTGACAAATCTAAATAATGTTAGTGTCTACAATATAAAAAATGGCTATTAATGTCATTTTATGCAATCGCCCGCAATTTAGCTGAATAGGACAAAGGGTATTTTGTTTTTGTATGTCAGCTCTGTCTGGTGTTATCGTCGCATGACATACATTCATACATTTGAATGAACGTTTTGTGTTCGTGGTTTACTAGGCATTATCTGCCGACTCTACATTTACTATTAATCGACAGTTAGAGACGGTTGGAGTAGCGCATTTACTAAGAATCGTATGAGAGAAGTGATCATTGAAATTTCTTATAAAACTCAGTAAAAACCGTTCTTCGGCTAGCGGCAAGTGATCACTTAAGTACTTAACACTCACAGCGCGTGACAATATTGATCTATTTGTTTTTCTCTGGAGTGAGAGTACCAGTCATTCGTCAAACAAAACTTATAAAAGTAAGTCATAGTAAATTATTATGCTTTACCTATGGTAGACGGCTATCATTTACAAAAAAAACTGGCCAAGTGCGTGTCGGGCCACGCGCTGTATAGGGTTCCGCAGTTACCTTATACAATTTACCATATTTACTTCCTGTTTTACACAACTAACGCCTAAAACTAAGTAAACTTAATACTCAATGAAATACTCAATTCAATTAAATTTGTTCTACGTAAACTTTTCCAATACAAATTAATTTTGTAAGTTGATCGAATATTACCCTGAATCAAAAAGTGGTTTTCACAAACCTACAATATTATTGAAAGACCTATCCAACGACATCCCACACTAAAGATTAATAACAAAAAATATTCATACCTACTCTCTTTACATGTAAGGGAGGTACACAAAAAAAATATTTTTAGAGATTTTATTCTTCCACTTTATCGGCGTAGGGCCTCTGAGCTAAGCCGCGGACGGACGAACGGACATGGCGAAAATATAAGGGTTCCTTGTTGACTTGACTACGGAACCCTAAAAAGTCGAAAGAAGAATTCCGTTTAACTATTATTAAAGTAGATATGATAGATGAAAACAAATAAAATAAAATAATAATGGCACAAAACCAAATAAGTACTTACTTACGTTGCAAATAAGTATTCAAATATGTTGTTTATTAAAATAAGCTAAAATTAAGAACTATGTTTATCATTGTGTTTGCATTTTCGCAACCATCATTCAAATGATAACTTTTACCCTTACGGAGATTATTTATTTCTTAAAAATAATGATAATACCTCTAAAGAAGATAATTAAGGGGAACATTTTCTTATTTAGAACATCAGAATTGTAATCACCCTATTTACAGCAAATAAAGTTTATTTGTATTTTGTAATTTAAGACAAGGCAGTTCACGTAATCTACTGTTTCACTATCTCTCTTTAGAATATCGTTGATTATTGCATAGCTTTAATTGTCGCTTCGCCAGAAATGTGGCGAATTTTTATACAATTTTATTGATTCCTGGAATACTGGATCATTTATTAAAAATGTACTCGGTTATTGTGTTAGATCAATGAAAAAGCTATACTTTATGTATCACAAATCATATCACTGTCGTTAAAAATAACGAAATCTGGCGATTGCAAGTTTATTTTTATACGCTTTTATGGTGTTATTCAGGATTTTTCTACAGAGTGACCAAGTCATTTTTAAATATTCTGTTCGGTTATCGTGTTTCTTTGTTTTTTTTCAGTCTACAGTAATTTTGTAAAGTAAAATTCTACATCAGTTCTTCACATTGGAAGCTCAAAAATCAATATTTTCAGAAGATTGTGAACTGGCCTCGTTTACTCTGAGGTTTAGGTTTTCCTTGTAGAAATCCGGTGTGATTATGATTTGGTTGGTGAGCATCTAGCAATTCTGGCAGCGGTAAAACATTAAAAAGACCAGACATTATAAATCATTGACCATTTTATAGTGTAAGAGGAAAGGCATCGATTAACAAACAATAAAATATACTAATTTAAAGAAAATCTTTTATTTCTCGGCACTGGAGACAAAAAACCTATTTCGTTAGGACAATGCAAAAGATAAACAACATTTGTATCCACTACGGCTTAATTAACATCGATAAATCGTAGAAGCGTGCGATGAATGGAATATTAAGAGAAATTAAAGACATTTTCGGGTCAAATGCCGTGGAAAAAAGACGAAGTAGAACAAATTAACGAAGTCAAATAAGTCGAGTGTCAGCGGAATGGGAAGCGATGGGCCGATCGACGACTGAATAAGCGAAATTAATGCACATTATGAATGTTCCGAAATCCACCTGTTATCAGAATGATGCGAATATCATTTTTTGAAGTTTGCATTAAAGTAAATTCAGTTATAAATGAACCGAGAATTTGTATTAAACGCAAGGCAAACAGCTCTGAAATAAGGAAAATCTAAATTAAATATACTTAACTTAAATTTTAATTGCGCACTTACTTTTTGTCATTGTCAAGTGCATCCAGCGGAACCAATTTTAAGATATACAATTAAATTCAAATATTTTTTAAACAACGGGTTACTTCAATGCGGAACCGGTTCAGCATTTTGTGAATTCGTAGTTTAAAATTATAATCACCATAATATTTTCACACTTGAATTTCACTAGGAGGTCGAGACTGTCACAATGTCAGAGTGCTCTTCATAAATTGTGAAGGTTTTCTTACTCTGTGAGTAAATATCTCGCTACGGCACGTTACATTCCTCACGCGGTTTCTTTGTTTCTCATCTGAAAAAAAAAACTATTAAAATCTACCTCTGCCAATCTATTACAGTTGAAACCTTGAGCATTCACTAATTGCGTCTACATTGAAACAAACTCTCTCACCAATCTCTATTATGTCACTTTAACTGCAGCAACGATAAATCTTCATTTGCTTTTTTTACTCTTACAAATAATACCATGCCATCATACATTATAGGTAACATTAGTAAAACCACAGCATTGTTTCTAACGAAATTGAGAGATTCGGCGGGAGGAAGATAGTGAGAAGTGGCCATATGAGCCGGCGGCGCAGGCGAACTAATCCCGGCTGCGATAATTAAATGTGAACGAATGGCCAGTTGGGTAGAAGGAGTAAACTCCAACCTCCTCAGATTTAGTGTTATGGCCCCGGCAGGCGTCTCCGCGGTGACTTATCGGCGGTACAAGCTGTGGACTGGATGCTTAACTGCTGTGTGTGCCGGCCCTAAACCGCTCAAGTGGTAGTCCACGAACGCTTATTTATCGCGTTTCTATTGAGGAGTTTCCACACTTTAATTAAATGTGCCAAATAGTGTCAATGAAATTATGGAACAAATTTTGTATTATCCTTCTTTTCAGGCCTTTGAGAGATGTGACAGAGATCACTTTTCTTCCACTTGACCAATTTAAGAATTTGGCTTTTCTACATAATGGGCCGTAATTTAATTTTCAATTAATGGAATAGATTATAAATTAGTAGGTATGTATAAAAGTGCAATAATGGTCATTTAACACTAAGTTACACGACTTGAACAACATACAGTTGTTTTTTTGTGTTCACTTAGTATCATGTAGGGGAGTATTTAACGCTAGTAATTGATGGATTGTCCCTTGTCTCATCTCTTCCATACAAAGATTGCCTCTTTCTCGCAATGCAGCGCGTCAGTCTCCGGTGTAAACATAAGTTTATCTTGATTACCGTGACGTTGACGTCACGAGCTCACAAGCGGAACCAGCAAAAATTCATTCACCGAGATAATGCAAGTTGGAGGAGCTCGGAAACAAATGACAATCAAACAAAACATTTAGTTTAGTTAATAAAAAAAACGACCTCAGATTTCATAATTATTCAAAAACCGCAGTATCTTCAAGAATGTTAATTATTTGATATTTGAAAGATAATTTAGACTTACTTTTAATGTTAATAATCTGATAAAATTGGTATTTATTCCATATTTAATATAATAATATGAATGAGTCTTCTCTCACATTTTAAAATCGCAAAATCCCTCAAACTTTTATTGCCAGAGACATAAAACGCTGGCTCAAGAAAAAGACAACAAAGCGGGATCATTTGAGAAACGGCAACATTCGAAAGTCGTTTATTCATGGGCCATCGACTGCGAGATCAGCAGTGATCGCGGATCAGTCGGGCGACGTCGCGATAACGCCGCAGCCCGACGCGAACGCGGGACGCCATTTGAGTTTTTCACTAATGGAAAATCTGCATAATGGACCACTCCTCCCGTGATTCGATTTGTCCGCGCTCTGGGCCCGCGCCTCCCGCGTCCTCTATTTACCAGGAAGGCGACAGTTTTTACCGATCACCCTTCGTAAAGTGAGTTCGCGAGTGGCCGCCTTTGTGTCTTACTTCCTTTCATGAAAACGAAACGAGCGATCGGCGGTTCCCGAGAAACGTGGGACCCTTGTAAGCGATATCCAATAATTTGGGCGCCTTGCGTTCGCTGATATTTCATGTCCATTACGTAAAGATAACCTGATACCTACTGGACCGGCGGATTAAATATGACTGAATGATATGCATTATGTCGGCAATTAGCGGTTTACGTTTGAACGTAACGTAAGCTGAATAACATAATCATTTTTAATCCAGGATCTGGGATACGAAGGGTGGAATCGGGGATTTCATTTAAAAGGTTTACGTGGCAGACATTTATCATTATCACATCGGCGGCGTGGCAGGAGGCCGCACCTTCGCCGCGCGTAGTAAATCAAAATTTGCCAGTTGTGACAAGCCCAGCGCCACCACTCAAGTTGCTGAATAAATTATACCTTTTGTAGTTAGGTACCGCGATTGTGAATTGATTTTCGCTACGACACGAGTTTCCGGATTTCTATTTGTTTGTCTCCCGTCTCAAATGAACAATGGATGAGGAAATAAAGAAACAAAAGTGGAAAGAAAAGTAGCTTTATTTGTGAGTACATAAAAGGACAATAAAATAATGCCGAGGGAATGTTTCAGCCGTGTCGGAAAAGAAAATGTGACTGGAGGGCATTTATGTAGGTAGTAGTTAACGTGCGAGCGGGCAGGTGCGGGGAAAATATTTTCACACTTGTGTACCTCCGAGAGGGCAAAGGAAAATTCGGCCGAAACAAACGAATCTAGCGAAAGATAAATCGATGGACGCCTGTAGTTCATCAATTTTAGCCGGCGATAAATGAAAGGTAGACGCAAATAAAGGAGGATCGTAAAAACGTGAATTTTGTACTTCTTTTCAGAGGGACTTTTCAAGGATTAAAATTAATCATGGTTTTATTGTTACCAGGGGCTCGTGATAAAGAGCATGTTGCTGAGAATAGATGACCTATAGATTTATACACCCTTTGTCAATTAAATCGTTTTTGTAAGGATATTAAATTATTCCTATAAAATTATTACAACCATTAAAAATTAGTGAGTACGCTACGCCTGTTCCATGTTATTTTATTCTGCATAAAATTACATAAGACGAAAACAAACCCTTTCGAGGAAATAGAAATTATAAAAAATTCATCTAAATTATAGCTCGATCGTCTGTACTAAGTAATCATTTAATGTCTTGTCCATTACTTATTCGTCACGAGAACCTTATTTTGCATTGGAAATTTGACGCAGCCTATTTCCGAAAAACAACGTCTCTCAAATCGTAGCCTAATTCCATCAAATTGTGATTTAATCGTCACAATTTGATAAAAATTGAAAATCATTGTTTATGAACCGAGCAAGGAAAATATATAAGAAAAACCAACGAAAACAGTAATTTGTTTTGACCGTCTACTTAGTTTTCAGAGCGAAAGTAATTGACTTATATATGTATATATAGATCACCGTAATAAAGATCGTGTAAATGAAAAAGTATTACATACATGACATAATAACTATTAAGTATAATGCAACCGTGACCTACATCGGCATGCAGCGAAGCCCATCAAAAAATCCAACAACATAATCCTTTGGAAAATAACAAAACAATCTCATTCTATTGTGGGGGAATTCATTTGAATGTATAAATGGTTGCATGTAAGCGCGGCGAGTGAAACGCCTATTCACGGGGTTTCAGAACCGCTCTATTTGTTCAGGACAGCATAGACGGAAGTTCGTGTAGCGCGGACTACCGACACTGGTGCGTTTCCGCCGCGCCCGCCGTGGACGCGGCTTTACAAACCCCTATGCGGCACACGCTTGCACTTTAATCTCATTATCAAGTTGATTGAACTTGTTGAACGCACTACTAATTGTCTAAAAACTTTGTTGAATGTTTAGCCATTAGACATGAAATATAGTTAGATTGACGTATCGTCTAGTCACCGTCTACGATTTGTTTTGTTAGAAAGTAAGAAGAAGTTGCGGTTGTTGATCTACCAAAATCAGATTGTTAACAACAACTGTAAACAGTTGATCTGAAAACAAACAAATGAGTGAAAGTAAAACAAATTGACTGCAGAAGCTAGAATACTGAAGGCATGTCGATTTAACAAAAAGTCTTGTTATGGCCTCGAAAGACAAAAATTGTGGAGCTTGCAGACTATTATAAACTTTTGATGCTGCGTCAAATGTAAAGTTTCATATGGGAAATATCAGATGAAGATAATATCTATAAATGTTTTCACACTTAACTTTCATGCTTGTAGGACATATGTGTGAAGTCTCTGGAGATTCGAGTCGACAAGTCTTACGGCCATTTTGGAAACCCCAAAGTATGATAACTCCTGGGAATAGAACTCCGCATTACTCTCCCCATATTTGTCGGTTCTCATATAACACGTCTGTCCACACAGCAACCCATAGGGGGTGGGTATTTATTTAGTAAAAATATATGGTGGTATCATCGTTTTAGAAAAAACGCAACACGAAAAGTAGCTGGTTCGTAACGTTCAAACTCAACACAGGCAGGATAAACCGCAATGATGTCCTAACTGTAATGTATGGTCTAAACTGCGCTTTTGTTATGAATATACGACTTGTTGGAGCTTCCAAGTTCCAACCAGCAGAAATAAAATGTGTGAAGGTGACGTTGCAAAGTATCTTTAGAAGTAACGGTAAATTTTACCGTATGACCTAAGTTCTAAATCAACACAGGAATTTACGTTTCATAGAAGAATAAAGATGACACATTGTAATTAAAATGACCCTAATTTTCAAAGGTAGTTAGAATAGAATTAACATGACAAGATATCATAAGTTAGATAGCCTATGACCAAAGACCTCGAATGATATGAACATTATCACTTTTCTCAGTTCATATTATTTGTTTTGGTTAACTTCGGTTTTCGAAAAATTGAAACAGGTATGGTACGGTAATGTTTTATGGTACTCCTAATAAAGGACTGGACATTAATTTTCCGACGTCAGGTTTTATACAGAATTTTTAAATGTAACGTTATCTTTCTATGGTCGCAGTTACGATTGCGATTATGGTTAGTTAACAGCTATAAACGACAATTATTTGATGTTTTATAGCATGAGAAACTTTAAAAACACATTTACATTTTTTTTAGAGGGCTAAGAGCTACTTATTAACTTTTTTTTACCAGCGACGATGGAACGGAGAAAGTACGCCTTACCCTAAACTCCTAAGGTTGTTAATTTGTTTATGCGCAAACGCATGTGTCATTTTTCTCCAGAACGGTCTGACTGATATAGATGCGGTTTTCTGTAATGGGTTTGTAGGTTATCGGCGATAGTTCTTAAAAAGTGTTATGGTGTTTAGCCGCTAGGGGGCGCTGCAGTTATCATGTGCCCATTTATCTTCAGAATTAACGGCTTGACCGATTTAGATGTGGTTTTTAAAGTAGATAACGTATGAATTCTTCAAAAAGTTTAAATGGCAGCCCCGACGGACTTTTTTTGCGTTTGTAATTTATGATTAGGTGGATAAATATGTATAGTAGGTACATACATCACTTTTACTCGGGGGATTTTCATAAAATATTTAACTCTTTTTCAATTAAGATTAACTATTTTAACCGACGTTGGTTGTTTTATTTTACTTTTCATAAATAATTGCATAGTAGGATTGCTATAATTGCCGTTTAAGGAACTTACATGGGAATACTCATCTAACATTTTTTAACCTCTAATTGAAATATATAATGTAAGAAAGGTGAAGTCTAATACCACTTATCAAAAATAGAATCAAACACATTGTGCCAAGAAAAATAAGACAAATATTTAAGTTTAGTAATCTGTGCTTTAAGTCCCAATCACAGTTAGTTAATAATCACTATAGTGATAGTTACTAGTTTTATAAAACTAGTAACTGCTCTGTGAGTGGACTTCAGCGGGTGTTATCGCCACTCCACGATACTTTATGGGCTATTTACATGGGTCGATTTTTGTCACCTGTGCTGTGACAGTCGACTTTAGTCATCAAGTCATTTGTAAAATTGAATTGCAGTGGCCCGACCATGAGTTGATGCAAACTGTTTATACGCTACCGTAAACTATCGTTTTCTCTCGTTCACTCGCATTGACTGTAAAGAGCATATCCGATAGTTTACGGTAGCGTAAACAGTTTGCATCAACTCATGGTAGGCCACAGGTGACACATCGATAATGGTGCGCTGTCGTCTATGTAATCGATGGCGTAACCTGGGTACAATAACACATAGTTCCAGTTTTGGCCACTGGATCAGATAAGTATGTTCAGTCACCTGCGGTCTAGGCTGAGTAGCCATTTACACAGTCGAATTTTGCCGTGCGCCAAAAGTCGTGCGGCTTTAGTCACTCGTGTAAATACCACATTAGTTATTTTTTTGCTGCAGCACCTGCAGGTTCCATAAATTTCTGGCAATGGCCGCCGAACGACCTCTCCACTTGGTAACAGCCTAAGCTGGCAATAAAAACTTCCAGCTGATATTTACACAGAAATAAAACTACAAAAATATCGCGGTCAAATGTGAGGTTGTCAACATTTGTTCAACTAAGAAATTGAGTTTTTCTTGGCTTTACTTACTTATTTATTTTTGTTAAATATTTTGACTGAAACTGAAATGATGAATAAAACATAAAATGTATTCCAATTATTAAGAAATTGCATAAGAATTAATAACGCCAGTACATAACTACACTTTAATTGTTATAGAAAAAGGTAAAAGTTTTGGATTTTTTAAATATTTGTAAAACCTAAAGAACTCTGTGGTTGCTTGTAACAAAACTTTGTATAGTATTGTACAAACTTTTAATCTGCTTGCGTGCGAAACAAAACAGCTAAGTAATGTATGCACTAATCGGCGCCGAGGAAGCGGCGAGTTTATCTTTTGTGTAAACTTTCATTCGCTTCAGAGCGAAGATTTCAGGCTAAGCTTCGGGGCTGTAGCCGTGCATCTTAGAATATAGCTTCTTTTCAGGAAAACCAACTAAAATGTGTTTGTGGTATTAAATCGCGATAAAAGCTAACAATGGCAAAAAAAATCCACGTTGTATGAAAACTATTGAAATGACAAACGTAAGCGATAAACAACGACACGAGTTATTTACCTTACATAGGATTTATCTTCAGGCTTTAAAAAAATATGTGAATTACGGTCGGCCTCCTGAAAAGGTGGCAACAGGAACAACTTAAAGAAGATTTGACGACCCCCACGGTCGAGTGGTTTGTACGCCGGTTTTCAAGGTGTCGCCATCTCTGAGGTCCCGGGTTCGATCTCCGGCTGGGTAGATTTAGAAAACTATTTTTTCTATATTGTCTTAGGTCTGGGTGTGTGTGTTTTACCACCGTTGTCTCTGATTTCCATAACACAAGTACTTTAGCTACTTATTTTGGGATCGGAGCAATATTTAAATAAAGAAATTAAAAAAAAGTTAAGCGAAATACGCAAAAAAATAATTTTTTAAGTCATTACCCAGCAACTTATTTTATTTTATTATAAAAGGTCGTGCGTGGCTTATCAGTAAAATCCAATAAAATAGTCACAATGAAATAACTTACTTTATAGGTAAAGATAATTGAAATACTTTTATTGATGTTCAATAACAAGAATTATCTGAGGTCGTCGGTTAAGATAATAGCAGTTCGAAAAATAATAAGCAGTTGTTAAAATGTTTCTGGCTGGTAAATATAATATAGTTTACTCTTCAAACAAATATTTTAATATGGGTACGCTGCACAATTTTGATCACAGCTAAGGTGGACTCTCGGAATATTATGCCGCTGCTGTTCTCGTAATTTGGTGGATGAGGTGTTTCGAAGTAATATATATTACTATAATTAACAGTCTGACACATCTGTGAAAACCCAGAACTAGCAAAACTGGTTGGACTTGGCCTATTTTGGCACATTTGCCTACTACTACTACTACTACTACTGATGGCACCATTGCGAGGGCACTAATCGCCTTAAGATAAATCTGGGGAAAAGTTGGTCCTGACCTGACATATTGCGGTAGGTCGATCTAGTTAAGCGAGGAGTGAGCCAAGGCCTCGACGGGACACTGGATATTGGGAAAGTTTAAAGGGTTTCTCGCCGCATACTTGGACGTCTGCAATCTATGCACCTGAAATTTTACGATTGCAACCAGACATTGTTTTTGAATGTTTTAACACATTGCAAGACAAAAAAGATTGGAATACTAAACCAAACCAAAATAATGATTTGAACAAAAACAACTCAGAAAAACAATTGAACATCTCAGCAGGAAATTCTAGCTAGACCATTGGGCAAATGTTAGTTTGCAATGTCACAATCGAACGCTCGTACCGGAGAATGGAGGTTTTCGAGACGTCCGAAGATAAATCGATTTGTCCCGTACAGACTAGGGTGTCGTATAAAAACTCGAGTACGTGGCTCGTAAGCCGAATGACAATAAGGATGTGTGGAGACTCGACGGGCTGTAGTGGACGTTCCGTAACGAGTATTCCGTATTCGCGCGGCGCGGCGACATGAAAAAGGCGGTTCGAGGGCTATGTGCGTCCGCAGATCATCCCGCCCGCCGCCATCTCTATATCTTGTGATCCCGCGCTGTGTGGGCATTGCCAGCCAAGTACCTGAAAACAATTTGATTGAAGGTTTTTAGGAAGGATATAACCTCCCATTTTCAATTCCAATAGTTTTATTATTCTTGAATGTCTGGACTGAAATCAATATATTTTCCGCAGAAATATGAAACAAAAGTAATTGTATTATAAACTACAACCAGAGAAAATCACTGCACGAAATTCTGCAAATCTTCACCAGCTCTAGAAGTTTAATCCCGCATCTTCGCAATCCCAATGATTGCATCTCGGCCAGGTAACTGCAATTTCTGTGGTGTAAAATACTACCGCGACCGGAATATTTACCGAAAAAGAGTCGCGTTGCATTGAAAACTGCGAATATTGGCGGGTGCACGTCCCGACTCCCGACATGTTTAATATTCCCAATAGTAAGGGAGACTCGGCAGGTCCTACCCTTGCTTTCGAGCTAGGGAGTAAGAAGAAATCGCTTTACATCGAGAAATGCAAGTAAATACCCGACAACTCGCTTGTGGATGCAGAATTTTAAAATACGTAGCTGCTTCTTCTGTGAACTAACACTAGCCAATAAATCAACAGTTCAAAACAATGAAAATATTTCCAAGCAAATAAATTAGTTTTGAAAATGAAATTTTGTATACGGGTGTTCTTTAATAAACGACTTACATTACAAATTAATAGTATTTTCTATTTCGTCCAAAAATGTTTGATCTGGTAATCTACAAATAGGAGACAGAGCTGAGGGAAACAGTTTCTGCCAAAGACTAAGTTAATTAGATTTGAGAGCTAAGCTTTTAAGCTGTGGTAATAATAAAACAAAGCTTTCGTAAAATAAAAGCAACCGCAAAGTTTAGAGCTTTCAACGCGAACGAGGAACTGTTAGACACTGGGGGCAAGGCTGCGACACTCAAAGATATTGCCGATGTGATTTATTTAACCGACTTAAAGAAAAGGAGGAAGTTTTCAATTCGATTGTATGTATTTTTTTTATCTTTTTTCGTGCGTCTTTCTATCTTCGACATATTTTATGGACCGATTTTGATGATTATTTTTTTGTTTGATTGAGTTTTCTTGCGAGATATCCCTTTTTTAAATCGGTTCAGTAGTTTTCAAGTAATCCTGAAAATGCTATGATTATGAGTTAACTACCTTAGTGACTTCTTTGTTTATGAACCGAACTAATTGATTATTTTTTTTGTTGGAAAAGGGATGTACCTTAAGTGTAAACCTTTTAATTTAATTGACATTGGACCTTGGACTTCTAAGATACCCAAGGGAACTCCTCAAAGTGAAATAGGATATGTATAGTGATTAAGATATTGGTAGGTTTATGACAATCCAAAACAAACCGAGCTATGGTCTGCGACATTCTGGACTAGGCTTGGGATACGAAGGCACAACGGAACTCCTTCAAAACAAACAGCGTGAATGTGAAATTGAGTTATGGGCACTGTACCATTGAAAATATATTAAGTTAAAAAAAAATTTACACGCTTACACACCACAAAAAAGGTGAAAATAAAAAAGGTTTAAAAAAACGAAAAACCTCCTTCAAAAACCTAAAAATAAAATCAAAGACAGCTTCAAAATTAAATTGATACGCGTATCTAATAATTTGAATATTATTTCTTGCGTTTTAGAGCTTTTGAAATAATTTTGAAGCTGTTTTCGTTTTTTTTTTGGTTTTAAAAAAGGTTTTGTCTTCATTTTCAAAGCCTTTTTTAGATTACATGAAGATACATACATAAGATTACTAAGGATGGGTATCTTACTAAAATAAGATAAATAGAAATAACCAAATCAGGGAAAGTTGGTACTTAACTATAAGGAAAAGGCTGCAATGTTATTCTACACTAACCCGGCCGAGAATCAATCAAATCAAAATCCATGAAAGTGATTACAGTCTCGGAGGATAAATAAAAGACATTTCAAATTTAATGATAACAAACATTTAAAAGAATTCAAAGAGACACAATTTGACAATGCTTTCGAGTGTCGTATATAAGAAGATAATTGCGTCTACAGCAAGCTGCATATCAGTGAAGGCAATTGGACAGCGAAAATCATCGCTAATGACAGCGAAATAAGAATGATCATAAAGTTTTCCCACCGCCTCAAAAACCTCGTACGGTCAATGTGCATTCTGGACAGACATAATATCCTGTAGGTATGTCAAGGAGGCTGTTTTGTAACGTAAGGTAAGGTTCTTACACTCGAAAATATTTCAAATGTTATCTGCAACAAAAACTGGATTTCGAGTGCTCGATTCGGTGGTATATATCAAACAGAAACATCTGACCAAGACGCCGACGACGCTTCTTATAACTAAATTGTCCAGTGCTATATGATCGAAGAGTGCTATTTAGTTTTTCAAGTACTTAATATTTAACTTATTTCCATTGTTTTCATAAAAGTTCACATTATTGTCAGTTGTCACGGTCTTTAAAGTGAAGGCGGCTAATGGCGCGCCACAAATGGCAGCAGCGGCCAAGTTGATTGGCTAAGTTAGCATTTAGCACGTGCATTATCCATTCAGCAGCAATGAGTAGGGCCGAGCCGAGCGCGCCAGTGCGCCACTCGACCTAGCAGCTTCAATTCCGCTTCGCATGCAATTAAACGAGTGCTTTGTCTTTGTTTATACACTTTAACGTCACTAATTGCTTAATTTGCAAAATTTGTAGCAGAATCCTTTACCAAAATTAGGAGAATGAACTGCACGAGCTAATACACAAGCTCTTACGTATGTAAAGCGTGCGATTTTACATCTGTTGTACCAATCGGAGGCAGTGCATCATAGACGACTGGACATAAATTGTAACTTACCGGCTAGAATCTCTTGCCGTATCGAAATAATAAATACAAGGGAATTTATGTTTTAGTATTAATCGGTAGACAAAATCGCCGGGTAGTCACGAGGCGCATTGTTGTGTTAGGCAGTAAGATTTTCACACGATGGTCGCGCGCGCGCGCCGATACGATGCGAACAAATACTGTATTTCAACATTTTGATCTTGATTAAACATAGCATGGGTAATATATCCATACAGTTCCAAAGCTATAGCTGCACGCTTAAATGAAAACAACGCGTGGCATCAGTTTATAAACAAAACCGTTTTATTGCTGCAATGCAGATCGCATGATTCATTTATAACTGCATCTAGTAGATATCGATTGTACTAATTAACGGTGAGGTTTACCATTTTAATGCCAACGAATAAATAGTTACGCTCTGATATTTGATGGTATTATGTGTTTTGATTAGGATTTCCCTCGAAGCATGATGGCACAGGTAATGGCCGGGCCACAAGAACAGGTATACCCGGTTTGATCATCTACATTTGACGGAAGTTCCACTATTACTTTCCATTTTAGCCTCCACGTGTAGCGGCTGCCTGCACACTGCAGAGACGTAAATAGAACCTTTAACATGTTAATAGCATCTACAAATAAAGCATTTAATAAAGATTTAAATTATTGATTGGTTATAGATATATGTTATAATCCTTAACTCTTTTTTTTCCTTTAGGATTATAAAATAAAGATAATATTCTAGTTTGTAATAAAGTGAGCCTTACCATCCGGCTGCCTTATTTGAGTTGCATTGTGATTATTATGGTAAAAAAGTAATAAATTGTAATAATAGTGACTAAACGTTTTGTTGGCTTTTCTAGTGTTAAAATGAATAAGAAGGTAATAAAGAAAGACGAGACAATGCTTTACTTTAAAATTAAAATTTTATACTGTTTCGAAGTACAATATGTATCTATTGAATAGGCAATTGTGGGTGCGCTTTGGTAGTATAGGATTATTGTCAACGTGTGAAATATTGATGCAGAAGTAGTTTCAAGGCGGGAAAAATTAAGATTTGACCGTAAGAAAGAGATCATTGAATGTCTCGCTTCATACCTAAAAACAAATCTTTTTTTTCCGCAACAATGAAACCTCTTGTAAACGCTTTAACTCGAAGTTGCAACCAATGAGAGCAGGCAGACCGATATCATTCATATTAGCCACTCTACAACCAATAAAAACAAATCTAACCGTATCAATGATCGTTCTGAAAAATCCCGTCACCGCTCAGTCTAGCTGGGAAATATTAATTCTCATTATTGACGATGCGATGTTTATTTACAGAGATATTCTATGAAAATTGAATATCTCATTCATTTCATTACACAAGACGCTGCTGTTTCTATCAACCACAGCAACAGATAAAATTACTCGAAAGCTTTTAGTAAAATTATTTTAACCTCATTTAAAGACACCAAAAGATGCAACTGAAAATAACTGTCAATAAACCGGGAACGCTAGTTGAAATAAAAAACCATTTGTCGGACGTATTCCAATTTAGCTTGGCAAATCTTAATCACGGCTAGTACGTTCGACGTTAAAGACGAGTTCTGGAAAAGGCAGAAAAAGGCGAGCCAATCCAGATCCAATTCAGGCGCAGGTGAATCCAAACCGCACACGTGAGGGACAGTTGACTCCGCAAACAATTCATCTCGATTCCAATCAGTGTCTAGTACACCGTTGGAGCTGCCCAGTTGCAAGATGTCCACTCTTTTATCTTCTTTATTGCGATTTGCAACTAGGGTAAAACCGGGATAGATGCCCCACTTTTTAAAATAGTCTCCTTATTTAAAAAATATTCATTACTATTAAGAATTTCTGTGAATGTAGGCTAGCTTAATCATTTATGTGGAATTATAATTATTTATTTTTGACCTATCAATTACATATTTTGCATAATTTAGCTTTTTGTGGACCCCTTTTTTTGAGGATAGATGCCTACCTGTATGGATAGTTGCCCCACCGTGAAAATACTATGAAGGATAGATGCCAGCAGTGCGGGATAGATGACCTTTATACTGTGTAAACAAAAACATGTTCTACTCTTGAAACAACAATTGTCTCCCAAGAAATATGGGTGGAATTACGAGAAACATTTTGCATTTTTTTTAATGTTTTATTTGTTATCGTTATAAAATAATTCCAATATGACACAAATATACATAATTTTTGTTCAACAAACATATTAATTCTTAATGATAATTGTTATTATAAAATATTAATTATAAAGTTTCAACAGGCATAATCATGCTTTTTTTAAATAAAAATTTAAAATCATTTATTCAACAAAAATACTAATTCTCATTGAATCCAATCGGATTTAGACTTCGTATTTTTATAGTTTTCACAACATTCTATGCAGTTATCTTTAGAGTTATCCTGTCCATCTCTCTTAGTATTCTTTACGGGCAAACCTTTAGTTTTCTTTCCTTTAATTTCATAGTTAGGTGGATTGTCTTGTAAATAATTTTCTTACGTTTGTACTGTAAATAATTTTCTTTTTAGTATTGCTCGGCCCTGGTTTACCTTTAAATAATTATCATTTTCTTTATCACACAAATCAGCTAGGTCTTCATCGTTGCCCCTAAGGGCACCTATACCTCAAAAAATCAGGGCAACTATCCTTTGCGATTGGGATAGATGCCCAAGTAGTTTTTAAATAAATTAAAAACAAAAGAGCAATTATTTACATCCAGATGCACACTTAATGAACCAGTACATTGACGTAATAAAAAATATAACGGAATTAATAACCACTTAAAAAGTTATAAAACGGCAAATACTAAGCTTTAAATCTTTGACGTGTTCGTGAAGTTAGCCGCGGAGATGATTGCACGCACGAGCGAAACGCATCCACGCCGTAGGACAGCCCTTGGGCAATTCTGGTGTGGGGTGACTGCGGCTCCTACTTATACAATGAATTCTTAGTTGCGACTCTGGGAAGTTAGGTTTTTTGTAAATGAGGCATCTATCCCACTGCGGCATCTATCCCGGTTTTACCCTATGGTCGCTTATAAAAAAATTGTTGATATAAGGGAAAAACATTTGAATTTGAACTTTATTCAATAATTATATCTTTAAGTATAGTCATCGACAAATACATTAAGTTATATATGTCATATGGGTACTGTATTCGTATTTAAAAAAAAAGATTCGATCAGTATAATTTCGTTTTCCGTTACGGAAGAAAAATCCCGAGACGAATTAATGGATTCCTTTGAAATGACAGCGGGGTTCAAATTAGGCAATCAAAGTTTCGCACCACACTGAAATCAAAGTACCGTCGAGTTGTCTATGATACTTGTGCTACGATGTTCGCAATGGACTTTGAGAACGACGATTCGTTTGATCGCTGTGTATTTCCAAAAACAATCTTCAATAATTGGAGAGCTAACGACTTGACTCTTTCATTCTTAACCGTCTGTTAAATGTAAACTGAAGTCTGTGACTTCTTACAAGGCGAGAGAATGGAAAACAGGGTACTTGAACCATCTCGGCCGGGGCGAAGTTGCTCGTTTTATATGCAAATTTCCCACGTCCTTATGAATATGAAAATTTTCTATTAGAACGTGTCGTTGTCAGCTCTGTCGTGATGTACTGGTGCACCGTCTTTATAGATTATCTTTTTTCAGCAGTTTCAGATCAAGCATGGAAATGGAAACTATCAATCCAAGTTCCAACGAGTGAATGTACTTGTAAATGAATTTAACACGCTTCAGTTCCGTGCAGATGTAGGTACGGAGAAAAATTAGGACATACGTAAATTTGCGAATGCGGCAATTTGAATTCGTTAACATGAATATGGTAATTGCATAATTAATTGTCGTTTATTCTGCGTGCGCTGCAGACTATATAATGAGGTCACAGTTAGACAAGTTAGTTTATTTATTCCCAAAGGCGCAGGTCTATTCATGTAGGAAGTTAAAACCCCTAAATAGTAAAGTGTGAACGCGTACGCGCGTCCCGACGCGAGCGGCCGGCGCGGCGCGGCGTGGCACGTAACAATTCCCGAGAGACTCACTTCAACATTCGCCGAATGAATACCTTTAAACTTATAGAAACTTACTTGAATCGAAGTGTGAGATCGAACTTCGGCGCTATTCTTATTTGGTTCGTCTCGTCAGTGAGGAGCAGCTAACATTTTAGTAGAATTTCCCAAATTATTAAATAATTTAAAGTTTCAAACGGTAGGTACCTACGGTGTTAGATAAAATATACACGCTTTGCTAAGCGACAAGTTAATTATCACTTTCGTTAACACAAGTTTTCTTGCTCAGGATCCGTTCGTACTTTAAGGAGTTTTGATGTAAGATACAAGTTTACAATACATAACAAAAAGTTGGACTATTGTTATCCTGCATTGTATAGGACGTATAGGACGCATACCGAGAAAAATGTCTGAAGCGTCCTACTATCTATGAGATGTTTTCAGCTCATAGATGATAGGCTTTATCGTTTTACTAAATCCAATAACATATTGATTACAGGAAAATCATTCTAAACCTACCGCGGCTTACCTAGGCGTCGGTAATTCTATAGATTTTGTACAACGGAAATTAAATGGCATAGCCAGTTTAATAAAAGATGGATTGCGTTGTATATCATTTTGTCAAAACGGAGCTATCAGTTTCTATTAATATTCAAGTTCCAATTCAAATAAGAAAAGGAACAACCTTTATACATACATGCAAGTAAAACAGTGTAAGATAATCTTAAGATTCTCAACTCTCAACGGAACAAAGCACAGTACAATAAAAGGGAAATAAAAAGAACTCTAGACAGGGAATGCGCATAGGCGAGCGAACGCTGCTCCTGGCATTAACTGTTCTAAATTTAGATAAATAATACCGAGTTGGTGCGGAGGACAGCTAGGAGAAATGCAGATCTAGGTATGGTGCAGATGCCTTCGCGCCGTTAGCCCCTACCCAGCAGGGCACTCTGCCAACAGTCGCCAGCCTCCGAGTTTAAGCACTTCCAAAGTAGGCACTTCACGGCCAGGGTAGAAAGTGTTTAAAATTCTAACAAACTTTATTACACATCATCAAATTTAAAAATTTAAAGAAAAGCCGCCTTTGACTTCTCCAGACACGTATGAAAGAACTTTGGCAATAAAACGAGAAAAAGGAGAAAAAGGCTTTCCGGGCCACAGCTTTTACCGAGTTAAAGTTACTCAAAGTGGCGTACTTGGGTGGGAGCTAACTTAGCTATGGTCAATAAACTTAGCCGCCGCGCTCGGGATGAGTCGTGCAACAATAAAGCGGAACTTCCACAACAGTTTATCTCATGAAAATCTTACAAACCGCCTTTTAATATCAATCTTGCCAACTTCAAAGGCCTTTAACAGGTAATTTTGGACTTTCGAGTTAATAAGAGTTATACAGGAATAATTAATGTTCACGTTGAAGGCGGAAAATGGTAGGCTTAACTCGAGCTAGAGACGGGATAAGAGAGCGGGAGTGTTTGCCAAGAATTCAATCGCAGCCGTCGGCAGCGTAGGCAATATGCGCCGTCAGGAACCGCGCCGCCCCCTCTTATTAATTGAGCTATCAGCATATCTGCTGCAGTAATCACAGACGGCAAGCGGCAAAGCGCACCGCAGCTGCTCATAACAATGCGTCACTATGCAATTATAAATCAGTCCCGAAATGTGTAATTGTCCAAAGCATTTTCGAAACGTGAAATCGGTACAGTATGGAACTGGTTCATTCATTCCGTTGACAGTTCGGTAGTGTTTCGGAACAGCGGTTTTATGGCAGTTCGTAAACGTTGACTGCTGGAGGTGGAATGAAAATTCGTTACGACGACGGGCGCGGAGACAAAATCTCCGGTGTGACAGGAACAATGTAAAATCCAATTTTCTCAGGGCCTCGAGATATTTGGCGGCGTAACGACAAGCGCCTTTACGATCATGAAGATGCGATGCGTTGCGGTTTTTTTATAAATAATTTATCAACACTGCCGGTTGCGACAGTCAGTTCGATTATAGCTTAACCGTCAAAGCCGACCAAAGAAGCGCAAACTGTTTATACCGAACAAAACCAAAGTGATATCACTTAAAAGCTCATTAAGCTTAAATTCTTCAATTACAGGTATAATGAGAACAATATACCACCCAGCGAGACAACGTTAGCAAATACGATGGACAGCGACAAAAACCACCGCGATCACGCGCCCCTCATCTCCCGACGGAATCGCTAAACAACGACGCACAACATGCAACATGATTAATGCCTTGCGGACCTTAAATATGATTTATTTAACGACGCGACGAAAACAAACGCTATTTAAAAAGCAACACAAAAACGCACGCGACATGTTTAATCTGGCGACCGAGAGAGCGTCACCATTGAACGAAATTTAAAATGATAAAACCGCATTAGATTGTATGTCTCCAGAACATAATGATCTCCGGGATAATGCGATAAATGAAACACGACATGAGACAGCGGGGAGTCATGTATTATGCAAGATTTTCGACATGTGTTCACTTATTCGGGGTTTTGTAGTCAAAAGAAAATTAATGAATTGCACAATGAGCAGCAAGACACTTTCAAAATATATTTTTTAACATCATAAATTGTTTAGGGTTTACAAATTAGTTTTATTAGAACACTGTCTGAACTGTGAAATCTTTTGAAGAGAATATTAACCTAACAGCTTTCTTGCCCAGTGACAGGGATTCTGATAACAGCCCCGAGGAATCGTCATAAAAGTAGAGAGTAAAGAGAATGGAAATTATCCGTCAGTGAGTGAAGCCCGCGCCCGCCGCGAAACAAATACAAAAAGCGGGCCTACATCCGCCATCGTGGCAGGCACCTGCACACTGTAACAGGTATCCATTCACCCCCTCATGCATTATACCTTCGTCGATATTATCCCGAATCTTTACAATGCAAAAGCGGATAACAGTACTTAATAGAAACTCTTATATTCCGACCTCAATCTCAAAGGGACAAACGTAGACAACTCTGTAGCAGACTCGCAGTACGGAAATAGAAACTATTTGGACAGTATGGAAAATGATTAAAGGCACTCCGGTGAATTTAATTTCAAATGATTTTTTTATTAATTTATTGCAAAAAACAGAGCTTAAACTCATCGTAAAGAAAATAAATATCTGAGAAGATTTGGGACAATAATTTCGTCGTTCGCAATAATAAAATGGTTAGTACGATTATAGAATAAAAGTACCATGTAAAGATTAAGAACAACGTTTACGAAGGTATGTAGGGATCGATACTTTATATTTGAAAATAAGGGATTAGAAGGGTTGAACGGATTATGTCGAAATTTTAAGAGGATTATGGATATTCCCGTAATTTTTAAGCGTATTACAAATCATAGCAGTATCAAATTTCGAATGGAAACGTGTGATGAATTGACAGACTCGTTTTCTAAGGAAACAAAAAGAAAACAACAATACGGTCACGATAAACGAGTCATGGTGAACGGTTTATCAATGAAGTAAAAAAAATATTTTTCTCCAAACCCTTTTGTAATACTAGGCATGGTAATGTATTTATTGTGGGTTAGTTTTTAAAACAACAGAAACACTTTCGCCATGTGTCCGGTCTTCCTTATGTGTTTCCGATTTGCATAAATACATATCAATATTCAATACACTTCCTAAATTAGTTTTCGAAAGTGAAAGACGCAAAGGCACGTATGAAAACAATACATTTACGACTTTCAAATCACAAAAAGAAACCATATGATCTGATTAGAAATTTTCAAAATAAAAACGAAATACTCGAATACGATAACATGAGTGAGTATTAACGAAACTTAAATTAGCGGCCATGTTTCCCGTGCAGCGATGATCGGGTATACGTCACATCACATCACATCACATGATTGGTTGGCTTGGAGACCCGGGGCTGCTGATATCTTTATTACGATCTAGGTAGTTTATATAATAGCGAGAGGCAAATTAATTCATCGCACGGAGGCAGCAATGGCCGGCTATCTCCCACGATAACTTTCGGCCAGCCTCGGGGTGTCGAATGCGGGAACTAACTATCGTAACGAGATCGGGATTTCTCAGAATGTTAGCAGAATCATCGTTACGTATGAGCTTTTGGACGCTTATCACGATTTTTGCGGTATCCTTACCCAACTGAAACGCTTCAAGTTTGTAGACACAATTTAAAGGGTGCCGAAAGGATTCAATAAAGGTTCCGGAGCACGTTTACGAAGTTACACGCTATAGGAACCGTGTAACTATGGAACTTGGAATCAATTTAGCGTCCTAATGAAGTTTGGAAAATCGCCTACCGGTACAGACAGACAGACGACCTGCCTGGTTCTAGTGACAAAGGGTAGAATAAAAATAATGTTCATCTAAAATGAGAATATAGGTAGGTACCTACGTCGTCTATAGAAAAAGGGAATAATAATATTATATTTATTAAGGTCGCAGATATTACGAATCGCTACAATTGAAACGATTTCTATCGTTGATTATAATGCCATCTGTAATAAAGGTTAAGGATAGGAAATATGTTTTGTTTGCTTCCGGGGCGAGTCTGCGCAGTTGTTTACGCCCGCATATTCTTGTTTGCGCTTCCTCGAAAGCAAATAACGTCCCGAGGACTATTGCGAAAATACGAGTTACTATGAGCACATCAAAAATTCATGTCCACCCTCCGAGTATGTACTGTGCTAAATTGCTAAATGATCGTTTCCCATATATTTTCATGAAATTTAGTGATCCATTGCCCACGGCAAGTAAATGTAAATCGGTAAAAGATTTGAAAATGTGAATTGTATTAAATGTATTTGTACGTGTGGAGTAAGAACAGAGGCGACAGGGACGTGGCACTCGCGTTGACAGGACAATTGTCGATTTATCCTCCGGGGATCCGTACGGCCCAATTTACGATCCCAACTCACCGTTTGGTTAGCTCTCCAAATCAATTTTATTTACGATCCCCTTTCATTATGTACGTACAGGTACTATGATCTAAATCGTTTTGCATTCGATGTTATCAACTCATGATTTACTCGAGTCGACGAGAACAAACGGGTCTGTCTGTACTGTACGTACATAGATGTACGTGGCTGAAAATGGAGGCGAGTATTGGAAGTGTCCGTTATTATCGGTCCTACGAGCCATTAGAGGGTAGCGTTTCGCGATCAATTTAGTTCAGTTTCCTTGATATTCCGGAGCGGCGGCTGAATTCGTAAGCTCTCGATTATTTATGGGGACGAGCTCGGCGGGCCGCCGACCCTTCCCGGCAACGGTGTGTCACTACGTAAAGAGGAGTAATCGCTTGCGGCTGCTAGCTGAGTGAATTTTTCCATTCGGAAAATGGCCGAAGGAATTAGGTACCGTAGCGTTTCATATTTCAAGGGAAGCCGGCGGCCCTCCCCCCCACAGCTTTGTATCTGCATGGAAGTACAACCGTTTCTTGAGTTGTTTTTTATGTTCCTCGTAAAATGGAACAAAAATACAAGCGGAACAGAGCAAATCGGGAAACGCCTCAATAACGCAGTACAAAGTGATGAAATATAAAATGGGGCGTAAAACAAATTGTAACCAATTATGCTGTTTCTTACAGCGTGTTACAGCGAGTATAAGGAGGGCTTACTTCCCATTGTAGCGGCCTCGCTGGGTTCTTATTCAGTGGCTTACCTGAAACAAAAGGAATTGAATTAGGTGAATCAGGGAGTTTGCAAGACGTTATGATTATTAAACAATTTCTCATCTGACATCATTCCGCAATCAATTGAATCACATAACACAAAGCTATTTACGAGACTTTGCATAAGCAGGTTAGTTTGATTAATTAAATAGAACAAGGGAATAATATTTACGTTTCTATACTTAAACTCTTAATACTGTATCTAATCATATGATATTGATTGGAAATTGATTCAAAATTCGCAGTCTTGACCAGACAACAGCAGGGGCCAGCAGGGCCAAAGTCAATTATAGCAAAACAACTCTCAGCTTTGATAGTTTCAAAGGATTTGACGTTAAAGTCACTGTCATGCTCCTCCTAACATTTGAATAATTTCATCAGTATGCCTTTCAAACTTATGCATCTATCATCATCAGCTATTCCAAAAATCGCTTTATAATTAATGTTTTTCAAGTATATTCCAGTAGTTTTTATTTTCCCCTCTTCATGGGCGCCGGCAGGGGGGTACCAGGTGGTGCACTTGCACTCCTTGGGAATCTTGGGATCGACATTACCTAGAGCTATTTAAATGAAACCCCTATAAACCCCACATGAAAAACTAAAAGCTGCCCTCCCTGGGAATTATTTCTGCGGCTGGGAATTATCTCTCTTCATACCATTTCATGTAACCATTACAATAACCTAATTATGTAATAACGATAGTAAATAAGTGTAACGAATGTAACGTGTCGTAAATTAAATTACAACTAAGTAACCTCAATTTTCAATTGTGTTACTGGTGAGCCCATCATCATTACAACAACGTATTTTAGTAACACATCTATTAAACTAAAAATGTCATTTGTACCGACTTCCGGATTAAGTAGCGTGTTAAGTGGGTTAGTGGTGACAATATTTTGCAGCACATCATTTGAAAAGTGTCACATGCCAGATTTACTAAAATGGGGTGTCGAAATTGCTAACTTGTAGCGCAACGACAACGACCTTTAGAGCGTTGATCTCTACCCGAATGGTACACCAATAACGGGGAATGAATGTATGAATATTTCAGCGAACAGACTCCGTAACGTCTCCTCGTATCAGACGAGTGAATATGCTCGTAAAGTTGACATTTGGGGCCGTTGAAGGCGGCTCGCTCGGGTCGTATCGGCTAAAGAGCTTCCCGCAGGACAAACGAGCCAGATAAGACGGGAGCACTGCACCCCGCACTGCTAAGCGCCTTAAACCCGCATTTGAGACTTGGAATAAAGTACGCTCCAATCTCTTATAAAACATTACCGCATCGCAAAACATCGCCGTACCCGTCTCAGTATTAAATATCGTCTGGAGTTCATTTTGTTAGATCTCTAGCGGATTTAATAGAACATTACAATTTCATATGATGATGGCTAAAACACATTAGAATCAGAAAGCAGTATGGTTTTAACTAAACGGAGAGTCATAATACCATAGGTCATACAAAAATCTACATAGTATGGATGTTTGACCTTTAGCTTTTAAAATGTTAATTCTTACGCTGCTTCTAAAGACGATGGAGAGATAATATTCAAAAACAAAAATTCGTGTTAGAGTTGCTGTTTCTTAAATAAATAATTTCACAAATATAAAAGAAACTAAATACAATCAGTTCGTTGCAAGCAAGGAATTAAAAGTGTCATTGTACTTGATCGTTTAATGAAGAAATGCGATACCGATAACATTACCCAAATGGTGACGATCCTGGTTGCGATACAAGCTCATTAATCGTTACGGTTATGAATGAACGCCTCTGCACATCTCAGCTCAGATTACCAGAGTCATATCAAACGATCCACCATCCTACCGACGCGCGTGATGGATCGCTGCAAAGCAATTTACGAGCACATCTAAATATTGTCGCTACAACAATTAACAAAAATGGGAAAAAATAATTCAAGAGAAAAATTTGAACATCGAATCGAATAGGTATCTTTCAGTACCTAATTTAGCATTATTTCAATGGCTCGTTGAAAGGCTAGTTCAAACACGGCGAATGAGAATTTCAGAAGCGAAAGAGCGATTGTCAATATGTTCAGTTCTGTCGATAGAAATTAGCTTAGTTTTAGTTAAAAGATTCAAGGAATTATTTGGCTTCCTCAAAACATGGCTGAGCGGGTTCATCGACACGGATCGAGACCACGTCGGTGGACAACAGAGGGAATAACATTGCGGTCAGTCCGGGCCGGATGATACTCATTACAAGATATCCTTCCAATTAGCATTAGCGACTTACGCCGGACTACCGGCTGGCTCATCGATCGTTTACGTAACCAATTAATTGCCTAGGATTACACTACGAGCGAGTATACGTTTTGCAAAATTTCTTACATCCACGATCTTTGCGAATACTAGATACCATATCTATCACTTTTATGTGCTAATAGCATTAGGGCCAAGAGCCCAATGGAATTTAAACAAAAGATAATAAGTTAGCAGAGAATTCACAAGATGGTGATATTACGAGGGTAACATCGGCGCGATGAGTAACACAGTAATGTGTGTCAGAGAAATGTCGCCCGCCGTCAAATTAACATTTTTATGAGGCCGTAGTCTGTTATAGAGATGGGCTGAGACTGTTATTTTAGCACTTGAGTAATTCCGCCGCTCGGGAGGATATCATTAGGTTAGAATTTTCGCCAAAAGGTCTTGTTATTAATTAAAACTACAATCTGTTTAAAATATCTTCTCATCTTTTGTTTTTAATATTGTCATAGTTCTAAATACTTTTCCCCGTCAAGGGGGAATTTTCAGGGGGGATTTGTGGAATAACCCAATATTGCTGACTAAGGTACTAATCTATATTACTAAATGGCTACCTACGCCAAACTTTTGAGTAACTTACTCATAAAAAAGGTAGAATACAAACATCCAAGAGTGTTGAACGCACCACAACCTACCTGTGTCTAACTTCACTCCTGGAACCTTCAACTGATTAGTGGGAGGGCAGTAGGTACTAACACTACCTACGTCACTAGCAATTATGCAAAATCTTACAAGAACTGTACTTGAACTCATTGACTTCCCAGTTGTCACACGTGGAAATATGAATCAGCTCCAAGGCCAATTTCAATATGTCCAACAACCAGAAGATTTGAATCAAACTTAAGGATTGACCCTACATCCCCAAGTAATCTTGCCGATTCCGGGTGGACACTAAGTATGATAAAAGAACCAGAGCGTGTTCTCTGCGCTAATTACGACACGCATTAGGAAAACGGCTAGCGCCTTTGTATGATTTAAGAACCTCTACTAATTATGGCTACTCACATAACAAAAAGCAACTTTATACATATACGAGTATTTATACTTACTTGTAATCATAGAATGCTTTACGTGATTCGTATTATCTAACATCTGTGCTCTATCTAAAAGAAGTTACGTAATTTCTATTTATTATGCGGTAAATGGCGCGTACAGGATTAGACCCTCGTCATTAGGTACACATTACCCGCTTCGAATTGGTTTGACGATTCATTAAGCTACAATGTCACCCAACCCCAAAGGCGGTCAGTGAGGGATCAACGTAAAACACACCTCGAAAATGAATCTATAAATCAAAAGCCATTATTTAAAAATTGAATTTTACTTAAAACTAATTACAGGACGTTATAAAAAATATATATTGATTTTAAAAGATTGATAATTGAAGTGTGAGAAAAACAGTTGAAAAAGCTGGTAAAGTTGGTATTTTAAATCTTCTATAAGCCAATGGTCCTGTGAATGTGACTCGATGACTAGCGTAAGCGTAAGTTACAGTAAATTGCATTGATGGCTTTCTTTCCAGCATAATTATAGACGTCTACGACAAACCATATATTTTAATCTTGAAGGTAAACCATTTCTTATTCATCATTTTTAGGGTTTCGTACCTCAAAAGAAAAAACGGAACCCTTATAGGATCACTTTGTTCAATATCATAAATCATAAAAATATAGTATTTATTTAAGTATCTACAAATTTGTGCGGAACCCTCGGTGGGCGGTCCGGTTTTTTAATATACTGATTAGAATAAAATTACGTAGAATATATTTAGATTCAGAAGGTTAACTTCAAATTGAAAAGAAGAATGGACATGAACACTAGAATGTGTCCGGAGGCTGCGTGATTCAGACGATAGCTACGAGGAAGTCTATTTTATAAATTCGTTTTAATTTCTAATAATAGACGGTACTGTGAAGACATCACTAAAGAACATACCTAGAACCTACGTTATTAATGGACGACAATATGTTGATTTTAACTCAATAAGAATATACCTATGTTGATTACTCATCTCATCTGGAAAGTGGTCATTTTTAGCAAAAAACTCCATTAAACTAAACGACAAGCTAGAAAATATTGTTTAAGCGATAAACAGTACCACTTTTTCGGAGTTCACTACAGAGAGATAATTCACAATTTGTCTTTATTAATTCATCAACGCCCGAGCGCGAGCGGCACTTTTTTCCCAATGGCGGCGCTAGCGTGCAAACTACGCGCTCTTAAGGCTGGCCCCAGACCTACCGGTTTCATTTCTTTGCTTTGCTGTTCTAGTTGAACAGGGGCTACCAGCTAACGCATCGAACTTCGGAAAGTCTGCCGGGCTTCAAATTAAAACAGATTAATCGAGCCCCAATCGGGCCAAAATGGCGAACCCTAATTTATGATGTCACACGTACATCGATATCTTCTGAATAACTTCGTCGAATAGTACAATACGAAACTTCTTACTTCGATTTATCTGTTTTAAGTTGAAACCCGGCAGACTTTCCGAAGTTCGATGCGTTAGCCGGTACGGCCCCGATCTACTAGATAGAACAGCAAAGCAAAGAAATGAAACCGGTAGGTCTGGGGCCACCCTAAATCTTTCAATAAACAGAGAGTATGGTACCTAACATATTTGAGTGTCATTAATGAAAACGAATTCATTTAATAGAAACCAAGTAAGAAGTGAAGATTTCATAAGCACTCTTAAAATTCACTCAGACATAATGAGTTATGACCATCATTGCACTGAGTATTTTAAGTAATGGTATTATATTCTGTAGTAATGGGTAAAAGCACGGTAACGTTATGTGATAGTAAAACGTCAGTGCGCACACATTGTACACACGACAGCATGTCAGGTTATACAATTAAACTGCGAAAATAGCTTTTATTACGGAGGGCATAAAGGCGGTCTCAAGGCCAACATGTATAGTCTGGGTGCCGTCGTGTGTACTTGTCACGTATCAGCAATGCGGAACAGACCGATGGCTGTGGGATAAGAAGGGCCATTGTCTTGGTGGCATTCCACGAGAAACTTGGAGAATAGTGAGATTTGCTCTAAATTTTAACTTTGAACTTGACATACGCAAGGTATTAAATACTGGCATTAAAAAAATGATGTATTATTTTAAGAGTTAAAAAGAATTAAACAGTTTCTGTCAAAGTTTCGTGACACGAGTTACGGAAAATTTGTAAGAAGCATATGCTGGTTCATATCCGGCATGCATGGCATATTATAATGATTTTGTCTACTGTGACTGGAATTAGAATCAGTAAATGGCATTTTTGCTTCAATCATTTAACATTTCAACTAAAACCTTTAGATAATAATTTAGATGTGCACGACTGTACTGTGCATCAAATAATCACACAATAAGTATGTGCAGTCAGCAGCACGTCAGGTTATACAAAACTGTCAAAAATCTGCAATTTATTTTAAACCTTAATTTCTTCGCATTTAAGTATAAAATTGATTAAATATGATGACCCTGTCGTAGAAGCTCAGCGTGCTGTTGACTGTACCTATACCTAGTTCTAAAAATGTATATTCAAAACCTGAGAAATATATTGAATTGAAAACAGATACTGAAATCGAAGTTTGATAATAGCGGGCAAACCAAAGTTTCGTTCCAAGTTATTTTTTTAGGTAACAAGCAAGGCTTGTGTATAAGTAGTATATCATTTGTCTAGCACCCGACTTCAAAAGACGTTTTTTCAATATCAGATATGCGTAGTTACTTGAATAGTAGTTAATTATGCAGATTTGAATATTATTTCTTGCTTTTTAGAGCTGTTGCTTTTTGAAGCTGTTTTTTGATAGCAATTTTTTTAAGGTTTTTTGTTTTCAACTTCAATGTAACCCGCGCGTGCAGAGCCGCCACCTAGCTCCGTTAGTGAACCATTTAAAAGACCGTGTAATCTGTGAACGCGACGCATAGTAACGACGCTAATAACCCAGTTAATCTCCCAAATTAAACAATTTTGTTTGTTTTAGTGGCCACTTCTATGCGGAATGCGACGCTGTTACTATGAATGAACTACCTACATTGAAACTATTTTAAACGATTATCTTTTATATATTTTTTCATTTATACATTTAAAACTAAACAAAAAATTACTGCATAGCAATAGAACAAACTGTTGTTTCTTCTTATCGGCAGCATAAAGTTTGTATGACGAATATTGCATCAGCATCGTTGACTTTTGCATTTTTTTCTATTCTCCCGATAGTTGGTACTTATATTCGTCTTGTTATGAAATTTATTGTCAAATTCCGCAATAATAATGGACAACCTTTCAAAAATGTAATGTCGGTTTTACATTGTATAATGAAAATAGATAAAAAATTAGGGGACACGTTTTTTTTATCATCATTTATTATATGTATAAAAAAATACGTAATAAACAAATCACTCTTTGAAATCTTACTCATTCTAAATAAAAACTGACTCTAATCTGGGACAATATGCCATCATGGATGTCAAAATGATTTCGATAGTGATGTGGCAGTGGGATTTCTGTAATAGATATCGATAATGGAAAACATTTAAAAATATATTGTTTTATGATAGTAATTTTTATTAAAGTTCAAAATAGGCAAACTGCTGTGATGTTTTTACTGTTTTTTATTTTAATTTTATTGTAACGTGTCTTATGGTTATTGTTTTATTTGTTGTCAAAATAATTAACGAAAGACGCGCAAATGTGGAAAAAATATAGCCTCCACCGCAGCGCAGCTTCTGCTGCTATGTTTATTTCGTTAATTAGGTACAAAAAAACAATTTTTTTAGCACTATTCAATATCGATACTCGATAATGGTGTCGATAGTTTGTTAGGCAAGAACTATCATTCGGGCGAATGACAAATTGTGACAACTGTCAAATTTGACAATTGATTTTATTTAATATAAGGCAGAGACTTGAACTCAAAATTCCTGACTTTCTCAATTTGGACTAATTTTAGATTTTTTAAATTAATGTAAAAAATACTGATCTAAAAATTCTGAAAAAAAATATGAGCTTAGAACACTAAAATCTCGAAATGGTTTTCTAATTTTAGTACTTTCTCAAAATGAAAAGTTGGCCATTATGTAACTATAAGCGTATTCTACACGAGGCGCGAGAAATGGCCACATAGAATAGATATTATTACTACGTATGCGGTGTATGGCTAAGATTGTTTTTGCGCTGTTATATCCTAAGCATGACGTAAGCAGTCTTACTTAATCCCATGAGAAGTATTACGAACTAAGGCATAAATTGCCAAAGTCATAAGCTAAGAATGCAGTTCGCCGTTTGCAGTCGCTTCCAAATCAGGCGGCAGCTATTAACACACATACCATCAACTAACAAGCATAAAAGCAGATTAAAATAAGTAAAGTTTTACTTCAATAACGGTTACCGCTATAACGCACTGTACACGAAAGAATAACAGAAAAACTGTCACTGTGCGATAGGACGGTCTACTTTCTAAGCAAAATAGGGGCAATACGTGTCTAGATGGTAAAATACATCCTTTGTTGTGTGCTTGTAATAAGACGCGAAAAAGACGTTTATAAAAATAGCTAGCGTTCTCCTAAATATTATATCCTGGGACGATTTCGAAGTTCTCTACATAGCTCGAGCTTGTTTGACAATTTATTTTTTCTTTATTCAATTCATACTGCCTGCTGGGACCGCGTGAATACAGTGATGCGTGGTTTTAGTTTTACATAATGTTTGCGTGTTCACAACTTAGCTTGTATTTATTATGAGTGTGGTATTCACTTTCATACCAAACAGTGCGAGTTTCGTTAAAAATAATGTGATTGTTTAAACAGTTTTAAAGTGTAAGTAATAACCACATTATTTTGAATTCCAGCTATAAAAACTGGAATTAAATTTATGTGGACATTACTCGCACTTTAAAATTGTTTACTTTACTACTTATACACTATCGTAGAAGGAGATTACATGTTGAGTTTGGCGTCAGTCCATCCCATTAGTCTCTGGTACAAATTTTTGATCATCAGTCTGGAAAATCATCAAACCGCCTTCATAAAATACCTTAAAATAGAGTTATAGACAATTTAAGTTAAAATGCTGATAAGGGTTATTAAACATTATGACGTTATAAGTTAAATGTAACTTTAATTATTAATAAACGTATTTTATTTAAGAAAATGTTCGCATTGGGCAACTTTAGCGTTATTAATTATGTTGTCGTTCTGCAGAATCCATAGACAAAATATTACTTTTATTTTTTTTACTCGAGTAAATTCACGAACGGTGCTTCCTTTCCTACATCACCTATCTACGGCTTCAAGCTATCTCCGTACAAGCATATTTCCACCTGTTTCCTGCGCAGGTAAACACTGCCGTCGTATCAGAGAACACAGTATCTTTACTTACTGTGTTTTCACTTTTATTGTATTACTGTAATAATGAGCAAGAGCTCTACCCGGCAAAATTTTTGTTTTATTTTTAGCACTTATGGTTCCAGAGATACGGTTACTAAAAACACAGTAACTTTTACGAACTAACACCAATTATTAAAACAAAACACAGCATGTAGGTATTACATAATTTGAAAACAGTAAGTAAGAGGTTACTGTGATAATGGTAACAAACAATAAATACCGTAAGAAATACACTTTAGATAAGAACACAGTAAAACGCTCTTGCTAGTATAAAACACAGCATTTTTTCTAAATACTGTGTTATAGATTAGCTCAAGATTTCAAGATTATAATATATCACCTAGCAACAATACAGTATCTAAGATACTGTGTTATAAGAGAATTATGCTAGCAATCGATTATTTAAGTTCCTTAACAAAATAACAGTATTTAACTACTTACTGTTTTTTTACCTAGACCTTTCGAGCGCGGAAACAATATTTACTGGGTTTTAACTAAGTATAAGGGACGTGCGGGGTAGGTGGGCGGTGAGGGGCGTGTGTGATTTATTTGTTGTTTTTCGAAAGCCTTATTTAATATGTTAATAATGCAAGATCTCTTGAGTGATAGCTCACTCCAGCCGAAGGACGGTGGTCATGCTAGGGGGGCATAAAACTAAATAATTTTAATACCATCACGTAAAAAAGTAAAGTCAGTTTGTACGAACAATATCAGTTTTAAAAGGTCGTAAAGTAAAAAAGGTTGAGCTACCAAATAAGAGATTTTGCGTTATTTACAAACATATTCCTTAAGGCTTCGGCGAACGGTGAGCTTCCCATACAAACGTAATACCAAAATGATTTGCAATTTGCGCATAATTAACTCTTGTGATGTTATTCATATTAAGACAGTATTTGTCTAGGTTTCTATTAAATAAAAAATCCAAAATACTAAACATAATATAAATACAAATAAAAATGTATGCGAATTACAATTTTGTATGTATAAATGTAATTGGCATTTATTTTGAATTGGGTTAGTATTTTGGAATTTTTATTTAATAGAAACTTAGACAAATACTATATTATTCCAAATAATATCACAAGAATAGTAAATTGTGCTCAAATTGAAAATCATTTTGGTATTACGTTTGTATGGGAAGCTCACCGTTCGCCGGAGCCTTAAGTTACTGTTTTTATAATTATTTTAAAATATTATGGTTGATTGATCTCATGTTTTTAATAAGTAAAAGTTTTAACTAGATATTATTATAATTTGTTAGAAGTTTGCTAATTTTTTATTTTTTTGTAGGGACAACTTTTTCCAAATAGTGATTAAAAAGACTTTTAGAATTTTTTAATTTTGAGATTTTAGCATTCACAATGCGATTTATACAATACAAATAAATATACTAGAAAAAACACGACTCGCACCAGATCATGTTCCCGTCCGAGAACATGATCTGGTGCGAGTCGTGTTTATTCTAGTATATTTATTTGTATTGTATAAGACTTTTAGAAGATTATTATTTAATGTAAAAGCCTAGAAAGGCATTTGATCTGAGACTGATTTGTTTAGTTTAGCTGTTTTACCAGTAAAATATAATTAGTAATTATTTGTTTTATTTACCTGGACCATATTCATGTTTTTTCAATTTATTTTACTAAAGAAAATTATATCCTTTTTAGTACAAAAACTTGCAAAGTTTAGTCTATAACACAGTATTGTAAAATACTGGATTAGACCAACCATCGCTAGCTTTTATCGTTTTAACTTAAAATACAGCAACTTGACTTACTAGATTCACAGTCAACTAAATTTTGTTAAGTAAATTAGATTAAAAAACAGTATATTAACAGTTACTGTGATGAAGTAAAGAATTTAGCAGCTTCTTTACTTAACTTAATCACAGTATTAAGTAAATCTTAGCTAGTACACAGTAACTATGTCAGTTACTGTCATTTAGTCTAGTACAACTAATTTTTCTTATTTCTTTTTACCAACAAGAACACAGTTATGCATTTAACACGAAATATCATAAAGATACATAAAAAATAAAAATACACATTTTAGCGCAACGTTATTTTTAATCACTCTACATTCTAGTTAGTTTGCTAACTTTCATAAATTTGTCACAATCGAACATAGTTTCCAAAAAACTTTTCGCGCGTTTTTCTCGAAACGACTTTTTCAAAGTTACTGTGTTCTCTGATACGACGGCAGAACAGATACCAACCACTTCCTTCCAGTTGCAACAATAACAGTTAGCTTTATATGTTTAGTTTAGTAATAACTTTAAATCAATAAACTATGAAGTTTTTCGTAACTACCTACGCAATGAAAACTATATTACTTATAACTAATATACTTGCATGATGCGATAACCTTGAAAATATAATTTCCGAGCAACTACTCCCGATCAGAATTATCCCGAATTAAGCAAACCATACCGAATTATTAGTATTTTTAAGATCCCACCAAATATTATAAATTAAGGCTCCTATATACCTCAAGTGGCGCCCTCATTTTAATTAAATTTATTGCTCGCTAAGTACATACTGTATGGAAAATTCACATGTACAGATTAAAGCTAAGGTTCTATAGTTTATTTACAAACAATAACCTCATTAAAATTTTGTTCGTTGTAGTAGTAGTTCGCAAAACTGCCAAAAGTGGCCACTTTTAGCACTTTTGCGAACTACTACTACAACGAACTATATTATACTGAGGTTATTGTTTGTAAATAAACTATAGAACCTAAGCTTCAATCTGTACATGTGAATTTTCCATACAGTATGTACTTAGCGAGCAATAAATTTAATTAAAATGAGGGCGCCACTTGAGGTATATAGGAGCCTTAAGCCTGTTTCACAAAGTCCGCTTCAGTCAAATAACTTTTTTGCTACAGTTGGTATTTGTGTAGTTTTTTGCTACAACTTCTCATACATTTGTTTCCTTTGTATGTAACTCTGTTTCCATTTTTATTTATTATTTAACCAGATAGCTTAATCATAGACTGTGAAAAAGGATTTTAACTTAAATCTAAGAAATATCTAAATGTTTGAGAGACAGTTCCATAGCACGAGGTTTACCAAATTTGGACTTCTGTCTCCCATCATTCATAAAGTTGTATGAATTTTTTTTTGTACTTGTGTGAAGGGAGAAATAAATAAACATTTTAATATTATTATTATTTATAATTAATATTGTATGTTTATTTGCCGCTACCTGTACCTGCTGCGGTATTCGAAACCGCAATCGGCTCCATCAGTCAGTTTGTTACTGACCACTGACAAGTCACTGTTACTGACCATTTTGGACTAAAATCGAAATTGAGTCACCCTGGTTTTCAATAAAGGGAAAGTCTCATTGCGATTTACTAAGTTCGGACGGAAACAGTGATTAGCGATTCGACACAGACTTCTCTCGGCCTACAAAAGTGTCACTGTTGAAATTGCGAGTAAACGATAGACATTTGGATGTGTGTCGGCGGGTCGCAGCGAGGAGACGGTCTCGATCTCGATATTACCGATTCGATGCCGTTACTTTTGGTGCTCAGTGCTCGGCAGTCGGTGAACTACTCGATATAAAGTGGGTCTACGTGGAAATTCCAACGTTTTCTAATGTACATGTACTTACCATTACATGCAGTTTATGAACATTTCTTTAAAAGATGAAAACTTTTATAATAATTACAAATATGTTTTAAATATACATGTTTACTTTTGTGACGAGCACATTATTAACATATATTTTTTTTGTTATAATGTGATGCTAGCATATAACCAGAGTATCTTTCCGTTAGTTATTCCCATAGGTACTTACGCAACCGAAGAGATATTTGAGATTACAGTAAAAGCATAATAATTACCTTACTTTATCTCGAATTTCGATAATAACGAATACTGTTTGGATACCTACACAACTTATAGAAAAGTGAATGCATTTCATCTTAAATTATACGAAAAGAGTCTGGTTTTATTTCGTGATCGTCTGAATTCATTACTAAAACGGAAACTAACAGATTTCTGATAGCCGTTGAAAAATAGGCAGGTACTTTCTTCTCTAAATGCAATGGTAGTTGAGCCAGGTGGAACGCGTTTTTATCATTATTTCTTTTATTTCTCGACTTATAACGAGTTAAGTAGTAAGCAACATCAAGGTTAAGGTTTACCTTACTACCTACTGTGTATAAACATAAACGTAATATTTTATGGCACGCCACAACAGAAAGTGTTTGGGGCAAAACTATAATAACAAAATAGTTCTGCATTTTAACTTTATCTGTCGAATGCTGCAGGGTTTTTATTTAGGATGCTTCGGAAATAACAGCATTGTTTAATCTGACGCAAAAATTACGTCAACTGGTGACTAAAAAGGACTTAGGTATCTACTCTACTCACAAAAAAATGCTTAGAATAAAAAGTGCGCTAACATCAAATTACCTAGTAATAATAATTACTTAGATGTGCGCTAATAAGAATTATTGTTTTAGACAGACGTCTTCCTTGATACTGTACTCATCCATCAAGAATACTCATGAGAGTTGGGACTCCAGGTTTCCTAGTGTTCTATTTTAGTTGTTATTGGAATAATATAATATGAACGAAAGCCTTACACCCACGTTTTTATCCACGCGAAGTACACCTTTCCACTTTCAAGAGATAAACGGGTTTAATAAATTAATATAAGCTACCGCCGAACAGTTTCATATCAATTGATGAAATAAGACAGGACTGATGTCAAAATCAATTCTTAGAGGGAGATTACATGATCAGTATGGCGCCAGTCCATTCCATCTGGTACATGGAAAAATTTAAAGTCTATACAGATCATAGATCATGGGACAAAATGGAGAGCTTTGTCAAGAGTGGTGCTACTATGTGACGCACCATAATATGCTTGTTGAGAAAAGTTTACAAGCGCGCGGATTGAACTGCGCTTCCACTCTGAAGCGAAATGCTAACGGATGATGAGTAAGCAGGAGAAGCAAAGGACGTACTGAATAGAGATGCATATGCTGAGAATGCTGAGATGGGCTGGGCGTGGGCGTGACAGACAATACTAAATAGAGTTAGGAATCTACGAAAGGTTTAGCGACCTTCGTCTGCGGTGGCCCGCAGGACGAGTTGTTCAAGAGGCGGTTGCGTTGGTTTAGGCTTGATAAGCGCAGAGATGACCAGCACATGCCTAAACTGCCATAAATAATGTTGATGGAAAGAGACACCGAGAACGCCAGCACAATATGGAGAACTGAAGACATGACGTACGATAGAGACCAATGGCGCTAGAAAGAGAGTAGGTAGACTAGAGGGCAGCACCGTGGCAGCACCTAAAGACCACAGATAAATTACTAGGATTGATACGTTAATGAACACTATATAACTTTATAATTCTATAATATTTAAACATAACAACTGTGATTAGTCACATTGCAGAATATCATTTTTCTGCCACGTTAAGTGCTGCAAACTCCGGCTGTGGTGCTGACTGCTGTGTTTAAATGAAATTAACACAATCTGTTCACGCTGGAGAAATATCAAAACGGCAAAGTCGAATGGCTATTCTACTATATGGAGGATATTATTAAAATCTTACTACCTTTTTTTTATTAGAGTGAGGGCAAATAGACATTCAATACAGACATATTATATGCTACATACCTATTTAATTTCAGCGCTTCTATTTGTGACCGTGAGAGTTTGTAATTGTAACCCATTATGTTTGCACAGAAGTTATTGTTCGTCACAATAATGTATGCGCGATTGATATTTGCTCGGATCAAATAAAAAAAAAATTCCACGTCGAAACTACCTACGCATAGAATAATGACGCGTAACATTAAATGGGGTTGTTCCGTATTCATCCCATGACGATTCATCCTAATTCTTCACTCATCCCAAATTGGTATTCCTTACTCAACCCATTACATTATTTTAATATATTTTCTTAATTCAACCCAATTGCATTCCTTACTCATCCCAAATTAATTTATCACTAAAAAGTATGGATAGCAGTACAATGATTAATATTTTATCAGAAAATATTAATCATTGTACAGATAGGCAGATTTATTCACTACTGTCCCCGGGGCAGTTCAATACTTTATTATTTTTTACTCTCTACTGACCCTTATATATTATAGTCCTCACTGCCCCCGAATTATAGTAAAATTTATTTTCAAGTTAAAATTATTTAAATAAATTTCCAGATTTAGCCCAATTTGTTATGACCCCTATCATTGTACCATCTTTTAGATATATTTTTTATAAGTGTTAATTTACTTAAGTTCTAATGTCTATAACATCTAAATATTTTTGGATTATCAAATGGATAAGTAAAAATTGTTGGTGAGAACAAAATAATACATTTTTGACGACCGATTTGGCGCAGGGGAAGGATACCTTCTGCGCCAGATGTTTCAGATTCGATTCCCGACAAATATTTGTGTGCATGATCATGTCTATTTGTCTTGACCTGGGTGTTATCTATGTACCTATATATTAAGTATTTATTTACTAAAAAGTAAGTATATAAGCAAATATTTATCCACTATCTAGATTCCATAACACAGTTTTTTAATGAAAACCACTTATCAGCTAGATTTAAATAATATTATTTGTTTCTTTTACCTTTTTTATTTTTGAAATATATGTTTTTTTTTAATATAACAGCAATAAAGCAAAAATGAACTGAGTTTAAAATATTTCTAATAAGTGATAATATTTTTATTCAGACCGTACACATAAATCATAAATTTTTGTGTGGCTTTACGTAATGGGTTGAGTTAGGAATACTTTTGGGATGAATAAGGAATTTAAAATGATATTATTGTTGTGGGTTGAGTAAGGAACAAAACTGGGTTGAGTAAGGAAAACATAATAAGTGGGATGTGACGTCATGGGATGAATACGGAACAACCCATTAAATGAAATCCAACCCAAGCTGTTCCAACAATTATTTGTAGGTACACCCTTGATTGCATAGTAATAAACATTTTTATAGCAGTAGGTACAGCTTAAGCAAAGCAATTAATGTCTCGTTTGGGTAACTTTGATACAAGATTTAGTGTGTTCAATTTAATTTATGGCATTGATAAGCAAACTTTATAAAAGCAAACTAGATATGCAAAAATAAAAGTTATGCATCATGCATTGCATGGCAGATGTAGGTAAAAAGAGTGAAGGTTTATCACTTATTTGAATTTATGTTACGTTAGATAGAGTGTACATTAACTAGTTAATCTGCAGAGACTGGTCGAGTTAGTTAAAAGTGCGAAAAATTTCGTACATTAACTATGTTATTTATTACCTAGGGAATCTGCAGATTTACGACCAAAGATCAGTTAAAGTAAACAGATAGGTTCTTTAATTGAAAAAATAGTGTAATCACACAAATGGAAAAAGTCGTAAAGTGTTCAATAGGTTAATTTAGTATTGCGACCAAAAACGCGCAAGCCGAGCGAGCGGAGCAAGCGTGCTGCGGCAGCGGCCGGCGAAGTGCCAGAAACGACGTTTTTGTAAAATTTACTTTCATTAAAGGTCTTTAACTTAAATTAACTGAAGCCTTGGCTATTACACTCACTGTCTTCCGCACTTTAACAGTCTAGCATCCGTTAATAAGCAGACTAACTAGTTAAAGTGCGGAAATCTGCTAAAAAAAGTTAATTCACATATTAACGGATTCCTTACTTTAGTGGTAACATTTATATTATTCTCTCTAAAGAAAGATAATATTTAAGTTGGCAATTTTTGTTTTTAGATAAAAAAAACAATAAAATACTTTTTGTTTTTGTTTTACAGAGGTCCCCTCTATTCTAAGAGCCCTATGACCCTGCTAGGGATAATAGACATCATCATCATCTATTTCCTATTTAATTGTAGCCTATTAATAACACATACACTCATGCGATAGATTTGGCAAATATAGAAGGGGTATGAATTTGTTTTTGAAAATTACTACTGCGCATACCTCCCTCCACAATACGGAGCGCTCATAATCCTCCATTTGAGTTATAGGTAAGAGTACCTAGTACCTACATAGGTATCTTGAAATTAATTATTTCTATTTTTGTGTAGCTTGATTATTATTTAAATAAAAGTAGGAATGTAAATGGATACTTAGAACAAAAACTTTTTTCCTAAATATCAATGGAAGGAATAATCTAAATGTTAAATATGCCTACATTAGAAACAGTTCAGCAGTTGCACCTTCATACAGTAATCAGTATTCAATAAGAAAGTTTGTGTAGAAAGCATAGCATGTGACAGACAATTGCCTTATTGACGATAAACAGTAATCATACTTATTTATATTCAGTAATTTAAACTAAAATATATAATTGATTTAAAATCATGAACAAAGCAAAGAATTAAAATTTTATATAAGTTATTTGTTGTGGTTAAGGGAATGTCAGAAGGTAGGTATCACCTTCTATTCTATACTATAAAAAATCCATGTTTAGTTTTATTACAATAATGTTTGATAAATATAGTGTTTATTCATCACGGTGCCACTGTCGGTCAGGGAACAGTTTCAAAAGCAATCATGACAAAATGTTGTCAGTCGAGTCGGCTAGTGACATGTTGGTGTCCTAGAGATGGCAAAAGGAAGCAAGGGTGTCAGATTAGGAGATGGCAAGACAAGATATGTCAAACCAAAAGGTGGCTTTGGACAGAGCCCAAATCGTCAAATGAAGGAGGCCTTTGCTAAATGGCACACAGAATACAGAGACTTTTATAAATAATGTAGATTCATATGATACAGTAGATTATAAATGATGATTTTCTGTTATTACTTCATAATAACATGTTGTATAATTAGGTTTATTGCTATTGTACCCAACCTTGACTCGCTATTTGAGTTCTATAATAAGTAGGTAAATTATTATTTAATTGAACATACAATAGATAAAGGAAATCAACAATAAAGGAAAAAATATAAAATACTTAGTATGTACTTTAGGAAGTGTTTCTAATTCTTATAAAAATTTTAACTATTTTTAAAGGAAATGTCCATTGATGTGAAGATTGCAGATATTTGCTGTTTGTAAACAGACGGTTTTAAGATTTTGTTTTCTTTTTCTATTCACCTTTTTATTTTATTGCAGAAAAAAGATTGTAAACTGACTTACCTCTTTCACAGTTTCCAATTTATGTTTCTGATCAGGATCTGCATTAGGACCCATCGCTACTGCTACATACTTGTCAGATGCACTAGCTTTAGGGCCAGATGGAGAGGCATCTTTGTCTATTGCGTTATTTATTACTGCAGGCTCCTCCAAAGCATCAATAGGCGCTTTGCTAGGGCCTTTCGAAGATGATACTGATGGGGCAGCATCAAATTGGGGTCTCTCCAGGACTTTCATACCCATTTCCTCCTCTATCTTGGCATGTAAGCGTTTTCTGTCTTCGACGATGTGGGGATCGTCACCCTCTTCACCATGGCGTACAATCCCAACCACTGGGAAGTCACCGACGTCGTTTTGTGCCAGTGGAGGAGGCATGAGGAGCTCAGGGCCCGCTTTTTGAATACGTTTATACACATTGTAAACACTATCGTTAACACTAGTGGAACTTTTAAACTCTGGCAGGTAAAACAGTGCCCCTAACCATACGATTCCGAATGTCAAAAGTACTGAAACAATCAAATATTTTTCCCGGAGGCGGAACGAACGCCGCGATATGGACGGTACCGGGACTCCATTCACAAAGCGTTGGTATGAGGGCAATATTCCCGTCATGTTTATGTAAACAGTCCCTAAAACTAAAAAATCTAATTTTAATAAATAATGACAGTTTATAAGACAAACAGCCCGTCACAGTAGTAGCCATTAAAGAACTGCCAACTTGAATGAAGGTTTTTTTGGGGATACCAGCTAAGGAAACTCAGAATCTACTAAAGTCTACGAATGTTTATTTTCCAGCATACACTAGACTTCATTATGGGTTAAAAAAAGAATTGTCGATTAACTAACTTGCTTTATTGCTATAAAATTGCTTTATTCAAATAAAGTCAGTAATTACCTAAGCACTTTTGATTAGCTATTGGATTTATTTGACAGAATCAGATGGATGTGACACATTGCTATTTCTTTTTGGCACAAATAAAAACTTACAGAAAAAAGTAGCTATGTGTCACATCCCTCTGTCAAATGAAGCAGATGGCGATGATGTCGACGACACTTGCGTGGTAGACCCACAGGTCATTAAATGACAAAATTGACATTTCTATTTTGTTTTCAAGTAGTTTTCTTATTTCGAGAGACTTTAATATCAGCCAGTGGATTTGCTTGTTTTTTTTGTCTGAAGAGGAAAAAATGTTATTTTGTTAAAAATATATATTCCAGTTAACTTACCTGCCCCCTTAGCATGACTGACCACCAAAACGCGATATGATAATAGTGGATTATTGCGTTCAACTGTCAAAAGACAATAGATGTCGACAGTTGAGTGTCTATAAAACGTTGTATCACACGATATACAACATGTTACAAAAGTACCCCTAATGCCGAATATGGTGTATAGGGAACATCAAACTGAACAACTTTTACTATGGGACCAACCTTGAAATCGCGAAAAAAAAAACAGCTGTTTCATACAAAAATTAATTACGAAAATATCAAATTGTATGAAACAGCTGATTTTTTTCTCGCGATTTCAGAGTTGGTCGCATAGTAAAAGTTGTTCAGTTTGATGTTCCCTATACACCATATTCGGCATTAGGGGTATTTTTGTAACACGTTGTTTACCGTGTTTCAGTGGACATGCTAGGGAAGCTAAATCTTCGTACATGATAACACCGCATAGATAAATATACAAGTAGATGATTGGTTGGTTATTTTTGTAAAACTGACAACCTGCCAAATCAAAACAAATAAAAATGATACTCTTGATTTTAATAAATCTACTAAATAGTATAATAAAAAATTAAGTATGGCAACATTAAAACTACCTTTGTTACCGCCACCTCCTGGCAGCATTTGTAATTAATACATTGTATGCTTGTAAGGAATGCTTTATCAAAATGTAAATTGTTTAATGGTCAATGTGTAGATGGAGCTAATTAACCATTTTTGGAATTATTGCCGTTCTTTGTAGTCTTATGGTAGCTCTGAGCACTGAAACCGGTAGCCACTTGAATGCTCTCTAAGGGCACATCTAATGGTAACCATATAGAATTGGCTAATAGCTTGAGAATAGCCAATAAAAAAAACATACTTGTAGATAGGGTACTATGCATACAACCTCGGAAAATCATTATAAACACTGAAAACCACCACTTAAAAAAAAACTTTTTATGATAAACTGCATAGTGCCAACCCTAGAACAAAATTGTGTTTTGCTTTTGTCAATAAAATTAATGGGGTTGATTATCAAAAACAATAGTCTATTTGCGACTAGGGATGTCTTGCAGTTTTCCATACAAATAAAAAAACAAAATTTCTCAGCCATGTGAGGTGGTTTTCAAGGTTCAATCATTTTCCGGGGTTGTATGCATGGTACCCAGTAGGGATCCCAGTAGATACTAATCCATATTCGGATTTATAGTGGTGGCCAGATAATTGAGTTGAGGACACCAGTCGATTTTTATACAAACGAGGTAACTTGGAAGCCTTGTTTCGCTGCCAAGGATTGATCTAGCTGTGATCTGATGATGGCCATCCAGGGAGTGAATGGAGAAGATTCAGATCGCCATACACACCCAACTGATCTGATCAACATTCTAAGAGATATCAGGATTTGCATAAAAATGTATGGAAATCCTGAAACTGAACACTTTGATCCACATATCTCTTAGAATCCTGATCAGATCAGTTAGGTGTGTAAAGCGATCTAAATCTCCTCCATTCACTCCCTGGATGGCCATCATCAGATCACAGCTAGGTCAATCCTTAGCGGCGAAACAAGGCTTCAATGTTACCTCGTTTGAATGAAAATTGACTGGTGTTCTTAATTATCTGGCCCCACTATATCTGGCCACCACTATATGTATAAGGGTATTACCAAACAAACAGCCTGTAGTTTAATCGAGTGGTATTTTATGGACCTTTCTTAAACCTTTCTTTAATGCTTCTATTGATTTTGGCGGAATGCGCTATGCTACTTTGCAAACCAAATCCTCACGGTTTTCATCGGTTGGTTTTTTGAGTTTTGGCTTAGTATTATAATATTTGGCCCCGTGATTATTCTCTTTGGCGCCACCACACCGGCCGGCACCGCCCCGGGGCTACCTCAGTGCGTCAGTCACCCTGTGCATAAGCACAGTTACTATAAAGTATATGTTACTATAAAGTAACCACAGGATGCAAGAGGGTATCTACATTCAGCTTTATAAGGATATTTACCAAACACCCTGTATATTAACACAGTAGATACAGTACATATTGGAAATACCTAGGTATGTACCTATATAATTTATCTGCGGGGTTTTGATAAAGAAAATACAAAATCTATAATATATGTTTAATTTTATTAAGTACTATTGTTTATTACTTACACAATATATTTCATATATTTTTAACAAATCCATCAATTCACAAGTTACTCTAAGTTTAAGTACTTAGTGCTTGTAAAATTCAAATCCTCAAATTGAGATCAGTCAGTTTTATCTAAAACTAATCCTGTACATTCATAATCAGCTTACATAGAATTATATTACTATATTTTGAAACATTTTCAATTTTGTTAAACATCTAATTTTCGTAATTTGTACATTATGAGCAGATAAATTTTAGCTATGAGTGCGGCTTAAACCTCGACATATAGAAGTCACAATCTGGGCAATATAGAGCTGGAGAATTGACTTGCTTCTTTCGACACAAGTTGCATGGTGCCTTCTGTCCAGTTAGGGCCATATTTGTTTGATGATCTGCAGTCGGATAAGGATTACTAGCCATTTGCGGAGGTACGGGAGATTCCGTGCCTCCTTTCGTACCGGGTTCAAACGAAACCGACTTTTTCTGCATCTGTTTTGGCGCCGCCATATGTTGGTATGGAATGTAACCATTTTGGCTGTACTGGTACTGAGCTAAGGCATCGTTGCTGACAGTGTTCTCGTTTTGGTTGTACATTGCCCTCTGCTGCTGTGAGTTGGCGTAATGCCGGATCTCAGGACGGGTTTGATTTGAATTATTGTCATGGTAGTAGTTACTGGGAACTTTTTGGTAAGTGCCGTTGGAGTAGTTGTCAGGAGGGACGTCTCCGTGGGGTGGAGGCACCCTCTGGTAGGGCGACGGCGCCGCACCGTAGTGGTTCGTGTTGATCGCCGGGTAACGACTAGAGTACTCGGAGCTAGCGTAGCTTGTCGGTGGGTTGTGGTAGCTCTGATAGGCCGGCGAATTGGTGGGCACACTTTGGTACGGCGATGCATTGCTTGGCAGACTCTGATTGTACTGTCGGTTCGGATTATAATTTGCACTAGGAAGCGTAGCGGCGGTGGAATGCTGAGGTAGTCTGTGATAGTAAGCGTTGTTCTGAGATTGGTTGATTTGATGATGTTGGCTCGGTGGATGGGTGTACGTGTTAGGCACAGATCGCTGTTTTGTTTGGTTTTGTTTGGACAAATAAGCGTGATTGTGTGCGGTTGGGGTCAGTCGGTTTGCAGGATTTTGACTAAAGTTCGGTGGGCTTGTGCTATGGTTTTGGTATACGGACGGCGGCTGGGTATATGGAATAGGATTCGTCGTATTTGGCAACGAATTATTAGGAAGCGATTGATATATCTGATTATTGCTTGAGCTGTTTTGATTTTGGGTTTGTTGGACGGGAGCACTCGTACCGTAGACACCGGAGCTTTTTTGCGTGTTGTACTGTTGTTGTGGTCGAACCGGTGCGCTTTGATATGTGGGATAAGGACTTTGTAGTCGCACATAATCAGCTTGACTGTTATCATTGGGTACGAAAGAGTTCTGGGATAGCGATGATATTGTGGATCGCGAAGATTGGCTGTCAAATGACTCTGTTCGTTGCAATGAAGGTTTCTCTGTCTGAAGCGGCATTGTAGTCAATTCTGGTTTGCTCATAGCAGATTTCAAAACTCTTTCTAAAATGGGATTTGGGATGTAACTGTCGTCCTCTTGGTCTTCTGCGGTTGATACCAGAATGACTTGATCACAAAATGATACAGATTTTTTCTTTTGTTTGGATCTATCGTTAAAAGAGTTGCTATTATTTAATTTCTGGTCACTGTAATCATCTTCTATTTGTTTAGGATCTATTGATGACGAAGACGCTCTCCTATTATACAGACCAGAGTTGGACTGGTTGGAACAGTTTATGACGTCTCTGTTGCCACTCATGCCCACAAATCCAATGTGGGTTCTCTCAACGTCAGGAGACAACTGTTGAGCGCTACTCTCGAATCTAGAAGCCAAATTTCTAACAGTATTAACGTTGTCCGTGTGGTTAGATAGCTGTCCTTCGATAGAGCCAGATCTTTTTAATTTGAGAGCAGCTTGTTTCGCTTGCAATTCCATCAGCCACGTATCTCCTGATGTATTAATTGCTTCCAATTGATTAAATTTTGCTAGACATTCTTCATTTCTGAGGATTTGATTCCTTTTCTCTTGTAATTGTGCTAATAATGATCCTTTCGGAGCATCTACTTCATTGTTATTAGCTATATCAATATTTCTATTGCTATTTTCCATGTGCTTTAATTCTTCTTGGAGCGGAGTCAAATCCAAAGGTGGAGGTGGTGGGGGAAATTCTTCACTGGGTTGTCTCGAATGATTGACAGAGTTCATAGGGCTGGGGTAAGGAGGTAGTTCAAATACCTGAGGAGACCGCCTCGACGGCATAGCACAGTCAACGACGTCAACTCCATTATCAAATGCATTACTTAAATTTTGAATATTGGTATGTGAAGGTTGTATAGAAGAAACAACATCTCTTTTCACAGGACTTTGTTCTTGATGAATCATAGCTTTAGTTACGACAGTGTGAAAGTTTTGTGGTGGAGAATCATCTAGTCTATTATATTGATTCATAGGTTTGCCATCGTACGAGGGTAAGAAAGGCAATGATTGTGGTTCCTCGCCATATTGTTCAGAAAATCCCCCATCTTCTTCAACGTCCTGTGAATATGGGTATTCTGTGTGATTTGCATGAGGCAAAGGTTGAGGTGGACGCGACTGAATATCATGATCGATCACTTCGGATTCAAACTTAGACCCGCTAAGCTGGGAAGTGGTTCGCTGCGGCAGCGGTGGTGGCACTTTTCGAATCTTTACTGCGCTTCCATGAAAACTCTTTCTCATCAACTTGCTTCTTTCGAGATTGGGATTAGTACCACTCGCTGCTGAATATTCTAAATGACCTTCAGATAAATAGCCGCTTAAGTTAGATTTGTCATCACACTTTTTTCTTCCTACATCACCATCGTCTATAGAAGAAACTCGTTTTTCAACATTAATCGTTTCATTATTTCCATCTGCACCTTCCGTTAAGTCAGGCATTGAACGATTTTTCCTACGAATTAGACCACCCATTAATAGCTTCCTACGTATTTTGTGTTGTTTCTTATTCGCTTTTTTGTCCTCGACAACTTCTTCTTTCTTTTCAGTTGCTATCGGCATTTCTTTTCTGGCTCTGCCGCGGTCTTCACTTCGTGACCGCTTTTCTCTGCCTTTTTCATCGTCTCTAGATTTGTGTCTAGGTGGACGTTCACGAGGCGGATTGTCGATGTCATCTTCAACGCATTTGGGAGACTTTTTCGAAGAACCCTTCTTTTTCGGCAACGTTGCATAAATCTCTATGGTGGTCGGCGTGGTTTCGAGACCTCCTTTAGTGTTTCTAACGGGAACACTTTGTTGAGATTCTGACAGTCGTGTTGCTCCTGCTATACGTCTTTGAAGGCTTCTAGCGCGCATTATGCACGTGTTGTGTTTCATTCGGGCAAATGTCATGGTATGAGCATTATTATAAGAAGCGTCCATTGCAGCACTGGCTTTTGATGCTGCAGCGTCACACAAGATTAAGGCTTTTTCAAAGTCTGTAGCACTTTCTGCTTGCCGTGATTTGTCTAATAACCTATCAGCTTCGGCACATAATGCTTTACAAGTATCGACAGTTTTCAACTCTGGAATTTGCATCATGGGAGGGTTGTGCCGAAGTACTTGTTGTTGCGTTTGGAATGGTAAGCTGTCAGTGGAAGATAAGGAATACGAGTCATAGCCAGCATCGCATGATCCGCCGCTAGATAGCTCGCCCTTACGCGTTGGACTTCCAGGGACACTTCCAGGTCCTCTTCCCTTAGTGTACATATAGGGGCTTTCGAAAGTAGAGGAGGATGCTGATGACGCACTATTGCGATCTCCACTCCAATTCCCAGAGTCTCTACGCACTCGCGGCCTATCTTGCGAATCTGAAGCTGAACCTGTGCTCAAGCTCCGTCCTAGCTGAGCTCGTCGGTTTGCCTCCCACATGTTTTCTACAGTTTTCCTAGTGACATAGTCACTCTCACTGTCGGGACCCGGAGTAACAGCACGCCGTGCGAAGTTAGAGTTGGGTCGTTCAGGGGCGGGCGTAATGGCACGTCGCGGCTCTGGCGCAGGAAAGGGTACAATTTCTTTGGGGGCGTAACGAGTATCGCACGGGGTTCCATCTATTGCTGCATATAAAAGGAGGAGTGGTTGGAATCGTCCTCTTCGGCATTTGTCAACAACATGCCCCCATTCAGGGCCGATTTCTTTAACATCGGCGTCGTCAAAGTATATCCACAAGCGGAGCTTGCTATGGAAGAAGAAGGTTGAGTAGTGTTTGCCGTAGTAAGTGACGAGGCCGACGAGACGGTGCGTGGCGCGGGCGGCCCAGCCTCGGTCGACACACTCGTGGAATGCGTCGGTGGGCAGCAGTTCTGTGCCAAGAGCGGCGTACACCGCCGCCACGTCTTCTGCAGCTGGTCGCTCTGAATCCCACACCATGCCAATGGATATGACTTCAGGGCGATTCATCAACGTGCGACAGATTTGAATCTTAGCTCCACATGCATTCTGAAAAAGAAACAAAAATATTTTGTTAGTACTTAAAACGGCAATGTACCTACACTATGAATGTACTCGCTTTAACATGTTTTTGTATTTCGAGCAAAAATTTATTATAATTTACTTACTGGGCAATCTCTTATATCGCCCATCCCTCCAGCCTTCTTCAGCAACAGTCCAAAGCTGTCGCCATGCTCTCCTAGTGCTGCTTGCGTTGTTAGAGCCGTAGCAGATACATAATGCACCATCTGTGAATAATAAAAACAAAACATGAAGCTATGTGGCTTTCATTGAAGGTCGGGGTTACCTCTAGGGACTAGGGTTATTGACAACTATTATATTTTATTTATTTATTTATTGCAGAGAGCTCTTCATAACTGAAGATTTTAAAAAAATACAATCCACAAAACCAAAGTATCGTTGGGAACTAACCTGAGTATAAGGTAGTGGCTCAGAAGTGGCTTGGCATGCACCACAGACAGACTGTTCGACCAGCATCATGGCGAACTTCCGATGCGGCACACAGTGCGGCGCGCGGCACGCGTCATCGTCTCTCCTGTCTGCTCCAGCCGCGACGTGGGCGTGGACCCTCAGGAGGAGGTGCTCGAAGCATTCGCTGGCGTCGGCCATGCAGCCAAGCTGGAACCGAGCACCGACGCCCCCTAGCGCCCGCCGGAGACTGTCGGCGGCCGGCGCACGCTCTGCTGACCATTGTAGCTGGGTGAACAACTCCTGTAGACAAAGGAAAGAACATATAAGAACTGTGTCAAAACATGATGTCGTGTTTAGGTGCATTTAAGCACGCGCAAACGTGAAGAATCGAATATCTATGCATAGCGCAGTTGCAAGTAAAGCTTGTTTGATCTTTCAAAACACGCTCAGAGGGTTTGTATATGTGTCAGATTCCCTCACATATTACTTCTTCCAGCTTTTTGATTAAAAATCTCCATTCATTTACTTTCTGAAACTTTTTAGGTCATCGGGTTCAATGTCAATACAGCTCGTTAATGTCGGTATAAGTTAAAATAATTCAAACATTTAACGCCCTGATACGTCCTGGGAACAAAAGTTCCCTTAAACGTTCAATTCATGAGATCAAAGCACCTTTAAGCGTCCGAGACTTTATTTATTAAGTAGGTATTTTATTATATGAAATCTATTGATTCCACTATTCCGCCAAACATTTTTACAAATACAAAAGTTGCGAGGCTTCAAAAACAGGCTGCCCATAAAGAAAGTTTTTACCGTTCTTCACGTTATGCGATTTTAATATTTATGAGACGGATGGTAAGTTCCAATATCATTTGCGATGGGCACAGAACCAGTATGGCACGGATAGGTCAGAACCGCGTCATGACCCGAGTGGATCGCTAGTAGACTCGTGTGCTGTTTTTTGTGGGTTTCGTAATACCTTCTTGTAAATAGATTTGATGCCCTTGCGTTTACACCTGAACTTTGATCCCACGTGTCATTTGAGGAGTTTTAGATTTGAAGTAAATAAACTTTTAAGTTTACAAGATGAATTTTATCATCTTCATGGTTTAAAAATAGGTATGAATCAAAGTAAGTGTAAGTAAAGTAAGTAAGTACCTAACCACTAAAAAATCCCCAGTTTAGGCACTGCTGTAGAAGAAATGTGTAACGTGGTACAACGAGCTTATATAGATAATTTAATTATTGATGTAATCACTACAAAAATAAATTAGTATACCTACTAATCCTGTTGTGTATTATTTATTGCACATTTATTTCTAATAACATTTAGGGCAGGTGGTTGTAGCCACACCACACCACCACAAATTAAAACATCGAGTGAGATTTGCAATTGTATTTTATTTCTATTTTTAAATGGAAACGTTTTCGTCTGAATCACCTGTCGAAAGGATTAATAAAATCTTGTAGCAATACCACACAAAAAGTACGTAAAACTGTTCCTCTTATGCAGCCGTAAAATCGCTTTCTTCCTTCAGCTGCTACACAAATGCGTCAAAACAAAGCCTTCAGTTATGCGGCGCCTGTGCAACTCCGCTTTAATTAACTCTCGTTAATTGATGTTCCACTATCACGCGAATCTACTCTCACAATTTCTACTAAGACAATGATTTGATGAACAGCTTAATAAGAAAGCTAAACAGGTTGTCATCAGTGCGAAAACATGGAACGTGGAATTATAATTGAAATTTTGTTATACGACCTATATTTCCGATGTTAAGAAAATACAATATTTTGATTTAATCGCAGAAACTAAATAATACTACTGTCTCGTTTTTCTATTTTTTACATTTGACCGCTCTCCTCTTGGAAAGAGGATGCGTGACATAATTGAAATAAAAACCAAACAAAACGCTAAAATTAGTTCTTACTTTTGCATATACGATTGTAGTCGTCTACATGTTAAGTTACGCTTATGTTACGAGTATAACTCTTTAAAACAGGTTTACATTAAAGTTTGCGTAATAAATCGCGAGGTGCAAACTCGTTCATCGTTAACTATTAGTTATTGTTTTTGCCATAACACTAGAACATTTCACGGAACCAATGCATCAACCTAAAGTTGACGTTAGTGGCACACCCGCCCCGCGCGGTGAGAACGGCGGCCATTGTTGCGTGTGAATGGTGAAGCCGCGGGCGCCCTGACCCTGCTTCTTGCCGTTTCTGATCGCCTGGTACTTGCTACTCACATTTCACTTACAATTTTGTGTTTTATGAAAATTAACACTTTTTAATTAAGTTAATTCTAATTCTTTTTAACTAAATTAAGAGGAGCTCGGTGGTGCTTTGGTAGCGCCTGGCCCATCGATTGCGGAGGTTAAGCAACTTTCGCAAGAGTCGGTCATAGGATGGATGCCTAATTACTTATTATCTCGAGCTCCTCCGTGCTTTGGAGGGCACGTGAAGCCGTTGGCCCCGCTGCATTTGCAGTCGTTAGCACCCACCAATCCGCACTGGGCCCGCGTGGTAGGTCATGGCCCATCCTTCGTATCCACCCATAAGGAAGGCTTGTGCCCCAGCAGTGGGGACATTAAAATGGTTGATGGTCAATTAAATTAATTCACTGGTTTCATAAGAAGACAAACGGAACCTAAACATTTTAAAGTGACTGCAGTATCTTTCCTAAACATAATTATAACTAAGATTGAATTTTACACGTTTGTACTATTATTTATTACACGTGTATAAATGCTTGCGCATCGGAAGAATATTTTTCATTCAATGTAACTAATAAAAAATTAATAACCAGTTTCTGTTTCTGCTTTGTTAGTATTTATAGACACAATGCGTTAATGCAAAATTCATGGTGGTACAATAAAATCTTCACTGTCTCTACTTATAGAGTTTATTTTACAACGTCATTTAGTTGTCCTGTCGTGCGTGTATAGAGGAAATGTGAACATCCTGCGCTTTCGTTTCGCAGAAAACCTATCACGATTAGATAATTGTATGTTGTAAGAAGTTGTGTTTAAGCAGACAAAATGATCACGATCTGAGTGTTGACGATCACGAAACAGGCATTCATGTTAATATTATTAGTTTCATTAAGAAGCCATTTCCATAACTATGTGCAATTCTTACTAGAGGTGGTGACATTATTGCTTTTGTTGTAAGTCCATAAAGATACGATGAGCATTTTTTAACGATGAGTTTATTATGCATTACCTTCCAAAATTAAAATTATTATTTTGGTGAGAACGGAAGATCAGCCTTATATAGGGTACACTTTGGGTGCCTTAATGAGTGTGAGCCTTTTTTGTGTTCCATTAAGACTAAGCTAATAATAATTAAAAATATAGTATTGTGTTGTAATTGTACTGTATTTGGTTCATAAAATAAATTATTTTTTCTTTCTTCTTTCTGACAAAAAGACACTAAGATCAATAAGTTCTTTAAAGCTTGACAAATAATTATTAGTATTGGTTATTATTGGTTGACAATAAATCTTGCTGTCCGCTTACTGTCAATTTTTCAAGAGGTTTTACAAGTCACGACGACGCAAGCATGTTTTCCTCAAATTGTACACCGTATGTATGTAGGTACTTAAAATTTCATAGGACAAGGCCTATGCGAGCAAAATATAAATGAAATATAAAGGTTTATAGGCAATTCGGCACGAAATATCCTATAGAAACAATAGTGAATTCAAGCCGCGAGCTATTCCGGAGGCTTGCGCCGACGCATGAATACTTAAGTGGTTGTTAAGTATTCTAACTTAAGTATTCTCGACAATTGCCTTTAGGAGGTTCGACACAATGGATACAGGGGCCGGAGACGGGCTACGCATCACAAACACTACAACGGCTTTTGATTGAAGAACCATCGAACATCGTTCAAAGGATTTCAATAAAAGTCGTACCTGCAGAGATCTTTTTGTGACATGTAGTAAAGAACTATCGCGAACTATGTTTGACAAACCTACAAACTACATAATATAGAGCTTTATTTATAATACACACAATACTGGTCAAAATCATAACCCACCTTTTTGCTTTGCTGTAGTCGGGTATATAAATTATGCTATCATGTTTCAATAAAAAACATTGTCATGAAATAGGTTTAGTTTTTGATTTTTTTTTACTTTCCATAATTACAATGACTAATTTGTAGGTAATTAATTAATTATTAACACACAAAAACCAGGAAGTCTAGACAAAAGTCTCAATTTAATTGCTAAGATATCTCTTCAGTAATTAAGTAATGCGTAATCGATTATAATTAAAACTAATCGTGACCACTACTCGTGACTCCGGAGTCGCTCTATTATACAATCCTTGTTGATTACCAAGTTTAACTAAATGCTCAGATAAGGGTGTATGCACACGTGCAGAATTTAGATTTGTGGCGAAATTGTAATCACAATACTGCCTTTTACTGTTTCGGTTACTGGGTTGTTTTCCATTGTAGAGTCCGCGAATTCCTATAATTTATTTCAATGCAAGTCCAATATGACACGCTGAACTCCTGTTCATATGCAGATGTATTAAGTGTGTCATGTTCTCCTGAATATTCTGATATTTATGTTGTGTGTATGTGTGTAAACTATTCTTTAATTCCGACATCGCTTTATCTAAAAAGTTGCCTTATCGTCTGTTACAATCATTAAAAAATATGAACATTGATAAGTTGAGCAGAAATAGTGACATCATCTCGATACTTTTGACAACTTAGTGGCAACACGTGTAGCATGACAGTAGCTTTTAATCTACCTGAAATCAGTGTGTTGACCGAACACCATACAACATCACTGAGTAACATTAAGAAATAAAAGTTTGATATCCCATAGACTTAAAAAATCAGTGCATGCGCCAACTACGCACATAACTTTGTAGTTGCGTCGTTGATGTCTTTTCCTAGGCAGTCTGCATGTCATTACTCATGTAGATAAAATACCGACATAATGTCCTCTAATGAGCTTCACCGGTGAATATTAACGACAATTTGCAGGAAATATAATCTTTAACTTGATCGGTTTCGGATAATCAGAAAATTAAATTGATTGACATAATAAATCGGTGATTGTATTCAATTTCACGTCGTTTCAGTTTTATTCAAGCAACATATTTTTTTTTTCTACATGTTCCAAATTGCATATTTTAACGTATCAATATACTTAAAATACCTCTTCAAACAAAAAAAAATGGAACAACGGTAGCAACATAACAAATGAGCAACAACTGTTGGGGAAGAAGTTAAAGGTAATTGTATTAATTTAAACAGAATTAACACGGTAAAACTTACTCTGAACAGCGAAAGTGTCGTTGGACTGATCAACGGATCAGGCTCCCTCCTAGCCGATGACGCAGGGCGAGTTCTGGGCAAGGTATTATGCCTAACTCCAGCCAGAGACCCATTGAGGAGCATATCCTTCGGTGGCAGAAGTTCCCGATCCTTAAGACCCTCGATCTTTTGCTTCTGAATGGCCGTCCCTTTGCTCCCATCGCTCACCTCCTTACGTTTATAACGAAACTTTATCATATCACTGACAAGTCCGCATCGCACGATCAACACTAACCCTCATTCGAATTCAATCTCCATACCGTGAAACAATGGCCGCGCACTAAAAATGCATATTTGTCAGCGTATATGGCAATAAGTAAGCAAACCACGTGCTCTCAAGAAACTTTCCGTTCAACCACTTGGAACTTCGAACCTCGATTCGGTATTACGAACACTGCAAGAGGCAGTTTTGGCGCGGGAGCGCCTTTGTAATAATAGCGACAGGTATACGACAGGTGGTCGCACTTACAAACTGCTTGCAACTGCCGTCGATTCACTTCATTAATTAGTCGTTATAATGACGCGACAAATCACTATTTACGATTACTAGTACTGAGTAATTAAGTTCATAGTTAATAAAGCTTTTGAATATACGGTTGCTTGGTAGAAAGCTCCGTTTCAGACTGAGTAGAGACTGCGGCGGGGGCGGGAAACCCGACCGCTTCCCTCCAGGTACTAACGTTTTTTGTAATCTATTGTTAACGAAACTCACGTGGGTTTTTATCTGTCTCTTTCTTTTAGAATATAATATAGTGCCGTCTCTTTCTATTTATGGTGTTTTGTTTATGTTACAATGGCATAAAATTACAGTTTTTTTGGGGTTTAGGACTTAGTAGTTTTAAACTCAAACATCATTGAACACGTGTTCGCAATGTGCTAGACAGATGTGCAAGTACTATTTTATAGTAAAACTTTTTTTTATGTTTGAAGAAGTAAAACTTTTTCATTTTATTTTGGCCACTACGGGTCGTTTTATTTACAAACTCGCGGATTATCCGTCATGGTCAATCTTCGATCATGATCGAAGTGGTCAATTTATGTATTTTGATCACACGTGCTTTCCCATCCGCAAAAACATTCGCCGCGCAGCTGCATCCGCAAAAATATTATACTCAAAGTAACCAAAGTTATTTGAAAAAGCAATCTGCAATCTGCATCTCCCGTACAAATATTTACGTGTTAAATATTAAACAATGGCTTACGTGTCCGAAACGGAAAGTTAGTGTCCAAACAAAATTTATTCTCCCTGCAACCCCATGAGTCATTTTAAGGAAGAATGTATCTACATATCAACAAATGCGTCATATACAAGGTGTTACAAAAGTACCCCTAATGCCGAATATGGTAGATAGGGACCATCAAACTGAACAACTTTTACTATGGGACTAACTCTGAAATCGCGAAAAAAAAATCAGCTGTTTCATACAAAAATCAAAATCGAAAATATCAAAATGTATGAAACAGAGTTGGCCCCATAGTAAAAGTTGTTCAGTTTGATGGTCCCCATATACCATATTCGGCATTAGGGGTACTTTTGTAACACCTTGTATATATTTTATAAAAAATTTAAAAATAAACATAGTAACAAAAATAAATCTTTTTAACCCGTTGTTGATATCTCTGACGTTAAAACTTAATCATGAATGAACTTTCTCAGCATGAGTCAGTTCTTAAGTATGTCAGTGAGTGTGTGGTCAGTTCCCTCTCTGCTGTAGTCTTTTTAACCACGTCATAGCCAAAGTATTTCAAACACTTGAGATATTTACGACAATATATTATTTAAGAATTACCAATGAGTCTTCACTCCTTTAAATGTGGTTACGGTGACAAAAACGGATGTACTAATTGGCTTTTGAAATTAATATCATTAACATAACACATAAATAAGCTGAATCATAGAATTGAATAAGGCTGTTACAAGATCGAGATATTCTTTAAATGTCGTTTATTTAATAACAAATAAGACCGAAGTTTATAAACATAATATTATTTTAACATTTAAAGAATATGACTGGCTTTTTCTTAACCCTGCATCATCCTGCGTGCAAACTACTCTCGATTTTCTATAGTTATTTATTTTCTTCAATGAACGAAACTAGTCTATCAGGTAGGTACTAATCTACAAGCCTTGAGGTTTGCCTTTCTTAGAATCGTCCATATTGATCAGATGGGTGTGTAATTCCTCTATAAGGAAAACTTAATAAAATAAAAATAGTGCCTACGCGCGGAGCGCCTGCGAAACAGGAATGCTGTAAGACATAATTTATGCATTTATGCAGAATGCTAGACGCAAAATTAACACCATAAACAACGTTTGCATAACTTGCAATTTATTCAATTTACTACAATTTATCAGAGCTTTTCGATTAAATAAAAATGTAGTCTATTATATACTCTTGTATTTATTAGATACGTAATATGTAAGTAACTTAATGATTTATTTGTGAGAAGGCGCAGATAATCAATAATTTTAAATATGAACTGAACATTTTCTTTACATAGATTTTTATTCCGTAGTAGAGACCGTTTTCTTCATGTAAAAAACGTCTGAAGAATATTTACAGTATAATAGAGATAAAGTGAACTCGAGTGATCAATTGAGACAGAAGTGAGTCGTGTGCGCAGGCCGTGAGAGGGTCCCACACGAGAGATCGCGATCCAGTTACATCGACTCGCAGTGTGAGAAACACGTTATTTTATTAGTTCGTTTCCCGTCTCATTCATTTACCTATAGAAAAAACTAATGAAAGTAGTTATCGCTCTAGTTTACATTACCGCGTTAATAAAATTTACAATATCATTTGCTGTGCATATAATCAGCAATGGCGCTAACAAACGACAACTTACCGACAGACTGTTCGCTATCTTTTTTACCCCATAAAGTAAATTATATTCTTCAAGATTTTCCACGTATTTCAATCAGTTTTAATCAGCTTTAAAGTTTAAAGAGGAGATCGAGAGATATCCTTGAAACTTGTGCACCGAAAAATCGTTACGAAATCCACAGTTTTATAAGTAATGGACCGACTCAAATCAACTAGCTAGCCGGATTAAATCAATCTATTGTGTTTAATGAGACGTGTATAATCTAACCTTCTTGTGATGGTGGCCTATTGTTTCGTTCTGAATTCATATTCCTATGCTTTCCTCCTATTTCGACAAGTTTCGCGTTCTGAGAAGCATTCAAGAGGCGGTTCTGACCAACCCAGCGTTAGTTATGAGTTGCGACAGAGCCTTGTACAGCCTTTTTCTTAGAATTATAAATGTTGATTCAAAATTCTCACGATTCTGCCAGAAGTGTAGTAATATTAAAAGTATCAGGATGTAATGACGTGTAAGAAATCGGTTACGATAAAATTTTGCGAACGAGTTAATTATTCGATCTTAATTTAAGAAAACAAGTTTTTAGTTTTATTGAAGACTTAGAGTGTATTACCATTATTTCAGTTTACAGTGAAGACCGTTATAAAAAACTAAAGAGGGATTTATTTTTACTTTTGAGGCACACGTCCATTTTATGATGATATTTTGCTATCCCAAAATTAGATCTAATTTCTTTACGACTGAAATTTATAGAAAAGGTACATAATACGTATTGTGAATTTGTTTGTTCTTTGTATTTACGATGTCATGCCAACTCGGAGCAGGTCCTAAGTTATTACAAAAGCAAAGAACACGGAGGTTAGGCAACCACTGACTAACGGAGTGACTCTAGGGACGATTACGTGAACGAGTAAAAGTTTATAGGCTCTCGTTATCGCGTGTCGAATATCTGTGATGAAACTCGCAATACCGATTATTTATATAGATATTGAATCAATCGATTAGTTATATGCGCGAGCGCGACATTCAATTTGAGTTGACATTTAGTGACAATGAGCTGATGTGAAAGTATCAATGACGCAGCCTAATTTGATCTTGAGAGGGTCTTTATAGAATAGATAGACAGTTATTTAAATAAGCTTAAAATTTTCTATAGTTTCTTGTATGTTTACTAACTCACTGTACATTATTGAAAAGTAGGCTATATTTGAACATATGGTGATAAGAAAAATAAAGTAGCATACATTCGCGTAACCGATACTACTTTGTAAACAGAAATACAGCCATATCCAAGATGACAAAGAGATTCGACAGTTCCAGGCAGTTAAACTGTGGGTGTCATTTGCAATTAATTACGATCGAGGACAATGCAGTGCGTGACAATATGAGGAACATATTGTGGGCCGATTGTTTGAAGAATGTTTACCGGCACAAGTGCTCACTGTCCCGAGTGGGTGCGACAATACGCAGTGGAATAATAGCTGTAATTAGACACGTATTACGACAACAGTTCGGCATGCAGCGTTGTGTGTGACACCATCGGGCTTTATCGTAACGAGCTAAAGATTAGACACGACTCCAATACACATTGGCTGCAATATTCCCTGTGTCGAAATACGATCCTTATAAGCTAAATCGGGACTAAACGTATCACTTTCATTGTCAAGTGTATCGCAATTAGACCTTTGGTACAGTAACAATTTATAGCTTCGATTGAACGACCCTGATACACGTATTTGCATTTACTTATTGCAATAGTCGCAGACATTTATATAAATTATCACATGTATTTGAGTTTGAGCCACACAGCCGTCATGTACAAGGCTAACAACATACCACTTCACTACACGAAGTCACTTCCAATAATATCAATACGAATAATCCGCTCACTTTATGATGTTAAACCATTTCGTAATAACCTTTCGCACTGAAACTTCACTGTAATAAAAGCACTTCAATCCAGTTGGGTAATTACTAATCACTTTTCCACGACTGATTGTGGAGCTTTTTTTTACTGATAGTGAAATGACAGGCGCGTGTATCCGCGGCGGTGGAGGCGCAGTGTGTAGTTGTGTACGGTGTGGCGGCGCGCGCGCAGGCAGGCGTGACAAAGATAAGGCTTTAGCGCCGCGTGGGTGCGAGCGAGAGGACCGGAGGCTTATGCAGGAGTCCGGTTATGTCTCTCACTCGTTACTAAGATTAAAGCTTCGTAGAGCTTACTTAGCAATTACTTCTTTAATATATAATTCGCATAATATCTTCGGGAAATAGGGAATCAAGTCCTAATTCAAGAATCTGTTCACTAACAATTTTTCTTTTAACAAAAGTGTTAACGGTTGTTTATCGAATAAAATTGAAAAAGCCAAGAATGAAAGGATTATAGCGGTATGCCAACTTCTAATCCATACAAAGCTTGCTTTAATTAGAAGGTTACATTTAAAAGTAACCATGACCTGCTCTTACTATTGTCCTTTTCGAATTTACAGCAAAGTCAGAACTATGTTTGATATCAGTATCGTTTTAACTTTGTTGACATTATGTACAGTACATATAGTATTGCGGAAAACCGAAGAGTAGGTATTATGCGCGTTTTTTTAACATTGTTTTAATTTCTTATAACATGATTGATACGATGTTTGTATATTAGTAATTAATTTAAGTCAAATATTGGTTAAATATGTCAAATTAACCTGCCCATAATATAGTAATAAAGAGTACAATATTTAGTAGATCAGCAAGAGAGCAGCGATTTGAAAGTAATTAAACCAGACAAGACACAGACTAGTAAAATATATAGATATTGTAGTTCCAGGCTGGAACATCGATCGCTACATTTTAATCTGTTTAGACTTATTAAAATATTAAATTTTAATAAGCAATTTCATGTAACCTAACTATTTCTTGTTGAATACCTATTGATTGTTGACATGTTTGTTGCAATTTGAAACAATAGATTAAAAACCTATAAAAAGTATGTAAAAAAAATTTTAACATTGAAAATGATTTTTTTCGTTAAATTCACTCTAGCCGTGAAAGTATCAAAAATCTGCATGAATAAATCAAATTAAAGGTCATGTAAGTAGTTAAATAAGAAACCATTGACCCTGTAAAATAAAATATACACTATTTTTTTTTTACTTTTTTATGATAAACTGCATATAGCATGCCTAGACCAAAATTGTGCTTTTTTTTTTTTGCCCATTAATGGGATTGATTTTCGAATACATTAGTCTATTTGCATCTAGGGTTGTCATTTTGAACTTGTCCATACAAATAAAAAAACAATATCTATTTATAATAATTAAAAAAGACCCTATCTACCATATTCGGCTTTATAAAGTTATTACCAAACAGCCAGTAAATGCACAATAGTCACTTCTAGCTGCACTTTCACGGTCTCTACTCACCCTAAAGTTCTTATCAGCCAGACCACCAGATTTTTAAATCAGTTTCTGCACGGGGTGTTATTATAAGATAAATATTAAACCGCGGGTCAAAGTACGGCCAGACATACCGGTTCCCGCAACCCGACGCTGTAGCGTCAACAATAACCCGAGACGCTTCTGTTGTCCTTATCATGTTGATGAATTTCTTCCGTTAACGGTATTAAGTTAATTGTCGTGTCAAAAGCTTTTAAGCGGATCACACGTCGTCACACTGCACATGCAGATTTTAGTAGAAATATGACAAGAGTTGTTGGGTCTGTCATACCATGCGTAAATTTTATACAAACTTGGCACCTATATACCTAAGGATATACAATTTGAAATCTGTACTCATTCGCTACTAAATTAATTAAAAAAGTTTATGTTTTGTACTTGTCGTGGATAATAAGATTATGTTAAGAACCCGAATCTGAAGTTTTCTATTCCTTGGCAACACGCATGTTGAAGTTTTGAGGCTCGAGCCAAGCAATAGGTATATTAAGATAAATAATATTAGAAAAAATACTAGAAAAAATCGACTCACCCGTAGCACCTCAGACGGGACTCGAACCCGCACCCTTGGGATTCCGGCCCAATGCACTGACCAATTATGCTACCGAGTCATTATATTTTTTCTAATATTATTTATCTTAACATAAAAATAGCATTGTGAATGCGAAAAATCTAAATTTAATAATAGGTATATTCTTTACGTCTTTTAACATTTTTTTTAATAAAACATCTTATTTTAAAATTTATGTTATTTTGGTTATTATTGATAAGATAAGTACATAATCAAGCATTACGGTAGTTGATAGTAATATTTCATCATCACAAGATTCTGCACCAAGATTCAAAACCGATAAGGATAGTATGAGAATAAACTAATCTTAATGTTAAAATAACCTATTGCGTCAAAGTTGCGTGCCCTTCACCTCTTTATGCTTACAATATCAATAGATTCACAAAATAATTGTACTTGATTTGATAATATGGCTGCTCCTAACACAACACTCGTAATCACTAGTTAGATTGACGAGTACAGTCAGCCTCAGAAAAAACCGTACATTTTTGTATCTACCGATGTTATTCCAAACACTTTAAGTTTATAAATACTGTTTGTCTATATAGTCTGTTTATCTTTACTTGTAAATAATCTTCACCCGACTCTTTATTGAAATATTCATCTTTAAAATACAACAAATGATTTTCCACACATAGAGTACGAAAGAAGATGATAATTATCAATGACAACTTAATTTAATAGGACAACATGTTTTTAAATAACGATTTAAGTATAAAAGACGTATGACAACAGTCAAAACTACTAAATAAGATAAGTACAGACTATACATATAAAACTATAAATTGATTGATTGATTCATTCGTTGTTCGGATATGCGTAAAGCCTGACGGTTGAAGGTAGAGACACTATTTTTTGGAGGGTTATTAAAATCAATTAATTTTAAAGAATACATTTTAATAAAGTTCCGAGCGGGTAATTTCATAAAATTATGAGTAGGCTTTTCACTTTAGTCATCCCGTGACCACGGCCCCTGGAAAGGGAAATCAAAAAACCCATAAATCCAAACGCACTGTTTGTTCTGAACAAGCGTAATAGTTGATATGACATAGTTATAACGTGTTCTCTTACCTACTTTTGAGATCGACTATACCAACAAAACAAACGAGTCGTATTGAAATGTCAGCGGTACGTAGCCGGAGGTAACATCTTGCAATAAGTAATTGGTTTGTACTTAAACTTTTGGTTTATGTAAAGATGAATCTTCTGTTGTAAAACTTAATTGGTCTATGAAATTTTGTTCTTGTAGAATTTCGTAAGTACCTAATACACTGTTTCATTGCTGTACTTAAGTGCTTTTTAAAGCTATGGCTTAGGTATAAAGTTCGACTTCTAGGTCAATAGACCTTGTGGCAAAAAGAAGCCGCAAGAAACTTGGCAAGGGCTTCAGTCACATGGTACAAGGAGCTTTTAGGTCTTAATAATTGGCGCAACTTACAAAAAATATAACTTTTGGGAAAAGCTAAAATTGCAAAACATTTACGGAATACTCAAACACAAGCAAACTGCAAATTGCTTGGGTTGGAGCTTAGGAATATTTTACTTTGAAAGAAGAAGATTGAAAGAAGTTATAATATTGTACGAAAGATAGAATATGACTTTCACACAAATCACAATATGTTAAGCACTTTATATTTTTATTACGGACTTATTACTCGTGAGAGTTCAAAACCGTGGAATGTGTTCGATTTTATTGCCTTTTGGCAAACAAAAAATTCTAAGACGGCCAATTCTATTGCATCAATACAGGATCGGGGATGGAATAAAAGCTTCCATACCAAAAAAGCAAACATCGTAAAACGTGCTTTATAATAGAATTGCGCTCTTAAAAATAAACTTGACAGAAAATGTAGTTTGCTGGCTTTTGTTAAGAACATTAACGACGACAAAGAGTCACCTGCGGTTAAGTTCACACGGAAATAAACTTCGTTAAGCTGCTTGTGCAGGTACCGTTTCTATCTATAAATAATGACTTAACCTCTGATGATTCTACTCGGAAAAAAGTAATGACGGGGAGATAAACTCATCAACGTTAAGCATTGGCTATTAAAGTGACATATTTACGTATTTAATATTATTTTATAATTATGTTTTCTTGGTAATTCGACGTTTGGTTCATCGGGTATTTTTTATAAGAAATAATTTGTGTATTGTATTTTTGTGCGAAAAAGTTATTCACAAGGTTCTCGCAAGACAGCAATTTGATTCCAAACAGAGCAATTGCAAATCTATTTACCATACATTACGACTACATCTCGATGTATCATACACCAAGCACTCTCACTACACACGTATAATTTTGTATTTGTGCCTCGTGCTACTTTCCACTGTAAACTTACTGTCAACATCGGACCACACAAACTTATTAGTCATTGTAATAAGGCTCATATTCGCGTACTTTCACCATCTGCCGTCAGTACACTTGATGCTGTTTCTGCAACCTGTTTAGCCGAAATACCCACTAAACCTGAATACTTTGGTATAATACCTCTACCTAGTGTGACAGGTTGATAAATTATTAAAACTAGCCTGAATGCCATGCACCATGTATTATTAGCGCTAATCACTAATATCTTTAGTCTTGTAAGCCAGTTATGTTTATACATTTTGCAGGATGAACTTAATTATCATTGCACAAAATCGCAGCATTAATGTCCATTCAATTTTCGTTTTATAAAATACATTTCAAGAGTGTCAATATACATAATTTAAAAGAAAGTAGTATATATTATCATATAATTGTTTAGTACAAAAAGTATGTACATATTGCACAGGAATTTATTAAAATGAATGAATCTTGCATTACCCAGAATAATGTGAAACCCGTAGGCCTCTCTGAGGAAGATCAAAGCTCGTCCATGTCAAAGCTTAAAGTATTTAAGGCCCTAAATAAAAGAAGAAAAATGTGTATTTGGAGTTAAGATGAGTTATTTATTTTGCATGCATCATCACCATTGACCCAAGAACAATACAAATATACAGCGCGAGGCAAACCACCAATCCGAGACCATCGTAGTAATTACGATAGATAACACTTATTCCAGCGATGGGTGTGCAGAAATCTAACGATAATTTTGCTCTGCTATAATGACACGTAGCGCTTGGTATTAAAGATAATATTTGAGTGCAGTGTAATTTTTTTTTGCTTGCTATTGTACAGTTGGAATTCTTCAAATACTGCTGTAGCCAGTCGCTTAGGTTGAAGGTTGTGAGGTTGGCGTAACCGCATTCATTGTTTCACACAACCACCGATCGCTTTTGACTGTTTTGTAATTAAATATTTGCTCAACAATTTTAATAAACCGTTGCTATGTACCCAGAAGTAGTCGTGAAATAGTTCATTAGATTTTATGCTGCAACTTTGTTTTTTCTTGAGGATTATAAATTAAAAGGTTTTGCATGCAGAGTGATATTGTATTTACTTTATGAATTATATAATTCATGAGTTAATTAAAGATATTATTTGCTAAAACTGTAAGTAATAATTACCTGAAACAAAAATATTCTGCTTAAATATTTCTCGATATTTTCTTCTTCTTCTTTTTGACTGACATGTAATGTCAAAAGTGACTCTGACAGTTGTGACCGCAACGCATGTCAGATGGCGGTGACATGTGCGTGAAGCGATGCGAGCGCGCACGCTACACTCTGTTGCGGTTGACAAATACCCACACGTATGATGAAACGCGAAATGATAAACAATAGACAGTTTGCGATACATTTGAAAGCCTATGGTTGCACATTGATATTGCTTTCAATTATTTTTATTCTGTTCCTAGAAAGTAATTTTATAAGGTTTTAACAAAGTTATTGAAACTAAAATTACTACGATTTCAATCGTTTTAGTAATAGTTATTGGAACTAACTACTAAGAAATTTCGTTTGAATTAAAATGTTGTCCATCAAACCACTTAGAACTGTGATTTGTCCTAATCAGTTCACCAATTTATTATTATAAAAAGTTTTTCTTGTCAGAGGGATTCGTAATATCAACCTGAAACATTTATATCGATCGGTGTCTTTTGTTTATACAAGTGGACAATGAAAACGTGAAATGTAGACACTATATTCACCCACATACATACGCACCCACTCTTACTATGTTTGAAAGTAACCTAAAGCCTCGATGATGTAGAGAGATTTCATTGCCCTGTAAATCAAGTGAAATGGATGGCTCCTGTGAGATATTGTGTTATTTATTTATATTTACGAGTAAGAGTAATGATTTAGAGTTCTAAAGCTTTGAATGATGGCTACGGATGTTTGTAGCCGTAGTTTTACTGAAATAGTTAACATTTTAAGTAGCGGTGCCATAAACAGCTTCTTTGAAAATGAAATAGTCAATGATAAACGATAACAATGAGAAAACTTTATTAAAGTCACAAAACGCCTTTAGGTCTACTGTAGTTATTCAATGAAAAGTCTTTATGTTAAGTTGCTTACTAAAAACAAAGCAAAGCCTATAATTATTATCCACAGCTTAAACTTATTTGTCAAGTAAACCACTAATCAAATCGCCCTTTTCAGCCCACGTGTGCTACCTAAAATTATAATCTGAATCTAAATGTTGTCGCACTAATTGAGGTGGTGGGCGTGGGCGAAACCTTGTTTGTTCAGTTGTGGGAGTGAAGTGGGATAAAATGGTGATGTCAGACGTCTGCACGGTTCAAATATAAGCCAGTCAGCGGTTAAAAGTGAGATAACCCTACATGAAGTGTATATCACCATCCTGCTCAAATTTACTGAGTTTGCATTCCTTGATACGGCTTCAGTTCAGACCACTGAACGATTTGGTTAAGCAGACAAAGTAACTGATTTGGTAGTTGCTAATTTTTACGAGTCTTGTCATTTTCGGTCTACTTGTAGGTATTTTTAAGTTTTCTTAACTCGGATTTTTCGGTATATATATTTATTTCATTAGTAGGTTGTGAGAAAGATCTGGCTTGGAAAGAAAAACTTTCCTGGAGACTACAGGTGCTAGTAATAAAAAATATGTTATGTCTATTATTATTATTATTTGGAAGGGGGGACGCCAGCGAAGCCGGACGGGTGATCAGTCTCCCTAATCGGAACCATTTCACCCAGTTCCCCAAATGTTATGTCTAAGACGGCAATATAAATTACTGATAAAAAATTAACTTCTTGTCACTTCCCAGTGAGAAAGTACTATATCAATTTTGATTCCCTTGAGAGTGTCAAAATATGCGTTTTTTGCTGATGCCGTATTTTTTTTAGGTAAATTAGAAGTTTGATTTTTTCACAGCTTCAAGGGACTGTAGACTTGAATATATGCGGTTTTAATTTCAACTTGATACCTCCACGCATTCCCGAGATAAAGGGTCTTGACAGACAGGCGGACAACAAAGTGATCTTATGGGTTCCGTTTTTTCCTTTTGAGGTACGGAATACACGGAACCCTAAAAATGAATCGCCGAAATGTATGTAAGCGCATTACTTCAGAATGACTGCACCAAATTAGATAATCCTTTCTTGTTGTGTTTGTTATTATCAGGACAGTGTTGATATAAAAGAAAATTTTCAAAAAAATATATTAAAACACTAAAAAATAATCTTGTCCTCATTTTAAATCGCAATATAACTAATAGATAGCGCCACCCGTGCGAAGCCGGAACGAGCAGCTAGTATATAATAATCGTTACTTTCGCTACTCGAATTTCAAAAGTTGCAAAATTACCACGTCTCCTTTATATTGTTTCCGTTAAATCACGATTCTCTGAAAACAGACTAAAGATTTCCGTTGAGCTCACTGTAATATTACGCTTAAAACAATGGCAGTATTTCTCGAAAAGGTGTTAAACCCGGGCAAGTATCTATTGTTGTAATATCTTTGTACACAACACAGAATGCACAATTTATAGCACAGGGTAAAGTAAAACACCTCTACTAAAATTATTTATTCTGTGGTAAAACTCCACTCTCTCGATCTTAATACAATGGCAAAGCCCATAAAACTACTCGAGCTTAAGTCAATTATCTTCTTGCTGTCTTTTACCCTATTATAGTTGAGCAGTAGTGAAGTTTGGTTGAGCATTGAGGATTCCCCACTGCTCAACTATTCTTAGTTGGGCACTTACAGTTGAGCAGTGGGGAAAAAGGGAACTTACAATTCAATTTGAGTTATGAGACTATGAAAAGCTTAAGAATTGCACAATTACCAGAAAGTCTGATTTTTATTAGCAATCAATCGTTGCAGACTGCAACTATGTTATAATAAGTTTTTTGAAGAAAGTTCGAATGGTAAAAGGGACTAGTTAGATAGATAATCTACAATAACTAAGTTTTAGGTAAGTAACTCACGATTTGCATTCTAGAAAACTTATGATATAATTGATGATTGTAATTGAAAATTTGTCGATTCAGTTTTTCGAAATTTCGAAATTTATTTCGAAAAGAAATTGCAATTTCGAAAAATGATCAAAAATGTCACTAACGCGAAATCTACAACTCACAGAGCTACTAGTCTTTAAGCTATTTTCTAGTATTTAATATCTAAAAAAATACCCTGTGTTTCATTACTTCTAGACAATGACGGCATCTGAAGTCTGTCAGTCCGCAGGATCTATATATGCCTACCTCTTTGGCCGTCAGAGTGACTAACGCAGCGCTTGTAACCGGTCCCGCAGCTGCGCACGAGTCGCTCGGCCAACCCGCGCCGCCGCATACACTCACTCACAACGATGCTGCGAGCTACTGCTATTTTATTACAGTTAAATAAGTAACAATGGATGAAATCTCTGAAACTCTACTCTCAAGTCTCAAAACTAACCTATTATTTTTGAATAAATAAAAGAATATTAGATTTTACATGAAAATCTAAAAAACATTATAATTCTCTAAAATGAACTTCAACGCAAAATAATCGTAGCCATTCATTTGGAAAGTTTGTAGTGTCGATACATTTTTGTAGCTAACATTAAATAAAAAAATAGATTAATACTTTTATCGCTACCTATACCAGAATTTATCATGTCTTGATCCTCGAGATGGTCAGGGAGGCTGTGCACATTTTGCGTGATCCAGCCCCATGTACATCATCTACGGTCCAATAAATCGATTTAAACGACGATTAACGACCAAAAAGGATGTTATAAACTATATTATCGATCATCTTAATAGAGCGTTGTTGCGGAAGTATGATAATGGGTGACCAATTAAAATAATTTTATTATTGTGAATCTTTGCATCGCCTTCAAGGTTCATTATCATTTACAAAGTTATATACTTACGGCCGAATACTCCAAGCTTCTTAGCCAAAATTTTTAGATAAGGTCTCTTTAAATTTAAAAAACTTGTAGTACAAAAATATACGGAACAAGTAGGGTATTGGATGGTATCGATAGATAATTTGGTTCATATATTCTATTCAATCCTAACTTTATTTTGTTTTAAATGTATATGGTAACGAAATAATGTCTTTGTAAATATCGTAAATTCTGATTTCTGATAAAGCAGATAAGTTTCAGCTAAAAGTACGGACGGAAGGAAAATATAGACAATTCGAAAGCACTTAATTTCTTGAGTTTCATAAAATTCTAATAAAGAATTTTTCATTATATGAAATTGAATAAGCGATCGCTTGCAAGATTTACCATTTTGTTTTTCCCATTACATCTAGATCTATAATATTGTGCAGGTTATTCTAAGTACTAAACATAAGAAAGAGTATAGTTGCGAAAAGCCACAGACTATAATCACTAATCTAAAACTTCTGTTGGTGGTGTAACTCTCCGTAATTGGCTGGCCCAGTTTGAAGCACGTAGGACCGCGACATACTTCCACGAACGTGCCTACTTAGCTAGTAGATGACCAGATTTCTTCTAAGGACAATTTTCACTGTCTAGAAATAAAATTACGACGTCAGCAAAGCTCGTGTAGGCGTTTCGCGGAACCTTCCAACGTCAATCATTCTCGTATCTAACCAAAGATATTTTCAAGGCCTTTTTAGGGTTCCGTACCTCAAAAGGAAAAAAACGGACCCCGTATAGGATCACTTTGTTGTCCGTCTGTCTGTCTGTCAAGACCCTTTATCTCAAAAACGCGTGAAGGTATCAAGTTGAAATTACAACCATATACTCAGATCTACAGTCTCTTAAAACTGTGAAAAAATGAAACTTCTAAGTTAACGTGAAAAAATGATACAGCCGTTTATGCCGCAAAAAACGCACATTTCTACAATTTCAAGGGAATCAAAATTTATAGGATACTTCCCGTTGACCTAGAACTATGAAATTTGCCAAGTAATATCGTCTTATACTACAGTACATTTTGTAATTAAATTATAAAAAATATAATCTTTATTTAAGTACTTACCTACAAATTTGTACGGAACCCTCGGTGGGCGAGACCGACTCGCACTTGTCCGGTTTTTTTACATAAGGTCGAGAGTGAGCTCTTTCGCAAGCATTTCAAGCGATTTAAAAGTGCCAAATATAGACTACAGTTAACGATATAACCTACTGATAGAACCTTCTTTATTTTGTGTTTCTCCACAGAATCAGTATAGTACTAACATAGTTACTCTAAAGTTTTTAGCACGAGCATCGACTGTCAGCTACATAAGTCTGAAACTATCCTGTTTGTCATAATCGAAACATGATTAGTAATTTCGTCAAACTTTCAAATGTAAGTATAAAGATAAAATACTGTTACGGTTCTAACTGGTTCGTTAGTTTCAATCAAAATTGTAAATAGTACGGGGCGTCTCTTTGCTAGTTGTTTATCTTAATTTAAACACTTTTCTTCCGTAACGTTGGACCATAATTTACGGAACTTAGTTTAAAGAAGTCTTATATTGCATAGGAGACCAACGTTTATTGGTTATAAAGTTGTCACTATTACGTTTCGTTTCGCCTCTCTGGCGCGGCGTCGCAAAACAAATTGAATTTTCAATGGTAGTGCAGTGCACCCAAGAGACGAATCTAATGGGATCTGACCTGCTTTTTTGTAAAGATAAAGTTTTATGTATAAGTAATGTAAGGTCATAAAAAATCAATACATTATATGGCAGTTATGTTTAACTGCAAAACTTAATTGCTTATTCTTTAGTCACATTCAGTAGTTATTTTCTTCTATGAGTTCCATACTATGAAAGCTCTAATAGTTGCACAAGTTCAAGTTTAAAGTTATAAGATAGAGCCAAATGATTATTTGTTATAAAAACTACTGTAAAAAAAGCCTTCTACTATAATAGACTGTTTGTGATTCTAAACCGATTATTTGTATTAGTTTCAATTTTCACCCACGATTTTTCGCCTTAATAGTCGTGGGCGAGCGGATGTCGACTTGCTAAACGGTTGTTAATCGAAATAAAATGGAAATTTTACAAGTTCCGATATTCATAAATGTTGCATTATTTATAATGTACTTTAAATTAAAGTAATATGAATATTTATTAATTATTTTGTGCTATCACAGGACCCCGCTGTGAATCAAATTAAATATTTTTTATGATGTCACGTGAACGTATTTTTCCTATAAAAACCTTTACTGTAAGTAATTTAATGAGTTCAGTAACAAAGGAGTTTGATAAGATGTAAATACCGCAAGTATCACAACTGGCGCCATCGCCAGCGCCAGCGCACAGCGGCGGCGGTGGCGGCAGCTCGCGGCGTCACCGTCGTGAGTTGTAAGTAGTAAAAAGTTTATATCCAATGGCAACCGAGGACAAGAGTTCTACGAACCCGCGCACGCGCCCGATTGGTCAAAATACGCGCCAACTTTAAACCGGTTCGAGCGCTCTTTGTGGACACGTGCGCGCGCTCATATTTGTGTGTGTAAAGTAAGTTGAATAGAAAGTTGTGTTGATGACGGCAATGACATATCTAGTCCCTTGATTTTTGAGCTTCGATATTTTAATTGGAGTTATAATCGTAAAGGCATAATTACCCCGGTTACCTACAACTTTTATGAAGGTTATCTTGCGAGTAATGAACAGATTATTTTTATTACTTAGGTACTTGGACAAAGACTCGTAAAAAGCTTATTATTAAAAGAAGTGCTTCATCTAGTACTTTATGTACGTAGATTGTAGGTGGGTAGCATATAAAATCACGATGTGATCTCGTCTTATTCCTTAGAACCAGTCCGCCGAGTAGATTGAACCTCGGTGCCCCTGAATCCGAGGCGCGTAATAAAGGAGCTATTTCGAGTCTGAAACACGCTCCTAGTAATTACTCCTGTGAAAAACTTGGCAATGTTTCCTAGACACCCGAGATTGCACTGGCGGTTACGCAAAAATTGTCCTTTGCGCAAGAGTGAGTGATGGAGTTTTTTTCACGAGTACGTACACAGATGTTAGTTCTAAATATTTTTCACCTTAAATAGGTGCTATACATAGTTGCATTTTTCTGTAATACTTTTATCATGCAGATTTTTTATATATTAATGTTACATGTAGCGCATTAAGGAATGATTTGATGAAAACAATTCTACCTATCAAGAAGGTAAACAATAAACAGATAAGTTTGTCTGTTTTATTATATTTTTATTAATAAATTCGGTATCGGGAAATAGATTACAATCGTATTTTTATTTTTTGTTTGTTTGAACAACCTCGGTGTGTTCATTAAAAATGTTCAAAGGAAAATTACAATGAATGTTGTCGAAAACAGTCGCGAGAGGGCCTCAAAAGCTTAGTCATGGCGTGTTGAAAGCTCAAGCCCGAGTTTGATACGAGTGCCTATTGTTCGCAAAGGTCAGCGGTTCTCGCCCCGGCCGAGGTCACGTTCTCTCCTCGATGGCGAGTGGTCAAATTTCGGTTCATTGTTCCCCCTACCTTCTGTTTGGATAGTTCTATTGCTGCTTGAAGAGACTGTCCATAGAATTACTTGTTGATTCTTTACTCTATTTCTAATTACGTGAAGATGATAAAATCATACAACTTTTATCCTTTTTCGTGTGTTGAATCAATGAAATCAAATCACCGACTTTTCAAATTTTGTTTCAAAATTCAAAATTTTGTCGTTTATTACTGTACGTACACTTTTTGTGCACAGACTACACACCACCTTATCGTTGTATTTATTTAGCATTCACTCTAACTGGTACTACGCGAATGATCCGCTACAACTTCACTCGAGCATGTATGGCAAAGAGTACAAATTAAAATACGTCGTTTAGTACCGCAAGCGCTCTGAAGTTAGCCACTTCAGTTCTACATTGTTGAATTAATCGCATTGTATTAATATTTTTTTCAGCCTAACAGACAACTGTTATTTTAAGTAGGTACTGTATTCCTGCTAGCACTAATTATTATTACTAAAACTTTTAGGCCGCTATCGTGACAAAACTGACACATAAAACACCTTTTTTACCTCAAACACAGCTGTATATCCTTAAATAGAGTCAGTATTAAGGTATTAAGCATGTCACTTACCTTCAGTGCACAAAAAATGCAGGACGGGCCGAGGCATGCGTGGCCGGTGAGCTCTCTGAAGCTGCGCCGGAATATGTCCAGATGCCACAACACCTGCGAAAGACAAAGTTGTATGGTTACTTAATGAGAATAAAACGTATTAACCTATATAAAAATTAATTACAACAATGGCACAATTAAAGAGCTTTTGCTTGCCTTCATTAAACAGAAAGCTTCTGTTTGTTTCTATTAAATAAAACGCCCAAAAAAACTACAAGTACAAAGTTCTCGTAAATTTTTTGAAGTTTTAATTATACGATTGATCAAGTTCGTGTAAAGTATATGTCACTTCACTGATGTTAATTTTATTTTAGTGTTAAAGAGTGAAACCGCAAAAAAGTTACAAGCATTAAATAAATCAATAATAAATAAATATTTGATAACATCACATACATTGCTCCAATTCCAAAGTAAGTACCTAAAGCACTTGTGTTATGGAAATCAGACACAACGGTGGTATCACAAACACCCAGACCTGAGCCAATATAGAAAAGTTCGTTTTTTCTGAATTGATCCAGCCGGGGTTCGAACCCGGGACCTCAGAGATGGCGACACCTTGAAAACCGGTGTACAAAGCCACTCGACCACGGAGGTCGTCAAGCATTATAGGTAATACAATAAAAATTGTATAATTAATGACATCTATTTTGAAAAATATAAATAATTGCGACGTACCGATAAAGTCTATACACAAATAAAAAAATAGTCAAGTAGGTATAAATAGCTCTATACAGGTGTTTTTCTAGTGATACAAACTTTAACTATTTTTAAACATCTTTCCATTTTAAGCACATGTGATAGGAGTTAATTTATGAATTCATCGATCGATGTTTATTAATACGAGTAGTTCAGCTGCAGAAATGCAAGTTTTTTAATAAAAAAATAAAATGTTGCGCACGAATCCGCAGGTGCATATTTCATAGACTTTATCTTACAATGTTTCTACAAGACACTTCTAGTAAATTTACTAGAAACCAAATGTGAAAACATTTGTGATAGTAAGACTGGTCTTGGAAGTTAATGCAATGATGTTATCTCAAGTCAAATATTACTACTGGTTTTATGAACAGGTAACATTATTTCAAGTTAAGACGTATACATAAACTAGAGTCTAGTTTATGTATACGTCATACAAACGTATGTAACGTCGTACAAAACGTATGGTCCAGCTACTAGACCATACGTTTTGTTTAGATGTTATGAATTGGCTTTGAAAACTTTGTAGACTTTTTGTTTTATTTGTTTTATTCTAACACACTATTATTTTATCGTACATAACGTCTTTATCTTACATACCATTAAATGCACCTTATTTTTGTCTTCGTGTGCTAAATAAGCCTTTTAATAGGATAGTCCTATCAAAAATTAAAAAATAATTTAACCTCCAAGCATTATAAGTATACAGATACACTGTATCAAGTAAAAAATGCTTCCGACAGAACATGCATCCAAGGACAATTAAAACAGTTTAATAACAGCAATATTAATCTGAAAAGGCGTTTATCACCACCTTCAAAGAAGCACCCTTCGAAGGCGGAGGTTTTTGCGTCGCCACATGTCGCTACACCTGACGCGAAGACGCGTGGCGCGACATCGAGTGCGATAGGATAAACATATGGAATGAAAAGAAGACCTTGAGAGCTACTATCGCAAATCTTCGGTTCATAAAACCCTATAAGACATTGTTAAATTCCTTTGATTTTTCTTTGAACAATAGTTTGAAAAAATAACTTTTCTATACCGTTTTGCTAGTAAGTACATTTTGTTGTTACATTACGCAACTCCCAAAACAGGAACAAGAGCAACATTTATTTTTATTTTTATTTCTCAATCGAAACTTCAAGAAACGAGGTTGTCACAGACACAAAGAGGTGTGTTGTTTTAAAATCAAGTTACAATGCACCAATAACTTTGACAGCCTCGTAGGGCGTACGAGGCTGACGTAGGCGCAGCTACAGAAATAACATATCTATTTCATATAAAGATCACCACACTCCTACACATTTCCTGCACGACATTCGCCTACGCTGATTTTTGGAAAATGTCGATATTTCTACACTGTCATCGGAAATCCGATATTATGCTGATTTCAGAATATACTTCATTTGTATAAAAAAACGATTATTGCATTTACACAACGCTATTCGCTATTTATATTAAATTTTATATAAAAAAAAAACAACTCGGCTTTTAAGTGGGAATTAAACCACATTTATTTAATTTTAGTAGCTTTACTTTACAGAAATATTTTAATCTCTACTTTGAATTACAAAATTATCTGTTAAACGCTTAACGCAAATGGAAAAAAAACATTATGCATCTGGTAATAAATTCTGCATTGTCTATACATATCCTGTGTTAGAAAGTAACCAGTTATCGTTTAAATGGCTTTGCTATAATAAAATATGATTACGTTGCAAACGAGAATCCTCGAGCTAAAACTCGAGATAAGTTTAACGATTTCCTGTTTAGATTAAATACATATCTTTCATAAAATAAGTCTGATTTATAAATACCTTATACATTACTATGATATAAGATCGTTGTAGATTGAAATATCTGATATGTTATGCTCGCGTGCGCAGTTTTTTCAATAAAATTTAAAATGCAGGAAATGTAAGAAAATTGTAAGAAGAAAGGTTTATAACAAGCAGAGGATCAATGATAATATTTAAAATCTTTTTTATTATCATTTTTAATACCTTTTTAGTATCATTGCAGAGGATGCTATCCAATTGATATGATTAAGTAATTTTTTGGATTAAATTATTAAAAACAAATATTTCATTAGTAAGGAAACAACAATGACCATATTAGGTTCGCGCTTACCCAATATTTTACATAAAATCTGTAGATAAATGAAAATACCCAAATACCTATTTATATTTTAATATTTTACTTCTATAACATTGTTCACGTTTATCATTTATATGTAAATGCGTCTAAATAACTTCATTTGTATTCTAAGTTGTTTTGCTAAATCCACCTGTATTGTAATGCGATCTATTCCAGCGTTCGCGATTGTTTTGGCGGGCAGGTGCTCGGGACTCGTTCTGGCAGATGCGATGTGTCCAACATTGATGCTGCTTAATTTGCTGTTTTTTTTTGTTTTACGATCGCTTATAAATGCATGAGGTATGGTCGTCGATTTTTACGTTGTAAGTTTTTGTTTAGTCAAGATAGAAGCATTCAAGTGAAAATACATGGAAAAATTATTGGTGCACCTAACCTAACCTAACCTAACCCAACCTGTACCATGGACCATTATCCTTGGTCCATGCCTGTACGTGTATTATAAGTACGATAAGTCATGGACCAGGGATCGACGGCACAGCTACTTATACAAAACTGACGTCTCTTATCGACTTTAAACCTCAAAGTTTAAACCTTTAAGTTTTAAATCGATCGAGGCGTGCTAGCCCAGCGTGCTGCTGACTGTACTAAACGATAAAACGTTAATTTAATTTTGTTGTATTTGAGAATAGAGTTTATCATTGTTCGAATTTGAATGTATATTAAAAAAAGTCAACTGTATCGTGTCCGTCAATTTGCCTGATTCATGGAAAATTAATATTTTATCATTCCCAAAAAGTACTTATCTAAAAGAGACAAAAAAGTAAAATGTGACGAAGAAAGCGGAAGGATGACAGATGCGCAGGAGCTTTCGATCATCGCACAATTAAAGCCTTATATTATTCTCATTGCCGCAAATTGCTCTTTATTAACAGCATACTAGAGCTTCTAATAAAAAATCTACTTAATTGAGCCTCTGTAAGTAATACTCAGGGAAAATAGATACATATTTTGCAAGCAATAAAGATTACAATCGCATGAGCCGCTTTCATGTAAACCAGTAGTTAGTTAAACGGCGATCAGCGCAGACACGTAACAAGATTACTGTTAGATGTTCCGTATGTATGCAGCAATTTAAACTGGAACTACATTAGTTAACTAACTGAATATATATGGTTACTATGCCAAGCCAAGATAAGTTGGTTAGTAGTTGAAAAGTAAGAAACCTCACATAATGTGGATTGTGGTCGATAAGGAAAAATTATTTGCAATTTGAGCTTATTTAACTCTTCTTGTGATGTTATTCCGATTAAGACAGTATTTCTAGAGTTCTATTACATAAAAAAATCCAAAATACCAAACCCAATAAAAATAATGCGATTTACGGTTTTGTATGAAAAAATGTAATTGGCATTTATTTTGAATTGGGTCAGTATTTTGATTTTCTTATTTAATAGAACCCTAGACAAATACTGTCTTAATCGGAATAACATCACAAGAAGAGTTAATTATGCTCAAATTGCAAATAAATTTGGTATTACGTTTGTATGCAAAGCTCACTGTTCGCGGACTCTTAAGTAGCTTTTTCCATTGTTTAATCCAAAATTGTTACTATTTCTTGTCTTACTGACGATAAATTGCTGTTATTAAATAAACAATGAACTTTTTTCGTTACTCTGATATCCAAGAAAAAAGGTCACGAGAAAGGTCCATGTTTGTCCAACAAATCAAGATGGAATAGTGAAGATTTCGTTGTATTCTGTAATAGCACGACAAATATCCAAATAAAGGGACTATTGGGTAAGAAAAAAAGCTTGTAAAGGCGAGTTCACACTACCCGAATAGTATACACGTTAAATGGTTTAAGGTGTGTGTACACAACACAGTGACAATAACGTCTTCTGCTAATGGAAGCGGGGCCAGGTCGGCGGGCGATAAGGTTTTGGGACAACTAGGAAAACAAAGCGTTTCAAAATATGATAAGATAATTCTGTGTTTGTTAAACACGTAGGTGACTTAAAGTTACTTTATCTCTTGCAGCCATATTTAAAGGCCAATCTTACGAAAAAAATACAAAATACCGTACCTAGAGTGAAAACTGAAACAAATAGCCCACCTAAAAGCTTATTACTTTATTGGTATCATTTTAACAATTAAGTTACAACAAAAAATATCACCTAAATTACGGAACCCGGACAAAAATTTCAAAAACCCCGGACGTTTGAGTGAATTAAAGAATTTTACCCGGACGAAACAAAATAAAAACCAAACAACCTTACCCTTAAAACAAATAGTGTAATCACAGCCAACGCAAGCAAATAAATATGAGAGACGTATTGCAATAATAAATATGACAAGAAGTTACTTTTTCTAGCAATTAAGTATTATTAAATTATTATTTCTGAGAATATGTTCTAAAATACTTTAAGGGTGTTATAAATTTAGGTTTTTTACTGTTAAAGCGTGTTCCTTTAACTAGTCACTGGCCCACGTAAAGTGTAAGCTTACATTCATTTCCAGTCGCGCACGTGCGCTCTCAAAAGACTACTCTGAAGACTGGAAGTCTTTTAGGGCGCCTTGCCACTGAATGCTATAATAGAATTATTTAACTTTCAATTTTTTAAATAATGTGAATACATAATATATCTCATATAGAAGACTACTGCTGTGTGAATAGGTGTATAAATGTAGGTATTGATTTACAGTAGGATAGGTGTAGTAACGACTAACTTGTTTAATTTGTTCAAAAAATGCAAAAATTTCCAACCTGTGCTTTAGCACTGGAAATGATATCCAGAAGTTACATAATTATATTATAAATAATTATGTAACTTCAGGATAGGATTTCCCTCTGCTTAAATAATTCATCATGCGTTATCCGCTCTACCAGCTTCATGTTTTTATAGCTAGGTATATCTATAGTATAGCTTAGCTTTATACTGGACTCCAGCCGTAGAGACACGCGTCCAACTCGCTTCGAGTAACGGTGCTCACACAGGCTGCGGGTTCAAAGGTACGTCAGTTTGTTGGCGTCATCGCACACTCTGCGTGTGTGCCTCTCTCAGTTTATAGCAAGCAATATAGAGATGAGTGCTCGATGGCGCAGTAGTTTAGCGCCTGTCCCAGCGATTGCGATGTCATGGGATGGGTGACCAAAATGTATTATCTCGAGATCCTCCGTGCTTCAGAAAGCACGTTAAGCCGTTATCCCGGCTGAACTTGCAGTCGCTAACACCCACTAATCCGCATTGGGCTCGCGTGGTAGGTTATGGTATATCTTCTTTATCCACCCATAAGGAAGGCCTGTGCCCCAGCAGTGGGGACATTAAAAATGGGTATGATTTTATCAATTACCTAATAAATGCATTTTCAGTGACCTAATAAATAATATTTGTTCCTAAAATAGTAGATCTGTCACTTAAATTAAATCACCAAATAATATAAAAACGCTTACCTAAATATTAATTAATAATTACTTGGAAATAATATCAATCATCAAATAATTATATTGGGTTTCTAAATAATAAAAGTGTCACTAAAACTGAATCACCAAACAATTAAAAATGTTTACCTAAAAAATATATTTGATCATTGAAAAATAATATTATTTTATTACATAATTCAACTGAAATTTGAAAATATGGGTACAATTAATTAAATTTAACTACAATAGGTTTTAATCATATAATTTACATTTAAAATCGAAACAAAAACACTACTTATCTAAAACTAAACAAAACACTGCAGTCAAGTGCGAGCTGTGCGAGTTAGTTAGGTATATTTGTTACCGGCCAAACCCGATTTTCAGGACAAACTAGTTTGGCCTAGGTTAAACTAGTTCTTCCTATACGCGATGGGATTAACTGGTATAGCCTAGACCAAACTACATAGTTTGTCCTAAGCCCGATAGGATAAACCAGTTTAGGCTAGGGCAAACTAGTTGATCCTGATATAAGCATTATGGCCAAACTAGTTGATCCTGATATTTATGGAGCTTCGCTCGCTTCGCTCGCTCCGCTGCGAGTGGTCTAAACACTAACCTAACCTAACCTACCTAGTGCATTTAAATTTTCACAGCCCGCCAATTTGACTCCGCCCCTACTTAGGAATTTTTCTATTAATTAAGTGACACATCTATTATTTTGATGATTGAACGATTAAAATGTTTGTTGATTAGATTTATAAGGTGATAGATTTACTATTTTAGGTACAAATATATTATTGCTGCCAGGGACTTACTTTTTAGAGGACAGATCTTATATTTAGGTTATAGAAAAAAGTGATCAAACTATAATTTAAGAGACATATTTACATTAATACGGTGATTTATACTTAGAGACAGATTTGATAAATATGATGACAAATATATTTCTTGGGGATAGATATTATAATTTGGGTATTGCAGATTAGTGACACATCTAAACTTAGGTGACAGAAAATATTGTTCCCATTAAAAATGGCTGATGGCCTCATGGTCAAATATAGAGATGTAAGTATTGTGTGTAAACTTGACTTTTAAAAAAGAAGAATGGTTGCTGTTGGTATCATACACAGCAATATGAAGTAGAATTTTAAAATGTAAAGTACTGGCTTGCTAAATGCAGGTATTGTGCACTGATATTTTATTTTATGGTGTCAAGTGGTGTGCATGTGCATTTTTTTTGCATCGTGCATATTTTTTTTGCGGAATTAAGCTACATAGGTATATTTCTTTTTCCACAAAATGTGAAGTCTTGTAACACTCAACCACAAGATAAGAGAACCCTATTTTCAGCAAATTATTTTTAATATGTTAAAAATCCACATATTGGGATGGTTTTCGTCAGTAGAAACAATATAAAACATTTCAAGATTATGTTGTTAGAGGTTATTTCAATAGGATGAAAGTCAAAATATTGAGAAGAAGGGCAAATCTATCACGGACAATACATACGTTACTACATCTTCGCGTTCTTAACTAGCACAGCAATGAAAATCAAACATTCTTTATCCGCGACAAATCAACAATAGTAATTTTTGAAATAATTGGCGTATTCTCGTGTATTCAACGCCATTCAACATTCACGATTTAGTACCGGTTCGTATCTCGAATGGGTTTCTTAGTCCCGATATTGTGAGAAATAGCTGTCTATTGTAAGATAATTATTTGGATGAGATCATCATACTTCCTTTGGAACACATCGTGAATGGACATGACCGGTTTTTAATTAAATTAAACAAATATCCTGGAAGTATAACTTGTCTTCTGATTGCAATAATTACTTTGATAAGATTAAACACTAAAAGATGTTGGTTTCACACCTTTTTTTTTACATGAAGTATTTCTTTAGATTAGAACATAACTTTTTAAAACGTCAGTTAAAAATCTTTATGTAGTCGTTATGTATTTTAAATATTTGTAAAGAAAATTCAAACAAAATATGTAGAAAATTGCATTTTTTTACAATACTTACGAGTCTACCTATTATATTACGCAAACTGATGCCAAAATTTAAAACGTTAGAAAGTTAATAAAACGCTCGTCTATACAAAAGCGTTCAATTACGTAATTAATACATCTTAATCACTACTGACGATATATTACTCAATTACCTTCTTAGCGTTTCTTATAATACAATGATTACAAACGAGGGGGTCAGTTTCCACACGTTTTTGTAGGGAGTGCAGTGATGCGTCCAACATATTGAATTTATTATAAAAACCACCATTTGATGGCCACTGCGTCTCGTGGGAACGCGGCAACTCGCACGATTTATAGTAACCTTAATCGCGTAATCTGTAACTATTGTTTTTTCTTCTGTAGTAGACAGTGGGATATGCTTTTTCTTTTCAATTTTTCTTGTAAACACGCTAGTCGGTTTGTGTTCACGTCTGATTTGTTTGTTTACAATGTTGAGAGTTTTGTTTTGCTATTTGCGTTTTCATTGCATACAGATTACAAGTTGACGGTAAAGCGCTATTAGATAACGACGTAATTAAATTAACCATACATAATAAAGTAATAGTTTACGACGTTACTGGAACGATTGGACTTGTGTTATTGATTTATGTTAATAAAGAAAAAAAAAATGGCCTCACAACAAGTCAACGTAACCATAAAATCAACGTTAACCTGTCGTTACCACTGCAAGTGAATTGCATTAAGTGGGGGCCCAAAATAGCGGCAGGAAGTGAATTTGAATCGGAATATAGCAGGGCACTTCCCCCGCGGAAATACTCGCACCTATCTTTTTTTTAATAATTTAGCGCTCATGGCGATCTGATAACTGACTTTGCGAGGGCAAGTGGAATCGTCTACCTACTTAAAATAATATTCTATAGGTATAGATGTTCTAAAATTGACTTGATCTAACTAACAAAACCAGTGTTATTTTTTCATTTAGTATTTTCTACCTGTTTGATATACTTTCATTTGAATTCAATGCCTTTCGTTGTTTAATGTACGAATGAAAAAAAGTACCAAGAATCAAAGAAAAGAAAAAGTTTATTTAAACTTCAAAGCAATTTCTTCGATTAACTAAGAACAAAACTAGTTTAAATCATTGCATACCTACTTTGAATAAAGAAGTCTTCATGAAAAAAATGCACCACAAAGGTTTGTGTAAAAAGTCTCACAATCAACGATCCATTTCCGCGTCATCATTGCTGACCAAGTCTAGTCACCGCACGCAACGACACATGCGCACGCGTCACGCACCCTTGACTCCAGTCTTACCTGACTGACCGAAACGTAGTGCAAGGTTAACAATCTTGCGTAATTATAATGCGCAATGTTATTATCCAATATTTATTGACTAACTTTTGTTTCCGTAGAACGTTTTGCAATGCAAGCGTTTTGCAAAAAAAGTCTGGAACGGGTGGTAGGAAAATATAGACGATTCAAAAGTTCTTAATTTATTATTAAGTTTGTTTGAATATAGAATCTTGTTCTTTTTTGAATTTTAATGCAAGCAAATAAAATAGAAAATACAAACATTATTCATGCTGCATCAGTGAATAATTTATTTATTATTTATAATAATAATAATAAAAAAAAAAAAAATCTAAATTATTAAATATCTTGCATTATGTAAAATCCAGCGAATACGAGACACCAATATCCAAAATCACTTTAGTACTTGAGTGTCTTCGAATTCAAGTTTCCAATTTAGAGAGTACTTATAATAGTAGGTACCATAGTAATTTAGTCAGCTACAGTTTGACATATATACAGTACCAAGTGAAGGTAATACTTAAGACTGTTTAAGGAGTACCTATTTAATGTTCGACGGTTTTGTTTCAACCGGCAATTTGCATGCGTCAGTTATTCTTACGGACTTTTTTTTAAGACCGGTTGCAACACGAAAAGGATTTTTGGAATATTTTTACTGGTTACTACTCTTAAAAGTTTCAGTGCTTCCCATTCCTTATTTTTTTTGTTGAGTTGGTACAGTAAAATGATTTGGCTGTTTCAGGAAAACTTAATTATGGTTATGATCGCAATCATTTAAAGACGCTTAATAAATATCAAGAAAGCTAAATATTTTGTGTAATAGAACCTTAACGTTAAGATATAATATGTATTTTTACTTAGAACATAACAAATTAATTGAAGTTAAATTGTATACATAATTAATTAATAACTCACATAACACGAAAAAATAAATACAGTGGGTTAACTCACAAAATCGTAAAGAGCTTACTCAACTACAAAGTCAGTTTTAAATTATAATGTTTAAATGTAAGAGGTTTTGTATTCTCATGCTGGCTTATTGTATGTTGCTGTATGAGAGACTTTATAACAAAGGGTTATTTATGCGAAATTCACGAAGGATTACGATGCGTTTTAATATTTCGAAGAATAATGAAGACCAACTTTTGGTTCAAGGTATTCAAGCGAGCATATTTTAACTTCTGGTAATAACAGTTTGTCACTTGGAAAATGCAGTTCCTTTGTAGTTTTTGCTATTACTCACTTTTTAAAGTTTTTTTGAACATTAGGATTTCAGTTTATTTCAATTACATGACAATGATTCGGACAAAGTTTGGACTACAAATCTAATTCTATATTATTAGTTTAGATGAGAAAAAATATCAAAATATATTTATGCTAAAATATATTTGTGAGTTTCAGTTTATCCTCAAAGACAAAGGTCTTAAAATACTTTTGATATTGAAAGCAAATGGAACAAAACCGTTTCAAGATATGAAAACTTGAGTGAAAGAGCTTAAAGATTTAGTAGCAAAATCAGACAACGGTGCATCTTATAGACAGGAAATAAGATCTATTTTGCAATAACATTCATGAACCTGCTATGTTTGTCTTTTACGAGCAGCGACCGCCTTAAGAACCGGTCACCTCTGCTGCGCCCGATTCGAAGAAGCCTGAATCTTTTCGCCAATTTATTTTTTGCGGTGTCTAATATAATCACAGTCTATTCTCATTATAAATAAATTATAGTTCGCAACCACCGCGGTCAGAGACATAAAAAGGACTCACTATTATGTTAACTTCCAAAAATAAAGTTTAATTTCGTTTTAATTCACATTAAACTATTGCGTGATATCAACTAAGTGTTATTTAATGATATCAATACCCGAACTGTTTTCCGAAAACCTTAACGATTTCCTAAAACAATCACGAAATTAGTTACTCATTTCTTTGATTGCGGACGAGTAAAACAGTCGTTCCATTGCATGCATCATTAGCGCTCACTGTCCGAAACGACCCTAAGTTTAAATGCACCTTTATTATACATGTGCTCTCAAAATGCACTTTAAAAAGGACCATCCCTTAAAATAGGGGGAATCGTCCATCCGTGCAGTGCCACTACCTGTTGCCTATAGAAAATCCAAGTCCGTAATTATGTATACGACTATAAACAAAAATACTATAAAACATCGTCCTTCTCTCTCCCACATATACTACGCAGCAATGTTGTCCCTTTCTCACGTGCGCGTTGATGTCTTTTGCTCCCGGCTTAGGATAGTATACGCAAAATAATGAGAAAACTTTGTTTGTAATTATTGAGTTTTCCTATTTTTTCTTTGAAATTATTGGTAGTATACTTCAAACCGATGATTGTGTTTTTATGAAACAATATAGTAAAGAGCTGTTATATTAATTACATGATACATGAGAGTAACGGTGATGGTAGTAAGTAGCCGTCATACTGTGGCGCAACGTAGATATTAGCATGGCCATATAATACGAATATAATTATAAGACTAAAAGTAACGTAATTCTATAATGGCACAACTACATTGATAGCATACAAGTTATAAATCAGTAATAATATTTAATACCGACGAATTATAATGCATGCAGCAATTAGCAGGTATAGTAATGTAAGTCGTAGTTGTGAAAGGGCAAAATCTCTATTTTTTACAAATAATGGACGAATGTCGAGTGTACTATGAAAAGAGTCGTTTATTTTAAATTAAAGCGAGGAAGGTTCGGGAGGAGTGCGGGGAGAGGTCGAGATTCATGGTGGACGCCGGGAACCGGCCCCTATCAAATTGCCTCGCGTGGCCCATTATACGGGAGAAACTGGAGAAATGTACCTGAGATCTATTTATTACCTTTGATTTAGCATAATCTCAACTATTACATTAAATGTAAAACCACTAAAGTTAAGATGAATATTACTGTTACTTACATACACTTAAGTTAAGACATATAACTATTTAAGTAACATGTAAGTTAATTGAGGTTTGTTCTGAATGTGTATTGAGGCTTTCACTTATTTGGCAAAGTGAAACGTACACTCTACTGTTTACAATGTATGAATTTGCGCACAATCTGCATAAATAACACGCTCTTCGCTTTTTACAGTGAATTTCCAAAATTAATTCGTTGTCTAGAGCTAATTTCAAGTCTTATTACATTCAGTTTTATTTATGAAACTGTGAAAATAGTTGTGTTTACGGTGGTAAGGGCTTACCTTAGCGCTGTGGTAGAGTGCACTGTTCCTTGTCACCTTAGTTTTCGTCATTTTCGGTCCTTAAATCCGGTAGAGTCACTCAAAACACAGTATATAGCACAGCATTAGTGAACACAAACACTGAAACATTCATTGTATCGTAAAAAGTTTTGTATTTCTCACGGAAAACTTGCGCATGGCACTTTCGACTTGTGTTTACAGTGAGATCGTACGTGGGAGTGTTTCGGTTTCCTGCGCCCGCGCATAGCTCGCTAGCGCCGCGTTTTCATGCGGATGAAACTGGAACTAGGCACAGCAGCGCCGAAGGCGGTTACATTGTGGAAACTACGATACAAAGGGCTTGAAGCCTTCGGCTGCCATTTTATTTACGTCGGCGTTTAATACCTCGGACGGTGTATTGAGGTTGGAGGGAAAACTATAAGATGACTGAGGACTTTGTAAAGGTATACATTCGTTTTCGTTAGTAAGTCAACGTCTGTGTTGTTAAAATTATTAACAGTTGTTCCATACAATATTTATACTTATATAAGGAGTTCTTTGATTTTAATTAATTATAAAGTTCAATATTCTATAAAATTTACAAAGCTATTGAAACCTATTATATATACTAATTAAGAAATGTTCAGTCATCCCTCTAACTCAATATTAAATAATAATATATATCTCAAACGCAGCACGGCATTAACTTATATTCTCAAATTACGTATTATTATTATTAAGAAAAATAATAATACAAGTTGATCGCATCCAAAAGCGATAATGCCAGTACCTGTGGTCTTTTTTTTGCCTTTGAGCAGGTGCGCTGACGCAGACAAAAAAATTAAAAAAAAACCACCCTCTGCTTTATTGAACACAGACTCCGTCTTTATACGGAGTGATGGTGTACGAAAGATGAAATATGATATTGTATTTTTATTGTTAGATGCTACTGAAATTAATGATTCATAGTTTGATACCAACATTGCTTTTTTTTATTGAATATTTCTAATTGTGTTGCTTCAAAATTTTTATCGATACCTAAATAAAGTAATGAAAATACTTATTTTATGCTTCTCATTCTCAAACTATGAATCATTTTTAAATTGAACATAATATAAAAAGTATGAAATAGGTAGAGCGTGTCGTCTTACAATCATCATAGTCACTGATTAGTATTGATATTAGACGCGTACAATTATTAACAATTGAACTTCATTATCGAACAATACAGTACCTACGAGTATGTACACATTAAAAGTAAGGATTCCTATAAGTTTGAGTATTTGAGGTGCAAACTGCAAATGCAACAGACTAGCATTGATGATAGGGTTATTTCAATATAATATAATGGTAAATCTTAACCTGAACCTATAAATTATACTTTGGTTTTTATGCTTTTCAGACTTACGAAAAGTTTTTGAGAAGGTAGGTAGGTTACTACTGCCACATATATGTGTAATAAATAAATAGACTTTAATTATGCTGATAGTTGACCATGGTCATTATTTGACCTAATATCCAACAACTGATAAATATTTTACATCACAGAAGTTAGGAGGTTCTCTGTGTGTGAGAAAAAAAACACCAATTTCAAATGTAAAGATCTAATATATTATTATGTTAGAGCCGAAAGTGTAAGCGCACTACACCCGGAATCCTCACCACACTGAGGAACTGGCTATCTTACCTCCAACTGCAGGAACACAACAATTTTTAAATTATTGTTATGGCGTCAGACTTCGGTAAGATAGTGGTAGCTAGCCAGGCGGACTTGAAATAAGCCCTACCACCAACCAAACCGAGTACAAATAGTACCCCCCTCCTGGGAATCGAACCCGGGACCCCTGCGTCTTACACGTGTGGGCAAACCACTAGACCACAGAGGCGATTGAAATTACTGGTGTTCTTATCCCGATCCCTTGGTATGATCCCTCGGTATGTGCCCTGACTAACCGCAGCGGGCGACCAGTTGCGCCAACACTTGGGTTTCACTACCGAATCGCTTGCGCTCGAGTGCCTCAACGAACTTGTAAATAGTTAAGTTACAATGTTGCATTTCCATATTTTAATCATGTTAACATAAATTGGCGAACGAAGTTAATGAGTTAATTACAGTACACTATGTATGTAATTTAGAATTATTACTATCTGGGCCCTATTTGCCCTATTTGGCCTGGCGTATAATGGATATAAAAAAATTGTCACCTGTTTCACAATTCACAATTTTTGATATCCATTACGTCAACCAATTTGAATATAGAACAAACTACTTATAGCTACACCGCAACGTAAACCAATTGTCATGACAATTGACAGATTGTCACGTTATTAAATAGGGCCCTGGGTAGTAGTACTATTGTATGTATATTCTGTGGCCCTGGTCAAAATAAGTCTCGATCATTAGAATTTGGAACAAGTCCGTATAATTATGGTAAATAAATAAAGTAAAGATTCTTTTTAAACTATACGACAATACTCAGGCAGGCGCAGGCGCCAGAAATGTAGCAACTGGCAGTGTACCTCGCTGGCACAACAGTATCATGTTGCTTCGTCTCGCACGTGCGCCCGCTACCAACTAGGACAACTGTTGTCTCTTATTTTATAAGTACTTCAGGACAATAAGACCGAACACGCGTAACTATCTTACATGACATTTAGTTAAAAAACCATTGCGTTTACAGCATACCGCGCTTCAGAGCTTTTGTTTCAGGTTCTCGATCTAAGTAACAAACTTAAAAATATGTATGTAGTATGAGTTTGTGAAATTAACTGTATTTTTAATTATAATTGTTTGGTGCTCTATATTGGGAAATAAACAGGATTGTTACGTCATTAACTGCACGCAATAATATTACATTTTTAACTCCACTCAACTTTTTCAACTCCTTAGATTTTAATTGTTTTTTATTTCAATCTGTTGGTCTGAGTGTTTGAGTATGAAAATAAAGTTCGAAAATATCAAAAACTTTAATCCGATTGATAGAGTAAAAAAAAATCTACGTCGGAAATTACTAACTTCCGATAAAATATTTATATATTCCGATAAATTCGGAAAATAGTTCAAGGTTTGAGATTGTTTAACCCAAGACACGGAGTAGTAAAACTGGTCTGTGGCAATACTTATTTTCATTCCTAAGTAATTGCGTGAGCGAGACCCAATTATATGGGCCCGTCTAGTTAAGTGAGAAATGCCATGGAACCACAGATTATTCATGTTCTAATACAAAATTATAGAGCTGGACGATGTTCTTGCATCATTTTTCTAATGTAACAAACGAGAAGAAAAAGTTCGGGAAGTTGACCGCATGATTTGTATTTTTTATACTGAATATTTTAAAAATAAATAAATAAATAGTAAATGCAAGTCTTTTTTATACATAAAATATTCGCTACTTGGTAAGTGATAATAGCTATTCATCCCTTTTGAAGGGCATACGTGACTAGTGAGAAAGAAGGAACACGTGAATTAAAAGATATTACATTTTGAGAAGTTAAATCTCTAAACATACTTAAATACCTACTTTTCCGCGGTAGTGAAGAAACCACGAGACTTGCGACGTGATGATTCCTGGCATGACCACGAAGGATTTTCTTATTTTTTTGTGGTACATATTCATAAAAACAAATGTACTTTAATGTACTTTCGAACAAAAAAATTGTACTCATCTAGTTTTGACGTTGCTAAAACCGCTTAATTCACCTGTAATTGGATTTCTAAACTTGAGTACATATATTTTCTATAATTTGTACCTCTTTAATATCCTTAAGTTGATCGAAATATCCTTAAATCTAGCGTGGTCGTGCCAGAAAACTAGTCCCGGGCACGACCACTTTAGGTATGCCGGAACGTCCATACTAGACAAGTACAAAAGTACATTAAAGTACATTTATTTTTATGAATATGTACCACAAAAAAAATAAGAAAATCCTTCGCGGTCATGCCAGGAATCATCACGTGACTTGCGCACGTTTTTCAATTCCTTTTTTTTCATTTAAACTTTGCAAAATAACTTTGTTAGTGTCTTTTGTTGTTGATTAAATGTTGTTACCTAGAAATTTTAGCGATGAATGTGAAAGAAGCGATGTTAATTACTGTGAACATAATCTTTGTGTTAATCATTGATTATTATTTGAATAACCAGTGAGTAACAATTACGTGATAATCTGTGTTTTATTAAACATCATATGCGTCATAACACTGGCATGGAGATACAGTACGCAAAGTTATGTATAACAGTATGAATCAAATTCTTAACAAAGAACGTTAAAGAATGTCTATTAGGGTTTAAATTTTTTTTTCTTGATGTGTTTCTATTACTTTCTTTAGACGTGTGATGATAAACTTCTCATATTTTATCATTAAAATGAATGTTTTACACAACGGTTTATTTTAGTACAGCTACAAGGTGGATCAAATTATTTTCAATTGACATTTATTCTACAGAACCGAATCATAACTTACCAAAGATATTCCATAAAGAGCTTTTGACATCGCTCTTCTGCTCATATTATTATGTAGCAATTAGGGTTGTCAACCCTAGAAAAAGCACTTAAAATGTTGCACCCAAGCCGCTGACAGCATCACGGCTATTGGGCAACGCTAGTGTGTAATTAAAGCTACGTGTTAATAACGATGTCTAGTTATTAATCATATCACTATACATTACATGTTGCTTCGTACTAATTACATTCCTCACTAGACACGTTTATGAAATATGCATGATCTTTTTTCATCTTTTCGTAAATGAATGGTCATACATAATTTATCGTGTGCTCTCGGCTAAATCCTCGGGTTGATATACAAAATCGATTTAATGCTTCAAAAAGAATTAGTAGGTATTAGAATAATTACTTCCTAACTTAAATTATTAGATGGCCTTGTTTCAAATTCAGTTATATTATTTGTCTGAACTAAAATACTAAGTTATACAAGTACTTAGTTATGAAAGGACTATTTTTAAGCTACATATGATAAGGGTTAAAGTATGAATTGCCGATTTTTTTCTCACACACAGTGACTCTCATATCTTCTATGATGCTAATAATCATGACGGTTAATTACCTGTCAGCAATAAAAAATATTTCTGATTTTCTTTCCTTAACTTTAATAAAAGTACCTTATTATTAGTAACTCCTTCTTTTGTTAGCAGAAATGACCTCTTATTTCGTTGTAACTTAACTGATACTTATTTTTTTCGCGTAACCTAAGTGGCATACGTGTTTAAGAATAATTGCATAAAAGTTTTAAAACATTAGCGTTCAAATTCAAAATCAAAAAACGGCAGTTTTATACATAAACTCCTAATATTCAACGTCCCGGGTTTAATTTTAAACTTATAAAGTAACGCCATAATTGAAAAACAATTGAGCAGCCTACATTTGTGAATAGGTAATAAAACAGTCCCTTTCACTTTCACTGTTGGGCCTTTTTTACTAAATTATATATTTAATTTGAATTGGATTATTCGTTGCATTGTCAATCATAAAAGTTATAGCTTATAATCTGTCCGAAGAATTCTCAATAGCTTTTCATTATTCAACAAAGCCCAGATGCAGGAACGATGGATGTGGGTCGTTAAATGTATAACAATCTAATTTCACGCTTCCCTTTTCAACCCTTCGATTAAAAAGGCTCTAATCTTCTTTTTAGTTTAATCCCGTAGTCGACCAAAGATTATAATATCGAGAAAAAAGTTACCATATTTCCAAGCATTTTTAATGTAAAGTAATATTGGGTTATTTGAGTTTTAACTTCGACTATCATGTTATCTGAGGATATAAAATTCATAATAATACCTAGTTATAATAAATAGTTATCAGCTTAATAGCGCATTTTTGTTGTTAGTAGTCCATAAATAAATAAAGAGCAGAACTATTTTCATTCATTTATATATGGAAGTGACTCATTGGGACACAAAAACAAATGAAAGAAATAAAATGTTGTATACTATTTGAACAGTACTCATAAGATATTGTTTTATTGTGTTTATGAATCCGTAACGATTTATTTAAAGCCTTAAATCGTCACGGATTCATAAACACAAAAAAACAATAGCTTATGAGTATATTGCTAATACACTCAATACCTTTAATAATTTTCCATATAACTAATAATAATAATAAATTATTCTTTATTGCACACAAAAAGACGATTTTCTTTTCCAAATAAAACATTAAAAGTACACCAAAGGTATAAAACCCACTGAATTATTAACATTTTACCTCTACGATAAAACCTTTTAGTTTTTTCTATACTTTGGGTAGGCACTCTGTCTACAACAAGGAAACTGGTTTTATCTTCCTTTCTCTTCTATCCAATATGTCCGTCACTTTTACGCAGCGAGCTTTTTGGAAGTTCTGCTAAAGTATACACTGGATTATCTACTGTAAGGGGTTAAGATAGAGTATATTTTGTCTTAAAAATTCGTAAATACAACTCGCTGTTGACTTTATAGTAAGTTGTAGTAAGGAGAACGGGTTTTATGCTAAAAGGAAGTGCTAACTTCGCTCTAAAAGAAGGTTACCGTTAAAAGTTGTCCAAATATAGACGGTCCTGTTTAAAAAAGGTTGTCTAACTTAGCAGGAGTTAGCATTTGGTTAAGTACTATCCACAGAACATATAAGAAACACTGGCGCTACTACAAAAGGAATTATTTTCAGATTAAAGTGACACCTACAGGTTTTGAATACTAAACGACAGCACATTTTTTTAAATTTCCGAATCTATTGATTCGGAAATTTAAATAAATTCTATTTTAGCTGGTTAATATTAGGAACCTTCGTAAATAATCACAAATAAAACTATTGTTGTTAAAACCAACAAGGACTTGGATAGTTTTTCACCGTTCTTAGAAATAAGACTTCTCTTATAGAATGGTATATATATATGTATATATAGCTTACCATAGCTTACCGTGGTAAGTACCTAAAGGACATTGGAGAAAGCTTTGCATTATTTTTTTAATTCAGATATAATCGAATGTCAAAGTAATTGAATAGTTATTTAAAATATAGTTATAAAAGTTACAGATTTAATTTTACTTAATGTTATTTAATTATTTCCAAATAAGAACTTACAAAAACCTGTAACAGAATCGCAGTACAGTTATAAACGCCTGGTATATAATAGTGAATCGGTTACAGCAACGAACAACATTGCCTTCGCTATCACCGCCGGCGCAATGCTTTGCCAACAGTATATATATAATGTTTTCGTCTTAAAAACCGTCAATTTGATATTGAAAATTAGTGTTCGTTTTTAGAAAATATAACAAATGATAATAAATAGAAGAAAAACGTTAATTTAGTGGTATAGACGCAGCTGTAACAGTGACTATGTACAAAAATATCCAGCCTGTCGATTCTGTAACCAAACTCGAACCTCACTTCAAATCTCACTTCACTGCGTGGGAATTTTAAATCGTAAATGAGATAATGATAGGCTGTTTTTTAATCACAAAAGATTTTAGATAGCTGCGGTAGCTACCTAAAACCTTTTGCAATCGGTAAGGTAGCTTATATTCAGCTAATTTCTAATAACGAATTCATGAGAAGTGAAGTAAGTTTCGAAGTGAGATGCGAATTTGGTTACAGAATCGATCCCCAGTTATCTATCATTTACTTTTACTATCAATCATATAAAAAAATGAATCCCTATTTCCTTTTGTCACGGCATCACGCGTGAACGGCTGGACCGATTTCGCTAATTCTTTTTTTGTTGTGTTTGTTAATTGTCAGGAAAAGGTTCATATGAAAGAAAAAAATTAAGAAAATTTAAGAATACTTAACCACCATACTGACACTTTTTTAATGTAACCTTATGGCGTGTGACATGATATTGACAAATATCGTCAAACAGGATGTAAAAAAAATAGTCCCATTCGTGTAAAAGCTAACTACGTGACATTGGCGGAATTGTACTTAGATCACAGAGCAAGCCACTTATTAAGAAGAAGAGGATGTAAAAAAAAATAATATCGTGTAGGGGCCGGTTCCTATATTCGAAAACGATTCGTTTTGCTTACGGATGGTAGTATTTTGACATTAAGTCCATAGTAAAAGTGTCAAAATTCTACCACCCGTAAACAAAACGAATCGTTTCTCGAGTATAGGAATGGGGGGTTTAACCCCTGATGATTCGATAGTATTTTTTTATTAATTAGCTATACCAATTTGAAATCAATATTCGAGAAATACAAAGTTTATATTTTTAATTATTAACAGTTTAGTAAGACCAAGCCAAAACCAAACACATTCGCCCAACGTTCGATATTATTATACAGCGACGGATAGCAGGTTTTGTAAACTATTACGAATATTGGCTCGTTTGTAAACATACACCCTGCTGTGAATAATGTTGATAAATAATAAATACACTTACTGTCTCCGTGCAAAATATTATAGAACGTGTTTACAACTCCCAGAACCGTAGTTTAGTTACTAACTGTGTGTTAGGTTTCCATTGTTTCGGATTGTCTATTTCCCAGATTAGTAAACTTTCCGAGTGATGCGGGTGTTGTGGTTAACAGACTACTGGGTTCCCACGATATATCGCGAAATAACCCGTCATAAACCCTTTTAAACAGCTAAACGACAAGTGGCATTGATAAACGTTACATTTTAAAATAACATCAAAACTAGTACAAAATTAACGTCTGTATATGAAATGGTTCAAGTTTTGTGTAAGTAGATTTTTTTTTTTGTATAAGTTTCTTAGACACTTTTAGGTTAAAGATTACATCAAGATAACATCGCCGGTTTGAGTATCTTGTTACGGTTTTTATACCTACTACTAGTTTTGAGAGTCACTTTCGCGACAATTTAGAGCAAGCGATTATTGATCTTTGTAATTTCGTTCACCCGAAAAAGAAACAAGTTTGAAAAGCAATTCTTAAATCGTAATATCATATTGATAAATATGATTTTTAAAAATGCCATAAAAACCAGCTTAGAGTGCGTAGTCTGCAGACCAGCGCCGCCATTGGAAAAAATCATAGTGCTTAAATAAAGACGAAATTGTAAATTGATAAGTGGCGATAAGTCGCCACTTTTAACAATTAAAACTCCATTTAACTAAACGGCAGGATAGAAAATATTGTTTAGGCGATAAAAAAAAACCACAAAGCTTCTACGGAGTGCACTAAAGAGAGATAATTCACAATTACGTCTTTATTTAAGCACTATGATTTTTTTCTAATGGCGGCGCTAGTGTGCAGACTATGCAGCCATAAGTAACGATTAAACAATCAAATGGTACACAGTTTTATATAAGCACCTAGATTTTGTAAACGATTACTGTCTTTTAGTTCATACAGTAACCTGAAAAAGAATAAAGAATGTTTTTAAGCCATAATGTTTTAACAAGCAGGATTATTGTTACTTGAAACAACAACAGCAAAAAACCTGGTGGTGGCCAGCACACGAAACGCACGTAGGTAGATATTAAGAGATTTAAGCCTACATCTAACAATAATGTCAATGCATTAAACCTACACAATACGGCAGAGCAAATCCGAGATCCTGACCCATGACACGAATTAAAATCACCATGTTTTACATCTGTAAGCAATTTACATAAGTGATTTATGAAAAGAAGGCCGTTATAAAAGTTTCTACAAATTTACCGGTTTGTGTGCTATATGGCATTATTTCCTACTTTTAAAACTAAACTGAAAACCATGTTGTCTATAGATTGGTTATTTTGTTTGACTGGGACCTTATATTTGATTTGGTAGAGAAAGTTCTGCTGGTAAATAAATTGTATGCCCAATCTTAAGTAGCGTCATCCTTTTTCATTTTACGTGGAAAACAATTTAACCTAAACTCTTTTCATTAACGGTAAATCGAACACAAAAATTATAATAAAACAAAAACAAAACAAAAAAATGCTAATTTAAAAAGTTACAATGTCAAATTGTAAAAAAAAATAAAAGTACTTACTTAACATTTTCGAGAATGTAGAAATCATATTGTTATCTAATAATCATAAATTTCATGATTATTATTATAAAGATTTGATAATCTCTTCATAATATTTTTCCACGAAGTTAAGAAATTGATAGTTGCACACATACATACCTACTCGAATGATATTTTTTTTATAAACTATCGAGATATTAAAATAAGTCAAACACTAACGATAAGACCCCATTATTTCCGTCCCAAAAAATCTAGTGTTTCACTAGTACGACACCCACTTATCATTATGACTTTTGATTTGAATTGTAATTTATAACAGTTTCCCAATCTTGTTTTATTATGTGGCGAGAAACGGTGAACGGTCCATCTCATGAACTCAAAAATAGTCGTTTCCATAATCGATCACCATTTAATTACACATTTAACCATTTGGGTAAATTCGAAAAAAAATTTCATAATGAATAAATGAAAATTTTCTTTATTCAAATAATCCCACATAATAAGCATTTTTAAATCGTCAATTCTTTTACCCTATCCATTAGGACGTCTTTTAGCTGACAAGAAAAATGGGCGCAAAAATTTATCAGCTTTATCAGATGGAACGATATTTACAAATAATAATAATAAGTATATGGTTTCCAGACTTAACATTCATATTGTTACAATTAAATAAATAACATTATTTAGTTACTTCATTTCTTAATGAATCAATTTACAGGGTTCAAGCTAAATAAAATAAATTATAAAACGAAAGCTTAATATTTTATTTTTATTTTTTTATACGTGTAAGAGTTTTTGGAAAGCTTTAGGTATTTACAGGCAGAGGTATAGTTTTAGTTTATGATCAAAAATATGATAGTAGAGTAACATAGGTAAATAATAATAATAACGTTTGGTACAATATGATGACAATACAATATGATAATAATACAATATGACTTTACTATCATATTTTTGATCACAAACTTAAACTACTTCTGCTTCTAAATAAAGCTTTCCAAAAAATCTTACAAGTGTAAAAGAAAAGAAATACTATTTTTTTATTTCTTAGCTTTAGTTTTGAACAATTTCCAAAAAGGGGAAAACTTAAGAGGAGTGGCACAAAAACGGATCTACCTCAGATGCAATCAACGTCTGCAACTTACAATGATAACTTAACTAAAAAACCGTCGCACTGATTACAAATTGGGCGTGAAGGAATGCTCTAACAAAACTACTGCTACAATTTTACGAGATTACATGTAATCAAAACATCCAGTTATGTTTTCGTATTATTTATTACACAGCGGTAAAATCTATGTTTTAGCCAGGTTTTAGCTGTGACAAAAAAACTTTGTTTTTTGATATATTTTGAACCTTAAAGTCTTCATTTTAATAGTTCTATATATGTACATAATTCTACATAGATTATGAAAAAAAAAATATTTGTAACGAAACAGTTCCTAAAAATATTATACTCTTTATTTACATTGTCGAGGATGGTTTGAAGCCCGAGCCGCACGCAGGCGAGGGCTTTAATCATTAGAGGCAATGTAAATAGCTTCCAGTACAAGGCGTGTACATATATATAATGCTTTTCTCAAGAAATGCGAGGAAATAAAATGTTCTTAGTAAAAATGTAATTTGAATGATATTGTTAAAATAATTGTTGTGATTCATAAAATGTATTCTTTAACGTCGGTATCAATACGACGACTGTGGGAGCTGTAATGGAGGCTGCTTCCCGCTCTCCCTAAATCTATTTACAACATTGTGGTTACAATCATGCATAAGTGAATTTATAAAACTACAAACCACCGGCTGTAAATGAAAAAAAAATGAAAAGTTTGACCACATTTTTGTTTTAATACACATACAAATAAGTAATACTCAACCTTAACTAAAAATGTGATAAAACTAACAAGAAGAAGTGGTGCAAGAAACTTTTTTATTCACATTAGATTACTTCTGCATCTAGACATTTGAAAAAAATAAGATATACATACATATACACGCATATGGGATAAAATGTAATGTTGGCTATTTCATAAAAAAGGCAAACAGAGGATCAGTTTATTAATTATTTCTAAAGAAAAGTGTAACTGTTTTCCTCTTGACAAAACAAGAAGTTTCAATGTCTTTGAACATTCCTTTGACCGATATACGAGTATTATTTCCCAGCATCCGTAACAGTGATTCCCAGTTTCCTAATACATCATATCGCTTGACTCGCGTGTTGCGCGCGCGCACCCAAGCGGTGTGCCGCCGATCGCCGTGGGAATGACGCGGTTCGCAGCACTTCGCGTAATAAAAATATAACTCTTATATAATAAAAACATATTAGGTATAATGTATGATAAAACAATTGGTACGTTTAAGTCATTTTTAGCTAAAACTGTTGAGAAAACGATAATCTCCTGTAGTAAAAATTGTTAACTATCTGTTTTAAAAAGTTATGTAATATTTTCCCATCATTCGTTTAGAAAAATGTTTTTTATTCGAATTCAATGTTAAAGTCCCTGTCGTGTAAGGAAATGAGCGGCCAAAACGGTAAATATATAACAATAAAGTAAAGTACTTTTCTCACTTATGCTCTAAAATGTTATCTTTTAATTTGAAAAATAATGCAGGGCGTTTCACATTTACGTGGTGGCGGGTTCATACCCTAGACATAAGCAAGAAAATGTATTACGTTACCTTATACTTATTTATAAGTTAAGTTACCTATTATTTTACGACTGACACTTGTAAACTTGTTTCCTAAAGAGGACATCGTCTAATAAATAATCTAAACAAAACCGTCTAGTTACATAAAAATAAAGTTATTTAGACTTCTCGCTTAATTTAACTGCCCATTACTCATTAAAGTTGTTCATTATAACGAGGACAATGGGACTGTCTGGTTTCCAGTTTTCTGCATTTCCTCATTACAGCCTGCAGGAGTTCCTTTGAATAATGCTCGATCCTTAATAATAAAGTTGCCCTTTGACCGCCACCTTGTAATTAGACGATGGGAAGTCCCGCTTGGGTGCGTTTCCCACACGCAAAATTCAACCAGCTTTATAAGTGTGGAAAAGGGAACCAAATACAAGTACTTAGGAACTAAGAAAAAAAAAAGGAAAAATTAATAAATGATGAGCTGAAATTATTATCAACGTATGGATCCGCGCTGTAATCCGTAAAAAGTATTTATTTCTAAACGTAACAATCCCTTAATTTTTATACGTGTGTAAGATTTTTTAAAATGCTGTGTGTCTATTACCCTTTTTTTCCTTTTTAATTTAAGAGCTATAACAGAGCCACAGAATACATAAACAGTGACAGATCGCAGTAGTATTAGGGGTAGCTTTGATTTAACATCAGATAATACTGTTAAATTTGATTTTTTATCGTACAAATAACGGTTGATAGATACGAAAATGTATTTTTGTTTTACGCCAGAAGGCCCGCTGTCTGGCTGGCTACGGCCATCCCGGCCGTATTCGAACACAGTACCGTCTACTTCATTTGTTTGTTGCACTAGGATCTCCTTCCTTGGTACCTGCTACGATGCTGAAAATAGTGAATTGGCCTGAGATTACCAGTGTGAAATGTCTGTGTGTGCGTGCACACTTCTCTCCTGTCCACTTATTATTTTGGTGCCTCGGTCAATTAGCCGGCGCTCCGTGCCGGTCCACTGCGGCTCCCACACGGGTAGGTTAGGCGAGATCTCAAGATTAAGACGCAACACTCGCAACACTTTGGTGCAGCTTGGTAAGATATCTTTATGGCGAAGCAAAAGAAAATAATTCAAAATGAACCTTAAAAAAAATTATTGACGTCAAAATAACATGATTTCTGAATTTACAATGCTATTATGCGAGCTCGTTTGTGTTTTGTAGGAAGTTAGAGATGAGTTGTTTTTTTCCAATACAAAGTTTGATGTTTTAAGTTTAACAAACTTGTTGAATGATTTGTATTTCACCGAAAATAAAATTGTATTAACAAGATTTTTTGTCAATTACTTGGCAGACTATGGATATTTTTTATACTTATCCAAATACTATACTTACTTATTTATAGTATGTACCTGCACCACATTTAAGTAACCTGTTGCGACTTCAACCTTGTTCTGTAAATTTCAAATACTTAACCACTTACCCAAAGGTAACATTCACTTAAGGATTGTCACTTAAATCCGTTTTATTATACAATATACATGTAACACTGGTCGTTAAAGTCAGAACCTCTGAAACGTGTCTCTCGTAAAATCGGCGTTAAAGGAAAGTTAGTTTCCATCACAGACCTTTCTGTTAAATGGTCATCGGTTACCACAAAATATAAAATCTTCATGATCTAGACAGGAGCGCCGCTCTAGCCGTATTTAAAAACGCTTTTCTCTTTTATTTTTAATTGTTTTGTTTTGTTAGGAGGGACTGAGATTGCCTGTACGTACGTACGAGTGCGTGCACAGAAAACCGCGAATTATTCCGAGCGACTCTTCTGTCTAGTTTATAATTTGTGCCGTTACTTTCGACCGAATTTCGAACAATAGGTTGTTTTTCTGGGCTTAGTCACAGGAGCCACGAATCCTTGAAGGCGGTCAGGGAGGTGACTCATCAAGGGTCACAGTTCAGAGCACACAATTAAGTTATTGTAAAGCTACGTCCAGACCGGGTAGTTATTTAATGCCGACTGATATGTTTGATATATCTAAAAGAATTCTTTCCGAAGTTACACTGTTTATATTATTGTAATATTCGCCCACTTCACATAAAATTATCAACATCAATTCAATTAAAACTTTCCTATGAGAACTGAAATAGTATTTTCAGATTTGAATTAATTTTTGTTTTTATTAATTACTTCGATCATGATCGAAGATGATTTAATTCAACCAAAAGCAAATGTTTTAGACGCTACTTAACTTAACTGTCTTGGTTCCAACTTCGAACTACACACGAGAAACTCAAACCACCTACGCGTTTTAATTTATTCTAATATAAACATGTAAAGAAATCTGTTATGATAATTTCCGACTTAATTTTTTAATGTTTATGCAAATTATGGTAGCTTAACGTGGCTTGAAGAGCCACAATAAATAATAATAATACAAATTATTAATTTGCACATACCAAATGTTTCATGATTTCGTTACATTTAGACATAAATAAACTTAAATTAAACAAAACTGAATGTATTATTCTTTGACTGAAAGGTGACCCGTAACTCTACCATGAGTTGATGCAAACTGTTTTCGCTACCGTAAACTATCGGATATACTGCTCACAGTCAACGCTAGTGAAAGAGAGAAAACGATTGTTTACTGTAACGAAAACAGTTTGCATTAACTCATGGTAGGGCCACCGGTGGCGTTAGTTAAAAGATTTCTTAATTATTTGATACTGTGTCGGTGCATCTTATCATGATTATGTTTATATACGTGTAACAAAATACCAGTCTACTTTTTACTAAGCCAAAAGGAACTGACTGTATCACGTGTGATTCATTATGTATTACATCATTGCAACACCTAATAACTATTTACCACTACTATTAACTACTAACTACTACCACTACTAACTATTAACTACTTCTATCTCGCTTTTGATTATGAACGATTACATTAACTACTTCGCCGATGCAAACAGTTGATTATAAAGATTTAGCCTGAAAGCAACGATAGTGTGTTAAATAATCCTCTTTTTAAATACACTATCATTGCCTGAAAGACAATTATTATTTTAATTGAAATTCAGATCCTGATATCGAACTTATCAAAGACAGATAGAACGTGAAGATGACAGAAAAAATCCAATTTTTCAATTAACCTAGTTTTACAATTTTTGCATGCTATTATTAATGCAAATAAAAAATTCTTATTTCAATAATAGTAATTTTTTATGGTTTTTCAATTGAACGGAATACTGTTGATAACATACTATGCATTTAGAACGCTTTTCCATTGTGTCTGCGAATTGGTCACAACGAGCTACATTAGGTACTATTGGAAATCAACAATTACTGTAGGTAGATAAAGTAACCTCCTATACTACGACCGACCTACCTATACATACGGTGCTAAACTTTATGGACTAGAAGTGAAATAAAAAGTAAAAGCCAATGAAGCATGGTGTCGTACGACCCTTTGTATGGAAAGAGTGTGTCCAAGCGGGCAACAGACCGAGTAATACGTTAAGGGGCCAGTGGCTAAGAAGGGTCGAATCAATTCCTGATCTATCCCGTTTTTTAATTATATTTGGTAAATTGGCGACTCTGTCCAGCTTTGGAGGCAAGCAGTTTCCTGGTAACCGAGTTGGTTACCCTGATTGCAAAATTATAAATGTTGGAAACTTACATGAATGTTGGAAACTTACATTAATGTTGGAAACTTACATGAATGTTGGAAATTATAGAATTAAGACAGATATTTTTCTCACGACTCTATAAAAGTTACAATAAGACAACAATACCAGCTGCATATATAGCATTTATCCTAAGATTGGATACGTCGTTTCCGTCTGAAATAAACTAAATCTAAATTGTAGGAAGAGCCGTATTACAACCTGCTGGAATTGTAATGAATTTCCGGACACACACGATGCCGGCACCCGATTTATATTGTCATCAAATCATTACATGCGGTTCGAATTGACTTCAAGTTGGGCACGCAATGATGACATAATTTATTCAGCCTATTATTATAATGCAGTACTCTAGTAACATAGTTCAGTGTTCTTATGTTACAATGTTTTGTTTTTTGTTACAAGTATTACGATACGAGTACACTCTATAATAAATAAATAGCATCAAATTATAAACAATAATTAAGAATTTATTGCAAGCATACTTTGCAAATAGATGCATTTAACTGGAAAAAGATGCTTAGTTATATATTTCAGGGTAAGTGTAGACGAGGAGCTCAGTGGCGCAGTGGTATAGCACCTGAACGCCTGAGCTGATTGCGGAGGTTAAGCAACTTTCGCAAGGGTCGGTCACGGGATGACGGGGTGACCAAAAATTTATTATCTCGAGTTCCTCCGTGTTTCGGAAGGCACGTTAAGCCGTATTGCATTCGTTAACACCTTCCAATCCGCATTGGGACCCTGTGGTGGGTTATGGCCCATCCTCCTTATCCACCCATAATTCAAAATTCAAAACTCATTTAAAAGCGTAGGCTGTTACAAGCACTTGTGAATGTCAAAGAAGCTACGCCATCGGTTCGCAAACCCTAAGCGACCTAAGACCTTGTAACGAGAAGAATCGTCGAGGGCTGCTTTCTTCTCTCTGTATATTTCATACAGAGTCGTCACAAATTGAAAAATGAGGCAGCATTAAAAGTGACGTCATTTTCCATCACAATAATTAACAAAGTTTACATTCAAAATAACTTTCAATATAAGGAAGGCCTGTGCCCCAGAATTGGAGACATTAAAAATGGCTGTGTAGTGTATAAGACTAATATTAGACTTATCGTCTTGAGAATCGGCGGTTTTTCCACAGATATGCCTGACATGGTGTATCGTTACGGTAACCTAATCAGTATATTATATCGTCATCAATGACTTCAATTACGTAGACGAGCTGTTCAAAATAAAAATTGTGTCACAAACAACCTTCTACGCATCAACTGTTTCTCTCGGTCGCTCGCAATAGACCAAAGGAGTTGCGGTGCATGAACCGTAACTTAATGAGCAATTTTTCGGTACTGTACAGCCTGTCTAGTGTAGTAGTCTTTGATCGTCATTGATTAAAATGTGCTTTTTGGGTAGGTATGTGATCTGTCGGTCTTAATTTTCAATATGTACTTTTAATGTAGATTATTTGACAAGCTTGCTAGCTCATTATTTTTTTCAAACTAAATAATAATTAAAAAAATAAAATCTGCAAAATTATACATATTTGAATTTTAATAATCTATGATCTGATACGCGTTAATTACTATTCATGACCAACGTATAATTAACACGCTTCTTTTTTGAGCAGACGTGTATGTAAAAATACACAGTTCACAATCAACAACTTCAAAACATAGGATTGTCTTCAGTTGCGTCTAGCTATGATTACGACCCATTATACAATTTACTATCTACTACGTGTATCCGTTCGTGTTATCATATCAAGTAGTATGACAACAGTCGCCTTCAGATTCAGTCATCCACCAGCATGTTGCTCGCACGCGATGTACTACAAGTATTATTATCTTCGATTTTTTTTAATGCTTAGTTAAAAAACTGTTAAATTAACCAGGAAAATGCTGTCCCCAACACAAACCCTACTGGCTGTGTCTTTCCTGGTAAGTTTTGCTTATTTTATTTATTAAAATGTAATAAAATACAAATAATACATTTGACAGATTATAATCAAGTGGCCTTGGCAAAGCGAGATTAAATATTCAAGGTAGGATTTAAGTTATATTTTTAACATGGCGTAGCGCAGCGATGGCTTTGCGTAGAGTTTTCATTTTAATACTTACCAAGATACAATCATTCAATTGTTGTTTCTGCTAATATTTCTATCGCATTAAGAACATATTTTTTCTCGGAAATATCCTAACTCCTAATCATAACATGTAGGTAACTAGAGATCTTTCATTCTGGGCCTTTTCTGAAAGTCGGCTCCAACGAAAAAGATGATATTTTTGCTAGAAGTACCCATTTGGAGCAATATTTAATTTGTAATGTTCATAAATTAATAATTTTAATGAATTCTGAAAGTGCTAGGAAACACAAAATAATGACACATATTGATAGAACTAATCATCCGAAGCAATCATTATTGTCATATAGTCGGTTATAATTTGATACTACTGCCCCCCTAGTATGACCACCGAAACAAAATATGATATAGCGGTTTATCACGTTTAACTGTCAAAAGACAATGGATTTTGACAGTTGGGTGTCGATAAAACGCTTTATCATGCGATATATCGTGTTTCGTCAGTCATGCTAGGGGGGCAGAATACCTACAATATTTTTTTGTAAGTATATAGGTAAATATCGGTTTTCTAACAAGTTTATCACAGATAAAGACCTCAAAGCCTTAATGCCATAATGACAGGATTAGTTCTAGCGTTAAATATCATTATTTAGAGTTTCCCAGCATTTTCAGAATTCAATAAATTTATTATTGTATGAAAATGGCGAATCTTCGAACTTGAATAACTTGGTTCAGAGTGATTCTAGTGCCATATTTACTATTGCTCCAAATGGCTAATTCTGGCACTACGTACCATTTTTAATCGTTGACCGGCACTTTCAGAAAAGCCCCAAAAATGTATGGCGCCTGAATGATCTCCATTATATCTGTTCAATAGGTATACATAGTGTTTATTCTTGTTATCCTAAGTTAAACAACGTCTATTATATTATCGTGACAATGAACAATCAATTATCGTAGAGTAAAATACAAAAGCAAAATGCACTCAATCGAGGATCTTGCTCTCATTGATGTTTGAAAACAGAGAAACGTCCAACCGTAACGAATATATCGACTAAGGAGTACTTAAGTATTTACCTATCAACATATCATACTAGCTAAAGCTTCATCAACTTCGAAAGTCCACTCCAAACCAAACAACAAAATTAAATAATACAAAAAGCACTACAAACAAAACCATAGAATTGCATGTATGCATGGATAGAATACACATAGATTATTAGAATTTTATAGTATCAGAATGGATCTCATCATAATATCCGAACGAGTCGTACGTCATCCAACAATGACAATTCTATATCCACTAATGATAAAGGATATCTCTAGATGGGAGAACCAAAGAGAACATTTAAGTTTTGTTATCCACAAGGGGATAGTGTTGGGTTTTCACCTCACCTGATATTAAGTGTTGAAAGTGTAAGCGCACTACACCCGGAATCTTCACCACTGAGGAACTGGCTATCTTAACTCGAACTGACGGAACACAAAAAAATGTTATTATGGCGTGAGTAAGATGGTGGTAGCTAGCTGGGTTGGTTCGCATCAATAGCCGTCGTTACGTAACGTTACTGCTAATGAACAGTGATTGTTTGGTCTACTCCGCATCACAGCACGTCAGGGATCAATGATTGTATATTTATTATTTATTTCTAGGACATGTTCGGCATCGGGCTGATAATCCCGCAGCTGCACAACCAGGCGCGAGAGCTGGGCTGCAGCCACGTGCTCATCGGGGTCATGGGGGCGGTCTACTCCGCATCGCAACTCATCTCTGGACCTATGATAGTATGATTCTTATTTTTTAAATATGTATGCCAAAATTGCCAGAGGAGCTAGATATTGCAGTGGGTTACGTATTTGCCCTGTGATTGCTGTAGTTAGGCAACTTTCGCAAGATTTGGTCATGGGATGGGTAACCAAAACTACATCATCTCGACCTGTTTCGTGTTTCAGAACGCACAAGCCTTTGAACCCGACTGTATTCAATCCGCATTGGGCCCGCGTGGTGAGAGTTATGGTTTTGATAATATGAATGCCAAGAGAAACGATATTTACGTGTAATTACCAGCTTATTGATGTCTATTACAATGAAAGAAAAACTTTAATATACTTTTTGATTTTTAACTACATACTTTATGTAATATGTATTTTCTTTATTTCAGGGAAATTTAAGTGACTTAAAGGGTCGGAAGCCGACACTACTCTTTACTTTAGCAGCGTGCGGAGTTGCATATTTTCTCTTAGGAGTTACAACTTCTATCATAGCATTCTTTTCATTGCGATTATTACTCGGTAAGTTAATTAAAGTTTCCGTTTTAACCCTTCAACGCCCTGAAGATGAGACACAATAGATATTCCATTGTTGTCTGGCCGCATTCGGCCGCTCGGGCATTAATGAATTATTAAGAATATAGTGAAGAATATTTGCCCATAAAATCAAAAGAAAAATACTAATAGATAAGCATTTTTTAAACTTGCCTATTTAAATGCACCAATTACCTCGGCCAAAGTCACAAATGGTGATAATATTATTATGTCATACGCAAAATGTAAATAATCGATATCAAATGAACTACCCGTTACTGCAATGCTTGTAAAACTGATAAAAAACGAGTGTACTAGCGAATCTACAAATCTCAGAAAAGAAAATTTATTATCCTATTTTATACCTATACAACATGTTACAAAAATACCCCTAATGCCGAATATGGTATATAGAGACCATCAAACTGAACAACTTTTACTATGGGACTAACTCTCATATCGCGAAAAAAAAACAGCTGTTTCATACATTTTGATATTTTCGATTTTAATTTTTGTATGAAACAGCTGATTTTTTTTTCGCGATTTCAGAGTTGGTCCCATAGTAAAAGTTGATCAGTTTGATGGTCCCTATATACCATGTTCGGCATTAGGTTCAGTTATTATGTTTCATAATATTTTTAGGTATCGTGAAACAAACACAGCTGCTGACAAAATCAATAGCACCAGACTACGTGCTAGACCCTGGGCAACACTCAGCACTGTTTGGGAAGCTCTCAACCTTGTCTGGGCTGGGAATGTCGATAGGCCCGGTGATCAGTGGGCATTTGGTTGAGGCTTTCCCTGACAACGGATTCACAATTATCACATTTATAGTGGCTTTCATGTTCGCTGTTAATACATGTAAGTATATAAATACATATCTATCTATAGTAATAAAGCCCCTTTTTATTTTTTATTACATTAAAAATACATCTGGATAATTTTCAAATTTTAAGTCAATACAAAGTTTACATGGAAAAAAGCGTTTACTTAGAACCAATTTTGAATAACTGATGTTGTATATTATGTGATTTCCGAGGTCCAACTAAAAACCTTTAATCATAGTAGTCAAATAACTGTTGACAATGTGGCATTATTATTTATCTCGTCATCGTGTTGTGTCACAAGTCCTAATGTATTCAAAGACAATCAGTGTACAATTTATCTTTGATTCAATTCATTGCGTTCGAAAACCAGTTGTATACCTTTTTTTAAAATTCTCCGTGACTGTCGTATCGATAATATTTAATATATTATATTTAACAGTAGGTATTCCGTGTAAAACAATAAAATCTTGACTGTTTCTGTTTCCAGATCTCATCAATTTATTACCTGATAATAACAAAAGTACACAAGACATTAAAGAGAAATCCAAAGAATTTGTCGCACCAAAATTGATCGAAACTATAAAGAGGAGCTTGCAAGAATCCATCGATGACTTGAGAAAAGTAGATTGGGCTGTGTATTGGGACGTGTTTCTATACAAGCTCATCATCAGTCTTTGCTTGGGAATGTATTTCAGTAGCTTCGCCGTGTTCTTGAAGACGGTACACGACGTTTCTCCAAAATACTTGGGATATATCATCTTATTCAAAGGAGGCATTGCGTCTTTCTGCACTTATTTTATCGAATACATTAACCGGTTATACAAAAATGATGTTCAAGCCACTGAAAGAACTTACCATGTTTTCATTGCTACTACTATAGCTTTTCTAGGGATGGGTTTAGCGCCTAATTTGTACTTATACATATTGTTTGTAATACCCTTATCTGTCAGCGGAGCGGTAGGTAAAGTAACTAATTTAGAAATGATAGTTAGAAAAGGTCATGACGAGCATAGAGGTTCTGTCATAGGAGCCGCTGGTAGTGTCAGATCACTGTCAGGAGTAGTCACTCCACTTTTAGCTGGAGTGATAAGCGAATACATTGGTGTATCTTATGTGGTATTTTTCGCTGCGATATTCGCTGCCGCTGGTGTTGTAGTAAGCTATAAAATTAGATCTCTTTCATTGGTTACTGATAAAACTAAGAGTGATTAAGACTTGTAGATGGATTCTCGTACCATTTATTAACTAATACCAATACAATTACTGTGATTAATGTTATAACCAATTAAGTGTTAATAAAGTATGTTGTTACATTAATAATCTATTTTTTTCTACATGAAAGCTTTAGCATGAAAAAATCCCTAGTTCTTGTTTAATTAAATAGGTAAGTATTGATACAATTTATCACTCAACTTTTAATTCTTAATTTCTAATTCTTGAAGTTTTAAAAAGGATTTTGTTTTACAAAAAAAATGATGATCTACATCAGATACCTATCTATAACTGTAAGTAGACATATATCTAATTAAACCGTCTATTACTAAGTAATTGCCGCGCAGGTGTAGGGCGGTTTCCCACGGTCTTTCCTTCCGGAGGCGGCGACCCGTGACGCTACCGTCTTAGCGCCTCTATTGTTGAACTATACGAGTGAGGCACACGTGAGGTTCAGTGGAGTGTCTGGTGATAGGCTTTTTCAATTTAGAACCTGTTTTATATTTTTATATAAATATGCCCTTACTAATAAAGACAGGCCTATCTTTCCCACTGGGCACTCTGGGCACGTGCCCAGGGCCCCGCGATCGATAGAGGCCCCCTTGTTCCTACCAGATCGCTAAACGATAGCGGATGCTTATTACCAAAAACATATAACATTTAGGTATTACGAAAACTTAAACGATAATTACTGACTACGAATACTACTAGCTTACTAGCTTTTGCATGCGCATAGCTATCCTACTCTTGCCCGAATATTAGGCTTTCTGATCTGATTTCGGTATGTTTAGATATTTATTTATTTATTTATTTATTTATTTATTTATAAATAGGTACACTGACAGATTATCATCTCTAAAAAAAATTACAACTTCAAGAATAAGATATAGCTAGACTAGACAATAATCCACAAGTAGTGTACACAGCATGATTAATTATTATCTAATGTAAAAACTAACAAATACTCACAATCAAACGAAAAGTAGGTTAACGGTTAGGTAGGGAACAACTTATTTTTAACAAATCAATGATATAATAATACAAATACAAATTCAAATTAAGTTTTATAAGATTAGGGTGGGATTGATCTCTGGTCTTTAAGAAGGTTAGTTAAAGTCTTCTTATACAGCGCGAAATTAGGGTTAAATATGTCGATGTCCTTGCTACTACGCGCCACTTCATTGTAAGTCCGACACATCCTAACCACAGGGTTATAATAAGACGTATTGTTTTTATAAACTTGGATCTCAAAAGTGTTGGGACGGCGGGACCTGTATCGTGTGTTAATGCTCAATGATGAAAGTAGATCAGGTGCATCAATGGATGCATGGAGTATTTTATGAAGACAAAGAAGATCATATCTTTTACGTCGGGTTTCCAAAGAAATGACTCCGAACTTAGACAACCTTTGACTGTAATCTTTGAGAGATCGACCAAGGTTATGTTTGTAGGAAAGGGATTTCAGGCATCTTTTCTGAACTCTTTCCAGGTTATCGACATGAACCTTATAATAAGGAGACCAAACAGGACAGCAATATTCCAGGACACTTCTAACTAAGCTGTAAAAGAGACATAGAGTGCTTTGTGACTTTTTGAATTCTTTTGTAGTCCTCAATATAAAGCCCAAAAGTCGGCGACTCTTTTAAAGATAATTTTAAGTCAAGATCATAGGGGCCCCCAAATGTGCCCAGGGCCTCAAATAGGTTAAAGACGGCCTTGAATAAAGATTGTATAGCAGATGTATAGTTACACAGTGTTTTGTTCCTTTCTTTTTAATGTCAAACTTAAATAGTTTGGCAGAGAGAAACAATGGTGTAACTATACATCTGCTATACAATCTTTATTAGTGAGGGGTATGTGTTATAGGGCATTAGAAATAAAACACTTTATGGATTACAGCGCGTAATATTGTCAACGGTGGTCCAGTCACCTGGACAATCCCAACTGTACTACGGGCACGGATGGGGTTAATTCAGGTGTTATTTTAGAATTATTTAGTTTGGATAAGTATATTGGTGTTTTGAGTGTTATAGGTATTTGTAGCAGATATACCAGTAGAAAACTGAAAGGGATTTTAAGAATTTAGGTCAGTACAATAAGAATTGGAATAAATCAAGGATTTAAAACGAAAAATATAGTGCATGATAAGAAATTTGGCATTTAATGAAATTATTGCATCAATGACTTTCAGGTAACTTTAAACGAAATACTCTGTCTAAACTACAATCAGAAATTGCGCATTTACTTCAAGAATACAAGTAATAACATTGAATTATAACTGCATTTTACTAACTATATCGAGGAGCTTGATGGCGCAGTGGTTTAGAGCCTGGCTTAATGATTGCGGAGGTTAAGCAATTTTTGCAAGAGTCGATTATGAGATGGGTGACCTAAAATTTGTTATCTCGAGCTCCTCCGTGCTTCGGATGGCACGTTAAGGCGTTGGTCCCGGCTGAATTTGCAGTCGTTAACACTCATCAGTCCGCATTGGGCCCGCATGGTGGATTATGGCCCATCCTCCTTACCCATAAGGAAGGCCTGTGCCCCAACAGTGGGAACATTAAAAAATGGCTGATGGTCACTATAACTGCTTAATGTGTAAGTCTTTTGTAATTTTTTTTTCTTATTGGTACTACATTTACAATGCGCACGTTAGCATTACTAACTTTAGAAAGAAGTGAAGGTGTCGTGACCCCAGCGGGACCCCTTATTTGCATAACAGCGAGTGCAGCAGACCGGCAAGCCTCCCATAACTGTCGTGTTAGATAAAACGAGCATTACTTTCGTTAAAGTAAGTGAAGCGATTGCAATTATTTAACAATTAACTAAACATATCCATAAGATGATAAGAATTTGTTAATTATTACGGGTTTAAGTTTGAAATTGCCGTTTTGTATGGATAATTTTAAAGAATTTGCATTTTCCATCGTACCTAAATAATTCTTAATAGTTAGCATACTTTTTAACTCATTTAAATCATCTTCTGTTCATTATAATAATAATAATAATAAAAATTGTTAATTCGTTTGATAATATTTTAACATCACCTTTTTGTAGTTTGGCTAATACTTACTTAGTTTTATACTATAATCTAGTACAGATAACTGAGAACAAATATCATACACTTAGCCCTGGATTTCACACTACTATTCCCTGTGACGTGAAACCCAGGTCCCTTCCCAATATAAAAAGAGGGAAACAAAGAAGAGACAAGGAAAGTTGTTCACAAAGCGTTATCCAAACACAATTCTGTAACTATACTTAGGTATTATGAATTCATAATAGTTATTTTAAGTTCGGTATAACACTTGAACACAACAATGTTCTCGGAGCAAGTAAATAAAACTGAATCGACAACATTTTACGTAAAATTCGACAATCTAAATTATTTCTGACAATCACAGCCGGGGAACTTGTGTTGCGGGTTTATTCCATTCATCGGACTCTTGAACAGTTCGCAGGAATCCTGCGGTATCCATATTAATTCCATTCGAATTCGAAATTATAAAAACATGGCGGAATCTCGACGGCCAGCGGACGACGCCTAATAAACTACCATATTCAGTAAAAAGTAATATCGTTGTTTTCATCTTATATAAATAAAATAAAGTCGGGTGCTTTGATTATTTATATGTCTACATAGAGTGTTGCGCTTTTGACGTACTAAACCAAACAGACCAACTTTTTTAAGATAGATTTTTTTAGCATCATCGCGCCCAAAGAGTATTGTAGTAAAAACAATAGCCGCGTCACACTACTGACAATGTGTGTGTGTGTGTTTATCAGCCAACAGTTGAACAGCCAACAGCCAACAGTGGCTGATATTTTTTTCGACGCGTTCGTAGCTTCGACTGTCTATCTAGTCATATAAATAATCAAAGGTCGGGTTATATACACCATTTATGACTAGAGAACGGCTAAGCGGATTTGGATGAAATTTAGCACACAGATAGTTTATAATTCGGATTAAAACAGGATACTTTTTATCCTGGTCAAAGGTTCCCTAGGGTCCACGCGGACGAAGTCTCGGACTGTTGTCAAAATCCTTTCCTAACATAGTCTCACTTTCCGTCCTTTTTATTCAAGTAAACCATTCTGCAAGACAATATCGTTATTTATCTGAAGTTCTTAATATTTCCACAGATAAAATACTATATATTTCTTTATACTGTTTCAAAGCATCATGACTGACGTGACGTAACAGACTGAGTGGCGTAAAAGTTTTATACCTACTTAGTCGTATTGATTGATCACCCCATACTGTTTTACTGCAATATTATTAACTATGGCAACATTTCAGCGCGAGCCGGAATGTCCATAGCAAAAGAACAAAGAAATCCTGGCAGATAATAAAACAGAGCGTAAGCTCGTTTTATATGTCAGGGCAAACAAAAAGCTTTGTAATTTTAAACAACTGAACATTTATGGAGATTTACTGAATCGATTGATCCGATCTTCAGAGACTTCTGACAGGAAAACGGTAATACTTTTATTTGTATCATTAATCACATGAGCGGATTTTTTTCATATTAAAACCATGAAACTATAGACTGTCATCTTATATAACCGGCGCCGTACAATAAACAATTGATGCACTTTATATTTTTCTTTAACGTCTAAGTGAAACATAAAAATTTATAAATGTATTATAAATTGTATAGAGTACACTTTAATAACACCTTTGACTTTTATTTCTATATACAAAGATGTTTCATTCATTTAACACGTAAAATTTTTATTTTTATTTGTACAGAAAACTGCAGCGACATCCCTAGATGCTGATGATGATTGTTTTCGATAATCAATCCCATTAATGGGCAAATTTAAAGTACAATTTAGGTTTAGGGTTGCCACAATGCAGTTTAGCTAAAAAGAAAAAAAATCTAAAAAGTGGCGTTTTTCAGGGTTTATACCGATTTCGGCCACGGCGACTGTATCAATAGTAATCCTTAGTAATTGTAGTCGTGCGTGCGCTCGCACATAGCTTATGTAGCCGATCTGCTACAAGGTGTGAAAGCTTTTAAATTAAGTATTAAGTTCTGTAACAATCTACCCAACATTATTACTGTCTATCATTCATTCCCACATCACTAATATTATTTTTATACTACCTGCTCGTCAATGGCATATTATGTGACATGCAAACCTTTCCTAAAGTAAGTCATTTTTCCCATGGGGAATAAAGTGATTTGAATTTGGAATGCAACCCTTGTAGTCGTGCTTGATCGATGTTGGTTTCAAAAAAGTTTAGGTGCAATGAGATCTTATTCTGAGTTAGGCTGTATGTTATCATGAAAACTTTTTACGAAATTCATTTTCACCCGCGCACCAAGAAGGATTTATTTGAATGTCGAACTGACCCCTACAGAATAGACGACAAAAACATAAACTCTAACCCAACTATAAATGTACCAAAAAATGTAACTTTGTCGTTGCACAATTGGTGTAATGTTTCTAACATAAATTTTAATTTTCAATAAATATTCTTAATTTTTCATATTTTATTATTCTAACTTTAAATAATTACTTAAGTACTTTCTTTATAACAGTCATTGGTTTCAATTGCCTCGCAGAAAGTATAAAAAGTAGAGTATGCATCGCGGGCTTAAATGTGTATTTGTCATGCACCTCGTACTCAGGATTCTAGCCTTAACTCCCTCGCTCCGCTCGGGAGTTAACCATAGACTCCCTCGTACTCGGGGTTCAATAATAGCGCCCGGGACACAATACACTACTTTAAGCCCTTATTGCATAATCTACTATATCTATTCTGTGCAAGTCACAATATTGTTCATGTAACACATGTGTAAACTCGCTTCATATTCAACATAGCAAGCACAACTTTAAGTAAAGCTACGGTGTCACGTTACGACGACACCAACTTAAAGCTGTCACTACTTAGACGTGATCGCACTCACAAAATAATGATTATACTTTCAATCGTAGTACTTTAAGTAAGAGTTCAATGTCGTACCTAAACGCACCACGTAAGTTATTCTGAGGCCGTTGTATAAGTAGCTACATGGCGTTTGGGTTCAATTATTTGAATCTATTCAATGGCAACTAGTACTTAATATAAACTAGTGGCTCTTTGAACTGTAGACCTCGCCTTAACATATCTCCGCCATTTTGAAAAAAATCGAAAAACTGAATAGTTATCAAACCTGTACACAAAATTTCACGAGAATCGGTTGAGAAAAACAGCCAGCCAAGCGGACAGCTAGGTGACAAACATACGAAAGCATTTTTGCCCACGCTGAAACGGAGACACTTCGCACTCGCTCGGTCAATAAAATCAAACTGATAGCAGTACTATTGACTTGGCATTATTATAAAACGAATAAATTAAACGAGCCTTATTTCCAAAACCGGATAAAAGCGGATTACATTACATTCAGATACGATTCTAAAGACACTTTCTTTGAAAATGTCAAAGTTATGCTAACAAAGGAACTTACTCGTAATAGCACAGAATAAATAATATACTATATCTACAAAGGTAATAGTGATAGTAACAGCACCGCGTGCACCATTTAGACATTGTATAATTTATTCTATGTTTAGACAAGGCGGGAAGTTCATATTCTTTCCCATACTACTACGTTCAAATTTGTTCTGTTAAAGCTGATAAGTTGCTTGCGCCCGTTCTTCTTGTCAGTTGAAAAGTCTGGAACGGGTGGTAGGAAAATATAGACGATTCAAAAGTGCTTCATTATTAAGTTTATTTAAATAAAGAACTTTTGATTCTTGACTCTATGAATACGATACATGTTAAAAACCTGAAGTTTATTGATGTACGTTTCAACGCTAAAGCCGAGGTGTGCAAAGACGAATGAGCAGGCTCTTCGATTGTAATCAAAGAATGGAAGAAATTTTAAACAATATCACTGTGATGTATACCCACTCGTTACTTTGATTGTGCGCCCGCACTTATTATTAATAGCAGTCAACCCGTGTAGTAGCCACGCTCATTTGTATACACTCAGATGTAATGTATCCATCATTCTTTCTTCTATACTGAAAACACTTTCTATGTTAGAATGGAAAGCCCACAAAACAGTGACTTTGGTTTCTTGCAGGAAAACCTTTTAACTTTAAAGGGGTATCACACGCATGCTTTGAACCAACTCTACAATTATTCTGAAAACTTAAATAATAATAAGAACTCCGGTATATTTTATTAAACCAAGGGTGTAGAACAAATTCCATAAAATTTAAGACATTATAATACATAAATGTAACGATGTGTTTTTTAAATTATGTTTATGTAGACCGTATGGTACCTATAGTAAATCGTTAAACGTGTAAAGAATAGTGACATGCAGTGAAATTACTTGAGCAAACACACGTGCACCTGTTCAAAGAGTTTTGTTTAGAAAACGACCATGTTTAGCTACCAGTCGTCCCTTTCACACTTACACAAAAAGAGAGAGAGCTTGTAGTACTTTAAATGCTGTATGCAGCTTCGAATAATTCAAGTTACGAATCAGACACGATTGTAAATCTGAATAAAAATATAACGAACAATTGAAAGAGGGCGTTACACGAAGTACTTAGTTTTAACTAACCGGCTTTAGTACGGTAACTATATACAATAAGTGAAGTGAAATTAGTTAGATACGTTGGTTCATTGATAGAAAGTTTTGATTTTTTTTAAAATATGAACTAACGATTCAATAAAAGTAGAAAAATACACAAGTTACTAAGTTACACTAACCGTGCTTTTCCACTAGTAATACACAATGTTGTAAACATTGTCTCGAAACAGAGTCTGACAAATATTGAGAACACAACTCTGTCAAAAGTTTTTAGAATTGAAAAGTTGACTTAACATGTTACTGCAGTGGAAATGCACGGTAAAAATACAAATAATACTACAATTTTAATTACTGTTGTCGTCAAAATTCCAATTAATATTAACATAATACGAATTCTATATTTTCCACTGTACAAAATTTCGCAAGCTCAGACAAAACTTATAACAATGGAATTGCGCAACGAATTTCCGATTATAAACGACTGTTTTTTCGGCAATAATAACTATTGTTGGAAGGAAATGCCGTGTTAACGATAACAACGAGACGTGTTTAAAATAGTTCAAATTCGTTCTTTTGTTTCATAATGGAACAAAAAAGCGTAGGAACAATTTAGGTACCTACCTACGTTAGTTAAACACATCGCGTCAGTCAGTTGGTCTGTTGGGTACTCTACGTTTACTTAGATTGTTAGTTTGTACGTACTTAGACAGCAGTCCATAGTTTTCGAAAAAACAATCGCATTTTTCTGTTCGTAGCGTTCTTAAACCGCCGTTTTGGATTATTTTTTATGCTTATAGACGTATTTGATGAAATATAAGATCACATATCAAAATTCAAATGAATATTAATATAGTTCTAAAAGATCAAATTAACAAACACTAACTGAAAGCGCATATTACTTACACGAAACAAACTTATTACCTTCACGGAAGAGATAAGGACTTTGTAAGTAAACAATGAGCAATAAGGCAACATGAGCTCGACTTCCATGAACCTACAACAAATAAGGATCCTGTGGCGACAACATAAGAACTCGTTTTATAAGAAGAGGCGAGAGTAGTTGAACTCTCCACAGATAACAAAGTAGGTTAAAGGGCTTATCTTAGTTAATCGTTTTAAGATTATTTTTAAATCTCTTCTATGAAGTTCAGTGACCGCTGAAGTTTGATTCAATTAAGTTGAACCGGAAGGTAGTTGGCTCACAATGAAGTAATTTTTAATTTCTTCAAACTCTGTTACCGAGAAAGATTGATAGCGCCATTGCGTGTTCCAATTACCTCCTATGAGAACAAGAGGTGAAGAATAAGTATCATTTTTCATCAAGTTCACACGTTGTCTTTTAATCTTTTAAATATTTTCACAATTAATATTTGGTCGATTATAGCATCATAACGTTTGTTTCCTAAGTAATTGTTGTAATTATAACTATTTATCTCACAATCAACATCAATTTAAGATTTATTGAGAATCTCAAACTTAATGGTCCCAATACGAAAAGACTACAGGTAACTCTGATGTCTGATTCAAACCTTTCCATGTCCGGACATCGGGGGCAGTCAGTACTTTCTATTTGCTAGGTGTCAAGCAATCAATCATGGTAAAGGTAATCTTTCCCTCGTCACGTACCGCGACACTCGCGACAATCCTTTTTCTCGCATTCCTGGCACGTGCCTATAATTCACGCTCCATCCCTTTAGGTATGCTCCTGTATCTAGTCGAATTGAAATTTCACGTTTCTCATTCTCGAGATGAAGAAAAAATATCCATGTCAAATTACAGCTTTCTAGTACTAAGAGTCTTTGTGCTAGGCTGAGGAGGGACAGACGGACATGGCGAAACTATGAGCGTTCCTTGTTGGCTACGGAACCCTCAAAAGGATTAAGTTTCATATTTGCTGGTAGGTACTTACATTTTTATGGACAATGTAAAACGAAATGATGGTGGCTAATTGTTATGTGAAGAATCATGTTTAACAAGATGTAGGCATACAAGACAAACATTTATTTGTAGGAAAAATTGATAGTTAAGTATAGTTTTTCTATCTCACGAAGACCCTTTTGCTATGAATGTATGAAATTGTACACAGTTTAAAGCAATAAATATATTGAATTGTATTGTATTCAATATGCATGCTCTCGTATTAAGCACACTAAAACAATGTGCATGTGCACGCCACAACATTCATAGCAAAAGGGTCTTCGTGAGATAGAACAACTATATTATTTTAATATTTTATTTTAATTTGTTATAAAGTTGGAATACCTATTTGATTCTTAGATAAGAATCTAATCAATATCTACTAATCTTTATTAGATTTTTCTGACACAAAAGAATAGAAAATAGTCTAAACACCATAAACTCTATTAGGTCTAAAACCAAATTATGTTTCTGTCTTTATCTTTAGTATTATTAATGAAGAATTGAAATGAAATACGGTGTTTGCTATTTTAAATCGAAGATACTTCCTAGCGTTAGACAAATCATTTCATCTCATGTACTAGGACATCATGATTACGTAAGCGATATGACATCATTTGCCTTTTTTCGTGGAATCTCGCGGCTCACGCTGAACCGTTCTGGCATTTTGATGGGAGTTTGATGCGGCAAGACACACGTCATTATGGGAACCGAACGAACGTCCATACCAAGTGGCCCGTCGTTTTTTTACACACGTCTCTCCGTCGTAATTACGTGTATGTAAATTGGATCAGATTTATCATCGGTACTAGCCGTGGAATTCGAGCCATGCGTGATGCGTTGCCACAAGCCTAATTGTTATGTGTCGTTAGTGTTAATAAATTTGATCTAACCGCAGATAGGACTGTTTCAATTTCTTATGTTTGCTTTCTAGTCATAACTTTTGGAATAGTCGCTTTGCAAATTTCAATTATTATGGTCAAATATTAGAATAAAAGAAGGTGGCTGGTGTTTTTGTGATGTTAGGTTACGTCCTTTGATTGCTTATGGATCCGATTTGTCTTTTCGATCTTTTCAAAAATACTGACAACAGGAAACAAAGATACTTCTAATACAATATTTATTATAGTGTGGATAAGAAACGACGCCGTGTTGGTTGAGGACAGAGCGAGAAATGCAACACTTGTATTTGTTGAAAGAACATCGATAGATAAGAGTGTTAGTGCTTGTTTTACAGGACAGGTTAATATTAGAGTATCTCCATCTATAGACTGGACCGGTTCTGCTTCATATAAATATTTCTAGATCACCACTAGACCGTATTTTGACTTACCTGAGGTAATGCGCTTAAAAGACACCAGAAAATGTCCACAAACTGTACCACAATAATGCAAAAAACATCTTCACAGTCAATGTAAGTTGCTCACAAACGGATTACGAAAGAAATTATGGCGTAGTTATTACAAAAAATATTTTGCACGAATGAAATTATGGCGTAGTTATTACAAAAAATATTTTACCCGTGCTTCATCTTAACCATAGATATTTGTAAAAACGACATTCAATGCGTTTTTGCTACTGATGTAAGTATTATTATACATAATATTATAAATAGATTATATTAAATTTATTCCTAGAATCTTATTCATAAATCAGATAGAGTCAATTTAACCATAATCTTCTTACAATAGAGACAACTAGTTTCTCAAGTGTTTGACTAGAAGTCAACAAACGATCCTTACAAATACGGCATTATCAGACATTTTTAGAGCGACATTGAACTCTATACCGATACAAATACGTTCTACTTTATTTAATCCATTCGTGAAGAAAACCGGTGTAAATGAGTTTGCACCGTTATGAAGATGCGTGTGTGTCGCCAAGCCATATTGTCTGACGACCACTGCTGTTTACCTTTGACCACGGGAATTAGCACGTAGATTTCTCGCAAATTCAAGTTTTACATTCGATATTTGAACTCTTTTTTTTGTATGAGAATAAAAAAAAATGTCATCATGAAACAAACACAGACGTTCTAATTTACCTATGAAAAAAACTATTTTTTTTTTTCTGATGGGCTCATATTTTGTGCCAGCTCATAAAAATATTTTTCTTTTTAATAGTTTTCGAAAGGTAATTAAAGTTAATGCCTTGATCAACGTCACAGAGTCATAGATAAGCGTTAACACGTTTTTTAAAGCACAAATGCCCCCAGCTTACCCAACATTTGAATAATGCGCGGGCGCGTCAACGACTAATGCCCGCCGTTTATCATCGGTATTATCTTCTAATATTTTTCTTCGGCTTACGTCAGATTTTCGAAGTGCTTAAAGCACTTCGAAAATACCAGGCTTAAAAAGTTAAAATAACTTATTTTATTTAATAACGGATTTCATATTTTTGACAACTTGCATGTTTTTTGTGATAGAATACGACATACGGATACATAATGTTTTCATAGGTCTCAAGTTTGACAACATCGTTAACCAACCACAACCACTTCACCACGCATAGAGCACTGGCCATCTCCAAGGCGCAAAATAAATAGTTTTATTGGTATTCATTAATATTTTTTCTGATTTCAAATGACCATTCCGATATACATTTCATTTTGAAAAGTCTAGACATCAATGCTGATAAATCCTGAAAATTCGTTATATTTCAATTTCATTAAAGTGTCTGATAAAATCCCATACAAGCTACATTCCATTATTAAAACTTGAAGTAGAGAAGAATACCCAGCTAGCCTTAAGTAAGTAGGACTGATTGCTAAATTATCTCACGAATATTCCGTCACCAGTCACGTATTGAAAAATAATATGCGTCTTGGTCTATGGTAGACCCTATGGAAACGAAAACTGCCGCCCACCGCGTTACAATGGCCGCCAGATTTTATTTGCGAACGCCTTAAACGTATTGACTGCTTCGCTTCTCAGAATTCGAGGACCATAGCAAACAATGTTCCTACTTAGTTCAGCCAATACCTAACCTTTTGTAAATAAAAAATGGTCATAAACGGTTTTTATATATACGTTTACGGCGTCAAAAACGTTTAAAAGTCTGCAATTATATTCAATATAAATTTTACTTACTGCTTGGTTTATGATATTTTATGTAGGTACAAAGAAACTGTTGAGTATATTTCAAATTCATCCACTACTGAATATAGCACGCAACACAATGGACATGCTTGACAAATTCGTCATAATTTGTCACAGTGAATCTAACCGACGACGACGCGTAGAGCAAATGTACCGACTACTTTAAGTCCTCACCAAATATTATTTTTGTTTTCAAACTCGACCCCTCTATATCTTCTGATAGTAATATAAGCTGTTACTACTTCTATATATGTAGTACAAAATAAAAATAAAATCATAATTTTTAAATTTTGAGATTTTAGCATTCACATTGCTATTTTTATATAATACTAAATAATATACTAGAAAAAATACGACTCGCACCAGATCATGTTCTCGGACGGGAATCGAACCCGCGACCTTTGGAATTGAATAAAAATAATAATTTAAAGTCACTAACCTGCACAGCACTGTTGAGGAAGCAGTTATTCAGTCCCGGAGCGTTCCACAATCCTTTCGTAGTGTGGAATATTCCAGAATCCCTTGAGTCATCCCTGGAGTGCTGTGGTCGTAGGTCGTGCGCGGGAGTCGCCATAGTGGCCACCATTAGTGATCTGGCAACCACCATCTTGAACTCTCAAGTAACAAGTGCAAGCGCGACATATCTGCAAAGAGGAAAAATTATTAGGTATAGACTGATTATTTTTTTTTACAATGTAGAGGTATTGATACTATTGATAGTACGAAATAACTGAATATTGAAACTGTAATGAATAACGTTATGCTTTAGCAGGAAATCCGGAACCTCCTGACTAGTCGTCTTTCTAATTCGCTTATCATCATCGCCGTTGTATCTCTCCCATGTAAAGATGTCCCACACTTTGGTTGGGAGGCGGATCAGTAAATAATATAATTTTATGTATTACACAGACAAAGCTTATTGCTATATTATTTGAAGAAACAGTGACACAAATCAAATCATACGTGAATCAGCATCGTTCACATAGTCTAGTGTCTATTCTCCATTGCTTTAATGTGAGCATCGGGGTTAATAAGCCGAGTTTTCATATTAATTGCACAATGTGCCGTTGTTCCTTTCACTGTTCAGTCAAAGCTAGTGTTGGTAGGTGTTGGGAATGACATGAGACAACAATGATTCGATTCATATAAATTTCACACACCTTTGAGCTAGCTTAATGCGGGACCAGTCTTTGCTAGTTTTAAGCAAACAGTCAGTTATAAAAATAAATAATTGTTCATTAGTTTTGATTTGGTGCTCGGTGGCGCAGTGGTATGGCGCCTGGCCAATCGATTGCGGAGGTTAAGCAACTATCGCAAGGGTCGGTCATGGGATGGGTGACCAAAAATTTATTATCTCGAGCTCCTCCGTGCTTCGGAAGGCACGTCATGCCGTTGGTCCCCACTGCATATGCATTTGTTAGCCGATAGCGGGGATATAATCTAATTATAGTAAAAGAAAAGACATAATTATTCAAAATAACCCGTTTTTTACGACAATATAAACCGGCCATTTTGTTATTCTGTTGGGCAAATCAACATAACTTAGACATCGGTATGGCACCAAATAGCAAATGTTTTCGCCATCGTCCTACACACCTTGAAGACTACAAACTAACAGTATATTATGTATTAGGCACACCATTTTCGATGGTATTTTAATGGTCCTTGCCTAAATCAACTTCGCCTCTTTTCTTTAATATTGTTAACCTTTGAGTTTTATGAATACAATTAAATATTTTTCTCTTCTCTATTAACTTGAGAATAATATGAGGTACCTACTTTTAGTGATTTAGGAAAATAAACGTTCTTGAATTTGGAATATTTTTATGTTAACTAAGACTAAAGGCAATATAATAGTCTATCTTGAAGGCCAAGTTATGTCGTAAATGGTGAATACTATATTTAGTATGATTATTAAACTTTCAATTAGTAGTAGTTTTTTTTAACTTGCAATAAAATACATAAAATACACATCATGCAAGCTAAATTAAGTAAGCAATTTAAGAAGAAACTACTGCAATAATGTAAACTCCTCACATAAGGATGCAGACTAATGGACAATGACAGTCATCCAAAGAATGTTATGAGCGGAGACTCCGTCTAAGCACAATGTAATCTACGCATTGTATAATAATGACACCACAGTTACGGCAGAACACGGAAGGAGCCGGTGGTGATAAAAACTGAACCTCAGCCTGGATGTAATGACATGCCTGGCATACTGTCTGCTCTCATTACTTTGCGCCACACTTCCATCACAAGCAATGTAGAAACAATGACAAATGCCGTATAATAAGATAGTGAAATAATTTAGATTGTAATCATCTTGGAATAAAAGTTATGAAAATAACTTTTCTGGAAATTCTAGGGTCTAGTGACAAATTAACAGGAGTAGTGTTTCATTTATCGTCTCACTTTATATCCTGACAGCCTTCATCTTTAATTTCAATATAAGGTATGTACTTAAGTAATAAATATTCCATTTTGTCCTCGCCTGCTACCATCTGCTACCGTTCACTTGATTATTGTATATTTAAGAAGACATAAGTTAAGAAGCATTAACGTCGTAAGTTACGCGTTTAATCGGCTCTACCTACAATTCTACATAATATAAAAAAAATCAATCACAATCTTCATGGATTAACAAATATATTCATTTTTTTTATTTATTTACAATTCAGCTCATAGTAAATAATTATTTATTGAGTTAAAGAAGTTCCACTGTAGTATAATCAGAATCCCAAGATTAGGAGATCTCTTGATTACCAAAAAGTACAATTGAACAGACATTGCAACGACACATTTTTTAATAGATTTATGACTTTCAAAGTCAGTTTATAATCGTATAATCGCGCCTTTTACAGTTGCATTTGAAATAAGAACATAAGACCTATGAAATTAAGCTTAAACTTGCATAACAACCTTGCTGCACTGAACAACACGTCCCAGCTTCTACTCACGCGCACACCACGTGTGTTTCCGCGAACACTAAAACGGTTTATTCCAAACAAATGCATGATTTACGACTTATACCATTCTAGTAACACGGTTATTTGGAAATCGATTAGTTTATATGTATCACAATATTAAATCGATAACATCCAAGAATTTGTTTTACAATCCGCTAGCATAATTTGCAAAATTTGAAATCTATTAACTAACCTCAGTTTGATCATTTATAAACAGCTAGCGGGCGCCGCCTGCTTCGTCTGGTTGAACAATTGTTTTTCTGTACTTATATTCTCGGGAACAACTTTTTTATCTGGATAAAAGGTACGTCGATACTTCAATGTAAGTACCCCTGACAACGTGTAAGTATGCAAAACCACATAGTGATTGTTACACACATTTGAGTAGTTAAGAAGAAAAGCGTATCAAACAAACTCACTTTCCAGTTAGGATTTATTAAAATAATAATAATCCCATAATTTGTATACTAGAAGGAATCGATTGATATATTGAAAGTTTTTATTAGACAAAACTATATTCGTATTCGGTTGGACTGATTTTCGGCGCATCTCAACTAAAAATGTCATGACCTTTATATAATGTTTAAAAGTATAAATAAAAGAGTCATTGAAGCAAGCAATTTCATGTATTTTTCTAGACTCGCCTTTCGACCTTTTTTTTGTTGTTGTGCAATTACAATACATTTCTGAATCATTTTCTACAATCTTCTAAAAGTTTCTGCCTAATTGAAAACTGATTTATCTTGCAATAAAGTGCGCCGCGCATGCGCTATTCCTGATTTATACTTTAGTTATTTCTGTATTACGAACACTTCCGATTGGAAATAATGTAAATCGGGTTAATTCCTGCATATCACTTACGCAACTCCATCTGCATTACTTTTATTTACGGATGCATTTGCCGGCAGGCGGCGTTGCAACATTTCGTCTAAATATTTATCTCATTTTTTCATCTCTCTGTTTATCATCTGTGTGAATTTACAGTAAATTGTATTGCTATTGCTGTACAATTTTACGCATTTCTTCGAAGCCGTTTCAGAACTGAAGATTACCTACTAAATTTGAAAATAGCTATATTTTCTTTGCCACATACACAACTTAACCCCTAGTAGTGTCAGTCAATTAGTATTCCAACCGAAAAGTTGATGAGTTAAACATTATTGATGTCCTTGACACAAAAAAAGGAAGAAAAGGAAGCTTAATCTTAGGCAATCACATCCATAAAAAAAGCTTTAAAAATCACGTTTTTTCATACATTTTGATATTTTCGATTTTAATTTTTGTATGAAACAGCTGATTTGTTTTCGCGATTTCAGAGTTGGTCCCATAGTAAAAGATGATCAGTTTGATGGTCCCTACATACCATATTCGGCATTAGGGGTATTTTTGTAACACCTTGTATATGTTTTAAGTCCGATTTTTATACTTTTTAGTCAAATTTTCATACTTTTTAGTTCGATTTAAAAACTTATTTTTTTCATTTAACAATTATTTTCTGCTTTTTAGTGTAATCCGTGTTATTTTTTTCGTGTGACTTTTTCCGGCTTCATAATCAAATCCTAACACTATCTCCCAACAGAGTAGGTAGGTACTTGTCAAAGTGAAACGAGCCCAAACTCGTTGGAGTTGTATGGTTTTATTACAGAAATCCTGTGGCCTTCTTCCGGCTCCATCACCAGACCCTGGACACCGTTTTTTTATCAGAGTACTTGTCAAGACGAATCAAATGAGCCCAAATTTGATGGGGTTCTATGGTTTTATTACAGAGATCTTGTGGCCTTCTTCCGGCTCCATCATCAGTACCCTTAGCACGCACGGACAGCTATCGAGAAAAAAGCGCGCGTTACGCGCGCTCTTTAGAGTAATTCTCTATGGGAAATATCATTTCGCTTTTCGGCGGTAGATAGCGCTGCACAAATTTCCCATACAAAATGACTATCGAATGTTTTTACGCACGTTATTTTTTTCGATAGCTGTTCGTGCTACGTGTACAGATCAGCTTAATGACACCATAATATCGCATTGTCTTCCAGTTCTGACATAATTGTTCAAAAATTCTCTAGCTCATCGGGAAACTAGGTACTATAAAATCGTTTGCTTATGTGGACAAACAAACAAAGTAACCTAATAAAGTCTTTTAATTAAGATTATAAATTCCTTATAAGTTATAACTACAAAGGTTATACAAATGCTCGTAACCACCTGTCCGTTTAATTGATTTTTACCACCAAATGTATTATATTTTTTTAAAGGCTCAAAATTCCATCACAGCTCTACCGTGCATAATCCACGCACCCAAAATTACTTTTTAAGCTTATCTTATTTGGACTTTAATTGAAAAACCAACTAAACAAACGAAAACTGTACTTAAATAAGGACATTTTAAGGTTTAATACGGCAGAATTACTAATGCTCAGGGTTAAACAGAAGCCAGTTAAGGTATTTTGATTTGAATTATAATTACTCAGCTTATAATGAAGAAATTAAGACTGAAATTACTTTTTGGTATTCCAAATACAGCTTTTTAACTGGGTGGGTAATAATAATAAGTCAGCTTAAACAACAAACTAGCTCCATTTTTCGTTTCTTCGAAGATACCAACTACAAATAAGATTTCTGTTAAGTAAATGACTTACTTAATACCAAATAATATACTAGAAAAAATACGACTCGCACCAGATCAATGTCCTCGGACGGGAATCGAACCGACGGGAAATATGCCGTCCGAGAACATGATCTGGTGCGAGTCGTATTTTTTCTAGTATATTATTTGGTATTATACATGACTTACTTACTTAGAATGTAAAAATAAAAATAACTATTATTTACAAAACATACGGGTGACTACGAGACGACTACGAGATGACTACGAGAGAGGACGCAGCCATGTCATAATAACCTAATAAGCAATAATGATGATAATCACCGAAATTACCACCGCATTCCATTCGTTTTACATGTGGAAAGAAAAAACTATGCCTCTACTTTCTCATTTGTTTTTTCTTTAAATAAAGTGTCAAATGTAAGTACAGTTTTTGTTTTATGGAATGTGAAATAATGTTATTAAAACAAAAGGTGTCATTTTATTTAACTTAGTTTAGTCCTACTTTAAGATTTGTGTAAAAAAAATAACTATAGCTTAAATTGTACGTACTTAAAAGAAACGTTACTTAAAATTATTTCTATAGGTACTGTAAATTAGAATAAGCTTGTAAAATTTTTATTAAGAATAAAAAAACCTTAACGCTAGATTGAAGTTTTACAATTCTTTTTTCGGAAAAAGTATAGGTAATGAAGAATTTAAACATTTCATTTCCGATTAACTAATAAAAACAAATTAATATAATGACTACATTTTTCGATGACAGCATCTATCAGCAATTCAAACATCGACGACATGATGGCCAACAAATATGGCCGAAGATTTAAAAAAGTAATGGATGTGTTTTGTCGTTAAACGGTTTTAGGCTAATGCCACGTGTGTGACGTCAGTGAGGTGGGCTATTCTCTAATAAACGTATTAGGACCGAGTGCAAGTCATGGTCCAACAAAATGATTGGGACCTCCGCTCCGTCAGCTAAGTGGTCAATACAAGCAATAGACGGTTCCAATAAAATTGTTTGTTGACCGTAATTTTCAAATTAGGGTCCCTTCAAATAATATTAAAAGAATTAACTCACAACTTTCCCAAAACAAAAACTAAAAGCACAGTTAAGTGGTACTCAAGCCCTTGCAGAAAAAACGCATCAATGCATTCTGGGAACGTCGAATATTGGGTAAGAGTAAAAAACGGATTTGTCTCAAGTGTTCCTCCATTAGTAATAAATATTTTTGAGTGATAACCTTAAAAGCATTCCGTCGCGACGTCTCAAGTACCTATGAACTCGAAGTTCAAGGCTCACACGACTTTTATGATTAGTTTTCTCTCTGAATCGATATTGAACTCTATTACAACAAGCTAAGCCACAAAAGGAAACGAAATTACTGCATGTGTAATCGATTTCAACTTCAACTCAGTTAGAAAGTAGAGACTTTATTGTTTTAATTAAGAGTTGGACTGGCTGCGTGTAATCATTTTATGTTAAATAGTTTCTTCAAAAAACGAGTTGTATGTCCTAGAATCGACAATTTGTTTATACCTTTTTAATTAATTTAGTTAAGTACCTTAATCATAACGATTAGAAATACCTACCTATACGATATATCCTAAGTTTACATGTATGAACATGGTTTAACAAGTATAAAATAATATTAAGAATGCTTTCCTACCAGATCATTATCGTTCAATCGCGGACGCCTAAAGCCTCGGGCACAGAACAAAAAACTAAGATCGTCTGCATCACGCCCCTCTATCATATTTTAATTGAAAACGCTCGAGAGCGGTGTCGATAGTACAGTTCAATCTCCATAATTACAGCCACACAGTAATCCTACGATAATTGTACTGCCATCTTTACTATAATACATTATAAAGGAACGTGCTGACAACTTCAATAAATTGCTCGCAGATTTCAATTTTCAAAGAGGTTCTGTCGTTGTAAAAACACAAATGAAATCCTTTCATCGCACACATGTGCAAACGAACCACGGGCTTTTTATTACTATAGCATACTGCTAAAACACACCCACACACGAGACCGACTCGATTATATACGTGGACGTGACACAAAAGGAGCAAGAGCAGAGGCTGCGCGTGCGCCGACCCGCCAGACGGCACGAGTCATACCACCATCTCATGTTATGGCGTCACTATTACTATACGCTTATAAAACTATTCTAGCGATAAAAGTTGCTTCGAAAATTAACTCACACTAGTTAAAACGGATTATGGTAATTAGATACCGTGATAATTAACCCTTCACTCCATCGAAAATCTAGAGGTTTATATTTCTCGGTACCTACTATTATTACTTCTATTGTCACGTAAAGCATTATTTGTGCTTTACGCCTTTAGAGGAACAGTATTTAACTGAAATTCAGGAAGCGGGAGAAACATAAAAGTCTGAAGGGTTCTTAAGAAAGCCTTTATTGACAAACCGTGAGTCTGTGTGTGGCCGCTAGTGTGACATAGTTTTAAGTATCGATGGCTATAGAAAGATTAATGCTAATAAACCAAACTAATAGGCTTATCAATAGACCACCGCCATAGCCCATATATCACGTCAAGCGAGATTGAATTTTCACCATGGCATAGTGAGCGTGGCTGAATAGCGTGAAAACGTAATTTTAACACAGGTTAATAAAATAAAAAGTTTTGTCGACAGACCAGTGGACTTTACACCTCTCGACCTCTCATTAATGGTCGTCATCGGTCAACGTCGAGACACAAAGGCTGTCCCTGGACTGTCCAGCCACACAAAACAACTTTTCCTTTGCCATCAATAATGGGACTTGTCACTTGGAGATTTTAAATGCAGTATACCTACCTTCCGTAAAGGGAAGGGAGATTGATTTGAAGCTTTTCTATGTTATGATTTTCACTTATTATGGTTCGGTGTATCTATATAAAAAAGGATAGCAAATTACGATACGATTTATATATCCTTTGAACCTCGTGAACTTCGGCATCTATCTATGTATGCAGTAAATAGTAAACCATTCACATTATCTCTAGTCTCTACCGTTTCGATGTCTAGTATCGCGTGATCTACATTAAGTAACTCGATATCTTCAGTTCCCGCGACCATTGTCTTCGGTTCAACAGCTTAATGGTGGATGCTGATCCACCACAGATTAGCCATGACGTGAGACAATCGCGATGAAAGCAGCCACGACGGATATGTCACACGTCACGAACCAAGGCCTGAGTGATCACGAAACTAGCACGAGCTCTGCACGAAACAAACTACCCTATTTCTAGCATTATCTATGAGTGAGATAATTCTTGACGTCATTCTATAAGCCGGTAATAAATAGAAAGGTTGCATGAATATCGCAAAGATCGCAGCTTAGTGGTCTGATAAGCTATAGGCGCAGGGATGTTATGGATATGAAATTTCGGTTTTGGATACGGTTACGGATATGAAATTATTTCGGATTATCCGTTAGTTAAGTTTCCAATAGTTTCGGTTACGGAAATGTATTACATTTTAAAGAAATTGTAAAAGGTTAACTAGTTTGTCAGCCGGGCAGAAAAGGCTGTCATAACGAGTCTCATTTAAATTCCACCCCTATCCGAAATTATCCGAAACTTTTAATTCGGTTACGGTTACGGATAGATTTTTATTTCGGATGTCAGATAGTTTCGGTTACGGTTACGGAGTTCCATAACATCCTTGCTTATAGGCTTGTATTACCTATACATGTAATAAGAATCTCGATGTCACTCCTTGCTTGTTTGTTCCCCATTATGACACAATGATCTATTTTCGCTTTGCAAAATAACAAATCGAATTTTGTTTCCTTATTTACTACTTGGTAGTAGCTGTAATATTATTAGGTAGGTACAGTTGGAATGAATAAATACTTAAGCAGGTACTTATTTTAAAGAATTACATTTCCCAATTTATTGGTAGACATTTTAAAACATTGATAGTAATGATAGTTCATTAAACAAAAAACCTTTTTGGGCTGCGCATTAGCAGTCGAACAAAAAACCGGGGCAATCCAACTAGGTTAAGCATAACTGTTACAGTTTTAACCGGCTATCGGCGACACATATTTTTCCGAATAATTGCATATTATAATGCTATATAACTGTCCGGCAAATTGTAGGATATAGATCCGATGACATCTGCAATTACCCGCATATTAGCGGCTAACGGTGGCGTGTCCGCCTGGGCTGCACTTTTCAAATACCAATACGTGTGTCAATAAAAATAGGTTTTAGATTTTAAACCTGTTTAGTAGCATTAGAATGTACTACTGTAACTGGCCGTCAGTCAACCCTAGATTTAGGAATAGTTCCAGCAAAACATAAAAGTTTGGTATATAAACATTATGTAGAAGAACTTTTATTTACCTTTACAGCACGAAAAGGGCTCTTTTGGCAAGTAAATTCGCAGCAAAATATTTATTTGCAAAATAAGAAAAAGTAATTAATGAAATATAATAACAAATGAGCACACACTGTGCTCAGGAGTATATATTATACACTACTATTCTAGACTACTTCGCTAGTGCGCGATTTAAAGTCGACACTCGCAGCTCAAATTTACTTTGGTCTCTAGTATAACAAAAAATTAAGTAGGCATTGAATTCTTCACAAAATTGAGCAAAGTTCATTTAATGTTTCTATCATACTGATTGGCTCTATAAGTACAGTTATAACTAAGCGTGTGCGCACCCATTTTACTACGAAAGAGGTTTTCACTCAAAAACTATATAATAAAATTCGAATATTTAATCGAACGGGGCTCCGAATGGGCCGAGCTTTTAACGAGACATTTTAAGTGCCGCCCATAAACGCAGTAACCACGTTCAAAAAATACTGCTGACACCTGTTAGCTTCAAGTGGCTTGAGAAACAAGTTTAATCCACACTAATGTCAACTAGGTACCCACATTTACATAATTATATGATATTAGAAATTCACAACAAAAATTAATTATGCAGGAGACGTAGGGACAATATTAACAATTAGAAATTACAACAGTTTAGCATACTAAACAAAACGATTGAGGTTTTAAACAAATCGCGAAGTTATTTAAGAAATTTTTGAAGATACTTATGTAATACTTGGTATAATCATAAGTCTGATTCTTATGTAAACTCTACGCTTTCGATGATGTCAATAAAATTTACAAATAACTTTCCACATTCTAAAATACATAGTAAGTATTCGTTTTCATAAATAAGAAACAAATAACTCTTTATTGCGCAGTTTGCGTCGTTTCTGTGATTCAATGCTATAAACTATGGTTGTTATAATAGTGTGTAATTAGTGTCTATAATGGTGTGTATGAAGTCAGAAATTATTAGTTTAGCGACTCCACATTCGATATTTGTATAACGCCCCTAATCTAGTGACTCTTGTAAGTAATAAAAATATCCCTACAAAATATGTAGGTGTACAATCACTGCTATAATATGTATACAGTTTAGAACTTTGTCACCCTACAATCTAATTACTTTTTTGAACAGAAATCAATAACAAATGACAACTACAACAAAGTGACAAAGTTCCAAACTGTATACATATTTATAGACGTGACTGTACCTACAACAAGCTCGCTGACGAGGTCGATTACTATACACATGTGACATTTCAGTATGTCAAGATTACAAAGAGTTATTTATCCACATTGTGTACATCAGCAAAGTGAGCTTAAAGGATAGCTTTAAAACAACAAATAAGTATTACTCATAATATAATAATTCCTCACTAGTAGACAAGACAGCTAAATGAGGCATACAACAAGCTTAATAAATAACATTTCGCATTAACATCTTTGCATGTTCCCAAAGCACCAAGTCTAACCAATGATTACACTGTACTATTATCTGCGTAGTCGTAGTTTAATAATAATGGCAACAAAAACCGCCGGCTGTTCCATGCATGGCACGTGCCGAATACACCTGTCTGTCCATGCCATACAAATACGAATGCAAGAAACATGCTATTTTTTTCTACTATGAAATTACCACAATACTAGCCTATTACTCTAAAAACTGCACGGTAATTAATTTTCTTTTAGGCATGTTCGACTGAAAATGTTATATGAAACTAGCATTAGTGCGAGCTTTCGTTTACTTTTTAGGGCAATATGACTGACGTGATATAAGCAAAAATACAACAACCTGCAACATCAAGAACTCTATGAGCATTAGTGGCCTGTTTGAAGCTTTTAAAAGTGGAAACTGTCGATTGATGCTAAGCAAAATATAATGTATCCTTGACTCGCGAATATCTCAACCACATCTTAACACAGTTAACTTTAAAGAAATAGATAGCATAATAAAGTGATATAGAAAAACTGAGCTAGGTAGTTGGGTACAAAACAGTTTAAAACCATTGACTGTTATGTTAATCATAAGTGATAAAAGGTTATAGTTATACGATGAACTGACTTGAAAAAAACTTTAAAAAAATCCATAATAATTAAAAAGAAATCCATAAAAAATTAAGAAAAATCCATATTTTACAGGAAAGTTCATATCCAATTACAGTACTGAAAAGCCACTGAAGAGGCACATTTGAAACAATAGGCGAAAAAACATTTGGCTTCGTCTTAAATAGGTAAGAGGATTTCTATCAACTTTTAGCAATCGAATCATAACGAAAAATTTATATCAAACAAGAACGTTAACCACCAATTCAATCATTTTTTTTCCAAAAACAGTAGCTTAATTTGATAGCTAGACAGAGTTGATAGTGTGTAGGAGTCGCATTTGTAATAATGATTTAGACATCATCGGTTCACGACATCCATGCGAAGGTAGTGATGCGAACGTAGGACGACGCCGGGCGCCTATCCGACGTGGTCAGTGGCTGATGATGTTGTGAAACCATTACATTTGGGCGCAAATGGAAACCTTTTATGGAAATCTTCGCGTGGGGTGGGTCAAATAAAAAAGGCTCTACACTACATAGTTGGTACAGTCGAACAATCAACGTTATTGCCCAAAGTAAAAAGTTCAAATTATACTTTGGACATTTTGTGTTAGGTTGATGAGCTATCGACTGCACATTTAGATGAAAAATCGCACGTAATCGGCTTCACGAATTGACGATTTATTATCGGTTTCGCAATTGTGACCAATCGATTTGGTTATGAACCTATACCTACGATAAAATTTATTGAGGAAAACTTGTAATACTGATGATGAATGACCTAATTCAATAAAATTTAATTTCATGCAAAATCGCAAGATTAAAAAAATAGTGACTTACTAAGAACTTAGTAAGATGGAATGGAGGCACAATCTTTCGAGTTCACGTAGTTGAAAAACTGCATATATAATAACTAAATGAAATCACTAACAAAGCGCTCCAAACTAAGTTTAGACATAATAATATTGCAAAATATAATGTTTTGTTGTTTTATAATGAGTAGGTAATGCAATAAATATTGAACCTCTTTTTAAAACGCGGAATACAAGTTTTCTGTTTTAATTTTACATTAATTGAAATGACACCTTTAACCAAAAATAATTCATTAAGAAATGAAAGTATGTAAAAAACGTAAATTGATTTATGCTCAGTGATGTAATTGGTTTGAATACGGTCTCATCGTCACGTGAATTTTGACTAAACAAGAAGTTTTTTAATGCTTAAACACTACAATGCGATTCATTCAACAATGTACAACTGAAGTGACTAACTTCAGAGCGCTTGCGTACAAAAAGACGTATTTTAATCTGTATAATTTATTTTTGCCACTTGCCAATACATTCTCGAGTGAAGTTGCAGCGGATCACTGTCTATTGTCAATTTGATCGCATTGTACCTAGGTATGTACTTTGGAACCAACCAATCAAACAAAGTATAGCATTGCGATTAATTTAACTAAGTATGTAGGTACAAAACATAAGTGACCAACTTCAGAATGCTTCCGGTACAAAACGATGTATTTTATTGCCATTATATTCTCGAGTGAAGTTGCCACGGATCTCTGCCTATTGTCAATCGCATTCTAAGCTGAATACTAAAAAAAATAACTCGTCTTGTCACCAGCTCCTATGGGACCAGTTGTTTCATTACAATTACATTATTGAACTTAATTTATTTATAGCATTGTTAATGCAAAATAAAAAAATAAGCTAATCTCGCAAAGCTCTCGTGATCGAAATTCAACTCCTGATACTTATTCGTTTTTTTTCATAACGATGATGTAGAGGCACAGAATATAAATAACATAGTTGATGTAGATACGAGTAGGCCTAGTGTGCATTTATTGTGCTTACACACTACACAACTTTATAAACAACAACGTGCATAAGCGAAGAAACAAAATAAGTTCTTTCATTTATGAAAGCTCGTGTTTATGTTGTTTTTTACTCACCGAAAAGGGTTCTTCACAAAAAATGTTCCGCTTATTATTTTGAACACTCCGTATTCACACCTTCTGTTTTCCAATCCACACCTATTGTTAAGTCCAACATAAGTAATCCTTGGCACCAAATATAAATCACGTTTTAAACAGTCACAGTTCTAAACAATATTATACTCAGTTTTTGGTAATTTATTTAAATCTTTCACTTCGTAATTAGAATAGACACACAAATTAAAAATTAAAAAATAAATGTCAATTTAGGATGTGTAACAAGTGATATGAGCACTTTGAAATAAAAAATAAACAAAGTTTTCCCGCCAAACGTTCTTTTACTTTGATCGTGATAACCGACCGGAGCGGCAAAGCAACGCGCGACCAACCACGAGCAAAGCCGGTTGAGCGCTGTTGACGTTTTATTTTGAAGCGAACGGCCTGCGCTTGGTTTCCAAGACGCGTTTGAACCTCCCTGGATAAGGGGCACGTTACAAAAAAACCTGGACTCGGCTTACCTACATAAAAAGTGTTGATGAGGTTAGTGTCCACGTCTTTGCATACACAATGTTTTTTATTTTACTATCGAACAAATGCTTTAAGGCGGTTACTAAGCATTAGCTATAGTCTTTGAATAATCTAAGGCTATAATGTAAAACCATAGGTTCCAAAGCTTTTTAGGAAGCCCAAATTTGTTTTAGGCACCTACCTATAGCTGAGTATAATAGGTGTGCATCTACTACTTTATCTAGAAATGTTAGTTGACAAGAGGTTGAGAATTTCTATTGTGCCTGTTGTCCAAGATAGAATGTGTTAAAAAGAAAAGTCCATAGAAAACCTTTACATTTTCAGACAATCTATTTATTTAAAGCCAATTTAGTTAATAAGTATGTACATATTTAGATTGTAGTAAATACGATTATAAGCAGCTTCGCCGCCGCCGCCGGCCGGTCGCCCATCTCGTCGGCTGGCGCGGTTAGCTGACAAATTATTATACACTAGCATTCAAAACTTAGTACTTACCACACTTTTAAAAATGTAATTTCTCTTAAACAATAGAAGTTAGGTTTGAAATTAAAATAAAATATTTTTCAACAAGGTTTTCGATTGTGATGTTATTATTTAAAGAAAAACTTTTTTTAGTGCTTTTTATTTCGAAAATATATAATTAGTCACTAAAATTCACTTAAATGTCACGGCGCCGCGCTTGATCTAGATCCTCCGTAGAATAAAAGTAACCCTAGTAAAATAAAAGCAATAATTCGTCAAATTCATGACAATTATACAAAAAGACATCAACGCGCTCGAAAAGAACAACGTACGAACCATGAACCCAAAGCTAGTGGGACTATGAGACCGGTGGGACATTATTGGTGGGACCATGAGTGAAAAATCCTTACAAATTGGTTATTCGTTAAAACCTATGTATGTATTATAAGCACATTGACAGTATACAACTGAAGTGGCTAACTTCAGACGAAACGACGTACTTTAATCTGTTAAATTTACTCTTTGCCATACATTCTCGAGTGAAGTTGCAGCGGGTCATTGTCTATTGTCAATTTAATCGTATTTTACGCATTTTACCAGAATGTAAAATTCTTGCCTATTTCCTTATTGGGATAAACAGACTTATACATTTTCTTTCTACCTATATCTTTCGCAGTACCCCGTAATGTTATGTTGCATTAGGTACTGTGTAACATTGCTCATGATTTTTAGATAGGCTCTAAGCTAACGTGGCGCGAATGAAGAGATTTTATTTTAGCAAAATTAAAACTCGATCCACAGACGTCATAACATTCATCACTATGTCTTGGGCATAAGTCACGTAATTGTTTCAAATCGCAGGATCTTTGATCAATATCTCGACAGTTTGGCAAAATGTATTTGTGAGCGAAAGCGACAAACGACAGGGCAACAAATCAAGCGATACTTATATTGTGGTATGGTGAAATCATGCTGAAGCTGTTTACCTACCCAGCCTAATTTACGTACATATTTTTGCCCTACATACCACATATTTTTGGCTACGCCTTTTTATTTCACTTCTTTCACTTTGCTTTTTTTATCATAACAATAACAAAAAAAGCAGTCAATAATTAAAATAAAATAAAAGTACTCATAAAAAAGTGGTTCTTATAATTATAATAACAATAATTTATTATTATCAGCTATCTAGTTTTCCAATTTCAGTTTCAATTTGTTCAATATCTTCAATGTTAATGTTTTCTGAAAACTCTTCTACATTTTTCTCAATCATATTTCCTAGTCCCCTTTTCAAAAATGGCTCATGTAATGCTTTATATAGTTTTTTCGCTTTTGTGGCTCCAAACCCTGGGCATTCTGCTAATCTCTTTTCTGATGCAAGTATGATATTTCCCAGAGTACCAAATGTCGTTATCAGAGTCATTGCATCAGTTTTATTCACTGGCTTTATAGATGTCAATGCATTTATTATCTAAAACATGAAAAAATATATTACTTATACCACGTTTAACTTTAATTGTGTTTTCATAATAAAGCAGCGGTTTTGACACAGAACATCATATTCCCAAAATGTCATCGCAAAAAATTTGGTCACTTTCACAAAAAGTAAATTTCGCAGAATGTCACTTTCGCAAATGGTCACTTTGGCAGAATGTCATACACAATGTTTTTCTGTATATTCTTTGTACATTTGAGTAAAAGGAAATACCATAAACCTCATAGGGCAATAATAAAAAACCCAAATATTTATCATCAGTCAAATCTTTATAAGTATGTAGTGGCACTATTACATTTAGGTATACTAGTTTTTAATGTGAAAATAAGAAATAACAATTCTTTTTTAATTTTAACAAAATCAATAATAAACTCAATATATGTATAGGTATATATCTTCTGCTTCACAATAAAAAAAATATGAATGACATTTTGCGAAAGAGACATTCTGCACAATTTTCTTTTTGTGAAGTGACATTTTGCTATAGTGACTATTTGAGAAAGTGACCAAACTTTTTGCGATAACATTTTGCAAATATGACGTTCTGTGTCAAAACCAAAGCAGCATGCAACCAGTTTTACCTTTTGATGTGGGTCATTCTCTATTTTCTCCATAATATTATCAGGTGGCTTATTCTCAAAAATCTTGTAATTTTCAATAATCTTAGCAGCTTCTTCAGGACTCCATGCCAGCATAAGAGTCAAGTCTGTTAATAGACATATTCTTGTTAAATTTTTCAATGGAATATGTGGATCTTTTAAATCTACCTGCAATTTCATATATGAAAGTGATAGGTTTTAATTAAATATTTAAAAATATATGGTAGAGTGCATAATTTATTCAAAAAGTTTTTTACCTGTACTAACAGCACTCTCAACTCATACTTCTTGCCTAACTCTTTCAACCTATTATTGATATAGTCAGGATTCATATTATGGTATCGTAGGGAAAGGAACAACAGGCATATTGTTTTGCCTACTTCGTAATCTGGGATAATATCATCATATTCCCAAGGTACATTTGTGATAAATTTTAATAAAGGATTCCCTCTCTGAAAATAATTGAATGAAGTTAAAGTATAATTAAAAAGATATAAATTGTTTATTTACTTTTTCTATTTTCACCATACCAGCAATATAATTACCTGTTTTTGATTTACCAGTACACAATGTGTTCTTGATGATGAAGGTTTTACAAGTGTTTCTTTACTAGTCCCTGTAAAATATAATATAAGTATCGTAGTCATTAATTTGAACTAGGGCATGCAAACCGGTTAACCGGATAACCGAAAAAACCGATTAACCGACAGAATTTTGAACCCGGTTTTTTCTAGTCATAAAACCGAATTATTCGGGTTTTTCGGTTATTTCGCTTAACACACAGCATACACAAAAACTTTCTTATTTTCTCAAAAATGCAATAGTCAATGGTATTCAAGGAAAGTAATAAGCGTGTATACATATGAAACGCATTTTTGTCTCTAGTTCTTGAATTGACGTTACCGGCTGGCTGCCATTTTGTTTTGCCACACAAGACAAGTTTACACAGGGTCAGTCAGTACAGAAGTCAGTACCGACTGACTTCAAAATATTCGTGTGGGAATTTTCAAGTCAGCGCTGACTTCATGCCGCTGTACTGACTTCAAACCAATTTACATTGGGTTATTTTTGGGTCAGCGCTGACTTGTCTCGATTTCGGAGTCAGTTGCTTACCTCGTATAAACCAGCCTTCACTCTCTGGCAAGTGCCAAGTCACAGTAAACGCAAAGAAACTTTCACGATACAGGTAAGCTCTTCAACTTTTGTTTTTTTAATAATTGTGAAAGGAAATATGAGCAAGGACGTAATTGTTTTTTAAATTACAACTTCAGCCAACTCACTTCAGCCGTGAGTTGGCTGAAGTTGTAATTTAAAAAACAACAACAAAAAAAAAAAACTCAGAGAATTTTATAAACAAACCACCGATACCTGACCTTAAAAGCACTTTTTATTCAGGGTTTGTTAATCTTACCTGCTTGTTAAATAAAGATTTGTGATATCAGAGTTCTATAATTGTTATTGAATAATTTAACATTAACCCATATAGCATTTAAACTCAGAGAGGTTGTGTCGACCTCCCTTTTTATCCCTATCTACAAAACGAACTAACTATATCTTTTTTCTTCCGCCAGTTCTTTCTCTCAGAGGCCTCCCAATTTGTGAACTGGTAGTAGATTCAGTAGCTAGATCTTGTTTTCTAATTAACTTTATTCAATTTAATTCAGTAATAATTATTAAAATCAGAACGCAGCTATAAAATAATTTAATAAACTTGAATACATTTTTATAAAATTTCGAGCGGGTAATTTCATAAAAATATGAGCAGCCTTTTTGCTTTAGTCCTCCCGTGACCACGGCCCCTGGAAAGGTGTCGAAACGTCGGGAATTCTAAAAAACCAATAAATACAAACTAAATAATTCCAAAACAACACCTGAATTAATAATATACGCGCTGTAATCCGTAAAAAGTGTTCTGATTGCATTACATTACATTTCATCAATATGAAATGCATATAAGTATGTTTAAAAAAAGATATTTTATCTCAATCTCTCTCTTATGTTTAATTTTGACTTTGTTATGAACCTCAAAGGTTCTAAAGACGTGTTTTTTATTTTACGATTTGTTGATTTTATTGATTTTTATGTTAGAATTTTATTAAGGTTAATAAGTGCATAGTGGCATACATAATTTAGTTACGTGATTGATCTCAAATGTGTTCAGAAACTAATGTTAATTCGAAAACGAAAGAAAATAAACAGTTTTTATTATTTTACCCTTTTTATTGAATTTTATTAAAAAAAAAACCGAAATACCCGAAAAAACCGGGTTACCCGGATTTTTTTTTGTGAAAACCGAAATATTCGGTTTCCTAAAACTACCCGGTTTTTGCATGCCCTAATTTGAACCACGCTCTTGACGGTAAAGTCCTCTCCCCTACTCGTTACACATTGCCACTCACCGCATCATAGAATCTTTACCTAGGTTTTTTAAACGACCATTCTGTACTAAAATAATACAACAAAATACTATAAATTCTGAATTACCGGGTTGCTGTTGGGGATCGTTAGTTTCTAATTTTGCTTGTTTTGGTGACGTCGGTTCACAAATCTCAGCAAGCAAATCATCTAATCCGTCTTCTAGTTCCATTCCTCTATTTTTACCAAACTGCTTCTGCGTAATGTAAGAATATACGGTATTATTAAAAAATAAAAGTTAAACAAAACAAACAAATCCATCCATCGATCAGCTGATTTGAACATTTGAAAAATACAAAATGACATTGACATTGACAGAGCGGACCTCAGTACTAAAACGTTCAGTACTTCAAAACTCAAATTATTTACTGTTTTTCATTATATTTTTAGGGTTACGTAATTACCTCAAAAGGAAAAAACGGAACCCTTATAGATCACTTTGTTGTCCGTCTGTCTGTCTGTTGACAAAAAAAATCTGAAAACTATACATTTGTAGTTAAATCATTAACTGTCCCCTTTATCGCATAAGTTTGTGTCGGCGTTTTCCACTCGGGATAAAAAAATTCGCGCGGTAAAATAAATCGGTCTTATGTCTTGATTGTCTTGTCTTGTCTATTCGATCGAAGCGTCAGAAAAAACGCGAGGCGCGGTGCCGCGGTCGAAAAAACGCCGGTGTGTGTTCTTCATAGAGTACACATTGTAAGTTCGTTCATTGTTGTCCTGTGTCTGTCACTCTGTCGTGTTATGTTCGTGAAATCGTAATGTTCGTCTTTCTTTTTATTGGTTATGATTATTTTTTCTTCCAAAAGTTGTAAATGTTTTAATGTTTATCATAAGGCCAAAGTTTAATAACACCCACCCACCTCTCGTTGTAAGCAATAAGATCTGCGTCTTTAAAATTGATTAGACAAATAATTATGTGAAGCTACTCGGTGAAATATGAGTAAATTACTCCAAAACAAATCGAAACAGGATTGCGAATTCGAAGAAGATGAAATATTTGACGATTCCTCCTTTTTGGCAAAATTAGATAGCTCGTCATTCAAAGCAACAAGGTTTTCCGAGAGCTGCTTTGGAGAATCATTTAATAAAAATGATTTAAATGTCAGGTATAACAGGATAAAGTTGTGTGTGTCTGATTACATTTAAAAAAGAACAAGTTGTATTAAAATATGAAGCTGTACATATATGCTTATGCTTAGTGGTATATTTTTCAGTGCCTTATGTTGTGATGAAGAAATAAGTGGCTACGATAAACTAACAGGGAAAACATGGATATATCCAACAAATTATCCAGTGCGGGACTACCAGTTCAACATCATCAAAGCTTCAATCCTGAAAAACACACTGGTCAATATTTTATTATTGTAAAGGAATTTTATTTGAACAAGGGGAGCAAAAGAGACTTACTTACCTTCTTCTTCTGAAGGTCTTGGCCTCTTTTACACAAGACACATTTTTATTAATTTCTTTCCATAGGTAAGTTTACCCACCGGGCTAGGCAAGACTTTCATAGCAGCAGTGATTATGTACAACTTTTATCGATGGTATCCCCGAGGCAAGATAATATTTACAGCTCCCACACGACCACTTGTTGCCCAGCAAATTGAAGCATGTTATAATATCGTAGCCATTCCACCTAATGACACAATTGAAATGACAGGTACAATTCTTGCAATATTTAAAAAAATATATACATATAAAATGAGTGATATAATAATATGACCAATGACTTTTCCAATATTGGCTTCTATATCTCTTTACAGGACACATGCAAGTAAATAACAGGAAAAGTCATTGGCAAAGCAAAAGGGTATTTTTTGCAACTCCACAAGTCATTTACAATGACATCAAGTCTGGTATATGTCCAGGAGATAAAATCAGGTGTCTTGTGATTGATGAAGCTCACAGGGCCAGGGGCAACTATGCCTACTGCCAGATTGTCTCTACTCTTACTGAAATGGGACATAAAACATACAGAATATTAGCCTTATCTGCAACACCGGGAAGCAAAGTTGAAGATGTTGTCAATGTAAGTTAAACAATAGTATAGTTGCTATATAGTTAAAATATAAGAAAATTAACAGTGTTATTATAAAAGATTTTTTTAAACACTGTTTAACTTAGACACCTGTTTAAATGTGATGCTGTCTCTTTCAAACAATATTGTAAAAAACTTGACAGCATCACATTTAAACAGATGACATCAACACCCGAGCGGCCGAATGCGATGGGATAACAATGGAATATCTATTTTGTCTCATTTTCCGGGCCTTGATGGGTTAAAGTTATTACTAAGACAGAGTATAAAAGACACACATGTTTTTTTAGGTTGTTAAAAGTCTACACATAGCCCACTTGGAATTGAGAACAGAAAATTGTATAGATGTCCAACCATATAGCCATTCGAGGAAAATAAACACAGTCATTATACCACTAGGTCCTGAATTGAATCACTTGAGGCAGCAATACGTGGAGGTATCCCATCAACTTTATGATACATATTCACAGCTTTATTTCAATCAAAGCCTGAAATTACTTAATGTTTTTGTAGATTTTGGATGGCTATGCAAGACGACTGAAACAATTCAACATTTTGCCCCAAAACCTTGGCAACTTATCTAAAGGCCGAGTTGTTATGCTCTACAAAGAATTCCAGACCAAAGACAAAAGTGCCAGGTAACCATGAAAACATCTATCATATCAGTTTTTGTAATAACCAGTGGCCATACTAAAGGCTTATAGGCAATTATTTGAATTATATTCCAGTAGTATGTACATATTTAAGTTTTTCAACCTAGCCTTTGAGTTATGTTATTTATATTTCTTGTTGATTTCTGGCTGTCACCTGTTTTGTACATCTGAATTAAAAGTAAAGAAAATAAGTAATAAATAAATAAATAAAAATCTACTAGGAATTAACATAGATACCAACATAAACTGGAAGTGTCATATAATTAAAATAGCAGGAAAATTATCTAGCTTCACCTACGCATTATACCATTTGAAAAAGTCAACTGACCAAAAAACCGCAAAAATAGCATACTATGCATACGCCCATAGATAAGTTATGGCATTATATTGTGGGGAAACAGCACAGATGCCTCAAAGATATTTCTTATTCAAAAGAGATGTATACGAATTCTTGCAAACATAGATGGTACAGAAAGTTGTAGACCTCAATTTAAAGACCTTAAAATTTTGACCTTAACCTCACTATATATATTAGAAATCTGTAAATTCGTCAGAAATAACATTCACTTATTCCCCCAAGTAAAAGACTGCTAAACCGGAACAATGAATCTAAGACACAAGAACCGCTTAGCCTTACCTCAATCTAATCTAAAACTCCATAGTTCGGGAGCACACGTTAACGCCATAAAAATCTATAATAAACTCCCCAAAATAATTAAAGATGAAAATAATATAAATTCATTTATAAGAAAACTGAAAGAGTATTTGTTGGAAAACTGTTTTTACACTATGCACGAGTTTTTCGAGTGTAAATGATTATTCTAAAAATTGTATTGTACTATGTTGTGTGTTATATTTTATTAGAATCTTATTTAAAAATGTCATAATAAATTAGGCAAGTTCTTAATTTAATTTAAAAATAAATTGTAGTGCCCTAACGGGGTTCATGATGATACTTTTAATATTTACCACCATGTAAAACTCATGAGTCAATAAAGATATTTGTATTTGTATTTGTATTATAACCCATGTCTTATGCCTTTCAGACACCCACAACACAATTACATAATGAAGGACTTTACGCTCCTAATAGCTCTTTATCATGGCCTCGAACTACTAATCAAGCATGGTTCCCGAGTGTTCCTGAACTTCTTTGACGAACATCCTGAGAAATCATGGATACAGGCTGATGACAAACTTATAGCATTGTTAGAAAGGCTAAGGGATGACCTTGGAATTAATCCTCTTGCTCTAAACACTAGCATCTTACCGGATGGCACCATACCTGAAGTAATGAAATATTTATTGAAATTATTAGAAATCATCATATTCCAGTTTTTTCCAAATGGTGGTCATGACCTGGCACTGGGCTACGAAAATAAAATACCGGATCGCAGCATTGTCTCATAAACTTAAGAGTTCATCTTTTTTCACTGTCGTTTATATGCTCTCTAAACTTGTGGTGAGTCACAATGGGGAAACATTAAAATAACTGGCCCAGGGGATAGAAGTTTGGGAAACGCTGTTAATGTACATATTCAATTCTCTCTATGTGGTTTAAAATATTATTATTTTTCAGATACCAAAAGATATTTGTTTTGGCCATCCAAAGTTCTATAAATTGAAAGAAATTATGTTGGAACATTTTTCTATTGCCAAGAAAAAAGGACAGGACACCAGAGCCATAGGTAATTCTTTCTCTATTACTTCGCACTTAGATAATATTGGGTCTAAAATTGGGCTATAGTAATATTGGGTCTTTACTCAAGAAATTGGCCACTGCTATGATTTCACTTTAAATATTCATCAATTGCTTGATAAAAAAGTAACTTAAAAATTACTCCTCTTTTTGTTAGCAAAAATGACCACTTTATTTGTTTTAACGTAACCAAAAAAATGTTTAAACATTAGTGCATAAAAGTTTTAAAACATTAAAACTAGCATTCAAGGTTGTAAAATAAATTAAGAAAATGTTAGTATGAAAAATTCAACATCTTTAAATTTTTCCATACAAAATGCCTATTTCATAAGTAAAGATCTAATATTAGCTATTAAAAAACACAAAAACTTTTGTTATAAGTAGGAGAAAAGGATTTCAAAAAGAGAAAAGGTTTTCTCATTTTGTCAAGAAAATACATAATGTTGATTAAATTCTCACAAATTATTGGTATTTCATTGTTTCGTCATTATTTCAGTATTTTGTGAGTACCGAGAAAGCGTGAATTTGGTCAACTGTCTACTACTGCAGTGTCGACCTTTGATCATGCCGCAAATGTTCGTCGGACAAGGGGCTTCTGGTAAGTAAACTTGGACTGATTTAATAATAATAATCATAAACAAACATCCACACACAACATCCACACACACACACGCACACATAACATACATACACACACATGCACACACACACATTCACATACGTCTCTGTATTTAAACATGCTATGCTTGGTCAAAAACCCGCATAGTCATAAATTTTCTTCATTATTGAGTGATAAATAAAAAGAGAATATAATATTACTGATAAAAAGCCTTTATTTCTCTCTTCACAATAAACAGCTTAGGATAAACTTTTATAACTTAATGGAAGAGACTAGTCCCCGAAATAGGTTCCAGAGGAAGCTGAGCTACAGGTTACTAGCCCCCACCCGCAGATAACCTTAGCTTTATGATATGACAATATTTATTAGTATGAAAAGAAATTCACTCAAATAATTATTATTGCTTAGTTACAGAAGCAAGACAAGAGTAAAAATATAGGTTATATATTTTAAGCAAACATATACCTACAAGAATATACATATATATATTATACATATAATTCCATAAGCTTGTCATCGTAGATTGCCAAAATTCAGATCAAAACGTAAAGTTTAAGAAATGTCACATTTGGGTGTTTTTAATTTAGTCTTGTATGACTATCTTCTTACTATATTTTACTATGTTGAAAAATGAAATTCCTTTTCACAGAATTCAGTCATTTTGTTTTTTTTTTTTTCCTTTTTTTGTCAACCAAAGGCAAAGACGGCAAAGCAGTGGTATCGCAAAAGCAGCAGTTACGCGTGATGCGCAACTTCCGCGAAGGATCGTGCAACGCGCTCGTCGCCACGTGCGTCGCGGAGGAAGGCCTGGACGTCGGCTCTGTGGACCTCATACTGTGCTTCGATATCTCGACGCGCTCGCCCGTACGACTCGTGCAAAGGTTCGAATAAGTACTTGGATTTTAATTGATATTATAGTATTGTTATAATGTAACGAACTCCGGCTCACCTTTCCTAGACGAGGAGACTTTTAGTATGTTCACTCACTCCCTAAGCACCCTACACAAGTTTCTGAAGGAATCGCTTAAATAAATAAATAAATAATAAATTTATTTCAATATCATTGTTTGTATATAACATACAGTGACTGGTGTCACCTTTAAGACAAGTTTACACAGGGTCAGTACCGACTGACTTCAAAATATTCGTGTGGGAATTTTTAAGTCAGCGCTGACTTCATGCCGCTGTACTGACTTCAAACCAATTTACATTGGTTTTTTTTAGGTCAGCGCTGACTTGTCTCGATTTCGGAGTCAGTCGCATACCTCGTATAAACCAGCCTTTACTTAGTTGCCCGCTCGCACACTCTACAACCCCTTTATTGACTGAACTATTACTAGTGTGTGTATTATTATTGTTGCAATGGCATAACAATGTTTAGTTGTATGTTCTCAGATGTGGGCGTACAGGGCGCGAGCGAGGTGGGCAAGTATTCATATTAGTCACTGAAGGAAGAGAACATCAGGTATTTGAAAAACTAATCAGTTTCTATTGTTACGTTTACTTCTTTGTTTTATTAAATTTAGATTTTTCACATTCACAATGCTATTTTTATATTAAGATAAATAATATTAGAAAAAATCGACTCACCCGTAGCACCTCAGACGGGACTCGAACCCGCACCCTTGGGATTCCGGCCCAATGCACTGACCAATTATGCTACCGAGTCGCTAGCATAATTGGTCAGTGCATTGGGCCGGTGAGGGTTCGAGTGCCGTCTGAGGTCGGAATCCCAAGGGTGAGGTTTGAGATGCTACGGGTGAGTCGATTTTTTCTAGTATTTTTTCTAATATTATTCATTGCTTTAATTAATTTTTAAGAAAACAAAAAAAGCAGTCATAACAATCAACCTTTCCCAATAGATATTGAACTCTATATCTCGGAGATTATGTGGGAAATCGAGTGGAGAAAATAATAACAATAAATAAATTTGACGACCTGAGTGGTGCAGTGGTCAACATGCCGGTACAACATGGTCTACCATACAAGAGGTCCCGGGTTCGATTCCCGGCCGGGCAGATATTGAAATGATGAATGTTAATTTCTGTGACAGATCTGGGTGTTACTATGTATAATAAGTATATATTTAAAAAAGTATATAAATAGTATAACGGTTGTCTAGCACCCATATTACAAGCTTTGCTTAGTTTGGGGCTAGATGGCGCTGTGTGAAATTGTCCAGGCATTTATTTCTTTATTTATTAATAATGAGTACCTAATATTTATACAAATATTCCCAGACCCTATTAGACTGTATGCGCCAAAGAGACGGTTTAAACAAGAAAATACTGCAGTCCAATGAAGTGAACAATAGTCTGTACCGACTGAACCCGCGCATGTTGCCGCACGATCATACGCCGCAGTGCAACAAGATGTATATCACTGTCGCGAAGAAAACAGAACCGAAAGAAAAGGCTCAAGCCGATAAACCCAAAAAGGTAAAAAATATGTTTTTACAATAAGTAGGTAAAAGTGAATCTCAACTCAATCATATCCAATCAAACGTTAATATCCAACATTCGTTGTATAATCACAGAATACATAATAGTACAAGTACAAATAACGACTATTGCTCTTTATAGCTTCATACCTAAAGTGCGGAGTGTCACTGGCCAGGGCTCTATTTAATTAACGTGGCAATTTGTCAACTGTCATGACAATTTAATGTCCATTACGTCAACCAATGTGAAAATAGAAAAAAACTGCTCATAACTACACCGCAAAGTAAACCAAATTGTCATGACAATTTTATTGACAAATTGTCACGTTATTGAATAGGACCCTGGTATAGTGAGTTACTAAAACAGTGTTTTGTCTCTTTAAATGTCAAACTTCAGTTGTTTAAAAGTCACCAGTGTTTAACTATAACTATACAACCGCGACACATTTTATTTGTAAAGGCGTGTAATTAAGTAATTGCTTGTTTCTCATCCTTATCTAGGGTCAAAAAGATTTGCGGACAATGTTACTCGGCAAGTCTTCAAGTTCCAGTAGTTCTTCAAGCAAAGAAATTGCAGTTTCTAATCTGATCACTGAAGAAGAATATAGAGAGATATTTCCCAATGGCATTGAGAGTAAAGCATCGATAAAAACTTCAAGGGAGCTATGGGCAATGACTAAGGGTATGTTATTGTAATATTAAGTATTAATAGTGTATAAAAAGTTTAAGAAATCCCAACTATATGCCTACCTTTCCATTACAGAAAAAGTTTTGAAAATCAGCAAAGAAGATAATAAAGATGATTTTAAATTATCCACGTGGCTGGAATGGCAGAGAACCTTACAGAAAACTGTTAACATTGGACATTCTAGAGATAGCGAGATACTGTCAGAGTTACTAAAGTATAGCGATGCCAAAAGGTTCGAGTTGCCTGCGTCTACACAAAATCCAAGTATGTTCAATTTTATCACTGTCTTTATCAAGTGGTAACATTTGTGATACTGAGTGATATTTTATTTATACTTACAGCTTTTTTTACACAAGACTTTGAGAGTCAGAAGATGCTGCCGATGTCGCCAGCAAAAGAAAAACCGCCTAAACAGAAAAAAACTAAAGCGAACTTCGTAAAATCTCCTTTCAAAGTGACAAGATCGCCAGGAAAAAGAGACGGTGATATAAGGGCCCTCTTTAGCACGGCTACTAAATCTACTAAAAGTTACACAAAATTATTAAATGACTTAGGTATTCAAAGCAGTGGCAGTCTTCCTACACGACTTATAAACTTATTAGTCGACTTGAGTTTGGAGAGTAACGTGACAAAAATATGTTATATTTGCCAACATGTGTGTGACTGCAAATTTTTATACAACATCAGAGCACAAAAGAAAGCTTTGCCTTTAAACTTCTTGGTAGAACCTAAACTACCAAATATCGAATTAATCGACGATATCAATGAAGAGTCTCTCGTAAAATATGTTCAAGATTTAGATGCATCTAAAAATGTAATAAATGAAAATGAACTCTCTAACGATTATAATGAAGAAGATATTAAATTTGACGAAGAAAATTATAATAACAACAGTAAAAACTTCGAATTAGATTTCAATTTTGATTCTCTTGACGAGTTGAATTCTTGTATAGTTGTTGAAGAAAAAACTCCAGAGAGAAAAAAAATTGTTAATAATGAAGATCCAAATAGTAACTTTAATTTAGAATTTGATTTCAATTCTCTTGACGATTTTGGTACACAAACAGCTATAGTCGATAAAATTGAAAAACCAAAGGAAGATTCGGAAAATAAGTTTGAAATTGGAGATATAGATGATATATTTACCGTGAGCAGTCCGGAAGAAATACAAAATAAACAGACAGTTAATGAAGTAAAGGAAGAAACACCAACTGACCAAAATAAAATACTAGGCTTTTTTGGTTTAGATAGTATCGATGATATATTTGCAGATGACGATGACAGTGTGGAAAACAAACAAATCGACGAAATAAAGTCACAAGCAGAAATTAAAGCTAAGAAAACGATTGAAAATAATAATAACCATAATGTTAGTCCATCCATTTTAACTGGTAGACCAAGAAACTTCGCCCTAACTTCTCCTATTTTATGTAGCCAAAGTAGAAAGTTTCAACTGAGCACTAAGAAAAATCCTAATTCGGCAACAGTCAGCAAAGCTAAACGCCAATTGATAAAAGATGTAAGTGATGAAAACATTACCGATCAAAAACCCAACAGCAGTTTGAACATTAGCAACAATAAAAGCATGTTTACTATAACGCAGATTGTTGATATGATTAACAAGCCAGATGGTAAAAATTCTTCTGCCTTACAATTTAATCAATCTAATGTGTTGATAAAAGAAAATGATACCGTAATAGTAGATGATGATCGAAGTTCATCACCAATATTATTGACCCAAGCTGATAAAAGGAAAGCCAATGTAGCAGACGTTTCAAAACCTAGTCAAACGCTAACGACACAATTTAAGAAATCTACGAGTCTTATTATATTAGAAAGTGACAGTGATAGTAGTGAAGATACTCAGATATACGATCCTGATGAAGATGTTATAAAGTTTAGAACTACCAGTGAAGACAAAAATGATACAATTAAAACTAATAATTGTAATCAGATCTCACATAAAAGAAAATTCGATTTAGATAATAATGATGACTATATAAATGCTTCCCCATATTTTAATAAGAAACCTAAATTAGATAATAACAATTCTAAAACCTTGACATTGCAACAAAAAGTTTTAGCTGCCCTGACTTCCAATAAGGATGGTACTTTTAAGCCCAGCAACAATGAACATGTTGTGAACTTTAGTACTTCTCTAGTACAGTTATCACAAAAAGAGAATAAAAATCCACAGTTCTTGAATAATGATACTCAATGGGAAAGTGACGATAAAAAGGAATACATCAGGAAAAGTAATTTAGAAATGCTGCAAATGTTCAAGAGAGACAGCCAAGTTGAGATAGAAAGTCCCAAAAACAAGTTTAGCTTAGCTGTTAACGGAATAAGTAAAATGGGTTCTCAAAAGAGGAAGTTGACGTTTGAAGACAGCGATGATGACTTTGTAGATGACAAAACAATCCGAAATGAAAAATCTGCTAATAGCAATTTACACAAACCGACCAGTAAACACAGAGCACACAAGGTAAGTTATTTACATTTAAAAACCGCCTTTCTTCCTTATAAGTTTTTTGTTAATCTACCCTCTAACTTTAAATGGAATGTTCTTTATTTTTATTTTAGTAATAATAATTACTCCAAATATTAACCTGTTATGTTTTTGTCCATTTCATTTTAAGGGAGTTTATTCAGACTGATTATATGTCACTCCAGCTCCCCTAGCATGACCACTGAAACGCGATATGATAAAGCGATATATCACGTTTAACAATGGGTTTTGACAGTTAAGTGTCTATAAAATTATATTTTATATCGTATTTCGGTTTTCATGTTAGGGTAAGTACTCAAAACTTATCATAATAATCTATGAAATCATTAAAAACTTAACCTTGTAGAAAAAGAAACCAAGCGGTTTCCTCGAGCTGGAAGCGGAGCTGTCGGGCGACGCTGACAGCGGCGACGAGCTGTCCGACTCGAGCGCCGGCAGCATCGCCGAGTTCATATGCGACGACCACGACGCCACGCACCACGTCGACATGCACGCGCACTATATACGATCCGTCAGGTAGCTCTACAACCATATTGTAAAATATATAAGATTGATACTCGTCTAATGGGATAGGGCCCAAAATTGCCACAGATGCCCAACGTGACTTAGAGATTCAACAATTTTCAAGACAATTTAATGGGCATTCGGAGTAATAAAACTGGATGCTTACGATTTCTCCGGTTTGTATAAGCAAGGATCACTTCTTTTAACTTGCCACGTACATAGATCTTTCGCTTCATCTGCTCTCGTCTCAGTCATTATTTGTCCGCCGATCACAGCACTCGCTATGATTTAATTACAAATATGATCACTGACACTCCACCGAATGAGTAACGTGAATGATTCAAACACTCGTAACTAAAGTGACGTAATATCCGCTTGTCACGCCCACTCAAGTATTAACCATAATAATATTGTTTCCTTCTTTTATAGAAGTCCTGTAAAAGGAGTTTTCAAGATACCGGAGTTGCCCAAGAAATATGATAAAATGAACGTATTTTCACAATTCGTCGAGGAAGATAACTACGAGATGGTAAGATTATATTGACACAGAAAATATATTTTGGTTTAGGCCCAAAAAAATAGAAAGCGTTACATTTACAATGCGTTTATTTTTCAGGATAGTTTTTGCGTAGATTCGCACATAGGATTGACGCAAGCTGACGATATATCAGAACTAGAGTTAGCGGAGATCGTCCTGGAGGAGAAAAGGAAGCGCAAGAAAAGCCAAAGACAGATTAGTCCTGAGCGGCCTTCTAATAACGGCGACAGTCCTGTGGTTAGAAGGAAAAACAAAATCGCCAGACAAATAGATAGCGATTCTGATAGTAGTTAGCTAAAAGACAAACAATTTGGACTAGTTAATAAGTACATACCTACTATATTATTATGTTATTTATGACTTTCCAGCTGGTCTGGATGCCAATTCTTGCTGTGATATGATACGAACGAGTACTGATGTAGTTTATAAGTGATCCTTTCCATTGTTATAGCAATTTATCTCAATTATATTTGTTGATTTTAAGTTAATTTTAGAAGTAAATTGTGACGGTTTTATTTTAATCATGCAGTAAAAAGAAATGCTCCCAATAATTCTATTTTTTATTTAATTTAAATTACATAAACATGTATTATATTTTTATTATAGGTTTCCGTACCATCTTACATTATTATGAAATAGGTCTTCAAAAATTGTCTTGTACTGTAATAATCAGTATAGTTTGAAACTTGTATTGATATTGAAGTGTAGATTCATCAAAGCTATTTTTTATCAGTCTATTAAATAAACAAATGTGATAGAATGTTAACTGTTGTTACTATTTATTGACTCCTATACTATTCTTCTACACTTTTTGCCTCGACCTCCTTGGGCTGCCTTCCTTTGTGTATGTCTTCTAATTCCGCCTGTAGTTCTCCATATTTCTTCTGTAATTGTTTCTCACGCTCTGTTTGGCGATTCACATCTTCCGTTAATGACTGAAATAATAAAACGTAAATCAAAATTATGTTTTTCCGACGACAACATATTCTAAAAGATATTGTCGCATCTGTTCAAATCCTTTTTTGCATTTTGATGAATTGCCTCAATCGGTTTTGAACTTAACATTGAACCATCAGTCTGGGCAGTCTGGGGGCTAATTGTCTAATTTCAAAATCTATCGCAATCGCTTTCATTTGACAGATGGATGTGACACATTGCTGCATTTCTTTGGTAAGTTTTTATTTATGCCAAAAAGAAGCATCAATGTGTTTCTTGAAAGCGATTGCGATAGATTTTGAAATTGGACAATAAAAGAGCTGGATACAGGCAAACGATGCGTGCGAACGTTTTTGGGAGATCGCGCTATCACGTATACATAATGGCAAATGTAGCAATAACATTTATATTCTTTGAATTATGTAACTGCACAATTGCGAAGGCTGAAGGTGATTGCGAGGAATTTGATTGCTTTGGTCTAGTAAAGAAGTAGTTCAATTTCGCAATTAACGGTTACATAAAGCAAAATCACTATTTGTCTTTTTTAAGTGCACTCGGTGGGTGGTTACCTCTATCCTCCTCGGAATGGCGGCCTTCTCCTGGTCGGCGAGGAAGCGGAAGGTAGAAAGTTCCAGGTTTGCCTGCTCGATCTGCTCCTGCAACTCCTGGAATTGCTTCACGAGCGCCGCCGCTCGGCTCTGGTACCCGCCTGGAGGAGCACAAGTTCAGCATCAGATTATACCATAAAATAAACAAAATACGCGTCCACTTGTGGACTTTCTCCTTTTTTCGTCGGTTAGTTTAGACTTTAGACACGTCAAAAATATAATTAAAAAGTTTATTCTTCGTCACACAAAGTCAATATTTTAATGAATAAACAAACCTGTGATAACCCTAAGTTTCTTCTCCATTTTGGAGCACTTCTTCGCTTCTTTGGCCATGTGATTTCTGTTTTGCTCCAGTCTTTTCTCAGCTGATTCTAACCTGTCTTTTTTGCTCGCTAAATTAGCACGTGTATATCTATTTTGACCAGGTAGAAATAGAACCTGTAACAAAAAATTACGTAAAGAATAGAAACTCACATACCCACAAACACACTGTTTTTTTGGGCAGTCGTGTAAAAAATACTCATCACTAGTAACAAATGTTTAAGGATGAAAATCATAGCGACACATGTGAAAGTATGCGGTAAGATCAGGAGTAGTAGTCTACTCTACTATGGTTAAGTATTGGCCTCCCCAATGGATCTCCACTCCATCGGTACTTCCACCTTACACAGATCATCATAGATCGACCTTCACACTGGTCCACTTGAACATCACTAGTGTGTTCCAGTAAATCCTACTTATATTATTGCGAAAGTATGTGTGTGTGTGTATATGTGTTTGTTCCCTATTCACGCCTAAACGGTGGCTCGACTAATTAAGAAGAAAGGGTAGTTTATAACTTGGATACTTTTAATAGTAGATAAATAAAATATAAAACATACTTGCGCCAAGCACTCCTCCCACACTTGCGTGTACGCGTCCATGCTGAGGTCCCCGTGGCCCATGCCCGCCTTCACCACCTCCATCTCCTTCTTCATCTCTGACTTCGCCGCCTCCAGCTCTTCAGCCGTGAACTCCTCGTACGGATGCTGTTCTAAGTACGCCAAGTGGGCTGCTTGGAGTTGCACCACTCGCTTTTTGTCTACACCTGTAGCGAATAAAGAAAGATGCGAGTTACTCGACTTGATCGACATCCAAATTACCATTTCGTATTACTTCAGCAATTGCCCTATCTTTTGCATTATCTTCAGAACCATAATTATATCCATTTGCAAAAAGACTTAATTGGCGAAAACGAATGTTCACTTAACATCATATTTATGCCGCTGGTTCTTATACGGCTCGAAGGACCAAATATGAATAATTCGATAAAGTCTCAACACTTTTTTAGTTATTGGACTTCAACAGAAAATCGCTAGTTTAGCATATTATTATGTCATAGTTTTATGGATATTTCGGAGATATTTTTGCTAACTTTTCGTCGTAACTAACTGCAGCAGACGGGGTATACTCGAGTGAGGAGCGTCCCCGCATACGACGGTAACAAGCGCGCGGGCTCTGCGTACATTACATTTTAAAGTGATATGTAATACAATATGCACCTGGCGGAGGGTCCCGGAGCGCGTCGTAGTGCAGCATGGTGACCATCTCGGCCTTGAGCAGCTCCTCGGCGTGCTGCAGCGGCGTGAGGTTGCTGGCGGGCGCCCGCACCACGCTCACATTCACGTCTGCGGGACGCGTTAGGCCGCGTTGTACTGCGGTGGAACGGAGCGCTAGTTCTGCCAACCCTGGAGGATAAGATGATATGAAATTGCTTAAAACACCCAAATTGGAGCAAAACTTAAAAATTAGACACCCTTCGTTATAAAACAAGAATAAGGAAGATATTGGCTTGCATTAGATTCCATTTCCCATACATAACATAAAGCGATATACCTACATAATAAGTCGAACTAAACCATATCATAAATATTAAGTATGTAACAGTACAGCTAACGTACGTTTTTCCTCCTGATCTCTGAGCATCCTGGCGTCGGTATCCGCCTGGTCCTCCACGGCCGCGGGCGCGGGCGCCGTCTCGCCGGTTTCATCGTCTTGGTCCGGTACTACTATTTCGTAGTCGTTACGAGGCGCCGGCAGAGAGGATAGTGCTGAGCGAACTGACGCCTTCAGCTGTGGGCGATAAAGTTCAAACTTCAATAACTAGTCATGCTCAGCACCACGTCTCGATACGCGACGCAGGCAGTTACGAAAATGCTGAACGTATTGACGCCTTGAGCTGTCAGTAATGAACAGTTCAAAATCTAATTAAGTGACGATGCCATAGAAAAAGTTTTTTTGGTTTAGGTTTTTGGTAAGCTTTTGACAAATACTTATTTTTGGTTAGATTTCTTTCTGTCTCTAAAATGTAGGAAAACTTAACCAAAACCAAAATAAATCAACTAGGATGTATTTTATTTGATTTTACAGCCTATCTCAAGATTCAATTTACAGTGTATTTTTTTTTAGAAAGTAATGCTGAGACTTACCTGTTTCTGCAACTGATTTGCAACTTGTGGTGTGTCGCCGCCTCCTAATCTATCCTCTGGGTTTATACTCAGTTTGTCACGTAGACCAGGAGTCTGAAATATAAAAGGAAATTAATATTTTTTTAATCAAACGAAATAATATTACCCACGTGTACACGTGACTTACAAGTAACGTGGGCGGTCCAGTAGTGGCGTGACTAGGTGTATTAAAACTGCCAGGCGTTGAAACTTCACTGCGAGACGATCTGTAACGAAAAATATACAGGGTGTTAGTAATATAAAGACTTTAAAGGATTATTCTACCCTTTGAGTTAAGCAACTTTTTCTATGGAACCACTTGTCGCAAATGCAGTTGAGATTTTGACTTTTCGTTGAGCTGAAATGTACGCGTAACAACTCGATACAACAAGGCCACGACCTTCGACCGCGAGTAAATACATGTTGTTGTACACACGACAGCACGTCAGGTTATACAGTTAAACTGCGAAAACAGCTTTTATTACGTAAGGCATAAAGGCGGTCTCAAGGTCAACATGTATAGTCTGAGATGCTGTTGTGTGTACATACATGTTTTATTTTAGCGGGTTTATAAAATTTTGATATTTTAATTACTTTTCTGTAAATTCTAGGTTCTATACAACTAAGGTTGACTCTGTGTGATAGAAAAAAATAACAAAATTTCATGAATTTTGCGACGGAAAACCTGCCTAGCTCTGCGATTGCGGAGGTTAAGCAACTTTCGCAAGGGTCGGTCATGGGATGGGTGACCAAAAATTATTATCTCGAGATTCTCAGTGCTTTGGAAGGCACGATAAGCTGTTGGTCCCGGCTGCATTTGCAGTCGTTAACACCTAAACTTTGCGCTCTCAAAGGCTACCTTGCACGTGCGGGATCCGAAACAGACGCACTCGCTCTGTACAGTCGAAAACACCTAGCAATCCGCATTTGGCCTGCGTGGTGGGTTATGATCCATCCTTCTTATCCACCCACAGTAATATTGCAACATGCAGCCCAGCAATTGATTGAAATGTAATAAAATATTTTTGTGATGTCCGGGCAATGTTTGCCGTTAATTGCAGCCATTATCGAAAAACATGTCCCGTTTAGGAGCACGTTAAGACAGACGATGATGTCGACTATACATTACCTGAACGGCGTGGCGAGCACGGTGTTGGGCGTGGCGACCGCCTGCGGCTGCGGCAGCACGGCCGAGAAGTCAGAGTTCTGTAGCGGCGTGTTCAAGCCGCCCTTCAGTGGGGTGTCCACGTGGGTTAGGGCCATCACGTTCTGCGCTTCTAGTAATACCCTAAAGAAAGAAAATAATGTGTAAAAATACTGAAATACTTGTGTTGGAAATCTGTTCTTTCGCATTCTGTTCTAATTAATTTCATAGTCTATCTATAAGTTTTCACTTTCACTCGTACACAAGTTGACAAGTAGATCGCCTCAACATGTTGCTAGACTTCTACTCATAAGCCATGCTAAATTTATGTTTATTTATTGTAAAACTTTTTTAAACTTAACAGAAACGGCTTTACCACCATAGATTTTAAAACACTGTTCAACATGTGTTTAACTTAGACACTGTTTAAATATGATGCTGTCACTTTTTTGACAATATGATTTGAAAGGGACGGCGGCATCACATTTAAACAGTGTCTAAATTAAACAGTGTTTAAAAATCTTTTGTGGTAAGGCTGAAAATGTCTGCGTCTGCTTTCAACTAAAATTACATCATGCGATACTAGTGGCTCTGTAAGCTATAGACCTCGCGAGTCTGTCTTTACATAGCTTAAAACTGAATAAAATGCCTGAATATTTTTTTTCAATCAACCCTGATATCTCCGCCTGTTTGAAAAAAATCGAAAAACTGAATCCATTATAAAATTCCATATTACTATCGAAACTGCTTAGAAAATTAGAAATGCGACCACATTCCCGGGATATAACATAATATTTTTGCCCAAGCTTAAAATGGAGATGTTTCGCTTGGTCAATTGGCACCCTTGGCCCTTGGCCAATTGGCACCCATATAACCCTTGGTACTACATGACTGGTCACCTGTCCCTGTGCGCGGCGGGCGTGCGCAGCGCGGTGGCGGGCGCGGGCGTGAGCGCGTAGTCGGCCCCTATAACCCTTGGTACTACATGACTGGTCACCTGTCCCTGTGCGCGGCGGGCGTGCGCAGCGCGGTGGCGGGCGCGGGCGTGAGCGCGTAGTCGGCCCCTATGACCCCTGGTACTACATGACTGGTCACCTGTCCCTGTGCGCGGCGGGCGTGCGCAGCGCGGTGGCGGGCGCGGGCGTGAGCGCGTAGTCGGCCCCTATAACCCTTGGTACTACATGACTGGTCACCTGTCCCTGTGCGCGGCGGGCGTGCGCAGCGCGGTGGCGGGCGCGGGCGTGAGCGCGTAGTCGGCCCCTATGACCCCTGGTACTACATGACTGGTCACCTGTCCCTGTGCGCGGCGGGCGTGCGCAGCGCGGTGGCGGGCGCGGGCGTGAGCGCGTAGTCGGCCCCTATGACCCCTGGTACTACATGACTGGTCACCTGTCCCTGTGCGCGGCGGGCGTGCGCAGCGCGGTGGCGGGCGCGGGCGTGAGCGCGTAGTCGGCCCCTATAACCCTTGGTACTACATGACTGGTCACCTGTCCCTGTGCGCGGCGGGCGTGCGCAGCGCGGTGGCGGGCGCGGGCGTGAGCGCGTAGTCGGCCCCTATGACCCCTGGTACTACATGACTGGTCACCTGTCCCTGTGCGCGGCGGGCGTGCGCAGCGCGGTGGCGGGCGCGGGCGTGAGCGCGTAGTCGGCCCCTATGACCCCTGGTACTACATGACTGGTCACCTGTCCCTGTGCGCGGCGGGCGTGCGCAGCGCGGTGGCGGGCGCGGGCGTGAGCGCGTAGTCGGCCCCTATAACCCTTGGTACTACATGACTGGTCACCTGTCCCTGTGCGCGGCGGGCGTGCGCAGCGCGGTGGCGGGCGCGGGCGTGAGCGTGTAGTCGGCCCCTATGACCCCTGGTACTACATGACTGGTCACCTGTCCCTGTGCGCGGCGGGCGTGCGCAGCGCGGTGGCGGGCGCGGGCGTGAGCGCGTAGTCGGCCCCTATAACCCTTGGTACTACATGACTGGTCACCTGTCCCTGTGCGCGGCGGGCGTGCGCAGCGCGGTGGCGGGCGCGGGCGTGAGCGCGTAGTCGGCCAGCAGCGCGTCGGTTGCGGCGCCCGCTTCGCCCGCCGACTCGCGCGCTGCTTCCGACGCGCGACCTAACTTCACCACTTGTTGTAGCTCCTACCAAACAAAACAACATTTAAGACAGGTAACACCAATAAATGACCACAAACAAAATAACAGCCAAAGATGCAACGTAAACGCACTAAAAGTGACGCCGCGAACGAATGCTCCAATAGAAAGTGAGCATTAGATCGATATCAGTAGTCATTTGACCGGTGATGTGAAGTTGTGCAAAAACGACTCGAAAAAAGTGAAAAAAAAGATAACATGATTTTCAGTAAGTATTGAGTGTACACATAATTTCACTATGACTTTAAAGTCAAACATGTACTGAAACCACTTTTATTTCATTATTGAAATTTAAATATTACATGATTATATGCCGTGTAACCGTTCCTTATATTTGCGTTAGTAAGACGGATGTGAGGCAGGATCTCTTCGCCATATGTTTAGTGAAAAGAGAAGTACTTCCGCCGAGCTAGGTGTCTTTGCTCGGAGACCGCGGTCCAACTGTTCGATGTTAGGATTTGTATTTATGCGAAGTGCTGAGAAAACTTCGATATCCTGAGTCAGGTCTCCATACATTTTTGCCTTGATGTTAGCTTGACGCAGTGCGACGTCACGTCTGCGTAATGTTTACATATTATTGTACTTTTTGCTGATCCTGCATTTCTTCGTCATTCGTCGATTTGCTTATGTAGCGGTATGATCGCGCCGCTACAACGGAGATGCGTAAGAAAAAGTAGCGTACGTCGACCGACGTGACTCTGATTGGCGACAGACGACCTTGGGAGCATTTCATGTAATAAGATCGTAAGTACCACCACTGCCGTCCGAATTTCAAACCAGTTACTGTGACGTAAGGTCGAATCAAATATGGTAGCGGCAGTATTTGGAAGCGAAATATCTTTATTATAACTACAATTGTATATCACTGTTGGAATCAGTTTTTGGAATGCATTTAGTATCGGATTTTGTTTCTAGTCTAGGGTTTATAAGATCAAAGAGCATACCACAAAATATCGTCTTGATTGGTATTTACTTGTATGCCTACTATTAAAATAAACATTGAAGTTGTGGACCATCAGGCCCATATTTCCCACTGGGCACTCTGCCACGTGCCCAGGGCCCCGCGATCGATAGGGGGCCCCTAGTTCCTGCCAGATCGCTAAACGATAACGGATGCTTATTACCACAAACCTATAAAACATATTTAGGTATATCGAAAACTTAAACAATAATTACTGACTTCAAATACTACTTGCTGACTAGCTTAAGTCAAGATTATAGGGGCCCCCTTAACTTAATGTGCCCAGGGCCTCAAATAGGTTAAAGACGGCCCTGTGGACCATACAAATACAAACAGAGTAATTTGAGAAAAGAGATTGTATTTACATAATGCATTAGTTTTTAACAAAATTTGTATTCAGCTTTGCTTACCTGATCAGTCACCTGAGGCTCAGGCAGCACAAGTTTGCTGCGCTTGCGAGCTGGCTGGTCTCCTTGAAGCATTGCTTGAGGCATGTCGTTTTCCTTACGCTGTTTTAGCTTATTCTTGTCCTTACGGCGATCTCGCTGTTGATAAACAAATAAAACACTCAATATTAAAGAATAACCACATTGAAAAGAAAAACCAGATATTTTAGAACACAAAATATTTACCTCCTCCTTCTCAGATTGCAACTCTCCATCAAGATGTTGCTGTCTCAAACGGGAGAAGTCAGGAGCCATAGGATCCACCACCTCAGTAGATGTGTCATAAAAACCAGAAGCTGGCCTCTTCTCAAATGGAATTTCTGAGTTATAATCAACACCACGCTTCTTTTTACGTCTGTGAACAAAATCAGAGATTATCACATTATTAACCTAGGCTAGTATTGTCACATCAGCATACCAGTGGCTCCATAACAATATTGGTTTAAAATCAAAGAGAGAGTTATCACAAAATATGACATTCTATTAAAAGTAGAGATCAGATATTCAGATGCATATTCTCCTGAAGTTCAGATTGTTGGATATTACGGAAATATTTTTTTTATCAAAAACATCGAAGGATAATGAAAAATCCAAAGATCTAGGATTAACCAATTTTAGTGTATACTCTGGGAGATGTAATAAATAAACCTGATTTGACACAAATTCCAGTTGGTCTGTTACAAACGTAATTGGTTTACCTTTTACCCTTACTTTTATTGTGACTGATTTTTGAAGAAGCAAACACAATCTTATTACATTGTAACAAGGCCTATAAAACCTAATGGGAATATGCATAAGAATTTTAAATATTTTATGAAGCCGCTTCCATAATATGTTAGAATACAATTGACTTTAAGTAAATATGCATCCGATTATCCAATCTCTAATCTAAAGGTACTATGAGCAACAGCGTCGCTTAACCAGGCAGCAACAAAATTCGTGCGCAAGCGTATCTCCCCGGCACGAACTAACCGTATGTTGTGACGGCGCGGAGTGCTACACATTTTTACAACACATTTTTAATGCACCTGGATTTTTTTATAATAGGTGTGTTTATTAGTTGTTCCGTCAATATGAGATTTCTTACCAATTTGAGATTTACCAATCTATACAACATAAAAAAGATTTTTTTTTTAAATAATGTCACTAGCACACACTTTGCTAACTTTATGAATAGTGGGGTAATAATGACAAACCTCATAGGAACAGCAATGCCAGCAGCACTCAACTCCCTCCTCTTCTGCAAAGCTGCCAAACGGCGAGCTTCCTCCAACTGCTTTTCCCGAGCCTTCCTCTTAGCTTTCTTGCCCTGTGTGTTGGCCAAACGAGCACGAGCCTCGGAGAGCATCTCAAGCTCTAGAATTCATATTGAAAACATTAGAACCATGCTTATGATTTATAGTGAAAATAATAACATACTAGTTATGTTTTAAGAATTATGAACATCAAATTGTTAATAAATCTTTAGTAAGCCTATCTATTACTGGCAATAGATTATTGTTATGAAGCACTATCTAGTGGAGCAAAACAATAAAAAACAAGTCCAATACCATCTTCATCCATGTCCTTAGGGTCTGGTCTAGCAGGTTTTGTCTCAGGGTTGGGGTCAATTTCACCAGGCTTCAGTTTCCTTGGATCATCGCCCATGTCTTCCCCTTCCTCTTTCTTCTGGGCTTGATCCCTGTTATGAGATTGAATGACATACAGTTGAACAGTGTAAAAATAAAGCTGTAGTTGATGTGTTACTCTGGGTGCTAGAAGGGCTAAGCAAATATGATAAGCAACAAGATAGATTGCGAGTAAATATCTCTCACAAAAAATAAATCATTCACTGTAAGTTGACTTACAATAAGTATTCGTATCTCTCCAAACATTGTGCTGCTGTTCGGCCAATTATGGGGGCAATTGTTCTCCATTGTGTAGGCATGAGCTTTGCGAGGTGCAGCAACTTCTCGTCTTCTTCTCGAGACCATTCTGTCTTTTTGATGCTTGGATCCAGCCATTCGTACCAACGAGCTTTGCATTGTTTTGCAGATTTTCGATGAAGCAAAGAAGCAATACGGGACCACTGGTTTTTGCCATATTTCATCACCGCCGCTTTAAGGATTTCATCCTAAATGAAACGATTAACATAATTATAAAAACTATTTTGTTAATAAATGGCTAAAAATGTAGGAAAAACTTGATAAACCAACCTCCGTGTTGCGCCAAACGCCACCTTTTATCATGATTCGCGGCATGGTGGCTGGCGGTAATTACTTTTCTAGTGAAAATTTGATAAATATAAGTGTTATTAAATGAAAATATAGTAAAGTAAAGATTGCAGTGAAATCGATCACAAATTCACTAACAACACAAGCGAATCGCAACGAATGAAAATGACAAAATGGACGTGACGTATGTGCGTGACGTTGACGTGAACTTAGTAGGTACCTAGTCTGTGTGTGGCAGTCACGTCTGTGGTGCGTGACATTGCGTCACTGACAGCACAGACCACAGACTTTTTTTTTATATTTGGCTCGTACGATTTGTACATTGCCAATGTCGAGTAAAAATTTGGGAAACGGAATATAGGAAAGAGTGGAATAGGTAGGTTAACGGAATTTAGGTGGGATCAGGAAAACTTTTTACATAAATAGGTAGGATATAGTTTAGAGTTGAATATTGTTACGGATGAGGAAGGATATTATACATTTATATACATTGCGATCATTAGAAGATAATAGAGTTACAATACTGGTCGGGAATGGAACACAAAGCGTTAGTAAGTCTTTCCAGAAATCATTTCTGTCGAATTTTGGACAAGCTAATATTATATGGTTTGGATTTCCCTCGTCCAACCCGCACTCACATCCGGGGTCGTTAACTATACGGAGCTTGGCAAGATGTGATGGTGTACAAGCATGGCCTAATCTTAAACGAGTGATGATACATGTTTCCATTTTGCCAAACTTCATTATTGAAAACCAAGGTTTCGTGGGAATATGTTTTTGTATTTGAGAATAAAATCTGCCCCTTGTTTGCTGGCTGTATTCCCATGCGCTTTTCCAATTATCCTGTAAATATGTTTTGGAAAGTGTTAACAGATCTTGACAGTAACTTTGATAAGGATAAACATCTCCACAAGCAACCGCATCGTGAGCAAGTTTATCTGCGATTACATTGCCATTTATGTTTGAATGTCCCGGAATCCACGTGAATTCTGTGTGTAAGCCTTTATCTAGACATTCTTTTGTAATAACCACAGACTATAATTATGCTCACAGCCAGACTAATAAGGAATTTAACTCGGAATTAAGCGCTTACCTGAATAAGGAACTAATAACTAACACATATCACATATAAAACTAATAACCCTTAACTACAATACAATACCCTCAAAAATACAAAGCATTCGTAACGTCAGGCGCTGCCATGTCTGCAATATTGATAGTGCCAAGCACTGTCTATTGTTATGATGGCTCCACAAAATACAAATACAAATAGTCATGCTATTTGTATTTGACAATTATGCCATGTGTGGAGGGTATATATGCTACGTTTTTTGGCTTATTGGCCTATTTGACCTATACGGCCAGTAACAAATACGGCTTAGCGAACTTCTGTCGGTTTTTCAAGGCACATCAAAGGAGACAAATAGGCAAACACGTAAACATACTGGCCACACATGGGGGCTTACCATTAGCAAATAAGAAACCACCCATTTGCCATTCAGTTCAAAAAAGCAGGCCTTATATGGGACTGCTAAAATCGGTACCATGTGACCGTATTTTAGATGAACTGCTTAATGATTGTTTTCTCTCAAGGTGAACGGATAGTTTGTCCCTGGTTTGCTGTAGACGTATTTCGCTGTCTTGGTTATGTTTAAGTGCCTCTAATAAAAAACCAGACTTATTAATTATTTCAGTTTTTTATTTTCAATTTCATTGCACAAATCATTATCTTCTTTATTTGATTATTATTATTCATAATAACATAAAATGCGATAAATTTTATGAGGTCTCACCATTTATTTTTTTTATTTTAGTGATATTCAACTAAATGGAAGACGTCGCGTTACCTATAAATACACTAACATTTTAAAAAAAGTTACTCAACTTTTTATTATTTGCTTTATTTGACATTGCATACGCTACAAAACAGCTCTCAAACTGTCAAACTGTTACTACATAAAAAATGGTGAACGGTTTTAGAGCGTGTAATAAAGCAGGCCTGCCGGCCGTAGGCCTGCTAAATCGAGGTCATAATACGAAAAAGTAAGCAGTTCAATATGAGTCCTACTTTAAGAGCTCATAGTAAGCCCCCTGGTCATGGCCATACAGCAAATTTACTTTTTGGTAGCAAATATTTGGCTCCACTGTGTGGACGATTGTATCGCCTATTGACCCGTACGTCGACTTTAGCAAATACATCAACTTGCAATCACAAATACAAATAGCCATGTGTAGAGCCACCATTACAATTTCTATTCTATTCTATTAGTGGCTCCGTGAGCTGTTGTAGACATTGCAGAGCATTAAGGTTAAGAAGTAAAGCGAGCCATATGGGCTTAAACTGACCTTCATTCAGTGGCTTAAGCCATATTAGCAGCTATATTGGGGATGCATACTAAAGAGTAAAATAATAAAACCAAAAGGATGCATGTACAAATGTACAGATGCATACTGGGCAAGAATTTTATATATTTAAAATTTTTTACTTGACACTGAGGAATAATTATCACCACAAACGACTGTCCTAAAATTGTTTGATTGGTTGTTTCAAAATATCTCAAATGTCATTTCTGACGTATTATAAAACAATCAAAACCTCAAAATTATTTAGTATTTAGTATAATCAAAACCATTGATGGTGGTCGGGTCGCCGCTGGCGCCATCTGCGATTAGCTTTGCGTGTGCATCCTCAATGCATTTGTTTAAAAAACTTATTTTATTGTAATAACAGTTTTATCGTTTTTTTTCGCAGGCGTGAGTATATGTATGTATGTATGTATCGTTTTTTTAACGAGCTGACGATGCTCTAGTCGTAATTTTTTCGGTAAGCTCACGGAATACGTAATAGAGGAGGCTGTATTTTATGAACTTGTATGTTTTTTTAATAATGGGAGCATGTTAACAAAAAAGTCTAATGTCAATGTCAAAACTCAAACATAGGTAGGTAATTGGTAACTAACTAATCTGTGAATGGCGTTCAATCATCAATTTGTAGGCACTCCCATTTTTATGAATTCCGATTCGACTACAATATATCGACCGATCATTATTTTGTGAACAGTGAAATATTGTATAATTTGATAGAACTAGCGGTTCCTCGCTAAATATGAAAAGTAAATGAATACTAAATAGCTAGAAGTGTACACATCACAGGTACGTGTTACGGTTCATACTTTACCTACTAGGTATCTTTTATTTATCATGATCTAATTACTGATTATTGTACTTGATTTTATTGCTCAAGTTAATTACAATATGGGCTATACTTATTCAAATTGACACTACTAATTTCTCACATCACTAGCCCTAATCTCCGGTGCGGAAGTTGTGACCCGAGATGTACCGGGATATCCCAATTTACCGTGTTAGAATTAACTACTTTACTTTTCAGATAATGTCCACATTGTCGCGATCTGTTCACATCAGCCAGCAGAAGCTGGCTGAAAAGCTGATAATTTTGAATGACCGTGGTATTGGAATGCTTACAAGAATTTACAATATCAAAAAAGCTTGTGGAGACGCCAAATCTAAACCAGCGTTCCTCTCAGACAAGGCATTGGAATCATCAATAAAACATATTGTTAGAAGATTTCCTAATATTGATATCAAAGGACTACAGGCCATCACTAACATAAAAAATGAGATAATTAAATCTCTGTCTTTGTACTATTACACATTTGTGGATTTGCTAGATTTTAAAGACAATGTTTGTGAACTTTTAAATATTATAGATGCATGTCAAGTTACACTTGATTTGACTTTGAACTTTGAGTTAACTAAAAACTATCTAGATCTGGTCACCACTTATGTATCTTTAATGATACTTTTATCAAGAGTAGAAGATCGTAAAGCTGTGTTGGGTCTCTTCAATGCAGCCCATGAAATGGTACACAACCAAATTGATCCAAGTTTTCCACGTCTGGGTCAGCTTATTGTTGATTATGATGCACCACTCAAAAAACTCTCAGAAGAATTCTTACCACATCAAAAGATGTTATCAGGTGCACTAAATTCACTCTGGCATGTATACCCTGCAAGAAATCTTACTGCTGAACACTGGAGATCGGAGCAAAAACTGAGCTTAGTAAGCAATCCAGCACAGCTGCCTAAACCGTCTGAAACAAATACAATGTCTTGTGAATATCTGTCATTGGAAAGTCTCGAACGATGGATAATATTTGGCTTTGCCATTTGTCATCAAATGTTGCAGCAAGAGCATGCCAATAAAATGTGGGTCAGTGCTTTGGAATCTGGTTGGGTGGTTGCACTGTTTCGTGATGAAGTTATATTCATTCACAGTTATATTCAAGGATTCTTTGATGGAATAAAAGGATATGGTAAAAGAATATCTGAGGTTAAAGACTGTTATCATCATGCTGCACAAAAAGCAGGATACAAACACAGAGAACGAAGGAAGTTCTTAAGAACTGCATTGAAAGAGTTAGGACTCATATTATCAGATCAACCAGGCTTGATGGGTCCTAAGGCTTTGTTGGTTTTCATTGGCCTGTGTTATGCAAGGGATGAAGTTTTCTGGCTTTTGAGACATAATGACAATCCACCACAGAAAGTGAAAGGTAAATCAGCAGAAGATCTGGTGGACAGACAGCTTCCTGAACTTCTATTTCACATGGAAGAGTTAAGAGCACTGGTCCGAAAGTACAGTCAAGTGATGCAAAGATATTATGTGCAGTATTTATCTGGCTATGATGCTGTTGCCTTAAACTTAATGATTCAGAATTTGCAGGTGTGCCCTGAAGATGAGAGTATTATCCTTTCATCATTATGTAATACAGCTGCCAATTTAAGTGTGAAGCAAGTTGAGGACAATGAAATCTTTGACTTCAGAGCATTTCGATTAGACTGGTTCAGATTGCAAGCCTACACCTCTGTGACCAAAACACCGCTCAATCTTGTAGATCAAAGAGAATTGGCACAGTACATAGACAAGATGGTTTTTCACACAAAAATGGTTGATAATCTGGATGAAATAATGGTGGAGACTTCAGATCTGTCTCTATTTTGTTTTTATAGCAAAATATTTGAAAACCAATTCCACATGTGCCTAGAGTTCCCTGCACAGAACCGTTATATCATTGCATTCCCACTGATATGTAGTCACTTCCAAAATTGTACTCATGAGCTATGTCCTGAAGAGAGACACCATATAAGAGAAAGAAGTCTCTCTGTTGTTAATATTTATTTGGAAGAAATGGCAAAAGAAGCCAAAAATATAATTACCACAATTTGTGATGAACAATGCACCATGAGTGATAAACTACTTCCAAAGCATTGTGCACAAACTATTGCTCACCTGGCTAATAGAAAAAAGAAAGATAAAAATAAAAAGAATACAATTGATTTTGTGAAACCAGGAGCTGAAAGTTATAGAAAAACCAGAGAAGAATTAACAACAATGGACAAACTGCACATGGCATTAACAGAGCTTTGTTTTGCCATCAACTACTGTGCCACTGTCAATGTTTGGGAGTACACATTCGCACCACGTGAATATCTGCATCAGCATCTCGAGACTAGATTTTCTAAGGCTTTGGTAGGTATGGTCATGTTCAATCAAGACACTAGTGAAATTGCTAAGCCATCAGAACTACTAGTAAGTGTAAGAGCATACATGAATGTATTGCAAAGTGTTGAAAATTATGTCCACATTGATATCACAAGAGTGTTCAATAACTGTTTACTTCAGCAGACTCAAAGTATTGACAGTTATGGTGAGAAAACCATAGCATCACTTTACACCCAGTGGTACTCTGAAATTTTACTACGAAGAGTGAGTGCTGGAAGTATTTGTTTCTCAATGAATCAAAAAGCCTTTGTAAGTCTTACTGCAGAAGGAGCTATACCATTCAATGCAGAAGAATACTCTGACATAAATGAACTACGAGCCCTGGCAGAGTTGATTGGGCCTTATGGAATGAAGTCATTGAGTGAAACACTGATGTGGCACATTTCAAGTCAAGTGCAGGAATTGAAAAAGCTAGTTGTGCAAAATAAAGAAGTACTGCAGATGCTAAGAACAAACTTTGATAAACCTGAAATTATGAAAGAACAATTCAAAAGATTGCAACAGGTGGACAATGTCCTTCAAAGAATGACAATAATTGGCGTCATATTGAGTTTTAGACAGATAGCTCAAGAGTCTCTCTTAGACGTTTTAGAACGTCGCATACCTTTCCTGATAAGTTCAATAAAAGATTTTCAGCAACAGCTTCCCAGTGGAGATCCAATGCGGGTAATTTCTGAGATGTGCTCAGCAGCAGGGTTGCCATGCAAAGTAGACCCGACCCTGGCGTCAGCATTACGACAGCATAAAGCTGAATTGGAAGAAGAAGAACACTTGATAGTGTGTTTGCTGATGGTGTTTGTGGCAGTCTCACTTCCAAGGCTAGCTCGCAGTGAAGGCTCATTTTATAGACCATCTCTAGAAGGGCATGCAAACAATATTCACTGCATAGCTCCAGCAATAAATCACATTTTCGGTGCCTTGTTCACAATATGTGGCCAAGGTGATATTGAAGATCGCATGAAAGAGTTCCTGGCTTTAGCATCGTCTTCATTGTTGCGACTGGGTCAGGAGACAGATAAAGAAGCAATAAAAAATAGAGAGTCTGTATATTTGCTCCTTGATCTTATAGTTCAAGAGTCACCATTCCTTACTATGGATTTATTAGAATCTTGCTTCCCTTATGTATTAATACGCAATGCTTATCACGAAGTTTATAAGCAGGAACAAATGCTGTTGCATTCATAATCGTGTTAGTAATTATCTCATTGGACTATCTGTTGAATATAAGCTGGCATGTTATGGATAATTAACAATCTTTTATTGTGTTAAAGAAAAATAGACCTTGACGCTAGAAGTTTAAGTATTGTTTTCATTATGTGCGGCATATGAATGGAAGGCCAAATTATGTTTCATATGCAATGTGAAATAATTTCTTTTTAATGGATTTAATTATGCTTATTAATATAAGTTAATCCCTTTGTGTATAGACGAGATTCCATCATAGAATTTAAGCCCACTAACTTAACTTTAGCTTAGATAATATATACTAGTTAATGTATTTGAGATTACTATACTGAAACTTTTATTCTTCACTAAACCATTAAATTAAGATTCCTGTATCAAGCACAGCATTGTTTTCCACAAAATTTAAGTAACTAAATAGTTTTAATGAGACTGGTAGCATATTCCATTGAACATTTGAAACCTTATAACGATTTTAATATTAAAATAGGAATATAACGCACCTATTTAGAAATATATTTTGGTAAGAATTATTTTTATTTTGGTAATTAATTATATATTATTACAATGTTCTTTTTTTATCAAATTTTAATACACGTGTACTTACCTAAGATTTTTATTTTAAAGAGTTTAAAGTATTCCCAATTTTCTGTTTTTATGATACAGACCACACGAGTATAAAGCAGGGTCCCATTTAAATATATCATTTAAGTGTATCAGACAGATTTCCGTTGCGTGCCATCGACCGACGTGCATCATTGTCATGGTCATGCTAGGGGGGCTGATACACTAAAATGATACAAGTGTGGACCAGGCTTTATGTGCATCATATTAGCTCTAGACTCACAGTGGGGCGCCTGCACCAAAATATCTAGCAATTTACGAAGCATTTTAAGCTTTATAATAATAAAATAAAGAACAGTCAGTAGCACGCTCGGTTTCAACTTTAGGTCAAATGTCATCAATCGACTTTGAACTTGATAGTCAGCAAGTTAAGGCTCAGGCCTACTAGCCCTCATAGTGGCGCCCTCATCTTAATTAAATTTATTGCTCGCTAAGTACATAATGTATCGAAAATTCACATGTACAGATTAAAGATAAGGTTTTATAGTTTATTTACAAACAACAACCTCTAAAGTTCATTGTAGTAGTATTAGGCAAAAGTGCCTAAAGTGGCCACTTTTTACTCTTCAATCTGTACATCTGAATTGCCGATACATTATGTAGTTGTGGTTGACCGTACATGGTATTGTTTGAAGTGGAACTAAGAGGCCGCATTTTCCACTTTCATTGTGAACTAGGTGCTAACCCGCTCGTAGCTTACTTTTCACCGTTAGCTACTCAGTACTCACATTTATTTAGACTGCACATACCTGGCCTAAAAAGTAAAAATTAATCTAAATTAAGATTTGGCCTTGTAGCAAGCCCACCAATGATTGAAAAATAAATTGCCTTAAGTACATTGTTGTAAGACGTTAAAAATAAGAGGTACCTATTATTATAAAATGTTTAACGAAGCTAGTAGATGAGGAATATTTGTTGCGATTAAGTAAATAAATGCTGTGTAGAAAGCTATATTAAAATAAGTTATAATGCTAAACGTACTGTAAGGTTTAACTTCTGTTTCACAATCAACAAGTAAGTTCCGAGTAGCTTACTTGACAGATGATTTGACAGTTGTAATATGAAAAATATGTCAAATCATCTATCAAGTAAAGTACTCAAAACTTAGTTTTTGATTGTAAAACAGGCCCTTAATATACCTAATAAATAGGTACTTTACGCTGATTTCATAGGTAAGGCACTGTCCCTCCCTGCCCAATACCCTTTGTTCCCAACGAGTCACACTGTAACCTGTAACACTGTGACTCGTTGGGAAAACTTTGTAAAATTATTCCCAACTTGTCACACTGTAACACGTTGGGAGATCTTTCTTAAATAATTCCCAACCAGTCACACTGTGACACGTTGGGAGACCTTTCCGAAATTATTCCCAACCAGTCACACTGTGAATCGTACCTACTCTTAGATTTTTAATAACAGACAAAAAAAAACAAGCGGCGGCTTAAAATTTAAAAATATAACACGACCATCTTGTTTCAAAGGTTTAGTAAAGATCTTCAATAATTATCCTATGAAATTGTCATGAAACATTTTTACCTCGTTTATAATATGAAGTAATCGCTACATAAAAGTGAATTAATTAGTAGGTAATTTAAGTAAACTGTTGATTTTCAGTTAGCAATCATACATTGGTACTGACTTTGTAACTTTGTAACTGTTAAAAACTTACATAAAATAGTGGAAAATATTGATTCAAATAGGCACTTACTTCAAAGTTATAAAATAGGCACTTACTTTTAATCTTAGGATCCCTTTGCAAGTTATCCGTTTTGTGCACGCCCACACTGTTAAACCACTTTTGTGTTTTCGTCTGGCGTAAAACTGATATCCGGCACGTAGCAAAATAGTCCCACCATTCTTTTTAATAAACTTGTAATCCTGTGATTGTTGTTCCGCCAAAGTAGACGCGCGTTCCTCCATGGTATGTAGCGAGGCGTGCACTGATAAGCGTTGACTGACCTAATCGTATAGAAAACAAATATTTGCATCCCTTTCTTTACGAGCTTTAACATGGTTCCTGATGATTTATATTTATGTTCGTACAGTACGAGCTTACCTGCAAATATAATCCTTAATTTTGCATGGGTAGAGAATATTATACTTTGGGTGGAGCTTCTACACAAAAATAAGATTAAGTGTTCTATTGTATTAACAGACAAAGAAGCTCGGACTGTCACACCCTTTCGGCTGCTTTTTCGGCGATTTTCAAAAAAAAATTAGGGAATTACGTAAACAAGTTGAAAGCAATAAAACACCTGTTTTCTTTTTAACAAAACAATATGATTTATGACGGCGGCAAGTCAATAATAGTTAGTGCGTTTGCCGGTTTAATTTTTATTTCCCTGTTAGAAATATTTTAACTGGTAATCTAAAGGTCAGAGTATATCTTTGTAGGCTATCAAGATTAACAGGAATATTGCATTTAGAATAGGATCGAATTTTTGAGTCAAAGATTGGATAAAAGGTTTCACATAAATAGAGTTAAAAAAATGAACATGCAACAGTATACCTATCAGCAGGTTGGCCTAACAAGCCAGAGTGTGACTGGTTGGGAATGATTTAAGAAAGGTCTCCCAACGTGTCACAGTGTGGTATGACTGGTTGGGAATTATTTAAGAAAGATCTCCCAACGAGTTACAGTGTGACCAGTTGGGAATAATTTTACAAAGTTTTCCCAACGAGTCACAGTGTTACAGGTTACAGTGTGACTCGTTGGGAACAAAGGCCCAATACTGTCGACGGTTGCGTTTGGCCTCTTATTAGGTATACTTACCTTCATAATTATTATGAAGAACCTATTTATAGAGTAAAGATCAAAAGTAATCTCTGTTCTGTGATTATTACGGTACATAAGTATATCTTCACACCTCCGTTAATTTATGTCAGTCTATCATTCGACACTTAAATGGTGGTTAAAATACTAGAGTCAAAAATCCTAAACTTTAGGTATGTTATGGACTGCCTAATACGCAACATTATTCTAAGTACGCAACCTACAGCCTGTGTTAAAACTTGGGACAAGATTTAAACTCCAATTATTTGAACCAACCAATCCAAAGTGATGAAATAAAAACTACCAAACGTTTTAATTTTTGTTTTTGTAATTATTTATCACTTTTGGAAGTGTCTGTCTTTGTATTTAATGCCGACTGTACCTAATTGTTTTGTTTCTAAAGAATCTTTTTAAGATGTAATGTTTTAGTATAATATCAAACTTTAATAATATGATTTACAGTACACACACACATACCTAAGAATGTTTTAAGAACCTGCTTTTGTACCCTGTATATACAATTACTACTCACACACATTTATTAAATCATTTAATAGAAAAATAACTTGTTTCATTTATGGTATATTTTTAATGTACCTATTAATAATAAAAATACAAACCAAATTCACAACAAAACAGAAGCGAAGACAGATGATAGATAGAAAAGAGGCATTCCAGAGGCGTGACCCGGTGGGTGCACGGGTCGCAACGGAGATCAAAAGACAAAATAATATTTACATACCCGACCAGCGGCGGTATCAGCTAAAAACATTGAAGTTCATGTTAACTGTGTTTTGACAGATGTATGTGATACATTGCTATTTTTCTTTGTTAAGTTGTTATTTGTGCCAAGACGAAGTAGCAATGTATCACATACATCTGTCAAAACACAGTTAACATGAACTTCAATGTTTTTAGCTGATAGAGCCCCAGTTCGTAACAAACATGGTGTAGCAAAATGTTACACACTGTTATAGAATGCTATCGTGTTACACAATGTTATATAACTGCTGTGTCAATCCGATATGATAATAAATAAAACTGCAATTTTCATGTAAAATTTATTGTTTTTTTATTATTTTGAAATCACATGTTGTAACATTCATCTTGTTAATTAAAAATATTCACATTTTCATTTAAATAATCTATTACGGTAATCTAGCTTACAATTAGGAGAAATAATGCCATTGAGTACTACTAGAGATGGAATATTACGTTGTCCATCCATTACACGATTGGTCAAGTCGCTCTACAACGGAACAGAAACATTACCCTCTCGGTTTTACATACAAATATACATTATAGTACAGTTACGAGACTTGCGTATTATTTCAAAATTCACTAATAAAATGGCATTAAAATATGGTATACTTATAAGATCATCTTAACATTAAATGTATAGAAATAATAAAAATACATCATGCTCTTTGGCTTGCACGACGGAAAGTAATTCTACATATAACCCGCGCCAAATAGTAACTACAGTTTGCTTACTTAAACTACGGATTTCGTGACAATCTTTTTTTGCATATACGACGAAGACAAGGTATTTTCAAAGATCGTGAGATCTTAGGTACGAAAAGCTTTGTCACATAATTCAGATTAAGGCGATGAATGTGAAACAAACACCTTTTTTCATAACGTGTAGTAACGACGATGCCCTAAGAAGTGCTGTTCATTTTCAAATTGCACCTTATAGGCGCGGGTTACAGTATTATTCACAATAAAAATATTCATTACTTATCAAAGAGATCAATTCAGCAGAACCGTAACAAAATATTCGTCCGAATCCGATATACATATTATATATTATGTGTATTTGTGATATGCAACATTGTATCCACCAGAAAATAACAGCAAACGAAAATTATTATTTTTTCACAATGGTATTTGAGCTATTTTAAACACACAAAACTCGGACACCCTTCTAAAAAATAAAAAATGCATTTTACAAATTTATCATAGCAAGTTGAAACATTTTTCAGTCTAATTATATTTTGATCATTTGGCAATACTGTTTTAGTTTCACATTATACAATTCTTAAGATAGTTTAAATAAAGTCGAATAAATTCAAAAGTACATCAGTGGCCATAGGAAGACTACATGTAATTTTGAAAAAATATCTTTGAGCCCATAATAATCACTAATTTAATATAAAGTATATTGGAGACTACACTGCGATCACTAATGTCAAACACAAACAAGGAAAAGTAAAGGAACAAGAATACAAATTGGTATAATGGCACCTCGACATTCCACTTATTATAACATTAAATACGTTTAAAACAACTTTATATAAAATTATTACACTTACAGAGATTCGAGTAAAACAATGCAGTATTATACAGTATTCTAATATCGTTATGAACGTTTGATATTTTTACATCGAAGCCTTTGTAAACCTCCTCATTTATATACAAAAATATACATAAATGTCCAGTGTATCAGCAACACATCTATTAATGATTACAAAAGTCTCACTGATCCGTGTGATCTTTATTCCGACTTTAAAAGTTATTTCCCTATTATCATATACAAAAATAATTAATTTTTTGAATATCACGTCGCGTCGCCCTCGACCGTGCGTGATTTTGAGCTCAGTTTCATTCAGTATTGATGGATCATATTTTATTTCATTGAGCAAATCATTATCTCTTATGAATTAGAAACGAAATAGTACGGGATCTTTCTTGGCGAATACTAGCTTTTGTTTAATGTGTTATCATAAATTCGCTCTGCAAACAGTTGTACCCTTTAGTACATACACTTTTAATTAATGGAAGTTTTGGGGGAAATGCAACCACATTAGTGGTTTAATCTAATAGTCATAATTTGGAATGTGATGTTAGAGCCTGAGATGTGCAGTGTTTTCGAGTATCTGCATTTTTTGAGTATATTTTATTCATCATTATAACTTCGGAGTCCTCATCAGTTTAATAATGGACTATTATTGTAATTTATGGAAGTAGTGGATTGGAGGAAAATTGAAAGTATTTTTTAACTTGTTGCAAAATCCTTCACAGAAGCTAAGAATTAACTATTGCTACGACAAGTGTGTTTGAGATAAATAATCGAGGAGTAATGCACTGCGATTAGCTCTAATGTTGTTTTATTGTATTTAAGTGTCTGATACACCAAAGGTTTTAAAATCTTCAACATGTAATTTTATATTGATTTTATTTGTGATCAAAAACCTTCATTTAGGATTATGATAATCGCATTTAATACTTACACGAATGTGGCTTTCCCTCGATCTACAAGGTTTAAAGCTGCCAATCTATCATGATCATATGTCTGTCACGTGACAATAAAACCCACTTGTGTTAATGTATATGTAAGTGTAGAAGTGTAATAGAATAGAATGCATACTCAAGAGAATCACTTTAACATCTGCAGGCAGTCTTTTGTTAGAAAATATATGCTACTTTGCTGCTGGTTGTGCAGTAACTTGCTTTTATTACTCGGGCAGTGAGTTTTTTAAGAGTAACATTAGCTGGCAGTCATTCTGTATAAGGAGACGTGTGTACTTACATACATCATCTACAGTTTTATACAGATCTAGTTTGAGACATGTTTTTCATATAGCTTTCCATTGCGACTAAGTCCGTTTGACTTAGTTTTTATCCGTCTAAATATAAAATTGGCTAAAAGTTATTACAAAAGTTGACTTATCTGAGTTCAGATTTCAGATCTTTTTTGCCTTTATATTTTTACAATTAGGAGTTAAAGTCGTAGCTGGGGCTATAAAATAATGTCTTAATAATATTACACATTATTTGTAGGATCTTCTTTACCGTCTGAGTTTTCAGTTTTACATTTATTCCCACGTCCTTAGTTCTACACGTTTTTAAACATGTCAGGTACCGAATTTCCATACACTGTAAATAGAACTGAGGTCTTACATGAGTGCCTAACATTATAGCAGCCTATGTAAAATTATGTCAAAATGACATCATGATGTAGACAAACCTTTCGTTTATCTGTCAGAAATGTCATTTCGCTGTGGACATTGTCGGATTTCATGGTAAGGCCTCCGTTTACACAGGTGTAAGTATTTACATAAATGTTATATTCGGCAGAGTCGGTTAAAAAACTGAGTATAATCAACGATGACAACCATCTCATATGTCCGCTTGCATCCGATGCGGGTGCGTGACTGTGAGCGAGTCGGGCGAGTGCAGAGTGATGGTGGTCTGCGAGGCGACCGTGTGAGTTTTGTCGGGGCGGCGGGTGGGGGCGGCCGCGGGGGCGGGGGCGGGGGCGGGGGCGTCGGGCCTCAGCACGTACCCGAGCAGGAGGGGCACGCCGGGCGCGAGCGCGACTAGTTCCAGCTCGCCCGCGCAGTACTCGTACTGTCAGACCTTCTGCGCGGGCCGCATCTCGTACGATTGCGGGTATGCGTTCGCGTACGGCTCGCGGCGGCCGCTCGGACCGGGCGGCGCTGACGCTGCAATCGAACATTTACCAACCGTGTTTGGTACCAACAGTTCTAGTGTTTAATGATATTAACAAAGTGTACTGCAGATTAGTCATCTGTCACGAGTCAAGTCTACGTCCTAACAAGACTGACGGCAAAAGTTTTCTGTTGCCTTCTTAATTTTTGCAAATGTATCACCGTTGCGTAACTTGACCCATTAAACCACTGAGTCACTGAGTTTTAATATACAATTTTTCGTCGGTCTGTCAACTCAGGAACCCAGCATAAATTCATCGACAGTTTTCCGTGTTAGTCAAACGGTGCTACGACGTAGCACTCGTATTAGCTAAGAAACGTAGCACAGAAACGCGTCGTAGCGGCAAAGATTAGGTTAGTTTACATCGGTCTCGCGGCGCATAGACGAGCGGAGGCGTAGCCCTTATGGCGCGCGCGTCAGTAGTGGGGCCGCTACAGTGCCTAACCTACCTACAGTGCGGCCACTGAGAGATAGCATATAATGCACACCGAGATCGATTCATATTTATTTTTGGTATCTCCTTAACTGGATAACAGAAAATAAAGTTCGTTAACATAAAACAATGAACAATCTGTAAAATGTGCAATCTCTCGGCGGGCATAGTGTAGTGTGTATAGTTACCGTTGTCTCTCGTCGCGTAGGCGAGCGGCGCGGCGTATCCCTTGTGGGGGCGCGCGCGGCGGTGGCCGGGCCGCGGCGGGGCGCGCCCCTCGCGCGGGTGCGCCGCGGGGTGCCGCATGCGACGTAGAGTGTTCATCGGCCGACGCAACGTCTCCGACAACCGTCTATCGAGTAGATTGGTTATGGTGAAAATATAGTCACATTTTTACAATTACGCAGTTGTCAGTTGTATTTGCAAAATTAGAGCAACGGCAGGATGGAGAGGATGAGTGAACCGTAGCCTCCATGCACAAGTTCCGATTCCGACCTCGCTCGAAAGCCATATCATTGCTAGTACATCTCATTTTACTACTCTACTATCATCGCTGTCTTGAATCTTTAAAAACATTGTACTTGTGTGTAGTTTTCCAGTCATATAGAACATGAAATGAAATAGGTTCCCATATACCTAAGCGTATATTCGAATACTGGTGCAGTATTTGTAGTTGTAATAAATGTATACAGGCGTATGCACGCCAGTTTTCGTAATTTAAAAATATGTTAAAGCACGAGTCTTAAAACATGCTTGAACGTGTGTTCAAGCTTGATATTATATTGAATCGCAGAAGGTCTGGAGTTACGTAGTTGTGTATTAACCTGGCCGGCGGTCGCTTGGGGTTGGAGGAGGGCGTGTGCACGGCGCAGCACTTGACGAACGCGCCGCAGCACACCACCAGTATCACTCCGCCCACGAGCACCAACCACCACTGCTCCGTCACCCACGCCTGTACACAAACATTGCGTTTAGAGACAAACTACCTAATGGCGCATTTAGGCCTGCATTCCTCTCACGTCGTCGTTGTCGGTCGCGTAAGTCAGCGAGAACTCAGCAGGTATTGTAAGCGCAAAGGTAGGTTCGAGGGTCCGACGCCGGTGGGGTAAACGATAACCCGTCTCCCCCAGCTTGGGGACTTGGGGAACTGGGTAAAATGGTTCCGATTATGAGACTGATCACCCGCCCAGCTTCGCTAGCGTCCCCCCTTCCAAATAATAATAAAAAGTCAGCGAGAAATAAACTACTACCTGATGTCCGCGTCGCAATGTGGTGCTAAAGTCACGTCACGAAGCAGGAAGAATTTTTTTACAATGACCTGTCTATACTGGTCTCTGTTACTCGCGCGCTAACACGTTGACGTTGCGCTCGCACACACGGATTGAATGCACCGTCAAAAAGTTAGCGAAAGTGCAAGCAAGACAAGTCAGTGACCGAGTACAGGCTGCGATCGATTACAGCCAACCGTATTATAATCTAAACGCACCGTAAGTCACGCGCGGCAGCATCTGCTATCTTTCTCGCTCTAGCAAATGTCAATCCTTAGTGAGGTCAGAAAAAATGCTATTCAAAGCTGACAAGTGGGGTTCAACCCTAATGGACTATTAGGGTTGAACCCCACTGCGACCCCCAATAACGACCTTAATTTGGAGACAAGTAGTTTTTTTACCACTTTCGTGGATGCAAGAACCACGTGGCGAGTTCGTAAAATGACTGTAGTAAATTTCATAAGTAGGTACTTATGAACCACTTTCCAAACAACACAACGTCGTTGACGTAGTATCACTTTTCAAACCTTTCTATTATATATCCCGCTATATTATATCCACGAAGGCGTTATATAAAAAACTTTAAACTTTAAAAACAATTGCATAATTAATCTGACCTGCACAGACTGCAGCGTGGCGCGGTTGAGCAGCAAGTTTTTGAGGCGCGCGAGCGGGCCCTCCGCGTCCACCGCGCGGCACTTCAGGAACACGTCGCAGTAACCCTGGTGGACACCATGAGAGATTAGGTTGTTATAAAGGTTAAAATAATAAGTAGATAATACCAAGTATACCACTATCCTTATAATAAAACAATTTATAACCTAAAGTTACCAGTGCTTTCATGGTTAAGAAAGAAACCACAAAATTCTCTTGGCACATTTCTCGCGTTAGCGCGATGCCTATCCTGCTTACACTGCACAGACATGAGCAGGACACAATGCGAGATACATGTAGACATATAATCCCAGTGCGCATGCAAAACTAGACCGGTGTGTCTTAATCACATGGAGACTGTTTTCTTATGTTCTCCATTGATACTAACCTGGAAGTTATCACACGGCGAGCCGGGTCGCAAACTGATCCCACCCGGTGGCAACCCGACTTTGTGCGCGAACTCCGCCGTGCTCTGGCACGAGTCTACAGTGGGCCCAGTCTGGCACGCCAGCTGGCACAGCGCCCGCCTGTCCACTACCGCCGCGGTTACGCCGTCGCCGAGCCGAGTCGGCGCGGAGGACAGGAAACACTCCTTCATGTTCCACGCTAGGCATATTGAGCCGCTGCATTCACCGCTGATGCAGAGTTGAGTGCCTGATAGGAAAAGGAAAGTTAGATTTTGGTTAAGTTGTTGATTGATGAAAAGTGAGTATTTTAGCCAGAGCACCAACCCATCACGCTTAGAGCTGTGGATCCCAGCAACGTCTTTCCACATAAGAGGCCTTTGTCTTGCAGTGAACTATTAGACGCTTTAAGGTGCGTACAGACTATGTGACATGTTATATAACTTGTGTTTTATAACACGTCCACATTATGTAACCTTGTTAATCAACATTGCAACATAAAACAATACTGTACACATTAGAATAACAATGTTATATAACCATTGTCGTTCCTCGTTCTTCAGTGCTATCCACTGACTAAGTTATATAACATTGTTGTACATATTAATAACATGTTTTATAACATTCAGTGTCCACATTATCTGAAACATGTTAAAAAATAATATTGTATAACATGTTATGTTATATAGTCTGTACGCACCTTTACTACAAGTTTGGTTGGCGTTCGACTATACGAACCAGCTCGAGGAATCATTTATAAAAATTGGGTCTCCTTACCATTATTGCACTTGGTGTGATTCGGCATCGCCCGTGGTTCAGGGCACTCCGCGGAGGCACCGGAACAGAAGGAAGCGTGGCTGCATTCAGACGCCTCACGGCAAGTTTGGTTGGAGCGAGACTGCACGAACTGGCACGAGGAGTGGCAGCAAGGGCCTTGGGATGGACTGTACAACAAGAATAACCAAGTTACAACAACGAATTAATTACAGAAATACTTAATTACAATTACGTAAGTAATCAGGAGGGGCTGAATAGAGCTTCTATACGGATCTATAATGCGCTATTGTCTGCCACGCTGATTAAATTCATATCATCAGAAATATTATTAAAAATATCGATATCATTATTCCTAGACAAATTATACATGTGGGATTAAGTTTCTGAACGTGTGAGTGAATATCAAGCCCAAGATTCTATCCTTTCTTCCCCACTGCTAAACTGCTCAACTGAGTTGTGCAGTTTATATTCCCTACTGCTCAATTACAAACTGCTTTAATATACAATAAGAAATTATCTCCATTATTATGTCTAGACGAGCCATGTAGATTCCTATGCGCGTCGCGAGTTGGCTAAGAATGGAATTTTTCTGTAATGTAAAGATAAGTCATATCTCTAAGCAGTAGTTCTAAGTCGGAATAAACCAGCTGCTTTTTGTGACAGATTAAATCATAAATAAGCTCTCTAACGTGTCAGCACTCAGACAATTATAACAGAACAACAGATAACATCTCAAAAATAAATAAAATCTACTTTTCGCATTAAAATTAGGTGTTGATTTTGTTACCTGCATTGAGTGTTAGCTTTTCTGGTGCATCCTTTGGCAGTGATATTCTTTTCCTTGTCGTATGTGGAGATTTGTCGCGGGTAGCAACAGTGGTCGTTGCATTCGATGTCGTCGTAGCCTGTGTAACAAAAACGTTTTAGTCATTGTTACTTTTAGATATTTGAAGGGAAGGAAAATGGTGCTGAATTAGTTTTATTTTTAAGTAAAATTGGCCAAGTGCGATTCGGACTCGCGCACGAAAGGTTCCGTAAAAATCACGTTTATTGTATGGGAGCCCCCCTTATATATTGGTTTTATTTTAATTTAGTTATTTATTTTTAAAGTAAATATATAAATAAATATTCTGTGAACAAATTTAAGCGTCTACCTGTGGCCGTTATCAATATCGAGCAATAACGAGCAAAAACAAATACCTTTTCTTGTATGGGAGCCCCTTTAAATATTTATTTTATTCTATTTTTTAGTATTTGTTGTTATAGCGGCAACAGAAATACATCATCTGTGAAAATTTTAACCGTCTAACTATCACAGTTCATGAGATATAGTTGGTGACACGGACAGCGGAGTCTTAGTAATAGGGTTTCCGTTTTACCCTTTGGGTACGGAACCCTAAAAACACACAGGTATTAAACGCGTATAGTCACCGCTAGGTATTTAAATATCTACCTAGTGTTTACGTACACGTACCTTAGTGAAGGCGTTTAATACCTGTGTGTTTTTACTTTAATACAATGCAATGAGAAAGTTTATAAGATGTTTTATTTTTGTCGGTTCTCGACTTATAAATATTAATACATGGAGTAATTATCTCTTTTAAAATATGATATATACTTATGATTCGTTTTCCTATCCTTGTATATAAGACAAGAAATGAAAGCACTCACCGCAGTCGCATTCTTCCCCAACCTCAACAATCTTGTTGCCACAGAAAGCCCCAGCGCTGGCAGTGAGACAGTTCCGCTTGCGGCCGTCCCGTACAGCGTCGAGCACAGCGCTGATGTTGCCAACGGAGCAGGAGGAGAATCTGCTGTTGTTCGGCCGATCGCCTGACGTGGCGGACGCGAACATTATGTAGTTGCCCGCCGCGCCGCCCGGGCGACAATCAGATGGGTAGTCGTGCTGTGTAAATTAAGTAAATACTTCTTCTGTGTTTACATCTACAAACGAGGCTAAAATATTTTATCATAAATATCGACAAGTTACATTTTCGGAAAGCAACCTTAACTGACTTGTTCACGAAAATCTATCAAAATAGAATGGAGTAATTTTGTATGGAACACAAAGGCATGTATCGATTCAATTTTGATACATTTTGTTAAGTTCAGCTTCTACTGTAGCTGAATCACAGCGCCGAGTAGGATCCAAAAATTCGTGTCCTTAAATAAAATCGCAGTTAGGGAATATGCTACAGTTCTAACGTGAATCGTTGCAATTAAAGCATGTCTCTCAAGCTCCTAATAAGCGCACGAACCTGTCACTAATGAACGTATTCACAGCGCTTTCGCTAATGTAGAGGCAAACTTAAAACATATTATTTCCACCACACATACACCCAAGTTTTAGAGGGAGATTACACAAACAGTCTGCCGCCAGTCAGTAGCTTATACGATCAGTCTCCCGCCAGTCTAACCAGACTGATGAATGGACTGGCGGCAGACTGATTGTGTAATCTCCTTCTTAGAAATCCGCATGCAAACACGTTAGTTTTAGCATCGGCGATTGACGATTTAGCTGCTTTTTTGAAACTGGGTGCATCGACTGAACGCTACTCCCCGTATAAGTTTGAATGCCAGTCCCTGCTACTTTTAGGGCCTGTATCACAATGTAAAAGTAAGTTATGAGTAGCTTAGTTGACAGATTATTTGACATATTTTTCATATCATACCTGTCTAATCATCTGTCAAGTATAATCCACGCGCGTTGAAAATGGGATAGAACCTTGCCAAGTAAATAGAAAATTGACTAATTATTTAATTTAAATTTAATTAATCAACTAATTATTTACTTGTTATCTTACTTGAAGTTGCTTCAGCAAAAGTTCCCTCACCTCGGATGTGTGACACCGCGTTTTTGGATATCCCTGCGGCTGGCCGGCGAACAAACGCGTCTTAGTTTGACAAGGTGCTATCCCATTCTCATCGCGCGCGGATTATAAGCTACTCAGAACTTACTTTTACATTGTGAAACAGTCCCTTAGTCGCTTAATAAACGCGACGCTGCGCTGCGTACTGATTACATAATTCTGTTGATTACAATTCTCGTTTGAAATCATTTCAAATTAATGAAGTTCGTCTGTTTCATTTATAAGCAATGTGTTATTTGAAATTAATGAAGTTCGTTCGTTTCATTTATTAGCAAAGTAATATTACTGTTATCAACTGAAACTGTCAAATTTCATTAATTTCAAACGGTTTCAATCGATTTAAAACGAGAATTGTTAGCAACAGAGTTACGTAATCAGGGGGCTGAAGCTAATGGCTGCTATGGCCTTTAGTTAGATAGTGAAAACATAAATAAAATTACCTAAATAGTGAAATACTGCAAAACATTTTAAACGTTATATCTCTAAGATATCAAAAACATGCTACTTAACTTTTCTACAAAATAAACAGATAACATTATTATTACGCACAAAAGCCAAATATCCTTTAAAACAATAATTTCGTTTATTTTGTTGTTAACCATTCCCACATAACTGAAATCAGAAACCGCAAACTTCCACGAATCGCGCATCCAGATCCGTCACAACAGCTCGGTGATAACGATATTCGTGGAACAGTCCAAAACAATGCTAATTGTGACTGAATGTGTCCTTCAAGGAAAATGTAACATGAATCTTCCTTAAACAGTCTTCCATCGCAAGCATTTCCGCTGACTACGATCCTACCATACTTCCTCTTAATTATTTTTATTCTTATACATATACGTTTAGAGCGAGTATTTTTATAGTCTGTCTATCATTGTCCTATCTAGTAAACAGCTTTTGACAGTTGTCTATACGCTTATAAAATTTAAATCATAATTTAAAAATATGTTGTCTTATTAAAACAAATTGTCATTTAATAAAAGTCATTTCTTTTGTAATCTATGTGTGATATAATAAAGAGCTGGGTGAAGATTGTTTACCAAATAAGACAGTTAAGGATAAACAGATTATAACATGCTCATTTCTTTCTAATGGGCCACACTAAGGCTTAATTGCATTAACTACAGCGCTAATTTTCCTTATGCCTATACGCATAAGGTTCATCAATTGCATTATTTAATGGCGTTTGCCGTTAGTGTGGCCCCAGCATACGAGTAACAATTTCGACTCTGTAAACTGAAATGAAAACTTAATTTTGAAAACCGTTTGCAGACATTTCTTAGTTTGGAAGGTGCCATGAGTGTATGTATACGTACCGGCGAACCGAAGTTGTGTCCTATTTCATGCGCAAGAGTCAGTTGGCTGACTTTCGGCGGCACGCGGCTGTTGTAGTTGACGAAAGTTATGATGCCCGTGTTTAGGGATCGCTTTGTGCTTTGATACATGCCACCAATTGTCTCTGTGTAAGTCTTGTACTTCTCGCATATGCCGCCAGAGGCGCCACTGGCGCTCGCTACCCACGCTAGACCTGGATAATAAAGTAGCTGATAAAGAAGTTGTTAGAAAACATATTAAACAATTTATGTAGTTAAGTCAATGGCTGCCATATAACATTCAAGAGTCAGTTCAGACTTCCCCTTGTCAGACTGACGTAGCGTAGACTATAAAAGATAGGTCTACAAGTTACTTCTTTAGATCAGTTGTTAGATAGGTCTACTAGGTATAGTTGTTATTTGCTGTAACTATAGATAGGTAAGATAGCTTTATAGATAGGCCTAAATCTTATTGGGGATAGATTATTGGAATGAACCATTAAGTTCCTTTATCTTTACCAGACACATTTTATAACATTCCTGGTTTAGGCTATGTAACATTCAATTGCGTAAAGTAGGACATTTTATTAGCATTACATAAATGACCGGTTTTAAAGGGAAGAAGGGAGGCTGAGCTTTCGTGGGTACACAACTGTGTGGGCGGACTATAATGCGCAACCACTCTGTTAGGTAATCTGGGTCACATAATATTTACTTATAAGAAACAATTTAACAATTCTGGGTCTGAATTAATGAAGCTGGTTAATTTGTCCTTTACTTTTTTATTGTGAGAACGTTAACGTCTTTGTTTGAAGATATTTTTTGTCGATGTACTGTTGACGTTATGTCTTGACAAAAACGGTATAGGTTGCCTCAGATGTAGCTGAACAAACTAGTTCAACCATATTATTATCGACATGTAGGTACTTTTGGCCATAATTAACACAAAACAAAGTTAATAATAGTACGGGAAACTACCCTATCGATCATTAATAAAATATTAATAGCAATGAATAAACAGCCAGTATTTGAATGAGTTCATTTACTAAATAAATAAATACTTGACAACATCACATACTTTGGAATCTATTGGATACATACAAAATAGTAAATGAACTCATTCAATCGTATATCATTGGCATTGAGTAAAAAAGCAATATAAAAACGTAGAAACCGACTCAACAACCATGCGCAGGCTAGCGTGATATAAGAATAAGAAACAGTGACTCATAATCACAAGTAGCTTTGAATCATAAAGGAAACTGTGATACAAGTCTGCGAGTAATTACTCCGTGAGCAAGTCGAAATGGTGCCCACCTGCTCATGATTAATACACGTGCTATTATTAAACTCTGTGTACTTTCCCAATCAAGCCCTTTGACAATTATTATTAGAATACTGCCATAATTTTCTAAAATCAGAGGTTTCTTGAGAGAAACAAAGGAATTTATTATGATTTAGCAAATACCATTTCATTATATTTATGAAAGTATGAATATTTTTAAGGGAGGGTACCTTTTTTATTGATTTTTGTATGAGGTTGGATGTATAATTAGTTTTAAGTGAAAATCGGTAGCATCATCTTCAAAATTATAGCCCATCTCTATACTATACCAATAAATACTGTAATGCATAATATGTATTTATAACGGCTATTTTGAAGTTTTGATAACCATTTTACTGCGACAAATCCACTCTAAAGCGTTCCAAAAGAATTTACGAAGCGTCGCAAAATAAACTGATATAGAAATTAGATATAGTTTCGACATCCATCGAGCCATAGTCTCATTTATTATTCAATAGCTATTTGAATATCGCAATTGTTATTCCATGAACTGCAAAAGCGTCGTTGATGGAGTTATTCAAACTATTTTAGATTGCTTTGTTAACTTTTGATTGTTTGATATTGATTGAAGAGGCAGATACACAATAAACAGAGGTACTGTAAACAAATTGTATTGTATGTTTGCAGGTTTAATTAATTTTGCTTGCGTTATGTTAAATATTAAAAGAAAGAATAGTGCTTGGTCGCCAGATTTAAATATGTACAATACTTACCAAGCGTTCCTCCAGTGAAGTCTCTGTAGGTGAACACGTAGGCAAGACAGAAGTCTTCATGATTGCCCAGCGAGTGGAGATTCAAGAAGTTAGACACGTCTATGTTCTCCAAGCAGAACTGGTTCGTCTCCGTCGCGAAATGTTGCGGGTTGCACGTCAAATCGTCGTCGATCTGATTTGAGAAATAACTCTTATTACAAAGGGAATAAGCCTTTAAGTTTAATAGGTTATTGTTTTACTATAAGTGTTTTAAGGATGCCAGTCGGACCACAGCGGGGTTTCGAATTAATTAAACCGATGGCAACATAATTTTGGACGCCTAGTCGCACCAGTGGATTAACTGTAATTGGTCAATCGTTCACTCGCGGTTCCAACAATAACATTATCTGCACTGTTAATACTAAATTAAATTGGTAAGTTGCAATTTGTATTTACGTTAAGATTTTGAAATCGTTATATTTGCTTAATGTTAATTTTAGCTATTCGGTCTACTTTATTGATGATAAAATAGTAATTTCAATTCAATTCATAAATATTTTTTAAGTATATATTCGTGTATAAATTACAATATTGTAATTTATTAGAGCATTGACATTGACATTATTAGAGCATTGCACAGCGATAGGTTACTGGTTTGCAGTTTTCTATTTCCCTTAAAGTTGTATACTTACAAAATTATTTGTTTGCTACTGACGACGTGAATTAAGTTCTCTTTTCAACAGTGTCATAGCGAATTAAAAGTTTGTTCGTTTCTTTAGAAAAATCTTTGAAATAGTAATGAATAAATAATAAATATTTGACAACATCACGGTGACCTAAGGGCATCATGCACACGATGTTTTTAGAAGAGCATACAAAGCAGGGCTGTTGCGAATATCAGCATCCGCGGATAATATCAGCATTATTTTAAATATCAGTATCAGCATAGCATCTGCATCAGCAATAGATCAAGAGATCACCGTGGGCGGGGTCTTGTGCAAATCGCGTGTAGTTTTAACCAATCATAAACGCTAAATCGCTCAGCCGATTATATAGTAGTCTTTTATTTCAATGTCTTATTACGTTACTTACAAAGCTATAGTAGAATATCCTTTGTATTGATGATTTATCAATTACTATATTTATATCAATATCCGGGGATACTGTAAAAACCCCATCCGCAACAACCCTGTAAAAAGCGCGTTTTCTGCGCATAGTAGGAGATTGCTTGTGTTCAAAGGTTCACAAGTTAAAAATACAACATGCTTTATCAGTCTAATCAACAGCTGCTTATGGCAACCAGAAATAATGAGTAGGACAAACTCTTACCTTAATCCTCTGTACTTCAAACTTAATGTTTCTATGTTCGAGATGGCCGTCGAACTTAGTGTCTCGGTATATGTAGTTGACCGCCGTTACGTGATGGGAGATCAACGAGAGGATCTCTTCGCGGGTTTTCATATCTACCTCGCTCCGTTTCATCGGGTCTCGGTGCTATAACAAAGAAAAAACATATTATTTTACAATTTAAATGACTTAGCTTTATTATTTAACACAAAACAAAACAAGCGCGGACTTGCGGCGGCCATAGATTGTCATACATTTCACTTCACAATGCTCGAGACGCTTTCAATATTATGAAATCCCCAATAACAGCGGATTATTCATTCTGATTTAATATTTAAATACAAAATCTAAGATACATTTTAATTCTCTTAGTGAGCAAGGTTTGAAGTCTATGAGCTTTATTCTTAAATCAATAAAGATTACCTAGTTTCAAACATGAGGAAACAAACAAACATCATTAGTTCAACTTCATCATCGACTTGATAAGCCTCACTACACAAAAAGAGACAAATTGTTATTTGATAATAATTGTTCATTACCAAATCCAACAACAATTTACGAATACAGAACTGCTTATATTATATCGCCACTAACCTGATAACCTATATTAAAGAAAAAATTACAAACATGTTTAAAAAAATAAATGTTTCTACTCAATTGAAGAATTTCTTAATTCCAAAATTGTCATAAAATGAATTATTCATAATCACATGTAATTTTAATATTATTATTTAATTGTTATCAATCTACTACTTATTCTTAACTCACATTTCACATGCCTTTTGTATGACAAGACAGAGAATCGGAATTCTAATCAATGCAATCTGTTTTGTGTGAATAAAATGATTTGATTTGATTTGAACATTTAGCCATTGGGACCTTAACTAGGTATTACTTAGCTATTAATCAGGCCATCAAACATATGGGAGACGGCAGTTCGCGCACAAACGAAACCATTAGTTCCCACTCATGCTTATTGACATTTGATTTGCCAATTAATTAAACTCTCTAATAAATACAAGATACAGCCTGTAAGTAAATAAATCGACGTGCAAATACTCACGATGATTAGAAATCGATTTTACACACTTTGTGGGATACACGTGCCAACCAAGATTATAAAATAACTGAAATGTTTACAAATAAATAAGAAGCTTGTATTATGCTTGTATTCAGGATGTATTCGCAGTTGCCGATTGATCGGTTTTTGTAGTCTAAAGTTATAGTTAGGTCAGTTTTTTTGACTCCGACTCCTTCTACCAACTAATTGTTACTTTGACTCAGGTAAAATCGCTGGGTACTACCAATTTCAACCTATATCATAATATTCATAATTTAAATTTAAAAAGATTATTATGATAGTTTATACGCACAAACCTTTATCAAAACAGGAGTTTTTGCAACCCAATCATTACTAAGTAGCAAAAAATTGCGAATGTAGCTTTTATCTACACGCAAACTACCCTGAATGGAGTTCTGAACTCGTTCAATACTCGAAATGCGATGCGAAAACCCCATTACAAACCAGCCGCACTATTGCTACGCTCCCCTAGGGAGGGATGGCCAGGCTGACGCAACGCATTGTAGTTAGCACGTATGTTTGTGAATTCAAAATGAGAACAAGATCTTCTTGTTCAAATCTGGGGGCTAATTGTCTAATTTAAAAATCTATCGCAATCGCTTTCATTTGACAGTTGGACATTTCTGCATTTCTTTGGTAAGTTTTTATTTGTGCCAAAGAGAAGCATCAATGTGTTTCATCCTGAAAGCAATTGCGATAGATTTTGAAATTAGACAATAGAAAGGCTGGATTACTTTAGATGTGATCGTAAGCTGATGATAAACTAGCATTTTGTGGTACAATAAATGTAATGTTTATAACTAGTGGGTTTATGGCAGTAATTATAGAATGAAAAAAAGGACGGTCAAGAGCGAGTCGGACTCACGCACCGAGAGTTCCGTACTATCATTCTGAAAAAGTTTACTATTTAGAAACATCGTTTTATTTTTCTTATAATCTTATCATAAACTTCTATCACATAAAATAATTTCAGATTTTTCTCTATGCAAACTTCGGGGGAACGGTATTTTTTTTACATTTTTCATCATAAGTCGAAAACTATGCAGCCTAAATAAATAAATAAATGTTTGAGAATGTGCAAGCAGCGCTCTTTCATATGTACATAGAAGCCTCAGTTCGAACGCCTTTCACTTCCCTGTCCAGTGTTCCTAACCTAACCTAACCTAACCTAACCACTTTCAGTCCCTGTTGCAAAAAATATAAATATTTTTATATCTCTCTTATTTACAAAATTGTTAGGTAACCGTCGTCTAAAACTATTCCAAATTTCAAGTTTATAGCATTAGTAGTTTTTGAGATATCCAGCTGTGACAGACAGACAGACTTGAGTCGCACCATAAGGGTTACTTTTTACCATTTTGGTACGGAACCCTAAAAAGGGTTCTCTGTAAGGGTTTAATTCGATAATAAAAAGAACGAACTCAGTTTTCGGCTTACGGTTGCGAAAGGTTAGGCATTATCTGAAATAAAAAATCGCACGACCTCTGATTGAACATTTAAAACAATCCGATTGAGAACTGATAAACCCATCCTATATGTAGTTGGACCTCATATTTAAATTAATATGTCTTAATCCTTGAACTGTCTGTACCTAAATCTTCCATATGTCAGAATTGTCAGATTCACATGCCGTTTACATTTACAAATCCTATCAAATCAATCTGAGTGAGGTGGGTCCCTCGCTCTCTCGTAGTCAAATTCACTTAACTTTTTACCGATTTCATTCTAATAATAGTGAGCATGATGGAGTCTTAAGCTTTAACCACCTAAAGAAGGTTTAAGGACGCACTTTGCATTTAGACATTACGGAATCCAATTCGTCTTTGAATATTTACTGAACCACCCTTTTAACCGGTGTTGAACTAATATTTAATGCGGGCATTAGGCCTAAAGGCTTTTAATTTAACCTTTTAGTTTTTATTTAATAAGTTTTAATAAAGTCATTAATGGCATGGAAATGTTTGTCTTTTATAGAAGACCGTGGCACTCAAAAGGTTAAAGGGAAATGTATGATCACCATTTAAAGCATGGTCGAACACAGCACAATCTATAGGTACATATAATTTAGGATAACAAAATGTTATAGTGTCTCTTCCGGGTTAATATAGGCCCTAGATTAACCCTAGATTCTAGGGCCTAGACAAATTGACGTTTGAAAAAGTGATAACGAAGTGGAATAAAGGTGATGTTATGATGACTCACATCGGGGAAGCCCTCCCTCACGTGCCGCCATATGAGCGGATCCGTCTGGATGTACAAGGAGCAAGTGTTGCGGTTGTCGGGCACCGCTCGCCGCATTCGCGAATGCTCGCCCGTGTTTGCCGCCCGCGTGTACTTGTTCGGGAACTCCCAGTGTCTGAAACAAATGTGATCTGTATCATTCTGTCGTAGATAAAGTTATTCTTAAGATAGTTTTAAACTTTTAAAAGAAGATAGAATAACAGCTGTAATACTTATACCAAAATGGTCAAACCTTGGGAACAAAACTTGTAAGACCTTTCGAGGATTTTTTTGGTTCTGATGTGCGTCATACAGACTTGCAAATATTTAGAATGGAAATCCACGAAGAATATAAATAAATAACAATATATTTATTATTTACTAACAGTTATGTCATTAATTCGCATTTATCAAATACTAAACATTGTATCCACAGCACAAAACACTTTCTTAGGCCGGCCGCAGCCGAACGAGATGGCGATTTTTTGAGTGCTTGGTTGTTTCATGCGGCTTTCGTTACGGAACAAGCACTACCTCGTGGGTTATACTAGGAGGGCTTTAATCGCAGTAGCATTTATTTACCTAGGAGGGTCTTCCCTTAAGCTGTTCGGGTGCGGCGGTGGCGCGGGGTGCGCGTGCGTCGCGGCCGACGGCGGCGGCACCGCTGCCGTGGTGGGCGGGTCCTCGTCCACGCCCGAGTTCTGGATGCGCTCCATCCACTGCACCACCTCGTCGGTGATGCCGCAACCGCCCACGTGACCTGTGGGATAATACAAACATTACACAATGGTATTCTCACACAATACAATTTGGGGGGGGGGGGGGGAGCATTTAGCAATTTTGGTATACGACTAGCAATTTTTTTTATAAATCATATTCATTATTATGGTCATGTCGTCTTAAATATCTTTTACGGGCTTCTCCTATGGGGCAATAACACAGATGCAAGTAAGGTAATTTGAAACATGCAGATCACTGTTTATATAGGAACTAACAGCCCCTAGTATAAATATTTTAGATATTTTTAAAATTGTCAAAAGCTACCAAGAATTATTTAAACTAGTCAAGGTTATACACTCGGAATACTAATAGAGACAGTCATTTGTTTTGGATTTTGGCAGTGACCACAATGCGTAGTGAGCGATTTCGGTCTTTGAGCCTTACATATATTATAAGATATTCAATCAATTTAAGCTCGGACCTATAACACTAATGACCAGAAAGCTACGTGAATGGCTAGTACAACAATGTTATAACAGCTTAAACGGTTGTCTAAATTGTTAAGTTTGCGTGTTAATGTTTTTAACTGGATAGCGGTTGTAACTCTATTCAACATCATGTGTAATACCTATTCTTTGCAAATAAAATACTTTGACTTTGAATCAAATTATAAGTATTTCAATGATCAAATTATATACTGCGATAGTGAGATTTGATACCATTAAGGCGAATTTCATGACAATAACATAACATTTACCTACCTACCTAATTGTTGAAAAAAATACACAATAAACATCTCGTTAGTCGAATTGTATCAGATTATCGCACTAATAAATCATTAATAACAGGAGGGAGAAATAGATGAAATTGACTCTAATGAAGTCGTATAATGTTACATTTAGGGATGCATCCGATCGATACCGATATATCGGTGATACTACGGGTTTGCCGATATATCGGCATCGGCGATATTTTTATGGCCGATTCAACGATACTTTTAAAATTTCGCGCTTTAAAAATGTTATGTAAACGCGCGTGTTGTCTCGTCTATTTCTAAAACTATTAACTAAATTAAACCTGTCTATAGTTTTAAACGGTTTTATTTAGCTTGCACTGTTATTTGTTATTTTTATATTAATAAAAATAATAACATGACTTGTATTTATTGAATTACCCTTTTTTTTAAATTAAATAAGCGTATCGGTATCGGTATCGCCGATATTTTTATAAGAGCATCGGTATCGGTATCGCATCGGCAAAAAGGCGTATCGAGGCATCTCTAGTTACATTCGATGAATAGGCAGACATGATTTTACATAATAAACAAAAAATCACAATGAATCTTCAATATAAGGAATATACCATGAAACGTAAGGAGAAGTGATATCATCATAATTACTGGTTTAAGTGAGGCAAGGCTTAATAGTTTTGTTCGTCTGTTTACTTTATTATTATTACTAGACTTTTATTTCAGACTTTTGGTCCATAAAGTGTTAGTTACAATTTTGATCTTAAAAGCTAGTATTAGTAGGTATATATGGTATCGCATTATTAAATTTAAAATATTATTGCCGGTGTGTAGCTGCACCTAACGACACAATAATGGGAAGTTTCACCAATTTACAAACACATTCAGCATTCTGTTGGCGGCGACTCGAAGACGGGCTAACATAAAGGCAAAAACAGATAAACTCTTCCGCTCAATAAAGAATCAATAAATAAAAGCGAAAATGAAAGCAAGGGAAAATCGATAAATGAAGAAACAAATTAAAACGAAGTTCGTTAAAATTACGTGGAAACAATGAAACAAGAGGCATAGGTGGTATCCTTTGTGTGTGAGCGAACGTATGGTAAACCGCAAAATAATATCAATGGGTCCAGATGGCTTAACCCAAGAGACACTGCGGTCAGCTCACAAATCTATTTAAAAACTAAAGGGCCAACTTTAAGGATACTTTAGAAAGGTGGAGGAGGAAAAGTCTCGCTAATATAGCAAGCCGCTATTGCATTGAGACGAGAAAAAGTTCTCTATCTAGCTCATTAAGGCATCTTTTTGACTAAAACTTCATAACGAAATGGCAGTAAGTAGTTAATCAGAAGCATGCGGCTTTCTCAGCGAATGAAAAGACTTGGAAGAGTTCTACAGAAAAAAACTTCAGAATCTACATAATATCTGATATGATACAATATTCTATGAAAAGAGAGTCGTGATTCTAGGCACATGTTTATCTTGAAGGCTAGTAAAATATTTTGCGGAGCAACTAAAAATATAGAGCCTACTTCAGAAAAATATCAGGATTTCTGTTCGGCTTGAAAGCTTATGATTTTTTTTTACGAGAAGTTTATCCAAAGTGTCAAAAACATTCAATCATTTGACAGCATTGTACTTTACAATCCACTACCACGCATTACTGGGATTACAATGATCCAGTAGCATCACACAATACCAAATAAAGTAGAACGTGATTCGAATACAATGAGACGATTTAGCGAGATTTATAATCCACACGTACCTCCGGAATAAAGAATTAATTCTGTATGCCGTATTTGTAAGACGGGACTAAGCAAATCTTCTGTTATAAATCTAGATATGGGACTGCAAATGAGAGACATTGTGATGCGGAAAAGTAAAATTAGCAGAGTAAAGCCATTCATTGTCTGAAAATAGAGAATAATGTTGATTTAATTTTGTCGTACAAAGGACTTATACTTTATATTTATTAGACTTTATAACACTTGGAAAAAACGATAGTTTGACCAACTGAGGTACGTTTATATAAGTTTTTATTCTGTCATTTATTCTCAGTGAAGAACAACGTAATTAGTACTCATGTCCTTTAAATAAAAACTACTTGGTTCACATAATATCTAAAACATCCCTTAAATAGAAGTAATATAGAAAAATATTCAAAGTTATTCATGAAAAATTCCAAGTTTTCTGTCAGAGTTAGCAAGTTGACTGAAAATAAAAATAAGGGAGGGCAACGCTCCAAGTTCGTAACACTTAGAGTTTATATAAACAGCCAATGTCGTCTCGCTGTTTGGTCCCAATAGACCCCCCACACTAAATACCGCTATAATAAGTACAAAACAATAAAAAAAATCAACCATTGTTTAGAAGTCCCTTTATTGAATTAGTAGCATCCTAAAAGGTATACTGTTTCTATCACTGAAGCCTCCGCAACAGTGGAATTGTAACATTTCACATGTGAGATAATTAAGAACAATACCGAACGTATAATGGCACATGAACGCACAATGGAAACGAAGCGGAGGATTCTAAAATTAAAATGCTGAATGGTAGTGGTGGATTTTTCTCCATGTGTCGTGCGAGAACATTGGTGCGCTCCGCATCCGTCGCGCTGCGTTTTAACGAAGCTCCACTCCTGTGCGACCGACGACTACCAGATAACGGAAATTACCGGCTGACGTTCACCACGTCTCATCTGTTTGCCAACACACATGATTTTTTACACTATAAACTCTGTTCCAGCAACATAAGGCTTATCTCGCTGCGCCGAAATGAAACGTTGTTGCAAACATTTCGCCGAGCCAACCATTCATATCTGATATTACGTTTGGAAGTTGAGACGGTACAGTTTCAGTAATGATCAAATCATTAGTTTCTCGAATCTCCTATTAAGATAAGCTCGCTATAACTATTTAAAGATGTATTATGATACGAACCGATAAATCAATGTAAGGCTCTCAAGAGGGTCACTAAGTTCACTTTGAAGTTCAGAAGGCTGTAACGATAAATATTTTAAAGTACAATTTAGTTTCCTGTTTACAAATAAAATATGCTTATTCTGACAAAAACTCGAATATACAAGGTGTTACAAAAATACCTAATAAAAAATAGTATATATACTAGTTTAGATGTCTTTCAATCGTAAATGTCAAATCAGTCAGTTATAGCGCCGCAAATCCTTATATCTGGCAATCGATAAAGCCATTTGCCATTCATTGCTATCCAACGTCTATTAGAGGTAAATTAATTGGCAACAACTAAGCGATACGTAATCGAGACCAACTTGTTATTGAAAGAAATTGTTTTGCAAATGCAATGTGGGTAACTTTAAAAAATCTAATGCATGTAACTACGAACTTGTCTGCTGCATGCACCTACTAGTTTCTAAGTTTTATTTTTAAGATTATAATGCATTTCTAATAATAAAATATATGTCCCAAACCTCATAAAGAAAGTCATACATATGCTATAGATTGCGTTATTTCTATAATTAATAGTCGTGACGCAAATCCAATAGTTCTAACCACAACATAGCGTTTCCAAACTGTATGGGACCTAGCTAAGCAATTCCTACCTACAGAAAGGGAAGGCCGACCGGAGGGCAAGTCCCAAGCCCTGCCAAAATGAAATATCGCTTTAATTATCAACTTGTCGCCGGCCTAAAAACATCCTGCATAGTTCGTTGCACAGGAATTGAGAGCCCGCCAAGCGTTTAGGCATTTGCTGATCTGATATTAATTCCAAAACTTACGAACCAAATTTCATTAATAATGAAAAAAAACACTCTGAATCTGATATCCTCCTAACCTTTGATTGAACAACAGCAGATAAAAGGAATAGAGGTCATTGGGAAAACCAATCCATCCATACCCTCGTTGTGTTAATTCCAAACTATATTATAATTATATTATTCCAAATTATATTATAGAACAGATAATTACCCTACAGATTTTGCTTCAAATTATTAGATCTAGCAATATCTATTATTATTTTATGTTTCTCAGCACTTTCATAAAAAATACGAATCTTCGATCTTGAATAACTTATTAAATTGAGATTTTTGGCATTAACTTTTTATTTAAAGATAAATAATATATTACATAAAATACTAGAACGGGTGAGTTGATATTTTTTAGTATTTTTTTTTTATAATTTATTATTTATCTTGAATAACTTAGCTCAGAGTAATTCTACAACTTGTACCATGCCAAAAGAAATAATCTCCTTTGTTATATAATATTTTGATCGCGGTAAGTATTGGGTTAAAAAATAATGTTCAGTAATAAAAAATAAAGGAAATTATGATGTACAACTTTCTCATCAACACTTTTCTCGAGAAGCGCATGGTTTTGAAGATATAAGCAAAAACTCGAATAATGACCGAAATTATCGAGTATTTCATTAAATTGGTAATTGAATCTAGTTAAAAGTACCTTACTAGGCTAAATTAGGCTGAATGAAGAAATTACTTGATATTTTTTTTAATCTATCGAAAGGGAAAACGCGGATAAATCTGTCATATAACTAAATGGAATTAACGCAGATAAAACCAATTGAATATGATAATATTTAATAAAATGTACCCATTTTATTTGAATACGGAATTTACGTTTACAACAAAGTTATCTGTCGGTGAGTCTTTAGACTTCTTGTAAGTTGAAACATTATTGCATGTTTTATTTTATAGTCTTCTAGGATGGAAGTGTCGGTCCATTTTACTTTTACTCGCATTACTGTTTTACACGTTTAGTACTATTATCAAAGACTTCTATGTGTATACTACACTAGACAGGCTGTACAGTACCGAAAAATTGCTCATTAAGTTATGGTGCATGCACCAAAATTCCTTTAGTCTATTGCGAGCGACCGATTGAAACAGTTGATGCGCCGCGAAGGTTGGTTGTGACTCAATTTTAGTTTTGAAGTCATTGACTTATTTATACTATTGTGGTTTTACCACAGAATACATAATAGTACAAGTTTTACTAATATCATCAGTATATCCGATAGTTTTCAATATCTTTAACAATTTCCATAAACTCGTACTAAGCACTTTGAGCTTGATATAGTAATACTGCTTTTTCCCAAACAAGATCATAACAAATTATTTCAATTCGTCACCTTGTCACAAAACAACAATTTCCAAAAATAAGCCTTGTTTTGCGTGACTTTTAGAAGACAGTTTAGAAAAGAAACGATTGTAGAGCAATTACTCTATTCGTAGTACAGTACTATTACGTATTCTGTGCTACAGCATTGAATATCCTATGGGCTAGGGAGCAAAGCCGAGTCGACGTCAAACTCCATGGAGTACTTAGCTCGCTGTTTGCACAACATAGGCCATACGGGTTTTATCGGAGCAGTCTCGCTCAGATCCCGACTTCTTGCAGAGCAAATAACCGCTAACGACGTCATTTTATTTTTCTTTTCACTACCTACGCTATTATAGTGCGAGATCTCAACGATTTTTCAGGATATTAACGTTTTGACTACCGAGTTTTTGCGAGCGAATGGGAGTTCGTGCGTGGAGAAACGCGATATCCCAAAACACGTGAATCGTTTAAATGAGATTGTATACAATTTGCGATGTTTACATAACGAAATGGGAGCTTGCGAGTTTTGTAAATTAATTTTGTGGACTTCTGCCAGGGAATCATGTTGGATGGTAAATAAAAATATTCGGTAATATTTTCTTAGATTTGTAACATATTTTGAAGATGCTCAGAATATTTCATTTCACAGGCTTTTTTACAACTTACCTAATGGTAATGTTGGAAATAAATTAAATACGAGACGGATAGTCCATCTTTTAATGCTCTGAAAATCTATAAATCGGTCTGATAAATTTTGATTGTTGTACCATTAACATAATTAATTAAAGGAAAATATAAGGAAAGTAAAGTACTTAACTATTTTTTTCTGATTTTTTGTAAGGTTTTCAAACTATGTTATCAAACCAAAATTCATACCCAGATTTACTCTTTACTACTAGGGCATATGGGGAATCATATGAAAGAGCGCTGCTTGCACATTCTCAAACATTTTTTTAGGAAGCATAGCCGTCTCTAAATAGTAAACTTTTTCAGAATAATGATATGGAACCCTCGGTGCGCGAGTCCAACTCGCTCTTGACCGTTTTTTGTTTTTAAATTGCAATCATTTTACTTTCTACACACAGTACTTTTGCAAGTAAAGGCCTATGAAAAGCTTTTGGATATTAGTTTTCAATTCATGTCATGCTTTCTTTAATCATTTCTGCGGTGGTGTCGTGTGAGGCGGGTCGTTACGTTTCCTCAAATATGGTTGGGCGAAGCGATGGCTGGTTCATGCGTCATGCTCGTGAACGGGTGCTTCCAGTGGGAATGGGTCTGATTCTGACTACCTATTTTATATTAAATTGTAGGAATTGCATTTTTAATTGTTAACTTGTATTGAAGTGAATTCAGTTAATATTGCCCCATCAACGTTCTAAATTTTTTTTTGGAATCGATAAATCAAGTAATATTGTGTGAAATTGTAGCTCGAACATGTGTATTTGATGTCGTAGGCCTCTTAATCCACCAGTAGAGTAAAACACTAATTTCCAGGGCCACATAATGAATAAAACGTCGAGCATCAGCTATATTCGTCATAAAGTACACTTCATATACCCACCGCAATTTACTACGCTGTGGAATACAGAGGGTAATTAAAGTCTCTGTTTTTGTTATAACAGAGATTTTTACTACCCCTCTAATCTCTGTCTATACGAAAATAAACAGAGTACCTATTTGATTAAATTAAGTAGTTACAGAGACCCAAATGTCATTTTGAATTTGAGTAAAATTTTTTGGTTTCTTTGTTTATTTTTTATAGTTCTCATAAAAAAATAAACAAATTTACTGAGCGTAACGGATTTTCTTAAAAATAAATAAAACATGGAAGAAGTTGGCGAATTAAATCCCGACAGCTAGCTGGGCGTGTCATTTGTAACGGAAGTTCGGTGGCACTGGCACGTCTCCTCGCTAAGCTTTAGTTCCAAGCTCTTGTTGGTCTTTACCAATAACAGCTCGAAAGTATCTTTATACTGAGCATTTCTGAATATTTATTCCACCAAAAGTATAAGAAAGATTTCTAAACTTATTTCTCTTAATCAGGAGAACGCCGGATGAAGTCAAGTAAATAGTTCATGCCGCTCCGACCTGTGGGCCTACCGCGTAAGTGCCGTCGACTTGAACTCGATTTCGACGCTTGATTAAGAATATTACGATGCCGACGCCGTCAAATAATCCGTACCGCGTAAATAATTTTGCGTCGACTTGCCGACCGTCGAGAACCTGTTTTGCTTTCCCTGAAATAAAAGCGATAGGATTTCAATATTGCTGACAATACTTACTTACGTTTTTTACATAACCGATGAGAAACAGCTTACTTTATGTAGATCATCAAACCAAGAAGATCTCAAATAAAAGAGTAGTCAAACTAAATAACTCGCAAAATAAGTTTGTCTTCTTATGGGTACTTATGAAAGTTATTTGATATTCAAATAAAGGCGTTCGTAGTGGCGCGCACAAAGGGACACACCCCCCACTGTTCAATAACTGGTAATGAAAACAAATGTAGCTACCAACGCGACCCTTCCTGTTTACCCAAAGCCTACCTATTTATTTCTTTTCGATCAACCGTAATTTTCGACAACAACCGAGACGGTTGTAATGTAATGCTAATAGCAATAAGGTTATATTAAATTGTTCGAATGCTTGTGCCCTACACTACAATTTTATTTAAGTTTTATGTATATGCACGCTTTTTTGTGTTTATTTGTGCTTATGACGCTTTATGAAGATCGGTTCAGGCAGAGGACAAACGTGAAAAGGTTACAGCCAGATAAGGTGACACTTGACTTGATTAATTGACACATTTTATAACATAAAATCAATTTATAATTTCCTACTATAAAGCATGAGCAAAATTCTTATAATTTATTTTTGTTGTTCCCGTTACTTAACAAACAGGATAGTATTTTTGAGAAAGACCTAAAAATAGCTGAAATCTTTCCCGCTACTCCAAGCGTCCGGAAAGTAGATTATATTTATGCAATTCTGAAGTCGCATATTTAGGTGGCTCGTTGTGCTACAGTCGTGCATGGCGAAATTGCATCCACAGTGCGGTTGAAACGACAAAAATGCAAAATTGCCGGGCGGGGGCGTGTTGTTGACGCGAAATTACCATTCCGACGAATGAATATGTAACATGGATTGGACGGTTTTGATGACATCGCGCGCGATCCGCGCCTAATTCCGCTTTAGGCGGTCCATCGGCTCGTAAACAATGTTCAGTTGAAAGGATTCGGAGAATGATGTGGGTCCGAATTAATACTGGCAGGAGGACGGATAGTAATGAATTTATGACAGTCGCGGCGGCCAATGAGCGGTCCGAGTCGTCCGAAATAAATTAGCGGGGGTTTTTCCAATGCAAGCGTGTTGCATCACTAACTATCAGCCGGTGACAGCGGCGTCGCACGAACCAAATGGGATTAAACTTTGTTAAACGACCTTGCGTTGCAATCCATTTAGCGTGCGACATGCTGTGGTGAAACTTCCACAGGCTACCTCCACCCGCCACTGCCAAACAAACATCCAAGACTGCAAATCATATAGATAATACTGTTATTGCATGTCGGCAGAGGAAACCTAATCGTGCATCACAATCAGATTAAGCTGAGTAACCTGATTGCTTGTACAGATGTTGTACAACAATAACTTATTTCAGCAGCTGGCACGTGATTGTGGAATTGATTAGGGGTAATCAGAGTAATGGATTATTTACACATTTATCACAGAGGCGAGTAGAGAGAGCTTAGTCTGTACACTAGCGCTGCCATTGGAAAAAAAAACATAAATAAAGACGAAATTGTGAATGATCTCTCTGTAGTGCACTCTGAAGAAGCATTGTGGTACTTTTTAAAGGCGAAGGCGAAAAGTGGCTACTTTTACCAAAAAAGCTCCATTAAACTAAACGACAGGCTAGAAAATATTGTTAATACTATGAACTACGAAAATAAAGGAAATTTTATAAGTAATTAAGCTATTTAATAAGAAGAGGCAATTATTTTCAAAAACCATTCGATTAAACACTAATAAGGTAAGGTACTAGTACCTAATATGTAATTATTAATTTAATAAATAAATAAAGGGAACTCCAACATCGGATCGAACAAAAGCAATTACGATTTTTGTTTTTGCTTTGATCTTCATTGAGTTTTTTTTATGAACAACAGCTAAACTACCCTTAGCCTATTATGAATTCTGTGCTTTAGCAAACATCGGGCAAAGATCTAATTACCCGCTGTAGACAAGTATGTACCTACCTACTTTAGCGATCATTCCCTAAGTCTGTTCCCCGCTTGTAATTAGATTCCGTCGGTAGCAAAATAACTGGGTCTTATTTTGTTTGTACCTTGCCAATGTTGTGACGCTGTTTCTAGGCTCCGCGAGACCGTTGACACTTATAGTAAATTAGTTTCTTAGGTATTTACACAAAACGTTAATGAAAAAATATCGCAGTTCTATAATAGTTTTTATTGCAATCGGATTGCCCATTATCTTTATAATTATTTTAATTTTCATGTATCATAATCATATCAACTGTATTATTTCTTAAGGGGCTAACATGAGCCAACTAGCGCCGCCAGTCGATTTAATTTTATTTTTCTAAATAAGCCCAATTTCTTAAAAAAGGAATCAGACAAGGTTTTTAAATTTTGAGATTTTAGCATTCACAATGCTGTTTTTATATAATCTCAAATAATATACTAGAAAAAATACGACTCGCACCAGATCATGTTCTCGGACGGGAATCGAACCCGCGACCTTTGCATATCCGGTCCAATGCTCTGACCGCTGAGCTACCGAGTCATATTATTTGGTATTAGACAAGCTTTGTTGATAACGTCTAATATTTATTGAATAACTTTACACAGTTTGAAAAGGCATTCAAACAGTTTAAAATGTGATTTTTAAAAAGTGGCCACTGTTGGTTCAAACCCGTTTTTAAACTATTGCACGCATTTTGGTAATGTTGTAACGTTATTCAATAAACATTCGACGTCATTCACAAGACCTTGACTGATTTCTTTTTTAAGAAATTGGGCTTTTTAGAATAAATAAAATAAACTCGACTGGCGGCGCTAGTTGGCTCATGTCAGCCCCTTAAACGTTTATGAAGTTGATTCATTCCACCGATCCTATGATTTGCTCAAAAAAATTATATATTTTGAAAATTAAACACTTTCCCAACTTTATTGTGTTCTTTACATCGATTGCTTGTTATTAAAGCGCTGTCTGTTGTACTTTTGTTGTTCCAATGTTTCAAATGTATCTACAGTGGTGAACATCCGTCCACCGGTGGTTGTTTGGTTTGTTTGGACTAAAGTTTGGACACTAGTCGATTTTCATACAAATGAGGTAACTTTGAAGACATGGTTCCTCGCCAGGGATTGATCGAGCTGTGATCTGATGATGGCTGTCCAGGGAGTTAATGGAGGAGAAGTTGAATTAAAATGTATGGAAATCCTTAAACTGAGAACTCTGATCCTTACAGCTCTTAGATTGCTGATCAGATCAGTAAGATGTGTATAGCAATCGGGATCTCCCCCATTTTCTTCCTGGACAGATTTCAAACGGTTTCAATTCAATCGAGAATTGTTAGCAACAGAGTTACGTAATCAGGGGGCTAATCACAGCTCGATTAATCCCTAGCGGAGAGCTAAGGCTTCAAAGTTACCTCGTTTGTATGAAAATCGACTGGTGTTTCTAATTATCCATCCACCACTGTATGTGTTGTGTGTCTAAAATAATAATAACGTGTAATGTATAATAATTATCTATCTGTAGTGTACTTACCGTGTCTGCGGTGCGCGTAGGGGTCGCTGACGTCGCCCTCGCGGTAGATGACGGAGTGGATGCGCGTGCGCGTCCCGTTGGGCGGGAAGTACCGGCGCGCGTGCTCCACGTAGTACGAGCCGTCGTGCGCGATTATCTTGCCCTCGAACACGCCCTCCGTCACCGAACCGAACACCTTCGAGTGTGGCTCGTCTGTGGAACATACGTCAATGTTAGAAATGCAGAGATTATAATTGTTTTAGCCGACTTCAAAAAAGAGGAGGTAGGAGGTTCTCAATTCGATTGTATATTTTTTAATCGATGTTTACACCGACTTTGGTAATTGTTTTTCTTGTTAGAATGAGTTTTCTTTCAAAATTGACCTTGAAAAATATCCCTCGACTTCAATAAACGTTTTTTAAAATTGATATGCATATCTAATTAATAATAATAATTTGAATATTATTTCTTGCTTTTAAGAGTTTAATGTTGAAGCTGTTTTTGTTACTCTTTTTATTCAGGTTTTTGAAGCAGTCTTCCACGGAGTATTCCACGACTACAAAGTATTTGAAAAATGTCTCCAATATTTATAAACTACAATCTTGGACAAAGGAATTACCGGTTATTAAAAGGCATACACGTAAAGCACTTAACTTTACAGTTTACTTTCAGTGACTGGTTTGAAAAACCAGTCTTCAGAGTTGATCTTTTTCCCATTTTGCTGGCTTTCAGTTTGACAAACTTAGTACATGGCTACAAAATATTTCAACATCTGATCGATATCATGATAAGGCTTACAAAAATACAATAAGCCTCGTGCTCTGACTACGATTAAGGTACTTAGCAAGTCGAATGTGCAAGTGAAAGCTAGCAGTCCATATTTTTTCTTGCCTCCGCTGCAGAATACTTACAATAACATTATTTACCAATACCTATAACAAAGCTAATTCTTATCGCATCACTTTATAAGCCGTATCAGTACTAGTTGAACAGATTGACTCACTTTAAAGTTGTAAAATCCGGGTTTTAACGAGAAGCAACAAAAGCACTGTTAAAGTTATCGTCACAGTTAAACTGCTCCCATTATATTACGTTCATCTGTTAGGTAACTGACCGCGCCGTCACGACAATAGAATGTGTCAACGGCACCTATAGACGTAGTAACTATTATTTAATATGTGCCTATCCTTTAAATAAGTATCATGCATACTATACAACATGTTACAAAAATACCCCTAACCCCTAATGCCGAACATGGTATATAGGGACCATCAAACAGATCAACTTTTACTATGGGACCAACTCTGAAACAGCGAAAAAAAACAGCAGATTCATACAAAAATTAAAATCGAAAATATCAAAATGTATGAAACAGCTGATTTTTTTTTCGCAATTTCCGAGTTGGTCCCATAGTAAAAGTTGTTCAGTTCGATGGTCCCTCCATATTCGGCATTAGGGGTATTTTTATATCACCTTGTATAATGGAGAGAAAAAAATACTCATACTATCACACGTAATTGTATAATGGAAAGAAGCTGTTATGGAAGACCAAGGGTAGGACTGCTAGGAGGGCAGATTTTAATCTAAGAGGGCAGATCGTATAAAACCTTTGTTAAATTATAGACATGCCTTTTGCATTTCACAGCTATAGTTCAAAGAGAACAATTCATTCCACAATTTCATAACATCGCTTTACAAAGAAAACAACCAGAAAGAACCAAAATAGCATGAATTTGTGAAACTTATTGAGATAAGTCTGTACTGGATACTGGATATATATAACTTGGTTTTGGTATGGTAAGGAATGAAAAATAAAACGAGTTATTTTAGTATCTATCATGATAAGAAGAGACGCAAAAAATATGTTAGGATAATAAATTAGCACTAATGGCCTATACTACACCTGAAATAACACTTTATGAAAAAAGCTTTTCTTGACTCTATCACGTCAACAAGCTATAGCTTTTGAATGTACTCACTTTTAAAATTGTAATAACTTTTAAAATACACAAGATATATTTTCAAAATAAAAAGGACTATAAAATATTTTTTTTAAATAATAATATAACAATCGATAACCTTCTTGAAAAAAAAATCTTTTTTTTTATATCAAAACTCTAACTTCTATTGTTTAAGTGAAATTGCAATTTCAAAATTGTCGTACTAAGTTTTGAAGGTCAGTGTATTTCATAAATAAAACCCAGGGTAGCATTACCTTTTTTATCTCTGACAAATTTTTAATATTCTAACTTGTTAGGCAAACATAACATTGCTTACATCCATGCTGAATACAACAAGGTAAACAAATCAATACGAAAAGGAGACATAATTAATTGGGTGGGAGGCAAATAACCAATAAGAACAGGGAAATTAATTTGTAATCTATAATATTATTATATTGGTTTTGATATGATACGCCAGCATGTTATTGGCGCATTAATAAGAGGTAGCCAATTATTTCGTTGTATCATACTTGTTTACTAAACACTTTCCCCCTTACTGATAAAGAGTGTATAGCAGATGTGTTACACAATGGTTACTCTCTGTCAAACTATTTAAGTTTGACATTAAAAAAATGGGACAAAACACTAACGGCCTTATTAATTAATAAACGAAGTGTAAGTTTACACCCGGTTTAACCAAAAATTTGGCTTTGCAATATTTTTCCTTACGCTTGACGTCTCAAAGCGTCATATTCCTAAGCAAACTTTTTGGTTAAACTAGGTGTAAAGTTACTCTTCGTTTATTAATAAGGGGGTAGCGGCCTTATTAATAAGCAAAGAATAAGTTTACACCTGGTTTAACCAAAATTTTGGCTTAACAATACTACTCCTTACGTTTGACGTCTCAAAGCGTCTTATTCCTTTACTTTTTCTTAAACTAGGTGTAAAGTTAATCTTTGTTTATTAATAAAGGGGTAGAAGTAACTATACATCTACTATACAATCTTTATAAGTAGCTGTTAAGTACAATATTTTAATAAATAACTTCTTGCAGTATTGGCTGCTGAAATAACTTGAAAGAAATCTTGAGAAGTGTTCGTGTCAAAGATCCAATTAAAGTTCAAAGGACAGAGCAATGTCGAAGCAGTTCACGTTGGAGTGCCACTCCTGGATATTTATTCTGTTGCACAATAAATGACATACCTAAGCCAATAAACAAATGGTCGATTGTTTAATTTAAAAAGAGGAATTTTATAGTATTGTATTACGTGATGCGGCAAGCATTTCTTGGTAATAATGCATATTACTTATTCTGGTGCAATAAGTAGTTATTTTAAATTCATTGATGATTCATACTCGTATATTATTTACAATGAATTACCGTAACCACAACCTCAAAAGCGGAAAACCAAATAACATTATCTATCCCAAATTATCTTATTTGCTCGGAGACACGATGTTATCAACCCACAATCAAACAATGTAAAATAATCATGTTTCGCCTCGAAAAACGTAATTAAAATGCTTGCAGGCAATTAATTATGGAACCATTTCCCATTCGAATTTACGTATACGAACTGTAATGTTAGAACAGTAAGACTGTAGCAGTGTAGTAAAGTTAAATATTATATTTGATATCGTGTTAGTCAGAGCAAACGTTACGCTTGCTTTAGTTATGACGTAGTACTTATATCTATTCTGTGGTTAATTTATGGCCAAATACTCAAACGTCACTCAACTTTGAGAGGCTCTCATCATCGTCCTGTCGCATCAAATCTCAAAGATACGACAAAGACAGCATGATATTTGAGCGCCCCTCAAAGTTGAGTATCGTTTGAGTATTCGGCCGTTAGCCTCATAGGCTAAATTAATAACGATAGTTAGTAGTGACTCATTTGGGTTCATGTGCAGGCGACAGGGATAGTCAGGGCGCCGTGTTGTTGTCAAATGTGTCATGCATGAGCATGACTGACACTAAGTTAGGGTTGGCAATTTGCAATTGTGGCGTTAAATGTGTACGTTATTAATTGAGAGTAAACCGCAACATTGCGATTATTGGTCAGTTATCATCGGTTTAAATTAAGTGATACCTATAATACATTTTCTAATCAGTAGATATTGGATATTTGGATGCGTATTAAACCTAAAGTTCAGATGTTGGGTATTATCGTAAGCACTTTTTTATTAAAAAAATCCAAGAAATCCGGGATTAACCAATTTTAGTGTATACTCCGTGAGATGTTATAAATAAACAAAATAATTTTCTATGCTAACCCTATTTATTACACGCGCACCGCGCAGTAACCAATGCGTGGTAATAACGCTGAACTGAAATGCACGTGCTGCCTTCACACGCGACTGCAGGTAAAGAAAAGTAAAATCCAATCTCATTGACGCACCAACATATAAGTTTTTTAGGAATAGGTACATTGTATTATTAATATTCAATGCAAGTAGTGTACAGTACTTATTGTGTAAGTAATAAAATATTCTTACGTGACAAGTCAGCAAATATTGTAGGCGAATACAATAATATAATATATTAATATTTATACAGGGTGTAAGCGAGAGTCAGTAACCGCTGCAGCCTGGGCAACACCGCAGCCGAATTATATTCAATACATTAAAGTAGGTTGAAAATCAAAAAAAGGTCGTTGTAATAAGTTTATTTCAGACCATTTCATATGAAAAAAAGCGGAAAAAAATATTATAAAATATTTTTAATGGATAAGAAGATATCTTATACAGAATCAGTAACTCTATCACCTGCCTTTTTTTTCGGCGCATTACACCCTGTATATACACTTGAGAGCAAAGAAATCGAATCAGCTACGTTTCTTTTAAGTCCGACACAGCCAGCACAGAATCAGTTGAGATAATTCAATGAAATTGATAAATTTCAAACATCAATTATCAAGCTTTAAAATGGTACCAATTTTATTTTCATCAAATTTATTATGCGTTGAAAAATAGCTGAGTTCATTGCTCTCAAGTGTATTTTCCTGTTATACGAAAAACTCCATACAATGACTACAGCAGCTTTGTCAAGCGCAGTATTGAAAATATCTTATTTATCGCATTGTCATGTTGTTCGCAATGGCCGGCATTATAAGTTTCTGGTTGGCAAGCATTTGGCACGAGCCACTTGGTACAGCCACAATAATGGTGTCGGTCTCAGCGAGGTCAATTTACCAATAAGTATTAATGAGCAGCAGACAATGGACTTCAATAAATGGACACTGCGGCTTGATTGTGATTATTTTGTTTGTTTGTTATGAAGTCTTGGGTGCGAACTGAGAACTAACTGCGTATATTATAAATGGGAACTTTTCGCGCCAGCACCTCTGAAGTTATGAACCGATTTCATACTTGTAGCGATTGAAAGGACCATGGGCAAAGACATAGGCTACCTTTTCTCGCAAAGTGAATAAATATCTAAAGGTGCGTACAGACTATGTAACATGTTATACAAGGTGTTACAAAAATACCCCTAATCCCGAAAGGTGGTTGAAGTACATCATGTAAAGAGTCCTCTGTAAATTTCTCAAATCCCTAATATTAAGTTTTAATTTCGTCTAAAATTAGCTATTTTTAATCGTGAATAAAAATATCGACAATGTTAATCCACATCTCTATTTCCGGTCTATGACCTTGTTCATACTACTTTATGCGCGCACCGATTTGTTCGCGAACATGTAGGCGGACCCACGACGGGTCTAGGACTGATCAACTAAAGTTACATGTCATCGAAAATTCACTTCAGCGATGGGCTATTTTACCTTTGGGTCATTTCACTGAAAATCAATTTGACGAAAAACTTAAATCACCGATAGTACATTTCTTCGAACGCCATATTATCGAAAGAGAAATAAAATCTAAGAAAATCGATGTTGACTACTAAACTACTAAATACTTTTTATTTCTTAATAATGCGAATAGTGGTTTATTTTTATAAAAGTAATTTAGCGTCACTTAAAATTTATGATTATTAAATAAAACTTTTTAATTGAGACTATTTTATTTGCCTTTCGATAATATGGCGTTCGAAGAAATGTACTATCGGTGATGTAAATTTTCCGTCAAATGGCTTTTTGGTGAAATGACCCATCGGTAAAATAGCCCATCGATTTCGACGAAATAACTTTCGATTTTCAGTACTAGACCCCCGACGACGCGCGACGGACGGACTGACCCGCACCAATTTAAAAGTATAAAACTACGCGCGCTTCATAGAAACGCCACCGCTGCCCACAGTTTGTATGTGTGACAAAAAAAATCGTTTCATTTCAACCAAGAATTACATTACTTACATTACAAGCTCAAAAGATGTAGCTCGAACTGCACTCCATTCATCTCGAGCCGTTCAAATGATATGCTAAATAAAAACCAGTCTCTTGCCAATAAAGGCAAGAGAAGCATAGCCACATGCTTCTACTAAACCATAACACATCACTATGTTCCCGTATTCCCAAGCACTGCGAACGTACGGGCATGATTAAAATAACTAATAATAGTTTTATTACACTTAAAATAAATTAACAACTAATCAAACTTAACGAAAACTAATCAAACTTAACAAATAGATACCTGGGTAGAATGCGTTTCATTGAATAGTACCTATGGCGTTATGTTGGCAGTACTGTAATTTTTTCTTATTGTGATAAGGTGCAAAATTAAGTTGATTTTAGGATTTTCCGATAGAGTCTAATTAATTGAATTGTAGCATTTTTTTCCATGTCGTTTGATTCCATTTTTATCACACACACGCACACAGTACTGCTTGAAGGCAGGAAAGCGACTAACCGTAGTCCGTACGCACGGCGCCTGGCACGGTTGTTCGCGTGTTCGTCGAGCGAACACGCGAACAACCGGTCGGTCAGTGCGTCGAACCACACCGCACAAGCTTGTCCAGTAGGCCTATTTTTCACACAAGTTACCTAGGTACCTAATAAAAGGAATAACTGACCTGACCACGACGAAGTCGCGGGTGGCAAGCTAGTTCTCCATAAAAGGCGCAAGCATAATTAAATCAATCTACCTCAAAATTAATCAATCTACTTACCTACTTACAGGTTTTTAAAATAATTAATTTTTCATGATCTTTTTTAAAATTCATGTTATTTTTCCAACACTGCTCAACTAGTCTTTGCGTCAATAACAACAGTAGAAATTTCATACATTTCTTTTCATAAGGTCCGATAGTATTTTTTCTCCTACCATCCTACATCTTATTCAAATAAAAATAAAATGCGATTAAATTGACAATAGACTGTGATCCGCGGCAACTTCTCTCGAGAATGTATGATGCGGTGCACACAGATTTCAACAGATTAAAATACATCCTTTTGTTTCGCAAGCGCTCTGAAGGTGTTCACTTCTGTTGTACAAAGTTAAATTATTCGCATTGTACCTACATACATCTTAATACCATAAAAACTATTAACGAATTTTACGCTAATCGGAACAACTAAGACTACTGACATTTTTTTAACTGTGCCATAGCGCGCGCCGCGGCGGAATCGTTTGATGGCTTTGTGTGATGCCGACTTTTGTTCGCGGACAAGCCCGGCGCGCGCGCGTCTCAAACACGATTTCAAAGATTAAACAACAACAGATAGGACTTCTGGTACCTGCTTGAAATTACCTATCAAAGCAAGAATTCTCTAGGTAAAATTAGTAATTTACTTAACTTATCCATGGTATTTAAATACTGATGATGATGCTTACGTGTCTTTTAGAAATTAATTTTACATTTTTGAAATAATTGATTCAGTAACTATGTAATTTAGAAATTACGTTACTGTAATGTCTCAGGTATTTATTTTATTTTAAATACGCTTATGTCGTAATTAGCTTAATACTTAGGTCACTGTACTGTAAACGTAGGTACAAATATCAACAGATGTAACCAGTCTGAAGAACGAATAGTCTTTGATTTGGAAGCCAATGACCGGAACAGGCCGGAACAGCTGATCAGGCAGAGATGGGAATCTTTCAAAATCTTGTAGATATTTTTGCAAACCTTCGATACTGTTTTTCTCCGTAAATATTATAGCTAATAAATAAAGAACAGTGCCCATTATTTCAATTTCATTAATACTCATTGGCATTTCCGGCATTAGGGGTATTTTTGTAACACCTTGTATAACACGTCCACATTATGTAACCTTGTTAATCAACATTGCAACATATAACAATACTGTACACATAAGAATAAAAATATATAATATAACAATGTTATATAACCATTATCGTTTCTCGTTCTTCAGTGCTATCCGTACAGTAATATTGGTGTACATATTAACAACATGTTTAATAACTTTCAGTGTCCACATTATCTGAAACATGTTATAAAACAATGTTGTATAACATACTGCTGTACGGTTTGTACGCACCTGCAGGGAGTGAAATAGGGTATGAAAGATTGTATTCCTAGAACAAAGTTCACACGGTCAAAGTCGGGCGAGGCCGCGCCGGCGCCGCTGTACTCGATATTGCCTGAAATGTTTTGCAAATGCTAATAGTACCTGCGTGAACATGCATCTAAGGGACCCAACCATTACATTAGATTCAATAAACCACAAATACTTGCCAAAGAACAAAGATTCATTCCCAGAATGCTACGCGAGGCTATTGAAATCAACAAATATCCAAATTTCGATAGGAAAGATGGTTGGAGATTACCACCAGTTTGGGACCCCATAATTCACCAACTCACACCAAATCCCACACTGCAGGATCTAAAGATATAGTGAGTTCGTTTTGTAGATAGGGATCACAAGGGAGGTCGACACCGTCTTTGAGTTTTCTTCCGCCAGTTCTTTCTCTCAGAGGCCTCCCAATTTGTGAACTGGTAGATTCAGATTCAGTAGCTAGATCTTGTTTTATAATTACTTTAATCAATTTAATTCAGTAATAATAATTAAAATCAGAACGCAGCTATAAAATAATTTAATAAACTTGAATACATTTTTATAAAGTTTCGTGCGGGTAATTTCATAAAAATATGAGCAGCCTTTTTGCTTTGGTCCTCCCGTGACCACGCCCCTGGAAAGGTGTCGAAACGTCGGGAATTCAAAAAACAATAAATACAAACTAAATAATTCTAAAACAACACCTGTTTTAATAATATAAGCGCTGTAATCCGTAATAAATATTTTATTTCTAAAGTACCAACCTCTTTTAACTTTATCCGTTACCTACTTTCCCGTTAACTATCGCAAGTTATTGCATATTATATGGCAAAACAGCTGTAAAAGATTCAACTTTACGAACGATTCACGAACGTGCAGACGAATATTGAATCATTAAAAGATTTATTATAATATAACAGGTATGTGCGCCTTTTATTAAAATCGTACGCAGTTTACCTATCTTCAAATCATAACCTGAAATAAGTTCTGATAAGTAGGTACTACAGGTAACTTTTTCCTGTGAGTTTCCCTTACCTACATAATCTTAAGGACAGACTTGAGCTTTTTAAGACCATTAAGTAAAAAAGCCATATCAATTATTCAGTCTAGTCTGCAAACACATGAGAAGCTACGCCATCTGCATGAATCACAACGGCCATAGTAACATTCTGTTCGAATAATTAAGAATACTAAATAATATACTAGAAAATATTCGACCCACACCAGGGCCCTATTCAATAAAAGTTACAATAGGGAATTACACCTTTTTTTGAAAACATGTTTATATTATTCCTGAGGTCGTAATAAACCAGCACAATTTTTATTTCAATTTTATAAAACCAAGAAATACCTTAAAAATGATTTTTTATTTATGATTTTGAATTATTGCGCAGAAACGCAAGCCGCCATGCTGTTTAGGCCCGTGACGTCACTCCGTCAGGCGTCAGGAAACAATCAAGAGTGGTTACAATGTCTTTTTACAAAAGTAACGAAAGTTTTTAAAATAATGAGTTGTAATGTTTTATCATTGGTGTCTTGTGCCTGATTGCAGTAAAACAAGTGTAAAATCTCCACTAAAATAGTGGGTTCAAGTGCCAAGTGACATCAAAATGAGAAAAACTTGGTTGAAACGTAAGAAGAGATCCAAAGAAATCCAAAAAACAAACAAAAAAATATCCTGTTCACCTGATGGTCTCGTGAATTTTGTGTCTACTGGATATGCAAGAAGGATAAGCGATGTGAACATAACCTAACACTTGCATTTTTTGATTCAAAATCAATCATGTGTTTTGAAGGATTAATACTTACACAGGCAACTTTGAGTTTATATAAAAGGTATTATTATATTATAATAAATAAATATATCAAATAATAAGTATAGTTTTTTTTATTTCCATGGTGCACTCACTGTATAAAGATGATGTTGGTCCATCACAGCCGAGTTGATTTGAAGAATGGGTCAACTTGGCCACCATAAAAATGTTAAGGATATAATAATGTTCATTTCAATGTCATGTGCATGTGGAAAATATGTTAATACATATGCACTATACATAGGGTAGGGTAGGAGAATAGTCAAAGTCAAAGTACAAAAAACTATTCAAATAAACTTAGTAATTAAGCGCTTCTGAATCATCTATATTTTCCACCCATTCCAGAGTTTTATAACTGACAAGAAGAACAGGTGCAAGAAACTTATCAGCTTTAACAGAAATAAGTTACAATATTTACAAACTTAAATATTATATCATGATCTGCTATTGTTAATCTGGCTGTCATCAGTCAAGTTTATGGTCACTCGGTTATGTCCTGTCTCTTTAACTTAAATTGGAAATTTGATTATATGAATAACAGAAATAAACACTTAACTAATTGAAATATATCTTTATTACTTTACAACAGTTACCAAATACAATACAACAGATTATAAACAACAAAGTAGGTACTTATATTTGCAAGCTATGTGTTACATTTTTTCCATGCATTTTGGTCTTTCAGATAATTGTCTACTTTATAATAACCATTACCCATGAGCGTCTTTTTAACATGATTTTTAAATTCATGCAAAGGTAGATCAATCACTTGTTGTGGAACTATACTAATCAAGGTTATGCGTTTCCCCATAAATTAACATTTTGCATCGCACACTGCTGTCTGCAACCATCTCCTTAGATTTTCTTTTAGAAATTTCTTTTGCACACAAAATGTTTATCGATGAGCCAACCTTAGCCAGATTTGATTTCTTCCATTAAAACTCAACCGAAGTACACGACGACAGGGCTTCGGTTCGGCGGTGTACATCGTAACACCATGCTTGCAGCCACCTTCTGACGAGGGACAATCGTAGCACTTAACACTACTCAGTCTCTTCCTGTTCATTCACATTATGTGTCAATCAGTACATAGGGCTTGGAACGCACTTTATGTTCCAGGCATACCGTACACTACAACGCACGTGTTTTGAACCCGTTTGAGCTGCACATAGCCTATTGCGTCGTCAGATTCCCTTCCGGACCTGATAACAAAATAAAATAAAAATAGGTTATGTTGGATTGTAATAGTAAACAAACACAGGGTATTATCGTGTTGTGTATTACTTAATGTTGGAAAAAACTTGATATGATAGGTACTTACATTGCTGTTTTAACATTTCTCCACAAAACCGTCTTCCATGATGCGATTTTAGTAAAATAAAGCATAAAAGTGATAATCACATAAAATTATAAAATAACACAGTACGACGAGTACGAAATCCTGTTTGCTTACTGTCGGGCTGACGTCACGTCGGAATCCAATATGGCGAATGGCGTTTTGAACATTTGAAGAATAGATTAAAAAAGTCGATTTTTTAAATTGAATTATAAAATGTATATTGCATTTTTATGAATAAATATCGACGTTTCTCATTCACTTTTTATGAAATCTATCATAAACATGCATTTTTATATTGTTTCTTACATGGTGTAAAATACCCTATTGTAATTCAAAATTACAATTTTCGATACATTACTAACAATGTTAGGCGACTAATTGTTACTATTCATGTAATACCTACGCTCAAACATAAACAGCAACGTACGTCGAATTGTAGTTGTAAATTACAATTGTAAGTTTTATTGAATAGGGCCCTGATCATAATATTCTCGGACGGGAATCGAACCCGCGACATTTGGAAGTCCGGTCCAATGCTCTGACCGCTGAGCTACCGAGTCACTTTCTAGTATATTATTTAGAATTAGTTTAAAATAGCATTGTGAATGCTAAAATCTCAAAGTTTAAGCATAATAGAAGTAAAATTTAAATAACCTTACTCTTTTTTCCACATAAGACAATGGATTTTGACAGATGAGCGTCGATAAATAAATATTTGACAACATCACATACATTGCTCCGATTGCTAGCACTTGTGTTATGGAAATCGGAGACGACGGTGGTATCACTAACACCCAGACCTGAGCCAATATAGAAAAGTTTGTTTTCTAAATTGACTCAACCGGGGATCGAACCCGGGACCTCAGAGATGGCGACACCTTGAAAACCGATGTATAAAGCCACTCGACCACGGAGGTCGTTAATTACATAATAAGTAATTACCTGTACATTTCATGAATGTATGATTTATATCTTAATCTATTAATCCATGTAATTAAGGCTAAAAAATTCAGGCCTGAAACAACGAAGGTATGGTAAGAGAGTCAGAGAGGTAGAATGTTTACCGTGCAAACCGCAGGGTTCCGAAAATATTTTCAGTTAAAAAGAACGGGAGTGGAAAAATTCGCGTACATTTGCGAAGTCAGGAGAGCTAACTCACCTCTTTTATTTTATCACTAGCTTTCGCCCGCGACTTCGTTCACGCAAAATTCGGAAAATCCCTAGAGGGAACTTTTGACCGGGATAAAAAGTATTCTATGTTTTAATGATATGTGTGCCAATACAAATCCGTTCAGCCGTTTTTGTGTGATTGAGTAATAAATACATCGTTTAGTATACACTTTTAAGACTAAGACTTCTAATATACGCGCTGTAATCTGTAAAAAGTGTTTTATTTCTAAAAACATCGTTTAGTAGTTTCAGAGTGATGCGCAAACGTGATACAGACAAACAAAAATGAAAAAAAAAAGCAGAAAAGTGGTCTTCGGACTCGCCCACCGAGGGTTCCGTACAAAGTAGGTATTTAAATAAAGACTATACTTTTATGATTTAAATACAAATGTATAAAATACTTGTAGTATAAAACGATATTACTTGCCTAATTTAATAGTTCTAGGTCAACGGAAGTACTTTATAAATTTTGATTCCCTTGAGAGTATCGAAAGTAAGGCCGTCTTTTTTACGTTAACTTAGAAGTTTGATTTTTTTTCACAATTTCAAGGGACTGTGTATATGGTATTAATTTCAACTCGATACCTCCAAGCGTTTCCGAGATAAAGGGTTTTGACAGACAGACGGACAACAAAGTGATCCTATAAGGGTTCCGTATTTTCAGTATCGACTATAGAGTTTTTGGCTTCAGTATCGATTATAGAGGGCGCTACAAAAAAATCAAAATATCTTCCATGTACATAATTGAAATTGTTACATGTATTTTTTATTATAAGTCTTAATAGATTGAGTCATTTTATTTGCTTCGGCGGCGCCGGGGCGCCCCGTACTAAATTTAAGAAGGTATTTATTTTAGGGAACAATATTTTCTGTCACCTAAGTTTAGGTGTCACTAATCTGCAATACCCTAATTAAAATATCTATCCCCAAGAAATATATTAGTCATCATATTTATCAAAACTGTCTCTAAGTATAAATCACTGTATTAATGTAAATATGTCTCTTAAATTATAGATTGATCACTTTTTTCTATAGCCTAAATATAAGATCTGTCCTCTAAAAAGTAAGTCCCTGGCAGCAATAATATATTTGTTCCTAAAATAGTAAATCTATCACCTTATAAATCTAATCAACAAACTATTAGTATCATTTAAATCGTTCAATCATCAAAATAATAGATGTGTCACTTAATTAATAGAAAAATTCCTAATTAGGGGCGGAGTCAAATTAGCGGACTATGAAAATTTAAATGCACTAGGTAGGTTAGGTTACGTTAGTGTTTAGACCACTCCCAGCGGAGCGAGCGAAGCGAGCGAAGCGAGCGAAGCTCCATAATGCTTATATCAGGATCAACTAGTTTGGCTATAATCGGGCTTAGGACAAACTAGTTTGGTCTAGGCTATACCAGTTAATCCCATCGCGTATAGGAAGAACTAGTTTAACCTAGGCCAAACTAGTTTGTCCTGAAAATCGGTTTTGGCCGGTAACAAATATACCTAACTAACTCGCACAGCTCGCACTTGACTGCAGTGTTTTTTTAGTTTTAGATAAGTAGTGTTTTTGTTTCGATTATAAATGTTAACTATATATGATTAAGACCTATTGTAGTTGTATTTAATTAATTTACCCAAATCGTCAAATTTCAGTTGAATTATGTAATAAATTAATATTATTTTTCAATGATCAAATATATATTTTTAGGTAAACATTTTTAATTGTTTGGTGATTCAGTTTTAGTGACACTTTTATTATTTAGAAATCCAATATAATTATTTGATGATTGATATTATTTCCAAGTAACTCTTAATTATTATTTAGGAAAGCGTTTTTATATTCTTTGGTGATTTAGTTTAAGTGACAGTTCTACTATTTTAGGAACAAATATTATTTATTAGGTCACTGAAAATGCATTTATTAGGTAATTGATAAAATCATACCCTCTATTTTATTTGCTTTACAATCTTTACATAGATGATATGCGATAAGCGTCAGTAGACGAAATGAAATGTGCTAATAAAATAGCTTGTGCTGTGTGACTTGTCGTTAACTTTTGTCTGCTGGTGCAATCAATGCAATGCAGTTACAGTGCGAGCTAATTTGTTGTAACCATCGACAGCGACATGATGATGAAGAAGAAGTTACCACAATAAAATAATGAATAGTCTTAAAATGATGAGGAGATATAATGTTTAGCTCGAAAATATCTACAACAAAAGTTCGTGCAACTCTGATATGGTAAAATCTACGAGAAATATAACTATAAAAATGCCAGATAACGATTTATTTGACTGAGAATACGAGGAAGAGACACTTCAGCTTTTAGATATAATGTTATGTATAAAGTACCTTATATTAGACAATGACGCCAGAACAAGAACTTTTTGGGAAAATATTCGTTACTTAATAAAAATTTATTAAAGAGCTTTTAATAAAAAAATTGCAGCAAATTATTTCAATTGGGAAGATATTCAATAAGTATTTAAGACTTGATATTTACTTAGCAGAGCACACTCGTACTATTATTTATTCTGTGGCGCTCAACGCAGATATTCAATTGAAATACGAGAGCTGTATTGATGGAACTAAGAGCTATTGATCGTTGACTGGATTGAACTGATAGTATAGTGGCGACGTTATGCGGGCGTGTAGGTTTAGCCAAATCCATTTAACAGTTACCCACGTAGTTGGGCCTCGGGATCGTTGTGCACAAGCGGTGGTTGCGACTCGCAAGTGCATCCATCGTGCCGACTGCCGACTGGTCGGTAAGTAGGGCGACGAACTGCGATCGATGCCGCGCCGCCCTCCGCACAACTTTACCCATTTACACTGTACCAAACTTTCGCGATCATAATACGACTGACGTATTCCAACAATACGCATCATTGCTGATATACAGTCGATTCAAACTTCAATTTAAGTTGGAGGCTCTTTTATAAGTTTCCTGAAGGTAAAGGAAACTTAGCGGTGCCAATATGAGCCAACTTCTCGAGAATACAACCGCGAGGGCAGCTGTTCTCTCTTTTAATATTTATGATGCGAAAACTCGAGTCTAATAAAAAATACGGCAAGAGCTAAACAACTTTGATTAAAATGTTGAGTTAACTTCTTTGGCAGGTAATAGAAACAACCACCTACTTATAACGTCTAAAATTTTAAAATAACGCCCACTTTTTACAGTTCGTTTTTATCTAGCGTAGGATACGAATGGCGTAAACTTGTAAAAAAAGGTGAATATTTTTCTAAATGACTTTCTTTTTTTAGAATTTGAAATCCGTGAAAACTTTGTACGAAATTATGTTTATTTACATTGCATTGCGGAGCGCGAAGCAGACCACCCGTCCTCATCACGACATCGACATTAAAAGTCGAGTGGCCGCCGAAAGCTTCCAATTAGCCGGGACTTTGACGCCAGTCCCGTCAGTAATTGCAAAAAGAAATATGTGTTAGTGCTCTCGGGGAATTATTAATGTTAGCAACCAGTCTAGTCCGACGCGCCACGTCGGGACCTGCAGACGCGGAGCGGGAGCCTGCTACTGTTAGCTTATTTGATTAAAGAGAAACACAATCGCGGTCGACACGACATACTACGAACGGGGACTTATTAAATTTTCCCCGAGGGCAAACAATGGCGGACTATCTTGGGTGTAGATAACGGCGGTGTTGGAGCCGCGTACAATGGCGCTGCCGAGTTGGGTGCCAGTCCACCGCGCACACCACCTACAAACTTTGTGTATGTCTGTTCTTATTGGACGTGAGACGCGCTCTAAACTGCAGACTTGCTTCATCTCCACTCCACTTTAGAAGCAAAACCCATTTATCGGTACATGAACTTACTAGCGCACCCCTAATAGATTGCGGGGGCTTTGTTTCCTTACTTCCTTATTGTGTTGGTTTTAAAATGCTGTTTCATGAAACTAACGATGTTGAAGATAATGATATTTTATTAATATTACTCACCAGCCAACTCTCCGTGGTACAAGTGTGATGTGTCGACGTCATGGAGCTCGCCTCGCGAACCTTCCACCTGCCAAAATACATTTTCAACTAAGTTTGTTATTCTAGGATACGATCTTACAATAATAGCAGAAGTTAAAATACAGATTCAATTAAAACATAAAATCAATACATTTTAGTTGTGAGGGGCGTGTTGTAATGTAATGTAATGTACGGTATCATTCATAGTTGCAAAATTGCAAGCTGAACTAAGCTGAGAAAAGCGATACCTTTTCCCAATACATTGTAAACAATAATGAATAAGATGCTGTTATGGAAATATCACTTAAAAGATGTATCAATAATAATAATTTAAATTAAACTTAGTAAATTATATTGGACACCATGAAACAATATGTAATGAAATGTAACAAAAAACAACTAATGATGCTTGTCTCATTTATTACATTTCATTACATATCATATGCCACAACCAGAACCACGTGATGTGGTTGTACTGCCAATTACTGTTATTTGTAACAGAAACCCTGATGGTAAAAAAAAACCCGGCGAAGTGTGAGTCGGACTCGCGCACGAAAGGTTCCGTATCATTATCTATAAAAACGAGCAAAAACAAAACACGTTTGTTGTATGGGAGCCCCCTTAAATATTTATTCTATTGTTTTTTAGTATTTATTGTTATACCGGCAACAGAAATACATCATCACGGTTCATGAGATACAGCCTGGTAACAGACGGACAGCGGAGTCTTAGTGATAGGATCCCGTTTTACGCTTTGGGTACGGAACCCTAAAAAGGATTGTTTTATATCATACCTTAAAGTCATCACTAAAAGCGGAGAGATCCCTTCGCATCCGGAGGCTGAACCTCCTGCCGTGAGCTCTGAAGTCGAGTTGCAGGTCTGACAGTGTGTCTGTGGAGCGACGCGTGCGCAAGTGCTGCTTGTGCACTGCATCAGAGTCGTAGTCGAGCAGCTCATAGTGTTCGATGTATTCGTTTAGGCGGTGGTTTCGGGATGCTGGAAAGAATACAATAATAATGTTACCTCATCTTAAATTGCAATGTATTCACATGATGATCAAAAGCAAAGACCTTGATAACAATAAAAAATGTGGTCATGATAAACTTGGTATTAAGAATTTAAGATTTTATCGTGACTGCTATTTAGATTTGGCTTTTAGATAATTAGTTATTAAACTAAAGTCGCTGACAATGACAGAATCAAGATTTTACCTAGAAGAATAAAGCTCTGACGATGACAAAGAAGGTAAACCGGATGGAGAAGAACAAAGGACTGCTAGCGGACAGAAAGCGTTCAAAAAAAGAAAAAAAAACATTGGAAGTTTAATTTCCATTTGTAGCAGAAAGTGCGATTCAATTCCCTATGACAATAAATAGACCTAGCGGAGAATAGCAATGGCCTTTTTACTTAAGCGGGCCAATTGGAACGACACTAAATCTTAATACGTACGACTCCGCCAAACAGGGTATTGTTTGATCCTTAGATTCACATAATCGATACTTGAACGAAACAGGGTGGTAACATGAAAAAAGGACAAATAATTATGGTAGATTATTTCAATTTTTTTTAAGAGCAAGTATTATTGTAGAGACTTTTAAACGATATCAATTGCACTTAACTCTTCAATAACTTTCTTCGGTTCCAACTTCCAACGTTCGAGTTTGATTAAACGACACTTGAGATTTGAGAAGCATTCGATTTTCTCAGTCAGAATTTTTCCGTAACGTTAATTATAAACTTTTCGAGGGGCCCGAATGACATTCAAATCGGGGACAATGGACGTAACTTTAGCAATGTCGAATTCACGTCTGCGGAATTTCGTAACAGTTGCCATTTTATTGTATTTCCAAGTTACCAAAATGATTGTCCAGCCAGACTAGAGTTCCTACATTTTATCCGAAAAAAATAGATCCAAACGGAAACCATAATAATATGGTATTAGAAAATGAATGTGGAGCACGTGTTATCGCGTTTAATTTGCATTTAATACATTTCGAGATTATTACCACTGTAATTAATGGACTACAGTGCAGTAGATATTGGCGCTTGGTAAATTTACTGTGAACAAGGTGTCCAGTAGCGTGTGTCCAGACATTACGGTACGTGTTAAAGCAAACAAGCACATAGTCGGAGCGGGCGGGGAGCTCGACCGAATAAACAGTCCATTATTCTGGTAAGTCCTTCATTCTTGGAAATGCATGAAGAAATGATACCGCAACGTCGGCAGAGATTAAAATGAGCCGAAACAGTCAGCCGGGTGAGATAGTGACGTGCAGAGGGATATTAGTTACGGCACAGCTGCCACTGAATGCAATCTGGGCGAGACACGGTCTAAGACATGGAGGATTTATTTAACGTGCCATTTGAAATTGATTCCCTTGTTCTCGTATGCAAACAAAACGTGATAACACTAGCAATTTCTGTAGCAAATAGCAAGCGGAAGCGTGAACCATCGATTCAATAACGTTTTGGCGTTTATCATTGGTGGTGTCTCGTCTAAAGGCAAATAATTCTTGATAAATAGGTCAATTCATAATTTAACTTAAACACAAAAACTTCACAAATGCAGTGAACTTTATGAACTTATAATTACGTATAACTTATGTATAGTAATGGTGGTGAATAAATCAAGAAAAATCTATGCCGTTTTAAACATAACGAAGAGTAGATTCGTTGTGTCCTATATCTTCCAAAGATAAACACTGCATTCTGGCCGTTCAGCCAAGGTCTTAAAATTACTTAATGACCCCCGACACAAAAAACCTCTAAATAATGAAAAAACGAAATGTGTCGATTGGCTATTATACTTACTTTAATATTTGTACCTAGTAATATTTTAATCTGGACCGTCGCGTCGGAAGACCGCTACTTAAGGAAGTTATTGTCGCTGGGCGCTGCAAAATCACGGTATTTTTGTGGAACCTCGACGTGACGACCCAGAGTAAAATATTACTAAGTACAAATATAAAAGTAACAGTAGAAGAGTCATTCAACATTTTTTTATTTTTTTATTATTTAGAGGTTTTTCGTGTCGAGGGTTGCATACTTTTAAATTACTAGTAGACCTGCTATGATTAACACTCTATTCCGTTATTCTTACGGCAACAAAACTAGAATAGAATATCTTGCTAGCCGAAATCCTCTAATTCTAAGAGGTGTACATAAAATACATTTTCCACCACGGAGCCTCAATCATTATTTAACACCTACTCATTGAGACCATTTTAATGAACCCAAAAAGGTAAGTTGCTGAGGAGTTGGGTATCCCGCAGACTACCTGATGCTGTAACATCTGCTCAAGGTTTTCATGTATTTGAAATATTACCGACGTATCAATACATCAAATTTTAAATAATTCTGTTCAACCATTTGAAGATCATCAGCTACTCAAGCAGGAAATGGGCTGATGATCTTCATAAATTATAGATAAGAACCACCTCAAAAAACGCCAGCTGTAAAATAAAAAAAAACCGCTTCAAAATCGGTCCATTATGAATAATCATAATGGACCGATCTGTCTGAAGCAACGTAGCTCATAAGAGCTACGTTGCTTCAGACAGATACACGTCAAACTTATCCTCTCTCTTTAGCGTCGGGGGTTAAAAATATTCAGCTAAACTTGTAATAAGTAGGTAATTCTTATGGAAAATTGAATACGTAACGTAACTGATCTCTCTCCCTAGCTAGATTGATAGTTACCATCACAATGGTTATCGACTTGTAGCAGCTTCTGTCGACCTATAGTCAGGTTTATTTGCTCAGCCATAGAGTGGAGGTTTTTGCTTCGGTGCGATGTTAGTGGGTCAGTGGGACAGGACCCCCGCCCCCGCCCTCCGAATGTAGGTACAAAGCCGGGCTTAATGCCTGCTGGCAATGTGCAAGTTCTTTAGTCAACAACTAAATACATATAACTTTCGCGTGGTCTTGCCAATTTGAATTTAATGCAATCTGCTCTAATTGCTTCCGTGTGACTGGTATTTCTGTTTTAACAATTTTGTAACTTCTAGAACACACCGATTTTTTACTTTGTGCTTCAGAGTAGAAGTAACCATCATTTTAATGTCCGTAAGATCTAGTTTTAGTTAATTCGAGTATCGAAAACATTAAGGTTAAATCAGTAAAGTTCATCGTATAGTAAAAACCGAATATTGATCATGAAAACAAAAACAAAGATTTTTCGTCTGCAATGTAAAGCAAATAACAGGCTTTGGTTTTTTTTATACTGATATTACAAAACTTTTAACATTGTGCTCCAACAATTTCGATTCTAAGTGAGATGTTGGGCGAGAGATACGTAGACAATTTAATTAGTAAAGTCTATTTCGCCCCCGATGACAAGGCGAAGTTGCGAGTTTTCTTCAAGTTTAACGATGTCCTCGTGCGTTAGTCAACTTGTCCGTGGCCAGACACGTCTGTTGGCTGGCCTGACTGCCCAGCCAGCCAGACTGGTGGTCATGTAGTATAGCGGCGATGGCCTATCGACTAATTTCTAACGGCGCGCGGCGAGACGGTAAATAAACATTATGATAAAGGAATCCGGGGCGCGACACCCTGCAATAATAAACTTAACAAAATAAATAAACGAATAGCCGAGAAATGTTTTCTGTTCATCGATTTGAATCGTTTGATAGAATTCTGAATGATGTTTTCGTGAAGACATGCTGCTAGTTCATTTGTAGATGATTTACAAACTCTCCACTCCACACGTCGTCCCTTGAATAAAGTTCTGCTTGTCTTGCAGAGCAGACTAATTGATATCATTAATAAACGTTAGATAAAACGTTGTTTCATCTGAATTCTTTCTTTTTCAACTTTGGAAGTGAGTGCCTTTCTGATAAAAATGAGGAACTTATTGACCGAGCGCAGCGCAAGCGAAGCGTCTCTATTTCAGCTTGGGCAAAAATGCTTTCGTATGTCGGTCCGGCTGTCTGTTCTCCTCTACATGTCGCATTTCTCAACCGATTCACGTTTGTTTGTGAAGTATGAAGGTACTTACGTACTAGAATGGTGCATGTCATGTATCAAGGAAGCTATTCACAAAAGATTTGAAAGTATTATTCATTGAACGAGATAAATATTAATCAATGAAACCGGTACTTTGATTTGCAAATGTTGACTTTAGCATTAAAAAAATATTTAAATCGTCTAAAAGGTTCAGGGGCCCTACCGGCTAACTTTTCGAACTTCGGCGGGTCTGCCGAGTTTTAACTACAAACAGATAAATCGTAGTAAGGAGTTTCGTATTGTACTAATCGCCGAAGTTATTTAGAAGATATTGATGTTCGTGTGACATCATGAATTGTGGTTCGTCATTTTGGCCCGATTGGGGCTCGATTTATCTGTTTTAATTTGAAGCCCGGCTGACTTTCCAAAGTTCGATGCGATAGCCGGTACGGCCCCTGAACGGCAGATAAAAAAAAATATGTTAATTCTCATAAAACACATGATTAATCAAATCAATCTACAATTTTTGAAATGGTGACTAACGAGAATCGTGTGGTTATGGATTGAATTTGAAAAGATAAACATATTTCCAAGTTATTATCTACAAACTGTACTTACTACGAGCCGACCTACCGACCAATAATGTTTGAAAGTGCGAGCGAGAGAACTTCCAAAGGGATTAGGGATTACTCGGCTGTCCCTCGGGATTATAAAGTTTATATGCGAGGGGTTTAACTTTTTTTGTTGTTCCAAAATCGGGCATAATTACAACTTGCCGAAGGTTTACGCCTTAAACAGAAATAATTATGAAGGATGATGTGGGTGAGTACTAATCTACCTTCTGTAAAATGGAGAACTTTTGCATATTTACAGTAGTTTTATAAATGAAACCATAAAGATTGTTTTTGAAAAATGTTTTATATATTTAATTTGGGTAAAGCTTATTGATGTAATAAGATGACACAGTATTTGTTAGCCGGTCTGCAAACATAGGCCGTTTAATATAATACTGGAGTAATGAAACAGCACTCAAAATGCTCGCGGCGCCGGTGTTGCCTATTCATGGCTTCAATAACACTAATTTTAGAGGTTTGAAAGGAGCCTCATCAGATGGATGGTTTATATCCATAGAGGAGTCGAGTTCCGCAGATCGGCGTAAGTGGATAAAGAAACGCAATTAGTGTTTTCGCCATCGCAAAACAAGCTCAGAAGCCCCAAGGGACCGACCGGAGCAATTACTTAGCGGCCAGTCAGGATACGAGATACGAGCTTTCGCTCCAAGAAGCGACTTCCATATTGTGTTTACTATCTTTTTATCGACTGACTTGTATAGCAGACATGCGTTTGTACGCCACACATCAAATAATGTCTCCTATACAAGTAATTCTGATTCGTACGGCGGGACCCTATTCACGGTGGACTGGTTTTGTTTCTCAAACAATGTAGATTTGACCGAATTCAAAGAGGATTACATATGCCTACTTACTCTACAGGACGGAATGGAATACAAATAACGCAATGAAAGGACGATTTAAATATCATTCTGAATACAAAAGTTATGTTAGGAACTGTGAATAAGTTTAATTGGATTACTTATACTATATCAAATTCGAGCCTTCGAACACACACACACATTGTACTTAGTAATAGTTACTTAAAATAGCTTTAAAGAAATAGTAACCTCTTACATTTATTAACTCAATTGTTTGTTTCGGAATAAGTTTTAGGAAGCGCAGATACATCTAACACAAGCGTTTTTACAACACTTAATAGGAGTTTTCCAATAAATATTGTGCTAATATTGATTGAGGAATTGTAATAAACACATTTTTATTTATTTTATTCGAAGTATATCAACGATAATAAATATTTATAAATTCAAACATTCTGAATATCCTACTAATAATATAAAATATGTGAAAGTTTGGGTGTTTGTTACTCGTTACTTGTTATAATTGATAGAGTTAACACTTTTATATATTGATCAAAGTAAAATGCAACACGCAGCTACAATGGTGGTCACAGAAGAGAGCATTTTCAGTGTTGCTAGATACAGAAATTTATAACAATATAAACCGGTGTGGCCAGGTTAGGAAAATAAGAGCAGCTACACATCACACAATTATATGAATGTGAGGAAATTAATCAAACAAGGCAAAGTCCAATGGCTTAACACACCAAGCTCCGAGCTAAGATTGTGGAACAATAATGACGCTGTTCCACATTACGACAGTGGCGACATGTGTCTCTAATTACCCAGCGTTGGACAGCCAGACTCGACTTACAAGCCAAACATTATATCCTTAAGTTAATTGGTTCAACTGGCGAAATCACTTTATTGTGCCGCTAGGAGACCGGTCCAATTATAACCATATACTGGTTTCATAGGGAATAATTTTCGTGACGTGGTATTATTAGTCAAGGACACTTGACTTGATATACTATACTTATTTTGCTATTATCCTTTAAAGCCCAGCTAGTAAACGAGTTGAGATTTCTAAGAACTTCAGGATTAGCCATGCTTTTCCTTAAAGTAAGCTAGCATACCTTGAATTAATCGCTGCAGTATCGCATCGGTAGCACTGTCTGGCATAATACCTATGTGTCTAGTTAAACGAACCCTTTGGAACCTATGACATAGTGTCTGGCGACTCAGTAATGGGTATCATTGTTATTGAAACTGAGCTAAATGGGTTTCTAAATGATGAAAGTTAGTTGGTAGTAAATGTACTTTTATTATTGCAAACTGATGAACACGACTTGACATATATAAGAAAAAACACAGAGGACGAAAACAAGGAAAATATGTTATAGTATAAAAAGTACAGAATTCAAAAATATAAGTTAAAAGTAAAAAACCATAAACTAGTAAAAAAGAGGCCGGCTCGGCAACAGTTATTGTGCCAACTACCAGAACCTCGGTGAATTCAAAATTGTCAGTGAAATTGCGTTTTAGAGAATAGCGCACTGCACAGTAGAACAAATACATTTTTTATTTATGGCAGAATATTATACAGTGCTTTAACATCCAACTTTAGAAACGTTGTCTCTGAAATTAATTACGAGCTACCATAAAATGTGTATGGAAAGAATTTACGGATATTACACGTCCAGCCTTGTAGAGTCTATTGTTCGGAGGAGATAGTGCTCAGGCGGAACCAGGAAACTAAACGAGTATTATCTCGCCCGCCCCCGCCCCGCCCTGCAGCTCTAGTGACCCAATTGTCTTACAACTCTCGCTTAAGATAAAAATAAATCTCTCATAACCTGTGGAGCCCTTGTTACGTCATCATCGAATGGATTTTTTATAATAGTCTTTCTCGTTAATTGGTGGTAATTGATATTTTGGCAAAGATTTTATAATAAAGAAGCATAATTTATTTTTATAATTTTCAAACAAAATTAAGCTTCAGTTATTCACCGCGGTAGTATTATGAACTCTGCAACCTCGTTAAATATCCTTTGGGAGTAAACTAACGTGAAAATACATTAGTTGCATTACAGAATGTTTAATGCGCAGAGATTAGACCAAAATGATGATGTACTTTTAGTAAACAACGCAGCTTAAAACTGTTTTATTACAGCACACCATCAAAAATAAAATAAAAATTCGTCATCAACAGTCACAATCAACAATCCCTGAGGTCACGCTGAGGTATAATAATTCTTTTGAATGAAATGAATTACCTATTTGCGACAATACTGCGACGAGGCAGTCCGTCCGTTTTATCGAATCTGAGTAAATTAATATTCAGTTGCGTGAATAAAACAAATAATACAACCAAATCGATGATGATGATGTAGAATTGTAGATGATGCACTCGACAAAGGAGTATTTATTCGTTGTCAGTTGGTGGTTTGCTGCCCGTGCAGCTGTTTAATGATTTTCTGTGGATTAACTATAAAAAATCAAACGATCAGTCATACATTGTCGTCGTACCGTAAAATAACCCACACGATTATTTCGAATTTTCGCTTCGATTTTTGAACAAAATTAATGTTGAGTACAATTAGTTTTTATATTATTATACTCAGTAATATTTACTCCCAAATTACCCGAATATAAGACAGAGCCCTTTTTGGTACTGGTTTGGCACTGGGACTAGCGTTTGTTTATGTTTACCGGCCGCCCAACGCGATCCGCCGCGCCGCCCGCCCACAGTACCCGCACGGCACGGGTCATTGTCCGATCACGGTTCATATACTGTAGATTTTGTCACACACACTTATACATATATGTATCCTCTATCCCTATGTTTACAATGATTTTTCTGTTTCAGAGCAGGATATTATTATTGAGCTATAAGTACAGCTGTTGTATCGTTGACAAATTGGGATTTGGTATTAATTTGCCCAATCTAAACTCTACAGCAATTTTCATTCTCTTTTTTGCTGGTTCAGTTCTAGCACTTCTAGCTTAACCTAAACAATTGTGTTTAGTTACGAATCTACAATACTAGTGGCTCTGTGAACTGCAGTCCTCGCGCTTGTGACATTTTTGATCATTTTTCGAAATGGCTGAAATATGTTTTTTGTTATGTTTTCAACTTCTTTATTTCCGCCAATTATCGAATGATGCTCACAAAATTTTACGAGAAACCTGTAGGAGAACAGCCGGACATCCGGAGTAATCCGGACTCACGAAAGCATTTTTGCCCAAGCTGAAACAAAACGGAGAAACGGCTTCGCGCTCACTCGGTTGAAAAAATAAAATCTAAATAACGGGCCAGTTATAGATTCACTCTAGTACGCGTCTTAATAATTTTGCATCCTCTATCCGTTTGTAATTTATTTGTCGCAGCCAACTAGCTTAATCAATCGTTTAATTAACGGCCTAGCCTTTTCATTTAACTGCGCCGTCCAGTCAACGGCCTAAATGATATTTAACCATCTAATTAGATAGATAAGTTATTAAACGTCATTAAACCAAGTCAAAGATGGCTAGGCATGACTTGGTTCAATGACGTTTATTAACTTGTTACTTGCCTAGCCAAGACATGGAAATATACTTATTTTTCTGTCACCTGGAGCGCTGTAAGCAGAGCTGCCAATATAGCGTCGAGCAGCTGTGATATTTTTGGTGTTTCTCACGAGATTAAAATACGTTTCACAAGTTCAAAGTGTATGGTTATAAAAAAGTGTAGATATAATCTGTTATCGAACGTTTTCATGAAATTTTATTGGATATGGTGTTTTTTTGCAATTTTTCGAAATTTATTGTTTGTTAGGCGATATGTGGGTATACAATGGTATCATTGTACATTTCATATCTAAACTTGTAACAATATTGTCACAAGTGTAAATATGGAATGGATTTGTGTTTTTTACGGCCTAAGCATAAGTCCGTTAATTAAATGTTGTATTAGACGCATTGCCTAAATGTCATTTAGGCCAGTAATTAAACGGGGCGCTTTTCAATTAAATGACTAGGACGATAATTGAGTGGTTGATTAAACACGTTGGCTGCGACAATTAAATTTTTTATATCACAGTTTTATAATAAAATAAGTTTATAACAGGATATTTTACGATGCAGTTGTTTATAAAGAATCTGATATAATGAGGGTTAAAGATGCATTTGCTACGTTTGTATAAACAACACCAGATGAAGACCCTATAAATTAACTTTGACTATAACTATTGATGTACCTACATTATGCGATATCTCATCATAACTAGAGATCGAATATTCGGATGCATTATTTACCAAAAGTTCAGATAAATAATATTAGAAAAAATATTAGAAAAAATCGACTCACCCGTAGCACCTCAGACGGGACTAATTTTTCTAATATTATTTATCTTAATATAAAAATAGCGTGAATGCGAAAAATCTAAATTTAAATGTTAATTTTTTATCGAAAATATCCAGGGATTTAAAAAGATCCAGTTATTCCGGGTTTAACATGTTTTAGTGTATGACTTAACTACTGAGATGTAATAAAAACCCGATTTGACATAAATTACAGCAGCTGCACTGTTACAACGTAATATGGTTGCTCTTCTTCCTCTGTTGTCAGTGATATTGAAGAAACAAACACAACCTTATAACGTTGTAACCGACGCCTTTCAAACCTAAGGGAATAAACGCATTAAAGAATTTTAAATATTTCAAGAAGCCGCTTCTATAATATGCTAGCGAAAATTTAACTTTAGGTAAATATGCATCTGATCTCTAATCATAACTCATCAATCTCATCATAATATAATACAAAGTTCAAATACTCGAATCGAAAGCCAGGAAGTAAGAAAATGTAATTTATTGGAAAATTATTAGTTGTGAAGAAAACAGTTTTTGTTTTAGAGAACCAAAGACAATATTTTGTCTATTATCGATTTGTAAAGAAAACATACTGAAATCGATTTTGTGTTGCCGTGAAAGCTTGAGACCAGATGTCACTCTAATATAATTTTGTGTTCGAACAGTTCAGATTTATCCAAAGGTATTTATATCGCTTGAATTTAACTTTATTCAAGTGGATGTTTCTGAATCAAAATAAATTTATAACTATAGGCTACAGCTATAGTAATAACAGGTTGAAGTGGAGAAAAGCTATGATAAAGTAAGTATGAAATCAGAAACATAAATTATTATGAACCTCATCGAGACTTCTGAGAAATTATTTATGAAATAGCATTTTATTGGCAAAGTAATTTCATATAGGTGAGATTTCGCCTTATCCTATTCCACGAAGCCGAAATTGGCGTACGATTTTATCAATACAGTAATATGTCTTTAGAGCGTGTCTAGTCTAGCATACTATAAAGACATGAAAATTCTGAGTGAGGAGGTTCAAAATAACCTCTTGAAAATAGTGATACATTTTTTTGAAGCCAAGTCGCATTTTCGCAATGGTCATTATAACCACTGGTTATGCAAGCGCTCTATTAGACGAGAATGGCTGCCAGAAACTAAAGTAACTTTTAAGTGGAAAAAAAATGCACGAGTCCAATGGTTGTATTATGATAAGCCGGTGACCGAGACGTCTGGCCTGCTATATTGTCTCGCCCATTCACTCTGTTTAAGCTGAGTGACGGTATCCGTCGCACAGCAGCGGAGCTCATTGGCACTGCCCATTATATCTCAGTTAACGAAACAACTGCCCGACCCCTAACTTCGTAATTAGCCCCCCCTCGATGCTGACAGAATGGCCGTAGATTGGCAGACCTTTATTACAATCTACATTACCTACACAGTTATTTCTATCTGAAATTATAAATACTTTTATGCTTAATTAGATTTGGTTTAGAAACGTTACTGTTTTATTTTACTTCAATATAATTCTTATTTCTTCTAAAAATCAATAGTAACGCAAAGCGTGCCGATTACCAACCACTATTAGCTAATAACAAAGTAAACCAGCGGAGAAACAATTGAAATAATAATTAGTCCGGAACACATTTGCTAATACATTTAATTTGTGAAGAACTGGAATGATAACACAATGAAATAAATCATAATAGGTACATAAGAACATTTTGTTATTTGAAGTAAGTATCTAAAGTAGCTTTTCATTGACATACTGATGATGATCAGACACGAATCCACTTAAAAATGATTTTGACAAAGCACGTCATGCAAGGGAAAATAGCTGTCGAGGATATGTTGGAGATTGTATCTTAGGCACAATAGATGAAAGATATCGTCGTTGGGCTGGTGGTGTATCGTCTCGTCATGCTCGGCGGACCGTGCCTGGCCTCCAAGGCTGTAACGCGATTTAGATACCCGCCTCGAGCTAAACCGCCCTGCGTAATAGTTTTTTTTTATAACTACATGAGAGCGATTTACGTCGCCTCCAGATGATTCATGCATGCTGCGCTCGGCTTTTACGACTACGAAAGCTGAATTAAAATAACCAATTACTGGCTCTAATATTTCTTTGTTTTTTAAAATGGGGTTACTGCTAATGATATTCATATAATGATAATTGCTTATGACAAAGCCTACGATACTCTGTGGAGAATATCGTAGAGGTAAGTTAAAAAAAGCATGAACAATGAAAAGAATAATCATAAAGAGTTTTATAGAGAAAACACCAAAGTTCTTATTTTTATATTGAAATTAAGTTATTCTGTGTTTATTACACTCAAGAAATATTCATGGTTCATTTATTTTTTGTACACCAAATCGATGCAATTCTACAGCTCGGCCTTAGCACGCGTGGTCATGACACTTCGGTTTATACGATAGAAGTCATGACATGTCGATTGAAGGCCAGCACGCACTGACCCAATTATTTCACTAGCTGTAGCGATTTTTTTCATGAATCATGACTAAGAAAATTACCCTAGTTTAAATAATCATTTACGTAAGCAATTGCTCAAGTAATTCTTAATACCTCAAATCCATTAACAGGCACAAAGCTTGAAACTACGCGTTTACGAATAATTAGCAGATTTCAAGGTTCATGTAATAATTTTTTCGTTGTTTGATTTTACTAGAAGCTGTTTTTGAGGTCAAGTCTGTGTTTATTAACCTACAATGTTTAACAAAGTTTATTCGTATTGTAGTCAGTAATAGCGGGTTCACACGAGGCGATTTTAGTTGATCAACTGCTAAATCGCTTGCGATTTGAACCGTCTGAACGTTCAAATCGCAAGCGACCGCGTACATTTTTTGTTGACTGATAATAATTGATCAACTAAAATCGCCTAGTGTGAACCTGGTATTAGAGAATACGAAGGTTCACTATTGGCAAGAATATTTTATTGAAATAGAATTTTATAAAAGCTAGATAAGTTCTCAAGTCTCACTAGAAGTGTAAGAAACTTTAGATTGCACGTTTCTGACGTCTTTGAACATTGTTTTTTATTTTATTATTATATTTATAATTATATTTAGTCGAACTGAATTTAAAAAGCTTGGTACTTGCGGTTCTTCAGTTTATTTTCTAAGCAAAACATGAAGATTTCGTATTAGCATGACTGATAAGTTCTCTCAAAGATTCTAATTAGCTTGCAAATGAGTGGAATATTAACGCTAGGATCTTAAAAATGAGACTGCCTTTGAGTCATGTTTAAATCAGCGATATTAGACATGCAAATAAAACATACATACAAACTGTGTGTAAAATGTTTGTTATGTTGTCTAATACTTATTATTTGTGACATACCTTAATAAAATATCTGGTAAACTTCGTCGTCTATTTTTGAAAAATGGAGTTTGAATTCTCTGATATTATAAATGCGAAAGTAAGTCTGTTTGTTTGACGTTTTCACATCTTTACTACTTACACGTTGTCAGACACAGGAGGTATCCTGTGTCTTTTTCTGTACACAGAAAACAGTACTTTTTTTGTGGATAAAAAGTATTTTATCCAGAAAAAAAGTTCAGTTACCGATGTATAGAAAAATACATAACTGTCCACGCAGGCGAAGTAGCAGGCGGCCACTAGTTATTAACAATTTTCTGATCAATACGAAATACCTAACTACATCCATGACTTTTTTATTTGATGATGGCCGCGGACAGAACATTTGGTTGAATAAAATTGCTATATCATTCATAACTGTTATTTCAATGAACAGCCTTTAATAAGGCAACATAATACACAACTGATACAGGCGTAAAACTTGGACGGCGTAAAAGCTTCCTGTCACATGGTTTGGTATTCAATTTTATCTCCAACAGCCGCAATATCTACAACTGACTAAAGCCATACCGGATATTGTTTTCATGAAATATTGCTGAATTCGATAAGCTAAGCTAGGGAACTTGAACGAGCATCAATGACACTATTGTTATTACAGTTTAAACAGAATATCTGTTTGAGCGTTGAAAAGGGTAGGTACGACTAGGGAAAGAACGACTCAAAAAGGATCTATTAAAATAACTTCCAAAACTTAATAATTTGTTAAATAATATACAAGAAACATAAATAAATAGCATTGTTAATGCAAAAACTTAAAATTTAGTATTCCAATAATAAGATTCGCGGCGCTCCCAATATATTTATGGTATCGCTGTCATTCATCAAATGACAGCGATACCACAAAATATTGGGAGCGCCGCCTAAAACGCCTAATAAACATAATTAAGCTATCACTAATTGTAGTGTTTTGTAAATAGCTACTACATAACAGACATTTTCGCACGCACATCATGTTTATGGATGGTGATGTTACATAACATCAAGACAATGACACTGCGCTGACTTATAGAGCTTGTCCGACGGCAGTCACGACAAGAAAGTAACTTAGTTACATACATTCTTTCACTCCTTCATTTATCTCTTACTTGCCTATTAAACTCTAAGTAGTCACGAATTAACTATCAGATTGAAACCGTTTATAATAATTAGACACAGTAAATAAACAAGGCAAAGGACTTTAACAAAGACAAATAACCCTTGAAATGCTGAAGGATTAAAAAATCCATTAGGGATGCAAACAATGTCTGTGTCTGGTAATTCTTATACCAACGAAAGATCTTTCTAACGCAGCAGTACTTAAAAATCTTATAGGAACATATAGTTAGAAACTTTAATTTGAATACTTGTTTTAACCTTTTCTATTTTCAGAAAAGAGAACGCTTTTAACATTCTTGAAAAAGGGATTGAAGCGGGCGAAAACGGCATCTTGGTCCTGCGCTAGACGTTATTTTAATAAACTTCTATCGTTTCTGAAACAACGAACCCGTCTTCAGTGTTGTTAAATTTAGTTTTAACTCCATCGGGAGTAGTTTTTCATAGCTTTTATATTTTCTCGACAGAGCATTAACGACTTGTTATCCCTAATACATAATGTATTTTCAGTTGCTTGCTAATGGTTATTCCTTCAAACCGGTCTTTACTACTCAGAAAAATAAACAAGCAGTTAGTAATGATAGTATGAGCCGTAATCAAACATATTGGTAAAACTGTAGTGAGGTGGAGCGAATATACAACTTATATTTAAAAATTGAACATAAATTCAACAAAGTCCACTAATCCGCAGCCGCAGCACGTGATCTATAAATCAATCAAATCGAGCAAACTTGTGATATTGTAATAAATAGCCAGTGTATACCGTTATAAGTAACTGACTGACAAACACATTTTTACTGATTTCTATTAACAATACTACCTACCCGTAGTTTTTTGTGAAACATCGATTTGACATTACTCCCAGAGTTAACTTTTAAGTTTCAATGGCAAGTCTGAAATATATAATGTGAACAAGTCGCAAGAGACAGCTCTTTAGATTAGCAATATTGACTTCCGCAAGGTGTTACCACTTGTACTATTATGTACTGTGCCAGAGTAAAAAACGGTCAAGAGCGACTCGGACTCGCGCACCGAGGGTTCCGTACCATCTTTCTGAAAAAGTTTACTATTCAGAGACATCGTTTTATTTTTCCTGTAACTTTACATAAAATAATTTCAGATTTTTATCTAAGCAGACTTCGGAGATAAGGGGGGGGGGGGGGGGTTTGGAGGACGACGGTATTTTTCGAAAACTATGCGACTTGAAAAAATTTCAAAATGTTTGAGAATGTGCAAGTTGCGCTCCATTCCTCACTTCGAATTATTAAGACCCTTTCAGTCCCTGTTGCAAAAAATATAATAGTTGGGCAAACGTCATCTAAAACTATTCCAAATTTCAAGTTGATAGCATTAGTAGTTCTCGAGATATCTAGCTGTGACAGACAGACAGACTGAGACGCCCCATAAGGGTTCCTATTTACCATTTTGGTACTGAACCCTAAAAAGCGTGGCAAACCAAATTCAGATAGTGTTGCAGCTTGCTAGTCTAAACCTCGGTTTAATTTTATTCTGTGTTTGGTATGGTAACCGAGTCTCATTTGTCTCCTGGCTATACTACGGTGACATGGTGTCTGTCGACGCTTGGGCCGCGATGTTGGTAACCATCAAACGACACGTCACTTTGGTTGGTCGTGACCTCGACAGTTCAACGAACGCACGCCAGCCACCGTCAGTCGTCAGCGCGCCGATGCGTCAACTTGCAAGATACTCGTATGTGAGTGATGTGCTGCTATTATTCATTTACTGAGTTCCAAGAACTGTTTATAGCAGACTTTTTGTATCTACTAAAACGATATTAATTTGAAAGTTAAATTACTTATACTTTATTTAAGAAAAAAATACTCCGACACAAAAAAAACTATGGGTTAATTAGCTCTTCTACCTACTTTTTGTACACCTAGTAATATTTTCAATCTGGGCCGTCACGTCGGGGGATCGCTAAGTAAAAAAGTTATTGTTGCTGGGCGCTTCTAAATTTGGGTATTTTTAATCGTTTAATTGTCTCAAGGACTAAGTAAGACTCACTCCAGCCGCAGGTATTTTAGACAAGATGAGATACGGGCAGATGTGAAACAACTTACTACCTACCTAATTATTATATTTCAATTAAATTACACAGTACAGATAAATTATATAAAAATGGCTTAATATCTAACTAGGTACTAATAATTATCTAAATGTTACTCTCTATAGCTTTCACCCACTAAACTTTTATTTGATTACTGACATCTATAAAAAAGCTATTTTTACAGCGAAACAACATTAGCACTAACATTTACTTCAATTATATAAGAATACATTAAAATAATAAAGAATGAGATAGGGTACCTACATCAAACTTAAAATATAATGGAGGCTAATGATAACGGTGCAGTTTTAAGATGTAGGTAATGGCCGGATACAGTCGCGAGACTCGCGACGGTCGTCGAGGTCGTGAGTTCGAGTCGAGAGAATGTCGCACTCGCCTCGCACGCATCGCATCGCATTTCGCATTCGACCCAGCCATTCATTTAAAACAACCGATTTTTCACGTCGGGTTATGAAATATTGCTGTCCACTTCGTTTTTCTAAATTGCCTACTTTGTCGTTCGTGCCGCCATCGCCATAATTTATGTAATACTTGCGCCGTTCATGCTTTTAAATGAAGGACGAATTATTATTGTACCTAACTACGTAACTCTAACTTTGAGTATTACAAATTACAATGAGAAGCTTTAAGTCACCATAATTTTTGTAGTGTCATATAATTATTTATAGCCATCTAAAAGGTTTGCTTTCCATATGCACAAATTGGGTAAGCAGATGCGAGATATTTAACGTTGTTAATTCAAAATAAAGCAAATTAAATAATTATTTTTATAGTACACTTAAATTCATAATGATTACTATTAATTCACAAACTAATTTCTAGCATAAAATTAAAGTTCACGTGGTGATTTGTATAGCCATTTCCGGTTGTGATACTGAGCAGTAAGTAATTTCTAAAATCTAATAAATTATAAACTAATGATGATTTTAATAATAGCTTATTTATGATTATTATTAGTATATTTACAAATGATTATCGATAAAACATTCACTATTGTAACGATTTTGCACAAACACTTCCGGTAGCCAGAGGCGAGGCAGATTGAGATTGTTTACGTCAAGTTGGCGGACGGATATATTGGAATTATTCTTACTTATTCAAGCCGCTGCTCAGTGAAAACAACACGGCCTCCTGTCAAAAGGTAAACCAACGGTGCGCGATTCTGCAAGCCGCGCCGCACCACAAGCAGACCGTGGGATCGGCTGTAGTATGGCGAGTGACGAGCTCGCACCGCACCGCGCTGCACTGCACCTTTGAAGTTAGCACAGCAGGCAGCCCCGTAAGGTTGCCAAATTGTACAAGAAAAATGAAGTACTTAAGGTAAATGTTACTCAGTTGTTTGTTTGGCACCCACCGACTTCAAATAGGCTTTGTTTAGTAATACAATATTTTACGAGTATGAAATTTAAAAAAGTGATTAAAAACTTTTAGAATGTGCACCTTAATGTCTTGAGATAAGATTGATGTTTGTCAAATATTCAGGTGTTTTGGTAGTTTTGAATGCTCAGATTATTTGACGCTGACTGTACCTACCTACCGTGTGAACTATGACGCTAAATACAGAAATTAAAAAAGGAATCTATATCATTTTAACTGGTTAAAATTGCGGCGTTGCGCGTTCGGTGCGGCGTTGGGCGTTCGGTGCGTGCGGCGCAGATTGCTGAATTTTGATCATGAAAAAAATAATTAGTTCATTTAAGTGGTTAATTTAATTTTATTGTGAACCTATTTCTGATACACTCATAACACAAATATTTTTCAAGATTTCCGTGCAATTCAAATATCTGTATTATTTATTTTCATGAAATTAAACGATATTCAACTAGCATTTTTACGAACTAATAGAAGATTTCGTGATACGAGGTGAGCGGAAGGGACGAACAATCGACGCATCGAGTAAAGTTTTCCTTCGAGGTAGACGAACAAACGGCGGATTTACGCCGAACAATGTCAATCTGGTAATTACACGGTTTCTTCTCCAGGGAACATCATCATCAATGTAAAACGCGTTGCGAATCAGTAATTAGTCATTACTTTTTACGTTCGAGATATCAATATATTATTGTTTAAACTTTAAAGGGAAACAAACGAATTTCAGTCTTTACACTTTTTATGAAATTACTTTTCGTGTATATTTTCGTTGCTTCAATCAGTGGTACTATCGACAACACTTCCGCTTTACCACTCCTTAGGTTAAAATCGCTTGCACGCCCGTCGCGTCCTGTTACTAACATATGTTTAGTATGTGCACGGCGGTCCCCTTCCAGCCTCCTGCTCCTGCAGGGGGATGCGTAAACGCATTTTCTTCGGCATACAAAAAGAAAAAGGGGCGATGCCCGCGCACATGAATAAGTGGTAAAGCACGTGAGTTGCCGACCGATCGTACATGTCGCAGCCAACTAGTTTGATCACTCGTTCAATTAACGGCCTAGCCTTTTGATTTAACGGCGGCGGGCGCCCCGTTCAATCAATCAAGCGGTCTAAATGATATCTAGTCATCTACTTAGATGGCTAGGCTAATGGCTCGGTTCAATGACGTTTAATAACTTGGCTAGAAGACATCGAAATATAGTTCTGTTTTCTGTCACCTGGCTGCAGTGCTACAAGCAGAGCCGCCAATATGGCGTCGACTAGCTGTGATAATTTTGGTGTTTCTCACGATTTAATGAGATTAAAATACGTTTTCACAACAATATAGAAGTGTGTGGTTATAAAATAGTGTAAATATTATCTGTTAGCAAATGTTTTAGAAAAAGACCAACATTATATTAGATAATAATTGGTGTTCTTGTGTAATTTTTCGAAATTTATTTTTTGTTAAGCGATATGTGGATATACAATGACACTTTTAGATATGAATTTGGTTAGTGTTTTTTACGGCCTAAGCATCTGCCATGCCAGCCCGTTATTTAAATGTTGTATTAGACGCATTGGCTAAATGTCAATTAGGCCGGTGATTAAACGGTGCTTTTCAATTAAAATATGACTAGGTCGTTAATTGAGTGGTTAATTAAACCAGTTGGCTGCGACATACATACAATCACGTAGAAAGAAAGAAAGGTCTCTTTTTACTGGAAGTGAAATAATGCGTTGTATCTGGGTATTTTAATATAAATCAACTCTATAGAAAAAATCGCGAGGCGAAACTCGCAGCCTCGGTCCTCGACTCTCCTTTCTTAATTTTTTGTTAAGTAATTCGACTAATATATTTTATACAATGAACTACTTACAGGGCAACTACAGCCATTAAATAAGAAAGCAATAAAATCCAGAGTCAACGATGCTTTAAGAAAATAACGGAACTAGGTCATAAGAACGCGACACCTAAAATGTGATTAATGCTCTTAAAATGGAAAATTATGAATATTATGATTCAAATCCAAGTACCTAAGTATAACTTTCTCACGGGATTGGAGCTAAAAATAAAGATTTAGGCTAAAATTATAGATTTCTCCCAACGTTGTCTGTTTTTTTTTTTACATAAATAAATATGCGCGCTTGTCTAAAGGAATACGTTGACAGTTATCTTTTCAGAATGCGAGTTGCGAAAGAAAATGGGCAATTATTAAAGCTAGCTTAAAAAAGCATTTTAAACTTTTTTACTACCCTTCAGAATTGGGATGCTCCTACAATATCTATTTTTTGTAATAAAATAAGATAAGAATAAGAGAAATATCAGAGAGTTTGCAGTAGACAAAAAAATATCAAACACTATTACAATAATAATTTGAGTTATAATGTACTTAGTTTAGTTATTTAGTACATTACTTCAGTGATTATAAGAAAGAAGAGCTTTTTCTACCTAAATAAATGTCGTGTTAAGAAATATAAAGGTATAATTATTAAATTATTACTAGAATAAAAACGACTCATCACCGGTCTTTTGGTCTAAAATGTAATAATAAATTATTCATTGATTACATTACATATTTCAATTTGTTAAAGGATCACTACAGGACATGAAGAGGTCACGTTTATCTTTCGTAAATTCGAAATCGCGTGGATGGCGACAGTGACAATAATTTATAATATGATAAGGTATAGTATAGGTATTTGTTCAATGACTTTTGCTTACATGATGCATTGTGTGCGATGAATGAGAATAGTGTTAAAAATAATAATACCTACCTACTATCTGGTATAGGTCAATGACTGCCATGAATGGAGCTGACTAGTCGGACTGACAGCGACCGGACGATGTTTGTTAGGTAGGTGAGAGAGATGCCTAGCCTATATTAAATTGTATTGTTAATCTTTGACCTATTTGAACCTTTACTGAATTGGGATAAATCAGCAGTTTTAGAAAGTTTCCAGTTTTAAATTATTAACTTATGAACCTGGGTTATTACCCAGATATATTTTATCTGACAAAAGAGATGTCCTAAAATGTATGGAGTTTGGGCCACGTCCAGTACAGTATACCAAAAAATAGGTAAAGAAAGACACGATAGACAGTTACTAAAATCGCTTTGATTATAAGAAGGAATAATTAAACTTGTGCATTAAAATGCAACACAACAAAGAAATACATGATGGCGGAAGTTGTCATTTTGATGATAAAAAATGTTTGTCACTGTAAGTTAGTTCACTAACTATGTGTTCTGTGGCAGTCCTAACATTTCGATTTTTGCAAAACTCAATTCTAAAATTAACTAACAAAATGTAGTAACATACACATTTACAGACGTGACTGTCTATCGGCTAACTTACATTGCTATCGTAATCTCTCTGATTTGACAGATGCATAATATATGATACATTGCTACTTTTCTGTGGTAAGTTTTTATTTGTGCCAAAACGAAATAGCAATGTATCACATACATCTGTCAAAACGCAGTCTAAATTAACTTCATTGTTATTAGCCGATAGACCCGCAGGCGCAGGTCGGGATAACTCCTTGAATAATATGAGTAAAGTAATTTATTTATTTCGTTCAAATACTCGATCGTCGATTTTAGTAACCGGTTTTAGACTACAAAATACCTAATTCTAAATAGAGTATGTTTGACATAATTTACGAATAATTGTTTCCAATATTTTAACTTTAAATAAATATAAGCTTTAATAAACAAAAACATAGGCTTCGAACTTATAAGACCACTCTTTGCGCTTTTCGGGGTTAAAAATAATCATACACAATGGAATTATAACACGTATAGACCTACTTATAACATCTGTAACTTAATTCTGTTTATCGGAAATTACACTAATTGTCGACAGTCTAGCTAGGTATTTACAATTAAGAAAAGTAAAAAAAAGGAAAATATAGTCGCGTATTTACGTACCTACCTATAGCTATTATTTACCAAGCAATAGATACTTACAACTACTTACAACAGATTAACAATTTTACGCTGACGACGCCCCTCGGTCGTGTTTGCAAACCAAAGGATGCAGATAGATATTCAAAGTGGGCATTTCCTGCGGACTTTTTAACTCAACGAACGCTTTGATGTGGTATGACATTACAGTGTGGGAATATTAATGAGGTAATCTCCTATGTGAAAACATTAAAGTGCTGCCTGGCGATTTAACTTAATTCGTTAATATTTGAAATGATTTTAAAAGTTTTGTAATTTTTTAAAGAATAATATAAGTATTTTTTTAGGTTTAAGAGGGCGTAGGCCGCACACTAACGCCGCCGTTGGAAAAAAATCATAGTGCTTAAATAAAGACAAAATTCTGAATTATCTCTCTGGAGTGCACTCCTGGTTCTTTTTATAGCTTAAACAATATTTTCTATCGCGTCGTTTAGTTTAATGGAGATTTTTTGCGATAAGTGGCCACTTTTAACAATAAAACTCCATTTAACTAAACGACAGGCTTCCAATGGCGGCGCTAGTGTGCAGACTATGCAGCCTTAAGTAATAAAACTTTTTACGGTATTTTCGTTTTATTTCATCACTTGCGGATTGCCGTATCAATCCGATAATATTTTATCGGATTACCTTTACCTGTCGCGTAATAATACGAAACTTATCTAGGTATTTTTTCCTTCTCCATTTACAATCAGTCTCCTAGCTTTAATTAAATCTTATGAGTTCGTAAAATCCAGGTATTCTTAATTATAAAATAATGTCTTGACCTGACTGACTCACTGTGCACCGTCGCACAGCTCAAATCAAATCGGGATAAACTTGACATACGGATAGTTATTACAATAATTATGATTTACGATGATTATGATGAAGCTAGTTCTGTAAGTTCTTTTAAATGAAAAACTGTAGGTTATAAGTATTTATTCAGATATCTGGGGTAATGCTAACAAATATTATTTTAGACAGCTTTCTAGTGTCTAAAAGTAAGTGGGAAGGCGAGCAACGCGATTTATCGTGAGTCAGATTTTCGGAACTGGTTTTAGCATCGCGAAGTCGAATATCGAGCATGACAAGGCAAGGCAACTGTACCGAAAGTAGGACAAAACACATTCCATAGATTAATATGATCTCATTTGTTGGAATCTACTTATTGGAACAATAGGAATAATAAAATAAAATAAAAATATAACCCTTACCTTGCTGTCAGGTAACAAGGCAACTGAGAAAAAAAGTTTTTGTCTATTTATTATATGAGAGAACAATGATATAGTCACAGTTTTACATAATGGATTTAAACTGTGATATAGTGAACTAAAAGCTGTGGTGGCACATAGTAGGTTAGGCACTGAAGGAGCCACAACTTAGGGAAAAACGAAACTCTTATACTTTGTTGTCTGTCTGTCTGTCTGTTTGTCAAGACCTTTTATCTCGGGAACGCGTGGAGTTATCGCAATGAAATTAAAACCATGTACTCAGGTCTACAGTTCCTTGAAATTGTGAAAAAATCAAACTTCTAAGTTGACGTAAAAAAGATACGGCCATTTATGCCGCATAAAACGCATATTTCGACACTCTCAAGGGAATCAAAATTTATAGGGAACTTCTCGTTGACCTAGAACTATAAAAATTAATATCGTCTTATATTACAAGTACGAGAAAAGTCTGAAAGAAAACTATATTTTTAATTAAAACATAAAAAAAATGTAATTTGTACGGAACCTTCGGTGCGCGAGTCCGACTCGCACTTGTCCGGTTTATTAAATGATATTAAAAAATAACTTTTTAATAAAAGAGAGCTGAATTGAATTTAAGACTACTGGCTAACTATTTCACATTTTTGACTATTGCTCTTACTAATAAGGATTGTATAGTGGATGTATAGTTACAAACCGGTGACTCTCAATCAAACTATATAAATCTAATCTGTTGTTTAGGTATATTAAAATAAGAAGTTGATTCAGCAGGCATTCCATCTAAGTATTTTTATCTCTAGACCAAGAAGTAATTCTATGAGCAGCCTAACAAATGCTAAGTGTGCCATCAGGGAAAAAATAACAGACAACAGACCATTTCAAATATCCCAGGAACCAGATATTCAACTGGTTCGAACCCAACACAGAACAGAGCCACCCAATTGGCAAAGAGTACCCACAGTCAGAAACCTTAAAAGGAAAGAAACCATCAACACCTTCACCTAATTGAATGCAAACTTCAAATAGACTACTGATCTGGAAATTTACCAAAACCAAGAGCATACTCAGCAACAGACGCCACATATCAATAGGAGCAATAAACCACCACCAATCCTACTCTGTGGCATTGAAGATATCAACAAGCTTACTGTTTAGTGTCTATTTCAAGTCATTAAATGCAACAAATTACTCATTATGGGCATGCAAAATTCTGAACCATCCAATCAGGCATAGATTGCCAATAAAATTAAAAGGGAATGCCAATGAATGGGCCAGATCCAAACAAGAGAAGGCGGACATATTTGGAGTCTAACTGGCTGATGTCTTCAAATTGAATGAAGCCAACCTAGATATGGATGAGAGAGAAATAGATAAGATCCTTAACCAAGATTTCCAGCTTGACTGGCCAATAACACCAACTAGTCCCAATGAAATTAAAAAGGTTTTCTAGTTAATGGAGGAAAAAAAGCACCTGGATTTGATCTTATTGATAAGAAAGTACTAACTGAAATCCTAAAAAAAGCCATAGTGTTTCTCAAAATATCTAGCATGTGTACACTGAAATCTTATATTGATTTTTTTATATTAAGATAAATAACATATTAGAAAAAAATACAAGAAAAATTTGACTCACCCGTAGCACTTCAGACGGCACTGGAACCCACACCCTTGGGATTCTGGCACTGACCAATTATGCTAGCGACTCGGTATATAATTGGTCAGTGCATTGGGCCGGAATCCCAACAATGCGGGTTCGAGTCCCGTCTGAGGTGCTACAGGTGAGTTGATTTATTCTAATATATTATTTATTTCATAACAATTTAAAATTTTCTTTATTTTAATTTTTTGTCAAATGTGATATGGGAATATTTAGATAAGGTATTTCTTAAAAAAATAAAATGCTTAGTAAATCTATTTTAGTTAACCCTTCTATGCCCGGAAAATAAGGCACAATAGATATTCCATTGTTATCTGGCCACATGCGTCTGCTTGGAGTTGATGAATTAAAAAGTGTTTTGTCTTTTTCTTTCGTTTTATAAACAGAGTTTCAATGAAGACAAAACACATTTTAACTAAAATAGGTTTATTAACCCCTTTGCTTGGATCGCATGCACATGTGCGTGGACAAAAAATGAAATATCTACTGTCTCATTTTCCAGAGTTAAAGGATAAGTGTTTTAACTTTTTATGAATAATATGGATAGTTGATATTTTATAACACTCCAAAATTTAACACCCTACAGAACCTATTAAACAATGAATATATTTGTTCTGTATTTGAAAGCCATCATTGTTGTAAACACAAAAACATTTATTATACCATACACAAAACATAGCTTGGAAAATTTTGCATCTATTTTTTACCCTTATGATAAATTACCAGTACCTACTGGATGGTTGATTGAACCACCCATTTTGGTCAATGACTTTCTATGGTAATACACAAACTAAACACCAGTCTAAGATAATAAACCCAATCTACTCAATAACAAGAAAAGTTAATAGAATGATTCAGGAATAGTGAAGCAAGTTTAATTTGTATAATTAGTGAATGAATTGACCATACCAGTGTCATTTTTTTATTGTTGTCACGACCGAAAGAGAACATACTATTGGTGGTGTACTTACCACTTTCAATATACGGCAAAGCAAGAAGTAAGAAGACTGTGTATCCAATTTCACTAAACATTGTCGCTTCAAAACACACTCACTTTTCGATCACTAAGTCATTGCACATACAATACAGCTGATTTTCAAACCACACAAAACCTTTGTCTGTTTTCGACAGAAACGCATGCGCGTACAAACAATATTTTTTTATTTTATTTACAATACAATAAATTCAGATCTTGGTACACTTCAACGAACGCAATAACACTTGCCACTTCTCTCATTGGAACTGAATACTTGAATAGTTGAAACAATAATCACTTGGAACATGAATTTCGACTCCTTCCTTGTACGAACAATTTCGATGAGCAACACAATGAGTCAACGTGAAATAAAATAGAAACAATAATTATTATTAACGATTCCAGGACTTATATTGTAACAACATATTTCGATTAATATGGTCCTATTCTTACCCTAAAATACTAAAATTACAAACAAATTCACAACGTCCACCGCGTCTGACATATTGGAAAATGATTTGACCATAGACTAGTAGTAGTATGACTAACTGACTAGACAACACGCACAGTAGCATAGACAAAAGAGTCACTTTTTTACAGTTCGGCAGCCGGTCTGTATACGCTCAAGCACGTTTGTTAAACTTCTTGTTTTAGTTTTTGTATGAACGATTCCATCAAGCAAGCATCGGCCACGCACACGTTTTGACCAAGTTTGTCAAACAAGGTGCCAGTGTCCACCTTAGGATATTTTCCCTTAAGGAGGTGTTTGCATGTTTAGGGAATTTTAAGAGGAAAGTTAGAAATAGTGTTTAGGTCAAAACATCTTGAAGAGTAGCTAATTTTAGAAAAAAGACCAAAGGTACCTTTTATAGGGCATGGTAATCACGTGATAACTACGCGCTTGTCAAGCTTATTGTCAAGCATCGCTCCTAGACAATCAAAATGTGATTGACAAGCCGATGCAATGTAAATGATTGATAAGCAGTTTTGATCGTTTAGGTGGCGGACCTCTTTAACAAGAACGAGGCCAATGTCAGGGGGCTGCCGTAATTAGAGGGAAATATTGCTTCACGTCGTTGCAAAAAAATTCCCGTGTAAGCGCTCCTTTTGTCTAATCTTTTACGGATTGCAACTAGTATTTTATTATCTTAAATCCTTATATTAAGATCAATCATTTAAACTTAATAATTTATTTGATTTCATATAAAATTAAACAAGGCATCGGTATACAGCATTTTAATATAAGTAATAAGTTTTGAGTACACAACATTTTAGTTTGCGCTATACATTAACTGTAATATTTATTTCAAAAATATATCTTTATCAGCCTCTTTTCATATGTAATATAATAACATTAATAGGACAACACCTTTTTACAGCCAATTACTCATATTCTATAGTATGGATATTGTTAAATACCATATACAAAATATCTTTTTCATATTAATTGAGAAGCACTGGATTGTTACTAGAGCGTTAAAAACCAACAAAGAATTATCCGCCAGCGAAGCTATTAGTTTTTTTCCACTAAACATTGTTTATCTTACATACAATTTCACATTCTATCTGTTTAAAGTTGCAAATAGACTTCAACTTACTTACCTATTCACTACGCGATTTGTCTCAAGAAATTGCATCAACAGATGGAATATTTAGGTATTAGCACATAATAAATAATAGTAGGTAGTCAATGGCACCCTGGGCCACCACGACATCGACAGGGTTTCAATCATATTCCATCAATTTTATACTTTATTGCAAAGAGGTTAAGGTTCAAAATTGCAGATTTTTGAGTTTTGTATAACCTGACGTGCTGCTGACTGTACTTACATGATATCGGTCTTGATCATTACAATGTACCTACTCTATAGTCTCGATTAAGGAGTATCCACACCTAGCGATCTGACCATCCTATCCTATTTTTTTTTACATAATTAGGATAGGATCAAACTGAACCTATACATGATAATTTGGATTTCAAAATGTGTAGCTATTTGTGTAGCGAGCATAGATATTGTATCAAATTGTATCTAAAAAAGTGCGCTTCGCACGCATTTTGGGAGTTGTTCATCAACTGGCGAGTGTGAAACTCGCACTTTCCGATTTTACCTATTTTTTTATCGTCAACTCGCTCGATCGTGAAAATCCGACGTATTTATGTACAGTCAGCTACAAGAACGTTTTTTTTAAATATAGGTACTTAACCGAATCAGCCAACGCGGCGCGGGCAAAAATATATCCGTATTTTTTTGACTGTACTTTATATGTAAGCGCAAGTTGACAAAAACAGGTAAACATATAGACTTTCGCTACTAATAAAAACAGGTAAAATCGGAAGCCTACTCGCGTGCACCACGAATTTCACACATGGCAGTAGGCGTATATGAGTTTACGCTTACTAACGAGTACGCTATCGACTGTAGTGGACATTTATTTGTATAACTTTTAGTTTAGTGTTGTTAACGCCAGAGGCGCTGTGCCAAATTGCATACAAAATTGTTTACTACAGTCGTTAACGAGTCTATAAAAACTGTGCAGACTCATAATTCAGGCACAATTGACGAACAAATCCATTTCGGTGTGAAATCATAAACAATGTTTCGTAGTCAAGTTAAGACTATCACTTTCTTTCCTGTAATAGCCTTGCAATAGCTTATTCAGTAATTTATGAGCCATTCGTTATTTAACACTTCTGATATATTTATATTATATCAAGTTCGTGATTTTGAATCATGGTTGATCCTAGTTTTCAAACTATTCACTATGACTTTGGTACAGATGTTTGGTGTATCGGAATAACATCTTTCAGTTGGTTTGGAGAAAATACGCCCTTCTCGGTGATGATTCCAGTGATGAGACTAGCGGGGGTGACATCGAAGGATGGATTCCAACAATTTATGCCTGAAAAAGATTTTTTTATTACTTATTGTGTCAGTCTTCAACAAAAGACAAGTGTTTTATATACAGTCACGTCTAAAAATATGTATACAGTTTAGAACTTTGTCACTTTGCTGTACTTGTCGTTTGTCATTGATTTCTGTTCAAACAAGTGATAGCTTTTAGAGTGACAAAGTTCTAAACTGTATACATATTTATTGAGGTAACTGTACATACAGAAGCATGTTGGGCTGCCACTAATGAAAATTTTCTAAATCAACTTTGAACTTAAATCCAACATGTTAATACTAAATAATATACTAGAAAAAATAGGACTCGCACCAGATCTGGTGATCTGGTGCGAGTCCTATTTTTTCTAGTATATTATTTAGTATTATATAAAAATAGCATTGTGAATGCTTAAATCTCAAAATTTCAAATAGTCCAACATGTTAAGTTTTAAAAAGTCACTTCTATTTGACTTTTACATAACTTGATGTGCTGTTGATTGTGCTGGGTCTTTATGGCAAGACTATAAACTAGACATTAGATTATATTCATCAAATATTAGCAATTAATTTTAACAGCTATACATTATTCAAACACCAGTCGATTTTCATACAAACAAGGTTACTTTAAACCAACGTTCTCCACCAGGGATTAATCGAACTGTGATGTGTGTATCTACCGTCTAAACACATTGAAGTTCAAGAAAGCTTTTATTTAACAGACGGATGTGATACATACATTACTACTTTTCTTTGGTAAGTTTTTATTTATGCCAAAATAAGCAGCAGAGTGTCTCATCTATCCGTCAAATAACAGCGATTGCGATAGCAATGTAAGTTAAGCGATAGAGCCCCAGATGATGGCTATCCAGGGAGTGAAAGGAGGAGATCCAAATCGCTTTACACACTCAACTGATCTGATCAGCATTAAAACCGCGAAAATAGCAGGAAAATGTATGGAAACCCTGAAACTGAGATCAGATCAGTTGGGTGTGTATAGCGATCTGATCTCCTCCATTCACTCCCTGGATAACCATCATCAGATCACATTTCAATCAATCCCTGGCGGAGAACCAAGGCTTCAAAGTTACCTCGTTTGTATGAATATTGACTGGTGTTTCCAATTATCCATCCATCACTATTTATGTAATTGGATTTTTTAACCCCCTACGCAAAAAGAGGGGTGTTATAAGTTTAACGTGTCTGTGGTACCGTAGGTCCCAAACGGATATCCTGCTACGGCCTTTGGTTGAATTGAATGGCGCCAAAACCAAAAAGAAATCGGCCAAGGGCGGCTATGCCGCCCTTGTCCGATTGGCGCCCCGGGCCATGGCCCGGATGGCCATAAGGTAAATACGCCACTGTTTATCCCTAGTGTTGTGTCATGTTTCATGAAAATTTGTTCAGCCGTTTTTAAAAGAAACTGTCATACCAGGTGCTGCTATCCTGTGCTCTCCGATATGGGTCATTTCCCTGTCAGGCCGCTCCTCTATCTTGATCCTCTCACCAGATGTAAGCGACATGTCTATGGAACTTAGTGGCGCGGCCACGTAGAAAGGAACGTTGTGGTGTTTCGCCACTATGGCTATCTGGTAAGTCCCAATCTTGTTTGCTGTGTCACCGTTCGCAGCAACCTGATTAGGAATAAGAATACGTGAACGACTGCTCTCATTTCATAAGTACATACCAATTGAATTTCTTAATTAAATTATTTAAAAGACACAGACTTTGTACTTTATGATTCATTTCAAATGTTTACTAAACTCAATACAGCTAAGAGTAAGAAACTACTGTGTACTGTCAACTTATATTTCTTTCCTATTCCTATGTCATTATAGAAGTTTTTTGTTTTAATCTCTGACTTTTACCACAAAATATAGAGGGGACAGAAGTCAAGCTTAGTACCTACTACGCGTGCAACGCACACAGTATAGTCTCACCGACCGACCACACTGAGTCACGCACTCGAATTCGTTTGAGATTCGTCTGAGATTCCGGTTATTCCGTGTCGGTGAGACGTGTCTATGTGGGCGTTGCTCGAGAGCACGTAATACTTATCTTCTGTCTTATCCTATCTTTATTTTGTGATTTTATTTTCGTTATTCTATAAGTTCTACAAATTGATTTACCATGTTAAGGTTTTAAGTGACAAGAATCAAATAGTCTGTATTTTACAAAAAATGGTATGTCTTTTCTGTCTGTCACACAGTCGCTTTCCCGTTCCTCTTGCATTTTCAACAGAGACACCAAAAAGTCATTTGTAAGTATGGCATCTGTTTGACGCAAAACAAATTGAAAGTTGAAGATGAAGGGAAAGCGACTCAGTGAGGACACACCTTAACAAAACCTTTTTATGACTTAATTTTTATGCTATAATTATTACAATATGTATAATCAATGTGAATGACATACACGATCAGCGCCCACAACAACAGCGGTGATATTTCTAGAGTTCATCAGTGCGGACACCATGCTGTCTACGATTAGTGTAGCGGGAATCTTCTCGTGCACCAACTCGTAAGCCGTAAGACGCGCTCCTTGGTTGTACGGGCGAGTCTCTGTGCAGTATACATGCTCTGGAATATACAAAAGAAGTTTGTATGCAAAATCAGCTTGTTAGCGGTACCTATATGATCTTGTAAAATTTAAACCGATAGTTCAAGTAAAGTTATACTATAGTATAATTAGGGTTTGTCATTTTCAAGATAGATTTTAAAATTTCCGATGGAGTTTCAAAGCGTAGGTGCCAAAACAGAGCCGTGGACTTGTTACAAAACATACAGGCAATGAAGACCGCGTAGTCTGCACACTAGCGTTAGCGCCATTGAAAAAAAATCATAGTGCCTAAAAGAAGAAATTGTGAAATCTGTCTGTAGTGCACTCCGAAGAAGTTTTGTGGTACTTTTTAACGCCCAAATAATATTTTCTAGCCTACCGTTTAGTTTAATGGAGTTTTTTTGCGTAAAGTGGCCACTTTTATTGATAAAACTCCATTAAACTAAACAACAGGCTAGAAGATATTGCTTAAGCTATAAAAAGTACCACAAAGCTACACTACAGAGAGATAATTTACAATTTCGTCTTTATTTAAGCACTAAGTTTTTTTTCAAATGGCGGCGCTAGTGTGTAAACTACGCGCTCTTAAGGAGTTACAACTTCTCACCTAGCTTTTTGGATTCAAATAAATATCTGATAACTCCTAAGGCTGTTCCATAGCCAGCAGTAGCCAGGGACCCTGTGTTGCAGTGAGTCAGTAACCGCACAAGGCCATCTCCTTTTAAATTACTCAAAATTGCATCACAGCCAAATTTTCCAATAGCTTTATTATCCTCAATATCTTTCTTGAGCATACTTTCTATGCTGGAAATAAATCTGAAATAAGAAGTTTAATACAGTCAGCGGCTCATTGGGCTACAATGGACATGTTGTAGTGCTCAATCAATTTTAAACTTAAGTACAAACAAAGTACAAAGTAAGGATTGAAAACAGTTTTAATTATTTAAGAAATGGTTTTGTTATTCATCTTTACTTGTATTTAATAAGACAACATATTTTTAAATAACAATTTAAATTTAAAAGACATATGACAACTGTCAAAACAAAACCTGTTTACTAAATAGGACAAGTAAAGATAGACAGACTTATAGTATACAGCAATTAATCTCGTAAGCTAGCATAACCACAAACACACCTGTCTTTAAAGTCACTAGGCGAGACATTTTCATCTGCACTCAAAGTATTTGCTAAATTTATCAGTTCATCAGCTGCCAATTTTATGTTTACAGCTGTTGGCCTTGCTGATACCAGGTAGTTTAGTTTACCTTCAATCTGTAATGACAACACAAACTTTCATTAGTCAAAAGCACAATTTTTGATAGCAATTAATTTAAATAATATTGACAAATACATGTAATATATATTTTTTTAATTAATTGATTCTAGTTTTAATTTATAGAAACAAATTTGTTGATGAAAATAAATATTTTGTGAATGAATATGTAATTATTTTTTTTAAATAAAAAGCAGACTAATGAACAAATTATTTAAAGTATGTGAATCGGGAATCAGTACTACCCAATTATATACTGAATTTTATGAATGTAAGTAGAAATAAAATTATTTGCTGATGAAATATGGTTATAAAAGTTATAAGCATAAGCAAACTTGAAGGAGAAACAACTGACCTCTTGCCTCATGACCTTCTTATCATCTAGTTCTTCTTTGAGCAGTTCCACAGCCAATGATAAGCACCCAACTATGGCTATAGCAGGGGCCCCTCTTACCTAATAAGTCAATAGGTGGTAATTACATGTATATTTAAAAGATGATTATTGACAAAAGTCAGGTTTATTTTGCTAAAAATGAGCAATGAAGAAACAACACTGACCCAATGCGATTTAAATAACTTTAATGTCTTTGATAGGAATATTTTTCAAAGCCGATTTTACCTGCATTTTGTTAATGACTTTCCACCCATCCTCTACACATTGTACTTTTACGTATCTAGTTTGCAGAGGTAGTAACAGCTGGTCCAAAACCTCTAAACTTCCTCTTTTGTATTTTATGGATTCCAGACTCATTTTGTATCGGAAGTAGTTTACGACTGAAATTAATCAGATAGCATCCTACTACATTAATCTTACCACAAATACTGGTGAAAAAGATAAGACACCTACCACTTTACTTCTGCCCAACTTTATAGATAACTTTTTTGGTTTATATTTATATTGAGCAAATTACAATAAATAACCTACTAAGTTTTTTTTATTGTACTTAAACAATTCCTTCACTATGTTTCAGCATTTTCTTTAAAATTAATTTTGAAAAATAAGATGAAGAGAAAAGTAAAATGAAATGAAATAAAATTGACTGATACAGATTACAGATTTATCTGACATTTCTGTCTGACATGACATAACAGCTGTCTGTCAACAGTAAATGTCAAAATTACTTGAACCTACGTTTAGCGGAAGCGATGTAATTCTGTAATTGTCTATGCTTAGATTGAATGTTGCCAGATGTGAGTGTACCTATTATAAGGTTTTTTTATTTTTATTTTTAATTTTCTTATGCTCTCGAAATCATCAATAAAAAATATGTATCTATATAAATAATTGCACACTTTTATTTAATCCCTTACTGTATGAAATCTTTGTTTTATTTAGCTCATAATAATGGAATGAAAGTCATACTTAATTTTTTACAATTTACCGAGACCAAGAATGTAACAATAGTCTCGGCCGAGACCAAGATTAAGACCGAGATTTTGAAATCTTACTGCAAAGTGGCAAAAATAAATTGATGAAAACACGCATTTTATTCAAACAGAATTCTACTTATAGTAAAACTTTCCGTAACTTATTGTAAATTTCTTTCAGAACCACAGTTGCGGTTTTGTCATATTCCTAAATAAATAATTTTTAACACTCATTTTACTAGTTATTATCATTATAATCGAAGTATAATCTAGAAATAGGAATTCTTTATTTAAAGCTAACTGGTTAACAATCAAAATTAGACCGAGACCGAGATTTCGGTTGGACCTTCATCAATTGCATGAAAGTGTAAGAAAAAAGCTCCCCTGTAGTTATTTTTAATCAACAAATATAAAAAGGTTAATAATTTTGATACCTCAGGGATTATTTGGCGTAAAATCCATTGTGTTCTATTATTATATTTTGTTATATTATATTATGTATATTTTCACAAGATTATACTGAGCAGAGGCCTATTTATTTGATACTTAGTTTTATTTTTTAATATTTCTTTTAATTAATTTTGTTACAACTAAGTAACAAAATGAATTAAATTCTTTCCTTAGTCGTCGCTCACTGTTCGTTCGCCGGTTTTACGGTCGTCATTTCATTATTTTGTTCCAAATAAACTATTTTTCTTTCATACAATACTAAATAATATACTAGAAAAAATAGGACTCGCACCAGATCATGTTCTCGGACGGGAATCGAACCTTTTCTTTCATTATACGTAGCTGGCATAAAAAATATACCTACCTATATGAGTTTTGAATTTTATGCGGGTCAAAAAATTTTGATCTTCACATTCATCAGAATAAATTCAAAAGCGGCAATCCTAATGATTTTCATGAATTATACCTTTTACTAGAGCTTAGTGCGGTAACACTGCCTATCTATTTCCGCCCGGCATCAGCGAGAGACGCATCGTCACGTCATTGTGGTAAAGTGAAGCGAATAGTTTAGTGGATTTATAAAAATAAGCAAGATGTCATTACCCCGAGTCTACTTAGATGTTACTGCTGATGGATCATCGCTTGGAAGAATCGTGGTTGAGGTAAATATAGTGTTTCATGTATAAATTTCCTAACGAGCCTGGCCCCGGCCGGCGCGGGCGTGATGTTACTCCACCAATCACTAGTCTACCACGCTTTTTCTGGAAGCATTTATGATTATGACCTAAGCGTTCGAGTGACTTCACGAAAATTGCTGCTAATTAAGTTTCAAACGGATAGTATTGAGGTGTTTGGGCAAAAATACAGCAATATATTTTACATGTGCTATAGCTAATAATAGATGTGTATAACGTATAATCTTAATTGTCGGCAGTCGGCAATCTGAGATTACTTACGCTTGTTGAAGGTCATTACACGCGAGAAGGATAGTAACTTAATGGAATTTGCCGATCGCGATCTAGGTTGTGTTAAGTTTATGCCTCATACCATTATTATCGCGAATGCAGAGCCACACCTCAAAATGTCAAAGCGTGGCGAATCGAGACATTGACTCATTAAATACGAATAACCTAATATGACTTGTGATTTTTTGCTCTATCATTATGATGTTATAAAATAATAAATTAGCTACTTAGATTTGTTGTTGATGTCAATTCTGTTTGTTACAGCTGAGAAATGATGTGACCCCTAAGACTTGTGAAAATTTCCGTGCCTTGTGCACAGGAGAGAAAGGTTTCGGTTACAAGGGCTCCACCTTCCACCGTGTCATCCCCAACTTCATGTTGCAAGGGGGTGACTTCACAAACCACAATGGCACTGGTGGCAAGTCCATCTACGGCGAGAAATTCGCTGACGAGAACTTCGTCCTGAAGCACACTGCACCTGGTGCCCTCTCTATGGCAAACGCTGGCCCCAACACTAACGGCTCCCAGTTCTTTATCACCACCGTCAAGACTTCCTGGTTGGATGGCAGACACGTCGTCTTTGGAAATGTTGTTGAGGGCATGGATGTGGTCAAACAGGTGGAAGCACTTGGATCTCAGTCGGGCAAACCCTCTAAGAAAGTTGTGATCTCTGACTGTGGTCAGCTTTCCTAAACTAGTTCTGTAATAAAGCGTAATAACAATGTTTAAGTTTAACACAACTTTCTTTCAAGCAATACCTTCCCAGACAAGAAATGTAATGTTAACTATGGGTCATTCCAGTATGTTAATGAAGTGATGCAATGTTAGCTTGCTGACTAGGAATTGCATTTATTTCTGTGCATTATTTGTAATAAATTATTATATTATTTCATAGATATCAACATTCTAACATACTAGATGTCTTGGCTAGCTATTAGAATTCTGCTATGAGCTAATTGCCATTTTATAAATTCACTCATTTTTGAACACTTGTATGAATATAAATTCAAATGAGAAATACTTTTGTCTTTCATTTTACGAGGGCTGATTGGTAAGTTCTCGAAATGACAAAACACAAAAATAAAAAAATTATCGCATTATATTTTATATTTTGACATCTATTTGAACCACCAAAGAATTTTATCAAACCCCAGAATAATAATAATTATAAATGCTTGGACAATTTCACACCGCCATCTAACTCCAAAATAAGCAAAGCTTGTGAAATTATACAAATAATTGGTGTTGTACCAAGTTTCACTGGCGCGTCAGCATAACTTTACTTATGCACTATGGTATGACCAAGGTATGACAGCTTTATCAAGTCGGGCAACCCTTAATACCTTGAGCCTTAGGGCATCTTAATGCTCTAAGCCTTGAGCGCAGCGAAAATTTTTCTAAGTCTATGACTAATACCAATTTATGTTTCAATACATTGCTACTTCTTTTTGACACGAATAAAAACTTACTAAAGAAAAGTATCAATGTCTCACAAACATCTGTCAAATCAAAGCTTATTATTAAATAACTAGTGGATCCTGTGAACTTCGTATCACCCACAATTTAATGATTATCAATTTTACCTTGAGAACCAGTGCTATCTTTTTAATTAGTAAGTTAATAACAAAGCAGCTGAATTCTAAAACGAAAGCAACACTACGTTCCTTTTATCCAACATTACTAAGATAATTATTCAGACTAAAACCTCTATCAAAAGTTAGCTGTCAAAAGTAACCCGAAATGGCGATTCTCATACAAAATAGCCAATGTTCATAGTACGTTTCATTGAATATTCGCTATTCAATGAAACGTATTCTACCTACAGTACCTACTCTCAGGGGAAATGACCAAAGAGAATATAATACCTACTACGTTGACATGACAAATTAAATTTATTTTTCTTAATTAATCTATCAAATGCACTAACTAAGAAGTTTCAATTCCGACGTCGAAGCCAATAACCCCAAAAGTAGCTTTCTACCACTTTTTAACCCTGTTAGGAGATAAATATAAAAAGAATACGAAACACGTTCAATTAATTTTGTGAAAGAATGTCTATGCCAAATTTCAAGTCAATCGGGCCAAGTAATCGCGTTTTCCCATACAAACTGCCACCCTGTTTCATCCCTTTAGAGGTTGAATTTCGCAAAATCTCTAGAAATAGATAAATTAATTAATTTAAGACGAATATGGTAGGTTATTATACAACATGTTACAAAAATACCCCTAATGCCGAATATGGTATATAGGGACCATCAAACTGAACAACTTTTACTATGGAACCAACTCTGAAATCGCGAAATAAAAACCAGCTGTTTCATACAGTTTGATATTTTCGATTTTAATTTTGATATTTTCGATTTTCGAAAACAAATCAGATGTAATTTGATATTTTCGATTTTAACTTTTGTATGAAACAGCTGTTTTTTTTCGCGATTCGAGAGTTGGTCCCATAGTAAAAGTTGTTCAGTTTGATGGTCACTATACAACGTGTTACAAAAGTACCCCTAATGCCGAATATGGTGTATAGGGACCATCAAACTGAACAACTTTTACTATGGGACCAACCTTGAAATCGCGAAAAAAAAACAGCTGTTTCATACAAAAATTAATTACGAAAATATCAAATTGTATGAAACAGCTGTTTTTTTTTCGCGATTTCAGTGTTGGTCCCATAGTAAAAGTTGTTCAGTTTGATGGTGCCTATCCACCATATTCGGCATTAGGGATGATAATTGAAAATTTCAATGAAAATCACTGGACTGGAAAAAATACTAAAGTAGGTATATGCACCTAGGTAAGTATTTGTTTCTTTTTATGAAAAAGTAGACCCCCATACCCATGGCCATTGTGTTGTGCTTTTGCCCATTAATGGGATTGAGTAGGTATCAAAAACAATAGTCTACCTGCGTCTAGGGTTGTCATTTTGCACTTTTCCATAAAATAATAAAACATTTCCCAGCCCTGTGGTGGTTTTCAGATTTATTTAATTTTCCGGGGTTGTTATCCTATCCATATTCAACTTTTAGGGATATTAACTTCGATCATATAAGGATGTTACCAAAAATCCTGTAATAGTGCGCTCGGAAATGTGGTCTAAATAGAGCAGTCTAATTCTCAACCGACCACACGCCTCTATACCCACGTGGGACCATTGGGATAATCAAAAAAATTCTGGCCTAACCGACTCCCTGCAAATACCATATTACCCGTTCCCCTGTTACTAGCAGGGGGTCGGCTGGGCCAGTTTTTTTTAAATCCGCGGTTCCTACGTGGGGTCGGTAAGTTAAACAATATACCTACTTATTACGGCATCGTAGATGATACCCTTCTTTTAACAATGAATCACATCACGGCCAGTCATAGTCTCACAATCGATTGGTTATCTCTATGTAACATAAAGTTAAGTATTACAAAGGTTTCGTGGCCCTGAAATTGATTATTCTGACCTTCAAGTTTCCGAGGTAATGCATGACCACTAATGGGGACAAATAGCCGTCTGATATGTTATCAGGTTATCACACCACAAAGTGGTAAAGCTAGGGTTGCCAAACTTGACCATGACATTGAAATTTTATCAAAAATAATTATTATTGAATGTTACGATAACATCACTGTCACTGTTTTGTCTCTTTTAGGACTTGTTAGTTTTTAAATGACAAGCTTTATGCTATTTGATGGTTATATTAATAAAATTGAGTGTGTTTGCTTTAAAGACTTTATTGACTCTGTTATTTAACTATAGTGTCTTAAGTAAAAATTGAAAAGAGACAAAAGTAAACTCGCTTTAAATTAAAGTAAGTGCCTATGTCGTAATATAGAATATTTTTCCACTGGTTAGTTGGTAGCCCTTATGATGAATTGATGACATAAAGCATAACTACACAATTAACCACAGAGTTACAATGCCATTTATAAGAACAACTGTATATTTACATAGAGAAGAATATACTTTTTTTTTGTTCCAATGTACTACCTACAGGGTGCATAGTTAAATTAAGTGACTAATGTACAATTGTTGAACTACTTGGTACAGTCGGAAAGTCAATAACTACTAGTTAGTAAGAATTCTTTTGAAAGAGTTTGAAACATTAGACAAAAAGTCATCAAATAGGTACGACGACATGTCGGTATAATACAACATAATACTAACTAAATTGTACAGTAAATTTCGTTGCTAACTGTACCATCCATTATTTTTAGCAAGACGGATAGGTCAATCATAATAACGTTCATAACGTCATACACATGCATATTATTATCATAATGATCACTCTTTGATTATTTACGTGAAATTAATGCACCTAAATAAGTAAGACTACCTACATAGGTTGTTTTCAATTGATTACTAGCTATAGTAGAGATGGGATTCTACCCGGGTAGAGGTAATATACGTACAATAAATATTCCCAAAACGGGAATATACCCGGGAAAATTCCCATTGAATCCACCAAACGGGTATTTATTCAGGTACTTATAAGTTTATATTTTTTTTAAACAGATTATGTTCTACTAAAACTAAATAGGTAGGTAAAGACATGATTAAACTACACTGTATATTTTTCTAAAGGACTAAAAGAAACAGCAATATTTTTTAAACCTTTCAAATTCGTTTAGAAAAATTGCTATTAGTCTATTTTAAAGTCCTGACTCTGATACTCATATTAACGCACAGTCCAAACCACTGGACCTAGGTAGATTAATGGGAAGTTTCCGAGTCGCCTATCTCTACTAGGTATTACGTGAGTAGTAGGTAAGAAGGTATACACACAGCACAACAGAAAACTGGGTTTCCATTGTAAAACTGAAATGTCACTTAAATAGACTTTGATTTCAACATTAATCAAGAAATGACAGATTTTGATACAGATATGCTGTGGAACATACCTGCCTATTTAATTACCTAATTTAATTAAATGATTCTTTACATAGGTAACTAATTTAAAATTAGCGCTGTGAAATTTACCCAATGCTAGATGTCAAATATATACAAGGTGTTACAAAAATACCCCTAATGCTGAATATGGTATATAGGGACCATCAAACTGATCAACTTTTACTATGGGACCAACTCTGAAATCGCGAAAAAAAATCAGCTGTTTCATACAAAAATTAAAATCGAAAATATCAAAATGTATGAAACAGCTGATTTTTTTTTCGCGATTTCAGAGTTGGTCCAATAGTAAAAGTTGTTCAGTTTGGTGGTCCCTATATACCATATTCGGCATTAGGGGTACTTTTGTAACACCTTGTATAGGATATTGCTATTGAATTTACCTAACTAAATATTACTATTACAGAAAAAAATACATTTATGACGATGAACTACCTACTTCTTTGGCTATTATAAAAGCTACTTACTTGATAAGAGACTTAAGCATCAGGAAAATCCTTGCAAATAATAAATAACATTTAATTTCATTACTTACTTACTCGTGTTAATTAGCTTCCCCATGGTATAAATAAATATATATTTGACAACATCACATACATTGCTCCGATTCCAAAGTAAGTAGCTAAAGCACTTGTGTTATGGGAATCAGAGACAATGGTGGTATCACAAATACCCGGACCTGCGGCGGTATCGGCTAAAAACATTGATGTTAATGTTAACTGTGCTTTGACAGATGTATGTGATACATTGCTACTTTTCTTTGGTAAGTTTTTATTTGTGCCAAAACGAAATAGCAATGTATCATAAACATCTGAGCCTGAGCCAATATAGAAATGTTTGTTTTCTAAATTGACCCAACCGGGGATCGAACCCGGGACCTCAGAGATGGCGACACCTTGAAAACCGGTGTACAAAGCCACTCGACCACGGAGGTCGGCTCAGTTTGAACTTCGACAATATCCAAATTAAGAGGTATTTAACTAATGTACCTATTTAATAAAATATCCATAGAAAGGATGTAGTGGTAAATAAGCTGCGTTCACTGCGTAAATAATAGTATCAATAGTCGTGAACTCTGTATGCATGTATGTATGTATATGATCAAATATGGCAAGATGCATGCAATATAATATCAAGATGCAATGTATTGATTCGGGGATCATCTGCCAATTACGTCAATCGAAAGATTACTGAAATATGTGACGTAATGGATGGTCCCTTTATCACATTTGTTTCCGACCAAGTGCGAATTATAGATTTTCCTAGTCATCTATGGTGATCATAACATAAGCGCCAACGCAACAGATATGGCATAGGTGATAAAGTTAAGAGTTCGCCAAGTGGCGCTGTTGTCGTAGTTGCAGAGGGAGGTGGTGCAGCACGAGGTGCAGGCGTGGAGCTTGGTTCTCTCCCCGATGATGATGCAGCCGGGCTCGCAGTGCTTGGTGCAGTTCCTCTCGAGAGCCCACATCTTGAGAGCTGTTGTCGAGTTCTCGTTGGAGGTCGTGTAGGAGAAGCGTTTCACCTGTGTGGACATATTATTAGCAAGGAGTTGGAATATTACACACAGGTTACACAACGTGTTACAAAAACATTTCTAAGGCTAAATATGCTGGTACAATGCATGGTTTTTAGGAAACTAAATAGTATCCTAAATCTGTGCAGAGCAGTTAGCAACTTATTTGGTTCAATGTCCGATATAATTGTATTTCTACAAACTGGAAAATGCAAGGAGCTATAGTTGCACCGGCGCTGTAGTATCGTCGCAGGCTTAAAGGCGGTAAGTGACAGTTTTTGCAACTGAAAGCTTTTCAGTAAATAAAATGTGAAATCCAATAGTAAAAGGTTACATTTCCCCAGTGAGCCTTCACATTTCAATCTCTTTTTGCTAATGCTACTCATCAGAAACGATAATAATAAAGACTGTTCTATGCATCACAGTAAGTATAAAATATTTCCTTATGCCCCATCATAATACAAACAACAAATTGTTAAGTACATTTTGTATGACCTAGATTTCTAGATTGTTACACTTTGTATTACACAAAACGGTATGTAATACTACTCCTTGTTTTTGTTGCAAAGCGAGATGCGCGACGACCGACGACAGACAATTAAATACCGTTATTACCGTTGTTTAATTGTATAATAGAACCTTAACTTTTTTAATTAGCAAGCAAAAATGTATGATTAGAAATAAAACACCTTTTACGGATTACAATGCGTATATTATTAATTCAGGTGTTATTTTAACTTGAAACTTGAATACATTTTTATAAAGTTCCGAGCGGGTAATTTCATAAAAATATGAACAGCCTTTTTGCTTTAGTCCTCCCGTGACCACGGCCCCTGGAAAGGTGTCGAAACGCCGGGAATACAAAAAACCATTAAATCCAAACTAAATAATTCTAAAATTACACATGAATTAATAATATTTGCGCTGTAATACGTAAAAAGTGTTTTATATCTAATGAACTGTACACGCGGAAGTCTTAGATGTGTATATAAATCAATGTATGATTATCAAAAACGTTTGATTAGGGTACAAAAAACTTTACCTAGCTGGTCTATACTAGGTAATGTTTTTGCTTCTCGGTCTTGAATCAATTTGACAAATGATAGCAAAGCTTGGGATCTTTTCGACCAAACGTTCATTCTGTCAAATGTTAAAATATCAATTGTCGGTCGACCAAATCTCTTTTCGTCCAATTCTTTACTGTATCAACTAAAGAATGACCAGAAATTTTACCGGCCTTATGCTAAACGGCCGAATGAATTTTAGCTTCCAGTGGTAAACTCCAGATATTTTCTTTTATTTTTTATAAAAAAGTGAGGGATTATAATTACCAATAATAATGTTATTTTTATATGAATGAAGTAATAAGCTTGCTTGGTGCTTACTACCATGAGCGGTCCCATAAACCACAGCCGCTTGCACCTCCATCAGATAGGTTTACAACAACGATCGCTCATCGCAAATCGTTCGATCTCTACATCTCACAGAAACGAAGCAATTATATAGACAATACTTCACAATAAGTACTTTATTAATTCTGTTTTAGCTGCGTTATCCGCATCTATTGCGCCATATAGGTGGGTCTCCTAAATATCTACTATACTCATTAATCATACTGACCATGCAGATACGCCGGTCGTTATGGCACTTGTGTATGAGTGCAGAGTTATTTTGCCGCAGGTCCGCGCATTTGTCCTCCGGCACCTCAGCCAAACAGCGGTAACACCATAGCTCATTGTTGGGCCGGGCAGCAGCTGATGTCACGTGTACACTGTCCCTTAGCAGGTCACTAGAGCTTTCTGGAAAACGCATTCGAAATTCAAAGTTTTATTTATGAAACTTAGGTGGCAAAGGTTTTAATTTGTCGGTGGCCTGGCCAAAAAACTTTGGTACAAAATCTCACTATTTTCAGGATTAATAATATTTTTTAAATTTTGAGATTTTAGCATTCACAATGCTATTTTTATATAATATGTTAAGATGAAGATTTATAGAATGTGTAATATATTTTATGGAGTTTATGCGAAATTAGATAAGATTTAAGGCATTTTTAGGTCGGATAAATGACAGATACACATTATGTTACTATTTAATACCTAGAGGGAATTGAGATGAGGCAATATGTTTATTAAAAATGTTTCAATGTGTGAGTAAGAAAGGTCGATGGTGCTGTGTATAAAATAATATTAACAAGCATAATTATTTAATTTAACTAGATTTATTCTAGAAAAACAAGGTTAGAAAGATAATAACATTGGACCATAGACAACATCTCTTGACGTTTGTTATCTCTCCTATAAGAATCTATTCAGCCTTGATTGAAGGCCATGGATTTGCATGCAAATTAAGATGAAACGGGTTTAGAAATAGAAAAGGGATATAAAACATTTGTTTACATACCTGCAGTTAGCATAGAGAAAGCGAGCAACACAAGATAGCACATGCTGTTTGGTTATCGAGAGTAGAATGGCGCATGCTCCCAGCATCCGAAATATCGATTGAGACCGCGACCTGTTGCGGCTTGCCCCGCCTTTCATGATCCCCCCCACCTTCCCCTAAGGGAGAGCGAAACACTTTGATCGGGGAAAACAATCTCAACTTTTGGATTTCTTTGGGAAATTAAAAACTTTCGCCCGGATCGCTCCAGACACGGCAATCATTAAGGGTACCATGGCTAACGGAGTTCTTTAGATACGTTCTTTGTCAGTTTTGAAGTTTATAAAAAGGAAGAAGTTTCGCTTTGAGTATTTTAAAATAGTAGTAAAGTAATTTGCTTTTCTTTAAGTTACAGACATGTTCAATTAACATAAAATAAGAAATAATAACAAATTTTTAATATCTTTTTCTTCCAAAAAGGAATTAATAATTTAAATTTATTATTTTTTATAATATTTGCACGTCATTTCCATAGATGATGTGATAGATGTTGCTAAAAAATCAGAGCCTTCTTATCAGGAAATTAGTTTTTAAGTAAATTAGGTATTCAAGTGATTTCCATTAAACCTCTCTGTATCAGTACTTTGAAATCATATAAATAGCATGAAATTGGCACTTTTAGCAACATAGGTGAGAAAAATCCATTTAAAACTGTTTATTTCATTCATTACAAACAAAGAAAAATTTTCTTCTGTCTCTTTCTGCTGTCGTCTTTTTTTTGCATAACATCGCACAATACAACATCACACATTTTTTTTTACTCAAACTCATAACTATCCTTAGTCCTCATTCTAATGCTTTATTACAATTATTGCTATAAAAACGCCCAAATAAAATATCATAAAGAAACCTCTTTCCTGGGTAAGTAAAGCCAAAGCTTCTATGAAGTAACGAAAGAGAGCTACTAAGTGGCTTATTAGCCTTATAAGAGCTACGCCTGATGTGATGTTTTCAGTACACTCATTGCCGTATATTCATATACACATACAAACTGAAATGGTTCTTATTCCTTTGTTTTAAGGACAGTTCTATTTTGAAAATGTATGTGGTTCTTTTGTTTTCCGTAGGTTCTACTTTACGGATTGGCGTGATCGTATCGTGTTCTAAATTGGCTCTTTAAGTGAGGGTTTGGGCGACATAGAGCTTTGGTATTATTGTGCGTCTCTTATTACCAAATAAAACCTGCTTTCGGAGTTTTTCTAAGGGGCTAGAAATAAGGTCATGAGATGGCAACGCGTGACTGATATCAATGTTGTGGCGATGATGTTCCTAGCTACACAGACACAAACATCGGTCTTACCACAAAAGAATTTTAAACACTGTTTAATTTAGACACTGTTTAAATGTGATGCCGTCTCTTTCAAACAATATTGTCAAAAAAGTGACAGCATCACATTTAAACAGTGTCTAAGTTAAACACTGGTTGAACAGTGTTTTAAAATCTTTTGTGGTAAGGCCGTAAATATCGGAATTTAAGGCTTATATTTGCCGATGGTTGACAAAGATTTTTATGTCAACTTTCACTGTTAAGAACTAAAAATATTTTCTTACCATTTTTATCGATTTCCATAAAATTTTGACCGCCCTGCGATTCTGTAAAATCAGACGACAACTCGCAACTCCCTTCGCAATTCACTCTCACTTCGCATCTCACCTCGCTTGACCTTGACCTTGACTTGCGTTGTACCTAGTGACAACCACACTCAACAAAATGTTAGTCGAGTTTTATCGATTCCAGTTTAGCTAATATGTGAGTTTTAAATTAAAATTTCTTATTTTAAGGAATTTGATGCAGCAAAAATAAAAAAAAATAAAAAACTCTTAATTCGTGCCATGAATATAATCCCTATGCCTTAAACTGTATGTCCACGGCGTCCGTCTCCTCGGAGAGAAAAAACCGGACCGAATAGCGGCCTATATATTATATTTGTATGAACTTTTGTCAACTCGACATCCGGCGTCCGAAATCCGTCATCCGTTCTTTTGACGGGCTCCGAAGATTTTGCTTGATCGGATGAACCGCTAAACCGGAGCCTCGATTCGAAGTACCCCATTAGAATATAAAAACATATGGACTTGTCCACGGCGCAGCCACCCGACGTCCGTCTTCGTCAACCGTCATCTTTTGCGACTTGCCGAACTTGCTTATTGCGACAAGCACTTGCGCTGCGACTTTATTTTGTTCACACAATAAAGTTTTTAGGGCAAGTTAATATTAGGGGTTAAAGTATGAAATTGCCGTTTTGTATGGAGAATTTTAAAGAATTTGAATTTTCCATACTAACATTTTTTTAATTTATTTAACAACCATGAACGCTAACGTTTTAAAACATTTTGCACTAATGTTTACACACTAATATAACGTATGCCACTTAGGTTATGCGAAAAAAATAAGTATCGGCTAAGTCACAACGAAATAAAAGGTCATTTCTGCTAACCAAAAAGGAGTTACTAATAAAAACAAATGTTAAAAAAATATCTTCACGTTTTTAAATTTGAGATTTTAGCATTCACAATGCTATTTTTATATAATACCAAATAATAAACTAGAAAAAATACGACTCGCACCTGATCATGTTCTCGGACGGGAATCGAACCTGCGACCTTTGGATATCCGGTCCAATGCTCTGACCGCTGCGCTACTGAGTCACTAGTGGGAATGTCGAATTTCTCCTAGTATATCAACTCTTACGCTGCAAGCCAGCGCCATCTCACCAATTACAAGGAATTACCTCGACATCAACTGAATACCTTTCCAGATATTTTTAAACAATTGATTAAGATAAGAAAGCTACATCATTTTTAAATTTGAGATTTTAGCATTTACAATGCTCCCGTCCCGTTCGATTTCCGTCCGAGAACATAATCTGGTGCGAGTCGTATTTTTTCTAGTTTATTATTTGGTATTATATATCTTCACGTTGTTGTAATTTATCGTATAGTGTATTAAATGCCCCATCGAGGTATCTCTCTTGCAGGAGAGGGTGAAACCCAAAACTTTTTTGTCTTCTGCGTCTTTGTACGTATATTGCAAGAAGTTGTCGGCATTCTAACGTAAAAAAAGGCACGTGCACATGACATCTCAGTTGCACCGCAGAGTGATATGTGGTTCGGGATTGGATCGGATCCGGACGCAATGGACAAACGTGATCCGTCTCCGTCATCCGTCTCCGTCGAAACGCCCGGATCCGTCATCCAAGAAAAAACCGGACCGTGGACAGACCTATAATATTTTGTTAAGAATCCTGCTTTGTATAGTTACCTATATTAAGGCCCACTTGCAGTAACATTTACTAAATCTCGACTTTGTTAAACTTAGATGTAGCCCTTATGAAACTGTGAAAATTTTAAATATCGATTTAAAAATTTTACATATTCGTATGAGTAAAGTCTAGGTTTAACAAAATCGAGATTTAGTAAATGTTGCTGCAAATCGACCTAAGTACTCTTTTTGCATATATTGCTCATTGAATATAATGTCAATGTCTTGTTTGTCAATATTCTTCCTTGCGTTTTTTAATACAGTTTTTACAGTTTAATTTTATTATTTTCTTTCCCAAGATCCTATAATATCAAAAAGTATGTACTTTAATATGGTAGCAGAGCGTTAAGTTACCGGAAATAAAATTCAGATAGAATTTACGTCGAGAGTTGATGGAAAAGTCTATCGTTGAATCAGCAACAATCCAAGTGGGAGACACGAGAGCTTCATGAGGCGAACTTATTACTACGAATTTGTCACAAGACAACTGTGAGAAAGTTTTGCGATATTCTACAGCGAGGGAAGTATGGCTAGAACTACACCGCCTGTATGATGGCTTGCAAAAGAGTAAAGCCTGTGCATGAAGTTCTTCAGCTACACAGTGCAATCCAGTGGTGAAGTGTCACTACATATTAGCAAATTGAAGAACATCTGGTCTGAACTTACCAGGGAACTCCAGAAGGAACACCTGAAGGAAGAGCTACCAGAACTACTCGAAGACGGCTGAACCGATTGAAAGGATCAACTGTCGTTTAAATATTAATAAAATATATTTATATCATCGCTTACATTTTTATTACATATACATATGCCTAGCCCCAAAAATGTTAAAAATAAATAAAGCTTTTTAAATTTTGAGATTTTAGCATTCACAATGCTATTTTTATATAATACCAAATCATATACTAGAAAAGAGTGGCTCGGTAGCTCAGCGGTCAGAGCATTGGACCGGATATCCAAAGGTCGCGGGTTCGATTCCCGTCCGAGAACATGATCTGGTGCAAGTCTTATTTTTTCTAGTATATTATTTGGTATTAAATAAATAAAGCTTTAAAAAAAATAAGCTGTTTTTATAGCAGTTTTTTTAGGTTTTCTGTTAGCACATCATGTTAAAAATGTATAAATCTACTGAATCTACTACCATTTCACAAATTGGAAGGCCTATCCAAGAATGAAATGACGAAAGAAAACTTGTAAAGGGTTTTTGACCACCGATAAATTAAATATGACGTGAACGCCATAGGCTATTTACTATATTTCGTCTACGTTATTGCCCTAGAGCTAAATCGGCGTAAGATGGCAAATCCCTAGTTTGCCTCCTTTGAACTTCAGCAATTGTTTGTAGCTCTTCTAGTCTCTCTTCTTCTGAAATTGTGAAAGCCGGTATTTCTGCGCGATTGCACATGTTGTGCAAAACACAGCATGCAATAACTATTTTTGCAACTATGTCTGGATGATAATTGAGCATTCTGTGTACTAACAAGCACCTAAATCCCTCTATTCCCAGGAGTCTTACAAACCAGTATAATAAGTTTTACCTAACAATATAAAAAATTTTTTTTATCAAATTTTATACAATAACATGTAAAAAAAAATTGACATTAAAATAAAAATGTTTTCTGAAATAACATCCTTGTAGGTGGTGGTGGTGGAAGGCTTATGTGGCTCATGAACATCTTTGCTTGCACAACAATAATAGCAATGCAATTGTCCAGAAATTCAAACCGTTGACAGACACACCTATCTGTTGTTCTGATTATTGAGAATAAATACAAGTCATCTGGATATATAAACTCAAAGCTTTTCTCACCATCCTTTACATCTCTTACAAAGCATTACAGAAAGTAATATTAAAACTGGACGATCACCGCAGGTAAATTGTTTACTAGTGACCTATTTTATAATATGTTGTTGTTACCATAAATATATAATAATGTTAGTGTATAAGTCTAGCATTCCGGACAAACCGCCGTGGTTTTTGGTTTGTTACGATGAAAAATTTTTGTTTTTGTAAAGTTAAATAATAAAAAAAAAATAGTTTTTCACAAATTAAATAGCTATATAATTTGTGGTTAAAAACTACTTGTCAGTGTTAAAAAATAAAAAAAAAATAACTTCTAAGACTTTCGCTCGTATACAGTTCATTAGAAATAAAACACTTTTTAAACACTTTTAGTCCTCCCGTGACCACGGTCCCTGGAAAGGTGTCGAAACGTCGGGAATTCTAAAAACCAATAAATACAAACTAAATAATTCTAAAACAACACCTGAATTAATAATATACGCGCTGTAATCCGTAAAAAGTGTTTTATTTCTAAAAAAAATATTATTTTAACATTGTTTGTAGAGGACTTCTTCTATTTTCACTCGTAAAATAGATACTTTTTATTTGACACTTTGAATCGGGTTCACTTGCGAGGTGAGCATCGAAGTGAGGGCGGAATTTCCTTACAGAATGCCACTTCTTATGTCATCTCATATTTCATCTGTCAAAATCTCACGGTCAATTTTAATTCAACACGCAGACTATTAGCTGCCTCAAATTCCTTAAAATAAGAAATTTTAATTAAAAAAACGCATATTTGCTATAAAGTTCTGTACCAAAAACTCAACAATTGTATCAAAAAACTGCAATCAATAAATCTCGACTAACATTTTTTTGAGTGTGGCAGTCACTACAATACAGAACTCACTTCACTTCGCAAGTAAATAGGTGATGCTTACAGAATGCAAATTTAAGTGAGAGTGAAGGGAGTAGCGAAGTGAGATCTGATGCGAGAGGTTGTTTAATTCGAGAGGTGGACGGATAATTAGAATTGTGAAAAGAGAAATATATGTAGCTTACTCCCGCAAAAAATATATATGCAGGATGCACCGCCCGCCTGCCCGCAAAAAAATGCACATGCACACCACAAAAATATCAGTGCACAATACCTGCATTTAGCATGACAGCGACACACCTTGCACCTTCACCTTAGATAATTAGAAGCACCAGATAATTTTCATACCAACGAGATAACTTTGAAGCCTTGGTTCTCTGCCGATCTGAAGATAGCTACCCAGGGAGTGAATGGATGAGATCCAGATTGCAATACACACAACTGATCTATCAGGATTCTAAGAGCTGTTTTGATATGCTAAAAAATCGCGAAAATAGCATTATATTGTATGGAAATTCATCATTCACATTAGGGGACATTCTACAACCACTCTACACCCCATAAAAGTAAAAGTAATCGTTTCCTTGATCGTTACGAAAAATTCTGTCACCTCTCGGTCTATACCTTACAGAATGCCACTTTTTACATCATCTCATACTTTATCTGTCAAAATCGGTAACCTATCCCAAGGTCGAAATTTTTTTGATCGATTTTCATTTTACTGAAATCTTTTCGACTGTTTTCGTTTCGCCTTTTTTGACTTCGTCGAAATTACGTTTTTTTCGTTACTCCGATGTCTTATTTGGTCGAAAAACTTTTTACCAAAGTTATGCGCGGTCGAAAGAACATTTCGTCGAAGTATTATATTCCCGAACATTCATTACACCACTGATTTATTTGTCATATTTTCAGTTCACCAAATGAAAAACTTTGTATACATTAAGTAGGTTAGGTTAGGTTAGTGTTTTGACCATTCGCAGCTCTATAATGCTTGCATGCATGGTGCATGCTTGCTTAATAAAACATGTATTATTATAACAAATATCGATTATGTCAAATGTTACCTACATAATATAAATATACCATAGTTGCGGTTGCGGCCAAATAGTATTCGGTAAAATGTTGTTCTGGTGGTGCCAATACTAAAAAATCATTTTGAAAATCGGTGAAACGTAGTTCGGTAAAATGAGACATATGCCAAATGATATTTCGATGGTTTAAAAATATGGCAAACAATACATATAGCAACAAAAACTTTGGTAAACCGTTTCCGTTAAATGAAATTAGGACAAGTAAATTTCGGACAAGTTATCGGTTCCCGTCAAAATTCTCGCCGTCAATTTAGTTCAACTCGCTGACACGCTCGCAAGTGCAGCGCTAGTGCACATGCGAATTATCAAGCGAGTTTTGAGAATACCAATCAAGAAACTCACAGCGGATTCAGATGCGAGGTCACGAATGATGTCTTACAGAATCGCAATGCTGATTTTTAACCTGCAAGGGCTAAAGTTTTCTTTGTTTTTAGTGCAGTAGTTTTATTTTTCCTCAGTGCTGAAAATTCCGGGTGTAGTGCGCTTACACTTTCGGGCCTTTGAGGTGAAACCAAGCACTATTCCGTTATGGATAAAAAAAAGATGTAACATAAAATCCGTAGGTAGGAACTACACTACAAAGTCTGAAAATCTCAATAAAGTTGCACAAAAGAGTGAGCGATGCAAAGATTTAAAGACATGATAAAATACCTACCTACTTAGAAATATAGTTCAAAAGTAGACATTTTTTTTAATTACTTTTTAGTTGCTAAGATAAATACATTTATTTTCTTAAAACTTGATAAAAACCGGACAAGTGCGAGTCAGACTCGCCACCGAGGGTTCCATACTAATTTCTAGATACTTTAGGCCAGTATATTCGAAAAACTCTGCCTCTGTCTTTTTCTATATTGGTGAAGAGTAATAAAAATAGCCTCAATTTTTAATGTTTTTGTTGTTAATTTGAGCATAAAGTCACTTTTTGAAAAAGTAACCGTTAATTATTTCTCTATATGTCATTACCTATTTTTCTATGTATTATTCGTGAGTTAGAAATTAATAAACTCTAAGTATTATCCAAAAAAATAAAAACAATGAACATTTTCTTTGTCTTTGCATATTTTTATAGTCGAGTGAGATACGAATATCGTGTTTTTACCCGTAAAATAATAAAGAATAGTTTATGAAGCTACAACATATATTTTTATCTGCTCAAAATAAAGAACATTTGATTGTTTACCTAATGTATAGTTTTCAGATTTTTCCCTGTAGGTACTTGTAGTACCTATAAGACGATATTATTTGCCAAATTTCATAGTTCTAAGTCAACGGGAATTCCCTTGAGAGTGTCGAAATATTCGTTTTCTGCGAAATAAACGGCCATATCTTTTTTTCACTTTAACGTAGATGTTTTTTTTAATTTAAAAAAAAAGACTTGGCTGCAAACTCCAGTAGGTACTTATATAATTTTAGTTTGAACTCGATATTTCCACGCTCTCCCGAGATAAAGGGTCTTGACAGACAGATAGACAGACGGACAACAAAGTGATCCTATACGGGTTCCGTTTTTTCCTTTTGAGGAAGCGAAATTTAATTTAATTGATATTATAAAAAACATTTTTTTTTATTATAATGCAATTACGAATGCTGATAAAAGTAAACAAGAAAAACTAAAATATTGGGATTTCGGTGGAAAGCAAAAAATACTCCCTGTAGATATTTTTAAAAGAATTCATAAGTAAGTATAAGTATGTGTTGTGTCTTTAACACTAAGACATGTACCTTCTTTATCTGCAAAACATCCATAAAACAAACAAAAGGTTGGAGTTAATTTTGTTTAAGCCGAAGTAATAAAAAGTTAAACGTCTTCTGTAACATTGAGAAGATAATAAAGCCTGGAGAGAATTCTCTAAAACTCATTATTTTCTACACATCGAAACTACGCCATGTCTCTAATGGTTTCGTTTTGATTGGTAATGGGCTTGATCAATTCGTAATTTATGTTTAGAGGTAGAGTGTAACTGTGTTGTAATGACGTAACAAAGAATATAAGATATATTGTATCTATCTATAAATTATTAAAACTGACTTCCACCAACGGAGACAAAATATAAGAAGTAATTCCTTGTCATGTCTTTTCCACACAAATTCATGTTTGAATAATTCGTATAAAAACACTGCAGTATTATTCGAAACATATTCTGTGTTTTTCTTAGAGAACTGATGTATATTACTTAGGTAGGTTGGAAGGTCTTTCACAATCTGGCCAATGTTTCCTCTCCAGTAACCACTACAAATTTTAAATAATAAATAATAATAAATAAATTTATTTATCTTTTAAACCATTACAATCTATGGAATAAGTTGGTGTCTCTCCATTTAAGCTGCAAGCCTGTGTTTGGGAGACACCGCTTTTCCGTACTTAAATAACAAGTAACTTAGGGTCTAACTACACTATGTGTGTGTGTGAGTGTGAGTGTGTGTGTGTGAGTGTATGTGAGTGTGTGGGTGTGTGAGTGAGTGTGTGAGTATGAGGGAGTTAGTGCTACAATTAGTAATCTGTGATGAGTAGGAGATATACCAAACTCATGAGTTTGGTATACCTTATGTCATGACATACGATGCAGTAAAGATTCGGTTTCTTCGTATGTTTTGAGCTGAACCCATTTTGATAAATGTTTCCTACATTCATGATGTGTTTTATCGTATATCTATTAAAATGTAAATTCGATCTTAAAGTAGAAATGTTTGTCGCGCTAACCTACCTACGTATAGCCCGTTTAACTTTACTTGGCTTATTTGGTAAGCAATCTTCACCCACATCTTTGTTGAAATTATCAATTATAAAATACAACAAACAGAAAATAAATACCGACTTTCCATACACACGTATGAAAAGTCAAATTGTTTTTGTCTGTTTTTGGAAAAGTCGTAGAACAAATGTTGTTGTTTGTGATGTTTGTAATCTACTCCTGCGAGGTTGTTGGTGTTTTACAAATAACCCTGTATAACGAGGTACTATAGTTAGGTATTTATTTTGTTGTGACATGGATGAAACTAAGGATTGGGAAGATATTAAATAAATAATAAATAAATATTTGACAACATCACATACATTGCTCCGATTCCAAAGTAAATAGCTAAAGCACTTGTGTTATGGAAATCATAGACAACGGTGGTATCACAAACACCCAGACCTGATATATAGGAAAGTCCGTTTTCTAAATTGACCCAACCGGGGATCGAACCCGGGACCTCAGAGATAGCGACACCGTAAAAACCGGCGTACAAAGCCACTCGACCACGGAGGTCGAAGATTAAAAAAAACTCTATATTATGATAGTTCTGGATTCCTGATTCCTACTCACATTTTTTCTAGCAGTCATATTTTTGTAACAAACCTCTAATGAAATACCTAGACGGATAGCGTACCAACGGAAAATGTTATCAATTCTATCGATACGAAAAATAATGGCCGATTAAATATAAAACATAGTCTCCAAGGGACTAAAATGTCGGAGATCAGCACAAAGTTTTGATAAAGAGCCACTTCGTTTTACATAATCTGCCCTTTATTTGCCCTCTTGTTCTTGATATAAAAACAAAGACATTTCGGGCAGCGGATAAAAAAATGTTTTTTAAGACGATCAAATTGTTCACTTTGTTTGATTTTCTTATTCAGTGGTAGGTAGTAAACATTTTTATGGTCAACAAATAGGATTACACGACCGTTTGTATATTGGAAACTTTTATTACACTTGGGAATTTGCCCTTAGATAATGTTTTTTGATATTTTTTTCTAGACAACATAATCGAGAATATAGTTAAAACGTGCATTCTTTTTGGTTTTCACTTTTTCTTTTTTTATCATTCAGTACCTACCTATACATCTATTTATTTACTTTTTCATAAGATTCGCGTATTCGCGTATGTCAAAACTGTAATTTATGATATGATGAATATGAAAATACAATTGTGTTTAATATGAAAATCCAATTGTTATCATTGAATGAATTACAAACTAAAACCATAATCATTTCCGCAAACATTGTTCCACAAACGTCTCCGGTTTCCTTCCAATTAATGATAATCATCTCGTAATGATGAACAAATAACTAAATTTAAAACTGTTCAAGCGTAATCTCGGTGGCTCCGCCGTGCTCACGTTAATTTCATGATAACTTGATTATGAGCTGTTGTTTTACCCGACCTCATTTGCAAACAAACTGGAAACTTGTAACCGCCAAATTAATCCGGAAGGTCACGAGCCTTCATTTTTAGCATAAAATAATGAAATGTGAAGGGGGAGGCTAATTAAATTTGTCCGGGGAGAGCCTCCTTTTTATTGTATCTCAGAAGCTGTTATAAAGTTGACGTTGTTTGTATGACAAAAAATATGTTTGTTACACCTGAATTTGCTGTTGCGTCTTTTCTTGTCAAAGGCTGCTTTATTCATTTTGTTTCCTTTTGAGTCACGAAATTTATGAAATTAGTAAATGAGGGGCAGGAATAATTGAAAATATGATTCGATAAATTTCTCATACAATGAGCGAATCAAGGGGCTATATCTATAAAGCAAGATAGCAATGAGAAAACGTCGATTAGGTATGATACGAAAAAAATACCATAATCAATTCGTAGTAAATAACCATGGCAATTAAAGAGAAATACTTCTACACGATTCTGAATATGCTGCTACCAACTTTCTAGTTTACGGAGGTATTAGGTTTGATGATGTGCTGTGCACGAATATGTTGTGTCTTTAATCGCCTTTTACGGCCACCTAAGGAATGGTTGACAGCACAACGAACATAAACCACTCAGGTTCAAGGGTTTTACCGCAAAGAAAATAAATGTTAAATGAGCTTTCAACGCACATTCAATTCTCATGGGAGCCGCCTGTTACGGAGTTTGAATAATTTGTGGCGGAATCGAATGAACAATTCTAAGGAATTTATGAAATAGCTCTCTATAAATATATTTCTTTCGCTAATAAACTTCAGAAAAGTTGTATCCGCAATAGCAATTACCAAATAATATACTAGAAAAAATACGACTCGCACCAGATCATGTTCTCGGACGTATTATATAAAAATAGCATTGTGAATGCTAAAGTCTCAAAATTTAAAAATTATATAGCTTTCTCATCTTAATCAGTTGTTTAAAAATATCTGAGGGCCTACTCAAATGGCAAACGGTACAAAACGGTTGTCTTTCTACAAAATAAAACGCTTAGGCGTTAGCAATCCAATTGCTCCGATTGCTTAGAAAACACCACAGATGAATATACTAGTTAAGATAAAACGCAAAATTTGTCTATGGTTTCATTGCAAAACGTCAGTCGATATTTAGGGCGTTCACACACTCCACTCGGTTTCGGTTCGAATTCGATATCTACGTGAAAAGATGCAAAAGAACAATGACCACTTCCCATATTATTACAACCCACGCAGAAAAAGAATGGGATTAGAAATGGCGTCGTTCATATTCACTAATTCTCGTTCGCATACTAAACGCCACACATATCGCTTTCACACTCGTTGTTGTAAGCGCGGTGCGCTGCCATTTCCAATCCCATTCTTTATCTGCGTGGATTGTTGAAGATTGCGCAGATAAAGAATGGTCGCGGAAGATTGTTTTTTTTACGTATCCATACTAAAATAACAATAAAAATAAAAATTCGCCGCCGGGAGTGCGGTGTTATATAGGCACCCAGATTCTAAAGCCAACCCGGAATATAACGACTGGGATAATAATTATGCAACTTTTATATTAGGTTATCCAGGCTTTAGCGATCAATGTATAGGAGCCGGCATGGATCTTAAGCGGTTAGAAAAAATGGAGTGGATTACTGCGCATGTATTTTTGCGCAATGGCGATGGCAAGTGTAAATCGGGCTGATTGAAATATTAAAAATGTTTAGATTATGAGATTGATAGATGTAGTAAGTTAACAAAATGTCTTATCCCGGCTCTACAAGTTGGCCCCAACGCTACTCATCCAACGTGTCGTCCAATTTTGATAAAACCGACACGTGCCAGTGTTCGCACGCAATCCGTCCACATATTGGCGATTTGTTCACTGATTTCGTGTTTTATGATGTTCCACAATCTTCTTTGGCGTAGCTTTTTCTTTTTTTTTAGTAACAAATATAAATTATAACTTTCACTCACTACTGTAAAAGCGCTTAGAGCGTTTTCGATATTTGTATCCGGACATCTTCACATTGGCTTGGACGGTAAAGAACTTATCTAATAGCCAACGTGCGTATACCTTACCAAATTAATCGACCCCAACAGCGTTGGTACCATCGGGACCAACATGTGCAGCCGGCCTTATACTGCACCACAGAATACAGTGTACAATGCATGCTGAACAAACAAATGGTCTTCGTTAACGTTCACGATATTATGTGATCTGTGGTTAACGATAACCTCACGCGCCGGCAGAAATGGTACTCAAGTGGCAGATTTGACAAGTAGAATTGCCGAACGAGCCTTTCTATTCAACTGTAGCTGAGCGAACGCCGAGACCCTGCAGATTGTATAGTCGAACGCTGATCATCCGTTCCGTCGAGACGTAGATAGTGATATTACATTATTTTTGCCATCGAGTGCTAGTGACAAAGTGGTGTGATATTTAGCTAGTACGATTTTTTAAAAATTATAAAATGCATACCCTTCGTTTACTATGGGCTGCACATAATGAGGATGTGTGGCTGCGCCGTCAACTCCGAGAAATGCTGGACATGCTTTTTAAAGAGCATTTTCGCTTTGATAAGCGCACTTTCCAAGAGCTTTGTGTTGATCTTCGTCACTTGACCTCACTCAAAAGAATCAAGAACTTTTCCTTGGAAATAAAAGTAAGTAATTTTAAATTCAATAAGGCTACCTAAAATACAGTAGGTAGATCTTTAAATCTGTGGTTACTTTTACTAACAATTATGGATATTTTTTCAGGATCTTTGCTCCCTCAGCTTCCTGGTCACCAACCGGATCAGAGAATAGTAGGGATCATATCAGACTACAAGCCGCGTTATCTGAGAAGTAGTCCACTACTTCAGGCACTGAACAGTCTGGACATAATGGCCAAATGGATAAAATTCGTCAAACCCAACATGAAAGGGCTATAAACAGACAGAAGTAAGTACTTACTATTTAACTAACATAACATTCAATAATAATATAACTATTCCTACTTACCTAGTTTCTTATAGATTCCAAAGCTCGCAAAGTCTTTCTACTGATTTAATATTTGTAATATAGTAAAAATAAAATAATATAGATTAGTGATTATTTATTGAATACATTTATTTTGTAATTTTAGGTGACTCTGGATACCCACAACGGCCCTGGTTAATGACACCAATTTTACCATCTTCAAGTTTTTGATTAAAATCATAAATACATGTTGTGTTTTGCATAATATTGCACTAAATGCTAACTTGACACTGCCAACAATTGAGCAACCTGAGGATGATGATGATAGTTCTGGTGTACAAGAGCCAGCCCATCCACAGCTAACAGCCAAGACGACTTGCTACGTGGCAGAGCGATACTCAATTGCTTGATTAATCAGATGTGATAGAAAAGCTGCACCCAAAGTCAGATTAAGTGGTGGTTGTGTTTTTTTATACTTTGCTTGTTTGTATAATAATAATTATACTGTCAATTAATTTTAAGTCTTATTATTAAACTACCTAACAACTTTATTGTACTATATTGAAGTTAGGAACTATGGATCTACTAAATTAACTTTTGAGTTTATGACTTTCTTAGTGTTAATAATTTGTTACACAATTTTTAATTGTTCTTCATTTTTAGGCCCTAACAATACTTAGGTACTTATGCATTTTCGAGTAGTAGACAGTGATTTCAACTAGTTAAAGTCATTTGCTCACAACTACCTAGTTAGTTAATTTCGATATCTAACCACTGTATGTAAGTAAACATTTGTTAATTATTTGGATGGAAAATGACCTTTCTTTGAATGCCGAGGTCAATTTTTGAATACTGTATGAAATATTATAGGAAGGGTCTCATTACAAGGTCTTCCGCTTAGGGTGCGCAATGGCGTAGCTTCTTTGACATTCACAAGTGCTTGTAACAGCCTAGACTTTATTCAGTCAGTAGGCTGTTACATTTGTTTTTTTTTTCAATTGTACATTATTAAAATTTTTGTTAAAACCATTATTGTTATTAAGTCTTTATTAGAATAAACAAAAATTATATATTTTTTTAAATAGTATAATGTTGTCTTTTCTTATTTACACACATAATAACAGCAAACATTATACTAGTAGTCAATACTGACTACAGCTATTGAGGTGACGGCGACGGCATGATGTCTTGGATTGGCATGGTATTTTGGATCACACACTTGCTTGGAGTTGCTGGTGGTAGTGACAGGGACTCGGGGAAATCTGCAAATCAAATAAAGTTATACTAAATAAATAAAAACGGTCAAGAGCGAGTCGGACTCGCGCATCGCATTAGAGTCTTAATGCTCTAAGCATAAGAGACATTGTTTTATTTTTCCTATAATCTTTACATAAACTTCTATCACATAAAATAATTTCAGATTTTGCTCTATGCAAACCTCGGAGATAAGGACTAAGACAAAAGGGTTTCACTTGAGCTAAGCTATGCTACATTGCTAAGGAGTGTCTGATATACACCAAAAGGATTGCTTTATTTACAAAACTTATTTTAGCACACCTCTAGTGAAACGGGGTTTCGCAAAGCTAAATTTTTTCTATACCAATTTAAGTGCTAATGATGCATGCTAAGGACTCAAGCAAGCTTTGTTTATATGGAGTAAAGCTAGCAGATGCATCACGCATAGCTCATGTCGTCCCACATCTTCATAGCAATCTCACTTGCACGGCTCTAGTCACTAGTAGAATGGATCACTAGTTTGGTACCCATAGCTTCATGGCTTTCTCTAGTGGATTTGCACCAGTTTTATTTAATTGATAAAATTAATCAATAGGTTTTAATAAGATAAGCATTATGGAACCATACCACATCTTTTTTTTCTAATAAGTAAGTTCACAAGTTCTTGTAAAGACAAAAGTTTTAATACTTACGTCAAGTAGCTGCTCCTGAATGCTTGCTTGCCAATGAACTGCAGACGCACCCAGTACTGCCACAACTCTCTCTTCCAAGGCATTGAGGGTGAGCCTGCTGCTTATCACAACCAGTGCCAGACTCACATGTCCCTTATTAGTAAATGTTTCCTTTAGGTTTTAGTTTTCCAATCAGCCCAGACCTGAAGAATGTTGTAAGTGCAATGAAGTGATGATTAACTCATAAATTCATTTTTACTTACTTTTATGACTTCAATGTTCAATGAAATTAAAAATAGATTTTCAGTGTAATGATTTTACTTACTTTTTTCCATTTGTCTACTGACTTATCGACGCCACCTCCAATTTAAACTTAGCAGCGCCGCCAGCTGCTGCCACATTCTGTCGCTTCTCGCTCGACCGCTGAGGTCTGGCAGGGTCTCTGTGCCGGTAATATTAATAAAGTTCAAAATATCCAGTGCTTATTATTTTGAATATTGATCACCATTAAACATTTATTTATATTCATCAATAAATTTCCTTTCCATAATACTCGATAAGAGCTTGGAATTGCTCGGGGCTGGCACGTAGCCTCTTGGCTCCATTTCTAAAACAAAAACAAAAAGTATTCATAATGGACGCAACGTATTCATTGATTTGAATATTTGACTCATAGTTTGAATACTTACTGTAATAAACTTTCAAAGTATAACTTCACTTCATGTGCAAATTCACATTTCACTGCACCACACAGTATTTTGAATCACAACGCCGCTACTACGTACTTTGTTTTGTGTTGTTTGGTTTGAATGGTTCTCTACCTTTTCGCCGAAAATTGTTTGGCTGATTATCACTTCCCAACTAACGTTACGCAGAATATTATTTCGCGGAATAATAATTTGCCAACTTATCATATAAAGTTATTAAATTAAGATTTTTCGCATTCACAATGCTATTTTTATATTAAGATAAATAATATTAGAAAAAATACTAGAAAAAATCGACTCACCCGTAGCACCTCAGACGGGACTCGAACCCGCACCCTTGGGATTCCGGCCCAATGCACTGACCAATTATGCTACCGAGTCGCTTAGGTACGACGGTTGTCAAATATTTTTATTTATTTATAAATTTATTTATTTATTTATAAATAATCAGCTTAATAATACCTACATAATTCTACCAAATGAAACGTTGTCACACAAAAAATTGCAAATCGTTACTTGTCATTTCTTAATGCTCTAAGCTTGTCATAAAACATAGGCGAAACGTTGGTTGGCAAGTGAAATTCGGCCAAAAAAAGTTCGGCGAAAAGGCAGGACACCACCACCGGTTAGATGTCAAAGTCGACTGACGTTTTGCGATTGAAACCATAGAGCAATCGAATAGAATGAGCGTTCGTGCAGATTTTGTACGGTTGAGTACCAAATTAGGATTGCTAACGCCAAGGCGTTCAATTTTGTATAGAGAAAAACGCTTAGAAACGTTTGCCATTTGAACGCATGTTGGGTTTTAGGAAAGGTAGGCTTATACAATTTTATATTACTTACTTATATTTCCAAGAAAATGTTCTTGGTTCCTTTGATCAAGACAAAGTTCTTGAAAAGTGATCATAACTAGGCAAATTTGATCGAAAAGAAACATTGTCCAGTTGAGTACCGATTAGCAAATTGTTACGCTCGATCACGTGACCGTTCGTTCGCTTATGTCAATCCCATACATTGTCATTCTATTCAATTAGCGTTAATGTTAGTAGAATGGCCATTTGAGTAGGCCCTCTGGAAAGATATTGAATGTCGAGGTAATTCCTTGTACATTGGTGAGATGGCGCTGACTTGCAGCGTAAGAGTTGATATACTAGAAGAAATTCAACGTTTCCACTAGTGACTCGGTAGTTTAGCGGTCGGAGCATTGGACCGGATATCCAAAGGTCGCGGGTTCGATTCCCGTCCGAGAACATGATCTGGTATGAGTCGTATTTTTTCTAGTATATTATTTGGTATAATATAAAAATAGCATTGTGAATGCTAAAGTCTCAAAATTTAAAAATTGCTTTAATATTATAATTTATTGGTAGCAATGACAAAAGTGATGAATCATATAGTCATTGATGAACTAGGTATCACACGTGATTGTCGAAAATTTCCCGAATAAAAGTGACAAACGCTTGTCAAAGAGCTTCTAGGTGGCAGATAACAAGGTTTGGGCCGTCAGAATCACGCCATTACCTACGCCTGAGGGAATCCAATTCCCTATATTGTCTGCTCCTTCCTTTATTCCCTGATTCACTTTAAGCAACCAGCCTCGTTTATCTTATTTGCGACACTACGTATGGCTCATTGTCGCCAACTGATTTCCCCTTTCCTATATTGACTTCCAAGCTCAGGAAAGTGAACAGGAAAAACGAAAGAATATTCTTTATGCAAACTGGAAATGTATGAGTCTTGTGTATTATTTGAATTACAGTGCAATCTTAAAAGTGCAGTGGGAGTTTTTAATTCTCTTTGTGTATACACCAAGGCTTTGAATCAAACGTATATCGTATTATACGTTTTGTAGAATTTTCGATTCCCACCCAACCAGCAAAATGGTTATATAATACAGAAATTATATGACTTCCAGTCATTTAAATGTTTTATAGTCGTTTTACCATTACTTATTAGTCGTATAGAAGTTGGAGATTTTACATAATAGTTGTATACCGAATTAGTCGTATTGGTACGTCCATTAAACGTTTTACCAACTTTCTTATACGACGATCATATAATGGTATAATAGAAAACGTTTACCTAACATCAATTTAGTCCTATAAACGTTATGGTTGGATAAAAGTCATATAAAAGACAAAATCGTTTTAAGGAAAACATTTATATAACGGCAATATAACAATTTATATAATGTGGATAACCTAACTATTATAAAACATTTCAGTGTTTACAAAACTTTAATATAACCCTTTTAAGGCATATAAATCCCTTAAAAATTCAGCTAGTACTTCATCGACGCATTGTTCAACAACTAGTGTTGGTCAAAAAAGTGTCACTGAAAGTTCAAAAGGTGCCGTACAAACACTTTTTGATAAAGATACACCAGATCTCGAAAGTAAGTGTTAAACGTGGTGACTTTTTTTTATTACGTTATACTTACCCATGAGAGTGAAATCTTATTTATTTTTTCCTTGCGAACAATTTTGTTTTTTCAGTAGGTAACTTAATGTATTTCGGAGATTTTTTTTCTAATATTAGAAGTAATCAAAATCTACATTGTTATTAATTTTCGTTTAAAAACATTGAGATTCACATGAAGTCAAACCTACTACATCTTCGGGGGGTAGGTTTCTCAGTGGCTGAATGTGTCTATTAGCAGGTAACAAAACTTAACAAATTACGTGCATTTTTGCTAAAACTTAGAGATAAGTATCAGCAAAAACGATACATCAAAATTTTTTTACAAGATCTTTCAGTAACTACCTAGTAGTTACTGAAATATTTTGAAAGATTATTCTTACGTATCAACAATCTGCCCTAACAAATACATATCTCGTAATGTATAAGATTTCTGTAATATAAATCTACTCTGCCACGGGGTTCACTTATTTACCTCGAGAACCCTAGCGATAAAACATGGAGATTATCAATAGTCATACCAAAACGTGTAAATGACTATTTTGTTGTTTAGTAGTTGTATAGCAGTCTATATAAAACTAAACTAAAAATGGCTAGTCTTAAAGATTAATTTTATATGAAAATAATATTCTCATACATCAGAAAAATCATGAATATCGAGAGGGCTTAAGGAAAATAGTACATATCGTCACATACATTACCGATAAAGTAAAGTTCCCATGAGAAACTAGTCCCAAACGTGCTTAATACCACATTCACTTATTCATGTTAAATTATCAATATTTTGTAAAATTTGATGTCAATACTATATTAAAATTTCAAGTTGTTGAACAATTGGAGCACAATACAAACTGACAGTTAGGATGGAGAAAAAATGTTTTATAAATGTCATAGCTTAATATTATTAAACCATTTTAGTCATAATGAAGTCTTATAACTACCTTTAATAAAACGTTTTAGTCGGTCTCACGACTTTTACTGGACTACTACATGACCATTTAGTTTTATAAAATGGGCCTTTTTGACGTTTTATAAACGTTAACTTGATGTTTATATGACCGTCATATAATCACTTAAAGTCGCATAAGAAACGTTAACTTAACATTTATATGACATTATTTTGCTAGTTGGGCATCCGGGATTTTTTAACTAACAATTTTTTTTTTGAAATGTTACATTCCTGCTTAATGTTTGTTAATTTTAGATAAAGATAGATATCACACACGAATCTGCACCAATTTCCTTTCATCAAATGCCTATGCTCCTATCGAATCAATAGCTCTCAGCAAAAAGTGTGTATTTTCGAATGAAACCAAATATTCATTTCCGCTGATTAATTCATCAACGCCCGAGCGGCCCAATGCGGCGGGATAACAATGGAATATCTATTGTGTCTCATTTCCCGGGCCTTGATGGGTTGGCTTTCGTAAAATACAACAATTGGTTCCGGTAAGTACATATCAAAATTTGTTAAATTATTTGTACCCGAACCCGGAGTGTTTTTTATCTACAAAACAAATGTTATTTTGCAACAAGCAGCTCCCCAGTTGTCAGGTGGTTTGTGATTGATTTCCCGATTTCACGTGTGGCCGCACTGTAAGTAGATCAACATAAGGCCACGTTCATATTTAATTTTCGGTAACGAGACCGCGACAGGTGTTATGTACGGTTGTGATATCAATGCATTTTCGATAGCCATGACATGAATGATAAAATATTACGTAACGATATTATCTCCAATCAGCACTTAAACACTTTATACACATCATAACTATAACTTCATCTTTTCTTACTTATATGCGCGCAAAAGTTTGTACATTGTACGAATGTTTGCACGCATGTGAAGGGCTGTCAGGCATTCATTCGCAAACTCAGCTGATATGCAAATGGGTTCGCATAATGAATATGCGAACCCATTTGCGCTTTCTCCTACACTTGTTTACGAATGTTCAGTCTTGCTCGAGATTTTGTGAACCATGGATGGTGAAGATAATTTTAGTAGTGCGGTAGGACTGTTTTACGTGTGTTAATTAATATGCTTACTTATATTATATGCTGCATGAAGTGGACCACCGCAACCGCCAGCTGCAGAGGAGAAGACTTCTTTTTAGGATCTCATATAGTGGGTTCATTCACTCTGTAAATGTTCAATGAACTCCAATACGCTGTTATTATTTCAACCATTTTAAATATAGAAAATAAAAAGTACGGAATACCGTCTACTAAGATGCCACGTACTACGAAAAATTAAGACATTCGTCTGTCACCTTTGCAATCATAACGAAATGTGAGTGACCGGCATTAGGCGAAGGCGTACCTAACTGTTTACCTAAAAAGTCTACAATGTTATGCAAGTAAATTTCTTACATAGTACGAAGTGTACCTAGCTACCTAGATGCCTTCAGGTGAACATATTATCACAAAATATAAGTCTATTCTTTATAAGAAAGAACGAACTATCACTTTTAGAAAACAGATTATTGTGACGTGAGCGTATGAGCCTACTGCGCAACTTGCTGACTCTCATGACTATGGTTGCAGCCTTAAAGTAAAACCATGACAACAACACAATGCATATATACGCTAACTGTGGTTGGAAGGCAACATAGTCAGATGTACCGAAAACACTATTGCAATTGGTAGGATATTATCATTGTACAGCTCAATACTGTACTCGGTGATACTTGAATAACACGACTACTATATATACCTAATAATTTGAAAAACAATTAAAGAAACATATTTACATTAGTGCTGTAAAATTTATATAATTTTCACACATAGTCAAACAATTGACGATCGTTAATTATAAAAAAAGAAATGTCACTTCTAAAGAGGTTGCACACCTTTCTCGTATGCAATCTGCGTTGTTTTGACATTGAACAATCATTGATAATATTAATGTCATCTATCGACAGCAATACTGTCTGTTTTATTGTCCTCATGTAATACTTATATCTAATCTAAAAATCTTTGTAACTTCATCACTGTCTGATTAAAGCTTTCATATAAATCAATTCGGTCTACTAACTAAACATACTTACGGGCAAAAATATGGAATCACTACTGTTTATTTTAACCTAATTTTAGCAAAGAATCAATTTAAGTAAATAAATAAAATTAGTATAATTTTAAAGTCCGTTAATTCATTTTTATAATGATACCAATTCCCGTTTTTGATCTCAGTTGGAAAACTGAAGACTAATAAACTTGAAAACTGATATTTAAAGTTATAAGAATTTAATTTTAAAGTTATTCCATATTTTTGCCCGTAAGGTAACAGAAAAACATTTTATTTTAAAACTAGCTTCCGCCCGCAAGTTCGTCCACGTGGACATTCGAAAAATCTGGATTCGGATGAAAAGTATCCTACATTTTAATGCAGACTATAAACTATCTGTGTACCTAAGTATATTTAAATCCGTTCTACCGTTTTTGCGTGATTGAGTAACAAACATACAAAAATTTCCACATTTATAATATTATTAGTAGGATAACATAATACTGCTTTCACACATCAAATCTTTCATACAGGGAGCAAAAACTAATAAATAGCATAAAAATCAAACGAAGAAGCTAGGGCGTTCTTGTCTCAAATTACTATGGGTCCAAAGTAACCTCCTTGCGTAACCCTTCATTGGCTAGAAGAAAGTCGGTTCTAATTGGAATCTGATCCGAGTGAACCGCAAGCTTGCCCGAGGACTAATGGCTAATAAACTAAATCTCTGGGCAAATTTCATTAGTGGCTATTATGGTGGCGCTGAAATTTGTTTGAGAGCTGAAGAAGAACGTTCGGTAAACGTTGAAGATATTCGTGTTTTGATTTACAGTAGGTACTGTTAGAGCGAAGGCGAGAAATGATAAAAACTTTTCACTTTTAAACTGTTATTTATTTCAACACAAGGTCAAATAAATCCCGCCACTATCACGGCGTAGCCTAGAATGATCTTCTATAAAACAAAATAGCGAACTGCCGATCATATTCGAATTTAATTCAAAATCTATTATTCTTTTTTTTTTACTGTAACGAAAGAGTTACAGAACTCAAATAGTCTGCATATGACGCTCAAGGCGTCACAGTGCCTAATTTAATTTCTGTCAAATGTCTTTATAAAACTCTGAATATGTTGATCAATAACTAAAATGAAATATCTATTTAAACTTTTTCCATTTTGGAATTGTATCAAGTACTGTAATAAGTAAAAAGTAAGATCTAGATATCGCGCGGCAGATCATGCTACAACGATTTTGCCTAGTTAAATCCCCATCAGATAAATGCAACTTTACGCCTAAACGGCTGGACGGATTTGGATGAAATTTGTCACACTGATGGTTTATAACCTGGATTTAAACATATGATACTTTTTATCCTGGTCAAAGGTTCCCTAGTGTTCACGCGAAAGAAGTCGTTGGTGGCCGCTAGTACCATATACTGGGTCAAAATGACATGGAAACCTATAAGGGAAAATTGCGTGCTTGCTAGTTGCTATTTTCTATTTATTGAGAACAACAAACAATTCGAAATAAATTAGACATTTTTTTTTCTATTACACAAAGTAACATTTGCAACTGTGCAATAAATTAAACTATCAATAAACATAATCAACAGAACCATCATTTAATTTTCACATTACTCTACATTATTTCGACGGTCCCAAAAGCGATCTAAAATTCAATTAACTAATTAAATAGAACGTAAACTAGACCCTATTCAAACTCGTAGAGGCGGCAAAATTCCATCACCGACGAGCTTGTGAGTAAGAGAGAATCATCCCTTTGTAAAAACTTCGCGCGTCGTAAAAATACAGCAACGAAATTGCGACGAAAAACTTTTTTTTTATATTTGACAACATCACATACATTGCTCCGATTCCAAAGTAAGTAGTTAAAGCACTTGTGTTATGGAAATCAGAGACAACGGTTTTATCACAAACACCCAGTGTTACCGACAAAGGAGGATTCACACAATGTTATTTTGACTGTATATATTTTACTCTTTTTGATGTTTTTTAATGTCATTAAATATTCAGTTGTCTCCGCTCGAGCTGCCTTTTAATTCTTATTTTCCTAATTTTATTACTTTCAGTATTACCCAGACCTGAGCCAATATAGAAAAGTTCGTTTTTTCTAAATAGACCCAACCGGGGATCGAATCCGGGGACCTCTGAGATGGCGACACCTTGAAACCGGTGTACAAAGCCACTCACTCGACTACGGAGGTTGTCAAGCTTAAGCTTCTTTGTAATCGATATAGGTGGAATAGGGAGCTAGTTTGAAACATACAGCTCTTGAAAATAGTTTTTTGACTGTGAAAATACATAGTACTGTTATTACGATTAATTAATTTTGAGATTATTAGTTTCACTTTGGAAATTAAGATAGTGAAGAGTGAAAAGTAAAAGGAAACTAAGTTCGTTAAAACTGAGGTACAAACTTACCTTTAGCTAAGCATAAAAAGTTTAAGTACAAATGCCTTCAATCATTCTAAATAAGCAATACGGAAATAAATGCAATACAAAAAAAGTTAGTTTATGTTATAAGTTTACTAATGTGTGTTATTAGCTGCAGTTGTTGTTTAAAGAAATAGTCCGAGTTTGCGGCCAGCAATTATTCGTGCGTGTACGATATGAATGAATAATTTACCGATATCGATGTCAGCTGCATGGGTCAAATACAAATATGCTAATTTTCACCGATAAAACCAAAGCTAAATGATTACCGTTTCAGTTTCGTTTACGGACTCGTATTATTTTTGTTGAAATCGTTGAAAGCTATGTCTAGGAAGCCTAGGATGCCAATCTTGGATAATTTAAACGAGAATTCTAAAGCTAAACCTATGATTTTTAGGTAAATATAACCTAAATGACAACGGAGCGGTTTTGGTTTTACGATCTATTCCTTTCGAATACCAATGGTATTTGTTTATTACCGGTATAAAATTTCTATTCCCAACGAATACCAAATTTACTAAAAATTATATTAATTTTTTTAAAATTTGGTATTCGTTGGGAAATTTTATACCGGTAATCAACAAATACCATTTGGTATTAGTTTTTGGTATTAAAAAGGAATAGATCGGTTTTACCGGTGTCAATAATAATTGAAAAAAAAGCATCGTTATTACTTATGCAAAGATGATTGAACACTTTCATAGCATAATAACTTCTGTTCTGATAATTATAGGTATTGGTAATGTTTATAGATTAGTATGGTTATAGGTATTGGTATGGTAGTTGATTGTGAAGGTATACATTATGTATGTATGTATAAATAAGAAGTAGGTAAGGTATTCATTTGACTTCAAATAATATTTTTGTGTACATTTTTTAAAGCATTTATTGCTTTAAAAAATGTACGCAATTTGACGACCTCCGTGGTCGAGTGGCTTTGTACACCGGTTTTCAAGGTGTCGCCAACTCTGAGGTCCCGGGTTCGATCCCCGGTTGGGTCAATTTAGAAAACGAACTTTTCTATATTGGCTCGGGTCTGGGTGTGTGTGATACCACCGTTGTCTCTGATTTCCATAACACAAGTGCTTTAGATACTTACTTTGGAATCGGAACAATGTATGTGATGTTGTTAAATATTTATATTTATTTTTTATTTATTTCTTTATTTGTCAATCTCGAAACTGAGGCTTCGCTCGCTCGTTCAATTATGTTGGTGCTATAAAAGTACTATTTTTTTATTTAGTGCCGTTTCGAATGCCAGATGTGGCTGGGCCGCAGGCGGTATTTTCAAAAATCTTTGAATGCAGTTTTTCTTCTTTTTGTTAAGTTCAATAAACCAATCTATCTTCAATAAAACAAACCGTTACTATTTGATTGAATCAGGCATTACTTGGCGGAAGTCCCAAACCATTGTGAAAAGAGAAATATATGTAGCTTACTCCCGCTGGAGTAAGCTACATATATTTCTCTTTTCACAACAAACCGTTACCACCACATGCACCTCTCACAATCAATAATATTCCTATACAACAAAAAACTCACGAGAAGTATCTAGGTTGACATATTGATACATATTTGTCATGGAAAGTTCACATTACTCACTTAAAAAATAAATTACTATCGTTGTATTGTTCGTTGCGTAATATAGTACGATGCATACCACATAAATTTCGATACACACTATACAACACCTTAGTGAAACCGCACTTAACTCACCTCATTGAAATCTGGGGAAGTGCATCAAAAACAAAAATATCTGATCTCCAAATTTTACAAAATGAAATAGTCAAATTGCTTTTTAATTACCATTATCTGACATCCACAAAACAAATATACGATGAAACAAATCTAATGAACATCAAAAGTATGTACCGGTATAACACTTGTATTTTCGTCCACTAAACTCTCAATAAGAACATCCATACTAACATAACGTTCACCAAACTAAAATCTATCACTGCACGGAGCCCTCGCCGCGCTAGTTTGCTTGTACTACCCACAACCATCGCACAAATTATGGCAAAACTATGATTACATTTGAAGGAGCACAACTTTATAATAAAATACCCGCACCTATAAAAAGTGAAGCATCGTTTAACGTATTCAAGAAGAAACTTGCTCAATATATTATCAGTACGCAATAATTAAGGATGTGCATTGAATTGTTAAATTGTACATACTATAGATTAATTAACTTATACTCAGCTTTGTTATAAGTACCTATCTAATCTGTTTTGCTTTTGCGACCACGAACTGTTTTAGTCTTTATAATTATAGTGTTCTCATGTAAGTGACAATGCTATGTCTTTATGAGAATATTTTTTTTTTAATCATAATCTACAATAATAAAATACGCGCCGTGTGATCCACAATAGCGTTTCATTTCCATGAAGTAATGTTTCTTTTAAGTAAAACCACGGTTCACAACTTCACACTGTGTACTTAACTATATTGCTCCAACTAACTTGCGGACACTGAATTTTTCATAGTTACACACTCATAGCTGTATCATAAATCACTTTGATAGAGTTGCGTACCGTTTATGTTTACAAGTCACTCGCTAAGCACCTGTGCCAACTTCTGAGTGATGGAACACTCCACCCTCGTCACACCACTAATGCGCCTGTTCTTTCTACACATTACAAAAAGACCTTCTGCGCCGTTGTTTATTAGGAAATTCTCGTAATTTACTACTGCTAAATAATAATACTCTTTATGTTCTCAGAATTTATTGAAAAATATTAATGATTTTCTTGTAGTGCCTTTATTCTGATTTGATGCTTGTGGAGTTATACTCTTATTAAATACTTACGTTACGCTTACGTTAGGACTTTTTTTAATCTAGGAGGCATCTTAAAAATAATAATAGAAGTATCTTAAAGTAGATTACTTTATTCACATTAATATAAAAAAGGGTTACTTTTAAAATCAATTTTATGAAATAAAATCACTGAAGAGGAATTTAATTTTAACAATACTTGTCAAAGTTTAATTTAGTCACTGAAAAGCTGCTTTTAGTTAGGGCCCAACGAACCTTTCATCAAATAAGAAATTAATTACTACATCGAGCGAATAATTCAAAATTTTAAACAGTGTTTTATTAAGAAAGATCACAGCTGAAGGTACGCTAGCATGGCTATAGATTTTTAATTTTATTTAAGGCTTCAGCTATGTTTTAATATCTTGTTTATCGTTCTATATCTTGATGACTTTCGAGTCGAGTGGTTTGTACATTGGTTTTAATGGCATCGCCATTTCTGTTTGTCCCGGGTTCGAGTCTCAACCCGATCAATTAAAGAAACTTTTTATTGCAGATATGTTTATATTTTCCCCGGGGCTAGGTGTCGTGGTTACGTTGTTTCTGATTTCCATAATACAAGTGTTTAATCTACTTACGTACTTTATTACGATATTGTCCACATGTATTATTATTACCTAAATATTATATTTAATGTATCAGAAACCGCCATACTTTCATAGATTTGTTTTAGCACTCGCATAAATTGCTAAAGTTAATAAGTTAGTAATTTATGAATCCAAGGACTTCGAAAGCTATGTTTTGCAATTCATTATTTAAATGAAACAACTGTTACTCTCACAAACGATTTTATTCTGAAATTCTTTTTCCAGTTGCTTAGACATGAAAGACTTTGGCAGCGGCCTGCTTTTAGGTTAATTTCTTATTTTCGTTTTTATTCGCATCATTTTCTCAATAGATTTTTATTTAATAAAATAAGTTACTCTCATTCTGATTTTTATTTATTTATTTTGAAACTCAACTGCTTTTAACCCTAACTCTAACTTAATAAAAAATAATAATTCAGTAAACCTTAAGCTTACTACTGAATCTCAGAACATGATCATTTAACAAAATAATTAAATTAATGAAATAAAATATTTTACAAAAAAAAGACGATTATATTGTCATCAATATTGTCCTCAAAACGCTTTAATCATCATAAGCCTTTATAATGTCCCCACTTCTGACCTACAGATTTTCCTTACCGATGGTTAGGGAAAATGGGCTATAACCGGTAGGTTTTAACCCATTATTTATTTGTAAATATTTATTTATTTATTTATAATACTTTTTTTGATCACCGATCCGACGACCCGACTCAAACAAATGTTGCTACCTCCACAATCGCATGCCAAATGTGCTATACCTCTGCTAAAAATCGCGTAGAAAAAGATATAAAGATGATGCGTTTTCGTTTTCGTAATTCACCCAAAATTCTTGTAAAGTCGATAAGATCTCGGGATTGTGGAAGTTTTAGATAAAGGGGGAAACGTTAAAATTAGGCCGCTATGTTATAATCGGCTTGAATATTATTCGAAACAATTCCGAATTGTTTTATTCGAACTCGACCGTTTGTTTTGAGTAATAGAAAGAGATTTACTGCTTCGGTTAATGGTATTTAAGTAATGATTTTCCTTCGGAAACAGCCGAGTGGTTATTATTTGTAGCAAAAGTTCTATGAATATTGTAAATGTTGTTTGTATTTTTGTAAACCTTTGTTCAGCAGAAGGCGTCGTGCGGTTGGTAGGGAATTTTTTCTAAACTATAAATCCATAATAATTTGTTATATTAATTGAACTAAATAATTAATTAATTTAATGAACTAAAGTTCTTACTCAGGCAGACAACCAAGAGATCCTATTAGGGTCCTGTTTTTCCTTTTGAGGCACGTAATCTTTAAAAGGATTGAAACTTGATTTTGAATATAGTGTTTTCAATTTCAAAAGTTTCAGATCTCATTAGGTGTTTTATAAGCTTTGAAACTTAATAAGCTCTCCACCTGGTCATACTACATGAAGTTTAAAATTAGCTTTACCTTCATCCAATCCATTTGAAGGATTAGGTTGCACTAGCTCCAGTGAGCATTATTGCACCAGACGCCTGGCCGCTACGTAATCCAGTTACGAGGCTACGGTGCTACGGGCTACGATGCTACGACAGGCCATTTATAGACTACATGTGTTGAAATTTGTCTTCATAATACAATGAATTTCAGTATAATTTTACTGTTTTCTAAATATGAGTGCATTTAGTCGGTACCTACAACTGCCTTTTAACGACGAAAATATGTTGAATAATTTGTCATTTAGTATAACGATAAAAGAAACAAAAACTTATTTTTGATAAATAATTTATTGTCAAAGATTACCGTAGTAGTGACAAAGCAAGGCATCGCACTTTAGATGATAAAGATCTAGGTGGATCTAGGTATATTCTATAATAATTTAAAGAGATATAAATACAAATCATAATAATATAAGCTATTTGTTTTTCTTTCTTTTGTTTTTATAACATAAAATGACTAGTAAAAACGTAAACCGTTCGACGTAGATTTATTTAATGCAATCTCCTCGCAAAAAGTGTCATGCTAACGGTTTCAACATTTTTAAGTCTCAAAAGAGCAATGATTAGGAAAAGACATTAACATTCCCTCAGATTTTCCTTTAAAACTCACTTACTTTTAAAACTAAATATTGGTAGCCAATTATTATAAAATTGACAGAAATTGTTTATAGTACGAGTGATTATAGCCATGGTTTGCTCGTACCTTTACAAGTAAGTGGATTACAAACAAGACTGAGTTTTGGCCAATTATATGCCGGAGTTGCCGCTTTTACAGAATAATCCTCTTAAACTTAATACTGTTTGATAACTAATTATTCGATTCGGTTTCACGTTTTTTTATGAAATAATATGTGAGTTATCAGTATCAGTCTAGGGGGTTTAATTATGTGTTAATTAGTCATGCGATGGTGTATGGTGGCTGGACATGTTATTTTATGTATATTTTTCATTCAGTTGAAATACGTAATCTACCTCTCTTTCTCTCTGCCATTGTTTGTTTATATCTTCAATTATTTTTTGTGTTTCGAAATATGTAGAGTTACTAACTGAACTCGTACAATAATTGGAGTGACACGGTACTAAAAGTGATCAATACTATTATTCTGCTACTGGCCGACCGCACTAGTTAGCTACGTTTTTTAACTCCGACAATTATTACAAACGAGTCGATCGACTACAGTGTTCTCAGAGTTGATATTGAATTACGTTGCAGTGTTCACGCTCCGGGCGATTCCCGCCACCAACGAGGCATGCCTTATATACTATACTTTACGGATGAACCGCATATATTCAGGATTGCCATAAATAACGTACTAAAAATAAATTATGGTAAGGCTAAGGAGATGAAGACAAATTTTTCAATATAAAATTAACTTATTAATAAATTCTAAAAAGACTGAAAATTTCAACGTGTTGATATTATTATTTTACCAACGTAATCATTAAGTTGCTACTTAAGTATGTAATACATACTTAAGTAGCAACTTATACCTTGTTTACTCAGACACGACTAAACGTAAGATGATGGCGCGGAAGCCACTTGAATATTGAAAGTCGTTATAATATAGAGGAATTTTCCATCCAATTAAAGATTATTCACGAAAAATTACCTCAGTCAACAAAAACCGTTCAATAGCAAGTCGGAATCGCGCACCAAGGGTTCCGTACTATCATATATATATTTTTTTATATATAAATACAATGCGATGTAGAATATTGCAGTTTTAGGTCAGAGCCATCTCTTGACCGATAGTGGAACAAATGTTTTCCTGTAATATTTGCATAAACTTCTATAACATACAATAAATCGTGCAAACAGCGATCTTTCATATGATACCCCACAGGCCCTAGTAGCTCCACTTCGAATTTTTAAGACACCCTTTCAGTTCCTTTTGCAAAAAACATATATAGATATGTATATTTTCTAACGTCATTTAAAACTATTCCCAAGTTGATAGCATTGGTAGTTCTTGAAATATCTAGATGTGACAGACGGACAGAACAGACAGGACTGAGTTGCACCATAAGTGTTCCTTTTTACCATTTTTGTACGGAACCCTAAAAACAGAAGAGTTATTCTTTAACTCAATCCTAGATAGGATGTGTCTACCACATTGCAACACCCATCTTTCACTCATGGACGCTGCGGATCGTGTTTTGTGTCATACGATGCGCAGCTAGGGTTGCCAACCGAAGAACAAGGACTAAAGTAAAATAAATATAATTATTATACACTTTTATAATAAGTATCTCTAGTACCTGTAATCACGGCTCCCAATGCTGCTTTATTTCATCTTCTTCTGACATTTTTACCTTCCATCCGTGAAACAGGTAGTCTTCCACGTCCTTTGTTTAGACTAACTTTAACTGATAGCTTACCAATACGTAGTTTTTCACTGACAATAGTTCGCAGTCTCATTAAAATATGTGGTTGTTTTTTATGATAAATGTTGTTAAGGTGGCAGCCCTTTTTCCAATATATATCAGATAGAGTCGAGGAAGTCTTATTGGATCGAGTAAGCTAAACGAACGGTATTGGAAATTCTTATAGGACGTCCTATTTATTATTTGCTTCTTGATTCGAGTTGCAAATGCAAAATAAGTTTCTTTTTACCCACGACGGACGGAACGGAACGGAACGGGGGCGGTATATGCCTTTGGGGTTAGAGGTTGTTTGTGTGTATGTCATTACCATTTTTCTCGGAAACGACTGCCATTGCTCGCCCTGTTCTATTTCTATTAAAGTCTTAATTAATCACAACTGCAAGATATTAGTTCATTTCGGGGCAGGTAATGGCAGCCCCGACGGATTTTTCTAAAGTTTGTTATAATATGAATAGGTAAAGTTCATGTAAAGATTACAGGAAATATAAAACGAAGTTTCTAAATAGTAAACTTTTTCAGAATGATGGTATGGAACCCTCGGTGCGCGAGTCCGACTCGCTCTTGACCATTTTTACAATAGGAAATGTGAGATTTGATTTTTAGTAGTTAAAGACTTTTAAGTACCTACATTGTGATATCGAGACTACGGCTCATTCAGCTTATTCATAATTATTTTTTGTATATCTGTAACAAAATAATAAATGTATGAGTAAATTAAATATATAAATTCATATTGGAAAACATCACATACATTGCTCCGATTCCAAGTAAGCAAAGCACTTGTGTTATGCAAATCAGAAACGACTACGGTACCTACCGTAAATGCCTAAAACTAAGACAATAGGGAAAGTTTTTTCTAAATTGGCGAAATTCGGCGTACAAGCCACTCGAATAACTTATTGTTTTAAACTTAGAACTAAAATCCAAGTTATAGAGCTTTCGCAATTTTAAACTTTCAAGCAGATTTCAAGTGCCTGATATCTTCATTTCCCTAAGCAGCTGCCGGAATAGCATGGCCTATTTTTACTACCGACAAGGTAGCTAGTTTCGTTGGAAGCTTAAAATATTGCGAGTTACTTTGAAAGTCAGCAATCGATCATTTTAGGTAGGTATTTAAAAAAGGTAAAGTTATAAGTATAGGAACTTCATCATCATCAACATCGTCACTGTACACATTGCTGGGAATAGAAAGAGACATATTCCCACCTCTAACTTTAAACTTTATCGTGGGCTCTCCTACGATATAATTCCTGTTGTCAATTTAAATAATTTTGACTTCAAAAAAACTATTCTGTTCTATTTTTTTTATAGGTTAATAATACATATTCCATAAAATCTCTAATGGTAATGAAGAACAACAACAACCCAGAAACTTACACCAATAACTTATCCCAAACTAAGCACAGCTTGTTTGAAATAGTAGAGGTTATAATACTCAAGTAAGCCCATAAAACTACCTCGATTCAGGGATATGTGTACGCCGTTGCCACAAATACGAGACCCTATCAAGATTTGGTCCGGGATTTGGAACAGTGATATATAAGATAAATATTGATATTAAACTGAATAATAGTGTTATCTTAAATACATAATGTTCAAAATGTTATAAATAAACAATAGTTATTTACAATTTAATGTCGTCCATATATTCCTAGGTTTTGAAAATCACCATTGTCAAACGCACCGCACGACGCGACGCCCACTGCTGGATATAGGTCACTCAAGGATCTGCGCTGGCGGTTTTGGCAATGATGTATTATTTCTGTAGAAAAAGGAATTTGCCGATATGTTTCGCTAAGGGTGAAGTAGAAGCGCTGCAAAATGGAATGTTAACTAGTGGCTCCGTGCGCTGTAGACCTCGCATTAAAAAATAGCTCAAATTGTATGTTGTTTAAAAACAAATAAATAATATACGCAGAAATTAGTTCTGTCACATCCTAATTATTTAAAAATTTCGAATATTGGCCAGAAATGTTTTGATTCTGCTTTAGAATCTTCAGCTCTTTTGTACGAAAAGAGTTTGCATACTTTTTTCTGCAAAAGTGCTGAAAATTCGCAGCAGAAAAAAATATGGATCATTATGAACTCTACAAATGGTTTTCAGACTTTGGCTTTGTGTTACAAAAAATAAAGTTATTTTCTATTTTCGAAGTAAGTATTATTTACAGCAATATTTTGTTTGCCTTTATTATTTAATTTAATGCTTTATACGGTTTCATATGCGGTCAAAGGAGCCCCTTTATGCTCTATATTGTTTTTACATGAAGTGAACCAGAATTATTATACCCAGTGAATATACCTATAGCAGCCTGCCAGTACCAACCTATCTCCATGTGAACAAACAGCTAAAGGTACAGTTTACCGCACGTCCATTTTCCGAATGGGGCGATTTATTAAAAAGAAAACATTTGCCCGGAGGGACAGGAAAATTGAGTTCAATGACTTTTCTTTTTTGTGTAGGTCTGTAGACTTGGGTAGGTAGGTATATTCCTGTGAGGGTGAAAGTTTATCTAAATGCTCTGGTGTCTATGAATGTATTTAATAAACAAAGTATGACGGAATTATATAATAATACTAATAATAATTTATTCAACCGAAACAATTACATTACATTGTTAAGTAGAGTAGGTACCTCACTCTATGTTAAGTGTAATTAAAAAAAAATCAAAGGTCATTAAAAAAAGGCAATCCGCTACTCAATTTCGCTAGCATGTTTTGTTCTTTAAAATAAAAATGTTATGTATTCTTTTGAGTAATAACTTTTAACTTGTGATCACCAAGGAGTAAAAAAAAAACGCAAACAAAAAACATACCTACTTAAAGTCCGTAAAATACATAGAGACGCTTTTAATTCGTTATAATCTTTTATTTCAAGAGATATTAAAATACTTTTATGTCTAATATTATCAGAAAGTAAGTCATAAAAACTTCTTTTCTTATACATTTATTAAATTGTTATAAAACAGACGGATAATCACGACCGACCCCGACTCCCTCTAGTCCTTGGAGTCATACATTTTCAGTGAGTAAACTATCTGTTGTCTGTCACACAAAGGACTTGTTTTTTCTACGACCGAAGGTTCTGTATAATGGGACCCTGAAATAACGTCAATGTATATTTAGTGGGATGAAGTTTACTTTACGGCGTTAAACGCGATGGAAAAGGAATTATAGTAGATAAAGCAACTTTGTAATGGATTGATTTAACTTTAAGTAACTAAAATAGTGAACGTGTATTGACTACCTAAATCTACCTTATTTGTGAGAGAAAAAAAATATTTTAGCTGAAATTTTTTTTTGCTGATAAAATGAAATACAAATGATATACACTTCTAAGATTTTCGCGCGTACAGTTCATTAGAAATAAAACACTTTTTACGGATTACAGCGCGTATATTATATAAATACAAACTAAATAATTCCAAAACAACACCTGAATTAATAATATACGCGCTGTAATCCGTAAAAAGTGTTTTATTTCTAATGAAATACAAATGAGTTACAAATTTAAGGCTTGAAGCAGACGGCAACTTAGGCTTCATCAAAGAGTAATTACAATGTAACTAGTTTCCGCCCGCATCTTTGTCCGCATGGAATTCCACTTCCCGAGATTAACGTCTTTAATTCCTTTATCAGTTAGTGAGTCAGTGAGGACATATTTTTTACGAATAGAAGTGTCACGTACTTAAGCCCGTGAAATTGCCCAATTAGCAAAGGATTAATTAAGCTCCAGTCTATTTCATTATGTCAAGTGCCGCGTATGTTTGTTTAATAAGAAAAAAGTAAAGTCTCGTGACGTCAAAGCGTTTGTCGAAGCACTTTTTCATGGTGGCGCGGCATGTTTTGTGCACCTCTGTAAAGAGCCCTGTATTTCCTTTTATATTCTACAGCTACTTATTACTGGAACTATTTAAGAGTTTATCACTTTAAAAAAATAATGGCATTGATGGCTTGGTGACATTTTTTTATGAATTTGAAGATCATGATAATACACGCATCTTGTATTGATAGTGTAACGACCCTGCAGGACTATTACATAAAAACAATCACGATAAGCTGACTATGTTTGTCCCTCTCTTTGACACTATTAATTCACAAATAAGGTCCAATGTGAAGTTTTAATTAAACGAAGAATTGCGTGCGCTTATCGCTATTTTTTTTGTGTTATAGGCCTAGTTGCTATATGGCATGAAAATTCATCATATAAATTCTATTGCTTTGTAAAGTAGATCACGAAATAAAAAGTTTTCTATTCAATTTAAATCTATAAGTAAGTACCTACGAGCTATTTATAATCCAATCGTTCTCAGAAAACCAAACAAAACTCGTGAATAAACAACAAACGTAGTAAGTGTTATATTTCAACGAATAATGCGCGCTGAGGTAATAGTATAATGATTTTCGATAATATCTTAGCTTCAGTGAAATATAACTTCTATGCACTTACAGTAAAGGGAACAAAGAATATGGGCTAAGTGAAACGCCACCGTAATGGCGCGAAAGCCTAGTGAGCTCGTAAAAAATCTCTTTGGTGCAACTTTTGTAATTTATACTGGCTACCATAAAGCTTTGGAGTTAATATTATTGCTACTACGCCGGCAAATTATGAAGGAAGACTTTCAAAGGAGGTTAAGATAGAAGTAATTCTAGGGTGTCGGGTTATTTTTTAGTCAGAGAAAAAGTCTTTCAATTAAGGAAGCCAGCTAAATTACTGTCACAGGGAAGAAAAATAAATTAGTAGGAAACAAAGCTTGTATTTCCTATTTTTCCTTACATTATGCCTCAATGTTTTCCTATTTAAATGGAGTCATTTAATAACTTTATTTTTACTGACAGGAATTTGTGTAACTATAATGCATTAGTGAAATATTTAAGTATTGGTTAAAATATCATTAAAATAAAAAAACAAAAGATTTGACATTTAGACAAAAGAAGCTAAACCACTTTTAAAAGAAGACCCATCTAGAATTTTTTAGACATAACAAAAGGTGTTCTTAGCCATTTATAAATATGAGAAACGAGTTCTTCCATACGATATCATACTCATCGGAACGGAAAACGGTAGAGGGGGTGGCGGTTCTTCTTCGTTTATGGCAATTATAACTTTCTAAGCAGCCTTTCTAATAAATAACACTGAGCCCTCGATCCTATATTCTAGACATACTCGTATTAAATCATCGGATCAGACAAAATCACAATAAACGCTGATAAATTGAAGGTTAATTGCGAAATTATGTGGAAATTGCTTCTTCAGTTGAACATTTATACATGTATTTCGCTAATCAGAAACAGTTAACTGCTATTAACTTCATAGAGCATAATTTGCGTGCTTGCGATCGATTCAGTCGAATGAGATCTATTTTAAAGTATGCATCATTAGGCAAAGTGATTTTTAATTTTTTTATTTTGATTCCTTAAATTACCTTTTATGGCTAAACTATAAAATTACTCAATTTGATCACAAATAAAGTTTGGTACATCATCATCAGGACCCTTGGACGAGTTTATGTAAGCTGTTAAAACTATATCGAAAACTATAAGTACTGATGGGAATAAAAGAGATTACGAATATTGTTCGCCTTAACTCGTATTCCCCTGTATATTATGAGGAGTTCGGTGGCGCAGTGGTATAGCGCCTGGCCCATCGATTGCGGATGTTAAGCAACTTTCACAAAGGTCGGTCATGGGATGGGTGACCAAAAATTTATTATCTCGAGCTCCTCCATGTTTCGGAAGGCACGTCCGGGCTGCATATGCAGACGTTGGCACCCACCAAACCGCATTGGGCCCTCGTGGTGGATCATGGCCCATCCTCCTTATCCGCCCATAAGGAAGGCATACTCCAGCAGTGGGGACATTAAAAATGGCTGATGGTCAGGGGCATATTATACTTATGATGAAATGATCTGTCGCTTCTCCCGTATTTTGTTACTATTTTCTGACTATTCAACATTATGCAATTAGTCAATACTATTAAAAGTCTTTTACTCAATAATTTGCAACTTGCTCAGTAAAGTTGAAAAATACTGAAATCCTTTTTTTGTTTAGCAAATAACCTTTGTGTTAGCAGAGGCATTCCAGGGAATTGCTTTTTTAAATTGAGTTGCTTCTTTGCAAAATGAAATGAAAGCTCGTCTTCCGTTCATAAAATTATTTTACGGAACATCGCCTCGGGATGTATTTTTTTTACTTTCGCTTTGTTAAAAACCATCCGAAATTTAGGATTAGAAATAACATCGACGGAAATGAAATGTCTAAAACAGTAAAGTTTCAACTACACTGGCCTTCATAACTTAGTAAGTACCACACTTTTAAAATTGTAATAGCTTTTAAAATACACAAGATACGAGTATATTTTCGAAATAAAAAGGACTGAAAAAAGATATATTTTAAAAATGTTATTATTTTCACAATCGATATACTTATAACCTTCTTGAAAAAAAATCATTTTTTATTTTAAAACTCTAACTTCTATTGTTTAAGAGAAATTACAATTTTAAAAGTGTGGTATGTACTAAGTGTTGAAGGCCAGTGTTTTTCTTTCATCTTAATTAGCAGTTTTAGTTTTGTACTTACCTATATTTACAGTACAGCTTACTTTTATAAATGTTTGAATAGTAAACTCAATAATGTAGATCCTCTTTACTGAGGAGGTATGCTACCTATTTCGTGAAGAAATTCTCGTTGCCTTGATATAACTTGCGTAAATTAAATAGTGAGATTAAGCAATTTTGATAAAACGTTTAGGTACTGAACCATTAAAAGAGAATATCAAACAATTTACACAATGTTATATTCTCTTTGTTAATAAAGATTTTTGTGTTCGTTTGCCACTATCCTCGGGCGCTTGTTTTTGTAATGAGATCTCATGTTATATTCAAATTCAATGAAAATTGTTCCCTGCGAAGTTTATACCTATCCAAAGTAGGCAAGCAATAGTTGTAAATAAGGTATGACGCATGTAATCCATGAAGATTTATACTATAGATATGAATAGAAGCCAGGTAATAATTTGTTTCTGTGTTCTTGTGAGTCCAGTCCAGTGGCACTCCAGTAGCACAGTGCCAGTAGTCAGGTTGGTATATTGCACACTGGCTGGAAATAATTCAAGGTGTTTTGATTTTTAGTGCGTCAGGTAGTACTAAGGGCTGTCAATCATACATTTTTGCGACCTTGAAATCGTGAAGGAAATTAAAAAAAGAAACAAAAAAATTATCGTGATCTTGGATATCTGAACATAGGGAAAAAATGTTAGAAAAGCGAAGGGGACCTTTGCAACAGTAAATGTTATTTTTATGCAAACATATTATATTAACAAATAATATTATTATTAAGTTGTTCAGTTCAGATATTATTATCAAAAACTCAAGGCCTCGATCACATCTTTTGCAATTTTTTAAATTTCGTCCTAGTTCAAGGTCGTAATGTATGATTAACAGCCCTTAGAATAGAATTTCCTGACGCACAAAAATAAAGACTCCATGAATTATTTCCTAGAAGAACTATCTGACAAGTAGACTATTTTTTAAAGATAAAAATGTAGAGAAATAATGAAAATACCAAGAAACATCGATAAAAACTTTTATTGATAAAAGACGACTGCAAGTCGTCTCCATCTATTAAGCGTACGTTTCTCCCGACGTCTCCACGATAATGTCTGCTATATGATAAAATTTAATTGTTAATGGTAACACTGGATTACAAGACACAGATTGTCGAACGAGACGGGGCGGGGACGGGCGCGCGCTGGGAGACCGACGACGCGGCGTAGAAAACGCGCACCCGCATCACGAATATAATTTCTCTATCTAACAATAAGTCAATTCTGATCGCTAATATCAAAAATTTACAATGAAAATAGAGTTTACTCTAAAAATTATATTACGCGGAGCAGGCGTCGGTCGTAGTCGACTTGACGACCGGCGCCGGCGCGTAGGCTATCACATTGAAAGATTCATAAATTACATTAGGTACGCTGCGCTCGCACCTACTTCTCGCTCGTCCTTAGGTACGAGATTTATTCGACAACTATAGATAATAATTTACAAGAGTTTGAAACGCGCGACGACGCCTACACGAAGAGGTCCTTTATTGAGGAACAGAGCGAGGCGTCACAGCCTTCTGCTACCTCTTCTTCCTCCGGCCTGCTTATATACCAACGTTCGCCGTCGCCGCGCCCCGGTGGAGGCCGGTTCGGTCCTGGAATGTCTCGTGGCTTTGTGCGAACATCTCCTACCTTCACAACATCTTTCGAAGATGCTCCAGACGAAGAAGGGCCCGCCTCTCCAGCTCCACTTTTCCTTAAAAATACTTCAATGGCACTACCCAATGCACTCGCATCTACTACAGATCCTGACGGACGATCCCAGACGACAGCCGCAGCATCACCTGGAGCCTGTTTGGAGTCTGGCGCGAATGTCACCTTTCCTTTTTTTGATTCATTTTCCTTGTTTTTCGTGGCTAGTGTTTGGTGTCGGCGTGTAAACCAAACAGTGCCGGAATCTGGGGGTTTATCTCGGAGTGTGGAGGCATCGAAACTGCTGGAACGTGTGTCGGCAAGCCGCCTCGTACGATCGGGCTTGCCACAGCGGTCAATTTCTGTGGCAGATGAAGTGAGTGCGTTGAGCATGTGATGAAGGTCAGTATCTGTGCAAACGACGCCAGCGCCAGTGCGCGGTGGAATCGGTGGGGGCATTTCTGAAGCTCGCCGACGAGCCGGTATTGGTGGCAACGGAGACCCTACAAAGTCCGAATGTCGGCGTCCACGATTTGTGTACCTCACTGAGCCACCCATGGGTGAACGCTCGTCTAGTGGTTGCACCTCACACACTCGTTCGTTAGATGTGTTCCAAAGACGCATGCGAACTTTACGGGCCTGTACAATATCGTCCATGATGTCCAGTTGGAGATTGTGCGTACTGCCGAGGGTTTCGGTTGCTGGTGGACCTGAAACCAGGCCCTTAATGAATTTGCGAGTACTTTAACATCTTTATACATGTATTAATCTTAGTGAACTAAACTTCGTCATGACTTTATTGAAATCTGCTCACATTTCTTAGCTCCAGAATCCCTGCGACGAGATAAAGCCGGGAAAGCTGCGATGGATTCACGGCGTCCACGTCCGAAGAGAGCCTGGGGTACTCTTGATATTGTCACTACTGAATGCCTGTAAGAAACAGCATGTTTTACCAAAGTGCTGCGTTTTGGTCGACTATAGTATAAAACAAGTACGTCTCTTACCGCCTGCCGCCGGGCTGAGCGGGCGGGGCTTGGCTTAAAGTTGCTAGGAAAGCAGCCTCGCGAGCTTCACGTGCAGCGCCTTCACCTCGTTCAGACAGACGACGGACCTAGTAACAAATAAAGATGAGATAAGATAATGATTTATTTCAACACCACAATAACTTTACAAGGAAATAACCATCAAACTTAGCCTAATGTCAAAACATGGCGGTCTTATCGCTAAAAGCGATTTCTTCCAGACAAACTACGGTATGGTGAGTTTGACAGAGGAGGAATACAGGGGGTGAAAAATGGCATGAAACGTAATCATAAACTTTGGTTGTTTGACCTAAATCAATCGATCAATAAATCAAGAAGAAAAATATCGTAAGGGATTTCATTGTTTTTAAAACTATTCAAAGATGAGACTCTCTTTGATAGAAAGAACATTATTTTTAACAGTATTAGTATTTATGAATTTATTTTAAGGAGAGGCTTCGAGAAAGATCCTGGCAGAGACTTCTGGTCGATCATAAATATGAACAGTTACCTGACTGGCAGTAGGGCCTGTGGTGCAAGATGGAGTCGGCAAGGAGTGCTTGCGAGTATCGCGCCATGGCGACAAATGGTACGGGTCTGGGGGAGACTCTTGGTCAATGGAGAGGCCTCGGGCGGGCCCGCTGGACTTCGGCGACGACTCCGCTTCCTCGGACCCACTCTCCTCCACCACGATCAGGGGCTCGCCGCCGCCGGGAATAGCCATCGAACCACGCCGCATCATTGCTGTTGAAGATATTATTCTTTTAAAGAACACATTAGACTCTGTGCAGTAAGTGTACATCAGTAAGAATCCTATATTAGAAGCAAGATATATTTTTTCATATCGGATCGAAACTCTGAATTCTTATATTAAGTAAATATTTTTCATAAAAGAAGATAAATTTTGTAACTTTATACTTGTTATAGAGTTAGGAAGATCACAAAATTCAATTATTACGAGGTATCGCATGATAATGTCTTTCGGTTCCGCCGTTATCAAAATCTTATTATTTTTAGATAATACCAAGATTACACAGTTTCTTCACTGCTTCGGTGTCTTAGCTTAATTTTGGCTTTGCAGTAGGTACTTATATCAATAAAGAAATAGTGTCTACAAATCAAAATATCTACTAAAAGTTTTTTTTCATTAAATCGTTATTAACTTTCATTATTTTTAATTATGGAAGATTATTTAATATCGTGTCAATTTTCATAAGCGGATTAGTTTATTGAATATTCTCCTCGAAAACCTGCTAAAGATTTAAAAACATTCATTAAACCTACGTTCGGAGTAGGCGGCCTCTCTGTGTTTTCTTCACTTACCTACAGGGCTTTATTAATTTCTAATTACCTTTACAAGACCATCTGGATTAAGCGGATTAACAAGGTTTCTCAAAGATTAATTTAGTAACTTTGTTATACAGATATTAATTGCAGTCGTAAAAATCAGTTTATTACTTATCGCCCAAGCTGGTGAAACAATATGTTGGTTCAAGTTGTGTATTGATTGGAAAGGCAATCAGTAATCACTTATGTCTTCAAATGAGATATTACCGAAACTACTTACATAACTCTAGTAAATAAGTTTATTAATCCGTGCTTCACTTAGCCAAACGTTATATGCTTTCAATCAAAATTATATTACATAAGATATTATTATCACATTTCACTTGCCAAATCATCTTAATATCGAATTTTCGAATAAAATTCGTGAATCTCTGTTTATCGTTATTCCTAGTACGAATGCATTGCAGACTATCTTATTAATGGATTATTTTCGTTTTGATTCCAAGGTTTGCCGTAATCGGTTTCATTTAATCGGCTCATGTTGATGATTGAATGATATTCTATTGACTGTCTTTTGTCTAAAAGTATCATCAAAGATAGATGTTGCTGTAGCCCTAATCAAAGGTTCGCAATATTTCTGTGCATTTCGTATCTAACGCAAGCTATCAACAGGTCTGGTCCGGCCAAGGCTTGGAACTGACCTGGATTTGTGACCTCGATTCCCCCTCCCCCCACTTCTGCAACTGCAAACGGGAGGAAATGACCGTCTCCTCTTTTGCCGTTTCCGAACGCAGCTTAAAATGACATTTTGTTTTATCTGCAGTTGGAATAATCTTTTGTATTGCTGTAAATGCGGTGCAATGAATAGCTTGTTTTTCTATTAACCGTTAATAAAAAAAGGCTGACTTAAAACAAGAATTTGGTACTAACAGATGTTGATTGAATGCATCAACGCCCGAGCAGCCGAATGCGGCCGGACAACAATAGAATATCTGTTGTGTCTCATTTTCCGGGCCTTGAAGGGTTAAATATTTCAAGCACATCAAAGGAACTTTTTTAAATTGTCGCATTGTCAAAATAAGCCTAGCAAGAACTTGAGGTTTTTTGAAATAAAGTAAAGAGCAATCAAAAGCTCATGACATTTACAAGTGTATTAAATAACAATTTAAAAGTAAATACATTTAACGTTAATTAACGTTCATTCGAATACTTAATAACGATACTAAAAGTCTTTCTTTGGCAGCCTTTTACATAACTTTCAGAGTAAAAGCTCCTGAAATTAAATAAATTGCGGGAGCTGAATGGTGACTGTAATTAGTTGAACTCCATTGACGAACTTAAGTAATTTCACACTTGCACCCCGGGACCTTTTGTAATTAATTTACTTTCGTATACGGATGTAATTATAATGCTTACTGTTAGAGCATATTCCGATTATGTATGAGCAAAGCGTGTCTGCTGCTGTTGCGTTCATAATAATAGTAGCTCTTCACTATGTTAAATTTATCTTTTTCACAACACTTAACGTAAGTTAATGGTGCTTAATGTGTGTGTTGCGCAATCAATGTTGCCAGTATTAATTGTACTTTTTTTAACTTCTGGGAAGTTATACATAGGCCTATAATTTTTGATGTTTAATTTAATAGCTAGTATATAACAGCTAGTATATCTTTGTGTACGGTTATGAATTACTATTTTTTATAATTTTCGTAACTTGTTAGTTCTTAATTGCTTTTATTTTTGCAAATTATACAAATGAAGCAACGAATGAGATGACAGATGAGTCTTCATAGTCAACGTATAATGACGAAGTTGATAAAAAAATTTAGTTAATAAAAAAAATAGTAAAGCGAACACTGTGCCTTTATCTAGAGTTTATGAATACGTCGCTCGCTAGCTTGTGTAAATATTAATATGAAATTTTGCGCAGCGCCCCAAGCGGTTCCCACCCTAAACTACAAATATCCATACAAAAAGTCGCACATACAGCATTATATATTCAGAGACAGTCAATAATCCCAAACGGTTCCAGTGATCAAATATATCGTAATAACCAAAGAGTTAAAATAAGTGAAAACTACATAAAATTCTAGTAGGTTTTCGACTGATTCCAGTATTTTTTATCACCATATTCCTTAATATTTGGCGTATTCCATAAATCTGACGCTGCATGTACGTACTTGCTCGGTAAACTCATATCGTAAAATCATAATAGAGCTTGACGATCCCTTTTAATATGCGTGACCTGAATTTCGCTCTTTTTGTATCTACAGGCATTTGAAGGATTCATTACGACGTATTTATTGTTCGAAACGAATCAAAATATTTATTTTGGAATATCACCACACCGTAAAGGGAAGCAGCTTTATTTTAGACCGAAAAGGACTGGGTTTATTTTTGTTGGGTTGGCCAACCCCTATTGTGTAAAAAAAGAACGCATTCTTAGCACGAACATGATCTAACGAGAAATAAACGCGCGTGAAAAAGAACCGTCGAGTAATTTAGTATGGGGAATTTGTACAGCGCCATCTACCGCCGAAAAGCGAATTGATATTTTCCATAAAGAATTACTCTATCCAGTATTTTACGCGCGTGGCAATGGGAAAACAACCACGTATTCCCTTTGAATGTTTAATCATAACAGCTCTATCAATGCCCACTGCGGTACCATTGTCATTATTTTCACGTTTGGCAGGCGGGTTAAAATCCCAGTTTGGCACCGTTTTAGTGATTGGCTCAGCAATGGATATACAGTGTATGTCATTGAAATTGAAATGCTAGTTACACAAATTAAGCTGGTTCTATTCCGTTCGCTGTTAACTGTTGATGTTTCATTTCGTTCCTTTGCGGTGACACTGTTGGTTTACAGTGCTGGCGCATGGTCTGTAGCTAACTGAAATTGTGAAACGTGAAGCGAAAATCCTTATCAGCCCATAAGGAAGGCCTATGCTCAGGCAGTGGGCACATTAAAATGGCTGATGGTCAGTCAGAAGCGAAATTAGATCAGCAGCCTGAATTGAGTTTTGTGGCTCAATAAAGCGTCAAAAGCTTTAATAACCGAAACTTTGCTTTTTGTTTTAAATCATGGTTTATAGATTTAATATATAGAAACTAAATTTTATGTTTATGTTTATGTTAGATTTTGTCTTTGTTTTTATGATGATTTTTTTAAATTTTAATTTATGTTTATGATGTAAACTCTCTGAAGACAATTAAATAAAATCTTGATTAAATATGTCATATTATTATTGGCATGGAATAAATTCGATTCAAATCGATTAGCATACTAGCATTTGCGACAGCGATGTTAATTAAAAATTAGTAAGTATAAGATTTAGTTAAACTGTAGACTGATTGATTAAATTAATAAATCCCCCGAAAATAGATAGAATATACAAGGTGTTTCAAAAATACCCCTAATGCCGAATATGGTATATAGGGACCATCAAACTGAACAACTTTTACTATGAGGCCAACTCTGAAATCGCGACAAAAAAATCAGCTGTTACATACATTTTGATATTTTCGATTTTAATTTTTGTATGAAACAGTTGTTTTTTTTTCGCGATTTCAGAGTTGGTCCCATAGTAAAAGTTGATCAGTTTGATGGTCCCTATATACCATATTCGGCATTAGGGGTATTTTTGTAACACCTTGTATATTACTGAAAATATTTCTTTCAAAATAACCACCGTAACCCTGTGCGCGGCACACTGGGAACGAAACGAAACGAAGTACGTTTCGATTCGATTCGCTCCGTTTCGTCCTCAATGTGGCCTGCGCTTTACAAAGGAACAATATTGTCTCCTTCCCCACATATTGTTATGGATCATAGGATTTATTGGAAACAGATTACTGGCTCCAAGTGGAAGCTTACTTACGAAGTGGAGCTGTGCCGTCAAGAAATTCAAATAAAGCTTAGATACGCAAGGATTGTAACGTCGGCTTACAGCAAATTATCGAGTTAGTAAGGAGAATATGTGATATGATGCCTACTTTGGGTTTTGTTTCTTTGTAATATGGTTGAATATTAAAGTAATCAATAAAGTTGTCTCTCTTTCTCCCTTTGATGAGACTAGACTAGCTGAACAATATCCTGAAATTAATAAAACAAAATTTGTTGGTAAAGAAATAAAGAAACAAATAAACAAGAAAGCAACCTAATAAAAAACATTGTTTCGTACTACCCATACATATTATAATGTTTCATAGTAAATAAATAAATAATAAATATTTGACAACTACATACATTGTTCCGATTCCAAAGTAAGTAGCTAAAGCACTTGTGTTATGGAAATCAGAGACAACGGTGATACACAAACACCCAGACCTGAGCCAATATAGAAAAGTGCGTTTTCTAAATTGACCCAACCGGGGATCGAACCCGGGACCTCAGAGATGGCGACACCTTGAAAACCGGTGTACAAAGCCACTCGACCACGGAGGTCGTCAATATAGTAACAACGTATACGTATACAAAAAGAAGATTAAAAGTGTGGTCCAAAGAAAAGTAACGTAATTCAAGTCCCAAATCACATCCAATTCAAAATTGGACAAATAAAGGCAATAAAAGTTGCGTTGTAAAGAGAGGCACGAAGTAATGAGGGAGGAATGGCGACTGACAACGTTAAATATCACTTTGTGAAAAGAAAGAGCGCGTCTTTTGTTTAATTACGTCATTACGCGCGGGCGATGGCTGGCTTATCTTTACGACTGTACGGGGAATTCCTTTTAAAAGACAATGCAGGTGGTTCACGTTGACACCCTCAAAACATTTCAAACATTTTATAGTATAGTTGTTTCATTATAGTATAAGTAAGGTTGTTTCAGTAAAAAAAAATAATAATAAGACCTGTAACCTAGTTCATAATATTCAATTTTTGACGACCTCCGTGGTCGAGTGGCTTGTACACCGGTTTTCAAGGTGTCGCCATCTCTGAGGTCCCGTGTTCGATCCCCGGTTGGGTCAATTTAGAAAACGCACTTTTCTATATTGGCTCAGGTCTGGGTGTTTGTGTACCACCGTTGTCTCTGATTTCCATAACACAAGTGCTTTAGCTACTTACTTTGGGATCAGAGCAATGTTTGTGATGTTGTCAAATACTTGTTATTTATTATTATTATTATTATTATAGTATAAGTAAGGTTGTTTCAGTAAAAAATAACAATAATAAGACCTGTAACCTAGTTCATAATATTCAATTAAGTTTTTAAGATTTTATAGTAAATCTGTTTCATGGAAGAGCTGTGCCTCCTGATACAGGCCAACTGAGGCTTCAAAGTTGGCATCGGTCACTACTATTTATTATTAAAATGTATTTCGTTAAAGCCAAACATGCAAATCAAACGAGGACATACCAAAAATTATCGAATCGATCGAAATCAGCTTACCCGTAGCACGAATTGCTATCGAAAAAAATAGCGCGCGTAAAAACATTTGATAGAGTAATTTTGTATGAGAAATTTGTATAGCGCCATCTACCGCAGAAAAGTGAAATGAAAGGGGTATGAGTAAAAAGTGGGTCATTTTTTTTTTGCGATGTCGCTTCCAAAAAGCTCTTTCATCTCAAAGACCTTATCGAAATAACCAAAAAATTATTCTACAGCGTTAGTCTATCATGGGCAGTTTTATAAATATTTTAGTTTAAAAAAATAAATTCGGGTCATTTTTTTTTGCGCTGTCGCTTCCAAAAAACCATTTCATCGCAAAGATCACATCCAGATAAGCCAAAAACTATTCAACAGCGTAACTCTAGCATGGGCAGTTTTTGAGATATTTAAGTTTAAAAAATAATATGTAGGTCATTTTCTTTTTTTGGCGTTGTCGCTTCCAAAAAACTATTTCATCGCAGAGATCTCATCTAAATAAGTAAAAAACTGTTAGACAGCGTAAGTCTATCATGGGCAGTTTTTTAAATATTTGAGTTAAAAAAATAAAATGTTGGTTATTTTCTTTCTTTGGTGTTGTCGCTTCCAAAAAACTATTTCATCGCAAGTATCTCATCCAAATAAGCAAAAAATTATTCTGCAGCGTAAGTCTATCATGGGCAGTTTTTGAGATATTTAAGTTTAATAATTAATATGTGGGTTATTTTCTTTTTTTGGCGTTGTCGCTTCCAAAAAACTATTTCATCGCAAAGATCTCATCTAAATAAGTAAAAAACTATTAGACAGCGTAAGTCTATCATGGGCAGTTTTTTAAATATTTGAGTTAAAAAATAAAATGTTGGTTATTTTCTTTTTTTGGTGTTGTCGCTTCCAAAAAACTATTTCATCGCAAAGATCTCATCCAAATAAGTAAAAAACTGTTAAGCAGCGTAAATCTAGCGTGGGCAGTTTTTGAGATATTTAAGTTTAAAAAATAATATATGGGTTATTTTCTTTTTTTGCCGTTGTCGCTTCCAAAAAACTATTTCATCGCAAAGATCTCATCCAAAGGGTCAAAAAATTGTTTGGCAGCGCAAGTCTATCATGGGCAGTTTTTGAGATATTTAAGTTTAAAAATTAATATGTGGGTTATTTTATTTTTTTGGCGTTGTCGCTTCCAAAAAACTATTTCATCGCAGAGATCTCATCTAAATAAGTAAAAAACTATTAGACAGCGTAAGTCTATCATGGCCAGTTTTTTAAATATTTGAGTTAAAAAAATAAAATGTTGGTTATTTTCTTTTTTTGGTGTTGTCGCTTCCAAAAAACCATTTCATCGCAAGTATCTCATCCAAATAAGCAAAAAATTATTCCGCAGCGTAAGTCTATCATGGGCAGTTTTTGAGATATTTAAGTTTAAAAAATAATATGTGGGTCATTTTCATTTTTTTGGCGTTGTCGCTTCCAAAAAACTATTTCATCGCAAAGATCTTATCCAAATAAGTAAAAAACTATAGGCAGTGTAAGTCTATCATGGGCAGTTTTTGAGATATTTAAGTTTAAAAAATAATATGTGGGAGTTTTTCTTTTTTTGGCAATGTCGCTTCCAAAAAACTATTTTATCGCAAAGTTCTCATCCAAATAAGCCAAAAAAATATTTGGCAGCGTAAGTCTATCATGGGCAGTTTTTGAGATATTTAAGTTAAAAAAATAATATGTAGGTATTTTATCATTGATCTCAAAAACTGCCCAATATTGGAAAGTAGAACATATCAAGAGTCATATTTAATTAATTATTTTTTTGCTCATTTGGATGAGATCTTTGCGATGAAACAGTTTTTTGTAAGCGACAACGCCAAAAAATGAAAATGACACACATATTATTTTTTAAACTTAAATATCTCAAAAACTGCCCATGATAAACTTACGCTGCAGAATAATTTTTTGCTTGTTTGGATGACATACTTGCGATGAAATAGTTTTTTGCAAGCGACAACACCAAGAAAAGAAAATAACCCACATTTTATTTTTTTACTTAAATATCTCAAAAACTGCCCATGACAGACTTAGGTACGCTGCCAAATAGTTTTTACTAATTTGGATGAGATCTTTGCGATGAAATAGTTTTTTGGAAGCGACAAAGCCAAAAAAAGAAAATAACCCACATATTATTTTTTAAACTTAAATATCTCAAAAACTGCCCATGATAGATTTACGCCGCCGAATATTTTTTTGCTTATTTGGATGAGATCTTTGCGATTAAATAGTTTTTTGGAAGCGACAACGCCAAAAAAAGAAAATAACCCATATATTATTTTTTAAACTTAAATATCTCAAAAACTGCCCACGCTAGATTTACGCCGCCGAATATTTTTTTGCTTATTTGGATGAGATCTTTGCGATGAAATAGTTTTTTGGAAGCGACAACGCCAAAAAAAGAAAATAACTCACATATAATTTTTTTTACTTAAATATCTCAAAAACTGCCCATGATAAACTTACGCTGCCAAATAGTTTTTTGCTTATTTAGATGAGATCTTTGCGACTAAATAGGTTTTTGGAAGCGACAACGCCAATAAAAGAAAATAACACACATATTAATTTTTAAACTTAAATATCTCAAAAACTGCCGATGTTAGACTTACGCTGCTGAATAGTTTTTTGCTTATTTGGATGAGATCTATGCGATGAAATGGTTTTTTGGTAGCGACATCGCATAAAAAAATTAACCAAATATTTTTTTTAAACTTAAATATCTCATAAACTGCCCATGCTAGACTAACGCTGTTCAATAATTTTTTGCTTATTGGGATAAGATCTTTGCGATGAAACGGTTTTTTGAAAGCGATATCGAAAAAAAAATTGACCCACCTCTTCTTATAAAATTACTCATACCCCTTTCTCAAAGATAATTTCTCTATCGAGTACTTTTACGCGCGTTTTTTTTCTCGACAGATGTTTGTGCTAGGGATGCAGATTCAAGATAGCACTAGTGAGCTTTGTTATTTTCTATCCCTCTTACTAATAAAGATTGTATAGCAGATGTATAAGTTACACAGTGGTGACTGTCTGTCAAACTATTTAGGTTTGACATTAAAAAGAAAGGGACAAAACACTGTGTAACTTATATATCTGCTATACAATCTTATGTAATATTAATAATATTATATTTTAACACTTGTTAAAATATAATGATTATTCACTATCGGTATCCAGGCAGCAAATTAATTCTGCGCGTGATTTAAGATAAAATTTTAGGCTTTGTAAGGACATCATATTTTTTATAATTGCCAGTAATTCATTGTAATGGCCACCTTTTGGTATTAAGGGCGCTTTTTAACAGTGTCTAATAAATAATATTACCTTTTTGAAATTTTGAGATTTAAGCATTCACAATGCTATTTTTATATAATACTAAATAATATACTAGAAAAAATAGGACTCGCACCAGATCATGTTCTCGGACGGGAATCGAACCCGCGACTTTTGGATAACCGGTCCAATGCTCTGACCGCTGAGCTACCGAGTCACTAGTGGGAACGTCGAATTTCTTCTAGTATATCAACTCTTACGCTGCAAGTTCCCACTAGTGACTCGGTAGCTCAGCGGTCAGAGCATTGGACCGGTTATCCAAAGGTCGCGGGTTCGATTCCCGTCCGAGAACATGATCTGGTGTGAGTCCTATTTTTTCTAGTATATTATTTAGTATTATATAATATTACCTTTAATACCTCTGTTTTCATTTGTAATTCTAAATCTAAATAAAAAGACAAACTCTTTTCAAACTGAAACTAAAAAAACCTAATTATAATAATTTAATCATAAAGAACTGTAAGAGAGACGTTTTTAAAGATATTATATAATAAAAGAATAACTGAATCACTTGATTGTCCGTCTGTCTGCCTCTATCAAGGCCGTTTTTAGGGTTCCGTACCCAAAGGGTAAAACGGGTCTCTATTACTAAGACTCCGCTGTCCGTCCGTCTGTCTGTCTGTCCGTCTGTCACCAGGCTGTATCTCATGAACCGTGATAGTTAGACAGTTGAAATTTGCACAGATGATGTATTTCTGTTGCCGCTATAACAACAAATACTAAAAAAACAGAATAAAATAAATATTTAAGGGGGCTGCCTTACAACAAACGTGATTTTTTGACTCGATATTGATAACGGCAATAGGCAGACGCTTGAAATATTCACAGAACATTAAGTTATATCTTCACTTTATAAATAAATAATTAAATTAAAATAAAACAAATATTTAAGGGGGGCCCATACAACAAACATGCCGTTGCCATTTTTATAGATAATCGTACGGAACCCTTCGTGTGTGAGTCCGACTCGCACTTGGCCGGTTTTTATTACAATAATTATATCTTAACTTATTTATAAAATAATTGTTTGAAAGTGTCTTGTTCAAACTAGAAATTACCTTGGATGAGCAAGTTACTCAAGAGACTTTTACATCATTTATGGAAATATACATCTTTATAGCCCCTCTTTATATTAACTTAAAGACATCAACTTAAGAGCAAGGGGTAGTTTTATTACTTCCATCATAATTCGATCGGAAGATATAAATATTATATTATAAAATTGATGATAAAAACTTGAGTTGAGTTGGTCCTTTGTACATTTAGTTTAGGTAGTTGATTTTCCTTAACGGCTTTTTTAGTTTGATTGGTTAGAATTCATTTTTCTAGTTCAATTTTAACCAAAGTTTGTGATTAAGAGCAAACTAAAAAAGTCTCTCCAAAACATTGATAGATGTTCGAGCTTCGGAAACTGTAGCTCTACCATGAGTTTACAAAAACCGCTTTCGCTAGCGACTGCGTAACCAATTTGTATGGGAAATTGAAGCAGTGCCTCTAGCGGTCACTCGAAGAACTAAAATCTGTCGATACAGTAATTTTGTGTGGGAAATTTGTAAAGCGGCATCTACCGCCGAAAAGTGAAATGAGAAGAACTACTGTATCGAAAATTTTTCGCGCGTGTTTTTTCTCGATAGCTGTTCGTGCTAAGGGCACTGATCGAGATTTAACCGCGTAGATTATTATCTACCTAGCTAACGTCGTCTGTACAACATGTTACAAAAATACCCCTAATGCCGAATATGGTATATAGGGACCATCAAACTGATCAACTTTTACTATGGGACCAACTCTCAAATCACAAAAAAAAAATCAACTGTTTCATACATTTTGATATTTTCGAGTTTAATGGTCCCCATATACCATATTCGGCATTAGGGGTATTTTTGTAACATTTTGTATATCACATAAAGAAGGAATCTAAGTGTTCCATAAATGGTTTTTCGTTCATAACCCCAAGCTTTTTCCATTACAGAAATAGCACCTTTGTTTGATTTATATCCACGTTTTTCTAATAAAACGTACAATGTTGAGAGTGGTAAAAAAAGTGATTTACTTAACTTTTGGCCAATATTTACAAAGAGCCGTAAAAGTTTTTATTTCTCTCAGTGCTGAATGTTGTTGAAATTACTGAAGGTAATGGCTCTGAAGAAGTTGAGATTGCAGGACGCCGTAAATGGAACGATTGTGAAGAATTTTCTTAAAAAACTGGTCTGTGGATCAAAGAATCCTTATTGCATTTTTTAACTTTTTATTTCTATGAAAATTGACTTGATTATTTACATGGAGGGCTATTTTAATTTGGAAAGCTTTTTGTATTTTTACTTTGGATTAAGTTTATAATATATCTTTCATCAACAAAAGTAAAAAAAATATACTAGTGGCTCCGTCAGCTGTAGACCTCGCGTTTGTGCGTTAAAAATAGCCCAAAATGATGTTGTTTAAAAATTTATTAAATAGATGTCGCCACGAGGCTTTCAAAGCAGTACTATGTGCTGGTATATTATATTTTGATGTAATTAAAGCTAGATGAATTTATTCTAATTTTAATCATTTTTCGAAAATGGTGAATCTTTTCAGTTGACTTGTCTTTTGATGCAGGCGGGTTCTTTTTAGTTTTTAGTTCTTATATAATTATTACGGTCATGACTTTTTTAAAATCCTTATGAGAAGTCCTTTAATTTTTTTCACTTTACATAATAGCACGGCACAGCCGCCATATTGGTTTTTTTAACGTCACTTACCTAAGAACACTTGGGCTGTCAAGACAAATCTAACGATATACTAAAGAAATCCGTTCAGCCGATTCAAAGACATGAGGTAGTAAAGAATATTACATACATACAAGATACGCGCAAAAAACATAACCCTTTCCTTGCAGTCGGGTAAAAAGAATAAAACGAAAGCTATAGTTCAATCTCATCCAAGTTGAAACAAATTTCTATTACGCGATCACAAATCAAATTCAACAGCCTTTTTCCATCTGGTCACAAAAAACTGCCACATAACTAAAAATACGAAAGCAAATGGAGCAGAACAAGAAAGGAAATAGTGGAAAGCCTCGATGAAGGTTTCTTAGTAATGGGGAAACGGGATCTCGGTTCGTGTGGTTACATTTATTAGTGGCACTTTATGTAATAGTACAGCTAAACCACAAAGTAAACACTAGAATTTTTTCGTGCACGCACACATAAACATATCGTACAGGCAATTTCAGGCTAACCCAGACAATATTCAGTAACCATAGCACGAACGTCTATCGAAAAAATAACACGCGTAAAAAAATCGATAGAGCAATTTTGAATGGAAAAGAATAGCATCGTCTAACGCCGAAAAGCGAATTTCCCATTGATAATTACTGAGTACTTTTACGCGCGTTTTTTCCCGATAGCTGTTCGTGCTAGGGTTTTCCCGATAGCTATTCGACTGTACTGTAGCAGTTACCAAAGAGTTCCTAGCGCCAACAAAACAAATGACTAACGCTTTCGAAAACTGAAACTTTCGGTCTTTTTGTGGCCAAAAACAAGGCACTTCTTCTCTCGTCTAATGATAATAAATAAAGCCGTAAATAACATAATTTAAAAACAAATTACTGAGAACAGTGAATGTTGGCTTCACGCCAATAATATAATATGCACTGATGGGATCTCAAACGTTAAGAAATTGTACTTCATCCATCCAACGCTTACCACTAATGGAGTCAGTTTATTTCTTACTTTAATAGTAAAAAATATTCCAAAGATTGTTCTTACTTATTTTTACTAACATTCTTCTTTTTATTTTTTAGCCAGTCTTCTCAGTAGCAGTTGAATTTAAAGTCAAGATTAAGTTACGGTTAAAAATATAGCATGCATTTTAAATATTTTAATATGTACGACCTCCGTGAATTTACATTTCCGTTCCCAGGTGTCCAACATATTAGTTTCCAGGCTGTGTCGAGATGTTTATGAAATAACAAAGTTAAATTAAAAAATTGCAGTGAAATATTAGAATAATTTATGACTTTTAAAGCAAAATTTATTAATGTGTTTCGGATTTGTTGAAATTAAACTCAGCTGATGATAAAGTAAAATCCTTAATGTTACTTGACGAAAGAGTTTTTTTAAAATGCATACATATTATACTATTACATATTATACTAGTCTATATGATAGACAACAAAACAAATTAAGATAGGTATAAAAAATAACGTCTAATTTTCGTGGCGTTATTAGGAAAGATATTTGTTTAACTTTTTTTGTAACGATTATAAACGATTTCCAAAAAGAAACCTACTCACATGTCAAAACAAAGAGAGGGTGTCATTTCCAATTGTAATTTTTGGCCCATAAAGTAATGTGCTTTCAGACTTGGACCCAAGGCCATAATATATTCACAAGTATTAGGCGGGCCATAATCCCGCCATTTGCATTCCCACGTCCATGGTCAAAGGTAAATGGATTGTTATGAAAGGTTGATGGTTTCGCTCACAATGGGCTTAGTGTGATCTTATTTGCTGTATGATGATGTATGTATATGTACGTCTACAGGGTGTTTGGTAATAGCCTTTATAAATCCGAATATGGTAGGTAGGGTACTATGCATACAAACTCGGAAAATTATTACAAACTCTGCAAACTGCCATGTTGCTGAGAAATTTAATTTTTAATTTTTGGGTTTTTGGGTTTTTGGCGCCATTTTGTCGAGTTCGGTTTGGTGTCTATTTTAATTATTTTCAAATTGATTCATAGTGGATATTGTGTCTTAAAATTGGTGCAGTTATATGGTACAAGTGTCTACGCAACTGAACAATATGTGGGATAATTGAAATAGACGCGATCTTGGTTGTGTGAAGCTGAGACTTTTATTGAAGTGGTGGCTTCCTCGGCAGAACTAACCGAGTAAACTGTCTTGATATTCTTGGTGCCAAATGCTCCAAGCAGCATTGGAATGCGATGCACCCGCATTTTAATGAAAAATTAAACAATATCTACCACTGAACTCTTTAACACTTGACATTGGCAAAAATTACTTCCAAGAGTAGAAAGAAAGTAGATTGCCATAACAAAAAAAGAAGAAGAAGAATTTTTAATTTTATGGAAAAATGCAAAATTATAACCCTAGACGCAAATAGGCATTGTATTCGATAATCAATGCCATTAATGAGCAAAACCAAAACACAATTTCGGTCTAGGGTTGCAACATTGCAGAATACCATTAAATAAAAAAAAAAAAATATAAAGTGGTTTTCAGGGTATATAATAATTTTTCGGGGTTGTGTGCATGATATCCTATCTATAATATTCGGCTTTATAAGGCTATTACCAAACACCCTGTATATCAAAGCGTTATCTTTACAATTCCTAATCAATCTAAAAGTGCCCACTACCATTGTTTATGCTATATTCATATTAAAATATTAATTAAACAAATATTCCTGACAAATCAAACTAAATATTTAATCCCAAACTAAGCAATCTTAATAAATATAGAAATACATAAATAAGAACATAAACATCCATGACTCAAGAATAAAATATGCTTATGCTATACCCCTACCAGGATTCGAACCCAGGACCTTTGACTCAAGAGTCAGGATCGTTGCTACTGCGCCAAGCGGTTGTTCATCATGGAACAATTCTAATTTTATCTTTAGACCATTTTATAGTGTAGGAACGATATTTCGTAATCATTCCAATAATGTTTAGGATAAAAGATAGGATTTTCTTCCCTACATCTAGACAAAATACCTCGACCCCAGTAAGGGGTTGAAATAGTCAACCAATTTATAAATTTGATACTCGTCGATATTAAATTGTTTTCTACTGCTGCAACGACAGTAGTTTTAGTTAGTATCATTAACATAGGAAACAAAAGCTTATTTAATTAAAAGCGGCATTGATTGAAGTTGCGCCAAGTAGCGGAATAAAGTACAAGATAAAACGCTTAGTTACATTGTTGTCTTGTTCGTTAATTAGTTTACAAATTGCATATTGATTAAGTGAAGTCGATTGAAGTTAGCGAGGGGGTGCTGTCTTGAAAATAGCTGTTTATTCTTGTCAAGTTTACCAATGCCGTGATAGGTCAGTTGTTTGACGTCCTCGTAGCACGAACAGGGTGCGTAGTGCGAGTTTTTTACTTAATCGATCGCGTTAATGTAAACTTAATTTTGTATAGGATTTGTGGCCCGACTTCTAGCGGAATACGATATGAACTTCATCAACGCCATACAAAATTCAAACGCGCTCATGATCGAGCGTGAGGTGAAAAAACTCGCACTTAGCAATCAGCTATCGAGAAAAATAACGCGCGAAAAACTACTCGATAGAGTAATTTTGTATGGGAAATTTTTACAGCGCCACCTACTACCGTAAAACAAACTGCTTTTCCATACAAATTTGACAGTTTTGCTCAATAAGAATTCGATTGTCACTCGATAGCTGTTCGTGCTACTGTTAAAGAATTGATTTAAAATAACGTTTAGCATAAACTGAAACTAAAATTGAATGTTAACTTTCTAAAGCCGAGAAACTATAGCTGTATAGACCACGTTTATAGCACTATACATACGTAATGTTAATGGGCAACATACTTACATTGTTTTACTCAAGAAAAGCCTATATATTGTTGTTCAAATCGCACTTACCGCCACCCTAAATTATGTATGGACTTTTTGACAGAATTAATAGAATAAAATCGAGCCAAAATGTAACTTTTTAATTGGATTTGTTATAGCTATAAGAATTTCGAAAACGATATTTTAATCGGCCTCGACTACCATTCATCGTATTGAATTGAAACGAGGCATTAAAAAAAGATCAGTATACTAAACATATATTATTATATTTTACATGTCCAATCCGAATTGAAAAAGGAGTCGGTTAATGACGTGACGCGAGATCCGCCAACGCTGCCGTATCGGACTGTCCGGTCCGGTCGTCAATAGGTCTATTTTGATCACTTAACGATCGTTAATTTCAATAGGCTAGAGTTTTCTATCGTTCGTAACGTTGTATTCATAAAAGCAAACTTTAACAGACAGAATTGTATGCATTAATTATTATTAAACTTTTTTATAAATTACCTGTTAAAAATTTCCATAAAAAATATTTGCTCAGCTTTGATTTTATAAACCTCTATAATGATATTCAAGACGTGATTTATTAATACATCGTTATTAATAATTATGAAACTAACAACATTGATTTTATTAAATAGATCCCGAAACACCACAAAAGATTTATCATTTTTTAAAATTAAAAGACATATTGAAAAGTAGATACTACTTAAACGGCAGTATCAATTTTATTCTATTAAAAATCCATTTTCTTTAGCGTATTTTCAAAACAATTTATCAGATAACCAGTTGATTTGTTTATCAGATTAGCAAAGAAAAATAATGCTGACATTCCCAAATGTGATTTCGCTGAGATAACAGTCCAACCCTTTCATGCGATTATGAAAAATGTTTCAGAACTGAAATTCCCGCGGCGAAACACGCATGGCCGTTTGAATTTGTATCGAAATGGCGTTGGCTCGTCCATCGCTCGATTGGTACCTTTGGCGTGCTACGTTCGCATATTCTACCCATTCGATGAATTATATTGTTATGTTACGGGTTTTTTAAGGGAACAATATTTTCTGTCACCTAAGTTTAGATGTGTCACTAATCTGCAATACCCTAATTATAATATCTATCCCCAAGAAATATATTAGTCATCATATTTATCAAAACTGTCTCTAAGTATAAATCACCGTATTAATGTAAATATGTCTCTTAAATTATAGTTTGATCACTTTTTTCTATGGCCATTAGTATCATTTAAATCGTTCAATCATCAAAATAATAGATGTGTCACTTAATTCATAGAAAAATTCCTAAGTAGGGGCGGAGTCAAATTGGCGGGCTATGAAAATTTTAATGCACTAGGTAGGTTAGGTTAGGTTAGTGTTTAGACCACTCGCAGCGGAGCGAGCGAAGCTCCATAATGCTTATATCAGGATCAACTAGTTTGGCCATAATGCTTATATCAGGATCAACTAGTTTGGCCTAGGCTATACTAGTTAATCCCATAGCGTATAGGAAGAACTAGTTTAACCTAGGCCAAACTAGTTTGTCCTGATAAATCGGGTTTGGCCGGTAACAAATATACCTAACTAACTCGCACAGCTCGCACTTGACTGCAGTGTTTTGTTTAGTTTTAGATATGTAGTGTTTTTGTTTCGATTATAAATGTTAATTATATGATTTAAACCTATTGTAGTTTTATTTAATTAATTGTAACCATATCGTCAAATTTCAGTTGAATTATGTAATAAATTAATATTATTTTTCAATGATCAAAATATATTTTTTAGGTAAACATTTTTAATTGTTTGGTGATTCAGTTTAAGTGACACTTTCATTATTTAGAAACCCAATATAATTATTTGATGATTGATATTATTTCCAAGTAATTCTTAATTATTATTAAGGTAAGCGTTTTTATATTATTTGGTAATTTAATTTAAGTGACAGATCTACTATTTTAGGAACAAATATTATTTATTAGGTCACTGAAAATGCATTTATTAGGTAATTGATAAAATCATACCCGTTTTTTAATACTTTCCAAAAAACAAAGATTCATTCCCAGAATGTATAATACATTATCAAACGAATAGCCCTAATAACTTAATGAGGAGCTAAAACCTCCTTGTTGGTGAGACTTGTTATTATTTTTGTATATTTATATATTTTGACCTGCCTTTTTTATTTGTATATTTAAATATATTTTTTCTAAGGTTCGCTAAGGTACCCTTTAAATTATAAGGCATTTCTTTTCCTTTCCATCTATTTTTTGGACCTTTATTTATTCAAACCTTTTATTTTTTTATAAGTATGTAATGTGGTTCTTCATTATATTTCCCGTCCACCCTTTAGGTTAGTTTGGGTGAAGGCTAAAAAATCGGCGTCTCGCCCATCCCATGGGCGAAATTATTACACCGAGCCTAGACCTGGTTTGCTGCTGCTGCAAATAGGCACATCCGCACTACGTTTTACGTAGTGATCATTAGTTAAGTTTTTTTTCTTGTATGTATTCTTATACCCACCAGATGTTTCTATGTGTGTTTGCAACAAATAAACCATTTATCTATTTATCTATGTATCTATCATTTAACCTTAGTGGTACTACAGTGCAAATACTGACGAACCTTTTCACCGACTGTACATTATGCAGATTGTTTGTCGGTTAGTTAGTAATAGAAGTGTTAATAGGTTCAATTTAACCAAACTGTGCATAGCCCATGTCCATGACATTTTGTTTAGTTACGAACTAAGGAAACTACTACCAATATGCTAAAGTTCTGTGTTTCAACCTTATTCAGTTAATATAGGGCGAGTTAACATTCGTACGTCTACGTTAATAATTAGACACGACAGGTGTGCTAGCTTAGTTACGATCAAAATGGCATTCCGTTCAAAGTGCTGAGCAAGCAAGTAAAGGCAACTCAGCCAATCTCCACATGCACCATCGCTGAATAGTCATCATGCGCTAGGGCTGGCATGTCAATAACAAAATCTAATATTTTTATTATAACAGTTTTAATTTTTGTTTTCAAAATAGTTTTAGTGAGTTAACTACAACAAAATATACGATCAAAATACACAATTTTAAGCGTTGTTTCAAAACAAAAAATATATTTTGCTATTATTATTAATTAAACAAAACGTTTCCAGTTTGCAAAATCTTAATTAAGTATTACTGTAGCATTAAGAGACACTAATGTACAGAAGAACTGACAGATTTTTTTATCATTCACCAAAATGTTTTTATCTACGAAAGGTAAGACAAAAAAAAAGATAAGCCGACAAGTTAAGTAATATTAACGAAGAGTACGCTTTATCTTCTTCAAAGGTTTACTTAAAAGACATGTTATGAAACTTATTAATATCGCTTGCGCACAAAGGTCAATCTATTTATGCCTTGAACTTGAAGCCATGTCGATGAGAAGCGTAGTATGTTAGGTTCTTGCTCAAAATAACTTTTTTAACTTTTAACATCTTCATTTTGTTCGTTGGTGTTACTAATTCACACGATATTATTTTATTTTATTTTCCTAAGTATTTTGATTACGTGGCTTTTGAAAATTGTATTGCGTTTCTTAAGAAATGTTTATTAATGACAAAATATTTTGTAGCTAGCGAAATAAACTGTGTTTTACGAGTGTTGAAAACAATTCCACATTTAGATTTATATTTTGCATAAATTTTTGTATTACTTACGCTATTGTGCTAGATTATTTTACATGAAAAAATCTAAAATCTAATATTGTTAATGGTAAGTATATAATTTAGCTAACAATATATTTTACGGGTTTATTTGAACATTTCCTTTTGTAGGCAGCCCTAGTACCGTTTAAATTCTCATCCGACGCTCGTGTCTAACCTAAATTTGCTTTCAGAGCAACCTGTAGAGACTCGTTCAAACGGAGCCACATCACACGAACGCTTTGTGAGCGCTCCGGTAAGCAAATATCAATAAAATAAAAGTTTCTTCAGACTTCATCGACTTTGGAATTTATTTGAGACGCGTTAACGAAACGAACTTCTGCACTTAAGTATTTATTCAAGTGGAAGCTTTGCCGATATTTGAAACTACTAAACTAACGGTTTTGTGAGTTGTAGACCTCAAGTATATAATTATCGAACATGCTCACAATATTTCATGAGACGATTCTCGTGAAATATTGCGAGCAGGTATTGTTTCAACCGATATGAGAAAATTAAAGGTGACCTGTAGAGGAGAGCACACGGACAGCTGGACATACGAAAGCATTTTTGCCCAAGCTGAAACGGAGGCGCTTCGCTCGCTCTTCGCGTTCGCTCGCTCTTCGCGTTCGCTGTTAGAACTGTTATAGTATTTTCATATTCTTATTGCCTGTCTCATAGTCTACAGTTAGCTACTTAATTTCAAATTTATATTTTATATAAAGTATTTAGGTAAGCTACCTAATTGGAATTCTTAAGAGGAAATTTAAATACTATTTTCATTAAAAAATAAAGAAATGCTTTGGCTTATTTTTTGTTTTTTTTTTACATAATCTCGTCAGATTTAATTGCTGGATATCTAAACTAGGGTTTTATATAGGTTTTTGAAGATTAATTAATTTATGAAAAAAGGAAAACATAGGAACACAGCCTACTCCTTTCTTTAAATTTTAATGAAAAAAGTATTTAAATCTGCCTAGTTTTGAAGGATTTTGTCAACTTTCTATAGATTTTTTTCAATTCTCTCGACCGTAGTGTTTCCTCTTAAGCTCTGAGCGTTTATTAGCAGTGCGATTTAATCAGTAGATGCGAAATCAATAAAGTCAACGTTTACATTAGTACATTACAGCCGAGAACGGGAAGTTAGGATTTACATTGTCGAGGATAGTTTAAAACCCGAATCTCAGGCGAGGGTTTATCATTCGAGGCAATGTAAATAGCTTCATAATGTTCAGTACAAGGCTTCCATAATGCTTTCTTCAAGAAATAAAAATTATGCTAGCTGATGAGTTCTACCGTTTTGAATTTGGAATAGGTACTTGATATTGAACTATGTATTGAACTTAATTCCCAGCACTGAATTTCAAAGTTAGAACGTGATGAACCAGCCTCCACGTAAATGTGGAAAGCCCCGCATTATTTTTAGGGTTCCGTACAAAAATGGTAAAAAGTAACCCTCATGGTGCGACTCTGTCTGTCTGTCTCTGTCACAGCTGAATATCTCGAGAACTACTAATGCTATCAACTTGAAAATTTGGAATAGTTTAAGATAACGTTTGCCCAACTATTTTGCAAATAAGAGAAAAATAAAAATATTTATATATTTTTTGCAACAGGGACTGAAAGGGGGTCTTAAAAATTCGAAGTGAGACTACTAAGGCATATGGGGTATCATATGAAAGAACGCTGCTTGCACATTCTCAAACATTTTTTTTTAGGCCGCATTGTTTTCGACTTTTGATGAAAAATGAAAAATGTAAATAAAATACCGTTCCCCCCCTTATCTCCGAAGTTTACATAGAGAAAAATCTGAAATTGTTTTATGTGATAGAAGTTTATTTAAAGATTACAGGGAAATTAAAACGATGTCTCTAAATAGTCTCTGTCAAGTAAACATCGTGTGTTATTCGCTCCCCAAAAATTTAAATTTTTTCCTCTAATAACCAAGAAGTTTAAGTGTTCTAGTTGAAAATATCGAAGATCGTGAACTTGTACCACATATCTAACCGTGAAAAGTGTCAATTTTGTGAATTTATTGTGTGAAAGCGATAATTACCACCAAGAACCTATACTACATAACTACACATACAACACAATGACATTGAAGAAGTGAGTGAAGTCAGTGAACGAATTCCGGCCTAATCACAGACTAGTCACAATTGCCAAACAAAAACGACGACAACCATAGACAACAAAAAGGGTTGTTATCCCAAAAAGTATACCATATAAGAAAATTATTGTACCAATTTGGTAGAACTTACCGCAGACCCTAAGAAATTGTGATGGCACCTAATTTTGGTAATTGCGCTAGATGCATGAGTATTATAACAACAAGAGAATATTTGGAATGTGTAAGCTGCAAGAAGAAATACGATATTGAATGCGCTGGAGTAAGTTCTCAACGGTTTAATAGCTTTTATATAAACCAAGATAGAAAGCGCAACTGGAAGTGCCCTGAATGCAACAGTAAAGTGCCAAAATCTGCAAATTTGCACCCTCCTATTCAGCCACAATCTCAGTTGGATTCTCAGGGTAGTTCAGACATCAATAAAACACCGACATCTGAAATGAAAAATGTCACAGTTAGACACAGGCTCGAGGCATTTTCAACACCTGAAGGCAAGTCTAAAGATCTTTGTACTGACAAATACTTGACCGAGGAAAGGTTACGCCATATTTTGTCTGACACTATCAAAAATATGGTAACAGCACAACTTAAATCTCTGAATGAACAGTTCACCGAGTTGCGAGAAGCTGTAACTTTTTATAACCAAAAGTACGAGGAGATGAAGACAGCGCTTGAAGAAAGGAGTTCAGTGATACACAACCTCGAGCGTGATAATACAATATTAAAATCTACCGTGTCAGATCTTTCAAACAGATTAAACTCCTTAGAGCAGAATATGAGAGAAAGCAATCTTGAAATAAACGGCATCCCCGAGCACAAATCAGAAAACCTGGCTATCACAGTGGCACAGCTCACTAAAGTAGTAAATGCGAACGTTACAAGTGATGATATTGTGCTTGTGACCCGGGTTGCAAAAATAAACAGGGACAACAATAGGCCTCGTACTGTGGTTGCAAAACTAAGGACGCCACGCCATCGCGACATGATACTTGCTGCTGTTACAAAATTTAACAAGACTCACCCCAACGATAAACTGAACTCGCAGCAGCTCGGTTTCGGTGACAGCCGCACCCCAGTATATGTAAGCGAACATCTATCACCAGCAAACAAGGCACTCCATGCTGCGACGCGCATACGGGCTAAAGAACACGGCTTCAAATTTACCTGGGTTCGTAACGGACGAATATTTGTTAGAAAGGACGAATTTAGCGAGTCTAAGCTCATTCGAAATCATGAAAATTTACAGATCATGGTTAAGTAGTAGCCATTTTTGGTAGATTTATAGTCAATGTTGCAGTGTATTGCTATCAAATTCAATATTTACTATCAGAATGTCCGTGGCCTTCGGACAAAGGTCAATGATTTGTACTCGAATATTCTTCTTTCAGACTATAATATCGTAGCTTTCACAGAAACTTGGTTGAATGATAGCATCTCCAGTAGTGAACTTTTTGACTCGCGCTACACCGTATACCGACGAGATCGAGTGTGTTTTCCTAACTCCAAGCAGGACGGTGGGGGGGTACTTATCGCTGTATCGCGTAAATTCCAGTCTTGCCGAGTCCAAAATTGGGAATCTTGCTGTGAGGACCTATGGGTTAATGTAACGATTGAAATTAACGGTATAAAAAAAATGGTATCGATATGCACGGTATACTTACCATCGCCGGCCAGCTTGGAGAAGCAACAATTATTTTTGGACAATGCCGATAGAGTGATGTGTCATACCGATGCTGTAGTTATACTGGGTGATTTTAATCTTAACTTCATAAATTGGAAATCTCTTAACGATAAAACTTATTTAACACCTACAAACTATGATAAAAGCTTAGGGTATTCACTAGTCGACTTTATAGCTCTAAATGGATTGTTTCAATTTAACAATATTTTTAACGATTCTGAAAGAATTTTGGATTTAGCTTTAAGTAATATAGAATCCTTGTATGTATCAAAACCCCTAGACTCACTAAGCAAGCTGGATAATTATCACCCTAGTTTTGTGCTAACAATTCCTCTCTCCGTCAACGTTTCCCAAGGTCTTTTACCTAAGAAAAGAGAAGCTCTATATTTTTATAAGGCGGATTATGAAATGATAAATTCCGAACTGTTAAATTTCAAGTGGAATGACATCCTTGATCCAAACGATGTAAATCAAGCAGTTTCAACGTTTTATGATATTTTGCGCACAATTATAGAAAAATTTGTCCCTAAGCGAAAAATAAAAACTCACAAATATCCGAGTTGGTTCAGCAGATCATTGATAAGGCTTTTAAACGAAAAGAAGAAAATTAGGAAAAGACTACTCCTATTCGATAACCCAAGAGACGGAATTGATTTTAATTTACTGCGTGAACGTTGTCACAGATTTATGGACATATGTCAAAGCAACTACAAACAGGAATTGGAATCCAACTTATGCAAAAACCCCAAATTATTTTGGCGTTACATTAAAGATAAGCGCAGTGGTCGGTCATCAATTCCAACTACTATGACCAGAGATGATGCCACTGCATCCTCGGGTGATGAAGTAGTAAACATGTTTGCTGAACAATTTTCTTCGGTCTATAGCAATCACGACCCATCTCCCCATAATATTGATTCAATGACAAATAATTTTATTTCATCACTTAAATTCACTGAAAACGACATCTTAAAAATTATAAAACACCTCAACATTCATAAATGTCCAGGGCCAGATAATATCCCGCCATTATTAGTGAAACGTTGTGGACGTGCTCTAGCATTACCTTTAACGATATTATTTAATAATTCTATAAAGTAAGGTGTTTTTCCAGATGAGTGGAAAAAGGCTAGAATTGTACCCATTCACAAAAAAGGAGATCAAACTTCTGTGAAAAATTATAGGCCAGTATCCATCTTGTCCTCTTTTTCTAAAATGTTTGAATCTCTGATATACCCACATATTTACAACCTCGTAGAGACCAGCTTATCAACATCTCAGCATGGATTCAGAAGGGGACGTTCTGTAGACACAAATCTGGCCGCTACGATTTCTAACATATCCAAAGATGTTGATGCAGGCAAGCAGGTCGACGCGATATACACAGATTTTAGTAGCGCTTTTGACAGGGTATGTCATGCAATACTCTTGTCAAAATTAAAAAACTGTGGAATGGGCGGATCTTTGCTTCTGTGGTTTGGCTCATACCTAGCAAAAAGACCTCAAGTGGTATCTGTAGCTGGATATGAATCTAAAGTGTACTATGCAGAATCTGGTGTGCCGCAGGGTTCCCATCTTGGCCCAATTTTGTTTTTAATTTTTATTAACGACATTACTACTTGCATTAATCATAGTAAAACTTCACTTTTTGCTGATGATCTTAAATTGTACTTGACCGTTAATAATTTATCTGATGCTAAACTTTTGCAATCTGACCTTGACAACGTCAATAATTGGTGCCAAAATAATGGCATGACTATAAATCTAGAAAAATGTTTTCACATAAGTTTTACGAAAAAAATTAACAGTATAAACACGGTTTACTTGCTAGACGGTAATACTTTGGCAAAGGTTGATAGAGTAAAGGATCTCGGAGTCATAATAGATAATAAATTAAAATTCAATTTTCACATTGACGCCGTTGTTAAAAAGTCTGCCCAAATGCTGGGTTTTTTGAAACGTAATCTACAAGGGTTTAAGCGGCAAGACGCAAGAATCATACTTTACAACAGCCTAGTTCGAAGCAGACTCGAGTTTGCGTCTATTGCATGGAATCCAGTGTATGCCAACTCATCTCAAAGGGTGGAAAGCATTCAGCGAGCCTTCACAAGACACCTAGCTTACATTTCACCGGGTATAAACCACAGGGTTCCATACAATATGCGATTGTCATTTTTTGGCATGATATCGTTGAAAAACCGTCGTTCAATTATAGATATGTCATTCCTCTACAAAATCATCAATCAAAAAATCTCATGTCCTGACCTGCTGGGCTCCCTCAACATTACTGTCCCTCGAAAATGTCTAAGAAAGCCCCTTTCACAAACCTTTACGTTGCCTGCACACCGAACTAATCTTGGTCGTCACTATCCCCTTGCTAGAATTTGCAACACATACAATAGCCTTAATGCAAAGTCACCTGACCTGGATATTTTTCACTTTTCACCAAATAAATTTCAATCAAATTTGTTAAAACTGTTTGAATCTAGTTGAGATTGCTTGAATCTAATTTTAATGTTCCTACAGAAATAAATTCTTGTTTTGGTTAGTAGGTAGCCTCATAGTTTCTAGACGTAATGTTGCTTGCAATACTAATCTGTTTTAGTTTCCCATTATAGTGTCTAATATAGTTAGTTATGTTTACTTTTCTAAGAATGCTGTGTATACTTGTAAGTGGCTTGCATACATGCCCCTATGTAATAAGCGATAATAAATAAAATGTTGTGTATGTTTAGCTGTAAGTATACCATAATAAATAAATAAATAAATAAATAAATAGTAAACTTTTTCAGAATGATGATGGAAAGGACGAAACCCTCGGTGCGCGAGTCCGACTCGCTCTTGACAGTTTTTTCAAATGGAATAATAACATTTCAGAGCATGAGTGAGAAAAAATATTTATACGAATAACAGTGCAGAAATATATACGTATAAATGTATAAGCTATGATTATTCGCATTTGAGTTGTTCACACAAAACAAAATGATAATATGTATTTAACATCACGTTCTAATTTTCCAACGACGAGTATAGTAATAAAACAGAAACCTACAAGCTTTTGAGCAGTTTAGTTAGTCCGAAACTGATCCAAAATTTCATTTCGTATAACATGAGCGAGCCAGACAAAGGCTGACTTCAAAGCTCGCAGGTCCGAGCTAGGGTTGCCACCTATTTTACAAATAGAGCATTTTTTCATTTAGGTACAACAAAAATAAAGTACGCAGCATAATAAAGAGTACATTATTAATTTTACACTTATATATCCCAAAATGTATATTGTGATACTTTTCACAACTTTTAACTAATATTTGTCTTTCATTAATATGATAGTAACACAAGAGTTAAGTAAATAGAGTATTTTAGCGTACTTTATTGCTTTCGTAGATTATAGAGTACACCTACACAAGATAAAGTACAAAACTCTATTTTAGAGTACGGGTTGGTAGCCCTAGTCCGATGCGGAACAGAGCGAGTAAACTGGTAACGTCGACGCCATAAACTGGTGTTTGCAATGCGGAAATAATGAATCTTGAAGCTCAAAGTCCCGGTTAAATAAGAGATATTTGGAAGAAAAAGTTAAAACAAGGAACCCTTATGGTGCGACTCTGTCTGTCTATCTGTTACAGCTGGATATCTCGAAAACTACTAATGCTATCAACTTATGACGTTTGCTCAACTATTTTGTAAATAAGAGATGTTTTTTTTTGCATCAGCTAGCTACTAGGGCATATGGAGTATCATATTTTATGTGATAGAAATTTATGTAAAGATTACAGGAAAAATAAAACGATGTCTCTAAATAGTAAACTTTTTCAGAATGATGGTACGGAACCCTCGGTGCTCGAGTTCGATTCGCCCTTGACCGTTTTTTTGTTCTGCGCAAAGTATTGATGCTTGACTTTTCTGCCAATGATTAAATGTGAATCCTTGTAGGTAGTTGTAAGTGTACAATTTATCAGTTAGGATAACGCTATATACAACGGCCAGTTTAATAGGTTCACAGCACCAGTTTAATTTGAAAATGAAATATTGTTCATTAATAATTTGTAATGAAATTATCTGTCTGATTAATAATATTAACTGACCACCTGCAAGTTTTTACGTGTGTGAATGACAGCTCCATTCGATACTATTTTTGGTTTTAATTAAACGCAATGTTTTATTTTACTGTTTCGGATCATAATTAAAATTTGAAACACATTTCGGCAATGTTTCACGATCAAATGAATTTTGAATTATCCGAAGACCGTTACAGTGCGCTGGACCTAATTAACTTGTAGTAATTGATATTTATACTTTATTGTTTAAATGATTTTTATATTGTAAATTACACCGCGCTGGTTCGATATAGTCCAAGCATTTCTAGCTCGGAGAATAGTAAACATCCTTTTTGATCATTTGTACAATTCTATTCAGTTCTAAACTATAAAATAAAATTTTGACTGATGAGTAAGATTTAGATTAGATTAGATAGCCTTACCTCAATCTAATCTAAAACTCCATAGTTCGGGAGCACACGTTAACGCCATAAAAATCTATAATTAACTCCCCAAAATAATTAAAGATGAAAATAATATAAATTCATTTATTAGAAAACTGAAAGAGTATTTGTTGGAAAACTATTTTTACACTATGCACGAGTTTTTCGAGTTTTGTAAATGATTATTCTACAAATTGTATTGTACTATGTTGTGTGTTATATTTTATTATAAACTTATTTGAAAATGTCATAATAAATTAGGCAAGTTCTTAATTTAATTTAAAAATAAATTGTAGTGCCCTAACGGGGTTCATGATGATACTTTTAATATTTACCACCATGTAAAACTCATGAGTCAATAAAGATATTAGTATTTGTATTTGTAAAGAAGGTTGTCTTTTGTTTGAAATTCGAAATGACATATTTGATTAATAAAAACAAAAGTTATTTTCAGTTTGCTAAAGTTGTTTGGCATTGGTGGTCAACGCGACGTGAAAGATACGATTGAATTGATTAATCGAAATGACCGTTACGACGTGTGAAATACGCAGGTGCCGTTTTCAGTAGTGGTACGTAAATCGATTTAACGGTCGCGGATATCATTTATTCGTAGAGAATTTAACTTCTTCAAAATTTTGCGGATATTGCGAATTTTCTGGTATTCATTGAGATTAATTATTAACAGATGACTTTAACATTGAGAAAAGGACAGTGACCACTTATGATATACCACCTGTTTAGGCGCTATTTGCAGCGGAATGTTCTGTACTACCAAAAAGGATTATGTCTTTTACCTATGTTAAGCCATCGATAAAAAATCGCAATAAGTATGTAATCAGATGACAAAGAACGAGTTCTGCGATATTATAATTATATTATCATCTGTGGCCCTATCCAGCAAGCGTAGCTTGACACACCCAACAAACATTTTGTCTACATCTAAAGTCCTTCTTAGACTAGACTAACAAAAGACATATTCATGAAATTTCAACGTAGAGAAAACTGTTGAAAAGTCTCTCTAATTACAATCTTTCTCACTTAAACAATTTGTTTACATTAATTTTATTAAACAATAATTCTTTGTTTCTAGTCCGAGAGCCTTCCCTCAGTCCAGTTTAGTTACCAAGTTGCTCTAGCCTTGTTTAAGTGTGCGCTGCTCGCACTGCGATACATCACCCCTTTCAAATAAGAATAATTGAATAAATATTTCCATAAACCCCAATAAAAACCGCTCTTTCGAGCTCGTCATGCCATGCTAGAGGGGAAAAACAGATGCTTAAAATTTCTATTTGTGTTGCCGGCTAGACACGTACTGTATTCTTGGAGCTAGAATGAAACAACAGATCATTTTAAGGAGATTGATCCAAGCACTAAATTCTGATGACGCTACCAAGAATACTCGCAAGCAACAGGAAAATTCCTTTTTAAGATTACCTGAATTAGGCTATCTAATCAGTAGAGTAAGGTCGATATTGTTTTACGAGGTGCGAACCATGTGCTGTTAAACATCAAAGGGGATATGCGGATGGAAGACGTAACGAGCTAAAATTCACTTGTGTTGTGGTTCTGATGGATTAACTAATAACACTGGATATAAATCATGGGTATTACACACATGAGCAAACGCGTATACAATATTAAACATGAAATCGGTGTTTACTCGCCTACGATTAGTCACACAGTAGCCGCAAGGTAAATAACGCCATAAAAGATGAAATAATGTAAACTAAATAAATGGTTAGAGGTTTTTACTATCTAGGCTCCTACGTCAATCTCAATTTGAAACTAAACTGTTCACTCTTACTGTGGCCGAATGCCACCTTTTTAGAATATGTTTTTTTTTATAGTATTTTATCAATTGTTATGTGTTTTTTTTGTTTTCTATTCATTGTCAAAAAAAGATATAAAAAACGCTGTCCTAAAACGCTGTCCTATTATTTATTTCACGTTAGTATCAGTACTATTCTTACAAATAGTCATTGAGCTTGGAAGCTTTGTAGTATTTATGTTATTTTGGACTCGATACAAAATGTCACATTTTTTAAAATCTGTAATTTCATTGAATTTACGTTGTATTGGTTACCTAAGGAGCTCATCTAAGAATAGTTTGCTTAGTATTTCTTTGATTAGAATACTAGAATATGCGGATCCAACAAATAACAAATATGAATAGTGTCAGTGAGTAAGCCTACTTTGGCTCTACTATTATTATATTATATATATTTATTTCGGTTCTTCAATATATATATAGTAATATATAAATAGTTAATTTAAACAGGAAAAACAGGATCACACAGACTTTTATTTATCTTTATTTCCTAATATTGATTACTTATTTTAGGCGAAACTAAAAAAATAATAACGTTTCATGATTCGTAAGATTAAAGTGAGGCTACCTAACTTATTTTTTATTATCTAAAAGTGTTCCGAATGAATAAATAAAAAAAAGAAATGTCATCTCCGTTCGGAATTCTATTTAATCAAATATTTAGCGGCTTTCCTTATGGCAATACATTGCGCAATTTTTATTTTTTCTAGCGATGGAAAATATAATTTGTGACAGAATAATGAATATTTTAAGAGGCCGCCGCGCGTAACAGGTTGCCATTCTTGGTTTGAATTCAAAGATTTTCGTTGAATTTCTTGTGTTAGAAAAATAGAAACAACAAAAATAATTTAGTAGAAACAAAACTACCATTACATAAAAAAACATATTATATATGATATAGCCTAGCTTGTCTTATTAATTTTGTATCATATTTGTCCTGACAATGTTAAAAAACTTTAAATACTTAATAAGTTCTTACGTCTGTTATATGTACATAATGTCTATTGTATAAGTTGTTTAATTTTACTTTGCTTTGGTATGATTCTGTAATGTTTTCTAACTTGCTGGTGTTTTGGATTTCCTAGTCTATAAGCCTGCATGTATGTTTATAAAAAAAATAAATGAATAAATATTAAAACGTATAATAATAACCCTTACTAATATTATAAATTCGAAAGTCCGTTTGTTTGTTTGTTACGCCTTCACGTCTTAACTACTGAACCGATCATCATGAAATTTTTCATACACGTTGTCAGGGGTACAAAAAAGGACATAGGGTACCTTTCATCTCAAAAAAAAAATTGTTCCCGAGGGATAGCAAAAAACTTTCCACGCAGACGAAGTCGCGGGCGGTCGCTAGTAATAAATAATATAAAAACTGCATTCAATTAATGAAATTATATCGATAAGGAAATAAATGCTTTGCTGTATTTCTGGATCTCAAAAAGGCATTTGATACGGTATCTGTACCTATCTTTGTGCAAATGCTTGAGGGGATTGCAGTCAGAGGTACAGATAGCTCTTTCATTCCAAAGATATCTATCTAATCTCATATCTAATCTTAAAAGATACGAAGAGAGTGTCACATTTGGAGTCCTACAAGGAAACGTACTCGGTACGACACTATTTAAATGAACTGTGAAGTTTGCAAAGCACTAGGGGACAGATTTTGCTGACGATACAGCTATTGTTTTCTCGGGTAGTCCTGGGAACATGTTTGCTCAGCTACTGAATCAGGAAATCACAAAAATATCTAATTTGCTTAACACAAATCTTCAGACCCTAAACACAACCAAAACAAATTATATTTACTTTGCTCCTAGCCAAAAAACCCAACCAGGTATATTATCATATTAACAAAAGAATTCATGGGTGCAAATCTCAGGCCCATGCGAGCTGTAAATGTAACTGTCCCTATATCCAAAAAGTAGAAAGGGCACGATATCTTGGAGTCATGGTATACCAAAGGCTGTCGTAGCATCCGCAAATTGCATTGGTTATAACCCGAGTTCGGAAAATTATCTCGATTTTGAAATCATTGCGTCATGTTATGACAAGTAAGCTAGTAAATAATAGTAGATTATGCAATAAGGGCTTAAAGTAGTGTATAGTGTCCCGGGCGCTATTATTGAACCCCGAGTACGAGGGATTCTATGGTTAACTCCCTCGCTCCGCTCGGGAGTTAACCATAGAATCCTGTGTACGAGGTGTTCAAGATCGCCCATGACAAATACACATTTAAGCCCGCGATGCATACTCTACTTTTTATACTTTCTGCGAGGCAATTGAAACCAATGACTGTTATAAAGAAAGTACTTAAGTAATTATTTAAAGTTAGAATAATAAAATATGAAAAATTAAGAATATTTATTGAAAATTGAAAGTTATGTTAGAAACATTACACCAATTGTGCAACGACAAAGTTACATTCTTTGGTACATTTATTTTTTTAGTTGGGTTAGAGTTTATGTTTTTGTCGTCTATTCTGTAGTGGTCAGTTCGACATTCAAATAAATCCTTCTTAGTGCGCGGGTGAAAATGAATTTCGTAAAAAGTTTTCATGATAACATACAGCCTAACTCAGAATAAGATCTCATTGCACATAAACTTTTTTGAAACCAACATATATCAAGCACGACTACAAGGGTTGCATTCTAAATTCAAATCACATTATTCCCCATGGGAAAAATGACTTACTTTAGGAAAGGTTTGCATGACACATAATATGCCATTGACGAGCAGGTAGTATAAAAATATATACGAATATTGCATTGATGCAGTCTGTTATAGAGTACTGTATTCCGGTTTGGGGAGGAGCACAAAAACAATGAAGCTAAATGTTGAAAGGGCTCAAAGATAGGTAAGTAATGTATTTCAAACCATTTAGACATCCCACTGACAACCTTTATAAACAATGTGGATTGCTATCTTTAAGAAAGCTATATATTTTGAATACAGCTATAAGGTTTCATAAAACGTCACCTTTTGAAATTAACTAGAACCTTCTAATTCGTACTGCGTTTGTATTACGTTTGCATACGTTGATATTCCTCACCGAGCATTCACATTTATAATTCTATTAATCGTGCTTTAAACATATTATCCTGAGAAAAGCTACGAATTCTTACTGTTACTGTTACTAATTCTTACTTATGTAAATAATATAATAGAATGTCTTAAAAACTGACATATGGTAAAACTGAAAATATTCTGAATAGATATTTGGCTTAGGTAATGAACACTTGATACTTCTCTATTATAATAAATCACACACACACTCACACACACACAAATACATTTACACAAACACACACTTGATATTACTTGTTTAATTGGAACGATAACTTTAATTATTACTGTTTACTACTTTTCTAGATTCTAGTTTTATCTAATAAAAATTGCACACTTCAAAATCTAAATTTTAAGTACCTACCTAATTATACAACCTTTCATGTTGTACTTGTATGCTCAATAGTTTTTAATCTAGCACTAAGGCAATAGCTAATAATATTTATTTCTGGGGCTGTCTCAAATATAAAAAAAAAATTGCATTCACGTGTTTTTTATTCCAGCTAACATTGTTTGTGACTAAACCTTGTCTAGTCATTTGAATAACTATAATAACTATTAATTGTTGTACTTTAATGACGATTTATGAACGCTTATCACTTTTAAGCTTATATGAAAATAATAGAGACTATTTTAGTTTAATTTTTGAAGAATATTCATTCAATCGCTATTAGTGATTTTAATCTATAAAAAGTATAGCAATCACCAGTCTTATTTTTAGCAATCACGCAAGATATACTTCACTTAAAACGAGTCGATTTTCAGATAGCTATCATTCAATCCACTTTTATTCAATCAATGAACGAACATTGAAAGAAAATATTCTTTAGCTAATCTCGGGTTTTTAGCATAAAAATTCCTTGTCACAAACGAATTGTAAAGTAAAATAGTTATTTTAATCAAAGCTATCTTGTATCATGAATAAAAATAATAATAAATAAATAAATATTTGACAACATCACATACTTTGCTCCGATTCCAAAGTTAGTAGCTAAAGCACTTGTGTTATGGAAATCAGAGACAACGGTGCTATCACAAACACCCAGACCTGAGCATCTGAGAAAAGTTCATTTTATAAATTGACCCAACCGGGGATCAAACCCGAGACCTGAAGGATGGTGACATTTTGAAAACCGGTGTGCAAAGCCACTCGACCACGGAGGTCGTCAATGAATGTGGTGTTATCTGATTTTCTAGCGTGCCGATGTTCACAATACAAGATTCTTATAATACTTTCACATCGGCACGCTATAAAATAAGATTACGCCACTTTCATGATTGCATTTTGCACAGTTCTATTTAAATTGGAAACAGTTCACTGAAACGCTTAGCCAACGCGATGACAATGAATAAGTTATACCATGATTGTATTGTATACTATGGAAAGGGTAGTAAAAAAATTCATATGAAATCGTTTACATAAACAAGGGTTCGTTTACTTTAGGCATAATTAAAAGTTCTGAAATGTTTCTCCATAATAACGCTTAATTATGCAAGAGTGTCTCATTGGATTGGACTTTTTCAATAAAAAGTATTAAATTGATTTTAAAATGGGACGAGCAATATCTGATGAAGTAGAAATTTCAATTTCTTGAAAGGAATTAAAATTTATGATCGGTAATTTAAATTTCCCAAACTCTTCCCTTTGCAGTGGGATTTGGTTAGCTGCGACTCGAGTGGATGTAGCAGCTGCTTGGAATACTAAATTACGTAAGTTTCTTTTTTACCGACTTCAAAAGGAAAGAGGTACTCAATTCGACCCGTAATTTTTTTATTTTTTAGTTTTTGTTTTTTGTATGTACACCGATTACCTGGCGTTGGTGTGACGATTTTAATAATTGTGTTTTTGTTCGATTGGGTATACTTTCAATTTAGTCCCATATAATTTTCATTGAGATCCGACGATAATCTTCGGAGATATGGGGCCTAATGTCATGGGAGTCATGAATAATTAGAACAATAATAAGTAAAATAAAATCATCTATGTAAACATTAGCTTTTTGTTCTAGCTGAATTCTTTATTACTGGTACGGATTGGCATTATAAGTACACATTGTAGTTTTATTTTTTAACGGCAATCTTCGTCTGTTTAAGTCCAATTTGGATTATTTATAACAAGTCACGTGCTTGTAACTGATGCGGTCTGTTTTTTAAGGTGATGACTAGTTTAAATAATAATTAAAGCAAAGCATGGAAGAGCATGATATGAATTAATTAAATTATACCAATGTTGAACGGTATTCTGCTACATGTGTTTTGCTAAACTTATAAAGAAAAAAAGCATAAAATTTCTTCCGCAAATTGTCAAAGGTGCAATAAATTATTACTAAATGTTCAATTATTTTTTTAAGGGCGACGGAAGTGGCAGATTTCAAACTGGAGTGATATGGAGCGTTCCGTAAGCCGATGTTGAGTACACTTCGCGTCAAGTGAGGTTTTAATAAAAACCCCTCAAAGTTAATTTGAAATCGTTTTGCAATTTATTATTTTTTCTTTCACAGAAAGATCGTTTGTTTTTGTTGTTGTTCCAAATTGGGCAACTCCGTGGCGTAATATTTAATGACTTCTTAGAAAAATATCAAATTCGAAAGTTCACAGAGAGTAATAAAGCTTAAAAATTGTGAATTCAGTACAAAAGTTATAAATTACACCGGTATTAAAAATCACCGTATACATTCGCTGCACTAAAGTATCATCGCTTCGCTCAAATAGTGAGCCGACGTAAACAAACGTCGGGTACTAAATCTCGTGTAACGTAAACAATACGAGTTCAGAATGACCTTCATGACCGTAAAATCACTTCGAAAAAGTTAATAGATAATTAAACTAAAATAATTAACATGCAGTCAGGCAGATAAGTACTGCGCGGTGCAAAGTGGGAATTTTGTAAATTTTGAAACGTGCACCGCGCAATAAATATCTAGTGCGCGAGGGGCGGGGAGTGGGGGGCAGGGGTGGGGTGGAGGAGTGGTGGGGTTAGCGTGCGTGTGTTAGTGAGCGCGTACCGGCGGGTGCGTGGGTGCGTGCGCGGCGCGTCGTGCGCTCAGCTCGGCGGTCGCCCTGCCACTGCCGGGCGGCGCCCTTGCCAACCCGCCCTAGAGGTAGAGCGGGACTGCACTCGGCGAGACGAGCAACATGTGGTGGAGGTTTTAAGCTTTTACGCGACAATGAGTTATGGATAAGGTTTTACGATTTCAGACTCTTTTATGGTCTGTATGTTATTACCGAGTACAGGATTTCGATATTTGGTATTGAATCCGCTTATATTTCACTGTAAGACAAGAAAGGTTTGGAAAGGGAAGAAAACCTTATTTGTAGGTTTATTCTTTTATTACTTACCCAATTTCTGAAACGACTGTTAAAAGAAACCCTTACCTAACAAACTAAATAATCTATCATCATTGTGTTAATAACATTATATTATGTGCTTCATCTCGAGTATGAAAGTTAAACCCCAAGTAAATTATTTATATTGCGAATATAATCCATAAGATCTTGTCAACCTAACATTTCCTAATGTTTGTTTTGATTATGTAATTCACTGACGATTAATATATTATTATGATACAAGTGAGCTAAGTTGCTTACTCCACACGAGGCTGTGAGTTGCAGCCCGAGCTGTAGGCGGGGGCGTAGTTCAGCCGAGAGTGTAGAAAATATAAATTAATAAATTAATTTTTTTCTACATATTAATAGTATGTTATGATACAAGTGAGCAATAAGCAAAGTTTCATACGTTTTTCAACACATTTGCGAGGAAAAAATAAAATAATTTACCGCAATACACAAATACGATAAAAACAAAATATGAAAATTATGGGAAAAGGTGCGCAGGTTTTTTTTTCACGCGCCCAATGCAAGAATATTTCAAAATTATAATTTTAAGTGATAAAATGCAAATATTTTAGTATTTTATAACAAATTATTGAAAATTATGGAAAATTTGATAATAAGTAATGTTTGTTTGACTTAATTAAGGACGTACACATTTATTTATTCCAAAATTGTATATGGATTTTCAACGGCATAAAACCTCTTTGTTGTTACCAAAAAAATTACTGTATTACCCGGTTAAATTGAGAATGCTCTGTTTACTCGCATTTAACTTGCAGTAAGGTACTAATTTTATTTTGTAGGGATAATTCTATTACGCACTAGTGTATAATATATTACGCACATGTTTGCTATAGCTCGGTTTACGGCCCTAAAAGCGATGTAATAAAGCTCAGTTTACGAGCAAGTGTGTTGAAAATTTTCTTATGCGTGATTAAATAGGCAAATTTCAAGATCATGGTATAATGAGTTGTTTAGCAAATATCGTCGTCTATGTAAGTTATTTTTGCTCATCAGTGTATAAACGACATATTTTTAACAATTTAGACACATCGTGAACGCAAATAACTATGGCATAAGAATAGTCTAACTAAACAGAATGGTATATATCATTATTATAAAAAAACTTATTGGAAACAGATGTTCATAAAAACAGATCTCTAACTACCTGTTTTCGTCAAAGATAAGAAAAAGTAAACAACTAAAGCCTTTGAAACAATCGGATCTGTGAAGTTTTGTAAACAAAATTCAAATACCAATTTATTTGGGCGCTGCAAAATAAAACATTCATTATAAAACGTCGCACTTCAGTGAATGTTCTAGTAGGTATGATATTTTTCCATATCGATGACTTTCAATTATGTCTTCATAATGCCACGGTATCGAGAAAACAAATAAAGCTAGTATTATTATTTTATCATTATTATTCGTTGCCAAGACTCACTTTAGTTAGCTGCGCTATCAAAACACAGTAACTATCGGTAATAGATATTATTAAGTACGAGTATAATAATAGTTTTACTTTTTCATAAACTTATGTCAATTTACGGAATGTTCATTGTTTATAAATCAACAACACTAAAAAGAAAGAGATACAAACACACAGGATGCTCTCCGGTCATGCGATCCGAACTAAGATCGCTGCGATATTTGGGATCGGAACGCAACCAGTGTGGAAGGGATAAGAGAACTTCATACATCGCATAGATCGCAGCATCTGTGGATGTTTGAGCTCTTAAATAAGTGCAAGTTTTTATGCTGTCAAAGCTTATGGCGTCCCACTGAACAGGCGCTGCCGCGTATATTTACTTATTTACCAACTAGCAGCCACCCGTGACTTCGTCCACATGGAACCTAGAGAACCTTAGACCAGGATAAAAAGTATCCTTTGTATTAATCCAGGTTGTAAACTATCTGTATGCCAAAGTTCATCTAAAACTCGTCCAGCCACTTAGGCGTGAAGAGGTAACAAACACACACATACAACTTTCGCATTTATAATGTTAGTAGGATATCAAAGGGAATTAGTCCCCCTACTCAAATGGCCAACATTTTATACCTACTTATGATTTATACACCTACTATTAAACCTTAAATAATATGAGCAATAGACGATTAAATAGCATACATGTCGCAAACTTATGAAAATCACAGACTCTGATGCATTGTATGGAATTGAAGGCTTACGGTACGTAATTTTAAAGTTTACTGCTTATTTTAAAGGTTTAAGATTAAGCGTAGCGTTCAAACGCATAGAATGTTAGCCATTTGAGTAGGGGAGCAGAATATCTAGCTGTTTTAATTTCTCAACTCATTTGAATGGCAAAGACTTCGTTATAAATGGATATAGGCCCAGACAGACAGGCTATTACTAAATCGCCGAGAGCATATTAAATAGATCGACTAATATTTATTATATGCACTGCTTTCATGCGAGAGCTGTTCGCTGTATGTAATATTGGAAATATTAGATTTTTTGTTTGTTTTTGTAAGTAATAGTTTATGTGCTAAACCAGGGATGCCCAAACTGTTTTGGGCAAGAGACGCCTTTTCAAAAATGAACTGATACCTCAGACCCACATAGCCAAATTACTTTAAAAATCCAATCAAATATCAAGTGTAATTAAAAATGGTTCATTTATTTCGGAAACTTTTGGAATCCCTGTGCTAAACGATTCTAATTATTGATATTAGATACTTTTTATTTATTTTCTTTTTAATACTTATTTGTTTGTAATGTGTAAAGCACCTTCAGAATTATTATCTTTGATTTTAATTGTTTTTACATTACGACAATAATAACATAAAATTAGTTGATCTTTTTACCACACCGCCAACTGATACTTCACACACTGTATTTTAAAATGATATGACGAATATTGTGACAAAATAAAAGTCAAAAGTAAGAGACACCTACAACATATTCATTTTTTCGCGAATTAAAAGTTGCAACGTTTACATACCTGGGCTTTTATATTACTTACTGTTGAATAAACTAACACCCGTATTCACACACATCACTATGAGGTCTCACAGTGCCCGCGGACGCACAGCGCCCGGCACTACCAATCACACGTCATACGTAAAACCAACGAACCAATCACAGAGATCTATTACAACTGCGTTCGCATAGGCAAGTATTGTTTTTGAATACGGGTGTAATTTTTCATAACTTTAAAGTCCAAATAAATGAATTTGACTTCTGTAAGCACATGCACTGTGTTGCCAAGTGTTTTCTGTGGCTCATGTCGACTTTGCGAAATATTCGCTCGAGTGGGACGGTAGGGTCTGCGTTTGATCGAATCATATTTATTTTATGAAGAATACATTTTTCGAGGTATTGTTGACGTAGACATTATACTTTTTATCCACTTCTCTCGCTCCAATATCACATTTTCGTTTCGGTATTGACCTGCTATAAGTTAGTATGGTCTAGCAAGTGATATCACATATAATTTTACTGAAATTGAATTATGAAATACAGTAATCTTGAAGTGACTCTCGCAATAAGTTAATATAAATCAGTTTTTATTGAACTTAGTAAGTAAATGCCCTTTACCGAGCTTTTGTAGTATTTTGATTCAATACATTGTTCCTGAACATGATATTTTTAAGTACGATGTAATGCTTATTTAATACCTATACTTCGTTTACAGAAGACATAAGTATCAGATTTGTACTTATAGTAACAGAGCTAGTGACAAAATACTGCAAGAGGTATCTCAAGGCCCATCATTCAATATGATATAGTGTTTAGGGTGTACATGAGTCAGCACCTCCTCGCAAAACCAGGAAGTAGAACACCTGGCGACAGCACGCTTTCAAGTATATACAATTTCGACATGCTCAAGACAAGAGAAATACTATATCATATTGAATAATGGGCCTTGAGATACCTCTTGCAGTATTTTGTCATTAGCTCTGTAACTATTAATATTTGATATGAGTTGAGAAAAGAATAACTGGAAATATTTTCCATCGTCTTTATTTCTAAGGGACAAAAGGCGAATTTTCAATAAAACCTGTTGATGCGCTATGAGAGAGACGTCATTACTCGCAGACGCGCCTTTGTCAGCTCTGACGGACGTCTTTAAAGGGATTTGAGTATTTTTTGGTTGATTTCATATTTAAAAACAGTAGTGACAGTAGATTTAATTATCACATAGCATTTTGATGGTATGGGCATGTTATGAGAAGGGATGAAAGGCATGTTACTAGAAGAGTAATGAATATGGATGTTGAGGGTTGGAAAGTAAGAGGAAGACCGCAAAAAAGATGGATGGATTGTGTGAGGAATGATATGAATGTAAAGGGAGTGGATGAGGAGATGACGAGTGACAGAAAGGAATGGAAGAGAATGACACACTGCACCGACCCCAAATAAATTGGGATAAGGGTAGGGGGATGATGATAGCATTTTGATGTTAGCAATCGATTATTTAATCCCAAAACAATATAAAGGTAGAAAGACATGTCATGGCATTAGGTATATTTGACCCTCGCCCGCGTGTGCCCTCGTGGTGGGTCAAATTAAATTTGACAACATCACATACATTGCTCCGATTACAAAGTAAGTAGCTAAAGCACTTGTGTTATGAAAATCAGAGACAACGGTGGTATCACAAACACCCAGACCTGAGCCAATATAGAAAAGTTCGTTTTCTAAATTGACCCAGCCGGGGATCGAACCCGGGACCTCAGAGATGGCGACACCTTGAAAACCGGCGTACAAAGCCACCCGACCACGGAGGTCGTCAAAGGAAAAGAAAGCCGTGCCCCACCAGTGGGGACATTTGAAACCAATGGGTAATGCTGATTTAACATTTACGAGTATCTAAATGTAGTAGTAGTAAGTACTAGTAAATGTGAAAGTTTGTGTGTTTGTTACTTCTTCACGCCTAAACAGCTCGCCGGATTTGGATGAAAGAGCATCATGTGCTTTTGGCATACCTACCTACCCGTCCGCCATTTTGAAAAAAGTCGGCACACATATACTCGTAGTTTATAACCTGGATTGATACATAGTATATTTTTTCTCCCGGTTAAAGGTTCCCTAGGGTCCACGCGAATGAAGTCGCGGGCGGAAGCTAGTGTCTCATAAAGTACGATGAAAAATTATTCTAAAGGAAGTGGAAAAGCCTGTCACTTTTCTCTAAGTTACGTTGTTACTTCGTTAGAAATATGGACATCCGGCGCATACGAATGAGTATTCTTAGTTCATACACGTATTATTTCCTATTGTCACGTCTATTACTCTTCTTTTGTGTGGGGGATTATGACGTCATTCGTTCCCGTATAGTAATAGTGGAACATATTAAAGAGGACCCAGTTTATTATGAAAGATATTATTCTAACTCGGGTATGTAAGCCCAAGACATAGGCTGAAATTATTTAGAATTTTTGCGGTTTCATAATCCTGGTTGTTGTTGTTGATGTTTTTTCCTCGATAAATTACTGAAAAGCTAATTTTTAATTAAATTTATTTTCAGGAATTTTAGTGAAATTCAAAGTTTTCTTAAAAATTTTGAGAACTTATGCGTGTTTATGTTGTTCATTGATATAATATAAAAAGCTAAATAAAAATAACCGAGTATAAAAAGCCTAATGTTATCCATCACCATGAATATCACGATATTCCCTTGATTCTATAAAATCATATTTAATTCCGCATGAAACCTACAAATGTGAAAATTGTTTGTGAAAATCCGCATATTACCATAATTCCGACACTTGTATGCGAAATTGACGAAAATCTGACTCCGAAGTACTCTCTTGAGAATTTATAGCAATCATTACTTGCCTAGGGAGGGGTCCTAGGCAAGTAATGATTGCTATAAATTTTCAAATTGTGATTGTAGAAACTTTTCAAGTAGGCCGTTTCTGATTTCAAGACCAAAGTTGAAATTAATTCCTATTGATTTAACTTACTTGTTTCTAAAATTTAAATGCTTGGCCGTGAAATTTTAACCGATAGGTTTGTTGAGTGAATATTGTTTTAGGTCTTAAGTAAAGAAGTGAGGTAAGTACTGTTAATGCGGACGTAATGGGCAATTAGGAAGTTTCAATATTTCTTATGATTTCAAAAATTTATATTCACATAATAGTTAGAATATTTTGATATTACAAAAACGACGAAGAAATAGCAGTTCAAAGTTTAAATGACTTGTATTTTTCATACAAAATTTTACGGAATTTGTGACGTGAATGGTCCATTGGGAAAAAAAAATAATAGTGCTTAAATAAAGACGAAATTGAGAATTATCTCTCTGTAGTCCGAAGAAGAAGCTTTGTGATACTTTTTTCGCTTAAACAATATTTTCTAGCCTGTCGTTTAGTTTAATCGAGTTTTTTTGCGAATGAGGCCATTTTGAGTTAAACGTGAATAGACTAATAGACGCGGCGAGGGACTTTGTTTTATAATATGTAGTGATAAATTGCATGTTAAGTTATGCTTAAAATCCGTAAAAACTCGTGCGATGGAAAGCTTAATAAAATCAGTTAGCAACCGTCGAAGATATGATAAATCATACATAAAAATACCGTCGACTTAATAACCTCCTCCTTTTTTGAAGTCAGTTAAAAAGCAAAATGTAATATCACTTAAAAAATTACTCGATCGAGTACATTTACGCGCGTTTTTTTCTCGTAGATGTTCATGCTAGGGGTACATGGCATTTGAATATGTTAACACTAATTAGATTTTTCAAAACTCTATAGGACCACAGTTGGCAGCATTCATAGGAGTTAATTGATAAAGTCTTATTTGTACAATTCTATGTTTACACGAGATGGCTAGACAGTTCGTCTGAGCGATCGCTTAGTTTTTACCAATTTTATTATATTAACCTCAATTCGATCTAAAATGTGAAAAATGCTAGACTGTTATGTTTACAACGATTTTGAATATTTATATTTTCCACTAGTATAAACTATCAATAATTGTAATATTATCATTATATTGGATACTATAATATATTTACTTATTCTCAAAGTAAAAAAAAGGGATATTGTTTTCTAACCGAGCGAAGCGACTCCGTTTCAGCTTGGGCAAAAATGCTTTCATATGTCCGGCTCTCCGTTTGTTCTATTCTATAAGTCGAATTTCTCAACTGATTCTCGTGAAATTTGGTGAGCAGGTTGTACAATTATTTTTTTTTCGATACAGTTTTTGGAAAAAATTCAAAATGGGATATGGGGATAGTCATATTTCAGCCATTTCAAAAAATGTCTCAAACGTGAGTAGACCTCACGTAGTCACGTGGTTCTGTAGACAGCTCTACGGAACCAATAGTTTTATCATTTAAAGCCAATAACGCTAAATATATCACACGGACAATCGCACCATTTTAACGCAACAATAGCTCGTAATTCTGGTTGATAAAGAATACGAATACCACATTTGAATTCGAAATAAGAGGACCTATTACAAAAAAATATTGTGATAAGCGTGCGGTGTTCGTCGTCATGTAAAAGGTTCGAAATCAAGTAAATCGATCAACGAACATCGTCCGACTATCATGATTATTTTTTGTAATAGGCCCTAACGTCTCGGTGAACAATATGATAAAGAAATCAAAAGGGAATCGGGAACAGTATTCAAATACTATTGTTGGCACATTTGTATTGAAAATGCAAAGTATTTGATTTATACTAACTATAAAAAATGAACCACCTTATTTATTAAAATACCTTAAAAATTGCTTAAAATAGATTTAAAGTCAATTGTAGTGAAAATACTGATAAGGCTTATTAACTCTTCAACGCCAGAAAAATGAGACACAGTAAAATTTTTATTGTTTTCCGGGCGCCTGCGTCCGCTCGGGCGTTGATGAATTAAACGTAATTTATAACTTTCATTATTCATAAACGTATTTTTAGAAAATGTTCGTATTGGGCTACTTTAGCGTTATTATGCTGTTGTTTTGACGAATCCATAGACAAAACAGGAAAATCTACTGGCTGATATCCACATCTTCAGATAAAAGAAAACAACTATCTGTCGTTAAATGTCAATATGTTGTAAACTAAATAAGTCTATGTAAACCATAGAAAAAGAAAAAGAAATCTAAGTCTATGATGTAAACTAACGTGAAAGCTGTCATTTCAATCGGCTGTTATGTAGTAGGCCATGTTTTTCACTAAAATAGGGATAAAATAGGCAGCACCCCTATAACTTTGTCAAAGGTTTATAGAGCGATTGTCGTTACAAGGAATTCCAGATTAGGGCTTTCATAACTTTTTATGAAAAAGGCGGAAGACATATACAGTATACACTTCTAAGACTTTCACGCGTACAGTTCATTAGAAATAAAACACTTTTAATAAATTCAAACTAAATAATTTAAAAATAACAACTGAAATAAAAATATACGCGCTGTAATCCGTAAAAAGTGTTTTATTTCTTAAACGGAATATTTTAGCGTCATTTCAGTGGCTTTAGCGTATGTCATAACATCAAAACCAAAACAAAACACAGCAGAAAACCAATGAAAATATAATAAAACTTAAGATTAGATCGTTTAGAATTTTAAATGATTCTTTTAATGTTACTCATTGGCTGTTTTAGTTAGATTTAATCACTAACCAAATAAAATAATTTACTAAATTAATCCTTTCTCCTTTCTAGACATTTCTATTCAACGTAATGTAATTTGACTTCAAAGGCGTTTATTTCATTTAGTGGAAAGACACCCAATATTTACAAATAACTTAAGCTTTAAATGATTTAATTTGCTAGAGAAGTTCAAATGTCAAGGAATAATGGGTGATAATGATAATAATCTAAAATGAGAGCGGCTTGGGGCAGGATCATAGGATCAAAGGAGTTATATTGAGGTGCTTCGACCCAACGATAGGTAATAAGAGATATATTTTGTTGTTTGGATGTTTTGCGGGTGATTTGTTATAAATTCAGATATACTTTATATAATAGGGGTTAACGTATGAAATTGCCGACTTTTTCTCACACACAGAGACTCTTATATCTTCTATGATGTTAAAGACGCTTCGGTTGCTTATTTTGAATTATGATCATGACGACCAACTACCTGTCAGCAATAAAATATTTCTGATTTTCTTTCCTTAACTTAAAAAAGTACGTTATTATTAGTAACTCCTATTTTGTTAGTAGAAATGACCTTTTATTTCGTTTTAACTTAGTCGATACTTATTTTTTCCGCGTAACCTAAGTGGCATACGTTATCTTAGTATTTAAACATTAGTGCAAAAAATTAGCGTTCATGGTTGTTAAATAAATTAAGAAAATGTTAATATAGAAAATTCGAATTCTTTAAAATTCTCCACACAAAACGGTAATTTCATACTTAAACCCCTAATAAATTAATAAGTAATTATGTAATTGAAACTATGTGATTCAATTTTCAAAAAGTCTATTCCACGTGGGAATCTGTTTTTTTTTGTGTAAAACTTTGTGATGTTCTATTAATCAACTTCTTAATATTATGATTACATAAAATATAATATGGCAACACCAAACAGCGCGGCCTGATTTTTCACGGGGTCTCTGCTATACGATTTTCGCATATAATATTTATTTGTTATTAAATACAGATGGATAAATAGATCATACTTACTATTGTTAGGAATATGATGCTTAACCTTATTCTTGGAATTGTTATTATTATTGCTGATGTCTGTGTCATACTTTTCTTATTGTCTTATATCGACGACGATATAACGACGATCACATCTGCGTAGCGGTTTCCCGTCAATACTTTCGCGTATGCCAACAGTCGGAGCCGATCGGGCGGAATCGCGCGTGAAAAATCTATGCATTAAAACAGGCTGTTCGCTTTTTTTTCGCTTGTCGAAGTCGACAGAAGTGTGCTACAGGCGTGAAAATGTTTTTAAGAAACATAAAATAAATAAATATTATTATTGAGTATTATTATCAAATCACCACCGTGATATTGAATCAAAGTTAAGTACTTATGTTTTCACCTCTCCAGCACGAAAAGAGTGCGTTATGGCGCGTAAAAACTCGCAGTAAAATCGATTTTTTAATCTACTATTACTGTTTACTCTATGAATCAATTTTTTCAGCATAGGTTTAATCGTACTATTTTTGTGATATCTTACAAAAAATGAGTGCGTCCAGCTTTGAAGATTGTTCTTTTACTTCAAAAGAGTTGAGAGAATACGTTTCCATTGCTGAATTTAGCTTTTTACCGGGAAAGTTGCGTGAAAATAACTGTTCTTACCATACACTTTTCTCACAGACTAAAATTTTGTTCTCTTACGTGCCTTTAAATCACTCACTGTGCTCAATAGTCTATATTGGAATCACTCGCTACGCTCGGAATTCTAGACTACTTCACTAGTTCGTGATTTAAAGTCGGCACACGCAGCACAAATTGACTTTGGTCTCTTGTATAAAAATAACTATTGATTATCTACCTATGGATTCTCGTTTGAATGCGAGTTTTAAGTCTATAGGTAGTTTGCCTAATTAAAGACGTGACCGAGTCGATCAGTTCGACTTTGCCACAGATCAATAGATAGAAGCGAAAGCTAAGCGACCAACTAACCGTGCGTTACTTCACCCGACGGCTATCGTGTGTAATTATTATTTGGCGAGAAGTGTTCGTATTTTCATACCGTTTTCGCCAAACAAACGTATAATATGTTTGTTTACGTCTTTTTCTGTAAACTTGAGGTTAAAATGTGGTAAATATAATAGAAAATATAGGTACATACTTCCTGTACATTGAGCTTTTTTTGTCATAAAAAATTTAAGAGTATCAGATACATTATGAGAAACAAATATTTTTTAGTAGTTAAAAAAATAATAACTATACTCCAGCCATTTTACGAAAAGAATGTTTGTAAACAAAAGTTTGCGCATTTTTCATAATTATTCCACAAATACTTTAAGTTTTAGTGAATTAACACCATAAATACGACATGGACAACATAGGTAAGCTATCAATCATATTCATATATTTATAAAACATGCAATAAAAAAGTACTTTTGAGGTTAAGTATAGGCGGTTTGTTTGTAAAAATTCTTTTCGTAAGTAGGCTGGAGTATAGGTAGTATGCTTTTGTCTAAGAAAATCTCGTTGGCTACAAAATAAAGGTATAACAAAACGACGAGCATAACCTTCGATGTTCGGCTCGTAACGGCAAGCAACCTACTTCAGAGCGGCTTGATAATATAACTGTTACAAAAGCTCTAATTTAGTTTACACCCACTCTAACTGAAAGCACTAGAGATATATAACACGAGTGCAATATCAAAACCGGTATCAAGATAAACCTAGCTTTGACATTTGCATGCGGGGAGTCCCGGGTATTCCGGGGCTCATTAGCACTGATTGAAACTCACACGTTAATTGGAATTGCTGCCACGCGATGTAGGTATGTTGTTCTGATGGAAATTTGAATGTAACCGGCTTAATTGATCGAGCTAGCGCGAAGCGCGAGCGAAGCGTCTCCGAGTCAGCTAGGGAAAAAAAGCTTTCATATGTCCTTCCGGTGTCCGTTTGTTCTCCTCTACCTATCGCATTTCTCAATCGATTCTCGTGTTTGTGAGCAGGTTCGATAATTACATAGAATTTTTTGGTCTATTCGATACAGTTCTTCGATATTTTTAAATATTTCAGCCGTTTTGAAAAATGATCAAAAATAACAAAAGTTTTTTTTAGACTCCATTAACGAAGGTTCCATCTTGAAATCTTTCTCATTTCAGCATAAGTACTTAGTTTTCAGTAAAATTATTTGCAATAGAAACAGCTTACTACTTATAATAATTATAATATTATTGCACTTCCATCTTACAGAAAATCTCAGGTCAATACATTTTTTTGTCAGAATTCTAAAGGGTCGTAGAATTAGGTCTGGGTTGGCATCGTTCCAGGGTCTACTAAAAAATCTACTCCCGCTCCCCCACCATGTCTACAAGGGTGCAGGAGGACAGAAATGCGTAAACGTATTCACCAGAATAAAAAAAGTGTACTTCGTAAATAATTGCACGTTCTTCAGTTTTTAGGGTTCCTGTTAGAATGGAACGCAACCACTAATGTCATCTGTCACTTCTAAAAAAAAATTGTCGTTGCCGCGCTTTTTGGTTGTGTGAAATAAACGTTCATTTTTATATCGAAAACACTTTAGTATCATTTAATTTAACATTTGAACTACGGTTTCCTTTATGGTAGCAGAGCGTAGTTCTGTGTTCTGTTGTGGTATCAGAAGCCACTGGAAATATTAAAGTGAAGAAAAAACTCAGTCAGTGAAAATTGTTGTTGCGATTTGAATCTGAGTTGGTATACGATTCATGAAAGGGCACATATTTCTGGTGAATCACGCAAGATGGGCTCAAATATGTTCAGCTTGGAGAAGCTGGTAGGGAGGGAAAACTTCGCTACCTGGAAATTTAGCATGAAAACATATCTGGAGCATGAAGACTTGTGGTGCTGTGTTGTACGCCCTGATGACAAACCAGTTGATGTTGTTAAAGACGACAAAGCGAAGTCAAAGCTGATTTTGTTGTTGGACCCACAGAATTATGTACATGTTCAAGAGTGCGAAACTGCCAAAGCAGTGTGGGAGAGTTTACAAAAAGCATTTGATGATAATGGTTTGACAAGAAGAGTAGGTTTACTCAAAGATTTGATAAACACTACGTTAGAATCAAGCAACAGTGTTGAAGAATATGTGAGCAAAATAATGAACACTGCCCACAAATTGAGAAATATTGGCTTTGAAGTCAATGATGAGTGGCTCGGTACTTTGATGTTGGCTGGCCTACCCGATGAATACAAACCTATGATAATGGGCTTAGATAGTTCTGGTATTCAAATCAGCGCTGACTCAGTTAAATCTAAACTCATACAAGAGATCAGTACACCAAAGTCAGCAGCATTCTATACAAACTCTAACTCTAAGAAAACTAATAAAAATAATACCCAGCCAGGAAAAACAAAAGGACCTAGATGTTTCAATTGCAACAAAAATGGGCATTTTGCCAAATATTGTAAGCATCCGAAGAAACAAACAGTAAGCAAAGAAAACAAAGAAAGTTCCAGTTTTATAGCAGCTTTTTCAGCAACTGTCGGAGAAAAGGCAAGTGACAATAAATGGTTCATTGACTCCGGTGCATCCATGCACATGACAAGCAGGAATGATTGGATGTATAATGTCACTGAGCCATCAGTAAAGAATATTACAGTAGCTAACAGAGAGCCATTAGCTGTGAAGGGAGTTGGTTGTGTGGACATTCAGATAAATCAAAATGATAAGATACAAATAAAAAATGTTTTGTTTGTGCCAGGACTAGCTGCAAATCTACTTTCAGTTAGCACTATTGTGAAAAATGGCCATAAAGTTTTATTTAATAATAATGGGTGTGAAGTCCAAAATGGTAAAGGTGATATTTTATGTACAGCAACATTGAACAACAATTTATACATAATGGATTCCAGTAAAGAAGTGGCTCATTTTACCTCAAGTTCTCCGAGTTGCGGAAGCTCTTACCTGTGGCATCTGCGAATGGGCCATCTGAATATTTCTGACGTGAAAAAGTTGCCTATTTGCACCGAGGGTGTGACTCTGACTCAGGATAAAAGTAATGTCATCTGCACTCATTGTATGGAAGGTAGGCAAGCAAGGTTGCCATTCAGTAATGTTGGTTCTAGGGCATCAAGACCACTTGAACTAATACATTCCGACCTGTGTGGCCCTATGGAAAACTTATCGTTTGGAGGTATGAAATACTTTATTACTTTCATAGACGACTTCACAAGAATGGTCTGTGTATATTTTCTCAAAGATAAGTTAAATATTTTAGAGACATTTAAAGATTTTAAGTTAAAAGTAGAGAATGAATTGAGTCATAAAATTAAAATTATTCGCACAGATAATGGTAAAGAATACTGTAACTATAATTTTGAAAAGTTTTTATCTAACCATGGTATAATTCATCAGACCTCTACTCCATACACTCCACAGCACAATGGCCTGGCCGAAAGAATGAATAGGACTTTAGTTGAACGGGCAAGATGCATGTTATTCTATGCTAACCTGGAGAAGAAGTATTGGGCTGAAGCGTTGGCAACTGCTGCATATGTTGTGAACCGTTCCCCGACAAAGTCCTTAAAAGGTAAAACTCCATATGAACTGTGGAAAGGTAAGAAACCTAATTTATCACATATGAAAATATTTGGCACTGAAGCTATGGTCCTTGTTCCAAAAGAAAAGCGCCTAAAGTGGGATAAAAAATCAGTAAAAATGATATTTGTGGGTTATTGTGAAACTTCCAAAGGATATCGTTTAATGGACCCTAAAACACATAAGATTGTCAAAAGTAGAGATGTTGTTTTTATGGAAAATTATAATGAGAATATTGTAGCCATACCAGGTGAAACTTGTATTCCAGATAAGTACAACCAGACAATCACTGCCAGTTCTGTCTCGCCAAATAATGAAAACTCAGGGAGTACAAATAGTGTCAGTCCGAAGATACACACTCAGGAGCCGCCCACTTCTGTACCTGTCCAAGTGAAGTCCAGTCAAGACTCAGATACACAAGGAGGTAATAGTGAAGACTCAAGTGAGTATGACACTGACTCTGGAGAATTGGATGACAGTTATCATCCACCTTATCCGATAAAACAGGATAGTAGTAATGCAACAGTGAGGTCAACACGGCTACAGGAAAAACAAGATGATGCACAGATTAGCAAAAAGGGTCTATTGTGTTTGTTTACTGATCTGACTGATCCACAGACTGTAGAGGATGCACTTTCATCACCCCAAGCTACAGAATGGAAGAAAGCCATGGATGAGGAATACAATTCCCTAATGAAAAATAAAACTTGGAGATTGACCGAACTGCCACCAGGTAAAAAGGCTCTTCCTTATAAGTGGGTGTTCAAAACAAAAACAGATCAGAGTGGAAATGTTCTCCGTTACAAAGCGAGGCTTGTGATAAAAGGTTATGCACAAAGAAGGGGCACAGACTATGAAGAAATATATTCACCTGTTGTCAGGTACACAACTATTCGCTACTTATTTGCTTTAGCAGCCAAATACGGATTGCAAATAGATCAGATGGATGCTGTATCAGCTTTTCTGCAAGGTGAAATTGATAAAAGTATTTACATGCAACAGCCAGAAGAGTATAAACAAGGATCTCAGGTATGCATGCTACATAAATCTATACAAGGTGTTACAAAAGTACCCCTAATGCCGAATATGGTAGATAGGGACCATCAAACTGAACAACTTTTACTATGGGACCAACTCTGAAATCGCGAAAAAAATATCAGCTGTTTCATACATTTTGATATTTTCAATTATAATTCTTGTATGGAACAGCTGATTTTTTTTTCGCGATTTCAGAGTTGGTCCCATAGTAAAAGTTGATCAGTTTGATGGTCCCTATATACCATATTCGGCATTAGGGGTATTTTTGTAACACCTTGTATACGGTCTAAAGCAGGCAAGCAGATTGTGGAATTTAAAATTAAATTCTGTTTTACAAGAGTTGGCAATGATTCAATCAAAAACAGATCCTTGTGTCTACTATAATGCAGAAAAGAATACATTTATAGCTATCTGGGTTGATGATTTAATTATATTTACTGCTCAAGAAAGTACAAAAACACTATTGAAAGAAAAATTAAAAGAACATTTTGAAATGAAAGATATTGGTCCAGCAAACCAATGTGTGGGTCTAAACATTACCAGAGATGGGGACAAAGTGATAATAGACCAGGAAAAATATATAAAAGAAATATTGGCAAGGTTCAGAATGTCGGACTGTAAGCCTGTGAAAACACCATTTGAAGTTGGTCTGAAATTCAGTGAAAACGGGGAAGAGGAAAAGTTGACTGACTGTCCATATCAACAAGCTATTGGCTCATTGCTCTATGTGGCTCAAGGTACCCGTCCTGATATATCATTTGCAGTGAACACACTGAGCAGATATAACAAGAATCCTACTGCTGCACACTGGACTGCAGTGAAGAGAATTTTCAGATACCTACAGGGTACAAAAAATTTCAAGTTAGTTTACACCAAAGATGGTAATGAGTACATCACAGGATATTGTGATGCTGATTGGGCAAGCGACGTGCGCGATCGCAAGTCGTGCACTGGTTACATTTTTATGTTACAGGGTGGTGCTATATCTTGGCGGTCACACAAACAGCAGACTGTCGCATTATCTACTGCTGAAGCAGAGTACATGTCGATGTCATCGGCGGCGCAAGAGGCGTTGTGGCTCCAACAGCTACATGCTGAGCTCGGTCAGCAGCAGAGCAACCCACTCGTCGTTTTCAGTGATAACCAGAGTGCAATCAGATTGTCCAATAATGACTGTTATTTACCTAGATCTAAACATATTGATATTCGTTACCATTTCCTCAAGGATCTTGTTAGTAATTTAAAGTTAAAATTTTGTTATGTTAAAGGTGAGGAAATGATTGCTGATAATTTGACTAAGGGCACTACTGCTGATAAGCATTTTTTTTGTGTCATGAAAATGGGGTTGCGTCCCAAGGGAGGGTGTTAGAATGGAACGCAACCACTAATGTCATCTGTCACTTCTAAAAAAAAATTGTCGTTGCCGCGCTTTTTGGTTGTGTGAAATAAACGTTCATTTTTATATCGAAAACACTTTAGTATCATTTAATTTAACATTTGAACTACGGTTTCCTTTAGTTCCGTACCAAAATGGTAAAAAGGAACCCTTATGGTCTTTCTGTCTGTCACAGCTGGATATCTCGAGAACTACCAATGCTATCAACTTGACATTTGGAATTGTTATAGATGACGTTTGCCCAACTATTTTACAAATAAGAGAGAAATAAAAATAATTATATTTTTTTTGCAACAGGGACTGAAAGGGATTCTTAAAAATTCTAAGTGAAGCAACTAGGGCATACGAATCATATGAAAGAGTGCTGCTTGCACATTCTCAAACATTTTTTTTTAGGCCGCATAGTTTTCGATTTTTGATGAAAAATGTAAAAAAATACAATGCCCCTAAATAGTAAACTTTTTCAGAATTATGGTACAGAACCCTCGGTGCGCGAGTCCGACTCGCTCTAGACCGTTTTTTTATTATGGTGGTTTTCATGTTGTTTGCCACTACACGATTGGTTGCGTGTCCAATATCGGAATCGAAGTGCGTGACTTTCCAGTTTTTCCATAGATCGCACCAGTCGCGAGTGCATTACCGTCAGTTACGCTCCATCAATCGGCCCAAATGTTTATTTACAACCCTTGTGCCATGGGGAAGTTCACTTAAATGTCTAACTAGCATAAGTTTAGCTAGTTCAGCAGTTAGTTTAGTTGCCCAAACAACTACAGGTATCAGATGTGCAATATTTTATAATATAATCTTTGAATGAAATTATAATTTTAGTAGTCTCACTATAATTTAATTAAAATGCTCCTTTCTTTCCCTGGATCGATTCACGGTTGCTTTTAGCCTCTGACCGCCATTCTATTCTCGTCTCAGAGCGTGGCGCGGCGACGCCCCGCCATCTTATCTTCATAACAGGCTCTATTAGTTATGCAATACGTTCCTAAATTGTCTAAACATATTGCTTTGTTGGCATAAGCAATAAATGTCACTAGAAATGGTTCCACAAATCGGAATTATACTCTGCGCGTTAAGTTATTTCGCGAAGCAAGCGACAGCGGCAGTATCGGCTAAAAACATTGAAGTTCATGTTAACTGTGTTTTGACAGATGTATGTAATACATTGCTATTTTTCTTTGGTAAGTTTTTATTTGTGCCAAAACAAAGTACCAATGTATCGCATATATCTGTCAAAACACAGTTAACATGAACTTCAATGTTTTTAGCCGATAGAGCCCCGGGTCTTTGACATGAACTATGGTACCCACAGAGCAAGTTACTTTTTTAACAGCACTATAGTGTCCATAAGACAAATAAGTGGTTAGAACAACTTTTTTTTTGTACCGATAAACAATGCATTTACGCATCCCCAAGGTGAGCAGTGGGTTCATATGTGAGGCTCACCAGGAGTGGAAGTTGCGACTCACTCAGCCAGTAGCTCGATGGGACCCCGGGAGGGGGGAATACCCCAGAAGAATTAGTTATTTATCTGAGAGCGCAACAAAAGAAATTACGGTGTGTTTTCGAAATACGACCAGAGCGGTGCTTCTGTATGGAACACTCATAATTTATATTTTGTGGTATTACAGCGACATGTTCATCTTGTAACGAGAGGGTTACCAAAACTCCCCGTAGAATAATGAGGTCAAGGATGTCAACTGGGAATTGTTATACATATTTGGCATCCTGAATCCACAGACATTGTATCCGTAGAATTGTTTGAATTTGAACCCCTCACAGAATACATAATAGATAAAGTAATACAAAAATAAATGAGAATGTATACGTTGGTTATAAAAGTTAAATGAGAGGATCTGCCTTTCACGACGCCGATAACATTTTCTGTGTCAATTAATTGCCCTAAACCACAACCTTTAAAAATAATTATAATCTCGTTTTATATGTTTGGACCTATTGAAATGGTAGTTTATTTAGTCTTTATGCTCTGTCTTCTTTTAAAAGATATTTAATTTAACTGTCGGTATTCCGACAAATTCGATTAAATATCATTCAGTATACCTATAGATAGGTAGTACGATCGAAGTATATGTAAAAATATACTAAAGTGCATATCACATTTACTTTACAATAAAGTTGGTAGTAGGTATGTAAGTATTTCTTTAGTGGTACGTCAATCCAATAAGTTTATAGAAGGAATACCAAAAGTTGAGACAAGCGGATTGAAATGACACAAATAAATATGGAAGGGAAGTATAGCCGGCCGCGGCCGAGCAAACAGCTGGTAGCAAATATTGCGAACTGTAAATATGGGGGATACTTGTTGACAGATGAAAAGTATTCACTGTTGTCACATAGAATCTGAGCTCTAAAGTATCTACCTATGAATAAAAATAATCAAAATCAATTCAACTGTTTTCAGATGTGCAAACGTAATAAATATACTGAAATAGTAACTTTCACATTTATTAAATTCTTATGCATTTGTTTTTATTTTAATAAGCACCATTTTAAAAATGTCGTAAACATTGAATTACTTAACCAATTTTACTTCAAGAGACTGCAAGTGCCGAATCATGAGGATTAAAATGAAGTTTTCCAGACTGAATAATGAAAGTGGTTCTTGACTTTCCTAATTGAAGTCTGGCTTCATTAGACACTTTGTCTAAGTTGCGAATGGGTAAACAAGTTGAAGAGTTCGTTCAAACGGGTGCCATGCCATTGCTAGTTGGAATAGTTGGATATTTTCGTTTTTTTTTTACTTTTTAGTTAGTTAGTCTTTAACGCTTTATAGTCCTCTAAATTAAATAATAATCTATACGCAATAAGAGATGGGTTTTTATTAGCCTGCCTAGATATTTCTGTTAATTGATGGGGAATTGGCTAGAATCTTATTCAACTGTTTTATTTTTTGTTAGACTGGTGAATTAACTCTAGTTATCTCTTACAGAGGTTAATTGGGAACAGCCATTAGACACGTAAAACTCTGTTTTATTACATCATAAATACAAATTACAAAATACAAATTAATGTTCCTAACACTGCACGTAATTAAAATGGCAGTGATTACAATTTGTGGGAGACTGATGTTTCAATAAGGCTACTGCCTGTCTCGGGTAGCATAATATTGCTATCTAATTTTATAAGAGATTTGCGAGACTGAATTTTAAAGCTAGTATGTATCACAGGTTCTGAATATGTTGCACTACGGATTTTGTTGAATTATTATTGAAAAATGATATGTATTTATTTATCCCCAATTTAGTGTTAACAATAACAGAGGTTGATTCAGGTAAGAACACTTGTACCAGGAGAGAATCACTCTCGTTTAACTATGAGTACTTTATAATTTGTTGAGTAGCCACTATAAGTTCTAATACCTTGATTTAAATAAAAGTAAATTTAATTGAGTGTGTGTGTATGTGTGTGTGCGAGCGAGTGTGTGTGTGTGTGTGTAAAGTAAAATAAACCCCTATGCGGAATTTTACTATGATTTATAGGACTCCAAACTTGGTAAAAAATCAAAATACTTTAGTGACAAAATAGTGCTGATTATTAGATTACGTAATTACAAAAAATTGTTATGGAAACATTATTGTAAAAACGTATTTTGCTCAGATAATCACCTTTTGCGCGCTATATACATCTAAGCCGCGCAGTTAGAAATGTGACGTCACTTTTCTGATACTTTTTGTATGGGGCGTTTTCACGCGGCCGCTATGAAGTCAACAAATAAATATTGATAGCAAAAAAAAAAATCTCTGATATTTTACGATGCACTAATTTAATTTATGGAATAAAAAAAAAATGTCAAGTAGGTACCCAATTGCGTCCGACTATTGCAATTCATTTTATGTAAGGCCTGTGGTCAAATCTTTTCACAAATGTTTACCAACTACATTACACATGATGATAGGTTATAAAATACTATTTAAGATTAAAAATAATTTTAAATAAAATGATCCTTATTAGATTTATCAAATTAATGTTATATACTTATGTCGTAGGATATTCGTACAAATCGGATCTTTACAAAAATCCTACTATCATTGCAAAAATCTGATAATTAGAAGTAGAGATAGATTTTTGCAGCTGTTCGAGTAATGTTTAAGATTTTACAAAAATCCAGCGTATCTTAGGTAAATCGCGAATAACCATCACTTTGAACGCGCTGATTGGCTGACGTCAACGTTATGGACTGAAGGATGCTCTGATTGGCTAACGGCTACCTATAGTCCTATAAGAAGTCATGTTCTTGCCAATCGGACTGAAGATGTTATAAATCCACTCTTACATTATTCAATCTGCATTCAAGTTTTCAATTGTCCGAAACACACTGGGATTTTTACATCCTAAAAATTGCTCGGACGATTGCGAAAATCTATCTAAGATTCCAATTATCCAGTCCAACCTAGGATTTTTACAAGGATTCGGTTTATACGATTATCCTACGACATATATACCTAATCGTAATAATTTTATGCAAAGTTCACAGATTTAGAAACAAAAAAAGAAAAACCTCCTTCAAAAAACCTTAAAAAAATGCTAAAAAAAACAGCTTCAAAAACAGCAGCTCTAAAAAGCAAGAAATAATATTCAAATCTGCATAATTACTATTCAAGTACCTACGCATATCTGATATTAAAAAAAACGTCTTTTGAAGTCGGGTGGGGCTACAGATATTTTTCTTTTTTAATCATAATAACATTTATCGTGGTTTCTCTTTCTCAATTTGATTTTTTAATTCTTAAAGCCCCACCCGACTTCATTAGACGTTTTTTTTAATATCAGATATGCGTAGGTACTTGAATAGTAATTATGCAGATTTGAATATTATTTCTTGCTTTTTAGAGCTGCTGTTTTTGAAGCTGTTTTTTATAGCATTTTTTTAAGGTTTTTTGAAGGAGGTTTTTCTTTTTAATTTTTAAAAGTTTTTTATTTTTAACTTTTTTGTGGTAGGTATGTATAAGTAAATAAGAGCGATGATATAAATATATTTTATTCATATTTCACACATTTCAATGGTATAATACGCCTAGTAACTCAATATCCACTTTTTGCACTGTTAATTTTAGCAAGGGTCAGACATGGGGTAGGTGACCAAAGTGTATTATCTCGAGGTCCTCCGTGCTTCAGAAGACACGTTAAGCCGTTAGTTCCAGCTACATTTGCACATTAACACCCACCAATCCGCATTGGGCCCGCGCGGTGGGTTATGGTCCATCCCATTCATCAGCCCATAAGTAAGGCTTGTATCCCAGCCCCAGTAGTGACAATAAAAATGGCTGATGCGAAACCTTTCAATACCGTAGAGTAATCACTAATACACTATCCAATTTGATTTTGAAGAGTTCTCTTGTGTATCTTCGAAGTCCAAGGTCCAATGTGAAGGAAATTTAAATGAAAACATCCTTAAAGTATCCCCTTTCTAACGAAACAAGAATCATCTAAATCGGTTTATAAACAAAGAAGTTATGTCTGAAGATCCGTTAAAACTCGTGCAAAAGTTACCTAAAAAATTACAGTATTTTCAGGATTACTCAAAAACTACTGAACCGATTTAAAATTTTCAAAAAATGGGACCACCTGGGGAGCAAACCTGATAAAGTGGCATTTGAATCATGTCAATCGGTTCAGCCGTTTTCGAGTTATCGGTGGACATACATAAAAAAAAATAAAAAAAAATAAAAAAAAAAACAAATAAACAGTCGAACATAGAACCTCCTCCTTTTTTTGAAGTCGGTTAATAAAATTAAGGATACTTACAGAGGAGTAATTGTCAAAGGGCTGTGTTTATCGGGCTAATAAATAAACCATTTGGCAAACCTTATCCAATTATACAGCGAGAAAGGGTCAGGGTCTGTAATGTACGCACAATGGCTGTATGTACACACGACAGCACGTCAGGTTATACAGCTAAACTGCGAAAACAACTTTTATTACGTAGGGCATAAAGGCGGTCTCAAGGTCAAAATGTATAGTCCGAGGTGCCGTCGTGTGTACTTTCATGGATGTTTATAATACAAATATTTCGGAGGTGCCTACAGAGATTATTACACTAAGCTTGATATAATTATTAAAAAACCTAGTTATAACATTCTTGAAATATAATATTATAATATGTAATGATGTAAACAAACTATACTTTAAAAACTGTTTTCCTGAAATCTTTAATATGAAATCCGCTTAAAGAATCAAAATCTAGTAGTGTATTTAAGTGTTTTTAAATAATTTAAGAAAGTAGGCCACCAGAAATGAATGGTCTATGTAATTGAAGTTTATTGAAATTGAAATGTATCGAAAATTCACATGTACACATTGAAGCTAAGGTTCTATAGTTTATTTACAAACAATAACCTCAGTAAAATTTTGTTCGTTGTAGTAGTAGTTCGCAAAAGTGCTAAAAGTGGAGTAGCTAACTACTACTAATTAAAATGAGGGCGCCACTTGAGGTATATAGGGGCCTTAAGAGATTTTAATAAACTTTGTAAACCCGTTCGAAAATTATAATACTATTGACGACCTCCTTGGTCGAGTGGCTTTGTACACCGGTTTTCAAGGTGTCGCCATCTCTGAGGTCCCGGTTTCGATCCCCGGTTGGGTCAATTTAGAAAACGAACTTTTCTAAAATTTTGGTATTGTTGTTAAAAATTAAAGAAAATGAGATGATGAAGTACCTAATTATTAGATCACAGTACATATGAAAAAAATTGCTGTTCAACATCTTCAATACTTCAGTTTAGTGTTTAAACCAGTAGGGAGATTATTTCATTATGTTGCACTGAAAGTATCTCCCTCTGGTAGTATTTTATTTTTAGGGTTCCGTACCAAAATGGTAAAAAGAAACCCTTATGGTGCGACCCCAGCGAAACCCAGTCTGTCTGTCTGTCACAGCTGGATATCTCGAGAACTACTAATGCTATCAACTTGACATTTGGAATAGTTTTTAGACGACGTTTGCCCAACCATTTTGCAAATAAGAGAGAAATAAAAATATTTATATTTTTTTTGCTACAGGGATTGAAAGGGGGTCTTAAAAATTCGAAGGGAGGCTACTAGAGCATATGGGGTATCATTATGAAAGAGCGCTTCTTGCACATTCTCAAACTTTATTTTTTGACCTCATAGTTTTCGACTTTTGATGAAAAATGTAAAAAAATACCGTTCCCCCACTTCGAAGTTTTCATAGAGAAAAATCTGAAAATATTCTATGTGATAGAAGTTTATGTAAAGATTACAGGAAAAATAAAACAATGTCTCTAAGTAGTAAACTTTTTCAGAATGATGGTACGGAACCCTCAGTGCGCGAATCCGACTCGCTCTTGACCGTTTTTTTACTTTCGAAATACTCCTATCGTCCTGGCCAATATGTGTAGTCGCAATTTAATCCGCTCATGGATATTGGCTGGGAGTTCTATGCCATAAATATTTAAAATGAAACTTTTTGAATTTCAGATTTTATTTTATTTGAACTGCAGCAGTATGAGTTAACAGAATATTGAATTTGTTACAACTATGAATGATTATAATATCTAGGTAACGTTGATGAATGGGGAAAGTGAAACATACTTTAATTTTATTCAAAGAGGTGAAGTAAAGTATGAAACTCGCAATAAAGTAGTGTTTAGGCAATACACTCCTTATTAAATCTTTTACGGTATGAATTTAAATATCTATAGGCTTGCATAAAGCAATAAAATCATGAAAACAATACAATAGACTAGGTTGTGTTTTACTTTCACTTGAAAAGGGGAGATGAAAAAATCGAATCGCTATGGAGATAAACTATGATATGGTTGGGTGTTTCGTTTGCTCCAGTGTTTCTCTTTCCCCACTCGACTTTACTTAATCAATTTTACATTCACATAATTGAAATGTCACACACATTTCAATAATTATAGACTATTCTATATTTGTAATAACTTTAAATGTTTCATAAATGGCAGCCTTTAATTAAGGTGACACTATTCCTAGATTAAGTTGCAACTGTATTGTACTTAAATAAATGAAAAAAAAACTTCATAGTTATATTCATAGATATCTATTAAGTACATCATAATATAGATATACTTCATAGATACCTTCGATACCATTAACAGGTATAATATACCAACACGTTCTCCTTGATTTGGATCGCGTGTTGGCTTATGTTATTAATCATGGAAGCAACCTTGTGTCTATGGTCCATAAACGGCACGTGCATGTGTTTTAATGGGGTGTTGCATTCAATATGTAAACACGAGCCCAAATAATTTGATGAGCAAACTATTTTTTTTTAGTAAAAAAAAAATCATAACAAAGACAGTACAAAAAACTAAACGCAAACAACATAATACTAACATTGCGCATCGTCGCGTGATGCCAAAACTGTACTCGGCTGAGTATAAGCACTGATATTCCGCCTAATATGAAAAACTTAAAGAATTTTGAACTCAAGACCTTTGACGCAGTAGAAAGCATTATCGCTGCCGATGCAGCAAGCGGTTACCACTTATTTGTTGATCCAAAATAAAAATAAAAAGTCAATAAGTTAATGTAAACTATAGTAATCGTAGATTTTTAAGCTACGGTAACGATACGATACTAAAAATTGCAAATATGCGAGATTTATGGTAATACTACGGCATTCTTAATCCCACAAGACAGAAACATGCCTCCACGCGTAAAGTAAGTTGAAAAGGTAAGTAGGAAAGGAGCTTCTTGAGAAGCTCTAACGATCATGACAACTCCAGATTATTGTACTTTTTTAAAGTGAGCGTTTTTAATTAAAGTTCTTATTATTTATGATTCTTACCATTTAATTAAAATTTCCTAGGTACACTTTTTGTTTATCTATTTATACTTTCACTCCTAAGTCTAAAAACACTAGTGACAATACTAAAATATTTAGGTTTGGCATGAGTAAAAGGTCGTTACTACCCAGGTGAGGGCAAATGATAAAGGTTCAAAAACAATGTGAAGTTAGTAAGTAATAACGATGTCGCCCGGGGCGGCCAAATTGGAGCCACAGTATAAAAATTTACGAGTATTACGTCTTTATACAAACCGGCCGAAAGTGAGCTGATTTGACGGTCTAATGGATCTCGGTATACTTCGGTACACAACAATTGTGTTTATGCGATTGTGCCACCGTTATTAACCATAATAAATAATAAGTTTGCAGATACATGGTAGGTTATTACAGACGAGGAACGATGTCTGTGAGAAAAATTGCCATTGTTCTAAAATTATGGCATTGAAGACACTAGATATCAACTGTAGTACGAGATGTAAACTAAACTGTGAAGGATATGGAAACCTATCGAACATACTGCTCATGGAGGTACAGCAGCCAATGCGAGTAAAAAGGACAGAGTGATTATTTTGTTCAAAAGGAACTAGTTTGCATAACTCATACACATTTACTAGGGCTTCAGTGTACGGATATTATAAGAGTGTTTTATGTACATATGTAGGTATGGTATGGTATAGATGTAGAGGCAGGTAGGTGCCGGTAGATCCGTGTCCACGTGGGCTGCGGTGACCAGGTCGGGATGATGCCGTTGAGAGTTGCCGAGGGTCCAGGAAGCGTCGTCAATGATGCTGAGAAGGAACCTGAAGGCTGTGGTGCTGGCTTGCTGTGCTTCTCTGCTTTTCGGTGTGACTCCCGCGGATGCTGGATAAGGTGTGGGGTTATGGCTGCGCTACGTTGCAGAAGGTGCTTGAATGTGCTCCGTCGGGGTCACCAATGTAGGTATGGTAGAATGGTATGGTATGGTATGGATGTAGAGGTAGGTAGGTACCGTTACATAAATAGCGGTCGTAGGCACTATTTCAAGGCAGCTGGGCGAGAAGAAATACTGTTAGCTCATTAGAAATAAAATAGTTTTTACGGATTACAGCACGTATATTATCAATTTCATGAAGGATGTCGTTGGACTATGTATAATACACTTCATATGCTGTACTTGCCATACATTTATTTTAAATTACTCTTGAATTTTGCTTGTATGATTACCAAAATGTTTCCGCCTTTCACTCGTGTTTTGCGTTTTGACATCTAAATAATTTCTTTTTGGTTTACTAGCTCCTACGCGTACACTTCGTGATTGCCGTCGACGACCGTTATGACGCCACAGCTAACGGTACTGTAGACAAAAAAGTGATCATTTTTTCAACTGTTTTTTATTGTTTTCTTGTTCAAAGAGTGTCATTAATTTATATAACAAGTTAGGTTTGCCATTATGTAGGTACTTTAGTCTTTTAATTATTATAACAACACAAATAACGAACGTAATGATTAAATCAACAGAAACAAAAATTAAGCTTTGCGTTGCTAGCCGTACTGGAAAGGCGACGCAGGGGGTGCGGTATGACGAAGCGGGCCGGGAGGAAGCGGCAATGATGAAGTGAACGACTACTAGTTTAATGATCGTAGCGATATCTGTGTTGTAATACGGGAACTAATTCGTCATTCCTGCTTTATTGACACGTCTCTCTATGGAGAAAAACTACGATTGCTTCTTAGTTATGGTTGGGTGTTTCACTTGCCTCAGTGTTTCTCTTGGCCCACCTGAGCTTAGTTGTTTATTCTGTGATAGAGCCGACATTTGATAGCTGCCGGTACACGCCCGCCCTTCAAACTTGGGCGGGCGGTGATGAAGCAATTTTGAGACGAACTACACGTTTAATAGTTCCTTTTGAAATTGTTATGTCACTTAGATTCGGATATAATCTATTTAAGTATTTGTGGAATGGATTATGACCATTCTTCGCGAATATAGTCACTAATCGTACTGGAACTAGGTAGGTACTTAGAGTTTTTCAGTGAGTTTATTTTGCTTTATAACTTACTTATATGTTAATTCAGTAAGTTTCACTATATTTATCGAGATAATTCTTGTTCTATAATTCGATTTCATCTTGAAAAGTAGACAGATTTTAAACACGTTTTGTTAATTGATCATTGAAACAAAAATAGCTTTATGACATTTTAATAGGTTTTTGATTGAGTGGTTGACACGAAAACTTAACAAGAAAATTATCCAAAATTTGTCATGGTAATCTAGAAAGCTTTTGGCTCGTCCTATCTCCTGAATTTGTATAAAAAAATCCCTGACTCGTCCCATTTTTCTAGTTTCTCATTTTTTCCTGACTCGTCCCATTACCTCAATTTGTCAATACCTTTTTTTTACTTGGCCCATTTCCCCAATTCGATAAAAATTTTCCTCACTCGTCCCATTTTGTCCCTAAAAGTGATTTTTCTCAAACCCTAAAAGTCCCTAAAAGTAATTCAATCATAAATTTGACAACCTTCTTTGATTTAATAATTATTGTTACTATTTTATCTTTATACTCGTAGATTGTCAAACATCTGCAACGGTGTTTCATTCGTATGTCGAGGGTATTTCCTCATATTGATTAAATAACACTGGCTTGCAGTGAAAATGTAAAAGGTATCACTTGACTCGGTAACATAAGGTCAGTGCATTGGGCCGAAATCACAAGGGTGCTGATTCAAGTCCCATCTGAGGTGCTACGGGTGAGTCGTATTTTCAAGTATTTATATATCATTGTGAAATGCAAAAAAAAACAAAAAAATATAATAACCTTCTTTGAGTTACTTTTGCTAGACAGGTGAAAATTGATCCAAGATGAAAAATGATGAAAGAAAACTCGACCTGATCACAAAGAAAACATTGGGCGAAACGTGCTCGGGTCGGGCCAAATAGTAGCTCAAACATTTTGCCAACTATTTCGTCGAAGTAAAAAAACGTGTATCGCTGAATCGCAAACTATTGTTTCTAGTTTCCCAATAATCGGGAGGCAGGACAATATCAGTTGTTGGAAGTTTTCAACTATTTGTGGGTATTCTACTGTATGTCAGAAATGTAACTGTAAAGTAATATTCCTTTGTATAATATGATGTTATATTACTGAACGTTAAACTATAGGGTATATTTATAAGCACTTACAAAATATTACAAAATCTAGGTACATACCTTTAATATTTTTAATATAACGACCTTATCACGCTTTCATAAAAACAACAATACCGAAATAAAATGGTTTAGCTGGTTAGCAAAATACTTGCATTCTGGAGACAATTTCTCCAAATAAAAAGTAACTTAGATGTTGACCGGAATAGTCTGTTACTACCACACCAAATTTCATGATTGTCTGTCAAGTAGTTTTCACGTGCTGCGGTAACAGACAGACAGACAAAGTTTAAAAAAATAAGCTATAATAGGAAAATTGTATAGATTTGCTATTGCTTTCAGAATAGAGTTAGAGCTGACCCGCACCCTGCAGTGTAACGAAGCAGTTTTCTTTCGCGTGATTCGCGTCTATGCGCAGACATACCCGATACACTGCAAAAACAGGGCAGCCCCAACAACTCTTTCAAAGCATTATTATTTTGGACACGTAGCGCGTCGATGATAGCCGGTTGCATATGCGGCTGGTCCAGAGGCTGCGCGTGTGGAACATTGACAGAAGGCTTGAAATAGTGTTGACTGTATTGTCAGTGTATTAATCTTTGAAGATATTGTATAATAGAAACTTGTAATTTACAGAAAGATAGCCAATAGACAACCCTAAAACGTGTAGCAGTTGTAGGTAGTTATGTATATAGCGGATAAGCAGTTTAACACGGGTAGCAGCAAAATGGTGGCTGACGCGAGGAATGCAAATTAATTTACCAAATGGGCTGAAGCTGAAACTGTCAGCGTGAATTCCACACGTTTCCAGTGATTATGCTGCCACAACTGATTTTTGGGATCTGGTTCCCAATGCGCTATTTTTAAATTTCTCTTTTTGATTTTATAAAAAATCTAGTCTAGTCTATTAAGCAACATGCTATTTATTTATATATTATCTGCTGATTTCTTCGAACTATTTGTCTAGAACTGATATAGTTTGCATATAGTGATTAAATATTGTAATAGAATTTAACCCTTGTCAAAATATATATGTCTTTGACATTGGGAGTAAAGGACGTTAACTATATTTAGTAATAAAACGTGATTGTTCAAAATTAATATTGAATATATTTTGTGGTGATTTGATTCCCTGTTTTCCGGTCCGTTAGGTACTACCTAATTACTAAATAATATTCTAGAAAAAATAGGACTCGCACCAGATCATGTTCTCGGACGGGAATCGAACCCGCGACCTTTGGATATCCGGTCCAATGCTCTGACCGCTGAGCTACCGAGTCACTAGTGGGAACGTCGAATTTCTCCTAGTATATCAACTCTTACGCTGCAAGCCAGCGCCATCTCACCAATGTAGAATGATTGTATAAAAATAGTATTGTGAATGCTTAAATCTCAAAATTTAAAAAGTACCTAATTATTCTGAAGGTTGGCACCGCCAACAAATTTAGTAGGTTTTTTTTATTAACGTCAAAAAAAAAAATTCTGCAAGTAACTGTTCTTAAATGGTCGAAAGTACTCGGCAGATCGGCTAAAAGGTGACGAATCAAACCCCATCACCTACGCCACTTGATACCACGCTAAAAGAAATTGCAGATGATGTCTTAATTCTGTGTTTAGCTCTTCTTCTTCTTCCCAAAGTCCGTAGCCAATGTCACATTTGCAAATTTTCGCTATCGCTTTGCTTCGAAAAATGTATGGATTTGACGTTTTAAATTTCGATTGATGACGAAATCTTATCTCAATCTCATACATGTTTCAAAAGCGAAGCGATAACGAAGATTTGCAAATGTTACTTTGGCTAAACCCCCTGATCAGCTGGGGTCGGGCCTCCTTATACGTTTACGCCGGACGTTCTATCCTGGGTTCTCGATTGTGGAAGGTCACGCCTTTTCAACTCATTCTCGATATTGGACCACCACGTCGCCTGTGTGGTCTGCCCCTTCCTCTACTGGTGGTGGGTATACCCAAGACTTTCTTAACGGGGCGTAGCTGTCATATACACTGAGGCGTACCTGTCATTTCTTCGCTGTATACCTTCGAAGTCTGCTTTCAGACAGCTTTTCGGTAATGGCGGTTACTTTAAAGGAGCCTCTAATAAATTCGTTGCGGATCTTATCTAGGTGTGTGACACCGCTGAGTGTTTAAATTATTGTATAAAAATGGAACACAAAGGTTACAATAAATGATATACATCATAATAGGCACAGTAAATAAAATATGTCGCACAAAATCTCTGTGTGGTATGTGACAACCCTAACTATAATTGATTACCAACGTGTCGATGGCAGGGCGTAATGTGAAATTGTACCTTTCTATAGTATCGGAGTCGATAAATCAAATCAATGGGCTTATCTCATATGATACGTTGTTTATGATAGTCACTTATTGGGATTAGGACATGTTTTCTCTCGTTTTGTGTACCTATTCTCTTGCTGTACGTGGATAAATAGATACGCAGACGGTCTCTATAACTAAAAATGTAAAAAAAATATTTTTTACATTATTATGTCGTTGTTAGTGGTTCAGACTTTGTATCTGGAGATAGTGCTTTAAATAATATATTTGGTCAATGAATTCATTGAGATATTGAAGTGAAAGAGGCTAAACCCGCAAGTACACCTTGCTAAAAAGCATTGATTTGGATATCATTGAAAAAAAACCAGCCTAGTGCGAGTCGTCTCGACTCGACTTGCGCACGAAGGATTTCGTACCATTATCTATAAAAATCATGTCTAATTTTCAATTTGTCCATAGCATCACAAAAAGAGTTAATAATGATCAAATTTCAAATCATTTTGGTATTACGTTTGTATAGGAAGTTCACTGTCCGCCGGCTTCTTAATGGTACATTAGTACACACCGAAACGTAATTTTATCGATAGTGTCATTATAGAAATAAACGAGGTTTTCTTTTCAAAATCGTTACTATAATTTTAGGGCTGATAAGATACTCATGATCTCACGAGGCTAATTCTTTGTTATCTGGATAAAGCGGTCATTAAACAGAGCAACCTGCTCATCTACAATTTCTGTGGCAAATATCGAAGCCCAGTCAATGTTCGCAGCATTCTTGAGTCGGCGTCGTGGTTGATTTTGGTGAAACTAAGCTGAAGTTTGATGGTATTTTTAATAAAACACTTTTTACGGATTACAGCGCGTATATTATTAATTCAGGTGCTGTTTTAGAATTATATGGTTAGTTCGTTTTGTAGATAGGGATCAAAAGGGAGGTCGACACAACCTCTCTTGAGTTTTCTTCCGCCAGTTTTTTCTTTCAGAGGTCTCCCAATTTGTGAAATGGTAGTAGATTCAGTAGCTAGATCTTGTTTTATAATTAACTATAATCAATGAAATTTAGTAATAATAATGAAATCAGAACGCAGCTATAAAATAATTTAATAAACTTGAATACATTTTTATAAAGTTTCGAGCAGTTTCATAAAAATATGAGCAGCCTTTTTGCTTTAGTGCTCCCGTGACCACGGCCCCTGGAAAGGTGTCGAAACGTCAGGAATTCAATAAACCAAGAAATACAAACTAAATAATTCTAAAACAACACCTGAATTTATAATATACGCGCTGTAAGCCGTAAAAAATGTATTATTTCTAATGAACTGCACGCACGAAAGTCTCAGAAGTGTTTAAGGTATTTTTAAGTTTCGGAAGGCGAACTCAGTATGACAAATACACCAAGTCGTGGTATGAAGAGGCATCTGCAGAATATGGACAGTGCTTTGCAGCAAAGATCGAAGAGGATACGATTATGAGGTCAAGAAGTGATAGGGTACAATTTAATGGAAGAATCTGATGCAGATAAGATGAATTATCCACTGACTGTAGATTTTTTGCGCGAAGTTTGTCTTTTCTCAGACATATTTTAAAAACACCCATAGTAATAGAGTGGGGATGAAAAGGGTAATTTTCCAGGGTCTGCTCGAATGACTCAAAACACGAAGCTCTCGGTTCGTGTAAACGAAGTAGGACGGTTTATACCTTCGCCATAATTTCACCCCTCGCCACATAGGTATACAAGTTTTTTTATTCAAGTCGCAATTTTAATCAAGTTCCAACAATAGCTTTAATTAAGTCATAGTAATGAAACACAATCTACCGATACTGAGACAATAGGTCCCAGAAAGAAACGCAAACTAATTTCTCAGAACAAAGAAGCAAAGTTACAGTTCTGAAAAACTTTTTATTAAATACGAGAACGTGAAGCATTTCAAATGAATTGCACTGAATAAAGGAATGTTTTTATTGGTTTTCTTTCTTTATGACGTGGGCAGGCTACTGCTAAAACCCCTTAGAGCATTTTACCAATACAGACGGCAAAGGCGAGTGACCCCTCTGCCAGAGTATGTAAGCACAACAGCACGGTAAGTTAAACAGTTGAACTACGAAAATAGCTTTTATTACGTACGGCATAAAGACGGTCTCAAGGTCAACATGTATAGGCTGATGTGCCGCCGACTGTACATAGGCCATATGGTCATGTACATTTAATAAAACTACTAAGCGCGGCCGGCCATTGTCATTCTATACAAAATGTTACAAAAATACCCCTAATGCCGAATATGGTATATAGGGACCATCAAACTGAACAACGTTTACTAAGGGACAAACTCTGAAATCGCGAAAAAAAATCAGCTGTATGTTATGCGATATTTTTGTAACACGTTGTATAGCTTCGTGTCGCGAGTGTTCTGGGTGCGCCCCAGAAAAATGGTAAATTGTGCTGTGTTTTATATTGTAAAAGGCAATCTGCCACATCAAATTTACGAGGACATGGTGTTTTCTATTATATATGTTTGTATTTAAGTGCTATCTTGAAATAAAATAAAAGCCATTACGTAAAATTACTAAACGACAGAAAATGCAATTTCGTGGTATTTTCAGGATTAATTGAAAAATACTGAACCGATTTCCAAATTTCGGGACCAAACCATACTTGGGATTTAACCTGATGTAATAACGATTCAATCATTTCAATCAGTCCAGCCGTCTTTGAGTAATCGGCGGACATACACAAAAATAATGGTTCCATGTTTTGTCATTAGGGCTACGAAACCCTAAAAAACATACAGACGAACAGAGAACTTCCTCCTTTTTTGAAGTTGTTATTAAAGATCCCGAGTGCAAATATGTGAGCATTTTATTTCAAAGACAGCGATGTCTATATTCTTATCTTAGTTAAGTATGTAAATATCCGTTATTTTAGTCACTTTAGTATATACAAGCTTTGTTTACATTTAAACCTTTTTGGACCCACCTTTTCGACCTACATTCTCATTTGGACCTACTTTGCTGGTTTGGAAACCAAAAAAATAATTTAGTTTATTATTAGAGGTGAAACTGGAGTTTCACCCCACTTTAAACTAAATTATTGGTGTGATTTGTCAAGAGTTTTAATAATATTAGGTATTTATTTGTGTTGATTGGTTTTAAAGTTGTTTCTAATAAGGTTCATTACTATTATTTGTTCATCGTGAAACGGCGCTGAAAACATTGTAAAGCAGTCGTATTATTGATCTTCAGCTCACCCGGTGACTTATTCAGGGCACTTTGACTCCTACTTCTATAAAGTAAATGTAGAAACAGCAGTATCAACTATTGCACTTAAATAGAAAATTCCAATAACATACATTTTATAGACCCTTAATATTTAAGTATATCTAAATATGAAATGGGATATCAGACCACGTTACTGAATATGTGTGTGAAAAAAGAACTGAAAAATAATCTTGATTAATCGGCAAACTCACAACGTGCGTGGACGCTTTCTTCATTTCTTCATTCATTCTTTTCACATTTTACGTAAATACCGACGGGCGTGTCAAGTTTCTGAGAAAACCGGGGATCGAACCCAGGACCTCAGAGATGGCGACACCTTGAAAACCGCTGTACAAAATCACTCGACCATGGAGGTTGTTTAAACTTTATTTTCATGTAGCGAAAGCCAAGTGCGCTTCCACCTTCGGCCTTATCGTTACTTAACATCGGGTGAGGCGTCGCCTCACCCGATGTTAAGTAACGCCAAGCGCTAACCCGTTGTTAATAAAAAAATTTTTTTCAGTAATCCAGCATAATGGTTCTCTTTGAAGTTGTTCATGGGTCCTATCCGCTCAACTGTTTTATAAGACGAAGTGCTTTGAAGCATAAGTGGCTGCTTTTTAGGGTTCCGTAGTCAAGTCAACAAGGATCCCTTATAGTTTCGCCATGTCCGTCTGTCCGTCCGTCCGCGGCTTAGCTCAGAGGCCCTATTGTAATAATAGTTGGCCAAACACCGTTTACCTACTTTGCTTGTTCCTACGTTCTATTTCCTCCAACTAAAAGCGCCTATTGCTGACATGAAAAAAATAATACTAAATAATATACTAGAAAAAATAGGACTCGCACCAGATCATGTTCTCGGACGGGAATCGAACCCGCGACCTTTGGATATCCGGTCCAATGCTCTGACCGCTGAGCTACCGAGTCACTATATATATATTATTTAGTATATAGTATATTATTTAGTATTATATAAAAATAGCATTGTGAATGCTTAAATCTCAAAAAAAAAAGAAAAAAAAAATGAATAAAATAGTTTTACATTGAAAACATTTTTTTTTTAATTTTCAGTCATACGACAATTTTAACAATCACCTTCTACATTTAAGAACTTGTTCTACTATGTCTCCTACTGTTTATCACTTCAACTACGCGACCACCCAGCCGTGCTAGGGTCTGTACAAGTTTGGAATTACATCTGCTTTCTAATTGACTCCACTAGTCTGAAACTACTACTACACTAGTCTGATAGTCGTTTAGTTGCTGAACTTACGCTTTCAGTTAGAAGTCTGATTAAATGACGTGCGGAATAGCCACATCATTAGGCCATTTTTAATAACGGTTTTTCAATTAGTTAGTTCCCGTTCCTGTTCCCCCCTTAAGGGTTGAGATTCAGTGGCGTAGCTAGGGGGGCAAGGGCCCTGGTGCATAGGGAGAGAATCGGGCCCTCCTCCCCTCGAAAAAGAGAGTAAATAAACATTTTTTTCAATTTTTCAATTTTTTAAATTTTTCATTTTTTTTTTCAAAGCTAAGGCTAGAGGGCCCCCTGAGCTCCGGGGCCCTGGTGCACTGCACCACCTGGCCCTATGATAGCTACGCCACTGTTGAGATTCCAACAACACCACTAAGGCAACGTATACGTTGCGTTACTTTCCAAACAAAAGCCTAAATAATAAATTTAGTGGTTTTTACTTTGAAAATAAAGGGTTTTCTATTCACAACTTCATCCCTTCGGGGGTGGAATTATCAAAAACGCTGAGATATGTTTAAATTTATTTTTGATCGTCAGCCTAAATACAAAATTTGAAGATCCTAGCTTCGAAACTGAGGGACTTTCATACAAATTTTCATCCCCCTATTTCACCCTTTTAGGGGTGAAATTTTCAAAAATCCGTCCTTAATAGATGCCTACACCGTATGAGGTATCTGCGTGCAAAGTTTCAAGTTTCTAGGCCCATCGGTTTGGGCTGTGGTTTAAATTTGGATTACCCAGAAAAAAAAAACTTAATAAAGCTGTCTTTGTACATATTAATACTTAGGCTTCCCGCCCCGTTCCCCCTACCCGCTCCCACCTGGGCCGCAGACTTAATATGATTGTCCCGACGCAATATGAAGCCTTGACAAAATCGATAACATCGATGGCGCTTCATACAAATGTGGGGATGAAGTAACTTTGAAATTGTTGGAATTTTTTTAGTAATTTAACATTTACATTAGACAACCCCGTAACGACGACATCTGCTAATTAGCATATGTCGGCAAATCTACGACTGCTTAAATCTCCGTATCCGTCCATAGGAAGGTCTAAAAAAGTCTCAACAGTAGCAATCGAATGGTCAAAATGACAAAATGAACTATAATGACGATGAAATTAAAAACATAACATATTATTTTCAAGAAAATCACGCAACTAATATTATTTTCAAGAAAATCACGCAACTAATTCTATCGATGTTTGGTCGCAAAAATACTGATTTACGAGTATTTCATTAATAACTTCATATCCTTCTCCGTATCCATCCATAGGAAGGCCAAAACAAGTCTCAACAGTAGCAATCAAATGGACATTAAAATTAATTATGATGATAATGATGAAGAAATTAAAAACAACATATCATTTTCAAGAAAATTACGCAACTAATTCTATCGATGTTTGGTCGCAAAAATACTGATGTAAGAGTATTACATAAATAACTTCATACTGTTGATAGATTCAGTCAGGTCAGTTCTGACCGCTAATTAGGTAAAAGCATCCTCACCACAGTGCGGGACTCAATATGATTTGGCCCGCTAGTACGCACGACAGCACGTCAGGTTTTACAGTTAAACTGCGAAAACAGCTTTTATTAGGTAGGGCACAAAGGCGGTCTCAGGGTCAACATGTATAGTCTGAGGTGCCGTCGTGTGTACAATCAGCTATTTTGGAGTCACTTATTAAGATTACTTTTTATGACATAAAGTATGGCATGACTGTAGACGTTTGCTAAATCCATTAGGGCTTAACGCAAGCACTTGACAAAGGGTTAGTGTTTTCGGGAAAATGTATAATAGAATATAGATAATAATAATAAATAATATAGTTAGTCACTTCTACACAATAACGTAGTGTTTATTCATTCGAATTGATAATAAAAAACCTAATTACCTGATTTAAGGTTTTTGTTGTATGGTTTGATATGATATTGATTCCATTTTGACGACGAGATTTAACCGTCGTGTTTATAAACGTACATAAAATGTGTGACGGTTAAAAACATACATGTGTGACGGTTGAAATGTTGAATGTGTTGAATTGCACTGCCATTTGAGTCATATTCAATATTTTTTTGTTTGTCACTCACGAGCAGTCAAAAGCTTAATTAAAACTTGTCATTACAAGTTTCTGCCATCGGTACATTTGATAGAATTGCATATTTTTTTTTATTATTTTTTATTTATTTATTTATTAACACAAACACAATATCATAACAGGACATATCACAATTCGATAAAGTGGTCCCTACTGCCTATAACATATAATAAACAATGATACTTTGGCGAATTCACTCAAAGAACATGAAAAAATATCAATTATTTGTGAAATTTCGTTGAGTGTGTGCAGAGCGCGTGTGATCGGGGATTTACTAAGCAAATTAGTCCTGCCTCGTGGTACTACCAGCAGCCGTGGCTGTCGCCTTCTGCCCACATAATTGTCAGGTGCCTGCAACATCACCTCCTTGAGAAATTTTAAAACTTTCACTAATAGTACCCACTCCAGACTTAAATGATTCTGTAGTAAATAAATCCTCATTTAAAAAATCTTTGCAACACGGAAGGAAACTACCTTAAATATTGAAGATAGAAAATTTTAATAAAACTTCATTTTGTTTTTAAAAATAATGGGAACTACATTCAATTTTTTTTAAATAGCATTCAATACTATGCAAATTGAAGCAATACGTTTCAATTAAATTTTAAATTCTTTTATTTAAGATGCTGATGTGTTACTCAAGAAAAAATAACCCTTTCGATCAGTATCGTAAAAATATATAATGTTATCCGGGTTCTCTCTGAGGATTTTCCGAATATCCGCGTGAACGATGTTGCGGGCAAAAGCTAGTTTTCTATAAATATCTGCAAGCCGGATGGATAAGGATCTTTATGAAATAGCTTTCTTCTGAAAAATATCCCTACCCTAATGAGCAAAATCTGCCTGTAACTGACACTAAATAGAGTTACGCGTCTTTGTTAAGTTTGGATGAACCTTTGTGCTATTATGTTAGAGTCTATTTTTATTCATGGCACGCCTCCTGACTAATGAAGCAAGACCTAATAACTACATTCTACTCCAAAGAGGAAAGCACAATAGTTTATGGCATACTTTCTTGTAATTGCAAGCCATTTTTTACAAGGGCAAATTCATAAATGTGCAAGTCGTTTTCTTCGACTGACTTCTAAAGAAAAAACACTATTTAGTATTCTAGCTCTAGATTATGTTAAGAGACTGTACCTCCCTCTATTTTCTATACCTAGTTACTTCTGTATTTTTTTGTGATACCATCTCCCGAGTTTTATGGTTGATTCGATTTATTAGTTAACTCCATGCCCTTGTGATATTAATTATATACTTACCTATATAATTAATCATAATATAATATGATGATATTTATCTACTATGTAGAAAGTCAAGACTTTGTCAAGGATCAACATAATGAAATTCTGTACGAACTTGTGCGTCGATACATTTGTATTCGGGTCACGTTTCGAGCTTTGCCTTCTTAATTGTTTAGTTATTTATTATGCTGTTTGCTTAGATCTCTCATTTATTATAAAACCCAAGGTTTAGGTCCCAATTATGAAAATTATGAGTAACCGATACGAACTTTCTTCCTGTATTACATCCCCTTTAATATTATTTTTCGCCACTAAAGATACTAGTACTTTCTTAAGTCCTACCGCATAAAACATTAAAATTTCTCTTGTGGATCAGCCTGTCGGTTCTGTAACCAAACTCGCATCTCACTTTAAACCTCACTTCACTTCGCGTGAGTTTGTTATTAGAAATTCGCTGAATATAAGCTACTTTACCCAATGCAAAAGGTTTAGGTAGCTACCGTAGCTATCTAAAATCTTTTGTGATTAAAAAAACAGCCTATCATTTTCCCATTCATGATTAAAAATTCCCGCGCATTAAGTGAGATTTGAAGGGTTCGAGTTTGGTTAGAGAATTGACAGGCGGGTGTGAAAATGTAACATACAAAGTTGCTTTCACATATTTTATTGTGTACCCTTTTACACAAAAAATGTACTTACATTTTCCATGGAGTGTGGTTCCACAAAGCCACAAAATGAAGGAATGGGGTAAAGTTTTGTTTTGCCCATCAAGGTTTATATCTGTACGTCTATTCCCCCTTACGGCGTAGAGCCAGAGTGTTCGATTAAGATAAACACTATAGTGGGGTAGACAAAAGGTTTACCCGGACGGGGCATGAATGCGGAGGCGTCTGCATTATTTCAATTTGATTGGGGACGGTGTGCCATCGACGTAAACGTTATTCCTTTAACATTCAATTGGAGAATGTTATGGAATGCTATAAGCGGTTTAGCATTTATGATGTTGGGAGTTATCGGGTTTTTGGAGATTATGTTTGTCTCATTTGATGACATGGGAAATGCCTAAGGGATTTGATACACAAATCGTAATCGTTACCGCTACTAGAATGGTAATCGAGTAGAATAATAAATAATAGTAAATAAATATTAGACAACATCACAAACATTGCTCTCATCCCAAAGTAAGTAGCTAAAGCACTTGTGTTATGGAAATCAGAGACGATAGTGGAACTACAAACACCTAGACCTGGGGCCCTACCGGCTTACTTTTCAAACTTCGGCGGATCTGCCGAGCTTCAACTTAAAACAGATAAATCGAAGTAAGGAGCTTCGTTCTATTCGCCGAAGTTATTTAGAAGATATCGATGTTCGTGTGACATCATGAATTTGGGGTCGCCATTTTGGCCCGATTGGGGCTCGATTTATCTGCTTTAATTTGAAGCCCGGAAGACTTTCCGAAGTTCGATGAGTTAGCCGGTACGGCCCCAGAGCCAATAGAGGAAGAATGATTCATATACCAAAATATCGATCCATATAAAAAAAAGTCGCTTTTAAGTAGATTATTTTTTTCCTAGTGAACCGTATGTCAAATACATTATCATAAGTATACCTATATAATGAATCTTTATTGAAATAATGTTAGATACTTAATACTAAATAATAAACTAGAAAAATCGTTTCGCACCAGAGAATATTCTAGGACGGGAATCGAACCCGCGACCTTTGAATGTCCGGTTCAATGCTCTTACCGCTGAGCTACCGAGTCACTAGTGGCATCGTCTTATTTCTTCTAGTATATCCCACTCTTACGCTGCAAGCCAGCGTTATTTCATCAATGTAAGGAATTACCTGGACATTCCTCTCCGTTCACTTGGATCCACCGCCAGGCTCCACCGATACATGTGGTCCAGTGGATCCATGGATACAATTTTCTCCTCTTCAATCCACCAACGAGGGGATCAATTGAAACATCTTTTCATAATGTTAGATCCTCAGTAATACTAGGTATAAGAGCCTAAAAATACTAATAGTGGATCTACAATAATGCTTTTTGTCCATCATAAACAATATACTTGTATGTATAACTCTTATGTCACACAGTATTTGCTAATATTATTTAATTTAAATTAGAATTTACAGTTACAGAAATAATAGGTAGTCGGAAAAGTTCGCGGCCTTTTTGAAGCATGAATTTTGCGTGTTTTATTTCTGGCAATATTAAACTTAGGCGAGAATGTAATATATTGTTTAACAGCTGACTTTCTGGTAATGGCGGTAAAATTAAAACAAATTAGTAATAATTGTTTTGCTTTTTCATATTTTTCATTAGAAACGTTTTGTATTTTTTTTTCGACAAGGGTTCTGACCCTTTAATGAAAAAAATGGTTTGTAATGTTAATAGAGAAGATGCTTTGTCGAATACAACTGTAAAAAATGGTTCAGCAGATTCTGGGCTTGTATTTTTGATGATAAAAATGTTCCTCGCTGTGGTATCTTAATTATTTTTAGTAAAAAAGGCCGCGAACTTTTCCGAATACCTTATAAAATGTACGTAACAATATGCTCGGCGACAAGCGCTACAGTACAGAAGATTTTTGTTTACCCTGTGATTGTAGTGAACACGTAACAAAATCAAATTTAGTTTCGACCTTTTTACCCTGCTTCAAAAGCCGACGAAGGTTGAACCAAGGAAGTAGGGATCGGGATTAAACATAATTTTGTGTTTGAGTAAAAGTATATACAATGTCCATACTGTTCAAGGATAATGGAGTTTCACTGAAGACTAATAGCTTTTGCTTAAGGTTGATACATTTTAACCTAAAGTTGACCTATAGATAGTCACTAAAAGGACTTACATTGCGCGGTCAGTGTCGAACTTAGTAACTGGTTTCATAAGCTCACCGAAGCTGACAAGAATACGATATAGTTCATGTCTATACACTTCCGAGGCCCTACCATAAGTAATATATGTTTACTTACCAGTTTTCAACATATATCCCTTTCCATTAACCTAAGAGGAAACACCACGGTTGAGAGAATTGAAAAAATCCTATAGAAAGTTGACAAAATCAACGTTTCGTAGTCCCCTGTTTCCTCCAACAAAACTAGATCAATTAAAATACTTTTTACATAAAAATATAAAGAAAGGATTTGGCTGTGTTCCAATGTTTTGCTTTTTATATAATCTCGTCAAATTTGATTGCTGGATGTCTAAACAATGGCAATTTTTAGGTTTTTGGAGATTAATATCTCTTCTAATAATTATTTTCTGAAAAAAAAGAACAGGAACACAGCTAATTCATTCCTTTAAATTTTAATGAAAAAAATATTTAAATCGGTCTAGTTTTGGAGGAGGAAACAGGGGACTACCAAACGTTAATTTTGTCAACTTTCTATAGGAATTTTTCAATTCTCTCGAACCTGGTGTTTCCTCTTAAGGTACGCCATTTACATTATCATACGAGTCGATCATTACGCTTTTGGTTAAGTCAATCAGTAAGATTATTTATTTCTATTTAGTGAGGGATCTTTAAAGAAAAGTTGACATATTCAGAGTTAACATTTTAAAACAATGCGATGAACAATTAAAAAAGGGAATTATTGGAAAAATACACACTACTAAATAGTATACTAGAAAAAATTCGACTCGCACCAGAGTACCGAGTCTCAGTGGTAAGAACATTGGACCGGACTTCCAAAGGACGCGAGTACTATTCCCGTCCGAGAATATGATCTGGTGCGAGTCGAATTTTTTCTAGTATATTATTTAGTATTGTATAAAAATAAAATTGTGAATGCTAAAATCTCAAATTTTAAAATACACACTTTAAAATAAAACTCTCTATATAATAAAATTATTTTCGTACATTCAGAGACGTTTAGCATTTAGAACAGCTTTTAATATATTTTTGTAGCATCTAAATGTTCATCGCGTATTCCGCCAGATGGCGGGCAACCAATCCTTGGATACAAAATGGGAATAAGTACCTAAGTTAAAACCTCTCACTACTCATTCTGTTTAAATCAATAACCTTCGAGTAGTGACAAGTGAGCTCATGGTAAGGCCGCGGTAACATGTTACTCTAAACTTCGGTTGTAACGACATCGGACGCTCCTGAGTGGGTAAGTTGTGGACAAGAGCGGTTCAGAAGTGATGTGGAGTGAATTTGATACGAGGTACCTTGTTGGTTATTTAATACGACAGAAACTTTTAGCAATGATTTTACATAAAGTTAGGTCGGTATGTGGAAAGCTTCGAAAGTTCTAGCATTTGTGTTCATTAATATATATGTTAATTTAGTTACTTGATAACAACTACACACATCAATATTTCTCATATAACACATATTCACTGAAATGTTAGGAAAGCTTACAGTAGCTATATTATTAAGCAAATCAAATTTTCTATAAATATTTATAGAGTGACACGTGTCATTCCCACCAACACTCTTCTTCTTCTTTTTAATGAGTGGCTTGCTCTGTGGTCTATGCACCATTCCGACAATGTCACGTAGTTAGCTTTTACACGCCACCAACTCTCACTGATATTGTTTTAATTTCCGAATAACTTTTTAAGTATTGTGGAATCGTTTTGACATAAATAGTTACATTTGATATTATCCCACCGCGTTGAATAATTAGGTACCGAAATAATATTTTTTAAAGATATTGAAAAATTGACGTGATCGATAAAATATCATACCAAATTTCAGCTTTCTAGAACTTCAGGAAGTACGTTAAGAATTTTGATGATCATCAGCGAGTTAGTGACGAAATCGGGGTTTTTTAGATATCAATAAAATCTAAAGTATAAGAGCTATGTAATTAAAACTTTATATGTTTAATAAGTCTACTATTGACATCATATCCCGAGAATTTCGTTTATCTGATATATTCCAAACCCATGTTATGAGGGTCCAAAAAAACGACGAAGCGCTTCCAGTAAAGGTAAGTAGTACCCTTGCGCTTCGCTTGGTCGTATGTCGATGAGAAATTAAAGCAAAAGATTAGGAGAATTATAACATTTATTCACGTCAATCGATATTATGGCACTTAGTTTTGCATATTATTGTATATAAAAGAAAGAACTAAGCTTACCCTAGGTAAATTATAAATAGGTAGTAGTAAATAATACAACAGACTACTATAAAAATACTGGTTACATTTTCTTATCAATTATCTAATAAAATACAGCTTCTTCGGGAAACATGACTCTATGTGGCTCTCTCCAAGTACAATAAATATTCGATTACCTACACACCGTGGCGAAGGGTCCATACAAGCCGGTTCCCATTGGCTTACCTTTTAGAAATCCCACCTCACCGATAACATTTTTGTAGAACGGCTTACCTTCGCCATTATTTCACCCCTCGCCACTGCTACACACTGGCGACTCGAGATACCTACTGGAGCTACAAAGTTAATGTTAAACTTAAAGTTTTAACAATTAGTCATGACTTATGAACACAGCATAACTTTATAGTACTTACCTATAATATTCCTTATTAAAAATCATTGCCTAGTAAGTACTATTTTGAACTCTAATAAAAGGGAAATACATCGGTTTAGGAGTTAGGGTATCTATTATATTGAGCCAAGTCACCCAAAATTTATCTTCTTTATTGCATTATCGACTTCCCTACACGCATTGCAGCAGTACTTCTTAAAAGGCGGTACCGCGCAGTTTCTTTTTAGTTCTTCTGCGCTGAAAAACTCGCAATACTGTGTGGCGTCTTGGGTGGGGCAGGAGTGGGGCGTGCGGGCGGCGGCAGGGCAGCGGCGCAGACGGCAGCGGCGCTTACGCTCGTGTGGCTTGGGTCCGCAGAACAGATCGTTGGATGCAGGACACGAGAGGGGACGGTAGGATACCCCTCTACCGCATGACGTTGAGCACTGGAAAAAGAGAGAAGTAGGTAACCGTGAACCACCGCAGGCAAGTGCAACTACACCAAACAAAGTATGACAAACGTGAGCCAAGGCATTACTTTTAACCAATAAGCTTGAAGATGGCAATCTCGCTACTTGATTTTAATACAGAATTCGGTATCATGTTCAGAAAAATTACAAATATTTATCGTTTATCACAGTAGTGATTTTATCTACAATCACATTAAGCAACAATTATTATTATTATTATTTGGAAGGGGGGACGCCAGCGAAGCCGGACGGGTGATCAGTCTCCCTAATCGGAACCATTTCACCCAGTTCCCCAAGCAACAATAAAAATAAGGTCTTTTATTGGACATATTGTTTGAAAGTATTCTCGTCTTGTGATTATTGGTTTGGAAGATTTGGGAAGCTTTGGTCCATCGTCTAACTATAGACAGCATTTCTGAGCTCATTTTGATTATCAGATGAACGGTGGCTATTTAACGAACCGTTAACCAGTTTAACCAAACACGAAATTGTATTTGCACAGGCGACGAGTAAAACACATTGATTGGCAGTGGCGATTTATTGGTTCGTTAGCCAAATAATCCTTTGTTTCGTTTTGATATTTGCCAATTTGTCATTTCATTTTAGAAGCACGCAAACAAGAAACACTAATGTGTTTTTATTTACTGATCAATTACTTCATAATTTCATTATAATTTTTATCTACACCCATGCTTTAAATCCTTTATAAAAGATTCTGAAACAGTGTGTAGTTACCGGTGTCCAGGGCATCTCCTCATGCAAGGTATCCGGTTGCAGGTCTACCGTTTGTTAGACCTGTCTGGTCTACCGTTTGTCACACAGGGGATCAGGTATAGTAGAGTATATACAACGTGTTAATGAATAAACGCAAAACCTCTTAGGTGGTGATTGTGCTCATGAACATGAACAACTTTTACTATGGAGCCAACTCTGCAACTCAACAAAAAAAAAACAGCTTTTTCTTACCTACTCGACCAGAATGTATGGAACAGCTGATTTTTTTTTCAGTTGCAGAGTTGACTCCATAGTAAAAGCTGTTCATATTCATGAGCACAATCACCACCTAAGAGGTTTTGCGTTTATCTCCTATGGTAGTGCATCTCCTGCCAGTAGACAAGGCAGGGTATTGGATCAGTTATTTTGTTGGTACCGGTATCCAGGGCATCTCCTACCAGTAGACCGGACAAGATATCCGGTTGCAGGACTACCGCTTTTTGGACTTGGCTGGTCTACCGCTTGTCACACAGGGGATCAGTTATACATATTAGAGTATATAATTACCGATGTCCATGGCATATCCTGCCAGTAGACCAGGTAGGGTATCCGGTTGCAAGTCTGCCGCTTGTTAGATCTGTCTGGTCTACCACTTGTCACTGATCCCCTCAGTTATAGTAGAGTATATAGTTAGTTACCGATGTCCAGGGCATCTCCTGCCAGTAGACCGGGCAGGGTATCCGGTTGCAGGGCTGCTGCTTGTTAGGCCTCTCGGGTGTACACAGGGCTGGCGATACACTGTGCCTGATCAGGTCCAATCTTGATGACGTGCTGTCAAATGAAATTAAAAAACAAATCGTCACAAAAAAAAGAACGATCGCAAAAATGTTATTTATGAAACGCACTAAATCTACATTAAAAAGTATTGAATAGTTTGTAAAATAAAAAAATCAAACCCGACCAGATCTAAATTAATTATTTTTCTATGTTCATTTAACAAATACCTAGTTAGCCTAAATTGTTTTACTTATGCAATAGCTGATTTGCTTGACTTTCAAAACATAAAGCTTTTATCACACCAAGTTCTTTCATTTCAGCAGGTGTGGTGCTTGTTAGATCTGTCTGGTCTACCACTTGTCACTGATCCCCTCAGTTTTCCGGTGCTCACCTGATGTTGACAGGCAGGCAGAATAGTTGCCTCTGCTGTTGGCCGTCAGTGCCGCAGGAGGCACTGCATTCTTCCCACTCACCCGCGTCCCACTTGAACTCGCAACTGTCACGGGAAAACTCCTATATTACAAATTTGCTTACTCAACCGAACAACCTGCAATCGCTTTATGTATGGATGATGGTAGTATTTGACTTCGAGTTGAAGAGTTAACAACGCGTGATTAAAAGGAAATTTCTATAGCCAATATTCTTTATTATGTGTATAATGATGTACAAATTGAAAGTGTTAGATAATTTTTAAGTTTTAGTTGAAAGAAAGAATAATGTTGTAAATTGTGTGAATAACAAATAGTTTTATTTTAGGTAAGTACTGTGCTTTTATGAAATTTTAAGTAAATTGAAACTCATAGGCAATGCTGTGTTTTCATTAGTTGATCGCGCTGAATGAAATAATTCGATGTTACGGTATTTTATTCAAGATTGTTTGTAAAAAATAGTATAGTAGCTACTAAAGTGAATTTTCCAAACAATCACCGGCACCGCAGTCACATAAAAAGATAAAACATTAATCTTATTCTTCAATTCGCGTAATTTATTTCTTCAGGGAAATGGTGAGCCGATTTGCATAATACCCCTCAACGTGGAAATCTGAGAATTATTTATCGATGTGATTGGAATAGATCGGCTGGGCTGAGAGTGCTGATAGCCGGCGAAGGCTCCAACAGATTTACGACGCTTAATACTTAGAATATTTTTTGTCGTCAGGATCTCAGCGAGTAACATCTAATCTGCGTCTCAGTCTATTGAAAAATAAAATTAAGTTCTTCTCGTTTATCTCAATAACTCCTTTCTAGATATTGCCCACTACTAGTAAAATATCTTCTTTTGTTATGTTTAATGTGTTGAGTGATAAAATCAAGCGCTGGCTCCGGCTTTAGCTCAGTTATGGAGCCGACTACAAGACGTGATCATGATCAAGCCAAGCCGGAGTTGGGCAGGCAACGGCTCGGCGGAAAACCGTTTCATGAATACTATTTTTTTTAACAACATCACAAACATTGCTTCGATCCCAAAGTAAGTAGCTAAAGCACTTGTGTTATGGAAATCAGAGACAACTGTGGTTAACACACACCAGACCTGAGCCAATATAAAAAAAATAGTTTTCTAAATTGACCCAGCCGCTAATCGAACCCGGGACCTCAGAGATGGCGACACCTTGAAAACCGGCGTAAAAACCACTCAACCACGGAGGTCGTCAAACTATGCTACTCTTATAATTTGTAATTTAACCTAGCTAACCTGTGCGTGTTGCACCGTTCATAGCGGTTAGGCGCGCACCGCAGTTGCCCGCGAGGACACCGCGGCCTGACCAGTCGCATGCCGCCGCCGCAGGACACTGAGCAAGGCCCTCGTTCTGTCGACCACCTGTGTGATTGATATTAATTATAAAACCAAATAATTATTAATTTTCCTGTAGAACTGTAATGATAACATAAACAGGATCTAAGACAAATAGAATGGATTATTATTTACTATAAACTTCAAAAGTGACTTTATTGATGTTGAGAATCGAAGCAATAACTAGCTTATAATTATCCGAAGCGGTATCTAAACATAATAACATAGAGTTAATAATGATTTAAGTTGACTCGAGTACGCACTACCTTTGAGCGATGAGATTGGATTGAGGTTAGTTCAGTGGAAATAAATAATAAGGCTTCAGTAACTCAGCTTTCATAGATAATAGATACAGAGCTTATTAATGTGGTTTTGCAAACGTCAGTCAGTTCCATCAGTCATACTTAGAGACAAGAAGCGAAACCACAAACCGAGTCAGGAAATTTCTTACTTCGAATCATGCCGGAGCGGCTATTAGATATTAAGGACCTCGAAATCCTTAATTTTGTATTCGTAGAAAATAATAAAAAGCAATAGCCATATTATTTATTTACTTTTTTATTCCCACACATTAGGGCCCCATATTTCAGGCCCACGTCTCCGGGACGCATATAAGATTTGTCAATAAAAGTTAGAGTTTGCGCGCAAAATCTAACTGCGGAGTTTTTTGACCAATCAGAGATCACAATTAGGACTCCGTAGTTTGTGTGTAGATTTTGCTTCTATGCCTCCGGGACACCAGATCCGGGGGCTAATTGTCTAATTTCAAAATCTATCGCAATCGCTTTCATTTGACAGATGGATGTGACACATTGCTGCATTTCTTTGGTAAGTTTTTATTTATGCCAAAAAGAAGCATCAATGTGTTACATCTTGAAAGCGATTGCGATAGATTTTGAAATTAGACAATAGAAGGGCTGATCGCTCTTGCCGAGTGAAAGGCTCATAAAAGGTTTCTTTGCCGTGGCCACATCGTCCTCACTGAAGTTGGACTTGAAAATTGCAGTGCGCTCACCTCATGTATAACGTCCAGCGTTTTGTTGTAGCCAGAAGTTCATTTGCCACAAATTTGTCACTCATGGCTCTATACCAACATCTTCAAAATGTTTAAGTATGTGTCCGCACCGAATCCACATCGCACACACGACTGATATACTAATATTAAGTACTTATGTGAAGGTTATTCCGTTTATTATACAATTAGCATTTAATAACAAGCATCTTACGAAACTATCATGAATAATATAGAGAAGGAGCTAAGGTACTGCTTCAGAATTTAAGCTTCACGACTTTTTAAAGAAGTTTGGAAGGGCCTAGAAATCCTTTCAACGTTATTTAATGGCTTTAATATTCAATGATGTTAGGGCGGAGCACTCCGAAATGTAAGTAGTGTAGGTATGCTGTTAGGTGTATTACAAACGGATATAAAACAGAATATTTTGCGGTGAAATGAAATACTGTGACGAAAACATCCGTCTAGTGAAATCCACACTCATCTTTCCGTTTCGATGTGACTAAAACAATGGAACTAGTAAAACGGAAGATCTCCGAGTAACTGGATACAGATTATTTTTTAAAATTATTTTGAAGTCCCTTATTTTGAATAGGGTTTCATGATCGGAACTCGAATGTCTGCGAAACGCCTTACACATACCATGTGACCCGGTATACATAATAATACCTACATACTCTGTGACATCTTAACCGGGCACACGGCGACGGCACCCTGTTGTCAGTTGACTTACTAACAAGAACACCTGTTTCCTTTCATTTACTTATCTATTATGCAGCTGACTTGCGAAGCTTTCAGACCTTTTATTCTGTAGTCTAGATTCTAGATTACAGAATATGAAAGCTTCACGACAGAAATGTTTTTTTAAGCTCTAGGAAATCATTTCTGTCGTTAGTAATTTTAACGGGAAAACCTTGTATTGGTTTTCCAGAGATGACTCAAGGTGTGGGTAAAATAAGGGTTTCGAATCTAAATTAATTATTAGTGAATGCTCTATTGAATAATAATCGTAAGTTAAACATTAAATACCTACATGTTTTGTACGAACACTAAAAACAAAAAATGCATTTCTACGAAAAAATACAGAGAAAACTTTCCTTGTTATTAAAGTTTTACGAAGAGCGCCGTCGAACAATAAAAATCAAACTTTTCACGATTCGAGTAATGGTATTCATGTCAGCAAAGCTAAAACATTGACAAGGAAAATAAATCTTGCACAGGAAAAAAATATTGCAAAATATTAAACTGAATAATCGAAATAATGGATGTGGTATGTGTACCTTAGAGACAATTTTATCGTTTATTGTATCTGCATGGGAACCAAGACCAACCCAAATCTTTTTAAGTGGATAATCTGTGACATTGATAATTGGTATTTACATGCATCTTCAATAGCAAACGTGTCATAGAAATACTAATACATAAGTAAAGAAAATGTAAATGGAAACACGTTTCTCACTCGTGAACATACGACAAAACGAATAAGTGAAAATTGAAAGGAATGAAATAATGAGAAATCCTGTGAAGAGCTCGTGAAGCCCTTAGGAGTACAAAGAAAGTCTTAGAGAGTAAATAACTGTCTTCCAAACTTCTAAAAGTAGCGAGGCTCTTATCCAGAATGTTTGCGAGCTGTTGCGCCAACATATTTTGTTGTTTTATTTATGAAATATGAATGTTCTACACATTTTCCAATGTTCTTGTTCGATACGCTATATTCTGTTTATCGTTATTTGGTAAACAATCTTCACCCAACTCTTTATTGAAAAAATCAATTATAAATACAACATAGACTACGAACACATAGATTACGAAAGAAATTACTAATTAAATTATTAGTAAAAATTTGATTTAATAAGACAACATATTTTTAAATGACGATTTAAATTCAAAAGACGTATGACAACTGTTAAAGGCTGTTTACTAAATAGGACAAGTGAGGATAAACAGACTACTATACAATACAATACATACTATATTTGCTCATATTTTGTTTTCCATATTCTTTTGTTTTTTAATATTTTTTTTACTAGTAAAAGTACTACTGATACTGATATACCCTGCAGGGGTGTCGTGCGGCTGATATGATAATGATGATGATTCTATTTTCCATTAAACTCGGGTGATTTAGTTACTTTCATAATACTTACCTATGTTTTACCAAAATCGTTGGCTTGTATACGACTGTTTGAACTAAACTAATTTACAAGATCTATGCTTATGTTTTGCAGTTTTTTTAATTTATTCTGAGACTTAATCCTACATTACCCCAGTAAATATGGCTGTTACTTTGAGTACATCCTGCATTTCACCTGTATTCCATAGGTTTGTAGCGGCTGGCTGGAGTGCTGTGGTTCACTGACACCACCACGCTCATCAGCTCTCCGCTCGGTACAGGCTGCTCAGGTACTGCCTATGTAACAATAATATTCAATACTAAATTACTACTTATACAATAATAATAATCTTAGAATTATAACAACGGCAATATTGGAAAATATTACAAAAAGTTGCTCCGATACCAATGTAAGCTAAACTTCGGTAATAATCATTGTTTTTGAGTTACATATCGTGCATTTATTTAAAACTAGCGACCGCCCGCGACTTCGTCTACGTGGATTCGTATTTCCTTTACGTTATACTGAGAACATAATACACGAGTTAGAAGCATAGAAGCCAGGTGAAACATACGAGTTAATTCATTTGAGTTTCGGTATGGCTTATGGCTTAGTATCGCAGCTCAGGTATCTGCTATCGCAGTCTTACAAGCTAAATATTGTAATAGATTTTTTGCTTAAAGATTTTTCTTTTACAACGTCGATTCGAAGACTTTCTGAGGCAATGAGGAAATGAACCGCAATGGAACATATCTCCGGTCATTCAAAATTCAGAACATTTTCAACATTTGAAGTGGGCGTAAGTATTTGCGTCACAACATTCGTATTCGAGACCTCATAAAGCATTCGAACAGAAATAGATGGAAAAAATGACCTGTAAAAACCTTTTGGAATAAAACGCGTAAAAGGAAATGAGATGTAAAGTCGCAGTTCCCAATTAACTTCGGCGGCGAGTTGAAAGCCCCGTGAATAATTTAGGGCAACCCTCATCGCCGGATGCCTCGCTTCAAAACGCTTGATTCGGTGTTTGGTTACAGTGACAGCGAGTGGCGACATCGGGCTTGCCTTAAGGTGTATCTTCATACGATGGCTTTCCCGTTCCCTCTCACTTTCATTTGACGCATGCCTGAAGGCATTCAATAGCGCACATTGACCAAGCATTTTCGCTTGCCCCTTGCTCTTTCAACAGGGAGCATGCCCTCAATAGCGCAATAGCGTATCTATCTTCTCAAAAAAACGTTAAATTAATATGGCATAAAGTTGAACGTAAAAGCGCATGGTTTGAAATGAAGACAGGTGTACCTCAAGGCTCGGTGTTGGGACCTCTACTGTATACCATTTACACATCCGATGTGCCCATTACAGATAATGACACGACCGCTACTTTCGTTGACGATACTGCCGTACTTGCCAGTGATAAGAATTCTAACTATGCAATTTAAAAACTGCAGAGAGGATTAAATGAAGTATCCAAATGGCTCCAAAAGTGGAAAATAAGCAATGTGACACTGCCTCACGAAGATTGCGTGCGCTATCTCGGCTTGCAAATAGACCGACGCCTAACGTGGAGACAGCACATTAAGACCAAGACACAGGAACTTAACCTAAAATAAAAAAAACATCTATTGGTTATTAGGATGAAACTCTAAACTCACAGTAGATAATAAACTCCTTATATATAAACAACATTGAAACCTGTCTGGATGTACGGAATTGAACTCTGGGGTAGTGCAAGCAATTCCACTATTTTGATCATACAACGGATGCAAAATATCATATTACGATCATTATCCAACGCACCATGGCTTGTAACAAACAATGAGATCCACAACTACCTAGAGATGAACACGGTTAAGGATAAAACACATAATGCCACTGTGAAATACCAAAAAAGACTGGAGAGACACCCTAATGAACTGGCGACTAAACTGACAACTCGAAGCTATGAAAAGCGCCTTAAGCGTAAAGACATTCTGTCTCTGTAATATATTTACAGAGTGACCAAAGAATAGACGCCCTCACTGGAGGGCACGCTCAACATGAGAAATCACCACATCTAACACATTTGCTTATAGCATTAGTAAAGGTGGTTGCAATTATACATTTATTTCATAAAAAAAGTCGGTACAAATTAACTTTGGTCTCATGTGTAACAAATAACTATTTTATTTTTCTCTGTTTTTGTTGAGGCCTTTTATTTATGAATGGCTTTTTTCTTTTAGTTTTTCAAAAAAAGCATATTGTCACGAAAGCGAAATTTTTTCAATTGATTTTCTGTTTAAATTCTGCTAAGAATCGATAAAAGATGCAAAATCTTGTAAAAAAATCAGAGCGAATAGCAGAGCGGTTGTTCATATCACCAACACTTTGTGTTAATATTCTACACCTGCTGTCTTTTAAGAGCCCTAAAACGTAGATAATCATAAAATATTAATTGAGACTTATGTTCAGAGAGTTTATTGAAATAGTCTGGCGCAGTTAGCTGACTTGAAATCGCGTGTTGACATAATGTAATTATCTTATGGTATCTTTTTCTTGTCTCTTTCATGAAGTTTTCTTCAAAAAGATGCTTTCACTTTCTTTCTACTTCTATTTGCTTTCACGCATTCATTGAAAAGGTTTTTCTATTATGTCCTCGCTATTCCGCTGGCCGCTATCATCACAACCACACACCACAGCTCGCTTGGTGTGTTTTATTCTAGTGTGTTGCTATGCACGGTTTAGTGATTATTTAGAGTCCGGGCACTAATAGCACTATAATCTCTTTGGGACCTCACCTCAAACATTAAAGGAACACTTTGGGTCTGTCTGAACATCATAATTTCTTTAGTACGTACTTTAACACGTCTCAGTTTGTAATTATTCATGAACTATTTATGTTACATGCTTATTGTGGTTTTATAAGAGTTTTCATAGAGAAATAAAAAATAAATAAGAAAGAATACGCATAATTTAAACGATATTTTCTTACCATTATCATCAAATCCCTCTGCAATTTCGAATCAGCGGTGATATAAATGTCAGTGTCAGTCTGCCTCCACCTGAGTACGGTGCCAGCTGCCACCGCGAACCCATCAAACCCATAATGAGCGCCTTCCTTTATATCAATCACGTTATTATCGAACTCGACAATCTGCAAGTTCTGCGGAACACTCGGGTCGTACTTCAAATAGGTGTCTTGGTAATTGTCTATTTCGAATCGCTTGCTGTGTTTGCTCAAGTCCAGGATATGTCTGTCTCGCTTCCTCTCGCGGGTCGCAAGTTTGAGGGCCACTGGGGTTGTGATGTGGACTGAGAGTTGGTGCGCATCGTGTGGAATCACTGCCATGCGGGTCCAACCTAAATATTAATAATGTTTTACATTTTTGCACAAAAGTAAAAAAGGCCACCAAATTGCATTTGAGTTGTAGCAGCTTGTTGCTTAAGGTCATAGTGTGTAAGGCTGGCCCCAGACCTACCGGTTTCATTTCTTTGTTTTGCTGTTCTAGTAGAATAGGGGGCCGTACCGGCTAACGCATCGAACTTCGGAAAGTCTGCCGGGCTTCAACTTAAAGCAGATAAATCAAAGTAAGAAGTTTCGTATTGTACTATTCGCCAAGTTATTTAGAAGATATCGATGTTCGTGTGACATCGTAAATTAGGGTTCGCCATTTTGGCCCGATTGGGGCTCGATTTATCTGATTTAATTTGAAGCCCCGCAGACTTTCCAAAGTTAGCCGGTAACCCCTGTTCAACTAGAACAGCAAAGTAAAGAAATGAAACCGGTAGGTCTGGGGCCAGCCTAAATGATTTAAAAATTAAAGTTTACCCTTTCCTAGCATCCTTGTGTAAACATGTGTGTTGTTGTTGCAATACCCATCGGGACACCAGTTGCAAGTCGGGTCAGTACTGTTGCATTGTCCCTTCACACACGTACCCTAAACACAAAAAAAGGAAAAATTATTTCTTACCGAAGTAAAAAATTGAAAAACACAATACAAGAAAAATAAATGTTAAACAAGGAAGAAACTAATTTCGACAAATTCTGCCTCATAGCTTTAAAAGCGTTTGATTTTACTTTTAAAATGATAAAAAAATTGCTTTTTCACGTATCTGAAATAATATTAGTAGTTGTTATTTCAGTTTTCATCTAATAACAATGAAATAAAGATGTCTGTGATATTTGACTAAATATAATATTCATACTAACATGAAAAGAAAAACCGCTCGAATTAAAAATACACAGCTACGGGTTCATATGATAACAGAAGCACACAAAAAGTTGAAAAAACCTACATCCATTTTTTATTTCGCTACGAACCGCCGCCATCGTGTTTGCTCACTCAACAAACGAAATTAAATGGGAGTTTAGCCACAATTTGGGGTAAGGAAGGTAAAGCTGAAATCGTTTACCACTGAAATGAGAAATTGGAGACAAAAAGTGATTTCATTTTAAGCAAGGATCAAGGATATGGTAGGGTGGTACGATATATTGAAAAACAAAAGAAAATAATTGAACTATAGTTTGTTTCGACGACCTCCGTGGTCGAGTGGCTTTGTACACCGGTTTTCAAGGTGTCGCCATCTCTGAGGTTCCGGGTTCGATCCCCGGTTGGGTCAATTTAGAAAAACGAACTTTTCTATATTGGCTCAGGTCTAGGTGTTTGTGATACCACCATTGTCTCTGATACCCATAACACAAGTGCTTTAGCTACTTACTTTGGAATCGGAGCAATGTATGTGATGTTGTCAAATTTATTTATTATTATTATTTAAAAGAATAATCATGCTACAACTTTTGTATATATTTTGAAGTTAAATGTCCTATGTAATTTATTGCAAAATTATTAACACTTTTGTATTTCAATAATTTATGTGTGCGCAGCGCATCCCATACTAAATACAAAAATCTATTTAATTATTAAATTAATCTATTAATTATTGTATCTGCAAGGTGAAATCGAGAACAGTCTAAGCGACACCACAAAATTTGCCGACTGTTCAAATAATAAAAATAATAATAAAAAGCATTTATTTCTCTCTTCACAATAAACAGCTTAGGTCAAACTTTTATAACTTAATGGAAGAGACTAGTCCCCGAAATAGGTTCCAGAGGAAGCTGAGCTACAGTTTTCTAGCCCCCACCCGCAGATAACCTTAGCTTTATGAGATGACAATATTTATTGGAATAAAAAGAAAATTCACTGAAATAATTATTTAAGCTTAGTTACAAAACCAAAAAATATATAGGTAAGTTCCTATGCAAGTATAGTATCCCAACTAGTAACAGTGAGTGGTGTGTGATTAAAAATAAGGTAACAAATTTCACAACAGATGCTAATTAATTTGAAAGGCAGAAGCCACATTTTTTAAATAATAACAGCAACCTGTAAACTTACCTGAAAGCAAACGTCGTAAGGCCGGTCGTAACTGCAGGACGAGCCATCAGGCAACGCTCCGTAGCTGGAGGCATTTCCGCCCGCCAACGGCACGCACCAAATCTCGCAGTGTTTTGTTTCTGGACAGAAAAAGATACTAGTAGTCAAATAAGTAGCTCTGCAGTTGCAGTCTTTATGAAATGAAATGAAATGAAATATTCTTTATTCAAATAAACTTAGATATTAAGTGCTTTTGAATGTTACTAAGGGCCTGTTTCACAATCGAAAAGTAAGTTCTGAGTAGCTTACTTGACAGTTGCGATATGAAAAATATGTCAAATCATCTTGTCAAGTAAGCTACTCAAAATTCACTTTTTGATTGTGAAACAGGCTCTAAAGAGAGTCTAAAGAGAGCTCTTTGTCGAGATTGGTACCGCGCTTAGGCGCTAAGTAGTGGTCCAATTTGCATATTTGACCAAATGCGAAAAGGTCGTATTTTTCCACATTGGACCAAATGCGAATTGGACTACTTGCACCCCATTTGCCTTAATATCAATCGTGCATGATATTGAGGCAAATGGGTAAAATTCAGCCCAGTCTTAGAGCTCGTTGCGGAACCTTCGTGGTGAGTTTGGTTTCAGAGTTGTGTGGTTTTACTACTCGTCTGAATTTTTTCAAAATGAATTATCTCACCATTAGGATGCACGTAAGGTATATACAGACGATCCTGCCTGGCGCACAAGTCGGCGCGCACGTCCCGGGTGTCTGCGCAAACGACACCGGACCAGCACGTTGCTACTTGGGAACCGGCACCGTCGCACGCGCCTTCTGCTACCGACCTGATAAAGGAAGAAGTATAAAGTATGCCACTTCATCGTCACATCAGGGTACGGGCCTTTCGAATGCATAATGAGAATGAGGACTTTGTTTTGTATGCTACTTAAGCATGCCCAAAAATCTCGTTTAGTGATAACTGCCGCTTTTGCATCATCATACTTATCTTGTATATTATATATAGTACCACAGAATTGATAGTACTAAAGTGCAAGTACAAAGTAAAGTTTATGATGGGTACACACTCAGGTTCGCGAACCTCCGCGCTCTGCGAACTTGTGCGCGCTCCGCATTTTGCAATCCAATGCGAACGAACACAAAGGGATGCAAGTAGAAGTTCGCAATAGCGTCCACATTGAGCTCCGCGAACCTGCAACATAGGTTCGCGAACCGAAGTGGGTACCCACCCTTAGATTTTGACTTTTTGCTACGTAATCTTTAGGGAATATAAAAACTTTTCAAGGAAAATTCAGTAAATAATTCTACCAATTTTTACACCTTTGACATTTGCCTAAAATTTACCACAAAAACCATATGAAATAATATAAGCAAACGGAATATTGGCTGTAGAATATTTCGGTATTGAAATTGAAACAATGATGACAAAAAAATTGTCAAAAAGTGGTCAAAAGCTTACCCCTTGTACCGACACCTTCTCAGCCTTCTTCGTAGCCCATAACCACAATCAGCGCTGCATTCGCTCCAGGGACCCCACTCATCCCACTGAGGGGTAGTTGGTACAGCATCCTTGACCTTCACCTTCGACTCAGCGTGACCTGGCATGGGCTCGCAGACACGATCCACGCACCACTGCAAAAACACGTTATAGTTATATATTGATGACAGATGAGGGCCTACATGAAAAAAGGATCACGATAATATAAATATAAATATTTGACAACATCACATACATTGCTCCGATTCCAAAGTAAGTAGCTAAAGCACTTGTGTTATGGAAATTGGAGACAACGGTGGTATCACAAACACCCAGACCTGAGCCAATACAGAAAAGTTAGTTTTCTAAATTGACCCAATCGGGGTCGAACCCGGGACCTCAGAGATGGCGACACCTTGAAAACCGGTGTACAAAGCCACTCGACCAAGAAGGTCGTCAATTGTAGTTAAACCAAGTGAAAAAGAATGCTGTCCTATTGATGACAGCTGAGGGCCTACATGAAAAAAAGATCGCGATAATCAGGTTATGGTCAGTGAAAACCGAAAAAGTTAAGAAAAGGGTTTAATTCTGTTTATTATTAACATTAACAACACTAGCTATGTTGCCAATTCTGCATCCGATGTGCTAGCAAAATTAATAAACATGAATCCTTTTTAGGGTTCCGTACCAAAATGGTAAAAAGGAATCCTTATGGTGCGAATCGACAGTTTGTCTGTCTGTCACAGCTGGATATCTCAAGAACTACTAATTCTATCAACTTAAAATTTGGAAAATGCCCAACTATTAGAAAGAAATATATAATTTTGCAAATAAGAAAGAAATATTTATATGTTGTGTATTTTTTTTACAACAGGGACTGGTAGGGGTCTTAAAAATTCGAAGTGGGGCTATTACTTTTCACATTCTCAATTTTTTATTTTTTTAGGCCGCATAGTTTTCGACTTTTGATCTTAACATCAACATCAGCAACATCTGAAATTATTCTATGTGATAAAATTTATGTAAATATTACATGAAAAATAAAACGATGTCTTTATACAAGGTGTTACAAAAGTACCCCTAATGCCGAATATGGTATATAGGAACCATCAAACTGAACAACTTTTACTATGGGACCAACTTTGAAATCGCGAAAAAAAATCAGCTGTTTCATACAAAAATTAATTACGAAAATATCAAAATGTAGGAACAGCTGATTTTTTTTTCGCGATTTCAGAGTGGGTCTCATAGTAAAAGTTGTTCAGTTTGATGGTCCCTATCTACCATATTCGGCATTAGGGGTACTTTTGTAACACCTAGTATAGCACACGGTATTCATAAATCACCAACAAAAATGACATTAGTTCCACTATCAGCCAAGACATGGCGCTGACCTAAAACTGCAATATTCAACACCGCAGTGTAATTTATAATGATGGTACGGAATCCTCGAGTCCGACTCGCTCTTGACCGGTTTTTTTTATTTTTCTGTCACAACAGTATATCATGTTCAGTCAGCCGTCAAAAGCAGCTAGAAGATTTACGCCACGGGCTACCAGCTATTGCGGGTGACAAGACTGTGACAGATTATCCACCAGGAGCTAGATGTATGAATGACATATTCTATTTACCTTTTGGAACCTATTCAATTTAACTGTTTAACTTTTTGCATAGCCGAATAAAATGAATACGTTGTAATTATAAAAATAATAGGTACTAGATAGAAAAACATGAGAATTTATTGTTTAGGGATGTTATCTGATCTAGTGATTGTGTAACTATTCTTGCAATTTGACTCTTTTTATGCATCACTGCTGATGATGATTAAACCATAACTGCCATAAAAATAATATTTTGTATATTATGATACAACTACTGCAATGTGATAACTATTTGTGAGTGAGTACACATTGCATTTTAACGGCGGTGTGTTCATCGCGTGCTTTATGCTACGGCATTTTATCTTCAAGCTTCAAATGCCCGCCGATGTTAGGGTTGTCAAAAATTGCAATATTCAAAAATTCAATAAAATTAAACTAATATTTAGATACATTGTTATACAAGGTTCTGCGTGAATAAAAATATGAAAAAATGTTTACAGGTAAACAATGCGTGTTATTTTTATTTCTTTATTTCCTCATCTTTCTGTGTGAATTGTTGCTTTTTAAATTATATAATTTGAGCTGAAGTTTATGAAATAGATATAAAAGTATGATACTCGTAAGTGTCGATCCCAATTTTTATAAATTGTGAAAGTTGTTGAACTTTTTTAATATGAAAAAAAAAAATAAAGTACAAAATTTATATAGAACTATCTTCAAGAAATATCCGTATTTACAGACAGTAACAGTTAGACTCACTGTTAATATTCCAAAGCATTTTTTGCCGGCCCTACAGGAAGGATTTTTGCGGAATTTATGCCAACACACGTGCACACCGCGCGTCGTATGCGAGCCACGCAGATGCGCGGTTAATGGAATCTTAACACATGTAAGTGTATGCGCGGTTCATTTGCAACGGTGCCGCAGGGAATTGATAAAGGGAAGCTTTGTTGCACTAGAAAGAGGATATGAATCAGAGGTTTTGAATAGTTGAAGTTTCGATAGTGCAAATCTTGGACTAATCTGCTATCTGATTAGTCAAGTCAACAAGCGTTACATCATTAATAACTAACACTGAGTGGAAAGTGCTCTATTGTTAAAAATGTTTATGAGAGTTACTAAGATATACACTTCTAAGATTTTCGCGCGTACAGTTCATTAGAAATAAAACGTCGGGAATTCTAAAAACCAATAAATACAAACTAAATAATTCTAAAACAACACCTGAATTAATAATATACGCGCTGTAATCCGTAAAAAGTGTTTTATTTCTAAGTTACTAAGATCTTGTCATTGAAGGGTGTATTTTTAAACTTCGATTATTCTCTGTAATTCGATTCAGAATTTATTAACAAAAAGGTGTAACTATACTACTATTTGTTCATTTTCACTACTGAAGCTTTTCTTCTTAGAATAATAACAACGGCACTCTTTTCTTACAAGTTTTCCAGGATTTCAAATATTTAAAAAAAGGTTTTTCTAATTGGAAAAACTTTTTTTATATTCAATGAAAAATCCAGTATTGTCCCTCCATTTACATTGCGCTAATAAAAACCACAGGGGAGATAAAAGGGGTATTAAACACTCGAGCCCGAGACAATCAACAGGTCTCTTTTGTTCTTCTTCGCAGAGATTTTAACGCTGATAAAACGATCGTAAAATCATTGAGCGGCACGATAGGAAATTGTATTCGTGTTTCATTTTTTTATTAGCCAATTTATTATACAGGGCTGTCAAGCAATTACGAAACTTTGGGGCTGTATTAGGCTTCGGAAAGTTGGATTTGATAAAATCTATACAGCAATACGTCGTAATAAATCTTATTGATTGTGGATTAATGCGTATCTTATAGATGCGTTTGTTAATGGGAGCACTGCAAGTTGGCACAATTTATTTTACTTTTATTAAGCCTGTAAGTTCTATCTAATTTTGTTCTTACAATTAAGAAATTAAGAACAACTAATTAAGACAAACAAACAATTGAAGAAGTACGTATGGTCTGCAATCTGCAGCGGCTTATGATAATTTTAAAAGGTTGTTATTCGTGTTAGTGCGCGTGCTAACGCCAGCGGTCTTGCGCTCTCCGGGCAATACCCAGGGCCCTATTTAATAACGAGACAATTTGTCAATTGTCATGACAATTTGGTTTTCATTGCGGTGTAGCTATAAGTAGTTTGTTCTATTTTCAAATTGGTTGACGCAATGGATAATTGTGATTACAGGTGACAAATTGTCATGTTTATTAAATAGGGCTCAGGAGTCGATGTTTGCATCTTCCACTGCTTTCACATAGGTACCTGATTATAAGGATTAAAGAAATTGCTTTACCTTGTTAGGTCCACAGGGAGTGCCTTCCATAGGGGGCGCCCGCTTTGACCTGCACACGTGAGGCATAGCTTTGTGCGCGCACCAAAGTCGAGAGCATGCTGATTTCAACTTCATCGTCTTGCATACGGAGAAACTGTAACATCGAAATATGATTAGTGAATTTAAGCCTGCCCCCTGATTATGTAACTTTGTTGAAATCAACTCTGACAGAAATCACAGTTACATTGCTGCTTTAGTAAGTTCCAATGTGACAACTATCTCACTTAAAGCAGCAATGTAACTGCGGTTTCAATCGAGAATATTTATAAAAAATAATAAATCAAAAAATCGGATAACTTATTAACCCTCAAAGTAGGAAGGTTATGTTGGCAAATAGTGTTCAGGACGCAAAAGCGGCAAGTAGCATAATTAGCCATACCGCAATTACGGCAACAGGGAACGTGTTAATTATTTAAGACCAAGTATTTTCGATATTCAAAATAAATATGACTCGGATAAAATACTTCAGTATCATTATGATCAAAAGTGCATACATGCAATATGAATAAATGAAAACTTAGGACTATAAAAACTCTTTTTAAAAGTCACCAAATTAATATTCGCATAAGATCATCAAATTCCGAACTTTCATAACATCCTTTAGGCTGGCCCTAGACCTGCCGGTTTCATTTCTTCGCTTTGCTGTTTGAGTTGAACAGGGGCTACCAGCTAACTTCGGAAAGTCTGCCGGGCTTCAAATTAAAACAGATAAATCGAGCACCCAAATTAGTGTGTGTTAGTGTAGTGTCATCATAAGATGACACGAACATCAATATCTTCTAAATAACTACAATACGAAACTTCTTACTTCGATTTATCTGTTTTAAGTTGAAGCCCGACAGACTTTCCGAAGTTCAATGCGTTAGCCGGTACGGCCCCCTGTTCTATCAGAAAAGATGAAAAAGATGAAAAAAATGAAATGAAACCGGTAGGTCTGGGGCCAGCCTTATTGCGACTTTATCATGTTCTGCAAGGACAGTCTGACTCTAATTCCAGAGACATAAACTTTGATTAATAAAGTTCCACTGCCATACAACGTGTCGGGACAGGCGAACTTCAGTTAAGCCTTTTAAAGCTCAATATGTTGCTGCAGGACTTGGGACTTTTTATGAGGAACGCGCAGAATCGAAAACTGTTTTAAAGCTTTCTGTGTCAATATATTGTTTTAAGTTTCCATAGTTATTGACGTTATTAGAATAAACTATGTCGGGATTTACACCATGTACCTTTTTTTTGAGACTCCGATATTTCGGGCGCAGTTGCATGCGCCATGGTCACGGAAGAACAACACAAATAACATGGTGTGACATAGTTTATTCTAATAACTTTCTGTGTCAGTATTCAATATAGCGCAGAGTCGAGGGGTTCATTGGCGACAAAAATTGTGAGCAAGCTTTGCATTTGGCCTCACTGCCGCATAAATGCTCGATCTGCAAGAGCTCATACCGCGATTCCTTTTTAAACAACTGATAAAGATGAGAAAGCTACATAATTTTTAAATTTTGAGATTTTAGCATAATCTGGTGCGAGTAGTATTTTTCTAGTATATTATTTAGTATTATATAAAAATAGCACTACGAATGCTAAAATCTCAAAATTTAATAATTATATGGCTTTCTCATCTTAATCAGTTGTTTAAAATATCTGGAAAGATGTTCAATTGAATGTCGAGGTAATTCCTTGTACATTGGTGAGATGGCGCTGGCTTGCACCGTAGGAATTGATATACTAGAAGAAACTCCATGTTCCCACAGTGACTCGGTAGCTCAGCGGTCAGAGCATTGGACTGGATATCTAAATGTCGCGGGTTCGATCCCCGTCCGAGAACATGATATGGTGCAAGTCGTATTTTTTCTAGTATATTACTTAGTATTATATAAAAATAGCATTATGAATGCTAAAATCTCAAAACTTAAAAATTGTAACGGCTATAATTAAGTTAATAACTAACTATTCAATGAAACTTGTACTTAGGCAATTTGTCCAATATCTATAAGTAGTGACCATTACTCGTCTACTTGTAAAGCCTACTTAACAGTGATCGTTTTATTATTTCTTTATTTTAACTTTATTGCATAAGAAAATACAATTGGCGGACTTAATGCCTCAGGACATCCTCTAACAGTCGACCGGAAAGGGTGTTAGTTAGTTTTCCTTCTAACTTAATTTTATGCAACGGAACCTTATTTGTGTAAGGTAACCTTTATCTCTACTAAACTGTATTTTAAAGTGACCTCTTATCTCTAAGCTTTAGAGTTGAATTTCCTGATAACTGAACTACTGTTCTGAATTTTTTCACGTATACAACAATAACTCTCTAAATATTCTTCAAACTCAAAATATTACATATTTAAATACCAGTTATTCCCATCTGATCCACTGTAACTGATCCACCGAGTCAACTAATTATTGTGAAAAGAGAAATATATGAAGCTTACTCCCGCAAAAAATATATGCAGGATGCACCAGCCGCAATCTTGCTTTGGACTTCCGCCAAGTGACGCCTGATTCAATCAAATACCAACTAATTACCAAAGTACTTTCAATAAAACCGCGCTAATATCCGTTAAAAGAGTTTTATTTCATATCTAATTTTCATTTTTTTAAATCAAACATGAAAGGACTCTAAAGGGTAAAAGTTCAGAATGTGTTCTCAATTCAGTCATGTGTTCAATGAGGTTACAAATCAGATATAATGTTTTTTTTTATTGTCTACGATTGACGATTTTTATCGATAATCCTTAGAAGTTTTACCAGAAATATTAATTTAAAATGTCTTTCTTAAGGCTCCTATATACCTCAAGTAGCGCCCTCATTTTAATTAAATTTGTTGCTCGCTAACTACTACTACAAAAAACAAAATTTTACTGAGGTTATTGTTTGTAAATAAACTATAGCACCTTAGCTTCAATCTGTACATGTGAATTTTCGATACATTATGTACTTAGCGAGCAATAAATTTAATTAAAATGAGGGCGCCACTTGAGGTATATAGGGGCCTTAAACGACGATTGAATGATTCATTTCGAAAAAAATAATTAAACAAAAACGAACAATACAAAATCTTATCAGATAGTAACGGGAGAAAACAATAAAACTCCCGCCTACGAGCATTAACAAATTCGCGCAAATCACGTAGCCGATCCATAAAGAGGGGTCACTGACCCTGTTTTTTGTGGTCGCCAATTGGGAAGAGATCGCCAATGACCTTACGTATTTTGTTCTCTTTATTAGAGGAATCACATAAAGATGGACTAAATGACGTGAATCGTAAAGGTTCGACTACATGCATGATTAAAAGAGAGATTCAAAATTCAGCCCCCAGTAACTAAAAAAATCACAATATAAATTTACTATCTCTACATTGGTATACTTTTCCCGTACACTCCGTATCCGTATATCTGATACCTTATGCCCGATTTACACGCTTGCCAATACTTGGAACAAAATTCAAGCCTAGACAAAGTTTGATAATGCTTGGATGCTATTTACACGCTTGCGAGTGCGTTAGTGTGTTCCGGACAGCCAAGCTTGGCTTAATATGATTTTATTTAAATATAAACAAAGAAACCACCATCTTCTTTGCCGAACTTTTCGCTTTCTTTGTATAAAAGCATGTTAAGCCAAACGCAGACAACTTCAACGTCCACGTCTGGCATCTTTGCCTGCACAGCTTGGCCGTCTGGAACACACTAACGCACTCTCAAGCGTGTAAATGGCATCTAAGCGTTTGTCAGTTTGTCTAGCCCTAAAAATTGTGGACGCTTGCCAAGCCTTGGCAAGCGTGTAAATCGGACATAACATGTTGCTTCAATGTTGATTAAGGGAAGCGAGCGTATCACATATAACAAAGAGAAGGGAGTTTTTCATGTCATCCTGACATGAAAAACTCCCTTCTCTTTGTTCTCGGTAAAAGGTGGTCGTAGATGCTCCCAGTATAAGCAAAGCTTTTCTATAGTATTTGGTATAAGAGATGAGAACTCTCTATTCTAGCAATTTGGTTGAAAATTGATACTTAACTCAATGGCGTAAGAGCTTGAAATTAAGAGCAAATCATTCGAGATTGTTCGTTGTATAAACATCAAGAGCTCGTTTTTGTTTTACTTAATGCAACAATTACAGTATTTTTACAGGTCAATTTTTTTCTGACATAATGTAAATAATTAACAAACAGTTATCAGTGGCAACTAAATCGAAACAAATATTTAATGTTACTTTTAATGTGCATCTGAACTGAGGGCCCATTTTTTAAATCGTGACGAATCAAACTGAGTCTTATAGGGGATTTAGTTAACAAAATCTAAAAACTGAAAGCATAGGTTCAAAAATTTCTAAAACGTGAATTAAAACTTTTATAACCGAATGTGTTGGGCCCTCAATCCAGACGGTTGCAATAAGAGGCATATCTTAGATCTCAGAAAGTACCATCTCTGTGTTAATAATTTTCATTTTAGAATTTCCTAAAGAATTTCTAACGTCGTTTCAGAAATTTTCAACTCGCTAGAAGATGGCATAACAGATCTAAGGCTGTTTAGCTTGGGCCCTCAGTTCAAACATATCTGAACTGAGAGCCCAAGATATCTTCAAAATATTAGTTTTAACTGTTGAAATACAATAAAATTACGTTTTTATCATAAAGTCTAACACCAGAATTTCAAAAAAAAGAAATATTCGTTAATAAGTTATTGGTTTAATAGGTAAGTGAAAAAATTAGAAATTTTTGAACCTATGCTTTCAGTTTTTAGAATTTTTTACTAAATCCCCTATAAGTCTCAGTTTGATTCGTCACGATTTAAAAAATGGGCCCTCAGTTCAGATGCACATTTACTTTTATAGGTGTTCGTAAGTTATTATAAATTTATTGCACATGTTTCAGTGTCACTTTTACTTGCAAAGTTGCTAGTGATTTACTTGTATTTTAAATTTTTTGTCGATTTATGATTGTAATTTTTAATTATTATGCGACAAAATTTGTTTAAATTTTAACGGCTTGTGACTTGTGTCGGTAACATTTGACATAAAACAAAACATTTGCGGGAACTATCCTCCCTTGCCCCGAGGGATGTTAAATATTTCTGGGAACGTTACGGCAATCCTGTAGGACCTTTGATAACCTTTTTAGTTGGCTTTAATGGTAATTCACGAGCTCGGAAGGTAATGCGATACCTTACTTTGCATAGATTTCTAGGAAAAGCGTATTCCAATCATTGAAATGGGTACTGACAGGGTTGCCAGGTTGGGTATTTTTCTCGCAATTCTGGATAACAAAATTTGGCTTTAAGAGATGTGGAATGTTTGGAGGAATATAATATATCGTGGAGAATTATGGGAAACAAGATTTTCACTTTTGGAAATATTATTTATATGAAACGAACAAAACAAGAGTATGGTTTTGGTGTACAATTATGTTATAATCAAAGATAGAGTTAGTCTTAGGTTTGACGAATTGATTTCAGCAAAGCCTAAAGAAAATTCCAATTTCTGCGTTTAACTAATGTATTTTTGGGCTAGCCTAGAAGTATCTACGTAACTTTTAGTGAAACGTGGAAAGCAAAACAATCTGTTTCGGTCTTTGTCTACCCTATTCTAGTACATATGAACTTCTTAAAATGTCATAAATTTGTATAATTGTGTGAATGTAGAAAATCACCTTATCAAATAAATTGTATTATTTAAACGAAATCAAGGCACTATCAACATTTGGGTCAATCTATCGAAAATAGTATCATTTTGGAGAAAAATCATTTCTAATTTGGGGAGAAATGGAAAATATCATCTGGCAACGCTGAGCACGTAAAGCAGTTGATGGGAGAGAATTCAATGTCTGGCTACTAAAACAAGCCAGTAGCTACATTTAAATAATAAAATTGTGAAGTATTTACATTACTCAAAATTCATAAGATTCTTTAAACTACTAAAAACCGTCAAAGATGAAAGCCGTTATTTCTTTTCGGTCTTATTTTTTTATTACAGAGACATAACTTATTAGTAAATTACTGGTCCTTTCCGTGTATATGTTCAACCACACCACTGTGGTATCGTTTACAATTTTTTTAAATAACCACACCACTGCCGACTCGTGATGTGCAACTTGTCATGTCGTGATCTTACTAGTGATAATTAATTGATCGATAAAATGCAAGTTTAGTATTAGAATTTCACTACGGTGGTGTGGTTACCTAAAAAAAATGTAAACGAGGTGTGGTCCAGTGGTGTGGTTGACAATACACGGTCCTTTCCATGATTAAAATTTCGTCTAATATTTAAAAAATTATGCCGGTGAAAATGATAAAAGGTACAAGAGCTTTTTCAAAGCTTTTGTTACTTGAAATTGCGAAAAAAACGAAAAGGAAAATAATAGTGGTCGTGTCGTACGTCTGACTAAAGTCGGTTCATTCGTATCGGTGCCATTTGTTACATTATGTAACACGTGGAATCAGAAATTCGATTACTAATAAACCGATTATTGGAATATCATTCACACTCGACGTGAATGTCAGTATCGATGATTGAGTTTAGCCGAACTTGCGATAACCAAACAGACTTCGTAGGCATATCGATATTGTGAATTATTAGCCATAGAGGTGTGTTTACAGCTTAAAACGGATTGTTAATTGGATTAACATGGAATTATTATAATTGCCGCTTTTTGCATTTTAAGTTTTGAAAATCTAGCCTACATATTTGGTACTTTGGTTTGTTTAGGGTTGTAAACTATAAGCTTTCTTTATTTGCTAAATTAACATCGTACAATTACATAATTCACATTTAACAGACATCTGTTTCAGAGTGTATCCCGAAGCACTCATAATTACCAGTTAATTTAATCAGGGATCCGGAACAATTTTGAGAAAAATATTCGGTTTAACGTAAATATCATTTAGTTACCAACCGCAACACATCGAAAATTTTATATATATTAAGAGCTAAATTATTATATATTTATTATAAGATAAATTATAGTTTTATTTATACATTTGAGATTTTCGTTCCATTCCACGTCTTTCGCCCATCCTACAGTTGTTTTCATAAAAATAACTAATATAAATATTTTCATTGAATTTGGTGCTACTGAAAGTTTTATCAATATTTCTAAAGTTAAAACGAATCTTTTATTTAAACTTTTAATTTCGGTATTCGTTCATAATAAAAGTATAAAAGTATGCAATGGTATGTACGTCAGTACTATTATTAATTCTGCGGCAATAGTGTAGGCCCATGCTTTAGTACTATTGATGACTCGTTCCGTAGGTTGACAGTCAATTGAATACGTTGTAAACCTGTCAACAATTTTTAATTGCCATCAAAATACTTACCCCTCCCCAAATTCAGTCCTGCATTGCTCATCCATTGTGAACACGTAGTTGGAGATCTCCTTAGCTCCTCCTAACTCGACTCCCTCGTCCTGGCTTCTCTCATGTAGACACCACCATTTTCTGTTACAAACAGTAATTTAGTACTAGTATGGTTCTCAAGGCGTATAATTCATTTATTTTTACTACTCGTAAACCAAGACAATATTTAAAAGATAAATTACTCCTAATATTTTAAGAATTAAAAGTACTTAAACTTAAAAGTATTAAAACTACTTGAAAACATAATACACCTACCAACTATCTCTTTTGTTATATAAAGTTTTCAAGAAGTTTTCGCAAAATATTTAAATAATACTCATATATTTTAAATTAAATATAAGCTATCATAAAATTATTATTTTAAAGTAATAAACAAGTAATGAAATGAATAGTGCCCGGTTTCTGAGGTATATACTTTTCGGTGGTTTATCGGAGGTTTAACTTTATCGGAGGGGTCCACAAGTTAATTTTATTACTTTGAACCAGATAATGTGGACCCCTAAAATTATACCCCCCCGATAAAGTACCTCAGAAACCGGGGGTAAAAAGTTTCATTAATTTTATAAGCGATTTATTATTAGTTACATTAATTGAAACTGTTAGTATTGACATTTTGTACGTACAGTGGAGTTTATAAATATGTGAGCACTTATGACAAATGTTGACTTTTATAACAAAGACGTTTATAAGACCGTATTCAGTGCTCTCCTGACGGTCAGGCCCCTAAATCACAGACGTGACAATTTTATTGTAAATTACAATGACAATTTGATATACGTTGCTGTGTCTGTGAGTAGTTTGATCAGTATTTTTTTTAGTTTCAAATTGGCTGACGCCATGGACACCAAATTGTCATTGTCTTTTACAATTATCACGTCTGTGAAATAGGGGCCAGGAATGACGGTCAGTGCGTAAGCACTGCGTATGCGGACTTTTGCGGACGCGGTCAGTGCTGCTCTGAATTCACGCATGGTTTCTACGGCGATAGCTACGGAAGACCGACGTCAGTCCTGACCGTCAGGAGAGCACTAATATTCTCAGTCTAATAACCTCTTCCCTTTTTTTTCTAGCCTAAGGTTGATGCCTTGACAATGTGCGTCCATGTTATTGAACTCGACTGTAAAATTATTTGTAAGAGTATCAGTGCCATTGAGTTAAGTACTGGTTGTTCTTGTTGTATTCCTCGTTAAAGTTTGCAATAAAATGCCTTCCAAGGTTCAATTTAATCAGGAGCGTTGGCAATGAAGAAAAGATGCCACTGAATCATTCACCGGGATTGCCACTTAGCATATTAATTGATTGTCTTGGCCCAGAGGTATTTCTAAAAGGGCAACTTTTGCTCTCAATTGTAGGCATGTACTCTGAAATTCAGACTATAGAAACTACAGAATTCAAGCAATTTTTACATAAGCTCCACTAGTACATACATAGTCATCTGTAAAATATACTGTCGGAAAAAGAAAAGCTGTTTCAACAAAATGTCTACCTGTTGCTCAATATCTTCCCCAATGATAGATAACCCGATAACAATAGTATGAAAGAACGCAAAATGTATAAATGTCTTTTGAGTCTCATAATTCTAAAAAGGCTCATAAAATTATTTTGTTGTAATTTAAGAGGTAACTGTGAATGGTTGACAGTTGCAGATCAAAGATGACTGCCAGATTTTGATCTCACCTAAGTATAATTTTGTCAAAGGAGTTGTAAGAGTCTGGTATTTGTTTATATTAATATTATTTAATAGCGATATTAAATTAATAATATTAATATTAATTACAAACTTGGTTTATTCAGATATACAAACTTCTTTTGTAACAATATAACTAGTTTAAATCTTGTTATATTTTGAAAGGGTGAGCAAGAGAAGTTGCTGTTTTTTTGCCAATGATTTTATAGATGGATGATTTTATATGTATAGTGATTTTATACGTAGATAGAATAAAGGAATTAGAATGGGTAGATGCGGCGTACTACATAAAACATTCTAGCTTAGGATGGTAATAGTGATAGTTATCCAGTAGGTGGTACCCCTTATAATTCTAGCAATTCTAGCTCCGATCGCCAAAGATTTAAATCTTGGTGATTTGGTGTACTCACATTCTCCAAACTGTAGGCCTGTGAAGCTTTAGTGTAATTTACTATTATTCTTTTGGTTGTTTTTGCCCTGTAAGTGTACTTTTTTCCTTTTGAAAGTAAGAACCTGTGATGACGTGTGTTACTCACGTGGATTTCTCATGGAACTGTTCCTTGGAGCAGGAAGACCAAGCGTACTTCTGGAGTGTTGCCAGGACAGTAGGGGACATCACTGACCCTCGGAGTGAGTCCCGCTCGCACTGGCCATCGCCGTCATGCGTCAGCCCCAGCCTGCGAAGAAATTATACCTTTTCTATTTAACGTTAAATAAAGAAAATAACGTATTTTAAATTACCTTCTTCATTACTGATCAATGATTTGAGTTTAAGATGAATAATATTAGAAAATATACTGGAAAAAAACGACTCACCCGTAGCACCTCAGACGGGACTGGAACCCGCACCCTTGGGATTCCGGCCCAATGCACTAACCAATTATGCTACCGAGTCGCTAGTGGGAACGGCTAAATTTTCTAGTACTTTTTACTTCTTCGCTGCAAGCCAGCGCAATTTCATCAATGTGAGGAAATACCGCCACATTCGAAAGATCCCATTGGGCCGGAATCCCAAGGGTGCGGGTTCCAGTCCCGTCTGAGGTGCTACGGGTGAGTCGAATTTTTCCAGTATATTTTCTAATATTATTCATCTTAATATCAAAATAGCATTGTGAATGAGAAAAATTTAAATTTAATGATTTGAGTTTACTTTTAAAGTGGTATTTCCACAGGTCTACTTCGCAGGCGACTTGCTGGTCGATTTTAGTCAATTAGCGCTTTATCGACAATCTGCTGGTCGATTTTAGTCTAGCGCTTTATCGACAATCGCTTGTAAAATCGCAAACCCGATTTCAATGAGGTGGCAATTCGATTTTTCAAGCGATTTTCGTAAAAGTTATTACCGCATTAACTACATAAACAAGTTAGTTCGCAACAATTCTGCTACCACGAAGTTAAAGTTCAATAATTGAAACGTAATTTATGGAAATTACGTGAGACAATCACTGAAACAAACAACCTATAACATTTGAATTATTTTTTATTTTTCGTCTTAACAAGCAATCATTTAAAAAACCTTTACAATACCTAAATAAATCCCTTACAGAAATCCATTAGAGGTTTCAGATTTTTATCAATACAATCACCAAACCGAATAACAGCAATAACCATAAAACATTTACAAGCAGCCATTTTATAAACAAAACATGTCCGGAATAGATTTATTGGAAGTTCAAGTGGATTCTAGGTACCTAATCACCTTGACTCATGCCCTGATAACAGATCACTGACTCGGATACATTCAAGAACAAATATTATATGTTACTTACTGAGAAATCCGTACATACATTATGTTACAATGCGGTTACAGTACGTAACTTTTTACGCTTGTGAAAATACTACCTACTCACGAAGACATTATTTTTCAATAAGTACGTATTTTTTACGCTTTTGTTTTACATTACTTTGTTCTAACAGCACTATTATCTTTACTGGATATTTCTTCTGTAACTTTTTTTCTAAAGCTTTTTTAAAAACTTATGATATAAAAATATTATTAATAAATAAATGACAACATCACAAACATTGGTCTGATTCCAAAGCAAGTAGCTAAAGCACTTTTGTTATGGAAATCAGAGACAACGGTGGAACTACAAACACCCAGACCTGAGCCAATATAGTAAAGTTTTCTTTTCCAAATTGACCCGGCCGGGGATATAATCCGGGACCTCAGAGATGGCGGCACCATGAAAACCAGTATTCAAACCACTCGACCACGGAGGTCGTCAATAAACTGTTGGTTTTTAACGTTGGTTAGTTTAGAACGTTTAATCCGATGAAATATGATTCTATATTTCGGGGACTTAGACCATAGAACCATTTTTGTAAATTGTTTGTTCCGTACTTTAAGAAAGTTTTTAAATATGTTTATAACTTTTTTTTTCATTGGTTTTACTTAATAAAGTGTGTCTCGTTCTATCTCATTTCACTAGATGGAACTCCCGATGATTGTAAATCAACGACAAAACAAACTTTTTGCAATAAGTAGGTACCTACTAGACTCGCACTTGACCTCATCATACGGCTATTACAACTTTACCGATCATTCAACCCACGCAGCTTCTTCCTAAGTAAAAGCTTTTAGGGTCTTATAAAAAAGGATGTGTGGGCACAATAGCCATTAGTTTAGTTTGATCGAATTTGATATGACAAACAAAACACTGATTGAGCTAGGAAAAAGGTTTTTAGCTAGCTTATTCCACGGGATGTGATGACCGCTAGCCATCACCTCAAAGAGATGTGTACTGATGATGAACTTATTAAAAACAATTTGTTACTATTTCTAGCTTTTGCACCATCAAGTTTAATGATGTCTGTTTCCCACCATGCAGGCCACGAGAGCTGCCGGTTCCAAGTTAATCTTTTATCACAGATTATAATATATACATATAGTTACCTTTATTGTCCAAATAATAATATTCCTAATCAACTATGTGATTGGAAAATTTGAAAATAATGTTATGCCTTTCTTCGTTTACCTATCGATGTTTTATCGTGTCGTGTGCCAAAAGGCCATTTATCTAACCATCCCGCTGCACCGAGGCCTCTGACCGCGGCTTCTTTTATCGGTCCATTATCAATTCCTCACACGAAGCCCCAAAGTTGCACGCGAGTCGCGGCGAGTGAGGTGCGATTGTCAGCGATTTGTCTTGAGCATGATGGGCGGCTTAAGCCTCTTTGATGGTCAATATTGGGCTAAGTTTCACTTAAACTTGAAGCCATGAATCAATCTGATTGACTGTTGTATTAATTAAATAAATAATTGCATTAAATAAGTCTGAATCTCACGAGGGTAATAATAAAATAAATATACTACGCGGTCACAATGCTCGGACAGATTTAATTTTAATAAGATAGTACGTAGGAGGTATAATCGAAAAATTAATGATCAAAAATGATGATAATATCGCAGTTATCGCAGTAAACCCGTATCCGATACTTTTAAATTATGCTTAGCGTAATGATTTTAGTAAAATTGTTTTCCAATTATACTCTGTCTAGGTGCGGTTGATAATGATCAAACAATCGCATATTATCTTTTATTGTATAACAATTTTATTGTACAAAAATTAATCATTAATAATTTCACCAACTCATCTTCATTACTTTATTTCAATTGCCTCATCCACAAATTGGTCGTTACTTCCACGGAGCATGCAAACAAAATGGTAGTAACATATAATGATTAATGTCGCCGTATCGTATGTTTGCTGGAGTACTCTCGGAGCGACTAATTAGTCCAACTGAACCGAGTAAATTGCGCGTGAGAGCGAGGATGACACAGATTAGGAAAACGAACAGAGAGGTTTTACTACCAAACATTAACACATCCGTTAAGTCGACAAATGCCACATTCTACAAATGCCACATGAGTTTAAACCGCCAGATTCTACAAATGCCACTTACAAATGCCAACTTCTACAAATGCCAACTTCTACAAATGCGAACTTATACAAATGCCCAATTCTACTATTTATTCACATTTTAGTTGATATGGAGAAATAATATTTTCAATCACGTTTTGATATATTTTTTTAGCGCATAGGTTTTAATCACTTTCAGATTTTTGATACTTATTTTTCTTACTTTCGTAATAAAAGCGTCTCCAAAGTACCAGGATCACATTAATATGGAGAAGGTTAACTTCTAGCCTCAAACTTGTTGGAAGCAGCTGGCTTAGTCGACAGCAGTGCTGCTCATTTGTTTGTGGCCATAGTAGTAGTAGTATTTGTGGCTCCCTAGAAAATCTACATTTTCACAATAGTGGAATTCGATTTGAAACAGGTACGAGTAGTTCACACTTTGGCATACCAATAAAATTTCAATAATTAGTTATAATTAATTAATTACCCAGCTATTATTTAACACGTAAGATGCAACGCACACGGCTTTATTTGTCGTGTAATACAATGCAATTAAATTGACAATGTTATGGACAGTGATCTGCGGCAACTTCAGAGCGCTTGCGGAACGAAACGACGACGTATTTTTTACGACATGTTTCAATGTTATTTAAGAGAAAAAGTAAAACAGTTTAGAAGTGTAAAAGCATTGAAAGAAACGCTCAGTTACCTACTTTTCTGTAAACGAATATACGAATTCTGTACCTTTATACGTAATCTCTATTCGCCTTTAATCCGCTGTGCAACGATGACGTAAAAGGATTTTTTTCAAGGAAATGCCAACCTTATTACTCAGAAATACGATTCTGTTGCAAGCTCTTAGGTGTCCTCGTATTGTGATTGTCAAATGAAATATAATACGTTCGGATCGGAAAAATCGGAAGATTGGTGATCTTTGATCAAATAATGTTTTGCTTATTGGTTCCACGATTTTGTTTATGTTATTTCTACGAGCGTAGATACATAATAGTATGTATATTAACTAATTTTATTAATGAGAAAACAAAACAGCTAATAAAATAAAAATGTTCTCCGGCCCCATCCGACTTTGAATAGACGTTCTTTAAAAGAATTCGTAATAATGCAATTCTTTTCTGAAGGAGGCTTTGTTTCCGAAGAAATAAAAGATTCCTTATTTCAATTAATTTATACAATTATATTTTAGATTATTAATACTTATGAACACTTATTCAACTCTATGAATGACATGGTATCTATTTACCTACTTTTGAGTTCTATTATGTACCTGCCTACATAAATTAATTTAAAAATCGATTCGACTGTTCGGTACTTACATCCATTTAAACATTATCAGGATTGATACTAACATCTAAAAACAAAATTTTAGTCCCGTAAATCAACTTAAATAACGTGCGTTTGATCCCCTCAGGATCAGTTAAACATTGTTTGGTTTTCATTTCGAATGTTCGTGTTTGCTAGAACTGCCAATTAGAACAGTACCTACCCGAAGGCTGTCTCAAGCAAACTTTTGGCAGGGAAATAACAATTTCTATCTAATCTTATGTTTTGCCTTTTAAATTACCACGTTTGTTATCGTTGTATCAAACCGCCTACAAATATGTATTGAATATTCCCGTTAAAGATTGCAATCAAATTGACCAGATAAGTACGTCAATGAAGATACAGTCAGACATAAAAGCTAAACCACAGAATATTTGAACATTTTGGTGCTGTGTCATAATAACTATAAAATATGTAACAATTCAACGCTACCGTTATTATTATTATTAACGCAATAATTGGCGCGACATGCAGGCGTAGCAAAGCGAACCCGACTCGCAGTCTTTTTTGTCTCACAGACAATATAGCCATCCATCATCATCCAAATGTCATTTTTGACAGATAAACAGTCTACATCGGAAAACATCTCGAACAACATCTAGATAATTCGACGACCTCCGTGGTCGAGTGGCTTTTGTACACCGGTTTTCATGGTGTCGCCATATCTGAGGTCCCGGGTTCGATCCTCGGTTGGGTCAATTTAGTAAAACGAACTTTTCTATATTGGCTCAGGTCTGGGTGTTTGTGATACCGCCGTTGTCTCTGATTTCCATAAGACAAGTGCTTTAGCTACTTACTTTGGAATCGGAGCAATGTATGTGATGTTGTCAAATATTTATTTATTTATTTATTATAATCCCTCCCAATCGACATGCTACTCAACATGGGCTGCAACTAAAGTGTTCATTAGTTTTGGGATTGACTGTACCTAAATTGGCGGAAATGCCTTCATATTAAACTTCCATTAAGGGTCAACACATACGAGTACAAGTTGGATATTTTTAGTTTCCCTACTTGGTAGCTAAAAATATTTGTGGAACAGTTAACCCAGCTGTCAGAGTTCTTACCCTCTTCATCTTTTTGTGAATATCGATTCTACATTACAAAGGGGATATTTCTCTTGTGATGATACCTTTCGCATCAATTTGAAATCAAATAGACAAAGTAATACTTTTGAATCGTCCAATTTTTTTTTCGAGATGTAAACATGTTACATTCTATCATTTTGAACATCAGCTGATACAAAATCTTCAGCTCTTCTGACTAAAGGGGTCCCACAAAGCTGGAAGAATTTTGTATTATTGAATACATTATCGTTATTATGTTTATTACTTAATAACTACTTCATTTTGGAAAATTATCACAAAACTAGAAAAAAGCTAACGTTTTTTTTTTATTATAGTTTTAAGATTAATGAGGATTAATGTTTGGCACAGCATTGAATATTTGAGGTTACTTTTTTATTTTTTTCTACTGAGAACAGTTTTAACTGTCATGTTTCTGTCAATCACATAACTAAGTAGGTACTATAAATTACAATCTACATTATTTTTTGAAACCGACAAATCAAGTAATACTGATTGAAATTGTTGCTTCAATTGTGTGTACTTGACATTTATCGCCCCTTAACAGGCGAACAAAACTAGCTTTTTATAGAATTTGTGACAGCTATCTATGCCAAAGGTACTGATTAACTAGATCTTTTTGGTCGTATAATTTAGAACGTCCGGGCATTGGAATTTAATTTAGCGTCAAAAAACGCGTAACTTTACACTAAATAACACTTAACGTGTGATTAACGATTTCGATAATAAAATTATGGCAAATGACTCCTGAGGTTGACATGTACGTAAATGTTTATAATACTACAATAACTGTTTAATACTTACGTATTGTATAATATTACGGTCGTGTACTGTTTAGCGGTTAGCAACGGGTGCCATTTTGCTCGCATACATATTTTAGTCATAATATGGTTTGGTATAACAGGTACGCCATAAAGTTTTTTTGCATAATGGCAAATCGCAGAATGATTTCATTTGGCATAAATTTGGTGAGCATAAATGTCAAATGCATAAATGTAATGTAGGGCATAATAGAAATTCAACTTAATATACAAATGGCATAATTTATTACTATAAGCTTCATAGTAATAATTTGATTGGCACTATAAAAACATTTGATGGACTATGTTGGGACATAACTATGTTAGGACCTTTGGTAAACAGACGATTAGGTGCAACGACGAGCGCGCGTAGCGAGCGAGAAAGAGGTTCTGGTTCCATTGCGACCCACAAGGCACGAGCAGAGCGAGCGAAGTTCCAGAACCGACCTGCCCTTCTATTGTCTAATTTCAAAATCTATCGCAATCGCTTTCAAGAAGTAACACTCTGATGCTTCTTTTTGGCATAAATAAAAACTTACCAAAGAAATGCAGCAATGTGTCACATCCATCTGTCAAATGAAAGCGATTGCGATAGATTTTGAAATTAGACAATTAGCCCCCTCGCGTGTATACATTGTGCCCAAGTTGTTATGCTAATAAACGTTATAATTAGTAATCGTTATCGGTAAAAAATGTATGCAATAAAATTTTATGCTTTTTGATCATTATCATAATAGTATTTATGAGGAATGAAAGTATGCGTAAACATTTATTTGGTATTAATGTTATGCGAATTGATCATTCTGCTAAAAAACCTTATGCCTTATGTATATAATGACTTAAAATTTTATGCATTCACATATGGACCCGTTAGTAACCATTGCTAGACGTCGCGGATTCAAATGCTATTATGGATTAATTACATATTTTAATTGTATAGCCGTTATTTAGACAATAACACAATGGACACAAACTTTACATATAATACAGTAGAAAAAATACGACTACCAGATCATGTTCTCGGACGGAAATCGATATCCAAAGGTCGCGGGTTCGATTCCCGTCCGAGAACATGATCTGGTGCGAGTCGTATTTTTTCTAGTATATTATTTGGTATTATATAAAAATAGCATTGTGAATGCTAAAATCTCAAAATTTAAAAACTTTACAGAGTTTTAATTGTTATACAACTTATTTGAAATCTTATCTTAGTGAGTTGTACGGAATTTCAAGTCTTAAACCCTCTTATTAATAAACGAAAAGTAAGTTACACCCGGTATAACCAAAAATATTGCTAAGCAATATTACTCCTTACGTTTGATGTATCAAAGCCTCATATTCCTAAGCAAACTTTTTGGTTAAACTAGGTGTAAACTTACTCTTCGTTTATTAATAAGGGGGCTAATGTTTACTTTGTTTACCCAAGAATATTTTAGATTTCCTAAACGTCCATTTGGCAAGTAATTTACACGAACCTGAAATCGCTCGTTTTATTAAAATAGCTATCAACAATGGGTGTGTTTCACACAATTGCTGGATTAAAAGCTTCGAATAAAATTTGTTTGTGAATCGAGTTCTAAAAACGACTTTTATATTGTATAGGAAAAAGCTAACTGAACTTATCGCGACGCAATCCGATTAATGGACTAAATTCGAATAAAAGCACAGACAAATAAAAAGCATTGTTATTGTTTCCTCTTCGCAAATTCTTTCAAAGTCACAATGATCTATCATCGCTATAATAGTTTTAAAGAGGCCTAGTTTGCTATTTCTCTCACAAGCGGCGCTTATAAATAAATAAATAAATTTGACAACATCACATACATTGCTCCGATTCCAAAGTCAGTAGCTAAAGCACTTGTGTTATGGAAATCGGAGACAACGGCGCTCAGACCTGTGCCAATATAGAAAAGTTGTTTTCTAAATTTACCTAACCGGGGATCGAACCCGGGATCTCAGAGATGGCGACATCTTGAAAACCGGCGTACAAAGCCACTCGACCACGGAGGTCGGCAAAAAACGGCGTTTTGTTTGTCTTCGTTTACTCATGAAGTGTTGATTTAAAAATTAGTGATAAAAAATCCTGCTTACTTAATCAGGTTTACTGCGGACCGTGGCAAAGATAAAATTAGAACTTGTGAAACGTAATGCAAAGGGAAATGCAAAAATTTAAACTTTTCTCTCGACCTATTAGACGCCGCTAAATTGCTTTAAGTCAGTTTTACTTAAACTTTTTGCAGCCACTTTTTGGACCACTTTCAGAATTAAAAAATCAACGGAGCCCTGTCATTAAATATTTTAGGAAAAGAAAACAAACCTTACATAAAACAATCACTTTTATTGTTAGTTTCATCACGGGAAGGGTTACATTTGTCTTCACACACGCTAGGTTATGCATGATGGTTTTGACCTTACAGACATAACCAAGTGGCAAAAGATATAAGCGCCGTCTACCGTCGAAAAGTGAAATGAGATTTTCCATAGACAAGCTTCTATCGATTTACGCGCGTTTTTCTTCGATCGATGTTCGTGTTAGGGTACTGAAAATTTTAATTTTTAATCATTTTCTAACTAAAGAGTCGTTAGGGATAGAGGATTCATCTTCTGTAAACTGACACAAAGTATGCGTGTCATGAATAAACTTGTATTAGTACACCCATGGAGTTCACAGAGGTTTAATTAAAAGGAGAGTGCTGGGTTCGTTGCGTTTAGACAACATTTCTACTCAACTGAGTGCTTATTACGATACGAGAGCGACTCGGAATGTAACGTTTAGAAACTCAAATTAGTTTTTATGTTTAGGTTTTATTATAACCACAACACAATATGTAGCTTCTTCAGGCATGTTTGCGGACAAAAGATTAATTATTCAGTACTACGAAAAGGTGTAATATATGTAATGTAGTGAGATAATGTTCTTTTTTTATGGGATTGGAACTTTTCATTATACAACATATTATAGAAATACCCCTAATGCCGAATATGGTATATAGGGACCATCAAACTGAACAACTTTTACTATGGGACCAACTATTAAATCGCGAAAAAAATATCAGCTGTTTCATACATTTTGATATCTTCGATTTAATTTTTGTGTGAAACAGCTGATTTGTTTTCGCGATTTCAGAGTTGGTCTCATAGTAAAAGTTGGTTAGTTTGATGGTCCCTATATACCATATTCGGCATTAGGGGTATTTTTGTAACATGTTGTACAGTCACGTCTGTAAATATGTATTCAGTTTAGAACTCTGTCACTCTTAAAGCTATTCCTTTTTTGAACAGAACTCAATGACAAATGACAACTATAACAAAGTGACAAAATTCTAAATTGTATACATATTTTTAGACGTGACTGTACATTAAAAAAAACTTTTGAAATGGCATTCGTTGGATAAATATTCTAATACTGGTCGTGAACGCTTGTAATTAGATGTTAATTGGACACCGGTCCATTACGAATCAGTGTGTTTCGTATTACAACCAGGACATACTAATCAATCGATTCTCAGGGGTACTGAACTGAGTATGAATTTAGGTGAGTAAAAATTGCTAAGTTTTGTGAAATTTTGAGATAAAAGAGATGTCCCAAAATGTATGGAGTCAGGCCCATGGCTATGTGTACAGTATACCAAAAACTAGGTGAAAACACGAAAAACAGATACAAAACATAATTTTTTTTGAATCGCTTTGTTTTTTGTTTAGTTTGGTTCTATGCTCATATAATATTATTTAAGCACAATAACAAGTGTATACTTCCATTTTAAAATAAAAATAAAACATATTACGTACACAAACCGCAATGTAGCCTTGTGATACGTGACATCAATCAGCACGAATCAATCGAGCCAGGAATAGATGAAAGCTTAGCCACTGAGCCGGCTCGCCGAATGTACTCATTCGGTAGCTGAGTAATCAAATTATTCTCCTTATTTATGTAGGTACTTGTGTATTTTAGGACTTATTGAATTAATCCTATTTTATTTGTAGTTTATTTTTTTCAACTTGTTTGCATTTATTGAAATAAAACACTTTTACAGAATATTTCAGGTAGGTTCGTCTATTAATAATACTAGCAGAATGTACTCTACATTCATTCGTTGTGTATTTTATAGAGCTGGGAATATTTATTCAACTATTTTATTAATTTGTACTTTTTATGATTTATTGTTATTTTTTTATTACATTGTAGATTCTATTCTGTATATACTTATAAACACTATTGGTAAATGTTTATATCAATATTTTATTCAAATTCCATTTTATTGGTAAAGTAATTTTCACCGCAATAAATTGTGTGAAAGCAAATCTTACGAACTGGGTTAAGGTATAATTAAATTTACCCATTTGAAAGGTTGGATGAGCAATAATTTTATTAAAACGAACTTTTGTGTGTTTAGAGTCATAGACGTGTGTCTACTGTCGTATACATCCATCAGCCACCCATTATGGGCAGAAGTAATAAGTAAGCATTAGGCTGCCATCAATTAGACACAACTTTGCACATACGATTTATTGCCAAGCTTATTTTTCGCCAAGATCAGTCGATGACAACGTGATGAAATTTAGCATATTTATCGTTTTCTCAAGTAAGAAATAAGTAACTGACTATGATCATCTAATCTATACTTAAATTAAGTAGGTTTAACAGCCATTTAACAAACTTGATAACGTCATTATTCTGTGCAATTTACCATTTGTGGTGAAGCATTTAAAAGTTATTGACAGAACTATTTAAAGCTATAATAATTATCATCTTAAAAACTTTTAATTGCAAATACCTTTTACAATTGCTTGTGGAATAAAATAGTCGAGCAATGGAAAAGTTTTCGTAGGTATTTATTTATTTAATAGTTAAGTTATTATACTTAGTTATAGCCGTTAATTGTGTAAAACGGGAAGTAAATATAAGTTTATAGCCATATAGTATGGTATGAGGTTATTACGGTTATACTGCTCGTGGCCCGACACGCACTTGGCCGGTTTTTAAAGGCCAATTAGGTCTACATTAAGAAAATTAATATCTTGCTCCAAAAATGATAACTTTCTTGGTTATTGTGTAGGTATATGAACGTGATGAAAAGTATGAATAATATGAGAACAAGACTCGATTCGATAGCATCATTGTCTCCTTATCGAGCAACGTGTAGCTATGTTCACGTGTAAGATGACTCATTAGCCATTGTCATTATTTTACTATGGTAACTAAATAGCTATTTTTGGGAAAAACATTGAGTTCACTCACCCAATTTGGTAAATATACCTTCTTTTTCGGACAAATGTTATTGTCTTAGTCTAAGCCGAGTTTAGAACAATGGCTGAAGATGGTCGTTCGGTTGAAGTCATCTGTACAGGTTTTAGTAATTGGCATAAATAGTAATATAATCTTTTATTTTGCATCCAAAGTAATAAAGATCTGTCCTTTGGGAATCATTGATGTGAGTTGTCCCGCATGTTTTATTAAAAGCATAGCCATATTTAAGCTGAAAAACTCGGCCAGTATCTAAGACTTTCTGTTTGTTTTAACCCATAAAAAAACCAATTAATCGCTACTAAAAACCGTGACCTACTTATATAGATACTACAAAATTATTAAGTTTACAAAATATTTTTCTTTTATGGCATACGTGTTTTCATACGCTGTCAGCTAATAAAGGCAAACAAAATTACGCGTGTTTTTATCTATCCTGTGGTCATGACTATTTTTATGTATGCGCGGTTGGGTTAGTTTTAATTTAAGACTAATAAATACAGTTGTGAAGACTGGAACCGACATACAGATGCTAAGAAACTAATTTATTAGGAGCTACTATTGCATCCACAAAACAGATATTTTTTTACGTGATTTCATTATTTCATCATTAGCACTTATCTGGGGGCACGGCAGTGCCCCTGCCAAGATGACCAAGTGAAGCGCAACGACACTAACCTACCTTTTTTCGAAACGCTTCGTCGTTTTTTTGGGTTTGGATTGTACCAGATAAACAAAATTCTCGGGATATGATGTCAATTGTGGACTTATCAAACATATAAAGTTTTAATTAAATAGCTCTTATACTTTAGAGATTTATTAATATCTAAAAAATCCCGATTTCGTCACTGACTCATTGATGATCATCAAAATACTTTCTGAAGTCGTAGAAAGCTGAAATTTGGTATGTAAGCTAGTATACACAAACAACAAAAATTTCTAAAACTTGGAACTTTTACCCCCCAACCCCTTAAACTAGGGGATGGGAATTTGTATGAGGCAAATTTTGATGCTAGAGGTCTGAAAATTAAATAGGAACTCCTTGTTGAGAAAAAGTGAAAAAAGGAGACTCTAATGTGCAAGAAATACACCCAAAAAAAAGAAAAAATACTGTCAAAAAGAAGTGAAATTCCATAAAAAACATTTTCATGTATAATTTTGCTAAGACCATTGCCATATGGCTCGCACTGTCAAAAAGTTATCAGGCCTCATGTAGAGCCAAGCTTCTAACTCTACAAGTCCTAACTTCACAAACTCTACACTTTAGTCAAAATATGTGGCTTGGCCGTTCGTTACTACAAGAACTAATTGTATAACAGAAAAGTATTAAGCAGTGAATACATTTTTCACCTTACGCCCATGGCGCACGCCAACTTGCACTTTGCTTTTGTAATGTAATGTTTATATTAATCAAATACTTAGTTAAGTATTAAAAATAGGCAAGCAATTAGACAATAGATTCTAAGCCTTAGAATGAGAGACTTTTTTCAATTTGTTAAATACATCGGGTATAATTTTTAAATCCTTGAAGCAATTGAATTCTCTTTACAAAAGTGACAACGGTTTTCAGAGCTCATAAAAGGTTAACATGTTTACATTCAAAACGCGTTTGGCGAAGATTCATCACACGATAAGTAATTAAATAACAACAAGCTCTAACGAAATTACATGAACACATCACCTCACAGGAGGATGTTTAATGAAAAAGTATTTCCGTATAATTCTGCCAGAACTCCCCACGAGGACGCTTTTGTTTAAACACGTTTACAATTTAGTATTAACCATAAGAAAGTCAGAGCCATAAATAATGCCGGAGGAAGTACGCCAAATTATGTTTTGTTACACGAAATTAGGTGTTAATGAGAGTGTAATAAGTTTTATTGTTGCGTACATATTTTGTTCCCGTTGCAAAAGTTATGTATGACGCTTGTGACAGCTTTAAGAGCTCAATTTGTTTACATTCTTTGAAGAATTTTGAACATTAATCTTGCTTTGTATTTTTGTAGTAAACTATTTGAAATTATTAAAATAGCAATAAAGATAGAAATCATTGCAGAGATCTTTTTATTTATTTAAGAGACGGAAATGTTTTTGTTTTCTATGTAAATAACGTGTTTTGATTAGAGGAACCAAGTCAATATAAAAAAATAATAATAGAAAAGTTTTATTTATATAAGACGCATGTCTTATATTTATTGAATCTTTCTATTATAAGATGAAAAAAAATACGAAAGTGGACTTTGGTTTAAAGTTTAAACTAAAGGCCACTTTAGTGTGTTTTTATTGCAAGGTTTAAACTTTAAACCCACAAAATACAGTTAATACGATAAGTATTAACTAAGAATAAAAATGTTAAATTAACTCACAGATGGGCGAGCTCATGCGCAATGACGAAGGCACTGGTGAGTCCCTCGTCGCGGTCGATGGCAGCCGACCTGGTCTTGGAGCAGACCCCGCCGACGGGGGCAAAACCGGAGGGCCCGCCGAGCTGCGCACGCGTCAGCCACACTGTGGCGTCCCAGCCGGTGCTCTCTGTGAAGACACTGATGTAAGTTGGTTGAAAATGTATAAAGGTGAGATGAGATGAATAAGGATTTAAATTAGCAGTGGATTCGTTCAACTGAAAAACTATAGAATAACAATCGAATTTCTATCGAGCACAAATGACAAGTGTTTATGCTAGAAATCTTTAGTCCTCTTACCGGAGGTAAGTACACCACGTATACAGGGTTATTTGTAAAACACCAATTACTAACATCACAAACAACAACGTTTGTTCTACGACTTTTCCGAAAAAAAAAAAAAAAAAAAAACAATTTTCCATATAAATGTCCGAACAACTAATCGAGCTTTGTATGAAAAGTAATTATTTTTCTTTTTCGGAAAGTCGTAAACAAAAGTTGTTGTTTATGGTGCTAGTAGTCTACTCCTGCCAGTTTGTTGGTGTTATTCAAATAAGCATGTACCTATATTGAATACAAAAAAAAATACATTAGTGCCCGATATGATACGAATTCGCTTAACACTCGTTAGATTTTCGTGCTAAGGGTACGATGCAATGCCACTGATCCACAATCAAGTACTACGATGCGATTAAAACAAAAGACAGTGATCCGCTGCAACTTTACTCGAGAATGTATGATAAAGAGAAAATTTTACATATTAAAATAAGTCGTTTTGTACCGCAAACGCTCTGAAGTTGGTCGCTTCTGCTGTACATTGGTAAATTAATCACATTGTAAATGCTTGTGTCGGTGTTTGTCTCCATAACATACTCATTGAAATCAATCCGTGTTTGTGTTTGAGAAGTCTTGAAATGTAAATAGGTACCTAAGTACTTTATAATACCGATAGACTTTTTGTGAAAGATGTAATATTAGGTCCTTACCTTGACGTTTTGTATAGAGATTTTTTAACAAATGCATTTTCCATACTAGCATTTTCATAATTTATTCAACAACCGTGAATGCTATAGTAACAAAACTTTTATGTACAAATGTTTGAATATTACACTAACTTAGGCAACATAACTTAAGCGAAAAACATAAGTTTCGGCTAAGTTACAACAGGTAAAGTGGTCACTTTCGCTAACAAAAAAGGAGTCACTTTCAAGGTATTTTTTTAATGCTAAGAAAACAAATTAAATAGACTTTAATGATGCTGATAGTTAACAACTCTGGTCATAATTTGATGTAATATCCAGCAACTCATAAATATTTTAAATCATAGAAGTTATGAGGTTCTCTGTGTGTCTGTGTGTGTGAAAAAAACACCAATTTCATAGGTAAGGACTTAATACTAACATCGATCACACTATTTATTTATCGTACCAAAAATTGTCCTCAGTAGTCAAAGGAAGAAAGCAAAACATACAAAGTCTTCCCAAAATATAATGATGGATTTAGTTCTCTGTTTTTGGACAATTTAAAGAGAATTGATTGTAAAATTCAAGAATGCAGGAATAATGCTACGTACGAATTTTTAATGAACTACCTGTCAATTCTGTAACCAAACTCGCAGCTCACTTCGAACCTCACTTCACTTCGCATGAATTTGTTTTTACAAATTAGCTGAATTTAACCTACTTTACCGATTGCAAAAGGTTTTAGGTAGCTACCGTAGCTATCTAAAATCTTTTGTAGTTAAAAATACAGCCTATCATATTCCCATTTATTATTTAATAATCCCTCGCAGTGAAGTGAGGTTCGAGTTTGGTTACAGAATCGACAGGCAGGACAAAAATTATTATGCTAAATGATAAAGTTAGACAAAGCAAATGTGCCTATGTCTATAATTAGATATATATCTATGTAGTTACTTCTTAAAGTAACTCTTAAGCTTATCTACACTATGATATGCAGATATATTTTAGGTGTGACGTATTTTTACTCTCGTTAAAAATGATTCTAATTTTGTGTTCTATCTAAACATGCACAGTCTAATATCACAGCGAACGAGAGTATTGTTATCTAAACACAACTAATATTAGGACACTAAAAGGGAACATGCATTATTTCACCACAACTTTGCTGAGATATGACTAGTGTCGGATACTGTTGCACCCGTGCACAGATAACAGTGATAACACTATACATATGATTTGAGCACTATACACTTACCGCAATGTGTAAATTAAATTCTAGTCTCGTTAAAAAGTTTAATAGAAATAGGCCGTTTGCACTTACCCAAGGGCAACCTCATAAGGTGTCTATAATTCCATTTGTTCACGGCTTCCAAGGACTTCTTCACATTTCCAAACTTAATTATAGGATCCTTCTCCTCATACAGAAACAACTTGTTGATAACGAGGGTCATGTTAGCATCCAATGAAGGATCGTTAAAGATAGCACTGACCTACAAATTGTTACATAAAAATGTGAAGATGAAAACCAGACACTTGAAGAGTTTCGAACCAAAATAAACGTTTAACATACGGTGCGCGCGCAGCTATACTTACAATGTTCATTAAAGCTAAAATGTAATGCTTCACTCGCTCACGGCCATGGAACTTCAGCATAGTATGGTCAGCTACTATGGCCATCTCCAGCCATAATCCATTCACACCTGAAACATCAATTCATTGTATTTCGTCATGTAGATCCATGGTAACATTTTTGATATATTTTCACACACCTGATACAGGTCTAGTGACGGGACGCACTTCCCGAAAATACTCTATGTCCGTGTAATCACTGTGTCGCAGGCGCACATGCGGCGTCGAGACGTCATCATCCTCGAAGTCAAGTTCAAGGTCAGTGACCGTGTCACCCGTAAGGTTGAACTCCACGGGCCGATCCGACCACATCACATCTCTCCGCCGTAGCACATGATTAGAACCTGGTTGATCTGGTTGCAAAAAGAATTCTTCTTTTCCGACTTGTAGTAGGCCGTAGAGCTGGCCTTCGCATTCAGTCACCGTAGCTGATGATTCCTCCTCATCAATAACTCTTCCTCTGTAGAACTGACAGTCGGTGTAGTAAGGGGAACGTATGGCTCGATTTTCTTGTAGTTCTAAATGCCAGCCGAGTAGTTGAATGTGTCTGGTGGTGTTTGCGGTATGTGTTTTTGGGTTTAAGTGGAGTGGGTGCGTCGGGGGAGTCCAGGCGGCGGCTGTAGCGGCTGCTGCTGCGAGGAGTAGGGCCGCGGGGAGGCAGCGCGGCATCGTCCGCGCGCCGCCGCGGGCTCCGGCGCTCTGGCTGGCGTTCGTCGCGCTGCGCTCACGCATCTACGCACATGGCCGTCCCGACGCTCGGAAGGTAAACGACTCCGCGTAGATTGCATGCGAGTTGCGAGCCGTATGCCGCGCAAGCGTCATTAGTAAACAAAGGGGCGCGCTCCTGTTTTTGTTTTATAATCGACTAGCGCGTTACACATTCATATGGGTGACTTATGCAAAGCGCTGCCTTTGTAATTTAATGCGGTACACGTGTTTTAGCTACTTCTCTATCGTTGATGGTGAGTCTAAAAATAATTATTATCTCGCCATTGACTTATAGCAACCGAATCGACGCTAATACATTTAATATACCTAAATACAAATTCAAAGGCGTTTGTAACATATTTATATGTTTATGGCTCTTAATGGCAATGAGCAATAAACAATTAACTCTGCGGATGGCGTGCTGTGCACAGATAATTTTGTGGAGTCAGTGTCTCCGTGAAATCTCTCGTTAAAGGCAATTTAAGACGGATAATTTCAAAATGACGAGCAAACATGGGACAAGAGTTGATAAATATTGTCATTGATTTGGTGCATTGTTGAGTTTATTTTAAAGCCAGTGTGATCATAGGCAAGTTATGTGGACGCAAAAATATTCATCACTAGAAAAATCTCCGGTTGAGTGTGGAAAGACTTAAAACAATTTAATGTCCTTAACAAAAAAATAAAAAGGAATTTTAACTTTGCAGGTCTGCTAATCATTAACGATAGAAGGATTGTAGTAAAGTACCTAACCAATTTCACCATAATTACAATTACAAATAATTATCATTGAAAATAAAAAAAACGAGTAGATACTTAACTCTTGTTACAAAAAAAATTAGAGAACTCTACTCAAATAATAATTTCCTCAATGGTGTTCTTCTTAGCAATACGGATTTCACAACTCGACGTTTATTGCGCCTCTTTTACGTCGGGGGGGGGTATGCAGTGCAGCCGGATCGCTCCAGCCAACCCAGCTCGGCCAGGAACGATCTAAGCGCTTTTACGTTCGTGATCGCGTCTTGGACGCTGCCCTGCGAGCCGAGGTAACTTACCCGGTAAGAAGCCACCCCTCTGCATTCCAGCAGTACGTGGGCGGCTGTTTCTTCCTCCTCCATGCAGCCTTTGCATAGGGGACTGTCTGTGGTGCCTAAATAGAAAAGATGTGTAATAAATAGTGCATGTCCGGTAATAGCACCAAAATGCTAAGTTAAAAACTGATTTGTACTTACTACTGAAATAACAAGCAAGACACGACTGATAAAGCCAGCTACATATTTGATATTCCGAGAAGCTGTAAAACGTAACATTTAGGTACATCAAAATAATGTAAAAAATGTACCTAGTAGGTACCAAAATGCTTTTAAAGTCACTTTTTACTGGTTGCAATAACACTTTTTATTATTATGATTCGCGTATGCAAGGAATGCTTTCCATGCAGGTCATTTGACGGATTTAATTTTAAATACTGACAAATGGTATCACTCAGTACTGGTACAAAGGAATAATAAAAATTAATGATTTTGGCTCGTCAGCTTTGAACAAAGAAAAGTCGTGCTCAGAGTAAGTATTTAATATTATATCGTGCTCTGATATAAATTAGATTAACTGTGAAATTACTGTCGTGAGATAAAAAACATTTATTAAATAAATAAAAGAAATATGGCTTCATATTGAATGGGCTTAAGCATACTATCCGCTGAGTATAGCTCTACTACCGCGCCGTACTCTTCTGTAAATAGCGTACCTTTCCACGGAACCAGGGGGCTAATTGTCTAATTTAAAAATCTATCGCAATCGCTTTCATTTGACAGTTGGATCCGACACATTGCTGCATTTCTTTGGTAAGTTTTTATTTGTGTCAAAAAGAAGCATCAATGTGTTTCATCCTGAAAGCGATTGCGATAGATTTTGAAATTAGACAATAGAAAGGCTGGATTTTTCAACTCTGAATTTAGATAAAATTGAGAAAAACATTATAAAGCCAGCGTATAAAATTCATAACTGTACTATGGGCAACAGCGATGCTTTACCTATTAGCATCAAAATTTGTGTGCGCGCGTATCGCCCCTGCACGATAATAAGGGTTGTGTGCAAGCGATTTTAACCTTAGGAGTTGTAAAACAACTTTGTTGACCATAGTACTAATAAGAAGAATACCGAATCAATGTCGTGAGCGGCACAACACAACACTACCCGAGAAAAATCGATATGCTAAGTCGCCTCACTATGTTTAATGATAATTATAGGGACCTTGTAAACGGTGCGGGTGTTAAAACTCCTCTCTAAAATTAATATTAATTAAATGAGTATTCATATTGAATGGAACTGTATTTTTTTCTATTTTACAGTACGTACCTATTCAGCCTGCGTGGTGGTGGTCTGGAGCCCTACCGGCTAACTTTTCGAACTTCGGCGGGTCTGCCGAGCTTCAACTTAAAACAGTAGATAAACCGAAGTAGGGAGTTTCGTATTGTACTGTTCGCCGAAGTTATTTAGAAGAAGATATCGATGTTCGTGTGACATCATGAATTGGGGTTCGCCATTTTGGCCCGATTAGGGCTTGCTTTCTGTTTTAATTTGAAGCCCGGCAGACTTTCTGAAGTTCGATACGTTAGCCGGTACGGCCCCTGGTCTATCGGCTTTCATTACTTAAGTACGCTAGTACTACCTTAGTATGCGATGCGTTTCTGCTTCTGCTTGGGCAAAAATGCTTTCGTTTGTCTGTCCCGCTGTCCGCCGGCTGTCCGTTTGTTTTCCTCTATAGGGTCGCATTTCTCAACCGATTATCGTGAAATATTGTGAGCAGGTTCTATTTTTGTCGATTCGGTTTTTCGAAATTTCAATAAATGGCGGTAATATGTGGATAATAATATTTCAGCCATTTCGCGAGGTTTTACAGCTCTACAAAGCCACTAGTTTATTTTGTGTTTCGTCATGTAGGAAAATGGTAATGTTTTCTATCATATACTTACACATTTTGGGATCAAAGTGGTGTATGTATTGCCCGACTTTATTTATATTGAATTCCTTTGCATTAAGGTGATTTGGAAAGTGTGTCAGAATGTCACAATGAAACATCGTCTCTTAAATATGTCTAAGTTATTACACCCTTGGCCTACATCGGTGAAGTTATCATTTGGTTGTTATTTTTAAATACTTTGGTCGAAGGCACTTGGATTGTGATTTATTGCAATGAAAAGGACCCACATATTTATTTCCTTATGACCTTTAAGCTCAATTTGATTAACGATAATGTAGGTACTGTTTGACATACTGTGTATTTTTGAAGTTAAAAGGTATTAATCAATTATTTTTATAACATCTTCAATTATTCACTAGGTAGGGCCTTTGCATAAATCAAATGATTTATTCGATTCTAGCTTTTGCCTGTGACACTTCCATGTGGAGCTTTGTTTCTCGTGGGAATTTTTGGAAATAGTGTCCTATGTCTTTACTCCAAGACCCAAATCTCTTGGTTGACCGGTTTGGCCTTGCAAACGTTTTCATAATAGCTTCCTAAGACTTAAATAATGTAATAAGCGCTGACAGACTTCTTGGGTGCCATGTTCCAATTCTGAAAACGTTAAAATGTCTTTTACGCTCTACGAAAATCAAGCTATCTTTAGTTAGACTTCCCCAGCATACTGTAACTATATTTCGTAAATAAGATTTGCCGTAGAAGACAATGATCTTGACTCTTTAATAGTGCGGGAGTGTAGGCTGTTCTCAACGGACTGTTACTTACTCTGTTGTCTCGGCTGAACGGAAATCTATGCCATCCACGGCAATCAATTGTTAAACCTATTGTGTGGAGAACAAAGCGACGGAACTTGGGGCAATTAGTTTTAATTTAAGCTGAATTGGATTCATTATGTTTGGGGAAAATGTAATGAATTTATATGTAAAGCCCATTGTTATTTTGAAAAATTACCTAGCTAATTTAATTTCTCAGAAATTATGAATTATTAAACTGTGGTCATTGATGGTGGAGTGATTAAAGTTCAGTTTGATATTTTTATTATTATTTGAGGAGTAATCGTTTCATTTACCTTGAATTCAAATGATTATCATTTGTGTTCTATTTAAATTTTAATAATTAATAAAGATATAATGATTTATACCTTATTATTTTATTAAATTGCAAAGATAATATATGATTTCGTAAATGATGAGGAATATTGAAAATAAACTACTTATTACATTTTTATATATTTTATTATATCTTCAATCGGAAACTTATTGGATTATAGTGGACAGACAAATTATACGGACATTGTAATAATTTGACATTACTCAGTAGTAATTTATTCTGAATACAATTACGTTGGCGGATTGGCGGTAATTTTTTTATCTTTTTGGGCTTAGTTTCCCAACACATCTACTACAGATCTTTGCCTTCTTGCATGTGTGTTATCCAGAAAGTCCAACAGCTGGTCTTTGACATCATCATTCGGCAAAGTGTTTTCATCAGGTCCCACAGTGAAACGGTCTTCGTTGAAGTGAATGGTAAAAATCACTCCTTCGTCACTCGGTTCGCCTATACCTTCGTAAATGAAGTCCCTCAAATTCTGGGACAAGTATTTGCCTACATTGCCAATTCGGTAGTATCCAGTCTCTCTGAATTGGTCCAGGTCTAATCCTGGTATTCCTAGCAGTTCACTCTTCAGGCTATGCAAATCGCCAAATTTAACCGACAGGTTCTCGATTGGCGCTGCAGAGGACTGCATGCTCTGTAAGAAAAAATAATACGATAGGTTCGAATTGTAACTTAAGCAAGCCTTCTTACATTTCCGAATTTTTTAGAATAAGCGATATAGTCACAGCCTCTATGGCAGTCTTTAAACACTTTTCATTAAAATAATTAATTCTTCAGTCGTCGGACGTCGGTAACAAATAAAAACTCACTAAATAGTATTTAAAAAAACAGTGAACTTTATTCATCAGTAAGGAAGACCTGTGCCTCAGCTGGGTCATCTATAGTCTGTTTATCCTTTTGTCCTATTTCGTAAACAATCTTCACCCAACTTTTTATTAAATATTTATTTCTAATATACAACAAATGGTTTTCCACACACAGATGACGAAAGAAGTTAATATTATTAATAATGATAGTTTAATATAATAGGACAACATATTTTTAAATAACGATTAAATTTTAAAAACGTATGACAACTGCCAAATACTGTTTACCAAATAAGACAAGTAAGGAAAAACAGATTAAAACCTACTGTAACGCGCCCTTAACTTCACATAACCCGTGAACGCGACCATACGAATCTATGCTCCTCGCCGCTGATTGGCCGCCCGCGCTTCTGGTAAGAAGGACGATTTTCGCGCGTGTGATGGCGGACTACGCATTCCTATTGTCCCGCTTTTTGAAAAACTTATTAAGGTGCGTACAGACTATATAACATAACATGTTATACAACATTGTTTTATAACATGTTTCAGATAATGTGGACACTGAATGTTATAAAACATGTTATCATAATATTTTTTTAATATGTACAACAATGTTACTGTACGGATAGCACTGAAGAACGAGAAACGACAATGGTTAGGTTAGGTCGACGAACTCCGTGGTCGAGTGGCTTTGTTTGTACACTGGTTTTCAAGGTATCGCCATCTCTAAGGTCCCGGGTTCGATCCCCGGTTGGGTCAATTTAGAAAACGAACTTGTCTATATTGGCTCAGGTCTGGGTGTTTGTGATACCACCGTTGTCTCTGATTTCCATAACAAAAGTGCTTTAGCTACTTACTTTGGAATCGGAACAATGTATGTGATGTTGTCAAATATTTATTTATTTATATAACATTGTTATATCATATTGCTGTTCTAATGGATACAGTATTGTTTTATGTTGCAATGTTATGTAACATGTTACATAGTCTGTACGCACCTTTAGAATGTATTTACATGCTCTACCATTGATTAAATGATTGTAAAACATTAAACAGTGTGTTTTACACTACTCTAATTTGTTAATCAAAATTATTCTTTATCTTGTTTGGGAGTCGTCCAAAAAGTTCATTGTAATATTTGACCTTAGACTCGGGACTACTCGTACATAAGACAAAATTATGTACTCACAGCACCTACTACCATAAATCATTGCTTTTTATTTTTCCGAAGCAAAACGTTGGAAATAAGGCGGCATAACAATATCATTGAAATCTAGAAAATGGTAAATTTCCCGAGGGAGAATATTTGCGGTTTGCAATGTTCTGCGAATATTTGGTAAGCCGAAAATAGTTTTTCAATCTCAGTTGCGATTTGGATGTCAGGACAATGTGTGTCTAGGATTGTTTGTTGGAAGCTAATGATTATAAAATGTACATACTTGCGTATGGAATAAAACATTCAATGAAACATAAAACAATAGATTATACAAAAGCTGCGTCAATGCTATGTAGCAATCAATTATATTGTTGAAGGGACACGTTTAAATTTTCCGTTTAAATACATACCTAATTGACTGTATTTACTTACGTAATTTGTGCATGGTTTGAGTTATAATGTATAAATTGTTTTCTGATATTTATTTACTATCCCCCTTACTAATAAAGATTGTGTGACAATTTTTCGTCCGTTTCTTTTAAATATCAAACTTAAATAGTTTGACAGAGAGTAACCATTGTGTAACTATACATCTGCTATACAATCTTTATTAGTAAGGGGGTATAACTTTAACTCATTTGATACGTAGAGAGTAAAAATGTATCCACTATCGCATTCACACAAAATTTGTTAACATCAATAAAATTAAATGGATGTTTATGGGACCTTTTATGACGATCATTGATGTGCGATATAATTGTGAAGCAAAAGATGACGAATATGCTAAATATCACATCAGCTCGATAATACATTATCAATTATGCACTAATGTATTTAACCATATTTTTAGTGACACACATCACGAATATGTTCATATTTCCGTCCGAAATATAAAAACAATCTCTGTGAAGAGTTAATGATTATGATTTTAAATCCAAACTCAGTAATCAAATGACATAAATAAAAAGAGCAAGAATAAATAACGAATTAACCGTAATATAGAATAAAAATTTTACTTGTGAAATAAATATAAATTTTGGAATGAATAGAATTTATATCATTTAGTTTTTAATCAAAAATATTAGTAAGTACTAGGGTCAATGTATATATTTCTATGTTTTTTGTTATTTATCAAGATTTGTCAATTTTTTTACAAATCTTATTAACTTATTCTTGAGCTGAAAATAATTAGTCGTTGAAAACATCAAATTATTGTTATCGAATTTAATACTTACTTCTATCAAAACTGATTAAATTCAGTGTTATTAGATACTGCCAACTACATACTCTAGCTAATTACCTACACTTTTATTTAATTAAATTATAATAAAATAATTAATTCATAATTTATTTCATACCTGTATGTTGCCAAGTGTTATTAAATAAGCAAGTAGGTTCATGTTAGCGTTCATAATGATATTTTCCGATTTCGGTGCGTCCACTACACGTAACTTAACTAACAGTTTTGGTGTGGTGTCACTCATCCACGTATTTATAATTAGTAGTCGACAACGTTGACTAATTCCAGAATAAGGCTTCACTACGTTATGTGGCTTCGATGTTTTGTCAATTCTTACAATCAACTAGGACATTTGCATTACAATGTATTTGGGATGAAATCTGTTTTACATATGTCTGCGAATTGAAGGCATGACTTTAGCTATCAAACTCAGCATAGCTAAATTGTTTACTGTTTGAGTTTCGTCATAGATTAACTTGAAGTGAAGCTAAATTAACAAGCCCTGGCAGGTACTACAGACAAATCACAAAGAAAGTCAAAACTGAGAAAAGTATGGTAGACTTAACAATAGTAATAAATAAGACTGACGCTGTAACAACAGTTTAAAAATTGTTGTGTTCCGGCAGTTAAAGGTAAGATAAATAATAATAAATATTAGACAACATTACAAATATTACTCCGATTCCAAAGTAAGTAGCTAAAGCACTGTTATGGAAATCAGAGACAACGCTGGAATTACAAATACCCAGACCTGAGACAATTCAGAAAAGTTCGATTTATAAATTGACCCAACCGGGGATCGAACCCGGGAACTCAGAGATGGCGACACTTTGAAAACCGGCATACAAACCACTCGACCACGGAGGTCGTCAGATAGTCAGTTCCTCAGTGGTGAGGATTCCGGGGTGCCTTATCGTCACTTAACCATTAGCACGAACAGCTACCGAAATAAATAACGCGCGTAAAAACATTTGATAGAGCAAATTTGTATGACAAAATTTGTACAGTGCCATCTTCCGCCGAAAAGCGAAATAAATTTTTTCAAAGACAACTACTCTATCGAGTACTTTTACGCGCGTTTTTTTTCTCGATGCTAAGGGTACTGATGAGGTTAAGGCCAAGCACGATCCCGTTGTTGATTAAAAAAAACATACGAGTTTTAGTTGTAAGTATTAGTATTGCCTACTTGAAAATACGTTTTTCTAAAATTAATAAAATATTTTCGGAGGCAAAACAAATAGTTGCAATAATACCTAAACTATCTTCTTTTTCCATTATAATATATTATATATCAATAAAATAATTATTTCCTGTTAGTTAATTTGTTTCCTGTAGGTAATTTCCTTTCCTGGAATAGAAATATATATTATTATAATGCGTCTTCAAAATGACTCGTGATTTCCTGTATGTAAGAATATTGCGTTTTTTTACTGATTGTACAAAATAAGACAAGTGTAAAATGACAACATTAGTATTAAATTGCTAATAGATTATCCATAATTCCCTTTGAAGCTAAAGTGTAGTGACAATATTACAAAAACATGGACGTAAACTATTCCAAAGGAAGGTCAAAGGCCGTTAGTTTCAAAGCAAGTTCCCAAGTTCACTAGAGCCTATTAGACATTACGCCCAAAATCTTTAACAAAATTTAATTAACTTCGAATTGTTAACGAACAATATGGATTGATTAATTACTTTTTTTATTAAAAGACTGGTTGTCACAAATTTTGTTATATTCTCTATGATTAAATACCGTCAACACTTTGCCACAAATGACACTAAGAATTTTGTTTACTTACTTTTTCTAGAACAAAAGAAGATAAGTTATGTTAAATTTTTGAAGGTATTCTATTTATTGGCCCTGAGTGGAATACCAATTTTATATGGCCACCGTATACCTAAGCATAATGGAAAATTTATGGAATTAAACCAATTTTGGAATAAATAGATTTAATAGATTTTTATACGAAAGAAGATTTATTTTTAATAGACTTCAAAAAAATATGAAGGAGGTTATCAATTCGTTGCGTATATATTTTAAGTATGTACACCAATTAAGTACTCGAAGGCGATCGACCCGATTGAAATGATACAATCGTTGTTACATCGGGTTTGTTCCAAGTTGATTTAAATTTTTGTAATTTTAAACCCTAACATCTTTGCATAGACTGCTCACTAGCGCTGCCATCGGAAAAAAACATAGTGCTTAAATAAAGCCCAAATTGTGAATTATTGCTTAAACATAAATAATTATATCGTTCGTCGTTTAGGTTAAATAGAGATTTTTGCGAAAAGTGGCCACTTTTCACACTGGCAGGCTAGAAGAAAATATTGTTTAAGCGATAAAAAGTACCACAAAGTTTATTCGGAGTGCACTCCAAAGAGATAATTCACAATTTCGTCTTTATTTAAGCACTATGATTTTTTTTCCGATAGCGGCGCTAGTGTGCAGACTACGGGCTCTTAAGTATAAAATTTATTGAATAACCTTACGTTGTAGAAGCCCAGCGTGCGGCTGACTGTACTTAACTACTTAACTACCTACCTCTAAAATATCAGAAAATCACAAAATAAACAAAATCATTCCAAAAAAATTGACACCAGTATTGGATGTTTTATTTTCTAAAACCTTTAATTATTGATAATAATTAAATGAAATTGAAACATTATTTATTCAAATAAGCTCACATTTTGTATACCTATCAGCTACACACTGTATTGTCAACTTAGCAACCCTCCCTTTCTGAACCGTGTATAACTTTTATAAGTATTACGTCACCTAACTTTAACAATTCAAACATCAAAAGGATCGCACGTGCCCTAAAGGACTGTTTCCAATTATCGGCCATTTGTATCTACAACTTGTATAACTTGATAGCTGTTGTTGTACACACGGTGACGTCATTCGTCTTCAGGTGAAGCGGTGCGCGATTTTAATTAAACGTAGGAACTGTATTTTGTTTGGTGCTGGTTTCTAAGATTGCTTTGTGACACTCTTGGTTACAACTTTATGGCCTTGGTAATGTAGTAGATATATGATTATTCACTTCTAAGACTTTCGCGCGCATAGTTCATTAGAAATAAAAGACTTTTTACGGATTACAGCGTGTATATTATTAAGAGGACGCATCGGACATTTTGGTGGCAGGGATCTCGATTTTTCTCATCAATTACAAAACATATAAAGGTGATATTTAATAACATGATTATTTATTTCATTGAGTTCATTCTGTTAGTTGCAGAAACACGATTCGTTAACTTTTATAACAGAAAAAATATCAAAGAAACTTTTTTTTAAACTGCTTGCCATGAGTGAGATAGTTAAGTGTAATTTACTAGAGTTTGAGCGAGACAGTTGATAGGAAAATAGTTTATCGATGCGTCGCCTTAATTAGTTAGTATGGATTTATTGGGTTTTTGATTTCCTGACGTTTCGAAACCTTTCCAGGGGCCGCAGTCACGTCCCGGGATGACTAAAGCAAAAAGGCTACTAATAATTTTATGAAATTACCCGCTCGGAAGTTCATAAAAATGCATTAATTTAATTATTTTATAGCTGCGTTCTAGTACGTTCTACGCGCGTTTTTTTCTGCACAGATGTTTGTGCTAAGGGTAGGTACTGATTTTAAATATTATTAATGAATTAAATCTATTAAAGTTATTTAAAGAACACAACACACACTAATACTTTTTATTGTAATTAATTCAGAATTCAGTTGTTCAGATAAATTCAAAGACGCGATGCACATGCATAGCGATAACCTATCTATACAAAGATGAAATTCCATAAAATTTTACGAAAGTATCTTTACTTTAAACATTCCCAAATCTCGAAATTGCTTTAATTTAATCAACTGAAAGATTTTAATTTATTATGAACTAGAGTCAGAGTAATGTATCATTTTTAGTATTATTACTAATTTTAGTAATACGTATTATGTGAAATATACGAAAAACTAAGACTATTAATTATAAGTCCTTTGTGAGTTGCTTCTTTGTTTTTTACAATTGCTTGTAACATAAGTAAGTACAACGATATGACATTGCACCCTTTTTTATAGTAGGGGGAATGCATTTACGCATCCTGAAGCTAACACACAGAACCTACGGGCTCTTGGATAATTTCGGACCGTAGCCTATTTTGAAGTAAAAAAAAGATTATAAGACACCAATGAAATTTCGAAGGTCACGCGTTGTATTATCATTCTATAATGGTATATTACAGATTTTCACGAAGTTTCCTCTCGAAAGGAGTCGAGATTGGGCCCTATTGGTCGGTAACTTCGCGGCCCAGTAGGCCGCATCACGTCTCGATAACTTTGGATCTATACTCAATTACTTATTGACGTTCAGCCGATAACACTGAGCCTATTTTTTGCCTCTTCAAACATTTTTAGGTATGTTTTGCTGAATTGATTTCAACTATTACAATGATATGTTTCATTAAATACGTAGGTATGTATTCTACAGATAAGTTTGACATAAACTAATAATTTCATCTAAATCCACATTAAATGTCCACTAAACTTCACTTTATAAATCTGTTTGATAACAATCACGAACGAGCAGTAAAATCGAAGTTGCAAATCCATTCGCATTATCCAAATTCTGAATCAAAGAAATCAAAATCCTAGTTTTTTTTTAATATTTTAGAAAATAAGATTTCAATTAAAAACGAAAGTTGTCAGTCGTTTATTTGATACAGATATTTGTCTTAAGTCTAAGTGTTGTCCTTCATCATCTCTTATATTCAGAACTCCATTTATTTGCGATATAATTAAGTAGTTTCGAAGTACGGTTTACTTCGTTATTATTTTTTTAAACAAATAAAAAAAGAATATAGTGGAATGGAAACAGTTTAAACAGCAGCAAATGTTTCTCGGTTCGTTAGAATTTCAAGTTACAACAGTTCATAATTATAAAGGCACATCAAATGCTTTTGATGCAATATGCATAAGTTCGGCACCACGATCACAGAGCCGAAATGGCATGAATATTTTATTGTGCTAATATGGCCGAGCCTGCTTGACAATGAACTTGCGAGCCCAATTTTATTGTCCTGGGACACAATTATTTTAATAAAATAATATTATAGCTTAAGATTCGGCTTGGGTGTAAACGTCGTCAGGTAACACTGGTTTTTCCTAGTTCGGGTAAATGTTATTATTATTTTACTTAAGGCTGCATAGTCTGCACACTAGCGCCGCCGTTGGAAAAAAAAACATAGTGCTTAAATAATGACGAAATTGTGAATTATCTCTCTGTAGTGCACTCCGAAGAAGCTTTGTGGTTATTTTTATTGTTTAAACAATATTTTATAGCCTGTCGTTTAGTTAAATGGAGTTTTATTGTTAAAAGTGGCCACTTTTAGCAAAAAATCTCCATTAAACTAAACGACAGGCTAGAAAATATTATCTAACTAAGCGATAAAAAGACCCACAAAGCTTCTACGGAGTGCACTATAGAGAGATAATTCACAATTTTGTCTTTAATTAAGCACTGTGTTTTTTTTCTAATGGCAGCGCTAGTGTGCAGACTACGCGCTCTTAAGTTAACTTTGTAAATGATTGTACTAAACTGCATTTTTGAAAATAAATAATTATTCTAATATATTCTACTCTATTCTATGTAACGGAATCGTAAAATTCAAATAATTATAAATTAAGCTCCCCTATACAAATGGCCATTCTACTAAAATTAACGCTAGTAGAATAGAACTACAATGCATGGGAATGACATAAGTTAACGCTTAGCATCTGTCAATCCTATACCAACATTGTCATTCTACTACTTAGTTAGTTAGTAAATATGTAATAGTAAAGCAAGGGGGATATTTCTCGAAATTCTCTATGATGGGGTTTACACAATATTTTTTTTATTTTTTAAATATTTGACAACTTCACATACATTGCTCCGATTCCAAAGTAAGTAGCTAAAGCACTTGTGTTATGGAAATCAGAGACAACGGTGGTATCACAAACACCCAGACCTGAGCCAATATAGAAAAGTTCGTTCTATTCTACTAGCGTTAATTTGAGTAGAATGGCCATTTGAGTAGCCCTCAAAGAGTCTCGGGATTCGATTTCAAGTAAGCACTTAATGATCGTTGTGCAAATGATTTGATTTTTATAAGACATTTATTAGTTTCTTTACTTCTAACGGTATCGGATTGATCATCTCAATTTTCTACAAATCAATGTCGTATATTTTTCGTCGTTTAACTGTATTGTATTCGTTACAGCGAATTAAAGACTTAAATAATGTTAATAATGTTGATGTGTCTAGTTTTCTTTTAATTAATTTAAAAATAAGATGATGTTTCCAATAATTCATTTTAATTTAAATAATTTAGAAAATATTGAAGTTAATTCACTTTGAAATTATATTACACATTTTAAATAACAAGTTTGACTGCCCAATCCTTACTAATATTATAAATGCGAAAGTCCGTTTGTTTGTTACGCCTTCACGTCTTAACCGATCATCATGAAATTTTGCATAAACGTTGTCAGGGGTACAGAGAAGGACATAGAGTACCTTTCATCCCGAAAAAAATAATTGTTCCCGAGGGATAGCAAAAAACAGACGAAGTCGCGGGCGGTCGCTAGTAATTAATAAATAAATAATACATCGCAAGATTATTTAACTTGAGGTATACACAGAATAACCGTCCCGCACACGGTCTACTTTTTTAGCTGCGATAATCGCGGCCATTTTGTGAGTGAAATTTTGCATAAACGTTGTCAGGAGTACAGAGAAGGACATAGAGTACCTTTCATCCCGAAAAAAATAATTGTTCCCGAGGGATAGCAAAAAACAGACGAAGTCGCGGGCGGTCGCTAGTAATTAATAAATAAATAATCCTTGGCAAGATTAAAGATTATTTAACTGGAGGTATACACAGAATAACCACTCTCGCACACGGTCTACTTTTTTAGCTGCGATAATAGCGGCCAGTTTGTGAGCAACTTATCGCACACGGATGTTTGTGAGCAACTCATCGCCCACGGATGTTTGTGAGCAACTCATCGCACACGGATGTTTGTGAGCAACTCATCGCCCACAGATGTTTGTGAGCAACTCATCGCACACGGATGTTTGTGAGCAACTCATCGCACACGGATGTTTGTGAGCAACTCATCGCACACGGATGTTTTGTTGTAGGAAATATGAAAGTTACAAGTTGTAATAAAGCATTTGGCATCAGAGTTAAAATAAAACAAATAGTGAAACAAAACCTTTATTTGTTTCCCAATGAATTCTAGTTGAAGCAGAATAAAATAAATTAACAACATACATTCTCAATAATGATTTAATAAAATAAATCAATGATAATATTTGGTCAGTGTTCAAACGTGTTAACAACTATGTTTATACTACCGTGATTCTATTGCTCTTTGCGTCTCTAAAAACGAAATAATAATTCCTTATTAGGTTTGTCTGAATCTCAGCAATACTGTGAGCGCGCTGTATGATGCCTTCACCAACTATGAAAAAAAATATATAAGATAGTAAGTAAGTGCATGTGACTTCGAATGATCACGACATCTCTTCAAAAAATAAATCGGATTATTTTCTCATATCAGACATACAAGAGATCTCTTCAAAATTTAAATGAGTTTTTTTTTAATCAGACTCACAAATCACAAGTAGCGTTTAGCTTCCTTATCGTTACTTAAATGCGAAAGTCCGTTTGTTTGTTTGTAACGCCTTCACGTCTTAACTACTGAACCGATTATCAAGAAATTTTGCATATACGTTGTCAGGGGTACAGAGAAAGACATAGGTACCTTTCATCCCAAAAAACATATGTTCACGAGGCATAGCAAAAAACTTTCCACGCAGACGAAGTAGCGGGCGGTCGCTAGTTGTAAAATATTGGCGTTATATCAACACAAATACTTACAGACGAATAAGACTCGAGGGAAAGGTTGTACATCCCTCCAGCAGCGAATATGACTGGTTTGTTGGCCCTCGCTATGATCAGCATCAGGGAAGACCTCACACCGGGCCACGTCAACACACCACACTCCCAGTTCGAGAAGTAAACTGATTCGCCTATTTTTTGACTCTAAAATCAAAGTTAGGCGAATAATAATAATAATAAATAAATAATTTATTTCCTCATCACACAATAGGTAACTTAACTCTAGAACATTATTTAAGAGAAATACTATATATGGCCTGAAGTGTGAGAAGCTGGTGCCCGCAATAGGTTTAAAAGAAAACCGGTTACACAGGTCACCAGGCCACCCCCGCATTCATAAATAATGAAGTTATGTGATCTAATAATGCTAGTAATGAAAATGTTTTTTTTTCTGCAGTATTTTAAAAAACTCGCCTATTTTTATATTTTACTACCTTAATCGTGATCTCCTCACACCAACGACAAATTATGTAAAACTCGAACAAGTTGTAGCCGAGGTAAAGGAAACTCATTAGGCCTTGTGTCAAGTTTTGTGTTATAGTCTGTGAAACGAAACATAAAAATATGATGATACTAAGAAATATAAAGATAATTTTTAAAAATATTTAAAACACACTTGCCCTGCTAAAAACGAACTAAAGGCTCCTATATACCTCAAGTGGCGCCCTCATTTTAATTAAATTTATTGCTCGCTAAGTACATAATGTATCTAAAATTCATATGTACAGATTGAAGCTAAGGTTCTATAGTTTATTTACAAACAATAACCTTAGTAAAATTTTGTTCGTTGTAGTAGTAGTTCGCAAAAATGCTAAAAGTGGCCACTTGAGGTATATAGGGGCCTTAAAAGTTAAATCACAAGTGTCATTGCAGTCGGGAAACCTTTAAATAGATCAATTTTTATTAATCAAAGAGGTCCCACGACTGCAATGACACTTGTTATTTAACTGGAATAAAGAAACTCTTATACATACAAACATACATGAACCCTGAACTCAATACACTCTTCGTTTTTTGGGCAGTCGTTTCAAAAACAGAAATAACAAAGAAACAGGCAACGGTTTAGCAACTGATTTGTAAATAAATATTTGTGTAATTGTTAAAAACTATTTGCACCTTTGGTTTCGGTAAAAGTTTATTTGATTACAAACAGGCATTTTTCACGTGAGCTATTAATTTATATTTTTTTATAGTTAATAAACCTTCATATAAAATTACTATTTATTACACAACCCTTCTCTGTGTTGCGATCATGTAATCTCACCGTAGCAGCTTGGTATCCGACAAAAGAGATCAGAATCCCACTGGCAAGCAACTGGCCCAGCATCGGATTACTCAACGTACGACGGAGGTCCATGACGTGGCTGTTGGGCAGAATATTAATCACATTACAAATTGTCTCTCAAAGCTAAGTAACCATACAAAAGAAACTCCTAAATATAATCTTTATTCTCCCACAGACCATACAACAAATACTATTTTTCACCAAACACAGTTTTATAGGTTTAATTTCATTAATGTTTATGAAAAAGAAAAGATATTGATGAATTGCAAGCTACTCCATGGTATAGCAAAACGTGTCCTGTGTTTTCGGATTCGAATACATCAGCCTCATGACCAATCGATATCTTATCATTAATAAATATATATATTATGTATTATGTATAATGTCATACTACCTACCTTAAAATAGAGCGATGCTGGTCTACCAAGACACCCATCCTCTTTTTATATGCTTTTCGAAATTCCTCATTGTGTACCAAATTCTCAAGTGGTTGATCTAAAAAACAATATTATGTTAAAGGAGTAAAATAAAGCAAATCAAAGTATTTTAAGTGATGTAAATAAGCTTCTGAACCTAATTTTTAAATTAGCAGCATCAGAGCCGAATAATAGAGTCGATGCAAACATAGTCACCTTGAAACTGAAGTTCACAATCTTTCAAGACGTTCTTTATGCAGTGACCGAGTACATCAAATTGACAGACCAAATGCAGAAGATGTGCCTGCATCATAAGATCGTTCACCATAACATAGTGAGATACATAGGCGAAAGTAACCAAAAGGACGGTGTAGGCTGCGGCGTACCGCCATAGGGTTCGATAGCAAAACGGCATTCTGACAGCAATGAACATGTTGTACTCAAGTTCATCCAATAAAGGGTACAAGAACCTGGCAATAAATTAATGGAGTTAACTACAGTAGTGTCGAAGAATGCGATTTTATATTTTAATTATACTGCAAAATCATACCAACAAGCCAGTGTACAGTTTCCTAAAATTAATAGCAGTTTTAAATATCTCTCGTTCAAGCTTGCCCAGTATTGAAACATTTCTTTTCTCTCGTTAGTTGAAATGTCGAAATTTGATGACTCCATAGACATAGCAAGTTTCCTGTAAACATCTTCATTGTGCACCTGAAAACCGATAGAATTGCTATTATTAAAGGCTACTGTTTTTTTGCTGTACTGTTGATTTTTCGTCTTACATTTTACTTAGGTACTTTACATTTTCTTGTCACAAAAAAATATAATAATTAAGATAAATAATATTAGAAAAAATACTAGAAAAAATCGACTCACCCGTAGCACCTCAGACGGGACTCGAACCCGCACCCTTGGGATTCCGGCCCAATGCACTGACCAATTATGCTACCGAGTCGCTAGCATAATTAAGCGACTCGGTAGTTTCTAATATTATTTATCTTAATATAAAAATAGCATTGTGAATGCGAAAAATCTAAATTTAAAAAAGATATAATAATTAAATTCCTTTTCACCGGGTGTTAAAAACATTTTTACAACACCTACTTAGAATGTTTGTTTTGGCGAAAGATGCATTTTATTTACCCCCCATTCCTATACTCCAGAAACGATTAGTTTTGCTTACGGGTGGTAGAATTTTGACACATTTACTATGGACTTAATGTCAAAATACTATCATCCGTAAGATACACGTCCGTAAGCAAAACGAATCGTTTTCGAATGTAGGAACCGGCCCTTAAACAGCTTAAGAACAACGTACAACAAAAAAGATGTCGAAAAGGAATCAAAATGTTAACCATGTTCCAGTATCGGTATAAGGTGATGAACTGAATGATTAGGATGTTGACACTCCCGGCGATCACATCCAAGCTGGACGCTTCCGTGGCCGCGAACCAAATCTCAAAGGCTATCATTAGGCCTATCAGCAACATGATGGTGTATTTGTACACGAAGTAAGGTATGCTGTTGTCTACTGTTGAGAGCCCTGGTAGAATTTTAAATTGTGATAAAAATGCATTCTTTTGATTGATTGTTAGATTGGCAACATTTCGCCAAATAAAAACTTGCAATCATTTGTCTTTCTTATTGTGTTAAAAATTTGAATTTCAAATTAATTTCTTAGGCTGTAACAAGTACTTGTGAATGCCAAAGAAGCAACTCCATCAGTTTGCAAGCCCATGGTACATAACATACTGCGTAAGCCTAAGCGGGAGACCGTATATTTCGTATAAAATAAGCATTTTATTATTACTGATAGTTGACTATTATTGTCATAATTCGATATAATATCAAGCAATTGATGAATATTTTAAATCATAGAAATTATGAGGTTCTCTTTATAATTTCATAAAATTGCAGATATTTTTTCACAAACAGATTAGTTTTGGTAAAAAAATATTCTTAGGTAACGCTGGGTTTACACGGCTCGTTGCGCCAGCGTTGCGTCGACGACGCAGCGCTGCTACAAAATAGTGGGAAAGCAGGACACACAGCGCCTTGCATGGTCACAACGCAAATATTTTGCATACAAAACATTTGCGTTGCGACGACGCAAAGCGCCGTGTGGACAAGCCCTAACGCTTTAAAAATCTTTCGACCTTTTGAGTTTTTTCACAGAAACCATGAAAATGCTGTAGCTTAGTTAAATTACCTGTTATATACCAAGCCCGATAAACTTTTCCGAAGAAAACCGATTCTAACTTTCCATCTGCCTCTTCTGAGGCTTTGTTCTGGGTCAACATGTACCAAAAGTGCCTTAAGTGACCCATTGCTAATGCCATCCGTCTGTCAAGTGACGCTGTTTGAGTTTATGATACTTTACCTATTAATTACTGGCCACGAATATATATAATTAAGTGGATACGTTTCCATTGTTTGATCCGTCACGAAAACTGTAAATGAGAGAGTGTAGATAAGTCCGAGTTTGAGTGTGCACGAAATTATACATATTTAATATTACTTTTAAAAAATCGATCTGTCCTTTTCAGTCAGAGAAAGAACCGCTAGATCTACTACGAAAAAATAATTCCAATATTCGGACGATGTTCGGTCGTTCGATTTATTTAGTTTTGGACCTTTTATTTCGAGTTGTTACTAGTCACGAAGTGGAACTAACGTGGGCCATTTATTGTGACTTCACATTCTAGAACAGGGGTTCCTAACCTAACCTAACCTAACCCAACTTTATGCTAAATACAAACGATGAACAGCGTTATTTTATCAACAATCGTACACAGGAGGTACATTACGCCCTTTTTTCGCTAAATGGCATATTCTGGTAACGGCAGATTCTGTAAATGGCAGATTCTTTAAACGACAGATATTGTACTGTACAGTTAGTCAGCTAAAAACATAAGTTTTTTGCATCAGTGGCACCGTCCGCGCAGAGCGAAAATATAAATTTTAATAAGTCCTAACTATAGTAGGTACAGTTTATCTGGAAACGCTCCTTCACGCCCCCTTTGGATAACTCTACAACCCCCTAGTGGGGCGTGCCCCTCTGGTTGGGAACCCATGTTCTAGAACAATATCAAAATTAGAAATCTTGAATATAATTATGTAGTTCAGCCTTTCTGTGAGCAACGTACCTAAATTCTCAATCGCTAATGACATGAATGATATTTAATCAAACCATTAATTAAAGTTCCATTAATACCTATTCCATTAATAATAATCGCTATTAATTAGTTACTAAGTAAAACCATGTCTTTATGTTTTATACATTAAATATATTTATGTAGTGATACAATAATATTTGGTTTCAATAAATACACATTTATAATCTTATTACAATATAGCAACGATTCCATTTTTATTCGAGATACAACGATTTAAAAACACTGTTTCATTTAGACACTCTTTAAATGTGATGCCGTCTCTTTCAAACAATATTGTCAAAAAAGTGACAGCATCACATTTAAACAGTGCCTAACTTAAACACTTGTTGAACAGTGTTTTAAAATCTTTTGTGGTAAGTCTGCATTAACATTTATACACTAATTGGTAGACAGTATTGATTAGATACATACCTAGTAGATTTGTTTTTACAACATTGACATGAAGTTGAAGAATATAATAATGTTTCTTAGATATGGATTCCTTAACTAATAAAATTTTCTACAGCACTTAATAAGTATTGATGGTAAATAACATTTATTTTTTGAAGACTATACTATCAACCCACCCTAAGATCTTAATTATTATGCTATTGTAATCACAAAATTACAGTCAATCGAAGCAATGTAATAGTAGTTTATGACACAAGGTTGGTAAGGAGGTTTTTAAAACGAGTTGACGTTTTATTCTATAATCGTCACGAGTTTTAAAAAACCTTAACAACCGTGTGCCATACTACGTTTTTCAATATATTTGCGAGAAAACATTATAGGTACCTTCTGAAAAAAAAAAAATACCGTAAATAAAAACGCTCGGCGTGCAGTAAAATCAACTTACCGCACGCTGTACTGTCATGGAAAACACAAATTTTCGAGTAACTATTACGCCAATATTCTGTTTATATAACTTCTTCAACTTTTTCTGAATATATATTTATAAATTAAATGGGCTTACTCTTAAGCCACATTCAAAACCCTAAACCTTTTGAGGACAAAAGTGAAGCTTAGTTGTATGTACTACGCGCGTTCGAACAACACACATATATTATGCGATTTGAACTTTTATAGTTCAGAGAGAGAGAGATTAATAATTTTATTTTATAATAATTTTTTATTTTAATATTTTTTATATTTTGGACCTGACAACCCTATGTAGAGGGCCTACATTATTGTTTCAATACATTTTTGCAATCAACAAGTTACAAACTTATATTACAAACAACGACTCGATTGAGTTGTTTTACATTGGTAAATTCGTGTTTACCGTAGATATATCCAATATGGACACTACTCTATAAGTGCTTCCTTATAAGATAGCTATTTTATAAAGCCGTAATATCTTAAAGGAAGCGAAAACATTGACCGTACCTACCTTACAAAGAACTCTTATTTCAATAACAACTTATTTACATTTCAATAATGTCACATTTTTCTCAGTTTAAATGCACATAAAATAACAAGTTTATTATGACGCATGAGCTGTTGAGTAAACTAGTTTAATTAAAAGAGATTCTGATTTTTTTATATTAAAAATATTGAGTACTTACTTACTTACATTCAGATCAGTCTCATAATGATAATCGGAAAATAATTTATTAAGATCCTCACGCTTTTTACATATATAGTTATGTAGGCTTAAAGACAGAAATTGCTCATTGAGCGAAAATACGCCCATTGACGCGTTGTGGTAATAGCAGAAAGACCACAAAGTGAAATTCGTGTGTTGGTCATCATAAATTATAAACACTTATAAGAGCCATAACACAAATTTGGCATTGTAGATTTTTGGCTGTGACCACAACGCGGTGTGAGCGTTTTTTTCGCTCAATGAGCGATTCCGGTCTTTCAGCATAACAGTTATATTTAATTAATCATAAGTCGTACCTATAACTAACAAACATCCATGTGATCCATGACTCGGGGACAAGTCTACTGATGCTCGTCAATCTCAATCCATACAAACTATGCCCTACCAAAATTCAAACCCTCGAGCTTTGGCACATTACGTGTTACGAATAACCTACACACACAGCCTACATAAGCAAGACCCATAATAACCATTAACCCTTTTCAAATACTTTTTGCACTTATAGTCTAGGTTATAATTTGGGAGCCCTATTGTCTTCACAGCTAGGCCCTAAGTTACAAACATTAATAAGCCTTTAATTATTGCTCACTTACAGAACTAAAAATAAGTACTCTTAGTAGCTGCTTTAGCTCTGCCAATGCCACAACTGTCACCGCTATGCTCAAAGCCTATTATTATTATTTAAAATGTAGCATGCCCCATGTTGATGGACACGAGGAGTTACCTACGATCGGTTGTGTCCTATTAACTTAACAAATAGGTTCCTATAACTAGTTCTAAAGCTTCGTTATATATTTATCGCACGTATATAGGTCTAGATAAGTGATCTTACTTAGTAGCTGTAAAGCAGTTGCAGCGACCAATGCAGCGGCTACATCATACATCTACAGCTACATCACGGCAGTGAACTGCCATGATGTCATACACGAGGAGTTGGACTACTATCTTTACGATGGGTTGTGCCCTATAACTTTACAAACAGGTTCTTATGCTTAGTTCTTATGCTTTCGTATGCTTTAGTTCTTAAAAATTACTCATATCTACTTATAAGTCTAGATAAGTGATCTTAGTAGCAGTAAAAGCCGCAGCAGCGGCTAAAGCTGCGGCCACAGCCACGACTGCAGCGGTCGTGCCCATGGCCTTCACTGCCAGCCCCATGATGACAGACACGAAGAGTTGAGCGACGAAAACACAGCTGCTGACCACCGCGACGTCGGTGCCGATGCCGCGCTCCTGACCACAGCCTCCGCCGGTGCTGTCCCACTAAAAAAAATTGACAACAGGTGACCAATGTAATTCAATTAGTATTAAGCGATTATTTTTAAATTCCAAATAGAATTTCACGCCATTTCAGCTTCGAATTCGCTCACGAATCGCTAGTGACAAAGTAAATAGGAGCTTAAGAAGTTGAGCTCATTAAAGGTCGTTTGAAAATCGCAGTGTCGTCTAGCTTTTTGCATTTAACTAAAGTAACTACAAATTCGATCGCTAAGATTGGTTTCGGCGTACGTGACCAAAAGCGTGACCCTCATTGACTTGCATGTGTAAAACTCTTAAATCATATTGAGAAATGTCAAAATTAAAACACCTACCATTCCCGTGGCATGATAATGCGCCACCAGAAGGTACGGCATGGTGAAGAGCGTGGAGTACATGACTCCAGCTGTCCAGCTGAAGAGGAGCACAGCGGCACGAGCTCGAATGGCACATAGAAGGAACATACCACAACTGTACGTGCATAGGCCACCCACGTACACTCGCTTAGCCCTGGAAATAAAATAAAAAGATAATTTCTAAGGGTTATCTTTGAGAGTGGTGTTTCTAAGCAGGCTGGCGGTTGCCATGGCTGTATGGATTCTCTAAGCTACTGTTCTTTTTTAATGGGATGCCTTCAGCTCTGAACATATTTAGCACTTATATTATTATGGATGATCAGAAAGTGAGTGATGAACATGAGATGATGATGAAATGTGATTATGATGATAATGGTAAGAAACAGTGACGAAAAATCAAAAAATCGTCACTTTAGGGAATGGAATAGAATGATAGATCGTCGATTACAGCTGAAATATTCAGTACCTACACTACCTACCTATATATTATCCTGTTCAGGAGCTCTTAGAAAAAAAACATCTCGAGAGTACCTATTTCATGGTTACTTGATAACGGTAATAAGATAAACATTATTTTATTATCGTAGGCTTATTAATCCCCAGTGAGTAAGCTAGTTCTATCTCCATTCAAAGTATGAGTCACTCGAATAATAAAAATCACGGTGCAAACTGTGACACACTTATGAGCTAAAACGATAAGCTTATAAGGCAGTATCGATTTTTAAATCAGTTAGAAGCCTATAATATGCAGCCGGGAAGCGTGGCTGAAAGTCAAGGGCCGTCTGATCTCATTATTACTACTAGGAAATACTTAGTAGACCATCAAGTTTAAGGGTACTACTACTAGTTTACTAGGTCATGAAACTACTAATTATAGTTCTAGTTAGGTAATTGATGAAAATAGATGAAGCGAATGAAATATTTAAGCAATGGATTATCCCGTGTAGACAAACGAAAAATAACTTCTCAAAGTAAAAACTTAAAAAGTATGGTTGCTAATTTTTGTGTCAGAGTTATCCACATGACTGAGTAACTAGTCTGACGTAACCACAAAGGAAAGTAGAATTTAATATAAGTTTGTTTGAGTAGGTACAGGCTGGTATATAATAGTATTTTATTAAGAAGACATTCTATTTACTAAGTAATTTGTTAAACCTATTGTAGGTACCAAGAATTTTCTTTTTTACTGTCAAAAAGGTCGTATCTAATCGTATCTATGATGAGATGAAATGATATGACAGTCGCATAGGCAGCTTTTAGGCAGATAGCTGTTAAAATATTTTTTGTTGATCTATTTCATAATCTAGTTTATTATTGATAGGATTTATCAAATACATATTGTTTCGAATTAGATTTAAAAAAATACACGATAAACTTTGGCATTAGGTAAGTAAGTGATCTCGTGGCAGTCACTGAAACTCTCCCTTATCCTCAAGTTAGTAAAACGCATTGTTGCATATAATAAGATTTAATAAAATAATGTAGGTTAATATTTTCTCAAAGCAAATACGCCACTTTCGTGAGTAAGAAAACTGAAAATAAAAATAAAAAGCAATGGTAACTAAAACTATGAAAACTACAGGGGGCGGATTATGTAACTCTGTTGCTAACAATTCTCGATTGAAATCGATTGAAACCGCAGTTACATTGCTGTTTTAAGTATATATAGTTGTCACATTGGTTCTTACTAAAGCAACAATGTAACTGCGATTTCTGTCAGAGTTGATTGCAACAAAGTTACATAATCTGGGGGCAGGCGCGTAGTGAAAATATCTTTACTTACCCAAATCTTTTAATCAGTTTCTCGATTATTGTAGAGTAGCATGCACATGACAGAGAGTACATCGCCATGCCCCAGCACCCGAATCGAACTCCTGCTTCGTACTCGGAGCGGCTTTCCGTCCCAACTGGTGCCTGAAACATTTCAAAGAGCAATGGTGTAGTTGAGAAATATAAGGCAGTCAAATTCAGGGACTTAAATGCAAATGACAAAATCATCGCACTTGAAACATGTTTATTAAGTATGGCTTTGCCGGAATGTTAAGGACAAGTTCGACGGATCCACGGAAATCTGATCGATTTTTCGACAAAGGGAGGTTGGTGAGGCACACCTCGCGAAGGGCAGTTCGGCATAACCATACATAGGATTATTAAAAAACCGACCAGGTGCATGTCGGACTTTTAGGATTCTGTACCAAATAGGGCTAAGGGGAGGAGCTTATCTGTACTACTACAAAAACCGCTTCGCCTACGAAGTCCGTGAAGTATAATGAGTACCAGACGTGCGCCATCCAAGGTAGACCACGAAGAGGGAGCTCGGCATCACCATACAAGGGATTGTTAAAAAATATAAAATTCCAAAATTCACCGCAGGGTTCCCGCCAAAAACCGCTTCGCCGACGAAGTCCGTGAAGTACAAGGAGTAGCAGACATGCGCCATCCAGCAGAACAGGTTAGTGAGGCAGACCACACGGAGGGAGCTTGGCATCACCAGGATCGACTTTAGGTAGTGGCCGAGGGACAGGTGCTGAGGGTTGGGAGGCGGCTCGGGCACGTTGAGGGATGCGGCATCCTAGAAAATATTTTATCATATATTAGCTTTTAGCAGCGACTACATCCGCATGGAATTTCGTTTCCTGTGAGAATTTCAAGATCAGTATCTAGTAGCATTGCTATTACCCAAAATTCATTAAATAACATTCAACCAAATTCATCAAAATTAGCTTAGCGGTTTAGTCGTAAAAACGTAACAAACAAACAGAGAGGCAGAGTTACTGAAATTAAAATTACTTTTGCTTTTTATAATATTTGAATAGGTACTTGTATGATGTATGTGTATGTATTTCACGGGGAGTTTAAGGAGGCTTCATTTAAATGAATTGATTGTTCAAAGAAGTACATATTCTTGTTCTGATAACTTTATCAATCAGATCATCAATCAAAGCTAATAATAAAACTTTTCAAAATCATTTTTCTTTTAAAAAATAGCAACTATCTCAAAACGCTCTCTGTCAAGATAGTACAAACTAGATACGCTTCAGACAACTTCTTTACATATTATATCAGAAGTCTACCGACGTAAGTATGATAATAAATCATCAGGCAGTATCTATAAAAATAGACGTGCTGCTATGGCCAAGGTGAGGTAACCCTAAACTCTAAAAAATACCACTTTGTCATTCCATGTGAAACCTAGGTTCTTTGCTGAATAAGGAGTGACAGCTGACTATGACAGCAAAAGGCCGGAAACCATACCTTCGCGTGATTACGTGGAACTAGATGATGTAGGAAGCTCAAAGTTGACCGCGATATAAAACTACTGTATAAGCTGTTTGGCACATCAGGGGAGACATCTAGGTTTTCAAGACAAGTAACTCAACTCTCACCATGGGTAAATCTGGTTGATTTAACGACCCGTAAGTCGCGTTCTTCTTTAAATTGCCCTTTTCAACATTCTGGTCTTCCACGTCGAAGCTCGCCTGGTTGCGTTCAGATTGGGCTAGCTTCCTGAACTCGTCTTGGTAGTTGAGCTCGTCTAGAGGGATCTCCTTGAAACTGGTCACTGTGGCGGACACGCAGGCTACAAAGATTATGGTGATGAGGGAGAACACGGCTCGCACGTGGCCGCCGAAAATTTCTCCTATAAGACAAAAATATGGAATTAGAGGTAATTTGTTAAGAAATAAATAAAGTGGAATGTAAAACAATGAACACATGGATCTTATAGCAAAATTGCACCTACAACTGGCGCCGTATTGTGAGAGATCTCTACAATTTTTAGAACCTAAAAGTGACTAGTGCAAGATCAAACATTAAATAAAATGAATTATTTTGAGTGACTTCTCAGGCTTACACACATTCTTCTACTTACAAGAGATAACTAAGTAGTTTGTCTAACAGTCTAAAGTCAATAGTCAATATTTCTTTATTCAAATAAACTTAATAATTACGCACTTTTGAATCGTCTATATTTTCTACCACCCTATAGGTAGTATCATTGCAAACAAATAAAAAAATAAGAGATGTAAATTGCGTCAATGATTCTGAAGTTGAACTGAATAAACTGAACTCTTTAATTACTACGTACGTACCTAATTTCGTCTCGTCCCAGTTGATTCCTCCGAGAGCGTATCCCAAAAATCCACCCAAGCCAGCCATCACGGTGAATGTGCTTAAACCTTTTGCATGATCCTCTGAAAACAAATCATTATTCTTATGATACTCGTATTTATTTTTTATAAAATAAAAAAAACAATCTAAAAATCTGTAACATTTGCTATGTAGGACTCAAAATACGAGTATATCATGTATTACATAGTACCAAATAAATACTAGAAAAAATACGACTCGCACCAGATCATGTTCTCAGACGGGAATCAAACCCGCGACCTTTGGATATCCGGTCCAATGTTCTGACCGCTGAGCTACCGAGTCACTAAGTGACTCTATTATTTGGTATTATATAAAATAGCATAGTGAATGCTAAAATCTCAAAATTTAAAAAAATGTATTACATAGTATCTCAGTAAGTAGGACTTAAGTATCCGGCGAACAGTAAGCTTCCTATACAAACATAATACCAAAATGATTTGCAATTTGAGCACAATTAATTCAGTATTCAGCATCGCAGAATATTAAAATGACCATGATGATGATTACAAATGAATTGCATGATGTCCTGTTAGAGTAAATGAGATATTAACAGAGACAGTGTTCTTTATGTTCGAAAGAAATATCTCATGAAATCAAAAAAATTTTGCACCTTTTAATGGTGTTAATGTAAACTTTGTGGACAAAACTAGTATTCGAAAATTCCGGGTAATTTTTCACATCTTTTCGAAGTTGAGTTAACGCTTAATATACGAAATATACGAAAAATTTTCAAACCTTCTCGACCTTAGCTTAAACAGATCTTTTCGTATAAAGGTTATTTCTGGGGTGGGCACGGCCTACCCGCCCCCCTCAAAAATAGCTACCTTCAAATTCTCTGGTGGAAAGAGTCACGCCGTTTCATCATTTCGTTCATTTTCGGTGGATACGCAGGCAGTTCCGCTTGACCCCTCCCAATTTTGTGAAACTAAGGTATATGCATTATCAACTTCCTTATCACTATGTCAATTGACTACTACTCCAAAAATTATCATATATATTATTTATATGATATGTTACTGAAAAACCCCGAACTTAGATAAATCCTAAGATTTTCCAGAAAAACCTAAAATTTACCAACTCTTACTGGTAAAAGTCCGAACTGTCTTGTGATCATCGCATAAATAGTCAATAGTCAAAACTTCTTTATTCAAATAAACTTAATAATTAAGCACTTTTGAATCGTTTATATTTTTCTACCACCCGTTCTAGACTTTTTTAACTGACAAGAAGAACAGGCGCAAAAAACATATCAGCTTTAACAGAAATAAGTAAAGATATTTACAAACTTAAATATATCGTTACCAAATACAGTACAACAGGATATTAACAACAAAGTACTTTTGTGTTATATGTTACATCATTTCCACACATTTCAGTCTACTATACTTACATACCAAATGATAATAATTTAAACAACTTACTTAAGAATTTGAATAATGGGTAACTAAATTGTAATGAATGAAAAATAAAAATCATATTTAAGAATGTATCCAAATGATAATAATAATTAAAAATATTAAAGGATTTATTGACTGGCGATTGAAATAAAATTATTTCTAACAGTATCATTAATTTTATCATTCAGTTATCAATTCACACATTTATTAAAAAAAATCAACGTTTACCAACCGTCATGGTAAAACCTAGCATGTGTCAATCTCTAATGTACCGTGTACAAGCCCGAAAAACAGTCTGTATTGTATAAAATCGTTACTTTTACCAATTCATGTTGGTAAATCCTAAGATTTACTGGTAAAACCTAAAATTTATCGATACACGCTCTTTTACAGTAACATACACATACACAGAGGAGCAACAACACTTAAATCCCAAGTACAAACAGTGTCATAAATCTTTTTTTTTCGGTTACACGAATAAGCTTTGTGTACACGAATTTTTTTCGGTAACTATATAATTTGATGAAGTCTTTATCACATACAGAGGGCGGGATGTTACATATCATAAATAATAATCTAAATTATTCTAATGTACACATGTATGAAACGTGCTTCGAAATCACGAGTTTCTAGCAAAATGTATTCGAAAGTTTAGACAGGCACGAGACGAGAACAAGCATAAAGTGGTGTTTGCCATAGCTTAACTAGTAGGCTTTTTTATTTAGATCAAATAAGTAAGATTGAAAAGATAGGTGCGCCTGTATTAAGATACAAATAAACATACTTTTAGTTGATGCACAATCAAAGAAGATTTGGAAGATAATTACAAAATTAGGTATACTACTCGAATTGTAAAAATATTATTTACAAATAGGTATAAATATGTCAGTTTAAAACAAAAGTAAAATCAAAATCCATTTGATACTTACACTTTTTTATTAATTGGTGGAACAAACGCAAACATCAGTCGTTAAGCATTTTGAGTACCTACTAAATAATTGTAAAAAATGATGATAAATTTTCCATTTTCCATAACGAAGTTACGTTATTTTTGCAAGTAAAAATTACCGGTTACTAAAAAGTAACAAACAAGATAAAATCAATCATAAGTCTGTCTCGTGTTGACGGCGCCTTATTTTCTTAGTATGATCACATGATGAAGCGTCACTCCCTAAATATTAAGTTAAATTACTTGTGAAACATAAATGTAGGTAAAAGGATATATTGTCGCTAAATTCTTTTTAGGCTATAAAAAGTTTTATGTTTTCCGAGTGACCTTTCTCATACAATACTACAAATATTAATGTTTGGATGTTTGCTACTCAATCACGCACTAACGGCTGGACGGATTTGGATGAAATTTGGCGCACAGATAGTTTATATTCTGGATTAAAATATACAATTCATCCCAGTTAAAGGTTCCCTAGAGATTTTCCGGATGTCCGCGACCGTCGCGGGCGGAACCTAGTACCAAATAGACTTCAACATACTATGCTGAAGGTATTGAGTCCTTTGTACATAACACCACATTTTTGATGTAGTATTCTTGTACATGATGTAACACATCGGTAGCGAGGTGAATTTCGGGAAAAAATTATCGCATCGAAATAGCAGTGATTTTGGCACTATCATGTTACTATATAATAAATGTGTGCGTAACTATACATCTCACTATCCTACTAAATGATAATCGATCTTATCGTTGACAGGAAAAGCAAGATGGTTTATCCATATTTACACGGTCCCCACTCGATGATTAATGTATTGTCTATTTTAAGAACTAGTTTAGTATTAGTACTTCAGAACACTACACACAGTACTGCCTACCACTTTATGGCGGCTGGTTTTTTGAACACTATGCAAGTGTTGTTCACCTTTGAAGAGATTGTGAATTGAGCTCAGTCTAGTTAGAACCATCAACCATGATACATACACAATAAATGTAGTTAAAGTGAAATAATCGATTTAGGGATTTTTTTATTAGTTACATCTGCAACGGCGTCGTATATTTAATCTGATTTTATTAAATTAAATTAAAAGAATAGCTTCATGCGGAACGTAAGCCAAAGAATTATGCCCGGTTTATGAGGTACTTATCAGTGGTTTATCGGGTTCAACTTTATCGGAGGGGTCCACATTATCTGGTTTAACCCATCAAGGCCCGGAAAATGAGACGCAATAGATATTCTATTGTTGTCCAACCGCATTTGGCCGCTCGGGCGTTAATGAATTTAAGTAACAAAATTAACTTTTAAAGTTAAACCTCTGATAAAGTACCTCAGAAACTATATTTATACCTAGTTTGTCACACTTTCATGCATTTTTAACGATCAAAATTAACCATGTTATTCCTGAACTTCTGACTTCTTCACTAAGACTACTTTTGTTAAGAAAACAATATTCATTAAAACAAACAAAAGTATGAATGCTATTCTTATTTTCCAGAAACAGCAAACAAAATAAAACACATAAAAACACTGTCAAAGACGACATTGACCTTATAAGTAAAGAAACCATGTCATCACGAGACGGGAGCTCAAATAAGAAAAGTCCTAAACAAACAAATCTGACCTGGAACTGTCACGTCGAGGAGATAAGCGCGCGCCGGGCTCTGACACGCGTCTGCGTCGAAGTCCAGGAACACGGTCCCCAAAACAGTGAAGAATACACCCCAAGGGTGATAGTTGGGGTGTTCCTCTTCTAAGGCAAAACTTCTCGGCCCTAAGATAGATGGCACCTCTGTTCTGTTGATAGGCCGCTCATCCCCAAGTGCATAGCCTATCGATTCTCCATTCGGTACTAATATCAAACCTGCAAGATGTATTAACCTTAGCCAATGCAGAACCTTACGGGCATTTTATGAAGCGAAGATAAACATGTTACTTGGATTATCTAAATCAATAAAATACTGATAAAGTCAATGCCAGACGACGTTCATTAATAGAAGTGGAAATGCTTATTCATTGATATTATTTACAGACTGGAATAACATATCAAGTAAATCTGATCTTCCTGACATTTCTTTTTGATATAAACTTGGTAATTGAAATTGGGAAAGCCAAATAGAGATTCGGGAAAAACTGTGAATGTCAGTATAATGTTATAGCATGAATGACACAAAAACTAAAAAGTAGTAGTCTTCAAAATTAAAAATATTTACCAAGTAAAACGCCGAATGACATTAGCACAATAAAAGGTCTTCTCCTTCCGAACTTCAGTTTACACCTGTCGCTCAACGAACCCAGCAGTGGGGTCATGAAGAAGCCGATGAGGGGCGACAAAGCCCACACCAGGGTCATCTGCTGGTGGGGAACTCCTATCTGCAGTAGAGTTGGGGACACGAACGCAGTCTCGCCTGCGTATGAGAATTCTATACCCATCACTGCTGCGGATATCCTCATGAGCTCGATACGGCTTTTTCTCCTGGAAAGATAATACAAATTAGTTAAATTTTTACTACTATAATTAAAATGTTAAAAAATTTAATACCCTTTGGTAGTTCTACCAACTGATCATTTTTCCAAATGACACTATTGTATCATTGATAGAACACTCTCTTAAATTATATAGCCTCAAACCATTTCAAATGTTTACTTGTAATAGACTGTGCTTAAACGCTGTACGGAAAGTCAGTCCTTGAAAAGTAAAGAGAAAGTCCGAAGACAACCGTTGAAATTATTTGTTTTGTTACTTATGAATGTTGTCCTATAGTACCTACCCTTTGTATATGGTTATGGAAAACTATCGTCTCATAATTGCATCGACAGTTTTAATGTAACTTTTTTCATAATTCGTTAACGGCACTGAGCACGGAACTTCATAAAGTTAAATCCAAATCTTTGCATAAACTGAGATAACAAATTGATGCGAGCCTGGGACCAATATCTTTGCGAATACTGTAATAGTAGTTTGTTACACAAGGGACGTAAGCGAGCTATTACAGAACAAGATCCAATTTGGCGCCCGTGCGAGCGCAGCTCGCAATGGGCGCTATTGGATCGAGGGTGTAGCTACTTACATCCGAGGTAAGCATTCTAATTTTCATTGTTTTCTTTTTCAGTAATAAGTTTCGTCTTTTTATAAGAAAAGCGATTGGTTCACCAAGGAGTTTTACATAGCTTGAATGGTAAAGTGTACTTTACAATTAAAGCATTTAACCTATGAATTGTAAAATGATTTGAAAATGAACGTTCTATCTAAACAATGCACTGTGTTGCACATGCCAACTAACATTGCACAACCAACAATATTGTTCAAACATTTCGATTGGAATTCACTGTGAACAAAGTGGGATATTAATTAAAAGGGAATATTCCAACCAAGACCAAAAATAACTGTAAAAAAATCATAGGAAAACTATTTATGACTATCTGTGTGTGTATCCCCATGGTTTTATATGAAATAAAAAAGTTAAAATGAAAACAAAACATGAATAAAAGCTGTCTTTATAAAAAAAAATATCAGGCACATTTTCCTTTCCGCCATCAAACACCACAAAACTTTGCGATCAATCTCCGTCAATTTCTCAATAAGGAAAACTCTTAAATACAATTTTCTTTGAACTTGTGCTTCATTCAGTGACTTTCGAAAAATTCAATACTTTTATTATTGTGAAAAGAATATTGCTCATTTTAACAATTACATTTAATTCACCGATATCAAGGTTTCACTTTATTTTATTAATTTCTCTTGATGTGTTATTAATATTAAGCTTAAATCTTTTTTCATGATGACAACATGATCGCCCAGGAGCGACTAGGAAAAAATCATAAAATGTCGATAGATACAAAAAGGCAAGGAAATTAATTTCTCAATTGCAAAAGGTTGCTCTTATTTTTTTTTAAATGATCAAAGAAAGAAGAAGTAAAATAAAGAAGAAGAAAACGTAACGTGCAACTCAAAATGCCACAACGCATCAACTTGCCAAAAAGAATTGTTTTTTTTTGCTAAAATTTTTGCTTTAAACATACCTAGTTTTGTTTTTTAATATCAATCCGATGTTTAAATATTGAAACAATAAAAAAATATGCTTTTTATTCTTAAGTCGTCTGGTCAAACCTCAATTTGATCGTATTGCGTTTCAACATTTATTGCGTTTTGTGTAATGACATTTAAATTAAAACATAAATCTATTCAATTACCCAGAACTGTTATTAATTTTATTATACAGGGTTATTGTAAAACACCAACAACTTCGCAGGAGTACATTACTAACATCATAAATAAATAAATAAATATAAATATTTGACAACATCACATACATTGCTCATTCCAAAGTAAGTAGCTAAACCACTTGTGTTATGGAAATCGGAGACAACGGTGGTATCACAAACACCCAGACCTGAGCCAATATAGAAAAGTTCGTTTTTCTAAATTGACCCACCCGGGGATCGAACCCGGGATCACAGAGATGGCGACACCTTGAAAACCGGTGTACAAAGCCACTCGACCAAGGAGGTCGTCAACAGCATTTGTACAACAAATTTTCGAAAACAAAAATAAACGACTTTTCATACAAAACTCGATCAGCTGTTCGTAAACTAGGATGGAAAGTCGTTTTTTTTGTCTGTGTTTATGAGTTGTTGTTAACAAATGTCGTTGTTTATGAGTAAGTAATCTACTCCTGCGAGGTTGTTGGTTGTTTAGAAAAGACTCTGAACAGATGTTATATTACATTAATCTCATTTAAGGGGCTGACATGAGCCAACTAGCGCCAGTCGATTTTATATTATTTACTTTAAATAAGCCTAATTTCTTAAAAAATGGTGTCTAATGATTATTGAATAACGTTACAACATTACAAAATGCGTGCAATAGTTTAAAAACGGGTTTGAACCAACAGTAACCACTTTTAACAAAAGCGCATTTTAAACTGTTTGAATGCCTTTTTAAACTGTGTAAAGTTATTCAATAAATATTAGACGTTATTTACAAAACTTTGACCGATTCCTATTTTAAGAAATTGGGCTTATTTTTTAAATAAAATAATATCGACTGGTGGCGTTAGTTGGCTCATGTCAGCCCCTTAAATGAGATCTTGTTTATTATTCTGCCGGCACTTGATGAAGACCTACAACATATAGGTACGATAAAACTCGAGCCGCTAATAACTATTAGCTACGTGAAGGTAACGGGAACGAAGCTGAAAAATACTGCTGACAATTATCTATTTTACATTTTGAAATGTTCGCTTAAGGCCCCTATATACCTAAAAACAAATTTTACTGAGGTTATTGTTTGTAAATTATGTATTATGTTTTAGTTTAATTATGTAAATTTTATATTGTGTATAAACTATAGAACCTTAGCTTCAATCTGTACATGTGAATTTTCGGTACATTATGTAGGTACTTAGCGAGCAATAAATTTAATTAAAATGAGGGCGCCACTTGAGGTATATAGGAGCCTTAATAATCAACTCACCAGGGCCAAATGCGGATCGGTAGGGAATAAATCATAGTTCTATGAAAATTCTTACCTAAATAAATCGCTATACTCGCTGTCTTGCCACGCTCTTTCCGGTGGTTCGTCAGAGCTGGGGATTCCGAACAAGGAATCCTTGACAGCATCCTTGATTCCTCGAGGGTGCTGCTCCCTCCAGTTTGACAACCGCTCCCGGCACTTGTCTCTCACGCCGTGTAGACGTCCAGTCACTCCTTGGTACTCGTGTAATTTATCCGCCATTTAAATAATTAGTGTATGCACTCGCAGTAAACAACTGAATTTTTCCTCAGTACACTTGTAATAACATATAGTTTGTTGTATAAACTTAAAAAAAACATTAAAATGTTTATAAAATTAGGGAATTATAATTTTTAAAATCACAAAATCTTAATGATGTGATGTTCCAACGAAATTTTAATTTCTTACACACTTAGAATAATAATAATAATATTATGCACTGTTCTTTATGAAAAAAATAATTACAACATTACTTAAAAATAAAAAAAGCAACCATAAAAAAGATTTAATCAATTCAGCACTTGAAATTGTCTCGTTACACTCCTAACTGTTCAGTTCACAACATTTGTGGATGCACTTAAAAAAACTTGTTGCGAGTAACAAGTGGGAGTTGGCCGTAACTATGTTTGCTGAGCGACCGTGGAGCCGGGCGGATGCGGACTGAGTACCGCCCGCCCATGATTCCGCCCTACGCGTGGACAATGGGAGAGGTAAGTTCATAGAGTTATAGTTACTTTAATGAAAGGAGATTTACTACAGTTTTATTAAAATAAACATGATGTATAATTTTAATGTTATAAAAATTCAATACAATATATTATCGACTTTGAGGCGTTATTGGAGATACTAATAGCAGTTGTTGTGTGATTAAGGTAGCTTTTACCAGAGTCATGATAATGTGGAACTTGTTAAAATCATTCAAGTATGTATTTGAATAAAAACCAATGAAATGTCTGCCCCGACCCCAACACAATTTACGGTAACCACTCCTAATGGAACCTGCGGGTGAACTTCACTGATTAAATTTATGCGATATTAAACGAAGTGATCTGAATTTGGATTGCATAATAATTATTTTAAGTAATAAAAACATTTAATTATTAACCTGGGCCCTATTACAATTTAATTTATGGTTTCTTAATCGAAAAATTGCTAGGTATTAAAAATTACCTCTATGGCTCATTCGCTCTAAGCAAGTTCTACTTAAAAACTACATCTGGCTTAGCTACAATAACCTGCACTTTGATAAATCGTTTCACTTTCTTTAGTGAATGCCAAATTTTTTTCGTGTTCACAAACTTCTATCAACGTATAAAGAAACGATAATTAATTTAAGACAAAAAATATATATCAGAGAACAAAGAAAATTTTACATAATTTCTGCACCGTACCCATTGCTTTTCTATATCACTCAATAAAAGAAGCAATAATGAAATCAAAGGCATCAATATCCCAGGGTTTCAGGGATTACGTTTATTGCATCCCGGGCAGCAAATTGTGTCTGGAATCCGACGGTGTTTGCACAAACTGATGGTCTTGTCTGTATGTCCCAGTTCTTGAAAAGTTAGCGGAAACAATTCACTGATAAAAAGAGTCATAGTTACTTAATTTCCACTTGTAAACATTAATTTACTCGGGGCGTTCGCGAGTTCGTCTGCGTGGACAGTTATTTTTTTATCCCTCCGGTACAGTATTTATTTTCTGAATGAAAGGTGCCCTATGCCCTTTTCTGTCTGTACTCCTGACAACGTGTATGCAAAATTTCATGGTGATCGGTTAAGTAATTGAGACATGAAAGCGTAACAAACAAACCAGCATATACGAGTACAATAAAATTACATTTATTGTTTCATATTTCTTTAGTAGTTTCACTGTTTAATTATGCCCCCTACATGGACGTTGTTAATCCTATAATAAAGTGTTTCAGGTAGGTCAGTACTTATTTTAGTAGCAAGTTTGATCAGTACACGCACGCACAGGGTGCACCCATTTTTCAATGTCAGTTAAAAAGTCGGCAAATGGTAGGAAATTAAATATAATATTAATTTTTATAGAGTAAGGTTGCTTACTGGACAGAGGGCATGTAATAAAAAAACCGGATAAGTGCGAGTCGGACTCGCCCACCGAGGGATATAATTAGTTCAGGAATCGAGTCTCGCAGTTTTTTCCGAGCTTTTCCTGAAAAATCGATCAACGAACATCGACTGACCATTGTGATTATTTTTTGTGATAGGCCCTCAGGCCCAATTTTGTGTGACATGGCAACCTCATTTCAGGCCGAGGAGTGTGTACTTTGTTTACCGACATTTACCAAAAAATCAAATCTGTAATCGTTGTTAAATGAAGTCAATCTTTTTCTCACTAGACCAAAACCGATCTTTAGTGACGTAAATCAACGATTCTGTAAATTTACTGACTACGATACAAATAAAGGTTTATCGCAACAAAAGTATTGCAGAGTTACTTTATTGCGATTGACAAGATGATTCTTAATATCAATCCTGTTAAGGTGATATTATCTTACAATTATTCGGTTGTCAATAAGTTCTAAATAGCTATAATTATGCTACAAGTGACTATTATTTAGATATCTTTACGTGATTTAGTCCAAGATCTACTCATGACTCCGTAAGTTTTATATATATAAATAAGTCAAAATAGTAAAGATTAATCGTCAATTTATACCAGTTTTATTAGAGTTACGATGTTGATTAAGCGAATTATTAAAACTTGCACTGTCTTATTCTAAAACATTGAACAAACATTAGATATTTTTTTAACCCTTCAACGCCCGGAAAATGAGACACAATAGATATTCCATTGTTATCCGGCCACCTGCGTCCGCTCGGGCGTTGATGAATAATGAGGCGCTGTCAAATTTGCTTAAAAAAATACAGAGATAGCATTACTTTCTAATTTATACCAGTTTTATTAGAGTTACGATGTTGATTAAGCGAATTATTAAAACTTGCACTGTCTTATTCTAAAACATTGAACAAAAATTAGATATTTTTTTAACCCTTCAACGCCCGGAAAATGAGACACAATAGATATTCCATTGTTATCCGGCCACCTGCGTCCGCTCGGGCGTTGATGAATAATGAGGCGCTGTCAAATTTGCTTAAAAAAATACAGAGATAGCATTACTTTCTAATTTAAGTTGATTATCAAATAAATGCAAAGGATTTTTTATTATGTATTTTTTCACCTTAACGAAGTGATCCGAAACGAGACTTCAAGTTTCATTTATCCGTTTTAAAACTACAAGAAAGACTGAAAGTTACAAGATAAGTTGAGTATGTTGGTATGCCATAATGACCATTACCATCTTAATGCTCTCACTGCTGGGGCACAGGGAGCCTTCCTTATGGGTGGATAAGGAGGATGGGCCTTAACGCGGGCCTAATTCGGATTGGTGGTGGTGGGTGCTAACGACTGCAAATGCAGCCGATACCAACGGCTTAACCTGCCTTCCGAAGAACGGAAGAGCTCGAGATAATAAAATTTTGGTCACCCATCCCATGACCGACCCTGGCGAAAGTTGCTTAACCTCTACAATCGATGGGCAAGGCGCTATACCACTGCGCCACCGAGCTCCACCGAGCCAAATAAAATGTATTTGTTTCGCTAATCAGCTCCCCCCTTATACATTTTATACGTATTTATATTGTTATTTATCTATTCACTCACTCAACTCATAATTAAGTGTGTCCTATAATTACACCAAGGTTTAAAATAGATGTTTTCACTTTTATTTGCTTTTTAGAGGAAGCTAAAAACAACAACAGTTCTAAACAAAGTCTATATTAGTCCACGTTTTATAATAAGGGGGCTAGTATACAGCGAGTGTTATTTTAATCCAATAAAACATTGTTTTGTTTACACAACAACGTATGCTGCTTTTACAAGGTTGTATCCCGCACGAGAAGTATCACCCTCGTGACTGAAGATGAAACGATACTCTTGCATTCAGATAATGGTTAATTTAAATACGTTTGTCACAGACACGGTGAAAATTAATTCATTAAGAAACAATTGAAATGACTGGAAGATATATGCGCCATCTTATTGATTTATATCGCGCTGTGAAGTCTGTCTCGATTCTAGACTTTATTTTTAAAGTATTTTGCTCAAAATAAGGCCTTTTGTCTGTATGTACTAACTCTGGAACTAAGTTCAAGTTACTCTGTAACGTAGTATAATCCGCGCGCGATGAGAATGGGATGGAACCTTGTCAAAGTAAATCGAAAATTCACGAATTAGTAAATTTTAATTGAATTAATCAACTAATTTGTTTACTTGTTATCTTACTTGAAGTTAATGCAGCAAAAGTTTCCTCATCTCGGATGCGTGTCACCGTGTTTTTGGATATCCCTGTGGCTGGCTGGCGAACAAACGCGTCTCAGATTGACAAGGTTCCATCCCATTCTCATGGCGCGCGGATAATACACATTATTTACCATTAAAGTCGGGTGTTTATTGTTTTAATATCTACTTTATCGTTACAAGACATGTTTGGATGGAAATAAGAAAATATTCAAAAACTTTTCACTAAGTATTATCACAAAATAGTCAGTTTCTGTAGTACTTTGTTTGGTAGTACTAGTAAAAAAAATACGAAAGGATAAAAAGAGGAAAATATTCTCATTCAAAATGTCATTAATTTGAATAAAAATTAATTTGAGTTTTTATCAGTTTTGTATAGCTTAATGCACTGCTGCTGACTGGACAGTGTACATTTCTAGCAAAAACGAGTTACTGACATCTCCGAAAAAATAACTTACTTCTAACTACTTTGTACGAAATTACACTTTTTTAGTTTAGTAGTCAGTGAAAAAAATAATAAAATTAAAAAGTGTTACGAAAACGTATCAGTTTCATTTCGGACAAAGTGTCCGAAATTATTTTATCCGAGATGTCAGTAACTCGTAAAAACATACGTCACATACTTTTTTAATTTGCGAGTTACAATTTTCATGTTTATTTAATTTTTTCTAGTTAGATACATTAGTTCCTTAGCTATCTTGTTCACGGATAGATTTTTTTTTTATTTTTAACTCTGAGCTTTTAATTGACCTAGCAACTAGTTTAATTTCCACGTCACAGTTTCCAAGGGCGCCAACCTTGGTATTTTCAGTGTACATTTCCACAATCGACCTCGCACATCAATCATCCAGACAAGACATATTATCTTCTATGAAAACAAGTTCAGTGATAACAATTGTTACTATCACAGAGTTGAAATATTGCTCTAAGTTTTTGCTGTGAGGTACTACCGTCAACACACCGTCAAATAGTTCATTATAATTTGAACAAGCTGATATTTCCGTTTTAAAATTATACCGGTAAACTGGGGTTAATTAGCAACTTGCGCGGTGAATAACAACAGCGACATTTTCGATAAAGAAACAAAATGACATTAATAGTTTTATAGAAAAATATTCTATGAACAGGCTCAAGCGGTTTTGAATTTCTGTAATTTTGGCGACACCTTGAAAACCGGTGTACAAAGCCACTCGACCACGGAGGTCGTCAAAATGTCACTGTTGTTCTCCACCATGTAAGTTGCTATAATCACCCCAGTTTACGGTATGTCCTGAGTGACTCACTGATTAATCATAGCATTGCTAAAACTACACAGATCGTGCTGTTTGGTATTAAGATTATTATGACGTAGGTTAGGCATCTACTTAATAGGATTTTTGAAAACTCTCAAAGAAAGTGGAAATATGTGGAAATCTATGCGGTCGACGCTTATATAGTTAGGCTGATGGAGGCGCGCATTTCGTAGAAAAATCTATAAAATGTATTGCCATAGTCGTAAACAATACTGCTAATCATGCTTGTTTTGCGTGCAATACGGAGCAAATAATTAAACTAAGTCTGTGTCTCGAATGTTTTTTTACTAGATCTAGTAAACTTCCTTATTTAATCTTTTTTAGATTTTGTTTTATAATGTCTTGCAATGGTTTTTTGTCTTTGTCTTTTGAAAAAAAAAAAGGTATTAAGTAAACCGACGCATTTGCATGCGGCAGCGATCGCTTGTAGTAGCGAAACATCTGCGGAAAGTTTGATTACAGTCTTATATAGCTTGTAGTGCAGTTTGTAGTAGGTACCATGGGCAACAGCGTCGCTTAACCACTCCTAAGGCTAAAATCGCTTGCACGCCGCGCCGTCACAACATAAGTTTAGTTAGTGTAGGGGCGATACGCGCGCACACGAATTTTGTTGCTAACTGGTAAAGCGTCGCTGTTGCCCATAGTACACATGTTACGCAGTTAAACTGCGAAAACAGCTTTTATTACGTAGGACATAAAGGCGGTCTCAAGGTCAACATGTATAGTCTGAGGTGCCGTCGTGTGCACCTACATGTAATTGAATTGACACTTATGCAAAAATCTGCCCGCTCGAATAGTACACCGACACGTTCGCTTGTGGCCCGACCCCCCACTTCGTCTTACCTCCTAGACGAGAAGACTTTTAGTATGTTCACACCCTAATAAGCACCCTCAACAAGTATCTGAAGAAATCGCGTATGTATCCACCCCCTTTTTCCAATTCGTTGAGTGATTCGTTGAATGAGGATTAATGAGGAAAAATTTTTACTGAAATAATTGATTGCGAAATGACGAAAACAATTTTAATTAATTATTCAATCCGAGATACCTACTCCATATTCCGAAATACACCCTAAAACAACCAACGTGATGCATGTTTAAAAACCCTTATTTGAAAAGGGAACCCACCCAATATCTGCTTGTTGGTAAGATCAATGGACACATATTGAGCATATACCTGAAGTATAATGAAGTTAAAAAAAAAACATTTTTTGAAACTTTCTTTTTTTAACCTTCGACGCAAAAAGAGGGTTGTGTTTAACGTGTGTGTATCTGTGTATCTGTATGTGGTATCGTAGCTCCCAAACGGATGAACCGATTTTGGTTTAGTTTTTTTTTTTGATAAAAGAAATTTTGAAATAATTTATCCACCTCAAACGGAATCCTATACGTCCGACAGCAGACTACTATTATGTTCTCGCACTGTCACAATAAGATGGTGAAATATCGAATACGGTTGTTTCTACTTACAATTATATCTTGTATCAGGTAAGGTATATACCAAGTCTAGGTAGTTATAACTTCTATATAGTTATTGAGAATAATCTTATCGCAGATGAAACACAATTCACTATTCTATTATTATTCCTCCACTAGGGCGCGGTGAAGATGAGTCAACTTATTTATCTGCAGAAGAGTTAAAACATAATCTGTCTAAGAATCGTTGTGACGTTATTAAATTTTACGATTGTTTGTTTATGAAAACAAGAGCATTTCATTTGACTGCCAACCGATTTATTAACATTAAACTGACGCAAAATGTACTTATGACAAAGTTACGACGTAAGTAATATTACTCTACGTAATACAGAGGCATATTGTGAGGTTATTTTCGCTCTATATAAACCTTTTTTTTGCAACAGATGAAAACCCTCTGAAACAATAACATCCGTATTCACAAACATTACTATGAGGTATCACAGTGTCCGCGGCAGCACAGCGTTTCAACTACCAATCACACGTAATACACAAAACAAACGACCCAGTCACGGAGCTATATTTCAACGCAGTGCGTTCGTATAGGAAAGTATTTTTTTGAGTATTGTTCTTGAATACGGGTGTGACTGTTCTTGTTCTCAATCTAAGATATAAATCATTGGTGACATTAGAATATTCTAAGAGATGCATAATCTTATCACGAATCGTTGGTGAAAGAAATTCGATGGATTATATTTATCTACATATATTTTTTTCTATTGATTCTATCATTTCTTACAAAAATTACGAAACATACGAAAATATGTTAAATTGCACATAAAACTTAGTAAAAATAACTAGGTACTTAAATAATTAACAATCAGTTAAGAAACCAGTACCCAGACGGAAAGTGGCACCACGGTGATTTTTATTCAATGATGTAATTATAACCATAACCATCAGCCATTTTTGATGTCCCCAATGCTGGGGCACAGTCCTTCCTTATAGGTGGATAAGAAGGATTGGTCATAAGCCACCACTCGGGCCTAATGCGGATTGGTGGGTGTTAACGACTGCAAATGCAGCCAGACCAACGGCTTAACGTACCTTCCGAAGCACGGAGGAGCTCGAGATAATACATTTTTGGTCACCATCCCATGATCGACCCTTGCAAAAGTTGCCTAACCTCCGCAATTGCTGGGACTTTGAACTTTTTTCTCAAACTTAATAGAAAATGTCTGCTTATAACTAATTTTCACCATGTAATATCACGGATAACTATAATTGGCCTTATTTTGTAAGTTACCCCATAGTTAAATTTATTATGATTGTGCTGTTGTTGACCTAAATAAATAAATATATTTTTTTTTAATCTAAATAGCCAATATTTTTAGAAGGTATGATCACATTCCCTCGTAGTTATATCTAGAAGTAGACAGCATAAACCTAACCTACTGGCAGTCCCACTAAGTAGGTATTGGAACCACAAGCCCTATAAGATTAGTGGGACCACGAGTAACAGTGGGACAAAATGGGTGGGACCACGAGTCAAAAATCAACTGATTTAGGTGGCCGTTTTTGACACATTTGCTATCTACTTCTACTAATGACTACGAGGAAATATAAAGAGACCTTCTAAAATACTAAATATTAAAATTAAATATGGGTCTTAAAAATTCCACGTATATTTCAATTCAATTCAATTCAATACAATTCATTTATTCGCAGATATAGGTAAAAAAAAAGTTAACAGGTACATAATTATCATAAAAACGGCTATATCAGTATAAATATGCATGCGAAAAATATAGTGTCAATTTAAAGAATATATCATGTTTACAAATACAAATTAATGTCAAATTTACATATAAAATTAAAATTAAGTTATACATTCTCAGATTAATGTCATAATAATTATATGGAAAAACAAAGATAATTACAATAAAAAAAAAGCATTGAAATCTTTATATTTACAATGATTTGTCTGTCAGATATTCATTAATTGTATAATATGCTTTTTCTAGTAACAATTTTTTCACATTGGTTTTAAAGGCAGAAAGCTGTTCAATATCTTTAATGGTCTGTGGCAAGCGATTATAGATTTTAGGTGCTATACAGAATACACTTTTCCTATAGTTTTATTATAGTTTGAACATCGAACTACTCGACTGAATATGTTGGACTAGTTTAAACATAAAACCGCAATGTAACCATATTCTAGGAAATAAATTATTTATGTATATGATAAAAACCTCTGAGGGCGCCACTTTCGGTGGGTTATCTACCAACCTATTGCTCAATGCATGTGACTGAAAACACAAATTAAATTATTGCCATAAAATATCATCATACATAATCTTATATAGAGTTTAGAATCACTGTAAGAATATAAGAATCGAACTTTTGTTGCACTTGTTTACATTACTTATAATATTTTATATTTATGACTAAACATTATTTAATTTTGACCTAAAGAAAACAATTGAAAGTGAAATGTCGGCTAAGTAAGTAGGTAGTTACATAATAAAAGTGCTTATATAGTAATGTCAGGTTAATAGGATTGATAGAGGGGCTTCATCAGACATGGCTAAACTGGTTTTGTGACGTCACGGACACGGCTCGCAGGCTATTTCCTACACGCCATATACGTATTTGGTACGCTTGTATTTATCTGTTGGAAAATTAAAAATGTACTTACTATTATATATTATCTGTTGAATGATTATGTAGGTCGACCAAATAGCTTTTGCCTAAGTATTATTCGTACTCGATTCCTAAACACGAGAGCTCGGGTAGTATTCATAATGCTCCTGTACATCTGGACAAGCTTTGCTTAGTTTGGTACTAAATTAACGGTGTGATTTGACCAGAAAGTTTATTAATCTATTTACCATCAAATTGTAAGTTATTATTAATAATAATATAGTCTAATAATATTCTATCAATATTAACTAAGCAATCAGGCGGATCATCATAATTACTGGTCGATACTGAAACAGTTATAAAATCCGTCATTTTGTATTTTTTTTTATATCAACGAAAACTATATTTTTTAATAAACGTTCATTTAACAGCCTTTATAACTTGCCAGACAACTAAGTTTACTCAGATATAGTTGGAAACAGGAAACAGCCACATCCTCGCATATCAGGAAGTGCAGGAAGTAACTCTGCAGACAGCTAGATTGAAGTTTTATCAAATATGCACTTTAAGTGATCCTTAAAATATCTTCAGTTGAAATATCTATTTTTCTTTTTTTTTCTATTACTATAACAAAAACGTGTTGTGTGGTGAGACTGATTTATAGGAATAGTTAAAAAATAAACTTTTCATAGTATTATACGCCCGATGCAGTTAAAAATAATAAAATATCTAATTCGTAAAATTAAAATTCTCCTTGACGTAGGTTATTCAATATTTTTCCACTTTTCTGTTTAACTATCTATAATATAGATAAACTAAATCATGGCTAAAATGAAAACTACACGCATAAAAAGTGTCTAGGGATCAAGCAAAGGACAATTATTGAAAATCTGGTTTTTTTTATATGATTGCCATAAAATGTATTGAGCTTCTTTATCCCACCATAACTTCTAAATCATTTAGGCGCGATTGGTCCAATCGTGAAAAAATTACAAATTCGCGATTAGTCCAATTCGCGATTGGTCCAATTCGCTATTGGTCCAATTCGCGATTGGTCCAATTCGCGATTGGTCCAATTCGCGATTGGTCCAATTTGCTATTCGTCCAATTCGCGATTGGTCCAATTCGCAATTGGTCCAACAAAATAAAACAAATGAGATCATTTGGATGTAAGTGGGTATGGTATCGTCAGACTTCATATCATCTCGAGTAACTATGGCTATGGATTTTTTTTAAAGTCAATACTATGTCGGCACCAATTTTTACAATATGGGTATCAAATGAAAGGGCTTGATAAACACATTCTGAAACTAGAATTTGTCACTAAAATGTATGGAATAAAAAAATATTAACAAGTGTCAATGCAGTCGGGGGACCGTTCTGTGAAACAATTTTTAATCTAAAAGATCCCCCGACTGCATTAACACGTTATTTAACTTTTCAGTTTCTGGCAGGGCAGTCGTGCTTTATGTATGTATAGTTACACAATTGTTACGCTCTGTCAAACTATTTAAGTTTGACATTAAAAAAAAAAGGACAAAACACTGTAACTATTCACCCTACCTATATTATATTCTTTTAACATATGTGATTTTTTTGTCCATCTCATAATTTTAAAAGGGTTTTTGTTTTCGGTACTTGAATATAACAAAAAATACCTTGATTTCTATAGATCTACACTTTTGATAAGAGTATTTCAATTAAGAACTGTCCTTCATCACAGTGGTTTAAAAAACTAAGTTTTCAGTGAATCTAAGGCTGAAGTTCACCAATATTTAAACAGCTGATTAAGTTTTAACCGTGTATTTTTGACGTTTTTATATATAAAGGAAATGTCAAAAACAGATGATGAAAAATGAATCGGCTGTTTAAGTAGTTGGTGAAATCGGGTCTAAATGGCTGAAATACCTCACGGGAGTTTCTCGCATGTTACACAATTTGACACGTTTGTTTGAAAAAATAAAGTTCATTGACACAATTAATTTAAACGCGTGCTTCATCTTAACCATACAAAAACATAAGTGACTAAACACTCAATAAAATTTTATATTGCAAGAATTAAACCAATCAAATAGGTATTACGCCTGACTACTCGTATGGTCAGAAGAAAAGGGATCATTCCGCGTTTCAAATGAAGTTAAGATTTTCAATTTTGAAGGGATCAAGTACCTACGGTACTTTTTATTACCGCTAGGGCGTACTTAAAATATACTCTTGTGCTCTTACTAATAAAGATTGTATAGCAGATGTATAGTTACACAATTGTTACTCACTGTCAAACTATTTAAGTTTGACATTAAAAAGAAAGGAACAAAAAACTGTGTAACTATTCACCCGCTATTCACCTCTTATTAGTAAGGGGGTTGATCGGTAGACTACCTATACAACGTGTTACAAAAGTACCCCTAATGCCGAATATGGTAGATAGGGACCATCAAACTGAACAACTTTTACTATGAGACCAACTCTGAAATCGCGAAAAAAAAATCAGCTGTTTCATACAAAAACTAAAATCGAAAATATCAGAATGTATGAAACAGCTGATTTTTTTTTCGCGATATTAGGGGTATTTTTGTAACACCTTGTATAATATTTATTAATAACACGTTTATATTAGGTCGCTTTTTTCTTATTGTTTGGTTGTTGTCGCGGCGTCCAGCCTCCTTCGACTAATGACTGACAGGTTGACAGACATACGACACAGGTTGATAGGGATGAGGTACCGGAGGGACGGACAGATGACTATCGGAGAACGGACGGACGCGAAGACTGGCTGAGGACTGACCCCTGACCCGCAGACAGACAACTGCGCTAGAATAGTTGTTTATCCACAAATTTAGCGAACGGTCTTATATTATCTTTCCGATGAGCTAGAGACTTGAAACTTCGAACATATGTCAGAACTAAAAGGCAATGCAATATCGTGGTGTTGAGCTGATCTGATGATGGAGCCAGAAAAAGACCACAGAAACACTTTAATATAACCAACAACCTCATCGAGTTTGGGCTCGTTAGAATCGTCTTGACAAGTACAAAAGCCAATTAATAAGAAATCTTACAAAATACGCCCCACGTTTTTAGGCGTAAAACTTCTGTTTAGGGTTATAAATCTTTACGGGAGAGATTATTGTATACTTTTCAAACCGTGTTAAAAACGTGATTTCTTGTAAAAAAATATTTTTTTATGAAATTATTTTAATTTTGTTTCCATTTTAATTGGATTTTCCCTTAGTAGAATTGACATCCAGTATCCTATTGGGCAGGCCATGTACGAATTTTCCACACATTGCCCATTACAACTGAAACTGTCATCAAATAAATAAGTATTTTCACTGACCATTTTATGGACCAAGCTGTCTCCTTCCATTACATAAGAGCCAAAGTCAGGCATTATTCAATATGCAGTTCTCGTCACCTATAAAAAAACTCATCGATCGATATGCATAACGCTGGTGACAAATGTTTCGCAACGCAACCCGCAACCGGGTCGAGGTCCGATCGTATTTTCGTTTCCTTACACTTTGATATTCCTGCAGCGATCGACCTCCGAATTACGTGGCCAGCTTATTACCTAATAAAAAGTAAACAAGTACTTTTACAGTGAAAGAACAGAGGAAACTGGTTATTAACAAAAATTACAGATTAGAAAATATTAAGGCATTTATAAAATATTTTTTAAGTTCTTCTCAAGGAATTTAAATGTTTTTTCACCTTATTCTGCTTTAATGAGAGGTGTATGAGTAATATTAAACTGGAAATAGCGCGAAAAAATTACGGTGATTAGTGAAATATTTTTTTTAATCAAATAGTTAATATGTATAACCTAAGGGCACTACGGGCACCTAAACTTACCACGTAAAAGTTGGCTCAAAGCGAAATTTAAATTTACGTCAAATGAAAAATCAAGGTTTGTTATTTTTTTCAGCTAATCTTCAAAGCGTTTGTATTTTCAAACCACAACTTGACCTTTTAAATCACTCCAAAAATCTTCGAAGTTTTAACCATTCGTGTATTCTAAAAATGTATGTCTTGACCTTACGTGCAAAGGCGTGCAACCTTTGCATACAAAATAAAAAAAGTATGCTATATTAAAGACCAATTAAATTATTTTTACTCAAAATTAACAAGTATGTTTATATCGTGTAAGAAATAAGTAGCCGAAATAATGAAACACATCACTCAATAAGTTCGTAGGATAACTCATAAAAAACAATTTTTTGATAAAATTCAATTTTATTCGCCAACATAATCTCCTTCAAGAGTGATACAAGCATTCCAACGCTTTTCTAACATCTCTATGCCTTTCTTGTAAAACGATTTGTCCAACCCTTCAAATAGCTTCAGTTTCAGCGATGACCTCCTCGTCGGAGCCAAATTTCTTCCCGGCGAGCTGTTTTTTGTGGTTTGTGAAAATGTAATAATCTGGAAAGCAGGATGTGGAAGTAATTCAAAGTGCATTTTTTCTAATTTTGTCATTGTAGCGATCGGTTAGCACGCGAAATTCAGATTTTTCCATTGTTTTAAAGGGAACAATAATAACTTTTTTAAATCAGCCGTAATATAAAAATTGTTGGCGGGAAATTAATGAATGACAGTTAGCGTTGTATTGTAAGGTTGGTAATATTAAAAAAATAAATTATCTTTTTAATGTTTGGCCCGCGATTTGTTATCCTACGGACTTATTGAGTGATGTTAACTAGGACCAGTCTAAAAAGCAATGCTATTTATAAAAGTTATTTTAATTTTAAAACCAAGTTGACAAATCGGCTTATTGAGTGGCTCATTTGGCTGAGTCCCGGCCATCCCTCGGGGGTTGTGCTGTTCAACTGAAAATAACAATCTGCTTAAGTACAATTCTGTCTGAACAATAATTTGCAGTAAGTGGCTATTAAAATGGAAAAGTTGTTGTTATTATTTATCTAACGTAAGTAGCGTACATAATACCTGAATAGTTAAAAGAATAATTATACAAATTCGTCATGTTATCATGATCATAAAGCCATCGACATATTGAAGCCCACTACTGGACCTCCCTCAAGTATCTCCACAAAGATTAAATTTCAATAATCCTTACTAATATTATAAATGCCAAAGTCCGTTAGTTTGTTTGTTACGCCTTGACGTCTTAACTACTGAACCGATCATCATGAAATTTTGTATACACGTTGTACAGAGTAGAACATAGGGTACCTTTCATCCCGAAAAAAATAATTGTTCCCGAGGAATAGCAAAAAACTTTCCACGCAGACGAATCGCGGACGGTTGCTAGTTTTATATAAAAAATCTGATAACTGAAATCTTTTTTGAATGTTGTTTCCTTGATTGAGTACATTTTGGAGTTTGGCTTTGATTTCAGATATTTATTAACGGCAAAGTAGGCCGGAAACTCAAGAAGGTATTATTTCAAACGAACATAACGCGTGAAAATATAAGAACATAAGTTATATAAAGTGTTATATAAGCCGGGAGCGACCTAGAAGTCACGTCGAGATGGATTGTGACCGCAACGTAGATATCGCGAGATGAGCGATCATTCTTATCGTTATCAATAGTAGCAGTGCCTATCTACTTTGGAAGCCGGTAGCTCGGTGGCATTTGCGCACAAGCCTTTACAGGCACTACGCGGAATCCTTGAGGCTCGCACACACGGTGCGTGGGCGCATCTTCAGTGCACAGAGTAACGATGAGGCGGTAACTCCGCAAAACATCTCATTGCGTGATCTCAACGGACATTTTTGAATTTAAGTGAAAGTGCGAAAAACCTTTTGACAAAATGGGTGAGTTTTTTTTATCTGTCTTTAAGAAAAAATACAGACGTAAAACCTATTTTTAAGACCGTGGTTAATCCAAGAGCATTGCAATGCAATTCATTTGTAATTGATTTAACATGACTGTCTAGTCTAGATTTAAATTTAACTAGCTCTAATTATTAGTTCTTGCAAACTTTTTTCGAACGAGGATAACTATGTTTAAAGCAAGGAAAAATTCTAAGAATAATTAAACGATTTTTTTTAAATTTTTTGAGAGGAAGTCGCTTAGTAACTCACAGCCGAATAATTTTAGACTAGTGAATAGAAATGTATCGTAAATATTCACGGCGTATTCAAAGTTTTGAAATTCAATAGCTGTACGCTTGTCAATCAGTCTTTAGCTAGTAGTTATGCTATTTGCTCTTTTCATGACAGAAAATTAGACGCACATTATACTAGAAGTTTTTTTTTAATATTGTTTGTTAAGACTATCAAACAAAATGTGTAATTATGTCCAAAAAATTACTTTCACTACTGTCAAAAATTACAATTTTATACTTTTATATTTAGCCAAATTTCAAAAAGACCTAGCAATAAATATTATCTATAGAACCTGTAAGGTAAGCTATATAATAATATAAAATAATGCACTATTTTGATAAATAGGCAAATTTAAAATACAAATCTTTACGAGAATAAAGTAATTGTCACAAAACGATTGTTTTACTATTTGTGTAGGTGTTAAATAAATATAAATGAATACGCCGCCGTCACAATATGTTATTTCCTTAACAATTTAATAGATTGTGAAAAATATAATATATAGTGGACTGGGTGGTCACATAATTAAGGTCACCTGTTGATTTTCATACAACGAGAAGCCTTGGTTCTCCGCCAAGGATTGACTGAGCTGTGATCTAATGATGGCCATCCAGGGAGTGAATGGAGGAGATTCAGATTGCTATAGACACCCAAATGATCTGATCAGCATTCTAAAGAGCTTCCCATATAAACGTGATACCAAAATGATTTGCTAAACAAAAATTAATGCGATTTACAGTTATGTATGAAAAAATGTTTCGAATTGGGTTAGTATTTTGGAATTTTTATTTAATAGAAACCTAGACATATACTGTCTTAATCCGAATAACATCACAGTATTAGTAAATTATGCTCAAATTGCAAATCATTTTGGTATTACGTTTGTATGGGAAGCTCTCTGTTCGCCGGCGTCTTAACGTAAATGTTTGCACACTTAGCTAACTAATGCAACGTGTGAGTGAGAAGAAAAATTTCTGTAATTTTTGCTAACAAAAAAAAATAGTTTTTTAAACGTGAAATAAATCATAGCAGTCTTAAAATTGTATGAAGAAAAACTTGTAAGGGCTTAATACAATATGCTGCTGAGTATACATCACTGTTCTGTGTACGTATATGCCCGCCGATTTCGAGTAGGTACTCTTAAGAAACTAATTATCTTCAAATTAAAGGTCAAACCTAAACAAAAAGTCTACAAAAATAAAAAAGTTAGTGGCTGGTTAAAATATAATGACCCCTAACATAAAATGATAATTATGAAAATGTCTAATTAGTTCCGCCCGGTCCAATTCATTAACGAATACATAAAATATTCGTAAATTAATTTCGACATTATATATTTTATTGTCTGCAAATTTATTTTAGGACAAGGTCTTTGTTTTTACCACAATCTGATTTAACCTAGCGATTGATTAATCATTGCGTATTGCGTACCTCTCAAACGTCCATGTGAATATCTTCCCCAAAAAAAGAAGCGCGAAACGTCCGAGTGACTACATTCACCATTCCGACGGTTGCGATTTAAACTTTTATTACGCAAAATATTGCCTGTATAGTTTATTTAAATTCCATAATAGCGTAGACTTCCTAGAGGTAACCGTTGCCATCAAAAAACGAATTGTCAATGTCAAAAAAAAATAGTTTGTGACAGTACTTTGTTGACCCGTTAATAAGCTCCGCGACTTTGCATTATTTCATTGTTTTATTGCTTATTTCTGTGAATTGTAATACTGTTCTACTTTGAAGACGTGTATAAATATTAGTGTTTTATAACAGTGATGTCCATTTTTTTAACACAACATTTTTGGTTAATGTTTTGGTGTGATGGTGTGGTCTCTTCGATTTTAACGTTGTTTATTTGAATTTTTAGCTTGAATCATAGCATTTGAGCCTATGTAAGTTGATTCTGCTTAAAATAAAGCATTTTATGCAAAAGTTTAATCCGTTCGAGCTGTAGTACCATTCCAGTAAAAAGAATTACGCGGCCCCTTGATTTTTTGTTAAGTCCATTTTATCATCAAATGCTTACTAAATCGGATCTCGGACGTTTCAAGTCTCTTTTTTTTCGCGCAGGACTTGAGTGGATAAAACTACTTTACAGTCACATCGATTTGTAGTCTACTTCAAAATATATTGAAATTTGAAAATTGGAAAAGAAAAATAATTAAGCATGATTGGCATCATGTGAATTCATTTATTTTTAAAACGTTATAATTTTTAAACAATCATTCGGTTCGAGTATCTCTCATTATTTCGAAAAGATGCGAATGTGTTGTGCCTCGGATTTGACCATCAATTTGAACACTATTCAATGAACATTTACTTAGGACCACGAACAACAAAGGGAAAAACAATGTGAAGATTTTCAAATTAGCCATCAGGCCGATTATTATCGGATCGGAGTCTTTCTCTATGGATATGTCGGGCCGAGTTTTCGCAGGACATGACATGCGGTGCGTATTGTAAGTTAAGTAACTGTATTGGATAAATTAATATTTTCTATTCAACGATCCGATTATTGATCCTACAAATCGAAATAGTTCAGAAATATTTTGCAGCAAAAAGCAAAAATATACTTCGGAATAAATAAAATTTAATTCATCAACGCCCGACCGGACGCATGCGGACGGACAACATCTATTATGTCTCATTTTCCGGGCGTTGAAGGGTCGAAAGATCATGAATGAAAGAAAGTATGCCTATATTTGTCATGAATGATCCTTGAATTCTTTCAACCTGTGACCGTAGGGTTCGCAGTGAAGAAATTTAACAACTATTTAAGCATTTAATTGAGTTTTCATATATTCTCTTTCGCAATAATAAATTACTTACTACTTACTGCAAACAACAGCACCTCGTTGCCACAAAATGACAATTTCCTCAATTGACTTGAACTGAAAGATGCAAAATGTGGTTTAAAACCAATTTTCATTGACAGATGTGCAAAATACTTTAGTGCTGTTGTGTTTACATAGTGCATAAATAATAATATACAACGTGTTACAAAAGTACCCCTAATGCCGAAAATGGTAGATAGGGACCATCAAACTGAACAACTTTTACTATGGGACCAACTCTGAAATCGCGAAAAAACAATCAGCTGTTTCATACAAAAATTAAAATCGAAAATAACAAAATGTATGAAACAGCTGATTTTTTTTTCGCTATTTCATAGTTGGTCCCATAGTAAAAGTTGTTCAGTTTGATGGTCCCTATCTACCATATTCGGCATTAGGGGTACTTTTGTAACACCTTGTATAAGTAGCAGGGTGTCCCAAAACTATATACCACTCGGAGGGAAAGTACCTCAAATATTGAAGATAGGAAATTTTAGTGAAAGAAGATTAGATTTTTAAAAATAATTGGAACTGCACTATACATATTTTTAAATTGCATACGATAACCATACAATACGTAATAATTAAAATTTAAATGTTAAACTTCATGGTGTTCCTTTTAAGGTGCTGTGTTATAATCCTAAGGACAATTTTCAATCGGCATCGTAACAATATAAAATATTGATTATTTTTTTATGATGGGTGGGTTCGATTTCTGGTTTTTCAAAAATCTTTGAAATCAAGGGCCGTACCGGCTAACGCATCAAACTTCGGAATGTCTGCCGGGCTTCCAATTAAAACAGATAAATCGAGCCCCAATCGAGCCAAAATGGCGAACCTCAATTCATGAAGTCACACGGACATCGATATCTTCTAAATAACTTCGGCGAATAGTACAATACGAAACTCTTTACTTCGATTTATCTGTTTTAAGTTAAAGCTCGGCAGACCCGCCGAAGTTCGAAAAGTTAGCCGGTAGGGCCCCAGTCAATTATTTTTAAAATCAAAATGAAGTCTTATTTTAGTTAAATTTCCTACCTTCAATATTTTAATTTCCCTTCGTGTGTGTGACAAAGTTTTGGGACACCTTGTATGACCTTATTTTCTCGAGGAAATGAAGAAAAGCCCACACACAAAATCAACATTTCCTGTGACATACTTACATTCTCAGAAACGTAAATACTAATATTATCTCGTCCATGAACTAATGTTAATGACTATAATTATAAAACCCTCATCATGGCATAAGTAACAGATAGACAATTTTTTCTACAGCTTGGTATGTGCCGTATATATATGGCATTTAAGGTCATTTTGCCGTGTCGAGTGAATATTTCTACTGAGGTTAAACAGACGGACAGTGCGTGTGTAATTATGCGAAAATATTTGATAAGTTCTGCCACAATTGCATTTTAACATCTTTTTTTGCAATTATTTTTTCCTTGTTTTTTTAATATAGGTCCTATAATCTTGTTTAATAATCGCTTTGACATTAAATCATAGTGTGATTAGCTGATAACTTATTATTTTTTATACAAAGCAATAATAATAAAACCTTAATATGTTAAGTAGGTACATTTAAATATTTTTAAGTTAAACTACACTGGCCTTCAAAACCACACTTTTAAAGTTGTAATAACTTAATTATTAAACACTTACATATATATATTTTTATTAATAATAACTTTAATGGATATTTTTTGCGATTAGTGGCCATTTTTAACAATAAAACTCCATTTATCTAAACGACAGGCTAGAAAATATTGTTTAAGCGATAAAAAGAACCACAAAGCTTCGACGGAGTGCACTACAGAGAGACAATAATTTACAATTTCGTATTTATTTAAGCACTATGTTTTTTTCCAATGGCGGCGATAGTGTGCAGACTATGCAGCCTTATATTATCTCTTTTGTGGTTGTTTGTAAGATTTCACACAAAATGGCAAAACCCACATCATGATTATTCATCTTCTCGTGTCTTGATATAGGTATGCCCAGATATTTCAGTTATTTGTAATCAATGCCAAGCTCAAAAAAAAGTAAAAAAAAAAAATCTTTGCGAACTTTTTACGAAAATATATTTGTAATGTCAAACAGAAATGTCTGAAAAGATCGTTACTGGCGTCACAGTGAAATCAATCACCATTTCACAGCAATCCGTCTGCATCGACTGTTATCGATTGTACTCTTTTTTTGAGCAAATTAATTAATGTATTAGCAATGAAACATCGTGTATTTAACAAACCATGGTCATTATCTGTGGTTAACATTTTGAATAGGTTTATATGATTAAATGCATCTTAAATGGTTTGATGATGTTTGGTTATTATTATAATACCTTACCCTACACTGCCACCAATTTGCTCATAATTTGCTGCCAATAATGTGCTCATTTTCTTTTTATAGTCGAAAAAGAAAAGCAACATTGTATCCAATTCACTTCAATTCGAAAATCATTCATCACTTATTTAAAAACAAGGCCCGGAAAATGAGACACAATAGATATTCTTTTGTTCACGCGCCGCATTGGGCCGTTCGGGCGTTGATGAATTACAGGAATAATCAATTTTAGGAAAATACAAATCTTCTATTTTCAATGTATTTTTTTAATTAAGCATTAATAACGTAGGTATATACCTAATCCATTTAATAGTATAGTTATACGTGTGAAATTGCATGAGTTCTTATTAGAAATAATAATCGGTGCGTGACTTATCACCGCCCGCCGGCGCGCGCGCAACCTTCGCGGGTACAATGTCGCCATTTGCATAAAATTTTCGCGCCACTTTCCTGTACACCGCTCAAAATATAATTACGATGCTAAATCCCTGTAAAGGCATTATGATTGCAGTCTAATGTGGTTCTTACTTCTTAATACTAACTATAATGTGAGAATTTGAGAAAAATATTTTACCATTTTTCTCACATAAACTAAATTAGAGCTCTAGAAATAAAACACTTTTTACGGATTACAGCGCAATTCTTTTATTTTTAATGAACTGTACGCGCTGTAGTCTTAGAAGTGTATAAACTAGATCTAATTGGAATGAGTACATTTATGTGCCAGTTTACATTATTCCAGTGGTATTCCAGTGCTGGATTCGATCGCTGGACTGGAATGCTTACCTATGTACTGGAAACGTGATACGAACATTAAGAAAATTTATAGTGCTCTTACTAGTTTAAACTGCAAACAACCACACATATCCCGCTTGCTAACGAGTGTTTAGTCTTTAAACTCATCATAATCGCACAGTACATCATCACAGTTGTCTTATTTCAAAATTCTTTCTGTAACACTAATAGATTCGACCGTAGCATTGTTATTTATTTGTGCGGCAAACGTTAAGATAAAAAGGCTCAAGCGTTTAACACATGTCATCCTGTGACATATTTACGACAAGCCTTCTCATATTCATTGTAAAATTGATGAATCAACAGTAATGAGACAAACAAAGCTACTACACACAGTCCTGAGATAAGATAACACTAGCTAAATAAATCTGGCGTAGAAAATATTTGAACAACCTTTTATTACTAATCTTTTAATTTATATTATTTATAATTTTGAATTGATTTTAACTAAACTCTAAAGGTTACCTAGTACGATCGACTACAAAAGTAGCTGGACACTTTTTTCATTTATTTTTCTTATTTTTCTTTTAAATTCCCTCATTTTCCTATTACGAACCAACTTAATTTTGCGGTCAAACGCGTAGCCCAGATAAGCCCAGCCCCTTAGCCCTATTTGGTACGGAACCCTTAATGTGCAAGTCTGACACGCACTTGGCCGGTTTTTTTCATCAGTGTCGGTTCGATTCCCAGATACGGTAAGCGTATTTAAAAAAACACTTAAAAGCAGTTTTGCTTTTTTTTTAAAATAAAGGAATGTCTACTTTGAGCAAAATAACACCTATATACTTTATTTAGAGCACTTACTTTCTATTCAGGTTTACTTAAAAAATCCACCTGCATAGTAGTATACAAGGAGTTACAAAAGTACCCCTAATGCCGAATATGGTAGATAGGGACCATCAAACTGAACAACTTTTATTATGGGACCAACTCTGAAATCGCGAAAAAAAAATCAATTGTTCCATACATTTTGATATTTTCGATTTTAATTTTTGTATGAAACAGCTGTTTTTTTTCGCGATTTCAGAGTTGGTCTCATAGTAAAAGTTGTTCAGTTTGATGGTCCCTATCTACCATATTCGGCATTAGGGGTACTTTTGTAACACCTTGTATAGTAAGTACTACTATATGAGGTAATCAACAGAGAAATCAAAAACGTCCAATACTTACTCCAATATAGTTAATATACTCCAATATACTTAATCTTACTTGTTTGTTTTGAATTAAAAGACAATAAATTGATTTCCGATAAGTAATAAAAATAATCATAGTAGCCCTTTAAACTGATCCTTGTTTATTAGGATAAAACAAAGCCTTAAATAAAACGATAACAGTTTACAAGTGGCAGTTTAACCGTGTAATAACTTACATACAAACCGAAACTTTATCATTTGCTATTCTTATCTAAAACTAGAAACGGATTAGAAAAGTAATGTTAAGTCATTTTCACTTTCCTGACTAAAAAACCGAACGGAGAATAACAATAAAATCTAGACAATTAATTAAGGGCGCTTTGTCTGCACACTAGCGCCGCCATTGGAAAAAAACAAATCAAAAAAGTGGCCACTTTTCACAATAAAACTCCATTTAACTAAACGACAGGCTATAAAATATTGTTTAAGCGATAAAAAGTACCACAAAGCTTCTTCGAGGTGCACTACACAGAGATAATTCACAATTTCATCTTTATTTATGCACTATGTTTTTTCCAATAGCGGCGCTAGTTCACAGTTCTGCACTGCAAAATGCACCGAGTTGAATTCTGAAAAATATGGGTACAATTTTATGCATTTTCTTTGCCAAATGATTTAGCCCATTTCAAAAATAAGGGAAATAGGTTGAATTACCGAAACTAGAAAATTCGAAAAAAAAAATGGGTTTAGGCTTTACATGCCGATTTTCATCTTTTATTAAAAGGTGCAGCCACTTTAGATAACTGCAGAAAATGATGACTGCAAAAAATGCTGTCATAATGCAACTTATCTTTTATCTGGCAACTCTGTAAAAACTTACCTAGGTACTCATCTTATCCATGGGCAAGAAAAATAATACGTGGTATAAGCGCTTTTTCGCATTGCGTGTAGTGTACGTGTATATTCACAAAATGCAGCGTGATGTGTATGCAGGCGGTGGGGTTAGCCCAAACAAGTTGGGGGTAAAGTCTGTTTCCCTACATAGGTCATAAGGGTAACAATATTGAAAAGGTTAGGAACCACTGCTCTAGATAGGTACCTACCAACTTACAATGTAAATAATTGACAATAGGTAGTGAACCACTGCAACTTCACTCGAGAATGTATGGAAAAGAGAAATATTTACAGATTAAAATACCTACGTCGATTTGTACCGCTAGAAAGTTGCTCTGAAGTTGGTCACTTCTTTACAATATTAATTACATTGTTCATTTAAGCAATCGCTTTGTACCTACCTATTAAAAAAAATATAAGTACCTACACCATGGATTGTATTCTTACGACATAAAAAATAATAGGAAAACTCTCATAAACCTTATAAAGAAATTACGACGTTTTAGATGTAAAAATTAAATATAATCCACCTTATAAAACAATGTTCTGCTGTTTTACTATACGTCACGGACAATTAGTGAAAATATTAAAGATTATTATAGTCAAACAACTTAAGTGTAATAAAAAACGAACTTCTGTTATTTTTTCTGCCAAAACATAAAAACTTAAAGAGGGTAGTTTCAAAATGAAAACGTCACGCTACAGAATAATGCGCCTTATTTGAAAGCAAATGCGTCATAAAATTGCTCACCTGAATTTGACAGGTGACTTCCTATACTAGACGCCAAAGAAAGTACGTGCCAATCGAAAATATATTTGCAGACAGTTGTACATGGCTCAAAAGCTTAGATATTTATTTATAGTTTTAAAATAGTGATAGTTAAAAGCATACAATAATGAATAAACCAACTCATTTGAGAATTGTGAGGAAAGCCAAGCTTGCCTTATCAGTTAAGTAGTAAACATAATTTAGGAAAAATCGTGCATAAAATATGGAAATTTATTAAATATCTTCTAATTTTTACAGGTTTGGATTTCTTGGAGCATGGAGCAGATTTCGAAGCGGCGATATCTGCCACTGGTAAGTTAAAATCTTCTTAAGAAATAATACTTACGGACTGACTGTGTGATTCATGCTTTAAATAACAGCCACTTCACATTTCTTGGCACAACAATTACATTCTAATTATTTCACATCTATTAATTGTTTGAAATTCATATCGGTGACGATACTTGTGTAAAAAATAATGATGTCAATACAGTTCTCAACAACAATGATTATGCGTAGATAGCAAATGTTTCTGGCCGGCCTCAAGTTTCCCTCAATTAATTTTGTAAATATTTTCCTTACATTCGAATATCAAATATTCGAATAATGCTATAGAATTTTGTAAAAAAACGTGCCCAAGAGGAAATTGTCAAGAAAAACTTAAGATATGCTATCAGTCACGATGTCAGAGGCTTACTCTGAGCTACAAGAGCAATATCAAAGTACTTAGGTAAACTTATTTGAGATTATGGTGTTATGCCCAGTATACCTATCTTCATCTCACTTCAAAATCATGTAAGTGAGAAGAAGAATAAATTACTTAAGATTAGTTCGCTTTTTACTTTAAATTGCTGTAGACTCTTCCTCTTTTTTTCAATTAACTTGGATTTGTTAGGGAAACAATTGTGATACTAAATCTAAGCATAGGCAGTACTATTATTAATTCTGTGGCATAGGTGCTAAGTTACTCTTCTTTATTATTTTGAACTTAAACTTAGTGATAAAACAAATGATAATCATGATTTGTCCGTAGGCTTCGGCCGCTTCCACTTCTGCCTGCTGGCGGTGACGGGCCTCATCTACTCGAACACCGCCATCGGCATCACCATCGTGTCGTTCGTGCTGCCCGCTGCCACCTGCGACTTCCGCATGACCTCCGCCGACAAGGGGTGGCTCACTGCCGCGCCTATGTTGGGTACGTTATGTTTTTGGATAAGAGATTCACACAATATTTATTCGATTGAGACCTTTAAGTATAGTCGATAATACGTCAGGTTAGGTTATACAAAAATGTAAAAAATATGCAATTTATTTTGAACCTGCTTACCCTGTCGTGGTAGTCCAGCGTGCCGTTGACTACACATAACTACTTCATGACGTCGTAAGTAATATTAAAACCTAAAATATCGAAACAATACTATGGTTAATTCAGGTTACTTTCCAATAAAATAAATGGATAAAATAATATTCCCTTTACAACGATATAAGATTTTCGACCAATTTAACATCACTTTGTTACTTTTTAACTAACATGATACCAAAAAGTTTGTGATTCAAACGTTAGTTTTTTTTCAGGCATGGTCATAGGTTCCTACTTCTGGGGTTGCTTGGCCGACACCAAAGGCCGTAAGATTGTGCTGGTCTCCACCCTTCTGATCGATGGGTTCGTCGGCATAATCTCCTCCTTCGTCCAGATCCTGCCCATATTCATGGCTTGCCGGTTTATCAACGGTTTCTCGTTAGTATCTTCCTATTATTTTAACTTATACCGGAAATATGTGCCTACTGTCATCAAATGCATATTGTGTGTTGGTCACATTCCACTGGGTAAAAAAACGATACCAACCATAGAATTTAAAAATGAATAGAGGATTACTACCTCTTAGCGTCATCGTAGATCGTTAATGTTATTATAATATCCGGCATTTATTCAATTAAGTAGTACGTTAATTTCATAGTCCTTACAATGAATTAACATCGCATAAAACGGTACACATTCAAAGAACGGTTTAACTTGTGACGGTACACGTGACCACCCATGGTAATCTTGGAGTAACACGTAAAATCCACTGCCATTAGCGACTTTGTTCACAAAGCCAGAGGGATCATTATCGTTGATCATAACGAACAATTGCTCCAAGCGTGTAATGAAACTAGGTTCCCACATTCTCCAATTAGACATAAATAAGACATAACGATGTCATCAAGGGACTTCAACTCTTACAATGCTGTTTTTCAGTATGGCAACTAAGTAACTTAAAATTTTACACATTAAATATACAGTTTTGTAACGTTCCTTTTATACTACCAAGTTATATAATATTCTCACGAATTTGACGTAGATAATAAGAAAAGTTGAAGTCCACAATTATATTTTTTTAATCCAAATGTTCTTTAAGTAAGTAAACACACATTTTGCAGGGTTGCTGGAGCCATGGGTATTTGCTTCCCATACTTGGGCGAATTTCAACAAACCAAATACAGAGAGAAAATCCTCTGCTGGATGGAGATGTTCTGGACTTTAGGAGTTATTTGTCTACCACGTAAGATTTAATTAATTTATAGTTGATGTCTACTTATTTTATGTTAACATCTTTTCCCGTGAAGTCTTAAACTAATAACTTTTTTCTCATTGCCGTTGATGGACGTCATCCATCAACGGCTGACAGTCAGTCAGCCGTTGATGGATGACGTCCATTCGGATTGGAAGCATGGATTTTGATCCGTTCGGAAATCCAGATAGGCATCTTTCATAGAAATGTAATAAGTTTTCAATATTCACAGATATATTTTAGAAGGCCCACTGCATTTCGATTTATGAACGCTTTCATCAGTGGCTATAGCTAGGAGAAAATATATGTAACGAAGATTAGGTCTCGAATCCAAGATCTTCACGATCTTGACGACCTCTGTGGTCGAGTGGCTTTGTACACCGGATTTCAAGGTGTCGCCATCTCTGAGGTCTCGGTTCCGATCCCCGGTTGGGACAATTTAGAAAACGAACTATTCTATATTAGCTCAGGTCTGAGCGTTTGTGATACCACCGTTGTCTCTGATTTCCATAAGACAAGTGCTTTAGCTACTTACTTTGGAATCGGAGAAATGTATGCGATGTTGTCAAATATTTATTTTACACACTAATTGTGTTGTCTACATTACTAAATTCTTTCACAACAACTCATTCCGTAATAAAACTAGCTATTTACTTATTTTCATTGAATTAAACCTTTTAAATTTCTCAACAGTGATAGCTTGGGGCATCATCCCTATCAGCGGAATTCGTATCGAAAGTGGGGCCTTCTCATACGATTCTTGGAACTGGTTCGTCGCGGCGTGCGGCGTGCCTTCCCTGCTGCTTGGCTTCTGGCTCCTAACCTTCCCAGAAAGTCCCAAGTTCATGATGGAGTGCGGAGACTACGACGATGCCTTAGCTGTCCTCAAAGATGTTTACAGACAGAACACCGGTGATGACCCTGATAACTATCCAGTAAGTTATACTTTATTTTTTATCAAAGGCTCTATTCTATTATTTGAAGATGTAGCGATCAATTTCACTTATTTTAATATCACACAGTAAAATAAATCTTTCGTACGCGTTTAACTTTAATACTATACAAAAAAATAGAACTGTAAGGAGTTATTTTGCACCAAAAGATTTACTTAAGAATATATTTTTATTTATAACACTTAAGAGTTAGCTGTAAAGACATTATATATATATTTAGATATAGATTTCTAAAGTTAAAGAACAGATTAAAAGATGAAATGTTTTTAAACCTAAAAACGTAGGGCGCATTTTGTAAGAATTATCGTCATCTGCCTTTTGCATGCGCCCTACGACTTCTGTATTGGGTTATAAAACTATTTACGGGAGAAATTATTTTATCCTTTTTAGTCCGTTCTAAAAACGTGTTTTTTATGAAAAAATATTTTTTTTATAATTCGCGTAGGTATTTAAATTCTATTATATTTCAAACGCGCGGAAATAATAAGATAAGAGTAGCCTTACGAATAGGCTGATATAATTTTTGAGATAATATCTTCTTTTCCTATTAAATAGCTATTAACATCTCATCTCAACATTGAACTCGAGTCTCGATCCCAGGGATTTTAAAGGGGTTTTAATCCATGTCATGATCTCGCAGATTAATTGAACAAGATCTTATCAACTGAAACCATTCCGTCTATTTAATTTATCCTTGAAATATGTTGAGCTTTATTATTATAAACTTGCGTTGTGACTTTAAATGCCCGGTCATCTGTAGGAAACAGATATTAAATTTCATCAACGCCCGAGCCGACGCATGTGGCCGGATAACAATAGAATATCTATTGTGTCTAGGGTTGCCACCTTTTTTTTTGGACTGATAAAGTATCTACATTGGTTGTTAAAGGTAGAAAAAAAAGTACTTACATTGTATGGAAATAAAGTTTTATTTATTTTTACCTTTAAAAACAAATTACTTTTAGCGATTTATCCAAAAGAAATAACAAGCCATGTGATAATGTATACATATGTATGTCCTCATAAAGTATATGTAGAGTACAATTACCCCGAAATAAAGTAGGTTTAAACTTTATTATAAAGTACGGGTGGCAACCCTAATTGTGTCTCATTTTCCGAGGCATTGAAATAAAACTTTTTTCAGGTTCAGATTTGAGGAGGTTGTCTTTTTGTGACTATTGGCCAAAGTAAAAAGCTTTTGACTTTTAGATATAAAAAGCTGAAAAATGCAAGTTATGGGCCTCCGGTATCGATAGCTACCTACTACGTACATACATAATACTACATAACATTTACTTAACCGCCTCAATCCATTCTATTCTTTACACAGATCAAGAGCCTCAAGGAGAAAGTCCGAACCGTTTCAGTGGCATCCCAGAGCTCCCAGAAATCCGTCCGTAGCCTCAGCATGCGCAAGCGCAAGGACCTCAAGAGATTGTTCAGCGAAATTTGGGTACAGACCAAGGCCCTCTGCAGACCGCCCTACCTCAAATACACAATACTCACATGCATCATCCAGTTCGGCCTAACCACCAGGTAAATAAAGAAAAATCATAACTAATATTAACAATTCGAAAATAAGTTTTGTTTGTTTATTACGCCTTCACGTCTTATGGATGACTCAACTGATCATCATGCATACACGTTGTCAGGGGTATGGGGAAGGACATAGGGTACCTTCATTTCATCCCAAAAAATAGGTAGGTACTGTTCCCAAGGGATAGAAAAAACTGTCCGCGCATACGAAGTCGCGGGCGGCGGCTACTAAATAAATATTCTGGACAAAATCACACCAGTTTTAGTGCCAAACTAAGCAACGCTTGCTGTAATGACTGAATTAATTATAATAATAAATGTTTGGACAATTTCACACAGCGCCATCTAGCCCCAAACTTATCAAAGCTTGTAATATGGGTGCTAGACAATTGATATACTACTTATATACTTTTTAAATATATACTTATTATACATATACCCAGACCCGTCACAGAAATTAAAATTCTGTGACGGTTCTGGATTCGAACCCGGGACCTCTTGCATGGTAAACCAATGTTGACAGCTACACCACTCAGGTCGTCAAATTAAAGATAGAAATACATTAATAAGAATATAAACATCCTCAGCTCGGGGACAAAATGATTTGTTCATCACAAACATTATACCCCTAGGGGCCCAGTTGCGCTCATTGAACAATAAAACCAAAACCGTTCCGTTGTCATTTAGAATTCTCATTTAAATTGTCCAAGATTGGCACCCTAGACTCCCTAGGCTTAGTTTTCAACGATTTTAACAAAACTAAAGCGAGTATTTTTCTGTAAACGAAACTGAAACGGTAGCGATTTCTTTTTGGTTTTATCGCTGAAAATTAGCGCAGGATACGAAATAAAGACCTTGCTCAAGAGGCAGGAAGGATCTCTGCCACTACTTACACCAAGCGGTCGGTAAAAAGACAAATTGTTCACTGATTATGGTAATTGTTGAACTCATTCAATAATTATATCGCGTCTTGGAACTAATCGAAGGCCGGTTCACTGAGAAAGATCACCTATGTTAACAATCTTACGGTTAGTTCTGTCTATTGTGTTGTTATCTCCGTCACGTGCTGGAGGCGCACGATATAAGACGATATTACCAGTTGAAATGGCATTGTTTATGAAAGTTTTACTATCAGTGTTTTAAACTTCAAAATCTAGATGCATAATAAATCTGGGCCCTATTTAATAAACGTTACAATTTGTCACCTGTCAAGTCAATTTTATATCCATTGCGTCAACCAATTTCAAAATAGAACAAACTACTCATCGCTACACCGCAATGTAAACCAAATTGTCACGACAATTGACAAATTGTCACGTTATTAAATAGGGCTCTGGGATATCGATACTATGACACACAAACAAAATATACTTTACTAACACTTACAACACTACTAGACAATTATAACATTCGTAATCGAAAACAACTTTTGCAAAAACCATCTTCTCTCCCATTTATTTATACCGTAACTAAATAGGAGAGATCGTCGGTAGACACGTTAAGAGAATCTACTTTGCTTTCATGTAATGTTTAATATGTAAAAATGCTTATAGGTAAATTATTCGTCCACTAAATGTGTAACAAATGTCCCTAAATATGATAATTCCTTATTAGGAATATACGCTACCTTAAATGTTGAATCGCCTTTTCCAGTTACTATACCCTCATGATCTGGTTCCCCGAGCTGTTCAACCGTTACGAGGAGTTTGAGAACCGCTTCCCCAACACTTCAGCGTCTGTCTGCGACGTCTCCGGCATCGTGGTAGCCGATGAAGAGACTTCAGATCCGTTCGATTGCCTCAAAACTATCGACAGGAGCGTCTACATGCACACCCTGATCGTCGGTCTTGCCTGCATTCCTACTTCATTATGGCTACCGTTGTGTGTCCATAAACTTGGAGCGAAATTCTTCCTTAGTGAGTACCAATTTTTTTTTAAATAAATGCTTTAATTATATATGTTTTTGCCAAGGCTGTCTTTAACCTATTTGAGGCCCTGGGCACATTTGGGGGCCCCTATGATCTTAACTTAAATTTATCTAAACATGCCAAATGCCAAAAGCTAGTAAGTAGTAGTATTTGTAGTCAGTAATTAACTATTGTTTTAAGTTTTCGAAATTCCTAAATATGTTTTATATGTTTTTTGGTAATAATAGCATCCGTTATCGTTTAGCGATCTGGCAGGAACTAGGGGGCCCTATCTGTCGCGGGGCCCTGGGCGCGTGCCCACAGTGCCGATAGGGCCAGTGTCTGAGTGTAGGTAGATAAGGTTATGATGGGGCTGACATGACCTTAAGTGTTAAAAGCCCCTTAACAATAACCTCCTCCTTTTTTTAAGTCGGTTAATAAAAGATAAAAAATATGCTTTGCTTTTGAGTTTGAAGGTTGCAGTAGATTACCTACCCTAAAATCTTCCACTTATTAAGTAGATTTTATTTTTGTTCTTGAACCAAAAAGAAAGGACAAAACAGCTTAAAGATCAAACAAAAAATAGATATTAGTAATCAAGGTTAGATATTTGTCACAACTTGATAACATTACCTATATATTTTTATAAAATGAAGATAAATCTCTTATCAGAGATGTTATTAGGTTTGAGGAGATATCTCTTGATACTTATAGGTACCTACCTACTTACAGTAGATGATTTCAAGTTGTCGGTTACACAATTTATTACTAAACGTTAATTTTGAAATCTCGAGAAAAACATCTTTTATCAATAAAATATTCCATTCGCTATCGAGAATTTTAATTTGTCGTTAATTTTCCAACTCATACGAGCAAGTTTTTCAATAGAAAACCAAAGTATTATTATTTTGTTAAAGTTTTAGTCTAAGAGTAGGCGTTTTTTCATTGATATACACACACATACTTACACATTAACTTAATATACCTATGATGATAAGTGAGAAGCATCTTTATGTACACACGACAGCACGTCAGATTATACAGTTAAACTGCGAAAACAGCTTTCATTACGTAGAGCATAAAGGCAGTCTCAAGGTCAACATGTATAGTCTGAGATGCCGTCGTGTGTACATTGATGAACCTACTATCCATTAATATGATGAACGAATGATCGAAGGACCAACTTTTGCGTTTAGTTTTCAGTTTAGGCTTTGCGGGCGTGGTAACAGTGGGGTTGTACTTCGTTCAGAACTCCATCCAGAATCTGGTGCTGTCCTGCATCTTCGAGGCACTCACCTCGCTGGCAATCAGTTTGGTCTTCTGCGTGCTCGTAGACTTGTTCCCTACGAATCTTAGGTAAGACCAACATGATAAATTAACGACTGGTAACCTAATCATTCTCGGTGAATTATTAGTACCTACATGAATGAATGTGAAAATGTTAATTGACCGAGCAAGCGCGAAGCGTCTCTGCTTCAGCTTGCCAAAAATGGTTTCGTATGTCTGTCTGTTCTCCTCCACAGGCCGTATATCTCAACCGATTCTCGTGAAATTTTGTGGGCAGGTTCGACAATAATATAAAATTTTTTGATGAGACAGAAAAAAACAGCACCCTTCCGAATAATGTTCAAAATTAGAAGCGCCATCTAGCTTCGAATAGATATATTAAAAGAATACCTAACCTACCAAACAGCACATAGTACTGCTGCTCAAAAGCATGTCAACCTCGTGGTGACATCTATTAGATTAATTTTTAAACAACATACAATTTGAGCGAGGTCTACAGCTCACTGAGCCACCAGTTTAGAATTGATTTATGCGGCCGCTTTTTCATTACTTGTTTTATAATTGCATTGACGAATTTTTTGTAGCGGTCGGCGGTCCTTCTAAAGAAGTCCTTATACGGTCGATTTCAAAAATCCAAAATTCAGTAAGAGATAGGCCTACTATGGATCTGTTACTAGACAACTGTTGTTATTTATCTCCATTTAAAGTAAATATCTAGGCAATCAATCTTTAGTAAGCCTATATCTCTTGTTACTGATAGGTTATTGAAATCGGCTGATAGAGTAGTCCCTTAGAATTAATTTATGCGACGTTGCGGCAGCTTTTTCATTTGTTTTATAGTAATGACGAATTTTTGTAGCGGTCGGGCGGCGGGTCCTTATAAAAACTAGATATTTAACTTTTTTAGTCTGCTATTAGATCTTTCAATGTTGTTCTGTTCGCAGGGTAATGGCAGCCGCGCTGTCGCTGACGGCCGGGCGAGGCGGCGGCCTCATCGGCAACCTGTCGTTCGGTTACCTCATCGACATCAACTGTGTCGTGCCAATCGTCATCTTCTCAGCATTCCTGTTCAGTGAGTATCTGTGGGACTTGAAGCTATATATAACTAGAAGATTTTGCTACGGCCTTGTTTTTTAAAGCTTTTCGTTGTCGTGTTGTACAATTAGGAACTTTGAGTAAAGTTTATTTTCATTAAATCCCTTTAATTTATTTCCTTCTAGTGAAATTAAACTCTAATTCCTTGACTGAAAGTTTCGAATAGTACAACACGACAACTAAAGTTTCGTGACAGCGCGATAATGTGGCCGCAGCATATGGATGACCTCTAGCCTGGATACAAGATATATTCCAATAGTTTACGAAATGTTCCGATTGGAAATATCCAATGAGTACCCATCCCTAAATATGATTGACGGATGGAATTACGATAATCAACGGTTGGTTTTTACTAGAATAGTTATATACTAAAATTCTGACATGTAATCATCATCGTGTTTGGTGGATCACAATAACCTTGAAAACACCATAAAGTCACCGGGAATCTAAATAATAAAATCATATTACTTTGGAAACCTACAGTAAGCCTAAACCATAGGATTCAAAAAATAAATAGCAAGATACGTGTTTCTGGACAGGCTCTTGCCAAAAGTTATCCAAATCAAGCGTCTTTGCTACGACAGTCACTTCGATTATAATACAACATGTTACAAAAGTGCCCCTAATCTATATATATAAAAGGGAAAATCACTCACTCACTGATCACGAAATCTCAGAAACTGCAAGTGCTAGGAGTCTCAAATTTTGCATGGGGGCTCCTTTTAAGGCGTAGGTGCTCACTAAGACGGGATTTTGCGAAATTCAACCCCTAAAGGGGTGAAACAGGGTGGTAAAGTTTGTATGGGAGAACGCGATTCTTTGGCCCGATTGACTTGGAATTTGGCATAGACATTCTTTCACAAAATTAATTGAACACGTGTTTCGTATTTTTTAAATATTTATTACCTAACAGGGTTAAAAAGTGATAAAAAGCTACTTTTGCTGTGATTGACTTCGACGTCGGAATTGAAACTTTTTTGTGCATTTGATTGATTAAATAAGAAAAATAAATATCATTTGTCATATCAACGTAGTATTACATTCTCTTTGGTCATTTCCCCTGAGAGTAGGTAGAATGCATTATCGCCATAGGCATTGAATAGTACCTATGGCGTTATAGTGACAGTGCTGTCATTTTTTCCTTATTGCGTTGGAATAACGTGCAAAATTATTCCCTCTAATTATCAGTTTAATTTTAAAATAATACAATATTCGGTCAAGTCGCCTATGCTATGACAATTAATAAACCACAGGGACAAAGTTTAAGAGCGGCTGGTGTAGATCCGCGCAGTGATTGTTTCTCCCATGGCCAGCTCTAATGTAGCCTGCTCGAAAGTCAGCTCGCCGAATAGCCTTTTTATTTTGCAACCGGATAACATGACAAGAAATGTGGTAGGTATACAACATGTTACAAAAATACCCTTAATGCTGAATATGATATATAGGGACCATCAAACTGAACAACTTTTACTATTGGGACCAACTCTTAAATCGCGAAAAAAATCAACATTTTGATATTTTCGATTTGAATTTTTGTATGAAACAGCTGATTTTTATTTCGCGATTTCAGAGTTGGTCCCAAAGTAAAAGTTGTTCAGTTTGATGGTCCCTATATACCGTATTCGGCATTAAGGGTATTTTTGTAACATGTTGTATATTATAGAGAAGTGTTGGATGATCGAGATTGATAATCCTGATAATGCACAACATATTTTTATTTAGAACTAGCTGCACCCGGCATGCGTATTGCAATGCTCTGTTTTTTAGCCAGGGACTTTCCCGATCGTAAACAGAACAACTCACCAAAGTTTCATCATAATCGGATCAATGGTTTAGGAGTCCCGTCGTCTGTACACTTAGATCTTTTAAACTATGCATAAAAACCGCATCAAAATCGGTCCATAAGTTTGGGAGCTAGGTTGTCTCAGACAGACAGACACACACAAGTCAAACTTATAACACCCCTTGCGTATGTTGTGTACGTCGTATATACACCACAAGTCGATTTTCATAAAAACGAGGTAATTTTGAAGTCTTAGTTTTCCGCTAGGGATTGAACTAGCTGTGATCTGATGATGGCCATCCAGGGAGTGAATGGACAAGATTATGATAGCAATACACACCCAACTGATCTGGTCAGCATTGTAAGAGATGTAAGCATAAGAATCAGTTGCAAGTTTTCATACATTTCTATACTATATTCACGGTTTTTTTAAACATATTTTGACGACCTCCGTGGTCGAGTGGTCTGTACGCCGGTTTTCAAGGTATCGCCATCTCTGAGGTCCTGGGTTCGATCCCCGGCTGGGTCAGTTTAGAAAACTAACTTTTCTATATTGGCCCAGGTCTGAGTGTGTGTGTTTACCACCGTTGTGTCTGATTTCCATAACACAAGTGCTTTAGCTACTTACTTTGGGATCAGAGCAATGTTTGTGATTATTGTCTAATATTTATATTAATATCCTTACATCTCTTAAAATGCTGGTCAGATCACTTTGGTGTGTATAGAAATCTGGATCTCCTCTATTAACTCCTTGGATGGCCATCACCAGATCACCGCTCGGTCAAGCCCTGGCGGAGAAGCAATGCTTAAAAGTTACTTCGTTTGTAAGAAAATCGAGTAGCGTCCTTAATTTTGTGGCCACCAGTATATATAGTTATCCTGTAGTATAGTCTAATAACTTCACACTCGCCACATCAGTAACTACATTGTACCCGTGCGAAGCCGGGGCGGGCCACTAGTGCCGAATATGGTAGATAGGGACCATCAAATTGAACAACTTTTAATATGGGACCAACTTTGAAATTGCGAAAAAAAATCAGCTGTTTCATGCAAAAAATAATTACGAAAATATTAAATGTATGAAACAGCAGATTTTTTTTCGCGATTTCAGAGTTGGTCCCATAGTAAATCTCAATCTACCATGTTCGGCATTAAGGCAGGCAGGGGTACTTTTGTAATACGTTGTATAAGTTGTTGATATAAGTAATTATGGATTTATTTAAAATTTACGTTCTGCCTTTCAGTTGCTGCTATACTCTGCTTCTTCTTGCCAAAGACAGGACAAGAAGCATTAGACTAAACCGGAGCCAAACTTTAGGTAGTGCAATTAGATTTTATGAATCGAGTAGAAATACAATTTCGATGTGGTTGTACATATCATTTACGATACGATGTAAATATTGAGGACTAGGTATTTATTGCGTGCGGGGCCGGGCAGTCACCAAATGGAGTCAATGAACTATATTTTTGGAGGATTTTCAACATTCGTGTTATAAGAATAAAGTGCAATTTTGTCCATAAGCCCGTTCTCACACCGGGTACTGTGATGCAGTATATAATGTCTAAGAATCAAACATAACAGTATTTTAGAGTTGACTGTGTAATATAATATAATGCCTTAAATTATTATAATTATTATTATTAAAGGATTATTTGCCTTATTTATATGCTGTTTTCTTTTCAACCGCCACCCTCTGTGTAAGAATTTAGAATACCTATAATTCATTAATAGACATGTATCGCGACCCGATACATTTCACACTTCACACTTCGATTTCATGAGGTTTCGATGTTGTGAATAAGCTATCGATGATACGTGTTCGATGCTGAGTTTCGGTGTGATGGTGTAATTCAATGTATCATCCCTGGACTAATTCCAAACGGCAACGAATTTAAGTTTGAGACAGGAACAAATAATACTCAGTTTTAGAAAATATTTAACTTAGAAAATATAATAAAATTACATTACATTAACATATGACAGAAAAGCAAAAATTTGGTTAGACTACATAGTAATTTATGCTCGACCTATGGTAAGGCTACCAACCGTTCTGCATTGGGGGGACAGTCCCGCATTTGTCCTTATGGTTTCCTTTTATCAGAAGAATCCCACATTGTCCCACAAACATCGAATTTGTCTCACATTGTCCCACATTGAAATCATGCGCAGATTGTAAAATCAACGCATTGCGTACGAATCTCACCAAAACGAGGTGGATCATGCGGGTGTTTTTGGCCACTGATTTTGGATTTTTAAGCCTGTCCCCCATTTTGTTTTAGGAAAGTTGGCAGCCTTAACCTATGGTGATTAATGATGAGCTACATAAAAAGAAACTTAGATAAGATGATGTAATATGGTACCAGCCACCCTAACATGACCACCGATACGCGATATGATATAGCGATTTATTGCGTTTAACTGTCAAAAGACAATTCATTTTGACAGTTGAGTGCCGATAAACCGCCATATCATGCGATATACCTATATCGTGTTTCGGTGGTCGTGCTAGGGGGCAGTAATCGATACGGCACATTTATCATTTAGTAAAAAATATTTTCAGTTGGGTTACTTACACAAATCAAAGTAAAATTGCTTTAGAGTAACTAAATATAAAAGGCGATCATTTTTTAAATATAAAGAAAACATCTAATTTTATTTATTATGTACATCTTTACAATATACACGTAAGATTAAATTTTAAACCATAACATTTTGAGTTTTATAAACACATACGCAAAAATCTTGAATTTAAATTTAAACATGAAATTAAACAATAATATTATAGAAACTATCTATATTGACATGCTATATAGATAGTTTCTATAATATTGACTTACAGAATCCACAATTAATTCTACACCAGAGATGCACAGACTTATTTAGACTACCACTTGCGCAAATGATGAACGAATGGCGGGCCACCAGTACAAATTAAAAACATAAAAATAGCCAAAAAAATTTTTTTTCTTTCAAATGTACGAGGAAATATTTTTACTGGCATATTGCCGGGGGCTGCGGTCTGTGCATTTCTGCTCTACAAAAATATTGGGTGTATTATTATAAGAGTTTAACTACCGTACTCAGAGATGTCAATTAAGTTTAATGCTTCATTAAGTTTCGTGTCGTTTTATACTATCACTATGGAAAAGAAAGAGATAGCACCAATTTTAATAAAGCATTAAACTTTATTGACGTCTCTGAGTACGGCAGTTAATCACAGAAAATTAAATCTTGAATTTAGCACAAGGTGTTTGATTTCCAGTTTCTAAAGAATCCATGAAAAGCTAGTTAATATCCTTGCATAATTTACCTAAACAGCCAAAACATACAGATGCAGTAAAGTAGAAAACTGAATAGTTAAGAACTTACTTATTAAAAACAGATCAAAAAAGAGTAAAGTAATAAAAAAATGAAAAAGGTTTTAATTGATCTTGATGTCCATCACTGCATGATGCAAAACACCAAAGTTGTGTAGTTATTATAAAACTGTTGTCGTCATCAAAGCAACTTAAGCCCTAACATCATAGACATTAGGTAAAATTTAAAATCAGGACCACTAAGGTACTTTAATATTTGGAAATCTTTAGTTGGAATGTAGGACTTAGAAACATAGATTTCGAGGAATTCTTTATAATCATCAAAGTAGTTAATAATTTCTTACCGAATCACTATCTTCAGAATTTTGCATCAGCTGTTACCAGGCAACATACACAGACTGTTTAAAAGGCGCAATAGATACCGGCACTGCCTTAACAGCCATAAAAATTCCACCAATCAACGCGTAGTTTGTGCCGCGCTCGGTACCTGCGGCAGACCGAACTCGTCCACTGGGACACCGTCCTTGTTTCGGACGCTGTCCGCGCCCGGTTCCCTGTCGGGCGCCGCTGGGGCCTTTACTACGTCGTCCAGATATGAGGTATCGTCATCCAGAGCGATTTCATCACCTGTAATTGAAATAGAATAATATTCAAACACAATAATTGCCTTTTTTAACTGATAAGAAGAATGGGCGCAATAAACTTATCGGCTTTGACAGAAATAAGTAACTTACTTAAATATATCGTTACCAAATACAATACAGTAACAGGATTATTAACAACAACATTTTAAAACACAATAACACAATCCAATAAACGTACATGAATTAGTTTTTTTAATCATCATTTTTCTCCCTAGTTACTTCCCATTCAAACATTATGTGAAAGTGTGTCAAGAAAGAGTAACATGATTGTAACATAGCTTTTGTTGAATATACTAAACAACATTTATATGAATATAAAATTATCTTTCACACAAAAAAAGCAAAACCAAAATCGGTTCATCCGTTTGGGAGCTACAATACCACAGACAGAGACACAGACATATTTAACTTATAACACAACTCTTTTTGCGTCGGGGGATAAAAATAAAAGTTATACCTAGAGCATCCAGCTCAGCAGCCAATTCATCATCATCTATCTCTGGCATTCCGTACTGCCTGCCCAAGGCCTCTTGCACCTCATCTGCTTGTTCCATCATGTCTGCCAACTCATCATTTACATCCTGGGATAAAGAACATAATAATTAGATACTATGGTATTTTTTATATAGCATTGAATAAATACTTAATTATTATAACTTAATTATAATATTGTTAGGTACCTATCTGGGACTTCTTAACATCATATTCTAGAACACATCTCCATTATTATTATTAATATTTAAACAATACCACAGTATCTGGAGTATGAAAATCTATCAGTTTTGGCATAAATGAGTGCAAATTGTTTTTTTTTTAATTTGTGAATATTATATTTAAAAAAAAAATGTTTTTAGGTAGTTAGTAGCTTTTAATTCATCAACGCCCAAGTGGCCGAATGCCGAAGGCCGGACGACAATAGAATATCTGTTGTGTCTCAATTTTCGGGCCTTGATCGGTTAATTAAATACATAATATCTAAAATTCATTACCTCAATGGAATCAATATTGATCTTTTTAAATTCTTTCTTCATTTGTGTGACACCATCTTTCATGGCTGATATGGTAGTGTGTGTGTCCTTCAAGGTTTGAGTGGCATAGTTTGCCTGCTCCATGTTGAACGACTGGGCTCTCAGACTGTCAAGTTGTTGCTCATACCTTTTAATATAAAATAACAGAGTCATTATTGTCACAACACTTTAAAATCAAGACATAAACTCTACTAACACTGCCAGGCTAAAATATGCGACCTTTTTTATCTGAAAAGTGAACTAAAATTAGACACAATTCAGACTGAGGCTGTCTGCTGTTATTTACTGGAAAAAGTTGACATTCTGACCCCAGCCTGCCTAGCATGCACACCGTTAATTTGTCAACACTTATCTCACTTTCTTTATTATAGATAGGCAACTGCTTGACCGCTATCATGCCTGGTGGTAAGCGAAAGCAATGTTGCAATCTATGATGCAAACAAACACGCTTGCCCAGAAGTAAGTCTGTTATTTGTAGTCAGTGTTTGTCTCGCATACATCAGTATGGTGTGATTGGGACAGATACTGTGCTTACACTAGAAAAGTGAGTCGGAGTCTGGTTAGTGACAAGAAAATTTTGCAGTGGTGCTCATGCTAGGGTCTCTTCTGGTCTAAATTTTTCCATGATTAAGAATAAGGATATCTTAGTTTAAAAACCTAAGTCTTAAATAAGAGATTCATAATATCACTTGCCTCTATAAAGAATTATATAGAATAATTTCTACTTACATTTTCTTTTGTTTCAAAACTCTCATTGCTTTTTGTTTAACAGAGTTCTTTGCTGGCCCTTCCCTCATTTTAGTCATTTGATCTTTGTATTTACGAAGCTCTGTATCCAGCTTCTGGATCTTTTGTTCAATATTATCTGCTCTGGCATCCACCTGCAAGTTTAATCAATCATGTAAGTACTAAAATATCTAAATACTTTTTATTCCTTTGGATTATCCAAGTATACAATAAATTAAAGTCTAGACATGCTTTGACTTCTAAATAATTGAAAACTTTGCGATAGTATAGAACCAGATTTTTCTAAACAAGTATAGTAAAAAAAACATTTAGATAGATATGAATCATCGACAGGAACCATGGTTTGAAAAACACTTTTGGACATTGTAATACTTACATTGGTAATGCAGTCATTAATGCTTGGACCAGGTTCTTTAGGCTTTCCTCTGCCAAATAACCTGTTCATTTTGTAATATTATTAACCGAAGCTACCAAAAACTATGCGAAGGTTGTAATATAAAGATAATCAATCAATTTGCCTTGTTCGCAATCGCACGCAAAACGCAAATCGCAACCTCGCAAGCCACAAATGTGACATTGACAAAGCCAAATGTCAAATCAGAGAGTATAGTTTTTTTTAAGATTTGTTGCTTGGATACAAAACTTTTATTCCTGTCAGTGTACAGTTATATTATAACATAGATAGTTTTACAACCATCTAACTAACTGAATAACGAACACTCGTTGTCTAACGGGAAAAAACGTAAGTACATGTATACAAATGAGTAGGTATATAAAATTCTGGTGAGTGAGGCTTTTAGGGGAATTCAGAAAAAACTTGGGGAAATATTTTGGGGTTTTGGTAACACTTCTTAATGCTCTAAGGTAACATTGAAACTGAAGCAAACTGCAAAGGAAACAAACGCTAGCCAGGTGTCATTAAGTGCAAAGTTTTCGTTTTCTATTTTGGAATACGGATAATTTAAACATTCCTATAAACAAAATCAAATAGAATCTGTTTTTTTGAGGAGCAACAATGAACTTATAGACACAAAAACATCTAAATACAAAATAATGTCACATTCTGACAACGGGGTGAAACTACGCTCTGACAGCTGTCAGAGTAAAATTTCTTCTTCTTCTTTTTTTGTTATGGCAATCTACTTTCCTCTTGGAAGTAATTTTTGCCAGTGTCAATGTTAAATAGTTCAGTAGTAGATATTGTTTAATTTTTCATTAGAATACGGGTGCATCGCATTCCAATGCTGCTTGGAGCATTTGGCACCAAGTATATCAAGACAGTTTACTCGGTTAGTTCTGCCGAGGAAGCCACCACTTCAATAAAAGTCTCAGCTTCACACAACCAAGATCGCGCCTATTTCAATTATCCCACATATTGTTCAGTTGCGTAGACACTTGCACCTTATAACTGCACCAATTTTAAGACACAATATCCACTATGAATCAATTTGAAAATAATTAAAATAGACACCAAACCGAACTCGACAAAATGGCGCCAAAAACTCCCCGAGTAAAATGTCACCGAGCCACTGAACGGTCAGAGTGCGCACCCGTGCGCGCTCGAGTGCACTCGAACGAAGCGACGGAACGCACCCTAGGAGTAATTGACTTGTGTTCTGTGGAAACAAAAGTCAAAACAAGGAACATTGATAAAAAGAAATAGTGATATCTTAAGCAAGAATATAAAATATTTTTTCTGCCATTTCGTTGTGCTCTCAGAAGTTGGGCTCTTTCTATTTTTTCAATGCTGTGTGATTTGATTTACTAATGTCATAAATGGCAACTAATGGCACTTCAAAGTCTTCAAATAATGTGGTTTGTTGTTTGTTTACTTAGTACTGAAAAGCTAAAGGAAATAATCACTACGTTTTCTAACACTTACCTACCCATTATGTACAAAGTGTGTACCTCCTATTTGATTTTATGTAAATTTTTCACCCAGGTTTTGAGAAAAAAATATTTTTTTTCTGAATAAAAGTTTAGGTTATAGTGATCATTCTGATTAAAAACAAAAGATCAAGTTAAGTAGTTATTTCATCTAATTAAAGTATGTATATTCAGCTCAACCAGTGTGGGAAAACTTGCAATCTAATAAGATGTTGGAAATGGGATGTCTCTCGAATTATCTCCAGTCATTTTCAATGTCAAGCAAAGTATGCATATGCAGTTCTTGTCTTAAATAGACCTCTAACTCAAAATCAGGCATTCATCGCAAGTTTGTGGAATGATGGTGAGTGAAACTTAGGTCGGACAATCCGGTTTGGGACATGTATGAATAGGTATACAGATAACATTTTCAATAGATTTTTTTTCACACAATCTTATTTCTTATATAATACGCGTGCGATGAAAATGGGATGGAACCTAGTCAGAGATTTGTTTGTTAGCTGGCCAGCCACAGGGATATCCAAAAACACGGTGTCACACATCCGAAGTGAGGGAAATTAAATTAAAATAAAGTAATTAGTCAATTTTCGATTTACTTTGACAAGGTTCCATCCGCGCGTGGATTATACTTAGCTTTATTAATCAAGTAGTACCTATAAAACATTGCAGTAGGGTGCATTATGATTTATAATATTATATTGTTTATTTCAGCGTTAGTAAGAGTAACTGTTGATGGAGGTACAAATCAATGGGACAAATTTGTAAAAGACTTTTCTGAAAATGATAAAAACACATTAAAAGTGCCTAATATAATAACAGGAGACTTTGATTCCGTGCGGCCAGAAATCCTTCAGAGATATGAGGCCAAAGGTTGTAAGGTTAAACAATCTTTCCATAATTACTTCTCTGTCAACAAAATGTATCAATAGAATAGCATTTTTCAACAATTTACCTATTTACTATTAGAGAGATCATTATTTGACCTATTGTGTAAAGACATGCGTCTTGAGGTAATGTTGATTTTTGACAAATGATTACCTATTTTGGTAGTTTGAATACTCAGATCATTTTGGTGCTGAGTGTACAGTGTGATTCAAACTTTATGGTGGCTGTGAAGGTTGATGCTAAGCGCATAGGCCTGCCAGTAGTTGTACTGTGCATAGGCCTGACCTGCCCAATAACCTCACCAGTCTCACTACTTTTATTTACCTATATAATTGTGTATTGATCTAAATTGTGTATTGCCCAACGCCTTGCCTTTAACTTCACAGCTGCCATAAATTGCATTATACTTATTGGTATTTGGTATTGGTGGTGGGCACTTTCTCCGCATTTAGACCAATTTGGTCCGTTATGCGTGAAACCTCATAGCATCGGTATGGCTAATCGAGCCATCCCAGCTCCTTCCAGAAGCGCAGAAGCCTCCTGGGGCGTTCACAGGCTTCTAGGAGCGACCTCACCTCTGTGAGGATTTCTGCCCGTTGTGTGGCCAGCCCCACGCACTCCAGGATCACGTGGGCGGCTGTTTCCTCTGCTTCCAGGCATCCCCTGCATAGAGGACTGTCTGTCGCATTCATGATGAATAGTTGTCGGTTTAAAGCTAAGTGACCTGTAAGTGTACCTACAACTATCCGGAGGTCTGGGCGATTGAGGCTGAGCAGCCTGCGGGTCACACGCGGCGAAACTGCAGTCATCGCAATCTTAGACTGTCTACAGCTTGTTAGATCTACCCAACGAGTATTGTGTGCAGCACGAGTTCGTTGTCCTACCCATGAGCGTAATTGGCTGAACGGGAGTGGCAGAATGGGTATGGGTCCTGCCACTGTTGTAGAAGATCCTATTCTAGCCAGCTCATCGGCGGCATCGTTCCCGTGTGATCCACTATGCCCTTTAATCCATTGTAGGATTACTCCGTTGTTGGATGCCAAACGATCCAAAACTTGGTGGCATTCGTAGACGATACTGGAGTTGATCGTGTTGGCTTCCAGTGCTGTTAGGACGGCCATGCTATCAGTCAGTATGCGGATGTTTAGTCCCTTCACACCTCTAGACAGGGCCGTAGTAGCGGCGTTTATTATAGCAACACATTCGCATTGAAATATCGAACTGTGTTGGCCTAGCGCTAGTGATATTTTGATATTTAGGTCTTGAGAGAAAACTCCAGCTCCAGTTCCAGACCCCATTTTGGAACCGTCCGTATAGATTCGGACTTCATGTATGCCGGAGTAATCTCGGTCGCTTTCAAATAACTGGATTTGGTATTTCTTTAGGAAAATATATTGCTTGGGGATCCTGTCGCATGGGGCAGCGATTAGTGACTCATGTTTCACTAAGTTATTCCACAATATGGAATGAGGACCCTCTCGGTTGTACCACAGACCTAGGTGTTTAAGCCTTATAGCAGCCATGGAGGCTTCTTGTTGTATAAACAGGTCCAAGGGTGTTAGATCCAGAGCTACTTCTAGGGCGGCTGTGGGGGTAGTTCGCATGCAGCCGGTTATAGCAGAGCATGCCAATCTTTGGAATTGCTGCAGCTTGTTGATGACGGTGCTTTGCTCTGTTTTGGACCACCAGGCAACGGCTCCGTATGTGATTATGGGACGTATAACAGTTTTATATAGCCACATCGTTATTTTCGGTGATAGTCCCCACCTTTTGCCGAGTAGTCTTTTACATTGGCAGAAGATGATGGTGGCTTTGTTTAGTTTTCCTTCGAGATGTCTATTCCAGAGAAGTTTGTTGTCTAGTATCACACCTAGATACTTGACTTCCTTGCTAAGGGACAGACTGGTATTAAAAAGTTTAGGGAGTTTAAGATTTCCTAGACTTCGTTTGTTTGTGAACATGATTAGCTCCGTCTTTGCTGGGTTCACTGTTAGATTGTGTTTAGTGCACCACTGTTCGACGACCTTCAGTGCGGACCTCATTTGGTCACAAATCACACTCTCAACTCGTCCGCTGATGAGTATGGTCAGGTCGTCTGCATAGCCTACTGTGAGGAAGTTGCGGTCGTTGAGCCACGTAATCAGCTCGTTGACCACTATGTTCCATAGTAGCGGTGAGAGGACTCCTCCTTGAGGACATCCTTTAGCTACTACGCCTCTGGTGGAACCATTCACAGTAAATTGAATGGCTCTGTCTCTCAGCATGCTGTCAATCCACCCGGCAATAGTGGTATCCACACCATGTTTGGACAGGGCCTGGCTTATGCTGGTAAAATTGGTTTTGTCAAAGGCTCCTTCAATGTCGATGAAGGTGCCTAGTGTAGATATTTTGTGTTTGAGATTGCCTTCTATGTAGGAAACCACCTTATGTAGGGCAGACTCTGTTGATTTGCCTGCAGAGTAGGCGTGTTGGTTTGGATTTAGGGGGTTCCTGACTAATGCAGTGCTCCTTATCTCCTTGTCTATTAGTCTCTCTAAAACCTTTAAAAGGAATGATGTGAGGCTAATTGGTCTGAATGATTTAGGTTGAGTGTAGTCTCCTTTGCCGGGCTTAGGGATGAAGACTACCCTGACTTCCCTCCATTTCGTAGGAATATAGCGGTGTGCTAGGCAGCTTCTGTAGATGGCTACGAGGTGGTCAATGAGACCTCCGTCGCTCCACCTCATCAGTCCTGGAAAAACTCCATCTAGTCCCGCTGATTTGAATGGAAGGAAGCTGTTGATTGCCCATCTTACTTTCTCCGGGTTGACAACCTTGTGGGCGGTGATCCAGTCAGTTTCAGATGGTGGATTCTCATCTTTTCCTTCCCATGTGCGACTTTCCGTTATGCGGCACCCTGGGAAGTGAGTGGTCATTAACAGTTCTGAGGTCTCTTGATCTGTTTTGGTGTAAGTTCCATCAGGCTTTTTCAGGAAACCAAGATTATGTACTGGTTCGCTGCACAGAATGTTTTTCACTCTGTTAGCCTCACTGTTGGTTTCAATATTGGTGCAGAAGCGTCTCCAGCATTCTCTTTTCCTGAGGCGAATACGCTTCCTGTAGTTGTATTGGGCTTGCTTGTAGGCGTCCCAGTCTTGCGCATCTCGAGAGTTCTTTGCTTTGTTGAACAACTTTCTCACCTTTCGGCGTAATTTCTCCAGATCGGGTCCCCACCAGTGATGTTTGTTGCCTGGCTGGAAGCTGGGAATAGAAAGTGGGCAAGTTTCGTCAAAGCTGGTGGTTAGTATTGTTGTTATGCGATCAACATGGTTATCAATATCCGCTGTTACCGCGTGAGTTGTAGGTGTGTCTAGACACTTTAGCTTCTCTGCGGTCAGAAGCTCGTACTTACGTCTATCCATCTTGCGTGGATTACGTCGAGGCTTAGGCGGTGTGAGAGTCATGTTTATGTTGTATTTGACCCAGCGATGATCGGAACATGACGCCTCATCAGATACATGCCAATCGGAAATGTGATGCGACGCGTGTTCACTCGCTAAAGTAAGGTCAATGATTGTCTGGGCTCGTGATGTTACGAAAGTCGGTTCGGAGCCCCTGTTGATTATGTTCATGTTAGTCGCGAGTAAAAAAGAAACGAATTCCTCACCTCGCTTGTTGTTTTCCTTGCTGCCCCATAGCACATGGTGTGCGTTGGAGTCAGCTGATATGATCAGCTCTAGTCCCTCGCGTTCGCAGTGTTGAACCAGTGCGGCCAGCTCAGGAGTGGGAATATCCGCGTCGCCCGGCAGGTAGGCGGACGATATCACCACGTCAGTCAGGCCTAAGGAGGGGTCATTTTGGAGTCTGATAGTAGTCAGGTTCCTGGAACAGAACTCGGTCATTAAGGTTGTGTTTGCGTGTTTAGGTGTAAAGATACATGTACGCGGGTTGTCAGCGGTAGTGTCTAGGAGTAGCTTACCCCCGATGTTGCTGAGACCGCATATTCTGCCCTTCCTAATCCACGGCTCCTGGATTAGGGCTACGGTCTTGGGATTTACCTCCAGCATTCTGCGTAGTGTAGCCGTTGCAGTCTGGCTGTGCTGGAGGTTGGTTTGGAGGACGGAGAGGTTATTGCTGGGGGGTGCTGGCAGCGCCATCGTCGCTGTTCAGCATAACCTCCTCGTCTACGTCGCTTTCTCCGCTCCCATCTTCCATAGGGGAATCCCCCATCCCTTCCTCTTGTGGGACTTCCCTGGGGTCCACTTTGGGCGGATTAGCGTCGTCGGTGGTTTGTGGTGGTCGTGGTGGTGGGTTTGAGTGTGCGGTGGGGTATGTAGGCCCGCTGCCTGGGTCACTAATGACCTCTCCAGGTAAACTGGGGTTCGGCGGGGGCGTATTTGTATTGTCAAGGAAGCGGGCGTAGATGTTACCCAGCTTGTAGTAAACTCTACGCTCGCTTGCCTTGAGTTTCTCGGCGTCTTTTTCTGGGACCCCAAGCACGAGGAACAGGCTTTGTTTCTCCTCCTGCTGCTCGGCGTGGTAGACAGCCCAGTTGGAGACGTCGAGGTGGGTGTTTTGGCACGTTAGGCGTCTGCGTACCCGGTCCAACGTGTCATCCGGTCCAAATTGTGGCACCAGGAGCCCCGTCTTGACGCGTTTGGGGATCTCCAGCTGTCGCTTGACGACTAGCTTGGTGCCGGGACGTGGTGAGCCGATTTTAGCGGTCGTGCGATGAAGCCACAGGAGCGAGTAGTCATCCTTGCACCAGAATTTAAGGACGCCCTCACTATAGAAGGCGTTCGCCTTAAAAGACGGTCCGACATATGGATGGCTTGATGAACTCGGAGCGAATATCTCGTCGTCCAACAAACCATCGACCTGTCTCTTGATGACCTCGGCCTGCTCTTTGGTAAGGTCATGGTAGGGCTCCACCATGATCGCGACGCTGAGGTCCGATTTCAGAGCGTCGGCATATGCGATGGAGCTGGTGGTGGTGGGATGGGGTTTACTGCGTTTGCCTTCGCCTCGCGGAGTGAAGGAATCGTCGGGGCGATTCCTCTTGACGGGCTTGGCAGGCGTAGCAGTATTCCCCTTTCCACGGGAACCCCGCCTGGGTTTGCGTCGCGCAGATGCGTTGGCGGCAGCTGGCTTCAGGGCGACGGATGGTGCCCCTTTAGGAGCAGCTTTTTCCTCAGCAGGACTATTGTCCACGTGAGGAGTCAGCGCATCACTATTGGGAGCGTCGCGGGGCTTTGCAGCCCCTTCGGCAGCTTCACGCGGCCTACTTCCATCCGTAGCCTGTCGCCGCGCCTTCCTCGCTACCAATCGGGTTTCCACCCGTTTGGCTTTGCGTGATTGGCCAGGCGGGTTGGGTAGTTGTTTGGGCCTCTTCTTCTTAACGACCACTGTGTTCCAACCGGATTCCTCCTGTTGGGGTCCAGAGGTCATCGGCATTGCTGCCTTCAGAGAGGAGAGGTCCAAACTGTGTTGTGCAGGCGGCGCTACACTCGGGTTATGCACCTGAGGAGCTGCCGGTGTGTTCTGTGGCGCTACTCTCGGGTTGTGCACCTGAGGAGCTGCCGATGTGTTGTGTGGCGCAACACTCTGGTTATTCACCTGAGGTGCAGCCTGGGTGCTGGGCGCGCCGCCTTGGTTTTCACCTTGGGGTGCAGCCTTGGTATGTTTGTGCTTGTTTTTAGATGCCATGTGAGTTTGGTATTCGATTCGTCTTTGCTGCGTTCCACCCTCCTTGGAGCCCTCAAGTGGGGACGTTGCGGCAGAAGGCACACAAACGCCAGAACTACAGCAAAGATATAGAGCCCCAATATAGCAGGAAGCCGGCCGAACAGAGCAGGATGACAAAAAAAATCGTCCCACCCGCCGTCTGCCCCCACTATAACAGGACTCTCGCCTGACAGCCCTCTTACGGGAAGTCACAGCCGATTGACCTAGGGTGGCTAGTCCTAGGCCTCCCGTGTGAGGAGAAATCCGGGCCAAAGTGACGTGTTGTCTCAGGAGTGCTTATACAGCCTACACTCCATCGACTCAATCACCAGGACACCTTCATCCCCCCGTACGGGTCCCCGCGCACGGCACAAACACGCGGGTGGTTGTTCCCCCCCTTACCCCTCACCATCAGTCCTGTTTGATGATGAGGCCGCAAGTACCAACCACATAATACCCACAGTACTGTGTTAGGAAAGGAAGAAAGGATGGGAAAGGTCTGGATGAGAATTGCGTCTAGCCGTTTCAGTTCCGTCTGTTTCAAAGGGAACCAGACCAATAACAGGCAGCAACCACGGGAAGGATAATCAGCTAGACATGCCATGGGGATCAGCGACTGTTGCGCTCCTCCCATGACCATTCGCCATGTCTGCTCTCCGGACAGGAGGGCCGACTAGGGTTGGATCTGCTCCCGGCGATCAAGGCCATGGGACCAACCCATGAGACCACACCCAACCCCGCCCTTGCATTATACTTATTTCTTTATATAGAGCTTCTGGTCTGTTAGATTTGTTTTTACTGTAACATTTTTTTTAGTTTAAAGTAAATACTTACTTAGGAGTTAACATTGTATTATTTTATTGTTTTAGGTGATACAGACACCTGACCAAGATCAAACTGATTTTACAAAAGCTTTAATGGAATTAAATAAATGGTGCAAAGTAAAAAATTTGGTGGTGAGTAATTGTCTAGTTTAGTACAAAAGTCATACTAGTGAAATTGTAATTTCTAATACTATGTTGAGATTTACACCATGTACCTGTTCATTCACATGGTGTAAATCCCGACATAGTTATTCTAATAACGCCAATAACTATGGAAATTTGAAATAATATATTGTAATTTCCTATTTGAAAAAAATATGCATAGGTAGGAGGTACATTTATAATAATGCAGCATTGCCTGATCAAAAATTGTAGCATGCATTTTATTTTATTAAAATCGGTTAATTTTCAAGGTTTGGGTGATAAAACTGACAGACAACAGCTGATGATACTCAAAATTAGATTTTCAATAAAATAACTTTTTTTCTAATTATTGTGAAGAATTGTTAAACATGTTCAACATTTTACCTACAGATTGACCATGCTATAGCAATTGGCCAATGTTCCGGGCGACTAGATCAGATTTTGGGAAATATTCAAACCTTGTTCCTTGCCAAAGACAACTTATTGCTAGGTTTGAAAACAAGACTTTATTTGCTTACTGATGATGCGATTACATGGCTGTTGCAACCGGGAGATCACATCATAAGTATACCTGAGGCGACAAGGACCCATAAACGAGCTTGGTGCTCATTGGTGCCTGTAGGAGAAACATGTTCCAGAATCACCACAACAGGACTAAAATGGAATTTAGGTACCTACCTATGTAACTATTTATTTTCCTAGTTATAATTGAAGTTTGAACTAAATATAAAATTCTTATTTGTACATCTAGGTAATTGTGTATGTGTATAAATTTTAAAATATTGAAATGTATTTTTAAGATAACCAGACATTAAAATTTGGGGAAATTGTGAGCACATCCAACACGTTTGATGGATCAGAACATGTAACAGTAAAATGCACAAATACAGTTCTGTGGTCAATGAAAATTCCAAGTGTTAAAGGTGAGTTTAAAATTTACTGAAACCCCAAGACAGAATCATTAGTTTCCATTCTATGATTTTTCATGTGTACGTAGCTCATTATTTAGGCCCGTATTTTTAGATCACTCAACATTCAGAGCTTCAGTGATATCTTGAGATCATACCTGAGATGCTGTTAATAAGGTTGCCAACATGTCTGGCGAAATGTAGTATTTTTCAAATTAAGCTATAAAAAGTCTAGTACACTTTAAAAAATATAATATTTTATGGAAAAGGCAGAAAATAGGCAATTATATATTTTTTACTTATTTATTTTTATAAAAACTATATATTTTTACACTTATTGCACTTTTTAACAATTCAGATACACTACACGATATCGAATCAGTCAAAATGCACTATCACAAATTTAAAGATGAAAGATTTGTTTCTTAGCGTTCGATGTTGAAAATATAGTACCTATTTTTGCGTAATATTTATTTCTTCAACAGTATATAATACGCAGACCCGAAATATAGTATATATATATTATAGTGCGGTTGGCAACCCTAGCTGTTAATGTCATTTAGGCCGGTGCCTAAACGGCGGCGCGGCGCTGTTAAATTAAATGACTAGGCCGCTAATTGAGTGGCTGATTTAACCAGTTGGCTGCGACATCCATACCAGCAACAATTTTACCTGTTGCACTTATTTATTTTTCATCTCAATATATAATTTTCTATTGTTTCAGATTGATGAAAATTTCATGTAGGTACTTTTGTGAATCGACAACCGCCGGTAGTTTTGTTAGTTCAATTTTATAACTATACTAAGTTAATCAACTAGGGGGCTGATTACGTAACTCTGTTGCTAACAATTCTCGATTGAAACCGCACTTACATTGCTGCTTTAAGGAAGATAGTTGTCGCATTGGTTCTTACTAAAGCAGCAATGTAACTGCGATATCTGTCAGAGTTGATTGCAACAAAGTTACATAATCAGGGGGCCGGTATAATCGCAGAGGTTGCCACTCTGCCACTTTGTAAACAAAATGCTTTAAACAGTCTATTGCAATTTTTACGACAAAAAGCGAGATAGCAAATTAAAGTCTGTTTTTTATTAGAGAGACAAAAATGAGCTTAATCTGTCAAATTAAAATGATTTTATTACGTTGATGTTGTAGGTATCTCTTATGATTCTGGTTCAAATTAAATCAATTCAAATTACCTAAAAATAATGTAATTATGATAACGAATAATTTGCAATCGAATGAAATGTGCAATTAGAAAAATGTGGAACGTTATTTTTGTTTTTCTGACAAATAAACAAACTTCAATGTCAGTGTATTACGCAAAATTTAGATAACAATTAGCTACAGAGCGCCCCCCTCTGTTCGGCGACTGTACCTATAATGCGATTAATCTGAAAATGTACTCGGTCCTCAGCAACTTCAGTCGAGAAAGTATGGTTCGCACCACAGAGTTATAATGTCACACACTCCGGTACATTATCAGATGTTATCCCTATTCCCATAAATGATACGTACGGCGAGAGAACAAAAGGCCACTCATAGGCGATACTAAACTGTCACTCGATTCGAATAGAGGCAATGACGAGCGAGAGCCGATAAACTCCACCTATAGTTTGCCGAGACCTCCTACCGCGCCTAGTAAATCTCGAGTCGTGTCATAGAAGTAGAGTGACAAAATGTTTGATAGAACAGAAAAAGAATAAAAAAATACAAACAATATCGAAGAGATTGGCATTAAACTCGAAACTGCAAACAACTAATTTATTCATGCAAGTTACGTAAACGCGCGCGGCATTTGTTCATTCGTGGTTCTGCCCATATTTTGCTCTCTCCCTTTCTCTCTTTTTCTTGCTTTTCCCTTTCTCGTGTTCTCTTGCTTTATAGGCTGATAACTGTTTATACCATTTTGTGTGAAATATGGACCACAATCCGACATACACTGTACTTATATGAAAACCTTTTTTTGTTAAACCAATGTACTTAATATTCCCTATCCAGTCTATACGTAACTTGTGATTATGAAATCAGTAGTAATAAAAATAATCTCTAGATTTTTACGTAGATTAACATTTATGACGACGACGGTATTGTTAAAAGATTTAAAATACTCACACTAACTTTACTCGTTTAAAAATGTGGTTTTGTTTAGATTGCCATTTTGTAAGTTTATTGTCTTAATCACCGATTCTCACACTAAAATTAGCGAGAAACCTACATGGTGCAGGCGGTGTCGACTAATTTATGTCAAAAATTAAATATACGGTCAACAGCACGTTGGTCTTCCAAGCCCCAATCAATTTTAACCACTAAGGCGAGCGGTAAAGGTTTAAAATTAATTGGAGATTTTGGTCAATTTTGTATAACATGATCCTTAACTACCACGAGAAAGGGTTTATTCTGTAAATACTCTGTATGTACATGTCGCCAATCAGTCATTCAGTTATCGGCCTAGCTTTTTACAAAAGTGCGCAGAGGCCTGATTGACAACCATTCAATAAAAAGCTATGCAAATTATTTGTTTCATTGACTGCGATTGCGACGTATACTAGGTGTTACAAAAATACCCCTAATGCCGAATATGGTATATAGGGACCATCAAACTGAACAACTTTTACTATAGGGCCAACTCTGAAATCGCAAAAAAAAATCAGCTGTTTCATACAAAAATTAAAATCGTAAATATCAAAATGTATGAAACAGCTGATTTTTTTTTCGCGATTTCAGAGTTGGCCCCATAGTAAAAGTTGTTCAGTTTGATGGTCCCTATATACCATATTCGGCATTAGGGGTATTTTTGTAACACCTTGTATACACTTGTAAAATATTTATTAGCCTCTCACGGGAGTCTTTTTTAAACTTTTTTTCCAAAAAATACATATATAAGAAGATCGAATAACGGTGCATGCGCAACTTACTGCGTTTAAAGTGACTTAAGTGTATAAATAAATAGGTAACAGTTACGGGTAAATATAGTTGAAAGACAAGGACTATGATTTTATATTTATTATGTATAATGTTTTTTTGTGTCCTGTGTGGTTTTGTTGTGTCCTTTTAGTTTTTACAATTGTTCAATAATTTGAATGTTTTCATAGATAAATGTTATAATGTATAATCTTTATTTTTTTAAATGTACTTACCTTACTGTATTTCCTTCGTTATACGGGTACTATCAGAAAGTAGAAAAACAAAAAAGCTCCTACCTTTTATCTTAGAAGTCCATTAAGGGATTAGTAAATAATTCTCAATATTTAGCAATAATCCTGTGGGATGTTGTCAACTTAGTAGAAAAGAGAGGTAGAAAAGTGAAACTTGCATCTTAAAAAATCCTCGCAAACTGCTTAGCACAAGGACTAAAAAGACCACAGGTTACGGTTTTGAACTTGTAGTACTTGCATCAAACGACTACGATCCAAAGATGCAAGATGGCATGATTAAGTAATCAGGATAATTCCTACATTATGCGAACGTGACATTATGCGCCGAGAGGGACTGAGCATTGACGTCAGTCCAGCAGGTGCATTAAACCTAAATAATAGCTCTAAAATAATACAGTATAAAGAAGATCATTCATTCTGTCTGGGACTTTACTGAAAGTGCCGGCCAACGAGAAAAAATTATTGATAGAACTAGCCATTTGGAGCAATAGTTGAAATGGCACAAAAGTTGTAGGATTTCTTTGAGCCAAATTATCCGAGTTCGAAGATTCGTCATTTTCATACATTAATAATTTTAGTGAATTCTGAAAGTGCTGGAACAAAATAATGTTACATATTGCTAGAACTGATCATCAGAAGCAATTATTATTGCGTTGTAAGTACAGAACACGCAATTTTTTTGTAAGTGTATAAATGTCGGTTTTCTTGTTTATCAGAACAGATAATGACCCCACAGCTTTTAAACCATAATATGTCTATGGCTTCAAATGATTCGTTTTACAATATATCTGATTATTACAAGTTTAATGGCACTTGCAGAATTCAATAAAAATATTATTGTATGAAGATGGCGAATTTTCGAACTTCGATAATTTGGCTCAAGAGCAATCCTACAACTTTTGTATGCCTAGTTTCAACAATACGTACCTACCATTTTTTTGTTGGCCGGCAGTTTCAGAAATAACCCAAAAATGTATGACTAAATACTCCATAGCCCCCGGGGGCAGTTTAATATTTTATTAATTTTCCTTTTATTCCCTTCTGACCCCTATAAATAGTACCCATTGCCCCCAAAATGTGATGGCGTGTCTAAATAATCCTTAAATTTCTGGCCGGAAAATAATTATTAATGTGATAGTATTGTGTGCTGACTGCAATCTCAGACTTCCGGAAGCTTATACGGCATCCCATTGGGTTCATTTACTAATTAATATTATATGTAGTAAACATTGTGTTTTAAATAGTAATATTTTTTTACAAAAATTTTTCAGTTACTGTTCTTTTTATAGATTAGAAATCTAATTAGAATAAAAGATATTGGTAGGTTCTTATTTTCAGCGATTATTTTTTTTGAGAGTCAGGAAAACGCTAAAAATAGGAATTTTCACAAGAAATAATAATTTCATAATTCATGAATAAAATCCATTGCGGAAAGCTATGTTTGTGTACCTACTCAATTGAATATCGGAAAGAGTCGGAAAAAAATAAAGGTAAGTTAAGTATAATTTAATAATTTTCTTTGGTAGTAAGTAGTATTGTTTTCGATTTGCCATGAAATGTTCTGTGAAAAACGGTTTATCATTTTTCTAAGCACGCAAAAACCGTGTTTCCATTAATAATAATTACCGAGCCGTGACTTATTTTTGTAAAGCCTATATTTTTTCATTCAATTTTTTTCCAGTGTTAAATGAAACTTGGCAATTATACGGCCGATATTTCGATTTGCTTGAGCTGAACTTCAAACACATGTGTGGCTAACACTTCGTTTCGTAGCTTCAAGTGGCTGTATCGCTCGGCGTGTGTGTGCGTTGTGTGCACAATGATGAGCCGGCCGAGGCCGCGGAGGCTGCGCGGGAGTGGCAGTGCTGCCAACCGCGGCTGATCACGAGATATACAACATCTTCCTTATCATCAGCTGATACGAGACGCGTCTCGAGTTCAGACGCCCGTGCTTATTGTTAAGCTGCACATCTTAAGGTAATTTTTTTATATACTTTGAAGATATAACTGCTGGTTGGCGATAAGTTAATTATATGAATAGTAAATTCAAATAAAGTTATTGTTTTTATATAGGGAATGATTTTTGAAGTGTAGCATCTCTTTAATGGGTTAACTTAATTACTAGTATTTATTTTAATTATATACTTAAATTACTTAACTATCACTTTTTACGTCTTTCCTAACTGCAAGAAATTGGGCGAACTTATGCAATGTTTATCTAAAACAGGAATATGCTTGCACCTGTTTTGAATATCGTAAGAGAGTAAAACTGAAGTAGATAGGGGAACTAGCGCTTCAATAGCCAGTTTAATGATCGGATCACGAAGTCAGGCGCGGTCACATGCCCAGTGGCACCAACATTGAAGCCACAAAGCCAGTCTGCGAGCGCACGCGCATCGTGCACGACGTATAACGGGTTACAAGTATCCGGTGCGGTGACATAATACAACGGTGCGTTTTGTTCCAATCGGATCAACTTTATTATTAAGTCTGTAAGGTGCATTTCTGTTTGCGTGAGTACCTGTCGATTTAATTGCATATTGTGGCGATAGCGTTGTTGTACACGATAAAATGCTTTAAGACACGATACAAACGTCGGATAAAAGCGTGCTGAGAATTAAGTTTAATAATTTGGAGAAATTTTGTTTTTACTCACTTAATTAGGACTTAAGAGCCAACAGTATTAATTAGAGAAGAGATAATGTTTTCACATAAAAATAATCAATGGCGGACTTAATGCAAATAATTGTTTACTTAAGTTATTACTTAAATTTAGCAAGAAGTTTTGTTTATTTAGCCTTATTATACTAAACTACTGTTAACACATTACTTAATACTTTTATTCAAATATATAGGGTAGTAAGTAATATACTACCTAAGCGTTACGTTATTTGTGCTAACCTCTATTTCATTAAGTTAATAAATCTCATAGGTAGGTAGTATTACTTATTTTTTTTATGGCCTGTTTCACAATATAAAAGTAAGTTCTGAGTTACTGAGCTTACTTGACAGATGATTTGACAGTTAGTCAAATAATCTGTCAAGTAAGCTACTCAGAACTTATTTTTACATTGTGAAACAGGCCCTTAATGACATATTTCTATTGGAATGTTTGTGATGTGACTATTGAAGGTGCGGGTTTTTGTTTTACTCGAATTTTAGACTCCATTTGCATACAAATTTTTTCGCGTTTGTTAAATAGTCTTGTGTTTTTATCGCCATTGGGCACCCTTCTTTATAAAAAGACTTAGATTAAAAAAAGAATATATTAATATTCATATCGAAATTAATTAGAATATAATTACTATGATGTTGTTTTATCAGAGACGTGCTCCGTCACCAAGATGTTGTCAAAATAAACTACTAAACACACATACATACACTAATTGTATTATTATAGTTATTGCTATTATGTTTAAAAAGTATCTAAGTAGTATATAAGTTGTCTAGCCTATATTACAAACAAGCTTTGCTTAGTTTGTGGCTAGATGGCGCTGTGTGGAAACTTCCAAGCATTTATTATTATTAACTAGAAATATTATTCATAATTAAAAGTAGTTAACAGGTACTATTTAACAAGCCAATTCTTAATTTAAAACACCTTTATCGTAAATGTTTAAGAAACATTACGTAAGTATGTGATAATTTTTCTGACACGGAAAAAGTGTCGTGACCTGACGTAATATTATAGAGTCAAGTGGATGTGAAATATTAGCATGAAAATGATAAGGGTATGATGATATGCATTGGCTGTATCTAATACATATATTAAGACACATGTTCACTTCAAAGTTTTATTGATAAAAAAATTGAGCATCTCTGCAATGATTTATGCTAATTGATGACTAGACCAAATGTTTAACTTATCAATAAGAATTTAAAGCAACTGCAAAAAGCTTTAAATTTTCTCAAACATACAATAAAATAATTATAATATGGAACCTAATAGCGGTTTACGTTTATTCCTTTTTGAGGAAATCTAGAGGTGACAGTATTTCTTTGACATGCTTGATCGAAACTTGAACATCCAAATCATACATTCCATCGATACATAAATTAATGCAAAGATGCTCAATTTTTTTTATCAATAAGACTGTAAATTGAGTATGTTTCTTGATATCATATAAATATAATAAATAAATAATAATATTTGGCAACATCACATACATTTCTCTGATTCCAAAGTAAGTAGCAAAGCACTTGTGTTATGGAATTGAGAGACAACGGTGGTATCACAAAAACCCAGACCTGAGCCAATGTAGAAAAATTTGTTTTCTAACCCAACCGGGGATCGAACCCGGGACCTCAGAGATGGCGACACCTTGAAAACTGGTGTACAAAGCCACTCGACCATGTAGGTCGTCAATGAAAATACTCCTAACTTGGTGAACCGTTTTTTTTGTACGCGTATATATTTGGGTTCGAAATTTTTAAAAATGTATTCCGTGTTCTACCCACAAATATTAAATTCCGTTTTCTACCCAAAATTTATTCCTTTTTCTACCTTCGATACAACAAGTTATTATATTCTAAATAGTTTTGTGGGTTGAAAACGGAGTTGTTTTAGAATTTGGGTGGAATACGGAATTAATATTTTTATTATAAGCTAGTGGGTAGAATACGGAATACATCTTTTTAAAAAATAAAGTTCCTCAACAAAAGAATGAGAAAAAAATCTTAAGTACCTAGTTGAATTATTTGCTCGCTCATAAGTCTTTTTTATTATTATTTTTCCAGCAATGCGTCACGTGCTTTGATGGGTTTTAATTTAAACATTCACAGATAAAGAGAATGTTAAGATAACGCATCTGTGACTGTGACCACATCAAGTGTTTGTAAACTGACAAGTTTATATCGATTGAGATAAAAAAAACCTTCAACAAAAGAGATTGAATATACTTATGTGACAGGTTTACGGATGGTTAGATACGATCTGACTATAATCTGCCCTTCTATTGTCTAATTTCAAAATCTATCGCAATCGCTTTCAAGATGTAACACATTGATGCTTCTTTTTGGCATACATAAAAACTTACCAAAGAAATGCAGCAATGTGTCACATCCATCTGTCAAATGAATGCGATTGCGATAGATTTTGAAATTAGACAATTAGCCCCCAGAACCGAAAATAATAGACAATATTTTATTATACATTATTTCCGAACTGAAAAATATACCTAACCATAGTTTTTCTTTCTTGTAAGAATGGTCTATTTTACCTCATTATTCGAAAGACCAATAGTTGAAATCATTTGAAAATATAACCAAATAAGTGATTTAATATGCTTGAATTGAAATCATACACTTCAGGAAAATACTTCAATAATTAATCGTACACGCAAAAGATATAAGTATATTTTTTTGATAATATTGAAAACAAAATTAAGATACCTACCTACTTAACCTAATGTGCTGTCAACCGTATTTTATTTGCATCGGAGATATGATTTCATTGAGACACCTGAGAGCTGAAGTTGCACCAAACAGTTACATTTGCGCATTCGATTTCATTTAGTATATATGACATGTGTAACAGTAACTTTATCTCCTTATACTTATCGCTTGACTAGCAGTTTCCAATGCAAATTTCTAATAAAATTACTTATACATGCGATCAGCTTTGAGTAGGTACCTACTTAACTTAGGTAGTCTTTCAACATATTTCTTATTTTGGAACATTTTGCATGTAAAATGTTCTAGTGCTATTTGAATGCTTGAAACTTCAACTGCGATTTAACTTAAAACTAAACATGACGTCAATCACAAATTAAATTAAATTTAATATACTTAAACACTACTTTACGACACAGTTTGCCGTATGACGAATGTTTGCGAACTCTAAATAAATGTGGCATATTTAACCGTAGCAACGTGAATTCGTACCAGTAAATTGAAAACAATTAAACAAAATTATGATAAAGCTATGCATAAATTCGACAAGTAAGTATAATTTATTACTTAGTATGTACATTCGGCATTCTTTTTTTACATTTTTGCCACCTATCACTAAGTGTGGACTACATATAGGTAATTTTTATCTTTTTACTGTTTCTACTGTTACTGTTTTTTTTTCTAATTTAGAACTTTTGAAGTCATAATTACTCTTAAGTACCTACCTCATTTCAAACGATATGTAAATCACAGACGGTTATATGTATATTGATGGAGTTTTTTTTTAATTTTAAAACTAAGTTAACGTTAGCGTTCAAACAAATAGAAAGATGCTATTTAAATAGGGTTGCCACAGACCTTAATTAGACATCTTATATTAATGTAATATTTTATTGCTTTCTTTTCTTAACGGGTTCCTTGCCATGTTAACAGTGACACATGCAAGAATTTTAATTGCACACTCACTTACGATATAGTTGTGTGGACTGAAGACATTGTTACTGAAACACTACCTGTCATTTCGCTCAATCAATGTAGGTAGTGAATGTATCATAATGTCTTAACTTTATAATGAATTATATTGTTTCACTCATTATGAATAACACCTCTAATGAAATGAAATAAAACACTGAACAATAAAAAAATGTGCAAAGCGTATTTTGAGTGCTGTAAGAGTTAAGTATAGAATATTTTGAATGTTTCAAGTGTTCTAACTATTTATTACACTAGGTACTTCTAACTAGAAGTGAGTGATAAGTGATTACCTAGGCACACAAGTGTGGTCTCGCGAGCTCTCGATTTCCCATAAAAGTAGAGCTTTTTGATTATTATATCCCTGTCTGTTAAAGGAGGTACACGATTCAGAGTTTAAGTCCTATCAAAAGTGTAGTGCAATAAGTCCTTTATTTACATCACTTGTGACTGAATGTGAACAGAAAAACAAACACGAGCACGAATAACTGTTCCAACATTTTCGAGCATGAAATTACTGTTCCAACATTCTAATTCTAACCTTTATTTGTCTTTAGCTGGTTAGTTTCAATCATTACCATGGTTTACACCTGCCACTAGCGGCGTATGATTATGTCTTATGTACTCAAACGCCCAGAAATAGACGAAAATCAATATTTACTTCGCTAACATACACCTAGTCAGTTCGTAAATATACTTAGTTACCTCGTTATCGTAAACCATATTGGTATTTATTTACTATTGCATCGTAATACCGGTCATTATTAAAAAAAAATTAAAAACGGATTTTTGCTTACATTACGTTTAATGTAAGCAAAAATCCGATGTAAATGCAAGAAACTATGTATGCGGATTAAATAATAGATCTATTCCTTTCGAATACCAGAAACTAATTCCAATGGCATTTATTTATTGCCGTTATAAAATGTCTATTCCCAACGAATACCAAATTTATGAAAAATTATATTAAAAATTTTAAAATTTGGTATTCGTTGGGTATATCAATTTTATGATGGTAATAAACAAATACCATTTGGTATTAGTTTTTGGTATTAGACAGGAATAGATCAAATAATAATAATCTTCTCCACTCCACAATTTTATCAAAAACCTTATTAAAGTCAGTCAATTCTTAGATAAGAATTCTATTTATCAACTACTTATGTTAAAGAAACTAGAAGACAAGTGTCCTATTAAATTAGCTCTCATGCTTTCTGCTCGTCTCGTTCTAGATGAATCAATATTAGCGATTGAGATTTGATAGTTATTTTCATAGATGCTATACGAATAATAACAAATGAGTAAAAGCACTTGGTAGGTGATGTCAGCGATTTTAAAACAATTGAACATTATGAAAAAGTTAAGTTATTATACTTAAACATCAACATTTTGGAATTCTCGCTTTTATTTCATTACAGTTTTCAAAAAATAATGTCTCTGGCTAGTACATTTAAGATGCTATAGGAGTAATACTAAATAATATACTAGAAAAAATAGGACTCGCACCAGATCATGTTCTCGGACGGGAATCGACCATCTCACTCATCTTAATCAACTGTTTAAAAAAATCTGGAAAGATGTTCAGTTGAATGTTGAGGTTAATTCCTTCTACATTGGTGAGATGGCGCTGGCTTGCAGCGTAAGAGTTGATATACTAGAAGAAATTCGACGTTCTCACTAGTGACTCGGTAGCTCAGCGGTCAGAGCATTGGACCGGTTATCCAAAGGTCGCGGGGTCGATTCCCGTCCGAGAACATGATCTGGTGCGAGTCCTATTTTTTCTAGTATATTATTTAGTATTATATAAAAATAGCATTGTGAATGCTTAAATCTCAAAATTTCAAATAGTGCTATAGGAGTACCTAATCGCCTGTATACCTTTTAATTACTGATATTGGGCCCATTATTTTGTGAAGTATTTGGCAGACAAAACATGACATAATATTTATCTAAAACGTTTGAATTTCTCATTGAAAGATCAAAAAGAACGGCATCACAACAAGCAACGTAATTTCCACTGTTGGCGTGAAATAATTTTCTATCAAATTTTCTTGTTATTCGTCTCTCGATTCATTGAGGTATTTATGCGAAGGGTCATGTGTCGGAACGGAAGCAGCCACAGCGGAAGTCACATGGTACGCGACCTTTACATCTACACGCATGTCTCAGGGCCATATAATATGGTCCCATGTTCACCTTCGAAACAAACATGCATTACGATACGATTTATGTTTATCCTGCTTTGATTCACTTTCATTACTTCTCCATTGTTATTAATTTTGTTTTAATTTACTATTTACAGTACCTATTTAAAATTTAATAAAGAGCAAGTTTTTAAGTCAAACGAAATAATTCTAACCTATGCTATTTCAAAGTTGCTTTACAAAAAGATCTCTCAACATTGCTAATAAACTTCAAATCTTCAAGGTTTTTCCAAGAATTATTTATAAGAATTTCAAAGAAAAATGGGAAAATCTACATAATAGTTTATACATTGTTTATTCCGTATACTAATAACCGCAACACTCCCGCATCATTGTTATGATAAACACACGGTAAGCAGTTAAAGTTGGTTCACAATTACTTATACTTACAATGTTTAATTTTTACACTAACACTTCATTGTTATATGCTCATCATACATCATAATTGTTAATCTGTATTGGCTATCCATTCAAGCCACACATTGTTTATAGATTTGGGAAAAAACAAACGTGAATAATGGAGAGAGCTTTTTAAACCGCAGCAAACAAACTGACTCATTCAATGATCTAACAGCAAGATCTAAACATTACTGGATAATTACCTACGTGTTTTGTACATAAATTTTTATCATCAAACTACAATAAAACTCTTGACACAGCGGTTACTTAGGCAGTGTCATTATGACTAATCTAATTGTACGCTTCATATCCGTTCAAGTAATCAATAAGCACCGGCCGACTTTGGCTGACAACGGAATCATTAGTTTAAAACTATCTGATTGTTACGGACCACCCAAGGAAAACGCTACAACGACGTGCAGTTCAGTCTATATTTTTAAGATTTCAGTAATGCGAAAAATGACATCATATATTAATGGGACCACGAGAAATAGTTGTCCTTCGTGGTTCCATTAATGGGACAAAATCATGGGACCACGAAAAAACAGGGGTAAAATTGTAACCTTCATAATACGATCATTATTCAGAGCATTAGTTAATAATTGTTATGACTAATTAATATTGAAGACTAATCTCTTTTAATTGCAGAACATTAAAGCTCAAGTCTATTGTCAAGCTAATTGTATTTGTTTTTAATACTAACTTCCTGTTGTTTTTATAAAATAATTGTTAATCAACAATACGGCTATTGTTGCGGAGAAAGATTGGCCAGATTTGGCATAAAAACTAACTGCTGAACGACAAAAACTGTTGGCCTTGTGATTGACCGCGAAAACTATGTAATTCCTGCTTCACTGAGTGCCTGGCGAGGGATCTGACTTTTTGTTTCGATGACTATGACCTTGGCATGACGTTTCTTTGACTATCAGCATGTGGCTGTGACTGCCCACGCGTGGTCTGGTTGGGTTAGAACTAATTGCTGGTTACCGCGGTTCACACTTCGTTAAACTTGCGAAAATGCGAACTTTTTGAGCTAAATGTTCGTAGACTGTTTTCTTTTGAAATAACGATTTTTTTTTCTTTCTTTTGTAATTAAAATACGCTAAAATACGCGTATGATTTGTGCTCTATCTGTGCAACGACACAACGACAAGTCATGTTTATGTTTAACAAACTTTCTGTCATGAGAATTAGAAATTAACAGATTGCTGAAATAGATACGTTTAAAGTTTTACTAAGTTTTTTCAATCGTAAGAACGAAATCCACGGTAATCAGAAAATTCATCATAATATGCTCTGTCATACATTTTTTTTTGTATCTAAGTAACTGTTTATGGATATCACATGTCTCAAGATCAAACAGATGCATTAGGTACTATGTCAACATTCTCCACCCAGTTCTCATTCACACCTCGCTCGTCAATGACATCACGTCAAGTAACACACACAACACAAATAACTTTCGCAATAGACAACCATTGCTCAACCTCGATCTACTTAGAAGGCACTTGATATAAATATTGCCGTTTCGATCTAGCCCCGAGCAATATATTGTCCTCATAATTGTTGTTAAAGAAATGCCGACATGTGTTGAGGTGCCAAGGTGCGTTTATAAAATTGGTTCTCTATGGTTCGGTATGCCATAGTCGTTATAGATAGAGATACTTTGTTGGAGTATAAACTCTTACTCAGATGAACAACTATCACGTATTATTATCGATGTATTCCGTATTCTACCCACGAATATTTAGTTCCGCTTTATACCCAAAATCTATTCCGTTTTCTACATCAGGTTGTTAGAAGTCGTCTACGCAACTACACACCCTACACAATACCAATAGACGTAAAATATGGTGCAGTTTTCTTTTAAAATCAGTCGTGCGGGTAGGAAGATTAATAAAAGTTGATAACTCCCTGCAGTTACTAGATTAACATGAGTAATAGCACTCATGTTAATCTAGTAACTGCTTTCGGTTAACGTCAGTATTTAATCAATCAGCTTAGCTATATGAATAAGAAGCGGTGCACTTGTTTTCTTGTAAAAGAAGCATCTTACTATTATATTTTCCTTATATTGCTATCACAGTAATAATGGTTTCATTGCTTTCAAGGTAAATTCGTAATAACATACATTTTACGACAGAACAATGCTTACTACGCATAAAAACAATTGTAACAATTATTAAGCAACGGTATATTTTATACTAATTATGTAACAGTTGCAGGTGTAGCACATTTGAAAAACTGCAGGTATAGTTCAGAAAAGTCATATTCATATACAACATGTTACAAAAATACCCCTAATGCCGAATATGGTATATTGGGACCATCAAACTGAACAACTTTTACTATGGGACCAACTCTCAAATCGCGAAAAAAGCTATTCATACATTTTGATATTTTCGATTTTAATTTTTGTATGAGACAGCTGATTTTTTTCGCGATTTTTGTAACATGTATAATATCATATTATTATCATACCTATTTATATAATGACCTATTACAAGTAACAAAGATTCAAAATTGTAGTCCAACATTACTGATCAAATAAATTGAATTGCAGTATTTCATTTTTTAAGTTGGTAAAGTTGTATCGATGGAATTAGGAAACTTTGTATTAAAAAATATATTAAGTTAATGAATATAAGACAATCATCAAAGAAATCAATACATAATGTTGGCTAAGAAATTATAACGTAACAATGGTAGAGTCAATGGGATAGTACTTAGTAGTAGGATACCTCTTTGAAATACCGAAAAACTTAGTTGACGCCTAAAAAACTTAGAATATTTCAATTACTGCACTTCCTCTAAGTCTGTTTATCCTTACTTGTCTTAGTTAGTAAACAATTTTTGACAGTTGTCTTACGTCTTTTATACTTAGGGCGTGTTTCATTGTAATATGAAAAATATGTCAAATCATCTGTCAAGTAAGCTACTCAGAACTTATTTTTACATTGTGAAACAGGCTTTTAAACCGTTAATTTAAAAATAAGTTAGTAACTTTATCAAATTGTTATAAATTATTAACAATTAGGTAGTTTCGTAATCCATGTGTGGAAAACCTTTCGTTGTATCACAGATAATGGTTGTATTTTTATAAATCCGTTGTAAATAAATATAATAATAGTAAATTGCGTTGTATTTTAGATGACCTCCGTGGTGAAGTGATTTGTACACCGGTTTTCAAGGTGTCGCCATCTTTAAAGTCCCGGGTTCGATCCTCGGCTGGGTCAATATAGAAAACAAACTTTTCTATGTTGGCGGTCTGGGTGTTTGTAGTTCCACCGTTGTCTCTGATTTCCATAACACAAATGCTTTAGCTACTTACTTTGGAATCAGATCAATGTTTGTGATGTCTAACATTTATTTATGTACATTTATTTATAAATGATTATTTCATTAAAGATTTGGGTGAAGATTGTTTATCAAATAAGACAAGTAAGGATAAACAGACTATATTAAATGCACTCAGGAAGATGTAATGGCTTTTGAAGAATATCTAAGTATTTTTGTGTGTGCTTTAGTATAAAAAAATATTGTGTTTCAGATCGGGCGTGTGATAAATAAAGCAGGATGGGGGCGATGTTCAGGAGTGAGGAGATGGCCCTGTGCCAGCTCTTCATACAGCCGGAGGCGGCCTACACCTCCGTCTCCGAGCTGGGGGAAGCCGGCACTGTGCAGTTCCGAGATGTGAGTCAACTTGTACTTCTTAGATTCGATATTCAGGACTAGGAATATTATGTATTCTGTGGTATAGAATCGAGGAGATGCGGCCCTTAGCTTACCATTAGCTTTGTGCCTTTCGTATCTGTTTTACACAATATTTGCTTGGGTGGTTTATGCGTCCAAGAATAGTAATTTTCCAATGTGGGATCTCATTTTTTGTGGCAACGTTTTTTTCTATATCCACCGAAGCAAAGCCGTCTTTAACCTATTTGAGGCCCTGGGCACATTAAGATAAGGTGGCCTCTATGATCTTGACTTAAGCTAGTGAGCAAGTAGTATTTGTAGTCAGTAATTATTGTTTAAGTTTTTGAAATACCTAAATAAGTTTTACATGTTTTTTAGTAATAAGCATCCATTATCGTTTAGCGATCTGGCAGGAACTAGGGGGCTCCTATTGACAGCGGGGCCCTGGGCACGTGCCCAGAGTGCCCAGTGGGAAAGATGGGCCAGCACCCAAGAGTATCCACCAGATTAATACCTGTACCAAGTATTCAGATCTTACAGCTCCCGAAAACAATTTGTCTGATCTGAAATACAAATTATTTAAAAATTTGGATGCATCAACCGTTCAAACAAAACATAGGTAATTAGAGATCCAATAGACTATCTGTAGCACAATTCGCCATCAATACAGTCGCTTTTGTATCGATTAACATCGATTACACTTTTGTGACTGCTAGCTATCGATATGGAATTATCAACGGTAGACATTTCATTGTTAGTATTCAATCAACAAATGCAATAAAAAATATACTTTTGCTTCGGTACTTAACTCACGCGTGATTCAAATGTGTTGAAACATTATCATAGGTTGTTCTCACAAGGTTTTTATTATGATATTATATAAATTATTATTGTGACATTAATATTCCACTAATATTTTCCGAATTTAAATTATTATTAAACATTAAATATATTATTATCATGACACGTATATTAAATATCTGCTCTTAATTTATGCTAGTCAAAGCTTAATAAAAACGCAGTCGCAGTATTTAAAAGGTCTAGACCGCAGTCAGTTTCAAGGTCTTTAAATTCGTTCTATAAGTCATCTCACGTCGGTACGCTACTCATCAAATTGCAGTTTTCCGTTGTCAGTAAACTACAGCCATAAAATGATCAAGGCATTGATGTTAACAAAATAATAGTGTTTCAATTCAATAGTATTGATTTTCGTATTAAAAAATATTTATCAATTCTATCGCATTGAAAATTCAAAACTCATTTATTCAGTCTAGGCTGTTACAAGCACTTGTGAATGTCTAAGAAGCTACGCCATCGGTTCGCAAACCCTAAGCGGGAGACCTTGTAACGAGAAGAACCGGCAGGAAACTCGTCAAGGGCTGCTTTTTTCACCCTGTATATTTCATACAGAGTCGTCAACATTTGAAAAACATTGGGTAAACACCTGTAGCTATAGCTTGTAATGTGGTTAAATAAATAAATAATTAAAAAAAACAAGAACCTGTGCCAAAAATCAATACCATTGAGACACGACTGTTACGTCAACATTAGCAGATCAATCAAGTAGTCATTAATGGCAGTCGGGCTTTAAGGCTCCTATATCCCTCAAGTGACGCCCTCATTTTAATTAAATTTATTGCTCGCCAAGTACATAATGTATCGAAAATTCACATGTAGGTACAGATTGAAGCTAAGGTTCTATAGTTTATTTACAAACAATAACTTCATTAAAATACAGTCCGTTGATGTAGTAGTAGGCACAAGAGCAAAATGCCACTATTAGCACTTTTGCCAACTACTACTACAACGAACAAAATTTTACAGAGGTTATTGTTTGTAAATAAACTATAGAACCTAAGTTTCAATCTGTACATGTGAATTTTCGATATATTATGTAGTTAGCGAGCAATAAATTAAATTAAGATGAGGGCGCCACTTTGAGGTATATAGGAGCCTTAAAATGGCGGTCCTTTCGCAGACTATAGTTAAAAACCCAAAGGTGATCGAGTGAAGCAAGAAGGTTGCACAGCTTCAAGGTTAGCCTCTTCCCTGCGGCAGTTTTCGTCTGATGTACGTTAAAAGTTTAGTAGGACACATATAATTTTGTGCAACACCGAATATTGATAGGTACTGAAACGAAACAGTAGTCGAGTAAGGAAAACTCAGTTTAGTGCAAACTGGGGGCTAATTATCTAATTTAAAAATCTATCGCAATCGCTTTCATTTGACAGTTGGAACCGACACATTGCTGCGTTTCTTGGGTAAGTTTTTATTTGTGCCAAAAAGAAGCATCAATGTGTTTCATCCTGTAAGCGATTGCGATAGATTTTGAAATTAGACAATAGAAAGGCCGGTGTTAAACAGTAAGTCAAAACATTTTTGTCAACGACTATTACGAGAGATGGAGGTTGATTTGAAATTAAAATAGGGGGTACGTAATCTATGTAAATATTATTATTAAATTGAGATTTTTCGCATTCACAATGCTATTTTTTATATTAAGTTAAAAAATACATTACACCTCAGACATCGATTTTTTTCTAATGTAGGTAGGTCCTTATTATTTATCTTAATATGTAAATATTAATTGATAGTTAATATTAGTTTAAAAGAAAACTAAGATTTTTCATTTCTTACGATTAACCTGTCGCTTTGAGGCAGATAATAAAAGAAAAGTTTTTTTTTTTACAAATTGAGTCAGGAAACAAAACTATTATAAATATTATGGTCGCCGCATCAAATCGAAGGTACCGTTAAAAAAACTCGTTCACGTAAAAATCCACCTTTTTAGATGAGTTCGCATTCACCATAGAGCTACATCACAAACCTTTCTTCCGGTCTAAATAAGTTTTTTTTACAAATCGCAGCGGAGCGTAACTGGCGGCGTGTCCCAATCCAGAGTCAGTTGCCCTGCCTGACTGGACCGGTTTTGTTGTCGAGACGTACGATCATGCGTGATGGCTATTACAACGAAATGTTTAGCACAGGGATTCCCAAACTATTTTGGGCAAGAGGCCCCTTTTCCAAAATAGACTGATATCTCGGACCCCCATAGCCAAATTACTTTAAAAATCCTATCAAATATCAAGTGAAATTATAATTATTATTATAATTATTCGTTTATGTCGACCCCTGGGAAATCGATTTCGACCCCAAGGGGTCAATATCGACCACTTTGGGAATCGCTGGTTTAGCAATACCTAGTCCTTTTTAATTGTTTTCAATTTGTGATAAAACTGATAAATATTTCCATTTGTGCAAAAAAATTCAAACCTTTTCTTAATTAATTATTATGGAATAGAGTTTTTATGATAAAATAAGTTAATAACTTTTAATTAACCACCTCTGAAACCGATAATTGTATTTTAAAAAGTGGAATTTGAACACTTGCGGAGATTCTATTGAAACACACAACGAAGCAAACATATTTAATCGGATTAGGTAATTTAATCTCATTAGTGAAAAGGTTTGAATGAATTAAGTGTATCGACAATAATGGGGTTGGCGTATCCATATGGATAAAAGCCCCAAAATAAACAAAAAGAATAAGTATATCGAGTCCCAATAGCAAACTTTGTAGTCTTTTTACCCGACTGCAAGGAAAGGGTTATGTTTTTCGCGCGTATCTTGCATGTATGTATGTTTATGTGTAATATTCTTTATTACCTCATAATGTTTGAAACGGCTGGACGGATTTTTATAATTCGTTAGATTTGTCTTCTTTGAAAAAAAACAACATAGCAGCTGTGCGATGCTATTATTAAAACTAAAAAACCGCCTGCACCAAAAGACAAGTCAACTGAAAAGATGTAATATTATGTTGCCTTTAATAATTGATCTTATTTCCATCTTTTCAGTTGACTTTCTTTTAAAGCTTTTAGTTTTTTTAAATTTGTATTGTATGAAATGTTGCTATTGCAAAAGTTAGACTACCGCTTATCGCTAGTCCATGACCATATGCCTACACATAACTGAGTGCAGGTTTCTCAATGTCTTGCATAACACATCAGGATCCGAGATTATTCTTGCTATTTATGTGACAATATTGTCGTAATAAATATGAAGTTATCTAGTTAATATAATTACTTACTTGACTACTAACATGATCGATAAACATGTTTATTCATGTTTACATAATTTTAGTGGCATAGGTACGAGGTTGGTTAGGTAACTTAGATCCTAGGGGACCTAGGTCACATACTTACTAACAAATGAATCCTATCCTATGAAAGGTGAACCCTATGATATAAAAATAATAAAATTGAGTGCGTGTTTTTGGGGAGACCGATTGCAACAGCTGCAACTGAATACTACGTAGATTTTTTTCCGCATTCAAATAATAAGATCAACGTTACAAGGCTTCCTGTACATGGCGCCGGAGTTGGACTGAAACGTCACCGGAGCGGACCAAAACCGCTGCTCCGGGGCGCCCCATCAACGCCGCGCCATTATAATTAAATTATCAGTTACTAGCTTCTGCTCGAGACTTCGTCTGCGTGGACAGTCGAAAAATCCCTAGTGAACATTTGACCAGTTATAAACTATCTGTGTGTGTGGTGTGCCTTTAATGTTTCCTGTGTTTTATCCAATCTAGTTAAGCCGTTTTTGCTTCATTGAGTAACAAACATACAAACACAATTATTTATAGGTACTTGAGTAGGGATCAGTGGCCCTACCATGAGTTGATGCAAACTGTTTACGCTATCGTAAACTATCGCATATACTGCTCACATTAAATGCGAGTGAAAGAGAGAAGACGATAGTTTACGGTAACGTAAACAGTTTGCATCAACTTATGGTAGGGCCACAGGATAAGCTTAATTGGCTCCCGTAGATGAAACCGATATTTTGTGACAAAACTCCAGTATAGGTAGTGCCTTTGGCGTTTTCATCTAGGTACAGGAGCCATTAAAGCTAAGGTATTACAATGACGAGGTGTGGTATCGATCCGGCTCCGGTCCGGTTCCTGTACGGCTCCGGCGCCATGTACAAGAAGCCTAAGCGTCGGGTTTGTTATATTATTATTATCAAACCTTTTACGAAGCAGCGGCGGCGCGGCTGGCCGCCAGCGCCACCCCTTTTCAAATTTTAAATTTGATCTTGTTACTATAAATTATCTACAACCGAAATAACGATAATAGTTTCCGTTGTTATTAAACTCTATGTTACCCTAAAATAGAACTCGACGAATAGCTAACTCCGCACTTTAACGATTTCCTGTTGTTTAAGAATTCCTTTGTCAATTGGTAAATAGGTAATTTATTTAGCCCTAGATTAAATATGCCTAATTATATGGTCACATTAATCGTCTACCTCTTGACATTGATAAGCAACAGAATTATATACAAGATCCCAGTGCCCCCAGCCAGATGTTACTTATTTTCTCAGAAACCAAATGTATGGGTTTAAGTAAAAAAATTAACTTGTCACGATTTGGGCCAATAATCTGGATATAAGCGTCCACGTAGGTCGTAGACGGGTGAATCTACGGGCGTTTTTAGCGCCGTCATTGTTCTCGACATAAAATTATAAATATGAAAATAAAAATTACAACATCACATACATTGCTCTGATTCCAAAGTAAGTAGCTAAAGCACTAGTATTATGGAAATCAGAGACAACGGTGGTATCACAAATACCCAGACCTGAGCCAATATAGAAAAGTTTGTTTTCTAAATTAAAACACTAATGCATTTTTATTTTGGAATAAATATGTAAGGACAAAGGCGAAAATAAATATTGATGGGAGTGTAATGGTGTAGGAAATTGGTATTGGAACCTGTCCACTGAACAAGTCCACGCGGAAGAAATAGCGGGCGGTCGCTAGTATGTACCTACCTATGTTATAGTTTAACTAGCGGCGGCCCGCGACTTTGTCTGCGTTTTTTCTACACATTTTTTCTAACACTCGGGAATTGTTACTTTTTTCCGTTAAAAGGTACCCTACGTCCTATTCTGTACACCTGACAACGTGTATGCAAAATTTTATGACGTTCGGTAGAGTAGTTAAGAGTGAAAGCGTCACAAACAAAGTAACAAACATACAAACTTACTTTCGCTTTTATAATATTAGTTAGGATGTTTTATGTTTATTCAAATTCACATGCATTAATTATGTCACAGAGGCTCCGTTAATTCGTAGTGATATTGATAAAGATGCCTTCTTCAGTTTTTTATTGTGTCATCTGTTAATAATACACACTTATTATACAAGGTGTTACAAAAATACCCCTAATGCCGAATATGGTATATAGGGACCATCAAACTGAACAACTTTTACTATGGGACCAACTCTGAAATCGAGAAAAAAAATCAGCTGTTTCATACAAAAGTTAAAATCGAAAATGTCAAAATGTATGAAACAGCTGATTTTTTTTTCGCGATTTCAGAGTTGGCCCCATAGTAAAAGTTGTTCAGTTTGATGGTCCCTATATACCATATTCGGCATTAGGGGTATTTTTGTAACACCTTGTATAACCCTTGTAACCCAATAATTTACATAAAGAATTAAATTAATAACTGCGGTGATCCAAGTAGGTCGTCCTTAAGCAACTAAAAATGAATATTATTCTCAATAAATAACTTTTATTTTACATTACTAATTTTGAAAAGACTCAATAAAATTATTTTAGGATAGTGGTTCAGTTTCGTGACTTAATTAGCAACACGAAAACAAATAAAACTACAATGTAAGTAACTGACTGCTAGGAAAACAAATACTACCCAGCTGGAACAACTAGAGAACAATGTTTCATTGGAATTATGACTGAACGAACTAACGACCACCTTTAATTTATTTAAGAGTAGGTCAAGAGAGAACATTTATAATAGATCTGCGTTTCGTTTCAAGAGAGTTCATACATTGAGTTTGGTATAGGTACATACCTACGTGTCGACAATAAAAAATGTAATGGTTTCTCTCCAAATAATGACTCATTGAAAAGAAAGGTATGACTACAATTGATATTTTCGTTATTAATTTTTGTATGAAACAGTTGTTTTTTTCTCAATTTCAGAGTTGGTCGCATAGTTGTTCAATTTGATGGTCCCTATCTACCATATTCGGCTTTATAAGACTATTTCCAAATACCCTGTATAGTTATTAATAGTAAATTGAAATTACTTAGGTATTACAAAAATATCTAAATGTTTATTTGAACAACGTGAATCTTTTGCTTTTTTTTCGTATTTTAAATTCCATGAATACGCATTTAGATAGATGTATGTATGTCAACGGAACATAGCCGGTGATATCTCCATACATGTTCACGAGCTTGAAAGATAACATTGACGAAACTGTCATTGAACCAAAAATGTACAATGCATTCTTTGTACTCGTATCTACTTTAGCAAGCACCAAAAAACTTAAGATATGTAGAGTAGTTCAAAGTTCAAAATATAAGATAAACTTTATTAGTTGATAAACTTCAAAGCAGGCCGGTGTACTGGTAGAATCTTACAGGATAACCAGTGGACCGGCCTCCACACTCGTACATACACTAAGATGCCGGTGCACTGGGCAAGCTCCTGCGGCGGTATCGGCTAAAAACATTGAAGTTCATGTTAACTGTGTCTTGACAGATGTATGTGATACATTGCTACTTTCCTTTGGTAAGTTTTTATTTGTGCCAAAACGAAGTAGCAATGTATTACATACATTTGTCAGAACACAGTTTACATGAACTTCAATGTTTTTAGCCGATAGAGCCCCTGGTAGAACCGGCCACCCATTTCTATACAGAAAGGCAAAATCAGCTTCGTATACAAGCACTTTTAGACGGCCGAGCCGAGTACTGGACACAAAGTATCTGAAAGTTGAAGAAAAGGGACAGTATTGTACATTCTTGTATAGAATCCTTGATTAGACAGATAAAGACCAGCGCGTGAAAAAAGCTGCGCGCCTTTCCCATAATTTTCATATTTTGTATTTATCGTAAGTATTTGTCGCCGTGTGGTCAATTATTTTGTTTTTTCCTCGCAAATGTGTTGAACATCGTCGTATGAAAGTCGTAAGCTCTGCTCACTTGTATCATATCATAATATACTATTTCTTAACTATATTGTATGCATTTTAACATCTGACGTTATTTCTCTAAATACTTCGGTGGTTCCGATATTTATAATCACTTTTTTTTTTTTTAATTTCAAAATTAGAAGCGCCACCTAGCTTCCAATTGATTTAATAAAATAATATCTATCAAACAGCACATAGTGCTGTTTTGAAAACCTAGTGGCGACATCTACTACAATATTTTTTAAACAATATACAATTTGAGCTACTTTTTAACGCACAAACGCGAGGTCTACAGCTCACTGAGCCCTAATATTAATTGTGAGTGATAAATATGCAGCTACACTCAATTGTTTTTATTTGCATAGAACAAATAATTTAACGACGTTTCGTTTCGTTACAGTTGAATCCGGACGTGAACGCGTTCCAACGCAAGTTCGTGAATGAAGTCCGAAGATGCGACGAGATGGAGCGCAAACTGCGCTACATCGAGGCGGAGGTACACAAAGATGGGGTGCACGTACCCCAAGTGAAGGAGCCGCCGCGCGCGCCCAATCCCAGGGAGATTATCGACCTTGAGGTGAGGCACATACAATTTATGAAAACTAAAGTTCAAGATCACAAAGGGGAGTGGTCTCTTCTTTATCTTTGTATTTTCTTCTCAGGCGCATTTAGAGAAAACCGAGAACGAAATCCTGGAGCTGTCACACAATGCTGTGAACTTGAAACAGAACTATTTGGAGCTGACCGAGTTGCGACACGTGCTGGAGAAGACTGAAGCCTTCTTCCTAGCACAGGAAGAGTTCGGAATGGACTCATTGACTAAGTAAGGGGTTTGCTTTATACGGCTCGGAGGACCAGCACTTTATCAAGATAAAGATATTGTACCGATTGCCCTTTTGTTTGCTCTGCTGATGAAGTAACTGGTTCTTCTCATCTACAATACCTATAGATTGAGAACATTTACTTAGACTACTGAAATTAAAACACGTTTATCTTTGCACAAGCATCAATGCATCGCTTCACGCCACAGAGTCTAATGGCCGCTAAAGGACCACAGACTATTGCTACGCCTGAATTTGCTGCGTCTGAAATTATCTTAAAGATATGATGTATGATCTTTAGTATGCCTCTTCGGGGGGAATTTCAAAATGGAAATGGAACATGGCAAGTAGGTATTGATATGAGTGTTTCTCCTTAGAACGCTAATGTCAGACGAGACGGGCCAACAGCAAGCGACTCGCGGCCGCCTCGGTTTCGTCGCAGGCGTGGTGCAGCGAGAACGAGTGCCCGCGTTCGAGCGCATGCTGTGGCGTATATCGCGCGGAAACGTGTTCTTGCGCCGCACTGATCTCGATAAACCACTCGAAGATCCTGCCACCGTAAGTTTTATTTCAACTTTACTCTTGAATATTGTAATTCTGGGACCACACGAAGGCTTCACAATAATGATTGTTCGTGCTACTATTTTTAAACGTAGGTTTAAGGACCATTAGCAGTAGCGTGTAAATTGCTTTATGTCCACCAATTAAGAACCCTGTCTGTAATGTCCACGGCTAATTAGTGTGATGATTATAAGTGATTTGGAGAGTCATAGACTACGAGTATAATATATTATTATCTAAAAGCGCTATATGTAGTTCTGTATATATTCTTAATGATACTATCTCACCTCTCATTCTTCTTCCCAGGGTAACGAAATCTACAAGACAGTGTTCGTCGCGTTCTTCCAAGGCGAGCAACTAAAGTCGCGCATCAAGAAAATATGCGCCGGTTTCCATGCATCGTTGTATCCCTGCCCGCCTTCCAACACGGAGCGACAGGACATGGTCAAAGGCGTCCGCACTAGACTCGAAGACCTTAACATGGTGAGTTCTAATACGGATGGTCATAAGGTCTAAAGTCGCGCATCAAAATGTGTGCCGCATTCTAAGTGTCGTTAGGCCAGTGACATTCCGCACTTTAGGTATGATATGAAGTTATAAGTACGCGGCGGGCTCCAAACGCGACCACGTCAATTCGATACTCACTCACACACTCGCCGCGTGGCGTACAAATATTTAATAAAAATGTTTCAATATTATATATTTATGTTTGCTTTTCTAAAATAGTACGTACAATCGCTTTCATTTATGATATGTTACACAGTTCACAATAGAAAGAAATTGGAGTTTCATAAAAAAATACGCGAAACATAACATTTTTCAACTCTTAACTGACACACAGCTAACAGGAGAAATTATACAGTAAATTCGACAGTAAGGTCCGCAAGTGTAGTCAATAAGAATTTATCATTAAATACCTTTTACAGTTAGCTCTTTGCTATGGAAAACCATATAGTGGCCCATATTTTCTTATGAGTAATATATGTATATTGAAATCAGACAAGTATGAAACGTCATAATTATTTAGAACCACGGTAATACTGCTTCCAGTGCTCCATCCAAGATGGTGATATACGTACTGATAGTACACACGACAACACGTCGTTACACAGTTAAACTGCGAAAATAGCTATTATTACGTAGGGCAAAAGTCTGAGGTGCCATCGTGTGTACGTAATTTTTCTGCCTCGCTACGGTACAGAAAATCTATATGATAGTTGGTTTAAACCTACGTGCTTACAGTTCAACATGTTCAGTTAAGAAAACATTTTTTAATATTTTTTCTTTTATCCAGGTCCTGAACCAAACCCGCGACCATCGCCAGCGCGTGCTAATGAGCGTTGCCAAAGAGCTACCAAGCTGGTCCATAATGGTCCGCAAGATGAAAGCTATCTACCACACGCTGAACTTATTTAACATGGACGTCACCAAGAAATGTCTGATCGGTGAATGCTGGGTGCCTACTGCTGACTTGCCCAATGTGCAGAAGGCTTTGGCTGATGGTTCTGTGAGTATATAAATCAATCCCACTTACATATTGCCTTATTAATTATGAGAATACCTAAATAAAAGAAGTCCCATCCCATGACCGACCTTTGTTGCTTAACCTCCGCGGTAGCAGGGAAAGGCGCTAAACCACTGCGCCATCGAGCTCCTCGTGTTTTTATTAGATACTATATATAGCATATACATGGTGGTGAAAATATTTTATCAAGTAGATTTAAAATAATAAAAACGGTCAAGAGCGAGTCAGACTCACGCACCGAGGGTTCCGTACCATTATTCTGAAAAAGTTTACTACACTCGGCGTCAAAAAAATCGCACCTTCTATTACATTAGTTTAGATATGCCTACCTGCTACTGCTAGCATACGTATTATTTATTTAATATTTATATCTATTGAAAGTACATTTATTGGTCTTTTAAACAATCATTTATTGTTTAAAAAACATAACAGTTACCACAATTAAACGCTGCACATGTAATTACTTGCGCATTCATTATAAGGGTATAAATAGGGGTCAATCCAGGAAAATCGGGTAAATTCACTATCGAAACGTTAGAGAGAACGCACGTCAACTGCTCAATTAAGAAAAGAAACACCCAAGATGCATCATACTATTGGCCATGAAGCTTGTCAAATGAAATTGTTATATTGCAAAAAATGTGACAGTGCAATGTTGCTGGGAAACTAAATCTCAGGCATTTATTCCGTATGACGAGTGTTCCAACGGTTTGAGAGACTGTTGGTTATATACGAATGGATAGAAGTATATGACAACATTTACTATTAATTAGATATGATTAAAATGGTTTCAAAGAATTTTTTTGAAAAGGTGCGATTTTTTGACGCCGAGTGTATTTAGAGACATCGTTTTTAAGACCCCATTTAGTCCCTGTTGCAAAAAAAAATATCTTTCTTATTTGCAAAATAGTTGGGCAAACGTGTAAAACTATTCCAAATTTCAAGTTGATAGCATTAGTAGTTCTCGATATATCCAGCTGTGACGGACAGACTGAGTCGCACCATAAGGGTTCCTTTTTACCATTTTAGTACGGAACCCTAAAAACGCGCTGTAAACTATAGTATGCAAAACCTTCATGATAACAATGTTGCGCAGGCGGCGTGCGGCAGCTCGATCCCGTCGTTCCTGAACTGCATCGAGACGGACGAGGAACCGCCCACCTTCAACCGCACCAACCGGTTCACGAACGGATTCCAGAACCTCATCGACTCGTACGGAGTCGCCTCTTACCGCGAGTGCAATCCTGGTAAGATTCTACCCTTTTCCCCGCCTAAGACTAGATCATGTTGTTCCTGAACTGCATCGAGACGAAGAGCCGCCCACCTTCGCAGCAACCGGTTCACGAGCGGCTTCCAGAACCTCATCGAATCGTATGGAGACGCCCCCTACCGCGAGTGCAACCATCGTAAGATACCTGACCTAATGAATACCCGCCCATAGCTATAAGAACCGATATGGTCTTTGGAGCGGAAAAGTTCGCTCACAGGACGTGTCTTTTGGGGTCCCCGCCCCCGACAAGGTTGACCGACAATTTGGTGAGCGGTCGCGGGAAGCCGCTAGGTGCGGGCAGCGTAGAAAAATAAAACCCTGAGTATTTTTGGTTTAGACCTAAAATACACATTGGTCGATTGCGAATACCTACATGTTTTTGCGATATATCCCTAAAGCCCTATCAAGTATCAAGTGTCTATTGTTACTAATCATACTTAATCCATAAGAATGTCATATCAATCGTAAACAAACAGTAATGAATAATGGATACATATTTGTTTTTCATACATTGTTGACTTAACTACCTACATTACGTGGATTGAAATTACGATCTACAGAAAAATCTCACGTAACCACAAACTACAACAAGTGGACGGGCGCTAATTTGTATGAAAATGAACACTTTAACTCACAGACATTGTCGGCATAAAATACTATATTGAAATTTTGTATAGTTGTTCTATCTCACAAAGTCCGGCTATGAATATTGTTAGACGTGTTCATGCACATTGCTTTAGTGTGCGTCTGCACGCTCTCGTGTTACGCACATTAAAGTAATGTGCATGCGCACGCCTAACAACATTCATAGCCGAACGGACTTCGTGATATAGAAGAACTACAGCCACAATGCAAATATAACTCATCACACAACAGTGCCACTACTCGCCTGAATTCTTTATTATGTAACTTTAACTATAGCTTCTTAGGTAATGATATTTTTGTTTACAGCTTTATACACCATCATCACATTCCCCTTCCTGTTCGCGGTGATGTTCGGAGATTTAGGACACGGCTTTATCATGTTTCTATTCGGTGGTTGGATGGTCGTTAAGGAGGTTTCCCTCGGAGCCAAGAAGACAACCAACGAAATCTGGAACATCTTCTTCGCCGGCCGTTACATCATCCTCCTCATGGGCTGCTTCTCCATGTACACTGGTCTGGTCTACAACGATATATTCTCAAAGTCCATGAACATATTTGGCTCGGCGTGGTTCGTGCCTTATGATAATGAAACTTTGGTCAACAATGCTGCTCTTACTTTGGACCCCAAAGATTCCTATGTCGACATACCTTATTTCATTGGTATTGATCCTATTTGGCAGGTAATTTCGTTTTTTTACTATATATTATTTCACATAGTCAATTCCATATTACGGGCTAGTTCTACGGTTTCGTTATATCCATTGTAAAATTCATGATTGTGGATACCAAAACTTTCTGTGATTTGTACTCGAATCACAATAACATTATTATTGGTATTTTCTGTCGGCATGCCATATTCCAATTTTAATGATTTCAAATAAAATTTTAAGTGGGTACTAGTCACTAGGTATGTATTGGAACTATTTTTATTTTTCAGACCGCTGACAACAAGATTATTTTCCTGAACTCATACAAAATGAAACTGTCTATTATCTTCGGTGTGGTGCACATGATCTTCGGTGTCTGCATGAGTGTCGTCAACTACAAGTAACTTTTTATATATTTGCGATTCATGTCACCATCCCTATTACCATATTTGTCATATTGACAACACTGTAACGTCATTATAGTGCGTGCGACTTTAAAGCAGGGTACTCACTTAAAGGTGTAGCGTAATGTAACTGATACTGTATCAAGTGAGTACGGTCGCATCAGGCTCGAACCTACGTACTCACTTGATACTGTATCAGATACATTACTTGCTACACCTCTAAGTGAGTACCCAGCTTAATATCTTGATATCTATCGAGTCAAGATAGTCGCAGTATAACGACGTAACAGTGTTGTCAACGTGAAAAATACGGTAATAAGTACAAATGTTATGACGGATCTTTTTCCGCACAGATACTAAACTAATAAAACATCATATAATTCAATTCTTTGTCCACAGCTTCTTCAAACGCCGCTACTCCATTATCCTTGAATTCCTCCCTCAAGTGGTTTTCCTGTGCCTGCTGTTCTTGTACATGGTGTTCATGATGTTCTACAAATGGATCGCTTACAGTACATTTTCCGAAGGTACGCCATTTTGAACCTTATGCTTTAAGGTGAAAGATGAAGTTTGATTGTAGTACTTTTATTCACAACAAATCTATCGTATTATTATTTCTCATACTAGTAAGAGTGAACTCTTGTAGCGTATAAAAACAAACAATTTGGAGCACACTAGCGTGCAAGCGTAAATGCACCATGTTACAACGTCCGAGAGACTAATTTGTTTTACTGTGACCTTCTCATAGTATTTCCGTATGTAGCCTGTCTTTTTTAAGGCGAGAGGTTTCAAAAAATATTCACTAGATAACTAATATCCTACCTAGATCTGAAGTTAAGATATATATTAATTTTATATTATAAATTCTTGTTTTTGAGATTATTTAAAAACAACATTAGGTATTCAAGTTGAATTTGCTTTAATATTTTGTACCATCAATATTCACAATCATGTTGAATCATTTCTCTTTAATCGCTACCATTATTTACTACGAATTGATTTCGTGATTTTTTCGCCTAATCCGCCAAATCAGTCTCGCTCCGGTACGCGACCTTTTGTCATCGCTATCTCTCTTTACACATCACAAGAACATCAGTTTATGGCGCTATATAAAAAATAAAACTTTTTTATATAGCGCCATAAACTGATGTTCTTTGACGAATCCGGCTCCAAAATCAAATCATAGGAACACAGCTAAATCCTTTCTTAATTTTTTTACGTAAAAAGTATTTAAGTTGGTCTAGTTTTGGAGGAGGTAACAGGGGACTACGAAACGTTGATATTGTCAACTTTCTTTAGGAATTTTTCAATTCTCTCGACCGTGGTGATTCCTCTAACTTAGAAGTGCACCGTTTTATGTTGATTTTATAGGTTTCTAGTGTTTCATTATTTACTAGTGGAGTTAAGACATTTTTTAGTCAATGGGTTAATATTTTTTCATTAACTCCGTTTATAGAGCAAGCCTACACCCAAGGCTGCGCGCCGTCAGTCCTGATCCTGTTCATCAACATGATGCTGTTCTCCAGCACCGAGCCGGAGGCGGGCTGCAAGGAGTTCATGTTCGAAGGCCAGGGAACCATCCAGAGGGTCTTCGTACTCATCGCCCTTCTCTGTATTCCTGTCATGTTGTTAGGAAAGCCCTTGTATCTACTCGCCGCTTCAAAGAAAAAAGACGCAAAGGTCGGTTTTTCTGAAACATTACTGTGTAGTCTATTAGGTTTGTTTTATAGTGTAGTTTGCAATGCGCAAAATTACTAAACTACAGTTTTGAAAGTAAAATTATCATGGAAATGTTTTCGGACTCAAATACTAATTTTGAATTATTAAAAAACATAGAGAAACACTATCGTGAGTCTTTAAAATCCCTTATGAATTCCAGCCGGAAAACACTAACGGTAGCGTGAACCCCGGTATCGAGTTACAAGAACAAACCGACATAAGTGAGGCCGAGCCGAAGCAAGCAAAGCCTGCCGCCGCCTCGCACGAGCACGAAGAAGAACCCTTCAGCGAGATCATGATCCACCAAGCCATACACACCATCGAATACGTGCTCAGCACCATATCCCACACAGCCTCGTACCTCCGCCTGTGGGCGCTGTCGCTAGCTCACGCCGGTAAGTGTATATAGATCATGATCCACCAAGCCATACACACCATCGAATACGTGCTCAGCACCATATCCCACACAGCCTCGTACCTCCGCCTGTGGGCGCTGTCGCTAGCTCACGCCGGTAAGTGTATATAGATCATGATCCACCAAGCCATACACACCATCGAATACGTGCTCAGCACCATATCCCACACAGCCTCGTACCTCCGCCTGTGGGCGCTGTCGCTAGCTCACGCCGGTAAGTGTATATAGATCATGATCCACCAAGCCATACACACCATCGAATACGTGCTCAGCACCATATCCCACACAGCCTCGTACCTCCGCCTGTGGGCGCTGTCGCTAGCTCACGCCGGTAAGTGTATATAGATCATGATCCACCAAGCCATACACACCATCGAATACGTGCTCAGCACCATATCCCACACAGCCTCGTACCTCCGCCTGTGGGCGCTGTCGCTAGCTCACGCCGGTAAGTGTATATAGATCATGATCCACCAAGCCATACACACCATCGAATACGTGCTCAGCACCATATCCCACACAGCCTCGTACCTCCGCCTGTGGGCGCTGTCGCTAGCTCACGCCGGTAAGTGTATATAGATCATGATCCACCAAGCCATACACACCATCGAATACGTGCTCAGCACCATATCCCACACAGCCTCGTACCTCCGCCTGTGGGCGCTGTCGCTAGCTCACGCCGGTAAGTGTATATAGATCATGATCCACCAAGCCATACACACCATCGAATACGTGCTCAGCACCATATCCCACACAGCCTCGTACCTCCGCCTGTGGGCGCTGTCGCTAGCTCACGCTGGTAAGTGTATAGATTTCATAAAACACATAGATCACACACACGACCAAATTTTCGCATTGGGTGCGGTTTCGCTCGCATAAAATTTTTAGTCGAGCCGAGCGAGCGAAGCGAGCGTGCCTCGGCAGCAGCGGAAGGCGAAGTGCCAGAACTATCAGAAACTGCGGGCATGTATGCATAATGTCACAAGTTGTTATGCTAAAAAACCGTTACGATTAATAATCGTTATGGGTAAAAAATGTATGCAATAAAATTTTATGCTTTTTGATCATTATGATAATAGTATTTATGAAAGTATGCGTAAACATTTATTCGGTATTAATGCTATGCGAATTGATCATATTGCCATAAAATCTTATGCCATAGTATATTATGATTTAAAATTTTATGCATTAATATATAGACCCTTTTGCATTATCGTTTGTAGACTTTCTCTACGCATTTCTTGGACCGACTTTTCGTAGGACGAACGTTTGCGATAAGAAATTCATAATGAATGCTCATTCTAATTTGGTTCCCAACAATTTTATTTTCTCTTACCAACGAAGACTAAAATAATTTCAGAATTACACCATTTTTTTCTATGGATACAACTTTTTTTAATAATAATTGTATCTTCTCTTTGGTAGTGTCTTATAAATATTTAATTTTCAGAGTTGTCCGAAGTGCTATGGAACATGGTGCTAGCATTCGGGTTGAGGGACCACGGGTACGTGGGCGCCATCAAGCTGTACGTGGCGTTCTGTTTCTGGGCGCTGTTCACGCTCGCCATCCTCGTCATGATGGAGGGACTGTCCGCCTTCCTGCACACGCTGCGGTTGCACTGGTGAGATGGTCTACTTTTACACTAGTCTTCAAATTTTAAAGACTTTAAAGTTTAAAACACTCGTGCCATAATGGGCGCGACCAATAATGTACTCTATGGGCAGAAGCACTTTTCGTTGCGTAGCGTAACGTGACATGGCGTGGATATAATGTAGCTCTAAACAACTAGCACGTATGTAAACCTGTAGCACACCTCCGCCGCGAAACAATACCAGCGAAACCGCAGTAGTTCCGCCATGACTTGTCTTCTATCGACGACGATATATGACGATCACATCTACGTAGCTGTTTCGCGTCATTATTTTCGCGGCGGAGGTGTGCCAACAGTCGGAGCCGATCGGGCGAATCGCACGTGAAAGAGACAGCATGCATCATGGTTAAATCTATTATGCATTAAAACAGGCTGATCGCTTTGTTTTACTTGTCGTACAACTGACAAGTCATGGTGGAACCAACTGCTTAACTTTGCGTATGTTCAGAAAAAAATAGCGATTCACGAATAAAGTTACGTGTTCGCTAGCAGGTTTTAGTGCTGCAGCGGCTGAATAGTTGAGGCTCATGCGCAATTTACCAAACCAAAAGACACAGTCATTTTTCATTAGCAAAGTTACATTTACATCACACATTCCATTGACGACGACCTCCGTGGTCGAGTGGCTTTGTACACCGGTTTTCAAGGTGTCGCCATCTCTGAGGTCCCGGATCAATTTAGAAAAACGAACTTTTCTATGGGTGTTTGTGATACCACCGTTGTCTCTGATTTCCATAACACAAGTGCTTTAGCTACTTATTTTGGAATCGGATCTATGCATGTGATGTTGTCAAAATATTTATATTTATTATTAATTTATTATTGACAATACATATTTTGTTAATAAATCGTGTTTATTTATTCACCAGGGTGGAGTTCATGAGTAAGTTTTACTCCGGCCTGGGGTACGTCTTCCAGCCATTCTGTTTTAAGACGATCCTCGAACAAGAGGACAAAGAAGATTAGATGTTAGTCGGCAGTTAACTTAGTGTAGTGAACCAGTATTGATTATTGCCTGCGCCAACGCAGCCGTCACAAAACAGTTGAAATAAAATATTTATGCATGTTTTAACTTGTACTTTTATTTTTGTTCGTTTTTTAAATATTGTGCTTTCGTTTTTATCTATGTAAATATCTACCTCACATAATGATACTGAAGTCAACAAAACATACTACTTAATTAGTAAAATTAAAAAATAAAAAGATTGTGTCTTTGACACAAGCAATATTTTGCTTTGCCTTATAATGCCTCATTTACACGCTTGGCAAGTCTCGACAAATGTTCACAAACACCAAGCACACGAACGGGTGTTTGGCGTGGCTTGTGTGAGCTTGGAAGAGCTTGTCGCCGATTCGGGACTGTGTCGGTTTTTGAACACAGATTAATGGAGCTTGTGGCAAGCGAATGCGACTTGCGTAGTTGTTATAGTAGCTCGTCCGCAACTTCGTCCAATTGAACCCAAGGATATATTTGTCTAGAATAAAAAGTATACTATGTTTTTAATCCAGGCATAAACTATCAGTGTGTGTGTAAATGGCATCCAAGCGTTTGTCAAAATTAGTCGAGGCTTGGAGCTTGTGAACACTTGCCAAGCTTTGGCAAGCGTGTAAACCCGGCATAATGATACAAAACAGAATTTGACATTATAATGAAATGATAATAGATGCAATTAAGATGTGTTATATTTGTACTATTTACATTATTATGTCAGTAAAACAGTACTATGTACTTACGTAATTAATAGGCTGGTCTTATAGCGAAGGACTACTTTTTTTAACTTTAATTAGTAAACGTTTTCGGACTTAAATTTCTTAATGTGACTAGGTCCTCAAATTGGTTTTAGCCTTTTCCAATATTTCTTTCTTGATCTTCGGATAATCAGGATGTACTTTAAGAATGTGTCTCGAGACCACTATGCATTCTGGATATTTCTTAAGTTTGAGATAAGAGTGTGCGAGTTTGTATCCTACCGCTAGATCAGTCTTGCCGCCGTGCTGCCACGCGTGGTCGTAGTTGTAAGCTGCAGTTTTGTAGTTTTGCTCCTTTTCAGATAAGTAACCTGTTAAAAAAAGATTTTTCAGTGCGATGCATACACATCAGTACAGTTACGTCTATAAATATGTATACAGTTAAGAAATTTGTCACTCTTGAAGCTATTACTTTGTTAAACAGAAATTAATGACAAATGATAACTACAACAAAGTGACAAAGTTCTAAACTGTAAACTCATTTTTAGACATGACTGTGCATCAAATGATCAAATATTGTTAAATATGTTGGATTTTAAACCTTCGAAAGATGACAGGTAAGTTTAAAATCAATTGAAGAAATTATTGTCAGAATTCTTTGGCGATGTAGAAAGTAAACAAACGTTCGTTCGTTATTAGTTCGTTGTCTCATAAAAAATACTAAGACTATTTTGATGTGCACCTGGATTGAGTGACCACACATTTTGAGGATTTTGGAATAAAAGAAGCCTATTCGACAAAATGGTAAACAGTTAACGAATGAATATTGGTGTTTAAAATAAATAATTATTAAACTTTCACTCACCCAAATATTGGTAGGCGGCTGCGCAAGAGTTGTTATGGTTGAGAATCTTTGTCAAGAGTTCTTTTGCGGCTTCCATCCTTCCTGAGCTCACTTGACTGTCCGCCACTTCTAACCAGCATCTGTGCAATAATAATACAAATTAAAATGTAGGTACTATGTCTGTGCTATAATACTGTTTGCTATGGTGCTGCGAAAGTAAAACACGAAGTTTAGTCTATTTACCTTTCTAAACCATCAGCGTTTTCAGGCGACCAAGGCATAGATGAAATCGTCCGTTTTAGAATATTCTTGGCCCGAGTTGGCTGTTTGATGATGTTGTACCTAAAATGAAAGTATAAAGAACAGGTAAATATTAGGAAACAGTATAATTACTCGATTTCAATATAAGAAGTTAATGTGTGTTACCAGAACAATAGTAAGTTAGTGTTATGATAACAGCACCAGATAAGTATGATGAGCTTCTTCAAGTCAACATTTCGTGCCTGCAATTTGCGTCGCTTTTGCGACCCGTAGTGCGTCGTGCCCCCTGATTACGTAACTCTGTTGCTAACAATTCTCGATTGAAGCCGCAGTTACATTGCTGCTTTAAGTAAGATAGTTGTCATATTGGTATATAAATCAGCAATGTACCTGCGATTTCTGTCAGAGTCGATTGCAACAAAGTTACATAATCTGGCCCCTGGTAAATAACTACTACCGCTGGCTTCAGTGACCAGCGGCAGTAGTTATGGCAATGCGTTCTTCACTTGCTATTTTTGCTTGGCCGCCATTAGCTGTTGTAGAGCCAACTAGATATTTATACAAGTTTCAACTTACGCCGTAGCGATAGCCAGAATCAAGTAGGGATCGTCTTGGTAGGACTCTTCGGTGGCCAGCGGCAGTAGTTCCTGCAGAACTCTCTCCGCTTGCTGCTTCTGTTTGGTGGCCAGTTGTAACAACGCCTGGAGCGGCTTCCGGTCTGCTGGAGACACTTCTACTAGAAGTTTCTCTGCTGTTCTCAGAGCTAGAAGGCGTGTGTCGCTGTTGACAAATTAGTGTCAGTGAAAAGGGTACAAAATAATATTTTAATTTTAATAAAAAATCTATTGGGAAGGGCTTTTTTAAAACAAGGTTGCAACTTTTTGCGTTATTTCAACTTTACCCTGTTCCAAAAAAGTTTTTATGCAAGCCACTACTATTATAAACGTTATTGCACGTCCCGTAATTGTCGATTATAGAATTTGCCAGCGCATACGATGTGTGAAGTTATTCGTCTGTAGTCGGCAATCATCGTTTCGTCGTCGACGACAGATGATTAGCAGCGAGCACCCACATGTCAAGGGATCTATCACTATCGGCGGTTCTGTGGATGCACATACGATGAACGCATCGAAAAATATAAATTACATCAGTTATTTTTGGACAGCATAATTGAAAGCATCAACTTACGACTCGTCGCTGGCGTTCGCGAAGGTATCCGCCAAGTTGTCGGGAGCGTGTTGCGACAGGCAGAGTAGGACCATTCTCTTGGCGGCGTTCTGTCTGAACTTCTGCGAGCGACGCGCGTGGTTCAACTGTCGCAATGCTGCGTTTGCTTTGCCGCTGTACAGGGAGTTTAAACCCGCGCAGTAGTAGTAACCTAAAAATTTATTTACTTACTATATAGACGAAATTTAGTAATATATTATCTTTATTTAAGCACTTTGTTTTTTGCCAATGGCAGCGCTAGTATGCAGACTACACGCTCTTAAAATTTATTTTTTCTTAATATGACTAATAGCGTTTTAATATGCCAAATCCTCACACACATCTTTAGTAGCAAACCTGTATAATTACCTGGGTCTTCTTGATCGTCGAGCGCTTGTTTAGCTGCATCTAGCGGTTGTTCAGTTTCCGACAGCTTTCCGCGGCGCCACTGCACTTCTATCAGCTGCGCGAGCGCTTCCCAACTCGTCGGCTTCACTGATAGAATTTGAGTCAAGTGCCTTTGCGCTGTTTCAAGGTCCACCTGTGGATTTATTGTTAGTTGTTGAATCAAAGCTTTATTGTATCAATCCTTGCAGCATTAGCAGGGCTATTAGATTGACTAGAACTTAAATAAATGGGAAAGAAAAGATACCTTTTTTTTAAGAAAAAAAGTTTGAAGTATCTTGCTCTGTTAGCGAATATTTTATGTATTGATTTAAAAAAAATTGTTTTGTTAACTCCATTATTTTTAATACTTATTGAAAATATTTTTGTCATTTCATAAATGTAACAGAATTATTGTTAAACAAATGAGGCGCAAGAAACTGTAAATATCCAATTTTAAACTAAAATTATTATACATCTGTGCACTGCACACGTTATCTTAAACATATAACTTATTCTTTGTTTTACACAAATAAAAAATGCAATTAACCTTGACAAAGCACATAAGATGAACATTGGAAGTTAAAATAAAATTAAGTATTAGGGCAGTTACCAACGAGTTTCTATTCTATCGCAACAAAATAAATGACGGTAATGTGTTCGTATACGGCAAGAGTGGCCCTAGACTACACAGATATTTAGTGACAGTTGTTTGCACATTCAAACAGTCCTAAGTGCAATTTGGATTACAACAAATTCTGTTATGTATTAAATAAGCGCTCTACTTTTCTGAACGCCAGATCGGCCATCATGACCGCCGCCGACTCATTGTTGGGGTCGGCGTTGAGCAAAACTGCGCAAGTTTGTTCGCATTTCTCTGGGTTGTTTATCTGCAAGAAAAAAAAAACTATCATTTTATACGAATGAAAATTATCATCTCCAGTCCTTAGAATAGCCACTGCAACACGATATTTTGTAGTCGTTTCAATCCCCTTATGGGAGTGTTTTACCAACGAAACTAGACATTTTGCCAAATAAACATGGGTCTAAAACGACTAAATATTTAAGTGAAGAAAATGTAGTTATTCGACCCGTTTCTTAAGAAAAATTGTTGTGGTTTGAAGTTAAGGAAGTTACAGGTCACCTATAATTTCCTGATCAATTAGCTTGTAGTAGCTCAAAAACGGTCCATCCCCCCACTCCGGTTCACCTCCTAGACGAGGGGACATTTAGTATATTCACTCCTTAAACACTCTAAACAAGTTTCTCAAGGAATCGCCGAGTTGCCCGCTCGCGCACTCTACATACCCTTTTGAGCCATTCGTTGACTGGACTTTGTTTATGGTACTTTTTAATTTAATGGGTATGCAGCGGTCGTAGTAAATTGTCTGACGTTGAGATTAGAAACATTTTAATTACTGTTTGTTTCTATCAGTTAATTTTTTAACTTACATGTGCATACAGTTTAGCTAATGCTAGAAGCGTACTAGGGTCGCGAGGCGAGTGAATTAACGCCTCCGAGTACAAATTAGCTGCTACAGCTGGTTCCTTGACAGTTTTCACTTTAGCCAAGGCACATAGCACTGTTGATAATCTCTGCTTCTCTTCTTGCAAATCCCCCCTAGCATCGATCTCTATCCGTTTCACTATCGCTGTCTGTATATCTCTGGCTTCAGCTAGAATCAAGCTAGTATTCCCAGCTGTAGGGTTCTTCAATTCTCTGCATTTAGCTTGTATGAGAAGGTATCGCACACGCCTTTTGAGAGAAGTGATATCTTTTTCTTTATTGTACACCTGATTTAACTCATGGGATATTGTGGAGTCCACTTTCTCGTATTGTTTGAGCTGTGGAATATAAACTTATTAGTACAGTCAGCAGCAAAAGCCGCTCGACACCTTAGTACTTTGCTATTTGGCTACTTTTTGATAAACGTTCTAACTGTGAGAAATCTGTCAAAAGTTGGTGCAACCAAGTACTAAAATGTCAAGTAACTTTTGTTGCTGACCGTACCACAAATAAAATAATACTAAAATTTATAATGGAAATACTTTTTTACTAACTTTAATGAGCAGTTCGAGGTATTCAAACATTATGTCGTCGTCGTTCAACTGTTTTATGGCGTTTTCGTAATGATGAGTAGCTTTGTCAAATTCGTGCATTTTGACCAAAGAGTTGCCGAGCTTTTTAATCAGCTGTAGGTCTTTGGGGTTGCCTTTTAGAGCTGCTTCGTATGACTCTGCTGCTTGGGCTGGTTCTGTAGAGAAAGTAATAGAATTTGTGTATATTTTTAACCTTTTATTGTTATTTTTATGTGTAGCTAATTATGTTTCATAGTCTCTGTTAATTATGTGTTATTTGTTTATAAGCAAGTAATATTCTTGCTGTAGCAATCATCTATAAGCTATGGATACTGCTTAACCTTAGGGGAGTTATAAGGTTATTTCACCCTATGGGATAGATAATGAAGGAGTTATAAGTTTATTTCACTCTTATGGGGTAGAGAATTTAAAAAAATAGAAACTCGACTGCCCTGCCAAAACGAACTAAAAAGTTGAATAATATGTGTCATTGCAGTTGGAGGTCAATAAATTTATTTTTATTTCACACATTTTAGTGACAAATTATACTGTTTTGGAATGTGCTCGTCAAGGCTTTTCATTTGATGCCCATATTGTAATAATTTAAGATTTGATTTTTTCACATTTGAAAGTGGCGCCGTAGAGTCGCCATATTGTTTTTTTTTTCAAAAAAGATGTAGCCTGTGTCACTCGCAATGATGTAAGGGTTCTAACTATACCCCATACATTCAAGTCCGTCAAGGCATTTAGAAGTTATGGTGGAATAAAGAAACTCGCATACCAACATACAAACATACATGCTCCCTGAAATAAATACACTGTGTACTGTGTGTAATGAGTACACATCACACTCTGTTTTTTTTAGCAGTTGTGTAAAAATCATTTTTGTTACTTAGCACTATAGTTATACAAACCATGAATAGACATGAAAGCATCTCCCATCATAGTGTGAGCATCGGCCATTGGGTGACTATTGACAATCTCTTTGAAGCATGTTGTGAACATCGCACGATCGTTCTTTTCCTTCAGATAAATATGTGCCATTTTGCTATGGGCTTGGAAGAAATATGGCTGACCGGGCTTTATTTCGTTTAGAATATCTATAGCACTGTCTACGTCGCCTTTTTTCAACGCTAAGTCCGCTTTGGCAATAGATAAACGACTTTCTTCTGAAGTGAATGAAAGTTCTTGTATGGCTTCCTGAAAAATAATGTGTATTATCACATAAACTCATTAAGTTGCACTAGCTAAATAAAACATACAGCAATAAAAACAGACATAGCAATAAGTGTCTCACCTGCATTACTTTTCCCGCTTCAGCAAACTGTCCCAACATTGTTTGAATTTCAATTACTTGCAAATATAATGTAGCTTTATCAATAATATTCAAATCTGAATCATAAAGACGGTTTAGATTGCTTGCGGTCTTACTTGTCGCTATTTGTAGACCGGTCGTGAAACTTGAAAGAGCATCTTGAGTCCGGTTCACACTTTTCAAGATCACTCCGTTCAGGAAATGATACATAGCACTGTCTCTAACTTTGAAGTTATAACTTAAACACATCTCTAAACATTGTGCAGCTTTTGTGAACGATTGTTGTTGTATATAAATCTGAGCCAACAAAATCTGTGAACCTGCGTGAGTGCTGTCTATTTCGCTTATCTGTTGAGCTAACTTTTGTGCATCAGCAACATATCCAAACAAGAACTTTAACTTTGCTAACTCATACAAAACTACTATCAATCCGGGACAAGCTTCACTAATAGTATTAAGTAATTTAAAACAACTTGCAACTGAGTCGTTACTCTCTTGGGAATACAGTATGTACCCAACAATGATAAAAGGTTTCTTAGGTAAATGCTTCCTGTATTCTTTATAAACTTCGAGAAGAAAATCTGGGTCTAGTTCTTTGATGTATGTTAAACTGTATGGGTAAATATTGGCATAAGTTATTCTCGCTTCTAATGCGGTATTTAGGAATGAGATAGCATGAGATGAATTTTTAAAATTCAGCTGTGCAGACAATAGGTACAGTATAGGTAATTTATTACTTCCTTGCATTTCAAACAGCAACTCTACTTGCTGAGCTATTTGATCAGTTGGACCATTTTCAAACATTTGACAGAGAGTCAGTCCGCACAAGGCAGTAATTGAATTGCTGTCAATCTTACTTGCTGCTTTAAAAAAGTTTAAAGCATCTTTATACTTTCCTTGCAAAATGCATTGATGTCCAACTTCACTCAAATATTCCACATTGTTAGAATACATTTCAGATGCATATTGTGCACATCTGTATACCTGTGATAAGACTGCACTAGATCTGCCACAAATTTTTGAAAATACTTGTGTGACACTGTAAAACTGATATCCATTATGGGTTTCTTCATTTTCAAGAAATGAAAAAAGTTTATTAATTTGGTCAGCTGCTTCAATGTAATCCGAGTTTTTACAAAGGGTAAGGAATATTTTAATTTTATGGGCATCTATGTTGTCATGTTCTAAAGCAGATATTCTTTCCATGGTGTCATAAACAGCTTCCCATTTTTGCATGGCAAACTCATTTTTCATTTTCTCAACAAGTGGAACTAGTTGACCCGGATTATTCACAATCAATTTATCTAAAGTCAAATTTGACGCATCATAATCTTTTGCAAAATATTTAAATTTGGCCAAGCCAAGTAAAGCTTCAACATTTCTATCACTTTTATTCAAAGCCAATTCTAGGCAGTCCAATATTGACATTTGTACTTCTCCTAGATTCATATACATATCATTCCAGCCTTTTAAAATAATAGCTTCCAAGTTGTTGGAGTCTTTTCTCAAAGCTTTGTTGACATATTCAGAAGCTCTTTCATATTTGTCTGCCAATGACAAAAATAAGGCGGCATAGTAGAACGACATATCTGTTGCCTGTTTCTTCTCTTCCTTTAACTTAGACTCCAGGTTGTATAGGACATCTCTGTCTGCTACATTAGTAGTTTTATATCCATAAATTAATGCCATAACTACGGCTAGTTGTATATCTTTATTGGATTGCAATGGGGTGAGTTCATTGATCCCCCTCTGCACTTGACCTTGTAGTATACTAGCTAACCCATCATAGAAATCAAATTCCACTCTATCATGAAACTGGGATGATGCTTGTAATGCAAGTTTTTTTGCTTTACCATAATATTTTTCCCTTAAATAATAATGAATATTACATCTAAACCATAACAAATCCATTTTAATAGTTTTTATTCTAAGTCAAACTTTATTTTGATGTTTTTGTATTTATTTATATTATTTTCATAGTATTTCGCTAGGAAATGGCATTTACATGTCACATCCAACTTATTTTCAATAGCATAACTAAATGCTTGCTGAAAAATAAATGTTAAATGAAAAATAAATGTGTGACAAGAATCATAATAACTTATATTTGATTAAAAAAAACAAAATGCAAACATACCTCTGCTAATATTTTCCCAACACCTTTACCTTGGAATTCTTTTGGGACATCAGTCGAGACAAATGTAATCTTCTGCCCACTTTTATCATAACTAAGAGTAGCATCCACTAAAAGAAACGATGCAATCAATAAAATATTGAGTAAAAGTGCAAGTACAAAAGCAACTTTCATAGAAACCTCAATAATACTAACGATATAATACATAACATTGAATCAAATGTTTTTTGCTTATTAAAATGCTATTATTGGCTAAACCTTATAAATAAATGGTTTTCTTAAAATTTACTCACCACCGCGAAGCGATATCATAAACTGTTGCTTAGCAACATTGTTGACAACTTTCAGGCCTTCCGTGGAGAAAGCTCTCACTGCTGCACGCGTTAACATTACAAAGCACTGAAAGAAATTTTGCCGGCACAATTCTACAATAAAAAAATAAATTATAAATATGACGCAGTTCAAAACAAAGTTTTTTTTGTGTTGTGAACTGTTGTGACATTGACACTGACAGTCTACTTTTTAAACGTTCTGAGGTGCGTTCCGTCGCTTCACTCGAGTGCACTCGAGCGCGCTCGGGTGCGTACTCTAACCCAAAGAGGAAAATAATACATAGGGAAAAGAGAGCCATCTGGGGCGACTTTTTGAAACTTTCGATTGAATAGTGCTGCCGCCCTACAATTCGATTCCGGTACTAAGCTCACACACACGCACACATACATACGCCTCACGCACACAAATGCGTTCTTCTCATTTGAATTTTGTAGGTGCTTAATTTTTAATGTAGAATATTTTTAAATCCATTGTTTTATAAAATAATTCATAAAGCACTTTGAACTATTTTCAAAACAATGGAGTTGAAAATATTCTACATTATTGCAATGGAAAGGTAAATGATAAACAAAATATTCAAGAGAAAAGGGCACGAAAATCACAAGAAGTTATTACGACGCATACGCATACGCACAACAACAACAACAACAACCGGCCATTTTTATTTGGTATTGTCATATTCAAATCAATGTTGTGTTGCTATAAACAAATTTAATCATTTCTCCGATTATCATTGTTATTTATAATAAATTGTAATATCTTCTTTATTGTTTTTAATTAATAACATTAATTATTTCAAATAAATTGGATTATAAATAAAAATCAAGTTGTGACGATAGAAGCAGTAGCAGTGACATCTATGGTATCACATATCAGTTATTTGTACAAAATCTTTTAGGATTCGTAAAATAGATGGCGCTAGTTTCTATGCAAATCTCATTACAAATCGTTTTGTATGGAAATGTCAAAGAGTGTCCCCCCCTGCTCTAACCGTTCAGTGGCTTGGTGAAATTTTACTCTGAGTGCTGTCAGAGCGTAGCTTCACCCGTTCCGTGGCTCAGGTGTGCGTTCCGTCGTTTTGGGTGTAGTTGTTTGGTTAAAGTTTCACTCGTTTGAGTTGCAATGCAAGCCACGGAACGATGGAGTTGTTTTTATAACCTAAAAGAACTTTAGATGTCATTAAGCACAAAGTTTTCGTTTTCTATTTTGGAATACGGATAATTATACATTCCTTTAAACAAAATCAAATAAAATCTGATTTTTTGAGGAGCAACTATTTACTTTTAGACACAAAAACATCAAAATTTAAAATAAGAGCGTTTTTCAACGACCGATTTAGGTGGTTGTTTGGTTGCTGCACTCTGAGCCACGGAACGGGTGAAACTACGCTCTAGGGTGCGTTCCGTCGCTTCGCTCGAGTGCACTCGAGCGCGCTCGGGTAAACAACCAAACAACCACCTAAATCGGTCGTTGAAAAACGCTCTGACGTTTATCTTTTGTCATAATGTCAATGTCATTTGAGATTATTTTGTATTTTGATGTTTTTGTGTCTAAAAGTTAATGGTGCTCTTTAAAAAAACTGATTTTGTTTATAGAAATGTTTAAATTATCCGTATTCCAAAATAGAAAACGGAAACTGTGAACTTAATGACATCTAAAGTTCTTTTAGGTTATAAAAACAACTGAAGCGTGCCGTGGCTTGGTTGCAACTCAAACGAGTTAAACTTTATCTTAACAACTACACCCAAAACGACGGAACGCACAACTGAGATAAAAATAGCCATAAGAAAATAATGCATACACTTTTTTTTACCAAACGATGCCGAGATAAAGTTGTACCCTAAGGCAAACTTAACTCAAAATTCCTGACTTTCTCAATTTGGATAAGATTTTAGATTTTTTAATAAACGTATAAAATACTGATGTAACAATTCTGAAAAATAAAATATGAGCTAAAAACACTAAAATCTCGAATTTATTTCCTAATTTTAGTACTTTCTCAAAATGAAATGTTGTCCATAATGGGCCCTATATACCTAAAAGTGGCGCCCTCATCTTAATTAAATTTATTGCTCGCTAAGTACATAATGTAGGTATCGAAAATTCACATACACGTACAATTTGAAGCTAAGTTTCTACACTTTATTTAGAAACAATAACCTTAGTAAAATATAGTTCGTTGTAGTATAGTAGGCAAAAGAGCAAAAGCCACTTTTGGCAAAGCTTTAGACCAAAATGTGTAAAGTGAGCACGTGCTATCCTTAGCAAACTAGTTAAGAACATAAACAGTTTCTAAATGTACACAGGGTTATTTGTAAAACACCAACAACCTCGCAGGAGTGGATTACTAACATCATAAACAAAAACGTCTGTTCTACGGCTTTCTGAAAAAGAAAAAGTAAACGGACTTTTTATACAAAACTCGATCAGCGGCGGTATCGGCTAAAAACATTGAAGTTCATGTTAATTGTGTTTTGACAGATGTATGTAATACATTGCTACTTTTCTTTGGTAAGTTTTTATTTGTGCCAAAACGAAGTAGCAATGTATCACATACATCTGTCAAAACGCAGTTAACATGAACTTCAATGTTTTTAGCCGATAGAGCCCCAGCTGTTCGGATATTTTACAGATTAAAATACTTATTTTTGTACCGCAAGTGCTCTGAAGTTGGTGACTTCCTTTTGTATACATTGTAAAAATATTTGCATTGTATGCATAAGTATACAATGTCGCGTCGTATGTACAAATTACACATTTTTGAACGACGATTTCACACAGTATTACTTGTTTTATCGGTCCCAAAAAAATAATGTAGGAAGTAGATTATAGTACCTACTCAGATATGTGATTGATAGAAACTTGACAGGTAAAACTTTTCTCGATTGGAAAAAAGGGCGGCGCGGGTAGGGTTGCTATCAGACAGGCATATTTTGCCGCATTCGACAGGCATTTTTCGGTTTAGACAGGCGTGTGACCGGCGCTAAGCTGAGACAGGCATTTTTGTATTTCGCGGTATTTGGCTGAGAAAGCTCGCATACATGCTCCAATCACTGAATTTAATGAAAATTATTTTCAAGAGCTTTCTGCACCCCTTTTGAAAACGTAAATCCGGGGCTGCTGTTGTGCAATAATATAGTGACATTAGTGACACATAGTACACAGAGTTCAGTCAGCTACAACAGTGGCTGACTGTGTACGTATGTACCTACTTCAATTAATATTCTAGGAGGCGAACACTACCGCTAATATTGCGACCTTCGACTGTCACAGAATCGCACATGTGAATGCTTATTCATTAGGTGTAAATAAAATTAATTATTCGATTGTATCCATCCCCGCGATTTAACAAGTGCGGTGAATCACGACTGGAGTGGAGGCTGCAGGAAATAAAAAGGGAGTACCCCATGCATGTGTTTGTAAAGGTAAGGCAACATTATAAGGAGCTCGTTGTTGGATTGGATGGGTTATAGAAAAAAAAGTACCTACTTTATCACTATGTCATAAGTTTTAAAGCAATTCCACGAGGTTTCAACTGCTGTAAGCTGACCTGAATATAGGTTCTGTAGTTTTTATTTACATCTGTTTCTGGATTTCAGAATTGAATGTCCTAAAAGTTCACGAACAAAGTACCTACCTACCTACCAATATTTTAGTTAATGCTCCTCCTCCTCCATCCTATAACATTATTAAATAGAAAGCACTCTAAATATCAAATTATTGAAAAATTGGTACAGTCAGCAACGGAAATTGAACATAAATGGTTTCATTGTCATGGTTCACACAACGCACGATGCGGCGAAGTCATGTGCCTAATACCATTGAAATATTATATAGGTAGTATTGAAATAAAATCGTATGTACACTCAACGGCACATCAGACTATACATGTTGACCTTGAGAGCGTCTTTATGCTGTACGTAATAAGAGCTGTTTTCGTAGTTCAACTGTTTAACTTACCGTGCTGTCCTGCGTACATACCTACTTATTTTCAAAGATGAGGTTCTTCATCGATTTGTATATTGTGGTTCGGCGTGCAATGCGCGCGCGCCCAGTCGCACGCTTGGCGCTGTGCGCGCAACGCGCGTGCTCTTTACTGAATAGGTATATTGTGGCGCGATCGCGATATCGGAACTTGCGTTATGTGAATGTGAAGGACGTGTTTTATCACAACTGTGGATTTAAAAAACAGAGTGTTGCTTACAATTACAAAACATTAAAAAAATAGATTGGTACTTAATAAAAAAAATAGTAACCACAAATAAGTTTTATATCATCCCCCGAGGTGGGAGTTGAGGTATTATAATTATATTATTAATTACTAATGAACATTTATTTTATTGATGGGTATTGTCTTAATGTTTGTTTATAACTTTAATTAATATTTATGTCACTTTTAAATAATTATTTTCACAACAGACATTATCACAGAGTATAGGACATTTAAAATGCAAAATGCGTAATTAAAAGGTTCTTAAGAAAATACTGTTACTAACTTCAAACATTTCATCTTAAGAAAGAAATAAGTGACTTGTAAATTGTATAAAAGTATTATGATGTCTGCGCGAATGCCACTAATTTAAAAATTAATTCGATTTCACTTGGCTTTACGTCATGCATAATATACTATGTTTAGAAATAATAGTATTATTTTATGCAACATCATAATCATTTATTTTGCAACCATTTTTTTCTAAATTAAATTAGTTACATAATTTTACGAAAGTTTTAAAAACATTATAATACTAACAAATTGAATTACTTACACATTGAAAAACAAAAAAAAAAATTGTTAGGTGTACTTTACTAGTTAAAGCTTACTAAACGAAGCTATGAAGCTTTTGTAGTTTCTCGTATAACTCGTAAACTAGGTATTTGTAACCATTTACCAAATTATTTACAAGTTAGCATGCAAAAAGGTTAAACTCTAATATCGCACTTGGAACCTCGACGATTGTATCGTTATTACTTAAGTGATCATTTATTAATCTAAACACTACACCTCAAAGTCGTTGTCAAATGATGAAAACTTTTTTTAAATGTAGTGCCCATCAATAAAATTATTGTTTAACATGCTGAAAGCTTACGAAGAAACAGAGAAAAGTAGGTTCCTTCCTTTTTCATCTTATTGACAAGTGCACACAGCCTAACTTCAGTGACTCGAAGTAGTGATATCATGTGAACCAGTGTGTCGTGTGACATATGGGGCAATGCGTGTCCCGGAGTCATCCGGGCCCATACTCATTCTCCAGGCATTATGATGCTGAGAGCCTGTCTAGCAGCGTCAGCGGGTTTGCAAGAAAGGTATGTATTTTGTGGCATATTAAAATAATCCTTTGCCTTATTTTGTAACCCAATATTCTTTAGTAGGTACCTACTTGGAGTTTTTGGCGCCATTTTGTCGAGTTCGGTTAGGTGTCTATTTTAATTATTTTCAAATTGATTCATAGTGGATATTGTGTTTTAAAATTGGTGCAATTATATGGTACAAGTGTCTACGCAACTGAACAATATGTGGGATAATTGAAATAGGCGCGATCTTGGTTATGTGAAGCCGAGACTTTTATTGAAGTGGTGGCTTCCTCGGCAGAATTAACCGAGTAAACTGTCTTGATATACTTGGTGCCAAATGCTCCAAGCAGCATTGGAATACGATGCACCCGCATTCTAATGAAAAATTAAACAGTATCTACCACTGAACTATTCAACACTTGACACTGGCAAAAATTACTTCCAAAAGGAAAGTAGATTGCCAAAACGAAAAAGAAGAAGAAGAAGGTACCTACTTATCTTGAAAAAGTTTGAAGTCTGATTTCTTTTAATGTATCATATCGTATACAAAAAGGCTTCATAATTGAATTTTTTCCTTTTTTTCTGAAGAAAATAAGTAAACAGGTAGTTGACTAAGAATTCCACATCCACTGTATACCTAAGTTGCATAATTGCATAAAAGTATTAATACGGGCACACAGAAGATTTTCCTTTAACCTGTGGCACGGTTAAAGCATATATGTATATACCATACATTTCTATAAGTTTGATGTATGAGTGAGAAATAAATCGAGCAGCTTGTGATCAATCATGAAATGATCTTATCTTTTTAGTATGAAGAAGGAGCTTCATTAAAAAAGTGGCAAGTCGCCACTAGTCGTTTTTTTGTAATTCTAGCGAGTAATAAATCACTTTACGTCACAAAGATTTGTGCAAAATTTAAAAGTAGACTCATATCCGTCTCTAGTCTCTTTTTAGTCTATAAAGGCCGATTTACACATTCATAAGTAAAAACCACGTGTGGACACCGGCTAGCAAGTAAGTAAGTTAGCACTTGCCGCCGGATAGGATCGGTTCTATTTTTTGGACAGGCAAGTAGCGCGCAACCCCTCCTGCTTTGTCTCCCGCTCCCCACCAACTTACTTGCCGCCGTTTAAACCTTTAGTTATTCTTCTGAGGTGTAAACAGCCCATTCGGCAGGCAGGTAAGTAAGTTCATAAGTTGACTGACACAGAATAGAACGCATCTATCTGCCTGCCGTGCTGCGCTTTGTTTGTGTTTTTATATCATTCGAGGTTTTTGTTGCATGTTTTTTAAAATGAAGTGGACGGATCACACGATATTCGTTTTATTTTATTCTATTTTAAGCTTTTAAAGGGCTGACATGAGCCAACTAGCGCCGCCGGTCAATTTTATTTTATTTATTCTAAATAAGCCCAATTTCTTAAAAAAGAATCAGTCAAGGTCGTGTGAATGACGTGTAATGTTTATTGAATAACGTTATAACATTACAAAATGCGTGCAATAGTTTAAAAACGGGTTTGGACCATCAGTGGCCACTTTTAACAAAATCGCGTTTTAAACTGTTTGAATGCCTTTTCAAACTGTAATTTATTCAATAAATATTAGACGTTATTAACAAAACCTTGACTGATTCCTTTTTTAAGATATTGGGCTTATTTAGAATAAATAAAATGATATCGACTGGCGGCGCTAGTTGGCTCATGTCAGCCCCTTAAGGAAAACTTACAGAGTTTAGTATGAATAGTAACAAAAAATATGAAAGAAATCTATTGTTATAATCTTTTTGAATCGGTATGTTTGTATTAAATATGTCAAAGACTAGTTATCATTAGCATAGAATTGTAAGACTTAGGCACCCGTTAAAAAATATGTTCTTTAAATAGGTACTTAGTTAGTTCTTTAATTAGTTTTGTCACAGAATATTTAAAATATGTTTGTTTGTACCATGTAAGAAGCCCATTGTATAAAATAAAAACGCATGAGATATAATGGTTCGCTGCAATGTCGTCGCCATCCGACGCGCGTCGTTTGACTTTTATCTAAGTTAATTCACTTATGGAATTTACTTGCTATTTTCCGATTAAGTAAGTAAGTAGAGGAGCAGTTGAGCTTACTTACTTAATTATGGATGTGTAAATCGGCCTTAATGCACTAGGTCAGTGAATTTGTAAAGTTTGCGAAGTTTAGATCAAAATGCAGACCCATAAAAATATTTACATACCATTAGTTTGAATCGTTTTCCATATTATGCTAAAAAGTAAAAGCGTCCGCATAATTCGAAACAAGTCCTTTGATACCGAACAAGGAAAAATATCTCTGTCTCACATTTTTCTAAAGTTTGTGCAACTTTTTTGTAGTGAGAATTTAAAACATTTGAATTTTTGTGAATATTATTAAGAACTATGAAGAAAGGTTTTTTTAGAATTATCTAACTAAGTCTATCTATTTCCAAAGAAAACTAATCTCTTCCAGGCAGTTTTAACGGTATAAAATTCAAAATTCAAATTTCAAAACTCATTTATTCAGTCTAGGCTGTTACAAGCACTTGTGAATGTCAAAGAAGCTACGCCATCGGTTCGCAAACCCTAAGTGGGAGACCTTGTAACGAGAAGAACCGGCAAGAAACTATACTATACTGTATAAGATTTTTATTACTATTTAAAGGCACAAAACTACAGAATACAATTTTTAACACATTTTTAATAAAAAAGGCTGGTGTACAGCCTTGACAGTGTACAAGTGACAAAAACCGCCGGGCATGTATGAAAAGGTTGATGGATGTAAATGAAGCAAAAGAAGTGTGCAAGAATCGTCGCAGGTGGTGATCCATAGTCTCTGCCTACCCCCATGGGAAACAGGCGTGAGTTTATGTATGTATGTATGTTTTAAAGAGTTAATAATTAAGTTTCTCATAAAAAATTAATTTCAACCACAGTTTATGTATTTTGTGATGCTGGTTTTTACTGAACTATCAGTTTTATGATTACTAAAGATAATTTGCTTATTATCTCGCTGTAAAAGCTGTAAAAGTCGACTGAGGGCTTTGGCCTGGCTAAAAGCAGAAAGCTAGTTACTATAAAGTTTTTTACTATAGGTACTTGGCTAATATCATATTGCTTCGATAGCACTCGTGTGTTATGAAAATATGGGTATAATATAATAAAATATCAGAGAAAATATAAACATAGTTTAACCAAAAAGTTTGCTTAGTGATATGAGGCTTTGAAACATCATACGTATGGAGTAGTATTGCTAAGCAATATTTTTAATTAAATCGGGTGTAAAAACTCTTCGTTAATTAATAAGGCCAAAAATATTCTTTTTATTGAAAATAATAGCGTGCTCCCTTCGAATTCGAAGAGAGTTTGAAACTCTTTTTACCGAGTGGCTCTACAATTTCCATTCATCGCTATAAGATCGTATCGATTTCCATTATCGATCGCGGCTCGCGAAGCGTGACTCTGTATCAATGGAGGCTTTGTGGCCGTAACCCGCCGATGGTTCCACTGATAACTCGCAATGGAAACAAAAGTAGCATATACAAAGGCATCTAAGTGTGGTGTAGTGAAATTGATGGTGGTTGTACCCACAGAGTAAGATATTCCAAAAAAGTTTATCTGATGATAACAATTAGGTAAGTAAACAGCAGTAAAACGCAGGGTATTGAACTTCTCTTGTTTTGGTTGCGGTTGCCTTAGAATAAAAACAAAACACTTAACTTTCTTTCGATCCAATACATAACCTATTCATCTTCCTTCAATAACCGCATTGGCAGAAAAAACATATATTTATTACTTACGTGCATTTTCAATTCAAAAAATTACAAATCTAAGGGCCGGGTCCGGCTGTTTCATTGGTCCTGGATAGCACCAATCTTATGGTTTATTAATTCAAATAGACGATTATCTGTCAGGTATGCTAAATGGAGCATATCCTGAACCTGTGAAAATGGCTCTTACTAATCTAAAAATACGTGTTTTTTTTCAAGCAATAGACATCAACGCGTGTGTCAAAAATGTAAACTAATTATTTAACATACATATTGCAATAAGTTGAGTGGAATTTTAATTGAAATCTTTGAGTCGAGAGATTTAATGTTTAGCAATTTGTAAAGTTAAGCAATGTATTTAGTTAAACCAAAATATTGCAGTACTTAGCTGTTTTAAGTTTTAATGAAAACTTGAAATTCACGTAAAGCTTAAATTTTATCAGGAGTTTTAGCACTTTTTAAGAATTATTGGCTAATAACTTCGATCAGAATAACCATGTGACGTGAAAGATAATTTATTATTTAGTAATTAATATTTTTATTTGGAAAACACTGTCAAATTTATTATTATTTAGTAAGAAAAAATTGAAAAATTCTTTATTCAAATAAGCTCACATAATAAGCATTTTTAAATCGTCAATTAAATAAATAAATATTTTAACAACATCACATACATTGCTCCGCTTCCAAAGTAAGTAGCTAAAGCACTTGTACTATGGAAATCGGAGAAAACGGTGGTATCACAAACACCCAGACATGAGCCAATATAGAAAAGTTCGTTTTCTAAATTGACCCAAACGGGGATCTAACCCGGGACCTCAGAGATGGCGACACCTTGAAAACCGGTGTACAAAGCCACTCCACGGAGGTCGTCAAAACCAACCAACCAAAAACTATACCACCCTTTATGACGTCTTTTGGCTGCCAAAAAAATGGGGGCAGTCAACTTATCAGCTTTATTAGATGGAACGATATTAATTACAAATATGTATATCATTTCCGGATATTACATTCATAGAATGCTACAATAAACATAGATTAATAAATAAATAACATTATTTAATTAGATCATTTCATGATGAATCAATTTACAAGGTTCAAGCTAAATTCAGTCATGAACTTAATAATTAAATAAGATGTTTATTAATTCTCAAATGCCGGTTAGAAATATTGTAAAAATAAAAATAAAACAGTTATGTAACATGAACCAATCTGTTACACAGACAATAATCAATTAATAATCACTTGTTACACAGACAGACAAGATTGATTGCGATATTATTACAATAGATTATATACATTTATGTAGGTTAATTTTATTGCATTCTTACTATCGCCAGTCGTGTTTCGATATTGCACGAAGCTTTCATTCTGTTGAAAGATTACAAATGTTGAAAATATAATTATTATCGAAATAAAGGAGAACCGGTACTCGCCATAGAAAAATGCTTAAAGGATCATTCGCACAGCTCAGTCACGGCTCAGTTACGTCAACGGTCAGTCACGTCAAAAAATATAGTTACATTATAAGTTGTAAGATAGTGTATACACTCACAGTCACGGCCACGCCACGGTGCGTCTCAGTCAACGTCGCGTCACCGGCAAGTCAAACGCGTATTTCTACGGCACGGCATCGGCCCTCTCCTCTACTGTGATGAACTGACATGCAACTCGATACACCTGTGAGGGAACACACCGTGGTCTACTACTTTACCCCCGTTTCCTCGTGGTCCTACTAGTTTGTCATACCAGTATGACCACGAGGATATACATGTCCTCTTGGTCATACTATCATTTTTGCACATCCTGTTAGGAAACCACGAGGAAACGGGGTACTTTACTGGTGACCACTGAGCTGAAGAAAGTTACTTGCTGCTTCATTTAAAAGACAGTTCTAATTGTGAAAGGATAATTGAGAAAAAATGCCATAATTTTTTACAAAAGTACTCTTTGCTTTTTACTTTGGACTTGCCGCTGCCGTACCGGTGATGCGACGTGGACTTGACTGAAACAGGCCGGTGACGTCAAGGCACCGGCGGCCTGCATGTCTGCAGTAAAGTAGTACCACGGTGTGTTTCCTCACAGGTGTATCGAGTTGCATGTCAGTTCATCACAATGGAGGACAGGGCCAATGAACTGTTCACCCTACAGCTGAGATGATATTCCAGAGAGGTTTTATGTACCTAGATAATTTTGTTATTTAGCCGAAAGTTCTTATTGATTTAAAATAATTCCACAAAAAGTTACGGATAAAGTTTGTGATCATTTTTAAGGATCATTCACACAGCTCAGTCACGTCAACGGTCAGTCATCGGCAAGTCAAAGACTAAACGTTGCTTTGACGAGACCGAGACGCGACTGAGCTGTGTAAATTATCCCTTAAAAATAGCTGTGTACTTGACGGAAAATACCTCTGACGGGACGGGAACGTGCTGTGCAGTGCACCATACATTTTCCCCGTCCCGTCACATCCCGTCCCGTCCGTGTCTCGCCACGTATATTTGTTGCTATATTTTTATATGCAACGATGTTAAAAAATCGCCCCGTTCCGTCCGGGACGTGAAAATACCCGTCACGTATACAGCGACCTTAAGTGCTTTCACCATCGCGGAGGACCTAGCTTTCCGACCCGATGCTCCGTGTAATCACCTACTAATTATTGCCTGTACATTACATGTGTGTACCTCACCACTTTCTCGGCTTTAACATGAACATATTTAAACGAAAGTGCTGGAAAAAATATTCAGTGTGTTTTTTATAAGTAGACTTTTTGCAGCTTAACTTTATTGGTGAACATTATTGAAAAGTCTATTTGAAATTTTGAGATTTAAGCATTCACAATGCTATTTTTATATAATACTAAATAATATACTAGAAAAAATAGGACTCGCACCAGATCATGTACTCGGACGGGAATCGAACCCGCGACCTTTGGATAACCGGTCCAATGCTCTGACCGCTGAGCTTGAAAATTGAAAAGAGATTGAAAAGTCGTTGAATAATGTAACTAATTTATCTGAAATAACAATTTTATTTTAAATTAAACAAATTAACAATTAATCAGATGTACGATTATGCATGAGTACTTTTAAAGGAAAGGTGTATTTTATTGGGAAATACTTTATACTTTATTTAGAGAGAAATTTTAATTTTCTTAATTTCTTTCCCATACTTGAACATACATAAGATCCATAACTTTTACTATGCTGACAATAATCATGTTTTCATAAAAGTAACATTCTCTCGTTTCGTAAGTCAAGTTCTGCGAACAACTTCCACATTTGGATGGACTCGAATTTCCATATACGGAGATTCGAATTCTGTTGAATAAGTATGAAGTTAATATAAAGCAGTTATTGCGTAACATTACCTAAAGTTGCTTTTTCTGCAAACTTTTACTAAGTATAAAATACCTATATTGTAGGTATAAACTATTTCGTTAAAAGTTGTATTTATAATACTTAAGTATGCCGCATAGTTTAGCGTAATAGCGTAAACGTTGCGTGAAATGTGTGTAACAAATCAAATGATCATTGTACATTAGTGAAACACAATGATTTTGAAGTTGTATCTCTCCTGAGTAATACAACTGACTAATTTTGGCTTTCTTAAAGACTGAGTTTAATAGCCTAGTTAATTGGTCAATTATAAAGAATAAGCTATCTAGTTCTCAATAATAGAAACATATCGGAAGGTTGAGACTGTTGAGAGTGTAGAAATATTCTGATGCGTTGTTTAACATAAAGGAAACAACATATTTTTATTTCACTCTAAAGAAATCAAATTGTTCCGAACCTCTCTCTTTAACCTGACATATTACCAGTAATAAAAATCAAGCAAATGAATGAAACACATGATAAATCGTACGCAGCGAACAGAACATTTGTTATACTTACTTAAATACAAAACCACATTCTCATTGGTGTAATTTAATAATACAATGCGAATGATGTGAAACTTTCGCTCTTGTGGTGGATCAATTTACATTTGTGGATATGTGATCTGCACAGTTTTAAAAATAAATGTAGGGACTGCCTACGTTACGATTTCACATTGGCTATTGTTATACTTAGTTTCTCATATTATTAAGAAAAAGCGCCTTAATTTAATTCTGCCTTCGTAATGTGTACTTGAAAGGTTAATAACCATGTAGTGGTTCATAAAAAACCGATTGAAGTAGTTTGTTGCAGTAGTGTTAAATGCTTTTCCGTTCCAATTTGCCGTGATTTTTAAGCAAAAACGGCTTACGAATCACACACTTAAAAGAAAGAAAGAAAATACATTTATTTTGAAACCACACAACGATACACAGCATAAAGGTGGGTGGGTACCCACTTAGGTTCGCGAACCTGCAACATTGCGCCGTAGTGTGTATGGTTGCGATCCTCGGTACGCGCTCCGCATTTAGCGATCCAAAGCGAACGAACACAAAAGGGGAGCAAGAAGAAGTTCGCTATAGCGTCCACATTGAGCTTCCACAAACCTGCAACATAGGTTCGCGGAGCACGAGGTTCACGAACCTAATTGGGTACCCACCCTTACAAAGACAGTACAAAAAACTAAACACAAACAAGGGTGATAACAATAACATTGCTCATCATGTACTCAGCTTAGTATAAGCAGCAGGCTAGGATTGCTGCACTGATATTCTGCCGAGCACTATATAACATACCGAGTAATGACATCAAAAACACAGATCTTTACACAGTAAAAAGATTTACAAAGTTTTAAGCTACCAGTAGGATGAATGCGCTCAATATCTGTTATACCAAGTCAATCATTTATATGAACACGACTAGCGGAATGTTTTTTTCCGACATCAGATGCTATCAGGAGAATTGGCGAACAAACATCCATTGATCATAAAGTAGGAAACAATGTCAATCAACTGCGAATCGACAGGCATTTTTCCCATTGCAATTTTCCCCACGATGTCAGTCAGTAAGAACCGTTAGCTTCGAAGATTTATAAATGGTGTTATTTGTTCTTGGAAAGTCCGGGAACACAACTTCTTTACTGGAGGTATTAATGTATTCTGTGCAGCACTAAAATCTATGGAAGTGAACTGCAAACAAGTATTGCTTAAAAAAATGGCACAACGGGACTAAAAAATGACGCACAGCATTTGGTCGAGCCAGCCACACGCCCTGTGACAGACACGATAGCATTCTTTACAATAATTGCAGTTTGTAAAAGAAAAGAGAGAAAAAAAGAGCATTGTCAATGCTAAAATCTCAAAATTTAATCTTAATCAGTTGTTTAAAAATATCTGGAAAGATATTCAATTGAATGTCGAGGTAATACCTTGTACATTGGTGAGATGACGCTGGCTTGCAGCGTAAGAGTTGATATACTAGAAAAAATTCGACGTTCCTACTAGTAGCTCAGCGGTCAGAGCATTGGACCGGATATCCAAGGGTCGTGGGTCCCGTCCGAGAACATGATCTGGTGGGAGTCGTATTTTTTCTAGTATATTCTTTAGTATTATACAAGGTGTTACAAAAGTACCCCTAATGCCGAATATGGCAGATAGGGACCATCAAACTGAACAACTTTTACTATGGCACCAACTCTGAAATCGCGAAATAAAAATCAGCTGTTTCATAAAAAAATTAAAATCGAAAATATCAAAATGTATGAAACAGCTGATGTTTTTTTCGCGTAATCTGTAAAAAGTGTTTTATTTCTAATAAACTTATTTATAAATTTTCAGTGAAAAATTGCACGAGGGCTTTTGTGATCAGTTAGAAAGTTTAACTTGTGTGTATTTGAGTCTGATCGCAAGTGCAGAGTCAGACTCAATCAAATAAGAGTTGTTTAGTTCAAACGTCAATAAGAGAAAGCTAATGGAAGGGCTATTATCACCAACAATGGGATTATATAGGCTGATAAAGACTTTATTTAAAAAAAATCCCAGAGAATTAAAATCACGACGCTATAACTACAAACTTTTGTTTGATACTTCATCGGCCTCCAATATCGGTAACCACGATCGGCCTACCTCGTGACACTTCTCGATTTATAACCAATCTTCCTGTGGCTTTTCTTTGGCCGTTTAAATCGATGCTCACGCGCATTCGCCGTGTCTGCGGTAGTGACGTGAATCATATGCATAATAAAATTGGAGACGTCATTATTCGTGACTGCGTTGCGTGGGGACTATCAGAAATTGAGCTCAGAATGATTTAATTATACTTCAGCCAACTTATGGAGAGAGTAATATACCTTTCGACATCAGCCATTTTTAGTATCCCCATTGGTGGGGCACAGGCCTTCCTTATGGGTGGACAAGGAGGATGGGCCATAACCCACTACGCGGGCCCAATGCGGATTGGTGAGTTTTAACGACTGCAAATGCAGCAGGGACGGCTTAACGTGCTCTCCAAAGAACGTAGAAGCTCGAGATATTAAATATTTGGTCACTGGCGCTTACCACTGCGCCACCGAGCTCCTCTAACAAACCCACACTTAGAATAGGTTTGGGTTTTTTTTTTTTTATTAGAATTTGATGTTTCTCTGATGGTCATGTTTCACTTTTGAATATTGTTTTTACTTAATTTAGTAGAAAGAGCTATTCGATACTTCTTTCCATGTTTTATAGCGCAGGATGGTGTAATAATTAACAGTTGATGGCACTTGGCCAATTAACTGTATTGTTTCGCAAGGTGTATTAATATGATGATAGATATATGTTTATGATTATAATGTAGTTTTACTTTGGCACTTTTGTGTATAGAATGTATTAGATAGAATGAAATGGATATATGGTTATTTTGGTTAATATTAGGTATTGTTAAACTTTTTAAGGTTAATAGGTTTGGGTTTGTTAGAGGAGCTTGGAGCTAAAAGTATTATTTTATTACCTATACATTTTATAGTAAAGTATGTATATGAATTTAGCTAAGCTAAAGCTATAGCTTTACGGCAAGAATGTTTTTTAACTTTATGCGATTTTTTCTTAATTTTTCCACAATATAATACCTATAACGAATTAGATAAATGAAAAAGGAGAACTTTGACAAAATAATAAGGTTATTTTGATTAAGTGATTGACCGAGTGAGCGCGAATAAAGCGCGAGCGAAGCGTCTCCGTTTCAGCTTGGACAAAAATGCTTTCGTATGTCTGTCCCGCTGTCCGGCTTTCCGGCTGTCCATCTGTTCTCCTCTACAGGTCGCATTTCTCAACCGATTCTCGTGAAATTTTGTGAGCAGGGGGTCTAGCCAAACTAACATTTTCAAATCTTCGTTATCGCTTCGCTTTTGAAACATGTATGGGATTGACATACGGTTTCGTTATCAATCGAAATTTAAAACATCAAATCCATAAATTTTTCGAAGCGAAGCGATAGCGAAAATTTGTAAATGTGACATTGGCTACGTGCTCAGGTAATTATATAGTTTTTTTTGTCGATTCTGTTTTTCGAAATTTTTCAAAATGCCGGATATACCTACGTTAAGGCGAGGTCTACATAACAGCCAACAGGGCCACTAGATATACGTATATTGTACATATTAAACAAAGTTAGCTAGTATAGTATGGTCTTATGAAGGTTTCCACAGCACTGCGACAATACGGAACGGTAACAAAAATAGATTGCGAAAACACGCTATTTTTGCTGAACTGAGGCAGTGATTATAAGTACAATATTATTATTATGACAAACTGTTCGTAAACTAATAATTTTATTCAGTAACTTCAACATATTTTACTACTACTAATCAATATTCTTATATGTAAGCAGTGTATCTACACATTGTCTTTGAAAACTGAAACTATGTTATGTTGCTGTACGGAGGAAAACGGAGCTTTTGCTGTATGTTGTGAATTATATTATAATCTACATTCTTGTATCATGTCTATTCGCATTATTTATTTCTTTTGTCGACATCAGCTATTTTTAATGTCCCCCCCTCCTGGGGCACAAGCCTTCTTTATGGGTGGATAAGGAGGATGGGCCGTCACCCACCACACGGGCCCAATGCGGATAGGTGTTAACGACTTCAAATGCAGCCGGGACCAACGGCTTAACGTGCCTTCCGAGGCACGGAGGAACTAGAGATACTACATTTTTGGTCACCCATCCCATGACCGACCCTTGCGAAAGTTGCTTAACCTCCACAATCGCAGAGACAGGCGCTAATCCACTGCGCCACCGAGCTCCTCATCTGTTGTACTAATACCTACGGCCTTACAAAAGATTTTAAAACACTGTGATGCTGTCTCTTTTTGACAATATTGTTTGAAAGAGACGTTCACTGTTCACAATTGAACAGTGTCTAAATTAAACACTGATTTAAAATCTTTTGTGGTAAGGCTGCTAATGTTTAGCGGAACGACTAATTCTTAGGTATTCCTATTGAGATGATTTACTTTATAACCCTTCGGAATTTTAGCTGAGTTTTTATGCTAGAATAGGATAGAATTTAATTTTAATTTATTTCGAAATGATATACTAGAAAAAATGCTCTGACCGCTGAGCTACCGAGTCAGCGGTCAGAGCATTGCTGGACCGGATATCCAAAGGTTGCGGGTTCGATTCCCGGCCGAGAACATGATCTGGTGCGAGTCGTATTTTTTCTAGTATATTATTTAGTAATATATAAAAGTAGCATTGTTTAAAGTAATTCGACTCATCGAATCATGTAAACAGATCATTTATTTGCCTGGAATACTCGAATGGTTCACGAACTTTCACCTAATCGCTCTTACGAAGTTTTATTGTTCTCGTATAAAACGCTTTAGGATAAAAAGGTGAATTGCTCTCTTCCGTGAGCCACTTAGCGACTGCTCGGTAAACACGCTAAGAATGATCCGTGCCGCTTAATGGTGCAGACTAGTGGTTTTCAAACTGTTGCTCATCGTGAGCCCCCCAATTTTTTGATTGATCGATTCCTCTCCATCGTATCGTTACGGAACGATCTGACGGTGCAAAAATGACAAATTAACAGTAATCGACATAACAATAGAAAGTAGCTGAGCTACGTGTTTCACATTACATAGATTAGGTTAGGACGTTTATGTGTGCAAGTTCCATTGCTGTTAATAAAAAAATATCATTTGTTTAAAGATATAAATATTTAGACCTGTTTTGTTTAACTAATTTCAGTGACTTAATGATAAGCCCTATCTTATTGGTTGTCTGTTGGTCCCCAACGACAGTTTGGAATACACTGGGGTAGCTAAATGGCTGTCCGGAGACACCTTTATTGTTGCCTTCTTTTAAATATCGCATCCTATACAAAGGAATAAAATCATTTATATAAGATTTCAAAAATAATATATTTTGTAGAAATTTTGTTTATTTGAAAATTAAACATTGACTTCATTTGTAATAATCTATACGTAGTCTATAGAAGTTTACAAGAAATATATTTAGAAGAAACAAAGTTACATGAAAAATATTAATAGCATTGCCAAGTCATACGACATACCTCTCATATTTCTCATAGCTGCTTACAACTAACTTTTTGTTCCAAGCGAATGCGCAAAACCAACACTCAGTCTCGCATTAGGTTCTTCAATTCCGTTTCTCCGTATGATTCAAAGTCATTACATGAAACCTGTACTTATTGCAGAATTACAAGATGCAAACACAAGGTGTCTATCTATACATCTAGATGATCTTCCTCGATTTGGTGAAAGCTCAATGAAATCGCGAAGGATTATTATAGATATGTAGATGTACGCACAACAGCACGGTAAGTTAAACAGTTGAACTACGAAAACAGCTTTTATTACGTACGGCATAAAGATGGTCTCAAGGTCAACATGTATAGTCTGATGTGCCGTCGTGCGTACTTACGCATAACTCCGGGCTAAGTAAGTTAGGTTAACTAACATGCGATCGTAAACAATGATTAGTGTACTGTATCATTATTTTATCATTAAATTTCATATTATAAGCGTTCAGTGGTCAGCAACTAATCTATATATATAAAAGGGAAAATCACTCACTCACTCACTCACTCACTGATCACGAAATCTCAGAAACTACAAGTGCTAGGAGTCTCAAACTTTGCATGGGGGCTCCTTTTAGGGCGTAGGTGCTCACTAAGACGGGATTTTGCGAAATTCAACCCCTAAAGGGGTGAAACAGGGTGGCAAAGTTTATATGGGAGGACGCGATTCCTTGGCCCGATTGACTTGAAATTTGGCATAGACATTCTTTCACAAAATTAATTGAACACGTGTTTCGTATTTTTTTAATATTTATCACCTAACAGGATTAAAAAGTGATATAAAGCTAATTTTGCTGTGATTGACTTCGACGTCGGAATTGAAACTTTTTTGTGCATTTGATTGATTAATTAAGAAAAATAAATATCATTTGTCATCTCAACTTAGTATTACATTCTCTTTGGTCATTTCCCCTGAGAGTAGGTAGAATGCATTTCATTGAATAGTACCTATGGCGTTATGTCGGCAGTGCTGACATTTTTTTTTCTTCCTTGCGTTGTAATAAGGTGCAAAATTATTCCATCTAATTATCAGTTTAATTTTAAAAGAATACAATATTCGGTCAAGTCGCCTATGCTATGACAATTAATAAAGCACAGGGACAAAGTTTAAGAGCGGCTGGTGTAGATCTGCAGTGATTGTTTCTCCCGTGGCCAGCTCTAATGTCGCCTGCTCGAGAGTCAGCTCGCCGAATAGCCTTAAAATTTGCCACCGGATAACATGACAAGAAATGTGGTAGGTATAGAACATGTTACAAAAATACCCCTAATGCCGAATATGGTATATCGGGACCATCAAACTGAACAACTTTTACTATTGGGACCAACTCTCAAATCGCGAAAAAATAATCAGCAAAAATTCAAATCGAAAATATCAAAACGTATGAAACACATTTTGATATTTTCGATTTGAATTTTTGTATGAAACAGCTGATTTTTTTTATAGAGAAGTGTTGGATGATCGAGATTGAGAATCCTGTTAATGCACAACATATTTTTATTTAGAACTAGCTGCACCCGGCATGCGTATATTGCAAGACTTTCTCGGTCGTAAGCAGAACAACTCGCCAAAGTTTCATCATAATCGGATCAATGGTTTAGGAGTCCCGCCGTCTGTACACTTAGATCTTTTAAACTATGCATAAAAAACCGCATCAAAATCGGTCCATAAGTTTGGGAGCTAGGTTGCCTCAGACAGACAGACACACACAAGTCAAACTTATAACACCCCTTGCGTATGTTGTGTACGTCGTATATACATATAGTGGTGGCCACATAATTAAGGACACAAGTCGATTTTCATACAAACGAGGTAATTTTAAAGTCTTGGTTTTCCGCTAGGGATTGAACTAGCTGTGATCTGATGATGGCCATCCAGGGAGTGAATGGAGAAGATTCAGATAGCAATACACACCCAACTGATCTGGTCAGCATTCTAAGAGATGTAAGCATAAGAATTTACAGTTGCAAGTTTTCATACATTTCTATACTATATTCGCGGTTTTTTAAACATACCCTTACATCTCTTAAAATGCTGGTCAGATCACTTGGGTGTGTATAGAAATCTGGATCTCCTCCATTCACTCCCTGGATGGCCATCACCAGATCACCGCTCGGTCAATCCCTGGCGGAGAAGCAATGCTTAAAAGTTACTTCGTTTGTATGAAAATCGACTGGCGTCCTTAATTTTGTGGCCACTACTATACCTATATAGACAGTCTAATAACTTCACACTCACCACATTAGTAACTACATTGTACCCGTGCGAAGCCGGGGCGGGCCACTAGTAACGATATACTTAGTAATGGATTAAGTTTCTCTTTAGTTGTTCTTACCTACTTTGATTAACAAATAAAAGTTTTGATGTTTGATTTAATGAACGAATATTTTGATTCGTTTAAAATATCATTCTTTTTTATTTACAAAATAAAAATCCAGGTTTTGTCAAACCCTCAAAACGATCAGTATTTTTTTCTTATAAAATTCCCGACAATTACGACAAACTATTTTTTTACGAATAACTTAGTTTTGTTATTTCAGTTGAAAAAGTGCAGAAAACATTTTTACAATTCAACTTTTTAAGTTGGGAACCAAAAAAATTATATTATTGGACAGTAACAGTTGCGAGTCAATCGTATTAAAAATATTATAAATACCAAAGTAAGTTTTTTTTTGTTTGTCAAGCCTTCACGTCCTAATTAACTTTACTCAACCGATCGTCATGAAATTTTGCAAACACTTTCATCCAGAAAAAATATACCTACCGTTCTCGAGGAATACAATAAGTAGGTACTTTCAGACAGTTTTCCGCCATAACAACGCGGCCTACTGACATGAATAATAAATAATATTAATAATAAAGTAATAACATAAATTATAAACTGGTCGTTTTATTGTAAGTGGTGGGCAAAAGCTAAACAGTCATTAAAACCAGCGAACTAAAATCGATGGAAGTGTAATTGCGGGCAAATATTGCTTAAAAATGGCACCACGAACCCAAAAACATTACAACTCGCATAGCATGTCGGGCCAGCCACGCGCCCGGTGACAGACGTTATCGTTCTTTACAATAATTGCAGTTTGTATTATAATATTCGTTTAAAAAAGTATCTATGAGTATACAAATTATGGTAGCTATGATGCAACTAGTATTCAGTCGCTTTGTCCTGCGTAGTTGAATGCCAGTATTTTTAGCTTCACCCACTAAATTGTAATTTTCGTGTGGTGTCATTTTTTGAGCGCAATGCTTGTTCCATAGACTTTAGTTCGCTGGTTAAAACTTTTTCTACGTGAAGGAAGTCGTCGACATAAGCTAGCCGTCTATAAAATGTTGACATAAGGAAATGAAGGTCCTTAAAGTATCCTAATTTATTACTCTCATTAAATGATACTAACATGAAACAAAAACTCAAACTTTCACGCCGTTCAAATAAAACTTGAAAAGTAAAAGCCTATTAATTATGTCCATAGCTATAAACACCAGTTATTTATTCCACAAAAAACTATACAAGAGCTACCCACGTGTTCATAAAAAACAGCTTCAAAATTAAATACCTTTAAAAACAGAAATAATATTCAAATCATTAGATACGATATCTTATTATTTAAATATTATTTCTTGCTTTTTAGAGGTATTTCATATTTTTTGTAATGTATGTAAGATATATTATTATTATTAATTATGGCAAAATAAAAGTTAATTAACGAAAGTAGGTATGTATTTGTTATATTTTACTTCGTAATAATCAAGTTTAATTATGAAAATAAAACATGGGCAAGTGCTTTGTAGAATATCAGTTTCATTTGTGTTATCGCTAGATGCAGTTTTATGACATTCCAGTAACAATAAAGTTTTAGCGCTATAATTTTATTTCCGGGATCTATTTTTTAAAGGTGTCAAGCGCTCATTACTACTCATTTATAATGGACAGCAGACAGCCATGACTGTCGAATGAAAATGAGTAGCAAAGAGCGCTCCACGCCTTTCAAACGTAGGGCCCCTGGATATTCAATTATCCATATTTAACTCACGTTATATTTTACCCTGACCTATCGAACAAGTGAAGGGGATACAATCATCCAAGCAAGCATCGTGATAAGAATCCAGTGTAATACTACAGAGCTTTCGAGTTCCCTTTCACCGCTGATGTTCCTGTGACGGGATTTACTGTTTATAAGTGACCTGCGCCATATAATTGAAAGTCACAGGCAATATCAAAGTTTCATTAATTAATTAATACAGGCAATCGAAACTTTAGTATCAATTCTAGGCATGCGCAACTACATCTACGTTTTAAAACTACTTAGATGAGAATCGAACCCACGATCTTTTGCACTCCAGACGTACTCTGCCCTCTGAGCTATCGAGACCTTAAAAGATTCGTTGATCTTTTCTGATACTTATATGTATAACTAATTTTTTAATCATAAAAACGTTAAGAATGTAGTTATGTAGTTACTTACCTACTTTTTAACTTTTTACGATCGAAGAAGTGCTGGATAAAACCTATTCTAAGCCAATCGCAGCTATACGATGCAAAAAGACTTTCGAGCTATGCCTTTATCATGACAAACAGTTACATTAACCAACACTGAGATATATTAGCTCTATTTGCTGTTCGATTTCACACAGTGTGAGCTACTGGCTAGACTGTAAACAGCTTAACATTTACTCGCATGACAGTAGCTTCACTTGACTTGCAAAATACTAAGGTACATTAAAGCTGCGATTACATTTACCAGTCTAGTGTCAAAATTAGGAACCAATTTCGGGAAGCCACCCTTATTTGACAATAAAGTATTGTTTGAGATTGAAGATAAGAATCGAAAATAAAAAATCAAATACAATGTTTACCTTTCCTTATTAGTGTAAATTCACTGTTAAAATCGAGCTCCTTAAACGGGTGGCTACTCTAAATTGGACACTAGATTGTTTAATGTAATCGCGGCTTTAGGTCTATTTGTTCTATGAATCGTATTTACTTATACCAAAGTTACACAGTGCGAGCTGCTGACGAAACAGTTACTGCTACTGCTAACTCGCCTGGCAGTGAGTACCTTAAATTTTACGGTCACTCTTAGAGCTAATGCTCTAATAAGCGGTCACATTATGTGCGACGAGGTGACGTACGAGTCATGGCAACAAGTACGAGCATGCAAGTAACTAACTAGGTAAGCTCGCACGTTAGCTCGCATCGTGTAAACTTAGCATTATTCGTTTTCACAAACAAGTCACGTTCGCTCGTAAATTTTATGAACCACGGATTCGTCGCTTCGATTCTATAAGTTTTCGATTTGAAAACGATAATGGTGACAAATGGTTGAACTTTACGATGGCTGTATAGAAAACGAAAATCGTAAAAGTTGTAAAATATGATATTGCTTGAGAGAGTTTTTTTCAGGCAAAGCTTTTACGAGTACTTTTCAAGTATTTTTATAACGTTATCTTTAATCCTTTTATTGGAGCTTCTTCATTGTCAATGGTAAAACATGTTCTATATTATCTTCCACCATAAACTTATAATCACATCTCCTGCCATTTCCAAGATAAAAGCTCAGCCAAAAATTAATAGGTGTCTGATTAGACCTCTCTTAATCTCAAATCTTACATCCGTATCGCTGAATTAATAATATTATGTCCGTTTTAAGAACAATACTCAAACGGCCTTGCCTATGCAAACGCACTGCGTTGAAATAGAGCTCTGTGATTGGTTCGTTTGTTTTACGTGTTACGTGTGATTGGTAGTTAAAACACTGTGCATGCGCCGCCACTGTGAGACCTCAGTAATGTTTGTGAATACGGGTGTTAGGACACTTGTGCTTTTTCTCCTACTGAAATTAGGAAAACGAATCCTTTACAAACTTCTAATAAGAATTTGTCTAACTTTATACCGTTCGCTTTACTAGTTTGATTTTTACAATTTGAAGATCAAGAAAAGCAATGTAACGTTTTAAATTTCCATGGTTATTGACATTATTAAAATAAACTATATCGGGATTTACACCATGTACCTGTTTATTTTTGAGACTCCGATATTTGGGCGCAGTTGCATGCGCCATGGTCACGGAAGAATTGAATAAGAACTCAAGTATAGCAGTCTAAAACAGTAGTTTCATTCAGTTAGGAATGTAGTATTTATTGCTATAAAGAATCCAGTTTGTGCAATTCGTTTCAGCCTGATTAATTGGTTTTAAAGTAAGGTCGAGGTTAGTAAAATTGATTTAAAATCAATTTATTGTAGAAATAATTGTGAAATGAAACAGTTTTAATTGAGCTTTTTTATTAACAAACAGTTTTATTATTAAGGATTTGGATTTTTCGCATTCACATTGCTATTTTTATATTAAGATAAACAGTTTTATATTCTTTTGGTTTCCTTACCTTAAGTGTAAAAAACGAAATAAAAAATATGTATTTTTGTTGTTTCTTTTTTATAAAAATATTACGAATATATTGTTAAGAGTCCGGCAGACAGTGAGCTTCCCATACAAACGTAATACCAAAATTATTTGCAATTTGAGAATAATTAACTCTTCTTGTGATGTTTATTCGGATTAAGACAGTATTTGTCTAGAGTTCTATTAACTAAAAAACCAAATTTCCAAACCAAATAAAAAATAATGCGATTTACAGTTTTGTATGAAAACATGTAATTGGCATTTATTTTGAATAGAAAAGTACTTAAGTAATGATAAAATCTAACTTATTTTAACTATTTGAAATTTTGAGATTTAAGCATTCACAATGCTATTTTTATATAATACTAAATAATATACTAGAAAAAATAGGACTCGCACCAGATCATGTTCTCGGACGGGAATCGAACCCGCGACCTTTGGATAACCGGTCCAATGCTCTGACCGCTGAGCTACCGAGTCACTAGTGGGAACGTCGAATTTCTTCTAGTATATCAACTCTTACGCTGCAAGCCAGCGCCATCTCACCAATGTAGAAGGAATTACTTCAACATTCAACCGAACATCTTTCCAGATATTTTTAAACAGTTGATTAAGATGAGAAAGCTTTTTTAACTATTTGAAATTTTGAGATTTAAGCATTCACAATGCTATTTTTATATAATACTAAATAATATACTAGAAAAAATAGGACTCGCACCAGATCATGTTCTCGGACGGGAATCGAACCCGCGACCTTTGGATAACCGGTCCAATGCTCTGACCGCTGAGCTACCGAGTCACTAGTGGGAACGTCGAATTTCTTCTAGTATATCAACTCTTACGCTGCAAGCCAGCGCCATCTCACCAATGTAGAAGGAATTACTTCAACATTCAACCGAACATCTTTCCAGATATTTTTAAACAGTTGATTAAGATGAGAAAGCTTTTTTAACTATTTGAAATTTTGAGATTTAAGCATTCACAATGCTATTTTTATATAATACTAAATAATATACTAGAAAAAATAGGACTCGCACCAGATCATGTTCTCGGACGGGAATCGAACCCGCGACCTTTGGATAACCGGTCCAATGCTCTGACCGCTGAGCTACCGAGTCACTAGTGGGAACGTCGAATTTCTTCTAGTATATCAACTCTTACGCTGCAAGCCAGCGCCATCTCACCAATGTAGAAGGAATTACTTCAACATTCAACCGAACATCTTTCCAGATATTTTTAAACAGTTGATTAAGATGAGAAAGCTTTTTTAACTATTTGAAATTTTGAGATTTAAGCATTCACAATGCTATTTTTATATAATACTAAATAATATACTAGAAAAAATAGGACTCGCACCAGATCATGTTCTCGGACGGGAATCGAACCCGCGACCTTTGGATAACCGGTCCAATGCTCTGACCGCTGAGCTACCGAGTCACTAGTGGGAACGTCGAATTTCTTCTAGTATATCAACTCTTACGCTGCAAGCCAGCGCCATCTCACCAATGTAGAAGGAATTACTTCAACATTCAACCGAACATCTTTCCAGATATTTTTAAACAGTTGATTAAGATGAGAAAGCTTTTTTAACTATTTGAAATTTTGAGATTTAAGCATTCACAATGCTATTTTTATATAATACTAAATAATATACTAGAAAAAATAGGACTCGCACCAGATCATGTTCTCGGACGGGAATCGAACCCGCGACCTTTGGATAACCGGTCCAATGCTCTGACCGCTGAGCTACCGAGTCACTAGTGGGAACGTCGAATTTCTTCTAGTATATCAACTCTTACGCTGCAAGCCAGCGCCATCTCACCAATGTAGAAGGAATTACTTCAACATTCAACCGAACATCTTTCCAGATATTTTTAAACAGTTGATTAAGATGAGAAAGCTTTTTTAACTATTTGAAATTTTGAGATTTAAGCATTCACAATGCTATTTTTATATAATACTAAATAATATACTAGAAAAAATAGGACTCGCACCAGATCATGTTCTCGGACGGGAATCGAACCCGCGACCTTTGGATAACCGGTCCAATGCTCTGACCGCTGAGCTACCGAGTCACTAGTGGGAACGTCGAATTTCTTCTAGTATATCAACTCTTACGCTGCAAGCCAGCGCCATCTCACCAATGTAGAAGGAATTACTTCAACATTCAACCGAACATCTTTCCAGATATTTTTAAACAGTTGATTAAGATGAGAAAGCTTTTTTAACTATTTGAAATTTTGAGATTTAAGCATTCACAATGCTATTTTTATATAATACTAAATAATATACTAGAAAAAATAGGACTCGCACCAGATCATGTTATTTAGTATTATATAAAAATAGCATTGTGAATGCTTAAATCTCAAAATTTCAAATAGTTAAAAAAGCTTTCTCATCTTAATCAACTGTTTAAAAATATCTGGAAAGATGTTCGGTTGAATGTTGAAGTAATTCCTTCTACATTGGTGAGATGGCGCTGGCTTGCAGCGTAAGAGTTGATATACTAGAAGAAATTCGACGTTCCCACTAGTGACTCGGTAGCTCAGCGGTCAGAGCATTGGACCGGTTATCCAAAGGTCGCGGGTTCGATTCCCGTCCGAGAACATGATCTGGTGCGAGTCCTATTTTTTCTAGTATATTATTTAGTATTATATAAAAATAGCATTGTGAATGCTTAAATCTCAAAATTTCAAATAGTTAAAAAAGCTTTCTCATCTTAATCAACTGTTTAAAAATATCTGGAAAGATGTTCGGTTGAATGTTGAAGTAATTCCTTCTACATTGGTGAGATGGCGCTGGCTTGCAGCGTAAGAGTTGATATACTAGAAGAAATTCGACGTTCCCACTAGTGACTCGGTAGCTCAGCGGTCAGAGCATTGGACCGGTTATCCAAAGGTCGCGGGTTCGATTCCCGTCCGAGAACATGATCTGGTGCGAGTCCTATTTTTTCTAGTATATTATTTAGTATTATATAAAAATAGCATTGTGAATGCTTAAATCTCAAAATTTCAAATAGTTAAAAAAGCTTTCTCATCTTAATCAACTGTTTAAAAATATCTGGAAAGATGTTCGGTTGAATGTTGAAGTAATTCCTTCTACATTGGTGAGATGGCGCTGGCTTGCAGCGTAAGAGTTGATATACTAGAAGAAATTCGACGTTCCCACTAGTGACTCGGTAGCTCAGCGGTCAGAGCATTGGACCGGTTATCCAAAGGTCGCGGGTTCGATTCCCGTCCGAGAACATGATCTGGTGCGAGTCCTATTTTTTCTAGTATATTATTTAGTATTATATAAAAATAGCATTGTGAATGCTTAAATCTCAAAATTTCAAATAGTTAAAAAAGCTTTCTCATCTTAATCAACTGTTTAAAAATATCTGGAAAGATGTTCGGTTGAATGTTGAAGTAATTCCTTCTACATTGGTGAGATGGCGCTGGCTTGCAGCGTAAGAGTTGATATACTAGAAGAAATTCGACGTTCCCACTAGTGACTCGGTAGCTCAGCGGTCAGAGCATTGGACCGGTTATCCAAAGGTCGCGGGTTCGATTCCCGTCCGAGAACATGATCTGGTGCGAGTCCTATTTTTTCTAGTATATTATTTAGTATTATATAAAAATAGCATTGTGAATGCTTAAATCTCAAAATTTCAAATAGTTAAAAAAGCTTTCTCATCTTAATCAACTGTTTAAAAATATCTGGAAAGATGTTCGGTTGAATGTTGAAGTAATTCCTTCTACATTGGTGAGATGGCGCTGGCTTGCAGCGTAAGAGTTGATATACTAGAAGAAATTCGACGTTCCCACTAGTGACTCGGCAGCTCAGCGGTCAGAGCATTGGACCGGTTATCCAAAGGTCGCGGGTTCGATTCCCGTCCGAGAACATGATCTGGTGCGAGTCCTATTTTTTCTAGTATATTATTTAGTATTATATAAAAATAGCATTGTGAATGCTTAAATCTCAAAATTTCAAATAGTTAAAAAAGCTTTCTCATCTTAATCAACTGTTTAAAAATATCTGGAAAGATGTTCGGTTGAATGTTGAAGTAATTCCTTCTACATTGGTGAGATGGCGCTGGCTTGCAGCGTAAGAGTTGATATACTAGAAGAAATTCGACGTTCCCACTAGTGACTCGGTAGCTCAGCGGTCAGAGCATTGGACCGGTTATCCAAAGGTCGCGGGTTCGATTCCCGTCCGAGAACATGATCTGGTGCGAGTCCTATTTTTTCTAGTATATTATTTAGTATTATATAAAAATAGCATTGTGAATGCTTAAATCTCAAAATTTCAAATAGTTAAAAAAGCTTTCTCATCTTAATCAACTGTTTAAAAATATCTGGAAAGATGTTCGGTTGAATGTTGAAGTAATTCCTTCTACATTGGTGAGATGGCGCTGGCTTGCAGCGTAAGAGTTGATATACTAGAAGAAATTCGACGTTCCCACTAGTGACTCGGTAGCTCAGCGGTCAGAGCATTGGACCGGTTATCCAAAGGTCGCGGGTTCGATTCCCGTCCGAGAACATGATCTGGTGCGAGTCCTATTTTTTCTAGTATATTATTTAGTATTATATAAAAATAGCATTGTGAATGCTTAAATCTCAAAATTTCAAATAGTTAAAAAAGCTTTCTCATCTTAATCAACTGTTTAAAAATATCTGGAAAGATGTTCGGTTGAATGTTGAAGTAATTCCTTCTACATTGGTGAGATGGCGCTGGCTTGCAGCGTAAGAGTTGATATACTAGAAGAAATTCGACGTTCCCACTAGTGACTCGGTAGCTCAGCGGTCAGAGCATTGGACCGGTTATCCAAAGGTCGCGGGTTCGATTCCCGTCCGAGAACATGATCTGGTGCGAGTCCTATTTTTTCTAGTATATTATTTAGTATTATATAAAAATAGCATTGTGAATGCTTAAATCTCAAAATTTCAAATAGTTAAAAAAGCTTTCTCATCTTAATCAACTGTTTAAAAATATCTGGAAAGATGTTCGGTTGAATGTTGAAGTAATTCCTTCTACATTGGTGAGATGGCGCTGGCTTGCAGCGTAAGAGTTGATATACTAGAAGAAATTCGACGTTCCCACTAGTGACTCGGTAGCTCAGCGGTCAGAGCATTGGACCGGTTATCCAAAGGTCGCGGGTTCGATTCCCGTCCGAGAACATGATCTGGTGCGAGTCCTATTTTTTCTAGTATATTATTTAGTATTATATAAAAATAGCATTGTGAATGCTTAAATCTCAAAATTTCAAATAGTTAAAAAAGCTTTCTCATCTTAATCAACTGTTTAAAAATATCTGGAAAGATGTTCGGTTGAATGTTGAAGTAATTCCTTCTACATTGGTGAGATGGCGCTGGCTTGCAGCGTAAGAGTTGATATACTAGAAGAAATTCGACGTTCCCACTAGTGACTCGGTAGCTCAGCGGTCAGAGCATTGGACCGGTTATCCAAAGGTCGCGGGTTCGATTCCCGTCCGAGAACATGATCTGGTGCGAGTCCTATTTTTTCTAGTATATTATTTAGTATTAACTTATTTTATTTTGCCAAGTTAAAAATTAAACAAAAGGAAATTGACAAAAACAATTAATTACATTCAAGAAAGCGTAATTTCAAATTAACAACGTTGTTTTATTGTTGCAAACACTGTGTTGTTTATAAAAACATCAGAGCTACATAATTTATGAATGTTTTAGAAAGCAAAAGTTATTTGTGATCGTGTGGCGTGACTAATAAAATTTATCCTTCCATAGATGCTTATCAGTGAAATAATGAAGAGCAATCATCTTAGCGTTGCAGCATTGTGCAATACACGAAGTGTATTCTGAGTACAGCTCCCTGAGGCCTGAGTATATTTTTTTAGTGTCCAAACGATACTATCGCTTTTGAGTTAAGATTTTTTAATTCAGAACTTATTTTTATGTATATTTTGCAATACATTTGGAGTTTTCCACGCGTATATAGCCACGGACGGATGTTAGTCTATCTACAAATAGATACATTTTTAGAACATGCGATTTAAGCATTATATAACCGCCATAATTATTACTAAAATTCCTACGGGAAGTGGAATTCCAAGCGGATGAAGTCGCGCGGAAGTTGGTAACGAATTAACTCATAGCACAAAATTTAAATATGTTCCAGAAGCACCACTCTGTCCGTATTCGGAAACAATTATTTTTTTTTTTTATTCAATTTTTAAAACTCGGTAGCTCAGCGGTTAGAGCATTGGACCGGATATCGAAAGGCCGCGGGTTCGATTCCCGTCCGAGAACATGATCTGGTGCGAGTCGTATTTTTTCTAGTATATTATTTAGTATTACTTCCAAAATTTATTTTGTCTAGAGCTGTTAGCCTGTAATCAGCGAACTTTTTAGTTAGCTGGCTGTAAACAGCTACAGCACTGACACCTCTGATTAGTATTGCAGGCCTATTACATAAAAAAAAAACATTAAAACAAACGCGATAAGCGGACGTTGTTCGTCCTACTCCGTGACCTGTTGACTCACAAATAAGATTCAATATCAAGTAAATAGAACGACGGACTATCGCGATTCTTTTTATGTAATAGTCCTGCTGATAGTTCGGTTTAGCCTGGGATTGCCTGTGCATAGCGTTATGTTTATGTGTGCGTGCATGGTAAGCCGCGATTTGTTACAAACAGCTCTTTGATCAACTCATTCATATAATAAACCCGACCTTTTTTAGGGTTCCGTACCCAAAGGGTAAAACGGGAACCCTATCAATAAGACTTTGCTGTCCGTCTGTCTGTCTGTCACAAGGCTGTATCTCATGAACCGTGATAGTTAGACAGTTGAAATTGATAATGATGTATTTCTGTTGCCGCTATAACAACAAAAACTAAAAAACAGAATAAAATAAATATTTAAAGGGGCTCCCATACAACTAAGCTCAATATTGATAACGGTAACAGCTGGACGCTTGAAATATTCACAGAATATTTAGTTATAAATTCACTTTAAAAATAAAAATAAAATTAAAATAAAACATATATTTAAGAGGGGCTCCCATACAACAAACGTGATTTTTACGGAACCCATCGAGCGCGAGTTTGGCTCGCACTTGGCCGGTTTTTTAATACGAACATGTTCTTCTAAGTAAAAGCTGATGCAACTGGTTTATAAGGAGTCGCAAGCCAACACCTCCGTTAATTAACAGCGCAATACCAATTAAATTACTATTGAACTTGCTACTCCAGTTACGTTGACTAAGAAAGGAAGCCTTGAAAGGGTTTCATAATTATTATGAAAATATACTGTTTTAGAACTAATTAGAACAAAACATAGATGCTCGAACATAGCGAAAATGTCAAAATTTCAATGTTTGGTTGATTTAACCCTTCAACGCCCGGAAAATGAGACACAATAGATATTCCACTGTTATCCGGCCGCATGCGTCTCTCAGGCGTTCATGAATTAAGATATTATAATTTAATTTTTCAAAAAAAATAGATAACAATGTCAATAAATAGAGTTTTATATCCGTCGGACAGTTATTTATTTAAAATGTTTTTTTTTTTTTGTTTTTGCATAGGTACCCACAGAACAGAGTTTTTTTTTACTGTGCTTACATACTCGATCTAATAGTTTATCGAAATATTATTTACCATTGCTTGTAATTTTCTAGGTTTTGAATTTTTTCGAATCGCATGATTTGATTTCATAGAAGGGATTGTTAAAGATATTTCAAGAAGTCCATCTCCTCAACTCTTTTTGATAGACAACGTCACTTGATACACCAGCAGCTTGTCAATTCCATACAATACATCAAAGTCTGTGATTTACATTAGTTTGCGACATGTGATTTAATCGTCTTTGTTCATATTTGAGCTTTAAAAGTAAGAATGTTGGCAATTTGAGTAGGGGTTATTATTATTTTTATTATTAGATTTCAAAAGTTTGTAACGCACACGTATAATATTGACAGGGCCGAATTTAGAGGTGTGGAGGCCCCGGGACAATAAGGGAGTGGAGGCCCCTAATTATTTTTCAAATAGGTTATATAATATTTTTCTTGCAAAGTATTTCAATCGTTTATTTATTTAGTCGTATGGCACTAAATAATATTAAAATCAAAATTACTTGGTATGTTTTCAAATCTTAAAATTAGAAAGGTACTCTTTCGTTGTGTAAGATTCTTTTTTTAATAAATACAATTCATGTGAAGACCCCTTTCTTGTGGCGGCCCCTTTCTTGTGGAGGCCCCGGGCAGTTGCCCCGGTTGCCCTCCCTTAAATCCGGCCCTGAATATTGAGTTTAAGTAAATATTGGTAGGCTACCGCTGCGCCGCGTTAGATCACGGTGTGCGGTAGTCTAGCAGCCGTCATTCGGTGTAACAACAACACTTTTACGCTCCGGTGATTCGTAATTGAGAGACGTGTTTTCTTCAGATAGTTGACCACGGAGCGATACGAACGTTTAGCTCCGAAACAAGTTTTAACAATTTTTACTTGTAAAGAGTTATAAATTTACACATAGAAGCGAATATTCAAAACGAAACAGCAACATTTTCATAACTTTCTTTGAAATGAAATCTATTAAAATTCTATTGACAGATATGTAATTTACCGCTTTGTCTGGTAAGTAAAAATTGGTATTGCTATTAAATCTCTGCTTACTTATAACTACTAACTTAAGTACTAACCTCAATCAATAAACTTGAAATTAATGTTTATCAAACGAGACAGAAAAAACTATACGTAGTACGGGTAAAAAAAAATCATCATCGCCCGAGCGGCCGCATGCGGCCGGATAACAAGGAATATCTATTGTGTTTAATTATCCGGGCGTTGAAGGGTTAAATTCTTATTAGTGGGTTTACAGGTGTTCCTAAAGAAAACACTAGTTTTTTGAGTTTGTTGGTACAATTTCCACCGATAATATAATTTAATTAAACCCATATCTAATATGTCCTTACAGAAAGTCTATTGCTATTTAGTTAGCTAATCTTAGGTAACCCATTGAATGCGAAAGTTCTAGATAATCTCATATTCTAATCGCGTAATGGTTGAATGGGTATTGATTACTTCATCCCGGAACTCGCACACCCTCGTAAGGCAACGCCCGGGGGACGGTTTGTGAATTGTGAATGAAAACTGTCCTATCAATTGATAATAATACCACTTATGATCAAAGTAACCATTGCGATAGCAAACATTGTTCCCATCCTTGTCAGTTATTCCGTGGTGTCACTTCTTAAATTATGACAAATGATGTAGAAATGTAAGTACCTAACTAGTTCCAATTCCAATTATAAATTAAAAAAAAACATTATCATAACTTTGTTATAAACATAAAAAAACAATTAAAAGTTTTAAAATGTTTTAAAATATTTGCCATAGTTTTGCAAACAATGTATTTTTTTAGAGAAAAATTTTCCATTTTCCGCAATGTTGTTCAAACCAGACCCGCATCTCACTTCAAACCTCACTTCACTACGCGTGAATTTGTTATGAGAAATTAGCTGAATATAAGCTACTTTACCGATTAAGGTTTAAGGTAGCTACCGAAGCTATCTAAAATCTTTTGTGATTAAAAAAACTGCCTAAAATTTTCTCATTAATGAATAAAAACTCCCGCCCAGTGAATTGAGATTTAAAGTGAGCTTCGAGTTTAGTCACAAAATCGACAGGCAGCTGATATTACAAAGTTGAAAGTACACATTAGAAAAACCTTAACAAATCAATATTAAACAAATAGTAGTGGTCGCCAGCCCGCGTCACACACAGGCGACGACGCGGTCGTTCCCTACGCAGATCCCACAGGAATGTGGTCCCGGAGCGGTCACTGACCTCGGACCCGCTCATTTAACTAAAGAATAATAATGTTACCGGTACCGTGTTGGCAGAACAGAGTAATTGGGCTTCTTGTCATAAAGAAAACATGACTGTTTATTCTTACTTGTCTTATCTTATATGGTAAACAATCTTCACCCAACTCTTAATGAAAAAAACAATCATAAAATACAACAAATGGTTTCCACACATAGATTACGAAATAAATTACTAATTATTGGTGACAATTTGATTTAATAAGACAACATATTTTTAAATAACGATTTAAAATTAAAAGACGTATGACAACTGTCAAAAGTTGTTTATTAAGTAACGATAAACAGACTTATATTTATGTTATAATCCGCGCGCAGTAAACATTGTGATGGGACCTTGTCAAAGTAAATAAAAAATGACAGTTAAGGAGTCAAGTAGCGCTAGCAAAAAAGTTCTGAATCTATTTAAATAAAAAATAATTTAAAAAAGTAAAACGTTTTACCCCTTTTTCCAGTCATTATTAATTAATCACTAAAATAATCACATAATAATATCTATATCTCGCGTTTAAAATAAAACTCGAGCAGAAATCCACGCGCACAGTTCTACACAACTAGCATTATGCGCGCATCTACGCGAGTTTGCTGACGCTACGGCTGGCCGACGGACCGTGCGCGTCTCAGTTACAAAAGGTAGCATCCCATTCTGATCGCGCGCGGATTATGGTACGGAAAAGAAAACGTACAAATATTTTTTTATAAAATTGTCCTTAGCATATTTTCAATTATTTTTGACAACGAACGAAGTAGTAGGCACTAAATGAAAATGTGTGGAGATACCTAAGGTATATAACCATTAAAATTTGACCAGGGACCTTTCGTAAAAGAAACGTAAGTTTGTTTTCAATACTACACTCTTAGAATAATAACAACCTAGAACGATAGTTCCCTACCAAGCGCACTGTCAAAAGTGAGGCAAAAAATACTGAGCCAAAATGGCTAAGTTATCAGATTTTACCTATAAGAACGAAATAGGTTAAATTTTTCTCCTTTATGGAATTAGTTACTATTTTGTTTGATTTTAGTTACGATTTGGTAACATTAAGGATATACTCGTAAATCTGAAAGCTAATCCATTTTGGTTCAGTATTTTTTTCCTCACTTTAAATACAAGGACTCAGCTTCTAGGTTTTATTATTCTAAGACTACACTTATATTCTAACCTTTAGTGAACTGAATAGCTATTTATGCGTCTCTTTTATTAGCTATACAGCGAGAAAGAGATGTAACTATAGCAATTCATAAACCTGGCAAGTTTTAAGTATAAAAGTAACGAAATAATATAAAATATCCTGTCGCGCTTAAATGATTTGCGAAATCCAAATTAGCTCTAACTGAAGAAGGAAATAAACTGTAAGTAATCAAACAGTTTTTATGCTTTTCATCTTGACTTATTATTGTTGAGCCTGCGTAAGCTAAAAACTTCGACATACTAATCAAATTGCCAAATAGAGCAACTATAAGGTTTAACTTTAGACAGTAATTGCTTTCGTAATTGCTGCATATAGCTATACCATAGCTTCCTATTGCTTTTCGTAATTTAGGCTTTGATTAAACAAAGCAATTCGGTTATTTAATTGTACTAATAAAATGTTCTTTTTACAAAAACAAAATTCTTTTTATAAAAAACAACGCATAATATTCTGGTATCTTTACTAACTGATTCGCCGGTTGCCGTTACATTCGCGGCTACTTTTGTCGTTCTTGTTGATTATTTTTCAGAGTCAACAAAAATCATGTTGCCCGTTTTAAACTTCATACCGTGCGTTCCACTAGTCAATTAACAATGTTTTAAACATTGTTTAGAAACAGAATCGTAACGGAATTAAAATTAATGCAATGAGACACAAATCTTGTCAAAAGTGTTTATGCAATGGAAACACATTGTTACAAAAAGGTGTTAATCTTTTTCTAGTGCGATAATTTTTTTTTATATTTGTCCTTAAGCTTTGAGTAAAAACAAATACACGGTTGGAAGAATTCAGGTTGTCTGTCCGTCATTATGTAACCAACTAACCATTGTTTGTGTGCAACGACACACAGGAAGCTGAATTATTACGCGACAATTAAAATAGCCGACTCGATTAAAAGTAGTGACTTTCTATCATTTTATGTAGGATACAAAACCTAACTTTACGCAAGTTATTGTTAAGTACCGAAAACTGTAAACTAGTTCAGTAACCGATAATGGTTTCTTACGATTTACTTTCAAACTCAAATGATTTATTGAAAATAAACACTGAACATAATCACACCAACGTTAACCCAACCCGAATATCATTACAAACTGAGTTCAGAAAATCTGAAACGAATTTTAGGGTTCCGTATACGAAGGGCCAAACGATGCCCTATTGCTGTCACTCATGTGTCCGTCCGTCTTCTGTTTTTTAACTTCTCTTTGACCGATAAACTTGAAATTTGGTGATAATGTTTATTATTATGTATATTTTCCCAACAAATACCAATATATTGATAAACCTATTTTTTTCTTTTCCTGTTACAAACCAACTCAATGTTGCGGTCGGGTAACATTCTATATATCCAATATTATAGTTCTTAAAGTTATTACTAAAATGGCGCTGTACAGTTGTGAATCGTGGTATCGTCTGTCACGCAGTTCTTTAACAGAGCTACCAATATTTAATTTAAGATTGCACAACGACTTTACGGAACCCTTAATGTGCGAGGTCCGGCACGCACTTGGCCAGTTTTTTGTTATACTATATTTCTCAGGCCTGACATCGAGTCATAATGATTTCGAATAGTAGGGTTCAAAGAAAATGCTTTGAAGATAAATATTTTTTAAGTAGACCAGAATTAGTGTGAAGTGTCTTCATTACTGACTCGACGTCGTGACATTTGTGTCGTAAGCTCTAAGTCAATTCCCTTGACATTTGTGGAAGCGAGTCACGTTCACGAATTCGCTAGTGGTACTCCAATAGCACTACTCCCACCAGTGGTTCATTCGAATATCTGTTGATTTAAGTCAAATACTTGTCAATATGTATTTTATTACTGAAGCAGATGGGTAGTCTCTATTATTATATTGAGATTCTGCACTTCTTGCTTTATTTTTTTACAAAAAAAATCTTCATGTCAAATTAAGCAAGTTAATAATTTTTTTGCTAACTTTCATTCTGATAATAATTAGTAAACTCTACCTTAGAGCATAACTTGCATCCTAGCGGTTAATTTAATTTATGTACATATAGGTACCTATATAAGTTATTTTCCTAATTGGGGCCTGCAAAGATATAATATCGCGAATAAGAAGCTTTTTTTATTCATTTAAAACATTGTTAGATTTCGTTAAACTTATAGTTACAAGATCTTTTTGACTTCGAGTTACAGCAAAATGTTTAAGCAATTCTGCGAAAGAGGTAGTATATTTAATTATCGATGACCAAAACAATATGTAATTATTCCGCATTATTTAACGTTAATAATGAACACTTGTATTTACATTTTCATTGACCTTGTATGTACAAACGGAAATAAAGGAGACCCGGCCTTTTATGCTAAAGTTGTAAACTTTTTTTTCTTTTTAATCTGCGATTCATAATCACTGTACTTTTTCACTTATAAGTCAGTGGTATCTGTCAACCAAATGACTGATCAATGCCAAATCGGAAGTCAATTTGATATTTTGTTTCTTAATTTCGAAAGAAGGAAAATAATAATGAAGTATAATAATAAGAATTATGGTTTATGCAGCCACGCTTTTACAGTTCATAGTGTCTTTTTTACTCTTTGAAAATTGAATGTGTCAAACGGAACGTTTTCAATGACTCGTTGATTCTGTCGTGTTTACATATACAAAAATATTCATATTTTTTTTTCTACATGCGCTAAAAATAAGACAGAACTTGATCATTCAAATATTATTGCCTTTATTTTAAGACCAAATTAAATCGTTTACAAGTTAAGAATTTTTTTCCATGACGAGTGCCGCTTCTCCTTTAAAATTCTCTTTAAAAATTTCTTTTAGCAAATTACTGACCATATATTTCTTTTTCATAAACTTATATTTTTAAATGTCGCATTGAATTAGTGAATTGTGAAGGATTTACGAGAGATTTTGATTATTTAAAAAGTTAGACAGACAAAGTATTCTTCACTTATAATAATTTCAGTCTAACTTATTCTTCTCAGAATCTAAAAACGACAAGATCTATTATAAAACGTATCATTCTTGGTTGTTTTACTGGATTCAATAAAAAACCACAAGCCTTCGACTCACCGCTGACTCACCATACAGGTATTTCCTAGCTTGATTTTTAAGGAACATAACGTTTAGCATTTGCAAATTAATCTAATACTGGCGAGATAGGTTTAAACTAAATATATTAAACTAACTCTATTTAAAAGTTAATGAAATATTTTTACACACTTTTTAACAAACAGACTTCTTGTCCATGTATACACAGTTTTCGCTAAAAAACTTAAAGAATAGAATCATAGTAAGTACAGTCAACGGCACGTCAGACTATACATGTTGACCTTGAGACCATCTTTATGTCGTATGTAATAAGAGCTGTTTCCGTAGTTCAACTGTTTGACTTACCGTGCTGTGCTTACCGCACCTTTAACAGTTCATCAACCAGTTCATGACATTTATTACAGCCTTTGTAATAAAAGTGCTCACATATTTATGAATTCGACTGTACATTCGGTCCATCAAAATGTTATGCACTTTAGTACTTTAGTACATACTGTTTCAAATGAAATAAAGGATAAGGCAAAGAGTGACACAGTGACATGTTAGTATATGTCACTTGTCAATATGAAAAGCTTCTAAGTACACTCAACATTTTCGTGAGCCGACTGTACATACCATAGACTAAGAAAATTTTTCCTATGGTACATACCTTCTGTATAGTTATGTTCTAAACTAAACCTTAGTGTTATAATATTTTCTTACTAGCTTTCATCCTCGACTTTGTCCGCGTGGACTAATAGGGAAGCTTTGATTGACTGGGATAAAAAGCAAAACTATCTGTGTGCCATTCCAAATCCGTTCAGCCGTTTTTGCGTTATTGAGTTCTTCACACAAATAATAAGTATAAGTAGGATATTCATATCCCGTTACTTTAATATTTCAACTTCAATTCATATGCCATTTTCGCAATCAACACCCCATAAAACCTCAATAACGACATTCGTATCGATTTTTTCGGTTCATTTACTCTTTTTACTTATCCCCTGAGCCTAAGGGGTTGAGGGGAAAAACTACAAAATATGTGTTTGCTGGTTTGTTTTTAGAATTACTCCTACGAAGTTTCAAGTCAAAATGTCTATTTAATAAATTTTTCCATACAAACTTTGATTGAACCCACATTTCACCCCTTTAGGAGTTAAAATTCAAAATATTCTTCCTTATAAAAATGAATACATCACAAGGGGAAAGTTAGTGCAAAATTTCAGCATTCTAGGTCCAAAGGTCTGGGCTGGGCGTTGAAAAGTTAATCATTCTTCATTTTCATATAGAAAATATTACACTCAGCTATAGTTAGAACTAGAAACATGTTCAAACAAAATCAATCGAGAATCGATCGCAATATTTGTGTCCCAACACCTTGACATAGTTTGAATGCTTGCACCTGCTTTGTAAGCTCCTTTTACTATGAGTATTGTAGGTAGGTATAATTTGTTGTACAATAAAACTCTTTGAGCAGGGGATTGTACATATTACGACGAATCTGGAATACGACGCGTAAGGAACACGACGAATCCGGAACAAATCTTGTAGTGTACAATATGAAGCATAAATACTCGTTTGCCTAATATAACAAGCTTTCAGAATCCCGCGCAGCAAAAAACGAGATAAGCTAAGTATAGAAACCTAAGTTTGCTGTTCTACCATTGAAAAAACGTATATCACCATGATAATTAATTCCATCTTTCTTTCTTATGATTGTAACAAGAACTCTTAATGGTTCTACCTATCTAGATTGTTTTTTTTTTGTTGCATAAAAACTATTTAGATACCTTGTGCTCGCAATTGTCTTTTTATCAGCGTTGTCTGCTAAACGAAGAGATTCTTTTGTTCTTGTGTTTTTAATGTCCCAAATTATAACACATTATGTAAAAGAATAAAATTATAAGCATAGTGAAATATCTTTACGTGTAATTGCCTATTGAAACGTGCCACACTAAGTCTTTAATACTCTTCATATAGTTAAATTAATATAGATATGTAGATACATCAGCCACTTTGTATTTAGATAGCGATAGAATAATATAGGTACTTAAACTTGTAGTAAACAAATACAAATTGTCGTTATACCTACCATCACGTTAACTCATCAACGCTCAAGCGGCCGAATGCGGCCAGATAACAATGGAATATCTATTGTGTCTCATTTTCCGGGCGTTGAAGGGTTAAGTCACCAGAAATAATCAAACCAATGACTTCAATTAAATAGATGAGCTGTTCAAAATTAAAATTGTGTCACAACCAACCTTCGCGGTGCATCAACTGTTTTTCTGTGTCGCTCGTAATAGACTAAAGGAGTTTCGGTGCATGCACCGTAACTTAATGAGCAATTTTTCTGTACTGTACAGCCTGTCTAGTGTAGTATACACATAGAAATCTTTGATTAAAACATGATTTTTTATCCAAATTCCTACAGGAGTTGTACACACGACAGCACGTCAGGTTATACAGTTAAACTGCGAAAACAGCTTTTATTACGTAGGGCATAAAGGCGGTCTCAAGGTCTACATGTATAGTCTGATGTCATGTGTACTACCTAATAAATAAACACAAAGGTCTATATGCTTACCCGGCGTTGTATAGTTCTTGGTAAGTAAATAAAACAAACCTTTCGCTACCTTTATTGTGTAACAACAAACTTTGTGGTTTGATACTTAAACACGCCAAACATTCATAAACAAACAAAAGACGGAAAGTAAAATGAAATGTTAATTAGATAAGACCCAGTCAAGTCAACAAAAACCTTTTACGACTCCAACTTTCCATAAAGGAGTTGTGAGTAATTCTCATACTTTTTTCTGTGTTCATATAAATAGATAAGTCTACAAATAAAGGAAAACGCAGTAATGCGGTCGCACGTTCTCGGGCTCATTACTTTGTTTTTATTTGAAGACGCGTGGGAACAAACATGTGACTACATTCTTTGGAGAGAGAAAATACTGCACCACAGCACCATTCTATTGCATAATATTAATAAATTAAGTTACAGCTACTGTGCTTTCTACATCTGGTGCTCTAAGGTTAATGCGTTCTGAATTTTAAAGTCAAACAATCTAGGTTTTCCCTAGACGTAATATAACAGCAAACAAACGTCAACACAGTCGAGAAATACATAGGAGGGTGACATGCGCAGTAAAGCTCCGATCAATGCACCCCAGGAGTGCGCGCGCCACCCTCGCTTCACCGTCTATCTACGCAGTTGTTCTCGAGAAAAAATATATAAAGAACCGGGCGCACTCGCCGAATCGTCCTTGAGTAGCGAAAAAGGTAATCATCCGCGATCCTCAGTAAATGTTTAGTGTAATTGTGAGCATCAAGGTGCGCTGATTTGCCTCGTTGAGAACACCCACGCGGGCCTGTCTCGCTAGTTGGTTCAGTAACGCGTGAGTCACCGGGTTATCCAGATTTGTACTGCTGACTGAGTGTCTGTGCTAGTGTTTCTGCATTTGGTCGGATGCCGGAGGATTCCGGCAGGGGCTAAAGCGGGCGCGCCGCGTAGACCATCCAGGCCGCTCCGCACGCAGAATGGATGACTGCACAAACTTCTATGACGACGACACTGAACCTCAGTGCGAAATGGTACGTAACAACTGCTACTCGTTATTCTAAACCAACACGAATTCATAAAAAAAGAAACGAAACCCTAAGGTGAAATTTTCATGAGTCAATTTAACATTTTCGTTATGTAACCTACAAAATATTCGCACAATGGTTGCACAAAATGGACGGCCTGCAGTGATATTTGTGAACGCAATTTCGATGAATAGCTTCACGATTGCCTACAAATCGAAGCTGTCGTGTTTGGAACTAATGTCTGACGTATTGTACCGTAATAATGGGGGTTTTCGAATCGGAATAGTTGTTGCGTTTGCTGGGATTTGTAGATGGAAAAGTACTTTTGCTATTAGACCTATATAATTTTCATGTTGCGATGATTGACCTAGCCAATCTAGTTGTTGATTTAGATCGCCTGCGTCAACCTTGTAAATATTTGTCGCGTGACAAACGACAACCCGCAGCTCAATGTCAACATAGCGGTATAATTGTTAAATGAATTTATATAAGCTTATACTGTTTCGAATCGGCACTCGTAATTTGACGTAACACTTAATTTTACTTGCTAGTACAACTGTTGATGAAGGTCAAGTAAATAAAACCTGAATACTTATTATTTTCTTTTTGAAGCAGTAAATAGGTATATGAAATAGCATTTTCTCAGAACAAATTCATAAATGAATATCATTTGTATTAAGTTCTTTGTAATTTAATAAGTAAACTGAAAAATTGGGTCTTTACCTATGAAATGTGCGATCTTTTTCTCACAAATAGAGAACCTCGTCACTTCTATGATTTAAAATATTCATCAATTGCTTGATATTATATCGAATAATGACCATCATAGACAATTATCAATAGTAAAAAAAATCTTACTATAGTTTTCTTAACATAAAAAATACCTTAAAAATTACTCTTCTTTTTGTTAGCAGAAATTACCAGTTTATTTGTTTTAAATTAGCCAAACCTTATTGTTTTCGCTTAACCTAAGCGGCAAACGTTATCTTAGCGTTACATTAGTGCATTAAAGTATTAAAACATTAGCGTTCATGGTTGTAAAATAAATTAAGAAAATGTTAGCATGGAAAACGCAACTTCTTTAAAATTCTCCATACAAAACATCAATTATATAGGTAACGACCATACCTACATAATACAACGTGTTACAAAAATACCCCTAATGGTAGACCAACTTTTACTATGGGACCAACTCTGAAATCGCGAAAAAAATCAGCTGTTTCATACATTTTAATATTTTCGTAATTAATTTTGTATAAACCAGCAGATTTTTTTTCGCGATTTCAGAGTTCGTCCCAAAGTAAAAGTTGTTCAGTTTGATGGTCCCTATATACCATATTCGGCATTTGGGGTATTTTTATAACACGTTGTATAACTGCGTCGCGTTTGTTAACAAGTAGGATCAAATCTATTATCCGAAACTTTACAGAGAGCTTTTTCTCTTCCGATTCAAGATAAAATCTTCTTGTTACAACACAACGTTTAAGTATTAACTGAAATACTAAAAGCGGATACTTGTAAATGCTATTTTGCGATAATGTGAATGGCGATGCAGACGAATGTTAAAAGCATTTTAGTAAGCACTATCTTACCTGTTAGCAGGATTAGATTCTGTTGTTGAACAATCAAATGTTTATTGAGCTCTTACCTCCTCTTCTGTAAGTTTGATGAAGAAACTTTTTTTTCTAAGGTTTTTAATTTCTAAGGTTAAAATATTGAAAATCTAATGTCAAGAGTGATTAAGATCTTTAATAAAAATGCAAAACCATGAAGAAACTTTTCTTGAAAATAGTATCTATCTGATAGCTGTATACGTCATTGGATAATAACTACTGTTACTTAATTATTTTCATTCAGATATGCTTTAAGATATTTGAAATATAAAAGTTATAAAAGTCATAACCGAGCATCCAATTGTAAATTAAGCAATTATCTTCAAATCGTTTTGCTTTCAAACGTTCCCAGATCCCATTTCTATTCCTTTGTGATACCTTTGACAATTGGCTGCTTTCATTCACAGACCTATCATGCTTAATTACTAGTCTTTTGACCGCCATATTTAATTGGTCAATGATAATTACGTCTTTTGAATCCAAGTTACGATTGATTAAGAAGAGGTCAAGCTTACGACACGTCCGACCTTTCGGATCTTCATTGTTCTTTAATACTGATTAATTATTTTATAACGACTCGTTATACAGCGTTAATTTTTAAGTATATCTAAAATGAAATGGGGATTTCAGATCACGTGAATGAACAACTTTTACTATGGGGCCAACCACGGAATCGCGAAAAAAAATTCAGCTGTTCCATACATTATAGTGGAGCCGATGTTGTACTTTTCTATGGAACTGCTAATTTTTTTTTCGCGATTCCTTGGTTGGCCCCATAGTAAAAGTTGTTCATTCACGTAGTCTGAAATCCCGATTTCATTTTTAGATATAAATAAAAATTGACAGTGTATAAATGGGTTAAAATAAAATTAAACAGGGTAGTTTCATGCAGCTAATAGAAAAGCTGCTAGTGGATTTGGTAGACTTTTTAGAAATACTTTTTTAATTTTGATTATTATAAAGTTTAAAAGCTAAATCCATGGTGGTCAGTAAAGCATGGCATGGGCGCCGGCAGAAATAATTACCAAGGGATGCAAGTGCACCACCTGGCACCTCCCTGCCGGCGCCCATGAGTTACGACGATAACCCTACAGATCTTAGGTACCTAGGGTCTTACTAAAATTATTTGAATGAGATTACGACAATATTCGAAGAATCATTATGAAAATCTTTCGTAATGTTGTAACGTGAGATCAAATTCTAGTTTGAACTTTTAAATAATAATTTGCTGAAAAACAACTTTTTTTTTTATAAAAAAAAACACTTTTTTAATACGATCTCGAAAGTATAAATTTCTCCCCTAGAGATTTATAGCCCTATAGAAGTTTTAAACCTAAAAATGTTTGGCGCATTTTGTAAGATTATCATCAATTAATGTCTTTTGCATGCACCCCACATTATTACGTTTAAAACTTCTGTATAGGGCTATAAATTTTTGTTTTATACTTTTTAGTCAACTAGCTAAAACTAAAAACACTCCATATTATCGGAGTACTTGTCAAGATGAACCAAACGAGCCCAAACTCGATGGGTTGTGTGGTATATTGTTTATTATTGTTGTTTTAGTTTTAAGATCTACCTTGAGCTCCTTCGAGCGCCAGAAAGCAAATTCAACCGTTGATACCGGCTTCATTTGCAGTCTTTGACCAACCAATCTGGATTCAGCTCGGGTGCTGTTTTTGTTTTGCCTTTTCTCTCTTATCTCAGTATCTAGTGGGGATTTAAAATGGCTTAGTTAGATGATGACATTCTTACTTCTAGTAATTACGGGGCCACACCACGTTTACGTGAGCTAACACATACTGTGGAGCAACTGAGATATCGTGATGCACCCAATTATGAGGAAACCTGACTTACTTTGACGTAAATAAGAAAGACGATTGGCTGTTTGGAGAATGTTACTTTGTCGACACATTTTGAACTCACGAACTGTTAAAGGGCATGAGGTGATCTTTCTCTTTTTATTATACTTTATACGTTTTACATAAACAATGGTAAGTTTGGTTTTATTGAACTTTATTTAATAGTATGCTCAAATAGGTATGTATAAAAATAACTTTTACTGTCTAGTTATCTACTAACTTCCAGAGAATATTGTATTATTTTCTACATTCTTGATAATTGGACCGAAACGCGAGCGAAGGTCAGCTTGGGCAAAAATACTTTCGTATGTCTTTCCGGTGTCCCTCTACAGGTCGCATTTCTCAACCGATTCTTATATACTAATAAAATAATTATATATAATTTTTTGGTCGGTTCAGTTTTTCTACTTTTTTCAAAATGGCGAAGATATGTAAAAAAACATATTTCAGCCGTTTTGAAAAATGTTCAACACACAAACTTATTTAATAAACTTTTCAGATACCTAGTCAAATCATGCAAGCCAAGCCAGAATCATTACATTTTTATTTTTATTTTTTATTTATTTTTTTACATTTGACAACATTACATACATTGCTCCGATTCCAAAGTAAGTAGCTAAAGCACTTGTGTTATGGAAATCAGAGACAAAGGTGGTAGGTAAGACACCCAGACCTGAGCCAATATAGAAAAGTTCGTTTTCTAAATGGACCCAACCGGGGATCGAACCCGGGACCTCAGCGATGGCGACACCTTGAAAACCGGTGTACAAAGCCACTCGACCACGGAGGTCGTCATTAATGCAAGACTGGATGGCAAAGTATTTTGCATGTCGACCATGTTTTACCCGTCGGTCGTATGTATCGATTGCTATCTATCGAACTAACAAGCGTAGTAAATCGATACGTATAGGTAATTGGTTCTGTAATAATCTAACTTCTATACTAATCAGGTGCATGGGTGCAGTTTGCGTCAGTCACTTACAGTTAATAACTTGGTTACTTCTAAATACCATAGATACGAGATTAAAATTGCATTTGAAAATCAGTTAAAAATACAGAAGCGACGTCAGGTAAGAACACCACCAACACCTCAAACTTAAGAGCCTCTTAAAAAGTTAGTTAGTCGATTATAAGGTAGTAAGTAAGTATTTACATCAAACACTTTCGTGGAGCAAAAAAAGAACAGCTCATCATTTTTTTTACACATAAATCTTCACTTTTTCAGTATTTGATTGAATCAGGCATTACTTGGCAGAAGTCCCAAACCATTGTGAAAAGAGAAATATATGTAGCTTACTCCCGCAAAAAATATATGCAGGATGCACCGCCCGCACGCCCGCAAAAGGATGCACATGCACACCACAAAAATATCAGTGCACAATACTTGCATTTAGCATGACAGCGAGACACCTTGCACCTTCACCAATTAGACTACTCTACACGTGTTTCGCCCCAACCCGGAGCATCCTCAGGAGTTAGATCGTGCGTGAACCAACACCGAAACTTCTCACTTCTTACAGTAAGATGACAACCTGCCAAGAATGTGTACACAAATATAACGTTAACTACAAAAATGCTTAAATACCATGAAATAGCTCATGCTTCGAAATATGATCAAAAGATCCGTATCGAGAATCGAAAACGTGAAGCTACCACGCTGCGATACGATGTAAATCGAATCGTTAATTCGATAGTAAAGTGGAGATAGTTGTGCTCTACAATGTGGGCTATCTTCACAGCTATAAAACTAAACTGCATGAGGTGAGTGCGTCGGTTATAGAAGTTCGTACTAAGAAAATGTTGGTTTTCCAATGATTTTTAAGTCCTTTAAAAGGACTAAATGATTGAAGTAAAACAGTTACGGATTATAATGCGTGCTTCATTGTTGCGTGCGTGTTGTTATAAGCGCCAAAGAAATGAATAACTTTTTGGAAAGATGATTAAGTTAGTTATAAGTATAACTTGGTTGCCAAATAATTTAACTTAGGTTTCTGAATAGCGAATACAATGAACGTCCCTTTAGATGCAGAAGGTAAGTTAAGTTACCTTCTGCATCTAAAGGCACGTTCGCCCAATATAGTGATGCTTATTTTATATTTATTTTCCAAACAATTAGTTAAACAATTTAGTCAGTTTCTCATACCTAATATAATGCCTTATAAGTAACTATTTTTATGGGTTTCCTATAAGTCGAATATCAAGTTTCAGATAATGAGATAAGAAACACACAATTTGAAGGTAAAATTCTTATATAATGGCCAAACTCTTGAAAATATTTCAGCATTATGTTTTTTTGGCTTCTTGTATTACTTAAGTCAACTTAAGATTAAATACAATTTTTTTAATAGATATAATTTTTAAGATAAATAATATTAGAAAAATTCGACTCACCCGTAGCACCAACCACCAACCGTCTGAGGTGCTACGGGTGAGTCGGTTTTTACTAGAATTTTTCTAATATTATTATCTTAATATAAAAAAAGCATTGTGAATGCGAAAAATCTAAATTTAGTAATAGTAAAATTTTTCCTTGTTGCTTACAAAATGAAGCCTTTATATTATAGCCCTTTCGTAGTTTATCATCATCGTGCTATGAACCGTTCATCGTCAATTTATTACAGCTAAGAATGAAGGCTTACCGTTACGCAGGGCTGGGTGGGAGCCACAGGCTCCCAACATGTCTCGTAAGTGGGCAAAAGGTTAGCTATAAATTAATATAAAAAATTAACACCAAACTTAGGGAGTTGTTTTTGCTACGTATAGGTACCTAGTTCATATTCCTATAACTTTTTTTTGTTATTTATTAAACAAAGTAAAACATACAATTTATAGAAAAACCCAGTGACTAAAACCCGTCTAGGTTTGTCCAGTCACTACGTATTCGTCAAAATAGATAGTCGGTATAGAACTAAGTAGTATTGAAAAGAAAGAAAAAAATTAAATTTGCTTCATTCTTATGAATTAAAAAAAATATATATATACATGTCTCATTCATCAAAACCTCATCATAAATTATAACAGTCTTTAATTAGTGAAGAAGAAGTAGAAGCATAAAAGACAAGTAATTGTTTTAATTAAAAGTTTTCGACAATATTTAAAAAAAACATGTTACAGGTATTTTTTTCAGGACCTAAGGTCAACTAAAAAGTAAGTATAGAATCACTTGAACTTTGTAATTGTTTTATTAAACATATCGCAGGTTGAAATACTTGTAAAGTTTGAAAAGTGCTGTACTAGCATCTCAGCCGTCGACCACCTGTACAAACCGTGATGAGTATGCAGTATTGTGCAATGCCAACAACGTTACAATAAACGGTTGCTCAACTGCACAGAAAATTGAGTGCCTGCGCCTACGCAGAGATGTTTGATCGGCGTTAAAGATAAATACATATAAATAATTACGTCTTTCTGTTAATGGTTGATGAGATAATTATTTGACGTTTATTATTTTGGTAGTAGTAACGGCAACTTTTAATTGTCACTGTAAGCAACTTTTTTGGCCTTTATTATCTTTTAGCTTCATTATTTTTATTAGATTTTTTTTTCATTTAAATTCAACACTGCTCTTCTTACTATAAAACCACAACGAGCAATGGGAACTATTATGTGTTTGCGTAAAATAATATTTTATATCTACATTTATCGTTAAAGCCAACAACAACAAACAGTTTTCTAACTTTTTTTTTTTCTCCAAACCTATAAGTATTTTAATTATCTGGCTCATATTATTTTTATCATTATAATGTATATCCTGACAAAACACAACTATTCTAATTACAATAGAATAGTTATTTATTAAAATACTTACACGCGTATTCACAAACAACACTCAAATATGCACTGCGTTAAAATAGAGTTCCGTAATTGGTTCATTTGTTTTACGTACTACGTGTGATTGGTTTGTGGTATGCTGTGCGTCCGTAGGCACTGTCAGACCTCATAGTAATGTTGGTAAATACGGTTGTTAGATATTACTTTCATCTTTTTTGGAAATGGAATGTTTATTATTATTTACTTCAGGTTACCAACGGTGTCCGCAATGCGAACTAGTTGGTGAACCTAAACTTCCCGGGTCTTGTAACGTCTAGCATGTAGTTCATAACTTGTGGCCGGCCTTTAATTAGCTGGACCTACCTGTAAGCGAGAAAGGGATAATCATTGAAACTTGTACGAGGCCTGTTCAACGAGTTACAGTAGTTTTTTCTTGATTTTCATCGGAATTCATAATAGGTTTGCAAAGTCAATATTTCTTCGAGTTATTAAAGAAATAAAGTGTCCCGCCCTCGCTTTGCTTCGGTGTAAATTATAGATTAAGATTAAGCACTAAAATGGTTTTGTACTTTAATGTTTATATTATGAAATAAACCTATATTCCAAATTTTGGTATCTTAGACTTAGTAGATTGGATTCGTAGGGCCGTTCGCTCGCATCGCGCATTTTTCATACTTTTAGCAATAACTCGTCGTATAACCTTTCGTTTAGAACTTTAGAAGTTACGAAACTTTACAATTTGATTACAATAGTTTAAAGAGTGTGATGATTTTGATACAGTGAGTTTCATTACTGCAGTTTTCTAAGGGATCTCTTAATTATTTTGAATATAAAATATAGCCTATATTACTCGGTGATATTGGGACTTTCTATAGGTAATCATTTTAAAATCGGATCAGTAGTTTTTGAGTTTATTCACTACAAACAAACAAGTCTTTCCTGTTATTTCTACTAATATTATAAAGAGTATAATATTATAAAGAGTGTAATAAATATGTACATCCATGCCAAATTACGGACAGATAGACAGACGGACAGACGGACAGACGGACATGGCGAAACTATAAGGGTTCCTTGTTGAACTACGGAACCCTAAAAATGATAAAACAGAATGTGACGGTTGTGGTTAAAAATAATTATAATTTCTGAATAGTGCCGATGTGATTATTTTAAGTGAGAACAAAAAATAAAATGATTTGGTACACCTATAATGTTTTAGAGAGCAAAGATATTTGTGGATAGGTATTAAAGCAATAAATATCTATGTGAAAAAACTTCACTAACGGCACAGAACACATAATAGTACAAGACCAACGGAAATGGTTAATCTTTGCGATTTCAAGTTCTAAAGGATTTACACCTATGTGTGTCGGAAGTCGGTTTGCGGTTAGAACTCAGCCAGAGTAAGAAGGTAAAAAAAATAAAATGTTGAGTTGTAACCACACAACCTGAGTAAAAAGAAACGTTATAAAATAAAAGCTCTACGTTCGCGCGCTGTCTTCCTATAATATGTTTTCAATAGTTTTTAAGTTTTTTATTTTAAGTTTTTTTATGCTTGGACAATTTTTACACAGCGCCATCTAGCCCCAAAAGAGCTTGTAATATGGGTGCTAGACAACTGATATACTTTTTAATATATACTCATTATACATTGTAACACCCAGACCCGTTACAGAAATTAAAATTCATAATTTCAATTTCTGTCCGGCCGAGAATCGAACCCGAGACCTCTTGCGTGGTAGACCGGCATGTTGACCACTGCACCACTCAGACAATTAAAGCTTACACCACAGAACAAAGAAACAATAATTGTAGCTTAATAATTCTAGCTTACACAGTTTTCGGATTTGTTCAAAATACGAGTATATACCATGAATAACTGATAATTTTACACAAATTCTGTAATTTTTATATTAAAACTAGAAGATAGCTGATCTGAAATATGTGAAACAGACATACATATTATTGTAAAACTCGTTACTTGGTAGGACTCTTAGTTAGGTGTCTTATCGTCAATATTGAAGGAAAACCGTAAGGTCAAAAGTAACCAAAACATTTATTTTGAGCCGCAGTTCTCAAAAAAAAAACCCTTAGGAGAGGAGTTATGACGTCATCTTTTTTTTTGTATGGGAGAAAAAAATTGTTTTAAAACCTTTCGTGTGTGGTATGGTATCAAATTCAGGGTTTTTTTCATAAAATGTAGGCTCCTGCAGATACCATTATGGTTGAATTATTTTTAGTAAAATACACCTAAAACGATAGATAATAATATATTATCTAACCTCAAGAAAGCAATTTTCAAAATATTTACATTGAGTATTTTTATTTTTTTGTTTTTGCCCAAACTTATGTTTGTATTATAGTATAGTATGTTTTAAAAATATTTTTTGGTTTTATTTAAAGCTAGTGATTAAAATATAATGATGTTGTATATTTTTAGACTTGGGTCAGAAAACCCTTTTATATGTTACACACGATAGGTTTTACATCTTTTTTTTTCATACAAAAATAGATGACGTATGGTAAATAACTAGTAAAAAAATAAAAATAAATGTCCTGAGGACAATTTTTTTAAGAACTGCGGCTCAAAATAAATGTAAAAAAAAATAAAGACAACTTACATACATTGCTCCGATTCTAAAGTAAGTAGCTAAAGCACTTGTGTTATGGAAATCAGAGACAACGGTGGAACTACAAACACCCAGACCTGAGCCAATAGAAAAGTTCGTTTTTCTAAATTGACCTAACCGGGGTCGAACCCGGGACCTCAGAGATGGCGACACCTTGAAAACCGGTGTACAAAGCCACTCGACCACGGAGGTCGTCAAACTTCAAGTATACTCGTACGCGTGCCAAACGGCTATTCTGTACATCGACTTGCGGTTTTTTTGCGAACGACCAATGTTTAAAGAACTTTATTCTCATAAAGACATAACTACTAAAGACTAAATTATAGCTTCCTTAGATGCATAAATTATGACAGGATAATAAAGTGACACTGGTAGTAGCATTATAACGTATGTTGTGGTTGTGGTCACACATGCTCATTATGTAAAGAACATCGTGAAATCTGATATCTTAATGGTCTTAATATGGTCCCAACGAGGAATGGTAGAGCATTATCATCGCTTTTTTTGGTAGTGTTTGCAAATGCGATGAATATAAAGAAAATTGTCGGTGAAGATACGATGTAGGAAATTATGCACTAAGATTTTGTCTATGCATGAGAATTTTACCGGTTTATGTATATGACTAGCGACCGCCCGTGACTTCGTCTGTGTGGAAAGTTTTTTGCTATCCCTAGGGAACAATTATTTTTTCGGGATGAAAGGTACCCTATGTCCTTCTCTGTACCCCTGACAACGTGTATGCAAAATTTCATGATGATCGGTTCAGTAGTTAAGACATGAAGGCGTAACAAACAACCAAACAAACGGACTTTCGCATTTATAATATTAGTATGGATATATATACCGCGCTGACGTCAAATATTATAAAGCGGGTGGGTGGGAGCAGTAAAAAGTCCTACCAATCATTTTTTAGCTGTGTCACAGCCTAAGTCAACGTCTTGTAAGCTCTATTTACTGTAAATGTCACTTTACTGACTCGAATTATAAATAGAAGCGTACTTGTACTATGCCAAAAGCTAATCAAACCTGTCTACTTCTTTACAATATGCAGCAGATTGTGTGTTGAACTTTCACATTCCCCCAATCCAATTTAGTTTTTTTATCGTGAAAGGGCTAACAAATTGAAATATCTCAGTTTCAAACGGTTACAAATTGTATTTTGATTCCGGCCCGAGTAAAGCCATTGTAGTACGGAATAAAAAGACACAGTACATAATAATATATTAGCTAAAACAGTATCTCAACTTAACTAAGCCCTTTTCTTGCGTAGCATGATCACTAAAACACGATACGATGAATAGCAATATATAGACTTAGGGCCGATTTCACCGCTTAAATTGAACGCGATCAATTCGAGCTAACCTCAGATTACGTGCTTAAACTGAGTTCCGCCTTAAGTTTGCGTTTCACCGGCATAAACTGAACGTCGATCAAGTTGAACTTGGTTCAGTTTCTGAATGGCCGATTTTCATCAGTTAGCGTATTTGAACACGTTTAAGAACTGTCTCATCTGTCTGTCATGATGTTATTGCCATGATTGTGGAGTAGGTACCTACGTATATATGGGAGAATTGTTTGTTTATTTTTATAGAGAAAAATAGTGGAATATTGAACATGGCCTCCGATCGCAAAAAATAAATCGATCGCATATTGATATAAATGGTGAACAGGGTCGTAGATGGCATCATAACCTGAACTATTTTTTTGTGTTTTCATATCGATCGAATAAGGAACAAAGCTCACAAGAGCATATATGTGAAATGTACTTACCTGCCCTCACCTTCTAGACGCTTCCTGGAAGCGACGCAAGTCTATGGTTTTACATACGCCTGCCCTACCCCTGAATGTCATTACATGCTTATATGTAGTCGATTATGACTACATTACATTATGACCATTTGATTGAAGAATATCGTGATCTGTATTTTTTTCCGATTTATGAAGGGACAATTTCTTTAATTGCAACACTTTGAACGCAACTTAATTCGTTGACAAAGTTGAACTACGTTTATCAAAATGAAGCCAGTTAAACCGGTGCGACGTAAACCGCGATCAATATGAATTTCTGATCTCGGTTAAGTAGAACTAAGTTCTATTAAACTCGGTTTCTATTGTGAACGGTGAAATTGGCCCTTAATAGTAAAATTGTATTATTTTTGACAGCTATGTGTCGATAAAGCGCCAAATCATGGTCGCAGATCTCGTGTGCTCTCGCATGTGCGTCTCGTTTGTTTGAGTGCGCTGATTCGGACGGTTTTTAACTGTGTAGTTACTGCTTTAACTACTCTGTGGCAAAAGTCTTCTTATTGCGTTCGATTATTGAGTTTGTAGGCACTTTTAGTGGTTTATTTGTGTGTCTATTGTTAGAGCAGCGAGGCGTGTTCTCCAAACGATCGCATAAGTCTATGTTCTTTATTTTGTTTTAGGGCAATGTAAGGCATCAGTTATTTTGGAGGAAAAAAGTAATTGACCAATTTTCGAAAATATAATGTGCGTCGGTTGTTTTTTGTTTATCAGTTTTCTAGTAGAATCGTGTCATTTAAATATTCTATAATTGAAAAGTGATAATAAAATATAGATATTTTAATAAATTGCAAGGAACCTGCACACTGCACAGATGCATCGTAATAAAATTATTTAATCAATTTCCTCAGTAATGGTATCATTGCCCCAGGGAACGGATACCGTTTCAAAGCTAATCCGACTAAATACATCTTCAGTTTTAATCATGTAGAACTACATTACCTCCGATCTCCGTGGTCGAGTGGCTTTGTACACCGATTTTCAAAGTGTCGCCATCTTTGAGGAGGGTTTGATCCCCGGTTGGGTCAATTTAGAAACGAACTTTTTTATATTGGCTCAGGTCTGGGTGTTTGTAATACCACCGTTGTGTCTGATTTCCATAACACAAGTGCTTTAGCTACTTACTTTGGGATCGGAGCAATGTATGTGATGTTGTCAAATATTTATTTATAAACAGATTGTTTATTATTATTGATGGAAATAAATAAAAGAGAATTTAATAACATATTTTCCCTGCACCAATTACTTTGTATTTGATGAATAAAAAATACTAAACACTGAGTTTCTATTCTAAGTTTACCGCACGCTGTACTGTCATCGAAAACACACATTTTCGAGCATCTGAATTGAAAAAGTTGGTTTACACCACTTTAATGACTAGGTACTGATGAACTAACATGCACCAATTCCTTCACACAAAACACTTGTGTAAACGACCGCTATCCATGATTTTACATCATCATTATACAACATGTTATCAATTTTATTTCTATCGCCTTAAACTGCATATTTGCATGAGGTGATGGATTCGTTGATCTCAGTAATCACAACATCACACCAATGTGGACGAGTGATTAACATTGAATGGTTGTTATTCAAGTTATGAATAATTCATATGACATCGTGAGATCAGCGGCTCATAGTGGGATCGTTTCTTTACGAAACTGATGTTTAAATATTCCATGAATATCAATTGCCTTTCCCACATACATGTATACTGAAAAGAAGAAAATTTGATGATGGGAATTGTTATTTAAATCCGAATTGGTGATTGGAATCAGTTTAATATTTATTGCAAGCGACTTTAAGCACAGAATACCTATACAAGGTGTTACGCGAAAAAAAAATCAGCTGTTTCATACATTTTGATATTTTCGATTTTAATTTTTGTATGAAACAGCAGATTTTTTTCGTGATTTCAGAGTTGGTCCCATAGTAAAAGTTGTTCAGTTTGATGGTCCCTATATACCATATTCGGCATTAGGGGTATTTTTGTAAAACCTTGTATAATATTAAAGTATAAAATGTAATCAATTAGAAGGAGTAGGTAAAAAATACGCAGTTTTAGAATAAAAACACAAACCATAATGTAATATTAAATTTCTGCTACATTCACATCAACTTTTAATATATTTTATTCCATATTTTAAAACAAACAACCCTGCAGTGTCAAAACACTTTATAGTTACGTATTTACGCAGGTTAAATAATAGGACGTACAACATAAACCTAGGTTCTAACCGAATCTAGCACAACACCTGATTGAAGGACAGAAACAAAGTCAGTGGCGGATTTACCAGCAGGCTGAGTAGGCTTGAGCCTAGGGCGGCAGATTTTTGGGGCGGCAAATTTGGGTACCGATTTTTTTTTTCTACCAGAAATCAAAAAGATTTCTGGACGACGGTTTTCTGTATTCTGTTTTCTGATGTTTTACTCAAAAATATACCTAAAAATTATTTTACGTGCAATTCCAACGAAATTGTTGAATTGTAAAAATAATCTAGGACATGACAATTTGACAATTGTGGAGGCAAGAGCGGCAAAAGCTTTACAGCCTATACCTTGAAAATTTGTAAATTCGCCACTGAACAAAGTGGTGCTAAATATGTCGCGGTGCCGTCACCAAGAGAGGCCATTGTTTTAGTATCCGCCGTGCCATATCTGATTCTAGTCATAGCTTTGTTCTACGGGATTGTAAGGTAAAGGTTTTTAAAAGCCTGAAAATGTTCTATGCCATTGTTTGTCTGTCTTAATTGTCTTATTTCAATCTTCGTTTCGGTGGCGAATCTTTTAAGAAAAGATTGTATTGGTGTTGACCATGATTTCTCACCAGTATCTAGATCTTGTGAACATAATTTAATAATGACTCACGAAGATTCATTAGGCTACTTGATACTTAAATCAAAATGTTACGGTAGCTTAAGTATTTTTATATTAATAATGGCATTACTTTATGCCAAATTTATGGAGCAATCAATTATTATAAAATGATGGTTCTAGCAACTCCAAAATAGCAACCAACTAACCAACTGTCTGAATACATTACACTCTCTGTTTTTTTGGACAGTCGTGTAATAAATATACTAAGATAAAACTTTCTTAAGATATATTTTGGTTTGGAACATCATTAAGCATCAACAATAAAGGGCAATCGTTCATAACTCCTGAAAGCATGTTATGCATAGAAAATATAAAAATAAAATATTTTTAGGGACACTCTGCGTCGAAAGGCGCAAAGAAGCGGGACAAGAGTGTGAGCGCTAATGGTAACGGGAAGCCTTCGAGGGGGGTGGCCACCTCGTTCGGGTTCCGACGACGGCCGGCCAGTACCTCCCGCGCCGAAGACAACGCCCGGAAGAAGGCGCAGGACAAAAATGGAAATGGAGGTGAGTTTAAAAATTAACCATCTCATTTTTCAAATTTTGACGACTCTGTCTGAAATATACAGAGAGAAAAAAGCAGCCCTTGACGAGCTTCTTGCCGGTTCTTCTCGTTACAAGGTCTCCCGCTTAGGGTTTGCCCGATTGCGTAGCTTCTTTGACATTCACAAGTGCTGGTAACAGCCTAGAATGAATAAATGAGATTTGAATTTTGAATTTTGAATTTTATGACGTAGCCACTGTCAGTAATTATTAAAAGCTCGCGTATATTTTGGAGGGCTGCATCGCAAAGCATTACTTACATAGTAAAAAGCCACATTATAATCCGCACGCGATCAGAATGGGATGCTACCTTTTGTAACTGAGACGCGCACGGTCCGTCGGCCAGCCGGAGCGTCCGCAAACTTGCGTAGATAATCGCATAATGCAAGTTGTGTAGAACTGTCCACGTGGATTTCCGCTTGTGTTTTGTTTTAAATGCGATACTTATATAATTATTGAGTGATTATTTTAGTGATTAATTAATAATGAGTGGATAAGGGGTAAAACTTTTAGATTTTTAAAAATTTTATTCTTATTCAAATAAATTCAGAATTTTTTGCTAACGCTACTTGACTGCTAACTGTCATTTTCGATTTACTTCGACAAGGTCCCATCCCATTCTAATCGCGCGCGGATTATACCCAAGTACATGACTTTTGAACATTTTGCATAAAACAGTAATTAGGTACTGTCATGATAATGATTCTGAAAATTGATTTATATTGTATCTAAATCTATGTATATCTCGCTGATGAGGGCATAATTCTCTTGGGAATGATTTTAATCAACATGTTTGATTAAGATAAATAATATAAATATAGCATTGTGAATGCGAAAAATCTAAATTTAATAACATGTTTGATATTGGGAACAGGTTCTACGGAGGATTTGCGCGTTGAGGAAGTGCTGTCGGGGCGATCAACTCCCCTGGCGCGACCGCGCAAGGAAACGGCCGGTCAGCCTTTACGGTCTAACAGGTCAGCAACTAGTGAAAAGTATTAATCACTTTTTAAAATAACATATTTAACAATAGACATATAAGCAAACGTGCTAGTTTTGTATGACCATTTTTAGACATTTCGAAACTTCACTTTCAACACACATTTCTTGTTTTTATTTTTACTGGCATCAAGTTATTAAAACATATTACCTACTTACACTTGAAACATAATATGTTAGTTATTTCAGTCCTACTGAACTACTTTTTGAAATGCCTTATGCGATGATTCCATCACGTTCTTTGCTATTAAATTACCAAATTCTTTCCACGCTTTTCAGATAACACTCACCAGCAAACTAGCTACGAGTATTATTGCTATACATATTATTGTAGGCGTTCGTCATACAATCACATTGCTCTACGTTTTGTTTCAGGCATTACTCAGATCATAATTTTTGATACTTTTTATCAATAGCATATCGATATAATACTGGAAATTATATAATTATAAAAAAGTTAACAATTAAAATTAAGTTAATGTCTTGAATATCAACAGCAAGACCTTTGTTTTAGATTTTACTCAAATTAAAATTATAAATTACTTCAACATAGTTCTTTTACATTCAATAAACTTATATTATAAGTACTAACCTTAAGGCCTAAAAATAATAATTGTTTTGTTTTCGGTTGTGTTTTGTATTCTTGTGAAAAAAAAACTACTATTACTAACCATACTTAACAAGTACTTACCAAAGTATGGTGATTACAGAGGGTATCTTATCCTGTAGGTTCGGTTTCAGGCAGCCCCACTCCAAGACGGCGAAGGTGGGTGACGTAGGCATGGTGGCCGAGCAAGCTTTCGCTGTCCACGGGAAAGACAAAGACCCTAACTCGTACAACAATAATGCTTTAGGTAAGAAATATATGTTTTCTTAAAATATGACATCGCTAGTTAATTACACACAATACACATAAATACTTACTACATTTATCAGCCGACGAAGTGACCTTAGCATGACTGACTACTTACTTCAACGTAGTTTTTATTATATTATAACACTTGGCATAGCTTCTTTGACATTATTTAAAAGTGCTTGTAACAGCCTAGACGCAATAAATGAATTTTAATTTTAATATCTGAAATTTCTTAGTAGACACACAATTCTTCACAGATACAGTTACACAGTTCTTTTGATAATGCGAGTAATTTCTGTAAAGATATTCTTCCTTGTTCATTAACGAATAATTTCTGTAAAGATATTCTTACTTGTTCATAAACATTTCAATAAGCATTAGATTGTGATAAAGTGTTTTGTCTATATATTCCGTAGTGTTTCCCTAGTACTGACATTATTTCATTTATTACAGATAAAAAGAGTACAAATCCATACAATCAGTTACCAGTGGTGGCCACTCAAGTGACATCCACGGGAGTGATGACTGTAGTCGGCGCGGCGGGCGCGCCCAAGGCGGTCACTAAACAGACCGTTATTCTAACGTATCAGCCACAACAGTATGCACCACAGGTAAATACAAAATAAATAAAAAGAGTGCTAAACAACAGTGTCCACGAGAGCGACGACTACAAATCGGTGCTGCATAATGAGCTCTGCTCCCCTGCTTAAATGGCCAACATTCTATGCGTTTGAACGCTACACTCATTATTAAAACTTTAAAATAAGCACTAAACTTTAAAATAACGTGCCGTAAGCTTGTCAATTCCATGCAATACATCAAAATCTTGATGTATTGCATGGAATGGATCTGTGATTTATAAGTTTGCGACATGTGATTTAATCGTATAATGCTCATATTTAAGCTTCAATAGTAAGCGTAGCGTTCAGACCTATACAACATGTTACAAAAATACCCCGAATGCCGAATATGGTATAACTATATAGGGACCATCAAACTGAACAACTTTTAGGTACTATGGGACCAACTCTCAAATTGCGAAAAAAAATCAGCTGTTTCATACATATATGATATTTTCGATTTGAATTTTTGTATATATCATATTCGGCATTAGGGGTATTTTTGTAACATGTTGTATAAAATGGCCATTTGAGTAGGGGGGCAGATAAGCTTGAATTGAAATTGCTTAGAGGTTAATTGAATTGTACCAGACAGGTGACGGATATTCTTAGAATAGAGTTCTTTCGATATAGTTACTTATCTATTGATCTACGAAAGTCTTTTTATGTGTTTAACGTTGACTGATTAAGAGCATGCTATAGAAATATATTCGAGTCAAGGTTCATTTATTGTACAAACAACAAAACATGTTAACTCTTTCAAGCTTAGCTTACTCAAAGACCGTATTCATTGCATACAAATGACCTACTTGATAACATAATAGTTTCAGGGAGAAATTGACCTTGTAGTTAAGAATTTACTTTTTCGTACGACGACCGGCCGGTTTAAATTATATTAGGTACTTACTTCTCCTTTTTATCGGTAACTGGTTTAAATCAGAGTCCAAAAATAATAACATAAGCTTTCATGACATGAAAGACACTTTTTGACTGTTATTTTTCATGCATTTTAACGGTCTCACGTTGAAAAACTCAAGACAATTGTTTGGACTACAGAACAGCGCATTTTTTCTCTACGGGGTAGGCTTGGACATTATCCCCCTTACTAATAAGATTGTATAGCAGATGTATATAGTTACACAATGGTTACTCTCTGTCAAACTATTTAAGTATGACATTAAAAAGAAAGTGACAGAACATTGTGTAACTATACATCTGCTATACAATCTTTATTAGTAAGGGCGTTAACTTAAGGCCTAACCACAAAACACTGTTTAACAAGTTACTTAGACACTGTTTGAATGTGATGCTGTCACTTTTTTGACAATACTTTTTGTAAGAGACAGCACCACATTTAAAGTGTCTAAATTAAACAGTGTTTTAAAATCTTTTGTGGTAAGGCCGTTAGTGTCTACATTGAGAGAAAAAAAAATATATGTGTAGGTACCTACTTAAACTTGCAAATATTTGTTAATGTTCACATTTCCTTTATATTCCCAGGATGGCAGATCCAAACCAGTGTCAAGGATCGAACCGACACTCCGAGCCTCCGTTCCCCGGGTCACGAATGAAGTCCAGAAACCTCCCGGAAAGTACACCTTCCAAACCAACCAGCTGCCCCGGCCACAATACCCGGCTGTTAAGAATATAGACGCAAAAGCAGCTAAACAGGTGCGTGGAACGAATTACTACCAGTTAGTTGCAAAGCATTGGACCGGAGATCCAAAGGTCGCGGGTTCGATTCCTGTCCGAGAATATGATCTGGTGCGAGTCGTATTTTTTCTAGTATATTATTTAGGATTACTACCAGTTAGTTGCAATAGAGTGATTTTGAACCTGAGTAAAGATAGAGTCGACCGTTTATATCAAGAAACAATTGAATGAATAGATGTGGAAATGTTAACTGTCATTCTACTTTGCGCTAGGTTACTGCATCGATTGTTACTTGTTTGCTTATAAGTAACGTTGTTTGAGTTCTACTAAGAACCTTCAATCAAGAATCTCAAAAACGGCACCTCGAAATTACGCCCCAATTTTCAAACGGACGCTTATTTTGTACAAAGAAATTCTCTTCTCTATTGGAAGTTACATTTGGAAAGAATAAATAATTATTTGACCCAGATAAAAATATTCATGTGGGGATTCGAATTTCAAAAACTCGAATCACTTTTTGTTTTGTCAGTCAATGCCACATTTGCATCGTTCTCACAAAGCTAATATAACTCATAATCTGAATTAAGAATTATTGGAAAACATCATTATAATAACTTTATTATAACTCTCTTAACTTTCTGGAAAAGAGGAAATGACAAACTACCTTCAACTTCAATGAATTATTAAGTATGTAAGTAACGGCCAAATTGTTGTGAGTTAAACCTTTGTAAAGGCTGAATAATGCGTTTTACTGACCTTATTCACTATACTTTTTAGTCAGAAAGCATGTTAATGAGCAATCACATTTCACTAAAATCTTGGTAGTGTTTTAGTCATTCAACCAAATAATAATTTCCCAATCTCCATATTTTCGCTTAGCTTACATCTAAATCACATAATCCGTAAAATAGGTACCTACTTACTATTCTAGTAGAAGTTTTAAAAGAAAGCAGTAATAAATTTTATAAAAGCTCACAAAGCTGTCCTCTGCTTCCTCCATTAAATTATTAAAAAAGTGATTACACAAGAATTCGACCCGAAATGTATTAGCAATATTAAACTCTATTGCAACAAGATAAGTCTTACTTTCGTGCGTACGCGGAAATAGGTCAGAAATCATCTATTTCAGTGTCGTAGAGTTGAAAGCCGGTCGCCGTTTGCTGAAAATACGTGTCGCTGCACACTGCATTCGACATTCGACAACATACATGAGATCGAAATTCCGAAAACATATTTTAAAGAGGTTGATTGAATTTTCATGAAACACTAATATAAAAACCTTTCATTAATTTTTATTTGCGATAAATATATTATTTTAGCTTAAAGTAACGAAAGCTTTAACAATATCAAATAAAAGAAACCAAATCGTCGACATCATTACAAGAAGTTTCAGGCAAACTTCAATAATCAATTAGGGAAAATTGTGTAGGCCTACAGCAGACGTCATAAGACAGTAAAAAAAACCGGACAAGTGCGAGTCGGGCTCGCCCACCAAGGGTTCCGTACCTACATTATAAATATTTCAGCTTCACCCAAAATTCAGTACCCAAAACGGACGGATCGGTGCATTTAGCAGACCGATCGCTAAGTCATCGACCACATCGTTTGACCGCAAAATTAAGCTGGTTTGTAATAGGAAAATGAGGGAATTTAAAAGAAAAAAAAATAGAACTATCTATGTATTGGTATTTGTTAGTAAAATATACACGTAATAATAAACATTATCACCAAATTTCAAGTTTATAGGTCAATTAGAAGTTAAATTATGACCGCGCATACCGTCGTTTAACCTCGATTTTTGAGTACGTACTTTAATGACTATTTTTTATGATATAATTATAAATGTATAGTTTTAAGATTTATCCCTGTACTTGTAGTATAAGACGATATTACTTGACAAATTTCATAGTTCTAAGTCAAACGGGAAGTACCCTATGAATTTTGATTCCCTTGAGGGTGTCGAAATGCGTTGCCGTATGCGTTTTTTTAAGCATTAATGGCCGTATCTTTTTTTTACGTTAACTTAGAAGTTTGATTTTTTCACAGCTGTAAGTGCCCGTAGACTTGAGTATATGGTTTTAATTTCAACTCGATACCTCCACGCGTTCCTGAGATAAGGGTCTTGATAGACAGATGGACAGACAGACAGACAGTTAATGATTTAACTACAAATGTATAGTTTTCAGATTTTTACCTGTACTTGTAGTATATGACGATATTATTTGCCTAATTTCAAAGTTCTAGGTCAACGGGAAGTAACCTATGAATTTTGATTCCCTTGAGGGTGTCGAAATATGCGTTTTTCGAGGCATTAATGGCCGTATCTTTTTTTTACGTTACTTTAGAAGTTTGATTTTTTACAGCTGCAAGTGCCCCTAGATTTGAGTATATAGTTTTAATTTCAACTCGATACCTCCACGCGTTCCCGAGATAAAGGGTCTTGACAGACGGACAGACAGACAGACAGACAGACAGACGGACAACAAAGTGATCCTATAAGGGTTCCGTTTTTTCCTTTTGAGATACGGAACCCTAAAAGCGGCTTCATTATAATAATTGTTCATTATTACTTTATCGTTCATGATTTGCTTTCGTAACAATCCGAATAGAGATAGTCGGCGTAAAAAACTACTTTCATGAATATTTAATTACGTACTCTAAATAATGAAACAAATTAATTATACGCGCATTTTCTCTTAGTTCTAGACCGTGAAATGACGCGTTGTTTAAAAATCACTTCGTTAGTTTACTAATTTTTATCCATGCAATATTGTTAAATTATTGTGTTCATATAATATACAATTTGCATCTACAACTTTGATTAATTCGAATTTTCATGAATTATTATGATCCATGTGACAGTGATAAATAATTATGTTAAGTTAAAAATGATATTAAGCAATTTCAATAAAATTTCGTAAGTATTACATAATAAACTGCTTTTTAATTATGCTCGTAGTGACAGTGTTATTTTATTTGTAACTTGATGAACTTAATATAAATTATAAATTAACACAATTAGTACTTTAGTATAAACACATTAATATATTATTAATATATTTCGTAAGTAGATATTAAAATAATCAGTTTTAACGATGTAAAAATGCCTTTTAACAGATTAAATCAAATATCCTGAGACAAGTTTTGGATGCACATAATTCTCGTGTGCAGTTCGTTATTTTTAAACATTTGACCAACAAACAAACTTCTAGTTTCGACATCGGTTACTACGCGTAGGGTTCGCTAGTTCATTCGTTGACATGCACTTTGGGCAGCGAGATGGTATTTTTTTAATGTGTTATGTAATAAGTGAATTTTAAGTGAAAGTGTTTTAATAAGTGATTTTTTTTCAGGTGGTGAATAACACGAGGAGGGCTGGTGCTAACGAGGGATGGAGAGAAGGTAATTTTTGAAACATTTAGTATCTGCATTATAATTTACTCGTTTGCATTTAATTTAAACATTGACAAGTATAAAATCTTTTGCCAGGTAAGCTCCAAATTACATATGTATTTTACTAATTTGATTTTAAAATAATTAAATAAAGTTCTAAAACGTAAATTTAATTACTTTAAAAATGGTAATGTATTTTTTTTTTCGATAAAAGTCTGTAGTTTTAAACAGTTTTAATTTTGGTCCACATTCAACTTAAATCGAAACTACCAATGACTCACTTAAACTTACGTCATTACAATAATAATTATGACAAAACAATTGTTCAGGAGCAGGGTCCGCAGTGTCGAGTGACTCGGGAGTGTGGACGGGCGGCGAGGGGGGCGACCTGTCCCCGCGCTCGCGCCGGCGCCCGCGCAACCTGGAGATGGTGATGCGCGGCGCGCACAGCTTCCACCTGAGAGAGCTGCAAGATTCTGACTTGGATATTATGGGTAAGATCATTGAGAAGACCTTATAGAGAAGAACATTGAGAAGACCAAAAGAGTTTTGCTGTATTGTGACTGCTCCAAGAATCTTGATTTAAAGCTCCCCACTAGTTATTCAATCAAAAATGTTTGCGCCTTTAATTTTAAAGGCCGAACCTTTTAGTCAAAAGTTAAGTAATCAAAATAAGCATTGTAATTGTTGTGCATTTAATAATAAAACCATTTTAACTTATTCCCAGATGATGCTGTAGTGACTGGGCATGCAGTGATACCCTTACCAAAGCTACCAAGCTCGTTCGACGACGAGTTGTCTCCGGAGTACGAGACCCCAGTCCCCACCTACAAACCGCCGTCCCCCATTCTGCCTAAATCGGCGCCGGTGCCGGAGACGTCACGGCAGAGTCCCATGTCGACCCTGGAGCGGTACCGGACGAGGACCAGGCCAAGCAGAATCCAGACAAACGACAAGGAAGAGGAGAAGTTTGTGCTGGATAGGGCACAGCCCGAAATGTTGAACAAGCAGGTATTACTTTTTACACGACAAAAAAAAAGAACAAACAGAGTGTAATGTGTTGAGGGTATGTTTGTGGGTATGTGAGTTTCTTTATTCTACCATTACTTTTAAATGCCTTAACGGATTTGGATGTATGGGATGTATCGTTAGAATTCTTACATCATCCTGAGTGACACTGAAATATTTTATTTAAAAAAATCCATATTATGTCGACTGTACGACGCCACTTTCAAATGTGAAAAAAAATTTTTTTTCTTCAATTATTACAATAAGGGCATCAAATGAAAGGCCTTGATGAGCACATTCCAAAACTATAAATTTGTCACTAAAATGTGTGAAATAAAATTAAAAATATTAACGACTGTCCTGTCCTAAAAGTACTAAAAAGAGTCGGGTCTATCTCAAATTCAGTTCTTATTTTGACACGTATAGAGTGTTAACTAAATAGCGTATTGTAGATCCGATTGATGGAATAATAAATTAAAAAATATTTAAAATGCATGCGTGGGAAAATTTATTCAAAATACTTGTGAGATTAGCAAGAAGGCATGGGTACAATCTCACTATCAGCCATAATGCAACGAGGCTTAAATCTTGATAGGAAACGCCGTATTAACCCAGATGTTATGCTTTCAGAACTCATTCATCAAGTCATCCAGTGGAGTGGTGTCACCGACCACGATCGGCTCCAGTAAGGAGTCCAGCCCGTCCTGCAAGAGTGAGGAGAGCCACTTCGGCAACAGCAGTGCTTGGCAGAGCCACGCGGCTGGCGAAGCTATGGCAACCAGGTAAAAATTTAACATTAAAAACTAGACCAGGTACCAAGTTTATTCTAGTAGCTCTATATTTAGTCTAGAAGCTCGCTGAGGGCTGAGGAAATGACCGTCTTTTTCTAAAAAGATTGGTTAATATAATACCTAAAAGTCCAAAGCTTTTCTGTGTGTGGGATGTAGGGCACATTACGCTATTTATATTGGCTGACCTTGTAAACCGCATCAATGTTGAATATTTTGTTACAGATCACAAGACGACGTCTCAATAGCATTAAGTGTATCAAGTGTCGAGGACGATAAATCCAAGTTTGAGTTGAAGGAACCATCGAAGCCGGTTGAAGTGGAGATCCCCAAGAAAACCATCGTCATATTGGATGAGCCGCCAGTCCCACACCCTCTGCTAATGAAATCGTTGACACTGAGTCAGCATGATTCCCTGCGGAGTACAATGATGGGTAAGCATTAAACAAACTCAATAATGAAATACCTAAGATTATTGGGATGGCATGGCTTGCACTAGCTTTAACTTTTAAATTAAAATGAAACCACGGCATTTCACGGCCTTTTTTATTCATAACTTCTTCTAGGAGTCAGGTACTTACCAGGCTACTTCGTAAACTATTCAAATTCTCAGAAAAATACCTTTGATTAAAAAATCGGCGACATAAATGTCGTGTCTTTGTCTTTCACTTTATTATTCGCAAGTTAATAATTGATTCTTTCTATTTCCAGGATCCATGACCAGTTCAAATTACAGTACCACCAGCACATGCACGAATCTAAGCGGTGACCACCACAACTTGACCCTCACTCTCGAGGAGTCTAAATTCGATATGTCGGCTCTTGAAACTTCCACACAAAGCTTGCTTGACGATGAGACTTCTCCAGCAGACAGTTTGATATCTTCTACTAGCACCAGTGACTCCAATAATGATCTGCATGTAGAAAGAGATGCCCCTTCCATATCCTCAGCTTACCAGACGGCAAACACTAAGACAAGGACTCCAGAACCGGTCGTGGAAGCATGTGATGGTGTTGATGGGGAAATGTTACAGCCAGTTAAAGAACTTAAGTGAGTTAGATAGAAAGTAAAAGACATGACCCGGCCGTGCCCCAGACTGTCCCAGAGATGAGACTTCTGAAAATTCTTTGAATATTGAGTTAAAATTTGTAAGACTTAGTAAAAGACTCATGGCAGCCTTTTACCTTTCATGACCGCTGGAACTGTTGGGGCACAGCATTATGGGAAAATGGGCCATGTCATTTCAACTACATATTCGGTGAATTGTCAATTTTAATAACCTTGAAGCTGTTTATTATAGATCAAATTGGTACTTGTTCAAACAATAAATCATTGCATATTTTACCACTACACGAGCAAAAAATCCACTACCTTAAAAATCTGTCTTATTTCAAATTAACGAACCTTTTTAATTTTCCAGTGAGGCGAGAAGCAATGGTGGCAGTAAGGAGGACAGTAAGAATGCTTCTCCAGAATCTCCGGGAACACCGACGCACGCATCAGGCTCGCTGTCTCTTTCTGACGGGCGGGACTTCTTCGACGACGAGATCGCCGACCAACCCGCTCTGTTATTTCGAAGTAAGTGGACAAGTAAACGCTGGATAAATGATGTTGTGATCGTGGCTTACACTGGTGTTACTAAAAGTTTGAGTACAGATAAGACACCAATTAGGATACCGACAAGTCTAAAACCACTCATTGGGCAGTTAAGGCTAGGTGAAGGAAATAACCTTGCTGCTAGCCCGGCAGCTTGGTAGACGTCTATTAACTGGAACATGGGTCGCCTAAAAGTTTCTGTTATTTGAGGTCTTCTGTAAATAAGATATCACAGGTGCTCAAATTATGTTTTTTTTGCAGAAAGCAATGATGGCAGCACGGCAAACAAGGATACAGAAGCGAGCAGGCAACTAAGAAGGTCACGAGAACGGATAGCAGCCAACGCAGCCAGCCCACTCGCACAGAGGCGCGGAAAATGTAAGCCTCCTTATTTAGTAAGCTTAACTAACTATTAGCTAAATAAACGGCTATAAAAAAAATTGAAAATCAATGGAAAAAAATAAAAACGGCGTGGGAGTGGGACACCTTGGAACTTACCTACTAACATAATTGTGAACTAGAGAACCCACTTACATCTGTATTCACAAAATTACAATGAGATCTCACAGTGGTCGCGGACCCACAGCTTCCCAACTACCAATTATACGTAACACGTAAAAACAAAAGATCCAATCACAGACCTCTCTTTCAACGCAGTGACTTCGCAGGGGCAATGGTCATTTGACTGTTCTTGAAGACGAGTGCAAGATTGGCTGGAAATACTCGCCAACTTGTTTTTAAATAAAAAGCTTTTTTCTGCGAGCGACAAAATTTGAAAATAGAACAAAGTTGAAATCGAAATCAAATCAAATCATAGGCGGTATACATCCTCTTTTTAATTTACCAATTTGTTTTAGTAGGTAAAGCATAAATTAAAGAATTACGTTACGATAGTCTTTTATTTGGTGATGCTTAACGCGTTATTCATTACAGTTATACCACTGCGATTAAATTGACAATAGGCAGTGATCCGCAGCATCTTCACTCAAGAATTTATGGCAAGAGTAAATTTTGCAGATTAAAATACGTAGTTTTGTACAGCAATCGCTCTGAAGCTAGCCACTCCAGTTGTAAATTGTGAAATTAACCACATTGTACAACATTTTTTGATTTTCTTAGTTCCCCTAACAATTTACCTAAATCAAACTGTTTTTGTCTCTTAATTCATCAACGCCCGAGCGGCCGAATGTGGCGGGATTATAATGGAATATCTATTGATTGTATCTCATTTTCCGGACCTTGATGGGTTAACAGTTTAAAACCTCTTTTTCGAATTTTTTTATTTTTTTCCGTGTCATTTTTCTGTTTTCGTTTGGAGGGAAATACTTGAGAATGTTTTCGTAATATTGTCTTCAATTGTTTGTCATTTGTTTTCATAAGATATTTTATGTACAGTGTGTGGTCGAAACGGTGGTACCGAGCGGACTACATCTTTGGATACCCTATCAAGCCTCGCGTCTGACGATCTCATGATGGATAACGACCTCGCACGATCGATCACCAGTCTGCAAAGTGTTGACGACTACATTGAGAGGTAAGCACTTAATTTGGGAGCGAAACTTTTTTCAGTATTATTTTCATTACAAAATAATACTACTTACTTTTATGTGTGGGAACAGATCGATATGTTTTACCTAAATAATATAAATATTATAAGGCGTAGAATTTATTCGTGGCGTAAAAATGTACTTTCGATTCTTATCCATATTTTTATATTTATTACCATATAAACATAAAAAACAATACAAAATCTACAAACTAGATTTAAAGATATAGCAAATTAGATAATAATATGAATTAGGTATAATGATTACAAATAAAAAACTAAGAAAAACTAAGTGTAAGGAGATAAATAATTTCAGTAATGAATAATATTGTTTTTAAATTTTGAGATTTTAGCATTCACAATGCTATTTTATATAATACCAAATAATATACTAGAAAAAATACGACTCACACCAGATCATGTTCTCGGACGGGAATCGAACCCGCGACCTTTGGATATCCGGTCCAATGCTCTGACCGCTGAGCTACCGAGTCACTGATAATATTGAATAATATTGTCTTGTCATGAAATCGAAATAATCCAGAAGAAAATGATAAATTAATACGTTTTCCGCCAGACTGGACAGCTCCCTCCGCAGCGGCCTCAACTCTTTGGACGAGAAGCAGCTTCGTCAAGAACTGTCCTCTTCCAAGTCAGCGGTGCGGCAGTGGAGCCAGCTACTGGAACAGAACAACCTACTGGATCGACAACTAGCTGCCATGGCGCAGGGGAAGAGCACCGCGGACTCGCTGACTGCGAGCAACAATAGTCTAACCAGCATTGGGTAAGTGTACATCAATATTATGCAATAATCTGATGGCATACCAAGTGTTATGGTTATTTGGGCTGCGGCCATTGGCTTTGTTCTGATTTCTGTAAGTTTCTAAGCAACGGTTGTTTGTTCCTGACTGTTCGTACCTATATAAAATTATATTGTTATGTGTGCGTATAAAATTGCATTGCGACATTAAATATCTTGAAAAGGCGGTGAACCATTTTACTTCCGCGACACCTAGCCAAAAAAAATCGTGATATTGTGACAAGGTTCGTCATTCTACTGTGGAACAATTTTTTCAAGACACTTGCTCGTAAAGTAAGCCAATATTACATCGCTTTTAAGGCTATAAACCAAGTGGGGCTATTTATGGGGCTATACAAGGTGTTACAAAAGTACCCCTAATGCCGAATATGGTAGATAGGGACCATCAAACTGAACAACTTTTACTATGGGAACAACTTTGAAATCGCAAAAAAAAACAGCTGTTTCATACAAAAATTAATTACAAAAATATCAAAATGTATGAAACAGCTGATTTTTTTTTCGCCATTTCAGAGTTGGTCCCATAGTAAAATTTGTTCAGTTTGATGGTCCCTATCTACCATATTCGGCATTAGGGGTACTTTTGTAACACCTTGTATAATAAAATAAAAAAAATATTTTCGTGTTCTTTTCTTCTCGTAATATTTTTTAGAATATTACGGAATTGAGTATCCATAAAACCATTAATTATCTTTAAAAGCCTGCATTAGATTTCAATGTAATCATAATATTGCAACTTGTAATAGATATTGCATAGAACACTCGGATTTATTCATTATGTATTATTCAATCAAGTTGAAATTTTTCGTCATTTTTTAATCATTTTGCTAAGCTCTAATATAACTACAAATGTTTATTCTTCTTTGAAAATCTTCTTTTCTCTTTATTTTATTTAGGAACATTGTTTTTTAAAAAGATAAAGTTGTAACTTTTTGGTGTTGCAAAATACTCGTAATATTTAAATTTAAGCAAGAACATCTAAAAACATACTACCTACGCAGTAAATTGAGTATATGAACTTTTTATTCAACTTGTATCGTAGGCTGTTGTGATAAGAACTACTTTAGTCTACGAATCTAGACTAAATTACCTAATTCTCAATTCTAGATCATTATAGAGTAGGTGGCTGTTCCATCCACATTTAGAAAGTTGATATTTATTGTAACATTTTATTATCCTTATTATAATGGAAATACTGAATATTATTATAATTAAATTATCATAAGCTCAACGCCGTCTTTTATCCTACTAATGTAAAAGTAAGTTTGTTTGTTTGTGACGCTCTCACGTCTGAACTTCTGAACCGATCAGCATGAAATTTTATATATGTTGTCAAGGGCACAGAAAAGGACATAACGTTCATATCATCCAGAAAAAGAATACTGTTCCTGAGGGATAGAAAAATAATCGTCCACGCAGACTAAGTCGCGGGCGGCTGTTAATATTATAAATGTGAAAGTTTGTATGTTTTAAGAAACATACAAACTTTAATATTAAATATTAAATAATATTGAATAAGTTCAATCACGCAAAAACGGCTGAACGGATTTGCGAGAAATTTGACATAGAGACAGTTTATAGCTTAGATTATACAGGGTTATTTGTAAAACACCAACAACTTCGCAGGAGTAAATAACTAATAATAAACAACGACTTTTAATCAAAAAGACCTTTCATACAAACGTCTAAACAGCTGATCGAGTTTTGTATGGAAAGTCGAGTTTTTATTTGTCGTAGAACAAACGTTGTTGTTTATGATGTAGTCAAAGGTTCCCTGGGGATTTTACGAAAGTCCACGTGGACGAAGACGTGGGTGGAAGCTAGTAATAAAATAAGGGATCGTCAGTAGTCAAACAGATAAGACAATAGAAAAAATATAAAATACATTTTGAAAATGTAGGTACGATCGTTTAACACCGTCTTATTGCGGCATTGACTTGTGATTTAAAAAATGTAGCATTAGATCACCTAACATATTAAGGATTATGAATTTTTAATACTGCCCAACTTTATCGATCCGATTTAGTTACATACCTACTATTAATAGAATCTATAAGGAAAATAACTCCAAATCTAAAAAAAGAGCATTCCCTGCAGTAATATTAGTAATCATATCTAAGCGTTCGTATTTGTTTCATCGCAGTAAACAGTCGAATCAAACGATAATATTTAAGTGTTATGTGCCAACACAAAGCGGGTGACGCTATTGATGGATTAATAATCAAAATATTATTTTAACATATACACATATGAGGTCATAGTAACGATGTAATTAACTTTTACTACCAGTCTACCAGTAAATAAACTTTTACAAATACGAGATAGGTAAGGTATACCCACCTACATTAATAAATAATTAATTTTGATAATACTGAATTTTTCTATTTTTGTTTTGTATTATACAGAACCAAAAATAGTTCTAAAATTAGATTTAACATCTAGTTATTAATATGGATGTAAATAAATAAAAAAAAAAATATAATGACGTCACGACTTAACTAAATTGACATGACATAACTTAAAATCTTATGGGTATAAACAGTAATTGGAATGCACACATACAAGCAACCGCTTATTTACACAAATGCATTTATTTCAACAAAAGCTTCATTGTTTTAATAACCCAAAATCCCAATTTAAATTGAAGCTAGCTGCTGTTCACCAAATTAACTAAACGATGAAGCCTAAAGAAACTCCAAAAGTAACATCTTTCTCTAGCTAATAACGCACCCCCTAATAATTAAGATTGTACAGCAGATGCATAGTTACACAGCGTTTTGTCCCTTTCTTTTTTATGTCAAACTTAATAGTTTGACAGAGAGTAACCATTGTGTAACTATACATCTGCTATGCAATCTTTATTAGTAAGGGGGGCACTGTTTAAGGCTTGTTTTACTTTGTATGTGACAATTGACTCAGATAATTGTTATTTCTTTCTTTCTTTTTATTTAAATTTTTGAGTTGCCGAGGCAGTACATTATCATATAGAATTTTTTTTCCTGGTTAAAGATTCCTTAAGGATTTTCTTGAATGTCCATGAGGGCGGAGTCGTAGAAGCTAGTTTAAAATATAAGAATAAGTATTACCCAAGTTCACACAATGTTATTATCTCGAGCACTCTAATTAGCCTCAATGACCCAATTCAAAGAAACTTAACATTTAAAGTGCAAGGTTGGCACCGAATAGTTCGTTATTTCAATTTACTTTTGTCTCAATCGGTGGATCAAGGGCACACCATATTTTTTCCGCAGTCATTAACCTACTCGGGCTTTACAAAAAAAGATTTCTGTTCACTGCAATATGGTTTATTTTTGCTTGAGCTTGTTTTCTTTTGCCAAGTGTAATTGTTAAAGATGAAGAGATTGGCTTGGTACAGGTTTAGACTATGGTCTAAATAGACTTAATATATAGTGAGATGTTGCTATTGTTATTAGGAATTGCCGGGATGGGATCGCTAACCTTTCATATAAAAACAGACAAGTCTAAATCTAGCCCATGAACTAGTTGTAATATATCTATATGAATTCACGAATAGTTTCTAAAGAACAGGTTGGCTTTGGATTTTTTGTGAACTATGATCAGTATTAGGATGAAATAATATACCTGAAGATTCTAATCAAACATAAAAACAGCTAAGCAAAAAATGAATCTGCCTAATCTTAATTCTTAGAAAAATATTCGAAAAACGTACTTAAAAAAATATTTACATTCGGACTTAACCCTAACTTTACACAGCTGAAGTGCTTCCGGCATAGGAATAAATATACCTAGTTCAAATAAATATAATTCAAATATGCCCACCATATAATAAATAAAGTTATCCAATAAAATACTCTTTCTTCGCAATGGTAAATGAGTAATGACATGACACAATTCAAATCGAAATGAATGCACAAAATCAAAACAAAGCCATACAATATTAATACCTACTAACAATAATAAAATCGTGTGGATGCTTCGTGTCGTGAATCGTGACCTCCATCTGTGTACAAATAGTTCACTCGCATAAGAAATAATACAACAATGGAGAAGATCTCCACGCAGATCTCAAAGCATTCTTCAGTTTAGACTGCTAGTGCAGAACCCCAACACATTGACAATCATTACACGTTCAAAGAGAATTGATTATCTGAAGAATGACTTATTAAAAAAAAATACTTGTATTGTACAATTTTATTAATATAAACAGTAGGTAACTATATTAAGAAACGATGTAAAAGCTCGGTGAAAAATACAACCGAAAAATACTTTGTAGGTATTCAGAAAATGATAAAAGCTCAAAAATCTAGCTTTTTGGAGCTTCAATAAAAGACATAATATACATTACTATACTTATATACGATAGTATAAATCAATCATCTAACTACTACGCAAAGATAGATTAAAACAAAATTATTCTAAGACTTAAAAGCTTTCACTAAAAGCTGTTATTTTTAGCAATTGCCTACTTATGTCTTTCGTACTCATCAAGCTAATGGGATGTAACAAATGAGCTTATTGTTTGCAGAAAATAAAACAACAAAAGAACAGTTTCAAAACCCAAACATTTAAAAACCAAACCTAATCATCAGTTATAGGTATTTTTATCACGGTCAATTTCGAAATCATAGATTATCCAAAATAGTTTAGTGAAGAAACAGACCTATTGGACAAACTTCCCGTGAAACTAATTACAAGTCAGTTAAATAAACGTAATCGGAAGTTTCAAAACTCCTTGCCAGTGGCGAACTGTCAACGATATTTCGTAAGAGATTTCACGGTGAAAAACGCCGATTTTCAAGGTGCATTTTACGGCGCGAGCTTCGTGTCGAAAGGTCCTTGCTCCATGAGGTAATCAGATAAAGCAGTGCCACGGTTACAGCTGCTATGGGGCTTCGGATCTTCACTGATTCAGTGCGGGCGCGCCGGTTAAAATCTCTCGAGTGTTGGTTAGTTAGTTTGTGTGACGGCGCGCGCGCGGCAGTACGTCCAGTAACCGCACGTGCTAACGAAAGATCGATTAATCGAAACGATCGCAAACACGCGGGTGGACGAAAGTGTGGTGTGTTTTACAGTGACGATTTGCGAATTCACGCCAAATTAATCGTGTGAAACGTAATACCGGTCGACAAATTGAATTAGCAGAAGTCACTACTAATTAACCCGGACTACTATCGGATGTATAGTTATCAGAGTTGTGTTTAATTAATATGTAGTTGTACTCTGATACACATGTAGGCGACTCATTATTATGGGCATTCAAATCGACAAGACGTTCACAATTAAAGCTGAAGTACGGTCTACCTTTATTAGACAATTCATAAAACATTTTTATCTGAATAAGTTATCATCAATGCCCATGCTACTAACTGATAAACAAGAAATCGTTAACGTATACATATTGTTGGTCCCGAACGTAGATAGTACGTACTATATATTTTATGGAGGGCTATTCCGCAAATTGAACTGGTAACTAACAAATGTTTGTGCAGCTGTATGGTCGTTGACACGATGCGTATCTTCAATCATCTGCAGCGGACATAACCATTAAATTGTGTTAAAATGTACACATCATAATATTATCTATTATATTATCATCATATTATCATTGAATATTCACTTAAATATCTGCATAATTCTTAGATTTTTTTATGATGAACTGGCGAAGTATATTCGCCACTTGGACTTGGGTATTTTTTTATTTTTTATTTGACAACATCACATACATTGTTCCGATTCCAAAGTAAGTAGCTAAAGCACTTGTAAAGCATTAACTCTAAATAGAAAATACGTATGGGAAAATTATAATTAATTTATACTTATTTTTAATCGTGACGAAGGCGAGGTTTATCTTTTGGATATTAGCAAACAAAATTTTAATTTATTTCTAAATCTTAAATATTTTGCGGAATAAAACCATTTCTAAATTATTAAAGAGCTGAATGAAAAATTCTTATTAAAAACAATAAATCAATATTTTTTTGTGCGATACTTAAATATAAATTAAAGTTCGTGGTTGTAGAAACACGTTAATTTGGGTTGCATTATTATCTACACATTTACTTCCTTTGTCAACATCGGGTGAACATTGTTTGCCAACATTCGTGAGAGACAGTTACATAACTACCTATCAAATAGATTCTATTGACCAAACTATTTGCCAACAAACAGTAGCTACTTGAAAGATAGTTCTATATTACCGACACAAAAAATCTTTAAGAACCTTGTATGTCTTAAAAATACTTAGTTCAAAATAAATTGAAGGTAGGCATATTTTAGTTATATTTTTTGTAATGCATATTGTGTTAAGAGTTTCAGTTCCAGTATCGTACGATAAAGAAATGACATAGATTATACTAAGATCATATTTTACTTATGACCTTTACACACATTTTTAAATTATCTCCATTATTTTTTGTGGATGTCTATCTTGATACGATTCTATCACAAAATCACAAAAAACTTAAGATAGATAGGATACCTCTAATGCTAATGATTCATATAAGTCAGATAATATAAAGAATTAATATAAACTTTACAGCATCAATACAGCAACCAATTTTTATGACGACAACGAGTATGCTATCGAATGCGATTCACACTTGACCGTTTTAGAAATGAACATCTGTGCCCATTATACAAAGTGAGTATTCATAAAAAAAATACGGGTCGAATTGAGTACCTCCCTCATTTTAAAGTCGGTACAAAAGAGCTTTGAACTTCCATAGCGAATACTGATTTTAGTTTTGAATATCAGACTATGCTGCTATTCATTGGTTTGCTTCGAGTTACACAACGATATCGTTTCTTATTTTAAAGATAAAAAAACCGGACAAATGAACTCTAAATACAGTCAGTTTTAACCGTTTTGTTTTTCCAAAAAAATAGTTATTTCTTGTTCAATATCCCTTAGCAAAAGCTCTGATAAACGGTTTAAAAAAAGGCTCTGAAATAATTACTAATCTGTGCGAGTTTGTTTTCGCTGTTTGTAAATGACCGCGGCCTTTTTATACTTAAAATAATAAAGATACCACAGCGAGGAACATTTTTATCATCAAAACTACAAGATCTGAATCTGCTGAACCATTTTTTTGTATTTGACAAAGCATCTTTTCCATAAACATTACAAACCATTTTTTGAGAACTAGCAGCATTTTTTTTTTTCAAAAACTGAACCCTTATCGAAAAAAAATTGCAAAGTGTAGCTAATAAAAGTTATAAAAAACATGAAAAAGCAAGACAATTATCAATTTGTTTTAATTTTACCGCTTTTAACAGAAAGTCAGCTGTTAAACAATATATTACATTCCCACATAAGTTAAGTATTGCCAGAAATATAACATGCAAAATTCATGCTTCAATAATAATATCGGGTCCATTTTCCTTATAATCTTATGAATAATAGTCCAATCTTTTCTTCAAGCAATTTTAGTATCTATCTCAAAGTAACGGTTCACTTTCATTAAAAGTATGACAAACTTATTAAAAGCGTTATTAGCCGTCAATTATTCAAATAGGATTCTTAACGGATGTATTAATTACAACGGTGTATTTACCCCATCAGTCTAACTAAGCATAATTACTCTATGCGTATAGCGTCTGCATTTTCAGTGAAATATGTGTGCTCGTTTAACTGTTCGGGAATCCTGGAAAAGAGAACTTGAAGATTAAAAACAAATGCTTTAAGTTGTTATACACATTGCAGATTGCAGGCTATTTTCTTTTTGCCTTTTGTAAAATGTCAACTTTTTATTTTATCTTGTCAATAATTGTCTTGTCGTGATAATTTTGTGAACCTTCCATTCTACAGGGGTGTTTGTAAAACACCAACAACTTTGCAGGAGTTGATTACTAACATATCATAAACAACAACAAAAGGATTTTTCCGAAAAAAGACAAAAAGACGACTTTCCATACTAATGTCCGAACAGCTGATCGAGTTTTGTATGAAAAGTCGTTTTTCTTGTCTTTTTCGGAAAGTCGTAAAACAAACGTTGTTTTTGATGTCAGCTATCTACTCCTGCGAGGTTGTTGGTGTTTTATACATAACCCTGAATAGTATTAGTAGTCCCCGTAGATAAAAATATTGAAGTTTTCTTAAAAAATATTTTAAATTATAAATCTTCACGATCTGTAAAATGTTCTTTTGGAGTTTTGTTGCCAAATCTTAAAATCAATAAATAGAAGACTGCACACAAATATTTAAAAAAATAACAATCTGTGTGACACCAAAATGGTTATATGTAGTCCACTGCGTGGTTCAATTTTATCAGTTAATTAGTTAGCCATCTGTGTTCATATCTGCTACTCCAGAATATCGACAATAACTTTATTCAAGGACTTGAAAACATAATAAACGTTCTATTCGTTTGTTTCTGCCTGCTACATGACTAATACAAATCACTTCACTTTTAGTTCAGACTAGTGGCCGCCCGCGACTTCTTTCGTGCGGACTTTGTGATAGTAGTCATTATCAAGATAAAACGTCTCTCAGAAATACAACTGTGAAAACAATATCCAATTTGGTGCAGTAGTTTTTACATGATGCGCGTACACACATACAGACAGATAGACAGATAAAAATTATAAAATATTTGTTTTGGCTTCTATTAGTCACAAAACCCTTATTTTATTTTTCTTAAATATGTTCAATGCAACAGACATCGGCTGATTACAATTTTCAAAACAAAAATACAAATGTAGTACTTAATTTAAAATTATATTGTTTGAAAATATGGAAAAAGGTAAGCTTTTTGCGATTTCGTACACGATCCCATCGGTAGACCTACTAAACAATTTTAAAAAAATGTTTTGAATTTGCTTAACATAAAACATTTGGAAAAAACATAAATTTTTAACAAATTTTTCAGGAGTCTTTAATTATTTCAGCTGTAACATGGAAAATACAATACTGGGAAGGTTAGCTTACTATCCCAATAGCTTGTATTGGTATCTATGAGGTGTCTATATTTCTGCACTGTGAGTTAGCCATCACCGCCGTTGCTGGCTGAAATTAATTTTAATTATTTACTATTAGAAAAACTTATATTCGTTTTAAAAAGAAAAGAAGAAGAGACACGCCGTGCACAGACATGGCCTATATTTTGTGAAATATAAATAAGTATTAAAAAGCTAATAATAAATAAGTATATCGATACAAAACATTATTTTCAATAATCTACGCCTCCAAAGTTTTACTTACAGTACCTATTATTAAATTTTGATTTTTCGCATTCACAATGCTATTTTTATATTAAGATAAATAATATTAGAAAAAATACTAGAAAAAATCGACTCACCCGTAGCACCTCAGACGGGACCTATATTGTCTAGAGGCGTAAACCACTCCCTTCCCATTTTTTAAATCTATTTGTTGTCCGAATAGCGTTTCCATGGTAACATTGAATATCTTCACTTTGCCGATGTGGAGTAAGAAAGTTTGTTGAAATAAAAACGCCAAATGAGTGATTGTGATGAAGATGTTTGTAACAGTAAAGAAGGCCCGTGAGTGTAATTAGTGAAGTTAGTAAGTAGTGCTTGCTACTTTAACTATAATCATTTTGCATTGAAATGGCATTGAATCTAGGTTGAAATCTGAATCGTGAGTGTATATAGTTTCAATGTTGCTTTTGTTTTATTCCTATTTTTTTTCGGTAGTGCTAGTATATTCACCGGGTAGTGCGCATTTTTTTATAAGAATGTAGGAACTTTTGTCTTAGAAAAGTAGTAGAAAACAAAATAAGTGAACGTATAATGACGTATATGCTTTTGTCAATTTATTTTTTCCCGTGACAAGTTATCACGTTTACTTTCAGTTACGTACAAAATTGGGCATGTAAAGTTTCAAAGCATTAAAGCTCTTAAAATTCGTAGTATAAGGTGCACTATTAGAAATATAAGGTTCACTTTCAAGTGACACTTTGTGATTATGTTTAGGGTTCCATGACTTTACTCGTACTAGTCGATTAATACGATATAACTTCTTTAAAGTAGCGGTCAAAGTTATTAATGACATTCAACTTCATAAATTGTATTTAAATAAATTATTCAGAACAATATTATTTGAATTTTTCGTTTAAAAAGCTCTATAAAAAGATATCATTTGAAATGTCGTTTATTTTTCAGTGCTTACTTACGTTGATTGTTATAGGCCGAGACTTTTTCGGTATCGCAATACGGTGTATTGTAACTTCAATAACTACGGACCCACTTCGAAGAGTTTTTACAGTAATTTTCAAGTTGGGCCACAGATTAGTACCTAAACGCCATTGTAAGTGCTGTCACGTAATTGCCTAACTTTCTCGAATCGGACTCGACCCCTGTCACCTCAGACCGCACGGTACGACTGCCATAAACATTAGCCATTCAGTCAATCCTGATTTTCTTATTATACTACTAAAAAAAAAAACTTGCAATATATGGTTTTCCATACAAACGAGCTAATTTCTGATTTTTTTTAAATATAAATTGAATATTTATATTTAAAAAAAAACTAATTTTATTTGAATTTGATATTGTTCGAAAGCTGTAATAGTCAACTTGCAAACTTTCTCTGAGTGTAGCTGTAAGAGTTTAAATAAAAATTATGGTATTTCTAATAATAAACATCTAGAAACAGATAATATGCGTTTATCTTTAAAACAATAAAATGTGCAGTATAGTTATAGTGTTCTATCATTGATTGGTCCAATAACATTCGTATAAGAAAAAGACTTATTTTTGTATTTCCATTTTCAGATATTATGTTGTCAATAGGTACTATATGTACCTATCTGAAGCATTAATAGGACCCACGCGGTATGCTTCAAATCTTAGTATCGTTTACGGGCGTAGTGGCGCTGTAATTTTCATACAATATTACTATTTTTGCGTGCTAAATTTACATAAATATAGTCAGTAAGCGATTGCACAATATTTAACAATTCACTCTTGAAATTCTGAACTAATTGACGTTAAAATTCAAGTAAAGCAATCATCAAACAACATCGTGAGAACTGAGATGCGGTAGGTAGATTTAGAAACAGTAACAGTGGCTACTGAAAATTCCAGTCCATTCAATATGGTGTTTGTGTTTACGCAATCCGCAGCTGTTGTAATAACAAGCCCATGCAGATTATACACTGCTATTGTTTACTTTTTAGAATCAAACGGCTTGAAAAATAGGTTGGATGGTGACGTTTTTATTGACATCAAACTAGTTAGCATCAGCCTCAGGAAGGCTGGTTGTCTGCATTGGTTCGTGTCAAGCTGGTGACCAAAAATTGCTACCTATTTGGCTGGACATTTTGCAATCCCTTTATTTTGGTTTATAGCTAGGTAGCAATTAACTGACTGTAGGTAGCAATAGTAGCAAATAGGTAGCAATTTTTGATCACCAGCTTGTCGCGAACCGATGCAGACGACCAGTCATCATGACGCTCACATCAAACTGGTGACGGAAAGTCTTTAAATTCTAAATATAGTTTAGTTGCTTCCTGAATATTATTAAATTTCGTGGTTTCATGAATATGTTTTTAGTAAAAGTGTAGGTGTTGTTACTCAAAAAAATTTACCTCGTATTTTGCAGAATTCAAATATTAGAAAAATGGTTCGGTATTCAGACTTTTGAGTCTTATCTATTGATATAGAACAACGTTTTTGTATCCGTTAAATCCGTTAAAAAATCCGTCAATTGCGAATTTTAATAATAATTATGTTAGCCTATGATTTTTCGATCAACTGAATTTTCACATGGAATTGGCGCGTCTGAAGAATAACCTAAATCTTATTCATCAAATTAATTAAATATGTTGTTTAGTTATAAAGGAAGTCGTCGGAAAAAAAGAATTTTCTTTTTAATAATTCTTTACAATTAAATTTATTTTATATTTTTTGCAACTTTTGTTATGCGTTTATTATGCTTAAATTAAAACAAAAGAATGTACTCTGTAAAGCTTAATCAATTGCAAATTATGAAATTAGGTACTTTCATTTAGCCATCGCTTTAATAAACATGTTATGATAACTTATTAACTGCAACGACATCTATGACAGGTTACACAACAGCTTATTACGTGCACATACTCAAACCATACTCGTTATTTTAGGTAAATTTGAATAGCACCTCTTCACTTTAACTTCTTACTTTCAATCCGGTTTTACTTGTACTTACAGAAACATAAATAAGACACTATTTCCTGAACACCTTTCATAAAATTATACATAATTAATTATTGGAACTTATATCATAGTAAACGTAAAGTAATAAATACAAAATACAGTGAAGCGATGGATAACAAGACTTACGTCAAATTTTTAAATTTTGGGATTTTAACATTTACAATGCTATTTTTATGTAATACCAAATAATATACTTGAAAAAATACGACTCGCACCAGATCATGTTCTCGGACGGGAATCGAACCCGCGACCTTTGGATATCCGGTCCAATGCTCTGACCGCTGAGCAACCGAGTCACTGTGACTTGCTCAGCTCAGCGTTCAGAGCATTGGACCTGACCATGATCTGGTGCGAGTCGTATTTTTTCTAGTATATTATTTGGTATTACGTCAAATTATTCCGAAAACAACATTAATCAAAAAAATATAATTTTTAAGCGAATGAAGTAGTAGCAAATGTATTACCTCGAGCTCCTCCGTGCTTTAGAAGGCACGTTAAGCCGTTGGTCCCTGCTGCATTTGCAGTCGTTAAAACCCACCAACCCGCATTGGGCCCACGTGGTGGGTTATGGTCCAACCTCCTTATCCACCCATAAAGAAGGCTTGTGCCCCAGCAGTGGAGACATTAAAAATGGCTGATGATCGAAGCCAATGAAGGAAAATAATATAAAAAAAAATATTTGAACTAGAACTTTTACCGTATCAAAATTAATAAGTACATATCTCACAGTACCTACCTATCTTTGACCCTGCTAAGTCATAAATCATGAAAGTATATTTTATGCTATCGATGTCGTAAGTGACTTTATGTAACATACGTCACTTACCCGTCATAGTTAGTTTAAGCGTAAGTTGATTGAGTGTGATCTTCGACCAGTTTGCCCGCTGACCTGTGGTCTTGTCATCATTATTCAACTAATAAATAAGTTATTACTAAAGTAAACGTAAATAAACACAGGTACCTAATGGTTATACATAATAAGAGTACTAAAGAAAAACTAAAGGAAAACATAACAGTTATACATAATGAGAAAGTAGTTTAGTACACCGGTCTATTGAGTCATTATTTGATTAACTAGAATATTAATGACTACGATTGCAAACGGATGCAAATAATTTTTATCCACAGGGTAGTTGACCCTTTCGAAAAATAATTTTAAAGGATCTGTAATTTTTTATGACATGTATATTAAAGTAAAACCTTGCTTTATTCATATAAACTTAGTAATTAAGCGCTTTTGAATCGTCTATATTTTTCTACCACCCGTTCCGACTTTTGTAACTGACAAGAAAAACAGGCGCAAGAAACTTATCAGCTTTAACAGAAATAAGTAACGATTTTTACAATTCATTTCATTCAATACATAAGTTATCTTTAATACTCGGCTTTAATTATCACTCAATGATATCTATATAAATAAAAATGAATCGCCGACATGTATGTAAGCGCATAACTTTAGTACGACTGCACCAAATTAGATAATTATTTTTTGTTGTGTTTGTTATTATCAGAACAAGGTACTATAAAAGAAAATTTTAAAAAAAATGTGCAGGTGACGTAAAACAGATTTTTTTTCTTTACCGTACTTTTAATTCGTAAAATATAACTAATACATGGCGGCACCCGCCCTTGCGAAGTCGGGGCTAATAGTAGTAGGTAATAAAATAATAACATTATTTATTATCTTAAAGTGAATTAATGAAAAATTTACACAACGTTATTGAAATCAACCATGAATATCCAACTTCATTTAGTGCCCACTCACTTTCTATTCCTTTTGCAATCAATTGAGTTGTCAATTAGAAACTAATTAGCAGGTTCAATTAATTATTTTTTATTATCGGTAGTCATAAAACATTTGAAAAATAAGTAGTATATACCTATGTAATGCCAGAGCATGTTATGCCTTAAAATTTAATGTATTCATATAATTATATGGACCCCTTCGATATAACAAAAAATTAACTCTCAAAATGTCGACATATCTTTTTTTCTTAGATGTCCGTCCACTAACTTAGGTGTATAAAATGTTACAAAGTAGATGATAAGACGGTCAAATGAGTGTTGTTGTGCAAAACAGCTGTGACCAGTGTGTGCTTTGTGGACTGAAAGCCGTTGTCATGAAGATGGAAAAGCCAAGTGTGGTTCTGGAGAAGGAGGCTCCGGTCAAAGGCATCGTTGCCCAAGTGGTGACGATGCTCAATGGACAAGCACAGAGGTATGTTAAATCTAAAATTTCACATTTCGCCGAATTAGATGTCACATTTCGAAGTTGTTTCGAGTCTTTTTTCCAGAAGTAAGTAAAAAAATCAATCCTATTTCCTTGGACCTTAGGTCGATAATGGAAATTGTGATATTACCATTGTTCCTGGTTTTTAATTACAGATAAAGTGCAATAAGTTCTAAAATACTAGAAGCAAAACAATGTGTGGTAAATTATTACCTAAGTGTTACATATAGAGTACATTGTAACATAAGGGTGTTAAAAGTGTGACTTCTGAATGTTTTAAATCTCTGTTAACTTTGTTATTGTGCTTTTGTCTCTAGGATCCATAAGCATACATGATAAATAATAGAAGTGATGAGAACATAAATATAATAGGAGGACGATCGTGCCTATGTGATAGGAGACCAAAATAAGAGTGCAGTCTGCAGTCAGTCAGTAAAAAAACATAGATATCTAAAAAGTCATCTATATCCAATCGAATTGAGAACCTTCTCCTTTTTTTGAAGTTGTTTAAAAAGAGATTGATTTAACTCCAATAACAATGACTGTCATGGTCTTCTTTCAACCCGGAAGAATCATCCATCCGTTCAGAGATTCTCCTAAAAATAGAACACGCCTTTTCTTATCTATATTCAAAGTTTAAGTACGTTTCCTTTTGTTTTGTCGAGTTCACAGAGATTGTGGTCACGATTTTCTTCTTGATCATATTTAGTACTTACTTGGATTAATAGCAGTGCGTATTTATATTAATTCGTTTTTTTTAAACTAGTTTTTGTGGTTGCATGATGGTATTATTAGCGTTTTACAATGAACCAATGATTAACTTTCATGAGAAAATGTTGGACCAAACCTGGTTCCAATCCTGATGATAATGAATTCTTTTAAACTAAATAATTTATCTAATTCAGGATCTTGCATAAACTTTACTTTTTTAGTCCATTTGAATATAGTATCTAACTGTCTATAGTATCTATATGGACGATGTTGTTCTCTTATTGTACCTATTATGGTTCAGTACATTTCAACAGGAAACATTAATTTTAGTTTTAAGAGCGTAATATATTTAAATGGTACTTTGAAACCATGACGTAAAAGTAATGAATTTTATCAATAAAACCGTAATGTAATCGTTACAATAAACAGGAAGGCTTCTTTATTACCTATTGGTAATCTTCTCGACACATTTTTAACACTTAAAGTCTGGTATGTAGAATTCAATATCCATTAATATTTTTTGTATTCTGTAACACGTAACGAATTATATTTACTGTTTCTGATTTTAATTTGCAACTGTAATGATCCGCTTTCTTTCAGTTATTACAACATCCTGAACAGTAACTTTAAGTTATTGATAATACGACCGGTTGTAAACAGTATCTGTGATTACTCGCAAAAAATACCGTTACTTAAAAGCTTTTATGAAACAAGATTGTGCATGTGATAAATACACTTTTTTTATGTCGTTAAACATCCTCATAGGTTTGGAATCGGGGTTCTTTAAGCCTGCTTTATAATCGTGTTTTACCATATTCGTATAACACGATTGCTTGTATTTGCATTAAGTTTATTTGAAAGCTTTTTGTATTTAAAAATTCTTAAAACTTGACTCCAACAGTGGCAACTCTGCTATGGTAATAAAACTAAGTGAATTTTCTAGGGGGAAAAGTATGCATTAAATAGGTTGAATTATCGGTCAAATGCTCACAATAAAATTGTAACTAAAAGATTTACCTTTTAAATATGCTACTATACGTATTGGTTCCGTACATAATTCACATCAAAACCTAATGCCAGTAAAACCTAATGCCAGTAAAACACAGTGATATTTCTAACTGTAGGGAGTTGAATGTTAATGCTCACGGAACCGTGACAAATGTGAGGTCCCGTTTGAGTTTCACGTTTTTTAGCACAGCTTATTACAATAAAAGTTGTGGGAGCAAGTTTTTTGTTGCAATGAAATTCCTTAGGTACAGCTTCCAATCTAATCAAATTAAAAAGAGTGTCTAAAAAAAGATCAGTAATTTACGTTTTATGGCTTGGTGCGTAATCTTTCAAACGTAAGTAAGTACTATTATTGGTTATCGACTCTCTATATTTGTGGCTATACAAGCCGACTTAAGAGCCACTTGAGATACTTAAACCTAGAGATAGTCTGTAATATAAACAGTAAAAAGTTACTTTAAAAATATGAAAATAGATTCTTAATAGAAATGCTTATGCTTTATGGCACATTTTTCACTTCGAAGCCCCGAAAGATTATTGGATTTGCATGTTGTCTCTAGACATAATACATCTATAGGTGCTCTTTAAATATAATATTAAAAACCATTTTCTTTCCTTCTTTTATAATTTCCAGAACACGAATGTTTCCTTCTTTATTTTGGGCCTTAGACAGACAATATTTTTGATATCACAGAAATTATATAATATCACACAATTTTTTTTAGATAGGTATAAGAATAAATCATAAGTTCACATGCTTTTGCCATGCAAACTTCTTATACGGCACAATCTGAACAATTCAGCACAATAAACTATACTTAAAACTACTCGGTAGTATACATGGTTAGTTTTAAGTATACAAAGATACAATGTACCTCTAGGAACCAGTATAAAAATGCGAGTATTAACAACAAGGTAAACCGCAGTAACATGACTCCTACAGCGATCTGAGTCATTTTGATGGTCTCGTGAGCGAATGCTTTTGCGGTTTACGGCCAGTAGGCGCATCTAGGTAAATCATTATAAAATTAAGAGTACATTTGGCGTACTAAAGCATTGTACAGCAAATATTTGGATTAGTCCAAAAAAGAGGAAAATAAAAGCTTTGTTCATTGTGTCACGTACGACTGTCTCCTTATCGTTTGTACAAAGATTGGACAAGGAGCATTTCCATTTGGGACGATTTATCGCTCTCGGGTAAAGGTCAGTTAAATTCGTAGTTTTTTCATACAAATATTTTAAGAACTTTACTCAAAACTTAGTCAAAAATCACTATAAACTTATAGGTTGGTACCTACTTAATAGAAATCAATTCTGAAACTGCACATTTTACGTTTTTACTCTATCAAGGTTGGATTGAAGAATCAGATGTTGATGGTCAGACAAGTCGTGCGGATTCGAGGCTTGCCATATGCGGACAAATTATGTGCATGTAGGTGGGCCTTTATGAACTAAGTGGGTCAAACTTTATCTTTCTTGGTCACCAAGTCTTATAAAAAAAAAAACAACACGCATTCCATTAGCGCTATAAAGTTTCAAGTTGTATTTTATGTGGGTCGTATTGACGTATTTCATTTCTACCTTTATTACTTAAAACCACAGTTTTACAATGTGTTAAAATTTAGTTGGAATAATAGTTTTCTACTAATGCAGAGATTCCTTGCAGTGAGTGCATTGCAAATAACTACTCTAGCCAGTGTCCAAGACTCACTATATTCTTTATAGTGTTTATAGCTATTATCAAAAAATAAAACTTGCAGATTAACCGTTAATAAACCAAAAGTTTAAAATTATACATCAGTAAATATAAAAACTGATGTAGCTAAACGTAAAGAACGAAAACGAAGCACAGAATAAACAATCGTGCAATGCAAATTTACCGAAACACCCAAAAACAAAAATAATCTTTACCAATTTTAAATTATTCCTTTTTCGTAAAATATTTGTTACTGTGATTATCCATGTCGAAGAAAGTAAAAAACAAATTGCAGCAATATTTATAGACTTGCGAGTATATCTGTTGATGTTTCAGATAAGCTGTATAAGTTTGATATGTTGATAACAATATTTCCACAAATAAATTCTAACTGCCTGACCACAAAAGATTTCAAAACACTGTTCAACAAGTGTTTAACTTAGACACTGTATAAATGTGATGCTGACACTTTTTTGACACTATTGTTTGAAAGAGACGGGGTCACATTTAAACAGTGTTTTAAAATCTTTTGTGGTAAGCCTACTTGTAATAGATAACCACACAACTCGTATCTATAATATAAAAATGAATCGCAAAATGTGTTGCTAAGCGCATAACTCAACAACGCCTGGACCAATTTGGCCAATTCTTTTTTTTAAATGTTCGTTGAAGTTCAAGGATGGTTTTTACGGCGAGAAAAATTCGAATAACTGCCGGAAAATCCTTTAAAACAGCCCTTTTCTCTTTCCCATACAAACGTTTTCTAACTAAAACGTAGAGTCAATTTGAGCTTTATTACTATTCTATAAAGTTCATAATAAATTACAAGCACTCACGGTTGTTTAAACAATGTAGGTATGTTCCTTACGTCAAAGAGTCAATTTGCACTTCAAAAATTCAATCATATATCTATCAAAACAGTGTGCGTGTGTGCGTTGGAGCACAGAATACATCGTTGGAGGATTTGATGTCGCGTTACGAAACTAAAAAAAGTGATATTATTTATTTTTTCACGTCATCAGTTTTCACGTCATTACATCAGTCAAACACAAACCACGTTACCAAAAGGGAAAATCACTCACTCACTGATCACGAAACCAGAAACTACAAGTGCTAGGAGTCTCAAACTTTGCATGGGGGCTCCTTTTAGGGCGTAGGTGCTCACTAAGACGGGATTTTGCGAAATTCAATCCTTAAAGGGGTGAAACAGGGTGGCAAAGTTTGTATGGGAGAACGCGATTTCATCATGGCCCGATTGACTTGAAATTTGGCATACACATACTGTCACAAAATTAATTGAACACGTGTTTCGTATTTTTTTAATATTTATCCCCTAACAGGGTTAAAAAGTGGTAGAAAGCTACTTTTGGGGTGCTTGACTTCGACGTCGGAATTGAAACTTCTTTATGCATTTGATTGATTAATTATTAAGAAAAATAAATATCATTTGTCATTTCAACGTAGTATTACATTCTCTTTGGTCATTTCTCCTGAGAGTAGGTAGAATGCATTTCATTGAATAGTACCTATGGCGTTATGTTGGCAGTGCTGTCATTTTTCCTTATTCAGATTAATTTTAAAAGAATACAATATCCGGTCATGTCGCCTTTGCTATGACAATTAATAAAGCACAGGGACAAAATTTAAGAGCGGCTGGTGTAGATCTGCGCAGTGATTGTTTCTCCCATGGCCAGATCTAATGTCGCGTGCTCGAGAGTCAGCTCGCCGAATAGCCTTTTTATTTTGCAACCGGATAACATAACAAGAAATGTGTGTTGGATGATCGAGATTGATAATCCTGATAATGCACAACATTTTTTTTTTAAACTGGCTGCACCCGGCATGCGTATTGCAATGCTCCGTTTTTTTAGCCAGGGACCTTCTCGGTCGTAAGCAGAACAACTCACCAAAATTTCATCATAATCGGATAAATGGCTTAGGAGTCCCGCCGTCTGTACACTTAGATCTTTTAAACTATGCATAAAAAACCGCATCAAAATCGGTCCATAAGTTTGGGAGCTAGGTTGCCTCAGACAGACAGACACACACACAGGTCAAACTTATAACACGCCTTGCGTTAGTTGTGTACGTCGTATATACATATACATATTTAGTGGTGGCCACATAATTAAGGACACAAGTCGATTTTCATACAAACGAGGTAATTTTGAAGTCTTGGTTGTTCGCTAGGTATTGAACTAACTGTGATCTGATGATGGCCATCCAGGGAGTGAATGGAGAAGATTCAGATCGCAATACACACCCAACAGTTCTGGTCAGCATTCTAAGAGATGTAAGCATCAGAATTGTCAGTAGCAAGATTTTCATACATTTTTATGCTATATTCGCGGTTTTTTTAAACATATCCTTATACATCTCTTAAAATGCTGGTCAGATCACTTGGGTGTGTATAGAAATCTGGTTCTCCTCCATTCACTCCCTGGATGGCCATCACTAGATCACCGCGGAGAAGCAATGCTTAAAAGTTACTTCGTTTGTATGAAAATCGACTGGCGTCCTTAATTATGTAGCCACCACTATATATTATTATAAGATATCCAGTAGTATAGTCTAATAACTTCACACTCACCACATTAGTAACTATATTGTACCCGTGCGAAGCCGGGGCGGGCCGCTAGTTATTAATGTAAACAAACAATAGTTAGGTGTTGAATGTTAAAAAACACTACTTTTCAGAAATCAATGTTGTAATCAAACCATCAAAAGTTTTATAAAAATTTTTCACGAAAAGAAGGCTAATGGTAATATTTTTTCTACTAAGAAAGATTCAATCATTAGAAATTGCACGTGTCAGAGTAAAAACCAAGAAAATACAGAGAAAATTTAATATCGTTATTAAGATTAAGCATAATAAATACTTATAATGTTATCTAACTTTACTTAGTTTGCGCTGATAATAACAAGTAACGAAGTCCTAAGCATCTAAGTGAATTCGAAACTTACTTAGTTGTAGGTACTCCAAGTTGGGGATTCGATTCGAGGGTGTCACTTATCTACTTGCTAATTTCAACTCGATACCTTCACGTTCCCGAGATAAAGGGTCTTGACAGACAGACAGACGGACAACAAAATGATTCTATTAGGGTTCCGTTTTTTCTTTTTGAGGTACAGAACCCTAAAAATGTCAACATTAGTTCTAATAAAGTCCAAATGTCCTCGTTTAAGGAAGGGGGTTTACATTTTAATGTTGAGTTAAATTTTTGTCATTTTAGGTACCTATGTTGATGAGCTTTTAACTGTAGGTACTTAAGGGCGTATTCACGTAGGAAGCGGATAGCCGGCGCCGGTCTACCAGCGCTTACGGCGCCGGCCCGCGCAGGGAGTCGGCACCTGTAGTCGGTACCGAGACTCCATAGAGCGGACGTCATTAAAAAGAACAAAAAAGTCGCCAAAAAAATCCATTACAAAATTACAGATTAACTACTACTAGTTCAACCAGCTGTCGTCCATTAAAATTGGAGAGTTTTATTAAAAATAAAAATAAGTTTATAAAAAAATATTCCATTGTTATAAACATTAATATTTTATTAAATTCGGGCGGTAGACCGGCGCCGGCTACCAGCTTCCTACGTGAATACGCACTAGAGCGCAATTTGCTTTTATAATTTTGTGCTGATACCTATTTGTCACTGTGATGTCTCAGATTGAGGTAAGTAGGCGCCCTGAATGGATTGAGTTAATCCAATTACAGAGTGGGGAGTCACGCTAGAGTATGTTATAGACACAACATTGTATACTTAATGTGTTTTATTCTTGGCGGCTTTGAAGTTAGCCGCTATACCACACCCTTTTCTGCAGCGCATCGTCTCGCGCGATGTTCTATACCAGGGGTCTCCTAACTACGGCCCGCGAGCCAACTCCAGCCCGAGAGCACCAACAATCCGGCCCGCGAAAGCAGTCCGGATCATATCAACATACTGTTTTTTTACAGTAAATTGGTACGATAAGCTAGCTAGGCTCTGGCCCTTGGGACTTCGTGGAGGAGTTAATCTGGCCCATAGGCTAAAAAGTTTGGCGACCCATGTTCTATACCGACTCAATAATAAATAGATAGATAGATGATAGTTCAAAATGTTATAATGCAAAATTTCATAAACCGCTGGACTTCATATTATTAAAAAAATATTGCTAAAGGAAGTCGGAATATCTACGAGATCTTTTAAAATTAAATCGCTATTTAAAAATATATTATTTTATTAAATGAATTTGTCATTAATATCCAATGATATCTTTCGTATTCTGTGTGTGGAAAACAATTTGTTGTATTTTATAAATGATTATTTCAATAAAGAGTTGTATGAAGATTGTTTACCAAACAGGACAAGTAAGGATAAACAGACTTATAGAAATTCATGTATGAAAATCAAAATTATCTGAAAAAATGTTAACTCCAATGGGATTAAAAATGAAAAGTATCATTTTAATTATTAATATGTGTTAAGTTTTTAACAATCTTCAAACTGTTAAATGATAATGCGATCAGGCGACCTACCTAATACCTACCTAGCGGTACAATCGTTGATTACTGTCATTTCAGAGGTACCAATTTTATAACAGTTACAGTGAGATCACATGAACTATGCGCGATTCACAATACGAATGAAACTTCTTTTTTCTTTTTTTACTGTATGTTATTGATATTAGCTACTATTTGGGGAACTTCGAACTACAAAGATATTAAGTTATAAGAGTGATTGCAGATAGTAATTAGTACATTCAATAGTTGAATCCTCCAGGAACCCCACTATTATATTTTCATAAAAGCATTACTTTTATGAATTATGCTGCCCCTAGTTACGGTATTGTTTTCATAGTTTCTGTAGCAAATTACATAACTTACTACGAATATGCTTAGCGGTTCGTGCTGCTGATAAAAGAAAAAGAAAAATTACCCAAGAACTATCACCACACGGGAATAATCCTCACAGCAACAAGTTTTTAAATTATTAATAGGTGTGCCGTACCGTTCGTCATCGTCTACAGTCTACATTATTTTGTCAAATTGCGTCACGCTCCACAGCGACCGGAGCGAACCGTGACCGACGGACAAGCTATTGTACATCACTCTCGGTGCAGGCTTAACAATCACAAAGATCCGTCTTGTACACTCGTTGAAGGCAGTAGAAAGATGCGTATAAAATTACCAACGATATACCTGAGAAGCGCCGAAGCCCAACGAGTTATAAAATCCGCACTGTTTGGTGTTAGAGAAGTGGATCAGCTGTGGAGGGTGTATTTATTGAACGCACGCGCGCATGCGCCGTGGCAGCGAGCATCTGGACCGGCACCCTCGCAAAACAAACAAACGCGACCAGACGTTGACTGACACTGACCTCCGCTGGTTACACACGCCTGACCTTCCACTGATAATACAGTTCCGTATCGAAACATTGTTATTAAGAACGTTAATGCGCTCGAAACTGTCCTCGATCTGTGCCTGTGCGGTGGCTTTACGATTCAGAAAACAAACAAAATCACGTGCAAAAGAAAGTGTTGCGGTGTCCGCTTGCGAGCAGCCAGCGTGACCGGCGTTTTGTGACGATTCGAATTAGAATTGTTCGACGCAGTCTCCCTTTCCGACACACCTGGCTGCATCACTCGTTGTCGAACTGAATGTCGACGCCCTTACGCATGCGTTGCCTCGTAGTCTACCGGAACTGTTAAACTAACGATGGGTGTCAATGTAGCAAGTGATCCATATCAACTATAAACACGGTCGGTAAACTCGAGTAAACTAGGCGGTGTAACAGTATGCGGGTTAGAAACAGAGTGTGACAAAAAGAAATCTGCACCGTGAGCCGTTCAACATGAATGGGCAGGGTTGACGTCGAGATCCGATCGTGCGGTGGTGCGGAGTCGGCGGTGGTGGCGCAGATAGCGCGGCGCGCGGGCGTCAGTCTAGCGTTTGCGTGCGCGCCGTGAAAGTGTCTCGCGGGGCATGCGTCCAATGTCCACGACCGCGGGGCCCGGCGCCTCCCTCGCGCCCCCCGCGCTGCACGTGCTGGGGGCCAGGAGGCAGAAGACCGACCTTCATGTCATCGAGCCAACCGGAGCACGATCTTCCAGCCCCGCACCAAGCCTACGGAGTCAACGCGCTAAGCAATACAGGTGGATACTCAATTTCAAGTTCCACGACAACTACCAGTGAAAATACCATTACGCAAATTGATCCATTTATTTTCAAGAGTAATTTGTAATAACAAAAATACATAAAAGTGACTCAGTTGTAACAAGCTGGAAAGCGTATCTATGATATCTGTGTTAAGCTGTTATCTCTCTTACATAGCCATATCGGTTGCTATCAAATCAAATTTCAACATTCTATTCTCACACTTCGATGTTTTCAAATACGTCCACATTGTTCTATTCTAGTGAACATCTATTGAATTGCAACCGTATACCTTCGTGTTATTATTTTCCTGTAATTGTATGTTGTTTTACGGAAACGGTGACTTCACGTCGCTATCAAGTATCAAAATAAGGTTAAGCTATTGACCGAAAGCGATTATAATTTGATCTATTGTTTCACGTTTCATACGCATTCACAAAGGCAGGCCACGGCAGCGGCTGCACCGACAAGGCCAGATGAGAGGAACCAATGTTTTGGCTCCATCCGTTTTCGTCATAAAATAATTACACGGAACAAGCTATCATAAATTAGTTCAAAGTGACGTCATTGACCGTATTATTATGGCAACTTTTGAGATATAAAATGGCTTGAGAATGAAGAATAATTATAGATACTTGTTAAAGCAGTCATAATTCATAACATAAGCAACATAATATACAAAATAAATACAAGGACTTTTGAAAGTGTTTGCTACCTTCGTGTATAGGCAAATAATCTTATGATACGAATTAGCAATACTTGGCAAACATCATTGAAAATATTAAAAACACGTAAACTTATGAAGATTTCGTTTTATGCTTACTAGCTATGTAAACGTCGATAGCTAGTAGCATTTACTCAATTTGACTCGATCCATTTGGCTCTTGTTTCAAATGAAATACTTATTTTCAACTTTTCTTTCATGCTCCATCGGCGAACGACGGGCGTCGTAATCGCTATATTTCGATTTTCAATGGTAGATTTTAAACGATATTTAGAGTCAGCAAGCAGAATGAAATTATGATCATTGGCCTAAAACATTAGTTCCGAACCTGGGGGTAATTTCCCCGCGGGGGTAAAACGGCTATTTTATGGGGGTAACAGAGTTGGTACCTAGTACGTATGAATAGAATAGAATAAAAAACGTAATTATTATTATTTTCGTACTTAAATAAAATGACACTAGTTACGTGGTATAGCGCTCTTTTGCGTTGCGTGTAGTGTGCGTAGATTCACAATAGTGAATATACCCCCCTCCACAAGTTGAGGGTAAAGTCTGTTTCCCTACATAGGTCATATGGGTAACAATATTGAAAAGGTTAGGAACCACTGGCCTAAAAGGACAATTTTATCGTCAATCGTCATAAACGCTACCAAATGCGCTGTAGTTAGTCTAATCAAACTATTATCTAATCATTATGTTGAATAACCTGAAACTCAAAACACGAACGACTTATCACGAAACAAAATGCATCAGTTCTTATTCTGAGATTCTAAACTGAAAAGCCGTTTGATTCTTCAGAAAAAATATATTTCCAACTAGTTTTCTTATAAAAATTTAAAACACGTACCTAGAATTCGGCTATGAATACTAGTAAATACAACAGAAGAAAGTAAGTAAAATTGTTGTAAAGATCTTTTCAGAAATCAATTTCAAGTCAACTGTAGGTGGGTATTTAAGTACCCATTTAGTTTACCGTTATGTTATTACGAATACAATGAGATGCGACTAATGTGAATAGGTCAAAATTCTGTTCCACTTTTTTATATAAGTACCTATATTTTGTAACTGATTGATGTATTTGTATTGAATCTGATAACTTTATTGGTAGTTATAAAATTAAACTTTTAGTTCTAATTTTACCAAAATGTTAGAATAATAACAACCTAGAACGCTAGTTACAAAGCGCACTGTCAAAACTGAGGTAAAAAATACTGCGCCAAAATGGCTTAGTTTTCAGTTTTTTTTATCCTTCATACGTTACCTAATCGTACCTATAAGAACGAAATAGTTTCAATTTCTCTACCTTTAGGGAATTAGTTATTTTATGGGATTTAAGATACGATTAGATAACGCATGAAGGATATAAATCTGAAAACTAAGCCAGTTTTGGCTCAGTATTTTTTAGCTCACTTTACATACGAGGACTCGGCTTCTAGGTAACCCGTTATTATGGGTTGTTCCGTATTCATCCCATGACGTCACATCCCACTTATTATTTTTTCCTTACTCAACCCAGTTTTGTTCCTTACTCAACCCACAACAATAATATCATTTTAAATTCCTTATTCATCCCAAAAGTATTCCTAACTCAACCCATTACGTAAAGCCACACAAAAATTTAAGATTTATGTGTACGGTCTGAATAAAAATATTATCACTTATTAGAAATATTTTAAACTCAGTTCATTTTTGCTTTATTGTTGTTATATTAAAAAAAACCATATATTTCAAAAATAAAAAAGGTAAAAGAAACAAATAGGGTTATTATTCTAAGACCAAAAAAGTACACAAATTATGGTACATACGAATCAAACAAGATAGAGATGTTCTACTAATGGTAATTGGTTCAAAATCCAATGTAGTGTATTCAATGTGGTCGAGTATATTATTTAGTATTGTATAAAAATAACATAGTGAATGCTAAAATATCAAAATTAAATATTGATAAAATATCTGAAAAGATGATTCAATTGAATGTCGAGGTAATTCTCACATTGATGAATTCACGCTGGCTTGCAGCGTAAGAGTGTCATATATTAGAAGAATAATTTCGACTCTGCCACTAGTGGTGACTCGGTAGCTCAATTGGTAATTGTATTGGACCGGACTTCCAAAGGTCGCAGGTTCGATTCCCGCCTGAGACAATCCTGGTGACGAGTCGAATGTTTTTAATTTTAATTCATCTTTATCGATTGTCAAAACATCTGGAAAGATGTTTCTTTCGAATGTGGGGGTATTTCCTCACATTGATGAAATTGCGCTGGCTTGCAGCGAAGAAGTAAAAAGTACTAGAAAATTTCGCCGCTTCCACTAGCGACTCGGTAGCATAATTGGTCAGTGCATTGGGCCGGAATCCCAAGGGTGCGGGTTCGAGTCCCGTCTGAGGTGCTACGGGTGAGTCGATTTTTTCTAGTATATTTTGTAATATTATTTATCTTAATATAAAAATAGCATTGTGAATGCGAAAAAAAATCTAAATTTAATAATTATATAGCTGTTTCATCTTTATCGATTGTCAAAACATCTGGAAAGATGTTTCTTTCGAATGTGGGGGTATTTCCTCACATTGATGAAATTGCGCTGGCTTGCAGCGAAGAAGTAAAAAGTACTAGAAAATTTCGCCGCTCCCACTAGCGACTCGGTAGCATAATTGGTCAGTGCATTGGGCTGGAATCCCAAGGGTGCGGGTTCGAGTCCCGTCTGAGGTGCTACGGGTGAGTCGATTTTTCTACTATATTTTCTAATATTATTTATCTTAATATAAAAATAGCATTGTGAATGCGAAAAAAAAATCTAAATTTAATAACCAATTAATGTTTTGGTTCTTATTTACAAAGTATTGTCTTATATTATAATTGGACAAAAAAAAGATAAGACAACATTGACTAGATTGTGTTTTATGATTTACTGCGCATACGAAAAACGATATAGCGATCGCATGACAACTTGTAGATCAATATCTCATGCGAAGTCGTGTAAATCATCAACGCATATAGATTTCCCTTTCAAAGAAAAATTGATTCAATTTCGATTCCTTTAAGCATTCAATCAAATCATTTTCATACTTGAAAAGGATATCTCAAAATATCGCAAACCATTTTGTTATTTCTTGTCATTTAAATGAGCAGAAAATAAAACATCGAAAGAACTGAAGTTAGTCATTTGGTTTTTTTTAAATAAATACTTAACCATAATATACAACATGTTACAAAAATACCCCTAATGCCGAATACGGTATATATGGACCATCTAACTGAACAACTTTTACTATGGGACCAACTCTGAAATCGCGAAAAAAACAGCTGTTTCATACAAAAATTAAAATCGAAAATATCAAAATATATGAAACAGCTGATTTATTTTTTTATGTAAAAAGAAAGAGATGTAAAGAAAAATATTCTTTTTCTTTCCATTTTTTTTTATCAAAAAAGTTAGAGCCTGTTTTGCAATTCATGCTTGTGCACTAGCTTATACTTAGTAAATATATTTAAATAGATATGAATTTATTAAAATTGAGTTTGAATTTAATCGGAATTTGTGAAACGGGCCCTGAATATTAATATAAATAAACATAAAAACAAGATACATAGATACACTTATAATAATATATTAAATAGTTGAATACAATGCATGTCGTGGCAGCTTGTAAAAAAGACAACACTGTAGCATGTAAGTCCTTTGAATGTATCATTGCCTTGTCTTTGGTGTATGTTCTTGTTAGCTGACCTAAATAAATAAATAAATAAACACGTTGTATAACATATGACTAATTTGGCGTTCCTATAATACTTCTTAAAATGACCTCTAATTATGTTCAATGTCTTAATCAATTATATTATAACTATGTGAACACATACCCTGACTTATACAAAAGTTCTATTATTTTCCTCCATATTTTATTTGCGTACCTATGCGATATTAATTTTACACACATCTTTTTTCCGTGAACATCACTGTTTAATATAAAGTTATTATGATGCAATTTATGCATCCATCTGAAACACTAATTAATTAAATTTTAACTAAGATTACTAATTCTTGTCAAGTAACTTTCATATTTTTTCGCAGACAAGAAATTAAAATAATGATAAGTAAAAATATGAACTTTCTAGATTTATTTTAATTTAATAATAGGCTATTTTATACATCAGACCAGACTACTGTGAGTCAGAGCCCCTAACACTCAAATAAATAAATAATATATATGAAGAAGTTAAATTATTGTTAACTTTGCGTTATATATTTTAGTAGAATCACAGCCAGAAGATGTATCTTTACATTAACCGCCTTACTAATAAAGATTGTATAGCAGAAGTATAGTTACAGTGTTTTGTCCTTTTCTTTTTAATAGGCCCCCTCCATTTTCTTATATGGAGGGGGCCTATGTCCAGAGGCAGATAATTTGAAGGCTGCGATGATGATAATGATGATGATGTTATATGTGATTATAGTAATTATTCGAGAATTTAACCTCAGAAAAATTAAACTTGGTTTTGAAACGCCACATAATTTCCTACATTTTGACCTCAATAATGAACTTCCTGTTTGCTTTGTTTGTTGCCGAGCCAACAGGTGATGGTTGTCAATGTAGCCCATTTTTTGCTAATGAATTACAGTGGGAGTGCCAGTTTACGCCCAAATGTTACCCTGAAATAAAATCAGCATTATGTCTTTATTTCACAGAAGTTAATACTATAACCCGAATTAATAAGTGATTTACTTTTCTAATAAACATGTAGCTACCTGTGTCATATGTGGGTGATCGTAATTTATATGATATGGGTGATTTTGGAAATAAATATTCATTACAACTTCGGTACCTAATTAAATACTGATGTTTCAATTAACTGCCAATCAAACAAATACAATGAAAACGGGAAGACAGAGAAACGGAAGTAATAATATGTCGAATATTGAATTGGACATTGCACATTTTCAGAAATAGGATTACTAATAATTATTATTTGACGACCTCCTTGGTCGAGTGGCTTTGTACACCGGTTTTCAAGGTGTCGCCATCTCTGAGGTCCCGGGTTCGATCCCCGGTTGGGTCAATTTAGAAAACGAACTTTTGTATATTGGCTCAGGTCTGGGTGTTTGTGATACCACCGTTGTCTCCGATTTCCATAACACAAGTGCTTTAGCTACTTACTTTGGTATCGGAGCAATGTATGTGATGTTGTCAAATATTTATTTATTTATTATTATTTTTTATACCTACTACCTATAGAGGTATAAAATAATTCGGTAAAAAATTAAATAAATAAGATAATCTTTAATTTTCTTATGTTTACTAAAACGTTGAACGAAGATTTTTGTTAACTCTGTGCCGACGTTGCCTACAATTTTAGAAATTACATATAGGTAGTATTACTTATCATTTAAATAGATTTAAAACAAATTATGTTTAAACGTGAACGTACAAATTGAATTACTTACTCACCGACATAACAAGATCTTGGGCGTTAGCGAAGTCGTATGACACTTAGATTAATCGATCCACGTTGTCCTTTCTTAATGTTTGCTTGGTATTACGTTACGGTCCTATATTTTGTTTCTTCGTACCAAAGTAACTGTTCATTTTCTTTATTATTTGCATCCAAATGATTGCATTTGAATGCAAATAATACGATACTGAAATAAATTTTCACACTTCTTTTTAAGTTTTTGCCCTTGAATTATATTATGCGGAACTAGATTGAGTCTCATGAATTTCTTATTTGATCAAACTCTACTTCTTTTCTACTTATTTGATTGAAGAACTTGGCTCTGTACCTCTGTTGTAGTTGCCAGTACCACAGAATAAATAATAGTTTACTGGAGTTAGGGCCTGTTTCACAATGAAATAGTAAGTTCTGAGTAGCTTACCTGACAGATAATTTGACGTACTTTTCACACACTGTTATATCACATCTAGTATGCTACACAGAACGTACTTTTTGATTGTGAAACAGGCTCATAGTCTGTCTGTAGATACTACTTGTAAGATTTTAACTTTTTAGAATTTAAGTAAGTATAACTTATGGTGCTTTGAAAAGCAATTTTCTTTTGTTTCGTAGTTTTCATTGAGTTTTCTCTTGTTCCAGAGCGAGCTTGCCTGTACGCACGGCTCGGCTGTTGCAGCGTTCCCGCACACAGACGCCGTCGGACGCGGCGAGCGACGGCACCGCCTCGCCTGCGCCGGCGCCGGCCACCTTGCTACAAGATGTGGTGGACATCAAGACGCTGTTGCTACAACTCAAGCGGGTCTTACAGGAGGTACTTGTGAATTTTTTTTGCTATAAGTATAAGCTTCAGAAAGTCTACTTTTTGTGATTCTGTTTTGAGTGCAGTTTGAAATTGTAACACACAAAATATTTTTAAAAAATTAGGCCCAAATCAGTTTGTGCGAATTTTTTTGTTAGCTAGTTTAAATCGAAAATTGATGCTTTACAGAATATTTAGGTACAGGGTACGTTATAGCATTTTAAATATCCAGTATTTCTAGTTTATTGGGTTAGTGACGAAACTTAGCGAGATATATTTTTGAATAGCACCACCCTCAATATGTATGTATGTATTCATACAATTTCGTCTCGCAACACTGAATTGGGAAGGGTGAGTACTAAGTGCCAAACGGTGCAGGAATTTATTTATGAGAAATAGGGGAATAACAGCGTGTCATAAATTATGTTCGACGCCTTTGAGTTAAGCGCAAATCTAAAAATGAAGCAAGAATTATTTCTGTTGTAAGTATGTATTGTATGTATCGAGTTCTAAAAATAATTTATTTTACATTTTGTATCAAGTATTAATATTTGGTACCAAGTTAATTAATAAACGCTTAAAATCAATGAATTCAATAATATACAAAATCTCTTTCACAAAACTATATTTTCGACTTCAATATTTGAAACAGATAAAACTTAAGTATATTTAAAAAAAGCCTGGTAGTTACTAAGTACCTACTTAAGATACGTTTTATTAGTGTTTCAATAATTTCATTGCTAAAATTTCACTTTTTCTGCAACACATAGAGATTGACGTCTTATGTGAGCGTGATGATTTTACTACTCGTTTTTTTTGTAGTCTATTTAGCCGTAGAATAGACATTTGTAAATGTGCATGACAAATTAGATTAGAGATTTAGAAGGTTACCAAACGTCAGGTTTCCATTGAGCTTGTCTTTAGCATTTCACTAGTTAAATATATGTTAGTGTTAGAATATAAAAAAAACACCTAAACATAACAACAATTTTTTTTTGTGACATTTCTTTTCTTCTCTGATTTTTTTCAAAGAAAATAGAGTAAGAACTTGAGTTATGCCAACTTTTCAAATGAGTTACCTACCATTTGACTTTGCAAAGGTACAATTATTATTGGCATTATACTTATTTACTTTCAATAAGCTGATTTGAGAACCTTTGCCAGTCAATTTAATACAAAACAACCTTTCAGTAAGTTTTATAAAGTTATATTTGTCTGGTAACCCTGAACGTAGCCATAAATTTCGGTTACCTATGCAAGAACATCTTTACAACTTCAATACAGTTAGTATGAGCCATTATCGTTTCTGTAAATACTTATTTGCATATTTCGTGATTTGTTTTTTTTTTGCCTAATGCAACAGCATGAATAACATGTGTAGACATAACTGAGTAGGAAATTCGCAATATCCACTCTAGAGGGGCAAACATAGCATGTTGGTACTCCGTTACTTGCAATCATGTAGAACCAGCTAATTACAGTCCCATTTCCCATGAAGTCACAGTCAGATGGTTACCTTAAGCATGATATGTAACGTAGAATTACCACACATTTGAAAAGCGGAAGACTTTCCCGTTCCACAGACATAATAATTATGTTCTATCCTAAATTTTAGTCCGTGCTCTATAAATACTTTCTAAATTTCTGCGTCAGTCATCTTATATGGATAGGCGTTACATAAAAATGTTTTATAAGTACCTGAGATATTGCTTAGTCATTCTCAATTGTAAAACCTATTTGTAATGCAAAAAATAGAGGTAGGATTACACTAGGTTGATTGCCTTATGCAATCTCTTCTGTTTATCATGGAACTGAATTTACACGAAATATTATTAATAATGGACTTAGGTACTCATATTTATACCACAGTTTTAACTGTGTTTATACTTAACTTTCCTGTTTACATCACTTTTTAAAATAATACAATTTAAATTAATAATATTGTTTATCCACAGCAAAAATTTAAGGTCATAATTTGCTTTTAATTTTATTGTGATTAGTGTTTTTGAATTGTTTTCTTTTGTTTTAAATAACTTTTTTATTTTGTTTTATGGCGCATGCCGCAACAGGAGCTTGTATGCTACACAATAAATAAACAAAGGAGATTAGAGGGCCTACTCAAATGGCCATTCTACTAAAATTAACGCTAGTAGAATAGAATGCCAATGTATGGGATTGACAGGAGCAAAGCGTTAGCTTATGTTATTCACATACATTGTTATTCTATTCTACTAGCGTTAATTTTAGTAGAAAGGCCATTTGAGTAGGGGGCCAGATCAGTAAGGCTAAATAAAATTTTCGAAAACAAGTACGGCACTCAGTAATACATACTAGTTAGTATACCGGCTCCTGTCGCGTCAGCTTGCACGTCCCCGTGTGTAACATGTTCTATTTGGTTGCATCCATCGCCTTGTTTGCTGCACCAGCCAGGGGAGGAGCATCATTCGATGAGTGTAAGTAGTATGCTGATTTAGGCACTGGCTTCTATAATGCATGGGTTGAGGGTCAGGAACATAATTTAAGTTTTGACACAATGCTATTTCTAACCGACTTCAAAAAAGAAGGAAGTTCTATGTTCGTCTGTTTATTTGTTTTTTTTTAAGTGTATTTTTTTAACTGCCTGGAAGGAAAGATCATTTTAAGAGTGTAGCGCCACATCTGTGGAAAGTATGCCTCTGACATACATCCCTATGAGCTGGAATAACGAAAGTTCAGCGGCCAAACCTTTGGCCCTGTACTTTTCGCGGGTGTGGCGCTCGAAGCTTTAGGTTTTTTTTTTATGTTACAATAACTAAATAAACAAGCATACTTCGTCTGCTTTTAATGACGTTTAGTAAAGCACCTTGATTACAAGCAAACGGGTGGTTTGCTTGTAATCAAGCAACGGGTGGTTTGGTTGTAATCAAGCAAACCACCCGTTTTCATGGTCATGATAGGCCCCCCTATCATGACCGACGAAACATGATATACTTGTGTTATAGCGTTTTATCGACACTCAACTGTCAAAATCCATTGTCTTTTGACAGTCAAACATGATAAATCGCTACATCATATCGCGTTTTGCTGGTCATGCTAGGGGGCCAGGGCACAATAATTATATTTGACTACAGGAAATATACTTTTATAAAATAAAATATTGGTGATGGAAAGTGTGAATGAAATAACAATAATTATGGTAATGCTAGCGGTATTTCAACACGGCAATTGGTTTATTATACTTTCGTATATTTATCGTTCTTCTTTTACCTACCTACTAGGTAAATCGCATTTTCCACAATCCGCGATATACCGCAAATACACAAAGATTGATGTTGGTATTTTTTATGGACCATACGAATAATATTTTATATTACTTATGACCGTTCGAAATCTTAAACTGTGATGTATTAGTACAGAAAATGTTTTTTATTATAATAGGTCTGTACACGTTTTTTATTTGGAGCAAACACGATCAATAAGTTTGACCTATAAGCTAAAAGTAGCGGGAACCCAACTTGAAGGTTTGCGGGAAAGAAACCTTTGACGGCAATAATAAACCTATCAGCCCATCACTAATATACAAGGTGTTTGCTAAATGGCATTATATCCTTACTTTTTTATTATATTTTATTTTATTAGGGAAACAAACAGTTTACACCAATATTGTATTTCTTATATTTATTTATTTATTTATTTAACTTTAAGGACAAACATATGTTTGTACAATTTTGGTTGGTTCATTGTGAAACCCACACCGTTATCCACGTATTAGTTAAACCATATTACTCATCTCTAATATTATAAATGCGAAAGACCGTTTGTTTATTTGTTACGCCTTCAGGTCTTAATTACTGAATCTCATGAAATTTTGCATACACGTTGTCAGGGGTACAGAGAAGGACATAGGACCTTTCATCTTGAAAAAAATAATTGTTCCCGAGGGATAGCAAAAAATCTTTCCACGCAGACGAAGTCGCGGGCAGTCGCTAGTGTATAATAAACGTCAGTTGTATAATAAACTAGACCAATATGGTGATAATCTTTAAAAACTAACAGCGGTTACTTTATTTCATATTTATTAATAATAACAATTATTGTGGAAGTTGATATGATATTTGATACATTTACTTTGTAACTTAAGTGAAACAATAAATAGGTAAGTATATTTATGGTTTTATTTTGGTGTCGTACATATCGGCTATCGTGCCTAATCTTTCGGGGTTCTATATTATACTAAGCGGTAATGGGAACTGTAGGAAGTCGTTGATGTCATTCTTTAGAAAATGTTTTGAAATAAGAGTATTTTTTTTTTCACTCTATAGATTGTTTTTTCTTTTATTTTTTATTTATATGTGGTTTCTTGTATTTAAGAGGCCGTAGTCTGCACACTAGCGCCGCCATCGGAAAAAAAACACAGTGCTTAAATAAAGTCGAAATTGTGAATTATCTCTTTGTGGACGATTTGTAAATCAGCAAAATTATTATAATACGGTATTTTTTGTATTTTCGCACGAAGTCGCAACTTGTCAAAAGTAACATAAATATAATAAGATATTTACCACATTTGAGAAAATGTTTCATTACTGAAGTAGCGATAAGGAAGTTTTCATTTTAATTTCCTGATACCAAATTGATCGTGTTTAATATTTATTCAATATTGTAAAATTTCTAGATTATTATTGTTACTTCAAATTCTTCTTATCTCAGGTTGTAAATGTAGTTTTAATTTAGTAGTGGTGGTAAAGCCAGAACTTTAATTAAGTAGGTAGGTAGATTTGTCCGTAATATTAATAGTGTTTTATATCAATCGTATCAAGAATACATCTGCATCTTCAGAATGTATCAAGAGTTACATTTCCGCTTTTAATTTGGATTTCGTAATTTGAACCCATCATGGCCCGGAAAATGAAACACAATAGATACTCCATTGTTATCTCGCCGCATTCGGCCGCTCGGGCCTTAATGAATTAACCAATAATGGTTAATCATTGAAATAAGGAATTTAAATAAATTCTATGATATTTTTTTTTCAAATCACATGAACGTCCTATCAAATTCAAAACCTCACTTTGCATTAACGTTCACACCTTTATTACTGCTGATCAGTGGCGTAGCATGGGGGAGGCGGAGGGTGCGGTCCGCACCGGGCGGCACTTTGCCGGGGGCGGCACTGCGGAGGTGGCAGTTAGAAAAAAAAATTGAAATTAAAAAAAAGTTAGTTTCTTTCAGTGTTTTTTTCGTCATTTTTTTTTTTTTATGTTACCAAATACCCAGGTACCTATGCAGGTTCTATGCATGGGTGATGCAAGCGCAAGGTTTCTCAATAACTATTATTTAGGAAACTTATTTCCGATATTTCGTTTCAATGTTATTTTAAATAAATATGTCTCCTTACGCATTCTTTGTACTTCACCGTAATACGGTAATGTCATTCTCCATTATTCTATTACGTTTTCTCTGTAATTTTTCTGTGATATTCTACCTATGTCAAAAAATGTTAATTTCACTTTTCAATTCAATAAATCATTCAATAAAACTAATAAAAGTACTCTTTTTACCATGCTCAAATTTTTTATAATGGATCACAAAAATAAGAGGGCGGCAAATTTGGAATCCGCAACGGGTGCTAGTGACCTATGCTACGCCACTGCTGCTGATCTCACGATAGAGTCCGCCTATTGTTCGCTGCTATTTATATACGTACAAAGCTAAATAAATCACAGCTTTGCGAATATTGCTGCTGTTTTCAATCAACAATAAACATTAACCTCTAACTGTAATGGCGGTTAGACTGTTAAACTGTCATGGCCGCCAAGATTCGCGCGCTTTTCACAACTGCGGGGACATAAACATGTGGGGACAGTCAACTATAAAGAGTTGTTCTAAAATTATATAAAATATGTACCTAGGTACTATGATCGAAGCATCTATTTACATTGGTTATTTACTTTGCGCACAACTCTTTGTAAGTGTCAGCACTATAACCCTGAAAGTATCGTACCGAATACTTTTACATCGCACAGCTTTTGGGGTACTTAAGGCGCGGTACTTACGGTAGATGTGACCATATACAGGATGATTAATAATATGGAGGTTTGTTCTTCAGAGCGAAACTCTCGACCCGTTGCTGGCGGCGTGCGCGGAGAGCCCCGCGCGCGGCAACGGGCGCCGCCCTCCCGCCTCGCCGCTGCACCCCGACGCCTGCGCCGAGATGCGTCGCCAGATACTCTACCTGCAGGTACACATCCCTTAACATGTAATATAATTAAACTGTGGTATTTGTAGGTTACTCCATAGCCATGAAAAGCGTAGTCTGCAAGAGCTAAAATCGCGGCATAATGTCATCAATTGTCCCGTGGTATTTGACACGACAGCGGTCTCAGACAAATAAGTCCCGGGTCCAGGTGACACCACCCCTTTGCCTAAATCTGTGTATCACGGCAAGATACTAGCAAGTTCTTGCTTGGCTAACTAAACTAAACTAAATTACGCCACCACCATCGGCCTCATCTCCGCTAGCATCTCAGCTGCAATTATCGCAGTTACGCAGTTACGCAGTTACCAAAGAATATCCAACGCAACGAAACAAATGACGATAGTATTTTCGAATACAGCAAGCCTTCTGTCTAAAACACACCGACTTAATATATTGTGGTGATATGTTCAGGGGCAGCTAGAGGAGCGCGACCGGCTGGTGCGCGTGCTGCAGCAGCAGATGCTGCGGATGGCGGAGAGCCACGAGCCGCGCGCCGACGACACCTGCAACGTCGCCACGCAGACTGACAGGGTAAGAAAACCTTCGATCGAATATAATTTTTCAACAGGGGCAGAACCTAACATCGTAAGATTTCTGAATGATGCTACTAAAAGCAAATCTAATTTAGCAATTTACATCATAGCCAGTAGCAAAGTAACCACAAGCAGAATGTTGTCAAGTTGCAGCTTCACAACATTATTAACTATATTGAGTTAATTATAATGCAGAACAATGATACATACTTTTAGAAGCTTATAGACTTGTATATAATACTATGCTTACTACCTACTGAAAAGAAGTAAATTTATAGTGCATAAGATATTTTCTAAATGTAATCACCTTGTTGTAACACTTTTTTAACAAGCAAAGTGTAAATTTTGTAGTTTTTTCATTTATTTATTTTGTCACAAACAAATTTAGCAGTAGATACATACCTACTAGTAATTCATATATTGAATTAATAACTAAGTTATTCATCGGTGCTGAAAATGCCCTCAATAAATACTTAGGTACTTATTACAATTACGCTAAGCTATTATAACGTTTCAAACGTTTCTATTTCAGTTGCGGCCACCGATGAGCACTGCGCTAACGAGTTCTGAAAATTCCGGATTAGTGAGGTAACGCTTCCTTTTATTCAGTTAAACGCAAGTATTTATTAGTCCATTGACAGACACCTTTCGTCACAACACTTTATAGCGTTTTACTCACAATTATAGTTAAAAAAAACTATTCATGACCCCATTTCATCATCTTTCAATTCAACCTATCAATAAATCCATCTGCAACTTTAATAACTTTTATTTATATTACTTTATGTATGTATTTATTTATTGTTTTAGGTTTTTCGTCGCTTCGGTGCACTCATTAAAGATCCTATTAAAATCATTGCACTCCATCACCCTTTTATACATATCACCTATATACCCTTCACATTATTTATCACCATGCAAAGAATTTCTACAACACACTGTTTCAAGAAGTCAATCTTTAGCAATTAATTTTGCAAAGTCTAGATGGATTGTTGTGTTCAGAGATTACATGCACAAAAAGATGACGTTTGCCCCAACTTCGATGTGTTGTATTACTTTTTCTGTAGCTCCTTACTTCACTGGTATCATCTTATAATTATTTGAGTTACATAGTATATACATAATTATATGTATGTCATGGATTTAGTTAAGTTCTTCTAAATTCTTAAATTATCATTATCTCCATAACAATCTTCGATTTTGTAATTTATTCAACCTTGTCATTACGGGTAGTTTAATTTTACACCCCCAACGCCCATATAATTGTGCTCTCATATTTCGTCAACTGTAAATATAGTTCCACTATCGTCTTTAAATCCATCCATCTCATCGTTACTTATAATTGTTCATTATTCTCTAATTTCCTCACATGCTGCTTTAAATTCCGATCGGATGTTGATCGTAACGTCAGCAGTTTCCACTTGGGTACGAGGGTTCGTGCGTCGGATCAGGTAGCGTGGCTGGATTGCTTGCTCGCTGTTTGCCTTTTGTGTTCGGTCAATGTGTTGTGCTTATTGCATCTTCTTTACAAAGCCGGCGACTGTTCGGTCTCCGATAGGGACGTCGAGGAATACTGCCACAGATACTACAAGTGACAATTCAGCATGCAAGAACTACTTTTGATTGTAAATAGATCTAAACTTTGACGCCTCATGTGCCTCTGAAAAGTAAAGCTAGTCTCGAATTGGTACGCTCTGATATTGTGAGCAAAAACTGCTTACAAAACCCATTATTACCAAATCTAAATAATTATTATAAGAAGAGAAATTATATTTTTATTGGCAACATGAACTATGATGTTCTTTGTAAATTTACCACATACCTACCACAAAGTTTATATAAATAGGTACCTAATACATTTATAGCAAAAAGTTGAGGAGACAGCTAACACAAGGGCCTAATTTTAATGAAACATAAAATTTCCTGAAAGACAAAATGTACATTCAACTGACTGGTTCAATAAAACAGGTACTAATTCCACTAATTTAAAGAGTATTATTATGATTTGAGGCACGGCACTTTTGGCACTGTTGGCAATAATATTGGTTCTGCTTGTTTGGTTTAAGAATAGTCTGGTGTTGTTTGAGTAGTCGTGTGTTGTTGATACTGACTGGTTACATATATATACCACCGATGAATAAATTTGTTTAATAATTGGATTATGAAACATTTGTCTGTGTTACACGCTGCCACACCAGAACGTAAAGGTGAGGTTAACATGCTCTTTAGATTCAAATACTAAATTAAAGTTCTGAAAAAATTAAAACTAAACTACCTGCAGTCAATAACGAACCTTCTATTGCATTAATGACCAATACTTTTCACACCCATGTGAACAAACTTTAAGTAAATTGCACGCATTGCATACGATGGATTCCTAATGATATTGAAAGAAGTCTAGCGATACCTTTGTAATCTGATAAAAGGAATAGTGTCAAGTGTAAATATTACTGAATAATTGTTATGAAATTAAATTAAATTAAATGAAAAATTCTAAGTTTATTTGAATGACAGCACTGAATTGTTTATATTTTCCTACCACCCCATTCAAGAATTATTTAGCTCCAAACTATATAATAAGCTACAAACCACTAAACAACGAACTATTAGAAGGCAATAGTTTTACTTTTAATAGCCTCATTCAAGACTTTAAAACAAGAAAATACAATACATTAATACACACTTTTTACCCGCAGTTGGAATGAACAAGCTAGCGTGAGGAAGCTGCCGACGTATAGTGAAGCACAAAAGACTAAGAGACCCATCAACGGGCCGGTGAAATGCCAGTGCGGTGCCAGGAAAGTGAACGAACCCGACGACACGCGGACTGACACACGGACAGACGTACAGCTCAAGACCAACAGCAGGGTCGGCTCCAAGTACCTCCAGGCTTTAGCCAACAGCGACTCGAATAGACGATACATCAAGAGAGACTCCTCCGTTGGGGAGAAGACGGAACGGAAGACGTTGTGTAACAGCCGATCTCGCTCGATAGAGAACTTCCACAACTCTAACAATCTGATGTACGCCGAAAACGCCCTCAAACACGCTGTCATCGAAGAAAACTCGCTCCTCAAACACCACACCTCCTACGGGGACCTTTACAACGGGAGGATCAGTAGCAAGGAGAGCGTGAACGGCAACAGACATAGTCCGAGCCTCAATGGTCAATCCACTGACACCGACTATAGCTCCGACGGCGGCTATAAGTCGCTGCCGTCTTCTATCAACTGCAACGGATACTCCCCCAAGAAGGTAAGCGGGATCCCAAGGAGATCTATAGAGCAAAAGTTCCTTTCCACCAAGCACGTCAAAGCGAGCGCTATATAACGCACTGACCTAGCTGCTATACTTTCCTGAACGAATATGTTTCCTATTTTTATTTAGATTCTCGATTTCAGTGTTTTCGGAGAATGACGTGGCAAAATTTACTTCTTTTATGATGTTTGCAGTAATAAGTGTTTAAGTGTCAACTGTCGCCTGATTACGTAACTCTGTTGTCAACAATTCTCGTCGAAATCATTTAAAATTATTGTAGTTTGACAGTTTAATATATTAGCAAAGTGATATTACAGCACTGTCAAATTTCGTTAATTTCAAGCGGTTTCATTTCAATTTCAAACGAGAATTGTTAGTCAACAGAGTTACGTTATCAGGGTACTGATCCAAAACTAGTCATCATGTAAGATCTAACCGATCACCATAATTGAATATTGCGATGTTAGTGTTGTGTGTGAAATTATAAGGCTTATAATTATAATAATACTCTTATGCTTTGACATTATTCTAAGTTTCGACGTGTCTTAAAGGAAGTAAATTATATTGTTGCACACCATGTCGTTCAGGTCTGTATTTAGCTTGTAGAAAATATCAATTGTGATAATAGTTATTGGACTTCTCAGTCTGCTAACAGATGACGGCCAATAAAAACTGTTGCCTCGAGTCACATATGACGAATTTAAAGCAATAGTTGAGCTTGACCGAGTTGTGTTTGACCGATGTTACATTGTTCTGGATCCAAAATGATGGTAAAATAATGACTTAGTAAATTATAATGCTAAGCAATTGCAACTTATGAGATAAGAAATTGAATTTCCTCAGTATTTTGATCTTTTTGTATTTTGAAAGATTTTGGAACTCCGATTCAATAAATGTAACATAAGTCTTTGGTATGTCTTGAATGTTGTGTGTGAGTTGACGTCGAACTGCCTCTGGAAGAAATTTTCAACTTTGTAACTTAAATAATGTCACTAAAATACAAACTTGAATATTTCTAGTATTAATATCGTCAGACAGCAAACTCAGTAAATAATTAACTAAAGGGTAAATCTAGAGATATAAAGTAGAATCTTCTATCTCATGAAACGATCGTCGTTTTTTTCCATTCCTCATAAGAGAGGATGTTTATGATAATGTTTTGGTTTTTGTATTATGTCTGTACGATGTAACGTATGAATGAGGCAGTCGCGTCCTGCCTTCCCAAGCCCAGTGACGCATTGGCAACGCTTCGCATTTATTTCCACCCGAGGCTACTTAAGCTAAGTTTATTTGATGCCAAATTAATCAATGTACGTCTCATAAGTATAATTCCTTTGACTTGAAACGTTATCTTACGATTCGTAATCGATTGCTTAGTGCATTTCTCTTTTCTTCTACACTTTCCATAGTTGACCTTCCTGTCTTACGATTGTCAAACAGGAGCTTACTTTGTAGATTCATTTACAAATTTGTATACAAGCGATAAGTGAAAATGTTATCTTAGATTTTCTATGGTAGACAAACTAGTAGATAAAGTTGTAATAATTATGTGATAAGAGTGGCTGTAAGAACTTGTATTTAATTTTTATTACATTTTAACTTCCTTGTTGTTAATCACCTAATGTATTGGAAAATGGAAGTCTGTAAACCTATAGATAATATTTTGCCGTGTACAATTATAGAGATAGAATCAGGTATCATATAGGTGTTTAAAATAAGCTAAGAAGCATTTTTAATTTTAATGTCCCGATGTCATTTTTGAGCATTTGTGAATGCATTGTTAATTTAATGATGATTAATCTTCCGCAAAGCCTAATCAAGTCCTATGATGATACCTAGAGTAAAAATTGTAATAAAATCGTTAATGAGCTCCTGTGTACTTATGGCTACTTGTAACGATCTATACATTACATACTGCGCTCTCCTATTTTAGTTGTATAAGTCTTACTTAAGCCCGTAAGCTTAGTTAAATATTATATTGATTTAAAGATTAAAGTTGTTTCAATAAATAATTTTAATTTTGAAGAGGTGTGTTTAATTTCTTTTCACTAATACCTAATTGGTGATGTTACGCTCTCATAGAACATAAAATCACTAATTTATCCTGATATAAATATTAAAAGTAAATATTTCAATGATTCCTGTTCAAATATAGTTCAGTAGAAGATGTGCCTACCTATTTGTTTAGTTTTCTTTTCCAAACGCTAAACCAATAAAGTTTAAACAATATTTGATAAAGTTAGCAAACATTATTGAACAACGGATAGAACCTAAACACATCGGAACACCCGATACAAATCCTTAAAGACAAATAAGTGGATTATCTCATCTATGAAACGACCGTGATTTTACGTCATATCTGTTATAAGTACATAATTTAATTGAAGATGCGTCAGAAATCGCTAATGATAATAGATCACAATAATTATTCCACTATCAATTCACGCAATACGAGGTAGGTTCATGGCATGATCCAGTAGGTCACAATATAATATCCTCAAAGTGTTTGTGAATAATTCACATACACTGAGGATATTGAAGACTTTTTAATTTTAATAACATGCCCCGTAAGTAGTTTCTGGATCATGAAAGCATGCATACAAACAACTCCGGAAAATTATTTTGAACCCTGAAGAGCACCCCATGCCTAAGAAATTTTTATTTGTATGGAAAAGTGTAAAGTGACAGCCCTAGACGCAAATAAACTATTGTTTTCGATAATCAGTCACATTAATGAGCAATTTGGTTCTAGGATGCCACTATGCAGTTTATCACAAAAGGAAAAAAAAACAAAAAAATGTGCTTTTCAAAGTTTATAATAATTTTCCGGGGTTTTATACATAGTACCCTATTCCATATTCGTCTTTATAAGGGTACTAGCGACCCGCCCCCGTTTCGCTTCGGTGTAAACTATAGATTTTATACATAAAGATTCATCTTTTTAATGATTTTGGATTATCTACAGACTTATTCAGTTTCGATCGGACGAGTTGATTAATTAATGGAATATTTATAAATTTTGCAAAATAATTGTGACCTAGTTGAACTTTACGCGGATGTGACACTCACTTGTGTCATTCGTTCTAGTATGTACATACTACTTATATGTTTTTTTTTTCTTAGTTTATTGTTAAATATAACTAATTGATTTATAAAATGGAAGGCAACCCCTTTATCCGGAGCGAGCTAATTTCCCGCAGCCCACTCGCGTTGACCCCCAGCGCCCGCGCCTGCGCTACAGGTGAGCCCCTAGAATTGGTGTCCACGCCTGAGATCCAGAACTGGATGAAGACCACTGAGCAATGTCTGAATGAGGTTTGCGCTGTTGCTGGTGAAGGTAAACTAAATTCGGACCGAAAATCCAAATTAATAATTTGTGCCGAAAATTCCCTAAAGCAAAATACTATTCAGACCCATTTTCCCTCCAAGCACTTCAAGAAAAACACGACCTCTTACAGCGGCTTCAAGACCTTAAACAAACTATCGAAGAGTCCTCAAAACCTGTCGCGGATGCAGTTTCCTTTGCCGACGTGGTTAAAAAAGTCCTAACAACTTTATGGTTTCCATCTTTTCAGTTGACTTGTCTTTTGATGCAGGTGATCTTTTTAGTTTTTTAAATTTATTAATTTGTTATGTGATGTCTTTTTAGTTATTATATACTACGGTCATGATATACCTTTTGGAAATCTTTATTAGAAGATGACAGCCTCTTTAATTTTGATACCCGTATTGCAGTATTCTAAAAAAACTTTTTTTTTTCACTTCAAATAATAGCACCGCAAAGCCGCCATGTTGGTTTTTTATCGTCACTTCCCTTTCCCTAAGATCACTTTGCTCGGGCTGCCAAGACAAATCTAACGATATATTAATGATAGAAATCCGTTCAGCCGTTTGAAAGATACGCGCGAAAAACATAAACTTTTCCTTGCAGTCGGGTAATTATAAAGATAAACCAATGACTGATGAAATCTATTTGAAATCAGCTGAAAATTAATAATTTCAGCTGCTAATGTAATAAACATTAGCAATTTCGCAATTTTTCATAAAAACCCCTCAGGCTACATCAATATGACATACATAGGTATCATGAAAGACTGCACATTATTATATTTATTCTTGAATCTTGGATAATAGTTTTGATAACCGCGCGATTCCGCACTATGGCCCGTACCTTCCAAAGAGAATTCAGCCAGTGATCCGCTGCCGCTGCGCTGTCACTTCACGCCTACTCCGCGACCGCGCCACCCGCCTTCGTGCTCGCGCCAAAACCGCGTTCGAAATTCGAATTTTGACAACAGTGCTTAGTTTTGCGCGCGTTTTTCTTGTGTTCGGTCAGTTAACTGTCAAAGGTTATCGTGGTGGGTAGATCCGTATTTCTTTTTATCTACCTCATTTTATAAATTTTCTAGTGAGTGTGTGTTTCAGTTTTAGTAACATTAATGAAGATGCTCCACTAGAGCTATAACAGGATAAGTTCGTTATTTTTCAATTTCTGGTACTTACAATGCGAATAAATTGACAATTGACAGTGATCCGCTGCAACATCACTCAATAATGTATGGCAAAGAGTAAATTTTACAGATTAAAATACGTCGTTTTGTACTGCAAGCGCAGCGCTCTGAAGCTAGCCACTTCAGTTGTACTTGTACATTGTTAAATTAATTGCATTGTACCTACCCTTCATTAAGTTTTGTAATCGCTTCATTCTTTGATACTTATATCATTATTAATTCGACTAAGTATGTTTAATAGGGCCATGGATAACTTATTTTGCGTTATTATTTATGTAAATACATAAGTAATTAGTGACGGATTCTAAAAAAACTTAGTAAAACTATATAGTTAACGATAATGACACTGTACTTACTTAAATTAATTGTGGTTAAAGATGTTTGAACAAAGAATGCGAAATTTAGAGATAAATGAAACTTAACTGTTTATTGACCTATTAACAAATATTTAACGTTTATTTAACTGATAAAAATGTCCCCAATGAGATAGCAAACGAAACCCGGAAATGTCGGAAATGAATGTGAATATTAATTACGCCGAAAAAATGGAAACGCTTTAAATGCAAAATTTGGTTAGTCAAGTATCCCCCCCTCCCACCCCTTATTAGGTAAACGCTTGCTTTTAGAAACGTGAAAAAATCAGGACAGAAGTACACAATTAATGAAGTTAAAAAGATCGCTGCTAGGTACCTAGGCTTTACAAGTTAACGAATAATAGTCGACCCGATTAATTGGAAAATTTTTCGTAGAACAAATGTCATTTAAAAGTTAGGTACTTATTATACTTATTTAGTTTTACCGGAACCCTATACTGCGCGTGTCCCGACACGCACTTGGCCAGTTTTTAAGTATTATAGCCAATTAATTTTTAGTAGCAATTCATATAATTGTGATTTTTTTTTTACCTAAATTGTCTATGGTTTGGTCTTTCTGATGTTTTTCCCGATCTACAGAAAAAGCATGCTGATATTTAAGTGATTTGTTAGCAAGCGGTCCATTGTCTACTAAATATTCTTATCAAAGTCGGGTGTCATTTGTTGATTGAATAAAATAACACGGTCACAATATCTGTGGACCCGGCGTCAATGATCTACGCTCTGTTATGGTGTGAAAAAGCATCACTAGAAATGAGAAAGTAAAAAACAAATGCTTTAATACGGGTTAGGTAGAGGGAAGTGGGAGGGAATCACAGATATTGAGACCGGGTTATAGGTACCATAATATTATTTATTACACTATGGTACCTATACCAACTATCGTGCAACGGGTCACGCTGCTATCGCTCCGAGGCAAGATGTACTATGTCCGCCTTGTAGCGATACAGACAATGATGCATCGATATTATGGTTTGATAAATTAATTTTTCGAAGAGCTCGGTGGCGCAGTGGTTTAGCGCCTGCCCCGCGATTGCGGAGGGTTTTTTTACAGTCTTATTTGTTTCGGTTTCTGTTTGTTTGTGGGACACTGTTTGTTACTTGAATAGTTTTAAGAAGATGCGATTTTATACATCTTCTGGGAGGTTAAGCAACTTTCGCTAGGGTCGGTCATGGATTGGGTGACCAAAAATGTACTATCTCGAGTTCCTCTGCGCTTCGGAAGGCAGGTTAAGCCGTCGGTACCGGCTGCATTTGCAGTCGATAACACCCACCAATACGCATTGGGCCTGCGTGGTAGGTTATGGCCCATCCTCCTAATCCACCCATAAGGAAGGCCTATGCCCCAGCAGTGAGGATATTAAAAATGGCTGAAGTCGAAATTCATTTTGTAACGAAAAAAAATTACTTAAGTATAAGTACTCAAATTAAGACATAGATTGGACGGACTGAGATATTTGATGTGACAAATATTTGTGGAAACCCACCAAAAGGTAACTAAACCTACCTATATATAATAATAAAAAACATAAAACCAGGTAATGATGTAGTTTATTCTCAACCTATTATTCATATTATTATCCTTGATACTTAATACTCGAGTCATACTCGGCGTACGTACAATGCGATTAAATTGACAAAAGACAGTGATCCACTGCAACTTCACTCGAGAATGTATGTCAATGAGAAAATTTTACAGATGAAGATATACGTCGTTTGTCGATACAAGCGCTCTGAAGTTAGCCACTTCTGTTGTACATTGTTAAATTAATCTACTATACCTATTGATTTATTGCAATACAGTTAGAAAACTAGATGAAAAACAAAACAACAGTTTCTAATGAAATGTTTTTACATCAATAGTAGAAAAGTTAATATTCTTGACATCGGTTTAGATCAAACAGTTGAACCTACTTTGATAACATTAGTAAACAATGTTGATATGATCAGTAACACGCGTAGATCATGAATTACGATCATCTGTATGTGCACATAAATAAATAACTATATTATGTACTTATAACTACAGGTACCCACTTATTTATTGTATGGCCAGTTACACGATTACGACAGGTCAAAACTCAGACTACTATCGTAATAGTTAGTCACATTAGCAGCAATTGCAATAAATACAGCTATTACAATTGCATTTCCTATAATATCCATGTACCTACACTTATTTCTGTTGACGACCTCCGTGATGCTTGCGCTCCGACATCTTAAGCTTCGGTCACACACAGCAAATACTTGCTGCGATTAAAATACCCGCAGTGGCAATTCGCTGCGATTAATACTCGCGGCGAAAATTCGCTGCCGGCCTGTCACACATAATAGCGAATTCTACATGAGAATTTCTACAGTCTGTTGGTGCGCAAATACAATTTCATGTCGTATGCTCGTGCAACGCCGGCGCGCTGAGCGGAATGGCTATTCGCAGCGAGTGCCCTGTCACACACAGCGAATAGTCGCTGCGAGTGCCTATTCGCCGTGACAATTCGCTGTGTGTGACCGAAGCTTTAGGTCCCGGGTTCGATATCCAGCCGAGTCAATGTAGAACTTTTCCTATGTCTCGATCCTGTGTATTTGTATCATCATCGCCGATTCCGGTTTTCATAACACACAATTCTTTAGCTCTATGTTATCTATAATAGGTATTACAGTCTGTTTATCCTTTCTTGTACTTTTTAGTAAACAGTATTTGACAATTGCTATTTAAAAATATGTTGTCTTATTAAATCAAAATTTCATTAATAATTTACAATGTCTTTCGTATTCTAATGTGTGGAAAACCATTTGTTTATAAATGATTATTCCAATAAAGAGCTAGAGGGGTGAAAATTGTTTACCAAATAAGACAAGTAAGGATAAATATACTTGAGTTTGTTTGTCTTGCCTAATAGTTTTACTCTACCATTTTTATGTCATCTCCAAGAATTTTATATTAATATTATCAAATTCTTGGTCATCTCCATCGGCTGTCAGTTCTTGTCAGTTTTAATTAATTTTTAACCGACTTCAAAAAAAGGAGGAGGTTATCAAGTTGTCGGTATGTTTTTTTATTATTATTTTTATGTGTGTTTTCGTATTTCGATTTCGTTTGAAGATTTACTGAGTTTTTTAAGTATTAAACAACCAAAACGTACATCGAGTGCTAGTGCGAGTGTTCTGTAAGATTTAAACTTAACATACTTAAGTACAGATAATTATTCTATTGCATATTACGGTTCGTAGATTTTACTCTGGCATCATTCACAGAGTCGGTACAAAGTTCGAAACTTATCTTTCCGCTACGATACCTCGTCCACCGATAGATTACAACAATGTTACCTACAAAAACATAAATAAGAATTACATAAATATGTATATTCTGGTGTATGAGTCAACCTTTCACCACGAAGCAGTTCGGTGAAAGTTACGTTCGAGTTCGTGGTAGACGGACATTGCTAGCGATCGATCTGTTAGGTTTTCTCATATAAAAATAGAGGATAAAAGTTTTCACTTATTAAATCTTTTCACAGTTAAAACACTCCACATTTGGGTGAGTTAAAAGTTTAATTTTTAGTGAATAACATAATCAATTAATTATAGTGTTAATTACATACCCCAGCTAATAAATTGGTGTTATTTTCTATTATGTAATATAAGCCCAAACTCATATCACTATCCAAAAAATTAATGATAGGTTATTTTTTTAAGCTCATCGCTTCAACGCCTAAGTAAGCGTTATAAATTCCGCGTTTGTGGCTTATAAAAAAACCAAGTATTTTCAAAAAACTGCGACGACAGGCGAAACGTTGAGAAGTTTTTAATTATTTGGATTTCGATTCAAAACAAACATACATTACAAGCAATCCAATGCAGTGTTAAATATTAATTATTTTCTTCGCGACAAATACTTACTCACTAATACCGATCATTAAATAAATAAAGTATTATCCTACTAAGTAGGTACTACCTTGAACTTATAAATCCAAGGAAACAAAAGATAAAAGCAAATAATATTACATTTCTTATCTTTTCTTCTGTTTGACCGATAATGGGAGTTCACTTAACAAAGGTTGTTGCTACTTAAGACTTTCTAATTTTTCAAGTTGAATCAATTTTCCTAACTTAGATGTAATAAACATTAACACTTCAGTGCCTTTCAGTGCCGGTTACGAATAATTAACCCTGTTCTCATTCCACACATTACTAAATTGAACTTTTGCAACGGCGAGGTCACTGAATCGTCGAAATTTGATGTACCTATGTAGGTAGTTAGTAGTTGTAGGTATAATCCGCGTGCGAACAGAATGGGATGGAACTTTGTGAAACTGAGACGCGTTTGTTCGCCGGCCAGCCATACCCCGGGATATACAAAAACACGGTGTCACGCATCTGAGGTAAGGGCACTTTTGCTGCAGCAACTTCAAGACGTAAGATAACAAGTAAACAATTAGTTGATTAATAAAATTAAAATTAACTAATTACTCAATGTTCGATTTACTTTGACAAGGTTCCATCCCATTCTCATCGCGCGCTGATTATTTTTAACATAGTTTATACATATAATAATTATATTTTGTTTAAATATTGCTGGTAAAGTTTCTGCTAACTTACGATTTCAATTAAGAACATTAAAAGATAGTTTTATTTAACCTTTCAATTCGCACTAAACCTAACTTGTTACTTACTTCTTAGAAGTTTGTGTTTTCTTTACCTACGGTTTTTTTTAATCCAATAAATAGAAATGATACATAATATTTTTATTTGGAGCTACGTGAATGAGTCGACAAATACCAGATTCTAATGCCATGAGTTTAAAACGCCAGATTCAACAAAACGCCAGGAATTGAGTCACCCATCAAACGACTGACCCTTACGAAATGCGCTAACCGAATGTAATAAATGTGTTATAGGAATAATAAACGATTTAATTTTAGGATTCCCTGTTGTCACCACTAATGCGCATCTGCTAGGGATGGCGACTCGAAAGAGAGGCGGTCGGTCGCGGCTCGCAGATGAGATTTACACCTGCTGTGCCTTCTGGGTGGCTCTCTCAGCACTGCCAGCCCTCACTCTATCCTATATCGGTAAGATGATACACAGACAATTTCACTTAATTCCTGTTATTCGTAAATGTTATGTTATGGTTTAGGCAGTACCTCGTCCAATCAGTACATTAAATTAAAAATAACTTGGTTTGTATAACTTTTCCACTTTTAGTTATTTATACGATGCATAAAATTTGTTTACCTACGCCTAACAGGAAGCCTGTAACAACGTCTTATATACTTGTTTGCAATAATTTTATCAGAACAACAAGTTATATATGTTATTATAATGTCTACCCTGTTCTTTATCTTTTTTATTTTTGTAGAAATTGCTCCCTGCCTCTCCAACAACGAAAACAACGATTGATTTTCCCTAACCCAAATAATGTTTATTTTCAGTGGTACGAATAAGCAAACACTTATGGCTGAAGCTACTATCAAGCCGGTACCCTAGCCTGGAGTTTATACGGATTAACACTGTGCGCTCCTTGCTGGACACGCATCGGAACCAGGGCATCATTAATGTTCTCTTATCTGTGAAAGGTATTACTCACAGACAGTATTACTACATTCGTGTTCTTTATAATGAGAGGTATTTGAATAAGTTGAGAACAACTTAAGATCAAACCACCATTTGGTACTTCAGCAAACCTATCGAGATCAAACGTTACCATTCGAATCGCGTACCATACATGTCAGATTTTTCTTTCTAGCAAAGTAGGCGATAGACAAATCAAACAAAAGGACAAGTTCCTCACTCGATTCGATTTCGGCGCGATCTTAAATTGCCTTTAATAGCAGGTTAGCTTGTATATTCTCAGTGGCAGCGCAGTCATATGGTACAGATTAGAGCTATATTAGGAAGTCAATGCTGAACAAACAAAATCCCCTGCCAATTATCAAACTCTACCATTAGAATATTTTTATAGGGACCCCAAACCCTCAAGAAATTCAACAAAAGCTCACCCAACATGTGATCGACCGACGCGACAAGAACGGCGACCTGATGTTCCCAAGACTCAGACATCTGCTGGTTTCCTGCTGGGGAAATTACGCCTGGGACGCCAGCGCACCGTTTAGACCGGAGAACCATTTCATAACGACCACTCCTGTATATAGGGGAAGACCTGTCACTGACAGTAATATTCAGGTACGTAATTCAATCTTCTTTAATTGTTTCCAAAGAACAGAGTCCCGGTCAGGCGTCATAAAGCAACAGGTCAATAGATTACACAATAATACACACACACAAATTCTGATAAAAGATAGTCTAACTCGAAGAAAATAGCGTTGTATTACACAATAATACACACACATATAGCGTTGTTTTCGTCCTGAATACAGCAAACAACATCTAGGTATTTTAAGTACGTTGTTAAAATTGCCTTTCGTTAAACTTATAACCACGAATTTATTCTCATATTACAGGACTATGTCAGTGAGATCGTATCAAAATATTTCCCCAACGAGCAACCACCATGGCAGTACATAATTATCCCATGTATATCAACAGAACCTAAATACTACATTTTAGTCAGAGTTCATCATTTATTCCTTACTGGAAAAAAGTCTCCTAACATAGGAGATCTATTACTTTTAGAACAGTTGTCACAGCCTGAGAATATAACAGAACATAGCGAATATACACAGCAAAGTCCTTTGGCCAAGCTATTTCCGACCCCATCAGCAATACCAGAATTATGGGAGAAACTGAATGAAAACTTGTCGAATGCTTGGAACGAATTTGTATCAGAGTACGACCCAGTTGAAAGTCCTAGAGCTCTGAAGAGTTTGCCTGGTGCTTTTCACGTCGCTGGCCTCGTCCTTATATCCGCTGTGAGTGTGTTGCGGGAACTTGCTAAGAAAAGGTCAAGTCGTCTCGGTTCAGAACCTCCATTGACAGCAACTTCACTATTAGCAGCTGTGCAACGGGAATGTAAGAGGAGAAACTTGACCATACCTAAGGTAAAAGGATTTTTTCCATTATTATCATAACCCGAGTTATATGTATTCCTTAACACAGTACTAAATAACTTTAATTTCCAGGTCTTAATCTCTCCGCTGGTAACAGTCGATCCTCGAAAATGGCCACGTAGAACTTTTGAAACCGCTTTGACGACTGCCATTTCAATCATAAAACTACCTTTTCGATTGAAAGATGAAATTATAGCTTTAAACCAATTAATAGTCAACGGGCACGTGAAAGAAATGCGTACGCTGACGTGGAAATACGCTGAATTAGCGCAGTTGTGCGCACGAGCAATTTCAGAAGCGTATAGAGGAATCATTGAAATCTATCGAGCTCCTGCGAATTTGTGGCAAGATACTGTGAGGGCAGATGATGGAAAGAGACATGTTCTACAGACAGTGTCTTTGTGCGGAAGAAAGGTAACATATTTATCACGAGTTTTAACATCCTCCAAATGTCCCGTTCGAATCTAAATCCTCTTTATTTCAATTAGGTAGTGGCTTGGTCGAGACCAGTTCCTCGCGCAGGCATCGAGCGAGCGGCGCGAGCGCTCGGCGTGTCCTCTACTGACATCGCCTTGTACGCAGCCACAGACGCCCTGCGAGCTTTCTTCGAACAAACCCAAGGCGGCACGCCCGAAACGGTGCTAACTACAGCGAGGGCAGCCTCGGAAGACTTCTTGTTTACTTTCGCGGAAGGCAACGGGAAGAGATTTAAGAAGTATCACACGGGAGGTAAGCGGTATCCGTCCGAAGATTATGAAAGTGTTCGTAGAAATACTAAATTAATACAAATTAGATGTATTACAGCAGGAGGCGAAGTATTATTTTGCTTGCTATTACCAGTTAAATGTTTTAATATTAACTAAATAAATGCCATCATAAGGCCAATTAAAATAAATTACTATAGGTACGAGATTTTTATAGATAAATACCAATAATTAAAAATATAATGATTTTCTATCTACAAAACGAAGTTGCAATCCTATGGCGTGCAAAAAGTTGTAATACTTAGCTAAGTGAGATCTTTTTACTTACATTCCCGTGTTTTCCAGGCATGATTTGCCTGTCCCTCCCGATAGGCGCGACGCCCCGGCGCATCTCGTCGGTGGTGGAGCGCGCGTGCGGGCGCCAGCAGGCGCTGGCGGGCGCGTGGGCGGCGCAGGCGCGCTGCGGCGCCCTCACGCGGGCGGTGCCCTCACCGTTCGCGAGGCTCACTCTCAATATGCTCTCGCGACGGTATGCGGTGTCCTACGCGGAGATCAACGCGCCTGTCGACGCTAGACACCGGACTACGTTGTGGGGGCAGACCGTCGACGGTGTACTTTATTGGAGGCCGCCGCAAGCCAATATTAGTAAGTATAGATTTCTACAATAACTGGAAGATCGATAAATGTACGGCCACAGTATGGCCACACAATAAATAGTAGAAATACTGGTAATACGAAAATGTAAAAAAACCATGATTATGATTTTGCTTTGCGAAACCGAAGCCGAACTTATTCTTTGGATACAATATCGTAAATCGATAATCGGTTTTGGCATTAAGGTAATCGTACCTATATATGAGATATTATTCAGAAACAAAAATTCATCACAACTTAGACCAAAAATATGTGTAGACCGAGAGCATAGGGTATGTTATAATCCGTTAATTTTCAATTTCTTTTCCAGGTATGTCACTAACTGTGATCCAATACGCTGAATCAGTCCGGCTCGCCGTGATGACGGACGCGCGACTGTCCCCTTCGCACATCGTCCCCGCCAATCGCTGGCCAACAGCCATCGAGCAACTGGTCTCTAAAGTAGACCAGGAGATAGCGAGAATATCTGCTCAAGCGCAAATGCAGAGCATCCCTCAGATCATCACGCCACTCGAGACAGAAGCATCTGTTAGCTTTGAACGGGCTCCTAGTCCTGAATCTTCAGATACATTGAAACCTCCGACTACAGAGGTTGTTAGCCCTCCACCAATGAGAAGAAGAATAACACAACACAAGTGACGGGTTAGATCATAGCTTTAGTTATGAATTATCGACTGTCGAAGGTTTTCTTATATGAGAAATTCCATTTAGGGTTAAAATAATGATGAGACATTTGTGACAGCTTGTTCAATTTGGAAAAATATTTCTTAGGGCAGAAATAACATTTCTGAAACAGCGAAACGACATTTTCATCATTTTTTCTCCATCTCTTTTCCACTTGTCATGTATTTTGTGTCAAGTTTATTGTTAGGAAGAAAACCAAAGCATGTAGTGTGTAATGTGATGTATGATAGTTGAGTATGATTACTCACGATTGTATTTGTAAGACTTGACGTATATAGTTTATAGCGTGTATACAATGTCGAAGTGAATAAAACTTTTTTTTTATTTTTACATTCGCCTTATTGTTTTATTAAATGCATTGATCAATTCCGCTTATTTTACTGCCTGCTTTTTCCAACAGTCGAAGCGGAAATAGAATTGTAGGTACCCACCCATTCAGTTTGAAGATGTTCTAAATTCTTAAAAAGTCAACTGTCTTATTTACTCAAACGAGAATCGAACCCGCATCATTGGTAAACTGGGTCACTGCTAACTATTAAGTTACCACGACACTACGTAGATACTTCAAAAAATATGTGAAATGAAAGAAAAAAAATGTAAACAAAACAACTTTTATTTCTTAGACTTCTTCTTAGCTTTACTATCTTTCGTCTCTTTCCTTTTCTTAGTCGGTATCGTATCTACCTTCACCTCTTTGTCCGGTAAAGTCTCCTTTTTAACCTTTGAAGTTTCCTCTGTTTCCTTCAAATTGTCCACTTCCATCTCTTCAGGTACATAGCTGAAGCCTGGTATGTGAGGTTTGACCAGCTGGAACACCAATTTGCGATGCTGGAGATTGGTGCTGTCCAGTGACAGTCGGACCGTCAATTCATCGAATGTCTTCAAAGTTACACCGCCGCATATCTGATAGTGTTCCTGGAAAGACGACATTTTATTAACAGCTGGATTATTTTAACAATTTTGAATATAATTATTTTATTCCGAAACTAAAAAAAAATATAAAACAATAATATAGAAAAAAATCAATAACCTCAAAACTAGAGCATAGAGAAGTGATTAATCAACCAATTTAATTTCAATATTAAAATATACAAATGACAACGGACATAGAACAATTAGTAATTGCTGTGGTCTACAATGTATATTATACATACCATCATTGTCCGGCCAGTGACACTCCGAAATTTAGGTATGAACTTACGCATTCGCCGCGTCGCGTATGGATATTTAACAAACATGTTCCAATATTGTTGTAAGCTTTTTTTATACCATAGTACGTATCGCTTTCCTTTTATGCTACGCAGTTCATTTAAAACAAGACAAACCTAACGTCGTCAAAAGAGATGAGAGTTCGCGACAGAAAGAGAGGCAACTTCTAGGTGAATACAACTGTAGGGAAAGTGCTCGTGAAAGTGAAATCGCTGTGCGATCTGAATTGCACTTTATTGTATCGGAGCAAGAGTGACTATTTATTTAAATGATTTTGCAGAGTGTCTCTTTTTGTACTATTATATTTATTATATTCTGTGTCATTGTGGAATGCAATAAATTGAATTGAAAGAAAAAAATCAACTTGTATCTTCGTCACCGAACAATAGGTTTGAATATACGTGTTTAGTTGTGTGTACTAACCTCATCGTTATACGTGAACTTGTCAGAAGGCAGGTACAATGGTCCTTCGAGCCCGTACTTCGGTATGAGAACCTGAAGTGCGTTCCTCTTCACTGACAGCACCACCGCAGACTCGATTTCTATACGATTCTTGAAGAGGATCTGATAAAAAGAAACGCAAAAACATTATGATTTACTCTAGCTAGATTTTTCTAAAATATTAACCCAATTCAAAATAAATGTCAATTATTTTTTTTATATAAAATCGTAAATCGCATTATTTTTTATTTGGTTTAGTATTTTGGATTTTTTAATTAATAGAAGCCTAGACAAATACTGTCCTCATCCGAATAACATCACAAGAAGAGGTAATTATGCTCAAATTGCAAATCATTTTAGTATTACGTTTGTATGGGAAGCTCACTGTTCGCCGGACTCTTAAGCTCTTAATACATAGGTTTTTAAAAATTGTATAGCAGATATATAGTTACACAACGGTTACTCTCTATTAAACTAATTATGTTTGTCATTAAAAAGAAAGGGACAAAACACTGTGTAACTATTCACCCGCTATACAACTGTTATAAGGGTCATGCTATACAGGCGGTTATCTCGCCGCTGAAATCCGCTTCTGAACCTTACTAGTCACAATTTAATATGAAAGTTGTAAGCTGCATACTACACTGCGCGGTTTTCCGTCGCGGTTCACAGGCGGGAGAAAAACGACCGCCGCATGCAGCGTCGAACCGCCGCTAATAACCGGCGTTTTAAACTACACGGGCGGTTTCCCGCTATTACGTCATTCTGCGCGGGACCTCGCTCGCTCGTCGTCAGTGCGCTTGCGTGGCTAGTGTCGCGACAAAATAAAGACAGCGATAAACCGCGTCCCGCGTAGTCTGATGGTCTGCGGCAGCTTTGTCGAGTGGATTCTCGCGGCGGGAGAACCGCCCGTGTAGTACGACGTACGACCTCCTCGGTCGAATGGTTTCGTACACCGGTTTTCAAGGTGTCGCCATCTCTGAGGTCCCGGGTTCGATCCCCGGTTGGGTCAATTTAGAAAACGAACTTTTCTATATTGGCTCAGATCTGGGAGTTTGTGATACCACCGTCGTCTCCGATTTCCATAATACAAGCGCTTTAGCTACTTACTTTGGAATCGGAGCAATATATATGATGTTATAGTAAATAATATACTAGAAAAAATAGGACTCGCACCGGATCGTGTTCTCGGACGGGAATCGAATCCGCGACCTTCGTATATCCGGTCCAATGCTCTAACCGCTGAGCTACCGAGTCACTAGTGGGAACGTTGAATTTCTTCTAGTATATCAACTCTTACGCTGCAAGCCAGCGCCTGTATGTGTATGTGATGTTGTCAAATATTTATTTATTTATATACTTATTTAGTATGACCCTTAGTAAGTATATAATACGTACGTGCGTGTTGAGCGCGACGGAGGCTCGTGCGGCGTGCTGCGCCTGGCGGTGGCGGTAGTTGAGGTTGGCGCACGCGGCGTCCGCCAGCCGCGCGTCCAGCAGCGACGCGTGCGTCACGTCCGAGCCCGTGCACGCCGCCAGCAGACGGTGGACGATTACGTCTGCGTAACTGTTGACCATATTGTAGTTTAGCATGGAATGCCGTTAAAAAAGGACGCCCTTTTCTGACATGCCAAATGTAGATCATCAATTATCATATTATATATGACATGTTACAAAAATACCCCTAATGCCGAATATGGTAAATATCAGCAGTTTCATTCACAAATTAAAATCGAAAATATCAAAATTTATAAAACAGATGCTTTTTTTTCGCGATTTGAGCGTTGGTCCCATAGTAAAAGTTGTTCATTTTGATGGTACCTATACGACGTGTTACAAAATAACCCCTGTAATAATAATAGTAAATAATAGCTGTTTCATACAAAAATTAATTACGAAAATATAAAAATGTATAAAACAGCTGTTTTTTTTCGCGATTTCAGAGTTGGTCCCATAGTAAAAGTTATTCAGTTTGATGATCCCTATCTACCATATTCGGCATTAGGGGTATTTTTGTAACACGTCGTATACCATATTCGTGTTTGTAATTCCACAGTTATCTCTGATTTCCACAAACCAAGTGCTTCAGCTACTTACTTTAAAATCGAAGCAACGTATGTGATGTTGTCTAACATTTATATTTAAATATTAAATAGATTGATGAAATTCACTTACCGTCTAATAGGCGACGTGAAATGGGTATAAATGGGGCAGGAGAGTCCATAATCCACAGTTGTCTCCGATTTCCACAAACCTAGTGCTTTAGCTACTTACTTTAGAATCGAAGCGACGTATGTGATGTTGTCTAACATTTATATTTAAATATTAAATAAATTGATGAAATTCACTTACCGTCTAATAGGCGACGTGAAATGGGTATAAATGGGGCAGGCGAGTCCATAATGATAGTACTCCGGGTGTGTGAGCGTTCCGCTTGAAAAGTACACCGCTTGCTGCATACAGCGCGTCGCCATGATGCGCACGAGTGTGTTGAAGAACGGCCGCTCGGGGAGGATCGCCGCGTCGAGCGATTTGGAGAACGATTTGTTCGTCGATACGTCAATCTCGATACCCTGTAGCAAAATTTATGAGTTTGTATCGAGTTAGGGTGGGATAATACATGAATTAAATCGCCTCATCTAATCATTCATCATTCTGATCACAGCTCGACCAGTTTCTGGCGGAGAAGCCACGAACGAACGAACCACCGAAACGCGATATGATTTAGCGATTTCTCACGTTTACTGACAAAAGACAGTGGATTTTGACAGTTAAGTGTCGATATAGCGCTATATCACGCGATATATTATATATCGTGTTTCGGTGGTCATGCTAGGAGGGCTGGTATGTATTGTAATTAAAGTATGCCCCTTTTCAACTTTGTAATTTTCCTTTAGCTTTTACTTATCCGTTTTTAATTATGTTACAAGCCGCAAATAAGATTGAAACAAATTTTACATATTCCTATAAATTATGTTGCTAAGTAGTAGATATCTTGTCATCTTAGGACGACTTTAAATGCAACACGTTACTAGCGCCACTCCCGCAAAAAAATAATTACCGTGTAAATACACAATTTATTAAAAATTCAAGCTTATGGTTCCCTCGCAAAACACTTACCTATCAATTGCTCTTTATAAACACACAAACTCTGTGACAAATAATTGCTTGCAGTTTTGGTGGTGAAAAATGGGAAAAACGGCCGTCGTTTTGTTTTACGTCGAGAAAAACCACAATAAATTATCTGTTTTTAAGTTTGTGTGTTTATAAATAACAATTGATATTTTGCGAAGAGACCATAGGCTTGGATTTTTAATAAATTGTGTATATTATTTCTAGTATATTATTTAGCATTATATAAAAATAGCATTGTGAATGCTTAAATTTCAAATAGTTATATAGCTTTCTCATCTTCTCTGTTTAAAAATATCTGGAAAGATGTTCAGTTGAATGTCGAGGTTAATTCCTTCTACATTGGTGAGATGGCGCTAGCTTGCAGCGTAAGAGTTGATATACTAGAAGAAATTCGACGTTCTCACAAGTGACTCGGTAGCTCAGCGGTCAGAGCATTGGACCGGATATCCAAAGGTCGCGGGTTCGATTCCCGTCCGAGAACATCATCTGGCGCGAGTCCTATTTTTTCTAGTATATCATTTAGTATTATATAAATTGTGTATTTATTTACACGGTTTTTTTTTGCGGGAGTGGCGCTAGTGTTGCGTATTAAGTTGCTTTAAGGAAGGCTGAAAAGTAAACGAAGAACTAGTGATGAATGCGTTCATCACCTGTTGGCTGGTGGCCTTGAGGAATGTGTCGAAGTTGGCGGGCGGCGGCGCGGGGTGGCGCCTCAGTAGCGCGCACTGCGGGAATTCCTCCGCGAGCTTCTCCGCGACGCTCACGTTCGCGAGCAACATGAACTCTTCCACCATGGAGTTGGTTTCCATCATCTGCTTCGCTTGGACCTCTACGGGGTCGTGGGTTTCGGAGTCCACCTATTTGGATTTAGTTTCGTTGTTTTACTTTTTTTCTATGTAATAGACAAGGTTAGTCCAAAAATAGGTCACATTTTTATACTTCATGAAAAAGTTGTGTCAAAGTTCAGTGGTTAAGTATGCCAAATACTCAGACGATTCTTAAAAGTTAAGTCCACATTAAACTTTAAAAAGTTGTTAGATTTGGCAGAAAATATATGAAAATAAGCTTCTTTAAAGTTAAGGAGACCTTAATTAAAGATTTTAGCTAAGAAGCCTTCGAGTAATCGGACGAAAGTTTTTTAGAATTTTTCATAATATAGCATTGTTAATGCAGAAATAAAAAAGTAAGTACTAAATATTACCGACCTGAAATCTGATTTCAGGCGAGGCCAGCAGCAGGGCGCCGTTGTCCAGTCGTTTTTGCTTCAGTTTCTTCGCCAGAGCGTTCAACGTGCGCAGAGACCGAACGATCTCGTCGTCTCTCGACTTGGTATCGATCGCGATCTGCGCCTCTTCGTACGTCATCGCTGCTGCAGACTGAATGAGTAATAAGTATGTAAAATATCGGTTAAACCGAATGGATTGGGAAATAATTATAAAAAAAAAACTAGCGACCGCCCGCGACTTCATCCGTGTGGACCCTAGCACGTGGCGCACGCACTCACACACGCACTCTCTCACACACACACACACACACACACACACACACACACACACACACACACACACGTGTATTCGCATTCACAGTGTTTTGTCCCTTTCTTTTTAATGTCAAACTTAAATAGACAGAGAGTAATCTTTATTAGTAAGGGGGTATGTGTATAGAACCACGAAGATTATAATATCATACTTTTATAATGCTCTTGTGGAACTTGGTGGAAAGAACGTTGGCATTCTCGTCGATCTCCCAGACGCATGAAAACGCCAGCCTTTCTTCTCCACCGCGGAGCGAACACAAGTTCGAGCTGAGCAATTCTGAAAATTAAAAAAAACATACGAATTTCAACTTTAACTCTAACTACTAGAGTTCAATATCAATCGTGAACTTACATAAGTTAAGATCATTGCCAAAACGTTTGTCAATTTTGAGTATCAGACTTCTAATTTGAATTTAACATTCCAAAACTTCGATCAAAGTTCCAAATTCATACATGATACTTTAAAGGGAGAAAAAAAATCCTATGCATAGACATTATAGTACAAAATATTATTATATGACATAAATCTTTAACCGTCATTAATGAAGCAAGAAAAAGGCATAATATTATAAGGATCGAAATTGATCGGATAAAGTTAAATACAAACCTGGCACCATATCAATTCTCCTATCCACCAAATACACAGTAGTCGACCTGGAAGCGGCTTCCTTGTCCAATGCAGTATTTGGTCTCACAAAATACGTGACGTCAGCAATATGGACGCCTACTTCGTATTTCTTCAACCCGTCAGAAGTGACGCCCTCTATCGGGCGCGCGTGTAGTGCGTCGTCGATGTCCGTGCAGCCGGGCGGGTCCACGGAACAGATGCATATCGAACGAAGGTCTACGCGCTTCTTTATCTCCTGTTTGAACGTATTAATAGTTTGATACAAAACAGGTTTCCCACATTTATATAAGCATTTCCTTGACATAGATTTTGATACATTCTTTATTTTTTTTAATACTATTTATTATAAATTTCTTTGGTTTAAATGTTTGTAAAGTATTTCATTAATTTTTTTAATACACCGAAATTCTAATTTAGACACGTCTTTGGTGCAAATATGAAAATTGTAGCTTCAACGGTTTAGCTGCTAGTGCTTTGTGACATAAGACAGACGGACCATTAGGCTCCTTTGGGTACAGAACCCTAAAAATATCATTCATAAACAATAAATAAATACTATACCTCTTCCGGTATGGTCCAATCGTTGGGCGGCAAGCAGGCCAGCACCGCTTCACTGAACCTGGCGTGGGGCACATCGTGTTCTAGGAGAATCACTTCATTCTCAGCGTCCTTGTCACCTGTGGAGTAAAATTCATGTTTATTTATAGGTTAATGTTAGCTGAATAAACTAAAAAAACCGTAATTCATGACATTTAAGCTTAGACGAATAAGCATTTAAGTCATTATTGTTACAACATAATTAATGTAGTATTTTATTAGATTAAAATAACAGGTACTACTAAAACATAGGTGTAAACATATATTTTTTCCCGACGTTTCGACCGAGTTGCATCGGCCGTGGTCACGGGCCGACTCCCTGTGATCTTAATCTAAGCAATGAGCAAGATTAAAAGTATATATTAGTATTTTACTTACAATCATCGACTTTATTCAGCCACCGATTTTAGAACTTTACAGCGTTCGTTAATGCATACCAACCTATTGTTATAATCAGTTAATTTTATTTTCAACCTTTGATATTCTTTGTATGCTTAACCTTATCGCCGCTAGTCCAGCATGAAGTGGTTTATTTTCATTTCTCATTTTTAAAGTTAATTACTGAAGCATTTGAAATAATGTTAAGGACGCGTAGTCTGCACACTAGCGCCGCCATTGGAAAAAAAACATAGTGCTTAGATAAAGACGAAATTACGAATTATCTCTCTGTAGTGCACTCCGAGGAAGCTTTCTGGTACTTTCAATCACTTATACAATATTTTCTAGATTGTTGTTTAGTTTAACGGAGTTTTATTGCTAAAAGTGGCCACTTTTAGCAGAACAACTCCATTAAACTAAACGACAGGCTAGAAAATATTGCTTAAGCTATAAAAAGTACAAAAAAGCTTCTTCGGAGTGCACCACAGAGAGATAATTCACAATTACGTCTTTATTTAAGCACTGTGATTTTTTTTCCAATGGCGGCGCTAGTGTGCAGACTACGCCCTCTTGATAGATACTACACACAAATTTATTCACACTTACCTATTGGTCCTAAGGCTCTGACGAAATGTCCTAGCGGGTACCTGCTGTTCCTGGGCCACGAGTCGAGCGCGACCAGTATCCGCTGCGACGCGAGTATGTCGCTCTGTCGAGTCTCGATGCGTACTCGCGGTATACGCTTTTCGGCGGGGGTGAATAAGTGACGAGTTGCACCTAACAATACAAGTCAAAGTTGCTGTAAGGTGAATAAATCAAATAATGAAAGGACAATGACCACTTCCCATAAAAGCTTTGATCTATCAAATAGCTTTTTTAAGAAGTTGATGAATAATGTTATAAAATTATATTTGAATAGTAGCAACTATTTACCGTAGAACATTAGTATTTATTAAATTTAAATTTGCCAATCAGAAAATTATGAAATGGTGAATTCAATATATTCAAGTTTGAAATATTGCCAAATTTTATGATTTATTTTCTGTATTTGTGTTCTGCCGATTTTTATTTAGTTAGCAAATAAAAATGCAATGTTATGAGCTATATTAGTTCTCTATACATAATAATTTATAAAATCAACATTTTGACAGAGCATCCTTCTTTAGAAAGTATATTTGTGAATGATTGAGAACTTCAGATTTTATTGCATCTAGTGTTTGTTTCACAGGTTCTGGATAGCACTTATTTTATGTCTTATTTTAAAAATTTATATATAACATAATCTATCAAGTATGATATCTGGAACTTACCCAAAACCTGTGAGAATGGCTCTTCATCAGTAAGTAAGTAAAGAAAACGGAACACATGTTTTATATCATAACCTGATATAGCAATATGTTATTTTAAATGATGATTCAACATATAGGCATCTTGGTAGCACATTAACGTACCTGGAAACTTGCTAGGCATCAAAATACCACAGTACTGTCTCCACTTCCTCCGGATAACTCCAACAACTTTTCCTGTAGGTGTTATATCATCTTTGCTACTGTTTGTAGGCTTAGCGGAACTAAGCAGGACCGATTCTTCTTCCAGCAGGTCACCAGGGTCATCAGCTTTATCTTCAAGAACGATATCACTTGGTTTTCTCCATTCTTCTTCGGGAAAGATTTCAATAGCTACAAGGTCACCGTCAACTGCTCTGTTTATGCCTATGTGGCCTTGAAGAAGAATCTGTCATACAATAATTTAGTTTTGAGGAAATAAATTACTTTTAACAATATTACTCAAAATATTCTAGTATCTTTAGCCAGAATAAAATATAAAACCTGAAGTCAAATGAGTCTTCTTTATGATCTGAACAAATAAATTATCATAATATTCTTAAAACATAATATTATATTATTAACTCAATGTGCAATAGGTAGAGTATAATAAAATGCACTTACAGGTTTTTCAAAGCCGTTGACAGAAACGGTGCCTTCAAGAAAATTATCTCTGGAGGCATGGAATGTGCCCTGGAAGAGCTTTCCATTCCTTATACCAGCATGTATTTGTGTTGGTGTCAGATGAGCAGGATACAATGCATCTTTAGAACAGGTTTCTGGCATAACATTCTTTGACAGTTTGTCAACAAGTCCAATAAAACCATTCACATTTTCAATATAATCTTTGACTGTAATAAAAAAAAAAATTACTATTAACCTTTTACATCTCATGACAAAAAGTGCACCTATGTTCATATGAAATAACAATTGGGTATTAGACTTGAGAATGGATTCTACTTTTAAGATATAATAGAGCACAAAGGGAAGCAAAATAAACCCCTACGCGAAATTTTTGCTCAATTTCACGAATTTGACTATGATTTCTAAGACTCCAAAGTTGGTACAAAATCAAAATGCTTCAGTGACAAAATAGCGTTGATTATTAGAATCCATACATAATCACAAAAAAAAATTGTTATGGAACATTATTGTAAAAACATTTTTTCCTTAGACAATCATGAATTTCTTTTACGTGCCTTATATATTGGCTGCACTTTGTGTGACGTCAGCAATCTGTGATGTCATATTTCACACCCATAACAGTGAATAAAAAATAGTGTTTAATTCACTGTTATGATCATAAAACACACTTTTTCGAGTGGCAATGATAAAAAGATATTTGTGTACCTGAACAACAAACAATTCCATCCTCTTGTGCAATTTTTCGATTGTTTTCATCATCAGTCAACAGAACTATCTGTGGAAACTGTCCAGCAACATTATTGGTGGACAAATGTGAAGCATACCAACTGGCAGCCTTCCGTATTGCTCGGTCGTTCCTGTCATTTTGTTTTTCACCAGGACCTCGTTCTACATAAGTGTCTCTGGCAAATGGTATAAAAATCAGTATTAATAAAAGAAAGAATTTTAAGAATCAGAAAACTAGTGTTAATTCATTGAAGAATCATGCCCAACAACAACTGAATATGATATATTGTGTCTCATTTTTCGCTCCTTGAAAAGGGTTAAAAAATTAAGAATATTATATTCACAGTACAATATTAAATAAAAACCATGTTTATTATGGGTATCCCCATACTATAATAATCATTATTTTGTTTTGCAATTTTACATAAAGTAACTTACTTGTGATGTTCATTCACAAATGAGTAAAACTTCCTCTTCTTGTTATTAACTATCTCTAGAAGTCTTTGAAAGATAGCGGTGTTCTGGTGTTTGACTTCTTCGAGTACTGTTTGTAAGATGATAACATTAGTTAATGCATCCTCTTCCAGTACATCGATCTGATGGAGTACCACATTAGTATCGAGTATTAAGTAGTGGGAGTAGTCAAAAAGAGCACAAATTGACTCTGGTTTAGCATCCAATACATATTCATCGTCTTTGTGTGGGCATATGTTACATGCGCTTGAGCCACAGAGCAAGTCATCCCGTAAGTAATGTTCTCTTACTATCTGAAAAAATTAAAAACTTTATTAAGATAATGAGTTCTTATGAGAATCATGTAACCAGCATTGTACCTAATATTCTAATATTATACTGCTGGTTACACAATCAATCTTGTATTTGTAGTACAAGAATATAAATAAATTAGAACACTGCAACGATGTATATTTTTTATAAAAGGGTGGTTAAGTAAAATACAAATGATTTTTAACTTAGACCCATCTTATGAAACAAAATTCTCTAAAAACGAAATATTTTTGTAGTATCGCAAACTTCAAAAAGAATAAATATAAGACAACATCACAAACATTGGACCGTTTCCAAAGTAAGTAGCTAAAACACTAGCTAAAACACACAAGAACAGGGTATTTATGGTATTCAAGTATTTTAGTATACATTAAAAAAAAAATAGTAGTATTCAAGTTCCGGTACTCGCATAGGGTATTTGAGTACTGAGACTAATATTTGAATAAGTACTCCATTTGATTTGAATACTGTTTCTAGTGTCTGTCACCTAGTGAAACATGAATTTGCATTGTTCCACAAAATAGTTCACTAAGTAAGTATTACTACCACAAATGGTTTTATGAACTAATTTCTACAATAAACAATTAAATTTAGCATTAACACTGATTGTAGACCCGCTTTGGTATTCAAATACTTTTAGTACTAGAATTCTCTATTGGAGTACCTACATAGGTATCCAAATACTATATTTTCGGTGCTCGAGTATGCGAGTACCAAAAAGGTATTCGACTCGGCCTAACTCAGCCCATCTAATTTTGAATGCACGTTGTCAAGGGTACTGAAAAGGACATATATGTACCTTTCTTCCAGAAAAAAGTACTGTTACCGAGGATATAAAAGCAACTGTACACAGTCGAAGTCGTGTGCAGTCATTAGTTTACAAATACCTAATAAAATTAAGCCATAGTTTATAAATAAATCGACAAACAGCAAATTAATAAAAGGTTAGGTAGGTACTTACTTTCAAAATGTTCCCACGTTTTGTTTTCGTCAAGAAAGTTTTTGTAGTCCACATTTTTTCAAACAAATCTAATCATTCGAATTGATAATGATAACAGAAACACAGCTAAAGAAATATTTTTTTCAGAAAGAAAATATATGTAACCTCAACAAACATCCATCATAATAATGTCAGTCAGGGGTGCGTTCCGTCGCTTCGCTCAAGTGCACTCGAGCGCGCTAGGATGCGCACTCGACCGTTCAGTGGCTTGGTGAAATTTTACTCTGGCAGTTGTCAGAGCGTAGTTTCAGCCGTTCCGTGGCTCAGAGTGCAGCAACCAAACAATCACCTAAATCGGTCGTTGAAAAACGCTCTGACGTTTATCTTTTGTCATAATGTCAATGTCATTTGACATTATTTTGTATTTAGATGTTTTTGTGTCTAAAAGTGCATGGTTGCTCCTAAAAAATACAGATTTTATTTGATTTTGTTTATAAGAATGTTTATCCGTATTCCAAAATAGAAAACGAAAACTTTGTATGTACTTGATGACATCTAAAGTTCTTTTAGGTTATAAAAACAATTCAATCGTTCTGTGGCTTGGTTGCAACTCAAACGAGTTAAACTTTTCCCAAACAACTACACCCAAAACGACGGAACGCACACAATGTCACACAAAAATCAAAATCACAAAATTACATGTCATGTCAATGTCATTGTCAATGTCAAAAGGGCTAATATTTTAGGCAGCGTAATATCAAAATTATCGCGATAACAGCTGGTGCACATGAACGTTGTGGCATTAACAATATCTAGATCTTCTAGATCTAGGATGACGTCGCTCATTACGTCGTTACCAGCGCCATCTTGGGCTCACAGCGACATGCCTCGGATGATTATTAAGTTCTTGGCTGTATGGAAAGATTCCATTGCCGTTCCAACTGCTGTCGCTTGTCACTGTCATTGTCAATGTCATGTCTTAGTTCTTGCGTTTCTTGTTTGTTAGCTACTTAGAAAAATAACTTGGCTTGGCAGTGTTGGCACTTTGCCAAGGCCAATAGGAGTAGTACTGTTCTGTGGCCAAGCCAGTAAGAATTTGTTTTGAACGTAGATGCACGTGTGTACTATTTTAGTGACAACAATATACGATCGTTCTATTTATATAACACAAAATGCTGAACATTTTTAATTATCGTTTATTTAATCGTAATAATTTACGAAGTGCGTCTGTTTATTTTATCATATGAATTGATATTTATATATTTTTCAACTTCTGTGATATTATCAAGCGATACAAAAAATATACTAAGTGGGAAGTGGCTGCTGCAGTTACAATAATTTATATGCGTGACAAACTATGCCGGTGACGAGTTTCATCAAGTCCCCGCAGCGGTTATGGGAAGACGTGTCTACTACATTAGTGCATTTCATCGAAAAGATATTTTTCACCCTCGGAGTGGTAATCGCCCGGCGCCCTTGGACCACAATCATCGTGACATGGATCTTTTTACTCCTAAGTTGTGCCGGCTTGATAAAATTTTATGTAGAAAAAAATCCCATGAAGTTATGGGTACCACCAGATTCGGACTTCTACCACGACACAAAGTGGTACATCGACAACTTTGGCACTGGATTCCGACTGCAGAGGATTATCATTACAGCTGATGATGTATTGGACCCCAAAGTGTTAATGGGTATAGGAAATATAACAAATGAGGTGAACTCTCTGACAGTCGATTATAATAATACATCTTATTTATTAAAAGATCTGTGTTACAAAGTTCCAGTTGTGAATTTTATGAATTTAAACCAAAATGTTAGATCTGGAAAAACTGCGTATGAGAATAGTAGTTTTAGTTCGGTTAAAGACCATGCCAGTGAAAATGACTATTCAGATCCCACTTTCTGGATTGGTGACGACTTCTATTGTGGTTTCCTCAACAGCTTCCAAATGAGCTGTCTTCAGAATAACATATTAGATTTATGGAGTAATAATCCATATAATGTGGCTAATTTAACTAAACACGATATTGTATCAAAAATTAATAAAGTTAAAACAAATCCTGTGACTGGGCATCCTTTAGATTACATTAAACTATTGGGAGGTGTTAAGTATGACGAATCAGGAAATGTCGTTACTGCCAAATCAATCATACTGACATGGTATACTGAAGTAAACATGTCGTCGATTGACATAAATGAAGTAGGAAATCTTGTAGGTACTGAAGACTGGGTTTCTGTTCCACTCGCACTTTGGGAAGCTAAGTTTTTAGGTCTCTTACAAAATATTTCGCAAAACGTTTCTGGTATAAAGGTGTTCTATGAAGCTGGTAGGAGTTTTGCTGATATCAGCGGCGAAGCTATGTTCCATGACTTAGATAAATTGTTTATAGGAATAATTATTATGTTTTTCTACATACAGTTGGCGTTATCAAGATTCAATTGGTTGGAAATTAGATTGACTTTAGGTAGTGTAGGGTTGTTGTGTGTAGGGATGGCTTACGTAACAGCTGTTAGTTGGTGTTCTATTATCGGGATTCCTTTTGGACCGGTACATTCATCTTTACCATTTCTTCTTATGGGTCTTGGTGTAGACGACATGTTTGTAATGAGTGCTTGTTGGAGAAATTTATCACCAGCTGAATCAAAGAAAAGTCTTCCGACTAAGATAGGGCTAATGTTGGAGCATGCCGGCGTATCCATCGTCATCACATCCTTTACTGATATAGTTGCTCTACTTATAGGAGCTATAACAATTTTGCCATCATTAAAGTCATTTTGTATTTATGCTGCTGTAGGAGTATTCTTCATATTTTGCTATTCTGTTACGTTCTATGTAGCTGTATTTACATTAGATATTATGAGAGTAGAATCTAATCGTAACGGTCTGTTATTTTGTTATAAACATTCAAAACAAATACATATTTCTAATAAGGAATCAATATTTCAAAAAATACTATCTTCTTTTTATAAAAATGTCGTCTTTACAATTGCTGGTAGAACAATAATCATATTATTCACTATTGTAATGACGGGATTCAGCATTGAATCAATTCTTCACTTGGAACAGAAGTTTGATCCGAAATGGTTCATACCAGAAGACACTTACTATAAAAGTTTTTTAAATGCTCACGATTACTATTATCCTGAACATGGACACCCAGCTATGGTATTTTTAGGAAAAATGAATTACCATAATGAGTTTCAAAGATTGTATAACATGACCCAAAAACTTCGTAACCAGAGTTACGTAGACGATGTAACAGACTGGGTGGAACCACTTCACAAATATGTCCTCAAAAATTACCGGCAAGATTTGAGATATAATTTAATGATTTCAGATGAAGAATTTAATAATTATTTAACAAGATTTTTATTCAGTCCTATTGGTGGTAGGTTCCAGATCAATTTTAAATTCTCGTCCCCAATCCAATGCGGTTCCCCTGCCTCGAATATTACCGCATCTTCGGTAGCATTTAAGTTTAGTCGATTTCAGGGACCAGAAGAGTATATTCCTGCAATGAACCATGCAAAAAGCCTGATTAAATCTACTCAATTTGAATCCGATGATGGGTACCGTAGCGTATGGTCAAAAGCTTTTGCTAATTGGGTTACCGATGAAATCATTGCGGTCGAAGTTGAGAGAAACATTGAATTGGCGTTGTTGTGTGTAATGATTTGTACAATAATTTTGATTACAAATTTACAAATGTGTTTTTGGATATTCATGTGTGTTCTTTTAACGATTGTGAATGTTCTCGGTTGGATGCAGAGATGGGGTATGACAGTTGATATAGTTTGTTGTATTGGTCTTGAATTAGCAATAGGGCTGTGTGTCGACTATGCTGCTCATATAGGGCACACCTTTTTAACTACGTCAGGAGACTCTCGTAAAGAAAGAGCTTTTAAAACGATCACGTCTATAGGGGGTGCAGTGTTGCTAGGCGGTGGTTCTACATTCGTAGCTTTATCTCTTCTTAGCATGTCAAAGGCATACACGTTCATTTCGTTTTTCAAAATATTTCTTCTTGTTATTGTCTTTGGACTCTTCAATGGTTTAATGTTTTTACCAGCAGTGTTGTCACTTGTTGGACCCCAAGCGTACTCAAAAAGAGATAAAGAAGACAAATCACCAGAAGCGGTAGAACTTAATGGCAAATATCAAATAACAATAATTGAAAAAGAAACGCATTATGAAGAAAGATGATAATAGGATTTTTCCATAAATAAAACAAAGGCAATGTTCGGTCTTTGATTTTCTCAATTATCTTACTTAAGATCTTACTTTTAATATCTTGCTGTGTATAAATAACAATTTACAAGAAGATCCGTAAATAAGATGTACTTTTAAAAACTTACAATGTTAGCGAGAACATAAATATTTACGATAAACTGTAGATAAAAGCGATGTTTTTGTTTCGATTAAGAATAATGATCTTGCATTTACGGAACACTATGTATATAACCAATACTTTTAAAAGTTAAAGAAAATTGTACAATTTTATTGTTTCTAAATATTATGGATACTAATACAAGGTATATACTCGTTACAAGGTCTCCCGCTTAGGGTTTGTGAACCGATAGCGTAGCTTCTTTGACATTCACAAGTGCTTGTAACAGCGTAGACTGAATAAATGAGTTTTGAATTTTGAATATTTAAAAAAGTTGTTGTTTCATATAAGTTAGGTGCCACTGTTTCGAAGTGTGTGACCAGTGATAAGATAATTAGGCAATTTAATATAAATAAATTTGTAATCTCATGAACAATGATAATTAAAGAGCAAATGAACAAGGAAAGAGTATATTATTACGTCATTAATTTTAATTATTGATTAAGAATTGTTATATTCTAAATAATTACCTAAGCCAATTCTGTATATAGAGCTAAGATTAAGTAAATGTAACTTATCTACGTATACTTAAGTATTTGTTTCTTAAGTTTTGTTTTTTGTAAAAGTGGCCGAGATACAGAAGATTGTATATTAATTGCGATGCACATTAGTAAATTAATACGTCGGGAAAAGTGAAAGTACAATCAATATTCTTCAGTCCCGCCTGGTTAAGACTTCCTAGATTTTAAGTGACCACTATGAAGTAATTTATTCATACACGAAGGTTTATCGAGGCAGTTAGGGAAAAAAAAATGTATCGTAGTCAACATATTTTAGTTGAATCTGTTGAAATTTTAGAGATCACAAATGATTTTTGTTACCCCGATTTTTTTACCCCGAAAAAGATTTTCCACAATTCCCATGTTACTCATCTAATGTAGAGGTAATTAACGTAATTTTATTACTGAACGAAACTTGAAAAGTAACCTCGGAAGTAAGTACCCCTAAAATAAAAATAAAAAGTTAAATTATCATGCTAGTTATGATAAATATGAGTATTAAATTATTTTATACCCAGTTTTGGAAATTGTTTAATACACGAACGAAAAAAAAGGATAAGGAAAAAACGGACAAAAGGTTTTTTCTGCTTTCTAAAATTCCTTTGCCCAGCAAATTAGTAATAAGTAGGTACCTAAGCTTCAGCAAAATTTCATGAAAGAAACCGAGTTGTTTGTTTCATTAAGGTGGATCGTCAACAAAGTGTTTCATCTGGCAAAACATAAATAGCATCTCAAATTCAATCTTAATTTTTTCTACTTTTGTGTTATGTTACTTTTAGTGCCTAGGTATGAAGCATAATAATTTATTTATAAAATTTAGATATTTAAGTATAAAATACGAATACAACGACTGTTGGTAATGTGATCGATGACAAAATATTAAATTTACTTTTTTATTACCTACGCTGAAGTTTTATTAAAATATCAACCACTGGCGCAGATTGTTTTTTTTTATACTAATTTACTTTATTAATGACTTTATTATACAAATGTGCATTTTTAAATTACGATGAAAGCGGAGGCGGAGGCCGCAGTACTCAGTCATCTATAGAAAATAAGAGAAAGAAGATATATGTCTGGAAAAAAAAATAGATAGATATCAGGAAGACCAGTACATGATAGGTACTTGCTGTTTATTTTTTGGCATAACATTACCAACACAAACACGAAGAAAGACCATTATTAACTTATTCATATCAAACATAGAATCTGTGGATAAAAGAAAAAGAAAATTAGCCTTTAAATTGATTAGATAGTTAAAAGTGGTTACTTTAAGATCATAAGATGGTGTCGTGAGTCCATTTAATAGACAGCGAGAAGATCGCATATCTACTATCTACCTAATTGAAGATAATGGTTCAATCTACTCCATGATATGGCATGGTGTTGTTTATGGTATGCATGGCATGTCATAGCGACATATCATTTGAATGTAAAAGAGCTAATTTCTTACAGACATATATCGATGTAATTATGTCTGTGGAATTTATATTATAGCCAAATGATTCCTTCAGCAATTTGTCAACTTAAAAAAAATGTGACAAAGTAGCTGTGAAATCCGTCTTTTAAACGAAAGTAGGTTGTATTCTGTAACCAAACTAGAATCTCACTTCACTGCGCGGGAATTTTAAATCATAAATGAGATATTGATAGACTTTTTTGTATCAAAAAATATTTTAGATAGCTACGGTAGCTACCTCAAACCTTCTGCAATCGGTAAAGTAGCTTATATTCAGCTAATTTCTAATAACATATTCACGTCAAGTTAGGTTACAGAATCGACAGGCCTGTAATAATTTACTACTTATCTTAAAAATGATCGTAATTGCTACAAAACAAGTTTTGAAGTGTCTGCCTGCTTATCTGTGTATGTATGGGGTCAGTGAAGTGACTCGTGGTGATGCAGATGCGTGATGAATAAAACATATTTTGTATCTCTACCTATCTGATTATTTATTGCATGTATGTACCTACCTTTTGTCAGTCTGATTCGAGAGCAGACCGTCTTTAAAACTAGTACTGGCCTCTGAGCTATGCCGCGTACAGACAGACAGACGGCCATGACAAAATTTTAAGAGTTCTTTGTTGACTACAGAACTTAAAATACCATACGGAAACAACCCCACCTACGAACAACGATTTCCTTCTAAAATAAGGTGCCTAAGTAATTGTATTAAGTATTGTAATGACTTCGTCACGAATACCATTACGGTGACATCGTTTATAAATTACAATAACTTGGAAAACAATAAGTTTTATTCAACAACTTCATTATGTGGATCAAAGCAATTTTTAAGCAACTTCTTCGGCGTTCCTTTGTGAAGGGAAAACCCTTCAGTACTTTACTATAGAAACATTACGAATTTACTTCAGTACCACTGATCTACTCGGTGTTGATGAACCCAATTCATCTTAGAATCAAAAAATACCTTTAGCCTATATCCGTTAAATCAATATAACAAGTTTTGGTATTCGTGTCAGCCACTTGTTGGACCCGCTTAGATACTGCAATTAGCACTTTATAATATTTTGTAAAGGAACGAGTTCGTAGCGAGTGTGATACTTAACTTCAAAAGTATAACACCGAATTCCACGTCCCCGTAAGTTCACTAATACGAACAACGAATGCACGCTACCACGAAAAAATTGACGCCGAAGCCATGCGATCTCCTATAGAATTTACATAAAATATAGCGGTCGCCCGGTGGGGTTCGGTATCTTAATTAAATGGTTTGCATTTCATGCTGTAATTTAGTTAAGGAAACCTTGTGCAAAAATTGAAATGGAACCCAGAAATAGAGCCAGATTCAGCGCATCAGCTTCTTTTATGTGTTAGTGTTTTCTAAACTTAACACTTTTGAAATTGTAATAACTTTTAAAATACCTACATAAGATATATTTTCGAAATAAAAACGACTGAAAAAGTTTATTTTTAATAATAACTTTACAATCGATATTCTTTTTGAAAAATAAAGTTTTTTTTAATTTCAAAACTAACTTCTATTGTTTAAGAGAAATTGCAATTTTAAAAGTGCGGTAAGTAATAAGTTTTGAAGGCCAGTGTATGTTGTAGTCTCTGTTTCGGTATATTAAGTAATTTATTTATTTATTATTAGTTAAACTTATTTACTTTCCTAAAGTCAACCTAAGTACTTGCTAGGTGCTTGAGTGTGAAATAGTAATACGTACCTAAGTATATTTGACATCTAATCGTTGCGCGAACCACGGTAATCCATGTCTATCTTTTAATCCTTTAACCATTTTACTGATAGTTTTAAAACTTGTTGATTACTTATTTCCAGATTAAAATTATTTATCACAGAGCAATGTGTTATTTTGCTAACGTTTTATTTTTCAGAAAATGGGCGCTAATCTTTAAAAAAAGTGGTACCTAGGTAGGTATGTATTATAGTCTTACTATTAGGTACTAGGTAAAATCCTACCTAGTAATAAAATCAAAGATAGGGTCATACAAAATTTACGTTTTTCCTTTAATTTTATTCGAAACATGATTCTTTCATTACTTACCTACAAAATAATCAGAAAGTTAGTGCTTATAATAACAAAACAAACTCGACTCAAGTGAAAATAAGAAAAAATAATCTTTATTAGGTACCTATCTACCTATTATGTTTTATTATGTTTATGAGCAATGAATAAGTAGGTTATTGATACCTAGTCAATGTGCAAATGCGTGATTAATTAATCGATCATTATTTTATTCTTATATCCATTGTTTATCTGAACATAGAACAATGAATAGCATTGAATAGAACAAAGTACCGTTACCATTATGTAGTATAATAAATGTAGGTTTTAAGGCAAGTTTAGGGTTAGGTACGCACAACAGCACGGTAAGTTAAACAGTTGAACTGCGAAAACAGCTTTTATTACGTACGGCATTCAGACGGTCTCAAGGTCAACATGTATAGTCTGACGTGCCGCTGACTGTATAGTCGAGTTCATTATTACCTATGTTGGTACTTTTGACAGGATGTGACTTTTATTACATAGGCATTAAGGTTGATGAACTGTCAAAGGTACAATTAAACTCGACTGAACCTTTGTAGTTGTAGCATTACAAATAAAACATTAATTCGTACGACCAATATCATTGCGTGCGACCAATCATATTTTATAGGTAGTTTATCTACACTGAAAAGTCTGTCAAACTCGCACTCATCGTGTTTTTATTATTTAACAAAAAAAATGTCTTGACTTTCTTTTTTGAATACGTAATAGTTCATACACCTAATAAAAACACAACGATTAAAATAAATTTTTTTTCTTTTTATCGATAAGACTTCTCTTCAGTTTTTAATTAAAATGTAAGCAAAATACACTCAATTCAGTTCAGTGTTTGTTAGACAAAAAGCGACAGGAACAGTTTAATTGAAAATCATACATAATGGCATTTTATAGATAGAACAAAACATTATTACTTACTGCTTTACCATAACACAATGTATCAGATTAGATTAAACTTAGAAAATTACCCAATGGCGTAGTCTATTTAATCTATTTTATAGAATTGCATTCGCTTATCTGTTTTCATGGCGCATTGTTTACCAGGAAGGCCATTGAAATGTTTCACAACAGTCATTCTATTGAAATGTTTATGTTTAGCAAAGATATACTAAACCGTTTGTTTATATGCAATTGCGGAACGTTTTATGAGCGCAATATTTGCACAGGCAAGTTTAACACCTAAATAACAGCCAAGTATAACGATTAGAAACAGACAAAGGAAACTGCGCGTTAAAAGCGCGGGCGAATCTACGTTGTTTCTATGTTTCTTACTTCCTGCGTCATTGTCGTTACTCGAAAATCTTTAAAAATCCAATGCATCACAGGGAAATATGCCATCATTTGCATATTTTAAATTTATTTATTGCGATGCATTGGATTTTTTAAGATTTTCGAGTAACGACAATGACGCAGGAAGTAAGAAACAACGTAGATTCACCCGCGAGTCGTCTGCACACTAGCGCTAGGGTTGCTACCCGTACTTTATAATAAAGTATATAATTATTAAATTTAGATTTTTTGCATTCACAATGCTATTTTTAAAGTATATACTTTATTTCGGGGTAATTGTACTCTATACTTTATGAGGAAAATAAAGTACGTGAAAATACTTTATTTCACATGGCTTGTAACAAAAACTTGTTAAATATTGCCAAAAAATAAATAATACTTTATTTCCATACAATGTACTTTTTATCTACCTTTAGCAACCAATGTACTTTATTAGTCCAAAAAAGGTGGCAACCCTAACTAGCGCTGCCATTGGAAAAAAATTATAGTGGTTAAATTAAGACGAAATTATGAATTAGCTCTTTGCAGTGCACTCCGACCTTGGTTTTCTTGTATCCAATGTTTCTTGAAATATTTGACTGCTTTTTCAATAGAAATGCCGAAATGCATGTTCCCAGGGTCCTAAAAATAAAATCTCACTTGCCTTACTTCATCAAGAAGTTGACAAAGTAAGTTCTACTTACTCGTTCGCTCCTGCAGATGGAATGAAGTTATCAAAGTGTGACCTACGCGACACTGGATAGTCGGGTACTGACCCGGACCGGTCGTCCTCTAAATTAAAAACATACTTTACTATAAAATATAATTATCACAAAGGCACAATGACAATTGACACAAATGGCATTTGATAGGGGAAGTTACTCAAGGGACAATTGAGTAGCTGGCTAGCTTAGCTACAGTTTTCTATGAAGTGAAGAATGTATATAACTAAGGTACCTAAGTAATACCGTGTTGTGTTTTTATATGTATAAGTGACCATTTTCGCTTTTTTTTTTCTAGAACTTGTTTTGGGACGTTAATATAACTGGGACGTGTTTTTTCAATGCAATACATTATATTTCCGTTTAGTCTGAGGTGCTAATAAAATAAAGTGCCGAATGCGAATTTTCAATAAAAATAAGAGGAAAACTTTCAAAAATTTACGGAAAAACCGAGTTAATTTTCCTTAACGTGAAATGAAAAACAAGTCCAACTCAAAAAATTGACACAATCTGTTTACTTCAACACATCAGGAAAAAGTATACATTTTGGCTTTTGGAAGGTCAATTTCTTTTTTCGAAATATTTTGGATTTATAAAAATACTAACAAAAAGCAAGTGAAACTAATAGACCTTCTTTTAATGATAAATTTCTTCTTCTAGAATTACTAAGGAAATAGAAATCTTGAGATCTACTTATATGTCGACTATTGTCGATTCCCCTTGCTGATGTGCAAGTGAAGATTTCCCCCATATAAAATGATTTAGTTCATTTAGTCATTCAAGAGCTTGCGGCCAAGCGAACGTCAATTGGTTAACGCGCGTATCCTCTAGTTCACAAGTTTAGTAACGATAGATATTAGGATTTTGACTCAAGTCATCAGCCGTCAAGTCTCAAGACTTGACGGCTGATGTCAGGTTTTTACGTTAAATAATCAAACCTTCAGCCGGCCATGCGATATTGTATCAAAATAGAAGGTAGAAACAAAAAAAAAACACATTAAATCCTGCATAATAACATTTACTACCAAAATGGATTTCCATCAAACGTGGCTAAGAACCATCTCGATTAGATTAGCTTTCAATTAAAAGAGAAGCATTGAAATCGCTTAATCCGTTTAGGCACTACGAATATACGTACAGACAGAAACACAAACATAGGCTTCAAACTTATAACACCCTTCTTTGCGCTGCGTCGGGGGTTAAAAACTAATAAATATCGACAGTTTTGACTTCCTCAATTAAAAGAAAACGCTCCCTGTGAACCTCGAACTTGTCGATTTTGACTACAAAACGGCGCAAATTTCGGCACAATGTGTTCACAAGTCAGATACTACTCGGTACTCCTACCAACTTTCTCTTGTCAAGGTCACCTTGACAAGATGTTTCTCATTGTGAGTCTTGTTATAAAAACTGAATCTCTTGCAATCTTACGTTTTGTATTATATCCATGTGCCCCTTTATATCGTCTACCAATAAAACTGCTTGACCTCAAGAGAACCTTTTCATTTGCTGAGATCTCTAGGGCTGAGATACCTTTTTTCTTTTTTTTTATGCCGAAGAAAACGCATTTACGCGCTTCGCTCCCACGGGTGAGCGAGGGGCTCACTAGGAGGGGACCGCAACATTCAACGTTGCGGCTCCCTCCATGACTGCCTCCCGTGATCCCACCCAGCCAAGTGGCTCGGTGGGATCCCGGGTGTAGGGAATACCCACTAAATACTCCGGCACTTGCCCTCGCGCCGCCGGTTGGCCCTGAGGGTCCCCTGTGGGAGTCGCCTCATTAGACCCGGCGGCGACCCGGTTTCCCGGGCCCCCTCGCGGTTGGGAGATGGCCGAGCAAGTTTAGCCATCTCTCCAGACGGTTGAGACCGTGCAAGGCAGGCGATGGGTCACCCCCCATCGCCGGCTTGGCCTCGATTAGGGGACAGAGAAGTTCGCGTAGCGCCGCCTAAAGCTGAGATACCTGCGGTCAGCTTCCACTTTTTTTTTTTTTGTATCAAGAGGAGAATGCAATCTTTACGCATACCAAACGGCATGTTGGGGTCGGTCACCCCCCAGGTATTTACCCGGGACATGTTCCTCGCCGCACCCAGCCCTCCCGCCAAGCCTAATAGGCTTCGCGTCAGGGCTGGGTGGTTCTGACCCCTGCCCTAGTGACAGGGGGAGGAAGCATTTTCCCGGCCTCCCATAAGGCTACCCACTCATGGTGGGCGGGCCAGATGGGGGGACGGGAGAATGCACCACTACCAACTAAACTCCTCTCGAAGACCTGCGCCTTACCGCCGGGTCTGTGGGATCGTGTTAACACGCTCCACGTATGACCCGGGGAGAGTGGCCCGTTAGGGCTCCACCAGAACAAGACGCCAACGTGCGCGACTTGTTCTCCCCTAGCCGCAAGGGGGGGTGCAGTAAGGCCCTCTGCCCCCCATATCGGAGTTGGCTCGCTGCGACGTCCGCCTCGCGAACCCTCTCCGCGGCCTCCTTCTGCGAGACGACGTCTTCGCAGAAGGAGACCACGGCCAGTTGCGATGCTTCGCAGCATCGCAACTGTGATGCTGGGAAGCGAGAGGTCTGGCCCAACCGCAGCAACCAACTCCTGGCGCTGCGCCGACCACGCTGAGCACTCCTCTAGAGTGTGGCGCGAGGTGTCCTGCGGTGCGCCACAGTGGTGGCACACCTGCAACTTCTCCCTCTGTATCTGACACAGGTACCTTCCGAAGCACCCATGCCCGGAAAGTACCTGCGTCAGCCTGAAAGTGAGTGACCCATGGGTCCTCTCCTTCCATTCCTTGAGGACGGGGCGGATGGCTTCCACCGTCCTATGCCCTGCTATTGGGGACTCCAGCTGTAGCCCCCACTCCTCCAAGGATCTCTCCTCCGCAATCCGCCGGACGGTCAGCTTCCACTAATTCATTCACATCTCAAAAGAAGCTCACTATAGTTTGGTTGTCCTTATATCCATTCCGATCTATGCCATATAAGCAAACGTACTTCTCTACTTGTTTTGTGGTGGTTTAGTTGTTTTACTTCCATTCATGTTCCTTGGACTTTGCTCATACAGCGAGAGGTCTTGCGTGCTTAATCAACACATGATGTTTATACTTAGGTACCAACATGATGACATTACTCTAAGTATACTCACTTAAATTCATCTTTGAGATTTCAAGATGACATCGTTATGTTATTTCATAATTTAAATTACCTGCAGATCCATTAACGTGCTGGCTGTGTGGTGATGCACAACAAATACCTTTAATAAGCTACGTAGCTACATGTTTTAGGTAACATAAAATATAACACAAAACATTAGAATTTTTGGTCACACTGCTATTTTTAAATGTTTGGTTTCATAATATCAGAATAAAGAGTCTGTTTTAAAATTGAGATTTAGCATTCACAGTGCTATTTTTATACATTATATCATCTAAATGACAACGTAACGGTTTTGGTTTCGTAGTTCATAATTGGCGCGATTGGGCCCCACAGGGCCCTTAATCACAACCTATCAAAAACCGATGCTATGCTTTCTATACATTTACTCTACGAGTAGGTATGATTTCCGTACCTTTTCGAAATGTCAATTTTCTTCCTGATACTTACCAGACACCAAAATCAGCAAAATTTTATAATTTTATGTCAGAAATGAATCCGCAAATTAAAGTCTTCGTTTCGAATCAAACTGACAAAAGTTACGGAAATCATAGAGTAATCAGTAACCCCGACTTGCACCATTAATTAAACATTATTTAAGTACCACTTTTTTAAACACAATTTCGTATACCACAGCTTAAAAAAATTCTAAAAAAAAGTAGAAGGCTTTTTAGAGATGTTTTTTTGCAACTGAATCTTCATGAGCTTTTATGCATAAAATCTGTTCTGTTCTATTCTATTCTATTCTATCCCGAAAAACGCATTGTTTAGAAGATATAAGCGAAAGTCTAAAAAGTCAGTAAATTCCGAGGGCTTTCGCCTCCACTAAATTTCCACAGGCTCCTCGAGGTCAAGAACTCAGATTCCACACCCCATAGATCCCCAAACAATATCTCAAAATTTCATTAAGTTGGGAATTGATTCCAGTTTCTCTTTTATGTACTTGCCTGCCGACTGGTCTATGGTGTGCACGTATAGTCTGTGACTTTACATTATTTTACCGCATTATCCACGATGTTGTTTGCTTGAGTCAGATAGGTACACACGACAGCACGTCCGGTTATACAGTTAAACTGCGAAAAAAGCTTTTATTACGTAGGGCATAAAGGCGGTCTCAAGGTCAAGATGTATAGTCTGAGGTGCCGTCGTGTGTACATAAACTCTCTAAATATCACATACGTATAACCGTACATGACTAGCTAACTAACGTCTATTTAAGTACTTTCTAATCAAACAAAAACAGTTCAATTGCGCAGGTTTGGCGCATGAATATCATCCATAGATACCACTGCAAAATGATAATGAATGACGTCCTTAATTTTATTATTAGGAAATGCCCTACTTGAATTAGAATGTCATTTGGAATAATTATTAGAATGAATAAGATTTCTCATAGAGCGGATCGTCGTCGGATCAAAACGACGAAGGAACAAGGAAAAGTAGCAGATTGGAAAGAACGACTAACCAACTCTAACCAAACTCATTATTTTTGTAGCAAGAAGCTAGCAACACGTGGTTTTTGCATACAAAAGTAGTCGAGCGTTGTCAAACAACTTACTACTGACAAAGAAAGTAGCTTCACCATTATTTCTTCACTTTTTGCCGGAATGTATACAGAAAGAAAGAATCACAGAAGAAAAATTTAGTTAAATATTTAGTATTTTATCAAAATTGAATAGTATATCGTTTATGGTTTTATAACTCTTGGTTTATAATTAATAATATAACGTTACAGTGACGAGTGATATAACTGAGATTTTCATCTCAAACCTAATAAATAATATTATTTTGGAAATATTATTGACCAACTTCCAGAACTTTAATATAAATGTCAAAAGTATTAAAAAACATTTTATTATTAAAAATAAAAAGTATAATGCATTCCACAAAGTTCGTACCAAGGCTAAGATATTTGATAAAAACAAATTGTTGAAGTTTTATTGAAAACCTACAAATATTACTTTGTAAGACAGGTAGGCTGAACACGTATTTATTTATCTTTAATAATTACAATATCAATAAATCCCAAATTTATCTAATCTTATTAATTACCTGCTTACTCATTACGAAAGTTAAATATTGAGCTATTTTTCAAAAGTAGGAACGTGTATTTTATGTCCTAAGACTAGCCGTGTTATTCCGAAACGAAACTAGCAATCTCACTTCGAAAGTCACCTCACTTCACACGAGTTTCATATTTGGAATAAGATATTAATAGACTAATTTATTAATTGCGAGAGATTTCTGGTTGCTTCTGTGGTTATCTAATTTTAATTTTCAATTGATGAGTAACATTCGATTATCTGATTTCCAATATCAAACTCATGCGAAGTGAGGTGACTTTCGAAGTGTATTGCGAGTTTCGTTTCTTAATTGCCCAATTATATAAAACATTTCTAAAAGTTAGAGAACTTAAGGCGACAGGCTTCTGCCAACAGTGGGGTAATTAATAAATTTAATAAAGAAATCGGCCTATACATGAAGTAAAAATATTGTAGTTATTTAAAAAAATATATTAGGCAAGTAACTGAAAATACATATAGTTGACCGTAGTTAAAAATGCCAAAGTGGCAATTTTAACGAAGTAGTTTAAACAAGTAAATGTTAAAATTGCCAAATTTTTAACGAAGGGCCACAAGTTTGTGAAACCATGACCTACATTTAGGGGAATGCAATGGAAGAAAGGCTCGGTACATCTGCTGTATGTATGTACTTTCGTTAAAATACAGTTGGCTGACTTCATCCTACTGTATTTTAACTATCGCAATCGCAACATTATCATAAAGTATTGTAAGAACCTTAAAATTTGGTTGAATGGCGTTACCAACGTGCAACACAGTCTTTTCAATTTTAACCTTAAATATTATATTAGGTACTTACCACGTATTTTAGTGAGGACATTTTCAAATCATTGGACCAATTTAGGAATTTAAAAATATTTACGATGACCGACGCAGCTCATATGTAAGTAGGTACCTATAACATAATTTTAATATTATAACAAAGGTTGAATAAATCAGTTCAGTATTGATTTATTACGTTATTAAGATTGAAATCGGATGCTTATGATTCGTTATATATTTATTATATTATTTATTATACAGGGTGTTTGGTAATTATTATTATTATTTTATATAAACCATGAACATCACCCAATGGGGTTTTATGCATGGTGCACTCTCTACTATATTCGGGATCATATAGAGGTATCACCAAACACCCTGTATATTTAAACGAAAATAAGATAAAAATATTATTAAAGCAAGTGATTTTCCCCGGAAACTTGACGTCCCTGAACCCCCGGCTGAGTGGTGTTCAAGGTTTATATAATAATTACCAAACACCTTGTATAATAAATAAACTGACTTGTTTATATTGTGTTTGATTGCTAAGAGTCATACATAAAATTGAGACATAGTAAAGGCAGGCAGGTACCTAATTCTAAATAAGTATAATAGGTAATCTATTTATGTTTAGTTGAAGACCAGTGCAAGCAGAGTAGGAACATAAGCTAGGTATGTAACCATCTCACGCTCAATCTTTAAACCCATAGCCATAGTTTGCATTTCTATCACGTCTGAACAAGACTCATTTTATCTTGTTTGCTAATAAACTTTGTACGACGTATAGATAACCAAGAAAAGCGGTCAAAGATTACCGTTAAAAAGTAGGAGCTGTAGTAATTTTAGCACAATCCAAAACTCATTTGGTAGCGGTGACAACAGAATTGCAGCAATACATCAAATTATGATTGATCCACTTTAACTATAGAACACTAAAACATGATAAAACATGTTCCCACATTGGGGCTAGCGATAGCGACCGTTTGCGACATAGTAACTTCCAAACATTCGGAATCATTAAGCAAACATTCGGAGACTTTTGTTAAACAGTTCAGTTAAATGTTAAAATAAACGTCGCGAAACATTTTTAAACGTTGCAAACATTCATCTGACTGTTTGTAGATCAAAAACCAAAAGCTGCCATTCAGTATAGAGGTAACACGTATAGATATTAGGAATTGGTCGGTTTATCCATTCGCAATCGCAAACTGTCTCCAACAGTTGTAAACAGTTTTGAACGGTCTCCAAAAGTTAGCAACTGTTTACAAACATCTCTGAGGGAAAACATTCGGTGACAAAACAAAATAGAACTGTTTGAGACTGTTATGCAGTCGCAGCTCATTGTGGAAGTACCTTAAGACTAGAAAATGATGATCATCATCATTAGGAAATAGAGTTCGCATATTATGGTTCGCACTCTACTCAGCATCGGCCTTTTCTTCTTGAGTCTACCAAGAAATACAGTTGGTTCATTAAGTAGTTGAAACCAAATTGTTCATATATTTTAGTAATTTGAGTTTGAGTCTAGTTTATGCATTGCGTATGAAAATTATTTGTTTCATTTTCATTTCATTTTAGTATGTGCTCACAAAAACGATACGAATTTTCTTCTGAATACATGTGTAATAAGCCTTTTTTCAGGTATTACGTAAAACTTCTAATATGGCGTTACGTAACTTAATCTTGAGAAGGTGCAATTTCAGTAAGTAGATGTAGTTAGGTAAGTACCATGTTCTTAGAGCGAAGGTAGTATTTAAGTCCACACTGGACTAACTTGTATTTATTTTAAATTCCTTGTAATTAACTGGCTAGCAGTTAAATCATCTCAATGACAACTTTAATGTCAATTTGTTTGCATGCATTTTATGATTTTATGAACTATATTTTACTGAGGTTGTTTGTAAATAAACTTAAAACCTTAGCTTCAATCTGTACGTGTGAATTTTAGATATAAATAAATATGTACAGTCAGCGGCACGTCAGACTATACATGTTGACCTTGAGACCGTCTTTACGCCGTACGTAATAAGAGCTGTTTTCGTAGTCCAACTGTTTAACTTACCGTGCTGTCGTGCGTACTTAGCGAGCAATAAGTTTAATTATGATGAGGGCGCCACTGTGAGGGCACTAATCGTCTTAAGTAGTTTTTGAGAACTTATCAAATGCCGATTTACCTGGTTGCTGCAGCGCCACTGGTGATTTACCATCATGTAACATGACTAAGATCCTGCTCAGGAATGAAACCTTTTGAATGCAAAAACCGCATCGAAATCGGCCCAGTAGTTTCCAAGGAAAATGGTAACAGACATACAAACACACAATCTCTAACCCCAAACGCACACACACTTTCCTTCAGAACTTAGTACCACACTTATAAAATTGTAATAACTTTTAAAATACAAAAGATATATTTTCGAAATAAAAAGCACTTAAAAAAGAATATTTTGTTAAAATAATAACTTCACACAACTAACACTTTTTTTTATTTCAACACTCTCTAACAACTTCTATTGTTTAAGAGAAGTTGCATTTTTTTTAAAGTGTGTTAGGTACCTACTAAGTTTTGAAGGTCAGTGTATACCATACCGCTGTTATGTTCCGTTCCGTCCGTCGAGGGTAAAAATGGTTAGTGACAACTAAGCGACCTGCCTTCGAAGATCTCTAGTACTTACACTTACAGGACGAATAGAACGATCACTGAAATCATTCATAATTTTCCTCAAAAAATATAAGCGTGATTGCATAAAATGGCGGATTAATCTGACCCAAGTAAAGTAAGCCAACCAGCCACCGACATGTTTGCATTGTCCCTGTTTGCTGCCAAGCTGGTTATGAAAATGTGTCACTCAGTTTGCAGTGTACATACAAACTTGAGATCACTTAAGAATCACGTGTATTATGGACTAGTGGCAACTATAGTGTTATTGCAACATTACCTACTTACTTGTTGTCGATGTTTATTATGGGTTGATTAAATGTCACTTGAATCTTAAGTACTTAAGCATCATTAACTAGCAAGGATACCATATATTATATTGATTAATTATTTACTTCCGTATGTATCTATAAAGAAAATTAATGATGACACTCCTAACATACGGGCTACAGGGTTTAATTAGACAGTTGCCTAGGTGTTGCATAGCAAATTAATCTAGATCGGGCCTTAAGATGACATTAAAAAAAATTGTAGGTAACTATTTGCCTGTTGATGGACAAGAGAAGTGTCAAAATTGGCTTTAAAAATAAACAGCCTGTGCTTAAAAACAAAATCATTTTCATTCCTTGGCGTTCTTTGGTTGTTAGCGGTGTTTTCGGTGTTTTCTTGTGAACTGTGTTTTCTTTTTCCTACGTTTTCTACAGTTGACACTTAGCCTGTTATCGCCAATCCTATCGAGCCTACAGTTTTTTGTCATTTTGAAAATATCAAAATATCTGGAAAGATATTTCAATTAAATGTTGAGATAATTAATTAATTCCATACAATGATGAAATAACGCTTGCAGCGTAAGAGTGGGATATACTAGAAGAAATTCGACGATGCCACAGTGACTCGGTAGCTCAGCTCAGCGGTCAGAGCATTGGACCGGACATCCAAAGGTCGCAGGTTCGATTCCCGTCCGAGAATATGATCTAGCGCGAGTGGTAATTTTTCTAGTATATTATTTAGTATTGTAGTACCTAACCTACTTAACTATAGTTATTTAACTACTTCAAGACCTTCAGAGTTAAAAGTGTAAAATAAGAAGGCGTTTTTAACGAAATGTTAAGGTCGAAGCTATGTAAAGTTGATATGACCATTCCAATAAGTACTTACCTAAAGCCAGACAAGTCTGACCCACTTTTAAGGTACTTACGATTAATAAAGTTTATCCTTTTTAGTTGCCAAAGCTATTGGCGACGTGACTCAGCCTCGATAACGCAACAGTTTAAGACTTAAATTAACAATTACCTTCGTAGTAATTTCCGCCGTTTAAGCTATTTTGTGACCGGCTCTGATCTAAATTCGTGCGCACTGTGCGGCAGGGTATGCACGTATTATTGGGCCTCAATTGTAGCAATATGTATTGAAATATAATAAAATACTCATACAGAATATATAAAAAAGATTTCATAACGCGACCGTTTTTTTATATGAAAGGTGGCAAAATTTGTGACTTCATTTCTTACCAATTTGATCGGTAAGGATATAAGAAAATTAAGAAAGATGTGTATACTAAGCAATGTGTTTTTGTGTTTGGCTGCTGATAAAATAACTGTTGCAGGCATCATATGCATGGCTCTAGAAAAAAAACAAAATTAAAAAAGTAAAACCTCCTTCAAAAAAACTAGTTATGAAGGCCAGTGTAGTTGGTAGGGCGTTCCAGAACCGTATAGCCGTAAGAGAGAATGATTGGGAGACGAAGCCGGATGAATGAACAGGAGTATGCAAAATAAGGTTGCTACTAGAGCGATGATCACGTTGATGTGTGGAGCCTAGATTAGATTAGATTTATATTTTATTGAAATAAGTTAAATATAATATTTTTATGACAAGAAAACTTACATACGCCGCCAATTTTCAATAGGCGTATTAGATTTAAAAAAATTGCTGAAAATAAAAAAGGGTTTATTCTTCAAACTGAAAAGTTTATTTCGTTACAACCGTTTATTGCATTTTAAAGATCCTTAAACAGATCTGTGTTTATTGTAGGTATCATTATCTTGACATAATGATTATTATAAAATATGATAAATACACAAGAGCGCATGTTTAATTAATATTTTATAAACTAAGGAGAGCTATAATATTCTCCCACAAGAGGTCGCGACAAAACCACTGCAAGAGGTATCTTAAGGTCCATCATTCAATATGATTTAGTGTTCAGGGTGTGCATAATCCGCGCGCGATGAGAATGGGATGGAACCTTGTCAAACAGAGACGCGTTTGTTCGCCGGCCAGGCACAGTGATATCCAAAAACACGCATCCAAGGTGAGGGAACTTTTGCTGCAGCCACTTTAAGTAAGATAAAAAATAAACAATAAGTTGATTAATTAAATTAAAATTAGCTACTTAATTAGTCAATTTTCGTTTTACTTTAACAAGGTTCCATCCCATTCTCATTGCGCGCGGATTATACAGGAGTCAGTACTTACTCGCAAGGTCAGGAAGTGGAACACCTGGCGGCAGCGCGCTTCCAAGTATGCATTTGAACATTCTCTACAAGTGTTTTCTCAAAGTTGAAAATTGGCAGTAAACTAGTTTATATAACAAAAAAGCCGAGAAAGTCAGCACGCAACATTCAGTTGTCGCCATAATGCCTACAAGAAGTTTATTAAAAAGTACCAAATAATATACTAGAAAAAATACGACTCGCACCAGATCATGTTCTCGGACGGACATCGAACCCGCGACCTTTGGATAACCGGTCCAATGCTCTGACCGCTAAGCTACCGAGTCACTAACTTAGTCACTAGCTACCGAGTCACTAACTTAGCGGTCAGAGCATTGGACCGGTTATCCAAAGGTCGCGGGTTCGATTCCCGTCCGAGAACATGATCTGGTGCGAGTCGTATTTTTTTCTAGTATATTATTTGGTATTATATAAAATAGCATTGTGAATGCTCAAATCTTAAAATTTTAAAAAAATATTAAAAAGTTTCAACGACAATGTGTGGTCTATGATTGTCACGACGTCATATTATATTTACCGAATAAGTCTCTCATAAATGAACTTAAATTAGTTTTTGAGTTTGGTCCGTACCAAAACAGAAATATAAAACAATCTGTGCTGTCTTTAAATAAGTCCTCGTTGAGTTCCAAAATTATATCCTTGGAGTGACTCTGATCCAGAACTCGGGTATAGTAGTGATGATGCCCTGTATACGCTTGGCTGGTTTCCTCAAGGGCTGGTTATCGGCAGTGGAGATGTGGAACGCTTGCATGAACCCAGCAAATACTTGGAACATGCTTTGTCGTGCGTACGTTTCGCCTGCGCATAGACGCCTGCCTGTAATGCAACACACGATAAAATAAAATATTGCTCAAAGAAAAGGAGTTGACAACCCTTTAGATATTGTTCTGAGGAACATCTTAGATATTGTTCTGAGGAACATCCTTTAAGTTTTAAAATTGAATAAGTAGTTTTTTTCTAAATTCTGTGTTTTTTAAGCGAAATATTTTTGGTCCAAATTAATAAGTACACATTTCATGGCGCCTTTTAGAATCTTAGAGTCCGGCGAATAGAGAAGAACGAAGAGTTAATTATTATGCTCAAATTGCAAATCTTTTTAGTATTACGTTTGTATGGGAAGCTCACTATTCGCCGGTCTCTTAATTTGTTTTGACTGCGCATCGTAATTCCAACGCCACTTTATTAGCGATTGGATTATTTTTTATCTTTTCTCGGGATTTTCTTTCACTCGCGGGAAATGCACTTCTACCTACTGTTAAGCTCACATGACTTAGTTACTTAAATTAAAATCCTTTAGGGCATTGCTGGTAATATGTAGGGAGTAGGCTGATGTTTCACATCTGGAACATAAGCGAGTACTTATAACAATGAAGTACTGACCAGCTCCGAACGGCAACGATTTGTCCTTCGCCACGTCCAGCTGTCCGTCTTTTATGAACCGCTCCGGGCGAAAGTTCTCAGGGTCACCCCATGTATTTTTATCCATGTGCAGCATCAAGTAATTCGCGCTTACTACCGTATTCTGAAACAGAAACAGTTCCGACGTATTATCAGAAATTCAGAACAGTCTGAATGTGGAATGCATTCTGGTCAAAATTTTGCCAGGTCAGCAAAGTTAAGAACAAGTGCAACCTGAAAAAGTTTCGTATTTACCTATTATTTGTTATGATGATATTTATCTTTGATATAGAATAATAAGTTGTTAAAATTTTTTAAGTCTCATTTTCCGGGCGTTGAAGGGTTAAAAACGATTCCCATCATTACTTTTTAAAAATGTTTACTAACTGGCAAATGAGCATTCGCACCTTTTAACTACACCTTCTTACTATATTTTACAAAGTTAACATTTACTAGAATCGTAGGTATAGCATTATGAAGGTAGGTAATCCAAATCCAAAACAAGGAGAAAAATTTCTGGATGCTGTGGAACTTTTCCTATCGAAATTAAATTGCAAATATTATGATGAAAACCAATATGTTACCTCGGGTATGTCATATCCATGGAACTTCACGTGAGAGGTGGATCGATGTGGCACGCCGAGTGGCACTAGCGACTCGAACCGCATCATTTCGCGGAGACACCCCTCTGTGTACGGCATGCTGAATAAAACAACATAAGGACATGTTTCACTTACTGTTAACTATTTTTCCAAATGAGTCACTTATAGATCATTTCATAAACTTTTGTTCCGTTAAGTCAGAAGTTCACACCGAACATTTTACACGTACCTACATTTTCTGAATAGCAATCTTTTTTCATAACGCACATTCACCGATAGAACTTACTGACAGTTTTCATAGGTACTAATTAAGTGGTATATCCTAAAGGCCGACATACTTCTTCCTATCATCCAAATTTGGCAATCGTCCCTTGCCCACCACCCGGTCGATCTCCTCGTGTATCTTGTCCTGGATCTCGGGCTGTAGCAGCATCCTCTCCAACAGCATAGTTATCACAGCTTCCACCGCAGTTGCCGCGGGGAACATGTAGTCTGTGCAGATCAGGGCTAACTGGTCCTCTGAAATTTAATTGTTTGGGCATTTATGGACGTGCTTATACAAGATCGCTAGCGAGAAAAGTCTCACAACCAAAATACATCCTTCTATTAACAGTTTCCTTGACATAATCATGGAATAACTGCCAAAGCTATCGTGAATATTATATTCTGTTTGACTCAAATGGCTAAATGGGTTCGAATTATATTTACCAGAGAAAGTAGTTCGCTCCTCTTTTTGGCGTTCTTCCTTCATCCTTCTAACGTACATGTCAAGGAAATGGCGGTCGTGTGTATCTTCATGCGTTTCAATCACCTCTCTTATCAATTTCTGTAGTAAATAAGATCTGATCACAGACTGAGCAAGAAGGTAAGTTTGCCTAGACTTGGGGATATTTCAAAGTTAGGGTCGAAATAATGAGTAAGTATAACAAGTAAGTAATTATAAGACACATCGATCCCTATGACATACACTATTAATCTGTCAAAGTCTTACCGTGAAGAAGTCTAATAAATATTGGTTTCCTCTCTTCAAGTCGTTAAAGCCGCTGTAGTTGGGCAAGAGATCTTTCAGCCAAGGTGTCAGAGACAGAGCACCTCCCAGGTCATTGGATCCTCTCTGGAAGATCAGGGTGTGTTTCGCCAGTTCCCAGAGTGTCTGGTACTCGGACCTTGGTAAGGTCATTTTGGTATATACGTGCAACATACCGTTTATGAATGGAACGGCGAAGTAGTGAGGCAAGTAAATCAGTTCTCCTTTCACAAGTTCCTGTAAACAAACAAGCTTTTATAACTTACACGCTGGTAAAACATGTGACAAAAATCAACCTTATTGTTGTCTGAGAACAAACGAAAGTGCACCATAACATAAGAGTCCGGCGAACAGTGAGCTTCCCTTACAAACGTAATACCAAATTGATTTGCAATTTGAGCATAATTAACTCTTCTTGTGATGTAATGCGGATTAAGACAGTATTTGTCTAGGGTTCTATTAAATAAAAAAAACCAAAATCTTCGTCGTATCACATCAAGTACAAAACTGTCAGTCTACTGTGCTGGATAAGTTTAGGATAGGCACCTTTTCAGCAGGGTACTTGGGTCCATTGATGGTCATATCGATCATCTCCCTAATTTCACCCTCCACCACGGTTTCCAAGGCCTCGTCTCGCCTGCCGAAGCCGAAGTCTCGGAGGTACCGCAGGGAGAACCGACGCTGGACATGCCAGAAGTAACCATCCGTAAAGAAAATTCCTGTAGACGAAGAGCAATTTAATTTTGTAGGATTATGTAGGAAATCAAATTACGCACCCAAACAATATAAAAAAAAAGTTTGCAATTACGAAAACGAAATCATCGAAGATAAATTATATTATTTGATTGGGAAGCTTTAACAAACTTTTAAAGTTAATGAAGATTTTGTAAATCTTCATTAACTTTAGTCTTTTTAGTCTACTAATATATTGTATACTACAAAATAATTCATCTCCAACTCTCAACTAAAACTCAAGAATGGATTACTTAAGATGCCGGCGAACAGCTTCCCATACAATCGTAATATCAAAATTATTTGCAATTTGAGCATAATTAACTCTTCTTGTGATGTTATTCGGATTAAGACAGTATTTGTCTAGGTTTCTATTACAAAAAAAAAAGAAAATACTAACCCAATTTAAAATAACTTAGACTTCAACGGATTTTTTACATTTTTCATCAAAAGTGGAAAACTATGCGGCCTTAAAAAAATAGTTTGAGAATGTGCAAGAAGCGCTTGGAACCCTAAAAAGTAGGCAAGTACCTACAATAAACATTTTGAACAAACTACAATTTTTATCTTTCTTGGATCTGCCTTTAATTTAAGATACTATGATATTCACATGAAATAACCCTTATCATTGATCCTTCATTTTAGCCCGTATTTTAGCTTGTATATGAATAGAACAGGTTGAGAGAAATCACACATCCCTGTCGAACGCAAGAGTTATAGCTATATTATAAATATAAATAAATAAATCACTTGGAAAGAGTACAGCGCTTACATTTTACTCAATTGTATTTAGCTGAAATACCGTAAAACATTATATATTTAATTTTATTTTGATTGATGATAGTTAGAGGCTGTATTGTATAACTTACCCAGCTTCTTCCAATAAGATCGCAACCTTCCTAATATGATATCAAGCCGACCATCGAATTCTTCAGTAAACAGCATTTCTTTGATCATAGCAGCGTCATTTATGACGATGGTTGGAAATTGTCCGAGGTATAACCCCACTATTTTGGTGTTGTACCTCTTACTCAATCGCTTGAAGGCTCCAGCTAAGTTGTTAATCTCAGTGAGGAGCACGATCCAGTAACCTCCGTAGACTGGCAAGCTCGGGGGCCCTGGGTAAATATGGAGCAATGTAGTACGAAACTCAAGACGAATAGTATAAAAAAAGAATTTTCATTTAAAATAACAAAAATGTAGTTGAGACAAAGTCGTGTATAAACGTAACGTCTTACAAAAAAACCCCTAAAGCCGAATATGGTAGGTAGGGACCCTCACACTGAACAACTTTTACAAAAAATCTGCTGTTTTATTTTGATGTTTTCGTTATTAATTTTTGTATGAAACAGCTGATTTTTTTTCCACGATTTCAGAGTTGGTCCCCTAGTAAAAGTGGTGGTTTTGTAACACGCTGTATAGTAAGTATCATTTATCAACTTTCCAAAATATTATTTTTTCAAGAAATAGAAAAGCTGAACTATTATTTTCAGTATCATACTCCGCTCAATAGGCAAAATTTCTATTTATTTCGTTATTTAGAGTATTAGTTAAAACCAGTGTATGATATTGAGTAATTTCATAAATAACATTAATAAAGACACGTGATCAAGATATCAATGCAACTACGCTACGAAACACGGTCTATGTTGTTCAAATGATCCAGAGCAGACGTAGAGCAGACTTTTTTTCTCAACCTACATTTTTGAAATAACTAAAAGCGAATAGCACATTATCGGAATTGAAAAAACAAACAATTTGCATATTTTCGTAGACTACGGAAACTACGAATCGTAGCACAGAAAAAAAAAAATTGGCTACGAAGTTCGTAGACTGCGGAATGAAAATATAGTAGCATTTTGTAAGGTGATTTAAAATTGTACAAAAACAGACTTTTAATTAAAAACACTTCCACGATTTTTAAATATTATTCACTATTTTTGTGAAGGTGCAAAGATATAAAATGTAATTAAAATAAGAGCACTATAGTAATAATAGTAGATTATGCAATAAGGGCTTAAAGTAGTGTATTGTGTCCCGGGCGCTATTATTGAACCCCGAGTACGAGGGATTCTATGGTTAACTCCCGAGCGGAGCGAGGGAGTTAAGGCTAGAATCCTGAGTACGAGGTGTTCAAGATCGCCCATGACAAATACACATTTAAGCCCGCGATATACTCTACTTTTTATACTTTCTGCGAGGCAATTGAAACCAATGATTGTTATAAAGAAAGTACTTAAGTAATTATTTAAAGTTAGAATAATAAAATATGAAAAATTAAGAATATTTATTGAAAATTAAAAGTTATGTTAGAAACATTACACCAATTGTGCAACGACAAAGTCACATTCTTTGGTACATTTATAGTTGGGTTAGAGTTTATGTTTTTGTCGTCTATTCTGTAGTGGTCAGTTCGACATTCAAATAAATCCTTCTTGGTGCGCGGGTGAAAATGAATTTCGTAAAAAGTTTTCATGATAACATACAGCCTAACTCAGAATAAGATCTCATTGCACCTAAACTTTTTTGAAACCAACATCGATCAATCACGACTACATGGGTTGCATTCCAAATTCAAATCACATTATTCCCCATGGGAAAAATGACTTACTTTAGGAAAGGTTTGCATGACACATAATATGCCATTGACGAGCAGGTAGTATAAAAAAATATTTACTTACCCGGAGGAAAGTTTTCTAGTCTTTTGTACGCATTCTTGAATGTGGACACCACAAAATAAGTGATACCGCTTATCAAAATTATAATACCAATCATTCTTATTTTAAAACACTAACTTAATAACAAAAATACAAAATATGTTCTTATTTGCTAAGTGTGTACAACTAAATGAACAGAGAGCGCGATAAAAAAGCAGACACAATCTATACTCAATAAATAACAAATTAAGGACGCGGTTAACGACCGATGGGTCCGTATAATTGACGTTTTTATCACTAATTTCGATTTAATGTATTAATTAGCAAATATGATTACATGGTTACATTAAGGGTCATTCACCAGGAATATTTGCGTCTAATCTATCGGTTCAGTTATTACGCTAAGTCCGTCATCGGTCGTTGTTCGGTCGTCGTTATTATAATTTGCAGAAATAGTCGCTCGAAGGCCTCGAAGGAAGGTTCGATCCTTGATCTTGAATCTGAATTGGAATTCCGAAACGGAATATCGTATTGTATGAAAATTTCGAACGAAAAAATACTGCATGTGTGTGGTAGGTCCATAGATTTGTATGGATTAGCTCCTTTTGGAATAATCCGTTTCCGAATTCCGAATCGAAATTCCGTCTGTATGTAGCCAGTCTAATGGCCGAATACTCAAAGGCTTCTTAGCTAAAATCTTTAGTTTAGATCTCCTTAACTTTAAGGAAGTGTCATCAGTTTCATAGTTTCTGTCAAATGTGACAGCTTTTTTTAATTTAAGGTGGCCTTAGCTTTAAGATTTGTTTGATAATTTAGCCCTTATACTTGTGATTTGGCCGTAAGAGCCTTATCACACTGGCGATTAGCAAGTGAGTTCAAAGTGAAGCGAGCTCGCCACAATTGCACAACGAGCTCGCGGCGTGCGCGATAATGAGGCTCTAATAGTGAATTATGCAACAAGTAGTGTATTATGTCTCGGGCGCTATATTCGCTAAGATCACCCAAGACAAATACACATTTAAGCCCGCAATGCATACTCTACTTTTTATACTTTCTGCGAGACAATTGAAACCAATGACTGTTATAAAGAATGTACTTAAGTGTTTATTTAATTTGTCGTCTATTCTGAAGTGGTCAGCTCGACATTCGAATAAATCCTTCTTGGGTGAAAATGAATTTCGTAAAAAGTTTTCATATTTTTATTTTTTTTTATTTGTAGGCAGTGCAAAGAAAATGGTAACATAAATAAATAAATAAATATTTGACAGCATCACATACATTGCTCCGATTCCAAAGTAAGTAGCTAAAGCACTTGTGTTATGAAAATCAGAGACAACGGTGGTATCACAAACACCCAGACCTGAGCCAATATAGAAAAGTTCGTTTTCTTAATTGACCCAACCAGGGATCGAACCCGGGACCTCAGAGATGGCGACACCTTGAAAACCGGTGTACAAAGCCACTCGACTCCATAAACAAAAATAATACATACGGTCGTCAACATACAACCTAACGCTGAATAAAATCTCATTGCACTTTAACATTTTTTAAACCAACCTCGATCAAGCACGACTACATAGGTTGCATTCCAAATTCAAATCACATTATTTCCCATGGGAAAAATGACTTACTTTAGGAAAGGTTTGCATGACACATAATATGCCATTGACAAGCAGGTAGTATAAAAATATTATAAATGACTTCTGTCAACAAAAAAGTTTGTTAAGTTGAGAAATCGACAATGTCGAGCTGTAAAGATTTTCATTTTGAAATTCTGATCCCTGAAAATTAGTTGTTGTAAATGTACACGATAACACAGTATAGTCTATAATATAATAATATATACTGTGATGATAAGGTTATATTATTGAAACGAGGTTGAACGGCGGATGCAAATAAATGTAAATACAACAAATCTACAATGCCGTATCGATACTTAAATCCATAAACAAAAATAATACATTAAAGATAATACTTAAATAATGCTTTTTAAAAATGTCTTGAGATTCCAAACGATGCTTTGAAGTGAACTAATTTTACTTTTACTAGGTACTCCAGAATTCAGATCCAACATCATTTTAGCTTAGTATATCGCATCTTTGTTATATATGGTCTGTGATCACATCTAATAATAGGAGTTAACTTAGCTTAACAAAATAAATATTAAATCTGAAAAGTTATATGTTACCTACTCTTTTTATTTCTTTGACTATAACGTAAATGGTAATCCTATTATTATTATGTAGGTAAGTAATTAAATAATGATTATTGTTATCTTAATGTGCATTGGAAGATAAAGTGCTTATTTTTTATTTCGTAAGTAATATTCAACGTTACGTAGGTAACAAAGTTGTAACAAACAGTGGTTTGTTCTCCCCAATAAAGAGAAAAACAAATATATCTTCAGAAGATTCTCTTTAAGAATTGCAACGAAAGTAGTAGATAATAATACGTCAAACTAATCGAACCATAAATACTATGAATCTCACTCAACAGCATTGGAAACGGACCAAATACATCATAATAATATTATTTTGATGAATTAAAAATTTGTTGTTTTAAAAAATACACATCTGCCGAGCGGGAGGGCCAACGTCTCACTCACCGCACACATAGGACGAAATATAACAACTATTGAACTGTATTACACTATCAATACTATTTTGATCCAGAAAATATTGATGATCGTAGAAAAAAAATCGTTTTTGTTTGATGAACAGTGAAGGGAAACAGGATTTTTATTTCCCGTATCAAAGCCGGCTACAAAATGATCCGACGGAGATATTGCTAAGTAGGTACCTACAATATTAGTTTATCTATAGCTACACATGTCATAACGAAAATTATTGGTACACATAGCCAAATAAATTCGCACATCATCACGATATCGCATATTGCGTGAGTGAGAGAGAAATTGAAACGTTTGTTTCGGGTGATTGTAGAAAAAATCTTTTTTATTTCTTGAACAATATTTATTGTTATATTTTTGTTTGGATTTTTTTGCATAGGAACGTCACAAAGCAGGTTCAATCATGCGTTCCTCGGCGTGACCCGTATCCAGAAGTCGGGCAGCGTGGTGACGATGCCCTGTATGCGGCGCGCGGGGGTCGAGTAGGGCCGCCCGTCCGCCGGCGACACGCGGAAAGCCTGCATGAATCCCGCGAACACTTGGAACATGCATTGGCGGGCGAAGGTCTCACCAGCACACAAACGCCTGCCTGTAAAATAAAAATATTATATGGAATTGGTTTTCTATGTGTGTCTAGACACACTATGCCGAAGTTACGCGACTGAAGTCCGGCGGCAACGTTTTTAATAAGAAAAACACGCTACGTAATTTTCGGCAGATGTGTTGCTAGTCATTCACAAAGCATTGCAGGCGTAACTTGGCCGAACTTCGGTCGCATAACTTCGGCATAGCGTGTCTAGACACTAAGAATCAGTTCGATTACTCGAGTACCGACGACGGCTTTCGTAGAATCTGAAGTTTAGTACTATGTTACACCAGCTTTATGGAACGATTGAAGCTGCAATGCAACCGTATTACGTATTTAGCACTTGAAAGTTCAGCTTCTTCTGGTATAGAGTTGTCGACCTTACAAAGGAAAATGCTGAACTATAAACTGAAAAAGTACTTCGTACGTTTAGCACTATAATAATATGTTATGTGCCTTCGTATCACCTCTTTCTTATAAAAAGCTAAAAAGAAAGGAACTTCGTTATTTGGAATATAAAGAGTTCTAAGAGGGTGAGGTATTTGCCCACCATATTGTTGAATAAATCTAAACTTGTTCACAGTAATAGGTATTATATTGTGAACTTGTGTTGTGATCGTGTTTTATTTATTAAACTCGATGGCAAATGCCTGTAAAATAATTTTACCAATTTTATCAAAGTTAAACTAAATCTTGCTTAATCTCACCAGCTCCAAAAGGCAGTGACTTATCGAGGGATACATCCAGATTGCCATTCTTTATGAACCTCTCGGGCCGGAAGTTTTCAGGATCACCCCAGATTTCTTTACTATGGTTCAATACAGTAAAGTTCGCTGTAACCATTGTTCCCTGAAAAAGTTTTTAGAGATTAAGTTATAATCCAGGAGCGATAATCTCACTGTTGGAAACCAAATACATATTTACCCCTTTACTAATAAAGATTGTATAGCAGATGTATAGTTACACAATGGTTACTCTCTGTCAAACTATTTAAGTTTGACATAAAAAGAAAGGGACAAAACATTGTGTAACTATGCATCTGATATACTATCTTTTCTAGTAAGGGGGTTAATGCATATATAATTCTAAAACTAGGCATACTTTTGGTTAATTAATATAATTTGGACGCGTATTTTTTTTTTTTTAATTATTATGAATGATTATCATAGGAATCAAAGTTTTTTTTATAGAATAAAACCTACCTTAGGTATATCATATCCATGGAATTTGGTATCAGCGTATGCTCGATGGGGTACTCCAAGCGGGACAAGCGTGTCATACCTCATGGTCTCCCTGATACACGCCTCGATGTAAGGTAAACTGGAAAACATTCCAAAGATTTATCCTGTCTCTCTTTAAAACCCTCGAATTTGAATAAGAAGGCTTAGAACTTAAAATTCCAACAGCATTATCAATTGAGGATTTCTCAGCTAATATTTCTCAGATATTAGGTAGTGTATTTGAAGACCTCTCAAAGCGGGACTCATTTTTAACACATTCACTGTCATAATTATGAGCTAAAGACACATTTTACGTTTGTTGGTCAGTCACTTGTCAGTCAACGGAAAAATGGTGTTTAAGTTATCGGTAGTTGTTAAGATATAACAGTTTCGTACTTTTTCTTATCATCAAGACCCGGCAGCCGTCCCCTACCGATGACACGGTCAAGTTGCTCGTGGATCTTGTCCTGGAGTTCAGGCTGAAGGAGGAGTCTCTCCATCAACACAGTCAGGACCGCCTGCACGGTGGACGCGGATGGCAATGTGTAGTCTGCGCAGATCACAGCTAGCTGATCCACTGCAATAAACAAATGAAAGACAATTATTTAGCCAAGACAGAAAAAAAAGAAGAAGCTGAGAAACTGAGATGCCAGAAATTTAAATAAAGAACACTTTTATATTTGTTACCCCATACCTAAGTACTAATTTTTCATACAAACCAGAGAATGTAGATCTCTTGCCCTTCTCTTTCTTCATAGTCTTTATGTAATAATCAAGGAAATGACGGTCCTGAGAGTCATCCTGGGATTTCATTACCTCTTTAATAAGTTGCTGAAAAAAAGTCATATTTACTCTTAGTATCTACCCGAAAATAGCTGAGATTTTTTATATGCACTATGTTTTCGATCAACAATCATAAAGGGTCGGAATTACTCGGTATAGTAGGCAAACGTGTTCTGCAAAGCGAGGATCTCCCTACCTGTAAAGTGGGGATGTAAAAGTGTGGAATGTTGTTGGACAGGGTTTTTTTTAAATATTGTAGGTTTGTGAAGACCACTTTTCGATTCAGGGATCCGTTTGCCAAATATTACCTCGAGGGTCAATTGTTATTTTTTTAGTCACCTCGACCTCGAGGGTCACCTGATTTTGGTCAGATATATATCCAAAGTCAACAAAATTTTCTCTCCTTCTTCCTCCACTTTTTGCTATTTAGTGCTTATATTTCAAAGTTAAATAATTATGGTTAATTGCTTATCGAGATACATTTACGATGTATTTCCTACTTACCATATAAAAATCCAGTAACACCTGGTTGCCGCTGACCAACCCATCGTACCCACTCCAGTTAGGGAAAATGTTTCTAAGCCAGGGGGTGATGGAGAGTGCTCTTCCAAAGTCGTCGGAGCTCCTCTGGAAGAGCAATGCTCCCCGGGATAGGTCCAGGATAGTGCGGTACTCTGACCGAGGGAGGCACATGCGGCTGATCACGTGGAGTAGACCGTTGATGAAGGGGGCGGCGAAGTAGTGCGGCAGGTACACCAAATCGCCTTTCACCACCTCCTGATGAAAAATGTAGTGGTTTTTAAGTAATTTTATTACAATTGTTTCAGTTGCTCGTTATGGATATTTAATTGCCTAAAGAGAATTTACTGAAATACGAGTATATTAACATTTTGTATATCTTCCTATTGTCTGGCGAAAGCAAAAGTTTGGTGATGCACTTAAAACATGCAAAAATACTTTATATTTCTGCCCCTATAGCATGACTACATCGTGCGATACCTAAAGCGTTTTATCGACACTCAACTGTCAAAATCCATGGTCTTTTGACAGTTAAATTAAAAGTCAGAAAAGTGACAAATCGCTATATCATAATAGCGTTTCGGTGGTCATGCTAAGGGAGAGTCGATAATTTTATTATAAAACTTGAGAATCGAGAAAAAGTAATGCAAACTCTAAAATGTCTGTAAATATTTTTGGGAGTTCTTCTTGGAAACTGCATTTTGTCTTTTGCCTGAAAATCTGAAAGAGTCAATGTAAAAAAAAGTTGTTTTATATTTAACATTCAAAGTAAGGTACCTCTTCTACAGAGTTCTGTGGTCCATAGATGGTCATTTCTATCAAGTCCTTCATCTCTTGTTCCACAACAAATTCCAGGCCTCCGTCTCGTCTGCCGAAGCCGTAGTCCCTCATGTACCGCAAGGAGAAACGCCTCTGCACTTGCCAAAAGTATCCGTCGGTGAAGAATATACCTAGAAATTAATGTTTAAACGACTAGGAATGATTATTTACTTTGTGAGACAAACAATATTACGTTAATCATTATTTAGCTATGTTACAACTTCTGGCATAACGCCTTTTTTAACGTCCAGTATGTTTTTTTTTCCACAACGGGACAGTGCTTGTCCACCTCACTGATGTTAAGTGACGATAAGGCCGTAAGTGTAAACGCACTACACCCGGAATCCTCACCACTGAGGTATCTTGCGTCTAACTGCCGGAACACAACAATTTTTAAATTGTTGTTATAGCGCCTGATTTAGTTAAGATGGTGGTAGCTAGCCAGGTGAACTGTAATGTTGTTTCTAATTTTCCCTAGCATGACTTGCAGATTTATTTAAATGATCTTTTTGGAACTTTGTTAGTGTAGGTAACAATATTGCTAATCAAAAACGTATGATGAAATACAAATCTTATTTATAAACTAAGTCATATACAGATACTATTGTTAGTTCCTAACTAAATACTGATATCTTTTTTTCTTTTGAGGCACCCTAAAAAGAGATCACTCACCTAATCTCTTCCAAAAAGACCTCAATCTTACGACGCAAGTGTCGACCCTGCCGTCGAAGTCTTCATGATACAGCATGTCCTTAATCATAGCAGGGTCGTTGATCACGATGGTGGGCAGCGAGCCCAAGAACATGCCGATGATCTTGGACCGGTACATGTCGCTGAGCTTGCGGCAGGCGGCTGCCAGGTTGTTGTAGTCCAGGGCGAGGAGTAGCCAGTATGCTCCATATATTGGAAGGCTCGGTGGACCTGACAAATAGAAAAAAAAACGGTCAAGAGCGAGTCGGACTCGCGCACCGAGTGTGCCGTACTATCATTCTGAAAATGTTTACTATTTAGAGACATTGTTTTATTTTTCCTGTAATCTTCTAATTTCAGTTTTTTTCTCTGTGCAAACTTCGGAGATATAATGAACGGTATTTTTTTTACAATTTAATCAAAAGTCGAAATCTATGCGGCCTAGAAAAATTTAAAAAAATGTTCGAGAATGTGCAAGCAGCGTTCTTTCATATGATACCCCATATGCCCTAGTAGCCTCACTTCGAATTTGTAAGACCCCCTTTCAGATCCTGTTACAAAATAAAATATTTTATATTTCTCTCTTATTTGCAAAATAGTTGGGCAAACGTCATCTTAAACTATTCCAAATTTCAAGTTGATAGCATCTAGTTGTTCTCGAGATATCCAGCTGTGACAGACAGACAGACTGAGTCGCACAAAAAGGATTCCTTTTTACCATTTTTGGTACGGAATCCTAAAAAGTGAAGGTAGGTACATCAAGACAAAAATCGTTTAGGCTCACAAGTCTCACAACTCACAAGACTACTAACAAGAAATTGTTGGCAAAAAAAATTGTAAATAGGTATTTAAGTAAGTAACATTTATTCACATTAAAAGTAATGTATTATTGCACATTGGTGTTAAATTAACAGTGTAACTACATAAACGAGGAAAGCTTGCTAGCTTTGTACTGATTCCGGTCAACAAAGTCGTTTATTTTGTCACCATGCTGCCAGTGCTGAGCAAATATTTTGCAGTCCTCGGGGTTTTTAACAATTTTCCCAACTATTGGGTGAAACGATTGTAATAAACAATCGAACATAGAACCTCCTCCTTTTTTTGAAGTCGATTAAAAATCTAAAGCTAATGAAATAATTTAAACAAAGGTATTTGGGGTGAAATGAAGATCAACGAGAAAAACATTTGGCATACATTATTTTAATGCTTAACCTACGTTTTTCTACTTTTAACATCATCCCCCTACCCTTATCCCAATTTATTTGGGGTCGGTGCAGTGTGTCCTTCTCTTCCATTCCTTCCTGTCACTCGTCATCTCCTCATCCACTCATATCATTCCTCACACAATCCATCCATCTTTTCTGCGGTCTTCCAACCCTCAACATCCAAATCCATTACTCTTCTAGTAACATGCCTTTAACATGACGGAAATTATTATTATTATTAGAATTATTTTGTTTAAGTTTGCTAAAATCTTTAATTCGTTAAAGTGCTTTGCGTGCGTGCTCCAAGCGAATAATATATATTTTTTTTAAACAACAACGAATCAGCAAAGACAATGCTATTTCTGTAGAATACTAAATAATATTATACTAGAAAAAAAACTCCAACAGTTCAGTGGGATGCATTGGACCGAACTTCCAAAGGTCGCGGGTTTGATTCCCGCCTGGGAATATATTTATAATCTCGTGATGAGTCGAGTTTTTCTAGTATATTATTTAGTATTGTATAGAAATAGCATTGTGAATGCTTAAATCTCAAATTTAATCATTATACAACGTGTTACAAAAGTACCCCTAATGCCGAATATGGTGGATAGGGACCATCAAACTGAACAACATTTAAATCTCTGAAATCGCGAAAAAAAAATCAGCTGTTTCATACAATTTGATATTTTCGTAATTAATTTTTGTATGAAAGAGCTGATTTTTTTTTCGGGATTTCAAAGTTGCTCCCATAGTAAAAGTTGTTCAGTTTGATGGTCCCTATACACCATATTCGGCATTAGGGGTACTTTTGTAACACGTTGTATTGGTAGCTATTTCATCTTAATCAATTGTCAAAATATCTAGAAAGATGTTTTTATTGAATGTCGAGGTATAGTTCCTCACTTTGATGAAATAACGCTGGCTTGCTGTACTAGAAAAATTCGAAGATGCCACTCTAGTGACTCGGTAGCTCAGTTGGGAGAGCATTGGACCGGACATCCAAAGGTCGCGGATTCGATTCCCGTCTGAGAATATGATCTGGTGACGAGTCTACATTTTTAAATATTATTTAGTAAGTATTAACAAATCATTACCTACATAAATTTAGTATTAGTTTTATTGTTTAAAATTAGCGTGGTAAGATGAGGTCTCAGCAGAGAATAAATAATAGGCCTCATTATAAATGCGAAAGTCCGTTTGTTTGTTTGTTTGTTACGCCTTCACGTCTTAACTACTGAACCGATCATCATTAAATTTTGCAAACTTACACGTTGTTAGGGGTACAGAGAAGGACATAGAGTACCTTTCATCCCGAAAAAATAATTGTTCCCCAGGGATAGCAAAAAACTTTCCACACAGACGAAGTCGCGGGCGGTCGCTAGTTATACATATATTAAAAACGTAATAAACAAAGAAACCTTTATATCTGAAGCTAGTGTTAAAATAGGCTTATAGTATAATATAGGAAGAAAATAAAGATAAAAAATATGCTTTCAGGATAATAATATGTAACATAAACAATAAAAAAAAAAATTTTTTTGGGAATCCAGGAAAACACCATTTTATACGTATATTCTAGTACATACCAGAATTTGCTGAACGTACAATAACACATTGCATGTTTATTCGTGTAAAAATAACACAAGTAGAGAAATGAAATTCTTTACACTTTACACATTTTTTGGTAGTGAATAAATTCTTTTTAAAGACATTGCACGAATAATCAAAGGATTTATTAGTGCAATAAACTAACACAAAATATATTGATATTCCAATATTGTGCAAGCAACTTTATATTATTAATAAAAATAATATTATAATCCCATAATTCACAAAAAATATTTATGGTGCATTATTAAATTCTAGGATGCAATAAAACGAAAGCAAAATCGTGCCGGAGGTTGCGTACGTTGATTCGTTTCAGCCGTCGTTATTCAGTAAGTGTGTAAGTACCTACTTATGTATTCCTTTACTTATGACAAAGATTCACTTGTAAGCTTTATGTCACACAGTTTTCCATTTTCTCTAATAGAGACTATGGTCTATGATTTACACATTTGTTAGAAAAACTACGATCATTTGAATAGTTGTATGAAACATGACATGACAGAGTAATGCATTTGCACAGAACCTGTCTGACTGCAAACACAGTTGCATGCTGGGGCTAGAGTAATGTACCACAATGTACTACATTCATCATGAGCCATTAATGTCCCCATTGCTGGCGCACAGGCCTTCTTTATGTCATGTGGATCTGATAATAATATATCAGTGGTAGGAAAATATAGACGATTCAAAAGTGATTAATTATTAAGTTTTTTAAATAATTTTGACTTTGAATATATTGTACCGTACCTGGTGGGAAGTTCTTTGGTCTTCTGTAAGCATTTACGTATAAATACACCAACACTAGCGGCAATGCGACGGCAGCAGCAATGGCGCTCAACATTTTAGTAGTGAACTATTTCGTTTGGTAAGACCGACTGATGGCGGGACGCCAGTGTCAAAATATTTTATTTAACGCCACTGTGCTAACATATTTGAGGAACTTATTGTGCACACACATAGCCTGCTGGCAAACTCTATATAGCTGCGCTCGCTACGCTGCCTTGTGGCATGGCATCGTATCCTGTTTTGTCCTTTTTGTATGCCGAAGAAAATGCGCAGGTGAGCAGGAGGGTCGAAATGTGGGAGTAGCCAGACCTGTTCTTGCTTCTGGTACTCTGGTAATTCATTTTATCCCTGGTACTACAGAATATTTTTGTCAATAAAAGAACACCATGTATGCAAATATTATTTTTAATGTTTTTAAAGAGATAAAAATAAATTCAAAACAAAAGGAAAACCGCCATCAAAAACCTAAAAAGAAAAGACTAACATAAACAATAATAATATACAAATCACTATTTTAACTCAAATACGGATATCAATATTAAAAATCGTCTAATAAAATCGGGTAGGACTTTAACTGGCGTACTCAGAGACGTCAATTAAGTTTAATGCCTCATCAACTTCAATAGATGATTTTATACAAGGTGTTACAAAAATTTTAATATTTTCGATTTTAATTTTTGTATGAAACAGCTGATTTTTTTTCGCGATTTCAGAGTTGGTCCCATAGTAAAAGTTGTTCGGTTCGATGGTCCCTATATACCATATTCGGCATTAGGGGTATTTTTGTAACACCTTATATAATAAATTGATATGCGTGTCTACGTTATACATATTTTTTGTACATTATTTCTTTCTTTTTAGAGCTGTTTCATTTTGGAGCTGTTTTGTTTGTCTTTTTTCATGTTTTTAGGCGGTTTTTCTTTTGTTATGAAATTTATTTTTTTATTTCTTTAAAAACGTTAAAAATAATATTTACATACATGGTGTTCTATTATCGACAAAAATATGAGACCAATTTTCCCGTAATACTACCAGTCACGTGAGTAGTACTACGACCAAATAAATCACCCGTAGCACTGCCGGTACAACCAAGTACCAGGGGCAAGAAAGATCGTAGCACCGTGATTCAGGGAAGAAAGTTCGTACCATCGAATACAGCTCGGATGAGCAACGTTCAGGGAGCTTCGAAAAATCCTCGGTATAATTTTTTATTTTGGTTTTTAAGAAAATCAATAAGTTAAGAAACAATCAAGGAAGAAGGAACATTGTAAAAGAGTTGAAATGCTTAATAATTATACAATTTTACGACTTTTTATACCAATTAGGTACCCTGTCTTTATGCAATTACGATACGACAAATTACTTGATTGCTACGATAATACCTATCTATGGAGGTAGGTGTAGTCAGGTAAGTACTTATCTTAGAATGTAAGTAGTAGGTAGGTACTGCAATAGGTAACGCGTCACAACTACATTGTAGAGCAAAATAATAGGATAAAGTAATAGCACAGAATTTATAATCGTGTTCTAGTAAACTACTTCTGTTTGCATTGATTATGATGAATAGTTAATTTTATTGTTTTTAAAACTTTAACATTGTAGGTACGTATCATGTGGCTAGAACAATCTGGGGTACTTATTAAGTATGTTGACAACATAAATATTTGTTTGACGAGCTCCGTGGTCGAGTCAAGTGGTTTGTACACCAGTTTTCAAAGCGTCGCCATCTTTGGTGATTTAAAAAACGAACTTTTGTAAATTGGTTCAGCGGGTCTAACGGCTTAAAACAATGAAGTTCAGGTAAGCTTTAATTTGACATATGGATGTGATACATTGCTATTTCTTTCTGGCACAAATAAAACAGACCAAAGAAAAATAGCAAAGTATTACATCCATCTAATCAAAGTCATTGCCATTTGTCAAATGTCATGACAATTATGTTTACATTGCTAGGTGTAGGTGTAGCTATGAGTCGTTTGTTCTATTTTCAAATCGGTTGACGCAATGGATATTCAATTATTGTCATAACTGGTGACAAATTGTCACGTTTATTTTTTAGCCGATTGACCCGCAGTCCCGCAGGTCTGGGTGTTTGTAGTTTCAACGTTGTCTCTGATTTCCATAACATAAAGTGCTTTAGCTAAAGTTAAGTACTTTGGAGTCAGAGCATAATGTTTGTTATACTGTCTAATTTTTATTTATGTTATGAAAATGATAGTAGTATAAGTACGTAATGTCAAAAAGGTGATTAATTTGAGGAAAGTTAATAATATTCCCTATTACCAAAAAATACTAACTAATCACATTCTTTTTGCAAGTATGTGTAGGAATTCAATCAGAACCACTCAGAACTAAGAAGTAATAATTAGAGAAACGATTGATAAAAAGGAGAAAGAAATTGCTGTCTTTCATTTAAAAAGCTCAGTTTTTACTTGCTTTAGTAATAGGTAGAACTGGCAAAAACATGTCTTTCTTTCAAAGTGTAAAGGTGTTCTTTACAAAAGATAACTTTGATTTCGAAAACCCTGATATTGACCTGGACACGTTTCACCCTCAGTGCCGCTTGTTCTTGCTACCCATGGGCATATTTTTTCATAATAAAACTTCTCTACTAAGGTTTGTTGCTGTTTGTTTTGAATAAATGTTTATGTAGACCTCGCACTTTGAATACTGGACAATTCAAGTTTTATTCACCTACCTTACATTCCAGTTTAAGAATGAACTTTTCAGGAAATGCATCTAATAGATACAGTTCCTGAAAAGTTTATTCTTCACTTCCGGACTCTGAAGAGACCTGACGAAGTGTAGGTACTATCCAAAAAAACCTAAAGGTAGATCTAACACCCACAGCCATCACCAACACTTTGCATCAATGTAAGCATAGGATGCTGACCAGGGGCGCTACCGGCTAACTTTTCTAACTTCGGCGGGCGAGATTCAACTTAAAATAGAAAAATCGAAGTAAGGAGTTTCGTATTGTACCTACTATTCGCCGAAGTTATTTAGAAGATATCGATGTTCGTGTGATGTCATGAATTGGGGTTCGCCATTTTAACCCGATTGGAGCTCGATTTATCTGTTTTAATTTGAAGCCCGGCAAACTTTCCGAAGTTCGATACGTTAGCCGGTACGGCCCCTGAAGCCTCACACACAGGCGCCGCATCAAAGTAGGCGACGTGCGATATAAACAGAAATGTCTGTGTCTGGCCTATTTTCGTGGCCTAAGTCTGTCTCAACTGCCCTGCTCAACAAAATTTGTACTCCGCTGAGCTGCGATGCCAGCGTTTCTACATACTCTGCCCGTATTTATAAACCGCTTTCAACGTTAAGACCTATCTAGAGATCATACTTGAGATGCTGTTTCTTTTAAGAACAGCATCTCAAGTAAGTATAAGTATCTCAAGATAAACTCTCAACGATGAGAGCGGTTTATAAATACGGGAATTAAGACTTATGCGCGACTTCAGATTTTAAAGCTTAGTCTGCCTAGTAAAGTGCCAATTTTGTCGCTAGAGAAATAACGTATGGTGTGAGTCAACAACGCACAAGTATTTCTACTGGAAACATCGTGCCAATCCGTAATAGCGGAGTGGTCAGGATTTTATCGCATATGTAGTTATAATATTATTATGTGAGACTCTCTCTCACGTACGCTGGGAGGGCCACAAACAACCACATTCGGTACAATTTTTAACCGACTTCAAAAAAAGGAGGAGGTTATCAAGTCGACTGTATGTTTTTTTATTTTTTCTAACATCAAATCTGTCTTTAAGGTTCCTATGGCCGTTTCTTTGCGTATCACTAACGTTTTGCGCGGTTGGATTGGAGTTGTTGAACGTCTTCCATGGCATCCAGGTGAAGGACTACTCCTTAGCCACGGAATGTTTCTGCTACTTCGTGCTCCTCGGCATCATCCCCATGGTCTTCGGCACGAATATCGTCAACAAGAAATACATACAACATTTAGTTGAAAGCATGAATAAGGATTTTAATTATATTTGCAAATTAAGAACGAAGCATAGGTAAGGATCAGTCAGCTAGTACGGTGGTCTGAAGTAAAGTCTTATTTTTAAAAATTGCCCCTTATTTTTCTAGACCTCATCGAATTGTGCCTATGCTACCTACCTAATTTTAGTAAAATTTCACAGGAGCCATTTCCTTAAGGGCCAACTGTTGATATGGAAGCTATGCTTCTCTTGGCTGTGGTTCACCGGGATTATTGCGGTGATGTACACCTCTATGACGATAGCGCCACTCATCTACCAGAGCTTATTCACTACCCTGGACGAGCATATGGTCCGACCACTGATATTCCCCATGTGGCTGCCGAAAGACGATCCCTACAGGACACCAAACTACGAAGTGTTTCTATTTCTTGAACTGACTTTTCTCGTTCTTTACATACTAAGTTTCAGTGGTAAGTCTTTTACTTCAAAAACCAATCAAATAGGTACTTACTTACTTAGAATAAATGTAATAATAGCTAAAACCACTACAACACAAAAGGAAGTTTCGTTTAGAGCTTTCCATTACTTAAGTAGGTACTACGTATGAGTACCTACTCGATTGTAGTGTAGGTAGCTATAATAATATCCTCTAAAGTTAATACACGCCCATCACATTCTTCCAGTATATGTATACATGCAGTTCCATGTGCTGTTGCACAACAAACTCCTGCTAGATTTGGTGGTCATGGACTTCGAGACCATATTCGATGGCCTCGACGAGGCGGTGGCCACACTGCCACGCTACCACGAGCGCCGAGTCACCACGCAACTGATGCTCAATAAACGCATGGAGAGAATCGTTAAATGGCACATCTCGGTTTTCGAGTAAATTATTAATTTTGAAAATCATAGAAATTAACCAAAATGAAATGGGGAGACCTATACAATAGGTATACTAAGTAGGTACCTGGATGTGAGTGTGGTGGACAGCAGTGGGTATCGTGTAGCTGATATAATGATGATAAACTAAAATCAAGGTTTTGATTTATTTCTTGGTTGAGAAACCGCGCATACTTACGCTGCGTTGATTAATCCCAGATATTAACTCTCTTACTAATAAAATTGTATAGCAGATGTATAGTTACACAATGGTTACTCTCTGTAAAACTATTTAAGTTTGACATTAAAAAGAAAGGGACAAAACATTGTGTAACTATAGGTACATCTGCTATACAATCTTTATTAGTAAAGGGGTAAGTATTTAGCATTTGAGTTGCCTGCATAAAAAAGTAAAACATGGGTAGCTATCTATGTCGAATCCAGTGTTTCCAAATGGGTTGAAGATGTAGTTAAAGATAAGTAAGTAGGTAAGTACTTATGATTGAAAGAACATTGTTTCACCTTACAGAAATTAATCGATTTCCGTTTATTTATTTATATATGGATCTCCAACAGAGAATACACAAATTGACACAATAGGTTAGGGTAGGTACATTTATGCATGCTTCTCCAATTACAGGAGACCACAGCTTGCATCTTAAAAATGATAAGATTTCAAGTAAATAAATAATTTGAATGGCAGGTCGATAGCAGCATTATCCTCCGTGCACGGTGTACCCTTGATGTACCAAGTGGGATTCAGCTCTGTTGCGGTGTGCCTGATGTTATACCAAATAGCTGACGTAAGTATTAATAATATACACGCTGTAATCCGTATAAAGTGTATTATTTCTAATGAACTGTACGCGCGGAAATCTTATAGTTGTATATCACGTAAGTAAGTTAACATTACCTAAGTATTAATAATCAAGAAACGTGGAGCTCGATGGACCGCCGTTAGTTAGAGTTTCAGCAACTTCCGCTAGGGTTGTTAATGAGATGGGTGACCAAAAATCCATTTACTTCAAACTCTTAGATGCTTGGACGCGCCGCCGTAGGTACTTACTTTGTGCTTTGGAAGACACGTCCCTATCTATACACGACTAGGGACGTGTCTTCCAAAGCACAAATTCTATAAGGAAACCCTGTGCCCCGGCGGTGGGGACATAATACAATGGATGATGATGGTCAAGCAATCTTAAAAATCTATGGTAATTGAAAGCAATTTTTATTCGGAACTAGGCTGAGTTGCATAATTAACTTCTTCTTCTTCTTCTTAATGAGTGGCTAGACAGGGCTAGACACAAACTTATGTGACCCGGTGACTGCGTCGCTGTCGTCTATGGCGTAACCACGTAACCTAGGTAACAAGACTAATAACACTTAGCTAGTTCCAGTTATGGCCACCGGCTCAGATAAGTTTGTGTCATGTACCTACTGTTATAATTAAATTAATATAGATTTACACTAAAATATTTTATATGTATACCTACTTAGGTAGGTACTTAGGTATATTAAAAAATTCCATCAGAAGCACAAATTAAGTTAGGCTAATATGAGGCCAAATACTAAGTATTTTCAAGATTCTACACCGTTTCAGAAACTCGACCATGGTGTACTTGACATCCTCTTTGTAATGCTGTTTTTTGCGGCATGCTTGCAACTATGGATACCCTGCTATCTCGGAACACTGCTGAGAAATAGAGTAAGTATCAGCTTCGCAACTTGTCCGCCTTTTTAGGGTTCCGTGCCTTTAAAACTCTAGAGCGGTTTCCCAATTAGTGGTACCTACAAGTATCAAGGGGCACGCTGGACAATCTCTTACTTAAGTACGGTATTGTATAAGTAACCTTTTTTATATCTTTCCTGCGGGGAGCGAGGGAGGGGGCGAGATGCAATAAAGAGTACGCGAGTTTGAGGTCTTTCTTGGAGTGGTACGTAGAAAATACTAATTGGGAACCACTGCTCTATAGGAAAAAATATCTCAATTTTCCTTGGCCGTCTGTTTTTTCAAATTTTTTTTTTTGGGAACGCATGAAAATGTAAAGTTGTAATTAGTATCAAGTTCTAAGGAGCTGTAAAAATATAAAACTTCGTGAACTCATCAAAAGATACCGAAATTACGCCACGTTTTGACTCCTAAAGAAACCAAAACCTACGTGGTAAGTACTTATTTCCCACTTTGTTGTATGGTCTATGATATTTTTATTTTTAACATTTACATGATTACATTTCTCATAAGCCCTAAAATACAGGACGTAGATAAATTATGGGATAATTAATGGGACCTCGAGAAACAGTTCTCCCTCGTGGTCCTACGAGAAAACTGGGGTTATTCACCGTTAGAATCAAGATCTTACAGCACAGCAATTTATTACCTATTATTATAAACCTACCTAAAGGAATTTCCGAAAATCGTTATGAAAATAAGAATATATTTGGTGCCTACTAACTTCCTCGGGCGCCACTTACAAAAAAATGCACACCCATTTTTTTCTGTAGTACCTAGGCTACCTAATCATTTAAAATTAGTACTTACAAGGTTAACTGATAAACGCAGGCATTCGACGTGGGCGACGCGTGCTGGACGTGCGGGTGGCACGAGACGTCACTGGGCCGTCTGGTGCGCATGGACATCATCATCATAATTCTACGCTCGCAGCGGCCGCTCTCCATCAAATTTACGGGTCTACCGAATCTGTCCCTCGAGACCTTTTCATCGGTACTGCCCCTCTAGACCAGTGATTCTCAATAAGTTTTTTCAACGTACCCCTTCAAGAAAGACATCAAACTCACGTACAAGGGGTACGTGAGTTATGTAGTTATGTAGTATTGTAGGAATGACATATAAAAATGTAATCAATGTAGGTGAGATTGCACCCCTTGATGCAGCCTCGCGTACGCAAGGGGGTACGCGTACCACTAATTGGGAAACACTGCTCTAGTCAAAGCGCCCAATTTTCGCTTTCCGAAAGATGTATGAATATGTATAGTTTTAAAAATCGACGGTTAGCGATTCATATTTATCCATAATCCTATTTCGATGGCGAAAATTTTACAAGCAAGCGTTTATTCCGCGTCGTTCCCTCAGCACTGGCCCCTGATGTGACGATTTGACTAAAAATAACGAAAATAGTTTCTTAAAAGGGTTATTTTCAAAATAAATGGAAATAAAATACAACAAAAATAAATAGCATGGCCAATTGGCGGTTCGGCCATCCGTTGCTTGCCATGAAATACTAGTGGAATAGGTGCGAGTGTAGGCTAATGCGGACAGACAACATATACATACTTATAACTACTTCATTACTATACTTTAATAATTACCTACTTCTTTTTCTTTTCAGATCATGAGCTCAGCATATTCTTATTTTAATATGCTAAGGCAGTACAATTAATAAATCCATCATAGATAAAGATAAAAAAATAGATTATAACATCTACAGGAATTATAAATAAGAAAAGGATCTAGTGTAGTTTTTAAACTTCATCCAATTTATTACATTATTAAATGTATAAATTAAATCTACTTACAACTTCTTATTATTTACAAATAAAATGAGTGTGATACCTTATAGTGGCATGAAGTTAAATAAATAAAATCTGTTTCAATATATTCTTAGTACTGTGATCCTTTATGTTCTGGTAATAGGAAATATATTGTGACTGGGCCTTTTGTTGTGTGGACGATTTCTTTGTGCCTAATGAGTTGAGTGGCAGCTAATCCATATAGTAGACAGGGAATACCTAGGAAACAAAAAAATCTGAATCATAAAAACATTGAAACAATGCCTCTTCAATAGGTGGAATGTAATGAAATCTAGGATATCATTAAAACAAGCAAAATTTTCTACATTTAGATTGATTCTATAGACATCTATAGAATCAATCTAAATCTACATAGATTCAAATACATTACTAAGAGGGGGATTACACGATCATTCAGACTGACACCGGACTGATACAGGGGCCAGGGCTGCCATCTATACTATTGTTTCTAAGAAATTCTAAGAATAAATCGTACAAATGGAAGCCATGTATCAGCCTGATGTCAATCTGTAATCCCTCTCTAAGGGCCAGTTTCAACAGGTTTCTAACATATTCCTTCATGACAGAAAATTAATACCAAAAGTGTTTTATTTCAATATCATACAAATTCTGTTTAAATTCTTTAAAATTACAACAGAAGATTAAGGTGCTAGCTAAAACCTGTGAAACAGATCCTAAATTGATTGAAACATACAATTGTTTAAGGTACTAGGTCAGTGCTTTTCAAGGTGATAGCGATTCCATTATTGGTAAAGTTAAACACTATGGGGAGGGCAGCATCAGAGAAGAATTGATTCTCAAAGTGGGTGGTAGACAAAATAAGTTTGAAAACCTCTGCACTAGTGAAACTATAGTTACCAACCTAGGTTCACCACTTTCACAGCTCTCATGAACTTATCAGAGACTTCAAGATCCTCCTTTTCTTTCTTCGAACAATGATATTTTATGTAAGGGAAGCAACCGGTCCGTAATATCTGATAATTGGAACTTCCGACTTTCCAATTAAAGTTTGACATGCCAAACTGATCATCTTTTACACTACTGTACTGAAAAAAATCATTTTAAGATAAATAATAATAATTAAAATAGCATTGTGAATGCAAAAAAAATTAAATGAATAAAATTTGGTAAAAGACATTTAATACATAAAGTTTGCATCTCAGTGGTGTCGATTGAGTTGGCAACAACATATTTAGGTTACCAAATTGGCAGGACTTAAAAAATTTAGTTTTCCATCCTTTTCTTTCTGATTTGAAAAGATACAGAAAGAAAGGCTAAAATGTGACTTATTTACCTGCCAATCAATTGTTTTACAGTTATGAATCATCCTGTTTGACTAAAACTGAACTAACTTAGGTTGGTACTGAAATATTATCTAACATTTCAGTGCATAGTTTAAAGTCTTGATTAGATGCAAATTAGATACAAAAGTGATTGCTTATTGTTTGAAGCATTCTGACACTATCTAGGGCACACTGTAAGTAAATATCACTAGTAGGTAGGTACCTATGTTGATAAGTCGAAGTTCAAAAGTTATTGGATGGAAAATAATCTAACCTTACTTATTTGTTCTTTAACTTAGGTGTTATAATAGAAGATTAATAGTTGAGAATATCATGAAGGCAACTGACGACTAAGAATAAATATTTTGAATAAAAGAAAAACTACTTCACTAGTAATATATAAGTAGGTAATATAAGTCAATGACTTCACCTTAACAAAATAAGATGTCCAAGGTGGTTCGTTGCACTGCATTAGATAAGCAGTCAATACTTCAGAAGCTGTCGGTCGAGAAAATAAGCAAGCAATATGAACAGTCACTACATTCATTTTTACTATTTTCGTAATGCTTTTAGTTAGTTTCAAACTAAACATTGTGTAAAATAAAGTAAACCGTAAAAACAAGGACTTGATACTACAAAAGTAATTATATTATAAGAACATAGTTCTTTATTTTATTTTTATTGTACTCAGGGGCTCTATCGGCTAAAAACATTGAAATTCATGTTAACTGTTTTGACAGATGTATATGATACATTGCTACTTCGTTTTGGCACAAATAAAAACTTACCAAAGAAAAGTAGCTTTGTATCACATACATCTGTCAAAACACAGTTAACATGAATTTCAATGTTTTTAGCCGATAGAGCCCCGGCTGCCACTGCCAGTGACAGTGACGTTAAGATCTCGTTATAAGGAAAGCAAAAGAATCAATATTCATACAGCCAAATATTAAGAGTATTCATTAGAACGAGAATGTGTCGCACGCACGCAATGCTTCTTTGAGTATTTGATGACACCATAAAGGTGCGGTACGATATCTATTCTAAACTGCGAAACGAAATTAATATATTTTTTAACTAGGTACTTACTTATGTTTTATAAGACATTTCTTCTCCATTGTACTGTACTTTTGTGACAATATCATGACAGTAGGTACCTACGTAGAGTTAAAAATCCGTCAAGTTGAAAATCTTTCCAGTTGGAAATGAGCCCTTTAATCCTCAGAAGAATATGCTTTAGTTATTCTTGAGCTTTAATCTTTCGAGGTCTGTATGCAAACTCATTTAGGTTGAATACGGCTTACAAGTACATATTTCGCCCACCAAGGACAACGCTACAGCAAACCTTCTTTTTTGCAACAATTGCGTAGAATGTAGTTCCCTTTTCCCCCCTTAGAACATTTTTCCCCAATCAAAACGTCGCGTCGTGCCGTAGCTCGCTTCTACGAGACGTAACGCGTAGCGTCTATCTACGACGTAGCGCCCCGTAGATTCTACGACCGAGTCTCAATTTGCACGGCGGTGGAATGGAAGCGAATGGAATGGATTGTACGTCTAATGTAAAGTGCATACATAGCGGACTAGATAAGAGCCAAATAGAGCAAGTGGTCTGCATACGATACGACCCCAATTTCGAAGGAAAACCGCAAATCGATGACAAAATAAGTAGCAGTTTGGCACACGTATACTCGAGATTAAAACAATCTTATTGATCGGCAGTTTCTAGAAAAACCCTTTTGACGTCGTCTTTTTTTTGTATGGAAAAAAATATTTTTAAAAACTTTCGTTTCGTGTGTGGCTTAATGCTCTAAGGTGTGGTGTGGTATCACATGAAAGGGCTTTCTGAGCCGATTCTAAAAAATACGTCACAACGACATCACATCTTGATTGACATTGTCATTTACGACGTAAACGTTACCAAAGAGAATGTAAAATCACTTCGTGAATTTTACAGATTGCGATACTCCCAGCATTCCAGAAGCCTATTGCTCCAAAATTCTATGAGTTTTCAGCAATTGATGGAAATGATGCCATTTTGCCATCACTTTTGATTTTCGATAAAGCTTTTGAAACTCGACTGAAAAGCTTGCTTATTTAGAAAAAGCATTTTGAAGAGAATAATTAAATGCATGCAGAAAGGAACAAGTTATTAAAAGATATTTTAGAAAAACAAAATTAACCATTTCATAATCTTTTCTTAATTTAATTAATTCATGTTTAAATAATCCGAGTATTTTTATTGAAATGATGCAACAATATTGTTACACTTCTGTTTATTTGCCATTAAGTACTTATAAAATTCCTGAAAATGAAAAGTATTTTACTCGACTTACATTAATAATTATTAAACCACATGTAGGTAGTGCATCCTGAAAGTAACAAGGAAGTAAACCTTCCCATGCAATTTTATTTCGGCTTACCTCAGCTGACTCTCCAGAGTCATGGACTAATCTAATAATAGATCTAATTAGATAGCTAGATATCATTAAGGCCGCCGATTGAACGGCGCCGTTAAATGAAAAGGCTAGCGACTGATTAATAGTTGGCTACGACATTATACGGCCAGTGTGAATTAAAAACTTTGGGTTGGACGGCCGGCCGGGGCGTGTTCGATATTTAAAATAATAGATACCTAAATTGGCAGGATACTAAAGCAGGAACTAAAGAGTAGGCCAACGCACACGCTTGACACGTCTCACACGTGTGATTAATGTGCACACCAAACCGACGCGGGTCATACGTGTCGTGCATTTCACGCTGGTTGTCGATCAAAACACACGAAACAAGGTTCTGTTTGTTCAAATCAGACAGCGAAATTGAGGAAAACCTTTTCTAATGCCTCTCAAAAGATTCAAATCTAAATGGCCGGTTGGTGCCCGCAGACAGAATGTCAAAAAGTAGGTACGTTCTGGAATAAAAACTCCGACGTAGAGCAACACTAAGCACACGCCAGACATGTGACTTATTTATCCCCTCCACCAACCGACGTCTTCGACGAATATCTGGGATCATTGGATCAACTTTTTGCCAATTACCACAGCATTAATTACTGACCTACAGAATAGCCACTCTCACCCTCCCACCGATCGGCGGTACCGCACCCCGCCCCGCACTAGGTTGACGAGTTATCCGTTTCATTATTGAGGGTCGTCGTCGCTCGCTTAGACAGTTGCAAAGAGTACTTTTGTAATATGACAGTTGATACAGACAATATGATAATTATACAACATGTTACAAAAATACCCCTAATGCCGAATATGGTATATAGGGACCATCAAACTGAACAACTTTTACTATGGGGCCAACTCTGAAAACGTGAAAAAAAAAATCAGCTGTTCCATACATCTTGATATTTTCGATTTTAATTTTTGTATGAAACAGCTGATTTTTTTTTCTCGATTTCAGCGTTGGTCCCATAGTAAAAGTTGTTCAGTTTGATGGTCCCTATATACCATATTCGGCATTAGGGGTATTTTTGTAACACCTTGTATAATACCAAATAATATACTAGAAAAAATGCGACTCGCACCCCAGATCATGTTCTCGGCGGGAATTAAAATATTATTTGGTATTATATAAAAATAGCATTGTGAATACTAAAATCTCAAAATTTAAAAATATGATATTTATGTTAAAGTTTTCATCAGCTAGAGCGAAAGTTTAAAAAAGGTAAATGCCTAATCTAATTTATCTCAGGTAGGTAACCCTGAACACTTCACCCACACAGACGTAGTGTGTACAGACGTCATTTGTTTATAATGTAGTAGGATATAAACGAGACGTTTATGTAGAGTGTCCGCAACTGTTCAACAACTTATCAAATTTATTTTTATGATATCACAGCTTGCTAGTGATCACAAAAATAATAAGAGAATGAGAGGTTTTTTTAAGTTTTGTAAATAAGTTTCGGTGATAATTTTCAATATGATTTATTAAAATTCTATGTAAATGTGTATTTCAACAGTTTTATTACTTACATATTTAGTAGTTTTTAATTAACAAATAACAAAAGCATCATTATGGAAAAAACGTCGTCTAATAATTAAATATGTCACTGTAAAATCATGAAAGCCTTTTTTATTTGTATGTGTCTGAATATTATTAATGGGAAATAAAATTTATTGAAAAACGTATTTCTTTTCTGTCGCAAAATATTTTTGTTGACAATATTACGATTTTTTTTTGTATCGCGCGCGTGATTGATTGTAATCAAACGATTCTTGATAATCCAGTGACAAATACATTAAAAGCAAACATTTAAATGCAGTAAAAGCAACGTTGTCTTTTCTTACAATCTTTACAATGTATGCAAGTACAAAAATATTGTCCTTTTCTATACTATAATAATAAAACAGTAATCGCACTTATTTAGCTTAGACATAAATTGATTTTTTTTACATTTCACAATTCTCACAAGTATTTTGTTCAGTTCTTAAATAAAAGTTATTTCCAGATTGTACGAAATATCACCAGTTTTATTTAAGGCATTAAGCACACTATTACCATTCATTTAAAAATAACATCTGAGTGAAGCCACAATGGAAAATACGACAAAAAATAACAAGCCTTTTTTATTTGCTTTTCGAAGAGAGAATGAAAAAAGAGATGACCCATATATTTCAGTTTTTGTTAAATATATTTTTTTACTAAAATAAAAATGTTTTAAAAGATTAAACATTTCGCCGGAAGTGACGTAGCTCTGAGGCTCTATGTAGTGATGCAAGATTGATCACTGAGTACTCTTTTATATGTCGAAGATCAATCTAAACGTTGTGCCAATCGTTGTCCAAGAGAATAGCGTTACAAGTTGTCAACGGGCAGGGACAGAGACCCAATAGCATGCAGGGGTCGTCAGAATATGCCATTAAACCAAGATGAAAATAAACGAAAAATAATCGCGAGGATTAACCACAAAAACTTAGATCAAACCGTAGCAAACAAACATTCAGAAAACACGAAGAAAACGCTGTCACTGTCAAACATTTTTTTTAATGTGGCCTACAACGTGAACAAAGGTGTATGCTTTTGTCGTGCCGAAGTGCGACGTCACTAAGAGTTTTTTTATTTCATTATTTTCTCCATAAATATTGCTTTAAAAATTCTAAATCTTTTTCGCACTCCTGAGGGGCAAATCTAAAAACTTTTTTTTTTATTTGGACAAAATATTTTTTGCCTTATTGTCCATTGTGTTCCATACCTAATTAGCAGTAAATATATGAAACTTTTATTTAAGCAGCATTTTCTTTGTATAAAACACCAAATCTAACTTTGGCAGCCCTTAGTCCGTGTACCGTCGGATGATGTTCGCCGCGACAGGTTCCCCTATTTCGTCCAGAATAGCCGCTAGAGACTTTGAAGTTATGTTGTTACCACATTCCTGGAATGAAAGATCAGTATTTTAATACATTGACATATGGTCAACACCACGTCAGAAGATTGAAAATTAATTAAATTCAATTCAATCAAGAATAAAACTCTATCTGGATTACCGGCAAAGGTTGCCACTTCGGCGGTAATCTAGGTTGTAACTACACATATTAATTTAAACAAGGAAAACCGCATACAAAAATTGTTTATAATTATTATACCTAATGTTAGTTGTAATGATTTTTCTTGATTGGTGGTGCTAGTGGAGGCTCGGTGCACCCTTAACACGTTGCACGTTAATTGCAAAATTGATTGAAGAAATTCTTTACAGCTACATTGGTAACTGGTTATAAGAGAGCATTGTCATAATTTGTGTTATAATGCGATTAAATTGACAATAGACAGTGATCCGCTGCAACTTCACTCGAGAACTGAACCGGTACACATACTACGTTACCTTCAAGTTGTAGAGCAGCGTGCGAGTGGGGCTGGCGGTATTCCCGTACCAGGAGTGCAGCGCTTGCAGGTGCAGGCGGTCGGCCAGCCGCCGCCAGCCCTCGCTCTCGTCCAGGATCGGACACACTTCGCCCGCGAACTGAGACAACTCTGGTAGACCGCCTTCTGCTTCCTAAACGAGTCCAGTAATCATATTAGGGTTAAGGAACGTAATGTTGCCAATGAAAATAGTACCCAGAAAGTTCTGTACTCTTAGCACGAACAGCTATCGAGAAAAATAACGCGCGTAAAATTACTCGAATCTAATTCATTCTGTTCTGTAATATACGTGCGCCGATTTTGCTAACTTTCGTATCGAGTACGTTACGGCGTAGTATTTTTTTAGGCGCGTAAGATTTCTCGTCAGCTGTTCGTGCTTAGGGTACTGAAGCTGTTTCTGTATTACACTAAGTGGTGTTTGTAAAAAAACAGTTTACGCAGGCCAAACAATACAAAACGTATGACAACAATCAATTTGATTGTTCGGGTCCAGAATTACCAATATAAATATTATATTGTTATTATATATAATAAATACCAGCGAAAATAGCATAGTATTTAATTTTGAAGAACCGGTTTCAAATTCACAAAAATTACTTGTTTTATTTTGGCATGTCTTATAACATTTCTTGTCTTATTTGTATTGTATCAGATATCTCCGATATGATCGTTCCTATTGACTTACGTTCTCATCGGCCGACTCGAATTCGTCTTCCGGCTCCGACTTGATGTCGTCGTCGTCGATAGACAAAGCGCAAACAGAGTGCGCTTTTATCACCTCTCTTATTTCCGGTTTGTCTTTAGCGAGGTGCCAAGCCGACGTTGTGTTATCTTCGTGCTTCTGAGGATCAGCCTATTTGAGAAATTTTATTCCAATTAATTTTGACTTGTTATATACAAGGTGTTACAAAAATACCCCTAATGCCGAATATGGGGACCATCAAACTGAACAACTTTTACTATGGGGCCAACTCTGAAATCGCGAAAAAAAATTCAGCTGTTTCATACATTTTGATATTTTAGATTTTAATTTTTGTATGAAACAGCTGATTTTTTTTTCGCGATTTCAGAGTTGGTCCCATAGTAAAAGTTGTATAGTTTGATGGTCCCTATATACCATATTTTGTAACATCTTGTATATAGGCGAGGCGATGTGGTACCGCTGCTACGCCGACAAATGAGAAAGGCTCTTAGTTAAATCAATCACTAAATTCAAAATGGATAAAACAATTCACAGTCTATATTTAAGTCACTCACCATCCATCGCCATAAAGTATCAGTATCTCAGTTAACAATTTTAGATCTCAATTTGCAGTCAACAGCTTATCTTCAGCAAAATTTTAGGCCGAAAATTCACTTGAATACCTAACATTGTTTTTGCTTAATATTTTTTTAAGAGCTAAGCAATATTATTCAATATAAATTATTTTAAAACTTACCTTCTTCAGTAACAATAGTTTAACTAATGCCAAAGTATGTTCTCTGACTCCTCCATCACAGACTACCTGGAGCGCAGTGTATCCTCTTCCGTCCAACGCGTCGATTTCATTCTGAATCAAAAACAATATTCTCATTTTTTTAATATTGGAAAATCTGCTCATAGGATGTTTTGAAACTATGCAAATTACTGTATATTCCTTGAATTTCAAAATCATGTTTTCAAAAAGTTTAATGCAGCGCTCTATTTGTAAACGGGAACAATATTTTCTGTCACCTAAGTTTAGATGTGTCACTAATCTGCAATACCCTAATTATAATATCTGTCCCCAAGAAATATATTAGTCATCATATTTATCAAAACTGTCTCTAAGTATAAATCACCGTATTAATGTAAATATGTCTCTTAAATTATAGTTTGATCACTTTTTTCTATAGCCTGAATATAAGATCTGTCCTCTAAGCGAAAAAGTCGGTTAGTCCCGCTATGGTATGGTCCCGGTATGGCACCCTCTTAAAATACCTATCAAAAAGTCCCGCTATGGTACCCTTCAGTTTTTGGTACTGTTGTAAAGAAAAGTTATACAATGCGTTAAGAAAAAAATAGTATTAATAAAAAATATCTTTTCTTAACTATTATAGTTAAGCAAGATAATATTTATTAATACTATTTTTAAACAAATCACGCTCGGTAATTGTCGTTTCACTTCAGGTAGTTACCTGACCAACCGGTTTTTTCGTAAAACAATAGAGACGAGCCCTTCCTCGAATTCGTATCTAGCTCTTCCCTTTTGTTTTTATAAAAATAGAGAGAGACAGTATTATTCCGGGTTTAGTTTGCTATTTGCAGCTGTACTTTTGCGATATGAGTAATTAGGATAGCTTGTTAGTTTATCTATTGCAATGTCTGGGTCAAGTAGTTCACGTGGTGTAAATTTAATAATTATTGACAGTCGACGCGGTGGAAAAACTTTATTACGTGCCGGACATAAATATATTAAACGCAGAGAAAATAAAAATTCAAGTACTTGGCATTGTGTAAATAGGAGAAATAGTATTAAATGTAGTGGATATATAACTATTGAGAATACCAATAATACAATAATTAAAGATTATAAACACAGTGATCAGTGCGTGCCACATTTTGAAGACAATGAAGTTCAAATGGCTATAAGTGAGTGCAAAAAAGAAGTAAATTCAAATTACGGATCAGTACAGAAAATTTTCGAAAAACACATGGGTAACTTAAAAGACAAAGGGTTACACCTTACAGGAAATGTTCCTGACTATAAAAAATTAAAAACAGTATTATACAGACACCGAAATAAGTCGTTGAACGTACCAAAAACACAATTTAAGAATGTGGAAGAAATTATAATACCAGAAGAATTTAATAAGTATGTATTGGCTGATTATTGTAATGAAGACTGTAATCGAATAATTATATTTTCCTCGACAGAAGTAAAGGAATATATAAAATGTGTAACGCATTACTTTGGTGATGGCACTTTCGACGGCTGCCCAAACCCATTCGAACAAGTTTATGTCATTCATGGAGACATGGGAAGCACTGAGTTATCCACGAATGTAGCACCATTATTTTATATTCTGTTAAAAAACAAAGAAGGGAAAACTTATGAAAAAGTTTTCGAATTGATTAAACAAACTTTGCCTGAATGGCGTCCATCGAAATTTACCTTCGATTATGAAATAGGAGTAATAAATGCAGCAGCGAAGATTTTTCCTGATATCAAAATAAATGGATGTAACGTACATTTTCAAAAGAACGTTATCAAAAAAGCGAAATCTTTAAATCTCATGGAACACGAAGAGTCCTCGAACCATGTTAAGCAATGCATAGGCTTGGCGTTTTTGCCAAAACAAGATATTGAAGACGGCTGGCTGCATATAATGGAAAATAGGTATAATATCTTGGTTACTTTCCAAAATGATGTTTGAGTACTTAACTCTAATTATATGGCAAAAAAGTAAAGAACAACAATATCAGTAAGGACCTGTTAATTTCATTGCTTTACAAGTACGAACGTTTAATAAGTATTTTTTTCAGTTTCGACGATGAAGCTATGACCAAATTCAATGACTATTTTGTCACTCAGTGGCTTGAATATCCAGACCTCATTTGGTGTTGCCATAATGAACGCCATAGAACAACTAACTTGGCGGAATCATGGAATGGCAGATTCAACAAAATTATTGGAAAAAATCCCAGTTTATTATTGTTTCTGCAAACAATTGGCAACGACACATGTCACTTTGATATAAAACAAGCCAAGTAAGTTGTATTTTTTAGACAATATTTTTAAGCAGATATAATATTTTTAAAAGCAGATATATACCTATTTTTTTACATAATACGAGTACATAGAAGAATTTGAAAATGGATTTGATTTTATTTATTTTGGTAGATATTATTGGTTGTCGCCTTCTATTACAGACGGTTACTGAAAAAAATATAGCTTAACTTAAATAACTGATGATTTTTGTTATAGCTTTCGACTAAAAAGATCACCTATAAATTCAAGAAAAAGAAGAAGTATAGAAATCGACCGCCAGATTCAAAAGCTAACAAAAAGTTACGAAAATAAAGCTATCTCCATTGGTGATTTTCTGATTAACATATCAAAGTCAATATTTCGATCAGAACATTTAAAAAAATAGTTTATTTTAATTTTGTTTTTAGCCTATTAAAATGTTTAATACTTTTTCTCGATGTTGATTATTTTTTGTAGTTTATGTTTACAATTTGCGCCTTTTTCTCCATGTTGATTATTTGTAATTAATATATTTGTCTAGTTGGTTGTTGATTATTTTTGTAGTTTATATAAATTTACAATTACTGCCTTTTCTCAATGTTGATTATTTGTAACTAATATTTATGTCTGGATGTTGTTTTTATTTGTAGTTTATAATATTTACAGTAATACTTTTCTGAGATGTGGATTTTTTATATTTTTTTTATTGTTGATTATTGGTAATTAATATTGTTGATTATTTTAAAAATTATATTGCAATTAATATTTCGTTTTACTGTTTGATATTTTTTTATAAATATTTTGAATTAATAAAAGACTGATTTAATATCGCAAACAGACGTTTTATTGATACACTCCTAAAAGTATTTATTTATAGATACACTTTTCTTTTCAGTTGTACCTTCTATTGTCTAACGTAGATCTAAAAGATGGGTACCATAGCGGGACTTTTTGATAGGTATTTTAAGAGGGTGCCATACCGGGACCATACCATAGCGGGACTAAGCGTAAAAAGTAAGTCCCTGGCAGCAATAATATATTTGTACCTAAAATAGTAGATCTATCACCTTATAAATCTAATCAACAAACTATTAGTATCATTTAAATCGTTCAATCATCAAAATAATAGATGTGTCACTTAATTAATAGAAAAATTCCTAAGTAGGGGCGGAGTCAAATTGGCGGACTATGAAAATTTAAATGCACTAGGTAGGTTAGGTTAGGTTAGTGTTTAGACCACTCGCAGCGGAGCGAGCGAAGCGAGCGAAGCTCCATAATGCTTATATCAGGATCATCTAGTTTGGCCATAATGCTTATATCAGGATCAACTAGTTTGGCCTAGTCTAAACTGATTTATCCTATCGGGCTTAGGACAAACTAGTTTGGTCTAGGCTATACCAGTTAATCCCATCGCGTATAGGAAAAACTAGTTTAACCTAGGCCAAACTACATAGTTTGTCCTGAAAATCGGGTTTGGCCGGTAACAAATATACCTAACTAACTCGCACAGCTCGCACTTGACTGCAGTGTTTTGTTTAGTTTTAGATAAGTAGTGTTTTTCTTTCGATTATAAATGTAAATTATATGATTAAAACATATTGTAGTTTTATTTAATTAATTGTACCCATATCGTCAAATTTCAGTTGAATTATGTAATAAGTTAATATTATTTTTCAATGATCAAATATATTTTTTAGGTAAACATTTTTAATTGTTTGGTGATTCAGTTTTAGTGACACTTTTATTATTTAGAAACCCAATATAATTATTTGATGATTGATATTATTTCCAAGTAATTCTTAATTATTATTTAGGTAAGCGTTTTTATATTATTTGGTGATTTAATTTAAGTGACAGATCTACTATTTTAGGAACAAATAGTATTTATTAGGTTACTGAAAATGCATTAATTAGGTAATTGATAAAATCATACCCTTTGTAAACTAGACTAGACTTGGAGGTGCAAGCAGTCGTCGTAAGCTGCCAGATGTAGCGGAGTTCTGTATCGCACCGTTTTTAATCACCTGCTTTACGCTTGAAGCACTTTTGTGTATCACCGCTAAATGCAACGCTATTTGTTTTAAGACTAGGCACTTACAGCTTGACCATAAAGAGTTGACAAAAATTGGGGGTCCCACTTTCTACGCAAATACGCCTAAATCACGAATAACTTGGCAACACTGACTATATTTTGTACTGAAATAAATTAGTTCTATTATATTTAATTTCTACTCTTTCTTGCTGTGCCGGAGACACATATTCCAGCAGCTGTCTCGCGACCTCTATGCAGTCTTCGTAAGCGGATAGATGCAGCGGAGTTCTGCCGTCAATATCGTATCGCTTTATTAGCTACTTAACGTTTGAAGCGCTTTTGTGTATCACCTGTAAATGCAGCGCTGTTAGCTTATATTATAACTATGCACTTACAGGGGACACATATTCCAGCAGCTGTCTCGCGACCTCCAAGCAGTCGTCGTAAGCGGCTAGATGCAGCGGCGTTCTGCCGTCGCTGTCGCGCGCGTTGTTGCTTGCACCGTTCTTCATCAGCTGCTTTACGCTTGAAGCGCTTTTGTGTATCACCGCTAAGTGCAACGCTGTTTGCTTTTCTGTTAACATAGAATTGTATTAAGGAAAACTAGGTTGTAGTATTGTTTTGCTAAAATGAACTCTAGTCAGTACTGTAATAAATATTGAATGCAAAGTTTATTTACATCAATATTGCAGAACAGAAAAGAAGAGAACATCAACAATCATCAACAATCTCTAGTGATTGTCAAGCGAATCACTGCAATTTTTTTTTTAACTATAAGAATAGAAAGAGGCATAGGTACTGAATTACAGATAAGACCTTATTTAGTTCCCGCTGAATAGTTAAGTTACAAATAACTTATAAGCTTATTATTGACATAATATAAGTAACATCTCACCATTATTGAAGGCGTTCAAGTTGATGGCCACTCCATGTGTTTTGAGTGCACTGAGGAGCGGTTCCAAGCAGCTCTGGTATATGACGGCGTTGTGGATCACGTTGTTGCCTTCAATATCCTCGACCATGGGGTCGCAACCTGGGTACAACACGTTATTTCACAAACTATAATAACTTATCTAAAGGTAAAGTCACTTAAAATTGTTATTTATGCAACTGTTGTATAATTAGGGGTATTAAATACGAATGTGGGTATATCAAACGAGGCAAAGCCGAGTGTGATAATAGTATCACATGAAAGAAAACACATGAGTGTTGTAATACCTAATTATGTTCTGTTGCATACAAGACTTTATCTACACCCATTTTATGAATCCTCTATAAAAGGTTCTGAAAAAATTAGCTTATTGCCAACATTAAAACAACCAGTGTCATAGTTACCATAATTTCGAAGAAAGTTGCCTTATGAAATTTAGTAGGTACAACATTATAACACTCGTTTGTAAAATATTATGGTTATTATGACACTGGTTGTTTTCATATTGGCAATAAGCTATATAACTGTTTCAGAAACTTTTATAGAGGATTTAAAGCATGGTTGTAGATAAAGTTAATTCTTTTATATAATTTTTACTAGAGTCATACTGTATGACTCTCAGTAGGCATATTATGAGTTTACGCTTACTATACTCGATAGCGACTCGACTTTAGTTAACATTTTAAGTAACTATTAGGGCCTGTTTCACAGGTTCTAGAAATCGCGGTTTGATGTAAAACTGAAACAGAATTTCTATGAAATCATTTGTCAAATAAGGTATCTGAAACTTATCTTGAACCTTAAATAATTAAGTTATCTCTGGTAGTAGTATAGTTTAATTAATTAATGACTTGAATGACAGCAAGCATCCAACATGAACTGCTACCTTACTATACTAATAAATAAAGCATAACCTAGTATAATCAAAAATATTGCTAAGCAATATCACTCCTTACGTCTAACGTCTCAGAGCTTCATATTCCTAAGCAATATATTTGGTCATTCTAGGTACAAAATTCTATATTTAATTATTAGTGAGGCAGGTAGAGTTTAACTCACCTTTGGACACAAGGAAAGGAATGACTTTTGCCATATCGTGTATGACAGCCAAGTGTAGAATCGTCTGGTTCTGTTTGTTGGTCAAGTTTAGCAAATGCGTCATCTTCATACTGTGGATCAATTTGACAATAAACTCCAAACTTGGCTGTTTGCTACACAATGTCATGTGTAAGAAGCTGAAAAAAAAAAAAAAAAAAATTAAAAATGCGCGTTACATTATGACGTAGAATTAATAACAGGAAATTATAAAATAGCAAAGAGCCAATTGTGAAAATATTTCATGAAATTGCATTAAATAAGTCGGTAAGTACGTAATTATTATGTACGTTTTAATTGTGTAAAATTTACGCGAGTACTTATACGAATTTCGTTTGCGTCATAGAAGTCAATGTTTGTGGCTATGTCTTTCTCATTTTGAATTATCAATTTGATAAGAACGTTAGGTTCTTAACAAATCCTTTATAGCTAGAGAGCTCGCGACGAAAAACCACAACAGCTATCTCAAGGCCCATAATTCAATATGTAATACAGAGGGTGCACATGAATCAGCACGCACTCGCAACGTCAGATACTAGAACACGTAGCGGTGGTTTTGTTACGTTAAAATTTGAAATCTCTAACAGAAGTATAATTTATTAAATTTCATCAAATTCTGTTCAAAACTGTAGACGCTACGATACTGATAAGGATTACGCAAGATAAAGATAAGGAGGACGCAAGATAAAGATAGATGGAATCGAAGGATCCTATAAGTGTTCCTTGTTTTACTACGGAACCCCAAAACACGAGAGTTATCAGACCGCATAGTTGTGGAACACGGCGAGTCAGCACGCCACATTAAGTTGTCGCAATAACGCCTAATAGAAATTCATAACAAGTCTCTATTGAAATATGTAAACTTATACGCCAAACACCTGGAGAAAGTTTATAGCAAAGTCTCTTATTGAAGTACTTATGCAAACTTCAATAGGATACTTTGCTAATTTTTGAAGCTTAAGTGGCGTGCTGACTCGCCGCGTTCCACATCTATACGATCTGACCAGTTTTGTCGGTATTTTTTACTATTAACTAGTTAACTGCCAATTTTCAATTTTGACAAAACACTTATAAAGCATGTTGAAATCTCACATAATAAAGCATGCCGCCGCTAGATGTTCCACTATCTGACCTCGCGAGTGGGTGCTGACTCATGTGGGTATACTATCACTCTGTACTAAATTAGATTGAATTATGGAAACTTGTAGTTTTTCATCCCGCGCTGTCTAGCTATTAGCTTACTTTATTTTATCTACACCCATGCTTTAAATCCTCTATAAAAGTTTCAAAACAGTTAGCTTATTGCCAATATTTAAAAAACCCGTGTCAACCATTATATCATCCAAAGGATTGTTATAATGTTGTAATTTTCATAATGCAACTCTTTCGAAATTACGTTTGAAACTTTTATAGAGGATTCATATCATGGGTGTAGTTAAAGTCTTGTATGCAGCTGTACATAACTAAACAACAGTAGCATAAATTTCACACCAAGATGTAGCTATCTGGCTAGCGAAATTAATCAATTATGGTTATAAAATTACTTACGTATCTCCATTCGAAAGCCGCATTTCGAAAAGCTTATCCAATTTAGCTCTAACGACATGTTTATGGCAACTAGTCTTCGTTCGTATCATGTCGCATAATTCCTTAACCAGCTACAAATAATTACAATATACTTATAAAACTAATGTGGCAACATTGCAAAACGAGTCATTAGATCATTGCCGTTATTTCAAAGACACGATTCACACGTATAAATAATTTTATCACAGGATAGTTCTGATAATATAATCTGGGGGTTAATTGTCTAATTTCAAAATCTATCGCAATCGCTTTCATTTGACAGATGGATGTGACACATTGCTGCATTTCTTTGGTAAGTTTTTTTTTATGCCAAAAAGAAGCATCAATGTGTTACACTTAGAGCATGCTCTAAGGTGTTACATCTTGAAAGCGATTGCGATAGATTTTGAAATTAGACAATAGAAGGGCTGTTTGGTCAATCCAAGATGAACAACATATAATCATTATGATATTATAGGAAGAAAGTTGTTTATTATTATGTCGGGATGCTGTTTGGGCGCTTTTAGGTACAGTTAGCTTCATATATTTTGAGGCAACCATTACGTCCATTATGCTAGATACATCTGATGTGATCAAAAATAATATAGGAACAGTCATTGCTCTAATAGATGGCAAAATAGGATGTACTCAGACGAAAAACATTGAAACACATTGAATATTCCAATATTTGATTACCTACGAGTCGAGTTTAATTTTTCCACATATTTGCAAATAATTATATGAATAATCTTCATCTTTTTAACGCTGACTGTATATGAAGGCTTTATCATGAGCTCTTGAGGCAATAGATATTTACGTTATACCATGTTTACACGAGCTTAACTACAATAAAAGATTAGTTGTTGTTAACCAAATAGAAAAAATAGAAGCCACAAAGATTTTTTATTGACATGACAGATGAAAAAGGATATGAAACATGTTTATTGTGCAATAAATAAAAAATATATTTATGATTATCATCAAGTACTTCTGACTTTCTGATATATCTGATAAGTAGGTGTATTCCGCTCATCCTTGTTGTCAGGTCAGCTGAAAACTTCTGTGGTGATTTTTTAAGCCCATTTAAATAAATGTTATTTTGAGTAAGTAGGTAGTATGTAGATATTTGACCACATCCAAACAAAATATCTTAGCAAAACTATTCTGTAATAAACTCATTCATTCGTACGAATCGTATCACACAACAACAAAAATGTCCTAACAAAACGTTTTGAAATGAACGCACACTACTAGTAAGTAATTATTTGGTAATTGAACCTGCAAAAATGTACTCTGTTGTAGAAAAGCTTGACTGTCACGTTTTCGAAATCATGGCTCGTATCAAATAATAATAGCGAATAATAAATAAATTTATTAGGTGCCTATTTCACCAGGTACTTGCGCCTAGATTTTTTCGTTCTAGCTTTTTTACTAGCCAAAAAATATATTAAAGTTTATAAGAGCTTTTAGATAGCTTAACATAGAAGCGGTACGTTATTTTCAGCGGCTGAAGTTAGTAAACTTATTAAGTAAGTTAGAAATATAATCTAAATGAGGCAATGGATGTAGGTAAGTATATAAAATGATTTATGAAAAGACACATTTATATAACCTATTTTCTGAAAGAAATGGGTTTATGTATACTATAAAATAGTCAGTTACTAAAATAGGTAACTGATGTATTTTTCCGGTATTAATAGGGAACAAATCTTTCGTAAGCCAATCTCTTAAATAACCTGTCACCGCATTAAACTAGATAAAAGACACTAGATTGACTAAAAATGATTATAACGTCAAAAATGAGTTGAATGAAACAGGAATGATATCAAAATCTTATATACTTTAACTTTGCTCTAGTAAAACATAGATAGTTTGTACTTTAATCACTCTATTTCTTACGACCTCCGTGGTCGAGTGGTTTACACGCCGCTTTTCAAGGCGTCACCATCTCTTGTCGTCCCGGGTTCGATCCCCGGCTAGGTCAATGTAGTAAATTGACTTTTCTATATTGTCTCAAATCTGGGTGATTGTGATACCACGCACCGTTGTATCTGATTTTCATAACACAAGTGCTATAGCTACTTACTTTGGAATCGGTGCTATGTGTAATGTTGTCAAATAATAAATAATTGTATTTATTTACTGACGTCAAATGGTTTAAAAGCACTCGATAAAGCTATAAGCAGGTGGGTACTATTATTTCGAATGATTTAGTAATCTAACGATGTCTGGACTGGTTCCACATTTTATACACTTTAACTTTGTTCCAGTAAATGTAAAACATACATAGTTTGCTTGTACATTATTAACTATTTACTGGCGTCAGTTAATAAGCTATTTATTTGATGGTTTAAGCGCTGGATGAAGTTATTATACAACGTGTTACAAAAATACCCCTAATGCCGAATATGGTAGATAGGGACCATCAAACTGAATAACTTTTACTATGGTACCAAGTCTGGAATCGCGAAAAAAAGACAGCTGTTTAATTAATTTTTGTATGAAACAGCTGATTTTTTTTTGTGTCACGTTGTATAGTATTTCGAATGATTTATTCTTTTAACGACGTCTGAGTTTATGAGAAAGAAAAACAGTTATGTAAAAATGTTCTCGTGCATGGGAAATGTAATTATTTTTCTTGATTAGTTAACAATTCAACAACCTACAAAATTATAATGAAAATAGGTTTATAAAGTTTAGGTGGGTTGGGTTGATTTAGATAGCAATGAATAGACAAACCATTTGAGTTGAACATCTTCACCTTTATATCAGATAAAAAGATATCATTACATTTTTTTCAACATGAAAATAAATACTAGGTATAATAGTACGAGGTCACGACAAAACACTGCAAGAGGTATCTCAAGGCTCATAATTCAATAATTATGTTTTATGTTTAAGATGTCCATGAGTCAGTACCTACTAGCAACGTCATGAAGTGGAACACCTGGCGGTGACGCTCTTCCAAGTGTGTCAAATTTAAACATGCTCTACAAGTGTTATCTCAAAGTAAAAATTGTCAGAAAACTAGTTTATATTACAAAAAACCTGAGAAAGTTTTCAGACCGCAAGTTGTGGAACACAGCGAGTCAGCACGCCACATAAGTTGTTGCCATAACGCCTAGTAGAAGTTGCATAGCAATGTCTCTAATTATCGTATACAAACACAACGCCTAAAAAATTGCAGAGCACTTTGCACTTTATTGAACCACTGACCGCGCTTTCTCAGATTTTTGACATATTTCAGTTAACTGCTAATTTTCAACTTTTTTAACATGGGTGCTGACTCATGTACTCCCCAAACACTAAATCATATTGAATTATGGGCCTTGAGATACCAATTACAGTGTTTTGTTGCAACCTCTCGTACTATAATTAGTATAACATTTTGTAACGTAACTTATAAATTCAGTCATATAATAAGGCACGCTTAACCATTACTACTACTTTTAAAAAAAATCGATAATGTACAGACGACAGCACATCCGACTAAACATAATGACTGAGACCGTCTTTATGCCCCTAAGACTGCGGAGTAAAAGCTGTTTTCGCAATTCAACTGTAAAACTTGATTTGCTGTCGTGTGTACATCATTCAAAGCAGTTCCAACAACGAATGAAATTTAAAATAAAATGAAACACTTATATCCGTTAATTTCGGATAATAATGACGATTTAGTGCTGATGATAAAATTAGACACGATTATTACTAATTACAATAAGGTAGAGTATATTAGTGTGAGAATAAATGAATGAAAAGCTGATAAAAAAATTAACGTGATCGCTTCCGTTTAGATTGTGTGATGGTATTGAAATGGTATGTCAGTGTGTTTTCTTTGTGGGTCGTAATCGGTGGTATTACCTTCTTGACTTCGTTGCCGTCTTCGGCGGTATATACGGCAGAATAATCGGCGGATGTCTTCATTCTGTCAGTGTTCATCTTTTGAGCTTCCTCCTTAGTCTCTTTTTGCTTTGAAGGACTAGGTTCGGTTTTCTTGAAATAAAAATAAAAAATAAGTTTAAACGTGTGACACGACAATGGTAATTTTTATATTATACTAGCGACCGACCGCGACTTCGTCTGCGTGGAAAGTTTTTTTGCTATCCCCCGGGAGCAATTTTTTTTTGGGATGAAAGGTACCCTATGTCCTTCTCTGTACCCCTGACAACGTGTATGAAATATTGCATGAAGATCGGTTCAGCAGTTAGAACGTGAAGGTGTAACAAACAAACGGACTTTCGCATTTATAAAATTATTATAGTAATAGTAAGGATCTGTTAACAACCTCCGTGGTAGAGTGGTTTGTACGCCGGTTTTCAAGGTGTCGCCGTCTCTGAGGTGTTTTTTTGTTTTGATTAATTATTATTTCACTAATAATTTTGTTATAAAATAAAGAATATTAAAAAAAATAACAAAGAGTTCAAAACCAATCGGAGGTCACTCATTGGGGACGTGGTGAGCAAGGTTTTCTAGTGATTCCAGGAAATAACGCGAGAAAGCCTAGTCGATTTCGTCACCTAGAGTATACGTAGTGAACTAGGGTTTTCTGATATTTAGGCGTGGGGAAAACCCATGCGATTTCGTCTCTCCGTGCGGGGACATGGTAAACAAGGGATAATATATACGCTCCCGGGTTCGATCCCCGGCTTCCCGGCAATCTAGAAAAAACTTTTCTATATTGGCTCAGGTCTGGGTGTTTGTAGTTCCACCGTTGTCTCTGATTTCCACAACACAAGTGCTTTAGCTACTTACTTTGGAATCAGAGCAATGTTTGTGATGTTGTCTAATATTAATTTATATATTTATTATATTATATTTCAACTGTTAAACTTTTATTCTCTTAATGGCATCAGCAGTAAAATCTATTTTTTCATCATTGCTTATGTAAAGATTAGTTAATTACTAAATAATATTTAGGGGAGAACAGTACAAAGTTAAGCACACAAAAAACAAAAATATTTACCACAGGCCTTCCAGAATCGCTAGTCAGATCCTTAGTCAGCATAGACTTTACAATATCCATTCTGAATGAGTGATTCTAAAACAAAAAACAAAGTACAATACTTATAAAATATTTGTATTTTTATTAAGCAAAAACATGAAAAGAAAGAATACGAAAAAACTGATGAAACATAAATTCTTACTAAGTACCTATTTGAAAATGATACTTAATTATCTCTTTATATTCAAAATGAAATTCAGATGTATAATATTAAGACCAGTTAGTTTACTGTAATTTTGACTGAAACACAATTAACTTTAATTAATTTGGATGAGTTTTACAAAACACTTACCTCTTCAGTCAAGCTTTCAAGGTCAGTGTAGGACGTTAAATATTCTGTAACAAAATTGCACTGTCAATTATTACCAACTTCCAAAACTCGACCACGCGTATTACGTTATTAATATAAGTCACTCGCTTATTTAACCACTCAATAGTTAAAAAGAAAATAAGTAAACAAAAATACATGCTTTAAACGCCGTATTAATATAAAAAAAATCATTTATCCTAGGGCAATCGTGAAAATAGTAGCCATGTCCTTGTCCAAGGTCTAATCTAACCTACAACGAAATTCATAGAATTGGTTCAGCGCTGTTTGGACATGAAAACGTAACAAACAAATAGAGTTACAGTACTCCCAAATTAATAATGCACATGCAGATCTTCCCTTAATGTCGTATTCCCGGAAACATCCGAATCATTATACATAATTCTACTAAATTATGCATGAAGAAAATGCACCTAACCATTCTATATACATATCGTCTTCCGACGCTCGAGGAATACGACTGTTGCCGAACAGTGACGAAGATTTCTATGCGCATTATCACCTTGGGAGCACTGTACTTTCATTCACATTTATAGTATCCTATCGACCACCCTTAAGGTCATAGAGCCACCCGGCACCCGACCAGCAACGCCTCGCCTCGAGCGGTTAGTATTCTTTATAATATATGGACTTTATATGGATATGCGCTGATTGCGTCACCGGATCGCCTCGCTCGCAAGTTGTCGGGTGCCGGGTGGATCTAATGACCTTTATGGGACTGTCGTAGAAGTTGCTCTAGGTCTAGTGGGACTCAAATATTGAAGGGAATAACTGGTGAATTACTTGCCTGACCAATTCGTATTACAGAACTGTTCCTTCTCCTCGGCGGGTATGCTTTTGTTGTCTTTTAGTATCCTGTCGAGTTCAGCCGAGTCTAGTTGCAAGTCAGGTGGCTGCGGCATCGCGCGGGGCAGCATCGGACTGTCGTAGAAGTTACTCTCAGTGGGACTGCCAGTCTGCATGCCATATAACGCTTCGCCCAAGTCGCTGGTGCTCGTGGGAGAAGAAACTGGTATTTGGGGAATCTGAGGAGAAATTAAATAAATAAATATTGGTTCTGGAAAAATAAATCACACCAATAATATAATTCCGAACTAAAAAAAGTCCGTCTATAAGAAGGAACGAACTTGTACTTAGTTTTAGGACAACGACGACGAGTTGGTATTCCAAAAGAATCAAGAATGTGAGCCGTTTTAGGTCTTAACAGGTTGTTTGCGTTATTTAGACCTAGTCTAATTCGGTATACAAAGAGACTAATTCGGTATGCAACTTCAAGAACATATGTTTTTATTTGTGGGACGCGAATAGTATTTAACTTTTAATAAATAATATTAAAAGATAAATACCTTTAATTTTCCAAAAACTGTAAAAGTGGGTACTTTATTGTATAATAATAATAAGTAAATATTGAAAAGTACTTTACAGGGCCTTGAACCCGTGACCTCTCGCAATCCCAGCGACTGCTCTACGCTCCGACTGAGCTATTACGGGCGTTGGGTTTTCCCACACTTGATAACGTTTACCACTAACTTACTCACCACAAACAACATAGAACCACTATAATTTTAGTTTTATTTACGTAACTAATATTTTAATTATCATTGAGATCTTTGATAGTTTTGGTTCAGTCGATGACTAGATCACATATCTACAGATATAATTTCAATGGAAATTACTAATTAATTACTTAGCCATAGTTACTTCAAGATGTCTGTGACTGAGTAAATTGATTCTAACATTCTGATTTATATGAGACCTCATGAAAATCTGTTTATTTAATATTTTTGACGTTAGTTGTATTCTTACGTGTTATGAATATTTTAATTAGGTAGTTGTTTAATTCTTCATATTTTCAAGACGCTTCGCTTCCATCCAACTGTAAATTGCACATGTATCGATTTGTTTACCACCCATCTGTTATTGTGAAAAGAGAAATATATGTAGCTTACTCCCGCAAAAAAATGTATGCAGGCTGCATCGCCCGCCTGCCCGCAAAAAAATGCACATGCACACCACAAAAATATCAGTGCACAATACTTGCATTTAGCATGACAGCGACACATCTTGCACCTTCACCAATTAGACTACTCTACACGTGTTTCGCCCCAACCCGGAGCATCCTCAGGAGTTAGATCGTGCGTGAACCAACACCGAATCACTCGATGCATCCTGCATATATTTTTGCGGGAGTAAGCTACATATATTTCTCTTTTCACAATGGTTTGGGACTTCCGCCAAGTAATGCCTGATTCAATCAAATACCCATCTGTTAGTACAAATACAAAGCGAACCCACACTTTGTTAACCCTTCGCACGTGTTAAAAACAATAATATCTTTTGTGTTTAAAAATGTTCCTTGTAAAATGAACGCAGAGAAAGCTGTCGTAAATATTAACCCAAAACCAACGGCTTTCAAAAAGACCCAATACATTTTTTTTATTTAAAACCAATGACGTATTTTACTTTGTAGGGTTATTTATAAAAAAGGCTATAAATTATGAAAAGAATAATAAAAAAGTTGAAAACTATTTACAATCGACACAGGATTTCGACACGCAATATTGACAAGCTAGGACAGACTCAACAATCGAGTTTATGGTGGCTTTTATTTCTATTCCTTACACTCCATGCTAAAGAACCATCAACCACGTTAAAAATATGTTAATGATAAATCTATACATATAAAACTGTAAATTAATATGTTTCCTCGTGGTCCTACTAATTTGTCCTAGTAGTACTACCACGAGGAAACCCTATTCCTCGTACTCCTGCGGTACAATCACACAACATTTTAATTTATTCAATCATTCATTAATTGTTGGGATAGCCCTAACGGCTGAAGGTAGAGACACCATTTTTGGAGGGTAGATACCTTTCATGGTGTAGGTGAGCATTAAGAAAGGATTTTGGAAAATTTCCGTTACACAGGTTTCTACAGGGTGTTCCAGTTTGTATGAGAATTTGTATAAGATGAAGGTAGAGACACCATTTTTTGACGGTAGATACCTTTTATGGTGTAGGTGAGCACTAAGAAAGGATTTTAGAAAATTCCCGTTACACAGGGTGCTACAGGGTGTTCCAGTTTGTATGGGAATTATAGTATAGGGCTGAAGGTAGAGACACCATTTTTGGAGGGTAAAATCCTTTCATAGTGTATGTTGATTGATAGTAAAAAACCAAGCGAACACAGACTCTGACCCCTCATGTCAGAGAATAAGTGAGCATGGAACAAAAAATAAGGCCTTCTGATAAATAACTAGGTATATTGGTAATCCGTGACTTTCAAAATAAACGCACAACTATCTTAATCACACGAACGAAGTCTCGGGCAAAAACTAGTATAAAATAAATGTTAAAAAGTAATAATACTATTATATACCTGAGAAATACTGAACATATGGGCATTCATAAGTTCTTCCTCTGGCTGTTCGTTTTTCTGCTAAATAAAGGAAACACGAAAATTAATGCTGCGTTATAATATATGTGAAAGCAACAACTTTATTGGATATGTTTCAAGAAATACTTACATTCATGAATAATACAGGAGCTGGAACATCTCCTATACTTTTTAAAGAACTTTCTGTAAGAAAAATCATCACAATTTAGTAAGGAGTCTGTACAACGATGACAATGACAACAAAAACCTTTCATTCAATTTCAGTTAAGTAAATAGTAACTAAACGCAAACAAAGAAGTAAGATTTATAAATTATAAAATATAACACAAAACATACTGAATCGGTGATTACTAGATTTTCAAGATAATTAAATAAATAAAATACCGTGTAATTTTACTGAAAATCTAATCTAACGTTGTAATATAACTAAACAATTTATTTCTCTTTTTACACTACCAATAGGATATAATTATTTAATAATCGCAATAATTATTGAATTATTGTAAATTAAACTCAAATACAAAGTTATACTTGGAAGAGATCAATAACAATCATGTCAAAACATTTAAGATATTTCAAGGACAACACAGCAAATCTTTCTAAAATTATAGTCAGCCTATTCGTTCGTAATCACATTGAATCAGAAAAAAAAAATCATATTTATAAATGCTAACATTATTAAAACTATAACTATTCTATGTGCATTCAAACTTTTTTTAAATTCCAAAAGTTTAAGCACTCGACGTAAAAAAACCAAACCACTGGTAAAATTGGTAAACATAAATCAGCATGTTTTATGGAGGCACTTGAGAAAAGCAAAAAAATATTTTAACTTAAAATAGTTTTGTTCAGTGGAGGGTGATAAGTTGATAGCTGGCTACCCTTAAGAACACGAACACACAACTACTTCATAAGTCAGAAGACAGTGTCATAAAAAAATCCGCCAATAACCGACTAGAAGTCATTTAGATTAAACAATCACATTTCTACATTTCACACAAAACGATATTTGGTAATTTGGAAATATACCGAAGACGTAAATGATACGGTAACTGGCTCGTTTACTGTTTTTGAGATACAATACATACAATTGTGATAATTTATTTAAAATAAAAAAATATCTGAATCCTTTCTCTACATTTTAGTCTCACTTATGTGAGACGTTGACGTTTTAAGTGGTCGCATAAGCGACAAAATCAACCCTGAAACATCAACCAAAAGTTCATGCAATAATTTTTTGATTTAGAAATTTTAATCTTAATTTATCAACTCACCGGTGGAACTGTAAGAAGAAAATGTAGGGTTGGCCTTCCGCTTCTTGCTGAGCTTAAAGTTAGGCGCGGCTTTGTAACGGAACTCCTTCGGTTCGCTTGTGCGGCCGTCAGTTGGTCGGACCAACTCTATGTAAACTTTTTTCTCCACCGATGTATAAGGATCTTGATATGGCGGGGTCCTGGCCACACATTAAATTTTAAGTTATGGACAATAATTACAAAATAAAACGTCCGCTTTAATAAACTAGTTGATAGGAATTTAAATTTGAGATTTTAGCATTCACAATGCAATTTTTTATACAATACTAAATAATAAAGTAGAAAAAATTCTACTACGAGAATATGATCTGGTGCAAAGAGGGCAAGCACTAAAATATTGAGAAACCCTGTTGTAATTAACTAACAGTGAAATTGCTGTCACCGTACGGTGTCTCTTATGTTTACTGTTACTTTCGTGGAAAATTGAACTTTTTGAAAATTTTGCTATCGAATAACAAACCTGAACACAATGGCGTATTGATGGTGCACATCGCTCTGAAGAAAGTGTCCCGTCGCCTGCCACACCTCTTCGCCATTATCGTTCAGCTCGTATAAACGAACCATTATGTTCTCTGTGAATATAATACTCTTTTAATTCAGAAGTTACTTACGCCACTTTACCATGGGCAGATCCTGCTTGAACCAGAATCTTTTCATGCGTTTGTTTTTCTTTCGTTTCAATATATTATATTTTAATAATAATATAATATAATAAACATATTACGATATATACAACATTATATATATACATTGATAAACTTATCAATTTATGTTTGTTTTTTTGCATCCACAATTTTTTTAAATTGTTTTTTTTTTGTTAACCCTTTTTTAAAGTCGCTTTCTTGTTTATTTAATTTTGTATGTCCACATTTTTTTTTGTTTAACTCATAGTATTATCATTTTATTTAACAACTCGTCTGAATTTTCTCAGGAGCGAAATTGCACTTAAATATACATATATACATATGTTTCAAAGACATTAAAATGTAAGTACTTTTTAATAATATCTTAGTGAAATCAACTAATTATTATGATTCATAGTTTATGTTAACACAGTAGCTATCGCCACATTAAGTTATCGGTATCTGATTTAACCTACATATTTAACTGTATTTTTCAGAATTTTGAATCTAAAGCTAAGGATAACAAAACAATATCTAATTTAATACTTCATTCGAAGAAAAATATAACTTCCTATCTTATTTCCAGGTAAAACAGCAATGTTATTTATCTAACGTTTTGTAATGCCGAGGCGTGGCCAAATCACCAACAATGGCAACTATGCGTGCAGTGGGCGGAGCCAATTGAATGACACCACAGACCCGCAGGGGCCGGCTGAGTAGATAATATTTTTCTTTCTTTTGACGCGAAGTGTGAACGAGACAACCAACGTTAACAAAAAAAAGGATGTTTTGTGATCATATAAAGTTACCATATCTGACGTATACTGATTAAGAGAAGGAACTCAGGAATTTTTTGTTTAACAAAAGACATCCCATCCTATACGCACCCATTTTTTGTTACAGACGGAACGTGACGTGAGTCACGTGAGCTCTCTTCTGATAAATTAATGATATGGATAACTCTGTTGTTTAAAAACTATATATCCTTTGTCTATTTAGTGCCTTTATGGTTTTATCTTTGGAGCGCATGCCGCATAAAACACTAGGAAACATACCAAAATATTTTGTCGCTGATACATCCCCTCTTTGTTCGTAAATAAAAAATGTGTTTGTTCTTAATTTTATGGTTGGAGTGGATGTTGGATTACTTATTCCGTAGGTATTATATGAGAGCTCATGATCTTAACTCATATTTATTTATTTATAAACCCATTGTCTTTTGACAGTTAAAAGTGATATGAAGCTATATAATTTACATTATCGCGTTTCGGTGGACGTGCTAGGGGGGCAGATTTGACTAAATGATAGTACTAGACAGCAATTAGACCTTAAATATTTTGTTTATAGAAGAGAGAAATATGACTAGTGTTACAAAAAATTAAAAAGAAAAACCTCCTTCAAAAAACCTTAAAAAAATTGTTATAAAAACAGCTTCAAAAAACAACAGCTCTAAAAAGCAAGAAATAATATTAAAATCTGCATAAGTACCTGCGTGGGTACTATCAGATAGGCGTATATCTGATATAAAATAACGTCTTTTGAAGTCGGGTGGGGCTAAAAAATATTTTCCTTTTTTAATTTATATAAACATTTATCGTGGTTTCTCTTTCTCAATTTGATTTTTTAATTCTTAAAGCCCCACCCGACTTAATAAGACGTTATTTTATATCAGATATGCGTAGGTACTTATGCAGATTTTAATAATATTTCTTGCTTTTTAGAGCAGTTGTTTTTTGAAGCTGTTTTTTATAGCAATTTTTTTAAGGTTTTTCTTTTTAATTTTTAAAAGCTTTTTTATTTTTAACTTTTTTGTGGTAGGTATGTATAAGTAAATTTAAGCAATGATATAAATATATTTTATTCATATTTCACACTTTTTAATGGTATAATACTCCTAATAACTCAATTTACACTTTTCGCGCTGTTAATTTTAGCAAGATACAGTCATGGGATGCGTGACCAAAGTGTATTATCTCGAGCTCCTCCGTGCTAGTATGCCGTTAGTCCCCGCTACATTTGCACTCATTAACACCCACCAATCCGCATTGGGCCCGCGCGGTGGGTTATGGTCTATCCTATTCATCAGCCCATAAGTAAGGCTTGTATCCCAGCCCCAGCAGTGTGAATAAAAATGGCTGATGCGAAACCTTTCAATACCGTAGAGTAATCACTAATACACTATCGTATTTGATTTTGAAGAGTTCTCTTGAGTATCTTCGAAGTCCAAGGTCCAATGTGCAGAAAATTTTAATGAAAACACTCTTAAAGTATCCCCTTTCTAACAAAACAAGAATTATATAAATCGGTTTATAAACAAAGAAGCTATGTCTATAGATCCGTTAAAACTCGTGCAAAAGTTACCTAAAAAATTACAGTATTTTCAGGATTACTCGAAAACTACTGAACCGATTTAAAATTTTCAAAAAATGGGACCAACTTGGGACCAAACCTGATAAAGTTGCGTTTGAATCATGTCAATCGGTTCAGCCGTTTTCGAGTAATCGGTGGACATACATAAAAAAAAAACAGCCGAACATAGAACCTCCTCCTTTTTTGAAGTCGGTTAAAAAGAGAAGGAAATTGAATGACGGAATGAGTCATTGTATTGTCTAACTGTTTGCAATCAAATAAATCCTTGTTAATGTATAAAGCAACAGATAAGAATAAAGTTTGGCATTGACTTGACTTGATCAAGGTAAATAACAGGAAAATCAGAAAAAAAACTTTTTTGGTTAAATAATATTTTATTCTAGCGATTTTGCAGGCGTAGCATTCCACTGCAGCTTGATTATTGTTTACCAGTTATAGGATAAGTAAGAAAAAACACACTTTATGGACTTATTCTGTTTCTACCATTGAAGAACATATAATAATATCATCCGTACAAAAGACAAATCAGCTATTTCTGTTTGAATTTCATGATCTACATGCGATACAAGGAAAATGTCTTATTTTGCAATTCTTTTCCATGTGTTTTGTAATGAACTGATTAACTTTGTGACGAGTTGAAAAACTTTAATACCTGATTATCTTACATCAAATTATCAAAATCTTAGTCATAATAAAAGGTTGAGATGGTTTATGTGATAGCTAAGTTAACCCTTAAACTATAACTCTTTCAATCAGAGTAAGAGTGTATATTTTGTCAGCTCAGGAATGATAATATGACAAATGGAAGTAAATCAACAAAATTAGCCTGTACAGTTGGCATTGTACTACTTGAGAAAAAAACACACATAACTTGCAGTGGAAAATATACCATTAATTTTGTCATAAGACAGGAAGTAGGTAGGCACAACAGCACGGTAAATTAAACAGTTCAACTACGAAAACAGTTTTTATTACGTACGGCATAAAGACTCTCAAGATCAACATCTGTAGTCTGACGTGCCGCTGACAGTACATACATACAGTGCGCGAAGGTTGCATCCTTGCTGGTATGCAACTTGCGTCACCTACTTCAATTTTAGACGTGGTCACTTTTGGTTTAGTATAATGTACTGCAGAATTTGCAGATAATGATGTTGTACAGACAGCACGTCAGGTTATACAATTAAGTTAAGCGAAAACAGCTTTTATCACGTAGGGCATAAAGGCGGTCTCAAGGTTAACATGAATAGTCTGAGGTGCCTTTGTGTGTACATTATTGTTTTCCCTGGTTCCATTCCAACTTGCCATATTAGTTACTTCATTACCAGCCATTTTTAAAGTCCCTGCTGCTGGGGCACAGGCCTTCCTTATGGGTTGATAAGGAGGAGGTAGGTATTTAATCTCAACCGTTGTTAATGAATAAAAGTAAATACTCACTTTTGTTGACTTTCTCGACAAGGAGGAACACGTCTTCGCCACCGCTAGCGCGGCCACAGCTCTTACTGATGCGGCATATCTTCAGGTCATTCGTTGCGGCGCATTCTGAAACACCAGCTTGCTTCAGAACCGTGAAACTAGTATAAAGTTAGTGAATCATTTATCCCAACAGGCAATTTTTGTCATACTCCTCCACCAGGGTAGTCTGATTGACGGTGGCACTTTTGTTGTCATTGTGCCGATGGGTGGAAATGATGTAACATGTAACACATAAGTACTTTGTTGTTAATAATCCTGTTGTACTATATTTGGTAACGATATATTTAACTTTGTAAATATCGTTACTTATTTCTGTTAAAGCTGATAAGTTTCTTGCGCCTGTTCTTCTTGTCAGTTAAATAAGTCTGGAACGGGTGGTAGGGAAATATAGACGATTCAAAAGTGCTTAATTATTCAGTTTATTTGAATAAAGAAATTTTGACTATTGATGTCAACTAGTAGTGGACAGCGCCAATGCTTTTTAAGTTTTAACGGGTTTTAATTGTCCTGTCCTCAATAAATTTGCTATAGATTTTTTTAAAAAAGGTAATATGTCGGCTGCATAACGCCATTTTTATTAAGTGATAACTATTTTTTTTCTCTGATAACTTCTCATGCCAAAAATCCATTTGAATTACGAGTTATGGTCATGAGTTCATACAAAAATTCCATAGAAATCGGTCCAGCCATTCTCAAATGATGCGTTTATACCATCAAACAGCATTTCATTTTTATTTTTATGTTGTTCTCGTTGGCTACCGCGCATCTGGTAGGCTATCTCTGCGAATTCCTGTAATATCAATCACATCCAGTGGTCCAGTGACATGATATTATAGTAAAAATTAAATTGCATGATACAAAAAAATCTCGGAACGCCATGGATGATGGGAATGATCCCTTTTTGTGAACAGATATATTGACTTTGTATGAATTTCATAGATACATAGTCTAGAGTTAGACCGAATTCAAACGTACGGTGTGCTCAAGTAATTAACTCAGGTTGTTTTACTTATATTATAACATAAATATATGTGAAAACATATAAAGGAAGAACAATTCGCAGACTAATTTACAACAAAATCAATAGTTACTCAATTTTTTTCCTTAGTTAATATTTTACCCAACTGCAAGGAAAGGGTTATGTTTTAAGTTTATTGTAATTTATATTTTTATTATTATTACAAAATATCTAGTAAGTACCTAATTATAATAGTTTTGCTTTAATTTATTGGCATGTTCTTTTAAGTGTATTATCATAAATTTTAACTGCTAAAGAACGGTTTGTAAACTGAATTACCTAGTTTACGATAGAATCAATACCAATGTTTATTCATTTAATCGATAACTGAGCAGAAAAGCCACTCTACAGGGCTGATAACAAATACGAAGGACCAAAATCATAATTTGAAACAATATTATATTATCAAAGTTATTTTATAATATTGCTTAAAACAGCCATTACCTAGAAAGTAATTAAATTTTGCTAACATTTAACGGAAGCGACTTCTTGAAATATTTAAAATTCCGAAAATGCGTTTATTCCCTGACGTTTTAGATCCGATTTGACACTTGTTTTAATGTAATAAGTTCGTCAAAAATCACTGACAATAAAAGTAGGGAAAAGCTACCATATTAAACTGTAACAGTGTACCTTATGTCAAACGAGTATACACTAAAATTTGTTAATCCCGGAATCAGTGGAATTTTTTACCCGACTGCAAGGAAAGGGTTATGTTTTTCGCGCGTATCTTGTATGTATGTTTGTATATAATATTCTTTATTATCTCATATATATCAAACGGCTGCACGGATTTCTATTATTAATATATCGTTAGATTCGTCTCGATAGCCCAAGTAATCTCAGGTAAGTGACGTTAAAAAGACGGCTGTGTGGTGCTATTATTTAAAGTACAAAAAAATATTTTAAATCCCTGGATTTTTTCGATAAAAAAAGTGTTTTCCATAATACTCGAACTTTAGGTAAATTTGCACCCGAATATCCGATCTCTAGTTATAAGGTACTCACTCATATTGAATATCGGTCTTGAAAATACTGGAGGGCAGATTTCCCTGTCAGTGTTGATGTCATGTGCACTGAATCTGAGCCGCACTATGTTCAAGTTGATGGTCTTCGCTTCATTATCACAGAACACACGTAACTAAAATAAAATAAAAATTATAAGCAAGCACATACCACAAGTTGGACAGTAGAACATAGTTTTTGTGCGGTCACTTTATGCGTCGCGCCGTAGTTAAGCGGACGACCGCCACGCTTCGCCATCTATACTGACTAAATGATAAACTTCTCAGCAAGCTCCCTCATCGTTATTCGACACCCATGGGTGGTAACGTTTGCGTTCTTACGCTTACCTCTTATCGTTTCGATGATAGGCGGAGATGCGTGCAACTCAATTAGTATGTAGGTACGTCTTTTTATAGTGTTATCGAAACAAAAAGCTTTGTATGTAATGGTTTTTTGTTTATCTAAGATAAGGAAGTGTCTGCCCAATGGTCGAAATACGACCCTAATCATTATTGAAAAAAGGAAAACATGATTGTCTTTTTTAATTGATTAACACAACAGCTCTTGAGTAGTTACGAATAAATTTAAAAAGAAAAACCTCCTTCAAAAAACCTAAAAAAAATTGCTATAATAACAGCTTCAAAAATTTAAAAAATGGGACAAACTTGAAAACAACCCTAATGTAATAATGTTTGAATCATTTCAATCGGTTCAGCCCTCTCCGTGTAATCGGTGAAAATACATAAAAAAAAAACAAATAAACAGACGAACAGAGAACATCCTCCTTTTTGAAGTCGGTTCAAAAGGAAAATCAATACAAACAGATACAAGTACTGAACTGTTTTGTCTCTCCTATTTGTATACAGCGCATGAGATTATTTTTTTATGTAAGAGAAAATTGTAAAGCAACAACAAGCCTTGAGAAGGAAGACCACTTCATCCAGACCCTTACACCATCGAAACTTATCGTTTATCGGCCGAACACTGAATAACACTTATTTGTGTAACACCCGTATTCACAAACATTATTTATAAGGTCTCACAGTACCCGCGGACGCACAGCGTCCCAACTACCAATCACACACGTCATACGTAAAACAAACAAACCAATCACAGAGCACTATTTGCGCAGTGCGTTCGCATAGGCAAGGGTTGTTTAGTGTTGTTCTTGAATATGAATGTAAAGCTGTTCAAGTAGCCGACTTTACACAGCGAATGTCTCATATGAGCTATTGCATCGAAATCGATAACATATTTTTCTATGGTATACTCATTTCAACTCAATAGGTGTAACCACCAACTAAAGGCCGATTTCACAATTGGTTTTAAACGCGATTAAGTCACTAAACTGGTTTAAGGCTGGCACTATCATAACGAAAAAGAAAAATTTGTTACAATAATTTCAATTTATGTAATAAAGAATACATCGAAAAATCTTGTATACATTTTATAAATAAACTGGTGAAATCGATTTGAAATAACAAAAGATCAAACTCGACGTTTGACTTAGATTATGCTAAACGAGATCTAAATCGCGCGCGCAACGTTTAGATTGTTTAGGTTCCTGCAAAAAGTATTATAATTATTTCGCCCGCAACAAACACCTAGGTATTCGAATTGGTCACAATCACAATGAACAAAGACTACATTTTGAAACATAAAGTTACAAAGCCCATTCATTAAAATCAATTTTTTGTGAACAGGCTATTACTGTACTATTACCTAATTAGTATAACCACACTTATAACCTTTTTATCGGGCCAAATATCTTGGTCACAGTAGAATTATTTGTGCCTAAATAACTGTCTAAAAGAAAATTTGTTTTTAGGGTTCCGTACCTCAAAAGGAAAAAACGGAACCCTTATAGGATCACTTTGTTGTCCGCCTGTCTGTCTGTCTGTCTGTCCGTCTGTCAAGACCCTTTATCTCGGGAACGCGTGGAGGTTTCGAGTTGAAATTAAAACCATATACTCAAATCTAGGGGCACTTGCAGCTGTGAAAAAATCAAACTTCTAAGTTAACGTAAAAAAAAGATACGGCCATTAATGCCTCGAAAAACGCATATTTCGACACCCTTAAGGGAATCAAAATTCATAGGGTACTTCCCGTTGACTTAGAACTATGAAATTTGGCAAATAATATCGTCTTATACTACAAGTACAGGGAAAAATCAGAAAACTATACATTTATAATTATATCATAAAAAAAAATTAAATTAAAGTACGTACTCAATCATCGAGTTTAAACGACGGTATGCGCGGTCATAATTTAACTTCTAATTGACCTATAAACTTGAAATATGATGATAATGTTTATTATTACGTGTATATTTTACTAACAAATACCAATACATTGATACTTCTATTTTTTTCTTTTAAATTCCCCCATTTTCCTATTACAACCACCGTACCTGTATAAAATACAAGTATACAGGTGCGGTGGGTTGGTGGTCGCCATAGAGTACATTTTAACCATGGAAAATAATAAAATTGAACAGGAAAACAAATTACTTTCCATGGTTAAAAAGTATACTGTGGTGGTCGATGACTTAGCGATCGGTCTGCTGAATGCACCGATCCGTCCGTTTTGGGTACTGAATTTTGGGTGATGCTCGGAAAAAACTGAGACTAGATTTCTGAACTATTTATAATGTAGGTACGGAACCCTCGGTGAGCGAGCCCGACTCGCACTTGTCAGGTTTTTTTTTGGGAACATCACATCAATTAAGTATCAGTACTTACATAGTTTTATCTGATGTCGGTCTATTAAAAAGTAATTAAATATACATAGTATATAAATAAAAAAATAAATAGTGTTTTTTTATCGGTTACAATTATTTTTTATCAAACACTTGATTATGATTAATGACAATATAATGATTTGAGTACCTACTTAACTATATTGTTTGCATAAAGAGCAATCAACAACAAAAAAACTTATAAACAAAAAGCCGTGAATGCTGTGATAGGATAGAACGTATTGAAATGTGTTACCTAACCAATGACTTCTATGTAATTTATAAAAAAAAATGTTTTAACGTAGGTACCGAAGAGTACATGACATATCCAAGAAGCTTAAATTCCGGTTCGGGCCCGTGGACCTACCGATTTGCCCTACTAGTAGGACCACGGTGTACCACTATGTATTCGTGGTCCGACTGGACTAGGGCTTGTTATAAGTATCGTTTAGTATCGCTATTTAATTATTTCGAATAAAAAAATATTTTATATTTAATTACGAAATAATGTTGTTAATTACGAAATAGTGTTATATTCAGTCAAAATTACCAGGGCAACATAAGTGACAAGGAGTTATTTCGATTTATTCATATCTTTGAATAGTATAAGCTTCTTGGTTTTAGCCCTATTTGGTTAGAGCACCATGCATACTTATTAAATCAATATGTTATATAAATATAAATATTTGACAAGATCACATACATTGCTCCGATTCCAAAGTAAGTAGCTAAAGCACTTGTGTTATGGAAATCAGAAACAACGGTGGTATCACAAACACCCAGACCTGAGCAAATATAGAAAAGTTCGTTTTCTAAATTGACCCAACCGGGGATCGAACCCGGGACCTCAGAGATGGCGACACCTTGAAAACCGGTGTACAAAGCCACTCGACCACGGAGGTCGTCAATTATTGCTTCAGCATAACTACAACCCTAAAAATTAAAACCACCACATGACTGAAAAAAATGTATGTTGAATTATTTTACGAAAATAATTCAACCGTATCGTATCTGTAGGAGCCCAAACTTATGTTTTTTGGTTTAATTTGAAACAAGTGGCTGAAATGTAATTGGATCCTAGGGATGAGCGCTGTAGTCTGAGATACTGGTTCTTCGACCTAGTTCAGACACAGATGATTAGAAATGTATAATTTGCCTATTTACCTGTAATGATTGTACTGTGCTTTGTAATTTGTAATGGAAGTAAATAAATATTATTATTATTAAAAAAAATGATGTGGTATATGTTTAGAATTGTCGCAGAAAACTCTTTCATTTGGTATCACACACGATAGGTTTTAGAAAAACATTTTTTCCCATACAAAAAAGATTACGTCATAACTCCTCTCCTAAGGGCAATTTAAGAACTTCAAAAATAATGACGCTTGCGAAACCGTTATGGAGATTATGTGATCGACATATTTATCGTCGTCGATAAAAGTCAAGTCATAGCTGCTGCGGTTTCGCTGGTATAGCGGAGGAAATGTGCTACAGGTGTGGTTGCCACCCATACTATTCATATAGTATCGTGCTATATTTCAGTCAATTGTTATAGAAAAAAAAATAGTACAAATAATACTATATTTTCATCGGTGATTCAGTTGTCGTGCTTTTTATGTATTAACTGTGACTGGAACGCACCCGCAACGAAGCATGGGAATTTCAATACGAAACGCATTCACGCCGTTCGTCGCTCACTTACGTCACGGCAGATAAACGTCAACTTTGTGTCACTGTCATGTCAGACATTCAATGTCAATCAATTTATCAATGAATGCCGACCGATTTGAGGTTGAGCGTGCGTAATTTTTTGCAATGTTTTGAAAGAAATACGTTTTTACCTACAAAAAAAGTTGGAAACCCTAGCTACAGGCATAAATTAAACAATACAATAAGTCTTTATTTTGAAACGGAACCATTGTTAACAACAGCTCGTTAAATAAAATACGTGCGCGTACACTCGAATAATCGCAACAACGATTTAACTTTAGGGCTTACAGCAGAGAACGTTCAAATAACGATTGGTTTCATTCGGTTATGTTTTCGTATTATTCCACCGACATCCGTGTTGAAAACAATATTTAGTTACATCTCACTAAAGAGGTCGCTCCAAACATTCCTTTTCTTTATGTTTCGCTGGGGAAATGCAAGTAACGCATTCCCTCCACTTGGGATGGTGAAGGTATAAATTCTGCTCTTCTCCGTGCACTCACGAATATTATGAGACATGGATGGTTTGAGACTTGACTATTTCCAACTTGAACTTATTAAGATGTAGATATTTTACAACTTCCTTACTTTCCTTCCTTACCTTCAAAAGATTTGAACTTTTTGCAACCATATGTTATTTTGCAACTTGAACGTTACGAAACTCAAGGTCACTAAAACCCCAGCGATGCTCCTATGGGGGCAGACAATGGGCATGGACTAAAGATAATAATAATTGGTCCATGGTATATACTATGCGTTCACTTCATCATTGCCGCTACCTCCCGGCCCGCTTCGACATTCCACACCCCCTGCGTCGCCTTTCTAGTACGGCTAGCAACGCAGAGCTTAATTTTTGTTTCTGTTGATTTAATCATTGCGTTCATTATGTGTGTTGTCATAATGATTAAAAGAGTAAAGTTTCTACATAATGGCGAACCTTACTTGTTATAAAACGTGTTACAAAATAACCCCTAATGCCGAATATGGTAGATAGGGACAATAAAACTGAATAACTTTTACTATGGGAGCAACTCAGAAAAAAAATCAGCTGTTTCATACATTTTGATATTTTCGTAATTATTTTTTGTATTAAACATCTGTTTTTTTTTTGCGATTTCATAGTTGGTCCCATAGTAAAAGTTGTTCAGTTTGATGGTCCCTATCTACCATAATCGGCATTAGGGGTATTTTTGTAACACGTTGTATACAAAAACAGTTGAAAAACATGATTACTTTTTTGTCTACAGTACCGTTAGCTGTGACGTAATAACGGTCGTCGACGGCAATCACGAAGTGAACGCATAGTAGTTGTTCTATAGCATTCTACCACAGCATAGCCTAGGTACCCGGCGGCGATCCCTTAAGTTAGGACCCGTACCCTACGCATGCGGGCTAAGGTATGCGCATTGCATTCCCACCCTAACTAACTAATACAGCTGGAATCTAATGTTTATATTATTATAAAAAAAAAACATCCTGCAACGTCAATCAAATAAGCGCAAACGATTAGAAACCAAACGGAAACCACCATCTAGGTACAATTATGGCGTTGAGAAGAATGAAGTTTCTAAGTTCAACCATACAACTGCCCATTGTAAACCTTAAACTATACCAATATTATATTTCTAGACTTCGAATAAAAAACAGTGAGACATGATATCGAAAATAGTGTCCTTGAGATAAGTATGTAATGGGTAATAAGCGCGAGGACACCAGTTAGGCACGTGGATCGGCTGTCAGCGCGTGTACCGCGAATTTGGGTGTAGGCCATCTTTACACGTGTAACTTATGGCGAATCTCTCGCAATCAAACAGACAGGAGGACGCCAGTCCAGTTAGCCACGTGGATCGGACGTCGGTGCGTGTACCGCGAAATTTGGGTGTAGGCCATCCTTACACGTGTAACTTGTGGCGAATCTCTCGCAATCAAACAGATAGGTAATCCCGTGAGGTCAATAAAGATAAAATTTGACGACATCCTCTATAGCTGAGAGGTGTTTCAGCATGTATAGTGTCTCTTAATGAGGTTATTTTCGGCTCGCTTACAGAGAAACAATAAAATATTTCGGGCAATCTGTAAACGTCAGGAAATGCCATAGAAGTGTTAATGAATATCAAAAATATAAAGAAGCAATCTTTTATGGGGGTCATTTCGTTCCGATCCGAATGGTATTAATCTCCGTAACACAACACAACACAGTAATATTTACGCTGTTTGTGAGTTTAAAAGAGAAATGCTCTAAAGTTCATTAAATGAAGTAAATAAATAAATAATCTTAAAAATACATACATTCTTAGGGTCGATGTGCGCAGTTTCTGTTGTTTCCGAATATTTTTTAAACAGCAAGCTTGGAACATCCTTCTTTGCAGTATGAATGATGCCCATACCAGCAAACCTAAGGATAAAAAAATGAAAACCACATAAAATCGTTTTGTCTTAATGTCAAAATACTAACACTAAAAGGAGATCGATGGCGCAGTTAGCTAAAGAATTTGCCCTACGATTGCAAAAGTAACACAACTTTCGCAAGGGTCGGTTATGGGATGGTCGACCAAACATTTGTTATCTCGGGCATCGTGCTTCCGAATGCACTATAGTCTGTTTATCCTTACTTCTCCTATTTTAGTAAACAGCTTTTGACAGTTACACGTATTTAAACTTAAATCGTTATTTAAAAATATGTTGTCTTATTAAATCAAATTGTCACCAATAATTAGTAATTTCCTTCGTTATCTATGTGTGGAAAACCATTTGTTGTATTTTTAATTGATTATTTCAATAAAGAGTTGGATGAAGATTGTTTAACAAATAGGACAAGTAGGTATAAACAGACTAAAGCATGTTCATGACTTATGGCCCGTCTTCCTTATCCTTTTACTTTCACCGATATAATTACACAATATGACTGATCAACTTTGAAGTATTTTTTATTCAATTAAGGCCTGATTTTTCAATACCCAGTTAAAGCTTTATTAGTTTAATATCGTATTATACCGCCAAATTGAAAATGTTTGTGATACATTTGCCTGTCATATTTTTTAATTACTATTACCTGTTATCTGGTTTGTTACTCAATCACCCAAAAACGGCTAAACGGATTTGGATAAAATTTCGCACACACGTAGTTTATAACCTGGATTAAAACATAGGATACTATTAATGCTGGTTAATTAAAGGTTCCCAATGTCCAAACGGACGAAGTAAATAAAATATTTATTTATTTATTTATTGGGCAGTCAACAAAAACTCCAATAACCTCAATATCAACCTTACCTATTTAATAACTGCTTAAGGGGCTGACATGAGCCAGCTAGCGCCGCCAGTCGATTTTATTTTATATATTCTAATAAGCCCAATTTCTTAAAATAGGAATCAGTCAAGGTTTTGTTAATAACGTCTAATATTTATTGAATAACTTTACACAGTTTGAAAAGGCATTCAAACTGTTTAAAACGCGATTTTGTTTTAAGTGGCCACTGTTGGTTCAAACCCGTTTTAAACTATTGCACGCATTTTGTAATGTTGTAACGTTATTCAATAAACATTAGACGTCATTCACAAGACCTTGACTGCTTCCTTTTTTAAGAAATTGGGCTTATTTAGAATAAGCGCTAGTTGGCTCATGTCAGCCCCTTAATAGCTCATCGAACTTATTATTTTTTAAATACGAGTAGGTTAGTTAAAAGTAGGTTTCACGGTTTTATATTAGGTGCTACAGTACTTTATTTTGTGATACCGCGTGCTATACTGTGCGTAAATCATACTTTTTTAAGAATTTATGCATGGTCCTTCTGTTATATTACATCATTATATTATTATTTATTTCTGTAAGTGACCCAGCGAACTAAAATCTATAGAACAAGCATTCCGTTCAAAAAATGGCACCACACAATTTTTTTTTTTAAATGCTGCCAGCATTTAAAAAAAATAATTGTGTGGTGCCGTTTTCAGTTGTGCAGCTCTAAGCGACTGAACACTGGTAGCATAATAGCGACCATAATCTATACAGATTCTCATAGATATTTTCTATACTAAAAACGAAAAATATTTAATACTTAAGATAGGTTATCTCTGCATGTTTACGCCTTCTTTACAGTCAAATGTGTAAAAACACATTTGACTACACAGAACGTCATTTTTAAGAAACTTTATCTTTTCTTTAAAATACAAACTGTAATTATTATAAAGAACGCCATAACGTCTGTCAAATGCTGTGCGAGTTGTAATTTTTTTGGCTCCGTGGTGCCGTGCCTTTTTAAGCAATATTTGTTTGCAATTACACTTCCATAAATATTAGTTCGCTGATGTTTAAACTTCTTTGTTTATTGTTACAAATAAAAACTAGGGCTAAAACACACTAGCCCTTTTGTTCTCTACCCAACTGAATGGAGTACTCATAAAAATAGTTGGTAAGGAGGTTTTTAAAAAGAGTTGTGTTATAATCGTTACGAGTTTTAAAAAACCTTAACAACCGTAACCGTAACCATGTAGCATACGACGTTTTTAATACATTTGCTATAAAACATTTTATGATAATGATGGCGCCTTTTTACATAGTGTAGGTATTAGAAATATAAAAAAAAACATAAACAAAAACGCAAGTGGTGCGGTATTATCAACTTTCCGTACGCTGTACTGTCACAGTAGTAACTTAGTGATTACTTGCTCAGTGATAGTAGTACTGTCATCGAAAGCACATCGATGTACAGAACACTGTTTTGAGAAAAGCCGCAGTTGTTTGGTGTACGCATAGGTACTTGAGATCAAAAATTTTTTATCAGTCGCTGTTCTTAATAAAACTCACTTATAAGATGTCATCTTTTTTTTTGTTAGGAAAAAATTTTTGTTCTAAAACCTATCATGTGTGGTATCGAATGAAAGGGCTTTGATAAAAATAATCCAACCGTATCGTATATGGAGTTTGGGCTCTTTGAAAATGTGTTTTTGGTTTAATTTAAACAAGTGGCTAAAATGTAATGATGTGATATATTTTTAGCATCGGTTCAGATAGCTTTTTAATTGGATACCACATACGATAGGTAGTAGAACAATCAAAAATCCCTTACAAAAAAAGATGACACCATTAATATCCTCTTCTAAGGGAGCTTTTTTAAGAACTGCGGCTCAAAAAAAATTGTTTTGACTTTAAGTAACCTATGCCAAACGGCTATTCTGTACATCGATTTGCGGTTTTCCACTAATTTTGAGCTCGTACGCCGACCACTATAAAAATTATACTATTTTGAAAAATATGTTTCTGAAATATGATGCGTCTAAACGACCACGACAATGTATGTACTTAAACAAAATAATATACTCTTTATTTTTTTTGTAGAGACTGCTCTACTAAAACGTAGATAGACTAGTAAAAAGACAAGTGGCTTTCAGACGGCTATAATTTTGTGTACAATAATGTCACTATTTCATTTTGTAGTGACGATGACGACTAACTTAGATAAGGGTCAGTCAGCGCAACGTTCACGTCGTTCTTCGCCAGATCTTAGAATTGATCACTTCATGGTGTGGTAGACCATTTCATATTGCATTTATTATGCATATTGTATATGATTGTGTACAAAGTCTTTTACAAAAAATATTATTGAATGTGTGTTTGCTCACCCGACTTTGTAGCTGCCATGTTCAGGCACGACGTAGCTGACGTCTCTATCTTGCTCCTCCTCCAGGAGTTTGTGGGGGTGCTCATCAGGGGTCTTGTGCTGAGCCAGGCGACACCTGATCACTGCACGCCTGGTGTAGTTCACCAGCTGACAAAAATATCAACATGAATAATCATGTCATAAAGGCCATCATCATAATCATATAAGCCTTTATTCCAATTTATCTTTTCCTCTCGCAAAAGAGTACGTTTTCGAAAATGTCAGCGATACTACTAGTAACTCGGTAGCCTAGATGGAAGAACAGTGGATCAGATTTCCAAAGGTCGTGGGTTCGAGTTTCACCTGAGTGACTATTGGACAAGCTGTTTTTTTACACCACTGCCCAAAAAAGGAGAGTGTATGTGTATGTATGTGTTCAGGGTTCATGTATATTTTTAAATAATGTGTAATTAAATACTGTGGTAATTCAATAGAATCTAGATTATATTTTTTTAATGTTCAGGGTTCATGTTTGTTTTTTCTGTATTATTTTACATAAGACCTAGGTAATTCTATTGACAATAGATTTTATTTTTAATGTTCAGAGTTAATGTATGATTTTTCTGTATTATTTTACATAAGTCCTAGGTAATTTTATTGACTCTAGATTATATTTTTTAATGTTTAGAATTCGTGTATGTATTTTCTGTATTCTTTTACATAAGACCTAGGTAATTCTATAGACTCTAGATTCTATTTTTTAATACAAAGTCGCAAAATTCTATAAGGTGAAATTAGACAAATAGTATACATGTCCATATTCCAAGGCACTAATATGATAATATTTTTTATCGCAAGCATAGATATCTGCGTCGCATTGATCGTACTCACACCAAGTGTATCAATGGATTATTATTTTGCTTTTAGGTTATAATTACCAAAAAGTTTTTAAGTGGTCATAATGTTACTTACCTCGACAGTAGGGTGTGTTTTCGTTTTACTGTTGGCGTAAGACTCTCCAAGCAAACAGCCGTGTGTGCCAACCATTTCACTTTTATATCTGAACCTAAAGTGGTTCTGTGGCTGCTCCACAATCCGAAGGTACGGGTTTCCTGTAACAAATAAAAACTATTCTTACACAAACCTTCTTTGCAAAATTAAAAACAACACTGTAAAACGAACCTAAAATGTCTGCTATCATCATTTTTAGGCGATAGTTGTGAAGAAACCTATTATTAACTTTATCAGCTGTCAAAATACTATTGTTTGAAGCCAAAAACGTTCTTTGCTCACTATAATGTCACTATATTACGTGATAGACTATTCACTCAGAAGGTTCATTGGGCGACTTAAAAGTATTGGCATAAGAAAAATAATAATATTTATTCTTATAGTATTGGAAAACTTAAAAGTATAACTTTTTATTTTGGAAAGAGCAACGAAAAACTGTACGTGTTCCAGTAATACTATAATGATTATTTATCAAAAGTGTTATCTGAACTGATAGGGCTATGTCCGTCGGGCAAGCATTTCCTCAGTGAGTGCATTAACATAAAAATAAAAGTGTAGGTCCTGATATTATTAATTCTAAGAAATCATCTTGCTACTGTTTCTATGTTAAATTAATTTAAAATAGTTAAGCGGATAACAAGTTATGATCTCGAAACGCAAATTTGTACTCGGTTTGGTCGATGGTAGTAATTATTTAAAGTCCGCCTGGCTAACTACCTCCATCTTACCTAAATCTGACGCCATACCAACAATTTAAACATTTATGTGTTCCGGCAGTTAGAGGTAAGTTAGCCAGGGGCCCTACCACCTAACTTTTCGAACTTCGGCGGGTCTGCCGAGCTTCAACTTAAAACAGATAAATCGAAGTATGGAGTTTCGTATTGTACTATTCGCCTAAGTTATTTAGAAGATATCGATGTTCCTGTGACATCATGAATTGGCGCTCGCCATTTTGCCCCGATTGGGGCTCGATTTTTCTGTTTTAATTTGAAGCCCGCCAGACTTTCCGAAGTTCGGTGCGTTAGCCGGTACGGCCCCAGTTCCTCAGTGGTGAGGATTCCAGGTGTAGTGCGCTTTCACTTTCGGCCTTATCGTCACTATTTCGTTGTGGATAAAAAAACATATTTCGCTGAATTAGGTAAACCTTGAAGGTAAAACACCATCATTGAGTCGTTTTCAGTAAAATAAAAAAATAAGTAGTAATTAACTTGTGTTAGATTTATTTCATGAGCCTATTGTTTTATTTAACGTGACATTAGTGACCTATACAGTAAAATAATAAAGTGGTTTACGTACTTATCATCGCCATCAATTGCACACGTCTTTCGATTCATTCACATCCTTAAAGCAATGCGGGCCTTCCGTTTCCGGGACGGAAGGCCTGCGTTGCTCTAAGTTCACATCCATCAATCTTTTCATACATGTCCGGCTACTTTCAGTCACTGCGTACACCAGCCTTTTTTATTAAGACCCGCGTAGGTTTTTCTGGGACGCCCTTGCGCAATCGTTCCTTTCACATTCGCACAATATATCTCTTTCGTAATTCGCCTTTCCTTTCTCAATTCTTGTCACTATATCATCTTTCAGACCACACCTTTTACGAATCACATAACTGCTCACTCTATCAGTCAACTTGACTCCACATATTTTCCTCAACGATCACATCTGTACCGCATTTATTCAGCTTTCATTCTTCTTCTGCCATGCCCAAGACTTAATACTTCCTTACATCAGTGTCGGCACCAGCACTCCGTTATGAATAGCTATTCGCGTTTTTTCAGATACGAATTGGCTAAACATAACCGATTGCATATCACCATTCACTGAATTTCCGTTCTTCCCTCGTTTTTCTATGACTTCCTTACTCTTTCCATCCCTTATGAACCAACTCACCAAGTATACAAACGCCCGCACTTGTTACATTTTTTCGCCGGCTATCGTTACCATACAGTCAGACATTTCTTCATCTCTCTCAAACACCATCACTTTCGTCTTAGCAACTTTCGCTTTCATCCCTTTTCTCACAAAATTATCATTCATAACGGACATCATCTTTTGCAACTTTCCCGCAGAAGACGCTTAACTTGGTCGTCAGCATAGAGAAGGCACTTGATTTGGGTCCCCTTCATCATAACACTGCAGTCACGTCCTTTCAGGTCTTTCATACAACTGTCCAAAAACAGATTAAAGAGCCATGGTGACGCAACACATCCTTGTCTGACAGATACAGATACCCTTAGAGATACCAAACCGATCAGTATATGCGCCGTCAACTCTGACGCATGCTCGGGAATCCTTATAGAGAGATTTCAGTGCATGAATCATCTGCTCTCCTATCCGTATTCAGACAACACCTTCCATAGCTCATTCCTGTCGACCGATAGTAGGCCTTCTCCAGGTCCTCAAAGGCACAGTAAACTTTTTTGTGCTTAGCCAGGTGTTTTTCGGCTAAGCATCTCAAGGGGAAGGCCTGATCCGTGCATGGCATTCCCTTCCTGAATCTCGTTTGCACATCCCAAATACTCTGATCAGGTTTTTTGCATCACTCTTTTAATCTTTGCACACAATTTGCTGACAATGCTGAGAAGGCTGATCCTGCGGTAGTTTTTACCCATTCCCTTCCCTTTGTACAGCGACACAACTAAGGCTTTACGCTAGTCATCCAGTACTTTGCCACTATTCCAACATTTATTAAAGATGAGGCACAGCCAGGACACCACCAGCTCTTTCCCACCTTTCTTATTGTATTCATTATCTCATCCACTTAAGTTGTTCTTAAGAATTTTAATTGTTTAATTTTATACCTGAATAACAGCTCTTCCAGTTCCGACTGCTGTCTCGCAACAATGAGCCGAGACAGATGTTTCGTTGCTAGCCAGCGTAAAGGGACATCAGGCATTTAGGGGGGGGAGGAGAGGAGGGGGGGTGTCTTACTCAACCAATAATCTATTAAATTTAGTATACACATTGTCACAGGTAAAAAAACACAGGGTACCTTTTATTAAGAAACAAGTTTTGTTTCTGGGACTTGGACAAATAACTAACCATGCCGATTTTTTTTCTTTATATAATTTAAGGAGTTTTTATCTTAAATAGACATTTTTTTATGTTGATTCTTATATTGTTTTTACTTTACATTACTAGTTAGTTTATGTAAAGTATTTAAAATAAAATGCACGAGATCTCATGGTTTACATGAGATGCTGATAGTTTAATTAATTAATGAACAATGCAATGCAAGTTGACAAAACTTTATTCTTTTTGTTTTAGATAATACCTATAGCACATTTTGGTAGGTATCTGAATCTTAGATAAACATAAAGCCTCAGTGCATTTGAGTTACATAAATCGGCAGAAAATTTATTTAAGTTGTAGGTACGTCTACCTAATAATTTAGTTGTGAATTGCATTGTTAGGGTTAACAAATAATTATTTACCATTTAAAATAATTTAATTAACTACTCAATTTAAATCTTGGAACAAATCTATTTAGATCCAATCTCAGCATAATAATTAGGTATGTAAGTACTTATAAGAATATCAAGTTATAGTAGGTATATTTTGTGTTTTCCTGATTGTTATTTATGTCCCCGTTCTATTGAACACAAAAAAGATTTGTTGTGTGTGAAGTGGGAAAAAAGGTACCTACTTTAAAATAATAAAATTACTGTCTGGAGTTGATGATTTTATATGTTTATAAGCAAAAAGAAGATGAAATAACTCAAACAAGGAACTTTTACAAACAATCAATCAAACCCATTCGTGTAAAAGCTAAGTACGTGACATTGGCGGAATTGTGCATAGACCACAGAGCAAGCCACTCATTAAGAAGAAGAAGAAAAGATATGAATGCACTAACCATCAGAACAGCTGAGCCCGGTCATTGATGAAGCTAGCTGGGGTACTTGTTGAGAAGGAGAGCTGTATGGAGAATCCAAAAGAGACAATGGAGACTCAATATTGTATGATTCGGTATCGTCACTTGCTGACATTGCTAAACATCAAATTACAGAATTGCAATTTTAACACTATCACAGTAATCCACAGATTCACATGTCCAATAAGTTATCTAAATCACATAGGCACCTAATTCACATACACTATTTAAACAAAAGCAAATAGCTGGATATTAAGTAAATGTAATAGCAAACCGCGCACTGCACGCGACTCTACCTACACAAAACAAAACCACTTTTGCCGAGTTTAGTTTGGCAGCGGCGTATCGCAACTTGACTTGCTTGACATTGACAATTGTTGGTAAACTTTTTAACACAGTGTTGTCAAGTTATGTTTATCAAATCCCCACAAGAATATTTTAAAAACACCCTTTTGAAAAGCTACTATAATATTATTTTGATCTTTTGGTAAAAGAAAAGTATTTTTCAGTACTTACCAATCATATTACTTATTATTTAAATAGGTACTTGGTCAGAAAGAGAAGAAATAAAATAAAATGAAACTAAATATTTTCAGTACAAAATATAGTCAGTGTTGCCAAGTTATTTGTAGTGTGTTGTCAGATTTTGACGTGTTTGCATAGAAAGTGGCGCCCTCATTTTTTGTCAACTCTTTATGGTCAAGCTGTACTTATAATGTTCTTGTGGAAATGATTAATAACATGTTCTAAAAGTTTGACTCTTCACAATAAGAGTAAATGTCAGATTATAAATCTTATTTATTTTGAAATCAATCAAGATTTTCAGCTGAACGAACGAAAAAGGATTTACTTATACAAGTTTTGCGATTATTTAGTTTCATGTGCTGGTCCTGGCCAGTAAAATGTTACAAATAAAAACCCTAAAAACACACAATATGACGACGACGACGACGGATTCGTGAAGCTGCATTTTTAGTACACACGGCAACACGTCAGGTTATACAGTTAAACTGCGAAAAGAGCTTTTATTACGTAGGGTATAAAGGCGTTCTCAAGATCAACATCTATAGTCTGTGGTGCCGTCGTGTATACTTATGTTACGTATTTGGATCCCTATTTCATTTTTTTGACGGTTTCCTTATCATAAAAACGATGTCAACTAAGAAATATATTTCCCCGATTATTGGTAAAATCAGACGATCTGGCAACTCCAGTTTGTCAAGGTCATGACGTCGTCGTGAGTGTCAGCCCAGGGGAAGAACCAAAAACCTCACGAACGTGTGAGTCATAAAAAGTCCCGTGTCTGCGAATATTGATAAGAACCTTTAAAACGAGAGCAAGCAAACCGAATTTGGTGCAATGGGACTTTTTGATGATGATTTCCTTTGATTAAAACAAAAAGTGGATGATTTCGTACATAGAACGATGATAGATTTTTGATCAAATATTTTTTATAAGTGTATTGTGTAGGATTAAAACAAAGCCATTGAATAAAGTAAATGTATATATTTCAAAAATACTTTAGTTTCCTTAGCAGTAAGGCATAACAAACAGGCTCCTAAAGAACCGCATTTTAATGGCATAAATAAAATATACTTAACAATTAAATGTGGATACTGTTCGTAAATAAAAAAAACAAGATATTCAAAAAATTGGAAGACAACTATCATTACATTTCCGTATTTTATTATTCTGTTATTATTTATATCACATAATTTTAAGGCAAGGAATGTATAATATCTTATAAGTTCGGTATTTTTTACTTTATCTTAAAGTTGGAACTTTACCTTATCTTTTAACCATAAGTTGAAAAAAATATTCTTATCATTTTCCTTAACAAATAAAAAATTGATAATAATGTGCTAACGCATACAGGAGCTTACAAAATATACTGCTCATACACTAGTTTCTCTTTTTTATGGAAGACTTAAGTTATGATGATAACAAGGAAGTTTCCTTAAGTCGAATTTCGAGAAATTAAATCTTGAATATTTTAAGCTTAAGCGTTTAATTGTAAATATGAAAATAGATTTTTAATATCTCAAAAAAATATAAGATTATAAATGAAAGGAGACTTGTGACGTCACAAATTGCCTAAAACTTTGTATGAAAAACGCAAATCATTAAAACTTTGAACTGCTATAATTATCTTCGTCGTTTTTTGTAATATTAAAATATGTTTTACTTTTATGTGAATATAATTATTAAAATTAAATGTTAGAATCACAAAAAAACAGAAACTTCCTTATTATGCAAAGAACAACAATTATGAGCAAAGGTTGCTTCTTCTATTAAATTACATAGTGCTTGATTGGTAACATAAAATAATAATAGTGCTTGATTGGTAACATAAAAAATAATCTTATTTTTTTAAATACGAATCATAAAAAGCAAGAGATTCAGATGCTTCGGGTTGAAATTGCCAGAGATTCTTTAGTTTTATTTAGATATGTAGCATTCAAGAATCGCAGCTGCGTTAGTGGTGGAACAATCTTAGATTGGTGTGCGCAAGAGTGATTTTGTGTTCGTTGCAAGCATCAATCACCTCCTTATCGTTGTTGGATCCCGATGGACTACCGATGTATTGCACACCGCACTGTAAAAAAAGGAAGATATAGAAAAAAAAATCTATTACAATTTATAAGTTTATAACACAAACGGTTTAAAGTGGTTTGTTGTTAAAATTCAACATTCTATGCGTTTGAACACTACGCTTACTACCAAAGCTTTAAACTTAAAGCTTTTAACTATAAAACGTCGTAAGCTTGTCAATTCCATGACACAGCAGCAAAACATGCCTTATCAAAATAGAGCAGAAATTAGCGTGTGACAGTAATCTTACTCTAGCAGGCAGCGGCGTATTTACTATCATTAAAATCCAGCTCTATTTGAATGGGATAAGGTTGGTTTTCAAATCTATATATAAATAAAAATGAATCGCCTAAATGTATGTGAGCGCTTAACTTCAAAACGATTGCACCAAATTTGAACCGCGCTTCGTGAATAAGACATTGCGCAGCCCTATCGATGTTGTCTTGAAGGGGAAGAAGGCGTCGGACGCTAGCGCCACTTTGTCCAATGTTGAGGTTTGACCTCTTCGCCATATATTCAGCGAAAAGGGAAGTACTTCCGCCGAGCTAGATGTCTGTGCTCGGGGACCGCGGTCCAACTGTTCGATGTTGGAATTTGTATTTATGCGAAGTGCATAGAAAACTTCGATATCGTGAGTCAAGTCTACATACATTTTTGCCTTGATGTTAGCTTGACGTAGTGCGACGTCACGTCTGCGTAAGTTTTGCATATAATTGTACTTTTCGCTGATCCTGCATTTCTTCGTCATTCGTCGATTTGCTTATGTAGCGGTATGACCGCGCCGCTACATCCAACTTGCGGACCCATTCCTCGCGCTCTTGCTCAGTCAGCAGCGCTGGGGGTGCGCCATCGAACAGAGTTCCATTGCTGTAGTGTAGTGGAATTGCGCTAGTGAATAAGACATACCTGCACAGCCCTGTCGATGTTGTCTTGAAGGGAAAGAAGGCGTCGGACGCTCGCGCCACTTTGTCCATCTTACGGATCCATTCCTCGCGCTCCCGCTCAGTCAGCAACGTTTGAGGTGGGCCATCGAACAGAGTTCCATTGCTGTAGAGTAGAGGAAACGCGCTAGTGAATAAGACATACCTGCACAGCCCTGTCGATGTTGTCTCTGAAGGGGAAGAAGGCGTCGGACGCTAGCGCCACTTTGTCCAACTTGCGGACCCATTCCTCGCGCTCTTGCTCAGTCAGTAGCGCTGGGGGTGCGCCATCGAACAGGGAGTTCCATTGCTCTAGAGGTAGATCCGATCCTGTTGACGACAAAAGATTATGATAGTAAACAAAATAAATTTTAGAGGGAATTTATATTAGGCCGGCACTTCACGCTTGCCGAGTGAAGGAGCGGTGGCGTACATTTCCGAATGTGTCAAAGGAGTCCTATTCAAAAGTATCAACGAACTATACATTCACCGAGGCGAGCGGTGTGACGTCGGTGTCAGGGTAATAACCGTATAAACGCTAGATAGAGATCTCAGCAATAATTCGGTAGGTAACTCCTTTGTCTTGCGATGAATGCAGATTATGCAGACAAATGGCTACACTAGTACATACTACAGTACAGCACTTTTAGTAGACAAAAGATAGGTACTCTACAACCCCCCCTCACGCGTTATTCGGCAGATTCGCGATACATTGCGAGGCAACGGTGGGGGGACGCCCCCTTGCCCCGCATCCCATCATCGTTGCCCAGTTAACACGGTCACGTTATCCCACTGACCGACGGTCCCGCTGACGTAGTTGTCGACGGCGTTGGAGACGACCGCCCTTGTGACGCCGGCGCGGAACCTCATGGCGGCGACGCGCGGGTGATGGCGCGCCCACCACAGCGCCGCTTTGCCGCCCGCCAGCCGCGTGCAGTGGATGCGAGACTGTTGACCCGCGCCGATGCCTATCACCTGTAATGAGACTTGCTTGAAAAAAAAATTTTCATTTCTCATATTCGGAAAGTGATGTATATTTCAACTTAAAACATACAAAATTAAAAACATTGTGCGGAGCGGCGACGCGGACTGTTCCAAGTTTGAAATAAGAAATACATAAATATTATGGTCTACCTATGTAGTTACTACATGTTTTTATTAGTAAATATTTTGGAAAAACTAAGTTTTTTTACTTTCCTTATATTCGAGATTAAGATTTAATAAATGATACCGATCGTGGTGCATAGTGCATTCAATAATATCAAATTATTCACCAGCACATAATATTTGCTGGTGAATAATGATGACACAATAACATCCAACTTAGTCGATAAGCTTGGGAACAGTTTTTTTTCTATAGTCCTTCTACACACTTCACAATATTTTTAAAGATTCGTAAAAATGACCAGGCGTTCTTGTTTTCGTGACAGGCGCTAATCACTACCGTGGTGACAGGCAGGAAGATACGATGACGTCATCGGATTCCATTCTCTCGCTAGTTTCGTTCGGAAATGAAGCATGGCGTCGACTCGCGGATGCAAAAGTAATTGTGTTTTAAGCAGATTTATTATTTACAATAACTTTATAAATACTTATCGTATCGAAGTGAAATAAAAACAGTTAGTTTTGGAATTACGGCTTCTATAATGGTATAGGGTAAAATGAACATTTTCATTTTTCCCACGTCCCTTCTATTAGGATAAGCGATACAGAAAAGGCACTTAAAATCCTGTATTATTTAAGACCATCTTGTACTATTTGCAGCTGACAATTGACATACAGAATAGATTTTTCCTCATCATCAAAATTAAAAAATCATAATAATCTTACCTGTCCGTCTCTAGCGTAGCAGACGGAGTTACTCTGTGTGTACTTGAGCGCAATAGTTGCCACAATGAGGTCCCTCACGGCGCTCTCTGGCATCTCCTTGTTTTGAGTCACTATGTTCTTGAAAAGATCGCGAGTGATCTTGGCATCGTTCCGTCTCTGTTCCAATGTGAGACCGAAGATGGTCTTCTTCTCTATGAGATCTGGTTCATAGTTGGGGTCCATCTGTTGTAGATGTCATATAAAATGGCAATATAAAATAAATTCTTGAAGGTGTGATACATATAAAAAGGATATTTGATGGACAAATATATTTTAATCTAAATTGCTATTGCTGAGAAGTACAAACTTATCTGCTTTGTCTCTGCACATTAATTAATAAGTTTTAAAATCAATCCCACAAAAAAAGTAAACTGTATGAAGAAATTGGGAGTTCCTGGAAGTGTTTTCAACGCCATCTACCTAAATATTTAATTTGCTACTAATGATATTTTTAAAAAAATCTCTACAATCTTTTTTTTGTAAAGAAAATACAAATAACTTTCCCAAATAGTGGAAAAAAATTATTAAGACTAAAATACCTCTCGAAAATAGATTTTTATTTCCAACATCACCCACCTGTAGGACACAGTAGTTCCCTCCCTTCTTCTTCTTGAGTATCTCCAGCGCTTCCTTGGTGTACCCCGGGGCTACAATGCCGTCCGACACTTCTCTAGAGATGATCTTGGCTGTGATCTCATCGCATTCGTCCGACAACGCGATGAAATCCCCGAAAGAACTCATTCTGTCGGCGCCTCGAGCGCGAGCGTAGGCATTCGCTACGGCCGTTAGTTTGGGAAGGAGGTCCGCTACCATGCAGACTTTGGCCTGTAAACATTTGAATCATCATCAGTCTTTTAGGGTTCCGTACCAAAATGGTAAAAAGGTACCCTTATGGTGCGACTCAGTCTGTCTGTCTGTCTGTCACAGCTGGATATCTCTGTTGGTTTGTTTACATTAAGGTAATTCTGAGAACAGCTCGATGCTGTGGGACAAAAATTAATTGAACAAGGATCCTTCGTTCTACAGTTAATGTTATTATTTCTTGGAGTTGTGATGATGGAATTTTAATCCCTGAAATAAAACTATTGTTTAATTCAGTCAGTCTCCCGCAGGCCTCCATGGTGTGAAATCATTTTCGTATCATCCGTTCCTTGTGGAATTTAAAAGTGAATATACGGGTTTATTTCATCACAGTTAAATAGTGAAGTTTTATTTGAAGACCCATTTCCAATAGGTTATGGGCCCAGAACGTTTGTAAACTGCGAAGTTGAACATTTCATTGTGATGGACTGTATCATTATCATAAAACTAAATTAAATACAGGGTGTTTTCTGTAAATAGTGTATACACGGTGTTTTTCGTATAAAAATAACTTATGCAGTGTATTAAATAAGTTGATATTATATATTTAACAAAATGGACAATCTTAAAGTAAAAAGGAATATTAAACCTTTCGAAGGAGCAAAATATAGTGTATGGAAAATGCGAATACATGCTTTATTGACTGAAATAGATGTAATTAAAGTTATTTACGAGGAACCTGCCGAGAGAACTGAAGAATGGCTAAAAGCGGAACGCATTGCCAAAAGCGTTATTGTCGAATATTTATCTGACACATTTCTTGGTTTCGCAAAAGATGAATATACTGCGAAGCAGATTATTGACAATTTGGATTCAATATATCAACGCAAAAGTCTTGCCACCCAACTGACTCTGCGGAAACAACTTTTGGGTTTAAAATTGAAAGGAGACTCATCATTAATCAAACATTTTACTGTCTTTGATGACTTGATTACGGAGTTAACTGCAGCAGGCGCTAAATTAGAAGAACCTGACAAGGTGTGTCACTTACTATTAACGTTACCAAAAGCGTACGATGGCATAATTACTGCAATTGAAACACTATCAGAAGATAACTTAACTTTATCTTTTGTTAAGACAAGACTTCTTGATTATGAAATAAAATTAATAAGAGAAAATCAAGACACAAGTGCAAAATTGCTTCAAGTTACTTCAAATAGATATGACACAACAAATAATAATTTTGAGACACAGACATCATTAAAAAATACCTACCAGGGTCACTACAAAAGGCAATTTCCTAAAAACAAAAAGGCACTGAATACTAAATGTCATCATTGCGGGAGAAAAGGTCATTTTAAGAAAAATTGTTTTTACAACAAAAAGTCACTTCAAAATCAATCAAAGTATACTGCAAAGAACAGAACTGTTCAAACTGTTCAAATGATTCAACCCTTAACATCAAGAAATAATACCTCTGGCTTTGCCTTTATGCTTGGAAGTTATGAATATACAGCTGAAGAAAAAAATAAAATTACTTTCCTTCTTGACTCTGGAGCTTCGGATCATATTATTAATAGAGCTGATCTTGCTGAAGGCTTTACTGAACTTCAGACGCCAATGAAAATATCTGTGGCGAAGAATGGGAGCTTTATAAATGCTACAAAAAGGGGAACATTGAGTGTAACCAGTAACATGGATATCCAAGGAGAGCTAATGGATGTACTCTATTGCAAAGATGTTCCATACAATTTACTGTCCGTAATGAGAATGCAACAGGCTGGTATGACCATTATTTTTAATCCACAGGGTGTAGAGATTATTAAAGAAGACAAAGTCGTCATGACTGGTAAGTCTTTGAACAATTTAATTGGTGTTGATTTCATTGTCAATGTAAATGTATGATATGATGTAGGCCAAATACATAGTTCTATGAAAAATTATTATAAATTATGGCATCAGCGTCTAGGCCATATTGGGAAAGCGAAATTCCTGGAATTAAAACATAATCATATGATTGATGACATAGGGCAGATTGAGCATGTTACGCCTAATGATGATTTATGTGAAGCTTGTGTTAAAGGTAAACAAGCAAGACTGCCTTTCAATAAATCTAAAAACAAAAGCCATGTAAAACGACCTCTGTTTATAGTACATTCTGATGTTTGTGGTCCTATTACACCTTCTACTATAAATAGCAAAAATTATTTTGTTATTTTTGTGGACCAGTATACTCATTATTGTGTGACATATTTGATTTCACATAAATCAGATGTATTCTTGATGTTTCAGGATTTTGTTGCAAAAGCAGAGGCTCATTTTAATTTAAAAGTTGTTAATTTGTATAGTGATAATGGCGGAGAATACTTGTCAAACGAAATGAAAGAATATTGTGTACAAAAAGGCATTAGTTCTCACTTGACAGTTCCACGAACCCCACAGTTAAATGGTGTGTCTGAACGCATGATAAGAACAATAACTGAAAGAGCTCGTGCAATGATGGTTGGTGCTGATTTGCAAAAGGTATTTTGGGGTGAAGCAGTTTTGACTGCAACATTGTTAATTAATTTGACCCCTACTAAAGCTCTAAAATATTGTACAAAAACACCATATGAATTGTGGCATGGTAAAAAGCCGCAAGTTAAATATTTAAAAGTTTTTGGTTCTACTGTATTTGTACATAATAAAACTAGTAAAACTAAATTTGATGAAAAATCTTGGAAAGGAATACTAGTAGGATTTGAACCAAATGGATATAAAGTGTGGGATGTGGAAGCTGAAAAGTTTGTGTATGTTAGAGACGTTATTGTAGATGAGACCAATTTTTTGGTATCCAGGCCATTGGTTGGACCTGAAGAGTTTAAGTCTAAAAACTCGTGCAATGAAACTGATGAACCTAAAATAAGGTCGAAATCAGTAGTTTGGTCTCATAAATCTGATGATGGTAAATCAGATGCATTGGTACAAGGTGGTACTGATGGTAGTGACTACAATAACGAAAATGTCGAATTAGGTCTAGATCCTAAGGAAAGTACACATGAATATTCTGAACTAAGACGGAGTGAAAGAATTAAAAACCGTTCTTCTGTATCTTATAATGAAGATAATGATTATCTTCTGTGTGCTCAGCTCAGTCGATAATATGTAAATTACCTACTTCTTTTCAGGAAATTCAAAGTAGGGTTGATAGAATACAATGGGAGCAAGCAGTTAGAGAAGAAATTAATTCTCTTTTAATTAATAATACTTGGTGTTTAGTATCAAAGCCTGAAAATAAAAATATTGTTGATTGCAAATGGGTGTTTTCCATGAAAAATGATGAATATGGAAATCCAGTAAAATATAAAGCACGACTTGTTGCTCGAGGTTTTAGTCAAGAATATTTAATGGATTATAATGAAACTTTTGCACCAGTTGCTAGAATTGCAAGTTTTCGATTTATTTTAGCTTTTGCAAATCAAAATAACTTGATGATCCATCATATGGATGTTAAAACTGCTTTCCTTAATGGTACATTAAAGGAAGAAATTTATATGACTGTTCCTGAGGGAGTACCATGTAAAAGTAACCAAGTGTGTAAAATAAATAAAGCTTTATATGGATTAAAGCAAGCAGCGAGGTGCTGGTTTGAGGTATTTGATGAAGCTCTAAAAACAAAGGGTTTTAAAAATTCACCAGTTGATCGTTGTATGTACTTGTTAGATAATGGGGACATATTTAAAAACATTTATGTAGTCCTATATGTAGATGACCTAATAATTGCTACTAGTGATGTAGCAAGAATGAACAGTTTTAAAGACTATTTAATGAATAAATTTCGTATGGTAGATCTCAAGGATATTAAAGTTTTTGTGGGAATAAGAATTCGAAGAAGTAATAACCAGATAACTTTAGATCAAAGTGCATACATAAAAACAGTTCTACATAAATTTAATATGCACGATTGTAAACCTGTTAGTACACCACTTGAAAATAAACTGAATTATGAAGCTTTAAATTCAGATGAAAAATATGATGCTCCATGTCGAAATTTAATTGGTTGCTTAATGTATATAATGCTGTGCACTCGACCTGATATAAGCATAGCTGTTAACATTTTAAGTAGATATACAAACAAAAATAATAAATACCTCTGGCAATGTCTAAAAAGGGTGTTAAGATATCTAAATGGTTCAAAAGATATCAAGCTAATCTACACAAGGAGTGATTATATTCATATATTGAGTGGCTATGTTGACTCCGATTGGGGAGGTAATGATCAAAATAACAGGAAAAGTACAACTGGTTATGTATTCGTATTATTCGAAAAATGTACTATATGCTGGAATACAAAACGACAAACATCAGTGGCTACCTCATCCACTGAAGCTGAATATATGGCACTTTATGAAGCTGTCAAAGAAACATTGTGGTTAAAGTCGTTAGCAACCAGTATTAATGTAAATATTACCAGTCCTATTGTCATATTTGAAGACAATAATGGTTGCATAAGTATAGCTAATAATCCCACGTCTCATAAGAGGTCTAAGCATATAGACATTAAATACCATTTTTCAAGGGAGCAAATTGAGAAAAATGTAATTGTATTGAAATACATTCCTACTGGTGCTCAACTGGCTGATATGTTAACAAAGCCTTTACCTACAGCCAGATTTTTAGAACTAAGAAATGGTTTAAACTTAGAATAGCATTGATTGTAACAATGTTTTTGTGACTTGAACTAATAAAAGGTTTAAACTTAGAATAGCATTGATTGTAACAATGTTGTTGTGACTTTGTTTTGATGGTCTGATTAGGTTTTCCTGGGTTTCCCTAATCCTTGCAACAAATGTTGGGCCATATGTATTTCCCAGGGAAACACAAGGAACGGACGTTTATTATTTTTTTTATTTTTCAATTATTTTTTTGAGGGGGCGTGTTGGTTTGTTTACATTAAGGTAATTCTGAGAACAGCTCGATGCTGTGGGACAAAAATTAATTGAACAAGGATCCTTTGTTCTACAGTTAATGTTATTATTTCTTGGAGTTGTGATGATGGAATTTTAATCCCTGAAATAAAACTATTGTTTAATTCAGTCAGTCTCCCGCAGGCCTCCATGGTGTGAAATCATTTTTGTATCATCCGTTCCTTGTGGAATTTAAAAGTGAATATACGGGTTTATTTCATCACAGTTAAATAGTGAAGTTTTATTTGAAGACCCATTTCCAATAATCTCGAGAACTACTAATGCTATCAACTTGAAATTTGGAATAGTTTAAGATGACGTTCGCCCAACTATTTTGCAAATAAGAGAGAAACAAAAATAGTATTTTTTTTGCAACAGGGACTGAAAAGGGGTCTTAAAAATTCGAAGTGAGGCTACAAGGGCATATGGGGTATCATATGAAAGAGTGCTGCTTGCACATTCTAAAACATTTTTCTTTATTTTTTTAGGCCGCATAAATTTCAACTTTTGATAAAAAATGTAAAATAAATACCGTCCGTAACTCACTGGGTCCAATCATTAACTTTTGACTGAACTATTTAGATTTAATTGACATTAGTCTTAATAATTACCTCTTCTTCCGTCAAAGGTAGGCCGACGGCAGCGCCCGCTGGCGACACGTGCTTGAAGCTCGTCGCGGCAGGAAGGCCCAGGGCTTCTTTCAGTTCCTTGACGAGTTGCCATGCGTTAAGAGCGTCGCATAGATTAATAAAACCGGGGGAACCGTTCAAGGTAGTTAAGGGCAAGGCGTCTCGAGTGGTAAATACTTGAGCTGGTTTCTGGTGAGGATTCATTCCTGTGTGTGATAATAATATGTAATGGATTAACAATTTAAATGGAAGAATAGTACTTTGACTCGAATAATATAAAATGATCCCATACTCATGTAGTAAAGAACATAGAAGTTGAAGACAGCAACTGGCCAGAAAATATGATTACAAATTCTCAGGAATATGTGCTGTTTCAATGTACTTAAGTCAGATTTACGTCCGCTTCAATGTAAGAAATTAGTATAAACTAATTATTTTGCTTGCAGGGTAAGAGTTGATATACTAGAAGAAATTCGACGTTCTCACTAGTGACTCGGTAGCTCAGCGGTCAGAGCATTGGACCGGATATCCAAAGGTCGCGGGTTCGATTCCCGTCTGAGAACATGATCTGGTGCGAGTCCTATTTTTTCTAGTATATTATTTAGTATAATTATTTTTCGTTTTCCGCAACATGGCGAGGTTTAATACGCAAGTTTTCCACATGCAAGTCTTAAAAAAAATCACTTACTTACCATATCTAAGAGTAAGTTGCGACTGTCCAGAGGAATACTGCTTCCGGAAATAGTCTGAGATGGCCAAGTCGTACTCTGAAGTATGTGTGAAAGCTTTCAGGGCTAACCTTTGCCTGTAAACAAATATTAAATAACTAGAAAGATTGCTTTACTAACAACAAATGCATATTTGTGAAGTTGATAAAGCTGTTGTTTTTTTAAACACTAATGAGGTCAGGCTTGTGTTCATCTATTATGAAGATTTAAGATGAAAAAAATTCACCAATTTATCAGTTATCATCAATCACCACTGGCTTATTTTTTTATTTCACTGTCACATTTCCCTTTTAATTGCCTTAGAAACGGCCGGCCTTATTAATAAACGTAGAGTGTTTACACCTGGTTTGTCACAATATTTGGCTTAGCAATTTAACGTCTCAAAGCTTCATAGTCATATGCAAACTTTTTGGTTAAACTAGGTGTAAACTAAATTTTCGTTTATTTATAAGGGTATTATTTGCATACAATTTTGGCGTTACCTGGTTTCTAAAGAAGTCTGATGGTCACTTGTTTTCTTTAGCTCTTCAATGAGTTTATCATAGTCACTTGGATCGCACACAACAGTTACTCTGTCATGATTCTTCGCAGCAGCGCGCAATAACGTCACTCCACCAATGTCAATATTCTCCACCGCGTCAGATATTGTCACTGCGGGCTTTGAGACTGTTTCCACAAAGGGATAAAGGTTGCATACCACAACGCTGATCATGTCAAACTTCTGACGTTTCATGTCTGCCTGGTCGGAGTCTGTGAGCCTGTGGATAGTACAGCTATTAGTGGAATAGGGTATGATTACATGTTGGATTGAGTTATTACAAACATTTATTTTTTATTTTTTAATAAGTATAGTCTGATTATCCTTACTTGTCCTATTTAAATAGTTTTTGACAGTCATACATCTTTTAAACTTAAATCACTGTTTAAAATGTTTTAACTTGTCATTAATAACTAACGTTATCTAACATATTCTATGTGTAGAAAACCGTTTGTTGTATTTTTTATAAACTATTTCAATAAAGAGTTGGGTGAAAATTGTTTACCACATAGAAGAAGTAGGGATAAGCAGACTATACTATACACTTACCCCCTTACTAATAAAGATTGTATAGCAGATGTATAGTTACACAATGGTTACTCTCTGTCAAACTATTTAAGTTTGACGAAACACTGTAATTATGCATCTGCTGTACCATCTTTATTAGTAAAGGGGGTTGATCTTAGAGAAATCAAAATATTTTTAACTACCTAGCCAATATACCACCATGTACTGCCGGATGTAAGGACTTGACTCGACCTCCGAGCATCTCCGGTGCTCCAGTGATGTCGGATACATCAAGTACTTTGAGGCCTGCATTACGAAGGGCTGTTGCTGTACCTCCACTGCCCACTAAGCCCAGGCCTAATTCTTGCAAACACTTGGCTAGAGGCACTAGTCCTGTTTTATCTGATACACTAAGCAGAGCTAAAAAAAAATTAAAAAAGAATTTTAACAAACCATTATTTTAATATCGTGTTTACTTTTATTTTCACTTTTGACTATGAATAACAGACTATAAATCCAGCCATTAACTGATACATAGTGGAAGTCCTTCATTCTGATAGTCTAATAATTTTATAAAAACTCAAATAATAATTACAAATGTATTGAATGCTTAATTCAAGCAACCAAATATGTATGGAAAATAAAAATTAAATTAAGTATTAAAGTCCATAATTACATTTACTAACCTAATTTTCCATTGGCTGCCATGTCTGATGGTTTAGAATCTTGATGATGAACTGTGGTGTCAAATATATATAATGAGCAGATGTTGTATCACAGTTGACCTCACGCAAATATACCAAGTTGTTTATCAAGTGGACAAACATGATCTTCCAGGGTTGCCTCTTACATCTCAGGAGTCAAAAGTTAAAAGTTATCTTACACAATCATTAGTTTATGCAATAAATAAACAATAAGTATTCAAACTATTATAATAATAAAAAAAATATGTTTTTTTTATTATTATAATAAGGATAAACAAATGTTGAAGAAATATAAATAAGTAAGTAGACTTTTAAGTCTAGAACTTTAGTTCTAAAGCTCTTTTATTGGTTTTTGTATGAAAACTTTATTAGCTTTATTGACTTGTAAAACTTAATATAAGTAAAATTTTTTTTTTAATTAGACTAAAATGGCTTCACTATTCAATAATGTAATATTAAAATTACATACCTAGTGTGTTAGTAGGTAACCCTGAACTTATTTACGTCAAACTTTAGATAAATGTGATGTAAATTATTTTATTGTTGCTACGGCTGAGCTATCTGATGTTACTGAGTCTTATTGTTCTATACCTAAAAAACAAATATTTATTTGATTTGTTGGAGACGACAATAACAGCTATACTTACTAATATACATAAATATTCGATTATTATTTTTTATACCTAATAAAATTAGGCCACTAGTTTAAAAATAAATCAACAAACAGCAAATCAATAAAAGGATATTATAATAATATTTTGGATATTTGCTATACTTATGTCTGGCATAATACACAATTACAACTTGAGGCATTTTTTCATACATATTGTCATACTAAATATGATTTGCATCCCATTTAATAGGTACCTACGCTATCTGTACTTAAGTACAGGGAAAAACATAAGAAAAAGTGGACGTAGTTATGCAAACTAGAACCAACCCACATTTCAGGTGAAATTGAGTTACACATTTTAATAAACTCCCCACTACGTTTTCTACGTCCTTAAAAAACTCCCAGGCCGATATTCCATGTCACAACAAAAAAAAAGAAGGCTGCTTAGGGTACCAACACTAGATAGAGACACTTTAGAAAAACTAAATGGATCCATGTCGCATGGTACCTATAAGTCTTAAGCAGTTAAATTACTCAAAATGGAACCAAGCCACATGGTTCTCGTTGAAAATTAAAATACATGGATTTTGTCTTTTTTTTCTGCTAAAGGGAACCAATGATACTTGGTTCTATTTCGCATATTTAATAAAGTAGCTTTTAAAATAACCATGAGGCTTAGTTTTGTCAAGATTGTTACTTTCTGTAAGATTAGTAGAAAAACAATAAAATATGAAGCTTGGGTTTGTTTTGCGTTTGACAAAGTACAAAAATACTTAGTAACCTTTAATCTTTTGCAATTTTCTACTCGTCACTTTCATTTTAACAGTATATAAAATGTCTGTTCTTAATACAAAAAATAATTAAAAACATGTTTGATTTGATTTAACAAAGTAGAAAAATACTGAGAAATCTTTTATACAATAACCTACCAAAACCTAGCGCGTTTGCAATTTTTATAAATAGCAACACTGATAGTTACCTGGTAACTATCACATTAATTTTGACAGTATGATGGCTAAGGTTAGATCAAATTTTGGTTACCGGGTAACTCATAGAAGTATAGCTTTAGTTATACTTCTATGGGGTAACTATCAGACTATCAGTGTTGCTATTTCCAAAATGTTTAACTTATCAATAAGCATTTAAAGCCACTGCAAAAATCTTAAAATATATACCATAACTCATAACTATATTAAAATAAAAGTCATTGTATAGTTGACATCAACTTAAGTTTAATATTGATCACAATATTATCAAAGCTAGCAATTTTATATTATTCTTTGGTTTTGTATATAATTTAGATAAAAAACCTGATGGTTCCTTATTGCAAAATTACTCTTTTCAGAGCTGATTCTTTTTAACAATATTTTATGTTTTACGGATAAGTATAATAATTATTATAATAATTTAAAACACATATATTTTCATTACCTAGGTATATCTTTATCAATAAAAATTAGCAAAACAACTTGTTTTTAATAAAAATTAGCAAAACATTGTGGTTTATCATCTAACATTACCTAGGTAATTATTAATATCATCCTCTTCTACCTCAAAGTCAACTTCACCAGAAAACCCGTCTATGTCATCTTCAACCATTACATCTCCCGTTAATGTTTTGTACAATTCTTGGGCATATTCTGGAATAACATGCAACAAGCTTTTTAAGCCATTCAACTTCGCTTCGGGAGTAGGTTTCCCATCAGGCCAAAGTGGATCCATTATTTCTTTGGTTAGTCGGCCTGTATTACCTCTTGTATTTTTCTTTAAATTTATTTCTACATAGTCATTGATAGTCACCATCCAAGTTAGATCGCAAAAAATTAAAAACTCGTCGTCTTTTTTATCATTATATCTTTAGTATTTAGCCAAGACACTTTTGGCCCATCAGAAGCTTTCTAACTATTTATTATAATGTTTTCTAGGTTAGAACTTGTCAAAAAATCTTCTTTTCTTATTCTGTTAACTTGAATCCGTTTAATTTTTTGCGTGTCTGCATAATTTGCATGTAGTCTTCTGGCGGATACAACCTTTGCTGTAGTTTCAAAGCACATTCGATTCTGCCAAAATCTGTATCATTTTGATTTGCACATTCGATTCTGCCAAAAGCTTTGAAACTACAGCAAAGATGGTATCCGCCAGAAGACTACATGCAAATTATGCAGACACGCAAAATATTTAACCGATGCCAGTTAACAGAATAAGAAAAGAAGATTTTTTTGACAAGTTCTAACCTAGAAGACATAATAATAAATAGTTAGAAAGCTTCTGATGGGTCGAAAGTGTCTTGGCTAAATACTAAAGAGATTATGATGAAAAAAGATGACGATTTTCGATTTTTATGCGATATCTAACTTGGATGATGACTATCAATGACCATGCAGAAATAAATTTAAAGAAAAATACAAGAGGTAATACAGGCCGACTAACCAAAGAAGTAATGGATCCACTTTGGCCTGATGGGAAACCTATTCCTGAAGCAAAGTTGAATGACTTTAAAAAACTTCTTGCATCTTATCCCAGAAGATGCCCAAGACTTTTACAAAACATTAAAGGGATATGTAATGAATCTAATGGTTGAAGATAACTTAGACGGGTTTCTGGTAAAGTTGATTTTGAGGTAGAAGAGGATAATATTAGTAATTAAGTAATCTAGGGTGATAAAAACAGTGTTTTACAATTTTTTATTAAAACAATTAAGTTACAATAAAAATATAATGAAAAAAATATGTGTTTTAAATTATTATAGTAATTATTCTGGGTATCCGTAAAACATAAAATATTGTTAAAAAGAACCATCCCACAAAAGAGTAATTTTGCAATAAGGAACTAGCAGGTTTTTTATCCAAAATAAATACAAAACCAAAGAAAAATATAAAACTGCTAGCTTTGATAATATTGTGATCAATATTAAGTTTAAAGTTCATAAGTTGATATGTCAAATAACCTGCATATGTTTTTCAATTCACTTTTAAAACAAAAGTTTAATTATCTCGAAAGTAACTTTTTGTGGGTTGGTTCTAGTTTGCATAACTACGTCCAAGTCAGGTTATTGATGAAAAATTTCAAACATAACCTTAAATTAAAGAATAGAAAAAACTCAAATTAAACGGTAGGAGAGTTTGATATAAGTAAATAGAAAATTTAATCAGTATGAATGGTCAGAGAATCAGGATCGGGGCGATGTGTAGGTACTTATTGAATTACATACATGTATGTAATTTGATTATTGGAAATCGTAACATTATATTTATAGGTAATCCTTTTTGCTGTCACCATCCTTTAATGTAGACTAGCTTTGGCCGTTGAAACTTATTATTTCAAAGAATTTAATAAAGGGGTTCTACAAAAATTGGGCATCTACCTACTGGACAAAAATGTTATAAGGATTGCCGACTCCCAATTTTATTAGAACTCTGACTGATCTGACCTTCTAACTAACCTTGATTGAAACTTCCTTCTTGCTTACGACACTCCGACCCTTTGTTAGACTATTGAAGCTGCACACGTAAAACACATTGTCGTCACACAGGTTAGGAACACAAGGCAATTAGTGCTTTGATTACTTATACAAAAGAATATGCAACGCAAATTACGCAAAGGTGAATCGCAAACCTGCCCGACTCTCCGACAAAAATCTCAACAAGCCCTGGATTGAACTAAAACGTAGTAATTACTTGCTCAGTGGATTGAACCTTTAGCTAAGAACCAAACCACACAAGATTATACCGGCATTACCGGCGACAGCGCCGGCGGCGAGTTGTGTTTGTTTGGCCTTGGCCGGCCGGTAGAATGATAATAAATTTATGATTAAACAGAGTGGTAGGATAAACGTAACATGCAAGTAAGTACCTCTTTAGAAACGCAGTGTACTCATGTAGGTTTTACATTAAATGCATTAATTAATTAATTAATTATAGAGACTGCTACAAAAATAAAAAACCATTTACATATTTTTTTATTGGGTTTAACGGCACTGGGTTCTTGCCCTGACAAAATGTCCCAGCAGAGTTGCCAGATCCAACTTTTAAATGTCCGTAGGGCAACGCTCAAAAGTCCGTAGAAATCTGTAGATAGTCCTACAAAAGTCCGTAGATCTACGGACATTTTTTTAATCAAAAAATAGCTATTTATCGAGATGGACTGGCCTTAGTACTAACTCCTTGTGCCAGTAAAGAAATCGTATACAGCTCAAAAAGTAACATTTCACGAGAAAAGTAACATTACCTTTTTTTTTTTTAAATTTTGAGATTTAAGCATTCACAATGCTATTTTATATAATACCAAATAATATACTAGAAAAAATAGGACTCGCACCAGATCATGTTCTCGGACGGGAATCGAACCCGCGACCTTTGGATATCCGGTCCAATGCTCTGACCGCTGAGCTACCGAGTCACTAGTGGGAACGTCGAATTTCTTCCAGTATATCAATTCTTACGCTGCAAGCCAGCGCCATCTCACCAAATGTAGAAGGAATTAACCTCTACATTCAACTGAACATCTTTCCAGATATTTTTAAACAGTTGATTAAGATGAGAAAGCTATATAACTTTTTTTTATTTTAAATTTTGAGATTTAAGCATTCACAATGCTGTTTTATATAATACCAAATAATATACTAGAAAAAAATAGGACTCGCACCAGATCATGTTCTCGGACGGGAATCGAACCCGCGACCTTTGGATATCCGGTCCAATGCTCTGACCGCTGAGCTACCGAGTCACTAGTGGGAACGTTGAATTTCTTCCAGTATATCAACTCTTACGCTGCAAGCCAGCGCCATCTCACCAATGTAGAAGGAATTAACCTCTACATTCAACTGAACATCTTTCCAGATATTTTTAAACAGTTGATTAAGATGAGAAAGCTATATAACTTTTTTTTATTTTAAATTTTGAGATTTAAGCATTCACAATGCTATTTTATATAATACCAAATAATATACTAGAAAAAATAGGACTCGCACCAGATCATGTTTTCGGACGGGAATCGAACCCGCGACCTTTGGATATCCGGTCCAATGCTCTGACCGCTGAGCTACCGAGTCACTAGTGGGAACGTCGAATTTCTTCTAGTATATCAACTCTTACGCTGCAAGCCAGCGCCATCTCACCAATGTAGAAGGAATTAACCTCTACATTCAACTGAACATCTTTCCAGATATTTTTAAACAGTTGATTAAGATGAGAAAGCTATATAACTTTTTTTTAAATTTTGAGATTTAAGCATTCACAATGCTATTTTATATAATACCAAATAATATACTAGAAAAAATAGGACTCGCACCAGATCATGTTCTCGGACGGGAATCATCAACATTACCTTATTGATTTCCTTTACTCCGGTCATTGCCCGGAAGTCCCTTTCTGCAGTCTCTAAGGAGAGAGCTTAATCGAGAGCTTTATCTAAGGTGAGGGAGCGTTCTTGAAGTAATCTTTCCCTTATTCTCAGTGACAGTATTTTCGAAATAAAAGCACCTCTTATAGCTTCGTCTTCATGCGTTGTAGCAGTAGCTTCAAAGAAAGCTTCAAAGTTACAATCACGGGCCAGGGGCTCTATCAGCTAAAAACATTGAAGTTCATGTTAACTGTGTTTTGACAGATGTATGTGATACATTGCTACTTCGTCTTGGCACAAATAACAACTTAACAAAGAAAAATAGCAATGTATCACATACATCTGTCAAAACACAGTTAACATGAACTTCAATGTTTTTAGCTGATACCGCCGCAGAAGTCTGAGTGACCGCCCGTAATCAGATATAAATTCGTCAGGCTTCTGCTTTCGCGTAGCTAGCAAACTGTTCTAAATTCTTTGGCATACATTTTATCGAGTACTTTCACGGCATCGTTCGTTATAAGGGAAAGAATCACGAACGTGTATGTGCTGACAAATAATTTATCAAATGTTTAAGCTTTCAAGAATCGGTACCGTTGGGAATCTCCTCTAGTATGAAATTGTTAAAAGTATATTTCCAATCTTAAGTTTCCAATGAGTCCACTTTAGGTCCGCTTCTGTTGCGGTGGGCTCCACGTCAAACTTCTCGGAGGTACCTTGCCACATTGGACACGATTTTGTTTCCGTGTCGGGCATAATAAGTTTTGTTTTTGTATCGGCCATAACACCAAGTTAATTAAATTGTTACATAATTAAAAGACTAAACAATTTACTACAGTCATTTGGTTTTAATTAACTTGAAACCGACATACGATTAAAATAGATACATGTCACAGGTGTCACAATTTGACAATAAAATGTAGTAATCAAAGAGAATTTAATCACTACGTGTAGTTATTACTTGCTCAGTGCTTGACAATACACGAAATGGGGTATAGACAATAATTTAAGCAGCACTAGTAAAAGGAGTGTGGCGTCTGCAAAGAGGTCACCACTCCTCTATGGTTAAGCAGAAAAGAAGATAGTTCTGACTTCTGTCTTACACACGGTTGTCACTGAATTTTTATTGTTGCTTTCTTGCTATTGTAAATTAATATTATCCCTTCCTTACTCGTCCGTATTCCTTCCTATTTCAATGTGACTCTTTCATGTATATATTCTCTGTACATAGCATTTGTGGAGTAAATAATTAACACACGTTGGAAGCGTTTCCTTCATACCTAGTTTTTAACAACGAACACAAGTATAGTGCGGGCAGGAACCAAAGCCCGCACATTTGGTGACCCCTACGGAGCTCGCGTCACCGTACATTGGTGACCCCCGACGGAGCACATTCAAGCACCTTCAGCCACGCAGCGCCGACCATCAACCCATACCTTATCCAGCATCCGCAGCAGTCACACCGCAAGCAGCAGCACAGCAAGCCAGCACCACAGCCTTCTGGTTCCATCGCAGCATCATTGACGACGCTTCCTGGACCTTCGGCAACTCTCGACGGCATCATCCCGACCTGGTCTTCGCAGCCCACACCTGGAGCATCACTGGGCCCTCACTCCGGCGTGGCAGCTCTGCGCACCTCACCAGCAGCTCGGACCCACCGTCACTCTCCACTGTCCCGACTCACCGTGGACAGGTCCCGACTCACCGTGGACACGGATTACCTGCAGCACTGGCGGACGCGCCCTTCTTCACCCCACAACGTCTCGACTCACCGCAGACTGGGGCATCTCCTGCAACACTACTCTGGCACTTGCAAAGCTCTGACGCACTGACAGCTGAGCTTGGACTACCCTTGGACTATCGACCTCCGGTCTCAGGGGGGGAGTGATGTAGCGGCACCTACCTTACCTACGCCGCACATACCACGACACACGGCATGACAACAAGATTCCTCACCGTGTTTACTAGATGGCGCTAGTATCAAGAAACATGAACATTAAAGTATGGAGTAGCAACCTCGCAGTATGGAAATCCTACATCGCGATAACGAAGTTCACTCAGCGACATCATCGTGTCCAACATAGACAAGACATGCCCAAACCGTCTTTACCGACCACAAACCGTTGATATACGCATTTACCCAGCGGCGTGAAAAGTTGCCTCCTGTTCAGCTCAATCATCTGTCTTTCATTTCCCAATTCACGACAGACATTGTCCATGTTAGTGGCAAAGACAACGTCGTTGCTGACGCTTTGTCTCGAGTTGAGGCTCTTTCTTTCGAAAGTGACTTTGCCGGTCTTGCGCGAGATCAGGCGTCGGACGAAGAGCTACAGAAGGTGTTAGCTGGTTCTTCTCTTAAATTGGAGAAGGTTGTTTTGCCTGGGACAGATATCGCCATTTTCTGCGATACGTCCACTGGCAAGCATCGACCGTATTTGACCCCTCGCTTCCGTCGCCCACACTTTGATAATTTACACATGCTAAGTCACCCTGGCGCACGAGCATCGGCACGCTTGGTGGCTGAGCGTTTTGTGTGGCCTGGAATGCAAAAAGACTGCTGCAATTGGGCTCGAACCTGCTTGAGTTGCCAACGTAGCAAGGTGTCTAGGCATACCGTTACGCCTCTTGGGCATTTTCCTGCACCAACCAAGCGCTTCCGTCATGTACATATTGATATCATCGGTCCTCTGCCACATAGCTGTGGTTTTCAGTATTGTCTCACGGCAGTGGACAGATTTACCAGATGGCCTGAGGTTTGGCCGATGAAAACCATGACAGCGGAAGAATGTGCAGAGACCTTTTTTAGAGAGTGGGTTTCTCGCTTCGGTGTCCCTTCTGTTGTGACAACGGACCAGGGACGTCAATTCGAGTCTGCCTTGTTCCAAAGTCTTTTGCGTCATTGTGGGGCAAGTCGGATTCGCACGACTAGTTACCACCCTTGTGCTAATGGTCTTGTGGAGCGCATGCACAGGCAACTGAAAGCTGCCCTCATGTGTCATAACGACACGTGGCACAGGGCACTGCCAGTTGTTTTGTTGGGCATGCGCTCTTGTTTTAGGGAAGATTTACAAGCATCCTCGGCTGAGCTCGTTTACGGGGAGCCTTTGTTTTTGCCGGGCGAATTTCTTTGTTCTTCGGCCATTCCGGACCGCGTTGGAGAAGTGGATTTCGCCGGGCAGTTGCGGAGGAATATGGCTCTCCTTAGACCGATTTTACCAACTCATCATGGGGAAAAGCGCACCTTCGTGAGCAAGGACCTTTTGTCAGCGACGCATGTTTTTCTGAGGGATGACTCCGTGCGAAGATCATTGACTCCCCCGTATTCGGGTCCTTATAAGGTGGTTTCTCGTGCCCAAGATGGGAAGACTATCAACATATTGATGGGTGTTAGGAATGTCACGGTAAGCCTGGATCGAGTGAAGCCTGCTTATATTGCTCAGGAACCTTCTTCGACTTCGAACTTCACCGTTCCTGAAACTCCCTCAACTGCGACCTTTCCAAAGCCAATTTTGGACAGCCAAAACCAATCTCTCCAGTCTCCGGAATATAGAACCCGGGCTGGAAGGAAGGTTAAATTTAAGGTGCCTCTCGATATCTAGTTTTCTTTTTTTGCTTGTTCTTAAGACTAGTGTTTTTCTTTAAGGGTTAGGTACCTATAGCTAAGTTTTTTTTTTTAAATTTTATTTTTATTTTCTCCGTAGGGGGGTGGTGTGGCGTCTGCAAAGAGGTCACCACTCCTCTATGGTTAAGCAGAAAAGAAGATAGTTCTGACTTCTGTCTTACACACGGTTGTCACTGAATTTTTATTGTTGCTTTCTTGCTATTGTAAATTAATATTATCCCTTCCTTACTCGTCCGTATTCCTTCCTATTTCAATGTGACTCTTTCATGTATATATTCTCTGTACATAGCATTTGTGGAGTAAATAATTAACACACGTTGGAAGCGTTTCCTTCATACCTAGTTTTTAACAACGAACACAAGTATAGTGCGGGCAGGAACCAAAGCCCGCACAGGAGGTTTAGATTATAGTGTTCTGTTCTGTCTGTCAGTTCTGTGTTTATATGTCACATGTCACTGAGCATCCCTTCTTCACTCGGAAGAATCACACTGCTAAATTAAATAGAAAAAAGCCTTTCCAAACAAAAATTTAAATCTTTGTTTCTGAAGACTTCAGTTTCTATCATCATTTTAACCTTATGTGGAACATTGAATAACTAATATTATATTTTGAGTCCGAAGTCCGAGTACATAACGTACAAGACAACAATAGTTGTTTTGTTTTCAGTTTCAGTAACTATCTTGGAGGTTATGTCTCAAACTCAAGTGACAAAGCCTTCAGGGAAGAGTTGGAGAGAAATAAACCAAGAGCGGAAAGCCTTAAAACGCCAACGTAATGAAGAGAAAATATTAAAACGGGAAAAAAGACTTGCTTTAGAGAAAGACGAAGAAAATAAGATCCAAGAAGAAGTTGAGAAAGAAAAGAAAAATTCTGAAATTTCAACTATAAGTATAGCTATTCCAGGATCCATACTAGAAAATGCTCAGTCTGCAGAACTTCGGACGTATCTAGCAGGTCAGATTGCGAGAGCTGCATGCGTGTTCTGTGTGGATGAAGTTATAGTTTACGACGATATTGGAGATAAACTTGACACTAAAAAATCTAAGGTGGAAGATGTTGATGGAGTTAAATTTGCTCGTAGAAGCTGCGTGCAGCTAGCACGAATACTGCAATACTTGGAATGCCCACAATATTTAAGGAAACACTTTTTCCCATTACATAAAGATTTGGAATTTGCTGGTCTCTTAAATCCTTTAGATGCCCCACACCACTTAAGGATGTCCAATGATTTCAAATTCAGGTAAATAGGTACAGAAATCTCCAGTTGACACTCCTCATTCTGATTATTTCATAGCTAGCTATAATACTACTACCAACATTTTGAATTCCAGGGAAGGTATAACAATGAACAAAAAGGTGAAACCTGGTCGAGGGTCTCAAGTGAATGTTGGTCTCCTGCAAGATGTTTCAACTGATAAATTGCTAAATCCTGGTATCAGGGTGACAGTGCGAATGTTGCCAGCTCAAGAAGGTGGTAAAAAACTGAAGGGTAAAATAGTCGGTCTCACCACACCACGGGCTGAGACAGGAGTATATTGGGGATACACTGTTAGGATTGCAAACAATTTGAGTCAAGTTTTTACACAGTCACCTTATAAGGATGGGTATGTTCTATTTATACTGGTTAGTTGTTTAATATTTTATTATTAACATTTCTCAAATTGTAAACTTAATGTTTTTATGCAGATATGACTTGACGATTGGAACTTCTGATAGAGGGACTCCTATAGATGATTTGCCTGAAAAGGGACTGAAATTTAACCATGCAATAATAGTGTTTGGTGGACTACATGGGATAGAAGCAGCATTAGAAAGTGATGAACAACTGCAAGTTGATGAAGCTAGCTTGCTCTTTAATCATTATATCAATGTATTGCCCAACCAGGGATCAAGAACAATTCGTACCGAAGAAGCTGTGCTTGTGACTCTTTCAGGCTTGAGAAATAAATTAAAAGCTAACAATGCCCCAATGGTTTTTAAGGAGTCTGGCATTGCCACAAGTTCAATATTTGGAGGAAAGATGGAGGTGTCTGATAGTTTAGGAACAGAAAATAATCAAGATTTAAGTAGATTTGACTAAAATAAAAAACATAAACAAAATATAATGTTTTATTTAAACATTTTATGTATAAAAAATAGGAATGGAAGACTTAGCCTTTGATTAGGAATAATTTTAAAGTTATAATTATTACTAAGTTATTTCTTATCTATAGCTTGTTGTACTGTATCTCGTAGGAGTTTTATTGTTGATGCTTGATCTGCTGCACTGATAACAGCTGTTCCAGAAACAATCATATTGGCTCCAGCCTGAATAACAATGGAACAAAACAAGTTGCTTTTCAATCTGAAATATTCATAGATTGTCTATAATCAGTTTGGAAAATAAGAAAAATAATACACTCACATTAGCACAACAGCTTATAGTCGAGGGACCTACTCCTCCATCAACCTCTATATCTAGTAATGGATAATGCTCTCTTAGGTATTTTACTTTAGTCATCTGGTCCTCCATAAACTTCTGCCCACCAAAGCCAGGCTCCACAGTCATGATTAAAACCATGTCAGATATAGCTATGTACTTTTCAACCTCCGATACTGGAGTACCAGGTTTAATTGCCACACCAACCTAAAGATTATATTAGTTATCACAACTTGTCTGATTAATTATTGATTATTTGTTCAATACTTTCAAGTGGAAGCTTACCTTCATTCCGTTTTCTTTGATTTTCCTACACACATCTTCAACATTACTAACAGGCTCAATGTGAAATGTATATTGATTTACACCAGCTTCAGCCATCGGTACTATCCACTGCAACAATAAAATCAATATAGATACTTTTAATAATTCATCAATGCCCGAGCAGCCGAATGCGACGAAAAATAACTGGAATATCTATTGTCTAATTTTCCGGGCCTTCATAGGTTAATGTGAATTTTGTAAAATTAAAGATCAGAAATTAGAGCTTAGAATATAAAAGCCTGTATTTAAACATAGGTAGGTAAGCAGAAGTGGTAGTGACCTTCATGGTTACAGCAAGGTTAAAGATAACTAGAAAATAAAATGTTAGTTGATCACAGTCGGTCTTGTTTTTTTTTTAAGATAAGTACACTTAAATTAACTAACTCAGACCCATACCCGAAACTAATATTGTAATAAAGTAAATATTATTTTATTAAAACCTGCCTGTTCTGGATTTTGTACCATCATGTGTGTTTCAAAGAATGCATCTTTTATCTTTGGTCTCAAACATTTAACGATGGGATGTCCGAAAGTTAAATTAGGCACGAAGTGTCCATCCATAACATCCAAATGTAAATAATCGGCACCATTATCGAGAAGTTTTTGAGATTCTTCGTATAACTGAGAGAGATCGGCGTTTAGAATTGAAGGTCCAATAAGTGCTTTTAACCGGTTCATCGTAATTTTGCGCGTGAAACGAAAGGTTTGAATTTTTACAGCAGCTAAAGAAGTTTGTATTGACTACAATCAGTACATACTAATTAAAATATTTAAAATTTTTGTCTGTACGTGACAAAGTGATCGATCAACATCAAGTGGCGAGGTGACATTACATTACAGACGAGAAGAGGCGAATATAAGAGATTAGAGAGGTTATGTTTTGTTTTTTAATTTTTCTCATTATCGGAAAGGTAGTATGATCATACAGCTTTCAATCCCATTAGTATTCACAGCTGCCAATAAGCGTGTAACGCATTAGAAGAAGTGATTATCTTCAGATGTAGAGTTCACCATTTAAACATCGTACTCGCTCTGCTCATTCCCAACCTTTGTGTACATCTCAGGTGTACACACATGCACCTCCCTAACTCTTTATTATTAATTCCCCAGTGTTGCAAAAGTGAAAAATTAAAAATTATTGAATTTGTCAGCTAAAAATCGGGAGAAATTGGGAGATTTTTATTCGGAAGAAAACAAGAGTAGGTATTATTAATTAATAATTAAATAAATTATGTCAATTTGCGATCATTTGTTTAATTACAATGATTTATTTTTAATTCCCCGACGGGAATGACGACTCATTATCAATCAAATCACATTCTCCTCATTCATAAGTAGGTGGGGGTAGGTAGAAGGTAGGGTAGGTCTGGCCAGCGAGGCGTATCATCTCAAACGCCGCGATATTTGAAAATGTTGATGCTTTGTACACCCTAAATACTGCAAAATATCAATTTATCATAAGTATATACACTTTGACCAAAAACCAAGCTAAGGAAATGTAATTCAAGTATAAAATTGATATTTCGCAGTATTTTAGAGTGTAAAGCATCAACATTGCGCATCGCGGCAGGCAGCGATTTGATATGACATGACTCGCTAGCCATTCTACCTAGTTACTAAAAATAACTATTTTTGTGACCATTTTCTCGTCTGTAGGTATGAAAATTGTAGCAACTTTGATTATATTTCCCATAAGTCTTTCTTTTTTATAAAATACCTATCACGGATTTGGTAGAAAGTTTAATTCCGTTGTCTAGTTTTTATCAAATTGATATATGAGCATTTTCTTTTCACATTCGAACGCCATTTTGTGTAAATTTTTTTAACATTTTCCATTTTTATATATGAAAATTATTAAGAGGAAACACCACGCTCGAGAGAATTGAAAAATTCCTATAGAAAGTTGACAAAATTAACGTTTGGTAGTCCCCTGTTTCCTTCTACATAACTAGACCGATTTAAATATTTTTTTCATTAAAATTTAAAGGAATGAATTGGCTGTGTTCCTATACTTCCTATGTTTTCTTTTTTCATAAAATAATTATTAAAAGAGATATTAATCTCCAAAAACCTAAAAAAACCTGTTTAGACATCCAACAATCAAATTTGACGAGATTAAGTATTTAAAAAAGCAAAACATAAACTAATGAGTTTCATTTGAAATTTTGAGATTTAAGCATTCACAATGCTATTTTTATATAATACTAAATAATATACTAGAAAAAATAGGACTCGCACCAGATCATGTTCTCGGACGGGAATCGAACCCGCGACCTTTGGATAACCGGTCCAATGCTCTGACCGCTGAGCTACCGAGTGACTCGGTAGCTCAGCGGTCAGAGCATTGGACCGGTTATCCAAAGGTCGCGGGTTCGATTCCCGTCCGAGAACATGATCTGGTGCGAGTCCTATTTTTTCTAGTATATTATTTAGTATTATATAATGAGTTTCACTCACTAGGAGACTGCTGAAAGTCCTCGAAATTAAGAAATTTCTCCTCATTTATCCATCGACGTTAGGAGAATAATCATTTACCTAAAATAGACTAAAATCCGAATCATTATTTGCTTTTGACATTTGACTAAAAAGTTAGGGAATCCTAGCTTCAAAGGCTAGGTTGAAATCGGCCTTTGACTAACATTGGACTAACATGATACTTATGGGTACTCATTTGACTAAAAATTTAACGAAGCCTACTCGATCTTCTTCGCGAATCTCATAATGATCTAATTCTATAATCGACATAAATGATTATAAATTTGATATTTAGTTTTATTTTTACACTTTTATTACCGTTTGCCGTTGCTTTAAATTATTGTGGTGCTGATGTGTGTAATAATACGAAGCAGCATACTCTCTGTAAATACCAGGTCAGTGTTACATATTTCGAAATTTCTTACCCTAGACAGCCGTTTGCTGCAACCTTAGATGCTCTAAGGCTTTAACGATTGTCCCCGAGCTAGAATCCTGTAGGGTGCATTATGTTAGGTTTGTGTGATCATATTATTTGTTATATCTTACTACGTTTTTATTAGGTTGCTTTCTTGTTTGTCCACTGCAAACGATTTTTATTAACCGACTTCAAAAAAAGGTGGAGGTTATCAAGTCGACGATATTATGTTTTTTTATGTATGTTTTAACATAACTTTCCCAGTTGTTAACCGATTTCAATTATTCTTTTTTTATTTGAAAGAACACAGTTCGTGTGTGGCCCTATAAAAAAATACAGAGACCTGGCTTGTAGTTTTTTCATAATCCTGAAAAATAACAATTATTTGGCTTACCATCGCACGAGTTTTTGTGGATTTTCAGGTATAACTTCTTTGTTTATGAACCGATTTCGATGACTCTTTTTTATTTGAAAGGGACCAATGAAATTAAAATGTGATCACTCTTGAGATATACTTTTATAGGACTTTTAGAATTAGAAAAAGAAAAGATGTTCCTTGCCGCCCCACCCGACTTCAATAGACGTGTTATATTAATATTCATATGCGTAACTAATAATTTGAATATTATTTCTTGCTTTTTAGAGGTATTTAATTTTGAAGATGTTTTTGTTTTTAGGTTTTTTATATTTATGTAAGTACCTCCTATTCTATCGTCCTACTTAGTCATCATAGTACAAACCCTGTTTCATTCATGTGAGTTGTACGGATTTTATAAAAAAATATGCTTGATTGACTGATCAACTTTTACTATGGTACCAACTCTGAAATAGCGATAAAAAATCAGCTGTTTCATATACAAGACTTCCTAAACAAACGTAATACCAAAATGATTTGCAATTTGAGCAAAATTAACTCTTCTTGTGAAGTTATTCGGATTAAGACAGTATTTGTCTAGGTTTCTACTAAATAAGAAAACAAAATACTAATCCAATTTAAAATAAATGCCAATTACATTTTTTCATACAAAACTGTAAATCGCATTAATTTTTATTTGGTTTGGTAATTTGATTTTTTTAATTTAAAAGAACCCTAGACAAATACTATGTTAATCCGAATAACATCACAAGAAGAGTTAATTATGTTCAAATTGCAAATAATTCTGGTATTACGTTTGCACGTTATTGTATAGAAAGTACACTGTTCGCCGGCTTCTTAAATCTTTTTATTCTGACTAATAAACATTCTCGTGTTGCAACATTGCAGTCTCAGGAACCGGCAAAGCAGTGTTTTAATTATGAGAGAACAATTAAAACTTTCGAAGAAAAAAAAGCATTGCTCAAGAAAATTAATGAAAGGAGAAATAAAGTGGCTTCTGGAGATGTTCGCTCTTTCCCTTCAGCGGACAACATGTTGAAATTGGTAAAGTAAACTTGAAGTAACATAACGATATTTTGTAAAAAGATATTATTAATAAAATATTTATCCACATCTTTATGGACCAAACAAACCATATTATAGTCCATAGTCAATATTTGTTCGAGATTTTTTAAATGAATTTCGTTCCTGTAGTGATAGATATGCAACGTGTTACAAAAATACCCCTAATGCCGAATATGGTAGATAGGGACCATGAAACTGAACAACTACCTACTAACACGTAGGCAAGCTTATACTATAATATAAGCTTGCCGCTTTGTACAATTTGCAGAAATTATAAGTACTTATAAAATGTTGTAAAATCCTCAACTTATAAAGAAGAAATTAATTAAGTAATATTTTTTCCAGGAATGGAATAAAGAGTTAGAGAGATCGGCTCAGAGGTGGGCCGATCAATGTGTTAAGCAAAATAGTACGTCTGATTACAAGGACGCCTGTCGAGATTTAGGTAAAAACCGTTAGGCATTTATAATCTGCCATAATAAAAACTGAAGTCAAGACGCTGAGCTGTGGTCTTGGTTCAAATTCTGATCAATTGCAATTTTTTAATAAAAAAATGTTGAAGGAGCTCATCTTTAGTATGATGCTGTCCTGTCACCTTCTAGATTGTGGTATTACGATACACACGTAACACGCCCCTCCTGCTAGACTTTACTTAGGTGTATGTCTATGGTGACACATTTCCGTTAATATTTCAAGGACAGGTACCCGTGGGACAGAACATAGCGACGGTATACGGAGAGGCACCGGGTCTCTCTCCCCTGTCCCTGGTGGATGTTTGGTACACCGAATTGCTGAATGCAAACGCTTCCGTCATTTATCAGTACATGACGTAAGTAATCATCATTATCATATCAGCTACAATGACACACCTAATGCTACGCATAGGCCTCCCTCAAACATGGATCATGGGAGGGTTTGCCATATCGCCATAATCGCCACTCTTGGCAGGCGGGGTGACGATCGCATGGAGCCATATCCTGATGGATGTGCTCTTAGTAGCATTGTACTACACCCTCGAGAGTGGGGGTAGTGCTGTCCTATAAGCCAGCACCTACACGGCAACGTAAAATGTACTAGCGATGAAAGTCAACATGTTACCAATAATAAAGAATTGACTAAACCTTCATTACTTTTTTGCCTTTATCATCAGTTGAAATTATGCCCTATCAAAATTACACGATTTAGGTACGTAGATTATGTTGAATCTCCGTCTCTTCACATTTTTTGACTACAAAGAAAAAGTTAGTAGTTAGAAGGTATAATCATGTTCCTTGGGTAGAATTAAAAAACTCTGTTCTAAACTTATCTGAGTCAGTGCCCAAAACTGGAACTAGCTAAGTGTTATTACATTATTGGTACATGTCATGTGGGTAATGTTAAAGTTAAATCAAGATGATGCAACCCAGCCTATATTTATATGTAGTTTTGATTCCAGATCATCAGATGAAGGGCTCCCACATTATGAATATTTCACTCAATTAGTGTGGGCTCTCTCCAGCGAGGTTGGATGCGGAGGTGTAAAATTCAAAGTAAGGACAGTAAGCCCTTGTAATCTTCTACCCGTTCCGTTAATTATCAAGATATATCCGAACTGTAGTTGGTTTTTTTTCATCAAAGCGATATCCAATTATGGGTTGTGTAAAAGAATTTATTTATCCACATGACGATAAATTGGTTAGTGTCAATAATGACGTTTCAGTAAAATTTTATGAATTTACACGTAGTTGATTTTAGTTTTCATTTTAATTACAGTCGGCCCCTCTGTCCTAAAGCAAAAAAATGGCATGTAGGTATGTATGACAAGGCATATAATAATAAATGCTTGGATAATTTTACACAGCGCCATCTAGCCCCAAATTAAGCAAAGCTTGTAATACGGGAGCTGGACAACTGATATATACTACAATTTTAATTATTTCATATAAGTACCTAATATTTTCAGGAGCGTTTTGACGGCAAAAATAGAACAGTGAACAGATTGGTGTGCAATTTTGCGGCGAGTGGTAATGTAGTTGGAGAGGAGGTGTACAGCGCCGGTCCACCTTGTTCGAGTTGTCCTGATGGCAGTTTGTGTGACTTAGAGTACACAGCGCTCTGCAGTCAGTATTTTAAATATATTGTAGTATTCAAAGAAGCTATAGGTACCGTATCATACCCTTATTTTTTTTATCTGTAGAGCATCGTATTTTTTTAAATTTAGTAGTAATTGATCGAGCGATCGCGATGCGTCTCTGCTTCAGCTTGGGCAAAAATTCTTCGGCTGTCTGTTCTCCTCTACAGGTCGCATTTCTCTACCGATTTTCGTGAAATTTTGTAAGCAGGTTCTGATTAAATATATTTTTAGTAATATATTTTTTTTGTTATTGAATATAATTAGATGGAACTTTTTGTCGAGACAGTTCGAAATTTTTCGAAAAAAAAAATCATCTGTTCGAAAAATGATCAAAGCTCTATTTAGCTTAGAATAAATATACTAAAATAATACCTGAACTACCAAACAGCACATAGTACTGCTATTCAAAAGCGTGTCTACCGCGTGGCGACATCTTACGTTAATTTTTAAACAACATACAATATGCCCGAGGTCTGCAGCTCGCTGAGCCACTAGTTAATAAAATAGAAAGAAAAGAATTTAACATATTTGTGTCATACATAAATAACAGACTTTGAAATTAACCGCAGGGATATCAGGCAATGATAGATTATGATGTTACGGCTGAATAATAAGTATGTATATCTATTCCCGCCTGAGACAATTCTGGTGGCGAGTCGAATTTTTTCTAGAATATTATTTAGTATTGTATAAAAATAGCATTGTGAATGCTAGAATCTTTAATTTAATAAAAATTATGTGCTTTTTAGGAGTCAAGAGAAATATAACGAAAACTGATACTGACGATGTGGCAATTGATGATAAAATTAATAATACTGGCGCTAATTTGGATGCCATATCATTGCCAGAAAACTCAACAGATTCAAATCCGCTAGTAGAAGATGAAAACGTAACTTTTGATTATATATCCCATTATTTTGATTTTACAAGGCAAACGATCACTATACCACCTCCGAGCCCTAGTTCTTGTAAAGAAGTGCTGGCGGTAGATGAATTCATTGAATTATTAAAGAAAAAGTTGAGCAATGACCCACTGTTCAAGGAATTTCTTTTGTCAACTACGAATTCAATGCAAAATGGGAATGGAGATTCAACATTTACTGACCCAAATGTCGCTGTGTTTGTAAGCAAGATATACAGCAAAAAGGTACCAACAACCACCACTAAATTACCGGAACAAGAATACGTGAATTCTACTTTACTTGTTGATTTGGTGGAAGCTGTAATATTTAGAAGTGGTGGTAAGCATTTTCATTATAAATAAATATCATATCCTACACTCTTGCAAAGTACCTAATTACCTATCTACCGGATGCGATTGCTTTTTCAAACTAACGTGTTAATTTTTTAACAGAAAAAGCTGTACCAACACCGTTACTAGAAGATATTAAACAACCTTTTATGGATGTGAGTCCAGTGAAAATTCAGGCGGAACTTGCTGAAGTTAAACAGAACCATGACTTTACTGGACATTACTTTTTTCCTGAAGATAATACAGAAGAACCTAATACGGAGACTATAGACACTTACGATGAGACTAATAAAATTCCGGTATCGGATGTAGTATTGGAAATAGAAAATTTAAAAAGGACTGAGAACACGAAAGACTTTTTGGATGACATTATAGAATCCGATATTGGAACGGAAAGTACGATAATAATTTCACTATAAGAAATGAAATAAATGCGAATTGAAGTAATCAAAGCATAAGAAGAAAGACCAAAGTTTTTTAAAAACATTAACATTTTCCTCTTAATTTTTCAGGCCCATCTGAGAGACGAAGACGTGAAAAAGCATCAGATAGTGATTATTTAGATTATTCAGGGGAACTACTTCAAACCACACAATACCTCAGGAACAATGCAAAGGATGCTTTTGTAAAGTATAACGAGTTGTTAAAAAGATTGGCAGCAGATTTGAAAGTACTGAAATTGAATGAGAGATTTCACTGTTCTTATAACCGACACTAACAAAGTTATTTTGATTGGCATTGGATTATATTTTAGTAAAAATAACTGTTTTTATTTCTTGATATGTAAAAAAATCCAAAGGAGAGAGGTAAATACAAGAGCAGCTTGATGAATTCAATAATTCAAAACAATAAAAAATACAGTAAAGTATAAAGTATATGATTTATGATAAGTTAACGACCTGAGTGGTGCAGTAGTCAACATGCTGGTCTACCACGCAAGAGTCAATTCCTGGTCGTTCAGAAATTGAAATGATGAATTATAATTTCTGTTCTGGATGTTACTATGTATAATAGTATATAGTAGTATATCAATTGTCTAGAACCCATATTACAAGCTTTGCTTAGTTACGGGCTAGATGGTGTTGTGTAAAAATAATACATTTGCGCCGGTATATTGAATCTAAGATAAACTGCTGATTGACTGACTCGTAGTCACTTATACGAATATTCCAGTACATTACTATACTGGCCATTAAACAACCTTATTCCATCAAATAAAATTATTTTACTTCACCTGTAATAATTTAATACGATGTTGTATAAAAACATAAACGTAATGACGATAACAGATCCTTTGATTAGGACACTACCGGCATTGCATAAGCATGGATTTATATGATTTGAACTATGTTGCTTTTTCCACGTATCTATAATTTTTTGTAATACCAAATAATATAAATTGCCGTATGATATAACTTTATGAGCATGACGTTTTTCTTTGTTACCTTCAAGGGTTGTATCTCTATCAAGTAAGATCAGGTCTTTGTCTTCATTTCGTTTAATTCTTTGATTATTTTCTAAACACAAACAATTTTCGGTGGGAGCGGGCGTTGTAAATATTTCACTCGATATATAAGTATTCTTTATATTATCGCTCAGAAGAAACGATGCTGTTGTGAAAATATCTGCATTTAGATATGACGGACTTTCTTCATTTGAATTTCGTCTATGGACGTTTAATGCTCGTTTTTCACAATAGTCTTCATCCTCTTCCTGTTGCCCTCCGCCTGATCCAGTGCCAATACCAGAATCATCATCATCACGAATAGTGGAGAATTTATTTCTGTCCAAATAATCACGAGTACATGTTGAAGTGCGGGTACAACCATCAACATAACCAGGCGGTGTTCTAGATCCACGCTCACCCGCCGCTCCGCCATTGATAACACTTCCATTGGCATCTGTTATTGTTACGGCTGTCCAGGTGCATGTCAATTTTCTTGTACAATACTTTTTTCTTTTAAAAGGAGTGTTAGTAGTGTACTCTGTTGTACTTGTTGTTGTCGTTTCATCGCCTGAACGTCTTGCATCAATAATCGTACTTGCTTCAGTAGACCCAAATTTTCTAAGATGCATTAACTCGTCAAATGACAAATATTTCTCTGTGACTGCATTTTTACGTAGCTGAATTGTATTTGATCCGTCTTTCAAATTAACTGTTATAATTTCTGTAGTTTGCGGAACCCTTTTACGAGTAGTGATTCGTTTGGTTTTCGTTTTTGGTAATGTAGTGTACTTCATCGACTTTAACTGTCCCGGCCTTTGGTTGTTGAACTCATCCATTTGCCAAAAAGGTTTAAACGTCATTTCATCTGCTGAACTTCGTCTTTTTCTCTCTCTGGAATCAGAGGAATCGTAAATGTAATCTGAGTCTGGTATATTACGGTTTTCATAGGGAATAAAATCTTTAATATTGTCTTGACTATTATCTTGAATAGAATGAGAAAAATGTTTGAAAATATTACCCATTGTTGTTGAATGTATCCATGGATCCCTTGACGATGGTGCAAAAATCACATCTTTCGAATGAAAACGTTTGCTGTCGCTTTCACCACTGCGTATTGCCATTTTAGGGAGTAAATCATAATAGTGGAATTCACGAGGCGTTGCTGCGCTCGCTTTTTCATCATTGTTTCGTCTTAGCCCTGGGGGACAAAAAGTAGGAGAACAATCCGTTTTCAAACATTGACAATTAATGTTACACTGGCAACGTGGTGGCGGTGGAGCGCAAGTCGTAGTAGGTATGCAGGGACATAGGTTGGGGTTCACATTCTGGAAATACACTTCAGCAATTGAGGGTGGCTGAAATGGCGTGACTATCTGTACACAGTTATCCATAGAGTTCTGTCGTCTTGAGCATATGTTTGTCCTGGAATCGCAAACTGTACCATCGTTTTTTATTTCTGGGACTATTGATGTTTGTACATTACTTCGAGTACACTCATTGCTTTGATAGTTTTTCCTATAGTTTTCATTTTCAGTCGCTGCAGTGTAGGTTTCAGAGGAGAAATCAAATTTCCTATAATTTTGACTAGCCGTTGGTTTCATCTCTGATCTGAAATTATTTTCATGTAAATCGTGTCCGTGATAGACTCTTGAATGTCCTCTTTCTTGTTGGTATTGCTGGATTCTTTGATTTCTTGATATATTCACTGGGTTGTGCCATTTATTGTACATTGGCATGGGTGGTATATTCTTCATTGCTACTGAAATAAACAAGAAAGTTTGACCAATGTTTTATAGGTTCATGATTTAAATTAACTAGGGGTGAATGGGCAGTAAGTCAACAAAGGAATAACCTAACTTACGTAGTAGGTATTGAATTTATTTATTTAATTATTGTTACAATTCTGGACACAATACAGCTTACAACTTACAGATTTGATTGGTTAAGAATTGTTTTGAAACACGTACGCAAATAACGTTTGGTTTTTGTATTCCTACATTGATAGATATTAGGTACTAAACCAGCCTTCGTTTGAATAGCACTCAATATAAGCACCTTTATGCATCTAAGATGACATTAAAATCAAAATAGAATAGCCGGAAAATTAAAAAGTCTTACCGTAGCTATTATTTAAAAACACGTGTCTGGTTTTCTGACTTCTTTGCTCGTTGGTTTGATTGTGATCAGATTTTATTTGTCTCAAATTATTCCGGACAGGATCAATTTCTTGCTTGGCTGAATTATTGGACAGATTGAGAATCCTAAGTAAACTGCTCACTGGGGGGTTGATGGGTGTGAATTTTCGCACTGAAACATAATATTTATTGGTTTAGTTCTGTAGCGTTCATAGTAACATAAACAAGACACTTATATGAATATGAATAGGCTAGTACTTAAGGCAAGGTCCTTACTACCTACTTCAAAATTCCAACGATATTGTCGAAAACTTAGTTCAAATTAATTCAATTTGTGGTGATTTTACAATGCTTTATCATTATTTGTTGTTTTTTTTACATAATTATGTATGTATGCATTCGTTTTTCTATGAGTTCACTCCCCTGTTATTTGACTTTTTCTATTTTTTTAACACGTTTTTATTAGATTGCTTTATTTATTTATTTATATATCTTTATTGTACTTACAACAACACACAAAGTATGGTACAAGGGCGGACTTAGTGCAAAAAGCATTCTCTACCAGTCAACCAATACTAAGAAAGACATTAATGAATGCGGTACAAACAAAATAATTCAACAAAGATTTAACAAATTATAAAACGTATACTAATACTTAACCAGATTAATAAATATTAATACAAAATATATAACATATGTTATGAATAAACATAAATATATAAATACATAATGTTATTTTATACAAAATACATAAATACCTTTATTATTATACAAAAAAACCGAGTACTTAATGAGTTTGAGACAATGATTATTTACATCATGGGCGTAATCTTTCCAAATGAAACGCATGACACATTTATTTCTTTTAAATGATAATTTGCTAGGAGATCTCCTGATTGTATCAGGAAGACTGTTCCAGAGGCGGGTCGCGTGTAGCGTAAAGGAATCGGACAAATAGCCAGGATTTTTTTTTTATTTATTCACAACGGGTTAGCGCCCGGCCTTCACCTCACCTGGTGTTAAGTGACGATAAGGCCGAAGGTAGAAGCGCACTACAGCCGGAATCCTCACCACTGAGGAACCGGCTATCTTACCTCTAACTGCCGGAACACAACAATTTTTAAATTGTTGTTATGGTGTCAGACTTAGGTAAGATGGTGGTAGCTAGCAAGGCGGACTTGAAATAAGCCCTACCACCAATCAAAAAAGCAATATGAAAGAGAGGAGTAAAGTGAACAAGAGAATTGGCAGTGCGAAGGGGACGATCATGAGAATCTCAGAGATATTGAAAGTTACATTTTAAGTATTCTGTACAATATGGATTGTTGAGGATAGAATAGAGTGAGCAAAGCAGCCTTAGCTATCTGTGTTGACGGATAGGAAGCCATTTAAGCTGAGACCGGTACGAAGTAACGTGATCTTTACGAAGGCAGAAAATGAAACATATGGCGTTTTCAAAAAGCCGGTCCAACTTATTAAGGAGATCCTCATTCAAGTCAGGGTAGCAGACATTGGCATAATGAGTGAGAAAATTAAAGAAGTTACAAGAGCGAATTTTGTACGAATTGGAAGAAAGTTCCTGAAACGGTTCAGGAAGCGTAGTGAGGCTATAACAGATCGACTGACCTCGGCAATATATGTGATGTTGTCAAATATTTAATATTTATTTAAAATAATTGGAAATTGATTTACAACATTTACCCTTATTTAGAACCAAGTGCGTGCATAGGCCATTAAATTCTTGGTCAGGCGTCATATTTCTTGGACATTGAGTAGCAGGGTAGCCTATAGTGTACACTGGTTTACCATGATTATTGCCTTTGGGTGCGAAATTGCACACTAATCTCTCAATTATTGTTTTCTTGCTCCCCACCTAAAATGATAAAATAACACATTACATATAAAATGACTTTTTCTTTATGTTCATGTTCATAGAAATTATGCCCTTTTTTATTGCATTTCATCAATTATAATAAAACGAGGAGTAATTATTTGGTCCGCCATTATTCAAATGGTTAGCAAAAAATATTAGCTGTATTTCGTTTTGCAAACAAATATTTTGTCTGCTATATAAAATGAGGAAGCAATTCACGTGATGAAAGTGGTTAAACAAAACACTGCTATTCCCAACCCCGCTGCGTGGAGATTATTGCAACATCCTCCCACGAGAGGCCTACGTCACGTTACCGTGCCTACGGACGTAGATACTTAAGGCGACGCATTAGGGATGTCGAAAGTGAAAAAAAATATCGATATATCGATACATCGATATTTAAAAAAAAATCAATATTGGCATTGATATATCGCGGAATAATTATCGATATATCGGCAAACTTAAAAAAAAAAATTGTGGTTTTAAAATAACAGTGTATTTAGCTTAGCCTAGCGCAATAATATCAATAGTAATTTTTGTATGTAATGTAAATTATTTTAATAATCATAATAATCATAATAATTTATTGTGAAACATAGGTACATACAGATGTCATAATACAATATTGTTCAGCTATGTCCTGCCGTGATAGCATACAATGAAGGGTTGAATTAACTATACTACAATTGAAATAATAATGACAGTACAAATTGATCATGCATGATAAAATAATATTAGGTATTAAAATTATTTTGAAAATTGAATTAAATTAAATGTCAAAAAAGAAATCATTAAATACAGTCAAAATATAATTACAAATCTTTATCTGTCAAAAATTCTTTGAGTGTGTAGTAGCATTTTTCCAACAACAATGTCTTTAATTTCTGCTTAAACGTAAAGTTATTATCAGTGTGTCTTATTGATGTTGGTATCTTATTATAGATACGAGGTGCATTACAAAAGACACTCTTACTCATAAGCGCGGTTTTACAAGGAACATTGCAAAGTTTTTCCTTATGTCGTGCAGATGAAAGAAATTTAAACAATTCAATGTTATATTTGACAAAGATAGCGCATTCAAGAATGTACAGACATGGAAGTGTAAGAATCTTGTAATTTTTGAAGTAGGGCTTGCATGTGTCTGTTTGTTGTAGGTTGAACATAGCTCTAATACAGCGTTTTTGAGACTTAAATACAATTTCTTTGTCGGTTGCGTTACCCCAAAACATGACACCGTATCTCAATGTAGACCCAACATATCCATGATAGGCAGTCAGCAAAGCCTCTATGCTTACTATTTTACTAAGCTTATATAAAGCATACGAATGACTACTCAATTTACTACATACGTGCTGTACATGTGACTTCCACTTTAAGTTGCTGTCAATGAGTATACCTAAAAATTTAGCCGTCTTTGTCTCACATATTTGTTTCCCTAAGTAATTTATATTTAAATTAATCGAATTAACCTCTCTCTGTTGAAAGGTCATGATCTGCGTTTTGTCTAAATTAACTTTAAGATTATGATCACTAAGCCATTGTACAATTGATGTCAAAGTTTTGTTTATGTCAGTTTCAAGCAAAGTCAAATTGTCATTGCTGAATAATACAGTACTATCATCAGCGAAAAGAGTCATATGATTAATGGTAGTTGAAGGTAATTCATTGATGTAGACCAGAAAGAGCAGAGGACCTAGCACACTGCCCTGAGGTACTCCATACGTTATATGTCTTGAATTTGATTGATAAACTACCTCAGTTTTAGTTTTAATGTCAATTTTTTCTATTTGTGTTACTTGATATCTATTTGCTAAATACGATTTAATAAGATCATAAGCATTGCCTCTTATTCCTAAATTGTACAATTTACTTAATAATATTTTGATATCTACATAGTCAAAGGCTTTTGACATATCCATGTATAAAGCAACAGTAGGCAGTCTAGAGTCAACGTTTTTTATAATTTTTGACAAGAAGTTATATATAGCCATATTAATGGATTTGTTCTTTCTAAAACCATATTGTTGAGATGTCAAGAGCCCGTTAAATTCAAGATATGCATAAAGACACTTATAGATAACTTTTTCTAAAATCTTAGCAAAAACAGAAAGTAGTGCTATTGGTCGATAAAAGTTCATATCCATTCGGTCTATTTTCTTGAATAGTGGTTTTATTAGAGACATTTTCAATTTGTCCGGGAATACTCCTTTCTCAATACATAAGTTTATAATGTGACTTAAGACAGGAGCAATTATTTGGGAAGAGCTCTTGATTATTTTTGTGGTAAAGCCGTCATTTCCTGAACTATTGGTATTTTTCAAGGAATTAATAATCTTCAATAAGTCAAACTCATTTGTAGGCGTCATATAAATTGAATTTAAATTACTAGCATTTGTGTTATTGATAGTATTTGGTTTAGAATTAGTCTTAACTTCGTCAATAAAAAAATTGTTAAAAGCATTCGCTATTTGTATAGGGTCAGATATGATGTCACCATTTACATTAATTTTATCTATGCTCTGTTTAGGGAAATTATTTTTGTTTTTATTAATAACTCTCCAGGTCGCTTTACACTTGTTATTGGAATTTTTTATAAAGTAATTGTTCTGTGCTTTTTGAGTTAATTTTAAAATACGTCTGTAACGTTTAGCGTAAGATTTGAAGCTCTTTCTATTTTCATCATTTGGACTAGTTCTATATTTCCATAACAGTTCTCTTTGACGTCTACTACAAGTTCGAATCCCTCGAGTTATCCACCTTGGTTTATTGATGGAGTTGCATTTGATTCTCTTTATGGGAAAGCATAAGTCATATAGTAATTTAAACAAGTCATGAAATTTATTATAGGCCTCATTTGGATTGTCACTATTATATATATCGTCAAAAGTTATTTTACGTAAATTGTCAACAAATTTACATATATTTTCTAACGCATAGTCCCGTCTCATTATGTACCAATATTTTAAAGTAGAAGTTTTCTTTACCGGACACTTGAGAATTTGTGCACTGTGATCAGATACACATAGTTCAATGACTTCTCCTACACACCCTTTAATATTGTGAGCAATGTTGTCAAAGCACGTCTTACTAACTAATCGCGTTGGTTGCTTAAAATGTAATTTTAGATTGAAACTGTTAAACATGTCTATCAATTCTCTAGAATGTTTAGTCTGTACCAAAATGTCAATATTTAAATCACCACATATTACAACTTTTTTCTCTTTTAAGCACAGTTTAGTTAAAACCATATGTAATTTATTAAAAAAAATGTCAAAACTTCTAGCGTCATAATTCGGTGCCCTATAGATACAAACAATGCAGAGAGCATGTTCAACTAACACAACAGCTGATAGTTCAACAACATTTGGTATTGATAGCGCATTAATGCTAGGTATAGTACTAAAATTCAGATTGTGTTTAATTAAAATGCAAGAGCCTCCATGTCTGTTACACCTATTAGAGAATGAGGCTATTTTATAATTTGGAATTACAAGGTTAGAGACATCATTGTCAATCATATTATGTTCCGTTACACACAATATATCTACAGATTTATTTATGGCAGATAATTCTTCAATACACACTGTCAACATATCAGATTTACTTATGAGTCCATTTACATTTTGATGCATAACGTTAATATAATTATAAACGAAATAAACAATTTTCCTTAGAACATTCATCTGTATTGATAGCTTTTGCTTCAACACTTTGAACTCCGGTATTCTTAGAGATACTATATGTTAAGTCAGTCTGTATAGATTTATGCTCGTAAGTCTTTCTATTTGATTTTTTAAGAAGAATTTTGTACTCGTTGAACTCAAACTTATAATCTAAGTGTAAAATATCCTTTAGTAAAGATTTAGCAAGGATCCATGAGAAATTACCTCGAGAGGGTAAAGTTTTACCATAGTTCATGTCCAGGTAGAGTACATTATCATATTTAGAAGAAATAAATTTTAATGTGTAATTGAACTTTTCCAAATTTAAATTATGATTATAAGGAACCTCACTGATAATAACATTAGTATGGGATACAGAATTGAGCCATATGTTAAGTTTAACTTGAAACAAATCTGGATTCTTATCGTTTGTCCCAGCAAGTATTACAATAGTATCCCTTTTTGTAAGATTTAATGATTGTATTTTTACCGAGTTAAGAACTTCACCTAATGGGGCACCTAGTTTCATAAAACAATAAACTTTGAAGTCATCACCAATTAATTTTTGAATTTTTTCTCTCAAACCTCGAGCTTGTTGATCAGAAATAATAATAATTTTCTTCTCTACTGCTTCCAATTTAATTGCTTTAGTTGTTTTCTGAGATTCTTCGTGGTAAGCCAATTGTTTCTTGTCATTTACGCGTTTATCTTTAGAATTATCTTCAATTTCACTAGTGCCATCAGAAAAATGATTTTTATCTTTATGGCTGTCAGGAATTATCTCAGGTATGTCTATTTGGTTTTTGCTTGGTCCTCTTACTGGAGTTAAATTCAAATTGCGTACTATATTTTTATACTCATGCAAAGGAGAACCTCTCGGCATTCGCTGACTTATATTCAACATTCTTTCTTTCAATGTAACGGTAGTATACTTGTTTGCAGTAAAGTTTGTTGATAATTTCTTTAGTATGTCAATACTCTTGTCCTTGTCATTTATTATTTGCTTTAGTTCTTGGTTCTCAATATTAAGATTTTCTATTTCTTTGTCTGCAATAGCAAGTCTTTCTTTATATGCTTGTAATTCTTGTAAAAGTTCATCTGAGTATGAGTTATCTATAAAACTTTTCATTGTGTCGCTTTGTACGCTTCTATTAGTGGTATCCATTATTGTGGAATTAAAATAACTATCCTGATTAAATGTTGAGGATAAGTTTGTTTCAGATCCCGATCTTGTTATTTTTTTACGTATTGTTACGTTCTCCATTGTACTTTATTTCTGTTCCTTTATTAATTATATGTCAATTAAATAGCTTTATAGTATCTTCAATTGCAATAATCTCTTAACTTACAATCATAAATCACAATGGTTGGATTTCAACTATTAGTCATATGGGCGATATGGGTCAGTCAAAAGCAAATATTCCCCAAAAATGGTTAAGCTAATTTTTCACTGGCAACACAGAAGAATTGTCACTTTCAAAACAATTTGTCAATTTCATTTTGACAATAGCGGCGTTACTGGGGAAATGGAACTGTCACTTTCAAAACTGCAATTGTCAATTGATTCTGATATTCAACTTGTTAATTGTTTGAGGGTAGGTATTTTAATTTGTAGTTATAATATTTTATGTTTTATAACTAAATGCTCGTTCTTATTGACCAATCAGCACTTTATTATTCGTTCGTGATACTTTTGCTAAATCATCTCACAGTTATAGTTGTTACTCACTGTTTTGTGTTTAAAGAAATCCTTTATTCATGTATGTACAATGTACCAAGTTTCTTCCGGATAAATTATAGCACTCTGCACACAATAATACACGAAGATAATACTAGCACGTCAAATACTCGTTTAGATTTACACACTTTTTGTATTTTACACACTAAAATTGGGTTTTTTAATTATTTTAAGACAAATCTTTACGGAGCTTATATTTACGTGACGACAGCGCCATCTTCATTCCCTATTGCTCTAAGCTATTAGTACACTATACAGTTATTTTTCCATTTGTTTTACGGCTTTGGGTTCTAGCAACTTTAGAATTGGATTGGTAGCCGGCGTCGGCTGTGGAGGCACTTCCAAGCCGAGATCCATAAATAAAATAAAAATATCGTTTTTGATACAATTTTCGATATTGGATATTTTATATCGATATATCGATTTATCGGTTAACAATATATCGGCAAAAAATATCGATTTATCGAATTAAAAATATCGAATATATCGATGTATCGATATTTTTTCAACAAGCCTACGACGCATCGATAAACTATTTTCGTATCTACTGTCTCGCTCAAACTCTCGTAAATTATACTTAACTATCTCACTTATGGCAAGCAGTTTTGCGACGCCAAACCGACGTTTCATCGTTTAAATAAAAATCTATAATATATTTTAAAAAATCCAACTGGCATTTTAAAGTGTGTGCTTAGACTAATCTACTAAGAAATTTTGAAGGCTCAAATCGGTCAGGTTTGTCTGTAAAACGCAAATCTCTGCTTTAAAAGAGGTTTCTTTCATATTTTTTCTCAACTGACAAAATGAAGTCAATAAAATAAATAATCAGGTTATCAAATATCACTTTCATCTGTTTTGATATTGATGAGAAAAATCGAGATCCCTGCCACAAAAATGTCCGATGCGTCCTCTTAAATTCCTTTTATCAACAACTCAAGCTCCAGATGTAGTTTCAGCAACACAATCATAAAACAACAAGTAATTCCTTTATTTACAAATACGAGACACACACCTCAATTATTTTGTTTCAAAGACTTTACTAATGTCAATAACATTGGATACCTATTCCAGTAAGACGGTATAATAACACTTCATAGAAGAGCTATCATACGAATGTGTTTGATATCAAAAGGTGTCTTTGATCAGATCCTTTGTCGCAGGAGCACTTTCATTCAGCTCATTGTTATCCATCAATGGTGTTATTTCGCTCAGACAACAACGCAATGTACGAGTATATACTGAGTAAGACGTGTTGCCTTTGAATGATTGCATGAAATTGAAATACGAGTATTGTACCTAAGAGATAATTAATGTTTATGAAAAGGCATTTTCTAAAGCAATTTTTCGTAATTTGTAAGTTTTAACAAACACAAAAAATAAAAAGGAAGCCTCAAGGATCAATTTGACTGGTCTGTTTGTCTGATCTGACAATATCCTTTTTCTTAGTTAGTTTCACTGGTGGAGGTATCAAGTTGAAATTAAGAAGAGCTGTAGAAAATGTCTTGCTTCTACCAAACAACAACGTCTACCAAAATAAAATAAAAAAAACGACTGCCCTGCCAAAAACAAACTAAAAACTTAAATAACAAGACAGTGTCATTGCAGTCGGGGGACCATTTCGTGGAACAATTTTTAATCAAAGAGGTCCCCCGACTGCAATAACACTTGTTATTTAACTTTTTAGTTCGTTTTTGGCAGGGCAGTCGTGTTTTTTTAATATTTTTGACCGAGCGAGCGCGTAGCGCGAGCGAAACGTCTCTGCTTCAGCTTACGCAAAAATGCTTTCGTATGTCCTTCCGCATTCCGACTGTCCCGCTGTCCGTTTGTTCTCCTGTACGTAAAATGATGATGCAACGATTCTAGCAATACCCCATACGTGCCCATACATCCAAATCCGTTAAGGCATGTAGAGGTTATAAATGAACTAGCGACCGCCCGCGACTTCGTCTGCGTGGAAAGATTTTTTGCTAACCATCGGGAACAATTATATTTTCGGAATAAAAGGTACCCTATCTCCTTTTCTGCACCCCTGACAACGTGTATGCAAAATTTCATGATGATCGGTTCAGTAGTTAAGACGTAAAGGCGTAACAAACAAATAAACAAACAGACTTGCGCATTTGTAATATTAGTAAGGATGAATGAATGAAATTCTTTATTCAAATAAGCTCACATGATGAGCATTTTCAAATCGTCTATTCTTTTACCCTACCACCCATTATGACGTATTTTTGCTGACAAGAAAAATGGGTGCAAAAACTTATTAGCTTTATCAGAAGGAACGATATTTACAAATAAGTATATCGTTTCCAGACATTACATTCATATATGTTACAATTAACAGAGATTAATAAATAAAAACATTATTCAATTAGCTCATTTCTTAATGAATTAATTTACAGGGTTCAAATTATGGTGGAATAAAGCAACTCACATACCCACATACAAACATTCATGAACCCTGAATATAATACTAAATAATATACTAGAAAAAATAGGACTCGCACCAGATCATGTTCTCGGACGGGAATCGAACCCGCGACCTTTGGATATCCGGTCCAATGCTCTGACCGCTGAGCTACCGAGTCACTGGAGAGAACGTCGAATTTTGATTTAAAATTAATTTAAAATATCTGGAAAAGATGTTCAGTTGAATGTCGAAGTTAATTCCTTCTACATTGGTGAGATGGCGCTGGCTTGCAGCGTAAGAGTTGATATACTAGAAGAAATTCGACGTTCTCTCCAGTGACTCGGTAGCTCAGCGGTCAGAGCATTGGACCGGATATCCAAAGGTCGCGGGTTCGATTCCCGTCCGAGAACATGATCTGGTGCGAGTCCTATTTTTTCTAGTATATTATTTAGTATTACATAAAAATAGCATTGTGAATGCTTAAATCTCAAAATTTCAAATAACCCTGAATATATTAAACAGTCTCTGTTTTTTTTAGGCAGTCGTGTAAAAATATGACCATGCTGCCTGTAAATATCATGTAAGGTAATAAAGATGTCACAAAATATGATAAGAAAAGTAAACTATACTCGACGTTTTTATGGTTCAATCGAGCGGGAAGGTGTGGACCAGTGGAAGGCTTTAGTTTTATTGTAAAATCGCCTAGGTAGGCTTGCCAGGCTCGGAACATGGTTTGAGCATGTATCTTCGTGGAACTAGGCACATTCTTATTTCAGAAACGAAGTACTTTTAAATGCTCCATCTGAAAATCAGTGTTGCACTGGCTGTGGCAATAACTGAGGCTGGAAACCATTTCGGCTATGTTTAACTTTTATTTTTTAATTTGTTGTGTTTTAAGCACTTTCTTTGTAAACAGCTGAATAATTTTTTTCACTTTCACTTTCACTTTGTTATGTGAAAATCCGTCTTTCCGATTGACCGTTTCCGTAGGAATTTATATGGTTTTTTTATATATTTGTCAGCGTTCCCTCAACAAAAACGTTTGACGTCTAGAGACAAATCGCTTTGTAGGAACACGGTATCCAAGAATTTTAGCATTAACCGAGATAAACCAATGATTTATTTCCTTGCCTTTTGTGTACATTTCGCTAAGTCTTTGGTACATATAGGTACCAGTCACCAGTATTTTATTAAAAGGATGAAAGGATTTCAGTTATTTTTATGAAAAGGATGAAAATCGTTATTATAATAGGTTAGGTTTTTTCTCGTTGCGTATACGATTAAAGATATCATTTATGAATTAAAAACCTTTACCTTATCTAAAACTCACAAGATTTTTAACTGTGTAGCAATGTAGTCAGTATAATGTAGAATAAGCATGGTAGGAGGTATATCATAATGTAACTTTAATTAACTTTGACACCCAGCTGTTAAAAATAACAAATTTAATGTTGAATGAAAGATTGGGCATGTACGTCAAAAGTAAAAAATAAAATAACGGAGTCGACAAATTAGGCGATTAACACACTGCCACGCATGATGCTGCATGTTACGTGAATGCGTGTGTGCGCTGACATGCAACATTCATAATACAATGTCCCTACACTATCAATTGCAATATTTAATGGCGTTTGCCGTTAGTGTGACCCCAGCATTAGAGAAAGCTTAGAACACATCCTGACAATTTGTCACGCACGACTTTAAGATCAGAAATTAATAAGTAGTTGTAGATACGATTAATTTTAATGGCTTATGAGCTACTTACGTAGAACCTGGCTCTGCCGCACCCCACTCTGTCAGTTTCCGCCCAGATTAATTGAGTAAAGTAATTTGTCTTCGAGTCTCGCGAGCTGAAATAGGTAATTTTACCGTTGTCAACATCATGTAAGTACTTGTGCTTAGCGTTAGCGTAAAATTTACATGGGAAAGGCTTTCTTCAGACTCCGAATTAGTTTAGTATTTACCTTAGAATAATAACAACCTAGAATGGATTAGTTACTATTTTATTGGATTTTAGTTACAATTAGGAAACATAATGAATTAATAAATATTAAGATAAATAATATTAGAAAAAATACTAGATAAAATCGACTCACCCGTAGCACCTTAGACGGGACTCGAACCCGCTACGGGTGAGTCGATTTTTTCTAGTATTTTTTCTAATATTATTTATCTTAATATAAAAATAGCATTGTGAATGCGAAAAATCTAAATTTAATAATAAATATTAATTTGAAAACTGAGCTATTTTGGCTCAGTTTTTTTGCCTCACTTAATATACAAGGACTCGGCTTCTAATCAATTGAGGCGGAGCTCACGCGTTTCATAAGACGTTTTTAAACACATTTGCAAGAAAAAAGACAAAAGAATTTACCACACAGCGACCAATACGGAAATACGATAAAAATAAAATATGAAAATTATGGAAATGGGGGGAAGCTTTTTTTCATGCGCCCAATGCAAGAAAATTTTGTGAACAAAAAGGTGAGTGAACAATATAGCCTGCTTCAAAATTATGGTTTTAAGTGATAAAATGCAAATATTTTATAACATATTATTGTGAATTATGAATAATTTGATACCTAATAATAAATGTTTTCACCTCTTCAGCATGAAAAGGGTGCCTTCGGCGCGTAAAAACTCGCGCGTAAAAAAGCGCGAGGCAAAGTGATTTTTTAATTTCCAACACCGTCATTTGAAATAATAAAGTAAAAAGAAATAGACTGACAAGGATGAGACTTGTGAAACCATTATGTGTGAAACTGATATGTGAGAAAAGGATAGATAGCATGCTTTATGTTGTCGGACATGTATTAAAAATTAAATAAAGATTTGTCTGATCTTCATTTGTTCTGAAAAACGGAATCTCACTGGTCGGATTAACTACGAGTTTACTTGGTTTTTCATCTTTAACTTAAGTTGAGCAACTGATAGATTGAAGTGGAAGTAATACAGTTGATTACTTCCACTTCAATCTATCAGTTGCTCAAACAGAGGCCATAATCTCATCATAATCCAAAAGAACGCTTACATTATGTAGGTATTTGTATTGTCTAGTCTTAGTTGTTGTCACTTAAGAAAGGAGCAGAGGCTAGAATAAAATATAGTCATTTAAAATTAGTCTGATCTTCAATTGGCTTAACCCTTCAACGCCCGGAAAATGAGACACAATAGATATTCCATTGTTATCCGGGCGCCTGCGTCCGCTCAGGCGTTGATGAATTAAAGTTACTTTTCCATGTTTGTTTTACGAAAAAATATATCGTTTACCTGTTGTAATAAGATGCACTGCCCCTGTAGTCTAGGCTCATCGTAAACCATACGTCGATGAGGCTCTGAATATGCATCCCAGGGGTCGGACCAGTCACGCTAGCAATGTTCTGTCCGACCTTCGTGTCCGCTGAAATGATGGATGAGGTTGGGAAAAAATCCTTTTAAAAACGTTGGAGAAGGGATGACGGCTTCAGACAAGGAACGATATTTTTATTTTAGAAATTTGAGAAAGCTTAAAGCTTAGCCCCTTATAACTTTATAGAGTTTACTTTACGAAATAAAATTGTATTAAGGGTTTTTTAAAAGGACTTAGAATAAAGATCATTCATAAGAAATTTTTGTTATTAGTAAAAGGTAGGTAAAGATAGCTGAAACAGAGCCGTGGAAATAGGACTATAATAATTAAGTACTCACTTTTAAAAAAGATTTTTTTTTTTTTTAGTGATGACATCATTTTTTGACACATTTAAATATGCAATGAGCTTGGGAACAATTTTTTTAATATATACATTTTAACTTAGGGCTCCGACGAACAGTGAGCTTCCCATACAAACGTAATACCGAAATGATTTTCAATTTGAGTATATTTAACCTTTCTTGTGATGTTATTCGGATTAAGACAGTATTTGTCTAGGTTCCTATTAAATATTAAATCGAAAATACAATACCAATGCGGTTCACAGTTTTGTATGAAAAAAATTAATTCGCATTTATTTCGAATTGGGTTTTTTTATGTTTTTATTTAAAAGAAACCTAGACAACTTAAAAATAAGCAATAAATTATTAAATTACATTTCGTTATATTGTTCATTTTTTATAAGAAATGAGTTGACTTTTGTGCTTCTATTTTTTATAGGTACTGCTTGTTTTAAAGTTAGGTTTCGCGTTTAAAGAAATATATTAAGTTTTCCATTTGAATAGGGCCTCTGCTAGGGGGCTAGCATGAACTACGAAACACGATATATATCGCGTGATATAAATCACTATATCATATGGCTGGTACAGATAATCGGTAAATTTTTAACAAATTAAAAAAGGATATGGAACTCTTTCGTCTGGAGTTTCGTCCTGAAATAGACTTTCTCCAAAAAGAAATAAGCACTATCCCGTAATTAGAAATAATTGATCTTACCCAGATCTCTGCACTCGTCTTCGTTATCGGGCCTTGTGGCCGAGTCGCACTGGTCAACCCATCTTTGTGCGAATGCCGCCACCTCTTCCGACCAGCGCTTGAAACAAAGGAAAAGCAGACGTAACCCATTGATATACATTATTAGCATTTCAATTGTGTGCATACCTTGTATTCACTGGTGTCTGCAAATTAGGCACCATTATTGGAATACTTAAATGAAAAAATCGCCCAGATTTTCTTTGTCAATGGCCTAATGATATGTTTCAAAAACAATAAAAAAATAAGTTTCCAAAACACGCTAATTCTAGCGTATATTGGAAGCTGTTGTGTTTAGTTTAGTAAATGAGGAGATTAGTTACTAACAATTTTTTCCATATTTGCGGCATGAGGTAGCTGTTTTGCCAAGCCTCGAGCAACAAAATTCCTTCGTTCGTTAATTCTATTGACTATTTTAACAATATCATCCTTTGTTAGTAAGCCTGCTTCATCGTAATTTTTACATGTTGTACTCGGTCCAGGCATCTAAAACAATGCAGATTAATCATTGGCTGTTATTTCAGAAATCTAACTGACGATATATGTACAGTCACGTCTAAATATATGTATACAGTTAAGAACTTTGTGGCTTTATTAGAGTGTAAAAGTTCTAAACTGTATACATATTTATAGACGTGACTGTATGTCAACGAATTTTTTTTTATCTTCAATGTCGTGTGAATCGCTGTCAAAATGAATTTAATTTAAATATAGGTACAGTAATATAAACTTAATGACACCAATTTATTTCTATAGATTTTTTTATTCTAATCACAAGGTTATTACATTAGCAGAAGACTTAGGTACTTAGTGTAACGTAAAACATGACAGGAATGGATAAGGTTAAAATTTAAAAACAACATTAAAACTTACGGTGTACTTGCAAAATGTATGATTGGGGCATATTCCGCAATAATGGTCAGAACTCAAAACAATATTAAAACAAAGAAACAATACAAGCAATTTCACTACCATAATAAATCATAAAATATATCAAACATAAAGGGCATGGATATGAAATCAAATGTAAACAGTCGTGGCTCCCTAGATTACTGCAATGATAATTGTCAAGTGGGTAAAATGGAGAGTGTGGTATTACTCTGTTATGTTTTTTGCGTTTCAAATATTTATGTTACTAGTTTTTACCTTCGGTCAAGTAAATAGCCGTGTAATCAGTGATAAAATAAAAACTAAAGATTTTTTCGATTCTACAAGCACACAGAATTGGAAAATTGAAGGTAATGAACTTGTTGTGTGGATTCAATGAGATCAACGAAATGTTAAGGGCATTATACTATTACCTAGTACTTATTTGTGTTATTTTCCAGATGATGCGCCAAAAAACATCACGAGTTTTAAAACACATATACCACTATTCCAAATAATAAAAAATCTTACCAAATCAAAAAGTCATAACTTGAAATCTAACGTGTTTGACAAGATGTTATCAGAAGAAATGTTGTCAATAAAACAGCATTTTTACGAACAAGATAAAAAGATGTCAACCCTCACGATGAACTCGCAAACCAACGTACCCACACCGACTCTCGAAATCAAGCAAAGGTGGCCCATTATAGAAGCATTACAGCATTTAAGAATCGAGAATAGTAGTAAAGATAATAATACATTTAACGACGGCAACCATCTCAATGAAAATGTAAAAGATGAAAAAGTTCTCGAACTTCGGAGTTTACCTGAAGCGACACCACACTCTGCGCACCCTGTTTATTTATATCATGGAAAGAAAATGTGTACTTGTAAAAATGCCGATGTCATGTGTGCTACAAGTGCTGAAAGTAACACTATATGCACAGAAGCTCATACAGAATCAATTAACTGTCAAGACAGTTCAGACATATGCACTTACCCCCAAGGCAATACACATGTATGTACACAAAGCTGTTCATATTCATGTTCACATAAGCAATGTACACATAAGGAATGTACACATAAGCAATGTACTCATAAGGAATGTACAAGGGATCAGGCATTATATTCTACTGCCTTTTATGTAACATACCAACCTTTCTTCATAGGTATAACCCAGCCTTCTAACGTTTTATACTACCATCCAGATGTGGTAAATGAATTGAAATTTACCAAAAAAACAAAATATAGAAAAACTACTACACCCTACACAATTGAAGACTTATATTATAATGAAAATGAAAGTAGTGAATCTAGTGAAAAGGACTTTATAGATGATGACAAACCTAGAAAACCTTTAAAGCTTTTCGCCGACGAAACAAATAATGAAGATGGAAGAAATTCAGCGCCCAGTGAGAAAACGCACATCGAAGATAATCTCGGTTTGCTGAAAGAAAACGTCATAAATGAGATAGTAAATGATTTGAAACTTTACTACAGAGACTCGGTTATCAGAGATTGTTTATGTTCGTTCATGACATCTAGCTCTACATTAAATTCATTTAGTTTTTACAATTTAATTCCTAGTTTGTTGATTTTTGCCTTGTAGATCATTATATGATATTAAATATTTTAATATTTGTGAACTTTATTTTTAAGTAGCAAAAACTTACCTTCCGTTATTTGATTTTCGACGTATTCAATGAGCCAGGGGATAGGCTAATTGTGACCTCCGATTTTTGTAAATATATTTCTCCAATAATTTAAAGCACTTTTTAATAGGTAAAATGTAGTTTGGTTGAGGTAATTTTAACTCGGTAAAAAGTGTTCGCCAAACAACAAAAGTGAACTGATTGGCCACTTTAGACACTATAACTAAGTAGTACCTAGTTAGGTAAGTATACATCTTTTTCTGCATGATGCCAACTTCTCTCAATCTGTGATAAGGGTTTTATGATTTATATCAATTAACGAAATCAAAAGTTGTCCAAATGGAATAGAGGAGATCGTATCGATGTCGGGGGGTAGAAGCTCGGGTCTATTCTATCAACAACTCATTGTTACGACTCATCTCAATTTATAAGTTTGTCAAAAACACCCAACGCTGCATCTGATGGAAATAATAATTAATAGATAATTTCTTGTTTTGTGTAAACGATGGTGAAACTGTCGGATTTAATACATTTCATTTAATCGATTTCTTACTTTGATTATTAAAGTTATAATAGGGCAAAGTTTACTGTTAATTATATTTGGAGCAATATAATACATATACATATTATAATATATAATATGTATGAAATTTACCAAATATTATAATATATAATATGTATAGAGCAAACTTTAAATTAGAAAAGGACAAAACAAATCGATACTGAACATATTATGCTACTATGATATACAGTTTCGGCTGTTGAGGCGCAAACTAACTAAAAGAATAGAAGTATAAAAGTTCAGTTTAAAGTATCGATAATTGCGAAATAATCGTTGTTATGCTACGTCTATACCAATGCACTTTCAAGTTTATCTAGTGTTTCAATAAAATTCGTCTTGCGTCAAGCGCTTGCAATACAATTTTTTGTTGTTCCTTTGAGGAGTAATACAGAGCATGCGCTATGGCGCTTCATGCATGCGTCAGACATTCCTATAAAACACAACAATATATATCATAACATTCCTAAAAAACAGCACTCGGAGACATTGTTAAAGTTCACCCTAAAAATATATGTAGATAGTGAAGATAATTTCAAGGTTTTTCGAACATAAATACGCTGTTTTTATAAATTGCTCTTGCACCGATCGACGATGTGAAGACTTTTTCGCAGTCGTAAAATGAATGCTTAGAACATTTTCATCAGATCAGTGATTCAGAGGTCAAATCCATTCGCATGGAAGTAATGGGGTGTAAATGCTTCTCAGGGTTGCCCGTATAAAAGTTATGTGTTCAGGTAAAATAACAATCTTATTTCAGACTTTTTACGTTTGCATTTTGCATTTTTCCATAGAATAAAATAAATCTTATTCATGTTACTGCCGCCCGCCGCTACATACTTTTATAATAATAAATAAATAACAAATATTTGACAACATCACATACATTGCTCCGATTCCAAAGTAAGTAGCTAAAGCACTTTTGTTATGAAAATCAAAGACAACGGTGGTATCACAAACACCCAGACCTGAGCCAATATAGAAAAGCTCGTTTTCTAAATTGACCCAACCGGGGATCGAACCCGGGACCTCAGAGATGGCGACACCTTGGAAACCGGTGTACGAAGCCACTCGACCACGGAGGTCGGCAAACTTTGTGGCCATGTAGTGGTTTTGTTGTGGTTGAGTTGAGAGTCCCGGTAAATGTTGAAAAAGGTTAACTTGAACGTGTTTTAAAATATTTTTTTACTAGTTAGGTATTTACTTATAAATAAACTAAGTTTTAATGATTATAATTTAAACAGGTTAAGGATTTGAATAATGGGTACAATACATTTAATACGGCTCTGCGCAATTTCGATGCAGATCGCAATTTCGCATATTGGCTAACTTCACAGCCGCCAATAAGAATGAAACACATTATAATTACATTGTAGTGAATGATAAATAAAAATAATGATGATAAAGAATGTATCAAAATGATAATAATTATTTAAAATATTTTTGGGTTTACCGATCGGCAATTAAAATAAATGATTTTTAATCTTAATTTTACCATTCGGTTAAATAATTCACAGATTTATTTTAAAAAATCTTTTTTGTATATAGTCCTAACATTTACCATTTAAAGATTTACCCGATTTACCAATGTAAGAACTTTTACAATAACATATATATTAATTTTCATAGACAACTGAAAGTGGTCAAGAAGCACCTGTTGATGTCATACAGATTTCAGTAGCAACAAAATGCTGCTACCTTAAGTAGCCCCTAGCTAGACGATCGAGCATGGCTTGTCAATCATTTACATTGCATTACCACCACCACAACCATTTTGGGGCGTGGCTTACCTTTAATAGGCCACGGCAATCACGTGATACCTACGTGCTTGTCAAGCATCGCTTCTAGACGATTAAAATGTGATTGACAAATCGATGCAATGTAAATCATTGACAAGCAGTTTTGATCGTTTAGGGTTGAATTAGCTTTGCAAAGGCAGCTATTCAAAAATCTTTTTAGTTCAGTAAGTAGTGTAGATGCTGAGAGATATTTTAGTACAGTTGTTTTATCACATGAATGCGGTTCGGCTATGAAGGTTGTTAGACGTGCACATGCACATTATTTTAGTGTGCGTAATACGAGAGAGTGCAACCGCACACTAAAAGAAAATACATGTGCACGCCTAACAACATTCGAAGCCGCATAGGCGTGCACATGCACATTATTTTAGTGTGCGTAATACGAGAGCGTGCAGCCGCACACTTAAAAGAATATACATGTGCACGCCTAACAACATTCATAGGCTAACCGCATTCGTGAGCTAAAACAACTGTATCTATCTACAATTCTCATTAATGACAGTCTTAATAAAAAAAACCCCTGATATAGTTTTTGACATGATTTTGACGAGTTGATCGTAATGCTGATTGTTATTTTATTTTCCTCCGTGTAATTAAAAACCAATTTAGTGTAGGCGAGAAACAGCTAAAACTGGCTGGTGACGTCAGCCGTTTGAAATCAATTACAGAGGAGAAGATTAACTCATAATCCACTACCGCTAACTCTACAAACTCGAAGCTAAACGAACCGTCACCGCCACCGATTGTGGCGATGTTATCATTATGGATTACGCCCTTCACTTATTACGCACAACAAAACGGCAATGTCAAGCATCCATTTGTGAATATCATATAAGTAACTTTGAGTGGGGAAGTGAAACATACTTATAAAAACATAAAAATCAGCCCTAAACCTCTTTGAATAAAAATTCAAAGAGGTTTAGGGCTGATTTTTCAATCCTCAGTTAACAGATATCAGTTAGTTTAAATATTAACCAAATATAATAAAACTCATTCTAAAAATGTGACAGACAATTTGGCGGTATATTACTTTATGAAACGAATAAAGCTTTATCTAGGCATTGAAAAATCAGCCCTTAGTAAAGTTATAGAACTCGCAATTAAAGTGGCTGTTTAAGCAATGTACTATAAAAGTGGAAACAGTGGCCAAAATAGCTTTAAATATTGTGTCCATTAAAGTAAAAACAAGACAACGGTGTCATGTTTAATCGTTAATATCCAGAATGTACCTAATTCTATAAAAATAGGGTCCGGTTTCAATAGTGAGACATAGTTGCGATGGTCAAAGGTGACAAACTACAAATACATTTATATTTTTTTAATAATCTTAATTTTAATCCTGTAATGGATTTTCATACAACTTTTCCTCCAGGTTTTTTGTACGGGAAAAAAGAAGAGCCTTCTGCTTCTTTTTTGGTAAAGAAATAGAGTGATTTCTGAGTAGGTGTCGTAATTATAAATAATATATTTTTATTACTTACACAAACCTCGACGACCTCCGTGGTCGAGTGGCTTTGTACACCGGTTTTCAAGGTGTCGCCATCTCTGAGGTCCCGGGTTCGATCCCCGGTTGGGTTAATTTAGAAAACGAACTTTTCTATATTGGCTCAGGTCTGGGTGTTTGTGATACCTACCACCGTTGTCTCTGATTTCCATAACACAAGTGCTTTAGCTACTTACTTTGGAATCGGAGCAATGTATGTGATGTTGTCAAATATTTATTTATTTAAATATTTTTTGTGATTTCTGATAGGGCAAGTGTTCCATATGTTCCTCTTTCCCTTCATGACCATTTTTCTTCCCGCATTTAGCACTTTTTGATGTTAAGATTTTCACAATAGATAAATGAAGGATTTAAAAATAAATTTTTGTTGGACCATGTAATATACACTTTACATGCAGTTCTTACCTTAACAAACATTGAAATTACACTTTAATTTTGCTTATGATTGCCAAAATGTTCCCGCCCTTTACTCGTGTTTTGCATTTGGCATCTAACGACTTTTTTGTTTACTAGCTAGTATAATGTTCATAGCAATAACTGTGTTGTAATACTGAAACAAAGTTCATCATTACTGTTTTATCGACACGTCGCTATGGAAATAAACTACGATGGTTTCCTAGACAAAGTAGGTTTTTCTCTTGTCGGTGTTTCACTTGCCCACTCGACGTTATTTTTTTTTATCCACTACGGGTTAGTGCTTGGCCTTTATCACATCTGATGTTAAGTGACGATAAGGCCGAAGGTGGAAGCGCACTACACCCGGAATCCTCACCACTGAGGAACTGGCTATCTTACCTCTAACTGCCGGAACACAACATTTTTTTAAATTGCTGTAATTATGGCGTCAGACTTAGGTAAGATGGTGGTAGCTAGCCAGGCGGACTTGAAGTAAGCCCTACCACCAACCAAACTGAGTAAAATGTACCTTCCTACTGGGAATCGAACCTGGGACCCCTGCGTCGTACACGGGTGGGCGAACCACTAGACCACAGAGGCGGTGACCACCACTAGATATTGGAAGAGCACGCAGACGCTCCCACGTTGCACGCTCCAGGAGCGCAAATATATCACTACACCACTATGGAGCAGTTGCAGATGAACGGGCGCAGTTGATGCGCAAAGCGCGAACATAGTGGATACACACTATCATCGGCAATGAACCACAAAACAATATTTTTTCTACTGACTGGGTCTTATTGTGAAGAAGGGTCACACGTTAAAGTGTCGTTAAAAAATAAAGAAAACAAAAACCTACTAATTCATGAAGGCACTTATGAAAATTAGAGGGAGTCGAGGTGAAATTTCATTACAGTGACTCGCAAAATTACTGGCCGTAAATGGCGAAGAATCAAAGGCATTCATTATTTTAGTTAAACAAAGCCGTGTATGTTTAGGGTTGAAAGGGCTGTCTTACTCAATGAATAATTACGAAATGTTTTGAAGAAGAAGCATTTTGAACATTCGGTCAATTTTCATACTATGATTTGCATAAAGGTTTTCGTTTGGTTGTAAGTCTACTTAGATTTGTGGTTGGATTAGGAATGTTTGTAATAGATTTTTGCTTGATTAAATTTATGGATAGATCACAACCTGTTTTTTGTCTTTGATTTTTTCTCAATTAACCTCATCATAATGTCATTTATTTAAATAGATTGAGCGTTTTTTTGTTTCAATTTCACCCAATCCACTTATTGTGATAAGAAAATAAAAAGGTCCATATTTATTTTATATTTTCTATAAGCGCACAATCGTGAACGTTAAGATGGCGGAATCTCTTTTTAAATATATCGTAGCTAATTTTGTTATTTACTCTAATTTTGCTGCCATTTGATGCCACTGCAGTGGTACAGGCCTTTCTTATGGGTGGATAAGGAGGATGAGCCATAACCCACCACGCGGGCCCAATGCGGATTGGTAGGTGTTGACGACTGCAAATGCAGCTGGGACCAACGGCTTAACGTGCCTTCCGAAACACGGAGGAGCCTGAGATAATACATTTTTGATCACGCATCCCATGACCGACCTTTGCGAAAGTTCTCTTTTATCTCCGCAATCGCTAGGTCAGGCGCTAAACCACTGCGCCATCGAGCTTCTCATTTTTGATTTTATGCCTATTCTATGTTAAGAAAATTCTGCCATCAATAATTTTGACTACAAATTTTGACGTTCACGATTGTGCGCTTATACAGGCGTTCACGATTGTGCGCTTATACAGGGTGTTAGTTGCACCCTAGCGAAAACTCGTAAAATTTACTAAAAGTTGAGTTTTTTTTTATCTTTTTCTAACACACAGAGTCTGTCTTAGTTGCATAGAACCTAAATACAGAAAAGTTACTAAAATATCAAAATTTTATAAATTTTATAATGTACCTACCTACATAAAACAACAGCTATTTGCTCGAGGTCGAAGGTCGTGGGTTTGTTGTAAGCGAACGCGCGCTCCCGCGATATTATCGAGTTGTTACGCGTACATTACTGATTAAAATCCAAACTATGCAATTGCGACAAGTGGTTCCATAGAGAAAGTTGCTTGACTCTAAGGGTAGAATCATCCTTTAAAGTTTTCGCTAGGGTGCTACTAACACCCTGTATAAAGATGGTGGGATTACCAGTTATGCTGTAGGTATATCTTTAAAAATGTTGATGGCAGAATTTTATTAACATAGGCATTAAATGGTAGTACGAAATATTTCAAATATCATAGGGGATCCTGCCATCTTGAAGACTTTCACTTAAATCATAAACGTGTATAATAACATCTGAAAAAACGATACATTTGTTGCGTACGTAAATCATATTGTCGAGAGATTCGATATACATTTTCAAGTAGTTGCGAGAAAAGCTTTGACTAAGAACACATTTTATACTTGCTGCTATTCTCGTATTTCATACTGTGACAAGAGGGAATGGTTGTGTGCCGACAGAGGAATAACGTTCTAACCGCCTTATGAATATGAAAATGGATTTACGTTCAAAAGCTATTTTTAAAATAAGTACCACACATAAATAATCCTTACTAAAGTTATAAATGCGAATTCGTAGACAAAGTCGCGGGCAGCAGATAGTGTTTCACAAATAAGACAAAGACCGTATTTGAATACGTTACTGTTAAGAGTGTAAAGCTTCGCAAACAAAATCTGATAGTTTTTACAAGTAGGTAAAAATCTTAACTATATCTTACTAAATAACATTATTTCTTTATAGTTACTTTATATTTTTTGCTTTTAATAAAGTATCGAATGGTAGGCTCTAATAGCACTTACTCTAATCCTCAGCGGTTTGCGTTGTGCTTTTTGAATTTGTTTTTTCTCTGTACTTATGTTTATACTGATAAATAAATAAAATAAAAAAACACTTTTTACGGATTACAGCGCGTATATTATTATTAATTCAGGTGTTGTTTTAGAATTATTTAGTTTGGTCACGGAAGGACACGGACCACGGCCCCTGGAAAGGTGTCGAAACGTCGGGAATTCTAAAAACCAATAAATACAAACTAAAAATTCTAAAACAACACCTGAATTAATAATATACGCGCTGTAATCCGTAAAAAGTGTTTTATTTCTAATGAACTGTACGCGCGAAAGTCTTAGAAGTGTATAAAATAAAAAAATATTATTTCGTATATTGGTTTGGTACCAACAGCCTCAAACACCGGAATAAACACTTATCCTGAGCTTTGACTATTTCCCGCTTGAGTGCTTGAGTCGACAGTATTTAAGTTGACAAGGGTTTGAAGATTTTCGTTTCCTAAGTAAAAAAATCATTATCGATTCAGTAAACGTTTCGTTTTTCCACCAGAACAAGGAAACAATTGCCCTCCATATTATTTACTTTAGAAGCAAGCAAGGAAAATAAAAAACTCCTTACAATGTTGAGGGTACTTCCTCACATTGATGAAATAACACTGGCTTACAGCGAACAAGTAAAATTGCTAGAGAATTTCAAGGAATCTTCTAATATCTCGGTAGCTCAGCGGTTCGACCTTTCACTATCCGGGCAAAAACCGCCTGGGGCCAGATAAATCGAAGTAAGAAGTTTCGTTGTACTATTCGCCGAAGTTATTTAGAAGATATCGATGTTCGTGTGACATCATGAATTGGGGTTCGATATTTTAGCCCGATTGGGGCTCGATTCTGTTTTAATTTGAAGCCCGGCAGACTTTCCGAAGTTCGATGCGTTAGCCGGTACGGCCCCTGGATACAAGGTTGAATCCACCTTGTAAAGCGATTAAAGAAAAGTTGTTTTTTATTTAGTAGTATTTTCAATTGTACTGCCTCCTGATTACGTAACTCTTGCTAACAATTCTCGATTGAAACCGCAGTTACATTGCTGCTTTAATCACATTGGTTCAAAGCAGCAATGTAACTACGTTTTCTGTCAGAGTTAATTGCAACAAAGAGTTACAAAATCAGGGGGCTGGTAGTAATTAGGATCGGTTGGAGACCCAGTAAATGAATCGCCGAAATGTATGTAAGCGGATAACTTCAGAACGATTGCACTATATTAGAGTTTTTTTGTTATTATCAGGTTTTGTAAGAATTTTTTTAAAAATTGTACGGAAAGACGTTTTTTTCTCTTTTCCGTCATTTTAAATCGCAATATAGCTAATAGATGTCGCCACCCGCGCAACGCCGGGGCGGGCAGCTAGTATATCATAAATCATACCCCATCCAATTAGGGCTGGTATTGCTCATCAAACACAATATATTGTGTAAACGAAGCAAATTGTTCATTAGCGACGTTATGTACTGCAGTTATTTTGTCTATTTAATAAGCCAAGTGTTTGGAGTATTTAGAAATAAACCGTCAATAGCGAGTCGGACTTGCGCACCAAGGGATCCGTCCTTTCCATCATCATTCTGATTAAGTTTACTATTTATTTAGAGACACCGTTTTATTTTTCCTGTAATCTTTACATAAACTTCTATAACATAAAATAATTTCAGAATTTTCTCTATGCAAACTTCGGAGATAAGGGAGGGGGAAAGTATTTTTTTTTCATTTAAGTCGAAAACTATGCGGCCTAAAAAAATATAAAAAATAATAATTCAAGAATGTGCAAGCAGCGCTCTTTCATATGATACCCCATATGCCCTAGTAGCCTCACTTCGAATTTTTAAGACCCCCTTTCAGTCCCTGTTGCAAAAAAATATTTTTTTTTTCTCTTATTTGCAAAATAGTTGGGCAAACGTCATCTAAAACTTTTCCAAATTTCAAGTTGATAGCATTAGTAGTTCTCGAGATATCCAGCTGTGACAGACAGATTGAGTTGCACCATAAGGGTTCCTTTTTACCATTTTGGTACGAAACCCGAAAAATATATTATGTTAGCTAAAAATTAAGCCCGATTCTAGAATATTTTAGTTAAATGGTTCAGAATTTGTTACACTTACACCACAAAGTACTAGCAGTAGCATTTTGTGTAGGTACTCTTCAAATCAGTTTGATAATATGCACTTTTACTATCAAAAAGTTTTACATAAGATTTATCGATAACTGGTAATAAATTTCGAATTCAAAAATAATTAACCTCATTCATATAACGAACTTAATGGTCTGAAAGAAAAAGCTTATTTTTAGCAACCTTAATACAACTTAGCAAAGGGTTGGCTGAAAAATTAGAGTGATTTCTGTTTTTATCCTTGTTGTTGACGAAATTAGTTCTGAGAGCTGCCTCGCCTGGTTTAAAAATATCCATTAATGAATTTCCCTTAAAATTTCCCTTGAATTATTAAGTTCGGAATAAAACCGAGCTGTTTTTATTCTTTGGAATGTTTTTCTGAATTTATAGCAGAATTCGTACTATGAAACTCATCATAGTCATAGTCACTAGATAAAATCTCTCATTTTTAGTTTCGGATTTCAGGCATTGAACAACAATGTTGAATTAATATGCAATGCAATGTAGGTAAAACTGCAAAAAGTGGCCACTTCAACTTTTTTACTTACTGGCGAACAATGTTGTAGTGTTTATAAACTCTAAAACTTCTAAATGAAATAAATTACCTTAAGTAACTTCAACCTGTATGTTGACCACTGACCGTCAGCCATTTTAATGTCCCCACGTCACGGTGGATAAAGAGGATGGGCCATGACCCACCACGCGGGCCCAATGCGGGTCGGAGGGTGCTAATGACTGCAAATGCAGCCGGGATCAACGGCTTAACGTGCCTTTCGAAGCACGGAGGAACTCGAGTTAATAAATGTTTGGTCCCTGACCGACCCTTGCGAAAGTTGCTTAATCTCCACAATCACTGGGCCAGGCGCTATACCGAGCTCCTCAATTTATATTATGAACTTACCGAGTAATTATGAAACAAATCTTAAATATTGACGGAAATACGATACGTAGGTCCTGTTTAAATCATCTAGTCTCACTACGTCATGTCCTCTAGGTCTTGTCCTCACTAGGTCATGTTGTCATTTTGTTAGAATGGATCAAAAGAAAACCAAGAAGAAATAAAAAAAAAATCAATAAAAAAAACAAATTGTGCTTTATTAACTCCTTAAGATCTTTCTAGTTTAATCAAACCTTTTTTAATATTAACATTTTAACTTTTTTCTAATGATTCGGTACCTAAAATATTTTTTTACATAACGTCATTCAAAATAGACGTAAAAACTTGTAAGATTGTAAAGCAGTAGCAATCAACTGTGGGTACAATCGTACCTTTTTAAATCCTCATTTTATGTAAGGCAAGGCACTGGCCGATCGTGATCGTGAACTGTCACGATTTACGAAAATATTGATTTTTGAGCTTCCAGTCTGAAGAAATTATGAATAGTTCTTCTACACAAAAAATAATGGATAAAGAAATAGAAACAAAGACTTATAACTCAATAACCCAACAAAATATTGAAAAATGGCTTACAAATCCTAACTATGACTATAAAAATAAACTACCTATTTCGTAATTTTCAACGACAGTGTTATGTTTATTTTTTACAAGGAGATTGACATTTAATTATTCTAACACAAGAGATTTTAATATGTTCCATAATTCCAGAAGCCAAATTAAAACCTACTAAACGTCAAATTTCTGCATATTGTAAAAAGATAGTGAAAGAGTAGATTTCGTGAACTGGCTTTAAATAAGGCTTGTTTCTTGAATATTCATGAGGTTGTATCTGTTGACCTATAACAAGGGTTGCCATAATTTTCATGTCTCGACGCTCGACGACCAAAAAAAAAGATTCCATCCAAGTAACATACAGATTATTACAAAAGTTTGCCACACGAAGGGAAAGTACGTTAACTATTGAAGATAGAATTTTTTACTGAAAGAAGACTTCATTTTGATTTTAATTGGAACTGCATTCAAAGATTTTTGAAAAGTCCCGTGCCTAACCAAGAATAGAACCCACCAAATAAGAAAAACTATTTTCATACTATGATTTTTTTTTAATAACACAACATCTTAAATAAAAGAAAGTCCATGAAATTTAACATTTAAAGTTTAATAAATACGTATGAAGTTTTGAAATGAACTTTACTTCCAGTAAAATTTCCTATCTTCAATATTTAAGGTAAGTAGGTACTTTCCCTCCGTGTGATAAAGTTTTGGGACAATCTGTATACTTTATATATCGATCACGGAAATATGAATTAATGTAAGGGACAATATACCGAAAATGAGTTATATACACCGTTGGATTCGGAATTTTACGCTCCATCGAATGGTATACTTGAAATGTTGATATCTTGAAAAAAAATCATTTTTTTGTCCCTTACAGTACACATTTTGAGAGGTCCTAAACAAATCTTAACGACAAATTTTGACGTATCATACACTTGTACAAAATGTCATTTTTAGTTTTAAGGTATGTCTCATAAAAAGTTATATATGGCCTTTACCCTAACCACGTTTTCGTTTTTCTAAACCTGATCAGCCTTACGTTACTTTATGATTTATGTATTTGGCAATGATGTCCCTTACATTAATATGCCAGCGTGTGTAATAATTTACGTGTTTCTTACATTACTTTAATAGAATATGAATTCATTTTATTTTTCTAATATTACAATATAACTAGTAGAGAGCAAAACAGAAAACTAGAGCCCGTCCCCGCCTGCTCCGCCCGCTGCATGCTTCGTGTATCGTAGGTAAACATTAATCGATTATGGAAATATAAATTAATGTAAGGGACAAAGGTCTACTTTTCAGGAGGAGCAAAAAACAAATTTTATTTATAACAATTGCTTGTATTTTTTTAACTTTTTATTCTACTAATTTGATGCCTATAGCAAAGTTGCTTAGGTTTAAGAGCTCTATAAAGCTATGCAAGCAAAACTAAGATTATCTTTATGGATTTCAAAATAGCATGTCTCTTATATGAAAAATAAATTTAAATGCGTTGTATACCTTAATAAAAATAATATTAGTAATTTTAGAAGTAACTGGTTTAGTACTAGTTATTGCTGTATCTTAATTAAATACTATAATAAAATTGTACTCTCAAAAGCAATTAATCATTAAAAGTATTTATTTTTATTCTGCGTTTAACAATAATTAGTCTCAATATTAACAATGATGGCACATTATAGGAAAAATCATTTTTGAATGATAATCAACTGTTTATATAACCAAAAAAATATATTCCAAAATTTCAAGTTCAATAGATTTTTTAAAGTAATTATGGTTATTAAATTATAATTAAAAAAACAATTCAATTTGAAATTTTAGTATTATAGCAATTTAATATAAAGAACTCAGTAAGATAATAACGATGTTCACACTATTAATTTATACTTAACCGTATTAATTAAGGGCCGATTGTTGCAAGGTCAGGTAAAATTTAATCGTAGAGTAAACTTTATAATGTAATACAAACGATTGTTAAATATGTCACGTCAATTATCAAGGCATTTAACGATGGTTAGAGCTTACTCAACGACTAAATTTTATCTGACTTAGGTAAAATTTGCCTAAAGCGAAAATACTACAACCTAATTGTTAACTGCAGCAGTTTGCATTATCAACAATCCAACGAAACATTATAAACAACATAACAACGTTATCAAATATCCAAAAAAAGCTCAAACAGGTTAAGTGGAGGAAATTATTCCCTACTAGAGTCTTCGTCTTAGTCTTATTTAAAGTGTCTTTAATTTTATTTTTATAAGGAATACTTAAGTAATCCTTCTGATATGTTTTAGGTATAATACCCTTTTCACAAAGTTTTATTAAATCATGAAACTTGATGACGAAGACTCTAGAAGGGAATAAGTTCCTCCACTTATTAAATTTTTATGATTTTCATTCTTATTTTTAATCGCATCGCGACCTGTTTCTCTTCCTCCTCTTTTTTTGGATTGTAGATAACGTTTTCATGTTGTTTATAATGTTTCGTTGGATTGTTGATAATGCAAACTGCTGCAGTTAACAATTAGGTTGTAGTATTTTCGCTTTAGGCAAATTTTTCCTAAGTCAGATAAAATTTAGTCGTTGAGTAAGCTCTAACCATCGTTCAATGCCTTGATATTTGACGTGACATTTAAAAATCGTTCGTATTACATTATAAATTTTACCCTACGATTAAATTTTACCTGACTTTGGAACAATCGGCTCTTAATTAATATGGTTAAGTATAAATTAGTAGTGTGTATATTGTTATTATCTTGCTTAAGTTCTTTATATTAAATTGCTATAATACTCAAATTTCAAATAGAATTGATTTTTTAATTATAATTTAATAACCATAATTACTTGAAAAAATCTATTGAACTTGAAATTTTGGAAACTATTTTTTTAGTTCTATAAACAGTTGATTATCATTCAAAAATGTTTTTCCTATAATCTGCCATCATTGTTAACATTGAGACTGATTATGTTTAACGCTGAATAAAAATAAATACTTTAAATGATCAATTTTTGTATCATTTTATGTATTCACAATAATAGCAATTTTTTTTTATCTAAATTAAATCAAGTTAACCAATTTGCTTTTGAAAGTAAAATTTTATTATAGTATTTAGTTAGGATACAGCAATAATTAAACCCAAAAGGGTACCTTACTTCAAAAAATACTAATATAATTTTTGTAAATATGACTGTTACATTACTGCGGAGTATTTTTGTGTTAAATGCAATTAAGGTAAAGAACGCATCTACATTTATTTTTAATGTAAGAGACATGCTATTTCGGAATCCATAAAGATAATCTTAATTTTGCTTGCATAGCTTTATAGAGCTCTCAAACCTAAGCAACTTTGCTATAGGCATCAAGTAAGTAGAATAAAAAGTGAAAAAAATACAAGCAATTATTATAAATAAAATTTGTTTTTTGCTCCTCCTGAAAAGTAGACCTTTGTCCCTTACATTAATTCATATTTCCGTGATCGATATTATAACTATAAAACTATAAAGAAATACATATATTCTATTATTATACCATTCGTGCCAACTTCGGGCCCGAATTTGTCGACACCATCGAAATACGGGACAAATACGGGACGCGTAAGCAATAGACGCGATGGTCAAATACGGGACAGTCCCGTATATACGGGACGTATGGCAACCCTACCTATAACGCAGTAAAACCACCAAAATAATCTAAATGTAGATTTTATTTATGTTCTACAACAAATTCAGATTCAGAGTAAATACTTGAAGTGAAACCCTGTAAAAATAAAACGGAGAATGACCTACACACACTGTTTGCTTAGGATAGTCAGACAGATTTCTAAGCATGTTAAGAACCTTTTTTGGCATATGTATTCAATCCTTAACACCAAAATCAAACGAAGTAAAAAAAGATAGGTAGGTATTCTGAAAAAAAAACGTAGAAAAGAACAAGTTGTCTGAAAAAGATTCCATGAATTTCGAAAGTACGTTGCGTCTGGTCATGTTCATGTTCCGTTGAATTTTAATACAAATGGAGAAACAATGAAATTATCGAAGTTTCCGAGAACGGTTACTTTTGCTCAAAAATAGTCAGATTAGACGATGAGTAGGGGACTATCACGTATTCTGTGATGTAGGACCATCAATGGAATGTGCATGAGCGTAATAATCACCCGAGGGTCGTTTAATTAATGTGAACAAACAATGTTGGTACCGTGACCACTTCTTATCTGAGCTGTTTTTAGAGGCATGCTGACACAGTATTGTTATATTTTCTATTTTTATATAGCTAATAGCATAGTATACTGTGCTGCTGCTGAGGTTGTTAATTATTTTCATAGTTCCTCCTCAAGGTAATTTACGAAATTATATCTAGACGTCCGTTACGTAGTATATAGGTATATTATATTATACATACATAAATTTTAGAATAATAAAAAAAATACATATTAGACAACATCACAAACATTGCTCTGATTCCAAAGTAAGTAGCTAAAGCAGTGTTATGAAAATCAGAGACAACGGTGGTAAACACACGCACCCAGACCTGAGGCAATATAGAAAAGTTAGTTTTCTAAATTGACCCAGCCGGGGATCAAACCCGGGACCTGAGATGGCGACACCTAGAAAACCGGCGAACAAGCCACTCGACAACGGAGGTCGTCACTAATGCGTGGAAAGTTTTTTCCCGAAGGATACCTCGGGAACAATTATTTTTTTCGGGATGAAAGGTAGATACCCTATGTCCTTCTCTATACCCCTGACAACGTGCGTATGCAAAATTTCATGATTCATGATGTTCAGTAGTTAAGTCGTGAAGGCGTAACAAACAAACAAACAAACGGACTTTCACGTTAATATTTATAATATTATTAAGTAAGGATAAAAGAGGTTTTATAAGCTAGCCCACCTATTTGATATTATATGTTAAAGTGAGTGCGGCTGCGATGTTTATTATGAAGTGATTTTTCAAGTTAAATGGGCACTTTGTTACGATGTCAATGTATTACAGAGCGTCCGCAAGGGATTTCACTTTGCGTCACGTAATGTAATATATGAATGGATCTAAAAGTATTCCTTGTGGGACACTACTTCTGGGATAAAACGTAGAATATTGATGGTGATCATTTCTACAAAGTATCAACGAAGCCACAACATAATAGTGTGAAATCATTTATTGATTTTAAAACCGGCCAAATGCATACGCAGTGCCACGCGCAGTATAGGATTCCGTAGTAACCTATACCATACCATATAGCTGTAAACTTATATTTACTCACTGTTTTATACAAACGACTATTGATCATACGATATGATGATATACCTGTGTGATTTCTCAACGGAATAAGATGCGTTTCAAGAAAATTAAACAAAATTAAAAAAAAGTCTAAACCGCCAAAAACCTGATCCATCTCAAATGACCGATTCGAATTGACTCTTAGATTATCCAATCGGCATTCAAGTTTCTGAACTGAGGTGTTCTTTTATAATTATTTAGATTGGCTTTATTGGTTTTTGAATTCCCGATGTTTCGACACAGGAAGCAAAAAGGCTGCACATATTTTTATAAAATTACCCGCTCGGAACTTTATTAAAATGCATTCAAGTTTATTAAATTGTTAAAATCAGAACGCAGATATAAAATATTGCTCGGACGATTGCGAAAATCTATCTTAGATTCCAATTATCCGGTCCTTTTTATTATTGCAAAGATTTATACGAGTATCCTACGATATATAAATATTGTATATTTTTAGGCTAAAACTTATTTTGGCTTTTTAACAGCGTTGCTAGTTTGGTATAGTTTTTCTTTTGGCGTTTTATATTATTTCTTAGCTGATATAAGATCATAATCATCATCAACTTTTGTATGTCTCCACTTCTTAGACACTTCTCTATGGATGCACTAGTAGGAGAATCCAAGCACCACGCGGGCCCATTGCGGATTGGTGGGTGAGTGACATAAGATACCTAACGGCAATTAGTAACTGAATCTGTGTAGTAACAGCTAATGACCACATCCCATTATTACAATTCGCGAACTATGGGTGTGAAGCAAACACACTTAGCTCATGCGGGTACCACGATATTATGGAAAATGTATTGCGTAATACTAAATACGACTCGCATCGCACCAGATCATGTTCTCGGACGGGAATCGAACCCGCGACCTTTGGATATTATTTAGTATTATATAAAAATACCATTGTGAATGCAAAAATCTCAAAAGAGCAATCTCATGTACTTTTGGCCTATCTACCTGTCCGCCATTTTGTAAAAAGTCGGTTTTGGAGGCCTGTGATAAAAATGATGCCAATCAATAGAATAAGTTTATATTAAAAAGTAAAAAATCTCGTAAGTAATATACTTACTGAGATATTCAATTTTAAGTTAAAAAACAAAATCAGTATTTTTTTAGATCCATCGATAGAATAAGTAATTACAAACAACAAGTATTATGTAAAAAAAACCTCGTAAGTAATATACTTACTGAGATATTTGAGTTTGAAGTTGAAAAACAAAATGAGTAATTTTTTAGATCAATCGATAAAGTAAGTCATTATCGAGGGTCGAGTGTCGAGTGTCGAGTGTCGAGTGTCGAGTGTCGAGTGTCGAGTGTCGAGTGTCGAGTGTCGAGTGTCGAGTGTCGAGTGTCGAGTGTCGAGTGTCGAGTGTCGAGTGTCGAGTGTCGAGTGTCGAGTGTCAAGTGAAAAGGGTCAAGTGTCAAGTGTCGAGTGTCGAGTGTCAAGTGTCGAGTGTCGAGTGTCGAGTGTCGAGTGTCGAGTGTCGAGTGTCGAGTGTCGAGTGTCGAGTGTCGAGTGTCGAGTGTCGAGTGTCGAGTGTCGAGTGTCGAGTGTCGAGTGTAGAGTGTCGAGTGTCGAGTGTCGAGTGTCGAGTGTCGAGTGTCGAGTGTCGAGTGTCGAGTGTCGAGTGTCGAGTGTCGAGTGTCGAGTGTCGAGTGTCGAGTGTCGAGTGTCGAGTGTCGAGTGTCGAGTGTCGAGTGTCGAGTGTCGAGTGTCGAGTGTCGAGTGTCGAGTGTCGAGTGTCGAGTGTCGAGTGTCGAGTGTCGAGTGTCGAGTGTCGAGTGTCGAGTGTCGAGTGTCGAGTGTCGAGTGTCGAGTGTCGAGAGTCGAGTGTCGAGTGTCGAGTGTCGAGTGTCGAGTGTCGAGTGTCGAGTGTCGAGTGTCGAGTGTCGAGTGTCGAGTGTCGAGTGTCGAGTGTCGAGTGTCAAGTGAAAAGGGTCAAGTGTCAAGTGTCGAGTGTCGAGTGTCGAGTGTCGAGTGTCGAGTGTCGAGTGTCGAGTGTCGAGTGTCGAGTGTCGAGTGTCGAGTGTCGAGTGTCGAGTGTCGAGTGTCTAGTGTCGAGTGTCGAGTGTCGAGTGTCGAGTGTCGAGTGTCGAGTGTCGAGTGTCGAGTGTCGAGTGTCGAGTGTCGAGTGTCGAGTGTCGAGTGTCGAGTGTCGAGTGTCGAGTGTCGAGTGTCGAGTGTCGAGTGTCGAGTGTCGAGTGTCGAGTGTCGAGTGTCGAGTGTCGAGTGTCGAGTTTCGAGTGTAGAGTGTCGAGTGTCGAGTGTCGAGTGTCGAGTGTCGAGTGTCGAGTGTCGAGTGTCGAGTGTCGAGTGTCGAGTGTCGAGTGTCGAGTGTCGAGTGTCGAGTGTCGAGTGTCGAGTTTTGAGTGTCGAGTGTCGAGTGTCGAGTGTCGAGTGTCGAGTGTCGAGTGTCGAGTGTCGAGTGTTAAGTGTCAAGTGACAAGTGTCAAGTGTCAAGTGTGGAGTGTCGAGTGTCAAGTGTCGATCGAGGGTCAGGTGTCAAGTGTCGAGTGTCGAGTGTCGAGTGTCGAGTGTCGAGTGTCGAGTGTCGAGTGTCGAGTGTCGAGTGTCAAGTGTCGAGTGTCAAGTGTCAAGTGACAAGTGTCAAGTGTCATGTGTGGAGTGTCGAGTGTCGAGTGTCAAGTGTCGATCGAGGGTCAGGTGTCAAGTGTCGAGTGTCGAAAGTTGAAAATCGGAAATCGAAAGTCGAGTGTCAAGTGTCGAAAGTCAAGTGTCAAGTGTCAAGTGTGGAGTGTCGAGTGTCAAGTGTCGAAAGTTGAAAATCGAAAGTCAAAAGTCGACTATCAAGTGTCGAGTGATACTTGACAATTTAGAACGATAAAACTAAAACCGCATTATGCTATTTCGAAGATTGCATGCCAGGCTCCACAGCCGCAGCTTTCAACAATTTAAATTAAAGCGAATATTTTTCTGTAAACAAGTTTTGATTTTATATCGTTGAAAATTATTTTACTCATATTGTATTTTCACGCATATGTAGTATTTGACGCATTGGCTGAGACTGAGCACCTTTCGAGAAAAAAACGCGCGTAAAGAAATTCGATAAGGTAATTTTGTATGTGAAAGTACAGCACCATGTACCGCCGAAAAGCGAAATGAGATTTCCCACAGATAATTATTATTACTCTTTTTTTTTTCTTGATAGATGTTCGTACTACGGGGGCAGGACACAGCGCTGGCTGTAAATTGAATGGCTAATTGAGCCAGTTGGCTGCAACATATAATTTAACTCGAAGTCGATCAATATTTCCACAGAGTTCAGCCAACTTTGTCCCGAGAATGCTAATTTAGGCGAAATTACTCATTTTAACATTAGTAGATATGCATTTAGGTCGAGGATTCTATACAAAACCTGTGAGATTTATGTGCGCTACAAAGATGCCTTCCTTACAATCCGCTTATGTTGACTTACCATAAATTTAGACCTGCATAAATTTACTGAATAAATTAACAATGGCAACCGAGCATTCAAACTGAACGTTGATAAAATTAATTAATGTAGGCTACATACTTTCGTCCGGCTGAGTAGAACAATACCGACTAAAAGGCAACTTATGACTTTAGAGGAAATGTACATTACTTACCTATCACCTACATACCTTCGCGGATGTACCCATAATACGAACATCTATCGAGAAATAAAAAGCGCGTTAAAAAAGTTGCGCGAAATTTGGTACAGCGCCATCTACCACCGAAAAGCGAAATTAAATTTCTTATCACTACCTAATTATATTAAAAAATGTCCCTCACCGCGTCTGTCTGTCTGTTCCCGATAATCTCAACAACTACTGAACGGATTTTCATGCGGTTTCCACCAATTGATAGAGTGATTTTTGAGGAAGGTTTAAGTGTACCTATAATAAGTTGAGGTTTTATGTAAATTGGTAAAAATATGACGATAATTTTTGAAGATGTCGGCAAATATTAAGCCGACTGGGAGCTTGCATTGAAAACGCTGCACGAACCTCTTGAGCTATAACAAAATAATGTGCAATGGAATTGTTCCTTTTGTATGGATTTATAAAAAAATCCGCAATGGCATATTATTTATCTTTTAAGAATAGCTTGATATACCCATTGTATCTTAAAAAATTTGATCACGTACAATGCGGTAATTTGGAAAGCTATTTAGAAGGATACAGTATTAATACCTACTTATCAACTTAAATACGTTAGTTACCTTAAGAATTTCATGCACATTTTTAACCGTAACCCTAACCCTATACCATTTAAATGAATATTCATTTCTTAGGAGTTGTTCCAAAAAAATTAACGCACACGAAAATAAATTCAAGAGCGTTTTTTACACCGATGACGGGACGGGACTTGAACGGGACGGAAACAGACTTTTGGAGCAAATGGCGGTGACGAATGTACGGGATTTGATTTCTTTTTGAGTGTTGTTGGAAGGTCGCATTTAGCAAAAAAAGGAAGAAACCGAAGCGAAGCGAGGGCAGGTCGCTATAGTATACAATAGAATTACTCCAGCTCTAAATTTAGGCGCGTTTATCTTTTCTCGATTGACGTTTTTGCTACGGATCCAGAACAGAGAATGGGCATCAGCCATTTCCAAGAAAATCGGTCCAATACGGCGATCTCCAATCCACCTGCCAAGCGTGGAGATTATTGCAATATCCTCCCACAGGAAAGGGCTATATCCTGTTCACTGAATAGGTTGCTATGACGATGGATCAAGTACTTTAAAACATTTGTATTATAATAAAGCTCTGAATATAAAAATAAAGTTAAATTAAAGCTTTTAACTCTTATTTGTTTCTATGCTTGGTTGTTTATCCACAGCAAACGGTCTTTTACTATTTCTCGATGAGCTAGAGACTTGAAACTTTGAACATAGATCAGAACTAGAAGCCAATGCAATATTATGGTCTCATTGAGCTGATCTGATGACGAAGCCGGAAGAAGGCCACAGGAACACTGTAATGAAACCATACAACCCTATCGAGTTTGGGCTCGTTAAAATCGTCTTGACAAGTACTCTGACGGGAGATGAGGGTTCAGGGTCTGATGATGAAGCCGGAAGAAGGTCACAGGAACTCAGTATTGAAACCATGTAACCCCATCGAGTTTGGTCTCGTTTGAATCGTCTTGACGAGTTCTCTGTTGGGAAATAGTGTCCAGGGGGCTCTACCGTAACTATATTGATATGAAGTTTATGTATGTTTATGTGTATTTAGAAGGATACAGTATTAATAACTACTTATCAACTTAAATACGTTACTTACCTTAAGCATTTCATGCACATTTTTTAACCGTTGACTCTATACCATTTAAATGAATATCTTAGGAGATGTTGTAAAAAAATTAACTCGCACGTAAATAAAATCAAGCGCGTTTCTTACACCGAAGACGGGACTCGAACGGGACGGAAACCAGTATTAAAACCATGTAACCCCATCGAGTTTGGGCTCGTTTGAATCGTCTTGACGAGTTCTTTGTTGGGAAATAGTGTCCAGGGGGCTCTACCGTAACTATATTGATATGAAGTTTATGTAAATGTAATTTTTATAGTTTTATGGGTGTTAATACATTCTCAGAAATATATTATTTAAAGAATTTGTGAATCTTTGATAGCAAGAGCTAAAACAGTTTCCAGTTTGCAAAACAATGCCGAAGGTAATTTTGTGTCAAAATAGAACAAAACTAATACAACGTTATTTTTAACATTAAAATTCGTTCAATCGAACGGTTTTATGTGTGAAGTTCAATTTTTACAGTATATTTTTTATTCCGGTTTTATTTGACGTAATTTGTAACGAGCATCGTAACATACATAAACATTAAACTCAGGTAGCCACCGAACAACATTTAATATAATATAAGTAATAAAATTATGTTGGAAAAGTAAGGAGGTATGCAATTAATTACAAGTTTCCAAACTTTGTGCGTCTTACCAGTGCCGGATTAAGACACGTCCCTTTAGGCAATTCCATCTTCAGGCCCGAATCGAATTATTGGAGCCCTGAGAGCAAAGATAAAGGAAATCTAGGTTCATAAAATAAGCCTGTGTAAAACCTAAACGTGTTTATTATAATATTGATGCTCTGGGACTTAGGACCGACACACATAAACCGCGACGGGCGGCCGGAGCGGCACTCGGCTGATTAATTCAGCCGATTTTTTCGGTGCAGCGATGCAAAGCGCTTGTGTGTGTGGGTCCTAAGAGCGCTTTAATATTTAGGCGTTTTAGTCACAAGACAGACGCGCGCATGACATGTGGCAGAAGCATGACTGCAGCGCTGCCAGATAGTACTGAGCCGCGCAGTCGCTAGCGGAAGCGCCGCTATTACGCCGCGACTACGCCGCGCGGCAGCCGCTGTAATATGAAGAGGTCCGTGTTCAGCGTTTTTGTCTAATTTCATACATTGGCTATACCGTAATCCGGCTCTGCGTGTTCGAGCAACACCTTCAATCAATCACCGGTGTTATTTTGGACATTGTTTGCGATGGGAGCACCGTCAATCATTCTGTGATTATACGATGAAATTGTACACTGAACTGCCACATCATTGTCATTAGCTTCACAGAATATTAGCATAGGTAATCGTTATAAACATTGCGGAATATTTTTTATCTTTGTACGTATTTGTAAAAGTATCTTTCATACAATACTAAATAATATAGGTACTAGAAAAATACTAAATATTATACTAGAATAAATACGACTCGCACCAGATCATGTTCTCGGGCGGGAATCGAACCCGCGACCTTTGGATATCCGGGTATCGTATTTATTCTAGTATAAAAATAGTATTGTGAATGCTAAAGTCTTAAAATTTAAAAATACCTTTCATACAGTTTATCTCTTATGTAGGTATCAATAGCTCGTATTGCTGTATAATTTCAGATTTAATTTTTTTCTCGTATTTTCAATGTTCTAATTTCATAGTTTAAAACAATTGACAAATGCATGCTCCATTTATTCACATAATTGCTAGGGCAAGGTTTTAAACGCTTATTAGCTGATAATTTTATTGCAGTAAACAACAACAGAAAAGCTAAAAGCCTTCGGTAATCTTACAGGTAAACAAGTAAACAAATTGACTGTGGTACAAAGGTTAACCTTTGTACATCTTTAAATTATAATTTTATATTAATTATTGTAAATAAGGCTTTGAGATATATAAATCAGGATCTTGATTAAATCAATTTAAACACCGCAAGATTGCAGTGGTTAAGAAATTACTTATCGCTGTTTGTCATCGGATGGTTGACCAAAAAGGGGAACCGGCTTTTTATGCTAAAGTTGTATATTTTTTATGAGGAGTTAATCTGTGATTCATAATCTGCTTGCTATACTTTTTAATTTATTAGTCTGTGGTATCTGTCAACCAAATGACAGATCAATGCCAAATCAGAAGTCAAATTGACATTTCGTTTTCTTAATTTCGAAAAAAGGAATTGAATTATGTTTTATGCAGTCACGCTTTTTTATTATAATATAGTGACTTTCTACCCTTTGAAAATTTAATATGGATAACGGAACGTTTTTCAATGACTCGTTGTTTCTATGGCGAGTGCCGCTTCTCCTTTATATTTCAAGCACATCCCGAGCTTCAGGATGCTTGGTCCCCAGTGCATCTATTCTGTAATCGTTACCCAAACGAAATCCATACGTGTCGTGCATTCTGTCTGCAGTATTTACGGCATGCAATTTTTTTGTACCCACTGCTGGGGACTGACCTTCCTTAAGGGTGCATAGTGAGGATAGGCCATAACCCACCACGCGGGGCCAATGCGGATTGCAGAAAATTACGTATTTAGCGAGTAACATTGTTTTAAGATATGGCGCATGAATGGCGGCCACTGACAGTCGTAGTAAGCTTTGGGTGGATGACGTCATTAAATCAAAGTCATGCATGACAAAAGCAAAGATAAATGCACTACTACTCTTTTTTTCTCTTCAGTGAACACTAACTTTCTGTTTTAATGATCCTACAGTTTTTACAAGAATCCCAAACAAATGGATACCTACGAGAGGATTAAAATGGAAAACAAAGGACAACCTCGAACGAATTGTAGCTCGGCGGCACAAAACCAAAACACAGTTAGCCACATTTAGAAAATTTTACAGGACAAGCAGAAATGTGTTTTGCCCTGCTTTAAGCATAAAAACATGTCACAGAAACAAAATCAAAACCTAGTAACACCATGTAACACCCATTGTCTCTTATACTGTGTTTTGATTTTGTTTTTGAGACATACTGTGTTTGTTTTATGCTATTTTGTCTCTTATTAGGTTTAAACTTCTTAAAATAATTTAGGTTCTAGGCGACGTGAAAAGTTTTTTCAATTTGTGCCTTATTGTGTTTTGTTTTTGAGCAGCCGAGCTGTCTCATACAGTGTATTTTATCATTTTATCTTCAAACAACAACACTTTCACCGACATAAGTAGTTCTGTAATTTAATCAACTTGATATTGTTTAATCTCATTAAATTTATAAACTTAATTAAGAATGCAGTTTGAGTACATCACTTTAAGTTTGTACAAGCTTGCACCCTTCGTGTCCAAAGTTGCGATGTATGATAACAATGAATTAATAAAGGCAACTACAGCGTAACTACTAACAAACTTCGCGTCTTATTAAAAGTTGATTGAGGCTTAAGACCTTGTCCAGTAGAAGCGAATACACGCTGCGAATTTTCATAAGATTTCTGTCGCACTTGATTTAATATTACACTTTTAAAGTTCACTCATAGCGATCGATGTAAAAGATTTGTGTATCACTTGCCTGATGTATTCGATTTAGTACTCAGTTGGTCTGACGGTTTGGACAAATAAAGTTTAATTATTAAATTTAGATTTTTCGCATTCACAATGCTATTTTTATATTAAGATAAATAATATTAGAAAAAATACTAGAAAAAATCGACTCACCCGTAGCACCTCAGACGGGACTCGAACCCGCACCCTTGGGATTCCGGCCCAATGCACTGACCAATTATGCTACCGAGTCGCCGAGAGACTCGGTAGCATAATTGGTCAGGGTTCGAGTCCCGTCTGAGGTGCTACGGGTGCGTCGATTTTTTCTAGTATTTTTTCTAATATTATTTATCTTAATATAAAGTTTAATGTTTGGATTTTGGATTATTCTCAAGTCAAAAAATTTGGACATAAAATATGTTGTTGATAATAAAACTACTACAAATAAATCCAATACAGTCCAATTTCCTCAGGACATGTTATATATTTGTTATGTTCTGTGGTACATTCAATCTAAAAATGAAATCTGCCACGTACCACGCAGGGTTTAACGTGTCGTTTTAATACCTCCTCATAAAATTTGTATCAATCGCTTAATATGACGACTTGAGTGGTGCAGTGGTCAACATGCCGATCTACCACGCAAGAGGTCCTGGTTCGATTCTCGGCTGGGCAGCAATTGAAATGATGAATTTTAATTTCTGTGACGGGTCTGGATGTTACTATGCATAATAAGTGTATATAAAAAGAAAAGTATATAAGTAGTATAATCAGTTGTCTAGCACCCATAATACAAGTTTTGCTTAGTTTGGAGCTAAATGGCGCTATCCAAGCATTTATTTATTTAATATAATGTAGCATTATAACAATCATTTATCACTAATTAAGAGGTATGTCGAGCGTCGGGTATTTTTTCAAATTATTCGGAACTCAGTTTGGAAATGTTCCATGAGCAACTACAATTCACACAGACATAGTCAGATGCGGCAGCTAGTAAGTACTTATTAATATAGTTGATAAAGAATATTATAATTTTGTTCCTTTACTTTTACTTATTTAGTTAGCTCAGCTGAAGTGGCAGTGCATGGGCGGGACACATAGCGAGAAGAACCGATGGCCGCTAGGGCGGAAAGGGCGCACCGGACGACGTTCCGTAGGTAGACCCCTGACAAGTGTGACCGACGATCTGGTGAAGTTTGCGGTAAGCCACTGTATGCGGGCAGCGCAGGACCAATCGTTGTGGAGCTCCTTGGGGGAGACCCATACCTAGCAGTAGGTGCGTAGCAGTAGGTGTGTGTAGGTGATGTTGTAAACAATAATAACGGATACGTTTTTGTGAAAAGGGTTGCAACTGAAAACCATACAATGCCAGCAAGAAAAAGATGAGATAGATGACTAGATCCAGGGATCTAGGAATGTCAAAAGGTTGATGGCGATTAGGTTTCAAGCATCCGATGTCGATCATGAGGAACGCTTAACGGTCATACATACGTGAACGTCACGCTAAGTCTAATGCTTCTGAAAAATTCACGCAACGCGAGGATCGTTTAACCGCCGATAGTGAACGTCTCGCTGGGTCTCGAGCCTCTGAAACCTCCACTAAATACAAAATGCGATTTGAGTTTCAGTTTAACAGCCAGAGAGAATTATCACCGATCGCAAAGCGAACTCACTCGGAGATAGATCTGGAACGTGACCGTATCGATCAAGTACGCCAGTCATTAAATTATCTTTTAATATTAATGTAAATAACAATAATTATGAATAAATATTTTTAGAGCAAAACTATGTATTAGAATTCATTATTATTCAATTTATACATACACAGTTAAACTGCGAAAACAGCTTTTATTACGTAGAGTATAAAGGCGGTCTCAAGGTCAACATGTATAGTCTGAGGTGCTGTCGTGTGTACCTATATCACTGTAGTTTTGAAATAATTTGTTTGTAGTGTTCAGTTGTCCACGAGGACGAAGTCGTGAGCAACAGCTAGTATAGAATAAAAAGTGCCTTCGCACACGAGTCGTGGCGTAAGCGTAATCGTATTGTAAGTGCGCATTCCTAACTTATAAATATATGAAGTTTATGCGCTCGTATACATATGATACGTTCCTACTGCGCTTCGTGTGCGAAGGCTCTAGCTGCAAAGTATGAAAATTGGAGAAGTTTGAAAATAGCTTATACAAGGGTCACTACGATTAGAGTCCCCGGGGCAGTGCTCGGTCGATATTGAGCGCACCAATCCAATATTAATTAACATCGCTTAATGGAGGCTCGATTACAGTAAAGTTAAACATTCAACGATATTCGTTGATTTGTCCAATGTAACCTTTTATGCTTTAGCCAAGAGTGAAAGATTTCATCTTTCCCATTTTTCGTATTTTTTTTTTAAATTAAATACATAACAAACAATAATAATTTAATACATAATAAACAATAATAATATTTTTTGTTTGTTATGTATCGTTTTATTTTATATTGCATTCTTTCCTGTCACAATCAATATTGTGAGTAGAAACTAGCACAGAGCTGCTTTATCATCATCTGGCTTTTTTAATGTCCCAACTGCTGGGGTATGTCTTCCTCATGGATAAGGAGTATGGGCTAGTACTAGGGCCCAATGCGCATCGGTGGGCATTAACGACTGCAAATACAGCCACTAACGAAGCACGGAGTAGCTCGAGATAATACATTTTTGGTCACCCATCGATAATTACAATAGTTGCTTGACTACCGTAATCGCGAGCGAATGTGCTTGCTAATCCACTTTGCCTTCAAGCTTCACTCTAGACCTGCTCCATTGCTGGTTCGCTAAGTATTTAACGCCTTTTTTTAATAAAAAAATATTAAGCACTTAAGTGCTTACTTAAGTAAGTATATATTTGGGCTGCTTAAACGTTTAAAAATTATAAACTTTTTATAATCGAACATCAAAGTTGTCTGGAACTGTCCATAAAATGCAGCGTGTAGGTATACCATCCGATATATGCAGAAAAGTTGGAATTTAATAAACGATGAACGAGCGAAGTTTGTAATAAAACCTCATAGCTACAGTCTTTAGGAATCAGGGAGCGAATATTTATTGACAACTGAAAATTAAAAAAATATTCTACTTAACATGATTACTGACTCGAAACAATTGACCATTTTTAATTAATTGTATTTAATACTAATGCTAGAATGCTGTTTTAACTAAAACTAGAATGTTTTCAGCAAACGATAAATATACGTTAATTAAATACGCGCTTTAATCCGTAAGAGTGTTTTATTTCTAATGAACTGTACGCGCGAAAGTCTTAGAAATGTATAGATAAATATACGTATACTTTATTGATTTTGATTAACACAAAAATCAAAATCATGAAAGCTTCATAAAGTTATTGTAGTAGAAAATCTTTTGATCGTAAACTTTGATGCGTCCGAAAACTGGCAATGGCATTTCAGATGTCGGTGGTCGCATTTGGGTAGGAGTCGGTCGCTCGACGCGTGACGACCGCCCGCCTTTTCGGTGTCACTCCGCCCGCCCTACTCTACGCACTGGCAAGACGCCACTTTTGCGAATCAAAAAAGAAGTGCATTGAACTTTTTGAAAAATAATTTGTTCTTTTAAAACTCCTTCGTGTTATGAAAAAACTTTTTAGTGCAGTTTGAAAATTTTGTGTTGATGAAAAAGTTGATTTATCTGTAAAGTTGGTGAGTTAAAAATTATTTAATAATTCCTGGAGCGCTGTAATATTTTTAATTATTTTAATTTGTGCAAGTTGTTCTATTATTGTTAGACTACATTATTACCGATTGTGATAAAAGAAAATGTGTGTAACCATTGTGAAAACAAGTACGTACCTAGTTCGAACAGAAATTTAAATCATGTTGCGAAATAAAACTACTTTAAAAGTGCAGGTATACGTTACTTATAAAGTGGAATGCTGTGATATTTTTAATTTTAATTATTTGTAAATGTTATTTTTTATAACTTTAATTATTTGTACCTAATATGGCTAAAAATGGGGTAACTCATCATGCTCTGTCTGTTTGTACATAATATAATCGTAATATTTGCATAAAATCTACTTTAAAAGAAGATATTGTTCAATTTTCAAAAATACCAGCAAAACCGATATTTTTAAAGGTATTAAACTGATAAACAAAAATATATTTAAAAAAAGAAATTTTTAACAACATCGTAACTTTTCGGATTTCGGTACCATCTTCAGTGAGCAATTTAATTAAAAGCATAAGACAGTACCCATGAACTTGTAAAATTTCAGTACTTACATCTTTTATGACAACTGCAATAGACTGATGAATGTTAATTGTGATTTTATTTTGCATTATAACTGTAAATGGGATATGATGTAAATGTATTTGCACATAAAGTGAACATGAATAAGTAAATTGAAGTGTTTGAAATTTTGAGATTTAAGCATTCACATTAACTCATCTTAATCAACTGTTTAAAAATATCTGGAAAGATGTTCAGTTGAATGTTGAGGTTAATTCCTTCTACATTGGTGAGATGGCGCTGGCTTGCAGCGTAAGAGTTGATATACTAGAAGAAATTCGACGTTCCCACTAGTGACTCGGTAGCTCAGCGGTCAGAGCATTGGACCGGTTATCCAAAGGTCGCGGGTTCGATTCCCGTCCGAGAACATGATCTGGTGCGAGTCCTATTTTTTCTAGTATATTATTTAGTATTATATAAATTGAAGTGATTTGATTTCACAGATGATAAAAATGATGAATGATGTGAAAATTGATTTCTTATCGTGACGTGTGATGAATCACGCATTATTTACAAGACGTTTTTTAAATTCACATCTACCTATTTTAGTGGCTCTGTGAGCTGTAGACTTCGCTTTAACATATTTCCGCTATTTTGAATTTTTTTGAACAGACGGCAATAATCTGTAATTAATTATCGAACCTACTCACAAAACGAGAATCGGTTGAGAAATGCGACCTGTGAAGGAGAACTGATGGACAACCGGATGAAAAAAACGAAAGCATATGCCCAAGATGAAACAGAGACGCTTCGCTCGTGTTCCTCGCTTTCTCGTTTAAAAATTAATCTAATAGATGTCGCCACGACGTCGACACTGCTTTTGAAAAGCAGTACTATGTACTGTTTGGTAGGTATTCTTTTATTATATCTATTCGCAGCTAGATGGCGCTTATAATTTTGATCATTTTTGGAATGGGTCAATTATTTTTTATCGTTAAACGAAAAACTGACTCGATAAAAAAATCTATATAATTATCGACCTTGCTCACAAAATTTCACGAACATCGGTAGAGAAATGCGACCTGTAGAGGAGAACAGCCGGAAAGACAGACATACTAAGAATTTTTGCAAAAATTGAAGCAGAGACGCTTCGCTCGCGCTTCGCGCTCGCTCGCTCAACTAACACTAGTGGCTCTGTAGAGCTTTAGATGAAAGGTCTGTTTGTAATATTTTTGAAAATTATTTTCGAAATGGTTGAAATATGATTTTCTGCTTATCTCCGCTGTTTTGAAAATTTTCGAAAAACTGAATCGAAAATAAAATTTCAAATCATTATAGAACCTGCGCTCACAAAATTTTACGAGAATCGGTTGAGAAATGCGACCTGTATAAAAGAACGAACAGACAGCCGGACATACGAAAGTCTTTTTGACCAAGCTGAAACAGAGACGCATCGCTCGCGCATTACGCTCGCTCGGTCAATTATTAGATGTCACTGCAAACTAGTGACTCTGTGACCCAAGAATTTTAGAAGACTAGAATATAAAGTTCTTGTGTAGACCTCGCGTTAGTGACATTTTTGATAATTTGTGAAATGGCTGAAATGTATTCTTTTTTATACGACTGCCCAAAAAACAGAGAGGGTAATGTGTTCAGGGTTCATGTATGTTTGTGGGTACACAAACATACAGTGAGTTTCTTTATTCCAGCATAACTTGTAAATAATTGTCTTGATAAATCAATGTCAAACAACCAACGGGATTTTAGGTATCATGGACATCGAAAGTCGCAAAAGCACGCATTCCCGACCCGCTGGCGGCCTGAGGATGGGCCGATGGTATTTGAGACAAAACCTATCTCGATGCCGGGAAATTTAAATAACTTTTACCGGATATCGAGAAAAGGAACTCTACACACACAGCCTAACAATATTTTTTTCTGTTTATAGGTACACAAAAATTATTCCGTACACATTTTTCACAGACAGCAAAAAAACAATGTTACACTATATGCCTTAACGTATTTGTATGTATGGGGTATCGTTAGAATCCTTACATCATACCGACTGTACGACGCCACGATCAAATGTGAAAAGAAAAAACACAATTATTTTTTTGGAATATTTCGAAAAACTGGCTCTGCTACAAAAAATATTATTATTGAACCTGCTCACAGAATTTCACCAGAATCGGTTGAATGTATTTCATGCTGACGCATACAAACTATCATGTTATCATTATGCTACTGTTAGTAATTTCTTACAGCTATGTTAGTATAGCACGTGAAGTTTTATGATCCTCCCCAGAACTACCAATTCTGGACTGTCAACAATTATCCTCAGCACAGCATTAGAACTACGACGATGGATCACAAGAAGTGATGCGATTTTTTGCATTTGTCGACGGATAAAATTGTATAAAAATCATCTAAAATTAAGACCATTCTCTTCCGATAAAAGATACTGTTAACAGAACTCGCATATCAAATATCAAAAACGCAAAACGTGGCAATATTTTCGTGCGTCTATTGTATGGGATAGATCAAAGGTGCCTTTGCAGATTCCGATTGGATAGTGGAGTGAGCTGCTCTTCATAGAGACAGCAGCAAATAGTTACAATATATTCCTGCAAAGAAAAACTTCGGAAAATAATTTTCTCATTCAGTATTCGATACTGTGCCTTCGCAACTCAGAAGTAGGTATAGGATAAAACGGAACACATATAGGATGACTTGTTTGTCCATCTGTCTGTTTGTCAGTCTGCCTAGCTTAGAAATGAAAACATTGGAATGGTTTTAAAATTTTAAGAGTTTTCCTTATTACGAGTATCGATAACTTAAAAAAAAGATATATTTTTATTTATTGTTTAATATTGCTAGAGTTTCCAATACTTTGAGCACGGACTATGTCAAGAGATGTCGCTAGTTGTAAATGCGTGAATAATTCTTTCCAAGAATTTACACATGTTTAGTGCATTATGTGTTTAATGAATTACTTATTTGTTTTTATGAGCGCATAGAAGAAGTTTTTTTAATCTTCCAAAGCTCCGGAAGTTTTGTAAGTTTTGAGGAATATTTCTTTAGAAATGCAAACTTACATAGAAGTTTTCATCTCTAGTCAAGTTCCTCTTTCTTAAGAACGCTTGTAGGTATCAAATTGACATGTAAAGTAGACGAAGTCGCAAGGGTCAATTATGTTTAGGACCACTCGCCAAATTTTCGGTGGAAAATATAGGTAGTGCTCGTATTCATTAATTCATCAAAACCCGAGCGGCTGCATGCGGCCGGATAACAATGGAATATCTATTGTGTCTCATTTTCCGGGCGTTGAAGGGTTAAAGCGGGTTGTACAAACGCAAAACTGTATGTTAGTGCCGAATGCCTACAGAACTAACTAAGGCATGGTTAGTACTGCAATACGTAGAGAAAAAAAGTCTAGATTGGGTGGTAGAATAATATAGATAGTCGATTCAAGACCACTTTATTTATAAGTTTTTGAATAAAGATTTTTGACTTTGAGATAAAATCGATTTGTAATCGAATGATTAGGAACAATTAGCTTTGCTTTACGGTTAAAGTTGAGCTAAGTTTTGTTCAGCTTGCTTTTGTTTTGTTTACTTGGAGAAGCAAAGGGAGCAGTAATCTTGTCGAGATTAATATTTGTGTTTGTGGTAATTTGCGCTAAGATAACTGGATGTGCTGTGCTAATATCCACACGGAATAATTACAGGGTTAACAAAAATCTTCCACTCGTTAACCGTGGTCCCAGTGGGTCGACCCATTACCGGGTCCACAGGTAATTTTAATTACCCGTGGTTCCATTTCATTAATTATTGTTCCCTAGACTTTGACCATATCAATATACAAGTCATTACAACCAGGAACCTACTTATACTTTAAGTGGCACCCTCATCTGATTTAAATTTATTGCTCGTTAAGTACATAATGTATCAAAAATTCAAATGTACAGATTGAAGCTAAGGTTCTATAGTTTATTTACAAACAATAACCTTATTATAGTTAGTTATAAAAGAGCCTTAAAAGTTCTTGTTTTGTTTAACTCGGATAACTGTACTTTTAAAAGTTTATTTAAAGTGAGGTGAAACTGGAAACCAGCAAAATGTGGTGAATGTAGGTCGAAAAGGTGGGTCCAAATAGGAATAAATTAACAAAATTATTTAAATAACTAGGTGCCTATTATCAAAAACGTGTAGTCAATGAATTCTCGTCACTGGCACATTTGCTTACAGCTAAATAACTTAATTACTTTTGTTTCAATAGATTGTAATTTGCGAATATCAATAGGAAACTCGATAACATTAATTCAAATTTATTGTAATCTTCAATTCAATTAAAATTTGGCAATTTCTAAATGATGTTTAATAATTATGGTCTTTTCAATTAAGCCTTGCGCAAAAATGTTATTAAATTTATCTATTATGAATAATGATTTTCAAGAAATTCCTTTCATCTAACAAGCTTATAGGCCTTTCATAACTTTTTATGAATATAAACAAATGACAAAACAATGGTTAATGGATGAAAATTAAACACGTCAAAAGAGAACGTCGAAATTAAGAACAGTTAAATATGCAAGATGCGTTTTTTCAATATTTTGAAAGCTGGTTAACCCGAATACATATGCTCAATGAGTTAAGAGGGGAATGATTTTTTAATTTTCTTTTTAAATAGAATATACATAATTAAAAATGGTTATATTTTTCATTCCCTTCTGATACTGAACACACTAAAATACTTCAAGGCTTTTTAATAAGTTAAATCAATTAAGTTAGAACTAGAATTAACTATTGTCAGCCTTGAAACATTAAGAGATATTGTGTTGTAAAGTTATTACTAGCAACTACACTATGAAGTTTTAAGTTTGTTACAAGTTTCAGAATACAACAGTTGAACCGCATTCTCCCAGTTAATAGAGAGTAAGTAATACAGGAAACATCCCTCCGGAAGATATAGTGGCAAATACACGAGATAAATTTACGATTAAGTATTATTAATCTAAAAATAGTGTCAATTTTTAGTTATGACTATAGTTTGAATTAGGCAATGACTTCAATTACATAGACGAGCTGTTCTTCGCGGTGCGGTATGAAGATGTGCCAGTATTCGCGGCGCATCAACTGTTTCTCTCGGTCGCTCGCAATAGACTAATGGAGTTGCGGTGCATGCACCGTAACTTAGTGAGCAATTTTTCGGTACTGTACAGCCTGTCTTGTGTAGTATACACATAGAATGTCTTTGGAATTAGGCGATTAAAGATTTTACAAATTTTCGTTTTGTTTGTGTACTAAGCAATAAATATGTAGGTAACTATAACTACAACTTATTTACTTTATTTTATTTTATTTTTTTCTTTGGCACAGTTACAAGATACAAACCAAGCAGTACAAATAAAAAATAATCACTAAATAAAAGTATTATATTATCTCAATAACAACCGCGCACAACATGCAAATAATGTTTTAATAAAAAAAGGCGTAGTTCTGATACATTAACGAAATTAGAATTTGACAAAAGTACTCAAAGGTAGAGGTAATTCCTTACATTAATGAAATATCGCTTGCAGCGTAAGTGTGGGATATACTAGAAGAAATTCAACGATGCCACTAGTGACTCGGTAGCTCCGTGGTCACAGCATTGGACTGGACTCCCTTTGGGAAAAGGTCACGGGTTTTTTTTCCAATCCGGGATTATGATCTGGTGCAAGTCAAATTTTTTTTAGTATTGCTACAATGTTCTTTGGATCTTTTATTGTTTTTACAAATGTGAATATATCAAGCTGTTTACATAACAAATTATAAAATCTACAGAAGCGCACAAGTGGGTTGTTACGTGAAATTTCTTGTAGATGGCATCACGAACAGATGCTGTTTTCGATTAGACCAACCTTCAACGAAACATGGCTTAAAATATCGGTTTCCATTTTTGAGTTAATTATTTCGTACAATGTTGGAAGGACTTTGACAAAAAGTAGTAAAATTATGATAGTAGAAGAAAATGATAATATTTATGAAATATAATAATTTAATTTTTAATGTATGTAGTACAGTCAACAGCAAATTTGGTAAGCAAAGAAAAAGAATTTTCTTCTATCAATTCGCAACTTAAAATTTCAAGACCTTAATATCAATATAATATTGTATTTTATTTGAGTTGCCAAAAGAGCTCTGTTTACTTCAAACTTTATTAACAATGCTCAGATTGCGAAATAAGTTTTTAAGTTTTCTGAAGAATTTCTCTCATCTCTGAGCATCTTTTAAATACTAATAACCCTTTGAATCTCTTTATCAACAACTTTGCTTGCAGGAAACTAAAAACAACTTTGTTTTATTAAAACTTTATATCTACTATAACACGTGCTTGTTTTATTATTCAGCGATTTACTTTATCATGATAATTATATCGTTTGTGATGGTTGATCATTAAAGTTTGAATCATAAACATGTCAATATAGTAATTGTTGCCGAGCCGGCCTCTTTTTTACTAGTTTATGGTTTTTTACTTTTAACTCATATTTTTGAATTCTGTACTTTTTATACTGTAACATATTTTCCTTTGGTTTTGTACTCTGTGTTTTTTATTAGTTGTCAAGTTGTGTTCATCAGTTTACAATAGTAAAAGTACATTTAAACTACTATTATTTAGAAACCCATTTTAGGTAACTACCAACTAACTTTAATTATTTAGAAACCCATTTTAGCTCAGTTTCAGTCATCATCATCATTGCTGTCAGCCGCATACAGCCGCAGGATTCCAACTACAGGCTTTTATTCAATTTATTTGAGCACGGAAGTATAATAAGTAGATGTATGGACCAGCTTTGTAGTTTGGTATTTTTAGAGTGTGCCTCAAAGGGAAAATATTATTAAACATAGAATCACTTTGTCATCCGGCTATCTGTCAGACCCCTTTTTTCAGGATAGCGAAAGTATCGAGTCGAACTGAAAACTAATATTAGATACGGTTTCATAGACTGAGAAAGATCAAGATTCTTAAGATAAATAATATTAGAAAAAATACTAGACAAAATCGACTCACCCGTAGCACCTCAGACGGGTCAGGTGCTACGGGTGAGTCGATTTTTTCTAGTATTTTTTCTAATATTATTTATCTTAATATAAAAATAGCATTGTGAATGCGAAAAATCTAAATTTAATAATCAAGATTCTTAATCAAAACAATAACATATTTGATTGAATCAGGCATTACTTGGCGGAACTCCCAAACCATTGTGAAAAGAGAAATATATGTAGCTTACTCCCGCAAAAAAATGTATGCAGGATGCATCGCCCGCCCGCCCGCAAAAAAATGCACATGCACACCACAAAAATATCAGTGCACAATACTTGCATTTAGCATGACAGCGACACACCTTGCACCTTCACCAATTAGACTACTCTACACGTGTTTCGCCCCAACCCGGAGCATCCAGGATCCCGGATCAGGAGTTAGATCGTGCGTTAACGTACGATATAATAACATATGGGTTATTTATGTTGCATATATTGACACTTCCCAGTAAATCAAAACCTATATGTAGTTTTTATTTTTTTTTATTTTTCGCATTCACAATGCTATTTTTATATTTAGCACCTCAGATGGGACCGTTCCGTCTGAGTTGCTACGGGTGAGTCGATTTTTTCTAAATTTTTTTCTAATATTATTTATCTTACTATAAGTAGTTACTTAAGGGGACGTACAACGTCAAAACACATTCTTGAACAAGATTTCGTATTACTTGATGTATCGGTCGGTCCCAAAAAATAATTTAAAAAGTATATTATAGTTCTCAGTTATGTGACTGACAGAAACACAGTAGCTAAAACTTTTCTCGATAGAAAATGTCTTAAAGTGACCTCCAATTTTGTAGTTTTTCACTGATGTGCCAACCAATAATACACCTATAATCTTAAAACTATAAAAACCATAGCTCTCTAGTTTTGTTATTGACAGTATTCCAAAAAAAGAACTAATTTATTAGTCATTAATTAAAAACTAATGAAACAAGAACTCAGTGGACGGTAAGCAAGTGACATTTAATTATTTAAAATATAAAGAACATCAGTTTGGGTATATAAAAAACTATAAAAAGAATATCAAAAGAGGTTTCTTTAACACTCCCCCTATATATCCAAACTCACATAAGAGATTTCCAGATTCCTAGACTATCCTTTGCATTAATAAAGTTTTGCTTCGACAAGGCTTTTGTGAAAATATCCGCCAGCTGCTTTGCAGATTGTACATATTCTATAGTGTAACATTTCTGCCAATATAAATCACGAACAAACTTGTACCTCGTATCTACATATATGTTTCGTTTTAAAATGAAACTGGGGATTCTTGATCAGTTTGATCGCACTCTGGTTGTCAATATACAGTACAGGCATTGGTTCTTCTCCTCTGACCTCTTTATATAAATTCGACAAAAATCGGAAATCTAAAAACTGCTAACTGACAACTTTGTAATAAGCAAGTAAAATAAACACCTTCTATACAATACTAAATAATATACTAGAAAAAATAGGACTCGCACCAGATCATGTTCTCGGACGGGAATCGAACCCGCGACCTTTGGATATCCGGTCCAATGCTCTGACCGCTGAGCTACCGAGTCACTGGTGAGAACGTCGAATTTCTTCCACCTAATATAATAATATAAAATAAACACCTTCCTTTTTTTTCTTCTTATATAATAAAGAGCGAAAAGTTTCTTCTCACTATTAGCACTCCCGCCGCCGTTGATTGGCGAGCCGACGACACGTAACTTTTTGCTTGTTAACCCGGTCTTTAACGATTATTGATATCAGCCCCCCAACTCAAATGGCCAATATTCTATGAGATTGAACGATACGCTACTGTTAAAGCTTTAAAAAAAGCAGTGAACTATAAAATTACGTGCCGTAAGCTTGTCAATTCCATAAAATACATCAGTCTGTGATTTACATAAGTTTGTGAATAAATTGCTCATATTTAAGCTTTAATAGTAGGTAACGTATTAAATGTTGGCCATTTGAGTAGGGGGGGATTGGTGTTCAGTGGTTCAACTTGTGTATTATGACTGAATAACATAAATAATTTTATTCTCAAATAAGTACGTAACCAAACCATCATGTATCGGGATAAAAAATATAATCATTATTGGAATTATTATTTCTTAGTAATGTAAGTGAGATATCAATATCTATCAGTCAATTAATTTAAATATTTACTTGTCAAGCCACTTGAACACAAAGCTGTACCTTCCGTGAAAAGAGGTATAACTCTAAAAACATGATTTTCGGGAAATTGACTTTAAAGTTAAAAAAAATCTCACTCTTCAACTGAGAATGATAAAATAAAATAAGTGCTTGTAGACTGTAGATGGTTAAGCTAACTTTGTTTTCTTGTATTATTTAAAGAGAAATGTCTTACAGATTTTTCAGTATTCATGAAATTGTTTAGTTACATCACTAATCACATTTATTTGTTTTGTGTATATTGATGTAATAAGACATATATCATTTTTCACCATGAAAATCTGCTTTCGTGTAAAATGTTAACTGACTTTATTTTTTTGTGTCTGCTTTTTCAATTGTATGTTTTTTTTAAAGTTGTAGAACAAACATTGCTGAGCACACTCTAAATGTTAGTGATTAGAGTTTAGTTTTGTAGAATCGTTTAAAAAAATCGAATCATATCAATTTACACAACTTTTTTGAAAAAAATCGATGTGGATATTGTTGTAACTTTTATCACAAACGATATAACTAGTACGTATACTATGTGAATAGTGATATAACTTATGATAAAATACTAAATAATATCATGAGGTAATGTTTGCTGTTATTAAAACCCAAAAATATTTCGGTAATTTATTACTAACACTTTGGTAATCATATAAAATACTAAATCTTGCTTTATTAGCGCTTAAATTAACTTGAATAAGCAGAACAATGTGTTTTAAATTTAGAAAAATTAACATAACAATATTAAACTTAAAGGTTTACTTAAACAAAACATAACAGATCTTTAGACTTGTTAAAACTGTTGTTGTATCAAAATTCAACGTAACATAATATAGAAAACAGGCTGGTATTTAAACACCTACTCAGAGAAAAGAAAATGAATATAAAAGTTTATTCCATTGAGCTGATCGGGAATTGATCCCATTGGCTTAATATTGACTTGACTACGGAGTGCTTCATGTAAAGACAACACAATCATTACTACAGTCATTCAGACTCAAACTTAGCAAACTTGTAAATGACAACTAGCAATACACCGATCTTAAAAAAACCATTCATAAGTCCCATTTACATTCAGTAGCAAATTAAAATAAATAAATTTACTCCCAAAATAGTACATTTAATGATAGTAAATTAATTATTCTTAAAAACTCCCGACACAGAAAAGCTAACTCTTAATAAAAACCCCCCATACAAAAAAGCTAACCTCTTATATGGATTTACATGTAAGCTCGTCACATTAACTTCGTGGTCCAACGACGTCTACGATTTTTCCATAGATCTATTTAAGACTTGATGATATGATGATATTATTTTCAACTTTTTAAGAGTTTTTTGTATGGGGCTATTTTATTAAGAGTTACCTTTTTTTATCGGGGGTTTATTAAATTTTTAATTTCAGTTTTATTTGAAGCTTTTTAAACTAAATTTTTGGCGGCCATTATCATTGAAGTAACACGGTACCAAATTTTGAATTTAATTTCAAAAAGCTGATGAGTTGATTACCAATTTAGGAGTATAACCTAATCATCGAGACCATTCCAATGAGCCCAAACACGATACCTCTGCTGTATGTTGTTGAAGAGTTGGGTATCCTTCAGATTCTAGATGATGCCTCATCATCAGCACCTATGATACTTTATTCGCAATCTACTTATTAAAGACCATTCTAGTGATCCCAAACACTATACCTCTGCTGTATGTTGGTGAGGAGTTGAGTTTTCTGCAGATTCCAGTTGATGCTTAAGCTTTAGGTCATGGTTACCTTACCATGTTCTTTTAATATCATTGCAGTAACACGGTACCAAATTTCGAATTGACTGGACATATGGAACTTAGCTAGATCCCCTCATCAACTAGAAAAGAGCTGATGATCTTCTAACGGCTGATCAGGTCATGGTTGCCTTACCATGTTCTTTCAATGTCATTGAAGTAATACTGTACCAAATTCCGAATCGATCGGACATAAAGAAGTTAGTCAGATCCCGTCATCAACTAGAAAAGAGCTGATGATCTTCAAGCAGCTGAACAAATTTTCATGAAACATGACTAAGAACAATCAGGATAAAATTATTTTCAAACAAAATACTAAACCAAAATCAGTTCATCCGTTTGGGAGCTACGATACCACAGACAGATACACAGACACGTTAAACTTATAACACCTCTCTTTTTGCGTCGGGAGTCAAAAAGCAGTTAAAAACACAACTCTTTTTCCACGTGTTAGTAAGATAGGCAATAATGAATAAAAATAAACAATAAATACGCCCGAATCAAAAAATACTATGAATTTAATTTTTTGTAAAAAATAACGTGCAATGGTGTAAAAAGTTAGTGTATATTGAGCAGTTTTATCATTTTACACAATAAGTAATCAAACGTTTTACTTCGTTTATTCATAATATTTTTTGATATAAGTCAATTATATCATTTTATACCTATCCCAAACCTATATGTGATTATTGATTCAACTTGAATTATATCGATAAACACAAAATAAAACTTGATTATTACTTCATTTTTAATGCTATAAGTCGAGTTAAATCAATGTTCACAAACTAGCATACTGTGAAATTATATGTGTGTATTGATATAATTCTAGATAAATCACTACGCACAATATAAGTCAGTTGTTATTGAATTGTGTGTAAAGTTTTAAAACGAGTTATATTTCTAGACACTAATTTAAAGAGAAATAAGTTTCGGTACACATTGTTTTAACTAGAGATATATTAATATACACATTTTATTTCAAAAAAATCATAGAAAAGCAAGCACTTATATTACTATGCACAAAATTTATCTCTGTTGATATAAGTCGTAAAAATACACCGATTAGACACAAAAAAAGCTAATTTTTCGATGACTTGAATAGTGAAATAAATTCAAAATCGATATAACTCGAGTTAGATCAGTTTTCACTGAAGGTACAGAAAGGTCTTTAAGAAAACAATAAACTATGATACATAGGACACATTCAAAGATCAGGGAAATGTATATTTATGGTTGTATAAATAGCCGCAGGGGTTTGGGCGATGTAATTTACAGGGTGCTTTGTGGTCTATTGATCACAATTGGGGTCGAAAGTTTGATGGGAATGGAAGCAAAGTTACCTAATATTGAACAGTCGTAACTTCCAGTAGCCAATCCTACTGAAAGTTAGAAAAAACTTTTCCGTTTCCTCATGTTCATGCTTTAATAACGCTCAATTATTCGAATAAAGCGCTTCTCAAAATGCTTATGGCTTATAGTAGGTAATTAAGTATAATGTTTTTTAATAAATGCATATCTGTTAGTTTTTATAACACACTCTATACTAACGTCTAAATTATTATTACCAAACATGATACTCCTCGTGCGAACTGAAAAATAGTTATTAAATTTCTACAAACACGCTACGAGGCCGTAGCTCGTAGACACGTAGCTACGTCACCAACACTCAAATCAAAATGTAGGGTGAATACAGGAGATAAGATTAAACTTAACAAATATCCTGTCTTTCCGGCATGCAACATTGATTAAAACAATGAAGTGAAGCACCGCTCCAAAAAATAAAAAGTCTGTACTAATCAATAATAAATCTATTGATTTCGTCCAAAAATCCATAATTTCCATTGGTAAAATATCGAAGTGTGTTTATTGCGGGACCTCAAAACTAAAATAACGTACAGAAATGAAAATTATACCTACCATTACGATACAAGAAATCTGTGTTTAGAATACAACTCAAAAGAACTCCGTCCATGTCATTCATCATTATTTTTTATACATATTAAATTCTCTCCAATTTATGTAAGCTTCGCAAAATAACAGTAATAAAAAGAAACATTCGTTAATTATCGATGTCAAGTGTATCTGATTTCAAAAACATGTTGTTTAGAGTATTTCAATTTTCAGTACGTGATCTCTGAAACTCTCTTAACATTATTTTCTTTAACTTTTTCAACCAATCAAATAATTCTATTTGCTTAATATTGGGTATTACTATAAGATACATAGGTACTTATTGAAGTTCTCCAAAATTTGTTAAGTGTTTAAATTTTGAGATTTTAGCATTCACAATGCTATTTTTATATAATACTAAATAATATACTAGAAAAAATACGACTCGCACCAGATCATTTTCTTGTTTCCCGTCCGAGAACATGATCTGGTGCGAGTCGTATTTTTTCTAGTATATTATTTAGTATTATTTGTTAAGTGTTTTGTATTTAGCACACAAATGTTGTAGTAACTGTAATCTATAGGTATTTTAAAGAACATGTTATAATAATATTTACCTGAAGCATTGAAAAGCCATATGAATACATTTCAATAGATATTTCTGTATTTTCCTTTTATTGTCGATGGTTTAGAAATAGCTTTTCATGTTCGTACGTTCATTGATGCGAAACGAACGATGTCACAAGGCCTCTTTACTTTACAAAGACCTTCGGAATTTAATTTAATTCAGATTTATACCATTTTCAGGAAAGTTGTGTGTTTTGACGTGAAATGTTGTACATCTACTTTATCATTTAAAAAATTAGAAAAATCAGTCCGAAATAAATCCGTGCTTAGTTAGCTTAGAGCGGTAACCGTTCAGCTACGATATCGGGTGGAGCGTCCGGCGGAGCGGTTTTTCACTAATGAAAATGCAAACTATCTAACTTAATTGGCATCGTTTGTAGTGCGGTCCATGTTGAGTGTAAACATCAATTGGGTATAATGTTCACCTTTATGTTTTGCTGTTGCGAATGAAGAAAGGATTATTACAGGGTAAATTTTCCCTGTAATAATCCTTTTTTTTATCGGGGTTAGTGGCAGTCCTAATTAAATTAGTCCCGCTGTTTTTATTTTGTTTTTGTAGTCAAAATTCAAATTATACTTACTTTTTTATGAATAGTGATAAAACTGCCAATACCAGGCCCCCGTTAAAATAGCTAACTTTTTTTCGTTTGAATGCTAATGCCTAATGCTAACACGTCCCATATTTCTGTAAATCACAGACATTTAGGTATGTATTGTGTATGGAATTAATATTAAAATTGTATAAGTTCACTCAATAAAAGCCTATTCATGTGTTGACAGACTTTTTAAATTATATTTATTTGGAAACTCCACAGCTTATTTATACAAAACATTTGCATTACATTTAATTCTAAAATCTTAAGCCAATTATAAAGTTCCACCACTAAGCGAATTCAGAATAACAAATAAATTGGTCCCCATTAAAACCCCGCGTGAAGGCAAGGTCAAACAATTTAAAAGGTATTCTGTGATCACGCCTAGTAAAATTACGGAATTTTGACAGCGCTTTTTCATGGTGCCAATGTGCCGAATGTGCCCAACAGTGCCCAACATGCAAAATGTTTGACATAAAATGGATCGACGCAATTTTTTTTTCAAACTGTATTACTCTTTGATAACTTACTATACAAAATGTTACAAAAATACCCCTAATGCCGAATATGGTATATAGGGATTATCAGACTGAACAACTTTTACTATGGGACCAACTCTGAAATTGCGTAAAAAAACTCAGCTGTTTCATTCAAAAATTAAAATCGAAAATATCAAAATGTATGAAACTGCTGTTTTTTTATAAGGTTAAAAAAAACGACGAAGCGCTTCGAGAAAAGTTTAGAAATGCCTTTGCACTTCACTTGGTCGTCTTGGCGGGGGCACTGCCGTGCCCCCAGATGTTGTTGTACTAAATTTAAATAAATGAAAAACAGTATAAGTACATACCTAGTTAATAAACTGAAACGATAATTAATTACAGTAAACTTTCGTCAATTTCCGGTCAAATCTTGATACTTTTTAAGAATGTTCTAAATTGTAGTTTGCTTTCATTAGGCTATTAATAAACATATATCAAGCCCCTGAATATCTAATCTGTGCTCCTGAGGTGCTTAATCGATATCAATAAGGATAATCCTTGAGGAGCCTCTTCATCGGACTCAGTTTTGACGTGGAAGACTGGACGTGATAATATTATATTATGTGATGTAATTTAGCACAGAATTTTTGTAACAGCGCAGAGACAAAAGCGCTTTTATTCGTAAAGACTCGTCAATTTTGTTTTCTTGCGATAGGAGCTGTTGTAAGGTTCTGGTAGGTACTGATTATAGACCTGAGATTGCCTGTAATATCTATGTGTGTGTGCACGGAAAATTGCGATTAGTTACGACATGAGCTAAGTACTTTCTGTCTCTATATCTCTCTTCTATTTTCTGTATTTTGTGGTGGTACTGTTTATACCTGTGTGTTTAGGGTTAGTTTAAATTACAGAAATAACTTAACCGTCTAGTATCTATGCCAAAAAGTAATGTTGTTACTGACATGTTTCATATGTAGGGTTTTCAAAATTCTAAAGTTAGTTAATGAGCTCATGGATGGGCGTAATGACGCCAAACCATGACGGAAAAATTGACAGCCGCAATTGATCGTTACCGGGGGCCAAAAGGTCATAAAGAAAACAAAGACTGCAAATATTGCTGGACTAAAACCACGCGGACGAAATCACATGTATGCATGTGACTGTTTCACAGGTTTCATGAATTTTCCCGTACAGAATATTAATGAAACCTGTGCCGGAATAAATCCATACATCGCACCATATCGGCAGAACATGCAGTTTGAGCAATTTTCACCGGAGAGCTAGTTTAAGATATTTTTGCATTTAATATTGTCTTATTCTGCTAATAATAACTTTAACATTATACTCCATTGCACTTAAGTTACCTAATACTTGTATGTGGCATTTTTTGATAATTGTGCCCTTAAGATAAATAATATATTAGAAAAAATACTAGAAAAAATCGACTCTCCCGTAGCACCTCAGACGGGACTCGAATCCGCACACTTGGGATTCTGGCCCAATGCACTGACCAATAATTATGGTGGGAGCGGCGAAATCTTCTAGAACTTTTTACTTCTTCGCTGCAAGTCAGCGTAATCAATGTGAGGGAATACACCCGACATTGTTTTCAAAGCTATATATTATTAATATATATTATATTATTTTTTCTAATATATTATTTATCTAAATATAAAAATAGCATTGTGAATACGTAAAATCTCAATTTAATTATTGTGACCTTGTTCTACCGAAGGTGCGACATGTTTTTTTATTTCGACTGCTGATTCCACTCTCCCTACGTGCTTGAATTAAAGCTAACGATATATTTGAACAATGTTTGAACATACACACACTTGCTTGCGGTGCGTGGGACGTGGTCACAGTCATCTCCTTAAATGTTAAGGCTCCTATATACATCAAGTGGCGCCCTCATTTTAATTAAATTTATTGCTCGCTAAGTACATAATGCATCGAAAATTCACATGTACAGATTGTCACTTGTAGTGACTTGTAGTGAACTACTACTACAACGAACAAAATTTTACTGAGGTTATTGTTTGTAAATAAACTATAGAACCTTAGCTTCAATCTGTACATGTGAATTTTCGATACATTATGTACTTAACGAGCAATAAATTTAATTAAAATGAGGGCGCCACTTGAGGTATATAGGGGCCTTAATTCATATATCTAGTTAGATATATGAATTAAAGCTGAGTGTTTTGTTGTAATTAATAGTATTTACGCGTACAGTAAAACGCTGTGTAATGACTTCGGATTTTTATAAATTAGGTACTTATAGCAAACATCAGATTAATACAGGACGGTTCCATGGAATGAGGAATGCCTGTAAAAAATCAAATGGCTGTTTTTTGTTAAAGGGAGGAAAAAAAGCTTTTTTAATTGTGTCGAATTGTTTTTTAATACATTTTGTACTTGTTATAAAAAGTACCACAAAGCTTCTTCAGAGTGCACAACAGAGAGATAATTCACAATTTCGTCTTTATTTAAGCGCTATGATTTTTTTCCAATGGCGGCGCAGACTACGCGCCCATAAGCTTTAGAATTTAATCATGTTGTTTCTATTAAGCAAGGTACGGTAACGATTGTAACGTAGTACTTAATAATTAGTATTCTTTGACTATACCACAGTATTATGACTGTGACTGTACTATCCTACAAAGCTATTTTTGAACTAAAACAAATGTTTACTCCATCTAATTCACTTCGCTCCCCGATTCAATCAAGAATCTTCTATCGAATAGTTTTCAACCAATCAGCTGATTAACTTTGCGTGATTTACTTCTGTAGCATACTCTCTACTTCAGCAATTACAATATATCTAATTAGGAGAAATTATTACGAACAAGCATTCATCACGCAAATTAAAATTGAATGTTTATAGTTGTTTTAGATTGTTATCATGCTCGTTGAAAAACACAAAGTATTTTTTAAATCGATGTTTAACATAGCTCATTTAAAAGTACTCGTAATTCGCTGGTAGATACAAAGTACTATATAAAAAAAAGATTCTGACAAACCCTCAAAGCATTTATCGCAAAGAGTAAAGTAATTATATTATGATTTGTCGTTCAAACGAGCATTTAGATAAAATGAACAAATCTTGTTCCAGTAGGATTAAAAGTGGATTAAGACGAGCCAACTCTTGATATAAAGTGTGAATAAAAAACCTAACGGTGTATTATTTGGGATATGAAACGATTAGAGTTTTAGGAGCAAAGATATAAATATAACATTGTAAGATTGCAACATAATATATTATTCAAGCCATTTGATAATGTACAAACTCGTGTGAGACTAAAATCGTAAATATTGCAATAAATCTGAATGTAACTTATAAGCTTCACTGGGTATGGCGATAAAATTTTCGAAATGATTTTATTTTTGATTATTTTATTAAATCTCTTATTTTGCTTGTTATACGATTCATGATAAATCAGACTAAATTAACATTAAAATGAAGTTTAGAAGAAACATGTAGTAGATAATCAACATTTTGAGGTTGTTAGTGAGCTATTGTTTGAAGATATTACCACATACTGTGGTATCAGTGAAACTAATAACTTATACACGACTGTTTGTGCATTGTTGCACGTATCTAAATAACATAGAAAACTTTATACACATAATATGACAAGTAAAATGATTTCTAGATTTTATATACTTTTATTTCATTTCTGTTCTAAACCATTATCATGAGGAAAATTCACAGCAAGGTTTTCAGACTTCTACGAATTTAGCCTAATCTTTGTTATGATAGAGTTAAAGCTCAAGAAATAAACTTAGATTACATAAAAAATATACCCACCTACAATTTTTATAAGAGAGAACGAAAAACTGCCAATTTGTTCGATAACTTTCTGAGAAAATTAATAACTGCTGTTTGTTTAATCTCAAAGAAAAATTAAAAGAAAAAAGATTTTGCAAAAGTTCAAAATATTGCTTCCGGGCCTGTCGGCTCAACTTAGTTCACTTAAAACAACATACAGTTTTAGCTTAATTAGATACCTAGATGAATATCCAATGGTTACCTAGTGTGCGAAGCCATAAATTGTTGATGGCTTTACCTTATATATAACTTACCATAACATATAAACATTTTGATTTTACAAACATTTTGAAAATTGTTTCAAGCTGCCTTTTTCACTGCCATTTAAAACAAGCTTATAGCCTATATGACTTATCTATAGTAATAAAAGAGTGTTAAATTAGTCTTTTGTTAGCTTCGACTATGACAAAGTTGTTTCCATTGTTGTCAGAAAGCTAACGATAAAATAGGTGGTATGCCCGTTTGCACGCTTTTTAACTCTATTGTAAATAATGTACTATCATTATTGCACAATTATCGATAAATTTTAAGCTGTTTTTAAGGTTTGTAAAGGAGGATTTTCTTTTATAAAACCTTTTTTATTTTTAAATTTTTTGTGGTTATGTATATGTAAATTTAAGCGATGATAAATTATAAATATTTTTTAATACATCATAGTTTTCAGTGGTATAATACCCCTAATTAGTATTATACCACTGAAAACTGTAATAGTTTGTTGTTAACGAGTTTCGTTGTTCCTTCATCAAGTCTAGTCCTAAACGTCCTTGACAAGTTCGGTACCCCAACTATGTTTAAGATTGTCATTAGGACAATGCTATAGGATTATTCCTAAAGCAATATTTCAACCACTATACAATCACTATTTGATTTTGAAGAGTTCCTTTGTGTGTCTTAAAAATCAAAGGTCCAATGCCAAAGAAATTAAAAATGTATCATTTTTAAAGTATCTCTTTCAAACAAATAAGAATCGTCTAAATCGGTTCATAAAGAAAGAAGTTATGGTTAATTATCATCCGTAGAAGTTCATTATAATGGTAACGAAAACGACAGTATTTTCAGGATTACTTGAAAACTACTGAACCGATTTCAGAATTTCCAAAAGTGGGACCAACTTGGGACTTGGAACTTTCAATCGATTCAGCCGTCTTCGAGTAATCGGTGGACATACATAAAAAAACATGCATGCAGACGAATAGAGAACCTCCTTTTTTTTGAAGTCGGTTAAAGATTAAAGTAAATGTTGCTTTTGCACCTGGCACACTTTTTTGTCGTTAATGGTGTAAGTGTAGATTTACGTTATTTAATTAATAATGAAAACCAAAATTGAAAACCATCCAATTAAACGCTAGATCAGTCGTATGAAACACAAAAAATATTTGGCAGCATCGCTACGTGGATTGTAGATACGAATACCTTGAATGTGAGTAATGTACGAATGAATGTTATCAATACCCCACGCAATCACTCGAACTTCGGTAGTAAAAGTCCCATACTGCATAAAATGGAGATTTACATGGTTTGAAACATCCCAACACCTGTTTTCCACTTGATGAACACTCTAATCTGAAACATTCCTCTACAACAGCTTTTCAACAGCTTTCGTGTAATTCCTTACAATTTTACATATACAAGGTGTTACAAAAATACCCCTAATGCCGAATATGATCAACTGATCTGATGAACTTTTACTATGGGACCAACTCTGAAATCGGGGAAAAAAATTAGCTGTTTCATACAACAATTAAAATCGAAAAAATCAAAATGTATGACAAACAGCTGATTTTTTTTTTCGCGATTTCAGAGTTGGTCCCATAGTAAAAGTTGATCAGTTTGATGGTCCCTATATACCATATTCGGCATTAGGGGTATTTTTGTAACACCTTGTATATCTCTTGCAATCTAGACTAGACATTAAAACACTAAAGAAAATTCAAGCTATGCTTTTTCCGTTGCCTTAACAATTTGCTTCTGTTTCAGTTGTAATTATACTAAGTAGTACCTACTTAGTATTTCTTTCTTTTCCTATTCTGTTGAATTCAAATCAAGGAAAGTATTCCAATAAAGATCTTGTATTTTATTAATTTATATGTATTTCCTACTTGGAAAATGAGTTTGTTAAGATTTTGCTTAATTAGGTATAACAATAACTCTGTCAGCAAGTTTCACAAATAAACAACTTTAAACTCTAATCTAAGCGTTGGATGTTCAGTTCAAATTTAAATGAAGGATTTTTTTTTTAAGTGTTTTGATATTGGATGTCAAAGAAGTACATTCTGTGTTTTGAAGGCATAGGGGAAAGAAAAATTTAATAAAAATTAAAAATTTCAATCGAATATCAGACGATTTTGTTATTTTTTAAAAGAAATTTATGCTACCGAGTTGCTAGTGGGAGCGGCGAAATTGTCTAGTACTTTTTACATTTTCCACATTGATGTTATAACGCTGGCTAGCAGCGAAAATGTAAAAAGTACTAGAAAATTTCGCCGCTCCCACTAGCGACTCGATAGCATAATTTTCCTTTTAAATGAAGAAAAAGAATGCGGGTTCGAGTCCCGTCTGAGGTGCTACGGGTGAGTGGATTTTTATTAGTATTTATTTATCTTAATATAAATAAAGAAACTTGTACGTGCAACGCTTGGACAAAAGGTGTAAGTAATTCGTCGTACTTTCAAGCGATTTGTATGAAGACTGAATACTGGTACATGTACTTAATTACATTGTGATTGCGATATCACCTGAGATATCACTCACGCGTCGGCTCACAACCCTGACCCCATTTTCTACCCCTAACGAGTCCGTCACATAACTCACAGACAGGAACTCAACACTACCGAAACGCAAGTCTTTTACGGTATCTTTTAATATCTTCCACTCTTCTAGCGGTAAAGTTTTACTGCGCCGCGCATTTCAAGTTGGTATTAAATATTAAAGTGTCTTTTGTATAATATCGCTTCTTAGGGATGTGACAAACAAACCATTGTGTCGAGCTTTATGTAAATTAGACTAATATTTTCTTTGAGCCAGGACTTTTTTGGGTAATACTTGTGTGCGATACACAATTATTTTTTACTTTGTATTTTTCAGTCTTGGTTTCTTTATCGACTTTGTTTCCTATTATAATAGCGAATGCCTTCTGTAGGTGACAGAAGTATCTCAATTTCTTTATGTAACAAATTCGTTATTGAGTCATCGGTATTATTATTGACACTTTTTAGGGTTCCGTACCAAAAAAAAAAAGGAAACCCTTATGTGCGACTCAGTCTGTCTGTCACAGCTGGATATCTCGAGAACTTCAAATGCTAGAATAGTTTGCCCAATTATTTTGCAAATAAGAGAGAAATATTCTTTTTTTTGCAACAGGGACTGAAAGGGTGTCTTAAAAATTCGAAGTGAGGCCACTAGGGCATATGGGGTATCATCATATGTGGTATTTGGTGTATGAAAGAGCGCTGATGCAAATTGAGATTGAGAATGTGCAAACATTCTCAAACATTTTTTTAAGCCGCATAGTTGTCGACTTTTGATGAAAAATGTAAAAAAAAATACCGTCCCCCCCCCTTATCTCCGAAATTTTCGAGAAAAATCAGAAATTATTTTATGTGATAGAAGTTTATTTTAAGATAACAGGAAAATAAAACGATGTCTCTAAATAGTAAACTTTTTCAGAATGATGGTACGAAACCCGCGGTGCGTGAGACCGACTCGCTCTTGACAGTTTTTTTGTATTGTGTCATCTAGTTGTTCCAAATAGTTATGTTGTTCTATTTTTAAATTAAGGCAGAAGTTAATCGTAGTCTATGTGATTCCGTAGCAAGTTGTTTGACGTGACGTGATGGATTCATGCATTCCACTACGGAAATTATGCAGGTGCAGCCATAGTACCTGCATGATTTCCGTAAAGTACGGCATTTGATGACTGTACTGGAGGTTTCTGGAATTTGTGATCAGACGAATCGGAAATTGTAATTGCCAATTTCATGAGATACTACCTAAAACCTTTGCATAAGCACTAAAAATCGCGATAAACTTAAGCTTTTTTATATTTGAAGAGATCATATAATCAGTGTTTCCTCCAGTTTCCAAAATGTAACTTGGATACCTACCTACTTATTTATTAGTGGCTCTGTAAGGTGTAGATCTCGCTGTAACATAGGTATCCCACCATTTTGAAAAGTGCCGAAAAACTGAATCGGCAAAAAATCTAACTATAAATTATAGAACCAGCTCACAAAGTTTCACGAGATTCGGTTGAGAAATGCGATCTGTAGAGAAGAAAAGCCAGACAGCTGGACATTCGAAAGCATTTTTGCCCAGGCTGAAACGCAGATGAAACAAAGACGCATCGAGCTCTCTTGGTCAACTACTAATGGTATATGACAGTATATGTCACACCGAACGCGCGCCTGACGCGCAGCAACCACGCGGCATTCGGTGTGACATACCTAATACTGTCATAGCATAAAAACATTTCATCACAACGCGCTGTGCTGCATCCGGTTTGACCTGGCTTGACCTTCAAATGCGTTTCAAATGTTTTTTTTTATTTCACGTGATATTTGATTAATGATGATCGATTGTATTGCTCGTAAGTACCATAATTGTATTTTTTTTTTTATAAGTAGTTCTTTGTTGTTGAATCTTGTTGATCTCACTCAATATACACTTCTAAGACTTTCGCGTCTAGTTCATTAGAAATAAAACACTTTATTCATTCTAAAACAACACCTGAAATAATAATATACGCGCTGTAATCCGTAAAAAGTGTTTTATTTCTAATGATCTCACTCAACTTCGAATTTGTGTAATATTTGTCGAACTCATTTCATTATTATTGTTTTATATAGTTTTTGTACGGTAGTTTTCATTTAGTCGAAAACCTTTCCAAATAAATACGGACTTTTTATTCTCGTATTTGATTTCAATAAAAGTTCCTCTTTTTGTTATTGACATTTTATGAAATTTCGCTTTAAAATCAAGTGCAACGAACACTCATATACGTACCTATCAGAAAATGTTTTATAGTTTTGAGCATTAGCTTTCATAATATCCATTCAACACCCATTTCCATAACGCATAGCCCACTTTACTCTTTTTTATTACTTTCACAACATAAAATAAGATTTTTAAAAATTTTACGCTTCCGCAAGTTTGGGCGTAAACAAAAGAAAACTGAAAGTTGATCTCCCCAATCTCAACTGAAACCATTGAGTAATCTCCGTTTAGTTAGGAACTAATCCCATCTAAGATAATATTTTGTAATCATACCTTATCAGTATCAGTTCCATTCCTTGGTTCGATTCAATTAATTAAATGTTCCGGTCCATCCAACAGTGTAGATTGATTTTCCAAGTTCAAATAATAGACTTACAAAGTAGCTTTCAGCCAGTACCCTTAGCACGAACAGCTATCGAAAAAAAAACGCGCGTAAAAACATTAATTGATAATAATTTTGTATGGGAAATTTGTACAGCGCCATCTACCACCGAAAAGCGAAATGAAAATTTCCATAGACAATTACTCTAATCTAGCCAGAAAAAAACGCGCGTTAAAATACTCGATAGAGTAATCATCTATGGGAAAAGCAAAATGAAATTTTCCATAGCGAATTTATTCTATCGAGTACTTTTACGCGCGTTATTTTCTCTATAGATGTTATGCTAGTTGTACTGAATAAACAATTTCGATCTTCTAGTTTTGATCAAATCGCATTCAAATGCTAAAGGCAATGAACTGCTTCTACCGTAATGAAAAAAAATCCCCTGTGCTTAAGTAAAACGTAGTGAAATTTATCAAGACCCCCCATATAAATTATTCAAAATGTCGGCACTTCGCCCCCGTGAACAATCGAAAGGTAAACTTGTACTCTATCTAAATCCGTAGGAGCTTCCTGTTTCTCAAAATTCATTTCATCTGTCTTAGCGGCAAGTTCTATTGTGGTAGATGTGAAGGACAAAAGAAGACTGGTTTATTTACACATTTTTTTAGGGATCAAGGAGGAAGGTGGGATTTAGAGGTCTTAAAATGAGGATTTTCATAACCGCCGCCATTTCATTAGCTGTCTCTGTGGTCTAAAGGTTCACACACCCGTGTAACACACAGGAGTCCCGGGTTCGATTCCCAGGAGGGCACATTTGTACTCGGTTTGGTTGGTATTAGGAGTAGGGCTTGTTTCAAGTCCGCCTGGATAACTACTACTATGTTACTTAAGTCTGACGCCATAACAAAATTTAACATTGTCGTATTCCGGCAGTTAGAGGTAAGATGGAAGTGAAACTGTTGAGGATGCCAGGTATAGTGCGGTTCTACCTTACTGTCACTTGACATCAGTACCCTTAGCACGATTAGCTATCGAAAAAAATAACGCACGTAAAAGCGTTCGATAGAGTAATTTTGTATGGGAAATTTGTACAGCGCCATCTACCACCGAAAAGCGAAATGAAATTTTCCATAGAAAATTACTTTATCGAGCACTTTTACGTGCCTTTTTTTCTCGATCGATAGATGTTTGTGTAGGGTACAGGTGAGATGACGGCCAAGCATTGACTACACGGATCGTTTTTCCAGGCGACTTTAGTCGAATAGATTTTTTTTTGACAATCGATTGTAAAATGGAATCGCAAACTTAATTTCAATAAGGTGACGATTTGATTTTACAAGGGATTTCATTGTCGATAAAAAGCCCTAGTCAACGAAATTCCCTTGAAAAACTGTTGTGGATAAAATAAAACAATGATTATCATTATAGCTGTGATCCCAACACTAATTTGTATGTGAAGTAAGTTCATTTGTTTTGCGTTGCAGATATTTGTGTAATATCACGGAAGCTGAAAAATTCGAGGCGTAGGAATTTTTTTCGCGATTGTTGTTCCGATGTTAATAAACCATTTTTTTCAGGAATTCGCCCGTTTTAAATATTCACTGTGAAAATGCTCACAGCTAAATTGGCGAACTGTGATATTCCTGTAAATAAAAAATAAAAATAGATTTCTACTACCAAGATCATCCGGATAATCTAATGGTATATAAAATTTATATAAAATCGATATTTGTCCGCAGTTGGATATGTTTTCAATTATTCGAGACTTGTTTATCATAGTCGAGTTTCTGAGAAAAAAAGAAGTTTAAACAAACACACATTTATGAATAAATTATAAATGTAAACGATAGTAGATTTAATTAAAACCCCTATTTGCAGAAATGACTATTGAATTAGTCAATTTCGATGGCCCCGACGAATAATGCCGTAAAGTCTACATGACTTTTAATATTATCGTAGATTCGCTATCTAGAGATGCTATTACATTATGTCAATTGTTAATAAATTTATTACTGTTAATTTATGTGTTACAGTGAACGTCTTTATATTTCGAAAAAATATAGCTTAAAAATAGCTGAATAAAGTCATAATGAAAAGTTACTTCAGTAAATCTTTGAGTATGCTAGCCGAATAACAGCGTAAAATTATGTTACATCGTTTTTCGGCTGTACATTTTAATTTTATTTCGTGTATTCTAACTTCTCGACTTTTTCGTCATTTAAAATGTTCTATAGTACAAACGTAACAATGTTGATTGGAGTAAAATTGTATAAAATTAAATGTATCATGCACTATTACGAGCTGCTGCAATATCCCATACAAGATCGGACTCGATATTTGTAAAGAGTTAAGAGCGAGCAGTCAGCACACTAGCGCCGCCATTAGAAAAAAAAACATAGTGCTTAAATAAAGACGAAATTGTGAATAATCTCTCTGTAGTGCACTCCGTAGAAGCTTTGTGGTTCTTTTTATCGTTTAAACAATATTTTCTATCCTGTCGTTTAGTTTAATGGAGTTTTTTTGCGACTGGCCACTTAGGCCACTTTTAACAATAATACTACATTTAACTAAAGGACAGGCTAGAAAATATTGTTTGAGCAATAAAAAGAACCATAAAGTTTCCACGGAGTGCACTACAGAGAGATAATTCACAACTTCGTCTTTATTTAAGCACAATGATTTTTTTTCTAATGGTGGCGCTAGTGTGCCGACTATGCAGCCTTAAGAGCTAAAGGCGTGAAATATTAGCCTTTTCCCGTTGTCTTCCACATTAAAAAAAGAATTACATACGTTTTCCTACTTCCCCGATATCCCCCAATTCATTGTTTTTTAACTTTAAATTTATTGCTTAATAAACTTTTTGAAACTTTCTTAAGATTGATATGCTTTGAGAGTGCGTAATGTCACAACTCACTTAATCATACCCCAGAAGCCCAAATCATCAATCATAAATTGTAAAATTAATTAATAGCTTTCTGAATGTGTGATGGATATCGGCCGTCAATATGTTGTATCAGTCAATTAGCAATTTACTAGAGATTACAGATTATATTAATATTTTCTTTTATTTATTAACGAAATAAAAACGGGGCATGCAAATAATTTTAACTTTTCATAATAATTAGGTATTAACAGTTTTATCATATTGAAATAAGAAGTGTAAAGCTTGTCTCCCTGATGGAGCATTTACACGGGTCGTTTTTCCAGGCGAATTTAGTCAAATAATTTTTTTTTACAATCGATAGTAAAATCGAATCGCAAATTTAATTTCAATGAGGCGGCAATTTGATTTTACGAGGGATTTCATTGTCGATAAAAAAAGCCTTATTCAACTAAATTCGTCTGAAAAATCGACCCGTGTCCCATGAGTGATCAACTTTATTATCTCAAATTTTTTTTTTTACTTCAATGTAATGTTTTTTTCAATTAATATTTAATATAACTTCCTCAAAATTGTGAAGATTTGATTAAAGATCACTGTGCGTCCGAGCTCAGTCCACATCACATTGGAGTACCTATTTATACCGTGTAGTAGTTAACACGGTATAATCATCGCCCTCAGTTTAGTCGCCTAAAATGTTGGTAATTGTATTTTTCGACAATTTTTTCGACAGTAGAAATTTTTTACTGATGTACACGTCAGGTTATACAGTTAAACTGCGAAAACAGCTTTTATTACGTAGGGCATAAAGGCGGTCTCAAGGTCAACATGTATAGTCTGAGATGCCGTCGTGTGTACAATATAAATAAATAATATTTAGAAAAACTAACGAAATAAAGTACTATCACGAAGTAATGGCCTTTTACCTTATAATATTCTGAGGTCCTTTGCACTTTTAGATGATGAAATGAAGTTTTTGCATATTACCACCACATTTCTAAAAGTAGGACTCCTTACTTTAGTTATTTACGGATACGACTTTTGTTTCCTATAATTTTATTATCTATCAGTTGCTTATCAAACGCGCAGCCATAAAACTCGTCTAAGGGTTTGGTTCTATTGGTGTTTTATGTGCTATATGTCGGCGATAGGCAGTCTGAAAATGGTGATAAAACGAACCTAAAAAAGTTTGATACCTAAATATCAAATCATTTATAAAATTCTGTGTGATCTAATAGCGATATATGCTATATGTCTGCCGGCGATAGGCAGTCTGTAAATGGTGATAAAACGAACCTAAAAAAGCTTAATACCTTAATACCAAATCGTAGATAAAAATTTCGTGAACTTATAGCAATATTTACAGCAAAAAGTAGTCGTAAAAACAAAACTGATAATACCAGCGTTATCAGGGAATATCGATAATACACGTACAATTATACAAAAGTACCCCTAATGCCGAATATGGTATATAGGGACTATCAAACTGAACAACTTTTGCTATAGGACCAACTCTGAAATTGCGAAGAAAAAATCAGCTGTTTCATACAATTCTATATTTTTTATTTTAAATTTTGTATGAACCAGCAGTGTTTTTTTCGAACAATGATCATTTTTTCCTCCTTCTCAACTAGTTACGAACCAGCAGTATCGATGTCGGCCGAAGAGGTATTATATTATCCGTGTCCTTACCATCATGCGTCCGTATATAATTGGAAGGTTTCATAGCCTTTTTATCTCTTGCCAGTCATAATACCTGTCATTCAATAGTTTGCTGTTTTTGTTTTCGTTATCAATTTATGACATATAACTGTCAACATCTGTAAACATTTTAACACACGTTTAAACATAGCAACTTTGATTTGGCTAGCTGTATAAACACTTCAAAAGTGATGTATAACCGATTACTGATTTATTTGCTGAAAAACTTGTGTTTTGTTATTTGTAACAGGCTATGACTAATATTATTATGCAATACTTACCACAAATCCGCATCGGCCCATGGCCCATCCTTCTTGGATGGCCAAAATCAAAGCGTGTGCTCCAGAATGGGGGGATAAAAAAGACTGATGTGACGCGATATCTATGATTTGATAAGTTAGTTCAGTATTTTATAATCATTTCGAATACGCGATCCCTTTAAAAGTAAAAAAGATTGTTGCGACCCCCTAGAGCCATCAACAAACAAAACCGTAAGTGATTTCAAAGACTACGTACCACTCAGAGCTACAATGTAACAATTTGTCAATACGTGACGTGACGTTTGTAATTTGTTAAAAAATAAACAGGTCCAGCCTTTTCACTATTTTTTTTTCACTTTATTTTGTGTAGGACCTAAAACACTTGCCTTTGTAAGATTTCACGACCCCTGGCGGTCACGACGACCCACAGGTTGAAAAACACTGAGTTAAGTAATTTAATATTTAACAATAAATACTATAAATTGATTACCATACGGTTAAATAACGTAGCTCGTTAACAGTTAATATAGATTAAAGTAGAAACGCATTAAATAAAATTACAGTTTTGTTATTGATCGCGCGAGCCCGAAACGCGAGCGAAGCGTTTCGTTTCAGCTCGGGCAAAAATGCTTTCTATGTCCGTCTGTTCTCTTCTACAAGCGATTCTCGTCAAATTTTGTGAGCAGGTTCGATAATTAAGTATAGGTATAGTAATTTTTTGTCGATTCAGTTTTACGAAATTTTTCGTAAAAAAATTCAGCCATTTCGAAAAATGTCACAAATGCGAAGTCTACTTCTCAAAACAAAGCCACCAGTTTTTAACTTCCTATATTCATAGTTACTATTATTCATTATGTTTAGTAGGTATTTAAAAAAATACATAGGTACATATATCTAATATTTTTTTAGAAGACTCTAGAACATGATCATAAAGTACTTGCTTATATCTAAAGAGATTATGGACACGAGAAGGCAAAACAGAATAGAAAGTTATTTTAAGGAAACTGGAATATAAAATCTTTTCTACACTAAAATAATAAATTATTTTGACAACTTCCTCACAAAATTCAACAGGAATAATAATTTAATCTCATTCAAACGTCAAGATAAATCAACATCTTTTGAGAATTACCGCATTAAAAACATAAATAGTCCATTACAGCCGAGAACGGGAAGTTAGCATTTACATGGTCGAGAATGATTTAGTGGCTTTAACATTCGAAACAATGTAAATAGCTTCTCATTAAAGGCTTGTATAGTGATTTTCTCAAGAAATACGAGGAAATAAAATGTAGAACCTCCAGCATTCTTTTTTCAAATGTAATGCGAATATTTAAGAGCAAGCAATGAAGCAATTACCATTTTGAATATCAGGTTTTAATAAAATGTATGCTTAGAATTAACTACAAAATGGCAAGGAAATAAAAAGGCTAAAGAATAGGAACAACATACTTATTATAAATACTCATTTTTTTACATAATTATTCCGTTGTTAATAGGTCAGAGGTCAGAAAGTATATTTCCGTTATTAAGGCAATGTAAAAGGGACAAGTCACGCTATTAAGGTTCTTAATCTTTTTTGTTAAAGTGGTTAAGACTCATGAATAAAATTATGCCTATAACAGACATAGCAGGTCGGCAACTTACCAAAAGACGCGTAAAACGATTTTCGCACAAGTCATCTCGGAAATAATATATGATAATGTGATATCGATGCTTTCAGTACGATGTCGAGGCTAGGGGCCCAATCACGCTAATTTTCAACAACAAAACCGAAACATCGTTACCGTTTCAGTGTCGTATACAGAAAAATACTCGCATTAGTTAAAATTATTAGTTAAAGTTAATTACAAGATATGCCTAGAGAGCCTAGGACGCCAATCTTGGACAATTTAAATGAGAATTCTAAAGCTAAATCAAAAATTTCAGTAAATATAACCTTAATGACAACGTAACGGTTTTGTATAATACTAAATAATATACTAGGAAAAATACGACTCGCACCAGATCATGTTTCGGACGGGAATCGAACCCGCGACCTTTGGATATCCGGTCCAATGCTCTGACCGCTGAGCTACCGAGTCACTAGTGGGAACGCCGAATTTCTTCTAGTATATCAGCTCTCACGCTGCAAGCCAGCGCCATCTCACCAATGTACAAGGAGTTACCTCGACACTCAATTGAACATCTTTCCAGATATTTTTAAACAATTGATTAAGATGAGAACGCTATATAATTTTTAAATTTGAGATTTTAGCATTCACAATGCTATTTTTATATAATACTAAATAATATACTAAAAAAAATACGACTCGCACCAGATCATGTTCTCGGACGGGAATCGAACCCGCGACCTTTGGATATCCGGTCCAATGCTCTGACCGCTGAGCTACCGAGTCACTAGTGGGAACATCGAATTTCTTCTAGTATATCAACTCTTACGCTGCAAGCCAGCGCCATCTCACCAATGTACAAGGATTCTGAATTCTGAACGAAAAAACGGTTTTGGTTTTTTCGTTCAGAATTAGCGTGATTGGGCCTCTCATCACAAATATATAAGACTAGCGGCCCGCCCCGGCTTCGCACGGGTACAATGTAGTTACTAATGTGGTGAGTATGAAGTTATTAGACTATACTACAGGATATCTATATATAGTGGTGGCCACATAATTAAGGACGCCAGTCGATTTTCATACAAACGAAGTAACTTTTAAGCATTGCTTCTCCGCCAGGGATTGACCGAGCGGTGATCTGGTGATGGCCATCCAGGGAGTGAATGGAGGACATCCAGATTTCTATACACACCCAAGTGATCTGACCAGCATTTTAAGAGATGTAAGGATATGTTTAAAAAAACCGCGAATATTGCATAAAAATGTATGAAAATCTTGCAACTGAAAATTCTGACCAGATCAATTGGGTGTGTGTTGCAATCTGAATCTTCTCCATTCACTCCCGGATGGCCATCATCAGATCGCAGCTAGTTCAATCCCTAGCGGAAAACCAAGACTTCAAAATTACCTCGTTTGTATGAAAATCGACTTGTGTCCTTAATTATATATATAGATATCCTGTAGTATAGTCTAATAACTTCACACTCACCACATAAGTAACTACATTGTACCCGTGCGAAGTCGGGGCGGGCCGCTATAGCTTAAAAGATCTAAGTGTACAGACGACGGGACTCCTAAACCATTGATCTGATTATGATGAAACTTTAGAGAGTTGTTCTGCTTACGACCAAGAAGGTCCCTGGCTAAAAAAACAGAGCATTGCAATACGCATTGCGGGTGTAGCTAGTTCTAAATAAAAATATGTTGTGCATTATCAGGATTATCAATCTCGATCATCCAACACTTCTCTATAATTTACAACGTGTTAAAAAAATACCCCTAATGCATGGTGGTATATAGGGACCATCAAACTGAACAACTTTTACTTTGGGACCAACTCTGAAATCGCGAAAAAAAAATCAGCTGTTTTATACATAAAGTAAAATCGAAAATATCAAAATGTATGAAACAGCTGATTTTTCTTTCGCGATTTGAGAGTTGGTCCCAATACTAAAAGTTGTTCAGTTTGATGGGCCCTCACTGAGAGAAAAATATTGTTGGGTGTAACAATAAAACTTTAACAGGGGAGAGCCGTTTAAGGTAGACAGTTACCACTACAACGTTTTTATTGTTATCTGGTTTTTGTTACACTAACAACGTTAACGTTCTGCGTAGGGATTGTTAGACCAACAAAATTATTATATTGTTATTGCAACAATCAATAAACTGTTCTTGTAACAATTTGAAAATGTTTTGGCGTTAATTTAACTATGTTCCTATAACAACTGAGCTTTGATAGACTTTGATAGATTAACAATTTTCCTTTGTTATTGCACCTACCGTCACATAAAAAAGTTGATAAAAATACAAAGTTATTTTGTTACTGTAATGACATTAACTAAGAACTACAGCAAATGCCAATATTTGCTACGGCAAACTTAATTTGTTAGGTTAGGTTTGATAGTAACTTCACCTTTGCTTTAGTACTAAGTTAATGTCATTACAGTAACAAAATAACCTTGTATTCTTATCAACTTGTTTTTGCTACTCTAGCAAATGAAAATTGTTACTGTGACAGTTTTAAGACGGCTACTCCCGCGACGGTAGCGCCACTCCGTAAAATTATTAACTACTGCCTGAAAATATATTAAAAACTAAAATTTCTAGAAATGCACTGTCTCGTGTGATTTGGCACTAGATCTGGAAAATGTCTTGTTTCAACTTGAACTTGGTTTCAATTAATTCTCAGAAAGTAGTTAATAATTTTAGGGAGTGGCGGCCACTGTCGGTAGTAGCCGTCTGCGGTCCATTATCTGTGGGAAATAATATTATAAAGGTTAGTAAAAGAAAGTTTAAATAGACAAACTGAAATATTTATTTAACATAATCACAATCAGTGCAGAAAACATTTGACATAGGATCACGACCATAATGGCGGGACCCATGCTTTTTTAAATTCTTGTGAAATATATTGAATTAGATATTCAACAAAAAAGGTTGACATTTTTCATGAAAGTGGTGGGATCACCATAATATAATTACATATTGTGGTATCAACCTTAACACACAAATGCTCTCATTTTATATATAAGTATTAAATACTATCGGAATAGATTTTTTCGATTTCAGAGTTTAGGTAAGCTAAGTAATTGGAGTTAAAATTTGACGTATTATAGTTTGGAGCTACAAAATGTTATTTTCATTAAGTGATGGTGGTCCCGATACTTTCACGGCACAATGACAATCCTACCAACTTTTCAGTTACACCAACTTTCACTAAAGTCCCTTAATTCTTTATCTACACAGTCTACACTCATTTTTCCGTGCGTATTCACGAACACCCGTAAAAGAAATGAATGCCAAATAGATATTATAACAAAGTTCTTCGTTCCCCGCTACTCCCCGCATACCCTCAAATATTTTTATCACAACAAAGTTTACATTGTACGTTGTTAGATTGACAGCTTACGTTTGAACTCCATAACAAACGCTTTTGATGGATTCAGTTTGTTATCGTATTTACTTCATATTTATTTAACTTCACAATAAAATCCTGTCATCACAACAAAATTACTTGAACTTTTTGGCAGAGACAAATTATTTATTGTACGTGTTACAATAAAAACTTAACAGATTAACTTTGTCGCACACTTCAAGCAAATTGTCGTCTCAACCAAGTTAGTTAATATGGTTAAAATAACAATGCACATGTTATTATTATAACAGTATTTATTTTGTTAGATTGGACTTGAATACTACATCAAAATATACTTTCTTAAAAAAACAACGTACTATTGTTAACTATAAGAACTTTTTTATGATAACAAGTTGCGCGTAGTTCTTATCACAACAAACCCAGAACAATAAAAAAGTTGATATGGAAACTAAACGAGCCTGGATGTGGTAACAGAGGTTTTAGTTTCTACAACAAGAAAATTTTAGCAAAGCTTTTATTGTGACTTTGTTAGCCATTATTTTTCTCAGTGTATATACCATATTCGGCATTAGGGGTATTTTTGTAACATGTTGTATACCTACCGTATTTCTTGTCATATTATCCGGTTGCAAAATAAAAAGGCTATTCGGCGAGCTGACTCTCGAGCAGGCGACATTAGAGCTGACCATGGGAGAAACAATCACTGCGCAGGTCTACACCAGCCGCTCTTAAACTTTGTCCCTGTACTTTATTAATTGTCATAGCATAGGCGACTTGACAGAATATTGTATTCTTTTAAAATTCATCTGATAATCAGATGGAATAATTTTGCACCTTTTTACAACGCAATAAGGAAAAAATGTCAGCACTGACAACATAACGCCATAGGTACTATTCAATCAAATGCATTCTACCTACTCTCAGGGGAATTGACCAAAGAGAATATAATACTACGTTGAGAAGACAAATGATATTTATTTTTCTTAATTTAAATCAATCAAATGCACTAAGAAGTTTCAATTCCGACCTCGAAGTCAATCACCCCAAAAGTAGCTTTCTACCACTTTTTAACCCTGTTAGGAGATAAATATAAAAAAAATACGAAACACGTGTTCAATTAATTTTGTGAAAGAATGTGTATGCCAAATTTCAAGTCAATCGGGCCAAGGAATCGCGTTCTCCCATACAAACTTTGCCACCCTGTTTCACCCCTTTAGGGGTTGAATTTCGCAAAATCCCGTCTTAGTGAGCACCTACGCCCTAAAAGCAGCCCCCATGCAAAATTTGAGACTCCTAGCACTTGTAGTTTCTGAGATTTCGTGATCAGTGAGTGAGTGAGTGAGTGAGTGATTTTCCCTTTTATATATATAGATGACGTGCGCGCAAATAGTGAGGGCAGAAACTGTGAGGTTATAAGAATGTAGTATATCAAATAAAAGAGCATTGTGAGTAGATTGCAAATATATAACATAATTATTACAACATTTTCACTACTTGGTCTAGCAAATTATTAGAAAACGTCGAAAAATTTCACAATCCAGAGTTGCCTTTGAAAAGTTGTAGATTAAAAACGACTTACAAAAATAAATTATTTTTGCAAAATACATAACAAATTACTCTGAACATCCTCTATTAAAGTATCGTAGATCAGTTTTAATTTCCGGTTTTTTCTAAGTTCCAAGAATCCTATAATTATTTTAAAGTAATAAAACCTTCATCTGTTTATCCTTACTTAATTGTCCTATTTAGTAAACAGTTTGTGACAGCTGTTTTACTTCTTTTAAACTAAAATCACTATTTAAAATATGTTGCCTTATTAAATCAAACTATCATTAATAATTAACAATATCTTTTATACTATGCGCGGAAAATCATTTTTATAAAATATGATTATATCAATAAAGTTGGGTGAAGATTAGACAAATACACAAGGAAAAACACACACAGTTGCTTAGAGACGTAAATAACCTGATAAAACTCAACAGACAAAAGCTATTTAACTAAAATCAAAATAGTACACAAATAACAAAGTCTTTTTAATTCATTCCAGTACACTAATCGTTAGGTCATAAATTTTGCCCAACTATAATATCAAATTCAAAAATTGTGCCATAATTGATTGCTGGAGTAATTATCTTTGACCTATCTGAGATCAAAGTTACCCAAGTTTCCCAAGATTATCGAAGAAAATCACATGACCAAAAGTTTGTGTTTCTTTACAATTCATTTAATTAAAAATATAAACGTTAGTAGTAAACAATGGGTCAAGTAAAGTAAATTAGGGTATATTTGTAATTGTTTTAAAAAAAACCTGCGCTAAGCTCTGCTTTCGGCCATCATCTTCGCTGCCAGCAACGCAGTTATTATAGACCGCGGCAGTAATGTAGTATTAATTGAAAAATATTTTTATTTAATTCTATTTCATGGTCTCATTAATACCTGGGACTTATGGGATATCAAAATAAAAACACGCTTGTATAGACCACATCCGTTTACGAGTTCGTCATGCAAAAACTGGTATTTTAATGATTTTAACATCAATTTCATCTATGGATACGGGATTTCCTATCCTGTCATGTCATTGACAAAAACCAATTAGCAAATATTGATTTACCAGTTCCAAAATTAATTGAATTAATTAAAATTCTAAGGGTGTGTTTGCGGGCAAAGCTTTATGCTGTATCATTAATTTTTGTTATAAAACAAGGCCAATGATATTAATAAAATGATGATGGGCCTTCGCCATCTATTAAAAATTAATACTGTCAAAGTACTTAAGATCGATGTGGTATTGAAAGCAGAGCATGATTAAACCCGAATATTTGGAATATAATTAGTTATTTCAATTAAACAAGTACTGTAACTGTACGTATTTCAAAAAATATATTTTAATATCCGAAGCACGTTAATGGATACAAAACTATCATCCATGAAAGACAATTGGTTTTTATTTAATTATCAAAAAATAAGTTTAAGACAAATGAAATTGATAATGATCGAAAATTAATTGATATATTAACGATGTAACGACATAATAATATGTATCAATTTATAGATGTAGATGTAAATGTTTTTGCTTGTTTTTTGGAAGGAGTCATGGGATCTCAAAGAGTAGATTATGCAATAAGGGCTTAAAGTAGTGTATTATGTCCCGGGCGCTATATTGAATCCCGAGTACGAGGTGTTCAAGATCACCCAAGACAAATACACATTTAAGCCTGCGATGCGTACTCTACTTTTTATACTTTCTGCGAGGAATTTGAAACCAATGACTGTTATAAAAAAAGTACTTAAGTAGGTATTTATTTTTTTATTTTTTGTCGTCTATTCTGTAGTGGTCAGTTCGACATTCGAATAAATCCTTCTTGATGCGCGGGTAAAAATGAATTTCGTAAAAAGTTTTCATGTTTTTCTTTTTTTAATTTGTAGGCAGTGCAAAGAAAATTATAACATAAATAAATAAATAAATATTTGACAGCATCACATACATTGCTCCGATTCCAAAGTAAGTAGCTAAAGCACTTGTGTTATGAAAATCAGAGACAACGGTGGTATCACAAACACCCAGACCTGAGCCAATATAGAAAAGTTCGTTTTCTAAATTGACCCAACCGGGGATCGAACCCGGGACCTCAGAGATGGCGACACTTTGAAAACCGGTGCACAAAGCCACTCGACCACGGAGGTCGTCAACATACATCCTAACTCTGAATAAAATCTCATTGCACCTTAACATTTTTGAAACCAACCTCAATCAAGCACGACTACATGGGTTGCATTCCAAATTCAAATCACATAATTCCCATGGGAAAAATGACTTACTTTAGGAAAGGTTTGCATGACACATAATATGCCATTGACGAGCAAGTAGTATAAAAATACTAATCTGGAATAAAACTATTGGTCATTATTTATGATAATATAAGTACTTTAAAATATTTGAATATTAATATATAAAATATTTAATTACAAATTAAATATTTTATATTGTAGCATACATTTTATTTTATTAGTTTATTGTTATATACCGAGGCTGCCAACAGATTTGCTTGATTATATCGATCGTCAAATCCTCTTATTAACTAACCGATAAAAAGGATTCAAGGTTAAAGTTAAGCTTCGAAGGCAGATTACCAAACAAATTAGACATCACCGCTTGATTATTGATTAGCTTGGAGCCTATTTAGTGATGTTTACTTAGTTCAGCCGATTCTTATTTTCGTTTCTATAGCTCTTAATACGAGCGCCTAAAAGTGTAGGGAGAAATAATTTCTGCGATGGACATTTTTGATAGTCCATCAAAAGTTTATTAGTATTTGATGCTCCAATACGTGATTGTCCTTTGTTTCAGGTATCATTTCACGTTCGACTTGAAAAACGGCAACATGTGAAACCACCGATGCAGAATGCTGGACGTCGACGCAGAGGACAACTATGTGTCAAGCACGACGTTCTCTGGAATTATCACAACTAGTAATGGCGACTTTGAGAACTCGTCAAATAGCGTGGTGTCCGCCAACGCTTCATGGCCAGACTACGACACTGTCTGCTCATCAGGCGCATCGGACAATTTTCTTTCCACGACACTATTTCAAACGTGTGTGTTTATCATGTACAGTATAGTGTTCGTCGTAGCTCTCATAGGAAACGGATTAGTGTGTTTCGTTGTGAGATCCTCACCACGTATGAAAACTGTGACGAATTATTTCATAGTGAACCTGGCTGTCGGTGATATACTCATGACATTGTTTTGTGTTCCGTTTTCATTCATGTCAATGTTGATATTGAGGTATTGGCCTTTTGGTGGGATTATGTGTAAAGTTGTGAATTATTCACAAGCTGTGTCTGTGTTAGTGAGTGCGTATACGTTGTTAGCGATATCGATAGACCGGTACATGGTGATCATGCACCCCCTGAGGCCGCGGCTGGGCAAGACTGCTGCGAAGCTGGTGGTGGCCGGAGTGTGGGGCGGCGCCCTGGCCACCGCCGCTCCGATACCAATAGTCTCACGAGTGCAGAGACCGACGGAGTGGCATCAGTTCTGTGAAACGTGAGATCATTCTACTTCCTACTAATATAATATTATAAATGTAAAAATTTGTATGTTTGACTGTTTGTTACTCAATCACGCAAAAACTACTGCATGAATTTTAATGAAACTTGGTATACCTACAGACTGATAGTTTAAAGCCCAGTTGTACCAATATATTCCTATGAGATGATTCAATTTTATACGCGGACGAAACCGCGGGTCGCGCTGTTTGATTATATTTTATCAGCTCGATGGTGCAGTGGCTTAGTGCGTTTGGCGATTGTGTCGATCAGTCGTCGGTTATCGGATGATTTTTATATCTTTATTATTTTATCTAAAAGGCATCTTAAGACGTTGGTCCTGTTCATAATAAGATATATTAATATATTAATTTACATAAGATAATTCAATAAAAAAAATATTTTAAATTTTTATTTACAGTTAAAACAGTGCAATTTGCGTCTGGAGTTATAATGAATCATATTCTAACATTATGAAAAAAATGGCGTTAGCTACAACATCTAAAATACCGCGCAATGCGCGTAGGTACTTGGAAAAAGCAACCTTTCAAAAAGCTGTAAGAAAAGCATTTGTGTTCATAAGTATTTTATTATGCGCCTCCACAAACGAGCCCGCGATAGAATAATATGACCCCGCTACTTGAAATGTATCCTATTTACATGCGAATGTTCACAGGGAGCGAGGAGCTTGATGATACAGTGGGTTAGCATTTGCCCTGCGATTGCGACAGTTAATGCAACTTTCGCAAAGGATAGGTGTCCAAAAATTGATTATCTCGAGCTCCTCCGAACTTCGGATGGCACGTTAAGCCGTTGGTTCCGCCTGAATTTGCAGTTGTTAACACGCATTAGGCCCGCGTGGTGGGTTATGGACTATTCTCCTGATAAGGAAGGCCCTGTGCCCCAGCGGACATGTGGGGACATTAAAATAGCTGATGTTCACAGGGATATTTGCCTTGAGGAGTGGGAGAGGCCGGAGCAAAGCGAGCAGTACACTTGTGCGTTGCTCGCACTCCAATTCCTGCTGCCGTTCAGTGCACTCGTGTGCACGTACGTGAGGATTGCGCATGTGGTGTGGGGAGGCCGGCCACCCGGGGAAGCTCAGTCTGCGAGGGACAGTCGGATGCAGCGGTCGAAAAGAAAAGTATGTCTGTGACACTTATTTATTTTTGGCCTTACTTACGTGTAGAAAACAGGCAGGGCAAACGTTCCACTTGAATTGAAATCGCACAGCCTGTCGATTCTGAATTCAAACTCGAACCTCACTTCGAATCTCACTTCACTGCGCGGGAATTTCAAATCATAAATGAGGTAATGATAGGCTGTTTTTTTAATCACAAACGACTTTAGATATCTACTGTAGCTACCTAAAACCTTTTGCAATTGGTAAAGTAGCATATATTCAGCTAATTTCCAATAACAAATTTACGCGAAGTGAAGTGAGGTTCGAAGTGAGATTCGAGTTTGGTTACAGAATTGCTCCCCAGGTCTTGACCAAAAACGCCATTTTTCCTAGCATGAAATAACACGCTAATATTGTTGGTCTTAATAACTCTTTGTAGTGATGAGCACACAATATATGAGAATACCCATGAGATAAAAACTAGCAAAACTGGAATTCGATGGTCTCACTTCTATATCATTTGACTAGTGTTTAAGCGGGGCCACACTAACGGCCTATTAAACGTACTACCGACAGCACTTCCGCTATACAACTCCTAATTGATGGAGCGATACGCGCGCACACGAATTTTTCTGCAAAGTGGTAAAGTTCGTGAGTTGCCGACCGTACGTACTGATGGAACGTTATAGCGTGATAGTTAATGAAGTGAAGCTTATAAAGACTTAACGATAGGTGTCAACACCAACCATGTCTAGATTCTGTCTTGCATGAGTTCATGTACAGTTTATTCTATATCATAAAAAGTAGCTGTTAATAACCAACTTAGAGAAATCTTTCTCGAAGTTTCAAGACTTCTAGTACTTTACAATCTACCTCGCCTCTCGCAGTTCCAAGCCACCAGGCGCTGTGGTTTGTGTAAATTATTAAAGCCTAAGAATGTCACACCTTGAAAACCGATGTCTCGACCACGGAGGTCGTCAAAAAGTTACCATTCGTTTTTGAATTAAACTTTTAACCAACGCTAAATAAAATTTAGGAGTTGCGAGTAAATAGGGTTTGTAATATTATTTCGCATGGATTTTTTACTTTATTAGTAGTCATTTCTGTAATATCGTAAATTAACCGTGTCCAAATATTACAAACAATACTAAGTAATACACAGTTTTCAATATGTTAACGTCCTACTTGAATGATTGAGTCCGTAAAATTTTAAATTGTTTGTTTGCTATCTATGTTCTAATAGAACACACAGTCCACTGCACCTTGATATTTTAGAATTTTCTTGTTTGTTTAAAATACAGCAATGTTTATGAAGATTATTAAAATTTTATATTAGACTTTAATGCGCTATAAAAAAGATAAACGACGGTAAAATTATCCGAATGGAATACTTAGACAAAGTAACGTAAATCTAATACTTGAAATTTTGAAATAATTTAGAAATAGGAATCACAGAAACGTAACACTGAAAATGTTATTTATTTATTTTTATTCAATTGCATGCCGGCTTACAGATTGACCAACACGTCGGCACGTCATAAAATACAACACATTATAAATGAACAATGTCAAAAAACAAACAAAAAATAGCAAATAAAAATCAGAGATCCATTACAGACTTAAAAATTTATTATAATACAATTGATGACAAATTAGGATGTGTTAAAATTACAATATAAAAGTAAACAAATATAAATAATAAAAGAAACCCGCCTGCATCAAAAGACAAGTCAACTGAAGAGATGGAAACAAGATCAAAAATTAATTAAAGGCAACATATTAACATGTAGTCGGAGGCATAGAATTTAACGATACGCCAAGTTCTTTCGGGCCCATTTTCGGATCAACTCACCATGATGTTGCAATGTCTTTCAGTTGTGACCTATTTTCAAAGTTTCAAGTCTCTAGCTCATCGGGAAACTAGTATAAAATCGTTTGCTAAAATTGTGGACAAGCAAATAAACAAACAAACAAATAAACGAGAAAGCAACCTAATAAAACTTGTTAAAATACAAGCCTTAAATAATAACTTTTATTTACAGATGATCAAGATGATGGTGACCGTTGTGGCGGTTTTCACCATCTGCTGGCTTCCACTCAACGTGTTCATTGCAAGTACTCGATGTCTTGTTGTTAAATTCAATGGTACATTACTTTAATGGCAGTCAGAGTTAAGCCAAATAACCCTGTAGTCATTTATGTTTTTGAAAAAAAAATCCATATAATTATAGAACATGCTCATAAAATTTCACGAGAATCGGTTGAGAAATGCGACCTGTAGAGGAGAACAAACGGACAGCCGGGCATTTTTGTCCAAGCTGAAACGAAAACCCTTCGCTCGCTTCGTTTGAAAAAAAATCCATATAATTATAGCACATGCTCATAAAATTTCACGAGAATTCTCAGGATTGTTTTTATTGAGTTTCCATGAAATTATTCTTTTTGCTTGATGGTTTTTAGAAAAAGATTATGATATTTACTTATCTACTTTGTCATTCAAATGTTTATTGGGAAAATAACAAAAAAATAATTTTCGATCACACGTTCATGTCAGTCGTGAATTAGAAATGCGTAAACTTCATTAGAGAATTTAAACATAATTTCATAGAGAATATTTTCAAAACATCTAAGACGTAAATCTTTAGTTCTTTGCTATCGCTACCGCTCGCTAAATCTTTGAACTATGCAAGTATTTCTTTGCATTACTTTGTAATACAGTGCGAATGTGTCTGCAACTATCTATATATTTCTTACAGATACTATGGACTGTGTATGGAGAAGATGCTAGCTGGGCGACATGGCCAGGGGTGCCGTACGTGTGGTTCGCGAGCCACTGGCTGGCCATGTCGCACTCTTGCTACAATCCCATCATCTACTGCTACATGAACGCGAGGTACCGAAGGGGATTCAAGCAGGTGAGTAACAATAATCTGTTTAAATCTATCCCCTAGCATAACCACCGAAACACGATATAAATCGCGTGATATAGCGTTTTATCGACACATAACCACGGTAATTACCATGACTCAACTGTCAAAATTCATTGTCTTTTGACAGTTAAACGTGATAAATCGCTACATCATATCACGTTTCGGTGGTCATGTTGGGAAACCGAAACCGTCTTAATGCCTTACGCAATAAAAATTGTTTTTGCAGAACAACTGTTACATCTCGTGCCTTCATGTGTATATGGAATATAGGTACAGTACAATCAGCAGCAAATAAGGTTATATGATTTAAAATGACGTCCTAATGTTCAGAATAAATTATTCATTTGGAGAGCTAAGTTACTTGGGTTATCTATCATTTATCATCAAATAGCTACAGTATGTACTTTTGTAAAGATCGTTTTCTTTTTATATCTATGTCACATAATTAGTAATAAAAAAAAACGGTTATCTTTTACCTGTTGGGTGTAATAGAGCTATTTAGGTTAACTTTGGTATCGGTTCTAATTAATTTTTCATTGACAATCAATTTATTGGTCATACCACTGTGTGCCAATGTCAAAAACATGGTATTAAATTATGCCGTGCTTATGAAAAACGCATTATCTTGATTTTTTTATCTAGGATTCCTGTTGCAGTACCACATATCAAGAACGCATTATCTAAAGCAAACATTTATCTTGCAAATTAAAGATTGACTCAAAATTGCATTATATTGATTTGCTAAGCATAAATGCATCAACTAGGATGATTACGGCCGAATACTCAAAGGCTTCTTGGCTAAAATCTTTAGAATAATAAAAATATTATTAAGGAGATCTTAAATCTCCTTAATAATATTTTTTTTTTTTTACTTTTTTATGTATAATATTTGTATTTTGACAATATTCTTTATTTATTGATACAAATTTCATGTTCGTATCCCAAGTACTTTCAGATATTTAAGCAAAAGAAAAATAAAAAATTTGACTGCGTTTTTCTTGAGATATGTCAAAATGTAGTTAATGCGTTTTTCGTAAGTGCGGCAGAATTATATGTCATTATTAAAATGATGATTTGGTAAACGATCAGGGAAATATTTGAATATGGTTCCATTGTCGGTTAGAAATACTTTCTAAAATGAAATGATCGCATGTTCGATTCCTTTAAGCGGCAATTTAATGTAGTGAAAAACGAACGTTAAGGTTTAACCACGAGTTACTTATCATCATCAATTGTTAAACTCAAATAGTTCATTGGACAGGAAGTATTTCGCATACAGGGTTTGATTTAGAACAAAGTTTGATCAGTCTAGTTAACCAGAATGGAAAAAGGGAACAAACTATCGAGAAAATATATATAGAGAAAATTGTTGATCCAGTCGGCACTAGATGTAATGACCTTTGCCAATTGGCTAAATACCCATTTATCTATTACTGAAACAGGTAATTACCTATTAAAAAATACTCACTTCCTTGTTTTTTAGTACCTATTTGTTCGGCAGGAAACTTCTGAAGCTAGCCACTGACAAGACGTCCATTTGGCAAACACAAATGGAATAAGTACTTCCAAACGGAAGTACCTATACGTCCAGATTTAAGCTATGGAAGTGACGGAGTCGGTGCGTGCGACGTATACTTCCATTTGGAATATTCCTTTAAGACCTCTCATCTTGTCACTTGTGTTAGCGGCTAGCTTTAAACAAATTGTCATTCACATGTTGTTTTCTTTCTAGGCTCTAGGTTGGATTCTGAAAATACGTGTGGAGCCGCCATCACAGTCATATCACGGATATAGTGTCGGCGATAATATAATTCCAATGTCGGGTAAGACATTTTTTTTTTAATCGTGAACTTCTTATTCTTTATTTAAATGTTTCTTCAGTCGAATTGAGAACCTCCTCCTTTTTTTGAAGTCGGTTAAAACGATAAATTCCTTGTGGGTGGAAAAGGAGACTGGAGCCCAATGCGGGTTGGTCACAACCGCAAATTCAAGCAGAGCCCGTAGAGGCGTAGACAATGTCACATTTACAAATTTTCGCAATCGCTTCGCTTCGAAAAATGTATGGATTTTACGTTTTAAATTTCGATTGATAACGAAACCTTATGTCAATCCCATACATGTTTCAAAAGCGAAGCGATAACGAAGATTTGCAAATGTTACTTTGGCTAGACCCCCGGGGGAAGCTCGCGATAGGTACAAATTATTTGGTCATCTATCCAATGAACGACCCTTGCGAAAGTTGCTTAACTACCACGATCGCAGCCCGAATGCGCTAAGTGCCATCGAGCTCTTCGAACACATACACGGAAAACGTAGTATAATAGGTACTTTTTAATGTACATACATGGCAATAATACGGAATAGTGACTGTTGAGCTGCTCATTCCAGCGGCTTAGCGTACTAAATAGCGTTTTATTATGTTTAATTACCTCCAAACTTAGCGAAAGTTACTTATCAAATTTCTTACAACATTACAAAAACGATAACGAACTTCGCGTTCGAATCTTTCGGCTTTGACATTTTAATAAATCGATGGTTGGCGAAAAACGTCAATCCTATACATCTTTCGATAGCATGGGTTTGGTTTTAGCTTTTGTAAATTTATGTGACATTGGCTCCCTAGTCGCATTGTCATGTGAAAAAGCTACTTAAGTAGTGGGTACTTCCTTAAACGTTTGAATAGACCTTAGAGCAGAATCAACAACAAGGCTCCAATTTGTAGAACAAACTTCTTGACGCAGGGACGGTAAATATACTCTCTACAAATAAGTAATTAGCTGTAACGAGTCTGTGATTTCTTTCAGAGTATTATATTTAAAAAAAAAAATTACCACCTTTGTGGTCTAGTGGTTCTCCCATCCATGTAAGACACAGGGGTCCGGGTTCGATTCACTGGAGGGGGATACTTGGTTTGGTTGGTGGTTAGGGCTTGTTTCAAGTCCGCCTGGAGCTACCACCGCGTCTTAACCTTTTTTCGTCTTAATTAAAAAAAAAAACAAATTGTTTCAAATTGATCATTACTTAACTTTTATTCAATAAATACTAGAAAACTGAAGTTACTCGAGAAAACCATGACTTATGGTCATTACTGAAGATCATTGTACTGAGTAGCTCATCGAGAAAACCCGATTGTACACAATATGATCTTTCAATCCCTAGCCAGAAAATTTATTAGACGGGTGGGCGAATTTTATGAGCGCCTTTACGAATGCGTCATCTGTTTCTTTCGTCTGTTATTTATAGACAAAATATAGTGAACTGTACGCGAACAAGCACTACTCTGAAGGTCGACCTTGATTACGTTATAAATAAAACGCAGGTTGTAAAATATTCTGCAAAATCTATGGGACTAGCCCCTACGGTATACAGAGGTTTTAGACTGTGTGTATTACGGCTAAAAATAAATTGGTACCTAACCTGAAATTGAATCTGTGATTAGAGAAAAAAATATACTTTTGGGCGATTGAAACAAAAATTATTGTTCGGGCTACTCTCTCTCTATAATACCTATATTTTAAAATAAGTCATGCTCAAGCACAATTTTTAATACCTCTATGTTCTTATAAATATACTTGCAGCCGTACCTCAGTGCCAGTGACATCAATTAATTGAAAATACATTTAAATGGTAAAATTAAAAACACAAAACAATGGTACGTAAGGTACATGAATTTCTTAAAAATTATTTCTTTCTTTTTCTCTCAACATGATCTTGCACAGAATTTGCGGTTGGTTTTATCTTGTCTTGTCTGTTTTTACCTGACTGCAAGGAAAGGGTTATGTTTTTCACGCGTATTTTGGATGTATGTATGTCTATATATAATATTATAAATAATAAATAAATAAATCATTTATTTCCTCATCACACAATAGGTAACTTAACTTTAGAACATTAATTGAGATAAATACTATATATAGGTTTAAAAGAAAACCGGTTACACAGGTCCCCAGGCCACCCCCGCAAAAGGATACAATTGTGTTCTTAACTAAACGTATTTGTAAACCAATGTGAAGAGCTAGCAAAGGTGGTATTAATTATTGAACTAGTACTAAACTAAACATATTAAATAGTAGCAGAATTTTATGGTTGTGTAGGAGTGCTTGTGTGTTAAGAGTGTGTGAGTGTGTGTAATGTGTGAGTGTATATGAGCCAATTTTATTATATTTGCCGATATAACTCGAGTCAAAAGGATAAGCCAATGTTATTCAGTAAGTTGTTAGTTATATTCTTTATTTATTTAATTTTAAACGGCTAAACGGATTTCGCTAGGCGATTTGTTTGATTCGTTCATCAAATTTTCCGCAATCGAGCGCCCGGTATTCACTGCACGCCAATTCCAGAGCCAAAACGCACTGTCGACCGGTCGCCAGTCGACCAGTCGGTGGCGACTTTACTTTCTATTAGTTTAAGTAGATACGCACGCACTTAGTCGCCCGGCCGCCGGGCGACTCGGAGTCGCCGAGTGACTAGCCACGCCCAGTCGCCCGGCAACCAAGAGAAACACGGGTTCAAATGGAAGTGTACGCACTGCGAGCGACTGTCGAGCCGACCGGACGACGTCGGTCGTGCACAAATTGCATATAACTGATACTGAAAAAAAATATATTGGAAATAGAATTTCGAAAAGATAAGTTAACTTTTTTACCCACTCACTTACCCATTCAGGATCCCATCCCATTAGAGATGGGAAAGGACCCGATATTTACCCGACTGCTGGGTTTAAACCCAATAAAAACCCACGTTCTATGTTAAAGAAACTTTTTACAGTTTTTTTATTTCTATTGATTTGTCAAATGTGCGGTTGCTATAGAAACAATTTCTTCTTAAAACAATACAGAAAAATATTCAAAGGATAAAACATCTCTTATTTCTAAAGATTTTATTTAGTTCAAGAAAATGGCATATGGGCGTTAACTGGGTTTAAACAGCAGTCGGGTAAAAATCGGGTCCTTTGCCCATCTCTACTTCCCATTCAATTTACAAGAGAGAGTTTCGTGCGTATGAAACTCATTAGCTGTAAAGAAAGCAAGTGTAATTAAAAAACATGTTTATTGTGCCTAACAGCAAAGCAATCGCTACAAAATCATGCCACAAGTGCAATTTCATCACCAAGAACCCACCGTGTCGTAAGGCAGTTATAAACTTACAAACAGGGTTTTATCGTTGTAATATGGACGTTTATTGAATCGGGCTTGAATCTCGGTAGGGACAAATAGTTTTGTGACGAGCAAAATTGGTTCTTCTCTGGCTGTCATTGTTTATTTACTTACATCTGAGTATATTCGTTTCTGTTATTTGGTCACCACCATATTAAAGTGATCAACTGGCCATACGGCCCCTGAAAAGGTGTGGAAACGTCGCGAAATACAAATAAATAAAAGTCAAAATAATAAGCACAAAAATCTAATAAATGAATACTTAGACATGTACGGTAGCGAATCGTAGAACTTATGTAAAGAAGGATGCCACAAAAAACCCAGAGTCGATTAAAATAATTTATGTATGGTGAGGTAGATCAGACATAGTATGCCCCAAATATGCAATTTGATTTCGCTTAAATCCTTTTACATAAGTGAATTTGTCTAGTGGTTTCTTTTCCTTTGAATGTCGACACCAAATTTAATGTACTTAAAATGTTCATTGTTCATACAAATAATGTGTAGCGGTTAATATCTTGACGGCAAACAGAATGCGTGACTTATTTAACTGACCTTCTTCTTTTTGTCAACAGAACTGGTAGGGGTGAACGGCATTGCCCGCCGAGGCACCAACAGCAGCTGTCTCAGCCGGCTGCACAGAGCACCAACTTGCTCCTCGTGTACATCCATCAGGAGAGGTCCTGCATCCACCAGCGCAGTACACAGAACCAACGTCCCTGTGCGAGCTCTTTCAGTGCGAACTCACTTTAATTAAAGCATATAACGACACGACGTCAAGTCGTTGATGAAATAAACTTTTTAGGGTTCCGTATCAAAATGGTAAAAAGGAACCCTTATGGTGTGACTCAGTCTGTTTGTCACAGCTGGATATCTCGAGAACTACT